>JADMLD010001548.1:4945000-7640828 GCA_017589585.1 Phylloscopus whistleri | reverse complement strand
GGGGCAGTGGGGTTTGGGATGTGGGCAGGGGTCGGCAGTGGGGTTTGGGATGTGGGCTGGGGCGGGGCAGTGGGGTTGGGATGTGTGGCAGGGGCGGGCAGTGGGGTTTGGGATGTGGGCAGGGCCCGGCAGTGGGGTTTGGGATGTGGGCAGGGGCGGGCAGTGGGGTTTGGGATGTGGGCAGGGGCCGGCAGCAGGGCCCCCCCGCTCCCCTCCCGCGGCCCCGGCGGAGCTGCCTCAGCACCAGGCGGCAGCTGGGGCCTGGCTCCGCCGCCTGATGCGGCCGATGATTAATGACCGTTAATTAGCGCCCTTAATCGAGCTGGGCAAACGGTGCCGGCGAGGGGATAGACAGGCCCCGCTCCGGGGGGGGGGACTCGAGGAGAGGGCTGCGCTGCCTCCCCGCGCCTGGGAGCTCCGGGAGGGGCTGCAGGATCCAGCTCCATCCCGAGCAGGCGGCGAGGGGCCGGGATTCGGCCGTGTCGGACAATCCCTGCCTGTGTCGCTGCCAGAGCCGGCAGCTGTCAGGAAACCTCTCCTGACCGGGAAACGCTTCCTCTGCCCCGCCATGGCCACGGCCAGCGGAGGGTGGGGAAGGGCTTGGACCAGAGGGGTGGAAAAAAGCTGGGAAAAGCACACGGGCTGAGCAGCATCGCCCTCCCCGGGACATCCGGGACAGTGACCCCGGGGGCTGGCGGGCTGAGGGTTGGATTCACCCCAGGGAAGCGCTGTTGGGGTGCAATTGGTGAGGGGGGGGAGTGGCTGTTGCACCCCAAAGCGCCTCTGTACCCCCATCCCTGCGGGGTGCCGGGCTGGGAGGGGGCACAGGTGAAGCTGTGGGGCCCTGCAGAGGTGTCACCCCCCACCCCGTCTCCCCAGGGACCATGCGCCCCGTCCGCAGGAACTTCTACGACCCCTCCTCGGCGCCGGGCAAGGGAATCGTCTGGGAGTGGGAGAACGACAACAACTCCTGGACCCCCTACGACATGGACATCTGCATCACCATCCAGAACGCCTACGAGAAGCAGCACCCCTGGCTGGACCTCTCCTCCCTGGGCTTCTGCTACCTCATCTACTTCAGCAGCATGTCGCAGATGAACCGGCAGACGCAGCGCAAGCGGCGGCTGCGGCGCCGCATGGACCTGGCCTACCCGCTGACCATGGGCTCCATCCCAAATCGCAGTCGTGGCCGGTGGGCGCCAGCACGGGCACGCCCTGCTCCTGCCCCCAGTGCCTGCTGGTCAACAGCACCCGCGCCGCCTCCAACGCCATCCTGGCCTCCCAGCGCCGCAAACTCTACCCCGGCGCCGTCCGCCAGAGCAGCACCTTCGCCGGGGCAGCGCTGTGGCCGGCGGGGACCGCGACGCCGGCGGCGGTGGCGGTGGCGGGGGGAGCGGCCAAGGGCGAAGGGCTGCGGGTGGCCGGCTCGGGCTTCGGCCCCGGGCAGGGCGTGCCCAGCGCGGCGCTGCCCGGCCTCAACAACCTCAACCGGCCCGGGACGCAGCGCGGGGCAGGGCTGGGCGCCAGGGCCGCTGTCCCCCCCGGGTAAGCTGGGGGGGAGTGGGGAGGGGACAGCCCGGAGTGTCGCCGAGGGTGCAGGGATGGGGCCGAAGGGGTGACGGGGGTGGCTCGTCCCCTGTTGTCACCTTGCAGGCGCTGTGTTACCTCCAGCCCCGGGGATGGGGTGGTGGGAGGGACGCCTGGGTGATCCTGGTGGTCCTTGGATCCCTGCAGAGGGCGTGTGCTGATCCGTGCTGTGCCAGGCCGTGCCAGGCTAGCCATGGCAGCTGGGGCACATGGAGAGCCCGGTCCCAGGGGAATGCTGTCCCCAAGGCCAGCATGGGCTGCGTGACCCAGCTCCTGGCCTGATGCCCCCAGGCAGATCCCTGGGGAGGGCACAGAGCTGTGGGGCGGGAGCACAGCCCCGGCGTCCCTTCCGTGGTGGGAATGATTCACCAAGGGGGTCCAGGTGGGCGAGCAGACCCCTGGCACTGTGTCCGGGTGGGTGTCCCTGTCCTGGCACCCACACCTCCATGGCTGTACCCCGTGGTGGGCTGGCCTGGTGTCCCCTTGGGACAGGGGGGTTCTCTGAGCCCCTGGCAGCTCCTGGCACATTTCCTTCCTGCCAACATCCTGCTTTTTCTTCTTTGTGCTGGGCTGAGCAGCCCTTGTCCCTGTCCCCATCGCTGTCCCTGTCCTGGCACACACCTATGGACAGGTAGGAGGGGCCCAGGAATATCCCGGTGTGGGGCTGGGCCCCCATCGCTGCCCTGGCCTTGGGGTGGGCAGAGGAGCTTTGGGAGTGAAGGAAAACCCCCTCAGCCCCAGCTGTGAGCACTGCTGAACCCATCACTGCCATGGATGGGAGGGGATTTGGGGATCAGGGAGGGGGATGGTGCCACTGCCCCCACTGCTCGGGGCTGCTGGGCTGGGCAGGAGCACTCGGGACTGGGCTTTGTTCCCTTCCTTCCTTCCCTCCTTCCTTCCTTCCCTCCTTCCTTCCTTCCTTCCTTCCTTCCTTCCTTCCTTCCTTCCTTCCTTCCTTCCTCCCTTCCTTCCTCCCTTCCTTCCTTCCTTCCTTCCTTCCTTCCTTCCTTCCTCCCTTCCTCCCTTCCTTCCTTCCTTCCTTCCTCCCTTCCTTCCTTCCTTCCTTCCTTCCTTCCTTCCTTCCTTCCTTCCTTCCTCCCTTCCTCCCTTCCTTCCTTCCTTCCTTCCTTCCTTCCTTCCTTCCTTCCTTCCTTCCTTCCTCCCTCCCTTCCTTCCTGCCTCCCTCCCTCCCTCCCTCCCTCCCCCCCAGGCACACATCCATCTGTCCATCCCTCCTTCCTTCCCTCTGTCCATCCCACCCCCCGGACACGTCCCCTGCCAGCCCTGTCCCCGACACACCAGTCCCCATCTCCCCCTGCCCCACACGCTGCCCTGGGCACGGTGACACCGGTGCCACCTCCTGCTGGCAGCCCCAGGCGGGCTGGGGGTCCCTGGGGTGCAGACGAGTGGTGGCACGTCCCCTCAGGGCTGTGGGACACGGGTGTCACCGTCGGGACACCCTGACCAGGCCCCCACCCTGGGTGGAGGAGGATGCGATGCCACCGGTGCCACTGGGTGCCCAGGGGTGGACAGGTGGCACAGGGTGACAGCCCCGTGGGGTGGGACAGCGGCTCTCTAGGCTGGTGAGGGGACACCCTGCCCTGTGTGCTGTGTGGGGACACTGCCTGGGGACAGTGCCAGCCCTCAGGGGACACTGCCTGGGGACAGTGGCAGCCCTCAGGGGACACCCTGCCCTGTGTCCTGTGTGGGGACACTGCCTGGGGACAGTGCCAGCAGCCCCCAGGGGACACTGCCTGGGGACAGTGCCAGCAGCCCCCAGGGGATACCCTGCCCTGTGTGCTGTGTGGGGACACTGCCTGAGGACAGTGCCAGCAGCCCCCCAGGGGACACTGCCCTGTGTCCTGTGGGGAAGACACTGCCCGGGGACAGGGGACAGTGCCAGTAGCCCCCAGGGGACACTGCCCGGGGACAGTGCCAGCCCTCAGGGGACACCCTGCCCCGTGCCCCGTGGGGATGCTGCCGCTCTGGGGCCATGCCATGCCATGCCATGCCATGCCAGGAGGGGACAGTGCCAGCCCTGCCAGCCCGGCTGAGCCCCTTCCTGTCCCGTGTCCCCGCAGGGTCCCGGCGCTCCCGGTCAAGAACCTGAACGGCACCGGCCCCGTCCATCCCGCCCTCGCAGGTAAGCGGGGTCCGGCCGGCGCCGGGGTGACACCGCGGGGTGACACCGCGGGCGGGGGACGCTGCTCGGGGGGCGGGAAGGACGGACAGACGGACAGACGGGCGCTCTCCCGGCGCAGGGATGACGGGGATCCTCATGTGCGCCGCCGGGCTGCCCGTGTGCCTGACCCGCGCCCCCAAACCCATCCTGCACCCCCCGCCCGTCAGCAAGAGCGACATCAAACCCGTCCCCGGCGTCAACGGCATCTGCAGGAAAACCAAAAAGAAGCAGCTCAAGAAGAGTAAGGAGCCCCCGGTGTCCCGGGGCAGGGGGCACACGCGGGGGGAGTGAGAGACCCCCGGGTTGCCTGGGGTGATGCCCCCGGGTGCTTTGTGCCACCTGCTGTCCCTGTCGCGGTGCCAGGGGGTGGCAGGAGGTGGCAGGGGGTGGCAGGGGGTGGCAGGGGGTGGCAGGGCTGTCCCCCCCCGCAGCGGGGCTGTGGCCTCGGGCGGGCTCTGATGTCCTTGCCCCCAGGTAAGACCCCCGAGGACGTGGTGCGCCGCTACATCCAGAAGGTGAAGAACCCCCCGGATGAGGTGAGCGGGGGGTTTGGGAGGGGGGCGGGCAGAGAGCCGGGGGTGACCCCTGATCCCCTCCCCGGCTGCCCTTCCCGGCAGGATTGCACCATCTGCATGGAGCGGCTGGTCACCTCCTCCGGCTACGAGGGCGTGCTGAGCCCCAGGGGCATCAAGCCCGAGCTGGTGGGCAAGCTGGGCAAGTGCGGGCACATGTACCACCTGCTGTGCCTGCTGGCCATGTACAACAACGGCAACAAGGTCCGGGCTGGGGGCGGGACGGGGGTGCCGGGGGGCTGGGGAGTGCAGGGGTGGGTGCTGGAGGATTCTGGGGGGGTTGTTGGGTGGGTGCTGGGGGGTTCCGGGTGGGTGCTGAGTGAGTCCTGGGTGGGTGTGGGGGCTTAACTGGGTGTTGGAGTGAGTGTGGGCGTTGGGTGGGTGCTGGGTGGGTGTTGAGGAGTACTGGAGGGGGTCCAGGCGGGTTCGGGGGGGGGTCCAGGTGAGTTTTCGGGGGGTCCAGGTGGGTGCTGGGTGGGTTGAGGTGGGTGCTGGGGGGATGCTGGGGAGTGCTGGGGGTGTCCAGGTGGGTGCTGGGTGGGTCCAAGTGGGTGCTGGGGGGGTTCAGGTGGGTCCTGAGGGGGTCCAGGTGGGTGCTTGGGGGTGTCCGGGGGGGTTCAGGTGGGTCCAGGTGGGTGCTGGGGGTGTCCAGGTGGGTGCTAGGTGGGTGCTGGGGGGGTCCAGGTGGGTCTAGGTGGGTGCTGGGTGGATGCTGGGGGTGTCCAGGTGGGTGCTGGGTGGGTGCCCCCCCTGACGCCCCCGCGGTGCCCCCAGGACGGCAGCCTGCAGTGCCCCACCTGCAAGGCCATTTACGGGGAGAAGACGGGCACGCAGCCCCCCGGGAAGATGGAATTCCACCTCATCCCCCACTCCCTCCCGGGATACACCGACTCCAAAACCATCCGGATCGTCTACGACATCCCCACCGGCATCCAGGTGAGGGCGGAGCCCCGGGCGGGGGGCTGACCCCTGCCCGGCGTCCCCCGCTCACCCCCCAACCCCGCACCCACCCACCCAGGGCCCGGAGCATCCCAATCCCGGGAAGAAATTCACGGCACGAGGCTTCCCACGGCACTGCTACCTGCCCGACAACGAGAAGGGCAGGAAGGTGAGAGCCCGATGGGGTGGGGTGGGGTGGGATCCTTGGGATGGGGTGGGGTGGGGTGGGATGGGATGGGATGGGATGGGATGTGATGGGATAGGATGGGATGGGATGGGGTGGGATGGGATGGGATCCTTGGGATGGATGGGATGGGATGGGATGGGATGGATGGGATGGGATGGATGGATTGGATCCTTGGGATGGGATGGGATGGGATGGGGTGGGATGGGATGGGATGGGATGGGATGGGATGGGATGGGGTGGGATGGGATGGGATGGGATGGGATGGGATGGGGTGGGATGGGATGGGATGGGATGGGATGGGATGGGATGGGATGGGATGGGATGGGATGGGATGGGATGGGATGGGATTGGATCCTTGGGATGGGATGGGATGGGGTGGGATGGGATGGGATGGGATGGGATTGGATCCTTGGGATGGGAAGAGAGAGAATAGCAGGGATGGAATGAGATAGGATGGCACAGAATGGGAAGGGACGGGGTAGAAGGAGGATGGATGGGATGGGGAATGGGATGGGTTGGGGAAGGGAAGGTGTGGGATGGGGTGGGATAGGATAGAATGGGAAGGGGTGGAATGGAATGGTTGGGGATGGGGTGGGATGGGATGAGAAGAGAAAGGATGGGAAGAGATGGGAAGAGAAAGAATGGGGAGGATGGGATGGGGTGGGGTGGGATGGGATGGGATGGGGTGGGATGGGATGGGGTGGGATGGGATGGGGGCTGCCACAAGGAAGGGTGGCATCCTGTGGGCACCGTGCTGGGGCTGAATGCCGCCCTGGGGGGCTGAGGCTGTGCTGTGCCGGGGGTGCCGGCTGGCTGTGCCAGTCCGTGCCAGTCCGTGCCAGTCCATGCCAGGCCGTGCCAGTCCGTGCCAGCCCGTGCCAGGCCGTGCCGGGTGGGTGAGCCACGGCCGTGCCCGCCGCAGGTGCTGAAGCTGCTGATCGTGGCCTGGGACCGGCGGCTCATCTTCACCATCGGCACCTCCAACACCACGGGCGAGTCGGACACGGTGGTGTGGAACGAGATCCACCACAAGACCGAGTTCGGCTCCAACCTGACGGGGCACGGCTACCCCGACCCCAACTACCTGGACAACGTCCTGGCCGAGCTGCTGGCCCAGGGCGTGTCCGAGGCCACCCTCAAGGACTGACGCCGGGCCCGGGGGGGCTCCCCTCGGCCCCGCCCGTGCCGCCTCCGCCTGCGCCGCTTCACCGCCGCCCCGCCCGGAGGGCTCTCCCACCGCGTGTCCCCGTGTGCGTCCGTCCGTCTGTCTGTCTGTCTGTCGCCCCCGTCCCGTCCCGGCTCGCCCCGCGCTCGTGGCGATAGCGTCGTGGTCTTTTTTTTCTACCCGTGGCCTCTTTGCGCGTCTGTGCCACCCGTGCCACCCGTGCCACCCGTGTCACCCGTGTCACCCGCCGCTGCCCCAGGGAGCCGCGCACAGCCGGTGCCGTGTACATCTCCGTGTTACAGAATACACCCCGTGCCGGGCTGCTGTCCCCGCGTCCCCTCTGTGGCCGCGCTGGCGTCCCTGCCCCACCCGGGCTGGGCTGAGGGGGCGCGGCTGGGCGGTGCTGAGGGTCCCGGGGCACGGAGGGGACTCGGGGGTGGCTCTGGGCTCTGGTCGCCGTGGGTGAAGGCGTGGCGGGCCATGTCCAGGTCTCGCAGCACCTCCTGCACGCCGGGGTGGGGTCAGTGCCCGGCACCCACCCGCGGCACCCACCCGCGGCACCCACCCGCGGCACCCACCCCGCAGCCAGCCCCCCCGGCACCCACCCGCGGGCATTTCCCCCCCCGCAGCCCCGCATCCATCCCCGACACCCACCCGTGCTGTCCCCGCAGCCCCCACACCCGTCCCCGACCCCCCTAGCACGCCCCTACCCCACCCGGCCCCTCCCGTCCCGTCCCACCCCGTGTCCCCCCCCGCACCCGCCAGCCCCCCGGATTGCCCGTGTCCCCGTGTCCCCGTGTCCCCGTGTCCCCTATCCGCGTGTATCTGCTGTCCCCTCGTGGAGGGAGCCAGCGCAGGGCTCTGTGGTGCCCGGGGGGGCACTGCCGGCCTGTGCCAGCCCCCACCCTCCTCCCCGGGTCTCCACGGTCCCCCCCAGTGCCCCGCGGGGCTCCCGTACCCCACGGGACCCCCGGCCAGCGCTGCCCTGCAGGACAGGGACCCACAGGACACTCCCTCCCACCCCCGCCCTCCAGCACCCAAAGGACCCCGGGACCCCCATCTCCCACCGTCCTGGGGGACAGGGACCCTCAGGACACTCCCACCCAGCCCACCAGCACCTAAATGTCCCCTGTGCCACCCTCTGGTCCCCACCACCCTGCGGGACAGGGACCCTCAGCTGGCTCCCACCATGCCCATCAGCACCCCCGGGACCCCCAACTCGCACTGTCCTTGGGGACGGGGACCCTCAGCACGCTGCCACCCTGCCCACCAGCACCTAAAGGACCCTCAGACCCATATTTGCCCTCAATCCCCACCAGCCTGTGGGACAGGGACCCTCAGCAGGGACCCTCAGGGGCCACCAGCACCCACAGACCCGCGGGCTGACCGCAGGTGCCCGCAGGGGCTCTGTGCTGCCACCGCGGGGTCCCCAGGGTCGCTCCACTCTCCCAGCACCACCGCGCCGTGGGTCCGGCTGCACCCGGGCGCTGCCAGCCGCAGCGGTGGGGACACGGGGACACCGACACCGCCCCTCTCGGGCACCCCGCGCCCGGGGAACCCCCGCTCCTACCGGCACGGGGGGGCTGCAGGCTGCGGGTCCAGCGGCCGGCGCGGAAGGTGCCGGGGTGGCAGGCGGGCAGCGTGTCCCTGGTGGCGCTGGTGGCGCGGCGCAGCGCCCACAGCCACTGCCACAGCTCCGGGGCGCTCTGCGGGGACAGCGGGGACCGGGGCACCCCCGAGGGCACCCGCGGGCACCCCGGGCTGGGCGCTGCCGGAGCCCAGGAGGAGGAGGAGGAGGGAGGAGGAAGGGAGGGGTAGCAGGGCTGGGGGGTGGGAGTGACAGCTGGGTGGCAAAGCTGCCCACTGGGCAGTGAGGGGAGATGGTGCTGCAGGAGCCGGGGTATCCCAGTGTTCCCAGTGCAAACAGGGCTGGCACCCCAGTGACCCCAGTATGGAGATGGTTGGGTATCCCAGTGTTCCCAGTGCAAACAGGGCTGGCACCCCTGCGACCCCAGTATGGAGATGGTTGGGTATCCCAGCGTTCCCAGTGCAAACAGGGCTGGCACCCCAGTGACCCCAGTATGGAGATGGTTGGGTATCCCAGTGTTCCCAGTGCAAACAGGGCTGGCACCCCAGTGACCCCAGTATGGAGATGGTTGGGTATCCCAGTGTTCCCAGTGCAAACAGGGCTGGCACCCCTGTGACCCCAGTATGGAGATGGTTGGGTATCCCAGTGTTCCCAGTGCAAACAGGGCTGGCACACCTGTGACCCCAGTATGGAGATGGTTGGGTATCCCAGTGTTCCCAGTGCAAACAGGGCTGGCACCCCTGTGACCCCAGTATGGAGATGGTTGGGTATCCCAGTGTTCCCAGTGCAAACAGGGCTGGCACCCCAGTGACCCCAGTATGGAGATGGTTGGGTATCCCAGTGTTCCCAGTGCAAACAGGGCTGGCACCCCAGTGACCCCAGTATGGAGATGGTTGGGTATCCCAGTGTTCCCAGTGCAAACAGGGCTGGCACCCCAGTGACCCCAGTATGGAGATGGTTGGGTATCCCAGTGTTCCCAGTGCAAACAGGGCTGGCACCCC
Source organism: Phylloscopus whistleri (assembly GCA_017589585.1). Lineage (NCBI taxonomy): Eukaryota > Metazoa > Chordata > Aves > Passeriformes > Phylloscopidae > Phylloscopus > Phylloscopus whistleri. The sequence continues at coordinate 7,631,607 of JADMLD010001548.1, read as the reverse complement.
AGTGACCCCAGTATGGAGATGGTTGGGTATCCCAGTGTTCCCAGTGCAAACAGGGCTGGCACCCCAGTGACCCCAGTACGGAGATGGTTGGGTATCCCAGTGTTCCCAGTGCAAACAGGGCTGGCACCCCAGTGTTCCCAGCATGGAGGTGGTTGGGTATCCCAGTGTTCCCAGTGCAAACAGGGCTGGCACCCCAGTGACCCCAGTATGAGTAATGAGTGCTGTGCCAAGGGGAATCGCTCCTCCACCCGCCTGCGGAGCTGCCACCCTCATGGGGAGGGGACACTTGTCCACCGAGCCCACGGTGGCATCGACGATGTCCCCCAGGTAGCCCTTCAGCAGCTCCAGGCTGCCCTCCTGCACCTGCACCTCCAGCAGGGAGCCCTTGAAGGAGATTCCTCCTGCGGGGACACCGCCGGGTCAGGGACACCAGCAACACCGAGCTGGCCAAAAGTCACCCACGGGCTCAGCAGCAATGGGTGGCCCTTTCCTGCAGGGGACACAGGGACATGTCAGGTGCCCTGTGCCCCTCCCAGACAGCCACCTGTGCCCACCTGCCCCGGCTCAGCTCCATCTCGCTGGGGTCCAGCTCCACGTATTTCTTCTCCTCAGAGATGCGGTTCACCACCGGCTTCAGGACCTCGTGCAGCCCCACCACCTGCAAGGGGTGGGAAGGCGCTGTCCTTGTCCCCAGATGTCCTGCTGGGACACCATGGAGGTGTCCCTTGCCAGCCTCACCTTCCTGAAGTGCTCCATGGATTTGGAGGCCAGCGAGTTGGAGCGGAGGAGGGTGTTGGGATCAGCTGGAAGAGCACAGGGGCTGTGGCAAGGCGGGCACAGGGTGACATCCCAGCTGTCCCTGGTGTGCCCAACCCCAGCAGGGACATGTGGCACCTTTCCTGCCTCCCCCTTGGTGGCCTCGCTCTCTCTCCATGGGGATCTGGAGGACCCCTGGCTTGGGGTTTCTTGAGGAGGCCCTGGGCACTTACTGGTCCTGGCCAGCTCGAGGGTGGTGAGGTAGTCCAGGAGGGGAACAGCCAGCCCCTGGGCCGAGAAGATTGTCACCAACTTGGTGGCCACGTCCTGCCAGCTCTCCCCTGAGGTCACCTCCTCCAGGACAGCCAGGGCCGTGCCCTCAGGGCACTGTGGGGAGGGCAGGGTGGGCACAGCGAGGCCTCCACACTGGGGTGGTGGCCCCGAAGTTCCCCGCAGCCCCAGCACCCACCTGGGCCGGGCAGAGGGTGGGCTCGGTGAGGAGCTGGATGAGGGGCTGGTAGTGCTGGGGGGGCAGGACCGTGTCCTCCAGCAGCCTCACTGCCAGCCTCAGGGCACCCAGCTGTCCCCTGCAATGACATGGGGGGGCTCACAGGGGTCCTGTGCCCTCCATGGGGGCCACCTCGTGCTGCCCGGGTCACAGCCACCCTTTGTCTGCACCCACTTGTGGTCCTTGGTGGTGCTGGGGAAGGGCAGCAGCTGGAACCAGCCCCTGGTGGGGCCCGGGCAGAGGGTGTCCAAGAAGAACTCGACCTGGGGGACAGAGGCAGGGTCTGGATGGGGGGGGGACACGTGCCAGTCCCCTGTGCTGCACCTCCCCTGGGGGACAGCCCGGAACGCGCAGGCTCTGCGTGTGGCACTGCTGCCATCCTGGTGGGTCCTGTGCTCACCCAGACCCCACAGAGGGGTTGCAGAGGTGCCCCCAGGACCCTGCCCCGTTCCGGTGTGCCCCGAGGTCCTCACCCTCCCTAGGAAGTCGTTCTTGCCCACGATGTCCCAGTCCCAGAGCTCCACACTCAGCACAGCCTCTCCCAGCTCCCCTTCGGGCAGCTCCAACTCCAGCACCTCATCCCAGTGCGGGAATTGCGTTTTCTTAACCAGCTGCTGGGCACAGGGACCGGTGGCCGAGGGTCCCTGAGGGTCCCTGAGGGTCCCTGAGGGTCCCTGAGGGTGTCTCAGCCTCCTGGGTTGGGGTGCCACACCCAGCAGTGACTCACGGCTGTCTCCAAGGTGTGCCCGCAGCACGACACCCGGCCAAAGGGGTCCGAGGTGCCCGAGGGGTCCCGGGGGGGCCGGGTCCCTGTGAGGACACGGGGGTCAGCGTGGGCACAGTGGGCAGGGGGTTTGTCCCCACTGTCACTGCCCCTGCAGCCCCACGTCCCCCTTTGTCCCCAGGGCAGCCAGCAGGTGCCGGGGGGTGTTGGGGAGATCCTGCCCCCGTCTCCAGGGGAGCCCGTCCTCCTGCAGCCCCTGGTGGGGGTGCTGCCGTCCCTCCCGGTTGTCCCCACGGCCACCCTGTCCCCACGGCCACCCTGTCCCCACGGCCAGCCTGTTGCCTTGGCAGCCGCTTTGGTTGCCATGGCAGCGGGATGCTGCCTCTGCCGGCTGCTCCATCCGTCAGCTGTGCGTGTCTGTGTGCGTGTCACCGCGTGTGTGTGTCACCGCGAGCGTGTCCCTGTGCACTCTCACGCGCGTGCACACGCTTGTGCACACATCCACACCCCCAAACCCAGACGGGCAGCCCGGGCCGTGCCTCGGCTTCCCCAAATTTTGAAACCAAAGGGCAAAAGCGTGGTGTGAGAGCCAACCAGTCTGCTGGGGACCAACCCTGGGTACCCCTCAGAGCTCCTGTGCCCCTGTCCCCAAGCAGGGATGGCAGCACATTTCCCACTGAGCCCCCATGGCACTGTCACACGTGGGCTGGCACCACTGATGTCCCCAGCCTGGTGCAGAGGGGTGTGGAAAGGGAGGACAAACCCCGTGCCACCACTGTCCCCATCCCCTCCTCTCCTCCCTCCCGCCAAAAATAAGTCCCCGTGGTGGTGGCAGCCCCCCTGGCTGCCAGCCCCCCAGCCTGGCCTCGACGAGGTGGCAGCGCAGCACCCGCGGGTGGCCCCGCTCGGGGACTCGCAGCTCCAGGTGGATCTCTGGTCAGGGTTCACAGGGTTCACAGGTACCAGGCTGAGCCAGCGGTCAAGGCCTGCTGAGGGGGACAGCGTGGGCACCCCATGGTGCCAGGATGGCTCCCGCTGTCCCCCACCCCACCCTGCCCCCCACTCACCCCACGGCTCGGCCGAGATCTGCTGGCTGAGTGAGACCTTGCCGATGACATTGTCCTGCCTGTGAGGGAGCAGACACTGCAGGACACTGCTGGGGACCTGCCACCCCTCAGGGGGGGTGTCCCCAGTGCCCACCCTGCCCGTGTTGTCCCCCTACCCGATGGTGTCCTCATCCAGCACGTAGACGGTGAGGCTGTGGAATCCACGGGGCAGGAGCAGTGTGATTTCCTCACCCCAAAACGGGTTCAGGCTCTTCCACACCAGGATGGCAGAGGTGGTTGTCCCTCCAGGGAAGATCCCCCACTCCTGCGTGTCCCCTCCCAGCGTGGGATGGTGTCCCCGTACCTGGCCACCACCTCTTTGTCCACCTTGACCACGCAGTAGGGATTGCTGGAGCCGGACCTGGGCAGGGGATGGGGGTGCCCTGGGTCAGCCCCCACTCGGGAATCCCCCCCACCCTCGGGGGCCTCAAACCCCAACGGCGAAGCACCAGCCCCGGGGGTGGGATGAGCTGGCCGGTCTCAGCCTGGCCCTGCAGCTGGCACCGGGATGGGGACATCCCTGGAGCTGAGGGACCCTCTGTGTGTCACCCTGAGCCATGCTGAGTGTCCCTGTGCCACCCACCCGCGGGTCCCGCTGCCTGTCCAGCAGCACAGCCCAGCCCGAGCCTCTGTGACAGCCCGCGGGGCCAGGGTGACACCGCTCAGGCCCTTTTCCCCAGGAGCACGGGATGGAGGGATGAGGGAGGGATCCAGGGTCATCCAGCCGGTCCCTGCAAAGCCCCTTCCTGCTGGTCAATGGCAGCTGGGGCAGCGCCGAGGGGTGCCGGCCCTGGGGTGCTGCTGGAGCCCCAAATCCCCGGGAGGTGCTTCCACAAGGGTTGGGACCCCGAGACGGATGAGGGAGGTGACCCCAGTCTCTGTCCCTGCCGCGGGACGGGAAGTGGGAGCGGCTCACCCCGACCCCCTCTGCAGCCCCACGACAGCCCCAAGCAGGGTTTGGGGGCTCTGGGAGCGGCACCGGGCACCCCATCACTGTGCAGATCGCCCGCTGTGCCCCCACCCAGCGCGGCGCCGTGACAGCCCCGGGGGCAGAGACCGGGGCAGGGACACGGCACCGCTCCCGGGTGCCCGGCCCTGGGAGCGGCCGGCGGTGCTGGAGGGGCTCAAGGGGGGGTGCTGGTTGTTGGGGGGCACGATGTGGGGGTCATCGGGGTGCTGCTAAAGGGGGGGCTCAATGAGATCCTTGGGGGCTGCTGGAATATGGGGGTGTCATCCAGTGGGTGCTGGGTCCTGGGGCTGTCACTGTCACTGTGTGGGTGCTGGGGGGGTGTCACTGCCAGGGGGTGTCACCCTGTGGGTGCTGGGGGTGTCACTGGTGGGGGATGTCACTCTGCGGGGTGCTGGCTCCCTGAGAGGGGATGTCACTGCTGTGGGGTGTCACTCTATGGGTCCTGAGGGGATGTCACCGCTGGAAGGTGTCTCCGTGAGGGTGCTGGGTCCTGGGGCCGGGTGTCATTGCCGGAGGTGTCCCGGTGCGGGGTCCCTGAGGGTGTCACTGCCGGAGCTGTCCCGGTGTGGGTGTCCTTAAGGGTGTCACAGCTGGAGATGTCCCGCTGTGGGTGCGGGGTCCCTGAGGGTGTCACTGCCGGAGCTGTCCCCCTGTGGGTGTCCCTGAGGGTGTCACTGCCGGAGATATCCCGGTGCGGGGTCCCTGAGGGTGTCACTGCCGGGGGTGTCCCGGTGCGGGGTCCCTGAGGGTGTCACTGCCAGGGGTGTCCCGGTGCGGGGTCCCTGCGGGTGTCACTGCCGGAGATATCCCGGTGCAGGGTCCCTGAGGGTGTCACTGCCGGAGTGTCCCGGTGCGGGGTCCCTGAGGGTGTCACTTGCCGGAGGTGTCCCGCTGTGGGGGTCCCTGAGGGTGTCACTGCCGGGGGTGTCCCGGTGCGGGGTCCCTGAGGGTGTCACTGCCGGAGATATCCCGGTGCGGGGTCCCTGAGGGTGTCACTGCCGGGGGTGTCCCGGTGTGGGTGTCCCTGAGGGTGTCACTGCCGGAGCTGTCCCCCTGTGGGGTGTCCCTGAGGGTGTCACTGCCGGGGGTGTCCCGGTGCGGTGTCCCTGAGGGTGTCACTGCCAAAGCTGTCCCTCTGTGGGTGTCCCTGAGGGTGTCACTGCCGGAGCTGTCCCGGTGCGGTGTCCCTGAGGGTGTCACTGCCGGAGCTGTCCCCCTGTGGGGTGTCCCTGACGCGGTCACTGCCGGAGCTGTCCCCCTGTGGGTGTCCCTGAGGCGGTCACTGCCGGGGGTGTCCCCCTGTGGGGTGTCCCTGAGGCGGTCACTGCCCCCCCGGCCCGGCGGGCGGGAGCAGGCCCGCTGCCCGGTGCCGCCGTTCCTCCCTCAGCGGGGCTGTTCCCGGTCCCTGCCCCGCTCCCGGCCCGCCCAGCCCGGCGCTCCCCGGTGGCGGGGCGGTGCCGTTGGCGGCGGGGCCGGAGGAGGCGGCTCCGGGTCCCCTCCCCGCGCCGCCGCTTCCGCCGCCGCCGCCGCCCTGGGCCGGGCGGGCCCGGCGGGGCCGAGCGGGCGGCCGGGCCACCATGAAGCCGAGCGGAGGTGAGCGGGACCGGGCCGGGGCACGGGGGGGAATGGGGATACGAGGGGTGCCGGGGGTTTTTTGGGGGGCTCTGGGGGTAACGGGGCCGTCCCGCCGCAGAGGAGCCGGTGCTGCTGGCGGAGCTGAAGCCGGGCCGGCCCCAGCGCTACGATTGGAAATCCAGCTGCGAGACCTGGAGCGTCGCCTTCTCCCCCGACGGGGCCTGGTTCGCCTGGTCCCAGGGACACTGCGTGGTCAAGCTGATCCCGTGGCCCCTGGGGGAGGCCGAGCTGTGAGTGCCGAGTCACGGAACGGGTTGGGTTGGGACGGACCTTAAAGCCCATCCAGTTCCGCCCCTGCCATGGGCAGGGACACCTCCCACTGCCCCAGGCTGCTCCCAGCCCCAGTGTCCAGCCTGGCCTTGGGCACTGCCAGGGATCCAGGGGCAGCCACAGCTGCTCTGGGCACCCTGTGCCAGGGCCTGCCCACCCTCCCAGGGAACAATTCCTGCCCAATCTCCCATCCAGTCCTGCCCTCTGGCACTGGGAAGCCATTCCCTGTGTCTCTTTCTTCCGTCCGGAGCCCCTTTAGGCCCTGGCAGGGGCTCTGAGTTCTCCCCAGAGCTTTCTACAGGTGAGCCCCCCCAGCTCTCCCAGCCTGGCTCCAGAGCAGAGGGGCTCCTGCCCCTGGAGCATCTCCTGCTCTGGTCTCACTCCAGCAGCTCCACGTCCTTCTGATGTTGGGAACCCCAGGGCTGGAGGCAGCTCTGCGGGTGGGGTCTCAGCTGGGCAGGGCAGAGGGGCAGAATTCCCCCTCCTTTCCTGCTGCCCACGCTGGGGGCTCAGCCCAGGGTGTTTCTGGGCTGGGGCATGGCCAGCCAGCACTCACCAGCACCCACATCGTCCCAGTGCTGCTCTCCATCCATTCACTCCCCAGCTTGGATTGATCCCAGGGGGTGCCCAGTGTGGGTAGATGGGTGCATGGGGTGGGGGTCTCGGGGTGAACACTCTGCCCATCCCTGCCTCCCTCCAGCGGCTGCAAAACCTCGGAGCACAAGGGCCGGGGCGGCAAAGCGGAGACCTGGAGCCGTGGGGCAGCCAAGGAGAAGACTCTGGAGTGTGGGCAGATCGTGTGGGGCCTGGCCTTCAGTGCCTGGCCAGCAGCTGAGGATGGCGACACAGATCCTGCCTGTGCCGTGGGCCTTCCCTGCCTGGTCCTGGCCACCGGGCTCAACGACGGGCAGATCAAGGTGTGGGAGGTGCAGACAGGTGAGCAGCCCTCGCTGTCGTGGCTCCAGGCTGGCTGTCCCTTTGTCCCCCTGGGGAGCAGATCCCATCTCCCTCCTTCCCAATATCTGACCCAAGCAGGGCTGCACGAGGGGCTCTGCCTCATTCCCTGTGGATGGATGGCACTGAGCATGGCTTCTCTCTGCAGGGCACCTCCTCTTCAGCCTCTTGGGACACCAGGATGTCGTCAGGGACCTGAGCTTTGCTCCCAATGGAAGCCCCATCCTCGTGTCGGCCTCGCGGGACAAGACCTTGCGCGTGTGGGACCTGAGCAGGGACGGTAGGAACGTGCAGGGATATCCCTGTGCTGGCTCAGGGAAGGGGGAGAAACCCATCTTGGGAAGGCAGATGGTGGGGGAGGACCTTTGGGGACAGTATTTGAGGCAGAAAGGGACAGCCCTGTAACAGGGAGATGCAGGAGGGCATTGCCTTGGGATTTACCCAGGGAATCCCCAGCCCGGTGTGAATTCCCCCTGTGGGAAGGGAGAGAGAGCAGAGCCAAGGAGTCCTGTTCCCTTCTGGTGACACATTTCTGCTGTCCCCAGGGCGGCAGGTGCAGGTGCTGTCGGGCCACGTGCAGTGGGTCTACTGCTGCTCCATCTCCCCAGACTGCAGCATGCTCTGCTCTGCTGCCGGAGAGAAGTCGGTGAGTCCTGCAGGACGGGAGCCATCCCTGTGTCCCCAGAAACCCCCCTGGGAGAAGGGCCAGCCCATCCTGCCCCGGCTCCTCAGGGGCTGGAAGCTGGGAGCAGAGCCCACGTGGTTCAAACCTCGGGATGCCCCCAGCCTGACCCCCTGCCCACATCCCGCAGGCGCTGCTGTGGAGCATGAGATCCTACACCCTGATCCGCAGGCTGGAGGGCCACCAGAGCAGCGTGGTGTCCTGTGACTTCTCCCCGGACTCTGCTCTCCTTGTCACCGCCTCCTACGACGCCTGTGTCATCATGTGGGACCCCTACACCGGGGAGCAGCTCAGGACGCTGCGGTGCGGACCTGGCAGGGGACACAGCCCTGCCAGGGAGGGTTTTAGGGCTGGGTGTGGCTTTCCCTTCTCGCTGGGCACAGCCATCACCACTCCTCTGCTTCCAGAGGCAGGACAGGGGTCTGGCTTGCCAAGTTTGGCAGCTCTGCCAGCCTCAGCTGGGGAAGGGGCTGGTGGTGGCAGCTCAGAGCTGACGATGTTGTCCCCACCCACAGCCACGTCCCCTTGCACTCCACGCTGGATTCCAGCAGTGAAATCCACACCAGCTCCCTGCGCTCCGTCTGCTTCTCCCCCGAGGGGCTCTACCTGGCCACGGTGGCAGATGACAGGTGAGTGAGCCCCTGAGGGGACCCAGAGGGAGGAGGAGACCAGAATGAACCGGGAGCTCAGGAGGTGGGGAATGGCTGCGCCAGGTCCCCAGCAGTTTCTGGAAGGAGTGGAAAGGTCAGGCCTGCAGGAACACCGTGTGTCGTACACATGCTGTTCGTGTACACACATTGGAACACCTTGCTGTGACAAGGCCAGGGCCCTGTCCCCCTGAGCTGAGGTCCCTGTCCTCCTGAGTGCTGTGCCACCCTCAGCATGTCACTGAGCAGGGGGCAGTCCTGCCTGGGACACTCCCATGGGAAGCAGATCCTTCTCGTGCGTGTGTCTTCAGGTGGTGTCAGAGGCTTTATTTTGGCAGCAGGCACTGCATTGCGTCCTCTCCCTTTCTCCACAGGCTCCTGAGGATCTGGGCCTTGGAGTTCCGCTCTCCAGTGGCCTTTGCCCCCATGACCAACGGTCTGTGCTGCATGTACTTCCCACACGGAGGATTCATTGCCACAGGGTGAGTAAACAGGAGAGGGCGGAGAAACAGGGAGATCAGCTGGGCTGATCCTGCAGCTCAGCAAATTCTGGGCTTCCCTGGGGACAGTTTCCTCGGGCTGGGGGACACACGCTCCTTGGGCAGCTTGGGAATTCCTCGTGTCCCTCTGCCCTGCGCTCAGGGTTGTTTGGATGCCATTGCAGGACCAGGGACGGCCACGTCCAGTTCTGGACAGCCCCGAGGGTCCTCTCGTCGCTCAAGCACTTGTGCCGCAAAGCCCTGCGCACCTTCCTCACCACCTACCAGGTGCTGGCGCTGCCCATTCCCAGGAAGCTGAAGGAATTCCTCACTTACCGGACTTTTTAAGGCAGCAGGGAGAGCAGAGGCACGGAGGTGAGCCCCGGGGCTCGGCCTGGGCCGGCGGCGCCGCAGGAACGCCGAGCCGTGAGCCAGGAGCGTGGCTGCTCCCCCGGCTTTGGGGCTGTGGAGGGCTTTTTTTGGTGTCCTAACACACAAACCCAGCAAAATCCCACGCAGAGGGTGAGGGGCAGGGGACAGGGGTGGGACGCGGGTCCCCTTGTCCCCTGCTGCCTGCTGGCGTTGGGTCAGGTGCTTCTGCTTCTGAGTGCAATGGTGTGGGGTGAGGGTGGAACAGCTGCTGTGGGAGCAGAGCTGTTGTCACCTGCACAGATACGGGGCTAAACACCCCCCAAAAACACCCACCTGGGACTGTCCCTCCACCCCGGTGGAGCGCGGGCTCTGCTGCTCTCCTGGCGTGGGCAGGAGCGGGACGAGCCCGAGCAGGTCTCAATAAATAAAAATTGATTCCTCGTGATTGCCCTCCTGGCTCGCTCAGGTGACCTGGGAGTGCCTGGCACCACCCTGGCTGCCAGGGAGGGGTGGCAGAGGTGTCCACCTGTGGGAAGAGGTGGCTTCACTCCACCCCCTGCTCCCATTGCTCTCTTGTTTTCTCTCTCTGCTGGAGCGTGGCACTCTCTCAGCCAAATTCCCAGACATGCTGAACATGCAGCAGTGTGTTGTCTCTCCCCATCCTCCAGCTTAAGCTGGTGGCTGGAGCAACAGCACATTCCCTGTGTGCTGGCAGGCTTTGTGGAGGGAATTCTCCTCCAAACTCCTCCCCAGGACGTTGTTTTCCCCTTGGTAACAGCTGAACACAGAAACCCCCCCCACACCTCCCTTCAGGAGGGAAATGCAACGACCAGTGCGACCTGCTGGGCTTTGGAGGCACCTGTATTTTCCCATGGAGCTTGGGAACAATTCTGCCTTTTCACAACCTTTGCACCCTGACTGCACTCAAGGCTTCCAGAGAGGAACTGGGAAGCTGCAGGGAGCAGCTCCAGGCTCGGGGCTGAGGGTCCTTCCCAAATCCAGCAGCAGATCCACCCGGCAGGACTCAGGCTTCGGCCACCACCAGGTCCCTGGTGACCTGGAAGGCGGCGATGAGGGAGCTCAGCTGGATCTTCTCGCTGGTGCCAGCAGCCAGGCGGTACCTGCAGAGGGGCCAAGGGCAGCTTTGGGGGTTTCTGCCACGGGCTGTGTGCCAGCAGTGCCACCAGGAGCCACCCCAGGGTGCCCACGCTGGGGGAGTGACACTTACTCGATGTCTGCCAGCTTGATCAGCAGCTGGATGCGGATGGACGGGGGGAAGTCGACTGTGGAGAGAAGGAAACGCTCGGTGAGGGGCAGGGGGAAGTCTGGCCTCTCCAGCATCACCCAGAGCTGGGCCCTTTCCCCACCTCTGTGCACAAAGAGATGGATCTCAGTGAGGATGTCCTGCAGGGCCAGGCCCTTCAGCGTCTTCAGCTCCATGATTTCTGGGATGAGAGCGAGTCAAGGCCTTGCTTCCGGGCATTTCCCTGCCAGATCTGCTCCTCTGGTCTCTGCAGCAACCCCAGCGAGCAACACCCACCCCAGAGGCCACAGGGATCCCTGGGGAAGAGCAGGACTTGTCCCAGCTGGGAATAACCCCCAGGGCAAAGGATACTGCGGTAGGCGGTGGAAAAATCCTGGTTCAGCATCCAGTCGAGGATGTTGGCGATGTCAGACTTGAGGGGATGTCCCGTGCAGGTGTAAACGTTCTCCTCTGTCACCTTCCCGAAGGCCATGGAGGTGCTCTGAGGAAGAGGAGGGAACAGGAAGGATGAAGAGGCCCCTCCAGCCCAGCTGGCCCGGGGGGGCTGATGGCCACGGTCCCACCTGCAAGATATTGAGGGCCCTGCGCATGTCCCCGCTGGAGAGGGTGACCAGAGCCTTCATCCCGTCCTCGGTGACATCCACCCTGGAAAACAGCGCCCGGGGCCGTGGGGATCCAGCCCGCTGCTCCTGCCTGGCAGGGAACGGGCACAGAGGGGCCTGGGGGATCCCCACTCACCCCTCCTGGGGGACCCCCACTCACCCCTCCTGGGGATCCCCACTCACCCCTCCTGGGGGATCCCCACTCACCCCTCCTGGGGATCCCCACTCACCCCTCCTGGAGGATCCCCACTCACCCCTCCTCCTGGGGGATCCCTGCTCACCCCTCCTCCTGGAGGATCCCCACTCACCCCTCCTGGGGGATCCCCTCTCACCCCTCCCCCTGGGGGATCCCCACTCACCCCTCCTGGGGATCCCCCCTCACCCCTCCTGGGGGATCCCTGCTCACCCCTCCTGGGGGATCCCCACTTACCCCTCCTGGGGGATCCCCACTCACCCCTCCTGGGGGATCCCCACTCACCCCTCCTGGGGGATCCCCCCTCACCACTCCTGAGGGATCCCCACTCACCCCTCCTGAGGGATCCCCACTCACCCCTCCTCCTGGAGGATCCTTGCTCACCCCTCCTGGAGGATCCCCACTCACCCCTCCTGGGGGATCCCCACTCACCCCTCCTGGGGACCCCCACTCACCCCTCCTCCTGGATGACGTGCTGCAGCCGCGGCACCATCAGCTCCGGGGTCAGGGGGCCGAAGCGGAAGCGGGTGCAGCGGGATTGCAGGGCGGGGATGATCTTGGAGAGGTAGTTGCAGATGAGGCAGAAGCGGGTGTTTTCTGTGAACTTCTCGATCACTGCAAGAAGGAGGGAGGGCAGGAGGGTCCTTGGTTGTTGCCTTGCCCTGATTCCCACCCTGTGCCGGGCTGGATGATGGCTGCACAGATTGTGGGATTCCCGTGGTGTGGGATTCCCAGTGCTCCTCACCTCTCCTCAGGGCGTTCTGAGCGTCCTGGGTCATGGCATCGGCTTCATCCAGGATGACAAGCTTGAAGCCTTTCCTAGGAAAAGGGTGGGGTTGGTGCTGGAGAAGGAGCTGGGAGATTTGTTCCCTTCTTGCATCCTCACCCTCCCTGCTTGCCGGGCACGTTCCCATCCACCTTGTGACCTCCCAAATCTCTTTCCCAATCCAAGTGCCAGGGCAGGAGGGTGCCAAAGAGATGGGGAACTTTGGGAAGCAGAGACCCACCACGTACTTAAAGATGGTCCTGGTGCTGGCGAAGCTCAGGATGGGCCCTCGGACGATGTCGATGCCCCGGTCATCAGAGGCATTGAGCTGGAAGGGAATGGTGTGGATGCCTATCCCTGCATCCCATTCCACCCCATCCCATCCCTTCCCAGCCCGGTCCCGCTCACCTCCAGCACCATGGAGCCGAACTCCCGCTCCCGGTACAGCTGCCGGGCACAGGCCAGGATGGTGGATGTCTTCCCGGTGCCGGGCGGCCCATAGAGGAGCAGATGGGGGAGCCGGTCCTCGCTGATGAAGCGCTGCACTGCGGGATAACAACAGCGGGATAACAACAGCGGGATAACGGGGCGGGGGGACACCCGGGACCGGCGGGGCGGGAGTTACCGCGGAGGGTGGGATTAATTACCGGTGCTGAGGATGTCCTGGTGAGACACCAGCTCGGACAGCGCCTGCGGACGGTACTTCTCCACCCTGCACCGGGGAAGGAAAGCAGCGGGGAGTCAGCCGCGGGGCAGCTCCAGCCGGGTTATCCCAATATCCCGTTATCCCTTTATCCCGTTATCCCGGTATCCCCCCGCTCCCGGCCGTACCACGGCAGGTTCGCGCCACCCGCCGGCGCCATGTTGGGAAGTCTCGCGAGAGCGCCGCCGAGCGCGCGAGAGCGGCGGGGCGGGGCCGGCGTGAGGGCGCGGGCGGGTCCCGGCGCACCGGGAACATCCCGGGAGCTCCCGACAGCTCCGGGGGTACCGGGACAGCCGCAGCTGCTCTGGGCACCCTGTGCCGGGGCCTGCCCACCCTCCCAGGGAACAATTCCTGCCCAATCTCCCACCCAGCCCTGCCCTCTGGCACTGGGAAGCCATTCCCTGTGTCCTGTCCCTCCAGCCCTTGTCCCCAGTCCCTCCCCAGCTCTCCTGGAGCCCCTTCAGGCCCTGGCAGGGGCTCTGAGCTCTCCCTGGAGCTTCTCCTCTCCAGGTGAGCACCCCCAGCTCTCCCAGCCTGGCTCCAGAGCAGAGGGGCTCCAGCCCTCCGTGGCCTCCTCTGGACTGGCTCCAGCAGCTCCAGGTCCCTCCTGTGCTGGGCCCAGGGCTGGGCACAGCGTTCCCATTGGGATCTCACCTGTGGAGAGGGAGAATCCCCCGCCGTCCTGCTGTCCCCTGTCCGTGGCAGGGGGTGGAACGAGGTGACCTTTGAGGTCCCTTCCAGCCCAACCCATTCCATGGTTCTGCGGCTGTGGGAAGAGCAGGGTGCTGGTGTTCACCAGAGCAGGGTGGTGCCTGCCATCCCGGGGAAATCACGGCAGCAGGAATTGCTGGATCAAGGTTTTGGGAAAACACAGTGACCCTGCCCTCGGAAAACCCTTGGGATGAGAGGGGCACCTTTGGGTGCAGGGACACTTGAGGAGAGGAGATCTGGGATCCTTCCAGTGCGGCAGGAGCAGCAAACTCCAGAGGTGGCTGCCAGAACAAAACACCTTTATCCCCATCCCTGCTGCTTCCCAGCCTCTGGAAAACCCCTGGAGCCTCCTTTAGAGAAGGAGCTTAGAGGGGAGAATTGGCCCAGGCTGCTGGAGTGATGCTCCAGTGCTGCTGATCCCAGAAAGGAAAGCGGGCTGGAGTGAGAGGGGCTGGCTTGGAAAACGCAGGTGGACTGAGGATGGGAAACGATCCCTTGGGAAGCAGAGGTGCAGGGCAGGCAATAAAATCCCTGGAAAAGCGCCGTTGCTGACGAGGGAAGTGAAAACACCAAGAGCTCCAGGCTGGATCCTATAAAAACCCCAAAATCTGCTGGAGGGCAGCTGCTTTCCTGGCTTTCCCCCCCTCCCTTTTTTCCCCCCTGCAGCCCCATAAAGGAGAGCAGGAGCTGGGAGCTGAGGTCAGCAGCCTGGCCGTCCCTCTGGGCGCGTGACAGCCGTGACAGATGGCCCTTCCCTTCGGAGCCTCCAGGTCCTTCCCGGGCACCTGGGAACAGCCGGGAGCTGGGATTTTCCTGCACGTCCTGGACCCAGAGCTGCTGCTCTCCCCCTGGGTCTGCCTTCGCCTGCTCTTGTCCTCCTAAATGGGTTTTTCCAGGCGTTTTCCCCATCCCTAATACATCCTGAACTCCGGAGCAGGGAAAACCTTTGGGGTGTTGGAATAGGGTTAAAGTGATGGGTGCATCCCCCTGGGGGGGCTCTGATCTCCCTCTGGGGGGGGGATGAGGGGACAGAGATGAGGGGACAGGCATGGTGGTGACAGAGGTGGTGACAGTGTTGGTGGGACAGGGATGATGGGACAGAGGTGATGGGACAGGGATGATGGGACAGGCATGGTGGTGACAGAGGTGGTGACAGTGTTGGTGGGACAGGGAAGATGGGACAGGCATGGTGGTGACAGAGGTGGTGACAGTGTTGGTGGGACAGGGAAGATGGGACAGGGATGATGGTGACAGAGGTGGTGACAGTGTTGGTGGGACAGGGAAGATGGGACAGGGATGATGGTGACAGAGGTGGTGACAGTGTTGGTGGGACAGGGAAGATGGGATGGGGGGACGGTGACAGGAATGATGGTGGTGGAGATGAGACAGATGATGGGACAGGCATGATGGTGACAGAGGTGGTGACAGTGTTGATGGGACAGAGATGATGGGACAGAGGTGGTGACAGTGTTGGTGGGACAGAGATGATGGGACAGAGGTGGTGACAGTGTTGGTGGGACAGAGATAATGGTGACAGAGATGACAGAGGTGATGGTGACAGTGGTGACCATGACAGAGGGGATGGGACAGAGGTGGTGGGGACAGATATGATGGTGACAGGGTTGAAGGGACAGGGATGATGGTGACAGGGATGATAGGACAGAGGTGATGGGATGGAGGTGATGATGACAGAGATGCTTTTCCACAGAGGATTCAGCTCCTTGAGAGCTGAAATCCGAGGGACCCTCCCACCCCACGTGGAGCTGAAGAAGTTTATTCCTATATTAATCACCAAGAAATCCCAGTGCCCAGATCCAAAGGCTCCTGTGGAGCAGCTCACCCCGAGCTGGAGCGGTGAACCCTCATGGGGTGGTTTTGGTGGAATCAGGTGGGAAAGCCCTGGTGTGGTGCAGTGGTGCTGGTTTCCCAGGGTGGAGTTGCCATGCCAGGGCATTCCCTCTGCCTTCCCAGCAGGATGTCGTGCCTGGGAAGGCACCTTTGGCACTGAGGGAACGTTAACCCAGTTTAGAGACTCTGAGTCGCTCCAAACCCTTTTCTCATGGAGAGACCCAAGAGAAGTCAATTAAAATATCACCAGATATTTTTGTATGGACTGATCGTGCCATTCCCACTGTCTGGAATGTTCATCTGCCTCTTGGGCCGTGGCCAGCTCCAAGCATGGGAGCTATCCCACAGGCTGCTGTAGGGTTTTTTGGGAAGCATGAGGGTTTGGTGAGCACCCCAAATCCCTGCAGCTCTGCTGCTGCAGGCTTTTGGGATGGGTGCTTTTATCCCGGTGGGGTGGAATCTCCTTGATTGCAATTTATTTTATATTTCCCTTCCCCTTTCCCCTTTCCCCTTTCCCCTTTCCCCTTTCCCCTTTCCCCTTTCCCTTCCCTTCCCTTGGCAGTTCTTGGCTTCATTTCCCACCCCGGGGCTCCCTCTGAGCCCCTCACAGCCAGCCTTGGGGACAGGGCAGAAAAAGGACATCCCAGCTCAGGGAAATTAAAATTGATTTTAAAAAAAAGGAAAAAGACAAAACCCAGCAGATTTCCAGCTTTTTTAGCCCCATCCCAGCTCGGAGGGAGCCGACCCCTGCGAGCAGGGATAAAGCCGTTGGGAATTTGGTTCGTGCTCTCGCAGAGCTGAGAGGGGCTGGGATGTGGGGATGCCAGCTGGGAATAAAGCCGCGAATCCAGAGGCAGGGAGGTCACGGCTGTGAGGGCGCTGTGCCTGCAGCAGGTGGGACTGGGAGCGTCATCTTGGCTCCGGCTCCCTGGGATAATTCCCGAGTGCTGGCCAGGCTTGGCCCCCAGTGCCCCAGACCAGGAATCCCCAGTGCCCCAGACCAGGAATCCCCAGTGCCCCAGACCCCCCAGTGCCCCAGACCCCCCAGTGCCCCAGACCCTTCAATGCCCCCCAGTGCCCCAGACCCCCCAGTCCCCCAGACCCCCCAGTGCCCCAGACCCTTCAATGCCCCCCAGTGCCGCAGACCCCCCAGTGCCCCAGACCAGGAATCCCCAGTGCCCCAGACCCCCTGGTGCCCCAGATCCCCCATTGCCCCAGACCCTCCAATGCCCCCCCGGTGCCCCAGACCCCCCAGTGCCCCAAAACTTCCCGTTCCCCCAGAGCCCCTCATTTCCATCCTCCATCTTTGCCCCAGCCCCCCACGGTGCCCCATTTCCCCTCCATTACCTCAGGCCCCCCACATTCCCCAGCCCCCCCATTATCCCCCCAATTCCCCAGCCCCCTGCCCCCCATTTCAAGCCCCCCCTCATTTCCCCAGCTGCTCCTATTGCACCCGCCCCCCAATGTCCAAGCCCCCTCTCCCTCACTGACCCCCCGTTACCCCAGACCCCCATTTCAGCCCCCCCCTCATTCTCCCTGCTCCCCCCCAGTGCAGCATCCCCCCCTTCACCCCTGGACCTCCCGTTCCCGGGGGTCAGAGGGATTGGGATGGGCATGGAAAGGACTGTGGGGATGGGGGTGGGAGTGGGGAATTCCTGTGAGGATGAGGAGGGGTGGGGATAGGGGGATGGGGACCGGGGTGGGGGTTGGGGTAGAGAGAATTGGGGGTTTGGGGCGTGGGACTGGATGGGGGTAGGGGTGGGTGGTGGTGGGGATGGGGGGTGTTGGTGAGGATGAGGAGATGTGGGGATGGGGGCTGGATGGGGATAGGGGGAAAGCGCTGGGGCTGGGGATGAGGAGGATGGGGGTGATGATGAAGATGGGAAGGTGATGGGGTGGGAGGTGATGAGGATGGGGGTGTTGATGAGGATGGGGAGATGTGGGTGAGGGGGGGTGGGGGTGATCAGGATGGGGGTGTTGATAAGGTTGGGGGGATGTTGCTGAGGATGGGGGGGGTGAGGATGAGGATGGGGAGGTGTGGGTGTGGGGGTGATGGGGCTGGGGGTGATGAGGGTGGAGAGATGTTGATAGGGGACGTTGATCAGGTTGGGGATGTTGATCAGTTTGGGGATGTCGATAAGATTGGGGATGTTGATGAGGTTGGGGGGTGTGTGTTGATGAGGATGGGGAGGTGTGGGTGAGGGGGGATGGGGTTGGGGGTGATCAGGATGGGGGTGTTGATAAGGCTGGGGGGATGTTGCTGAGGATTGGGGGGTGTTGATGAGGATGAGGAGGTGTGGGGGTGATGGGGCTGGGGGTGATGAGGATGGAGGGGTGTTGATGAGGTTGGAGGGATGTTGATCAGGTTGGGGGCTGTGTGTTGATGAGGATGGGGGTGTTGATCAGGTTGGGGATGTTGATAAGCTTGGGGGACGTTGCTGAGGATTGGGGGGTGTTGATGAGGATGGGGGTGTTGATAAGGTTGGGGATGTTGATCAGGTTGGGGGGTGTGTGTTGATGAGGACGGGGGTGCTGATCAGGTTGAGGATGTTGATCAGGTTGGGGATGTTGATCAGGTTGGGGGGTGTGTGTTGATGAGGATGGGGATGCTGATCAGGTTGGGGATGTTGATCAGGTTGGGGGGATGTTGCTGAGGATTGGGGGTGTTGATAAGATTGGGGATGTTGATCAGGTTGGGGATGTTGATAAGGTTGGGGGGTGTGTGTTGATGAGGACGGGGGTGTTGATCAGGTTGGGGGTGTTGATAAGGTTGGGGATGTTGCTCAGGTTGGGGGCTGTGTGTTGATGAGGTTGGGGGGTTGATAAGATTGGGGTTGTTGATCAGGTTGGGGGCTGTGTGTTGATGAGGATGGGGGTGTTGATAGGGTTGGGGATGTTGATCAGGTTGGGGGGTGTCGATCAGGTTGGGGATGTTGCTCAGGTCGGGGGCTGTGTGTTGATGAGCACGGGGGTGTCGATCAGGTTGGGGGTGTCGATCAGGTTGGGGGTGTCGATCAGGTTGAGGATGTTGATCAGGTTGGGGGCTGTGTGTTGATGAGGATGGGGGTGTTGATGAGGATGGGGGTGTCGATCAGGTTGAGGATGTTGCTCAGGTCGGGGGCTGTGTGTTGATGAGCACGGGGGTGTCGATCAGGTGCGGGGGCTGTCGCAGATGATGCGGGGGTGACGATGAGGATGGCGATGTGCGGGCTGCGGGGGCGACGCGGACGCCGCCGAGCAGCCGGGGGGTGCCGGGCCGGGGGCGTGCGGGGGTTCCCGCGCGGAGCGGCGCGCAGCGAGCGCGGCCCCGCGGAGCCGGAGCGCGCCGCCCCCGCCCCCGCCCCGCCGCGCCCGGGAGGGGGGGGGGGGTAGCGGCGGCGGCGGCGCCGCGCTGACGGCTCGGTGGGCACCGCGATGCTGCGGGCCGCGGCCGAGCGGGGCTGAGCGGCGGCGGGGGCCGGCGAGCGGAGCCCAGGGAAGGGGGGGGGGCCGCGGCGGCGGCGGGCGGAGGGGAGGGCGGGCGGGCGGGGGGGAGGGGGGGGCGGCGAGCGATGGATGAGGACAACATGACGAGGAGCGAGGAGCAGGAGCTGAGTCTGCAGAAGGCGCTGCAGCAGTGCGAGCTGGTCCAGAACATGATCGACATCAGCATCTCCAACCTGGAGGGGCTCCGCACCAAGTGCGCCGCCTCCAACGACCTCACGCAGAAGGAGATCCGCACCCTGGAGGTACGGGCCCGCCGACCCCCCCCCCCAACATCAACACCCCCCCATCGGTCTCCCCCCCCCCGGGCCGCGGCGGGTTCCCCCGCGGCGCTGCGGTGCGCCCGAGTGAGGCTGCGCGCTCTGCAGGTGGCCCCGAGGTGGGTCCGGGACCACCGAACCCTCCTGCCGGGACCCACCGGGGAGGGCTCGGCCCCGGCCGCAGCCCCCCGGTATCCTCCGGGTGTCCCCCGGCATCCCCCGGGCCGGCCGCGTCCCTCCCCCGGCTTCCACCGCCCGGCAGGCGGCATCCCCCGGCCCACCTGCATCCCCCGGCCCACCTGCATCCCCCGGCCCACCTGCATCCCCCGAGCCACCTGCGTCCCTTCCCCCTTCCCGCAGCCCCCGGCCCGGCCGCATCCCTTCCCCCGGGCTCCTGCTCCAGCCGGGCTGCATCCCCTCGGCCCACCTGCGTTCCTTGTGGCAGGCTGCATCCCACGGGCCTGGCTGAACCCCCTTCCAGCAGGCAGCACCCCCTCAGCCCACCTGCAGCCCTTCCACGGGGCTGCATCCCCCGGGCCTGGCTGAACCCCCTGCCCTGAGCTGCATCCCCTCAGCCCACCTGCAGCCCTTCCAGCAGGCTCCAACTGTCCCAGCTGGCTGCATCCCCCTGGCCCACCTGCATCCCCCTGGCCCACCTGCATCCCCCTGGCCCACCTGCATCCCTCCCACCGGGCAGCAGCCCCCCGGCCCAGCTGCCTCCTCCCCTCCCCACTCCTGCCTCCAGGGGATGAGGCTCCTGAGCCCCCACCGGGGTGAATCCATGGCTCGGGAGGAGGCCGGTGGGCCATGGTGGGCAGGGATTCCCGGGGCTGAGGGGATCCCTGCAGCTGGCACGGAGCGAGGAGAAGCCAGGCCGTGACCCTGGGGGGACGCCAGCGGGGCCGTGCCGGGGCTGCGGGGGCGGCTGGCGCGGCGCTGGGGCTGTGGGTGGGGGGATTTCAGAGCCTGGTCCCACTCAGGCCCTCCAGCTGGTCCTGCAGCCCCTCTGTGGGGCAGCTCTTGGCTCTGTGGCTGGAGCACCTCGTCCTGCTGCTTTTGCTCCCCAGGTTCCTGGGTGATGTGGGAACAGTTGGGGCATCACCACATCTCTGCTGTGCTGCTCGTGGGGAGACCCCAGCTTTGGGGTGCTCTGCATCCCAACTTGTGCTCGTTCCCATTCCCATCCTGCTGCCACCTCCCCTTGATCCCAGCCCTGTCTCATCCCAGCTCTCTGTGTGAGGGGCTGGGAGCCGTTGGTCCTGGAGCAACCTTGGGAGAGGGCTACCAGGTTCTTTGGAGACTTTTTGGGGTGCAGACAGGCTCCAGTTCCCCAGCAGAACCTGCCAGGAGGTGCAGGACTCCAGGAGCTCATCCCACACGGAGTGATGGCCCCGTGGAGATCAGCACCGAGCACTCCCTGCCTGTGTCCCCCGGACATGGAGGGGGGCAGGGGGACACGGTGGAGCCGTCCTGGTGGGACACTCCGGTGCCACTGGGGCTGGGTGAAAGGTCTGGGGGTGCTCAGGGGGATGTTACCCTACAGATGCTCACGGGGGAGCCCCTCTCCAGCCCCTGTGGGTCACTCTGTGATCCCTAAATCACCCCTGAACTGGGAGCTGGGGGTGTTGCAGCCAAGGACGTCCCTGCTGACACTCTCTGCTTGTTTGTCACCTCCAACCCGGGGTGATCCCCCCAGGGCTGGATTCCCCATGCCAGCCCGGCACTGGCTCCTGCTGTTGTCCTGGGTTGCCGCCGGCGTCAGCGGGAGCGGAGCTCGGCCCTGAGTCCCCAAGTCCCCGAGGCTCGGTGTCCCTGAGCCCCTGCTGCCACCACCACGGCCCAAGGACGTGACACAGACTGCCAGGCCTCGCTCGGCACCTCTTCCCTCCCCATCTGGTGGCAGCAGAGCCCGGCCCAGGGAGGGGTGAGCTGGGATGGGGCACTGGGACGGTGCCCAGCCCTTGTGCCAGCACGAGGCTGGGATAAAACAGGAGAATCCGTGGGTTTTTGGTTAACCTTCGTAGGCTAAACCTTGATTTTGCTGGATTAATAGAAGTTTTTCCCTTTTTTTTTCTTTTTGGAGGTTTTTTGGGTTTTTTTTTTGTGTTTTTTGGGGGTTTTTGGTGTTTTTGTTTGTTTGTTTTTGTTGTTGTTTTTTAGGGGGGGTGGGTTTTGTTTTGTTTTGTTTTGTTTTGTTTTGTTTTTGTTTTTGTTTTGTTTTAAGCCACCTCAAGGTAGATGTGAGCTCCCATCCTCGTGCCCTGCAGGGTTTTTGGGATGGGTACCACGGCTGCAGCCTGGTTCCAGTGGCAATCCTTGGAGCTGGGAGGCTTTTTGGGTCTTGCTTATGCCTTGGGACAGGTCCCAGTGGGCACCAAGGCAACCCCTGGGATAAAACAGCTGGAGTGGGAATCGAGTCTGCTCTGCTTCCTATGGGGCAGCATCCAAAGGGGCTGAGTGTTCACCCCTCAGCCCTGCCTGCCCTGGGGGGTTTATCCCAGCCCAAGTGTGGCAGTTGGGCTTCATGGCTCTAAATTTGGGGTTGGGGTGTAAACAGGGATGAGGGGCTCTGCCTTTGGTGGAATTTGGGAGCAGCAGAAGGAAAGTTTGCTGGGAGCTGGGCGATATTCCCGACTGTGCCACAGCACCGTGCTGTCTGTGGGGTCAAAGCCCATCCCGATGCCACGGTGTGCTCAGGGCTCCCAGGAACCCGTGCATGGCTCCAAGGATAACCCCAGGATCCACACTTCCCTCTCCCAGGGCTGCCTGGAGCAGGGGACTCTCCCAGGAAATCTCTGGCTGCTGTGTGGTGAGGATGGGGAGAGGCTCCAAGGAAGGAGCTGTGGCCATTCCCAAACCTCCACAGGCTGTGCAGGTGCTGTTCCAGCACTGGGATTTGCCCAGGAAAGCTGTGGCTGCCCCTGGATCCCTGGCAGTGCCCAAGGCCAGGCTGGACACTGGGGCTGGGAGCAGCCTGGGACAGTGGGAGGTGTCCCTGCCAGGGCAGGGGTGGCACTGGATGATCCTGTGGGAGTCTCTGTGGTCTTCAGGCTACAATTCCCTCTGCTCTGGAGCCAGGCTGGGAGAGCTGGGGGTGCTCACCTGGAGAGGAGAAGCTCCAGGGAGAGCTCAGAGCCCCTGCCAGGGCCTGAAGGGGCTCCAGGAGAGCTGGAGAGGGACTGGGGACAAGGGCTGGAGGGACAGGACACAGGGAATGGCTTCCCAGTGCCAGAGGGCAGGGCTGGATGGGAGATTGGGCAGGAATTGTTCCCTGGCAGGGTGGGCAGGCCCTGGCACAGGGTGCCCAGAGCAGCTGTGGCTGCCCCTGGATCCCTGGCAGTGCCCAAGGCCAGGCTGGACACTGGGGCTGGGAGCAGCCTGGGGCAGTGGGAGGTGTCCCTGCCCATGGGGTGGAACTGGATGAGCTTTAATGTCCCTTCCAACCCAAACCATTCCAGGATTTTGTGATTTTCCCTGGCTGTCTGACACCCGGGGTGAGCACAGTGCACTTCTCCCAGAGCTGGGTCCTCCCAGGATGCTGCATGGAGACATCTCAGCTCCCCTATTCCCAGCAAAACCCCCAGGGACCATTTAGCATCTCCCGAAATAAAGACCCAGAGACTCCTCACAAGCCCAGCAGGACCCTGGGAGAGCCCTGAGAGGGAAAACAGAACCGTGGCAAGGAATTCCCCAGCCCCAGGCTGCTCCAGGTGCCTCTGGAATAACGAGCCCCTTGGTGGGAGCCGGGGCAGAGACGCTCCAGACGCGTTTGTTGTCATGGGAAAGGATTTTTAGGGGCTCGTTTAGAAGAACCTCTCACTGCACGGGGTGAGGGCATCCCACATGGATTGGGATGGGGTGGGATGGGCATTCCCGCTGGGTGCCAGACGAATGAACTTCCCCCTCCTGGATTTTCCGGGCAGGGCCGGTGCTGTCGCCAGCCCGGCTGATGTCAAGGATCCCATTCCAGGGGGGAGCCCGGCTCGGAGCCCGCCGGGGGTGCGGGGAGCAGCGGCTCGGGCCGTGCTGGCTCTGGGATGAGCCGAGGGAAATTCCTGCTCGGGGTGATGGGAAGGGTTGGGATTGGGAAGCGCGGCTCCAGCCCCGGGTGATCCCAGCCCCTCGCCTTGCTGGGGTCACCCGAGGTGCTGTGGAGTGACACGGAGTGGGGACATCACCCAGTGCCAGCCGCCTCCCCCGGGGCGGCAGGGACGTTGTTTTCCAGGGAGCTGGGGGGCTCCTGGAGCCTCCAAAGAGAAGGGAATCCCGGCGGTTTCTCTCCTTCACACCAGAGCATCGCTCCTGGCTCCCCCACCCCGGGCAGAGCCGGAGCAGGGAGAGGCGCTGGGAAGGTGGGAAAAACAACCCCAGCGCCGCAGGAAAAAGCTTGGGATCCCCTCCAGCAGCACCCCCGGCTGGAGCGGCAGCAAAACCCAACCGCAGGAGGAGGGCGGATCCGCGGGACCCCCACCCCTCTCCCTGAGCCCCCTGCTGCCTTCCCGGTGGGGAAACTGAGGCACAGCAGGAACATTCTCCACGTTTGCCGCATCCCGGGAGGAGCGGGGGGCAGAGCAGCCGCGGGCTGGGGCTTTCCCTGCGGGACGGGGCCGTCTCTGTCCCTTTCCAGCCCCCGCAGAACCGAGGCCGTTTGGATTTGACAGAAAGGGGTTTGAGGCTCCTTTCCTTTCCTTTCCTTTCCTTTCCTTTCCTTTCCTTTCCTTTCCTTTCCTTTCCTTTCCTTTCCTTTCCTTTCCTTTCCTTTCCTTTCCTTTCCTTTCCTTTCCTTTCCTTTCCTTTCCTTTCCTTTCCTTTCCTTTCCTTTCCTTTCCTTTCCTTTCCTTTCCTTTCCTTTCCTTTCCTTTCCTTTCCTTTCCTTTCCTTTCCTTTCCTTTCCTTTCCTTTCCTTTCCTTTCCTTTCCTTTCCTTTCCTTTCCTTTCCTTTCCTTTCCTTTTCCCTGGCTGGAGTAAATCCACGGACCAGAGCACCCGGGGTTCCTTTTTTTGGGTTAAAAATGACAAAAACGACCCCTCCTGTCAGTCAAGGGCTCTGTGGGGGTGAGTTTGCCCCACCTGGAAATGAAATTTCCTCCATTTCCCCGCTCTTTCCCCATCCCCAGCTCACCTCTGCTTCATGCTGGTGGGGGCTGCCCCGTCCCCAGCCCCGTCCCCACCCCAGGACCCGGATTTTGGCGCTGGTGCCTCAGAAATCGCCTTTATTCCCTTTGGGATGGCACCTGGAGAGGCAGGATGGAGAGCAGGCTGGGGGCAGGATGTGGATTGTTTAGGAATTCCCTTTTCCTGCTGTTTCTCTGCGCTCTGTCCCTGCAAGGGCATTTTTGGGAGACGGGCGCTGCCCCCGGGTGTGTTCAGGGTGCCTGGGGCTGCTTCAGCTCCCAAAGCCTGGAGCGTATTTGGGATTCGGGATCCAGGCTGACCCTTAACCCTTCGGTTATCCCTTTTGGGAATGTTTTTCCTCAAAAATCAGCGCTGGAAGTGGGGCAGGGCTCCCCGCAGCCCCCCAGGTCCGGGTTTGCTGTTTCTGCCTCATTTGGGGGTTTAATTTTCAGGAACTGATCTCTGGCAGCCAGGCTGAGGACGGGGAGAAGCTGCCAGGGGGGAGGTGACAACCCTGTCCCAGCTCCTGGGGGGTGATTTTGGGCGCCATGCCCACCCCTGTGGGTGTCACCGGAAAGCACCGGGAGAGACGGGGAAAGCTCCCAGATCCCACTCCGGGGTTCTGCCCTCATCCCTGCATCCCGAACCATCCCGCGCTTTATTTTTGGGGGTGTGCGGGAGCAGAGGCACAGCACCATCTAGCGCTGCCGGCGCCGGGGAATCACCCGGCTGGAAAAGCAGGAAATCCCGGCCCTGCTCCGCATTCCCGGGAAAGGAGGGCAGGAGCTCAGCAGCTTCATTTGGGGAGCTGGGAAGGGCTTCGGCCGCGGGCTGGGAGGATTTGGGGGATGATCCCAGCAGGGATGGGGTGCAGAGGAGCAGAGAGGGAGAGGATGGCCCTGGAGGAGAGGGAGGTTCGGGTTGGTGAGGGGGGAATGAGGAGAAAACGCCACATCCCAGCCTTGGAATGGGATGCTGTGGCTGGTCCCCGTAGGATGTTTTTTGGGGATTGTAGGGTTTTTATGGGGTGTAAAAGAGGGGAGTGTGGCTTTTGAGGGGTGTTTGGGGGGTCCTTGGCACCAAACCTGGGTGCAAGAGAGGGGTCTGTGTGTCCTTTGGGGGTCCCTTGGCCCTGAGGCCGGGAGTGAGAGTGGGAAAAGTCTCCTGTGGGTGGCTGGGCAGCGTCAGTGGGAAAAGTGGTGCCTGTGCCCCCCGTCCCCCTCACACCCCCGGGGGGGTCCCGAGGGCTGCCCACCCCCCGAATGACACCCCAGATTTGTCTTGGGGAGCCAGGAGCTGATAAAGGGATTTTTTTGGCAGGGAAATCCCCTCTTGGACACCAAACCTGGCTGCCCTTGGCTGCAGGAGCTGGGCAGGGCGGGTTTTGGGGGCAGAATTTTGGGGATGGGGCGGGGTGAGAGCCGAGCCGCAGCTCAGGGTTTTCCCTTCCTTTGCAGAGCAAACTGGTGAAGTATTTCAGCCGGCAGCTGTCCTGCAAGAGGAAGGTGGCCCTGCAGGAGCGCAACGCCAAACTGGAGGGCTTCCCCCAGCTCCTGCACTGGTTCCGCATCGTCGACATCCGCAAGGAGGTGATGGAGGTGAGGGCTGAGCCGCTCCCGCCGGGAAAAGGAGCGCGGGTTTTCCCAAATTTTGTTTGGATTCCTGAGCCCGCCCACCAGCGGGGACAGCGCTGTTCCCGGCGGGTGTCACCTCTGCACGGGGGTTGTGTCACAATTCGGCACGAAAAGAGAGACACTCACACTGAGATGTGCAAGGCAAAAAGGGGCAGTTTATTTACAGATTTTGATATTTATAGAATTCCAGCAGTGACCGTGGATTGGAGCATGGAAATTGTCCTCTCCAACCACACTGGTCAGCCCAACAGTCCATCAATTCTCTCCTCCTTATGAGAAGAATGTAAACATGAAAGCACAGTGACAACAACAATGGGTTGTTTATTTGAAAGTCATGAGAGAATCCATTGCTAAAGGTAAATACAGAAGGCTGAAGGAACTTTAGAAAAACTTAAAAAACCAGAGGAGAACAGAGAAAACCCAGGGCAACAAGGAGGTTTTGTCTTTGTGTCACCAATGGAATTGCTCTGTGTAGAACAGGATAAAAGGGAGACACATCCCAAAAACAGAGGAGTCGTCTTCAGCCTCCTGAGGTCGGGGTCTGTGTGTCACAATATGACATGAAAGAATGACACTCTCACACTGACATGTCCAAGGCAACAAAAAGGGCAGTTTATTTACAGACCTCAACATTTATAGAATATTTGATATTTATAGAATTTATAGAATTCCAGCAGTGACCATGGATTGGAGGAGGAAAATTGTCCTCTCCAACCATGCTGGTCAACCCAACAGTCCATCAATTCTCTCCTCCTCCAGAAAGGAATGCAAACCAATCATTGTTTACATGGAAAGCGCGTGAGAAACTCCATCACAAAAAATAAAACATCAGAAGGCTGAAGGAAGTTTAGAAAAACAGAGAAGAACAGAGTGACAGTGGGGACATCCCCTGCTGTCCCCATCAGTGTCCTCCTGCCACCTCCTGGGCTCCTGCTGCTGGTGGGTGGCACCCAAAGGCAATCCCAGCTCCAGGGAAAGGGAATTCTGTAAAGGAGCTCACCCTCCTGCATGTTCCCAGTCAGGGATGGGTGTTCCTGGAGCTCCCAGATGTTGGGCTGGGCCTGGATGCACTTAAAACTAGAAAAACTGGAGAGAAAACTTCAGTTCCTGCAGGTTCTCTTGGAGATTCGGGTGGGAAATGGGTGGGTTTGGCTCCATGACCTGAGGAAAATGGATTCTCTCTGGCGTTCCATGGGTGGATGGTTCTCTCCTGGATGCTCCAGGGTGGTTTATCCTCCCTCCCTCATTCCTGCCCCGTTCCCCCCCTCAGGAAATCGCCCCCGGGCAGCTCAGCCTGGAGGATCTGCTGGACATGACCGATGACCAGGTCTGTGCCACCGTGGAGAAGTTTGGGGCCAACAGCGAGGAGTGTGCCCGGCTGAACGCGTCCCTGTCCTGCCTGCGCAGCGTCCACAAGTCCGGTCAGTGACCGCTGGCCCCTGGGGCTGGCTGCCACTGTCCTGTCCTGGTGGCACCAGGGGCGTGGGGCAGAGCCCCTGGGAACTCAATTCCTGCAGGGAACATCCTGGGGCTGTGCTGGGAAAAGGATCTGGGGGTGCTGGTGGGTGAGAGCTGGGACCCCCAAACCCCCCCTGCCCTGGGCTGGGCCCCCAGTGTGGGCAGCAGGAAAGGAGAGGGAATTCTGCCCTGGGGAGGACCTGGAGCAGCTGGAGTGAGACCAGAGCAGGAGCTGCTCCCAGGGCTGGAGCCCCTCTGCTCTGGAGCCAGGCTGGGAGAGCTGGGGGTGCTCACCTGGAGAGGAGAAGCTCCAGGGAGAGCTCAGAGCCCCTGCCAGGGCCTGAAGGGGCTCCAGGAGAGCTGGAGAGGGACTGGGGACAAGGGACAGAGGGACAGGACACAGGGAATGGCTTCCCAGTGCCAGAGGGCAGGGCTGGGTGGGAGATTGGGCAGGAATTGTTCCCTGGGAGGGTGGGCAGGCCCTGGCACAGGGTGCCCAGAGCAGCTGTGGCTGCCCCTGGATCCCTGGCAGTGCCCAAGGCCAGGCTGGACACTGGGGCTGGGAGCAGCCTGGGGCAGTGGGAGGTGTCCCTGCCCAGGGCAGGGGTGGCACTGGCTGAGGGCCCCTCCAAATCCAGCCCATTTCGTGACTCCTGCAGGATCCCCTGACCCCCGGTGCCTGCAGGAGCTCAATCCAGAGGCTCAGGGGGAAGCTCTGACACCCGGCAGCTCCAGCATCGCTTCCCCGCTGGCTCAGAGCGGAGCCCCCCCGTTCCCAGACCCCTTCCCAGGGGATGCCCCAGCCCTGCCCGCTCTCCCGGCGCTGGCAGCGCGGCTCCCGGCGCTGTGCGGTGCGGGCTGCGCGGCTCCCCGGGCGGTGGCAGCAGAGCTCCGCTCCTCGATCGCCGCACGGAGCCGCTCCGGCTGCAGCTGCGCCCGCACCGGGGGCAGAGCGGGGCCGGGGCCGCCTCAGCCCGGGGAGGGCCCGGGGGGTGCGGCGGGGGCTGGCAGTGTCCCAGCCGAGCCTTGATGGGTCACAACAAAATCGTTTGGGTTGGAAAAGATCCTTAAAGAGCGAGTCCAACCATTGCCCAGCACTGCCAAAGCCACCACTGCCCCGTGTCCCCAGGTGCCACATCCACAGGGCTGTGAAATCCCTGCAGGGGTGGGGAGTCCAGCACTGCCCTGGGCTACCCTGACCACCCTTTCCATGAGGAAATCTTCCCTAATATCCACCCTGAGCCTCCCCTGGCCCAGCCTGAGGCCGTTCCCTCTCCTCCTGTCCCTGTGCCCTGGGAGCAGAGCCCGACCCCCCCGGCTGTCCCCTCCTGGCAGGAGTTGTGCAGAGCCACCAGGGCCCCCCTGAGCCTCCTTTTCTCCAGGCTGAGCCCCTTCCCCAGCTCCCTCAGCCTCTCCTGGGGCTCTAGCCCCTTCCCAGCTCCGTTCCCTGCCCTGGACACACTCCAGCCCCTCTGGCCCAGCCCATCCCCATGGATGGCACCGCAGAACCGGTGACTCTGGGCCAACAGAGTGACCAGTGCTGTGTCACAGGGCTGTGTCAGTGCTGTGTCACAGGGCTGTGTCACTGGGCTGTGTCACTGGGCTGTGTCACTGGGCTGTGTCACAGGGCTGTGTCAGTGCTGTGTCACTGGGCTGTGTCACAGGGCTGTGTCACAGGGCTGTGTCACTGGGCTGTGTCAGTGCTGTGTCACTGGGCTGTGTCACTGGGCTGTGTCACAGGGCTGTGTCACAGGGCTGTGTCACTGGGCTGTGTCACTGGGCTGTGTCAGTGCTGTGTCACTGGGCTGTGTCACTGGGCTGTGTCACAGGGCAGTGTCACAGGGCTGTGTCACTGGGCTGTGTCACAGGGCTGTGTCACAGGGCTGTGTCACTGGGCTGTGTCACTGGGCTGTGTCACAGGGCTGTGTCACTGGGCTGTGTCACTGGGCTGTGTCACAGGGCAGTGTCACAGGGCTGTGTCACTGGGCTGTGTCACAGGGCTGTGTCAGTGCTGTGTCACAGGGCTGTGTCACTGGGCTGTGTCACAGGGCTGTGTCACAGGGCTGTGTCAGTGCTGTGTCACAGGGCTGTGTCACAGGGCTGTGTCACTGGGCTGTGTCAGTGCTGTGTCACAGGGCTGTGTCACAGGGCTGTGTCACAGGGCTGTGTCACTGGGCTGTGTCACAGGGCTGTGTCACAGGGCTGTGTCACAGGGCTGTGTCAGTGCCGTGTCACAGGGCTGTGTCACCAAGCTGTGTCACAGGGCTGTGTCACAGGGCTGTGTCACAGGGCTGTGTCACCAAGCTGTGTCACCCTTTCACAGAGGGGCAGCTGTGGGGGACCAGCCGTGTCCCCAGAGCCCAGAATGTCCCAGAGAGGGCTCCCAGCTCCCGCCTGGTCAGACCTTGGTGCATCCCCAGTCCTGGTGGTTGGATCCTCACCAGGCTCCCCGCATGGCACAGAGTGGCAGTGCCACCCTGCTGTGTTGGGGACAGTGGCAGTGTGGCGAGGTGAGGCTGTCTGAGCCCCGCCTGCCGTTCCCTGGGGATTATCCCCCCTCTCCAACTCCCTCAATCCAGCTCCTGCCCCTTCCCGTCGGCATTTCCGTGGAGTCTCTCTGCTATTTGAGGACGGGCGGCGGTGCCTCCCTGGGAGCCCCGGGAAGGCTCTCTCTGCTCTTTGTTCAAACACCTCTGACTTTTAAAGGCTGCTCCAAACAAATCCCGCTCGGCCCGCTCGGCCCAGGGAATTCCCTGCCTTGGAAAATCCTCCCTGCCCTTTGGCAGCTGCAGGGAAGTTTCTCTGGCTCCTCCAGAGTTTTCCGGCTGGAGGAGATGGAAGCACCGGAGGTCTGTGGGCTGCTGCTGCTCCATTTGCTCCCTAATGGGGCAGCTGATGGGGCTGCCAGCATTCCCGGTGCTCCATTGGATCCCGGCAGGAGAGAGCCAGCCGGGCACGGAGTGTTTGTCTTTCCCGGCGCTCCATTTAACCCCATCCATCATCCCGCTGCTCCCGGCGGGAGCGGCTGCTCCGCCCCTGGGCACTGCCGGGATGCTGCCCTGGCTGTTCCCGCTCTGCCAGAGCCGGGGGATCGGGATCCTTGGAAATGGCAGCTGCTGTGGGTCCGTGCCGTGCTGGAGATGCGTTGTCCCATGGGTGACCCAGCCTTGGGGACAGGGAGGTGACAGGCAGAGCCCTGAGGGGGGCAGGAGCTCCCCTGAGGGGGGCAGCGGAGGAGACCGAATCTCCCCAAATTTTGTGAGGATTTGGGTGCAGGAAGCTCCACCTGCATGCCAGATGGGCATTCCCTGTTCCCTGCCTCTGCCGAGCAAACGGCTCCATCCCACCAACTCCCCCTCTTTTTATTCTCTGGGAGAGCAGGAGCAGAGTCCCTGCCCCTCTCCTGCCAGCAGGGAGTTGGGAAGGGTGGGATTTCTGGCCAGGGAAGGGCGGGACGCTCCCTGGATGCCTTGGGTGAGGGTGGGCACTGGGAGCCGATCATCCCACCCAGCCAGGCTGGCTCCAGATTCCCTAGGGTCCAGGCAGCGTGTTTGGGTGGAAGTGGGATTGGCAGGGGCAGAGCAGCACTGCTGGGACCTTGGGAATGTCCCCTGGGCTGCTGGGGGGTGAGCTGGGATGGGGTTGTGGCTTTGGGGTGCACTAAGGGGGAGCTGTGCTGCTTTTATCCCTCCATCCATCCATCCATCCATCCATCCATCCATCCATCCATCCCTCCATCCCTCCATCCCTCCATCCATCCATCCCTCCATCCATCCATCCCTCCCTCCATCCATTCCTCCATCATCCCTCCATCCATCCCTCCATCCATCCATCCCTCCCTCCATCCATCATCCATCCCTCCATCCATCCATCCATCCATCCATCCATCCATCCCTCCATCCATCCATCCATCCATCCATCCATCCATCCATCCATCCCTCCATCCCTCCATCCATCCATCCATCCATCCATCCATCCATCCATCCCTCCATCCCTCCATCCCTCCATCCATCCATCCCTCCATCCATCCATCCCTCCCTCCATCCATCCCTCCATCATCCCTCCATCCATCCCTCCATCCATCCATCCCTCCCTCCATCCATCATCCATCCCTCCATCCATCCATCCATCCATCCATCCATCCATCCATCCATCCATCCATCCCTCCATCCATCCATCCCTCCATCCATCCCTCCATCCATCCATCCCTCCCTCCATCCATCCCTCCATCATCCCTCCATCCATCCATCCATCCATCCATCCATCCATCCATCCCTCCATCCCTCCATTCCTCCATCCATCCATCCCTCCATCCATCCATCCATCCCTCCATCCCTCCATCCCTCCATCCATCCATCCCTCCATCCATCCATCCATCCATCCCTCCCTCCATCCATCCATCCATCCCTCCATCCCTCCATCCCTCCATCCATCCATCCCTCCATCCCTCCATCCATCCATCCATCCATCCCTCCATCCATCCATCCATCCATCCATCATCCATCCATCCATCCATCCATCCATCATCCATCCCTCCATCCCTCCCTCCATCCCTCCATCCCTCCATTCCTCCATCCATCCATCCATCCATCCCGGGGTTTGGAGCTGCTGCCTGGCTCCATGTCTCCATGTCTCCATGGCTCCATGTCTCCATGTCTCCTTGTCTCCATGGCTCCATGGCTCCATGTCTCCTTGTCTCCATGTCTCCATGTCTCCTTGTCTCCATGGCTCCATGGCTCCATGGCTCCATGGCTCCATGGCTCCATGTCTCCATGTCTCCATGGCTCCATGTCTCCATGTCTCCATGTCTCCATGGCTCCATGGCTCCATGGCTCCATGTCTCCTTGTCTCCATGTCTCCATGTCTCCTTGTCTCCATGGCTCCATGGCTCCATGTCTCCATGTCTCCATGGCTCCATGTCTCCATGGCTCCATGGCTCCATGGCTCCATGGCTCTATGTCTCCATGTCTCCATGTCTCCTTGTCTCCATGTCTCCATGTCTCCTTGTCTCCATGTCTCCATGGCTCCATGGCTCCATGTTTCCATGTCTCCATGTCTCCATGTCTCCGTGGCTCCATGTCTCCATGTCTCCATGGCTCCATGTCTCCATGGCTCCATGGCTCAATGTCTCCATGTCTCCATGTCTCCTTGTCTCCATGGCTCCATGGCTCCATGGCTCCATAGCTCCATGTCTCCATGGCTCCATGTCTCCATGGCTCCATGGCTCCATGTCTCCATGTCTCCATGTCTCCATGTCTCCTTGTCTCCATGGCTCCATGGCTCCATGGCTCCATAGCTCCATGTCTCCATGGCTCCATGGCTCCATAGCTCCATGGCTCCATGTCTCCATGGCTCCATAGCTCCATGGCTCCATGTCTCCTTGTCTCCATGTCTCCATGTCTCCGTGTCTCCGTGTCTCCGTGTCTCCGTGTCTCCGTGTCTCCATGGCTCCATGTCTCCATGGCTCCATGTCTCCATGGCTCCATGTCTCCATGTCTCCTTGTCTCCATGTCTCCATGTCTCCATGTCTCCTTGGCTCGCTGTCTCCATGTCTCCTTGTCTCCATGTCTCCATGTCTCCATGTCTCCATGTCTCCATGTCTCCATGTCTCCATGGCTCCATGTCTCCTTGTCTCCATGTCTCCATGTCTCCATGTCTCCATGTCTCCTTGTCTCCATGGCTCCATGTCTCCTTGTCTCCATGTCTCCATGGCTCCTTGTCTCCATGTCTCCATGTCTCCATGTCTCCATGTCTCCATGGCTCCATGTCTCCTTGTCTCCATGTCTCCATGTCTCCTTGTCTCCATGTCTCCATGTCTCCATGTCTCCATGTCTCCTTGTCTCCATGGCTCCATGGCTCCATGTCTCCTTGTCTCCATGTCTCCATGTCTCCTTGTCTCCATGGCTCGCTGTCTCCATGTCTCCTTGTCTCCATGTCTCCATGTCTCCATGTCTCCTTGTCTCCATGGCTCCATGTCTCCATGGCTCCATGGCTCCATGGCTCCATGTCTCCTTGTCTCCATGTCTCCATGTCTCCTTGTCTCCATGGCTCGCTGTCTCCATGTCTCCTTGTCTCCATGTCTCCATGTCTCCATGTCTCCATGTCTCCATGTCTCCATGTCTCCATGGCTCCATGTCTCCTTGTCTCCATGGCTCCATGGCTCCATGGCTCCATGGCTCCATGTCTCCATGTCTCCATGGCTCCATGGCTCCATGGCTCCATGTCTCCATGTTGGCCGAGCCCTGAGGAGCTGTCTGTGAGTTCCTGGGATGGGGACAGGAGAGCATCCCGTGGTGGCAGCGATGCTCTGTGGATGCCGTGTTGGGATTTTACATCCCTTGGGACCTGACAGCCCCCCCAGAGGAGCCCCAGACGCACCAACCGCCCCAGAAACGCCTTTTAATCTGCGTTTTATCTGCCTTTTATCTCCTTGAGAGGCAAGAGACTGTCCTCATCCTAAAAAATGTCATTAATGACCGAGCCACATCCTCCTTAAGAGCTGGAATTCCTCGGCAGGAGCCGCGGCGGCCAGCTCCGCGACGCCAGGATTTGTATTCCTAACGCGGGGACGAGGCTCAGGACCAACCTTCCCCATCCATCTTCATTTGCTGAGCCCTTAATTAGAAGCCTCTAATTTCCCCGGCCGCCCTGCCTGCGCGGGGAGCTGCAGGGGCTGCTCCATGGGGATGGATTTTGCCGGGATGGGCTCGGGAAAGGAGACATTCCCGAGCCCGGCGTCCTGGGGGCAGCAGGGAAAACCCTGGAGCATCCCAGAAACCAGAGTGGCAGATCCACACCAACCCCCCCTGCTCCGTGGTGTCACCAGGGCTGGGTTGGATTTTCCGTGGATCCGTGGGAATGGGGTTTTGTTATCGGGTTTGATCCCGGAGCGGGATTAATTCCATGTTGAACCTGAGCGGAGCTGCGGCTCCCGGAGCTGATGGGGTGTGACCGCTGAGGTTATCGAGCGTCCCGCCGGGAAAAATGGGCTGGAATGGAATATTTATCAGCCCTGGGAAGGTGAGGGTGGCCTGGGGACAGCGCAGGCTCAGGCAGGGTCAGGAGCAGCGAGGGAAAAGCAGGAAAAATCCTGGAGTTTGGGAGCTGGGCGTGCTGGAGAGGAGGGAAGAGTTGACCTTCCTCATACCCCTGTGCTGCCCAGCTGGGCGATTCCAGAGTCTGCTCCAGAGGCTGCTGTGCTGGGATGTGGCTGCTGGGACCGCGGAGGTTCCCAAAAAACCCCTGGGCTTTCCAAAATCTCCGCTTTGGTCACCTGGGAGCAGCTTTTGGGAAGGGCAGGAGCGCTCGGAGCATCCCGGGGAGCAGCTGGGACGCAGCGCTGCCTGCCCAGCTCCCAGGGAATCTCCAGTCATTCCCAGCCTTTTGTTTTACGGAGAACAAAACAAGCCTCGCTCTTTGCTGTTCGGGACGGGTGGGAAACGGGCGGAATTTTTCCATCTCTGGATCCGTGAGCTGCAGCCCGGCGCTGCCTCCTCTTCCCGGGAGTTTTCCTGTCGGTTTTTAATGGTTTGGGAAAAGTCTCCCTGATGAAATGGGGCGGAGGGCGGGGTTTGAGGGGATTAACGAGCCCAAATTCATCCACAGGGAGCATCCAGAGGGAAGGGAGCATCCGCAGGGACGGGAGGGGTGGCCCGTGGGACGGGGGGGTGGCCGTGACTGAGATCCAAAAAATAACGAATATTCGGGATCTAAACATCACAACCAAGCTCTGAGGAGCAATCAGGCCGCCGGTCTGAGGACAAACGGGGCCGAGGGGACTTTCCCTCCGTGCCTTTCCAGCCGGGAATCAGAGCCGCCGCCGGGGAGGGAGCGGATCCCGCCAGCCTTTAACAGGCTTTGGAGCGAGAGGAGCTTTGGGATGTTTTTGCTGGTTTTTTCCCCTCTTAAGCGCATTCCGGGTTTAAGCTGATCCCATCAGGCGCAGTGCTCGCCTCCTGCTCCCCGAGCTGCTCCCGGCCGTTCCCAGCCAGGCCGGGGTTGTTTCTATTCCCCGGACACGGGGCACGGCCGGGACACGCGGGGCGCAGGGAGACCCTCGCCCCATCTTCATTAGCGCCGCTAATTAGCACCCGGCCGGCTCGGCGTTATGCAAATCAAGGAGAGGGAAGCGGCCAATGGGAAGAGCGGGATTTGCATAGGCGCGCCGTGATTTGCATACGCTGAGGCTTTTCAGATTTTTAATTTTCATTTTTTTTGGTAAATATTTTTATTATTCTTATTTTTAGCTTCGTTTCTTTTTATTCATTCATCTTGCTAAATCACTATTTTATTTTTAAACATTTATAGGTTTTATTCTATTTATTTTAATTTCTTATTTATTGTAATTAATTTTAATTTATAACATTTTTACTTCTTACTTTTAATTTATTTGTACTTCTTACTCATTCTAATTAACTTGTTTTATTTTTTGGACTTTTTAATTATTATTTTTACTTTATTTATTTTATTTTCTTTTTAATTTCAGTTAAATAATTCTGACCTAAAACCTGTTAATTATTATTTCAATTATATTTTCTTCTAATTAATTAATTTTAATTTCTAAAAATAATATTATTTTATTTACTTTAATTTCTTATTCATTCTAATGAATTAATTTAATTTTTAAAGATTTTTAATATTATTTTCCTTTTTTATTCTTTTGTTGATACACGTTTTTTAGTATTTTACTAATTATTTGAGAATTGCTTATCGTCATTTAAAAAATATTTTACAATCATTTGGAGCTTTTTTACCATTAATTCTTTCACATTTTACAGCTATTTTGGCATTTTTTTTATCTTTTATTGTGATGTTCTTCTCCGAGAAAATGATTCCAGCCAACTCCTCATGCCCCATCCTCCAGCCCTTGACTCGAAGGTTTTTTTCAACCCAAACCTTTCATTTCCTGAGCCTTTCCTTCTCCTCTGGAGCTGGAACTGAGCCCTTCCCGTGCCAGGGCTGGAGCCAGGGGAGAGGATCCAGCTCAGCCAGGGAGGGGAGGGAGGTGCTGGGAAAGGAGATTTGGGGTTCCCTGCGTGGGCACAACCCAAAGGCCTCAGCCACGGGGCCCTGAACTGGGGTCAGGGAGAAAATTCCACTTGGGTCACCCCTGGGATGCTCCAAAGGTGCTGCCAGTGGGTCTTGGCTCCTGCTGGTGATGGATAATTAGGAGTGGAGGGGAGACTTTGTTAATTGCAGCCCCCTCGTCACTGTCCCAGTGGGGGTGACCTGTCCCAGTGCCACCATTGGGGGTGGCAGAGGGGGCTGGTGATGGTGGGGGACAGGTGGGGATGTGTGGGGACACCTCCATCCCAAATCCCTCCAGAGTGGGATCTCCAGAGCAGCTGTGGCTGCCCCTGGATCCCTGGCAGTGCCCAAGGCCAGGCTGGATGGGGTTTGGAGCAGCCTGGGACAGTGGGAGGTGTCCCTGCCATGGCAGGGGTGGCACTGGATGATCCTGTGGGAATCTCTGTGATCTTCAGGCTACAATTCCCTCTGCTCTGGAGCCAGGCTGGGAGAGCTGGGGGTGCTCACCTGGAGAGGAGAAGCTCCAGGGAGAGCTCAGAGCCCCTGCCAGGGCCTGAAGGGGCTCCAGGAGAGCTGGAGAGGGACTGGGGACAAGGGCTGGAGGGACAGGACACAGGGAATGGCTTCCCAGTGCCAGAGGGCAGGGCTGGATGGGAGACTGGGCAGGAATTGTTCCCTGGGAGGGTGGGCAGGCCCTGGCACAGGGTGCCCAGAGCAGCTGTGGCTGCCCCTGGATCCCTGGCAGTGCCCAAGGCCAGGCTGGACACTGGGGCTGGGAGCAGCCTGGGACAGTGGGAGGTGTGCCTGCCAGGGCAGGGGTGGGATGAGATGATCCTGAATGTCCCTTCCAACCCAACCCATTCCAAGATTCTGTAACACAGAGAAGCTTCTCCCTGGGGTGCAGTGCCAGGATACAATCAGCCATGGAATGTGGGTGGGGAGAGACTTTCAGGATCACCTCATTCCACGGGCAAGCACTCCTTGGGCAAGGCCCCGAGCCCCATCCATCCCCCCAACGCCGGCAGGGACCGGCATCCCCGCCACCCCCCAGGGCCGAGCAGGGAACCCCCAGCCGCCGCATGGCCGCCCCTCTCTGTGCTCTCTCTGCAGGCGGGAGCCTCTCCAAGCAGGACTGGACCATCCAGTGGCCGAGCACGGAGCCGGGCAAGGAGAACAGCCCGGGCTGCCCCGCCGAGCCGGCCCCCTGGGGCAGGACGCACCCCAGCCCCAAGGCGCAGCCCAAGTGCGGGCAGCACCACTGCCACGCCGCCTCGCCCCACGGCCCCGCGTACACGCACGTGGACCGCCTGACCGTGGAGGGGCTGTGCCCGCCGCCGGAGCCCGGCCACCGCTCGCTGCCGCCGTCCCCCCGGCAGCGCCACGCCGCGCACACCCCGCCGCGCACCCCCAACATCGTCACCACCGTGACGCCGCCGGGGACCCCCCCCGTGCGCCGCAGGAACAAGCTGAAGCCCCCCGGGACGCCCCCGCCCTCGTCGCGGAAGCTGATCCACCTCATCCCGGGCTTCACGGCGCTGCACCGCAGCAAATCGCACGAGTTCCAGCTGGGCCACCGCGTGGACGAGGCGCACACCCCCAAGTAAGTGGTGCCCCGGGGGGCTGGTGCGTGTTTTGGGGGGGGGGATGAACCTGGTTATGAATTCAAAGAGCCAATTCCATCGAAAGCGATTTATTTTGCCAGAGTGTTTGGACAGCGACATTGCCAAAGCCCACAATCAAGGAAACAGTGGCGATCCCGGGAGTTCGTCACTGGGTGAAACCGCGAGTACAGCCTCTGTCACACTGCATACACGAGTTTCACGAAGGGCTGAGCCCGTGCCAGTCATTTTTATACTTTTTCTGGCTGGGCTACGTGAGTCCCCGAGACTCTATAAGTCCTTTTGCTCCTTTTTGACTTTGTTTTGGTGGTTGATGCAATTTCGGAAATCGGGTCTGGTCCTCCTGAAAGGATTTCCTGGGTGGGGGGGACTCCTGAATAATCCAAGTGGTCCTGATAAGATAGCATCACTGAGCCATCAAGTCTTATCAGGCATTGAGTGTCTCCGTTCTGGGCTTTTCCTCCACCTTCTATTTGTATTTTAATGTCTTTGTCTTCTCCCCGGGAGATGGGTGAAAGCTCCTTGCGAAAGCCTCACACCCACCCCTCTGCCTGTGCGAGAGGCTTTTAGGGTACAGTTTGCTTTCTCAAAAAAACCACATTTTATTTCTGCTCACTATAACACCAATATTATGAAAACATGAATTCCCATCTATCACAAACCTCACCCCAGCGCCTCGGGAAAAAGCACATTTATCCCCGAAATCTCGGCGTCTCCTTCGGGGGTTTCGTGTGGGGATTCCCCCTGCAGCGGGGATGCCGTGGGGTGGTGCCGGCCCTGCCCCCCCGGGATCTCATTTTGGGGTGGGTGGGGAGCACCCAGGGGCGCCAGGGCCGCCCTGGCGTGCCGGGCTGTGCCGTGGGAGGGCCGGGATTTCCAGCTGCTGCTGCTCGGGGATGGCCCTGAGAGCTGCAGAGAGACGGGAGTGATCACCTGGCAAAGCGGATCTCTGGGTTTATCAGTCCTTGCGGAGAGGGCAGGTTGTGCGCTGGAGATTCCCCCCGGGATCTTTATCCCCCCCGGCGGTGTCGGGAGCGCCTCTCGGGCTCTGCCGCATCCCCGTGCTCCTGCTCTGCGGCTCCGGTGCCGGCAGAGGCTGCTGCTGTGCAGGGAAAGGATTCCCCGGCATCGCCACGTTCCCTCTCCATCCCTTCCCAGCCCTTTTGGTGGCCCTGCTCGGAAAACCTTTCTCCTGCTGCGACACGGGGTGGCAGAGGGGGCTGGTGGCCGCTTTGGGACATCACCTCCTCTCCCCTGAGCGTGTTTTGGGGTGCAGCTGGCTCCCGGAACAGGATCCCAGCACAAACTGCTCCTAAAATTTGGGGTTCTTGAGGTTTTTACCTCTGTAAAAACTTCTGGCTGTGCCAGAATCCTGGGAGGAGCCCCCTGAGGGCTGTGGAGGGAGCACGGGGGTGCCCCGGGGCAGCACAGACCCTCCGGCCTGTCCGTCACCTTTGGGCAGCTCCGGCTGGGCGTGGGAAGGGTTAAATCCACTGAGCTGCTCCCAGTGCCCGCCCTGGGGCTCCCCTGGTTGGGGCAGAGGGAACCGGAGCGGGTTTGGGGGTGGCAGATGTGTCTGGTGGCCTCGGCACCGCGGTGTCCCTTGTCCCCCGGGCTGTGGCAGCTGTCACTGAGGGGGCGATCACCACCGAGGGCGATCATCCACCCTCCTTTTCCCCTGAGCTGGGAATTCTGGTGTCCAAAGGCTTTTAGCTTTTGGAAACGAAGCCATTTCAGCTGGAAAATGCCTCCT
Organism: Phylloscopus whistleri; assembly: GCA_017589585.1. Classification (NCBI taxonomy): domain Eukaryota; kingdom Metazoa; phylum Chordata; class Aves; order Passeriformes; family Phylloscopidae; genus Phylloscopus; species Phylloscopus whistleri. Next base: position 7,592,068 of record JADMLD010001548.1, on the reverse strand, counting down.
GGAAGGCCACCCTCGTGCTTAGGCACTGGGAAGGATTGTTTGCTTTGCTGGGTCCCCAGGAGCAGCCCCCATCCCCAGGGTGGGAGAGCAGCCCCTCCCTTCTCCTGGATTGGATTCCAGCCCCCAGCCCATGCTCTGCCCTCGGCTGGAGAAGGTCCCACCGAGGGCAGAGCTTCCCCTGGGTGATCCCCAGCCCTGGGATATTCCCTGCTAAGGGAGGGAGCAGGGGGTGGAGATGGAAATGTCACACGGAGTGACACAAACACAGCCGAGTCCCCTCTGCCTCCAGCGCTCTCCACCTTCCTGCCACAGGGTGCCCAGAGCAGCTGTGGCTGCCCCTGGATCCCTGGCAGTGCCCAAGGCCAGGCTGGACACTGGGGCTGGGAGCACCTGGGACAGTGGGAGGTGTCCCTGCCCATGGCAGGAGGTGGCACTGGATGGGATTTAAGGTCCCTTCAAACCCATCCCATTCCATGATCCCTTTGCCTGACTGCACCCAGTTCTCCCAGCATCCCCAGTTCCTTCCCAGTGCTGCTGGCTGATTTCAGCTCCTGATCAGGGAATTAATTAGTCAGGGGAAGAGCCAACCCTGACAGGGCCCCGTTGTGCTCCAGGGGCCGCCGTGCCGGGTCGGATCCGGATTCCTGCAAACCTCTTGGAGGAGCAGGGAAGTTCATTTTCTCTAATGGCACTTAATGATTTTGCAGGAGACAACCACTAAATCCTGCCTGCTAATCCCATTAGCGGCTCGGGATTGTAATTAGTGCGTTAAAGAGGCAGCTTCGTCTTTCTCCCCTCTTTTTTTTTTCCCCAGCGCAGCCTTGCTGGAGCGGGAGCTGTTTATTAGCCTGGACGAGGTGGAAAATGCCTGGCACAGATAAAAAGTGGATTAAAATGGAAATATTTTTGGCCTCTTCTCAGCTAATTGTTGTTCTATGGCCGTGGAATTTGAGGATGGGGTTTTTTTAGTGTCACCCTTCTACGGGGGACCCCGAGTCCTCTGTGCCTCCTGCAGGAGGGAGCTCACCCCTGGAAGAGGATTTGGAGCCTTCCCTGATCAACCCCTCCTGGTTTCAGTTGTGCCCCTGGGCTCTTGGGTTGCTTTGGACTGGGGCTTTCTGTTCCCCGTGTCCTGTTCCAGCGTGGAAGGAGGGGCTGGACATGGAGAGCCGAGGGTTTGAGGGCAGGGATGGAAGGAGGGGCTGGACATGGAGAGCTGAGGGTTTGAGGGCAGGGATGGAAGGAGGGGCTGGACATGGAGAGCTGAGGGTTTGAGGGCACTGCTGGGATCCCAGGTGCTGGGTGGGATCTCCTGGAGTGATTTGGGGTGGAGATTTACCCCCATCCTGCCTGTTCTCTGCAAGGATCCTTCTGAGACCCTCCCAGGAGAGGGGCTGGTGTCCCTCAGGTGGATTCATGGAATGGTTTGGGTGGGTCAGGGGACATTAAGGACCATTCAGTGCCACCCCTGCCATGGCAGGGACACCTCCCACTGTCCCAGGCTGCTCCCAGCCCCAGTGTCCAGCCTGGCCTTGGGCACTGCCAGGGATCCAGGGGCAGCCACAGCTGCTCTGGGCACCCTGTGCCAGGGCCTGCCCACCCTCCCAGGGAACAATTCCTGCCCAATCTCCCATCCAGCCCTGCCCTCTGGCACTGGGCAGCCATTCCCTGTGTCCTGTCACCTGTCCAAAGTCCCTTTATCTCCTCCCCAGCTCAGGATGGGGTGGAAGGCGCTCTGGGGAGCCCGGGGTGACTTTGGCAGAAGGAGAAATCTGTCTCCCCGCGAGCCGTGGGTGGGGATTGATGGGATGGAGCCCTCAGGGTTCTCCGGGGCTGCTCCCCCCGGATTTTTCCACCTCGGCTCAGACAGACAATAAACCACCAGCACTTATTTGTGACAGCAGCAGCAGCACCCGGGTCTCCTCCAGAGCAAGGCCACCGTGTTCTGCTTGACTCCCGATGACAGCTCATAAACTCACTGAATGCTGCCTCTCAGATCTCATTCCCAGCGTTTAATCCATCATTTCCGCGTGCCAGGACCTTCTCAGGCAGGGGTTAAGGTTTTTTTGGGGGTTTTTTGTGGGGTTTTTTTTTGGAGCTCCCAGCCTCCAATTTTCCTTGGAGGAGTCTCCAGCTGCTGAGCGTGGCACGGAACGTTACTCCTGAAGAGATCCCCTGGCTCCCATAAATCCACAGCCCGTAAACACCTCAGCAGCGGTCCTGAAAGGGAAACACAGCGCTGAGAGTGGCTGATAAAATGATGCCCATTTAGCACCTCATGAACTCCACGGGCCCTTGGAACCTCTCACGGGTGGTTAATGATTATCCATCAGCCGGGGAAGGAACAGGCTGGGAATGGGAGGCCTTAAAAATCCGTGATCCCCAAAACCCATTGGGAAACAGACATCCAGCTCGTTAGGGTGAGTGTTCACCCTTGGAAGGGGCATCCAGTGGGTCTCTGGAGGCAGGAGCTGCCCTGGGGTGGGTGCTCTCTACCCTTAGACCTGTCCTTGGTCCTCTGACCCACCCATCAACCTTGGATCTGTCCTTAGACCTGCCCTTCATCTTTAGACCTGCCCTTGGACCCATCCTTCATCTCTGGACTCCTCATCAGACCTGGCCTTGGTCCTTTGGCCCATCCTTTATCCCTTGACCTGTACTTAGACCTTTGCTTTGTACTTGGACATACTGATCATCCTTGGACCCGTCCTTGGACCCATCCTTCATCTTCAGACCTGCCCTTGGGCTCACCCTGGGATCCCTCATTAGGCCCATCCATCCTTCATCCTTTGGCCCGTACTTGGACTTTTCCTTTGTACTTAGAACTGTTCTTCATCTTCAGACCCCTCCTCAGACCCGTCCTTCATCTTTAGGCCTGTCCTTGAACCCACCTGTCACCCTTGGGCCCCAAGTTAGACCCACCCTTGGGACCACCTTTCATCCTTTGGCCCATCCTCCCTTCTTCCACCCACCCTTTATCCTTTGGCCTGTACTTAGACGTTTCCTTTGTACTTAGACCCACCCTTCACCCTTAGACCCACACTTAGATCCCTCCTTCATCTTTAGATCTTCTTCCATCCTTCATCCTGGGACCTCTTGTTGACCCCTCCTTAGTCCTTTGGCCCATCCTTAGACAGATCCTCCATCCTTTCGCCTATGTTTGGGCCCCCTTCATCTTTAGGCCTGTCCTTGAACCTGTCCTTCATCCCTGGACCCCTCATCAGACCCACCCTTGGATCCATCCTTCCTCCTTGGACCCACCCTTTGTCCTCTGACTCGTCCTTCCACCCGTCCTTCATCCCTGGACCCTTCATCAGACTCACCCCTCATCTTTTACCCCATCCTTCCCCCCCTGACCCATCCTTAGACCCACCCTGTGTCTTCAGGGCTGTCCTTTGGCCCATCCTTCATCTCTGGGCCCATCCCCTGCCTCGCCCTTTGTCCCCTGGCGCCAAGGGGAGCTGAGCCCAAACCCTCACCTGCTCCCCAGCTGTGGCTCCTTCTCCCAGGCTGCTGTCTGGCCACATCCATGAACTCCCTGGGCTCCAGGGACACCCTCTGGGAAGCAGCTGGAGAGGGGGGGGTCAGAGCCTGGCCTGGCTGAGCCCGGGGGATGTGCTGTGCTGAGCTCCAGGGTGCAGCAGCTGCTGGGCAGGACAGGAGGGTTTTGTGCTGCCCCTGGGTCAGCTTTGGGCTGGGAGCAGGCTCCTCCAGCTCCAGGCAGCTGGATTTTGGCTGAACTTTCCACGAATTCTCCTTATCCTGTGCTGCTGCAGTGACATTCCAGGCGTGGGTGTTCTCCTGGTGGTTCAAGGCCTTCTGAGGGTTCGTTTCCTTCCCTTTTGCCCCACTGGCACTGGGGTGCTTTTCTGGTGGGATTTTTCCAGGCTGGGATGAGGATTTCCTGGCTGGGTGCAGTCAGAGGTGAAGTTCAGATGTGAGCTGGTGATAGGGCACATCCCCCTTTTCTTCTTTTCCTTTTTCCTTGTCTTATCTCCAACTTTAACTTCAGACACTTTCTGTCCTGGGGGTGCTTTTCTCCATCCTGCATTACAAATTCCCGAGAATGGGATATTTCCTGTGGCACTTGGCCAAGGCTTGCACCCAGCTGGGGCCATCGGGGCAGGGGGTGAAAAACTGAATCCCAGACCTCCAAAAACCTGGGAGCAGAGGGGTAAAAAACTGAATCTCAGACCCCCAAAAACGTGGGAGCAGAGGTCTCCACCATCCTCGAGGCAGAGAGGTGAAATACTGAATCCCTGACCTCCAAAAACCTGGAACTAGAGAGGTGAAAAACTGAATCCCAGACCTCCAAAACCTGGGAGCAGAGGGCAGAGGGGTGAAAAACTGAATCTCAGCCCCTCAAAAACCTGGAAACAGAGGTCTCCACCATCCTCGAGGCAGAGAGGTGAAAAACTGAATCCCAGACTTCCAAAAACCTGGAACTAGAGAGGTGAAAAACTGAATCGCAGACCTCCAAAAACCTGGGAGCAGAGGGCAGAGGGGTGAAAAACTGAATCCCAGACCTCCAGAAACCTGGGAGCAGAGGGCAAAGAGGTTAAGAACTGAATCCCAGACCCCCAAAAACCAAAAGCAGAGGTCTCCACCATCCCCACCCCACCGAGCAGCCCGTGCTTAGGCTGTGCCTCAGATTTCATCATTTCAGCTGGTCCTAAACAGGCCCTGATGGCTCATTAGTTCTGCTGCTCTGCAGCCTCGATAATAACCACGTTTCCCTTTGTAGCAATTCCCATCCACCTGGTGGATTGATTATTCCATGTTCTGCATGGGCAGGATTGGGGAGAGGCAGCCAGGCAGCTCCTCTGCCATTCCCCAGCTTTGGAAGGGCAGGTGGGCTGCTGGCACTGGGGAGGAGCAGGAGGTGGATGTTTGCAGAGCAGGTGGAGGCGGCAGGACGGTGCCAGCGTGTGGGGATGATCCATATGGAGCCTCTTCCCAAGGTGGGCACGGGCACCTGGCCTGTCCCAGCCCTGGGGTGGCAGCAGGAGCAGGGCAGTGCCCACCCCCTCTGACTCACATCAAATTTTGGGGTCAGTTTTGGGACCCTCCTGATGCCCCTGGAGGGGCTGGAGCGTGTCCAGGGCAGGGAACGGAGCTGGGAAGGGGCTGGAGCCCCAGGAGAGGCTGAGGGAGCTGGGGAAGGGGCTCAGCCTGGAGAAAAGGAGGCTCAGGGGGGCCCTGGTGGCTCTGCACAACTCCTGCCAGGAGGGGACAGCCGGGGGGGTCGGGCTCTGCTCCCAGGGCACAGGGACAGGAGGAGAGGGAACGGCCTCAGGCTGGGCCAGGGGAGGCTCAGGGTGGATTTTGGGAACATTTCTGCATGGACAGGGTGGTCAGGGTGGCACAGCTGCCCAGGGCAGTGCTGGTGTCCCCATCCCTGGGGAGATTTAATAACTCTGGACGTGGCACTTGGGGACCCTCCATGATTTCAAAGCTCTTTTCCAATCCCAAGAATCCCGTGATTCCATGATCCCCACTCCGTGTTGTTTATCCTGCAAACAGAGCCCCAGCCTGGAACTCCTGCCAGGGGGAGAGTGTGGAAGTGCGGGAATTTGGAGAGCAAAACGAGCAGCAGCTCCCCCTGCGCTCCCAAATCATCCCCCTGATCAATCTGCCGCCCAGCCGGGGCTGCGGGGCCGTGCACAGCCCCTGGAATCCATCCAGCCCCCTCGAAGGATGGCTTGCACACCGCCAGGTGACAGTGATGAGTGGCCCCCGCAGCAGCCTGGCTCCGTGCTGGAACGGTCCCGCTGCTCCGGGCTGCGGCGCTCCCGAGGAGTGTCATTAATGTTAATTACGGCCCTGCATTCCCATCCGGAGGCGCTGGAGCTTTACCGTGCTCAAAGGAGAAACTTCTCAGCGCGGCCTTTATTGAGGAGTGGAGGCTCCTTTCAAAGCCAGACTGGGCGTGAGGAGGAATTTAGATCAGGGTTTATTTAACATCCTGGGAGAGGCGGCACAGCGCTCCTGGTGCCTGCAGGGCGGGGGGAGAGGGCACCGAGAGGGCAGGGGCTGTGGGCAGTGTCCGGGCTGGTGGCCAGGATTGACCACTGCTGGTCTTGGCAGAGCCCGAGCTCTGTGTCCCAGCTGGAGCTGTGCAGGGAGCTCAGGGAGCAGCTCCCCTGCTCAGTCTCTGTCACTCAAGAGCTTGGTGGGAGCTTCTCCCTGCCCTGCTGCCAGCCCACCCCTCACCTGCTGGGCTGGCCAAGCGCTCCAGGGGGTTCCTTGGCAATGATGGGATGGAAACCAAAAGCAGGGAGTGCTCCTCAGAGCCCAGAGGAGGCCGTGGAGATGCTGCAGGGCTGGAGCCCCTCTGCTCTGGAGCCAGGCTGGGAGAGCTGGGGGTGCTCACCTGGAGAGGAGAAGCTCCAGGGAGAGCTCAGAGCCCCTGCCAGGGCCTGAAGGGGCTCCAGGGGAGCTGGAGAGGGACTGGGGACAAGGGCTGGAGGGACAGGACACAGGGAATGGCTTCCCAGTGCCAGAGGGCAGGGCTGGATGGGAGATTGGGCAGGAATTGTTCCCTGGGAGGGTGGGCAGGCCCTGGTGGGTGCCCAGAGCAGCTGTGGCTGCCCCTGGATCCCTGGCAGTGCCCAAGGCCAGGCTGGACACTGGGGCTGGGAGCAGCCTGGGGCAGTGGGAGGTGTCCCTGCCAGGGCAGGGGTGGGATGGGATGATCTTTAATGTCCCTCCCATCCCAAACCATCCCATGACTGCCCAGTTTGGTGGTGGATCTGCCCCACCTGGCTGAGGCTGCACTCTCTGGGGATGGGGAAAGCCCCCCAGGCTGCCCCAGGGGCTGAATCCCTCTGGAAGCTTCTCCCCCTAAAGGAGACTCAACCCCAGCAGCCCCAGCTCACCCTGGCTGCCCTGGTGTGGCCCTCGAAGGAAGGTAACGGTGGCAACCAAGAAAACAGAAAGGGCTTAATGAGAAACAGCTCCAGCTCCAGGATCCTGGCAATTACCTCTCCCAGCTCCCTCCTGCCCCTGGCTGCTCCCAGAGCTGCTCCTGCAGCCCCATCTCTGATCCCAGGAGGAGGAGGAAGAGGGGGGAGAGAAACCTGTTTGGCTCGAACTCCCTTCAGTGAATTTCCCAGCTTTCTAATTTGCAGCTGTAATAAAAAAAAGTTCCACTTTGTGCTCGGAAAAGAGAATAATAGATCAGTCAGAGTCGAGCCTGGAAATTCAGGCATCCAGGGAAGTGGGGACAGGCACTTGGATAAATATTTAACTGCCGAGGCTTTGATATGAAGGAGCTGCTTTTCCTCTGGCCGGGGGGAGGGAGGGTTTGGTGCCTCTTTTTGGGGATGAGGAGGATAAATGGAACATCTGGGGGACACTCTGTGTTTATTTCTGTGCATTGGCCCCAGCAGGGTGTGGAGCTTGTCCAGGTTTGGGTGGAGATCGAGGGAATTTCAGCTCTTCAGGCAGGTTCAGAAAATCCACTGCCTCGAATCCTGAAAATCCTTAGGAAGCTGGTGCCCTCCTTGTTTGGGATTTGGGATTTGGGATGGCACTGGGCACAGCAGCTGTGTGTTCATCCCAGTGTCAGAGGTGAGCTGGAGCCTCCTTTCTGGCTGAGACAGGCTCCAGCTGAGCTGGTTTGGATCCCAACTCCCCAAGAGTGTCTGGGAATGCTCAGCCTCCTTACCCAGGGTGGGTTTTTAATGGATTATTTGGGAATCCTTGAAGAAAAAGATCAGATTTTGCCATCTAGGTGCCAATGTGGGAGCAGGAAGGCAGAAGTGGCAGCAGTTCTCCAGAGGGGCTCTGATTCAATCGGGAATATTTCTTGGTTGCCACCCTGGTTCCTTTGAGGGCCACACCAGGGCAGCCAGGGCGAGCTGGGGCTGCTGGGGTTGAGTCTCTTTAGGGGGAGAAGCTCCACGGGGATTCAGGGGCTTTCCCCATCCCCAGACAGCACAAAAGGCGTGGAGAGCCAGGACACAGGGGATGGCTCCCCCCTGCCAGAGGCACCGGGCTGGGCGTGGAGGGGTCACTGCTCCAGCCTCACTCACCTCTGGGATCTGTGGACCAAATTCCCACCCCTGCGGGGTTGTGGGTGTGGAGGGATGCCGGCCCAGCAGCCCAGGGGGAGCTGTCACAAAGGCCGGTGAGAAAACATCAAAACTATTGGCAGCGTGGTGCTGGGGACAGGAATTCCCCTCTTTGGCTTTGAAGGGAGCTCATGAACATTAGAGAGAGAGACTTTGTACTGGATAAAGCCAGGACACAGGGAATGGCTGCCCAGTGCCGAGGGCAGGGCTGGGTGGGAGATTGGGCAGGAATTGTTCCCTGGGAGGGTGGGCAGGGGCTGGGATGGAATTCCCAGAGCAGCTGTGGCTGCCCCTGGATCCCTGGCAGTGCCCAGGCCAGGCTGGAGCAGCCTGGGGCAGTGGGAGGTGTCCCTGCCCATGGCAGGGGTGGGATAAAATGATCTTCACCCTCCCTTCCAGCCAAACCCTCCTGCACGGACAAAATCCCGAGTGAACCCGAGGGGTCTCTCCCTTTCTCTGCCGTTCCGTGGGTGCTGCTGGGGCCGCGGTGGGGCAGAGGCACGGGGGCAGCACTTTAATCGGGAGTATTGTGCAATTAAACCGCTCCAAAAGCCACAAATCTTCGGGGCTGAATCCCCGGCACTCCGCTCTTCAGTCCTTTGCAGATGAAATACCGATGAGAGGAAATATTTTATTTTATTTTATTTTATTTTATTTTATTTTATTTTATTTTATTTTATTTCTCTCTCTCCCACTCTATTTCCCTTCCTTTAAGAGCGACGCTCGTGTGAAAATTGGTGTGTGCCGGCGAGGAGCAAAGTGGTGAATAAAACATCACCTGGCTCCAGCGGCTGCAGGGGCAGCTCCTGCCTTGTGGTTAAATTTTAAATTAAACGCGTTTTAATTTTTTTTTTTTTTTTTTTTTAGTGGAAGCGACAACAAAAGCCTGCAGAGCAGGTTTTTACTTACTCAATTTCCAGGGGGTTTTTTTAGGAGTTGGGAATGGAGGATGAGCATTGCCAGGGGTTGGGGTGTCCCCTTTGGGATGCTTTTTGGGATGAGCCGCATTCCAGGAGCACCACAGCCCTGTGAACACCGGATTTTCGCTGCCTGTGCCCATCCTCACATTCCCAGCACATCCCAGCCACCAAACCACCCCGGGACAGCCCAGCAGGGCAAAACCTCCCCCTGGAAATCCCACAACGCCCGCGCCCTCCCCGCCCGGCACGGCGCTGTCAATCCCCGCCGGCTCCTGAAAGCAGTGACGGGCCCTTTGTCCCGGTGTCTGCTCCTGTTTTTCCAGCGCCTGTTGAAAGCCCGTGTTTGTTTTCCCCCCCGGCCGGTGATGAGCGTTTGACTGATCCCACCGAGCAGGCGGGGATGAGCCATTCAGGCGGGATTGACACCCAAAGGGATTTGCATTAAACGCTTCAAACGCGCTCGCCTTTTTATTATTATTATTTTTTTTTCTCTTATTTATTTTTTTTTTAAATCCATCAGTATATTTTTAGCAAATTCCTGCATGAAATTACTGCCCTAATCGCTGGCATTCACCTCTCTGAGAAGGAATCGCTGATTTTTTTTTTTTTTCCCCGAGCATCCCGAGGCAGGAATTAGCCCCGATGCTCCACGAACTCTGCCCTGGGGGGGTTTGGTTTGGGCTCTCCCGGGATAAAGGAGGAAAATGCGGAATTCTGCACCGGGGGTGGTGAGAGGTGAAGGAGAGGGGGGGTGCCGGGGGTGCGCCGGGGGCTGAGGTGCTGGATTTTGGGAAAGGTTTGGGAAGCCAAGGGTGCATGGAGCAGGGGCTGATCCCGATGTGCTCCTGGAGGATCTGCAGAGAGGGGTGGAATCCCGGGAATACCCGGCTTTGGAGCCTCCTGGAGCAGGGATGAGGGTGGGACAACCGTGGAGAGTGGCAAAAAAAAAACAACCCCAAAAAAACCAAACCCAAACAAAAAAACCACAACAATAACCAAACCAAACAAAAAAGCACAACCAAACAAAAAACCCAACAAACAAACAAACCCCCAAACCAACCAAACAAAAAAACCCCAAAACCCAAACGAACAAAAAAACTCCCCAAACCCAAAAACCAAACAAACAAAAAACCCACAAAAAAACCAACCAATCAAAACACAAAACCAAAAACCACAACACCCCCACAAAGCAAACAAACCAACCAACCAACCAACCAAACAACCCCCAGCGGGGATGTGGGGATTTCGGGATCTGCCCCAAATCTGGCAGGAAAGGAGCCCTTGTCCCCTGTGCTGGCATTTTCCTGCCATCCCTGGAAGGTGCAGTGGGCATCCCCCAGAATTTTTTGGAGGCTCCAAGACTCAAGGTGGACCAGGTGTGGTTCTCTCTGCCCCCTCAAAACCCTTTGGAGCCAGAATAAGAAATATTTGCTCCGTAACCAGCTGCCCACTCCTCCCTCGCCTGGAGGGATATTCCCCATTGGGAAATTCCCAATTTTCGGGAATTGCCCGGCTGTGACTGGGGGGAAATGGTCCTTCCCGGGGGCAGGGAGGATCAGCACCATCCAAATCTTCGGTTTCGTGGGAGTGCCCACCATTCCCAGCTCCTGGGAAAGGCTGGAATGCCGCTTAATGCGGGGATTAGTGCTGCCAACCCCGCCCCGAGCAGCGAAACAAGACCTGGCTTCACCCTCTGCTGGGCTTTGCCGGTTCCTCCCGATCCAGCTGGGATTTATCTGGCCGAGATTCCCAGCAGTGAGGGGATCCTGCCTCCCTTTCCCCAAGCAGGGCTGTGCTGGGCCTTATCCCGATGGAAAATTGAAATTGGGATGGTGTTTTCTCTTGTGTTTTGTTTGTTTGGTTTGGGTTTGTTTGGTTTGGTTTGGTTTGGTTTGGTTTGGTTTGGGTTGGGTTGGGTTGGGTTGGTTTGGGTTTGGGTTGGGTTGGGTTGAGTTGGGTTGGTTTGGTTTGGGTTGGGTTTGGTTGAGTTGGGTTGGGTTGGGTTGGGTTGGGTTGGGTTGGGTTGAGTTGGGTTGGGTTGGGTTGGGTTGGTTTGGTTTGGGTTGGGTTGGGTTGGTTTGGGTTGGTTTGGGTTGGTTTGGGTTGGGTTGGGTTGAGTTGGGTTGGGTTGGTTTAGGTTGGGTTGGGTTGGGTTGGGTTGGGTTGGGTTGGGTTGGGTTGATTTGGGTTGGGTTGGGTTGGCTTGGGTTGGGTTGGGTTGAGTTGGGGTGGTTTGGTTTGGGTTGGGTTGATTTGGGTTGGGTTGGGTTGAGTTGGGTTGGGTTGGTTTTTTATCCTTGCAGAACCGGGAGCCTGGCCCAGGGAATGGGTTCCTCCTGCCCAGCTGGGATGGGGATCCTGCAGGTCTAGGATGCATTTCCAGCAGGTTTTCCACCACTTTGTGTAAAGGAGGGGAAGATGGAGATGTTTGTCTTGGGCACTGCCAGGGATCCAGGGGCAGCCACAGCTGCTCTGGGCACCCTGCCCAGCCTGCCAGGGAACAATCCCTGCCCAGGATCCCATCTAAATCTCCTCTCTTTTAGCTTAAAACTATTTCTCTTTGTCCTGGTGCCATCTATGGAATCATGGAGTGGTTTGGGTTGGGAAGGACCTTGAGGATCATCTCATTCCAACCCGTGTGGGAGAATGGATGGATGGATGGATGGATGGATGGAGGGATGGATGGAGGGATGGATGGAGGGATGGATGGAGGGATGGATGGATGGAGGGATGGATGGAGGGATGGATGGATGGATGGATGGAGGGATGGATGGAGGGATGGATGGAGGGATGGACGGAGGGATGGATGGATGGAGGGATGATGGATGGAGGGATGGATGGATGGATGGAAGAATGGAGGGATGGATGGAGGGATGGATGGAAGAATGGATGGATGACCCCTCATGGCAGCAAGTCTTTTATGAGGTGCCTCATCCTCCACCCCTGCCCCAGGGATGGTTTTGGACCCTTTTTCACACAGAAAGCCCCAGACAGGGCTTAGGTTGCTCCATGTCCCTCAGGCACTCCATGTCCCTCAGGCACTCCTTGTCCCTCAGGCACTCCTTGTCCCCAAACCAGGGGACAGGATCCCCTGTCCCTGTGAGCCCCCTGTGCTTATTCCATGGGTGAGGATGCTCCTGTTCCTCTCCAGGCTTTGGTTCTTGCTCCCCTTCCCTCAGGACAAGGATCAGGGCCATGAGCAAACAGGCAGCCAGCCCAGTCACCCGGTTGGATCCTGGTGTTTATTACTCTTTATTATTTTTTCTTCTCCTGAAGAAACAGAGAGAGGGGAAAAAAAATCTCTCTCTGTCCAAAATCACTCATCCTTTCTAATAATGAGAGCTGTCAGCAGCCCTGCTTGGCGAGGAAATGATGCTCGCAGTAAATATTTGGTCTGGAGCTGATTTATGGGTGGAAAAAAACGAGATTAGTGCTTAATCACTGCCTTTCAGGAAGGGCTTTGGGCCGGGGCTGAGCTCAGGGGAGCTGGGGCCGTGCCAGGGGAGCAGCACTGGGATTTTTGGTGGAGACCCCGTGGTTGGGTTGGGATTGAACAGCAGCAGTGAGGAGGGGAGGACTGGATTTGAGGCCACCAGGCAGGGCTGGGTGGGAGATTGGGCAGGAATTGTTCCCTGGGAGGGTGGGCAGGCCCTGGCACAGGGTGCCCAGAGCAGCTGTGGCTGCCCCTGGATCCCTGGCAGTGCCCAAGGCCAGGCTGGACACTGGGGCTGGGAGCAGCCTGGGACAGTGGGAGGTGTCCCTGCCCATGTCCTTCAATGAGCTGGAATGTCCCTTCCCACCCAACCCATTCCATGACCCCATGGCCATCAGCTGCGGGGTGACCCTGGGCATTTCCCAGCCAGGAGAGGGGTTCAGCTGCACCAGCCTGGAATCACCTGCCCCATCCTGAGCCCAGCGCACCCAAAGAGGTCCCTGCAGACACCCTAAACACAGCAGCAGCTTTCCTGTGTGAGGAAACAATTAACTTATTAGCTGATGGTTTAATTTTCGTCATTAAAGAGGCCATTTCCTATCGCCTGGCAGGGCCAGATGCCCCCAGGCACTGCGGGGAGTGGTGGAAGCTGCTCAGCTCCTGAGCCTCCTCCACCCTCCCAGGGAACAATTCCTGCCCAGTCTCCCATCCAGCCCTGCCCTCTGGCACTGGGAAGCCATTCCCTGTGTCCTGTCCCTCCAGCCCTTGTCCCCAGTCCCTCTCCAGCTCTCCTGGAGCCCCTTCAGGCCCTGGCAGGGGCTCTGAGCTCTCCCTGGAGCTTCTCCTCTCCAGGTGAGCACCCCCAGCTCTCCCAGCCTGGCTCCAGAGCAGAGGGGCTCCAGCCCTCCGTGGCCTCCTCTGGACTGGCTCCAGGAGCTCCAGGTCCTTCCCAGAATGGTTTGTCTGGGAGAGCCCTTGAAGCTCATCCCATTCCCCCCCTGCCATGGCCAGGGACACCTTCCACCACCCCAGGCTGCTCCAAGCCCTGTCCCCCCTGGCCTTGGGCACTGCCAGGGCTGTGGCAGCCGTGCAGGAACAGCAATAAATGCACTGCTGAGTGTTCAGGGCAGGGTTTGGGTGCTGTGGGAGCGGGCAGGACGTGCTGTGCTCAGAGCAGAGGGAGCAGTGTCCCTCAGCTGTCCCAGCCTGGCTCCAGAGCAGAGGGGCTCCAGCCCTGGGAGCAGCTCTGTGGCCTCCTCTGAACTCCCTCCAGCAGCTCCAGGTCCCTCCTGTGCTGGGCCCCAGGGCTGGATGCAGTGTTCCAGTTGCGATGCATGGATTATGGATGGAGCCTTCCAGGAGTCCTTGATCACCATGAGCTGTTGCACTGCCAGGATGTGCCCAAAGGATCTCTGTCCCAAATGCTCCAGATCTCCCCAGCCTGAGCTGCCTTTCCCAGGGCTGTCTCTCTCCTCCTGGCTCCCTGGCAGCCGGAGTGGGAGCGGATGGGCTGGAGTGGTTCCTGAGCTTCCAGTGTCACTCTGCATCCCAAATCCTTCCAGCCTGGTGCGGCTCTGGAATCATCCGAGCCAGCAGAATGATGGCTGGGACATGTCCCAGTGTGGGAAAATGGGCTGGGGAGGGAGAGGCGGGCAGCTCCTCCCCCCTGCTCTGCAGAATTTCATTTCTGGGGAGTTCCTCCTGGTGTTTCGGGCTGTCCACACCGCAGTGCTGTGCCCTAAGCTGACTCCTGTTGTACACTGTAACCACACAGACTCTGAGTTAGAAGGCTGAACATGACTGTGTGTATTTTGGGGAATTTCTTCCCTTTTATGCTGTTCTACAGAGAACAACCCCATTGGTGAAACAATGACAAACCTCTTCAATCACATTGGTCAAGTCAGAGGGACATCAAGAAATCCCTCCTAGGGAAAGGAATGTAAACACAGGTTACAATTAGAAAAAACATGTTCCTGGTTGACAGAAAACTCTCTGGGAAAATAGTTTCAGGAAACCAAAACATCTCAGGCACCAACCAGGGCTACACCTGTTGGGGTCCCTCCCATTCTCCACTGCAGCCTCCCCCCCCTTGCTCAGGCCCTGTATTTGATGCAGTGACATTAAATGTGATCATTTAGGGGATCTGCCGAGGCCAGTGAGGCTGGGGCTCACGAGCTTTTGGAGCAAATGAATTTTTTTTCACCCAGGTTCTCTAGAGGAAAAGCTCTGGAACCTTCCTTAATGAAATTTGTCTTTGTTTGATCTTTTTCACCCAGGTTCTCTAGAGGAACAGCTCTGGAACGTTCCTTAGTGAAAATTATCTTTGTTTGATCTTTTTCACCCAGGTTCTCTAGAGGAAAAGCTCTGGAAAGTTCCTCAATTAAAATTGCCTTTGTTTGATCTTTTTCACCCAGGTTCTCTAGAGGAAAAGCTCTGGAATGTTCCTCAATGAAAATTGCCTTTGTTTGATCTTTTTCACCCAGGTTCTCTAGAGGAACAGCTCTGGAATGTTCCTCAATGAAAATTGCCTTTGTTTGGTGACGGGGAGGGGTTGGGAATTCTCACGGGGAAGTGGGATTAATGATCACATGGGAGATGATGCAGCAACACCCCCAATCCCACGGGGGCCACCAGCCCACCCCCAACTCCTTTCCCTTCACTTTCCCCTCCTTTTCCCTCCCAGAGTCAAGAAGAAGAACAAGCCCCTGAACCTCAAGATCCACAACAGCGTGGGGAGCTGTGAGAACATCCCGGCCCAGCGCTCCCCTCTGCTCTCCGAGCGCTCCCTGCGCTCCTTCTTCGTGGGGTACCCGCCCTTCCTGCCCTCCACCCCGCCCGTCCACACCGAAGCCACCTTCTCAGCAAGTAAGTGCCCGTGGCCCCCTCGGGTCCCTCCCCCAGGGGCTGGGGAGTTTTGGAGCCAGTGGTTTGGAGGAGGCTGGTGGAACCTTGTGGGATGAGCCCAGCCCCTGTGGAGGTGCCTCCTGCTGGTGTTTACAGATCTGTGGGTGCTTCCGGGCAAAGGTGACTCCAAGAACTTGATTGTTCCTGGTTTTTTGGGAAAGCCACGAGGTTTCTGTGCTGTCTGGGTTGGTGGCACTGCCTGGATGTCACCTAAAAGTGACTCCTCTGAGCGTTGCTTTGTAAACCCAGCTGTGGTTTCACCTCTGTGTTTAAACCTCTCCTGCTTGCTGGATTTGGAGCTGATGTGGAGTTTTGTGAAGCCAGTCCTGGTGCAAACCCCTGGAGCTGATCCCACCTGACAGGGGGTCTGTCCTCTCCCAGGAGATGCTGGTGGTGGCACTTGCTGGGTGGGTTTGGCTCGACGAGCTCACCCAGGTCTGGGAGGAACAGCCTGACCCTCCTTTCCTGGTCTCAGACCAGTGCTGGGATTAGTTCCACAGGGATTGGAGCTTTTCCAGGCCAGGCGTGGCTCTTGGCCCAGGCAGAACTTCCCTGGAAACATGTGGCAGCTGCTGGGAGTGATTCCCAGCCAAGCCGAGGTCCCCTTGCCTCTTGTTCCTCAGCTAAAACTTCCTCCAGCTCCACACCCAGTCTGGGTTTCTGCCACCCTCCCTGCCCTGGATCTTTCCCTTGTTTCCTTTCTGGAAATGTCTTCCAGAAAAGACATTTGCTGGCTTGGTTTGGGCTCTTCCACTCATTCCTCTTGCTCAGCTCTTGGCTGAAGAAGGGTTGGCAACCAACTCTCCTTCCGTTCCCTGAATCCCTTCCCTAAACCCCTTTCCCTTTCCCTTTCCCTTTCCCTTTCCCTTTCCCTTTCCCTTTCCCTTTCCCTTTCCCTTTCCCTTTCCCTTTCCCTTTCCCTTTCCTTCCCCTCCCCTCCCTTTGGGATCACTGAGGGCTCACCCAGCCCACCCTGCCGCCCTCCTCCTCCTCTCCCCTCGGCTTTGGGGGCAGTGGAGCCTGGCAGGAGCTCTGCAGGCAGCCCTTGCCCTTCCCAGGGATATCCAACACCCGGCTCCGGGTCTGCCTGCAGCCAGGGGGATTTTCCCCTTGCTGTTCCCCACATGGAATTGTCCCTGCTCGATTCTCAGCCCATTCCCAGCCACCCCCCTGCCTGTCTCCTTGGATTCGTTCCCCTCAGGCCTGGCTGTTGGATCACATCCCGTGGGTGACACCCTGATGGAACGTGGCACCACCGGGGCAGGAGGCGAGGGGAGGCGGGGGGCTGGCAGGCGACTAACGCTGCTGGAAGTGTCTCCTCTCATTTCCCTCTGCCTTCCCTGGCTGCTGGGAATGTTTCCAGGCTGGATGGGAGCTGGGTTTCCCCGGCTGGTTGATCCCTGCTGGGAGGTTTCAGCACCAGTGGAGCTGTTTGGTCCTTGCAGGATCCGTGTGGGAGTTGTGCCAGGCAGGGCAGACATTGCAGGGAGCAGAACCATGGAATGATTTGGGCTGGAAGGGTGCTTGAAGCTCATCCACTTGACCTCCCACTAGAGCAGGTTGTTCCAAGCCCTCCCTGCATCCCAAGGGTTCCCTGTTCCCATCCTTGTGGTGGTTCAACAGCCGAGCCCTCCACGATGTCCCACCCCTGAGGGCTTGTCTGAAAATCCCTCTTCCCTTTTCCTCCTGTGGGACCCAGCTGCTCTGGATTGCTGTGGAATTACCTCCCCAAGCACGGAAACACAGGAATTGTTGTTGTTGGCAGCTGGGGATGGGTGAGGGGAGCCCAGCGAGGCCCCGTCCCTCCCTGGCTGTCTCTCCATGAGTTCTTCCCACAGCCTTGCTGCTCCTGGCAGGAGCACATTCCCATCTGAGTCATCCCCGGCCTGGGTTGGGAGCAGGTTTGGATCCTTCCCTCTGATTTTTAACATCCCTTTGTCCTGCTGGGAATGGATTTGCACAGAGGGCTGGAGGGAGCTGCAGCAGGAGCCTCTTCCTCGGCAGCACAAATCTGGCTGGGGGAATCACAGGATCGTGGAATATCCTGAGGTGATCCACAGGGATCATTGATCCAGCCCCTGCCCCTGCCCAGACCCCCCAACAATCCCACCCTGGGCACCCCTGGCAGCGCTGTCCAAAGGCTCCTGGAGCTCTGGCAGCCTCGGGGCCGTGCCCATTCCCTGGGGAGCCTGGGCAGTGCCAGCACCCTCTGGGGAAAGAAATTTTCCTGATCTCCAACTTGAATCCCTCCTGGCCCAGCTCCAGCCCTTCCCTTTCACTGTCCCAGGGAGCAGAGACCCAGAGCTGCCCCTCAGGTTTCATGTGGTCTCCAGGGGTGTCCCCTCCCTGCCCAGGCCTGTGTGACAACCCCATCACACCCCCTGGCCATGTCCCTGGGGGATTCTCCTGAATCCCAGCGCTGCCTCTTCCTCTTGGCTTTGTGAGCAAGGAATTTGCAGTTTATGGTGTGGGGCACGAGCGGGATCCCAGCCAGGGATGGCCAAGTGACAGGTGCTGAGATGCCACCAGAGCTCCTTGAGGAGCTCCATCCCAGCTCCTGAACCGTCTGTGAAGGAGCCCCTGAAGGGCTGACCTCAGGTAGGTTTGGTGGACAGAATTCCAGGATAACGTCCAGTGGGTCAGGGTGGGAGTCCCAGAGCCCCAAATCCAGCTTTTCTGCTGGAAAGCACCAGGCTGGACCCAAGGACACCGCAGTGGTGTTGAAGGTGATGTGGGGAAGGAGCCAGTGCCCCCTCTCCGTGGCCATCCCAATCCCGGTGCTGGCTTTGTGGGGGGACACGGGGGGGCTGTCCCAGCCCCCTCCAGGAGGGCATTCCCAAAGGGAGCCTCCTCTCCTGGGGACCACCCAGGTGGTTCTCTCCTCCCTGAACCTGCCCTGCACCAACCACGGCAGGAGCACTCCCCAGCACAGCTGGCAGCACAGCTGGCCACTCCCTGCAGCCACAGCTGGCCACAGCTGGCAGCTCCCTGCAGCCACAGCTGGCCGCAGCTGGCAGCGAGGCTCTGGAGGGCTCCCCACCCTGGATAAGCCTAATTGAGCCTGCAAGGCTGGGAATGGGTGGGGAAAATCCCGAGGTGAGACTTTAAGCCGGCTGAACGTGCCATTTGAGCTGGATAAACGGGATTGTCTCTGGGAAGGGGAGCTGCCCGGATTAGGAAGGGACTCTGTCCTTACTGGGGAGACACTCCAGGAACAGCTCCTGCTCTGGGTGATCCCCTCTGCTCTGGCTCAGGTTCGGTTTCATCCTGCTGGATCCATCCTGGATCCACCCACTGGACCTGGCTGTGATCCACGGGGTTGGGAGGGACCTTGAAGAGCATCCCATCCCAACCCCCTGCAGGGGCAGGGACACTTCCCACCCAGGATGGAATCCCATGTGGGATATTTGCCACGTGTATTAATGCAGGGAGCCGGTCGCTGCCTTTGTAGCTCGAATCCTGCAGGGATTTCTGTCCTGGGGAGGGAAGGCTGCTGGAGCAGCTGCTCTGGGATCTCTCCCATCCTATTTTGGCCTCAAAGCAGCACCAGCAGGGCCTGAGGGGTCTCAGGAAGGGGCTTTGGTGCAGAGCATCTCCCTGGGGTGCTTGGCTCCCAGCTGGGACCAGGTGGGAATTAAACTGGGGGTGGTGGGGAGACACTGGGACAGTGTCCTTGGGACTGCCACAGGCTGAGACATTGGAACTCTGTCACCGGGGCTGGCACAGCTGTGGCTGCCCCTGGATCCCTGGCAGTGCCCAAGGCCGGGTTGGACACTGGGGTTTGGAGCAGCCTGGGACAGTGGGAGGTGTCCCTGCCCAGGGCAGGGGTGGAACAAGATAATCTTCAAGATTCTTTCCCATCCAAACCATTCCATGGATGTTATGATTTGTGTCTGGACCGGGATTCTTGCCTGCTGGTAGAAATATCCCTGATCCTGGATCTCTTTTGCTGTTGAACTGTTCGGGGAAGAGGCTCCACCCTGGTGTCTCCCCTTAATCTCTCCCACCTTGGGAGCATTTTGGCAACAGCCTGGGATGCCTGTGCAGCCTCCTTGGCCATTTCTTGGCTCTGCAGTGACTCATCCCGGGATTCTTACCGGGTCCACTTCCATGGATTTCATCCATCCCATTCATGACATCTGTGGAGTTCTGTTTGCTGGAGTAGGAGCAGGAGGGTTTGTTTATCAGGCTGTCTCCGTGATGGATGGGGACATTTGGCTCCCACCAGTTCCCTGCCATCCAGACCGGGGCCAGGAGATGAGGAAGAGGCAATGGTGACAGAGCACCGTCCCCATCCCGCTGCTGCCACCCCACTCCAGGTGTCCTTGG
Organism: Phylloscopus whistleri; assembly: GCA_017589585.1. NCBI lineage: Eukaryota > Metazoa > Chordata > Aves > Passeriformes > Phylloscopidae > Phylloscopus > Phylloscopus whistleri. Next base: position 7,572,407 of record JADMLD010001548.1, on the reverse strand, counting down.
TGAGGGTTTGGGGCTCTCTGAGGGCATCACCGCCCACCCCCAGGAGGGCGGAACCCCAAAAATAACGAAATAGGGGAGCTCCGGGTGCTTTTCTCCATGCAGGACACGCCCGGGCATCCCAGCTGGGAGCACAGCCGGAATTCACCGGGACGGCAGCGGGGGCAGCCGGGGCGTCACGGCCGCGGCAGCGCCGCCGTCCCCGTCACCTCCGAGGCGCGCGGGTGCCACTCAGGAGCTGTCACAGCTGCCTGTCACCCCCGAGGAGCGGGGCGGCAGCGCTCCTCTGCCGTGTCGCCTGTCAGGGACACGCCGGAGGTGGCTGTCACCCTTGGCCCGCTTGGTTCCCCCCTTTCCTGGCTCTCCTCCCGGCACAGCTGATCCCATCGAGCGCGGCTGTTGATTTTGGGATGAGCTGTGCCGCGCCAGCAGGAGGCCTGACCTTTGCCGGAGTTGTCGGTGGGAGGGAGGGTGGCATTCCCTGGCTGTGCCGTCACCGGGCAGAGCCGCCACACCGGGAAAGAAAAGGGGTTTGGCTTTTTGGGAACCCCTCGGGGGGTAGGAAGGGGGTGGGCGAGCGGGGGAAGTCTCCGTGGGGCTGCGAAATTCCACTCGTGCCCAGTTAAATGTCAGCTCGGGGCGGGGGGTAGGAATTACGGAGGGGAATTGTGGCCGGGGGAGTTTGGATTTGATAAAGGTTCGATAAAGGTTCGAGTAGTGGCTGGCACGGGGGCAGCGGAGGTCAGGAGACACCCAGAGCAGCTCCGGGGAGGGAACAGGGAGAGATGGAGGGAGGAAGGGAAGGAGGGAGGACGGGGGAGAGGCAGCCGCTGTCACGCCTCGGATCTTGCGAGGATCAACCCATCCCGCTGCCCCTTCTCCACCGCGGGGTCCCCACGGCAAAGCCTGACCCTCCCACCCTGAGACACGACGCGCTCGTGGGTTTCTTCCGCCGTGTAATTAACGCTAATCGTGGCAATTCGGGGGGGTTTCAATGAGAATATTCCTCCTGTGCCGGGGGGAGGCTGCTGCACCTCCACCTGGGCATCCCCCCGAGTTAACACCGCCAGCAACAGCTTCTTCTCCGGCTGGGGCTCCGGGGAAAGGGGAGAACCCCCCCAATTAACTCCAGAGCCCCCCCAAGCCCTCGGGGCTGATCCCCGGAGCCTTTCCCTGCCCTCCTGCCCCGCTCCGCTGCTTTGCCCTCCTGCCAACAGCGGCTCTATTGTCAAACGCCGCGATCCTCCGTGGCTGGCTGCCGCTAATGAAGGTAATTAGCTGTGAGTCACGTCGGGCTCATTTATGTTACGAGGTCAAAATCCCCGCTACACTTCAGTACGTTTTTGCAGCGGGCACATTTAGAAAGTAATTAAAAGGCTCAGCAGCCGCCGCTGCCTCCATCCCCTCTCCCCCTCGCCGGGCTGGCAGGATTTAATTGAGGCCGGGCGAAAGTTAGCGGGAATAAATTGTGGCTGATAACGCGGAGGTTGTAATTCAATTCCGGGAGAGGAGCTGCTCTGGCCCGCTTCTGCAGGGGGATGATGACAGCTCAGCTCTGTAAAGCGATTTATCGAGGGGGGAATGACGCTGGGGAGGCACCGGGCTGGGCGTGGAGGGGTCACTGCTCCAGCCTCACTCACCTCTGGGATTTGCGGACCAAATTCCCACCCCTGCGGGGTTGTGGGTGTGGAGGGATGCCGGCCCAGCAGCCCTGGGTGAGCTGTCACAAAGGCCGGTGAGAAAACATCAAAACTATTGGCAGCGTGGTGCTGGGGACAGGAATTCCCCTCCTTGGCTTTGAAGGGAGCTCATAAACATTAGAGAGAGTGACTTTGTACTGGATAAAGCCAGGACACAGGGAATGGCTTCCCAGTGCCAGAGGGCAGGGCTGGCTGGGAGATTGGGCAGGAATTGTTCCCTGGGAGGGTGGGGAGGGGCTGGGATGGAATTCCCAGAGCAGCTGTGGCTGCCCCTGGATCCCTGGCAGTGCCCAAGGCCAGGCTGGAGCAGCCCGGGGCAGTGGGAGGTGTCCCTGCCCATGGCAGGGGTGGGACTGGCTGAGGGCCCCTCCAAATCCAGCCCATTTCATGACTCTGTCCTGGGAAGCTGCTGGAGCAGCTGCTCTGGGATCTCTCCTATCCTATTTTGGCCTAAAAGCAGCACCAGCAGGGCCTGAGGGGTCTCAGGAAGGGGCTTTGGTGCAGAGCATCTCCCTGGGGTGCTTGGCTGCCAGCTGGGACCAGGTGGGAATTAAACTGGGGGTGGTGGGGAGACACTGGGACAGTGTCCTTGGGACTGCCACAGGCTGAGACATTGGAACTCTGTCACCGGGGCTGGCATGGGGTGCCCAGAGCAGCTGTGGCTGCCCCTGGATCCCTGGCAGTGCCCAAGGCCAGGCTGGGCATTGGGGCTGGGAGCAGCCTGGGGCAGTGGGAGGTGTCCCTGCCCAGGGCAGGGGTGGCACTGGATGAGGGCCCCTCCAAATCCAGCCCATTTCATGACTCTGTCCTGGGAAGCTGCTGGAGCAGCTGCTCTGGGATCTCTCCTATCCTATTTTGGCCTAAAAGCAGCACCAGCAGGGCCTGAGGGGTCTCAGGAAGGGGCTTTGGTGCAGAGCATCTCCCTGGGGTGCTTGGCTGCCAGCTGGGACCAGGTGGGAATTAAACTGGGGGTGGTGGGGAGACACTGGGACAGTGTCCTTGGGACTGCCACAGGCTGAGACATTGGAACTCTGTCACCGGGGCTGGCATGGGGTGCCCAGAGCAGCTGTGGCTGCCCCTGGATCCCTGGCAGTGCCCAAGGCCAGGCTGGGCATTGGGGCTGGGAGCAGCCTGGGGCAGTGGGAGGTGTCCCTGCCCATGGAATGAGATGACTTTAATGTCCCCTCCACCCCAAACCATTCCATGGTGATCCTGACATCTCAATTGCTGCCTCTGCCCGTGCAGTGACCAGAAGAAGAGCAGGACCCAGAGCTGCTGCTGGTGGGAGGGGCTGGAGCAGGATCAGCCCGGGAGCGGGATGTAAATGTAACCTTCAGCCGGCGAGTGCAATCAGAGCCCCGTGCCTGCCGCTATATTAAAATGGGATATTGAACAAACAGCGGCTCTCCCCGCTCCCAGGGATAATATCCAGCGCCTGTTTAGCCAGGGATTTGCCGGCACTCCGAGCAAACAGCCGGGAACCGCCGCTGCTGCCCGGGAAACCTCAAACCCCCGAGTGAAAAACCCAGCCCGCGGATCCCGGCTTGGAGCCGCTCCAGGGCTGAGCATCCTGCGGGCCAGCGCCTCTCCCGTGGCCAGCAGGAGCAGGAGGAGGAGGAGGAGCAGCTTTTGCACCCCTGCTGAGGCTGAAGGAGGATGTGGAATCCAAGCATGGCCATGCTCCTGATTACCTTCCTGCTCCAGCAGTGCCAGGGAACTCCCCTCTTTTTCCTTGCCCCTCACCCCACTTTTCCCTCGGAAGGAGACCCCCGGGACTGCTTTTACCTCTGCTCTTCCCTCGGAATGTGAGTGGGATCCCCTTTGGAGTGGCTGGCACTCAGCCTTCCCTCAGCTGCCACCTCAAGCCGTGGTGTCTCATTATAAACTGAGGCTGAGGCTGTTCCAGCTTTATTTCCCCTTGCTTGTTTGGACATTGTGATGTGATTCCCAAAGTTTGGCAATCCCGCCCTGCCTGCACCTGGGTGCACCCTCTCCTCTCCCCTCCCTGCTCCAAACTGGGTGGTGGGATCTGGGACAGGAGACCTCAATTCCCACAGACCCCAGGAGATCTCCTGCACTCCAGACGGGGAGCTCAGGGGGACAACAGCAGGAAAATCCCATTTTTTTGTGCTCATCCTTTGCTTCCCTTGCCAAAAAGCTTGAAGCCCAGCTCTGGCTGCTGTTGCCAGTGCTGCTTTCCTGGGTCTCTCCCTGCAGATACGCTGTCAGTGCCTCGCTGGTCCCCGCAGATCCCCCGCCGGGATTTAGGAAACTCCATAAAACACAGGTAGGCCCACCCTGCCAGCCTGGGGAGGAGGGGTGGGCATCTCCCCCCCATCTCTGCTGCAGCACACAGAGATTGGGGACATTCCCCCTCTCGCCCACGCTGGGCTGTGCTGTCCTCCAGGCCCATTTCAATTCCATCTCAGTTCAGATCTGCTTTAGATAAGGCTGGAGTCGTTATCAGTAAAAGCTGTGTGTTATCTGTGACCTTGCCAGCCTTCAGCAAATTCCCCATCTCGGGCTTATAACCCTTCCATATCTCGCTGGGGAGGGGAAGAGCACCGGGGAGAGTGCTGCTGTTTGATGGGAAGCTGCTTCCCAAGGGGCTGGAGACGGCGGTCCCCAGGGCAGGGAGGGGGTTTGGGGGGTGCCTGGGGTGGGCAAAGCTGGGGGATCGCAGGGAGCTGGGGTCAGATTCCCTTTGGAAGAAGCTTCCAGAACCAGAGGGAGGCTGGGGGTTGTGTTTTGGCATCCCCAGAAACATTCCTCAACACCTGCAGCGGGGTCTGAGGGCAGCAGGGAGAGGATAAAGCAGGGCTCGGGAGATAACTGATGTTTCAGCTCTCCCTGAAGCCACCCTCTCCGTGTTTCTCTCCCCAGGTTTTCCACCAAGTACTGGATGTCTCAGACCTGCACCGTCTGCGGGAAGGGAATGTTGTTCGGCTTAAAGTGCAAAAACTGCAAGTACGGCGCCGTGCCGGAGCTGTTTGTGTCACCCCCTCAGGCCCTGATGGGAGAGGCGGGGCTTTGCTGGGCCGGCCCAGCAGGTTTGGGCCTGGAGAGACCAGCCAGGCCCCGGCCAGCTCATCCTCACAGGAAGGCTCTAATGGGATGTGGAATTGGGTGAAAAACACCCCAAAGCAGTGTCTGGGATGGGATCAGGCTCCCGGGGGAGGATGTGCCTGCCAGAGCCCGGCTCTGCTGGCTGCAGAGCTCTGAGTCAGATCCTGACATCTGCCTGCCCTCAGCCCGGCTTCAGAGCCCCGTGCCTGCCCTCAGCCCGGCTTTAGAGCCCCGTGCCTGCCCTCAGCCCGGCTTTAGAGCCCCGTGCCTGCCCTCAGCCCGGCTTCAGAGCCCCGTGCCCGCCCTGAGCCCGGCTTCAGAGCCCCGTGCCTGCCCTCAGCCCGGCTTCAGAGCCCCACGCCTGCCCTCAGCCCGGCTTCAGAGCCCCTCGCCTGCCCTCAGCCCGGCTTCAGAGCCCCGCGCCTGCCCTGAGCCCGGCTTCAGAGCCCCGCGCCCGCCCTCAGCCCGGCTTCAGAGCCCCGTGCCTGCCCTCAGCCCGGCTTCAGAGCCCCTCGCCCGCCCTCAGCCCGGCTTCAGAGCCCCGCGCCCGCCCTCAGCCCGGCTTCGGAGCCCCTCGCCTGCCCTCAGCCCGGCTTCGGAGCCCCTCGCCTGCCCTCAGCCCGGCTTCGGAGCCCCTCGCCTGCCCTCAGCCCGGCTTCGGAGCCCCTCGCCTGCCCTCAGCCCGGCTTCAGAGCCCCGTGCTGGCTTCAGAGCCCCGTGCCTGCCCTCAGCCCGGCTTCAGAGCCCCTCGCCTGCCCTCAGCCCGGCTTCAGAGCCCCGTGCTGGCTTCAGAGCCCCGCGCCTGCCCTCAGCCCGGCTTCAGAGCCCCACGCCTGCCCTCAGCCCGGCTTCAGAGCCCCTCGGCCGCCCTCAGCCCGGCTTCAGAGCCCCACGCCTGCCCTCAGCCCGGCTTCGGAGCCCCGTGCCTGCCCTCAGCCCGGCTTCGGAGCCCCACGCCTGCCCTCAGCCCGGCTTTAGAGCCCCTCGCCTGCCCTCAGCCCGGCTTTAGAGCCCCTCGCCTGCCCTCAGAGCCCCGCGCCCGCCCTCAGCCCGGCTTCAGAGCCCCGTGCTGGCTTCAGAGCCCCGTGCCTGCCCTCAGCCCGGCTTCAGAGCCCCGTGCCTGCCCTCAGCCTGGCTTTAGAGCCCCGAGCTGTGGAGATTCCCTGCGGAATTCCCTTGCAGGGCACGGGGGATGGCTGTGCTGGACCACAGCTTTGGCCATCAGGTGGGTTTTGCCCGCAGTTTTGGGCTGCAGCCGCTGTTTCTGCCCGGTTCTGGGCACCTCTGCACCCTGGCGGGGCCGCGGCCCCGAGGAGCCAACTCACCCCAAATCAATTAACCCGTGGTGCAGAGGAGAGGGGATAAAACGGGACAGGACCGGGAAAACAGCCAGGCAGAGGCGGCTTCAGCTGCTCCCAATCCATCCTTGGACACCCCCTGCAGCCTTGGGGAAGCTGCTGCTGGAGCCAGGCTTGCCTTTCCCAGTGCCGGGAGCTGGGAACGTGTGATTGTCTGCGGCTAACGGAGCGGTAACCATCGCTGCTGCCGCTGATTAAGCGCTGATGAGTTGGTAAATTGGGATTTAAACCTGCCGAGAAGCGCTGGGTTCCTCCGCAGCTGGCGGGGCTTTTCTGGAAGGGATGTTCTCAAACGCAGGGGTTTTAAAGGGGTGATTCCCGCCGCATCCATGCCCAAGGAACTGGAGGCTTTTCCGTGCTGGAGCAGGGATGCTGTGCCTGCTCCCCGACCAGGATCAGGGATGCTGTGGCTCTGGCTGTGCAAATCCCACTCCCTGTAATCCTACAGAAAAGAACAAATCCATTTCCTGGCAGTCACGAGTCGGGAGTGAACACAAGGCATTTAGTTTTTTTTCCAGCCTTGCCCCGGCGCTGCTTTCCCCAGAAAGCAGAGGGGAACCAACAGGTAAAACAAACAACCGGACCCCAAAGCCCCCAAGCCTCAAACACCGAATTAATTCCTGCCTTTCCCTCTAGGAACAGCTTTGTAATAAAAGCTAACACGGGCAGCTCCTGAATTTTCATTACCCAGCTCATTGACTTGAAGCTGCCGTTATTTTTTTTTTTTTTTCCCATCATTTCCCCTTGTTTTGATAAATCCTTTCCTCCTTTTCCCCCTTTTCCCCACGGCTTTCTGCCGGCCTGGCAGAGCGTGAGCTGGGGATGCGTTTCCATCCTTAATTAAGGAGGAATGGGAAGGATTTGGGAGTCTGCCCATGCCTGTATGCATGACCTGAGGGTGAAACCCTCCAGACTCCTGCCCTGGCTCCACAAACCAGGAAAAAACTCCCCAGAATATCCAGAGGCTGTAAATCCTCTCTTTATTTTGGTTAAATGTCCTTAATAAAGCCAGGAGAGGGAAAGCACAACGACAGGGACACATCGGGGACCAGGGCGGCCACCTCCTCCCCCTCTGCTGGATTTAACTGAGCACCCAGCAGCAGGATGGTGGGAACTGGGATTTCATGGGATGGTTTGGGCTGGAGGGGGCCCTAAAGCTCATCCTTCACCTTCCAGTGAACCCTCTCCCCCAGTGCAGGGTTCTGCTTCTTTTACTGCAGCCAGCTCTGGCAGAAGTGACAATTTGGGGCGTCCTCAAGCCTGGTCCCTGCCCCAGCTGGCAGAGAAAGGGGGAGCTGGGCAGAGCCCCCAGGTTTGGGGATTTCTGTGCTGCTCCCTTGGGATGGATGTGTTTTCCCAGGGTGTGCAGCCCCTGTGTCCTGCCAGCCAGCGCTTCCTGATTTTCCAGGATGTGCATCCCTCACTGTTCCTTATCCCTGGGCCTGCTGCCTGGGAATTGTGGGCAGCAGGGAGCCTGGAGGGTTCACTCAGCCAGAGTGAGCAACCAAAGCCTTGCATCCAGTCACTGCCAAGGGGAAAAGGGGAAAAAGCCCTGAGCTCTATCACAGAATGCCAGAATGGCCTGGATGGGAAGGGACCTCAAAGCCCATCCCACTGTCCCACGTTGCTCCAAGCCCCAATGTCCAGCCTGGCCTTGGACACTGCCAGGGATCCAGGGGCAGCACAGCTTCAGCCTCCCCCATGGGAAACAATTCCTTCCCCAAATCCCATCTAACCCTGCCCTCTGGCAGTGGGAAGGTGTTCCCCTGATCCTGTCACTCCATAAAGCCTCTCCATCCCTCCCTCCATCCATCCATCCCTCCCTCCATCCATCCATCCCTCCATCCATCCCTCCCTCCATCCCTCCATCCATCCATCCATCCCTCATCCATCCATCCCTCCATCCATCCATCCATCCATCCATCCATCCATCCATCCATCCATCATTCCTCCATCCCTCCATCCATCCATCCATCCATCCATCCCATCCATCCCTCCCTCCCTCCATCCATCCATCCATCCATCCCTCCATCCCTCATCCATCCATCCATCCCTCCATCCATCCATCCATCCATCATCCATCCATCCATCCTCCATCCATCCATCCATCCCTCCATCCATCCATCCATCCCTCCCTCCATCCCTCCATCCTCCATCCATCCATCCATCCATCCCTCCATCCATCCATCCATCCATCCATCATCCATCCATCCATCCCTCCATCCCTCCATCCATCCCTCCATCCATCCCTCCATCCATCCATCCCTCCCTCCATCCATCCCTCCCTCCATCCCTCCATCCCTCCATCCATCCATCCATCCCTCCATCCCTCCATCCCTCCACCCGTGTTCCCTTCTCACTGCTCTCTCTCTGTGCCCTGCCAGGCTCAAGTGCCACAACAAATGCACCAAAGAGGCGCCTCCGTGTCACCTGCTGATCATCCACCGCGGAGGTAAGGCCCTCTCTCCTCCCCGCTCCGCGCTCCGGGGATGTTGCCAGCGGGTAAAACTTTCAAAAGCCCCCCCGGGCGATTCGGGAGCCGGGCCCAGGCGGGGTCCCCGGCGGGACGGAGGCTCCCGAACCGCTTGGGCGCTCCGGGGAGATGTTACCCACCGTTTTTTCCGCTTGTAGGGAGACGAGCCGGTCGGGGCGAGGCAGATTTGCATTGCAAACCACTTCCACCCACCCTCCCCCTGCCTCCTTTTCTTTTCAGATTCCCCACCGCACGGGGTAAGTCCAACCAGGTTTTGGCCTTTTGCTTCTGTCGAGAGCTCAGGGCGGATGTGGGACCCCGAACCTCCCGGTGCATGCGGGGTCCCCGGCGCCGGGAACGCGGCCGTGGCCCCGCGGATGCTCGTGGTGCTTTTTTTTTATTTTTTTTTGGAGCTGCCTTATCCCGCTCCTCCTCCCGCGGGAGAGCCCGGCCTAAAATCCGCAGAGAGACAGGCAGAGCCTTGCAGCAGGACGGCGGGGCGGCGCTTCCCACCTCTTTCCTTCCAGATTTTGGCTCCCTTGCTGGCCAGAGGACGGCGACTGCCTGAGGGAAACGCTTCCAAATCGCTCTTGCCTTGAATTCTGAGCTCTTAAAGCTGTTCCTTTGTGTTAAACGTCCCCCTGCCCCAAACCCGCTCCTTGGTTTTAATCCCGGGGGAAAGGATGGCGCTGGTGGCACCTCGGAGGGGGCAGTTTTGCAGCCTCCACCCCAGCCCCACGCCCTCGCTTGCAGCAAATTTGGGTGGAAGCTGTTGGAGACTCCCCCGCCAGGCTCGGAGCTGCTGCAAACCCTGCCCGGGAGGCAGGGCAGGCAGCGTCCCGGGGCAGTCAGGCTCCCGGGATGGGCAGGAATTGGGATTTCGGGCTGTGGTGTTGCAAGAGCCGGAGCTGCCCGCTGTGTGTTTTAGGAGCAGCATGGCTTTGGGGCGGCCTCAGCATCACTGAAATACCTCCCCACACCCCCCAAAAATACCCCAAACCCAGCTCTTTAATCCGTTATCTTGGAGTCAAACCATTCCTGAGCACCCCCAAACTTCAGGGCTGGCTTTTCCTCCCCCAAAAATCTCCCTGCTCAGAGTGTTCTGAGCCGGCTCCTTCCCTTCGCCCCAAAAAGCTCCGGCAAGGAACAGGATTGTGCTGGCAGAGCCCCGGCTCACGGAGGGGCCGTGGCAGCTGCTGGACCCCCCCAAATCGCTGCCTCAGCCCCTGGGGGGATTGGCTGTGGCCGGGGTGCAGAAGGATCCCGAAATGCAGCTGCCATCCCAGGCTGGAAGTGCCGCGGGAGTCGCTTTGGAGAGCGGTTTGCAAGAGCAGGGCGGCCCCGAGCGCGCCTGCTGAGCTTTGATGTCCTTCCCTCTCTCCTCCCCTCCTCTCCATCCATCCCCTTTTCCCTCTCTCCCTTCTCAATCCAGCGAGGTTAGTCCGGACAGAGTCGGTGCCCTGCGACATCAACAACCCCCTGAGGAAGCCCCCGCGGTACTCGGACCTGCACGTCAGCCAAACGCTCCCCAAAACCAACAAACTCAACAAGGTGAGCCCCCAGCCCCCCCTGCCCACACCCCCTCACAGGGACAGGGCCCCCCCCAGCACCCAGATACCCACAGCTCTGCAGGGAGTCATGGAATCCTTCAGGCTGGGAAGGATCTTTGAAGAAAATTGATTTTGGTTGTTCCCCCAGCACTGCCAAGGCCACCACTGCCCCGTGTCCCCAGATGCCACATCCACAGGGCTGTGAAATCCCTGCAGGGGTGGGGAGTCCAGCACTGCCCTGGCAGCTGTACCAGCCTGACCAGCTCTTTCCATGAGGAAATCTTCCCTAATATCCACCCTGAGCCTCCCCTGGCCCAGCCTGAGGCCGTTCCCTCTCCTCCTGTCCCTGTGCCCTGGCAGCAGAGCCCGACCCCCCCGGCTGTCCCCTCCTGGCAGGAGTTGTGCAGAGCCACCAGGGCCCCCCTGAGCCTCCTTTTCTCCAGGCTGAGTCCCTTCCCCAGCTCCCTCAGCCTCTCCTGGGGCTCCAGCCCCTTCCCAGCTCCGTTCCCTGCCCTGGAAATGTATCCAATGAAGTTATTTCTTTGAAAAATCAAATGGGACCAGCACTTCCAGAACAGCCTGGATCCTGCTGTCCCAGTCCTGCTCCACTGTGGCCTCTCAGTCTCCAGGTCCAAGCTGGATTTGGGGTGGTTTGAGGTCTCTGCTCCCAGCAGAGACTTCAATAAATAACAAATTTATTGTTGCAAATAAAACAAGCCTGGGATTTGATGATCCCTGGCGAGGTTGCTCAAGCCAGACCTGACAGAGCACCTGGCTCACTCCTGCTCTGCCCTGATACAACAAACCCGTCACAAGCTTGGTTCTGATGGAATTTAAAGCCTGGTGGCCTCCAGTGGAAAATTCCTTGGGGGAAGGAAGGGCAGGGTGAGGGGCTGGAAGTGCTCAGAAAGGGGAACCAACAAAACCCTGAATTCCCAAAGCCTGGCTGAACTCCTCCAGCCCTCTGCATCTTCTGGCTCTGGGAAAAGTTTGGGTGCCAAGATGCTGCTGGAGACTTCAAACCTAAATTTTAGGAATTTTAGGAATTAAAATTTTAGGAATTTCTTTTTAGGAATTTCTTGGTGTAGGGGTCTGCTCTCCCTCTGTTGCTTTAGGGTGGTGCTTTTGTCCTGAGCGCTCCCATTCAGGTTGAAATTTCCCCCCATGAATGTTCTTATTTCAGCAGGGGCCCCTTCTTTCTTTGGTATTTCTAAAAGCATTTCTCTAAAGGTATCCTGACTGAAATAATGGAATGGCCTGGGTTGGAAGAGACCTTAAATTCCTCTAATTCCAACCCCCCCACCGTGAAATTCCCATGAAACGCCCCCCCCATCTAATTCCAACCCCCCTTTTATTGTTGTGACCTTCACTGGTTGCTTCAAAAAGAATTTACTCGACCGAGGTTATTGAGCTTGGAATGATGACAAACAGGGGGTTCCTGGAAAGCCCAGCTCATTTAAGAATTAATTAATTAGGACAAATTTACCTGCTGGGGAAGGCTCCTGCAGATTTTTTAACCTTGGAGGGAAATTCCGTGAGGATGGGAGTGCTCAGCACTGCTCAGACCCTGCTCAATGGCTCCAAGTTGGGCATCCAGGGGGGAAATTCTGGCCTCAGTTTTCCTTTTTGGATCCAAGATGTCCAAGCAAGTTTTCCTGCCTGGTGCTCCCTTCCCATCCCATCCCATCCCAAAATCACTGGCCTTGACTGGGAAGAGCCAAGGAATGGTGAGGAATGTCTTGGGATGCATTGGCTGCTCCTTCCAGATCCCCCTGCTCCCTGTGAGGCCCTGGGGTTTGGCTCCAAGGGGCTCAGCAGGACCTTCCAGGTTGTCCCCAAGGAGCAAGCCCCGGGGTGGTGGCCCCAGTTCTGTCCTTGGTGGGCCCAGTTCTGTCCTTGGTGGGCCCAGTTCTGTCCTTGGTGGCCACAGTTCTGCCCTTGGTGGGCCCAGTTCTGTCCTTGGTGGCCCCAGTTCTGTCCTGGTGGCCACAGTTCTGTCCCTGGTGGCCACAGTTCTGTCCCTGGTGGCCACAGTTCTGCCCTTGGTGGGCGCAGTTCTGTCCCTGGTGGCCACAGTTCTGTCCCTGGTGGCCCCAGTTCTGTCCTTGGTGGCCACAGTTCTGTTCTTGGTGGCCCCAGTTCTGTCCCTGGTGGCCACAGTTCTGTCCCTGGTGGGCCCAGTTCTGTCCCTGGTGGGCCCAGTTCTGTCCTTGGTGGCCCCAGTTCTGTCCTTGGTGGCCACAGTTCTGCCCTTGGTGGCCACAGTTCTGCCCTTGGTGGCCATGCCTGTCCAGAGCCAGATCTGTGGGACTCTCAGCCGGGGGTGAGGGTGGGAAAGGAGCCAGTTTATGGTGGGAAGCACCCTCAGGGAATACAGACAGATTCTGGAAAAGCTCTGGAGCTCTGGCTGTTTTCTAGGACTTGTGGAAGGAATGGGTGGGTGTGGCTGTCACTTGCCACCCGGGGTCCTCTGCCCCTCGGGGTGGCACCCACCGCCGCTGCCCTCACCGGCTCCTCTCCCTTTTCCCTCCTCCCCGTGTCCCTCAGGACCACATCCCGGTGCCCTACCAGCCGGACTCCAGCAGCAACCCCTCGTCCACCACCTCGTCCACGCCGTCCTCGCCGGCCCCGCCGCTGCCGCCCAGCGCCACGCCCCCGTCCCCCCTGCACCCGTCCCCGCAGTGCCCGCGCCAGCAGAAGCAGTTCAACCTGCCAGGTACGGCCACCCCGGCCCTGGGATGGGGGGCTTTGTGTCCTGGGGGGTGTCCTTGGCATGTGGAGCAGTTCCACGGTGGAAAATCTCATCCAGTCAGGGGTTTTGAGCTCCGGGAGGGGCTGGTGCACTCTGAGGGTGCACACCCAGAGTCTCAGGTTGGCTGGTTTCCCCAGATTTGGGTGGTTGAGAGTCTTTTGCCCTCTGAAAGGCCCCAAGCCAGATGCAAGAACACAACAGAGTCTTCAGATTCTTGGTTTTCAAGGTTGCTTTCGTCTGTTTATTATTTCTTATCTTCCCATTCGCTCTGTGCCCGGCCAAGGTCTCTGCAGCTCGGGCATCAGGAGAAGACTCCTCCCCATGGAGGCTCATCACCTCTTATACCAATTATTACATATCCATTATTTACAATTACACACCAATATCTACAGTCTGTACTGAACAGGTCATTTCTGCCCTGACCCAATCTCCTCAAAGCTACTTTGTGCCACTGTCACAGCAGAAGTTGGAGATGAAGAAGATCCCAGGGCACTGCCCAGAATCCTCCATCTTGTCCCCATTCACCCCCATTCTAAAAACCCAAATGTGACAAATTACACCATTCTCTGTCACACCTTTGTGCCTTGCAATTCCTCTCAGTGCTGGAAGCTTTTTCCATGGACTGAAGTCAAAGACAGTGTCCTCCTGGGCTCTGTGCCAGGGTCTCCAACCCCCCTGTACAGACCCCCCTGTACAGACCCCAGAGCCCCCAGTACAGGTCCCAAACCCCCCAGTACAGACCCCAAACCCCCCTGTACAGGTTTCAAGCTCTGTGGCTCAGCTCCCAGACATTTCTGCCGAGGTCCCTGACCATCCAGGGCCACCGAAGGAATGCCCTGGGTTCCCACCCCAGCGCTTCTCAGAGCAGCTGAGAATAACGGTGAGAAGGCTCCTCAGGTGTGTGTTGTAAAGCAAAGGTTTCAATGAAAGAGAAAATAATGAAAGGAACAAAAGAGGAGCCGTGCTCAGGCCTAGGGAAGCCCTTACACCTGGCCAAGACACCCCGAAAAGCACTTGAGCACCTCAGAGCTCCCCTTCCTAAGTATTCAACGACCAAGGAGGGACAATCTGGCTCGCTGACAATAGGAGCAGCCACAGGTTTTGAGAAACATTTCCAAAGCCTGAACTTTGGGCCTGGTTCTGAGGGATCCAGCCCTGCCTGGTTCTGGGGGATCCAGCCTTTGGTGGCCCCATCAGGGGTCACTTCCGGGACAGACACCTCCCTGTGGGGTTTTCTGGGACATTATTTCTCGTGGTTTAAAGCAGAAAGCACGGATCTCACTCCCCTTTTGGGGACCTGGAGCAAGTTCCTGGCCAGCAGGGATGGGGCAGGGCAGGATCAGACCCTGGCAGCTCTGGGGGGTGTTTGCTCCCTGGTTCATTCCCGTGAGGAGCAGAATGGGATCCCAGGCAGGACTCACCCTGCTTTCATCTTCCTGGCCAGGAGGTTTTCTGTGGTTTATCCCATCAAGGTGGTCATCTCAGGGATTAGGATTTGAGCTTGGGAACTGTGACACGGTGACCTTCTCCTGCTGGAATTACCTTCCAGGCTCCTTTGATGTTGGCTCAGGTCCTGCCGCAGGGCTGGGGTCGGACCCTGGGGTCTCCAAGCTGGAGAGGGGAAGCTGAGGCATGGCCCTTGGGGTCTTGTAGATAAGAAGGTGACTTCTGAGCCGGTGCCATCCTCTGGTGGCCTCAGCAGCTCCGAGTTTTTCACAGCCATGACCTGCCTGCCCGTGGGGTCGGATCAGTCCTTGGGCTGGAGGTGGGAGCCGGTGGATGCTCCCAACACCCAGAGCCTCTCCCAGCTCTGCCTTTGGACAGTGGCTCCCAGGGACTCATCCCAGGAGGGACACGGCTCCAAAGCAAGGGGAAAAGAGGGTGGAATGTGGCCCAAATGGGCAGGCAGCTCCAAACCCATTGCTTGGCATCTCCATGGTGCCCAGAGGTTCCCAAATTCTGCTTGAGGGCCAGCACCCAAACCCTGCTGGCAAACCGGTGTGCAGACCCCACCAGTGACTTCAGGGACGGTGTCAGTGCTCTCCAGATGGTGCAGAGGAGTAGATATGGGGGGAAAAAATCAAATTATAACCCAGCATAGGTCTTCATTTTTTGACCTGGGCGTCCTGTGTGTGCCAATTTGAAACACGGAAAATTCCGTATGGGGGGATGTGGAAGTGGGAGAGGCTGGATCACACGGGAGGGTTCACACAACTGGGGCTGAGGCTTCCTGGTGAGGAACTGGGCACAGGTTGGAGCTTTTCCAGCTCCACAGGTCAATGCTGAACCTTTTTTCCTCTTTTCCAGCCTCCCATTACTACAAGTACAAGCAGCAGTTCATTTTCCCAGGTGAGGCTCTCCCGAAGTTTTTCCTGGGACACTGGGATTTCTCCCCTGGTGGGGATGGGTGCATGGATCTAAACCCTGGGGTTTGTGCTGGGATGGGATTTCTCCTCAAAGCCTGTTGATGCTGCAGGGTTGGGTGGCCCTAAGTGGCCCCTGGGGTGTCACTGGACTGGACCTGGGGGTGCAGGGTGAGGTTTTGTCACAATTCGACACAAAAAGAAAGGACACTCACACACTGAGATGTCCAAGGCACAAAAGGGGCAGTTTATTTACAGACCTCGACATTTATAGAATTCCAACAGTGACCGTGGATTGGAGCATGGAAATTGTCCTCTCCAACCACACTGGTCAGCCCAACAGTCCATCAATTCTCTCCTCCTTATGAGAAGAATGTTAACATGAAAGGACAGTTACAACAACAATAGGCTGTTTATGTGAAAGTTGTGAGAAACTCCACTGCAAAAGGTAAATACAGAAGGCTGAAGCAGAACTTTAGAAAAACTTAAAAAAAACCAGAGGAGAACAGAGAAAACCCAGGGCAACAAGGAGGTTTTGTCTTTGTGTCACCAATGGAATTGCTCTGTGTAGAACAGGATAAAAGGGAGACACATCCCAAAAACAGAGGAGTCGTTTTCAGCCTCCTGAAGTTGGGCTCTGTGTGTCACAATCAGACACAAATGAATGACACTCTCACACTGAGATGTTCAAGGCAAAAAGGGGCAGTTTATTTACAGACCTCGACATTTATAGAGTTCCAACAGTGACCATGGGTTGGAGGAAGAAAATTGTCCTCTCCAACCATGCTGATCAACCCAACAGCCCATCAATTCTCTCCTCCTCCAGAAAGGAATGCAAAACAATCATTGTTTACATGAAAAGTGTGTGAGAAACTCCATCACAAAAATGCAAACACAGAAAGCTGAAGGAACTTTAGAAAAACTTTAGAAAAACAAAGAAGAACATGGCAACAGCGTTTAATTCCCTTGGAGGTCTCTGACCCCTCTCTCTCATTCCCAGATGTGGTGCCTGAGACGCCGACCCGAGCCCCGCAGGTCGTCCTGCACCCTGTCACCTCCAACCCCATGTGAGTAACTCTCCCTCCCCATGCCCTTCCCTCTGTACCCCAAATCCTCCAGGCACCTGTGGGTGCTGCCCTGCCCTTGGGGGCTCAGGTGGTCCCCAGAGCTCTGGAAGGTTGAGAAGGGGGACAGGGGGTTCCTTTATAACCCACAGCTCTTCACTGCCAGGAAAAAACCAAGGATTTCAGTCCAAAAAGCCCAAGGGGTTAATTAAATTGTAATGAAATTAGAAGCAGATAAGCAGGGTACCTTTACCACTTCAAATGTTTCCAAGCCCAATAAACTTTGGGCTGTAAGTTGGGAAAAGCAGCATCCAATCAGTGTCAGAACCATCCCTCCCCAGCAGGCCCAGCCCGAGTCCATCATTCCTCGATGTCCTGGTGCCTGTGCTGCTCCAGCAGTGACATTCCGCCCCTGTGTCCTTCCTGATCCTTCCTCCAAAGGCTGTTTTTGAAGGGTTTCACAAGCCAGGGGTTTGAGGGATCAGGTCTGACCCCAGTTTGTGGCTGCCTCCTCCACACTCTCCAAATTCCACTGGGGACCAAGGGGAGCAAAGGATGGAACCGCTGTCCCTTGGGAATTCATGGAAAAATGGTGAAGTCAAAGCCCTTTTTGTTTCTCCCCCTGCCTAAAGGAAGGTGTCAAAATGCAGGGTTTTTTGGGGGGGATCAGCTTTCAATATCCAAAATCCGTGATTCCCTCTGGCTCCCCCCACTGAGAACACCCCGTGGGAGCCATCCTGGGCTTGGCTGGGTTAAACATCTCCAGATCCTCGGGAGACAGGAATTCGTGCCTGGGATAGCGATGAGGAGCTGGCTGCTCCTGCAAACCACCCATCCATGGAGATGTTCCGCAGCCACCTGGGCTTCCCAAGCTGCTCAAGACTCCAGGACTGACTCCTTTTGTCTGGGATCCTGGGGTTTATAGTCTTTACTGGCCACAGAATGGGATGGGACTCGCAGGATCGCCATGTCCGAGTGGCCTGGGGAGTAGAATTCCACTGAGAAGGGATTCTGCTATTTATGTGATTAATAATAATAGTTTATAATATATTTCTTTGAAACCACCCGAGCTGAATTCCATTCAGAATTTCCCTAATTCCCTGTTCATTGTCAGGAGCAGCAGGACCCTGGTCATGGACCTGGGGGTGGGAGGTGCTGAGTGAACAGGGAAGGAGAAGAACTGGGAAACCAGTCAGATTGGGGTGCTTTACTGCAGGGAAAGGATCCTGGAGCCCTCCACTTCTCCAGAATGATCCAAAAACTCCCTTTCTTCCCTTCTGCACTCCTGCTTTGGCTGGTGTTGGTTGCAAAGAAACTTTGGAAATCCCTGAAAAACGCCCCGAGTGTGGTTGGAGTCTGTGGGGGGTAAATCCATCCCTTTCCCTGGGTTAGTGACACCTTCTCCTCCCTGATCCCATTATCCCTGGGGCAGGAAGAGGGACTGCTCCCCAGATCCCGGTGCTTTTCCGTGGTGTTAACTCCATAATTCTTTCAACAGCCTGGAAGGAAACCCATTGCTTCAAATTGAAGTGGAGCCCACCTCGGAGGTGAGATGGCTCCTGTGCTTAATGGGCCTTGGTTTTAGGGATACCTTGGGGCACATTTCCTGGGAAATGGAGACGTTCCCCATCTGTGCAGTGCAATTGCTGATAATTGAATTAAAGTCCAGGCATCCGTGTCCCCACCCTGTGGAGAGGGACCCTCCTGGGCTCTGAGTTTGGAATTCAATGAGATGTTTTTTAGGATGCATTAAAAATGCGGTGGAAGGGAAGGAGGGGAGAGGGAAGATGAGGATGGAGCTTTTAAAGGGTGCTGTAAAACCTGGAGGAAGTCTAAATGGGCCATCAAGGGGCTCTGGGAATAATGGGAGCTAACAGAGCGTGGCTCAGCCGGGGGAGGATGAAACTGTTTTAAGACAAATTAATTAAATCTCTGCTGGGTCACAAGATTAAATTTAACTGCCCAGGGTACATAAATGGCTCCACAGGGAAGCGGTGGAGCCCCCAGCTCTGGAGGGCTTTAAAGCCCTGTGGATGTGGCACTTGGGGACATGGGGCAGTGGTGGCCTTGGCCATGCTGGGGCAGGGTTGGAGTCAATCTCAGAGAGCTTTTCCAACCTGAAGGATTCCACGATTCCATGAAAATCTGGGACTCTGCCAACTTTGCATAGAACGGGGCCGCTCTGCTGGCTTTGGGAGGCATCTTTGGGGTTCCTCTGGGTCTGAGCAAGCAGGGGTTGGATCAGTGGGGGCCTTTTCCCTCAACCTCATTGCTCCTGATGCCCTTTGCCCGCCCCAGAACGAGGAAGGCCCCGAGGAGGTGCAGGAGTCCGAGGACGACTTCGAGGAGATGAACCTCTCGCTGCTCTCCGCCCGCAACTTCCCGCGCAAGGCCAGCCAGACCAGCATCTTCCTGCAGGAGTGGGACATCCCCTTCGAGCAGCTGGAGATCGGGGAGCTGATCGGGAAGGGCCGCTTCGGGCAGGTGTTCCACGGGCGCTGGCACGGCGAGGTGGCCATCCGCCTCATCGACATCGAGCGCGACAACGAGGACCAGCTCAAGGCCTTCAAGAGGGAGGTGATGGCCTACCGGCAGACCCGGCACGAGAACGTGGTGCTCTTCATGGGGGCCTGCATGAGCCCGCCCCACCTCGCCATCATCACCAGGTCGGCATCGTTTTATTTCCGTCCAAAAATTTGTTTTTCCCTGTCCAAAAATTTGTGGATTTTTTTTTTCCCATCGTTTTTTTCCTCTGGTCGTTTTTTCCTCCGGTCAACCAAACGGCCGTTGGGTTGAGTTTGCTGCCCTGAGGAGGGGGTGTTCTCTGTTTGCTGTGGTTTGTGGTGTGGAGGACACAGCAAATCCAAAAGTCTGCCCAGGCAGGTCATTCTAGGGTAGGAGGGGAGCTCGGGACAGGAATGGTTTGTTTTATTCAGGGGCAGGAAGTGTCAGGGGATCATGGAATGGTTTGGCTTGGCTTGGGAGGGACCTTAGAGCCCATCCAGTCCCTGCCCTGGGCAGTGACACCTTCCACCATCCCAGGTTATTCCAGCCTGGCCTTGGGCACTGCCAGGGATCCAGGGGCAGCCACAGCTGCTCTGGGCACCCTGTGCCAGGGCCTGCCCACCCTGCCAGGGAACAATTCCTGCCCAATCTCCCATCCATCCCTGCCCTCTGGCACTGGGAAGCCATTCCCTGTGTCCTGTCCCTCCAACCCTTGTCCCCAGTTCCTCTCCAGCTCTCCTGGAGCCTCTTTAGGAACTGGAAGACTGGCAGGCTCCTTGCAGCTTTCATGGGAGCAAGCTGGGATTTGGGGGCTCCCAGACCACCCAACACCTCCACAGCTTTCCTGGTCTCGAGGCATTCCCAAACACCTGCCCTCACCCATGTTCCCTATGGGAATGCAGCACTGAGTCTCCTGGTGTAATCCATGCTTGGTTGGGCCAAAAACCCCAAAGGTTGCAACTGCTCCTAGAGCAGCTGTCGTCGTGGGAAATACATTTATTCCAGGCAATTCCATGATTTCCTTCGCCTCCAGACCGTGCTTTCAGCCATGGGACTGGACATGGTCCTGCTTTTCATCCCACCCTGGGTTATTTTCTCCTGGAGAAGTTTCCCCAAGGTGAGGCTGAATTTTCCTCCTGGCAGCATTTCAACAAGCCATGGCACCGCTTCCAACAGCCATCAGTGATGAAATATTGCATCATCTTTCCCTAATGTCCCTAATTTTCCCTTGAAAGTGGCACCTCCCAGTCCCCGCTCCCAGATGGGGTGGCTCTGCAGGTGCTCTGCTCCCTCTTTGTCCAAAACAAAAGGGTTTCACCCCAAATCCGTGTCACCTCAGCCCTTGCTCCCTGCTCCGGTGGGTTCATGGATTGTCTTTCCCTTGGGAGTTTCACCCTCTGGGGTCAGGGTGACTCTGAAGCGGGGCCGGCCCTCCCCAGCTGGCGGCTGGAAAAGCGATGCCTTTTATTCAGGGCCCAAAATGAGCCATCTGGGGAAAATTCCGCAGCCTTTCCATCTATTGGGTAGCTGCGGGCCGAAAGCTTTTTGGAAAAGTGTGCAAACACATGTATTGATGGATGAGTCAGAGCCCCCACCCGTGTGTCACGCCGCGTTCCCAAAGGAGAAGGCGGCGTCTCCGTCCCTTCGCAGCCCCCCTTTGCTCAGCTTTTCAGTGCTGCTCAATAGCAAAACCTGGGAAATGTATCCCCTCATTCTTTTTTTTAATATATATATTTTTTTCCCCAGCCACGGAATGTTTTCCCTTCCATTTTCTATTCTGATGGGTCTCTTCTATAAAAGCAGAAAGATTTTTTGACAGCCGGACAGAATCAGTCTGTGTGCTGCTGCTGCGTCCTGGTGAATTAATGTGGAGGAACGTGGAGCTCTGCTCGTCCTGTTCCTCCTCCAGCTGCGCTTGGTCCTGCTTTTTAAGGTCAAAATGTAAATTTATTGAATTGCCCAAAATGCAGCCCAAGCTCACAACATTTCCAGGCATCATCTGTTTGTTCCCACAAGCCACTTTCATCTGCATCCTTCAGAAGGTGAACCAATATCAGCTTTAAACCAAAGGGCAGGAGGGATGGAGGGGAGATTGGGCAGGAATTGTTCCCTGGCAGGGTGGGCAGGCCCTGGCACAGGGTGCCCAGAGCAGCTGTGGCTGCCCCTGGATCCCTGGCAGTGCCCAAGGCCAGGCTGGACACTGGGGCTGGGAGCAGCCTGGGACAGTGGGAGGTGTCCCTTCCACCTGGAATGGGATGAGCCTTAAGGTCCCTTCCAACACAAACCATTCTGTGATTCCATGGGGATTTTACAATTGAAGCTGGAACTCTGTTTGATTATTCCTGCTGGGGTTTCTGGGGTGCAGGAAAACCGGTGGGGCTCAACTCAGAGGATTTTTGGGAAGCCCAGGACTGTGTGAGTACATATCCCATAGCCCGGGGGTAACTTCCAGACACAGTTTTCCTGCTTTGAAGCTTCCTGTTGGGCTCTGTTCTGCTGCTCTGTGCCAGCACAGGAATCACAGGATTTTGGAATGGTTTGGGTTGGAAGGGACATTAAAGCTCATCCCATCCCACCCCCTGCCATGGCAGGGACACCTCCCACTGTCCCAGGCTGCTCCCAGCCCCAGTGTCCAGCCTGGCCTTGGGCACTGCCAGGGATCCAGGGGCAGCCACAGCTGCTCTGGGCACCCTGTGCCAGGGCCTGCCCACCCTCACTGTGGAAAACTTTTCCTTCTGTCTGATCTAACCCCTATACCCAAGGATCCTTCCTTCCTCTTGTGCTGGCACTCCTTGCCTGGTCTATCGTTGGCTGAACATTTTTGGGAAGTCTCTGGCCTGTCTCCTGTGGGGAAAAGCCTTCTGACCCATGTGGAGGTTTCCCTCCCATCCACGTTTCAGGCTTTTCCTCAGGGATATGACAGCCCTGGGGGATTTTCTGCCGTGGGAGCTGCTGCTCTCTGGGTGTTGTAGGGAAGGAGGCTGGGACAAGGACAGTGTGACCTGGGTGGGAATGGCCCAGGGTACTGGGAATGGTGGAGGATATTGGGAATGGTCCAGGATACTGGGAATAGCCCAGGATACTGGGAATGGTCCAGGAGGAGGCACTGGGGGAGCATTGCTCTCCAACAGGACTCTCCCAAAGGGACCCAAGTTCTCCTCGCTGGTTTATGGGAACAACTTTAAACCAGGCTTTGCTTGGAGTGGGGGAAAATCATCCCCAGCTGCCTGAGGAGGGAATTGTGGCTATAAACCCAGGATGTCAGGATTCCCTCACCCTCCCTGTGCCCACTCCCAGGGCAGGACTTTCTGTGTGTGGAAAAGGCCACAAGTGGCCACTCGAGGCCGTTTTTTCCCCACAGAATCCCAGCAATTCCTCGGAGTTGCTGCAGAAATCTCCGTTTCCCTGCACGTTCGGGAGCAGCTGCGTGTCCCTGGGAAGGGGCTTCACCACGCCGTGCCACCAGCGCTGCCGGAAGGGGGTTATTTATAGCCGGGTTTATTTTTACTTTTCCCCATCCCGACGTTTTCCTCCTTCCTGATTGCCTGTGATATTCAGGGATCGTCTCATTAGCGGAAAGAAATTTCCCCAGCCAAACAGCACGGCCCGCCGGGGAAGGAATGGGAGGGGAAACTGAGGCAGCAGCTGGCTGAGGGGTGGGAGAGTTTGGGTTAAAAATCTGGTTTTCCGTGTATTAGCTGTTTTTATGGATAAATGGCACCAGCAATGTTTGATATCTTCATCAATGATAAAAACAGTGGGATTGAGACTGGAGAGGAGAGGGCTCCAGGGAGAGCTCAGAGCCCCTGCCAGGGCCTGAAGGGGCTCCAGGAGAGCTGGAGAGGGACTGGGGACAAGGGCTGGAGGGACAGGACACAGGGAATGGCTTCCCAGTGCCAGAGGGCAGGGCTGGATGGGAGATTGGGCAGGAATTGTTCCCTGGGAGAGTGGGCAGGGGCTGGGATGGAATTTCCAGAGAAGCTGCAGCCACTCCATCCCTGGCAGTGCCCAAGGCCAGGCTGGATGGGGCTTGGAGCAGCCTGGGACAGTGGGAGGTGTCCCTGCCCATGGCAGGGGTGGCACTGGATGATCTCTGAGGTCCCTTCCAACCCATCCCATTCCATGATTCCTGAGTTGTCCCTCAAAGTGACAGAAAGAGCAGAAATCCAGCATTTTTCAGCAGCGGGAGGCGGCGAGTGCAAGGAGCGGTTCCATCAGAGCCGCTAATGCGTTTTCTCTTGGGTAACGAGCGCTGGGGACAATTAACATCCATCTTAATTAGTCTGGAGGAGCAGGAGCGGGTGTGAGCCTTGGTGCTTTGAGCGCTGCTTAATGGATGGCGGGGAACGGCAGCAAAGTCCCGGGCTCGGCGGGAATGAAGGGGCTGGAAAAGCTCCCTGCTGGTTGGAATAACCAGCTGGCTTTGCTGGTGGGGGACACAGCAAAGCCAGGCCTGGTGAGCTCAGCCTGGGGCTCCTGGTGCTGGCCCCCAGAGCAGGAACAAAGCCTCAGCCTTCCAAGGATAAAGTCCTTTCCTAATCCTGCTAAATCCTGCCACCCATGAAAGCAGAAATTCCCACATTTTAGGGTTCTGCGTGTTCCTCCTGAGAGAGAATAAAAAGAAAAAGGAGGGATTTGAATGTTTGTGGATGCTTCCCAAGGCTCCAGGTGCTCGTGGAGGCTGTAATGGAAGCAGGGGGTCAGCACGCTGCATGCAGCTTCCTGGGGCTGCTGTTGGTTGGGAATGCTGTTTGGGAGAAGGGAGTGAGGTTACCCAGTTTGGGAGGAGATTTGAGCCAGAGTTTGCCTGGGCTTTGAGGTCACACTGGCCTGTGGGGCAGGATTTGCTGCAGCTTCTCCAAGATTCCTTGGGGTTTTAGCCAAAAGCTCCAGCGTGGCTCTCAGAGCTTGTGCAAGGAGTCTGGGATGTGCTCCCTGGGACGCTCCGGGCTGGGCTGTGACCCCTCTCCTGTTGTGCCAGGGTGACTTCAGCTGTCCAGGGTGCCACCAGGGCTGTGTGGCCGTGATTTATGTCCCTGCTGGGAAGGCCAAGGAGAACACAAGGAGCATTAGGAATTCACCTGACCTTGGCAGAGCTGTGTAAAGAGAATTAATTTGTCGAAGGTGCCTTTGGAGCAGAGGAACTTGGAATGTTTTTGCTGGAGAGGGAGCATCTCCTAAACCCTTCCCTGGAGCTGGTGGTGGGGGGGGGTGGAGATAAACCCAGTCCCTGTCCTTACCTGATATCCAAGATGAAATGAGAGTTTGCTCTTTTTTCTCTGTGGAAAGCAGGTTTTAATGACAGGAACACATTCCCTGGCACTAATTAATAGGGAAAGCAGGAGAGCAAGGGATAGGAAGAATATCTGAGACACTTCAGCTGTTTATTCATGGATAACTTCAGTGCAGGGACTAAATATTGGGGTTTACTTTGATTTCATAATGGACCTCCATGCTGGATTTTGCCAATATTTAATGTTTGGCTCTGCTGCTGGGGAGGAACGAGCCCTTCACAAGGGACACTCTCCCATCCCTGGACCTTGTTCTCCATGGGCACGGAAGAGGTCTGGACAAAGCTCAGCTTTAAACTCTTCTGAGCCTCTCCCAGTGCCAGATCTCCTGACATTTACAGGCATAGCCCAGCTGGGAAGGATTTGGGGCTTGTAAATTTTAATGCTGGGGAAGCTGGGGATATTGAACTTGGTTTGAAGGACAGGAGAAAAGGGGAAGGGTGGAAACCACAGCACTCAAGATGGAACAGATTGATGGGTCTGGTTTTTCCCTGTGGATGTTCCGTGGTGCTTCTCCAGCCAGCTCCTTGTTCCCTCCAGGCCATCCAAATTGCCCTTTGAGCTTTAATGAACCACAAATTGAAGGAACAGTAAGATCAGGCGGGATGGAGCCCTGGGCAACCTGGGCGGCATCACTGCCCATGGCAAGGGTTGGAATTGAGAGGGTCTTTAAGGTCTCTTCCAAACCCAATTGCAGGATTCTATGAAATTGGATTTTTCTCCTCAATGGACTTAAAATGAATCCTCCAGTCTTCCTTCTCACGCTGGGAATTGGAGGAGAAGCTCTAAATCCTGCTCAGTGGGAGGGAAACTGAGGCACAGAGTTGCCTCCTTGTTTTCCTCCATGCCAGGCTGGAGCCCTGCACTGATAGGACACAGGGAATGGACAGAGGGCAGGGTTAGATGGGATTTTGGGAAGAGATTCTTCCCTGTGAGGGCTTGGTACAGGCTGCCCCTGGATCCCTGGAAATGCTCCAGGCCGGGCTGGACGGGGCTTGGAGCAACGTGGGATAGCGGAAGGTGTCCCTGCCATGGCAGGGGGTGGGATGAGATCATCTTCAAGGTCCCTTCCCACTCAAACCATTCCAAGATTCTCTGAGCCTGGAGCGTTTCCAAAGTGCCTTTCAGGTCCTGCCCTTCCCTCCCCGCTCCTGGCTGTATTTTGGGAAGGGAAGCCGTGGATTCCTGTCCCTCCCTAACCCCATCCGTGTTCAAACACCCACTTTGGGAGCCGGACCCTTCTTCTCTGCCTCGGTTGTTTTCCCTTTTCCTACTTTTCTGCCGCGTTCCCTTCCCTGGCAGTTAAATAATGGAGCTCGTAGATCATATAATAAATAGGGATCGACTTCATGCCAGGCTCTGGATCAGAATGGATTGACCCCTGGGAATACACTCCCTCCCAATCGATGCCAGGCCATCAGGCCGGATAAATCTTGATAACGACGGACAAGGGGAAAGTCGATACCTGGATTAATACATACATTAAACCTGGATATATCTTCCCCCGGCAGGCAGCGGCTTGGGGAGGAACATCCCGAGCCCAGGGGATGGTTGGGAGTGGGGAAAAGCAGCAGCTTGATCCTCCGTGTTTGATGTGGAAACGTCGGGGCTGGCTGAGCCGTTCTTACCCGCTGGAGCATCAAATCCCCGCCGGCGGCTGCTCCTTAACGCGGAGGATGCTCCGGGGGAAAGTTTTCCTTTGTGTTTTAAGAGTGTTTTGAAATGCCATGGAAATATTGCTGGGAAAGTGCTTAACACAGCGGGATTTGCTTTTCCTGGAGAGGAAGGGATTTAAGGAAATGCCTTTGATTAAGTGCCCCGCTGAGAGATGGTCCCAAAAAGCCTTTCCGCTCGTGCCAGCTCTTCCCATTCCTGTTGAGTGACATCCCAGCATCATTCCTGATTTTTTTTCTGAGCACCCTCAATGCCTGGGATCCTCTTTGGGACAGAGCAGGGCTGCCTGTGGGGGATCCATGAGCTGGCACCCTGCCTAGCCAAAGAAACAGATCCTCCCTGTGACAGCAGCATTAACTTTTTGTTAATAATAATCATTATTACTTCCAAAGTGGAGCCGGGTTCCGGGGAAGCAGCCGGCTCAATCCAAGGTTTCATTCCTTTCACCAAAAGGGCTTTTAAACAAATTTCTTTTCCAACCTGAAGTTGAAACCAGCCAGAGGAGCAGAGTGCAGAGAATATATCAGAGAAAAGGAGGTTGAGATGCCTCTGCTCATCCCTGGGCACCCAACCCTCCCCCTCGCAGCCGATGCTGAGCCCTCCCCAAGGCAGCAAGTGGCACCTGGAGCGTGGAGTTTGCTTGGATGACTTGTTTGCAAGCCCGGCTTTAGCTAAGCCCCAGGGGCTGCTTTGCATTCACCTGGCTCCGAGCTCTTCTCCCCGCAGCTGGGGAAGAGCTCGTCTCCTCTATTTCCTCCAAATAAAAATGCACGGAGTTGGCTTTTTCCAAAGAACTTGTTTTCTTCCGAGGCGATGATGGAGTTGGAGCTACTTTTCGGGGAGGCTGATCCCCCTCCTTTTCCTCCTCCTCCTCCTCCTGCAGCCCTTGTGGTTTGGCTGTAGTTATCTCGCGTGCCAGCTGCCGGCAGGAAAATTTTGCTGCCTAAGTAACATCCATCAAAAGCCGGTGCTTCCATCGGCTGGAGGTAGTGGGATGAGGGAAGCGTTGGCTCTCCGGGGCTTTTCTGTTTCCTGCTGTTGGTTTGGCTCTGCAGAGGCTCCTCTGTGAGGAGCAGGAGGGTCTCTCCCATCTCTGGGCTGGGGACATGGGCTCTGCCTGAAATGGCAGGAATTGAATTTCCTGGCTTCCCCTTGGGGTTGCTTTGGGTTGGGTTGGAAGGGGGTTGGATGGGATGAGTATTTCCAGCCTGGAGGGGCCGGGATCTGCTGGGTGCTGGTGCTCAGCTCTCGCCTTTTTTTGGCACTGGGTTTTGGCTGCTGCTCCCATAGAACCACAGAATTGTTTAGATTGGAAAAGATCCTTAAGATTGTCGATTCCAACCGTTCTCCCAGCACTGCCAAGGCCACCACTGATCCGTGTCCCCAAGTGCCACATCCACAGGGCTGTTAAATCCTCCAGGGATCTGCCAGGGCTTGACAGCCCTTTCAGTGAAGGAAGTTTCCCTCATATCCTAATTTTTCCTCCCTGGTCATGGTCATGGCATTTGGATGTAGAGGGCTGAGGAATTCCAAGCTGGGTGATGCCACTGCTCGCTCTGGCATTGGCAGGGAATCAAGGGGGTGAAATTCCCTATCCATTTAGAGGAAAACAAAACCTCGGGATAAAAACTAACCCAAGGCTCTCCCTTTGCTGCTCTTCCTGCTTTGTTCAGTTTTCCTTTTTGTGAAACACCTCAGGAGCTGTTGAGTTCCAAAAGCACCATTGCCAAACGCTGGGAAAAAGAGAAAAACAAGCCAATATATGGGAACGGCTGGAAAACTTCCCAAATAAGTCAGGAATGTGCCAGGATGTGCAGAGCTCCTTCTTTCCCTCTCTGGCCCTGCTCAAATGAAATCAAATAAGCCCCGGCTCAGTGGTTCTTGTTGCTGTTTCTTTCTTAACATTCCCCAAAGGGTCCTTTTTCTGTGAAAATCTCGAAGTGGGTAAACTGCTGGGGAATGTGGAGGCATCCAAGCATCCTTTGCCGTGTCTTTCCTCCAGCGCAGACGTAACCTGGGAGCAGAGGTATTTTTATATTAAAGCATTTTTTATTAATTCCCCACCTCGCTCTCCTCTCCAGTGTCTCCCCTGGGTCTGTAGTGCTGACTGTCTCCATGGTATCCGAGCTGCTTCCCTATAAATCCATATCCCGGCAAGGAATGAACTTCCTGGGGTCTGGCATTTATCACCTCTTTAATTGAATGGGCGTTTATGTGGACGGGAAGAGGGAAGGGAAGCACAAAGCTCCTGGAGTGATGGAATGTCAAAAGGGACATCCAGGCCTTTGGGTCGGAATGATCCCTGCTCCTGAGCTGGAGCCAGGATGGAGTCTCCGTCAAGGTAGAGGTGTTGGCCATGAATGCAGAGTATAGAGGTGGTGGCCATCAAGGTAGAGGTGGTGGCCACCAATGTAGAGGTGTTGGCCATGAAAGCAGAGTTATGGCCGCCAGTTTAGAGGTGGTGGCCATCAATGTAAAGGTGATGGTCATCCATGTGGAGCTGATGACCGTCAGTGTAGAGATGATGACCATCAAAGTGGAGACAATGACCATTAGAGGTGATGGCCACCAGTGCAGAGGTGTTGGCCATCAATGCAGAGGTGATGACCATTGATGTAGAGGTAATGACCATGAATGTGGAGGTGATTGCCATGAATGTAGAGGTGATGACCATCAGTGTAGAATTGATGGTCATCAGGATAGAGATGGTGGCCATCAAGGTAGAGGTGGTGGCCACCAATGTAGAGGTGTTGGCCATGAAAGCAGAGTTATGGCCGCCAGTTTAGAGGTGGTGGCCATCAATGTAAAGGTGATGGTCATCCATGTGGAGCTGATGACCGTCAGTGTAGAGATGATGACCATCAAAGTGGAGACAATGACCATTAGAGGTGATGGCCACCAGTGCAGAGGTGTTGGCCATCAATGCAGAGGTGATGACCACTGATGTGGAGGTGATTGCCATGAATGTAGAGGTGATGATCATCAGTGTAGAATTGATGGTCATCAGGATAGAGGTGGTAGCCATCAAGGTAGAGGTGATGGCCAACAATGTAGAGGTGTTCGCCACGAATGTAAAGTTATGGCCACCAGTTTAGAGGTGGTGGCCATCAATATAAAGGTGATGGTCATCAATGTACAGCTGATGGCCATCAGTGTAGAGACAATGACCATCAAAGTAGAGACAATGACCATTAGAGGGGCCACCAGTGCAGAGGTGTTGGCCATCAATGCAGAGGTGACGACCATTGATGTAGAGGTGGTGACCATGAATGTGGAGGTGATTGCCATGAATGTAGAGGTGATGACCATCAGTGTAGAATTGATGGTCATCAGGATAGAGATGGTGGCCATCAAGGTAGAGGTGATGGCCACCAATGTATAGGTGTTGGCCATGAATGTAGAGTTATGGCCACCAGTATAGAGATGGTGGCCATCAATATAAAGGTGATGGTCATCCATGTGGAGCTGATGACCATCAGTGTAGAGACAATGACCATCAAAGTGGAGACAATGACCATTACAAGTGATAGCCGCCAGTGCAGAGGAGATGACCATCAGTGTAGAGGTGGTGGCCATCAGTGTAGACTCGATGACCATCAGTGTAGACTCTATGACCATCAGCGTAGAGGTGATGGCCACCAGTACAGAGGTGTTGGTTGTCAATGTAGAGGTGTTGGCCACCAGTGTAGGAGTAATGGCCATCAATCTAGAGACAAGGACCATCAATATCGAGGTGTTGGCCGCCAGTGCAGAGCAGATGACCATCAATATTGCAGAGAGGGGGAAAAAAACCCCAAAGGATGGAATGTCCCAAAGGACGGATGAGGCTGTTTTCCCACAGAACAGCAAAAACACCCAGAGGCAGCGCTCCAGCTCTTCCTCCCTCATCCCAAATTGTTCCTCTGCGAGCCGCCTTGGCTTTGCTCCCGCTGCTGATGTCTCCAGCCCACGTTGGGAATGCAGAGTGTTTATAAAGCAATTTGGGATTTGGCTTGCTTGGCTGAACACTTCAAAAACTCATTTTGCATTGAGAGTGGCATCTGCAGCAGGATGGGGCTGGGCCTGTCCTAATGCTGGGAAAGGCACCGGGATGTGAATGCGGATGTGCCATGGGATGGGCTGCACTCCTGAGGACTCCCAGAAGGATCTCTGTGTCTCTGTCCCAGCCACCCCTCAGCTCTGGACGGCGTTTGGTCACCTCGTGGCACCGGGGCACGTGTCATCGACCCGCTGTGCCGCCAGGTGGGACGGGGAAGTTAGGGAGAAGAAGAATTCCTTATGAATTTTCACTTCAGCGCTGAATAAACCCCAATCCATCTGAAGATGCAAATTATCTGCCTTGTTTTCGGCGCCGAGCGCAGGCGTTCTGTGGCCCTGTCATCCACAGCCGTGTCCCTCAAAGCCACGCTCGGCAGGGCCCTCTCCAAGCGGGAAGGCAGAAGACTCGGAGCGTGCCCCTGGCGCCCGCTCTTTGTCCCGCCCGAATGGGGAGCGATTGAGGAACGAGGAGGAGCGGAATTGTTGAGCTGTGCCGTGAAAAGGTTCTGCAGGTGGTGGCTGAATGGGCTCAGGTGCTGCATAAAAGGTATCAACCGGGGCTTTATCTCCGCGTTGGCAGCTCCTTATCCAGCAAGAAAAGTCGGGATGTGCCGGCGCAGCGGGCGCTCGGTGAATTCATTCGGAGCTGTTATTCACCCAGGGGAGGGGAGAAGCACCTGGGCTGCTTTGATGGCTCTGCCAGGGTCTCAGGAGCAGAGGTGACAGGGACGTGTCCTGGTGCCACCACCACGGGTCTGGCTGCTCTCCCTGCAGCAGCTCCGTCCGCCGGGAAGGATTTGGAAATTGTGTAAATGAAGTGGCGAGATGGGAATCTCACCAGCAAAGGGCTGCGGGCTCCGCTCTCGGGGTTATCTCAGCAGTTCAGATAGGCAGAAATGTGAGGATTTTCCTCTAAACAGCCCTTCCCCAGGAAAACATCTGATCTTAACTCGCCTTAGGGCTGGAATCCAGCTCTGTTCCAGCGCTAATCCACTCATTGCATTTCCAGTGTCAATTTGTGACCAATTCAGATCACAGGCAACTGGCTGTAAAGTGGTTTTCTCTGGGAGAAAACGTGTTTCCCGGGGGCTGGGAAGGGCTGGGGGAACTCCCATGTGTGCAGGCAGGTCATGGAGGTGGCAGGAGGCTGTTGTGTGGCAGAGCTTAAAGCTTGGTGGGATTATGGAGCAAATTATTTCAGAAAAACAGAGGTGGTGGAAGGACAATTCACTTCTGTCGTTATCCTGCACACGTTGATTTGCTCCAGGTATGGAAACCCAAGGATTTTATCACTGATTTCCAAGTGCTCAGATCTGAATCTCCAGGCAATTCTTATTTGACTGCAGCCCAAGCGTTGCAGGAGATGGGAAGGTGGTTCAGAGGTGGTTCCTATCTCAGCTGCCTCGGGGCTGAATCCAGCTGGGATGCTCAGGGATGTCCTGGGACACCCGAGCAAGGAAAACCATCCCCGAGGAGGCACTTGCTGCCCTAAATCCAGCTGGGATGCTCAGGGATGTCCTGGGACACCCGAGCAAGGAAAACCATCCCCGAGAAGGCACTTGCTGCCCTAAATCCAGCTGGGATGCTCAGGGATGTCCTGGAACACCCGAGCAAGGAAAACCATCCCTGAAGCAGCACTTGCTGCCCTAAACCCCCACTGCAGCTCCCTTGTGTCCAGCAGGACAGTTTCTAACACTCCCAGGGAGGAAATATTTGGAAGGGTGCTGTTGTCTCTCCAAAACCCGTGGGATGTGGGATCAATCCCATTCCTGCTCCACTGCTTGTCCTGAAAATTCTGCTCTCTTCTGGGTGATGTGGAGCTTCTGGCTTTGGAGCAGGAGGATCCTTTGTGTTCATGAGCTTCTGGAGTTTGGGGTTCTTCTGGGTTTCATGGACTGGTGGAATGGTTTGGGTGGGAAGGACCTTAAAGCTCATCCCATTCCACCCTCTGCCATGGGCAGGGACACCTCCCATTGTCCCAGATCGCTCCAGAGCCCAGTCCCAAGGTGTCCATGGCAGAGGGCTGGAATTATACGGTCCTTAAAGTCCCTTCCCACCCAAACCATTCCGTGATTCTCTTTTGCGATTCTGTGATGATTTTCACCCCAAAAGGACAAAACCTCTCCCAGGGGCTGAATCCAAACCACTGCATGCTGGAATTCCCAGGGCAGGAGGAGCTGGGAGAGGGGAAAGCAGTGGAGCCAAGCTGGGGGAGAGCAGAACCCCGGAACTTTTAATTTGTCGACCAGAACAGATTCAAATCAACACCTGCAGCCACCAAACCTCTTTCACTGCCCGTGTGCTGGGTGTTTTATTTCCCAGGCACAGGTATCCAGACTCATCTTTCCAAAGTCGCCTGGAATGAGCGTGGGTGGATAGAGAAAAGCCAAAAAAAAAAAAAAAAAGCCCTTTTTTTGTGGGCGGGAGTCGAGGCAGCAGCCACCCACGTCCTCCATTCTGATATTCAAATGTCAATATATTTTTAATTGGTTTATATCCATCCCCCCCCTCCCCCCACCCCCCCACAAATCCAGCTGCCTTTGGTAATTAAGGCTCTGTAAATAGATTTTACTGTAATTGGTACGAGAAGGAAAATTGGAGGACATTGTACAGTGCATGGGCTTGGGTTGGGGGATTTATTTTTTTTTTCCCCTCCCTGTCTTTCCTCTTTTGACTCATTTTACATCTGTGAGCTTTGTATCCCGAGGGAGGAGGAGGGAGCCACGGCCAGTTCTGCACAAAAACTCAGAAGAGGGAGGACCGGGTGGTTTGCTCTGGGCTGGGAGAGAGGGAAAAGCCAGGAGCCAGCCCAGGTTGTCCCTTGTGGTGCAACCAGCACACGCCAGCAGCACTGAGAGCTCCCTCCCAGTGCCAAACTGGGAGAGCCCCCAGTTTTCCATGAGAAATCTTCAACCTGCCCCGAGCCAAGGGTCCAAAATCCTGCCAAAACCCCAGGATTTACACCAGTGAATTCCCACGTACAATCCCTGCTTTATGATTCGGGGCTGTTTCTCCAGGAGGGTTTGTAACTTCTCTTTCCCTTTTCCTCCTCTTCCAGCCTGTGTAAAGGACGGACTCTCTACTCCGTGGTGAGGGACGCCAAGATTGTCCTGGATGTCAACAAGACCAGGCAGATAGCACAAGAGATTGTGAAGGTATGGTCTGGTGGGGTCTGGATCCGGCAAAAAAAAAGCAAAACCAAAAAAGCCCAATCTGGTCATTCCGGGGGGGAGGAGAGGAGCAGCCAAAGATTCTGAGCAGGATAGCTCTGTTTGGTTTTAAAATCCAAGGATTCTGGGCAGGATAGCTCTGTTTGGTTTTAAAATCCGAGGATTCTGGGCAGGATAGCTCTGCTTGGCTTTAAAATCTGAGGATTCTTGAGCAGGATAGAACTCTTCAGCTTTAAAACCCAAGGATTCTGAGCAGGATAGCTCTGCTTGGCTTTAAAATCCAAGGATTCTGGGCAGGATAGAACTCCTTGGTTTTAAACCCCAGGTCTCTTTGGCCTCTCTCATGTGGCTGCATTGGGGTGGGAGTTTCCATGGGCTCCCCATGCTTGGGGATCTTCCTGGCCACTTCTGCTCCTCCCTGCTGGAATTTCTGGTGTTTAGGTCCAGCGTTGCTGCTGTGAGGGAGTTCCTGGTGGGATATTCCTCTCCTCTTGGAAAAAAAATGCAATAATCGTGGAATTCAAGAATGGTTTGTGTTGGAAGGGAGCTTAAAACTCATTTCACCCTTCCTGCCATGGGCAGGGACACCTTCCACTATCCCAGGTTGCTCCAAGCCCTGTCCAACCTGGGCTGGGACACTTCCAGCACTCCCAGTATTCCCATAAAGCATTCCCAGGGCCAAGGCTCCTGAAGAAATCCGTGCCATGGTGCCACAAGGCCAAGCTCACACACATTTCCCAGAGTTAAAAACGCTCTTCCTTTCCCAGGGATGACTCCAAGTGCATCTTCCACACTTCAGACACGACCCCATAAACAATCCCGGGGAGGATCCTCCTGAGGCAGGCTGGAGTAGCTGGGAATTTGGGTCCTGAACCCTCACAGCTTCCCATGGGATGTCAGCAGCAGCGCTGAGGTGTTGAGCTGTCTGCCAGAGTGGGGCTGTGCTGTGATCCCACACATATTTATCACCAGGAATATCTGGCACATGCCCTGCCATGGGAGCTGTGACGCTGCCCTCGTGCCCTGCTCAAGGTCAGCCAACACCTCCAACCCCGGAGCCCAAACCTGGAGCTGATCCCACTTTTAGCTGTGGGAAAACAACACAAAATCAGCTTTGCTGGCAGACCTCAGCCCTGCTGAAATATTCAAACCCAGGTTAAAAGCAGAACACGCTCGGCAGTATTTCCTGGATGGCCCTTAGGCTGTGTCTTGTTAAATTGCCTATTTTGTGTTTATTTACACCCAGAATTAACTTTTAAGTTTAAATTCCTTCAATTCTCCTGAATATGGTGAGCTCAGCCTGAACCTTTTGCTACCTCGGAGCCACGGCCTGAGCTGGGGGTGCCTGAGGCAACCCAGAGCCTCTCCCCTCTTAATTCCTCCTTCTGATCCACGTTTTCCACCTTTCAGACACGGATTGTTCCCGCTGAGCAGACACTTGAAGCATCGCAGTTCAGCCTTGTGTTTTCCCTCCTTTCTGTGCTCAGGGCTTTTGCCTTCCAGATGCTCCCAGCGGGGAGAACGGCTCCGTTCAGCCCCTTTCCCTGCGTGGGTTCGCTGCTCCGCGTGGGTCTCGAGGGTGAGGCTGACATCCTTGTCTGCTGCAGCTGCTGCCTGCCAGGAGCAGGCTGGGGACCTCCAGCTCTCTGGTGCTGAGAGGCAGAGGGGCTTTGTGTCCACCCCAGACCCCTGGAGGAATTAGCAGAGCTCCAAAGGGAATTCCTGGAGAGGTCCAGCCCTGCCACCACGCCATGTGTTGTATTCCTCTGGGGAATGGTTTTTCCCCCAGGACCCCCTGAAGCCTGTGACCATGTAGTTTGACCCTTCCTTCCTATCTTGACCCTATTGGCTCAGGGCCAGCTCTCTCTCCTGAGCAGAGACCAGATAAAGTCCTGTTCTTCCTTGTTCTCTCTCTCTGCCCTGGAACCCTTCGAGAATAAAGCCTTGGACTGATCCTAGGGGATGAGAGCCTCTTTTGGAATCTTTACCCTGTCCCCTGAGATATTCCTCCAAAGCCCCTCAAGGAAACTGAGCTAGCACAGGAGCCCAGGGGGACAGCAAGGGAGTATTTCAGCCATGACCCAACCATGTGGCCCATTCCTGCTGAGCAGCAGCTTCCCATCTTTCCCCACCAACCTCCAGCAGATGTTCTGGTGGGCTTGGAAGTGGCAGCTGTTGGGAGGAGGCGAAGGGAAATCCCAGCACCTTGGTTGGGGTGGGCTTGGAGCTGCATCACCTGGAGGCAAACGGTCCCAGCAGTTGTTTGATTTTATCCTTTGAGCCCTGGAATGTGACGGGAGAGCTGCTCATGGGCTCATGGGATTAGAGGGTGCAAGGTTATCCCAGATCCTCGGGAGGGGAAGGATTGTTGCTTTCTTCTGCTTTCCCTCTTGCCCAGCCAGCAGCTGCAGGAGAACTGGCAACAAGTCTCTCTGGGTCCTGGAAGGGAGGTGAGGTACAGGAGCCTCACCAGAGCTTTCAGGGAGGATTCTCTTGGCAGCACGTGGCAGCTCATGGCAGCACACAGGCAGGCAAGACACAAGGGTGTTGATTAGACAGGGTTTATTTGGGGGTCCCACACTGGGGGGGCTCCCACAGGAGAGAGGAGAAGGGAGGGGGGAAAAGGGAGAGAGGGGGAGGGAGGGAGCGAGAGGGGGCAAGAGAGGGAGCAAGAGAGGTCCTCTGCCTCGTGTATCTCAGCTTGAAAGCACTTTCCAGCCAGGGGGCAGATCCAAGGCTCGGCCCAATGGGATACTGAGGGTAGGAGGGGTTGGGTAACAATTGGGTTACAATGAATGGCAGCTTAGGGGGGTGGTTTACAACAACTTGGTAACGAACCGTACATTTTGGGGGAGAGCAGAACAATCATTTAGGAGAAACAAATCACCACAAAGGATGGATTGTCCCGGGAGCGATGCCGGCAGAGGGAGCTGGCTTTGCACACAGCCGGGCAAATTGAGGCGTTACTGGGCCCAGAGTGTTTCCTCGGGGATCATCCCGGGGGCTGGAATTTGCAGTGGGATCTGCATGGAACGAGGTGAGGGATTTGGGTTTGCCCTGAGAAATTCCTTCAACAAAGGCCAGGCTGTGTTTGAGGATTCCATGGAGATGAGTTCACCGCCGGATGTGGGAGCAAGGTCTTGGTGTTGCTCTGGGATCCCATCACCCTCAAACAATGGGAAGGGGCTGCAGAGCATTCCCGTGGCACTGGGGCTCACCCACTGGGGCTCACCCACTGGGGCTCACCCACGGATCCTGTGCTTTGCACACAGCCAGGCAAATTAAGGCGTTACTGGGCCCAGAGTGTTTCCTCAGGGATCATCCCAGGAGCTGAGGTGGCAGGGATGGAATTTGCAGTGGGATCTGCGTGGAGCGAGGTGAGGGATTTGGGTTGATCGGAACGTAGAGAAATTCCTTCAGCAAAGGCCAGGCTGTGTTTGAGGATTCCACAGAGATGAGTTCACCACTGGATGTGGGAGCAAGGTCTTGGTGTCCCTCTGGGATCCCGTCACCCTCAAACAATGGGAAGGGGCTGCGGAGCATTCCTGTGGCACTGGGGCTCCTCCACGGATGCTCAGGGCCCTGCGCTGCACCCGGCCAGAGAAACAACATTGGGATGTTGCTCCTTGCTCTACCCTGGCACTTTCTGGAGGTGACAGTGACATTTGAAAGCCGATTTTTAAACCTCATCATTATTTCATGTGCTGGGAACTGGAGACCCCTAATTAATCCCGGTGCCTGGAATGGTCCTGGCATCCAGCCCCAAATGCTTTCCTTCCTCCAGCATCCTTTGGCAGAAGCTCTTTAGGATTTGCTCCCCGTGGGGTGCAGTGAAACCCCCACGTCTTGCTGGGCTGGGGTGTTTTTCCATTTGTTTTCCCACTTTTTCCAGATGGTGGAATTTGGATCAGGTCTTCTGGCTCCACATCAGCCGCCAGCTTAAAAATAAATTCTTCTCGCGCAGCCTGCGTGGTTAATGATGATAGATGAAAAGATGAGACTCGGAATGGATGGATCCCCATGGAATTCCTGTTAATAAATCCCCTCTTTCCAATGACAGGCAACCAGTATTCCCTCTTAAGCAACAGTTTGCCGGCCTGTTGGGCATTGATCCTTCAGCAGCATCCTGCAGATCAAGTTTTCCCCGAGTCTGCTTAGGAGAGTGAAAAGTGGGACATCATCAAAAATCCCTGCTGAAGTCGGGATAAATGCGTTTTATCCCCCTCCCCATTCCCAGAGTTATCCCGCGGAGCTGAACATCCGCCACACGGAGCTGCCAGCAGTCTGCTTGATTTGCCGATGCTAAACAGGAGAGTTTGGATTTCCCACCCATGGCCTTTCTGTGCCTCATTAGTGCTAATTTTAATTAACTGCCGAGCGGTTTTTCCTGGGGGAAAGGAATTAAGGCAGGACTCCCGCGAGGCACCCGTTTCCAGGCGGATGGGACCGGCGGAAGCGCCGACGGCTCCGCCGGGGCGATGGGGAGCGGTGACTTATCACCCTCCTCCCCAGCCCCCCAAAAAAACGGAGGCACAAACATCATCACCATCCATTTCCCAGCAGAGGGTTCCAGGGAGGCGGCTGCCGGGTGGGTCTGGCGCTGGTTTTCCCCGCGGAATCGATTCATCAGGGAGATGAGTGGCAGCTGGGACGCCCACACCGCAATCCCAGCTCCCTCCAGGAGCCCATCCCAAACCAGGGACCCCTTCAGACACTTCCCCTTCCTGCAGGGCCCCTGGGGGACGTGGT
Organism: Phylloscopus whistleri; assembly: GCA_017589585.1. Taxonomy (NCBI): domain Eukaryota; kingdom Metazoa; phylum Chordata; class Aves; order Passeriformes; family Phylloscopidae; genus Phylloscopus; species Phylloscopus whistleri. Next base: position 7,534,657 of record JADMLD010001548.1, on the reverse strand, counting down.
CCAGCCTGGATGTGGCTCATGGATTCTCAGGTTGGCTGGTTTCCCCAGATTTGGGTGGTTGAGAGTCTTTTGCCCTCTGGAAGGCCCCGAGCCAGACACAAGAACACAACGGAGTCTTCAGATTCTTGGTTTTCAAGGTTGCTCGTGTTGTTTATTATTTCTTATCTTCCCATTCACTCTGTGCCCGGCCAAGGTCTCTGCAGCAGCTCGGGCATCAGGAGAAGACTCCTTTTCTGATGGAGGCTCATCACCTCTTATACCAATTATTACATATCCATTATTTACAATTACACACCAATATCTACAATCCATACTAACCAGTGTAGATATACTAAACAGTATACTAAACTAAACTACTCTGACCCAATCTCCCCAAAGCTCCTTTGTGCCACCGTCACAGCAGAAGATGGAGATGAAGAAGAAGACCCCAGGGCACTGCCCAGAATCCTCCATCTTGTCCCCATTCACCCCTATTCTAAAAACCCAAATGTGACAAATTACACTATTCTCTTTCACACTTTTGTGGCTTGTAATTCCTCTCTCAGTTCTGGAAGTTTTTCCCATGGACTGAAGTCAAAGCCAGTGCCTTCCTGGGCTCTGTGCCAGGGTCTGCAACCCCCCTGTACAGATCCCAGACCCCCCTGAACAGGTTTCAAATCCCCTTGAACAGGTTTCAAACCTTGTTGTTCAGGTTTCTGTCTGTCCAGGGCATCCAAAGGAATGCCCTGGATTCCCACAATGGATGCTCCCAGCATCCCATGGGAATGCTGCCACTCTGGTGTTCTCCTGTCCCTTTTGTGCCACTTTTGTAACCTGGGGGTGTTTTCCTCTCTCTGTTCCATCCCAGGGAATGGGATACCTGCATGCCAAGGGCATCCTCCACAAGGACCTCAAGTCCAAGAATGTTTTCTACGACAACGGGAAGGTGGTGATCACCGACTTTGGGCTCTTCAGCATCTCCGGGGTTCTCCAAGCGGGCAGGTAGGAGGACACGGGCACACTGGAGTTCCTTCTCGTGCCCTAAAGCTGGGAACGTGGGGAAACATCCCAAAAAATCCCTCTCCAGGTGTCTTTTTGAGTCCCCAGCCTTGGCAAACAGGAGCTCCAGAGGCCTTTGAGCGTTGTGGGGCTGCTCTGTCTGAAGGGAGTCGGCTTTGATCCGCAGGAAGGAACACGATGCCGTGTGTGAGCCTCTGGAATTTTGGTTCAGAGAGGCAGATTGTGCCTCTTGGACCAACCTCTTCCAGTGGGAAGCATCATTTCCATGGCCAAGCCCCCCTGCAGCCACCCAGGAGATGCTCCTGTGGCAGCAGGGCCGGTTCATTCCCTGGCTTTTCCCTTTTCCATCGTTATAATTCCCTGGCATCTGCTTCATCTCCTGCCTGGATTGAGCAGAGCCATCCCTGTGCTGTCCCCGCTCCGGTGACATTTTGGGAGTTGCAGACATCTGGCCATGGTGTCTGTGCTGGGCATGGAGCAAGACACGGGAAATGACAGCCAGGCTTGGGGCTTTCACAGCATCGTGACATTTTGGGGTCTTGGAGGGTTTAAATCTGAAGGTTTTGGTAAAAGCTCCTTATTAAATTAATTTTCCCGATGCTTTGGGAGGTTTTCCAGCTGTAGGAATGGCAGGGAAAAGAGTTCCAGCAGCTGTGGAAAGGAGGAAAAACAAAGCTGGAAAAAGGAAAGAGAAGTGGGGAAGGAAGAACAGAGAGGATATTTTCCATTTTTTTTTTTTTTAAGTGGAGAATAAGAACGTTGCTGGCTTTCCCCACCTTCCCCACTCTGAACCCTTTGTGTTGGGAGCAGCACAGGCCAGGCTTGAGCAGTTTTCTCCTGGCCCTTCCAATCCCCGTGGCAAAGATGCTCAGGAGATGATAAAAAGCCTCTTGGAAACGATGGATTTTCTCCCAGTTTCCCAGTGATGAGTTCAAAGGATTAGAGGATACGGCAGCGGCCGCCTCTCTCCACCCCACACTGTGCACCCCCGGATTTTCCACTCTGCCTGGACAAATATCAGTGGATTTTAGCAGAGACTTGGCCAAAAACCTTGGAAGGCCAGGAAATCAGGATCTCCCGCTGTGTCAAAGTGGGGTTTGCCTCTGGCTCGGCAGCTGGGCGGGGGGTTTGGGATTCAGGGCCTGCCAGGAGGAAGGGACAGCTCATTCCAGCAGGGAGTGAGGATTTGGGCAAATCTGGCCAAGTTCTGCCAGGAGTGTTTGCTGTGAAGGTCAGGGATGCTCCAGGGATGGAATGACAAACGGGGGGAATGGGGGTTCTGGTGAGGTGTGGCCGCCTCTGCCCAAGATTGGGATGTCCCTCGTGGGGTCAGGATCCAGGAGATGACTCAGGAGAGGAATGATGGCCAGGGAAGCAAGGCTGGATGGAAACGAGCAGGGGTTTGCTGGAAAAATGGAGAAAATGAGAAGATTTGTGCCCTGGGCTGCTGGTAGCACGTGTTTCCTGCTGGAGCAGAGCTGAGACAAGATCTGGGATCCACGACCACCATGAATTTCGGAGCAGGAAGAGTCTGCAGGTCTGATCTCCCCTTTTCAGGGTGGGGTTTTGCTGCTTTTGGTGTCTCTCAGATGAAGACAGGAGATAAACCCCAATTTTGGGTCCTTAGAGGCTCAGAAAAACGTCTGTTGGGAAGGAAGCAAATTTTTGGAGGTCAGGTTAAGGACGGTGACATTTCTTCAGCTGGTTTTGCTGGGGTCAAAACACTTCCTGCAGAGATTTGGTGACTTGGGGTCTCATCCTGCTGAGATCAGATTTATTCCCCCTTCATTGAAACATTCTTGGGCCCGCTGGGGCTGCTCTGGAGTTAGGAGGAGCACGAGGTGGATCTCGAGGAGTCTGAGGAGCTCTTCTGCTCCTGCTTTTGCCCTGGGGGTGTCTCAGAAGTTGCTCAGCTGGGCGTGGTTGTGAAGTCAGGTCACAAACCTGTTCTGAAGCTTTGCTCAGGAGCCCCCGAACTGCTGCCGCCTGTGGGATCCCGCTGCAGCCCAGCCCTCCCTGCCGGGAGCTCTGCCGGGGATGAGCTGTGCATCCCAATCCAGTCCTGCCCGTGGGATGTCACAGCCCCGAGCCACTTCAGTGAGCACAAACAAAAGCCCCGGGAGCAAAGCCGGCCTTGCCGAGGGCGCCGGAGCCGCTCCGAGCGCTGCCCGCTGCATCCCGTTGCATCCCGCTGCTTCCCGGCAGGGACAGGCCAGGAGGAGCCAGCCCCAGCCTTTTTAATTGCCCAGGTGATTAATGCCGGGGTGTAATTAAGAGCTGGAGGTGGCTGGGCAGCTGAAAGCCTCCCCTCTGTGCCAAAGTGCTTTCCCCGCCGCTCCCGAGGGTCCGAGCCGCTGATTGCGGCCGAGATTCCGACACGGAGAGGAGAGGAGAGGAGAGGAGAGGAGAGGAGAGGAGAGGAGAGGAGAGGAGAGGAGAGGAGAGGAGAGGAGAGGAGAGGAGAGGAGAGGAGAGGAGAGGAGAGGAGAGGAGCCATCGACACCCCAGAGGGGACCAGGAGGCTTCACCAGCCATTCCCAGGGGTGGCAGTGTCCTTCCCCGAGGGAAGAGGTCCCTCTGGTCACTGCCAGGCCTGTGACTGGGGATGGGGGTGGCTTTGCAGACTCCAAATGGATTGTGCCGCTTGGGGACTCAGGGTGTCCTGTGGGATTGTGGCCCCAGGCTGACATTCAGGAGGACAGATGACCCCACAGCCATCCCTCAGCCCTGTTCATCCCCATCTTTGGGAGGGTCCCAAGCACAAACATTCCTGGCAGGATCCAGCAGACTCTTCCTTCTCCAGCCCAATGTGACATGAGACAGTTTTGCTCCCTCCTGCTGCTGAACTTGGGCTCAGACACACGATGGAGCTGCCTCAGGTGTCACCACCGCTGATGATCCGGGGGGTTAGAAGCCAGCAGTGCATCCCAGGTGCCTGCTGGAGGATGTAAAGGATGGGGAAGTCACCAGTGTCACCCTCAGTCGCTGGCCAAAGGATCCCAGGGTGTTTATCCCGAGCAGGGGGAGCCTGGGGAGGTGGAGGAAGGACAGATGAGCTGAAATGAGGGGTTGTTATAAAGCCAGGCTGCTCCCATGGGAGATGCCATTGGAGCTGGGGCTTGGAGGGCCAAACATCTGAAAGCAGCGATTCCCAGGCTGTTACTTTAGGATGGGTTTGCCCAGAAGAGGCACCTTGTGGTCCCCAGTCCAGCCTCCTGCTCCAGGCACCGTGGGGAATTCATCCCTGCTTTACCCCCGAATCCCTCAGGGGTTTTGGTGCAAAGGGCACAGCAGGAGCCCCAGCAGACCCTGAACCTCCATCACCAGCCTGGAGGAGCCAAAGTTCCCCTTAAGCACCATCCTGTCCCCCAGCTTTGTCCTGCTGCCTGGCAGGGACACTTCTCAGAGCCGGGCTTTGCCAGGGATGGAGTGGGAAAAGCCAGGCTTCAACCCCTGGGGAAGGGGGTGGGAAGCTGGGGGCTGCTCCCCGGGGGTGTGGGGGCACCCACGGCTCCGTGTCCCGGCAGGAGGGAGAACAAGCTGCGGATCCAGAACGGCTGGCTGTGCCACCTGGCCCCCGAGATCATCCGGCAGCTCTCTCCGGACACCGAGGAGGACAAGCTGCCCTTCTCCAAGCACTCGGATGTCTTTGCACTGGGGTGAGTCCCGGGGCAGGGAGCTGGCGGGGCTGGGTCAGCTGGGAGCTGCTCTGGGCACAGGAGGGGAGGAGGACGCTGCCCCAAATCCCCGGGGACGCTGCCAGGTGGAATTCCCAGTGCTGGGCTGGATGAACCTTCCTGCTTCGAGAAATTTGGAGTGGAACCATCCCAGAATCACCAAATCCTCCCGTTTCAGGCCAGGCTGGCTCTGGGTAATGGGATCTAGAGCATCCTGAGGATGGCAGCCTGGGGGTGCAGGGGGCTGGGGTGGGGACACAGCTCTGGGAGCCCCTGGACACCCCGATTCTCCCCAAATTATCAAATCTTCCTATTCCAGCCATGGGTCAGGGTGGCTCCAGGCAATGGGATCCAGGGATCCAGCCTGGCATCATCCCTCCCCTGCATCCTCCTGGGGTGGGAACTGATGAGAAGGTGCTTGGATGATGGATGGGGATGCCAAAGGTTGGGGATGCATCTTTGAAGCCCCTGGACACCCCCAGTTCCCCCCTCCAGGGGGCTGATGGTGGTGCCAGCTCTATGAGGAGCTGCCAAAACCCGAGAAAATGAGAATTCCCAAGTTTTCCTCAGCAATCCAGTTCATTCCTCCTGCCCTTCTTCTGCCCACCAACCTCCCTGAGGGCACGAGCCCAATTCCACCTCACTAAACCCTTCCCCAGGCGGAGGCAGATTTTACCCAGAGGATTAATTTCCTCATGGATCCCTCGAAGGCTGTGGGATTAGGGAGCGTGGGCCCCTTATCCAAGGCAATATTCCCATCAAACCGGCAGTAATTACAGCTGGAAGGGCCTGGCTCCTTCTTTTTTTTCATTTTTTTTCCCCTCCCTGAGGTACAACTTCAGCACAGAAATAAAGAGGTAATTAAAGGATCGTATCCAACTAAGTGAGAGTGGGTGGGGAGACGTCATTTTCCCTTTTTTTTCCCTCAAGTGTGAGCTCTGCCCTCACGGAAAGCGTGAGTTTCCTGAAAAGATGAGAAGGTTTCCCCACGTTTTCCCCTCCTTCTTCTCTCTGCTGCTCTCCATCGAGCCCAGGGGGCTCAGGGATGATCCAGAGGGGTCGCTTCCCTCCGGGGGTTTGGGGATCAGGGACAGCAAGAGGAAAAGATCTTTTAAAGGTGACAAAAACTCCCAGTGAGAAACTGGAATGAACGCCTTGGATGTGTTAAATCCCATCTGGGGGCGCTTGGAGGCTCCTCCTGAGGATTTTGTCTTGTGCCCACAGGGTCTGCCCCTCTCCTAGCCCCCCATTCCTCTGCACCCACGTAATTTTACCATTATCCAATTTTTTTTTTTTTGAGATCTCCTTTTTTTTTTTTTTTTGAGATTTCCAGCCAAACTGTACAAAACCAGAATTCCAATCCCCAAAAGAAAGGAGCTTCCCTAACCCAAGGGAGGAACCTTCGGTTCATCAGACCGATTTTTCCACCCTGATGCCATTTTTAACCCTGGGGTTTGGTACTCTGAGTGGTCACGAGGACGTTCCTGGGAGGGATGAGCAGGTCCAGGGAATTTGCCTCGGGCAAGGGGGGCTGGCCTGGTGGGAATCCAGGCTCATCCAGGCTCCGGGTGCCAGAAGATGATGATGCAAAACTTGCAGGCAGCAGCGGGGGCGGCAGAACCACAGGGGTGCCCAGCAGCTCCATCGGCGGTGCCCTTGTTTTGGGATATTCCCTTGGATCTGGGATTCCTCACGGAAAAGAGGGCTTGGCTTAGCCACGAGAGCAGGAGCAGATGGCCGGGGCTTCACGTGGCCATCACCTGCTGGGGACACCTGGGATGGTTCGTGGCACGGCTGGGATGGATTTTTGGAGCTTGGAGAGGTTTTTGTAGGAGGAAAAGGGAAAAGGTGGAGTGAAAGGGAATTCTCGGGCTCGTCCCTTCCCGGAATTCTGCTGGAGTGGTGGCAGCTGGGTCCCCACCATCCTCCCTTCAGCTGCTCCATGGGCAGTGCTGTCACATCCAGGTGGGACATTCCCTGGGCCTGCCTGGGTCTCCAGCAGCCCCTGTCCTCCTTCCCATGGGCTGGAATCTCCCCTGGTGGGGATCAGGGCTCGCTCCAGGTGGAATTCCTTCCTCTGGAACATGGGAGAGGTGACACCTCTGAGCACCTCTGGTGTCACCTGGGAAGCAGCATCTCCTGGATGAGGTGGTTCTGGTGTAGCCCTGATTGGTGCCTGAGATGTTTTGGTTTTCTGGAATTCTTTTCCCAGAGAGTTTTCTGTAAACCAGAGACACATTTTTGTAGCTGTAACTTTGTTTACATTCCTTTTCCTAGGAGGGACTTCTCCTTGCTGTCCCTCTGCTCTGACCAATGTGATTGGAGGGGTTTGTCTTTGTTTCCCCAATCCAATTGCTCTGTGTAGAACAGGATGAAAGGGAGACACATCCCAGAAATAAAGGGGTCGTTTCCAGCCTCCCGAGGTCGGAGTCTGTGTTGTTGTGGTGCACAGCAGCGTCACATCCCCCTTTGCTCCCCTCCCTTTTCCCTGGCTCAAACATCCCCTGTAGCCCTGGTTGGTGCCTGAGATGTTTTGGTTTTCTGAAGCTCTTTTCCCCGGGAATTCTCTGCCAACAAGAGACACATTTTTGTAGCTGTAACTTTATTTACATTTCTTTTCCTAGGAGGGACTTCTTGCTGTCCCTCTGCTCTGACCAATGTGATTGGAGGGGTTTGTCTTTGTTTCACCAGTCCAATTGCTCTGTGTAGAACAGGATAAAAGGGAGACACATCCCAGAAATAAAGGAGTCATTTCCAGCCTTCTGAGGTCGGGGTCTGTGTCGTTGTGGTGCACAACAGCGTCAGTTCTGGAGCAGGAAGATGATGCTGTTAAAGATCACAACAACACAGACTCCGACTTCAGAAGGCTGACAATGACTCCGTTTATTTCTGGGAATTTTTCCCTTTTATGCTGTTCTACAGAGAACAACCCAATGGGTGAAACAAAGACAAATCTCTTCAATCACATTGGTCAAGTCAGAGGAACATCAAGAAGAAGTCCCTCCTAGGGAAAGGAATGTAAACAAATGTTACAGTTAGGAAAACATGGCTCTTGTTGACAGAAAACTCTCTGGGAAAAGAGTTTCAGAAACCCAAAACATCTCAGGCACCAACCAGGGCTCCAGGGAGAGACGTTGGATGTGGGTGCAGTGGCCGTGGGGACGCCTCCCCATCCTGAATCCCTCCTGGCTGCTCCCTCTCTAATTCCCAGTGTCTTCTCCCACCAGCACCATCTGGTACGAGCTGCACGCCCGGGAGTGGCCCTTCAAGACACAGCCAGCGGAGGCAATAATCTGGCAGGTGGGAAGAGGGATGAAACCCAACCTCAGCCAGATCGGGATGGGCAAGGAGATCTCGGTAGGTGCTGGGGGGCCCTCTGTGGGTGTGCATGGATTGGGACGTGGCTGGTGGGGCCCTTGGAAAAACCCTCTGGAGCTCATCCCACGAGGCTCAGTCCTGCTGCTGTGCTCAGCTTGGAGATTCCCTTTGCTCCAGCCCTTCCCGAGGATGTGGGGATGGAGGTGGGTGCTCATGAGATGGACACCCCCCCCTTCATCCCAGCCTTCGTGAGGATGTGGGGATGCAAATGGGATCCTCGTGGGATGGGCACATCCCCTCCATCCCAATCCTTAACAAGGATCCAGTGATGGAGATGGCTCCTCATGGGTTGGGCACATTCCCTCCATCCCAGCCTTTCCCAAGGATCCAGTGGTGGAGATGGCTCCTCATGGGATGGACACATACCCTACATCCCAGCCCTTCCCAAGGATGTGGGGATGGCTCCTCATGGGATGGACACCCCCTTCTTCATCCCAGCCTTCGTGAGGATGTGGGGGTGCAAATGGGATCCTCATGGGATGATGGACACATCCCCCCATCCCAATCCTTAACAAGGATCCAGTGGTGGAGATGGCTCCTCATGGGATGGACACATCTCCCCCATCTAAGCCTTCCCCAAGAATCCAGTGATGGAAATGGGATCCTCATGGGATGGACACATCCCCTCCATCCCAATCCTTAACAAGGATCCAGTGATGGAGATGGATTCTCATGGGATGATGGACACATCTTCTCCATCCGAGCCTTCCCAAGGATGTGGGGATGGATCCGCATGGGATGGACACATCTCCTCCATCTGAGCCTTCCCCAAGAATCCAGTGATGGAAATGGGTTCCTCGTGGGATGGACACATCTCCACCATCCCAGCCTTTGTGAGGATGTGGGGATACAAATGGGATCCTCATGGGATGATGGACACATCCCCCCCATCCCAGCCTTTCCCAAGGATCCAGTGATGGAGATGGCTCCTCATGGGATGGACACATCCCCTCTATCCCAGCCCTTCCCAAGGATGTGGGGATGGCTCCTCATGGGATGGACACCCCCTTCTTCATCCCAGCCTTCGTGAGGATGTGGGGATGCAAATGGGATCCTCATGGGATGATGGACACATCCCCTCCATCCCAGCCTTTCCCAAGGATCCAGTGATGGAGATGGGTTCTCATGGGATGGACACATCCCCCCCATCCCAATCCTTAACAAGGATCCAGTGGTGGAGATGGCTCCTCATGGGATGGACACCCCCCTTCCATCCCAGCCCTTCCCAGGGATGTGGGGATGGATGCTCATGGGATGGACACATACCCTACATCCCAGCCCTTCCCAAGGATGTGGGGATGGATCCTCATGGGATGGACACATCTCCACCATCCCAATCCTTAACAAGGATCCAGTGGTGAGGATGGTCCTCATGGGATGATGGACACATCCCCTCCATCCCAGCCTTTCCCAAGGATCCAGTGATGGAGATGGGTTCTCATGGGATGGACACATCCCCCCCATCCCAATCCTTAACAAGAATCCAGTGGTGGAGATGGCTCCTCATGAGATGGACACCCCCTCCATCCCAGCCCTTCCCAGGGATGTGGGAATGGCTCCTCATGGGATGGACAGCCCCTTCCATCCCAGCCCTTCCCAGGGATGTGGGGATGGCTCCTTATGGGATGGACACATCCCCCCCATCCCAATCCTTAACAAGGATCCAGTGGTGGAGATGGATCCTCATGAGATGGACACCCCCTCTCCATCCCAGCCCTTCCCAGGGATGTGGGGATGGCTCCTCATGGGATGGACAGCCCCCTCCATCCCAGCCCTTCCCAGGGATGTGGGGATGGGGACGGGGTCCCTGTGGCCGTCGGGGCGCGGGCTGTGGTGGGAGCGGGCCTGGCTCAGCTCCCGCTGGCAGAGCGCCCGGCCGGGCTCCCTGACGCGCTCTCCCCGTGGCTGCAGGACATCCTCCTGTTCTGCTGGGCCTACGAGCAGGAGGAGAGACCCACCTTCACCAAGCTGATGGACATGCTGGAGAAACTGCCAAAGCGCAACCGCCGCCTCTCCCACCCCGGCCACTTCTGGAAGTCGGCAGAGTAAGTCCCCATCCCTGCCCGTCCTCCCCCGTTCCCAGATCTAATGGATGGGGGAAAACCCTGCCCAGGGACCCTTCCCAGACCCTCAGCCACCGCAGCTTCCAGCCTGACCCCTTCTTCTCCCGTGGCCAAACCCTGCTCCGTTCCGTTCCTTCACCTCAGTCACATCCCCCTGCTGCAGGGAACGGCGCCGGCGGCTCCCCGGTTGGGATTTCGGGATCTGCCCTGTTGGGAGCAGCAGGCAAAAGGCAGAGCAGTCACTTAGAAACTCATTTTCCTCCCTGGGATTTGTCACGTTGTGACAAACAGAACCGAAATCGCGCCCGTGTGCGGGGGTGGCATTCACGGGGGGGCATTTTTCCTGCTCCCAGCGTGCGTTCCCGGGGGCTGGAAACGGGAAGGGATGGAGGGAAGGAGATGTGAGGGCATTTGGGGGCTTCGGGAATCGCTCCTGGTCCTTGCAGAGGGTCGGAGATGCCGGTTTCTCCTGCTGCTGATAACAAACTGCCTTTCCTCCTTGTCCGGGCGGCCCCGGGAGTGTCTGGAATGTCCCCGGTGCCACTCCCTGTCCCTGGGGGGCTGCCGGGGGCAGCGCAAACCCCGCGGGGGTCAGGCGGCCCCCAAAACACCCGGCACGGCACGGGAGGTGTTAATCAGGACGGGAGTTAATTGCCAAGCCCCCAAAACACCCGGCACGGGAGGTGTTAATCAGGACGGGAGTTAATTGCCAAGCCCCCAAAACACCCGGCACGGGAGATGTTAATCAGGACGGGAATTAATTGCCAAGCCACGCTCGGAGCAGGCACCGGGGCTGCTCCGGCAGCCGGGCAAGGAATGCTGAAGGCTGCTGAGCCCCAAGGCAGCTGCGGGATCGCTCCCTTGGCTTTGGGAATGTTCTTCCAATCGCTGAGCCACGCTCTGCCTGCCCCGGGCCGGGGCTGCCCCGCAGCTCGCTGTTAATTACCGGCCCAATCTTTTGCTGATCAGGATGTTCCAGCTCGGCTTTCCACGGGAGCTGGTTCCTTCCCCGGGGACTCAGCTCTGGCTGCTGCTCCTGTAAGGTCCCCGTGGAACCCCAGCTGGGCACGGGATGAGCTCTGCCTCAGGCTCTGCCATCCCTGCATCCAAGGGCTGCTGGCTGCACAGGGACGGCAGCGGGGCCCAAGGAGCCCTGTCCCCTCTGGGTGATGCTCCAGGAGCCAGGGAGGTGCAGGAGTGTCACAATTTGTGTCACAATACGCCACAAAACGACACTGACACATTGAGATGTCCAAGGCAGAAAGGGGCAGTTTATTTACAGATTTTGATATTTATAGAATTCCAACAGTGACCATGGATTGGAGGATGGAAATTGTCCTCTCCAACCACACTGGTCAGCCCAACAGCCCATCAATTCTCTCCTCCTCCAGAAAGGAATGCAGAACAATCATTGTTTACATGAAAAGTGCGTGAGAGACTCCGCCACAAAAAGTAAACATCAGAAGGCTGAAACAAAACTTTAGAAAAACAAAATCAAAACAAACAAACAAACAAAAACAAACAAACAAAACCCAAAACAAACCAAAAAACCCCAACAACAACAACAACCACAAAACAAACAAACAAACCAAAAAAAAAAAAAAAAAAAACCACAAAAAAAACCCAAAAAACCCCCCCAAAAAACAGAGCAACACAGGAGTTCACGGCTTCCCCCTCCCGTGCCGCTGCTTTTGGGAGCAGCTCCGTGGCAAAGCTGTTCCCGGAGGTTTTGTGGGGTTTTTTTATCCCAGAGATCTTCCCTGCAAACCCCCGCGCTTCCTTGGGAGGAGGCGCCCCGCGCTGACTCTGCTCCTTGTGTCCCTTGCAGGCTGTGACGGGAGGAGTTAAGGGACGGTGCCTTCCTCCCCCAGCGGGTCTCCTCTTCCTCTCCGCTCCCCACCCTGCGCTCCGGAGTTGCGGCGGGGCCGCCAGCGGGCCGGGAATGCGGCTCTTCCCCCGCAGCGCTCCAGCATCCCGGGAATCCTCTCGGCGAGAGCAGCCCCGGGAAGGCCCGGCCGCGGTGGGACGGGGACAGCGGGCGGCTCTGGGGACAGTGCCACCCCCCCGAGCAGCGGGGACCCGCAGGACAGTGACTTCGGTTTATCCCCGGGGCTCCTCTGATCCCGACCGCGACGCTGGGTCGGGGAGGGCTTGTTCTCGGTTCTCTGCGGGTTTATTTAATTCCCTTTTATTTATTTCTTCGCGGTTTTTGTCATGGGGGGAAAAAAACAAACAAAGAGGGGGGGACGTCGCTGATTGATGAGTTTGTCCCGGACCCCGCGGGGCCGGGAGTGCCACTGCCATCACTGCCCCCCGCGGGGACACGCGTCCGTCCCGCGGCCCCTCCGTGGGCAGCGCTGACCTTTCACCAGTGGCCGCTCTCCCTCCCAGCCGCGGCCACTTGTGCTCCCTCCCGGCGGGGCGCGGCTCCGCCTTCCCCTTAATTTACCTGCTAATTTATCCGTTAATTTATCCGTTAATTTATCTGTTAATTTATCCGTTCGTTTCTCCGCTTTTCCCGGCGTGTGCCTCACCAGCCAGCCCTGCCCTCTGGCTCTCCCCGTGGCTGCCCTGCTCCCCAAACCCCGGCTTTGGGGATGCTCTGGGGCAGGGCAGCTGGAATTGGGATCCATCCTCTCTCCCGGGCCCGTCCCCACGGCTGGGAGTGCAGCAGGCTCTGGTTGTACAGAGCATCTCCCAGCCCCACACGGGCACATCTCAGCCACGCCCAGGGCCCTTTCCCCCCACCCATCCTCCTCTCCCATCAGCCAAATCCCCCGAATTTCCCAAAAAACTCTCTGTGGGAGCTGCTGTTGCCCCCTGAATTCCACGTGCTGCTATTTCCCTCTTCCCTCCCTTTCCCTCCAGCCCCTCGGATGAGCTGTCAGACGAGAGCAAATTGCATTCCCAGGCTCTCATGGAGCATAATTGCTTGACAGGAACCATCCCGGATAATTCAATTGTAGTCTCAGCTCGCTCTCATTTGGAGCCGTGACGAGGCTTTGCAAACTTCACCAGCCCTGGTTTGCCTGGCTGCTCCCCCTCGCCGGTGTGGGAAGTGCTTTAGCATAAGTAAATGAAGATTAGAAACTTAATTGCAGCTGGGATGAGATGGGATTTTAATTGGGGGGCGGCATTAAAATCCCCACACGTGCCTGTGTGACAATTCCAAAGGCGGGCAGGAGCAGGGAGGGGCGGATCCAGCAGCCAAAAGGACCTGGAGGGATCTGCTGCTGATGTTTTTGGGGTGTGCAGTCACCTCCCTCCCTGGGAAGCTGTGCATGGAGCTGGGATGGGGCAGGAGGGATTTTGGGGCTGAGGCCGAGTGGGATGGGCAGGCTGAGCCCTCGTTTGGGATATCTGCTCCCTGCTCCAGCAGCACAGTTTGGGGTCCCTGAGTCATCCCTCATCCCATCTCCTCATCCCACCTCTTCCCCTGCCCTTTATCCCAGCTCTCTGCTGTCCCTGCTGCCCTTCCAGCTCTCCCTGTGCCAAAAACGTTGCACTAAAACCTCGGAGTCTCTCTGAGCTTTCACCAATGCCTTCACCTGCGCTGCTCCCGGGCTCTGGGCCAGGCAGAAAATCCCCTCTCCCAGAGGTTTTGGGTGCTGGGGGGGCACGGGGAGGTGTCCCCAGCCCCCAAATCCCGTCCAGAGGGAGCGTCCTGCTGGCTGGGCTGGGTTTCTGAGCAGGCGTGAACCTCCCAGGTGAGCAGGAGAGAGGGGAAGGTGTTGGAAGGAGGAAGAGGATGGCACCAGGGGTGGTGCTCGGCGGAGCCTGGGGGATGGTGTGTGGGTTTATGGTGGAAGGGACCCTCTGTCTGGGGTCATTGTGGGTTTGCTCCCCGTGCCCCAAGTCCTCTCCTGGCCTGCAAAGTCTCAGCTGGGTGTGTCCCCCGCGGGGTCTCCCAGCTGCTGGCAGACACCTGAGGGATTTTATGGGCCAGGGGCAGAGGGAACAATGAACTGACAGGGTTGGGTTGGCTCCCCTGGGCTGCAGCCACAGAACCATGGGATGGTTCAGGTGGGAGAGACCTTAAAGCTCAGCCAGTCCCACCCCGGCCATGGGCAGGGACACCTCCCTCTGTGCCCAGCCTGGCCTTGGGCACTGCCAGGGATCCAGGGGCAGAATTCTGGGAATTCCATCCCAGCCCCTGCCCACCCTCACAATTCCCTCCTGATGTCCCATCTAACTCTGCCCTCTCTCAGTCTGAAGCCGTTCCCCTTCTCCTGTCTCCTCCCCTCCTCGCCTTTCCCCACTGAATTTTGGGCATCTGGAGGAAAGGAAATCTCCCTGCAGCAACCTCTGCCTCCTCTCCAGCCTCCTGCTGCCCTCTCCCCTCGCCGTGGTGCCTCAGCCACAGGCACAGCACAGAGGGATCCATGGAAAAGCTCTCCTGAATTTACCCCAAACCAGCTCCGAGGAGCAGCTCCTTCCCTTCCCCTCCAGCTCTCCAGGCAGCCGCAGCATTTCCATCATTCCTTCTTATTTTTAAAGTCTTCATTATTTAAAACAAACCCCGCCCACCAAACCAACAAATCTTATTTTTGTTGTTGTTGTTGTTTGGGGGTTTTTTTGACTCAGCCTTTATGAAGGATTTTTTGTTTTGGTTTGGTTTTTTGGCCCAGTTTAAAAATACCCAGCGCCTCAGAGGGGAGGGGAGGCAGGAGAAGCTCTCCACAATGGCCTCTAATGGGAGCTCCGAAGGAGGGACAGGGCCCATCCGGAGGCTCGGCTCAGCCAGCAGAGCCAGGGCTGTTTCCAGCCGAGCTGGGCTCAGCTCAGCGCCGCCTTGGAGATGCAGGAGCCACCCCCAGCCCCGGGGCACCTCCCCGGCCCTCACGGCAGCCCCGGCGATGCTCTGCTGGCCCAGCCCTGCAGCTCTCGGCTGCTTCATCCTCCGGTCACCCTCCCGGGCTCCTCCCGGAGCTCCCTGACTTTGCTGCTGCTGCTGGAGGTTTTTTGGGTTTTTTTTTTCCCAGCATTTGGGGCACCGCGTTTGGGGCTGGGTGGTGCGGGCTCTCCCAGAGGGGGAGGAGGTGGCCCCGAAGCTCTGTGTCCTCCTTTGGCTGCTACGGGATATTCCCAAAGGATATTCCTGAAGGATATTCCTGAAGGATATTCCCTGGTCTGGCTGTTTCTTCTGTTTGCCTTTCCCCACGGATTCCCAAACCCTCGCTGAGCCCTGACCAGGCAATTTCTGGGAATGACGAGCTCAGAGTTCAGCCCCCACCCCGTGACCCCAGCCCTTGGCCGTGGCAGGAGCTGGGGTGATGCAGATTTTGGAGGCCTGGGAGGCAGAAATGAACGTCTTGGAGGCGGAGGGGCTGCTCAGCCTTTCCCAGAGCGTGGAATTGTGGAATGGTTTGGGCTGGAAGGGACCTTGAACCCCACGGGCAGGGACACCTCCCACTGCCCCAGGCTGCTCTGAGCCCCATCCAGCCTGGCCTTGGGCACTGCCAGGGATCCAGGGGCAGCCACAGCTGCTCTGGGCACCCTGTGCCTGCCCTCAGCAGGAAAAATTCCCTTCCAACCCCTCCCTGTGCCAGTTTAGGGTTCTATGGAATAGCTGGTGCCTGGCACTCGCCCTCCTTGGCTGTGTGAGGAGAGAGGTTTTCACTGGTGGTGCCACCAGCCTCTCTCCCACTGCCCACTGCCCCCCAAGTGCCCTGGCTCCAGCCCTTCCTCTTTTCTTCACCCTTTATTTATTTTAAATTATTCGAATTTAATCGAATTTCTACTGATTTGTTTGAATTTCTAGGAATTTTATTTGAATTCACCCGTTTTGTTGCCAACTCTTTCGGGGAGGGGGGGGAAGCTTGGTTGAATTTCAGGTCCCTGTGAATCCCCAGGTTCCACTGCCTTGTACATAGGGTGTATATGGATATATATACATATCTCCCTAGGTATGTATATAGATATATACAGACCTCAATTCCTGTACAGTTTCCAACCAAACTCGCTGGCCCCGCTTCGTTTTCTCCGTGGTAGTTCTGCAGAATGAGCTGATTTTCAGTTCCCCTTTTTCCTCCCCCCCCCCCTTTTTTTTTTTCTTCTTTTTATAAATATATATATAAATATATATATATATATTTTGTTGTCGTCGTTGCCAAAAAAAAGAAAAAAAAAAAACCTCTGGAAAAAAAAAAAATAAAAAAAAGCTGGTGAGAAATAAAAAAAAAAAAAATCAATCATCCCCACACAAACCACTGACAAAAAAAATATATATATATTAAAAAAAAAGGAATTTCTGAGAAAGGCAGGATGGATTCTCCCCCGCTGTAAATTTGTACAGGAACATTTCTAACGTTTTTTCTACACTCGAAGAAAGCAATTTCTAATTTCCGCTGTCTGGCTGGGTGCGAATCTCTGGGACCTGCAGACCTGGATAGCCATTTGTTCCCGTGGTTTCTCGTGCAGTGTTTGGTGAGGTGACAGTGTATGAATTATTTATGCCAATAAAAAAAAAAACAACAAAACAAACCAAAAACAAAACAAACAAACAAAAAAAAAACCCATAAAAAACCAAAACACATTTGAAAAAAAAAAAAAAAAGTTGCCCTGCCCTGTGCTGCTCTGCGTCCTCTCCTCGTCGTAGCCGGGGATTTTTTTTATCTGTTGGGGATTAGAATTCCCAGTGAATGCTTGGGTGGGAGATGCAGCAGCAGGAAATTGGGAATTGGGCACGTTATGGGCAGAAAATGTGGGAATTGGGCTCATTAAGGGGAGAAAATGTGGGAATTGGGCCCATTATGGGCAGGAAATTGGGAATTGGGCACGTTATGGGCACAAAATGTGAGAATTGGGCACGTTATGGGCAGAAAATGTGGGAATTGGGCTCATTAAGGGGAGAAAATGTGGGAATTGGGCCCATTATGGGCAGGAAATATGGGAATTGGACACGTTATGGGCAGGAAACGTGGGAATTGGACACGTTATGGGCAGAAAATGTGGGAATTGGGCACATTATGGGCAGGAAACTGGGATTTGACCCATTATGGGCAGGAAACTGGGAATTGGGCACATTATGGACAGAAGATGTGGGAATTTGGCTTGTTATGGTCAGAAAATGTGGGAATTGGGCACATTATGGGCAGGAAACTGGGAATTGAGCACATTATGGGCAGAAAGTGTGGGAATTCAGCATATTATGGGCAGAAAACTGGAAATTGGGCACTTTATGGGCAGGAAATGCGGGAATTGGGCACGTTATGGGCAGAAAACATGAGAATTGAGCACATTATGGGCAGAAAACACAGGAATTTGGGATATTATGGGCAGAAAATGTGGGAATTGGGCCCATTATGGGCAGAAAACTCAGGAATTGGGCACGTTATGAGCAGAAACCTGGGAATTGAGCCCGTTATGCACAGAACACGTGGGAATTGGGCCCATTACGGGCGGCAGCAGCTCCATTTCCACCCAGCTGTGCTCAGCAGAGGGGCTGGGGTGGGTGAGTGCCCGGGGGAGGGCTGAGCCCGCTGATGGAGCACTGGAGGCTCCTGGCATCTGCTGCTCCGTTTCTTTGCCTCTCCCACGCTGTTTTCCCGGGATGCCACCATCAATCTGCCCAGCAGCCCCTCTGGAAAAGCGGCGGCGCTGGCTGGCGGGGGCACCCAGGAGATGGAGGAGGAAATCAGGGGAAGTTCACAGGGTTTCCCCCCTCTCCTTCCCTCCTCGCCGTCGCCCGAGCACTTGAAAGGTAAAATAATGATGGCTGGCCATTAATAAATCATGAAGGCTCCACACTTCTGCTGTCGAGGGCTTTTCATCTTTCAAAGCCTGCAGGAGCTGGAGCCAATTAAAGCAGGCTCAGCCCGGGCGGGGAGCGGGGCCGGAGCCATCCAGGGGGATTTTCTTGGGAAAGGGGCTGCTCTGGGGGGCTCTCCCAGCAGGGGGAGGGCGGGGTTTGGGGACACAGAGCCACCACTCGGTGCCCACCCTGCCTCCCTCGCTGTGGTGCCACCACCTCTGGGATGGGCAGTGAACAACAGGGGGCTCTGGGGGGCTGCCACCCCAGCAGGAGGGGCTGCCACCAGCCTGGGGAGGGACTGGGTGGCACTGGTGTGGGGCTGGTGTGGGACTGGATGGTACCGGTGTGGGACTGGGTGGCACTGGTGTGGGACTGGGTGGCACTGGTGTGGCACTGGTGTAGGACTGGTTGGCACTGGTGTAGGACTGGTTGTGACTGGTGTGTGACCGGATGTGACTGGTGTGTGGCTGCTTGGCACTGGTGTGGGACTGAGTGTCACTGGTGTGGCACTGGTGTGTAACTGGTTGTCACCGGTGTGGGACTGGTTGTCACTGGTGTGGGACTGGTTGTCCCTGGTGTGTGACTGGGTGGCACTGGTGTGGCACTGGGTGTGACTGGTGTGGGACTGGGTGGCACTGGTGTGTGACTGGTGTGTGACTGGTGTGGGACTGGGTGTGACTGGTGTGTGACTGGGTGGCACTGGTGTGGCACTGGTGTGTAACTGGTTGTCACCGGTGTGGGACTGGTTGTCCCTGGTGTGTGACTGGTTGTCATTGGTGTGGGACTGGGTGGCACTGGTGTGTGACTGGGTGGCACTGGTGTGGCACTGGTTGTCACTGGTGTGGGACTGGGCAGCACTGGTGTGTGACTGGGTGGCACTGGTGTGGGACTGGTTGTGACGTGTGTGACTGGTTGTCCCTGGTGTGGCACTGGTGTGTCACTAGTGTATCAGTGGTGTGTGACTGGTTGTCCCTGGTGTGTCACTGGTTGTCCCTGGTGTGGCACTGGTTGTCCCTGGTGTGGCACTGGTTGTCCGTGGTGTGTCACTAGTGTATCAGTGGTGTGTGACTGGTTGTCCCTGGTGTGTCACTGGTTGCCCCTGGTGTGGCACTGGTTGTCCCTGGTGTGTCCCAGGGCTCCGGGGACAGAGCTGCTGGTGGCACTGCCGAGCCCAGCCCGGCGCGGGGAGGCTGAGCTGGCTCCTGGTCTGTGGTTAACGCGGTGCCAGCAGCAGCACGGTGAGAAACGCCCAAAATCCCCCCCGAAGCAGCTGCAACCGCGGCTCTGGGGCACTGGGGATGCCTTTGGATCCGTCCCCGTGTGGATCCGTGTGCATGGAGAGGCTCACACGTGGCCGTCACCTCCCCCTCGCTGGGGATGAATCACGGGCCATTAATATTTCACAGGGAAAGGATAAACGCGGGGAGGGACAGAGGAGCTCGGCCCCCAGGGCAGCAGCTCCAGCTCTCCCGTCACTGCTGCTGGCTGAGCCGTTCCCGCTCGGGTGCTCCTGGTCTGGGCACAGCCGGGATGCTCCGACATCGAACGGGGCTTGCTTTGGGGCACTGAAGCTTTTGGGGTCGGTTGTGATGCTGGAGATGACAAACCACCTCTGTTTCCACCACGGAGGGCGGCTCTAAACACGTCCCGTGCTGGGGTCACCCTCCCTCCGGACACACCGGGCTTGTCGGAGACACAAAATCTGCCTTGATTTGTTTAATTCTGCCCCCAGATCCCTTACTGAGCTGGGTTTAACCCCTCAGACACACGAGGTGTGGCGGCCAGAGCCGGCCGGTGGCCACCAGCCCGTGCTCCCCGCAGGGCCGGGCAGCTCTGCCTCCCCTTTCCGCCCCGCAGCAGCAGAAGAAAAGGCTGGCGAGGAGCCGGGGCCGGGAGGCTGAGAACGCCCAGCCAGGGGGGTCCCGGGGAGGGCACAGGGGGACAATCCGGAGCCGGCCCGGGGCTGGCCGCGGTCCCACAGCCCGGCCCGTGCCGGTGCTCCCCGGGCCGCGCTCCAGCACAATGGGGCATTGTTCCCAGCTCTGATTTATGCTTCCTCCCCAGCCTCGCCTGCGCTTTCTCAGGAGCCGCAAGGAGCACAGGGCCGCTCCTTCCCGGGGGGGCCGGGGTGGGCTGAGCCCCCCGCAGCCACCCCAGCACTGCCTGGGGAAAGCTCCACTTCTTCATTAGGGCTTGATTAGCTCATTACGGGCTGCCCTGCGCCGGGAGCGGGAGGCGCTGGGACAGCCCGAGCCCCGGGGAGCCCCGGGGAGAGCCCCGGGCAGGCAGCGGCCCGAGCCCGGGCTAATCGGTCACTTCTGCCCTGGCCTCTAACAGGATTGTCGCTCTGAGCCAGCGCCGAGCTGATCCCGCTTTGCCGAGAGCCCCGGCTCGCCCGCGGGATTAATTCCAGCCGGGAGCGTCCCCGGGGCTTTCCGGCATCTCCCGCCCGCCTGCCGGGAAGGGGCTGCCCCGCTCCCGCTGTTCCGAGGCTCAGCAGATTCTCTTTCCTCACCTCTATTTTTACGCTGCCCTCGGGGACAGAAACCCGACCCCCTGTGACTGCAGACACCGCGGGAGCTCCTGCCGGGCTCCCAGCGCAGGTCCCCTTCCTCCTGGCAGCTCCGGAAAGGCGGAGAGATTCCCAATTCCCTGAACTTTTTGCCCTGAACTCGACACCCACAACCTCTTCCAGCCGAGCCGTGCCGCGGGCAGCAGCAGGTAGAAAAATTGGCTGAAGGTTTTTCCTGTGCCCCACAGTTTTTTATTTATTTCTGGGTTTTTTTTGGGAGGACAGGGTGGCTTTCTGTGCCTGGATTGAGGGGTGGGAGGGGGTCAGGGGACCCTGGGTGTGCTCTGAGGTCGCTGTGGGGTGGGGAAGGGTCGGCAGTGCTGAAGGGAAATAATCCCCCAGGCAGGGTTTGTGCACCTGCAGGGGAGGAGGTGTCCCAGAGGGGAATTGTCCCACCAGGGTGTGGGTGACCTTCCCCAGCACCTCGGGGTGCCAGACACCCAGGGAGGCTCTGGAGAGCCTGAGGAAATCCCTGTGCCCCCCATCCTGGGACAGCCCTGGGGCAGCGGTGCTCTGTGGCACCCCCGGCTCCATGG
Source organism: Phylloscopus whistleri (assembly GCA_017589585.1). Classification (NCBI taxonomy): domain Eukaryota; kingdom Metazoa; phylum Chordata; class Aves; order Passeriformes; family Phylloscopidae; genus Phylloscopus; species Phylloscopus whistleri. The sequence goes on along the minus strand of JADMLD010001548.1, from coordinate 7,513,679 downwards.
CCCCACTTCCTGATGGTGGAGACACACATTGCAGCATCCTGGTGGAGACACATTCCAGCATCCTGGTGGAGACACATTCCAGCATCCTGGAAGGTGCCAGGCACTGTGGATGAGCCTTCAGCCTGTCCTCCCATCCTCCTCAGCCACCAGCTCCTGTGGGGACACTGCAGCTCCAGCCTCCTCCAGCACCGTGGCCATGGAGAGTCCCACTGCCAGAACCAGGGAATTCAAACTGGCAGAAACAGGGAATTCTCACTGCCAGAACCAGGGAATTCTCACTGCCAGAACCAGGGAATTCTCACTGCCAGAAACAGGGAATTCCCACTACCAGAAACAGGGAATTCTCACTGCCAGAAACAGGGAATTCTGACTGCCAGAAACAGGGAATTCTCACTCCCAGGGTCAAGCAATTCCCACTGCCAGAACCAAGGAATTCCCACTGTCAGAACCCAAGGGATTACCACTTCCAGAACCAAGGAGCTCCCAAGGTCAGAACCCAGCAATTCCCACTGCCAGAACCAGGAGATTCCCACTGCCAGAACCAAGCAATTCCCGCTGACAGAATCAAGGAATTCTCATTCCCAGGGCCAAGCAATTCCCACTGCCAGAACCAAGGAATTCCCACTGCCACAACCAAAGAGATCCCAAGGCCAGAACCCAGCAATTCCCACTGCCTGAACCAGGAGATTCCCAGTGCCAGAACCAAGAGATTCCCACTGCCAGAACCAAGGAAATCTCATGCCCAGAACCAAGGAATTCCCACTGCCTGAACCAGGAGATTCCCACTGCCAGAACCTTTCCCTTCCCAGCTCTCCGGAGCCTCCCTGCATCCCTGTGGAGACCCAGGATGTGCAGGCTGCCGGGGCAGAGCCATCCCCACCCAGGGAGCTGGGCTGGCAGCTGGCAGGGCGTGATTCCAGGTGGGATTGCAGCCTGGGAGCGCTGGGATGCTGCAGGGAGGGACTGGAAACCATTCTCTCCTTTTTTTTTTCCAAGCTCCCCCTGCACCGGTCCTGCCAAATTCCGCCCAGCCGTGCTGCAGTGCTGGGAGCTCCCAGCAGGGTTCGGGAAGGAAATTCCCGCTCTGGTTTCTCCAGAGATTTTCCCGGAGGTTGGTTTGCTGGCTGCAGTGGCCCTGGGGAGTTTTTGGTGACACTGCACCCCGTGGCCTTGGGGGGCTGCAGCAGGGGACGGCCACCCCCGAGCCCGTGGACACCGGGATTGATGTCCCTGGATTGGGTTTCGGGTATTTTTGGTCCTGTAAATCCCATGGGTGATGATGCTCAGCGTGATGGGTCCTTCCTCCGCATGGCCAAGTTCTTTTTCTGGGTTTGAACCTCCCTCCACTCTTATTCCCAGCTGCTTGCTCCATCCATCCCCGCTTCCAGCTCCCTGGGTGGGGATGGCTCCCTGCTCAGCCCTTCCACGGGGGATTTGCTGCTGGAATTGTCCCTCCCAGGCAGGGATCAGCCCCTGAGCCCCCAAACCCCAACCCCAAACCCTTTTGGCTGCTCCCCAGCTGGTTCTGCGCTCCCAGCAGTGCATCCAGGCTCTGGGAGCAGCTGGAGCACGGCCCTGCCGGCCGGGAATGGCTCTGCCCGGGCAGCCTGCACATCCCGGGTCTCCACAGGGATGCAGGGAGGCTCCGGAGAGCTGGGGAGGGAAAGGTTCTGGCAGTGGGAATCTCTTGGTTCTGGGAGTGAGAATTCCCTGGTTCTGGGAGTGGGAATTGCTTGGCCCTGGGAATAATTCCTTGGTTCTGGCAGTGAGAATCTCTTGGTTCTGGCACTGGGAATTGTTTGGCCCTAGGAATGAGAATTCCTTGGTTCTGGCAGTGGGGATTACTGGGATCTGGCCCTGGGAACTCTGGTTCTGGCAGTGGGAGTTCCTTAGGTTCTGGCAGTGGGAATTGCCGGGTTCTGGCTGTAGGAACTCCTTGGGTTCTGGCTGTGGAAATTGCCTGACTCTGGGTGTGAGAATTCCTTGGTTCTGGCTGTGGGAATTCCTTGGTTCTGGCTGTGGGAATTCCTTGGTTCTGGCTGTGGGAATTCCCTGGTTCTGGCTGTGGGAATTCCTTTGTTCTGGCTGTGGGAATTCCTTTGTTCTGGCAGTTTAAATTCCCTGGTTCTGGCCATTTGAATTCCCTGGTTCTGGCTGTGGGAATTCCTTGGTTCTGGCAGTTTGAATTCCCTGGTTCTGGCTGTGGGAATTCCCTGGTTCTGGAAGTGACAATTCCCTGGTTCTGGCAATGGGAATTCCTTTGTTCTGGCAGTTTAAATTCCCTGTTTCTGGCCATTTGAATTCCCTGGTTCTGGCCATTTGAATTCCCTGGTTCTGGCAGTGGGAATTCCTTGGTTCTGGCAGTTTAAATTCCCTGTTTCTGGCAGTTTGAATTCCCTGGTTCTGGCTGTGGGAATTCCCTGGTTCTGGCAGTTTGAATTCCCTGTTTCTGGCAGTTTGAATTCCCTGTTTCTGGCAATGGGAATTCCTTGGTTCTGGCAGTTTAAATTCCCTGTTTCTGGCAGTTTAAATTCCCTGTTTCTGGCCATTTGAATTCCCTGGTTCTGGCTGTGGGAATTCCTTGGTTCTGGCAGTTTGAATTCCCTGTTTCTGGCAGTTTAAATTCCCTGTTTCTGGCCATTTGAATTCCCTGGTTCTGGCTGTGGGAATTCCTTTCCCCGTGGCTGGGCAGACACCACCGGTGCCTTTCCCCAGGTCCTGCCCCCAGGCAGACCGAAGGAAAGTGGATTGATTGCCTCATTATCCCTGCTCCATCCCACACCTTAAATACAACACACCTGGCCCTCAGAGCTGCTCTCACACCTCCCACGGAGCTCCCTGGGGCTGATTTTCCTGGGAAACAGCGCCGTGGCCATCCCTGGCTGCAGCGGTGAGCATGGTCTGGGCTGCGCTGGGGTGGGGGGATGCTCCGGGCTGGATCCACGTGCCAGGGGCTTGGGATGCTGCTGGATGGGATGATGTGCTCTGCTGTGAGGGGAATTTGGGGGATGAGTGGCTGGGAAGGTCGTGCTGTGCTTCCTGAAGGGAGCTGGGAATTGTTGTGGGTCCACTACTCTTGTCACGGGAATAAAGTGGGAAAGGCAAAGGATTTGCCTTCAGATGTTTGGGAAGCTGCAAAAACGGGGATTTCCTTGGTGGGAGCTGCCTGTTCCTGCCTGGCTGCAGCTCCAGGGCATCCATCCATCCATCCCCAGCTTCCTCCAGTGCTGCTGGAGATGTCCAATCCCCTTATAAATTCAAATTTAAAAATGGGTAAATGGCCCGTCTGTCAGTCACAGCCCCTTTTCCTGCTGCTCCCTCCTTATTTCCGTGGATCTGCCCCGTGTGTGGGGATGGATCCCGGGAATCTGGGACCCAGCTCAGAACCACTGCCCTGCCCCAGGGCCTCTGCTGGGAGGTGGCTGCTCAGAAACCCTTCCCATGGGGATCTGTTGGTTAAATGGCCCCGGGACAGAACAGCAGGGGTGGGTTCTGGTTTTGGGAATGGAAAATGCTGGATTGAATGGCTCCCAGATGGATAAAAGTGCAGTTTGGAGTGAGGGCACGCAGGGTTCCTGCCCTCAGGAGCCGGGTCCAAGTCACCTCGGGATGGGAGGGATCCTGTGAGGTGTGGCAGGAACAGCTCTGGAGGTGCTGACAGCAGCAATCTGACACCAAAAACCATATTTTATTTTATTTTATTTTTATTTTATTTTTATTTTATTTCATTTGGCTCCTCGGAGTTAAACTGAGGCTTTTGGGCAAGACAGCCACGTCCCTGTTGGGACGGCCCAAGCTCATTTCCCCCTGCTCAGGGCTCTCATTGGGGTTAAAACCTCTCCAGTTTAAAGAACAAAAATATTTCTGGGCACGTTCGGGGGCTTTGCAGCAGAACCTGACGCTGAACTGAGGTGCAGCTCGTCCTGCCGGGGGTTTGCTGGAGGGGACAGGGACAGCCGGCTCCTGGAGATGATTTCGCCTCCTTTAATTAACGCAGCAGCCCTCGGATGCCTCCTAATTGCCCGGGCACGCCTGACTTTGCAGCACACGGGGGCTGAGGTCGTGCTGAGGAGCCTGGATGTGCCTTTCCGCTCCCCCTCCCTTTCGGAGCTGAGAAAAAAATCGATGGAAAACCCTTCCAAGGGCCGGGAGAGCTCCCTTATCTCCCGATCAACCTCAAACAAAACCCCGCTGCCGCCAAGGACAGCAGCTCCTTGCCTGCTCCTCTGGGTTAAAAATTCAACTTTCCCTTCCGGGCGGATAAAATTCCTTCGGTTTAGGACAGAAAGAGCCGTGCTCGGCCCGGGCTCTGGGGTGGAAACGCCCTTTTCCCGGCTCTGCACCTTTGGGAAAAGCGTTTTGGGGAAGGGCAGGGGGCCCCGAGGGGCTGCCGGGCTCTTTCTGCTCTTCCCACGGGTTGGATGCTCGGAACCGGAGCCCGGAGCTTCTCCCGCCCTCGCCCTCCTTGCCAGCCCCACCCGGGGAGGCAGAGCGGCCCCGAACACCTGAGAATTCACTGAAAGCCGCGCTCAGGCAGGCGTGGAGCAGCTCCCAGCCGGGGAGAGATTCGAAGTTACTGAATAACCCGAGCGCTGCGGGGGCCGCGGCCGCTGCCAGGTGCGCGGTGCCCGGCGGGCATCCCGGCCACAGCCCCAAACCTCCCGCGGTTCCCCCCATCCCATCCCATCCCAACCCCGGCCGGAGCGATGAGCACGGTGTGTCCCGGGCGGGAGCTGGCCGGGGGACAAGGACGCGGCCGCCCCGGCTGAGGGGCGATGCCACCGTGGGAAGGGCGGCGGGGCCGGCGCAGCGGGCTGGGCACGGCTCACGCAGCCCTCCCGCAGCTCCAGCGCCGACCGAGCCCTTCTCCTGCCGCTGCCCAGCGCCTCCTTCCCCGGCTCCGGCCAGCCCCGGCCTCCGGAGCAGCCGGTCTGTGCCTTTTGTTCGCTCTTCCCTTCGGGACCCGGGGGGGAGCGGTGCCCGGTGGCCTCTCCGCGCTCCCTGCGGACACCGGTAAGGCCGGGGGCGGCGGGGAGGTGGCTCGGGGCGGCTCCGGGAGGGTGGGAATGTCCTTGGCTGGAGCGGGGGTTGCCGTTTTGCGGGTTTGTTGGGGATGGGATCGCTGGGGGATCACTGGGGATCATTCCCCATCTCCGGCCGCCTCCACTTGTTCCTCGCCTCGGACGCACCCGGGTGGGCTGGGGGTGCCGTGGGCAGCTCCCTCCCGGCCGGGGGCTCCGCGGGACCCTTTTTAGCCCTAAAAACCCCGTGCCGGGTGCGCCTTTCTCCACCTGCGGCACCTCCGGCTTCTCCTCCGCGCACGGGCCGGGCCCTGCCCGGGGTGAGGCTCGGCGGGCTTGGGGCGCCCGCAGGGACGGGAGGGGACGGGGAAAAGGATCCCGAGGGAAAAGGGAAGGGAAGGGAAGGGAAGGGAAGGGAAGGGAAGGGAAGGGAAGGGAAGGGAAGGGAAGGGAAGGGAAGGGAAGCAGCTCCTGCGGGGAGGCGTGCGCTCCTTCCTCCAGCGCCCGGCTCATCCTGCAAACTGCGTCGGCACCGCAGCTGCTCCGGCTTCCTGGGAAGTCCTGTTGATGCCAGAGCGATGCTGGGGAGCGGGAGGGGGGGATGACTAAAGTTATCCGCGGCCGTGCGCCGCTGCAGATGCGGGGTCCTTCCCCCCCCTTCTCCCCGCTGCTTCGGGGAGGGGTTCCGAGCCTGTGATCAAAAGCTGGAGCTGGCGTCCATCTGCTTCTGACAACCTGAGCGCTCGCTGGCAGCTTCGGCATTCAGAGCCTTGAATTCCTCAATAATTAGAGGAGTTTTTTTCGGAAAAAAAAAAAAAAAAAGAAAAAATAAAATCAAATCCCCATCTGGGCTTTTTCATGACGGGAATGAAAAGCCAAGGTGGGTGTGGGAGGGGGGGCAGGTGGATTTTCAGCCTTAGCAACCCAAATCTTGGAATATTACATCAGCACCGAAGAGGTGTAATTAAGTAGGAAACAAATGAGCCCAGCTAATCTGTTTTGCTTGTTTGAGCTTAGCGGAGTGCAGAAAACAAACAGAGGCTGAATGATGAATGAGACTTCTTTTTATTTATTTTTTTTTTTTTTTAAAAAAAGGGTTTTTCTTTGCCCGAGCGGGGGGTGGGTAGGTTTGGGATGCGGGTCAGCCGCTGTCCCCCGCGGCTCCGAGGTCACCCGGACGTGGCAGCCGCCGCTCGCCCGCTCCTGGCTTTAATTGCCCGCTCCGCCGAGCCTTGGACGCCTTCCCGGAGGGGACGGGGATGGATCTCCGAGCTGCTCTTCCCCGCGCCTGGGCTGCCAGCGGAGCGGTGGCCCCGCGGGTGGCCCCGCGAGTGCCCTTTAGCGTGGCACTGCCACCCCCGCCCTCCCTCCGCGGGGACACCGGGGGCACCGCCCGGCGCTCGGCTCCCTGCGGGCAATCGCTGAGGAAAAGGGACCTTCTTGTCCCACAGCCCTCCTCGCCCTCCCGCTGGCCCCCTGTCCCCACAAAGGACAGGGGGGACACGGCGCTTTTAACTCCCCCGAGAGGCTCCAGCAGCTCGGGTGTGTCCCCGCGTGTCCCCGTGCTGTGACATCTCCCTGTCCCGCTTCCCCCGGGCCGGGGCCGCTCTGGGGCCGCTCTGGGGCCGCTCTGGGCTTTGGGGTTGTTTCCTGGCCGCTGCCGGGCTCCGGCAGTGACACGAGGTGCCAGGAGCAGATGGCAGCAGCCACGGGCCGGGCTGGCTCTCAGCTCCCTGTGGCTGCTGGCGCCGTGCTGGGCAGCGGCTCCGCGTAACCCCCTCGCTGCCACGCTGCCCTCTGGGGGGAAAAAAAACCTGCGGGGTTTGGGGCCTCTGCGTTCGGTGTTTGGTGTTTCAGCCCCCGTGCCCCGCCCGCCGCTGGTTGTGTTCCTGGCGCTGAGCTGGGGGCGGGAGGGGAAGGAGTTTGTGGGTCTGGGGCGCTGCCCGTCACCCCGTGGTGACAACGACCCCGCTCCCCCAGCCCCTCCTGCCAAACCGCCCAGAAATGGGTTTAGAACCAGGAGAAAGGAGCGGCTTTGTTGGCCCCCGAGTGCCCAGGTGCCGCTGGGTGGGGCCCGGGGGGGCTGTAGGTGACAGCACCTGGGGTCACCCGGGATGGGGAGCCCGGGGCTGAGGTCCTGCCTGGACACCGGGCTGCCCCAAAATCACCGGCAGAGGTGATGCTCCCAAAATGGGAGGGCCCCAAAACCTGGGAAGGCAAAGGTGATGCTCCCAAAAAGGGGGGTGCCTCAAAACACCCGGCAGAGGCGATGCTCTCCAAAGAGAGGGAGCCCCAAAACCTCACACGGCAGAGGTGATGCTCCCAAAATGGGGGAGCCCCAAAACCTGGGAAGGCAGAGGTGATGCTCCTAAAATGGGGGAACCCCAAAATCACCCAGCAGAGGTGATGCTCTCCAAAGAGAGGGAGCCCCAAAACCTGGGAAGGCAGAGGTGATGCTCCCAAAAAGGGGAGAGCCCCAAAATCACCCGGCAGAGGTGATGCTCCCTAAACCGGTGAGCCCCAAAATCTGGCACGGCAGAGGTGATGCTCCCCAAATGGGGGGAGCCCCAAAACCTCACACGGCAGAGGTGATGCTCCCCAAAGGAGGGACCCCAAAACGTGGGAAGGCAGAGGTGATGCTCCCCAAACTAAGGAGCCCCAAAACCTCACACAGCAGAGGTGAGGCTCCCAAAAACGGGGGAGCCCCAAAATCACCCGGCAGAGGTGATATTCTCAGCGCCCCCCCGAACCCCCCCGGCGCTTCCTTAGCAGCCCCTCCCCGGCCCGGTGCCGCCCCTCGATGGGGCCGTGCCCCACCAGGAGCCCCCCAACACCTCTGGCTCCCCCCTGGCACCCCTAGCCTCCCCTCCCCGCACCTCCCGCCCCCGGAGCGGCCGGGAAATTGGGAAGCGGCCAAAATGAAACAAGTTTCCCCCTTCCCTCCCGGGTGACAATTTCAGCGCCGCGGGAGCTCCGTGGCCAGCAGCCCAGCTCCCGAATCCTCACCCCCCGAGGCCAGCAGCGGCACAGGCGCTTGCCGTGCTGTTATTATAATTATTATTATTATATTTCTCTCGAGTTCTGCCTCTCCTCCTGGCGAGGGAGAGGTCGGAGCGATTTATTCGCGGCCGTCGCGGTGGCCGCCGGGGTTCAGCGGCGCTGCCTTCTCCTCTCTCCGAGCGATCCGAGCAGCTCTGGAAGGGAAAATTGAGCAGCTCGGTGGCGGGCGGTGTCTTCCTCGCCCAGCCAGGCTGTTTATCCTCCTCGCTCGGGTTTCGGATGAATAAATTTGCCAGACAACAATGATATTACCCTCGTCTCAAAGACTTTATCAATTCGCGGTTGTCTCTCCGCTGATAGTTTTTTATTGAGCTGTCTGAGATGATTTCCAAAGAGAGGGCTGCAATTTCCACTATTAAGTAATTTGGGAGAGCAATTAGTGTGAATCTGGAAACTCCCTGTGTTGCTCCCGGATAAATCAACCTCTCGGCGAGAGCCGTGCTGAAAGAGCCGGGGCTGATTGATGGGGAACGGGGCGGGGGTTTGGCCGGGGAAACAACGAGGAGAGCGTTCCCTGCCCGGAGAGCCTGGGTGTGCGGTGCTGCGGGGGTTCAGGGGGTGCTGGGGACCCCCGGGGTTTCCTCTGGGGATGCACCCCCGTCCCCAAAAGGATTCTCTGCTGCCTGGAAGGGTTTTGCCTCTGCTTTGGGTCTCCCGGGGCAGATGGAGGAGGGCTGGAGGGGAGGAAATGAGGGAGGGCAGAGGAGATGCCAAATCCTCCCTCGCCCCAGGGTTCCGTGTGGGACTGGACCCGGGTCAGAACTGGGTGTTAAACTGGGACAGGGCTGGTTGGGATCAGATACAACGAAGATTTTTTTTTTTTTTTTAAGATGAGATGTGGCTGCTCCATCCCTGGCAGTGTCCAAGGGCAGGTTGGACAGGGCTTGGAGCACCCTGGGGTGGTGGGGTGCCCCTGGAAGGAGTCCCTGCCCATGGCTGGGCAGGAATGGGATTTAAAGGTCCTTTCCAACCCAAACCCTTCCATGATTCCATTCCCTGACACCACAGGATTGTCAAGGCCTCATACAGTGAGGCCCCACAGCCTGAGCTGCTGCTCCTGGTGCACAGAGCCCATCCCCTCTCCCGGGGAGAGTTCAGGGCTTTGATTTACACCTGATAAATCCCTGCTCCCGGTGCACAGAGCCCGTCCCCTCTCCCGGGGAGAGATCAGGGCTCTGGCCGTGATTTACACCTGATAAATCCCCGCTGGCAGCTCCCAGCGCCTCCCACATCCAGCACGGACGGGATCCCCCCGGGAGGATTTGCTCCATCGCCTCCTCAGCGCTTCCCTGGATCCCCCCCGCCGGCTGCTGGGGGACAATTCCCCTTCCCCTCGCCAGTCCCCAGCGTCACCCAGGGACAGGAGCAGCTCCGGGCAGGGGGGAAGCACAGGAACCATCCCAGCCCTCCAAGGTGATCCCAGGGAAGGAATTCCTGGCTGCAGGGAGCACTGGAGAGCCTCCACCCCTCCAGACTGTTGCTCCTTTTGGAGATTTTCCCGCTGGCTGCCGCTCCCCCCTCCACACCCCTCCGTAATCCACTAAGGGACCTCACATCTCCCTTTCTTGCTCCTTTTTTTTTTTTTTTAAAATTTTTTTTTCTGTTCCTAAAACAATTAGCTGGGCTCAAACCCTCTGCAATCCATCAATTAATAGGAGCTGCGGCAGTAAATTAAAGGCAAACAGGAACGACTGTGCTGGGATTAGGTCACTGAAACTATAAACTTTGGAACAAATCAGATTTCCTTGGGAAGGGAAATGGACAGCAGCGATATGTCAAGCCCTGAGATGAGACAGGCTCGGAGCAACTTCCCAGAGTCTCCTGACTTGGCTGCTGGATGCCAGAACTTCTTCCCCAGGGGAAGTTTTGGGGCTGCCAGACCCCGTTGCTGCTGCTGAGAGCTTGGATGGCCAAATAAACAAACAGGGAGAGAGGGGAAATGGGCGAGGGCTGGGCAGGGAGGCTGCAGGGACACTCTGGGCACCGGGCACTGCTGCCAGCCCTGGGCCCCTGTCCCCCGTGGGTGCTGCTCTGGGTTGTTTTGCTCTGGGTGGTTGTGCTCTGGGTGGTTGTGCTCTGCTGAAAGGTGGGGTTTGCTCATTTGCTGGGGAGGATGAAAAAGGAAAGCCTTGTAAATATGACTGCTGAGGTTTTGAGAATGTGAAACCTGTCAGTGAAATAGAATTGAGAGCAAGTTTCAATGTCTAAAGTTACTGGACAACTGGAGAACAACAGTGTGGCTGCTGAAGGTAATTAATCCCCTTTGATTAAACAATGCCCTTCTCCTCACCAAGAGCCCAAGGGTCAGAGCAGACCCTGCTGGCTTGGCAGGAGGGGTCCAAAGAGTCGTTTTTAGGGTTTAAAATATAACCCAGCATGGCAATGGAATGATTCTCACAGGCTGTGTGTAAATGCTGTAGGATTTGTATCTTGCACTGCACTGGTTGGTGTCAGTCAGAATGTTCAGTGTAGGAGAAGATTTAATGGATTGGAAGGGGAACCTCGCTCTCTTACTCCTCTCACTCCTCCTCTCCAGCTCTCTTTGCTCTCTTGCTCTTCTCTTCTTCTCTCTCTGGGGCTGCCCCGAGCTGCAGCTGCAGCTCCCAGCAGGGCCCCTTCACCCAGGCCCTGTGCAATAAATAAACCCCTGCTCCAGGAGCAGCCCTGACCCCAGAGATCTCCCACCGCCCTCCCACCCCTACACTCATTCCCAGTTCTCCCAGCGAGGTTCCTGCCCTGCCAGGGCAGCTGGGAATGGTGCTCAGGGCGCTCACAGCTCCGTGCCAGCTCGGGGAAAAGGGGATGAAAACCCTCCCCAAAGCCCAGGAGAGGGGCACAGCGGGGATTTCTGTCCTGGGGGAATGAGATCCTTGTCCTGGAGCTCTGGCAGGGCTCAGGCTGCCCCATCCTCGCTGCTGAGTGGGGCTCACCCATCCTCCCCTCCCCACAGAGGACCCACCCGTGCTGGGAGGCCTGGAGCAGGGATTTGCACCCTCCTGGCAGGACAATCCCAACCCCTGAGCTCCCATCAGCTCCAGACCCCCTGAGCCTCCTCCTCCTCACCCTCCCGCTGTCCCCGGCCACCCCACACGGGACAGGGGGACACGGGCCAGGCTCTGGAGCTGCGAACACCCCGGAGGGCTCCAGCAGCTCGGGTGTGCCCCTGGCTCAGCCCTCGCCTTCAGGAGGTGCTGCCAGCTGAATTCCAGAGTGTCCGGGAGGGAAACCTTCCCCGGGAGGGAAACCTTCCCCACCCTCCTCATCCTCCCTCCCTCCCTGCCATCTCCCCCCCAGGCTTTGCCCTCGGGGCTGGCGCTGCCGAGCCCGGGGGTCTCTGCTGCCTTCACCAGGAGTTCGCTGGTCCCCCCGTGGGTTCACAAACCCCTCCTGCCGCTGTCCCCAGCATTTAACCCCTTCACCGCTGCCCACGCCGCCAGCCCGGGGCCGGCGCATCCCCGCAGCTCCCCAAGCCTCGTTAGCGCTGCCTGGAGCGGCGTGGGAGCTGCAGGGCTCATCCTCGGCAGGAAAACAGCCCTCCCCGGCCTTTGATTTCCTCCTAATGATGTGCCTCAGCCACCCCCAGCCCGTTCAGAGCGTCAGGGGTGGGAGCAAACACCGCCAGCTCGGGGGCTGGGGGGGCTCCGGCTCCTCCCGGGGCTCCCACCCGGCGTGGGCCCCGTGGGCAGGGTCCGCAGGAGGCTCCAGGGAAAGGCTCTGCCCCGGGAAAATGAGGGAAAATGGCAATAAATCCACATTTTAGCAGAAGTTTTAATGGCGCAGAAATTCCGGGGCAGGGGGAGGGAATGGAATGGTGTTGGCATCCCCCAAAACCTCATTTTTGGTGATCCCTACAAACACAACTGGGACACTCCCCAGGGGGAGCAGGGGGGTTGCCAGGAAATCCCTGCAGGAAGAGGAGGATCTGCTCGGACCTTGGAGCTGCTAAACCTCAGAGCAGCTCCCCCAGGAGGGATGAACTCCCCAGGGATGAATTTGGGTCAATTTGCACCTAATTGCAATTAACACCTCCTCCCCTCCATCCCAGAGCTACCCACCCCTTGCTGAGCACACTTTATATTTTATTGATTATTGTTATTATTAATTATTATCGTTGCTGGGTCACACTCTGTGTGTGCTGAAGGATTACCCCGAGGCAGATTTGGGGGGTTGGATCTCGTTCAAAAAAATCACTCTGGATGCGTTTTTGCAGTCGTTGGCAATCCTGGAGCACAGTCACAGTTTTCGAGTCACTTGTGCATTAATGATGTTATTGGCATTAATGCATTAATGATGTTATTGGCATTAATGCATTCATTAGGTGTGATGGTTTTATTATTCATTATATTATTTATAATTATATTATAAATATAATTATAAATATAAATAATATAATTATAAAGAATATTATAAATATAAAGTGGTATTATTTGTGTTATTTATGTGATTAGGAGAACATAAAGAGTAAAACGGGCTTGGTTTTAAATTATAAAGATAGTTTTTTGATACACACTGAAAGGATAAAAATAAGGGAAAAAAATGAAAGGAAAAAAATAAATGAAAATTTTAAAATATTTTTTACAAGTTTTTGCTGTTTTATACTTAACATAAAAAAGACAAAAGCTGTAATTTTAGTTAGTTTTATTATTTAAAGATAATTTTTATTAGTTTTTTAGGAAAGGAGGGTGTTTTTTTGTTTTATAGAGACATTGTAAGGATTTGAAAGGAACTGTGAAATCTTACCTATTACATCGTTTTTTTAATACTGCACATGGGGTATGCATTTAAACATATTGCAAACTGGGGGGTTATTTTTTAAAGGCGAACTACTTTAGAGGTAAAGGACTTTTTGATTATTATTTTAAGGAACAGAGATATTTTTTTATTATTATTTTTTTACTACACACAGAAGGCTTTTATTTATCTCCTAACCCGGCAGTGTGGGTCCCTCAGCTTTGGGATAAAAACGTGCAGATCTGGGCAGGGTCTCTGAGCACCCTCAGTGTGTCACCCCCAGTGCAGGGACCCCGCAGGGCTTTCCTGGGGCACTGACAGGCACAGGGGCTGAGGAAACAATTCCCTGTTTTCCACAAGAGCTGGTGTGGTCAGCACAGGAGGGAAGGAGTGAGGAGGAGGAGGAGGGTTGGGATGGGAGCCCGGTCTTGGCAAACTTGGTCCAAGAAATTTTTATTTTGATAGGACTCTTTGCATTCCTTTTGAGCCTTAAAACCTCTCCTCCTCAAACCTCTCTGTTGGGGAGGATGAAAAAGGAAAGCCTTGTAAATATGACTGCTGAGGTTTTGAGAACATGAAACCTGTCAGTGAAATAGAATTGAGAGCAAGTTTCGATGTCTAAAGTTACTGGACAACTGGAGAACAACAGTGTGGCTGCTGAGGGTAATTAATCCCCTTTGATTAAACAATGCCCTTCTCCTCACCAAGAGCCCAAGGGTCAGAGCAGACCCTGCTGGCTTGGCAGGAGGGGTCCAAAGAGTCGTTTTGAGGGTTTAAAATATAACCCAGCATGGTCATGGAATGATTGGCACCCACTTGGTGCCATGGTCTAGTTGAGGTGTTAGAGCTGGGTTGGACTTGATGATCTTGAAGGTCTCTTCCAACCTAGAAATTCTGTGATTCTGTGATTTTTATAGGCTGCATGTAAATGCTGTAGGATTTGTGTCTTGCACTGCACTGGTTGGTGTCAGTCAGAATGTTCAGTGTAGGAGAAGATTTAATGGATTGGAAGGGGAACCTCGCTCTCTTACTCCTCTCACTCCTCCTCTCCAGCTCTCTTTGCTCTCTTGCTCTTCTCTCCTTCTCTCTCTGGGGCTGCCCCGAGCTGCAGCTGCAGCTCCCAGCAGGGCCCCTTCACCCAGGCCCTGTGCAATAAATAAACCCCTGCTCCAGGAGCAGCCCTGACCCCAGAGATCTCCCACCACCCTCCCACACCGCTCCTACGCTCTCCCTGCTCGGAGGGGAGGCCAATCCTGCTCCTGCTCCCAGCTCCCCCCGTCCCAGGGAACACCTGGGGTGCTGCTGCTGCTGCTGCTGCTGCTGCTCACACGCTGCCAGCAGCTGCTGCAGGCAGGATGTTTGCCACGCTCCTGCTGCTGCCTCCCTGCCCAGGGTGAGCACGGAGCCAGCCCCAGGCTGAGCTGGGGGAGCTGGATGTGCCAGCCTCAGCCTGCTGTCCCTGCTGTCCCTGCTGTCCCTGTGTCCCCTCCAGGTGTCACCCAGTCAGCTCATGGGGTCCCCTGGGTTTGGCCCCACCAGCCCGGGGTGACAACTGTGGGAAGAGAGGAGGGAGAGAGCAGGGAAATGCAGGGCAGGGAAATGCAGGGCAGGGAAATGCAGAGCAGGGGTGGGTTCATGCCTTCCACACCCAATTTAATGCCTTTAACCCCCTTTTTCCTGGCTCTGAGTGGGGACAGGGATGGGGAGAGCACAGACATTTCAGCCTGCTCTGGCATGTTCTGCTGGCCCCACAGAATTCGTAATTTTTTCTTCCCCTTCTCCTCCGGGTTGTATTTTCCCACACTCTCAACAAGAGCAGATCCCAGGAATTGTTTCCAACCAAAAACCATGAAGACTCCAGGGCTGATGCCAGGGGGAAGCTCAAGCAGCTCCCAGGAGCAGCTGGATGGAGGTTTGGGAGCAGCAGGCAGGGAACGCCAGGCAGGACTTGTGTGATCCTGGGGCTTCCAACATCAATCAATTCCCCAGGGAGGAGGGACAGGCTGGGAGAGGGCAAGGCAGCAAAGGAAAGTGGGATTTGCAGCTGGAGAGGCTGGGATAACCGTGGGATAACTCACCTGGGATAACTCACCCTGAGTTAACTCACCCTGAGTTAACTCTGGAATAATTTACCCTGGAATAACTCTGGGATAACTCACCCTGGAAAAATTCTGGGATAATTCTGGGATAATTCACCCTGGGATAACTCACCCTGGGGTAACTCACCTGGGATAATTCACCCTGGGATAACCTGCTCAAACCTCTGCTGGCAGCACCTTCACACCAACAAATTCTCCACCTTCAGCTCCCCTCAATCTTCCCTTCCCTGCCTCCACCTGAATCACAGTTTTCCGTGGCTGTTTCGGGGTTTTCAGTGGCTGTTTCAGGGTTTTCTGGGTTTTTTTGGGGGGTTTTGGGGTTTTTTGGGGTGTTTTTGGGCAGGGAGATGCCTGCAGGGAGAGCGGGAGGTTCAGACACTGGCTAATCCTGTTAGGAAGGCAGTGGTTATTGCAGGGCTTCCAGTGGGACCTGCTAAATGAACCATAATTCTGTAATGAGATTTCCTTTTCCCGGCCAGACTAAATGTTCTTGGCCACTGGGAATAAGAGGTCGGGGAGAGGCGGGGTGGGGGGAGAAGGAGAAGGAAAAATCAAGAGAGAGAAAGAAGAAGAGGAGGGGGAGCCTGGCCCGGGCTGCTCTCTCTGGGCTGCAGGGGAGGGTTTGAAGAGCTCTGGCTCTGGTGGCTTTTTCCAGGGCTGGAGGCTGCCCTGGCCTCCCTGCAGGGTGTTGATAGGGCCCTGAGAGCAAGAAAAACACCTCCGAGGTTGTGTTAGCACTGCAAACCCTGGGGAAGGCGGGAGAGGCTTCTCTGGGGAGCAGCAGGGTGCTGGGGAGGGCAGGGGAGCAGGGAATGAACGGGCTGTGAGGGGAGCTCGGGCTCTGGAGGGGCGGGGAGCTCTTTGTGCGGGAGCAGAATTGCACCAGAGCTCTCCCATCACCCTCCCACCCCGTTCCTGCGCTCTCCCTGCTCTGAGGGGAGGCAAATCCTGCTCCTGCTCCCAGCTCCCCCTCTCCCAGGGAGCACGGGAGTGGGGGCTGCTCTGACTCGGAGCAGGGGGAGGTCAGCAGCTTCCTGGGGTGGGAGCACCACCCTGGGCTGGGGCAGCTCCAACCCCGTCCTGGTTCATCCCTGGGGCTCCTTTGGCCCTGGGGTGAAGCCAGGGAGGAGGAGAATGGGAGCCCTGGAAACTTTGGGGTTCAGGTGAGAGCTCCTGGCAGGGATTGGGATCAGCTCAAAGGTCATCAGGCCCCAAAATTCCACCCCACCCCTGCCTTGGGCAGGGACACCTCCCACTGCCCCAGGCTGCTCCAAACCCCACCCAGCCTGGCCTTGGGCACTGCCAGGGATCCAGGGGCAGCCACAGCTGCTCTGGGCACCCTGTGCCGGGGCCTGCCCACCCTCCCAGGGAACAATTCCTGCCCAATCTCCCATCCAGCCCTGCCCTCTGGCACTGGGAAGCCATTCCCTGTGTCCTGTCCCTCCAGCCCTTGTCCCCAGTCCCTCTCCAGCTCTCCTGGAGCCCCTTTAGGCCCTGGCAGGGGCTCTGAGCTCTCCCTGGAGCTTCTCCTCTCCAGGTGAGCACCCCCAGCTCTCCCAGCCTGGCTCCAGAGCAGAGGGGCTCCAGCCCTCTGTGGCCTCCTCTGGACTGGCTCCAGGAGCTCCAGGTCCTTCCCAGAATGGTTTGGCTGGGAGAGCCCTTGAAGCTCATCCCATTCCCCCCCTGCCATGGCCAGGGACACCTTCCACCACCCCAGGCTGCTCCAAGCCCTGTCCCCCCTGGCCTTGGGCACTGCCAGGGCTGTGGCAGCCGTGCAGGAGCAGCAATAAATGCACTGCTGAGTGTTCAGGGCAGGGTTTGGGTGCTGTGGGAGCGGGCAGGACGTGCTGTGCTCAGGGCAGAGGGAGCAGTGTCCCTCAGCTCTCCAGAGCAGAGGGGCTCCAGCCCTGGGAGCAGCTCCGTGGCCCCTCAGCAGCTCCAGGTCCCTCCTGTGCCGGGATCCCGCTGGCTGCAGCTCTCCCACCCTCCCAGCACGGCCCCATCAAGGCACCGGTGCAATCCCAGTCTCTGCCATTCCCACATCCCTCCTTTCCTCCCCCTCCAGCTGTCCCCACACTTCCCAAATTTTCCTCTCCCCACCCCGGGCTGAGAGGCCTCCCAGGGGAGCAGGGCGGGGTGGGGAGTGCTGCAGGCAGGCAGGGATCCAGGGCTCTTTCCCTGCTCGCTCCTGGTCCCATTCAGGGTTTGGTCCTTCTCTCTTCTCTTCTCTTCTCTTCTCTTCTCTTCTCTTCTCTTCTCTTCTCTTCTCTTCTCTTCTCTTCTCTTCTCTTCTCTTCTCTTCTCTTCTCTTCTCTTCTCTTCTCTTCTCTTCTCTTCTCTTCCCTTCTCTTCCCTTCCCTTCCCTTCCCTTCCTTCCCTTCCCTTCCCTTCCCTTCCCTTCCCTTCCCTTCCCTTCCCTTCCCTTCCCTTCCCTTCCCTTCCCTTCCCTTCCCTTCCCTTCCCTTCCCTTCCCTTCCCTTCCCTTCCCTTCCCTTCCCTTCCCTTCCCTTCCCTTCCCTTCCCTTCCCTTCCCTTCCCTGCCTTCCCCTGCTCCAGGAATTCCTGGTGCTCCTGTGAAACCCCTGGGCTCTGGCTCTCATCCAGCGGGCAGGTGAGAAAAAAAATGAAAAATATAAAAAAATTCTTGGATATTTTTTATTTTTCCCTTTGAAGTTTGTGCTGCAAACCTGGTGGCTCAGCCTGGTCCTTTCTGTGCCTTTTTTTCCTCCATTTTTTTAACGGGATTTGGGGAGGAATTGGTTCTTTTCCAGCCTTTCATGGGGCAGTGCCTGGCTGGAGCAGGTTCTTTGTGAGGTTGTTTTTCCTGTTTGCTTTCAGCCTCCAGTCCCTCCCTTGGGCTGCACGGGTGGGCACCTCCCGCTCCCAATTCCCAGTTTTTTTCCAGCCCATCAGCTGCTCCTGCTGCAAAACAGCCTGGGATGAGGAGGGGGAAAATGAGTTTGCTAAAAATGAAATAAAATGAAGTAAAATGAAATAAAATAAAATGAAGTAAAATAAAGTGAAGTAAAATAAAATAAAATAAATATGATAAAATAAAATATGATAAAATAAAGTGAAATGGATAAAAGAAAAGAAAAGAAATAATAAAAATAAAATAAAATAAAATATGATAAAATAAAGTAAAATAGATAAAATAAAGTAAAATAAGAGAAAAGAAAATATAAAAATAAAATAAAATAAATATGATAAAATTAAATATGATAAAATAAAGTTAAATAGATAAAATTAAAAGAAAAGAAAAGTAAAGAAAATAAATAATAAAAATAAAATAAAATATGATAAAATAAAGTAAAATATATAAAATAAAGTAAAATAAGAGAAAAGAAAAGATAAGAAAAGATAAAATAAAATTAAAGTAAAATAAAATAAAATAAGATAAAAGAAAAGAAAATATTATAAAATACAATTAAAATGATAAAATAAAATAAAATAAAATAAAATACAGTGGTTTGGATGCTGGCTCTCCTTGGCATCCTGAGCACCTCTCCTCCCTCCTGTTCCTGGTTATCCCACCCTGGTGCAGAAAACACTGTGGGGTTGGGTCTGTCTGGCCCGTGGGGCTCCGTCCTCCCCAGGACCCAGCCTGGAATGAGCCATCCCAAAGAGCTGGAGGGCAAGTGGAGGTGCAAGGAAAGCCTGGAAATCAAACCAGGTGGGGCCCCTGCCATGTTTCCCTGGCACGGAGAGACAGGATATCCCCGGATTTCCCCTCCTCCCCGGCAAACTGGGCAGGATCCAGGCAGGCTCTGGCTGTGCCCAGCGTGGAATGGTGGAATGGTTTGGGGTGGGAGGGAGCTTGGAGCTCATCCTGTCCCCCCCAGCCTCTGCTCCCCCTGCTTGCTCCAGTCCCTGCCCAATCTGGTTGAAACTCTCCCCTGCCCGCCCCCCTGAGCGCTCTCCCTCTGGCCAGCTCAGTTTCTTGAGGGGCTTTGGAGGAATATCTCAGGGGACAGGATAAAAGATTCCAGAAGAGGCTCTTACCCCAGGATCAGTCCAAGGCTTTGTTCTCGAAGGGTTCCAGGGCAGAGAGAGAACAAGGAAGAGCATGGGTTTATCTGGTCTGTGTCTCAGGAGAGAGAGCTGGGCCTGAGCCAGTTGGTTCAAGATAAGGGAAGGAAGGGTCCAACTCCATGGTCACAGGCTTCAGGGGGTTCTGGGGAAAAACCATTCCCCAGAGGAATACAACATCTGGCCTTGGACACCCCCAGGGATCAGGGATCCTCTCCCTGGCTGGGATCCATCCCTGGCTGGAGGAAAACATTTTGTAACCCCCCCGAGCCCAGCTGGGATTTCTGGGCAGCAATTCCACCCTTGGTGGGGTTGCCATCGCCCTCTGGATGTGTCCAGAGGGGAAATCCTCCAGATCTTAAACACAGCGACCATTTCCCTTCTCCAGCAGCACCAAAACTCTGGAAGGTTTGGGGGTTTTGTTCTTCTTTTTGGGGATTTACCCAAAATCCAGCTGGGCTTTACCCCTCTGCCTCGTCCTGAGCCACCCAGCAAAATTCGCTGAGCTCAGGATGGGTTTGGGAGCTGTGGGGAAAGGGTGCCTGGAATGGGGTGGGGTAAAACCAGGGGGCTGGGAGTTGGGCTGGATTTGGGCTGGATTTGGGCTGGAATCCACCTGTGGGATCTCACAGGGGGTGTCAGGGGCGCTTTGGACTCCAGGCAAAATCTCCATCAGCCTCCCTGGGGATGCCAGCCCTGCACAGGGATGGGGCACTGCTGGCCCCAGGGAGCTGCTGAGCCCCAGTTCCCTCCCCTTACTGGGACCAGTCCTGCCCCCAGGAGCCTGAAATCCCAGGGGCTGCCCTGGGGCAGGATTTGGCTGTGGGGAACCTCTCCCAGGGGGATCACTGTGGTCTGGAGGGAGCCAAAAAGCTCAATGTTGGCTATTTTATTTTATTTTATTTTATTTTATTTTATTCTATTCTATTCTATTCTATTCTATTCTATTTTTTAATTTTATATTTAATTTTATATTTAATTTTATATTTAATTTAATTTAACATTTTATTTTATCATATTGTATTGTATTTTATAGGGTATTTTATTTTATTTTATTTTATTTTATTCTATTCTATTTTATTCTATTCTATTTTATTTTAATTTTTAAATTTTATATTTAATTTTATATTTAATTTTATATTTAATTTAATTTTATATTTTATTTTATCATATTGTATTGTATTGTATTTTATTTTATTTTATTTTATTTTATTTTATTTTAGGCCTGGCACATCCAAATCTCCTTCTGGGGCTTGTGCTCAGCTCTGCTGGCTGGGCTGGGCTTTGTTGGCTCAAAGCAAAATGGTTTGGGGGGCTGAGAAGGAGCTGGTAAATGTCTCCAGATTCCAGAAGTTTCCCTATCCCATTAAAGCCGTGCCAGGAATAAATCCAAATTCCTGGCACAGCATCTGCAAACTTCTCCTCACTCGGTGGGAAGGCTGAGCAGGGGGGTTTTGTTGGATTTGGGGAAGAAAAGGGGGGAGATCTGACAGCTCCATCTCTGGAGTTCTTGTTTGTCCCTCTTTTTTTGGGAATTGGGCTGGGAGAGATCCATGGCAGCTGTTTAGGATCAGGGTGAACATGAGTTTGAGGCTTTTTTTTTTTTTTTTTTAATTATTATTTGGCTGGGCTGTGATTAATTTGGGAGCTGGGGTTTGCCTTCCACATGGGCACCTTCTCCTTGCTCTTTGTGCTCCAGGCAGGCTGGAGGGAGCTGGGATGTGGAATCGTGGGATGGTGTCCTGGTTTGGAAAGACAGGTGTCTGCCAGGGAAAGCTGGAGTTCCCCTTGGAATGGAGAATGCAAACCCCTCACCCCCTCCAAATGATAATTTTGCAATTCAGGGCTTTCAGGCAAAGATTTGGGAATAGGAATAACAGTTCTTTACTAGGAATAGTAACAATACAAATGGAGTAGAAAAAACAAACCAAAACAAGCAAACAAACAAACAACAATTTTGGAGAACCCTGACAGAGTCAGAGCTCCAACCTGACACCCTGTTGGTCAGGGTGCTGGGAGCAGCCCACAGTGAGCCCTCCTGGAGTGGCAGATGTGGTTCTGTTGGAGCAGGGATGATCCTGAGAGAAAAGGGTCCAGAGATGGTGAGAAGGGTCCAGGGATGGTGAGAAGGGTCCAGGGATGGTGAGAAGGGTCCAGGGATGATGAGAAGGGTCCAGTGATGGTGAGGAGGACACAGGGATGGTGAGAAGGGCCCAGGGACGGTGAGAAGGGCCCAGGGATGGTGAGAAGGGTCCAGGGATGGTGAGAAGGGTCCAGGGATGGGGAGAAGGGCCCAGGGATGGTGAGAAGGGCCCAGGGATGGTGAGAAGGGTCCAGGGATGGTGAGAAGGGTCCAGGGATGATGAGAAGGGTCCAGTGATGGTGAGGAGGACACAGGGATGGTGAGAAGGGCCCAGGGACGGTGAGAAGGGCCCAGGGATGGTGAGAAGGGCCCAGGGATGGTGAGAAGGGTCCAGGGATGGTGAGGAGGGCCCAGGGATGGTGAGAAGGGTCCAGGGATGGGGAGAAGGGCCCAGGGACGGTGAGAAGGGTCCAGGGATGGTGAGAAGGGTCCAGGGATGGTGAGAAGGGTCCAGGGATGGGGAGAAGGGCCCAGGGATGGTGAGAAGGGCCCAGGGATGGTGAGAAGGGTCCAGGGATGGTGAGAAGGGTCCAGGGATGATGAGAAGGGTCCAGTGATGGTGAGGAGGACACAGGGATGGTGAGAAGGGCCCAGGGACGGTGAGAAGGGCCCAGGGATGGTGAGAAGGGTCCAGGGATGGTGAGGAGGGCCCAGGGATGGTGAGAAGGGCCCAGGGATGATGAGAAGGGCCCAGGGGTGGTGAGAAGGGCCCAGGGATGGTGAGAAGGGTCCAGGGATGGTGAGAAGGGTCCAGGGATGGTGAGGAGGGCCCAGGGATGGTGAGAAGGGCCCAGGGATGGTGAGAAGGTCCCGCTCTCCCTCCAGGAATCCAGTGGAACCAGATCCCTGGTGTTCCTGTGTCTCAGTTTTTATCCAGGCGGGAATGGTTGGCTCCCCACACTGGGTGCAGCATCTCCCACGGGATGATGGAATGTGTCCTGCCCCTGCTGAGCCTTCATGGCCCATCAGCAGCAGAGATCCCCTGGAGGGAGGGCAGGTGGTGACAGAGATAACAAACACTGCCCCACCTGGTTTGAACAGCTGGCCCATTATCAGAAGGCACTGCCCCCCTCCCCCCAGAGTTACAAGAGATAAGGAAAAACATCTCCCAATTGCTTTCAGCAGATAGAATACACATTTTTGGTTCCATAACCCAAGACAGATGGCTTGGGTGGGACAGGACCTTAAGGATCTCATTCCATGGGCAGGGACACCTCCCACTGTCCCAGGCTGCTCCCAGTCCCAATGTCCAGCCTGGCCTTGGGCACTGCCAGGGATCCAGGGGCAGCCACAGCTGCTCTGGGAATTCCATCCCAGCCCCTCCCCACCCCCCCAGGGAACAATTCCTGCCCAAAATCCCGTCTAACCCTGCTCTCCCTGCTCTCTCCTCCTTGTGGGATCCCCAAATTCCCCGTTTATTGGGGGCAGCAGGGCACTGGGGCCTCCTCCCTGCAGGGACTTTGCTGCTTGGTGCTGGATTATTTTTATCATATTATTATTTTTTTTTTTTTCCCCTCCTTGCTCCTCTTTAGAAACGAAGAACCCGGCAGCAGCTGTTTCTGTGCTTTTGGGTTTGCTTTGTGCTGGGGTTTTTTTTTTTTACTTTTTTTTTTGCAGTGAATGCTGCGCAGATTTGGCTTATCAGGCTCGTCAGGCTGCTCCAGCCCTGCCTCCCCTCCCCGGCCCTATTTACCCACGGCCCCGCTGACGCAGGGCCCTTTCCTGCCTTTGTCACCACCCACCCCAAGGTGCTCCGGCGATAACTTTTCACTCCAGATTAGGGGATTTGGGGCTTTTCAAAAGAGCCTTTAACCCACAGCCCTCAGAAATGTGTCACTCCGCTGGAAAAGGAAAAAAAAAAAAAAAAAAAAAGAGACAAAAAAAGATTTAAACCTCGAAATTTTCTGCTTAAGGTTGGCAGGCGAGTGGTTTTGCTGGTTTGTAATTGGAATTGATCTAAAGGTTCAAAGGTGCCGATCGCGGGGGAGGCCCTGATCCCACCGGGAAGGCACGGGCTGGAAATAGGGGCTCAGATGGCACGAAATCCCGGGAAACCGGCTGGTTTTAGCTGGCTTTAATGATCTCCATTCGGCTGATTCCAGCCGAGCCGTGGAGCTCTGCTGCTGCTGCTGCTGCTGCGGAGCATCTGCCCCCGAAGCTCCAGCTGCTGGGGATGGCTCAGCTCAGACACTTGTGCCTCAAAACAGGGTTTGCATCTGAATAACCCAGGAGTCACTCCAGCCCCTTTTCAGGCTGCCTAAAGCGGGGCTTTTGTTGGTTGTTTTTGTGGGGTTTTTTTTCCATCTAAATTACACCCCGGATTTACAAGAAGTCCTTGAACTTTGAACGCGTCCTTAGAATGATAACGAGAGCAATCTGGGTTTTGATGGGAAGGTGGCAGGGCTCGGGGCTGGAGGAAATGTGACTTTTGAAGGGAGGGGAGGGAGGGGGGTTCGTGTTTTGAAGCGGAATTAAAAAAGAAAACGCCAGGCGAGGCAGACAGGCCCTTCCATCCCCTGTAACAGCGATGAAACACGAATTCATCCCCCTGGAATTCCTTGTTTGTGTGCTCCCACTAATCTCATTTCTTTGGTGTCTGTACGAAGCTGGAGATAGTTGAATGCCAGGAGCCAAATTCTCTCGGACTAATATCTTTTTATTAGATTTGCTGCGTGCGTGTGCGCCCACGTGTGAGCCAGAGAGGTCACCCCTCATCACCCCCCTGGTGCCCCGGCAGGAGGAGAGGAGCTCCAAGGAGCCTTTTCCCGCTCTGACCCCCAGGCCGGTGGCATAAAAGCCACTTTTATGTCCCGACTCAAAGGTCTGGGACAGAAATGTGGCTTTAGCTGGGGTTTCCAGGTGTCTCGTTGGATACCGAGGTTTCTGCCGGGATATTTCTGCCTGGCCCTCGAGGGCTGTGACAGCTTCTGGAAGCGGGGGGCAAAGACTTTTCCCCTAAAATGTGGTGGGGAAGGAGGGATGGAGGGGCTGGGAGCTGTTTTAAAAGCCAGCTAGGGCAGCTGAACTCCGGGGTTTGAAGGGTTTGAGCGAACCCCGGGTTAGCTGGAACCCCGGCCCGTGTGAGCGCCCGCCCCCAGCGCGGTGCCGAGGGGGCGATGCCCGGGAAGGGCCCGCCAAGGGGACCCGAGGGGACAGCGGGTGCCACCTGCGCCCCGGTGGTGGCGGTGACAGCAACCCAGCCCCGGCCCGTCCCGGCTGCCGCGCTCCGAGGGAAGAGCGAAGGCTCACTGCCACCTCTAGGCAGAGCCCAGCATCGGCGCTGCCTCTAAACTGGAGCACGGGCAGGGACAATCCTGGGATTTGTCCCAAATCGCCGCAGTGGCAGTGCCAGACCCCGCTCTCAGCTGCTCTCTCTCTCTGTGTGTGTGTGTGTGTGTGGCGTGTGCGCCGTTCCGCGGCTCCCGAAGCTTTGGGGTATAAATACGTTCAGCCCTTCCTTTAGTCCGCGGGGCTTTAATCCCCCGCACGCATTTCCAGCCGCGTGGAAATCGCAGCCCAGTGACTCCCCGGCTGCCGGGGAGCTGGTGTGCGTGTGTGTGTGTGTGTGTGTGTGTGTGTGTGTGTGATCCCTGCCGAGGCCACGCCGAGCATCCTGAGCGCCACATCCCCGGCCGGGAGCTGCGGCTGAGGCACCCGGCTCCCCAAAGAGAGAGGTGCGTGAGGGAGGAGGGCAGCGGCAGAGGCGAGGCAGCGGGCTGGGCGGGCTGGGGAAGGGAAATTCGGGCGTTCGGATTCGGTTTCTGCCCCTAACCTCGGGCGGCATATGGCCGGGAGCGAGCGGCGCTGAGCTGCTGACAGAGGAGGAGCGGGGGGAAGCGGGCGGCAGCGCTGCGAGGGGCGGGGAGGCGGCTCTGCCCTCTCCCGAGCAGTTTTTTTTGGGGGGGATAACTTCGCGGGCAGCACCGCTGGGATTTGCTGCCGGCTGTGGGAAAAGGGGGGGAGAGCAACTTCCATGGAGGAGGCTTGGGGATGGGGGGGAGCCGGGAGCTGCTCCCTGGGGCTGCCCGGGGAGGAGGAGGAGGAGGAGGCTGGGTGACAAGGACGCGTTCCCGGGGCAGAAATCCTGTCCCCAGACGCTTTCTGCTGGAGGGAGGGCGGTGCAGCGCTTCGCTGTCACACCGGGAGCGGTGTGGGGAAGGGGCTCGGTGCACCTTCTCCATCCATCCACAGCCCAACCTCTGCCTCCTCGGTTGTTTATGAGCCTCCGAGCCTTGCCGTGCCTTCCCGGCTGACTCACGGCTTCCAGCTGGAGGGAAAGGCTACCTGGGGCTGCTCCCCGGACGCTCAGGGGCCGGCGGCTCCCTCCCCGCAGGCACACTTTGCTCCTGGCTCACGGGGCTTTCCGGGCAGCAGCAAAGCTCCCGGGGATCCCAAAACCAGCCCTGGCCCACCCCGTTTCCACGGGTGGGGGGAAGGAAGTGCTGCCGTGCCCTGTCAGTGTGTGTCAGGGTGAGTTTTAAAAAAGGCTGGAGGTGGCACTGGGTGCCGCGGTCTAGGTGAGGTGTTAGGGCTGGGTTGGGCTCGGTTTGATCTTGGAGGTCTCTTCCAACCTGGTGATTCTGTGATTGTGTGTGAGATTCTGTGTGATTCTGTGTGAGATCTCTGTGTGAGATTCTGTGAGATCTCTGTGTGTGATTCTGTGATTCTGTGAGAAATTCTGCGTGAGATCTCTGTGTGAGATTCTGTGTGATTCTGTGATTCTGTGTGTGATTCTGTGTGTGATTCTGTGATTCTGTGTGAGATCTCTGTGTGATTCTCTGTGTGATTCTGTGGTTCTGTGTGAGATTCTGTGTGAGATTCTCTGTGTGAGATTCTCTGTGTGATTCTCTGTGTGATTCTGTGTGAGATTCCCTGTGTGATTCTGTGGTTCTGTGTGAGGTCTCTGTGTGATTCTGTGGTTCTGTGTGATTCTGTGGTTCTGTGTGATTCTCTGTGTGATTCTGTGATTCTCTGTGTGATTCTCTGTGTGATTCTCTGTGTGATTCTCTGTGTGATTCTGTGATTCTCTGTGTGATTCTCTGTGTGATTCTGTGGTTCTGTGTGAGATGAGGCCCGTGGATGAGCAGAGCTCTGTTCCCTGGGATCCCGGGCTGGTTCCTGGGCTGGGATGCTGCCGAGGGTGGTGGGTGGGAGAGCTGGACCTCCAACGCCGTGTCCTGGAGTGGCACAGGGAGCTCTGCTCCCCCGGGCCAGGGCTCTGCTTCCTCTGACGGATCTGCCTCGCCGGCAGGAGGAGCGGGAGGTGCTGGGGCGGCTCTGGCAGCGCAGAGCCCCCTCAAACAGGTGACAGCACAGCCACCAGCCCCGCCTGAGCCTGCATCTGCCTGCACCCCTGCCCAAGGAGCTGCCCTGGCTGCCAGCAGCCCACAGAGCAGCTCCAGGCTGTGAGCCCCGCAAGGAGAAGGGTTCAGAGTTTCCCAGCCCGGGCTGAGCTGCCCGTGGCCAGCCCGTGCTGGGTCACGAAGTCCTTTGTCCCCGGGGTGTGCCCGCTGCTCCCCGCGCGGGGCAGCGCTCCCCGGCCGCCGGATCAGAGCCGTGTCCTCGCTCTGAGATGAGCCCTCCCGGCTCTAACCGGGCACAGTCATGTTTTCCTTGGCCCCAGACAGCCCCAGCTCTGCCAGGAGGGGCGGGACGGGGGAGGC
This sequence comes from Phylloscopus whistleri, assembly GCA_017589585.1. NCBI lineage: Eukaryota > Metazoa > Chordata > Aves > Passeriformes > Phylloscopidae > Phylloscopus > Phylloscopus whistleri. Next base: position 7,486,933 of record JADMLD010001548.1, on the reverse strand, counting down.
AGCCCCGCTGCCGCTGCCGCATTTGCCCGTCCTCTCCAGCCCTGCACAGCTCCCGGCGCGCCGGGCAGGAGCGGGGCTGCTCCGCTCCCCCTGCGCCCTGGGAAGTTCTGCGATTGAATCTCCTTGCCGTGCCCTGCGCTGCTCCCTCCGCCTGCCGCGGCTGCCCACGGGCTGGGCACCCTCCCCGGGCTCAGGACACCTCTGCCCGCCCCGGTGGGAGCCTCCTGCTGGGCTGGGGGGCAGGTGAACCCGGCAGCCCTGCCCGAGAGCCCGCTGGGTTTATATAATATAATATAGCCATAATTGTGTGTTTGTTGTTGCCATGGGAATGAGCGCAATCGCGAAGGCTGGGGACTGATGTCGAGCCTGGGTCTGCTCTGGGCCGTGTTGGGGGCAGATGAAGAGTCAGGAGGGGAAATGGGGTGAGGAGACCCTCGGCTCCCTGCCCCTTCGTGCAGCCCAGGGGCAGCTCCGGCAGCTGAGGCGCGGGGCCGTCCCGGCTCCGCCTGGCTGCGGGCTGGGAGCGCTGGGAGCTCCCGCAGGAATGCCGGTGTCTGCCCTGGGCACCGAGCAGCCACGGGGGGCTTCCTGCTGCCAGGAAAAGAGGGGGATTTTCCTCAGCACAACCCGCCCGGGAGCAGGACTGTGGAGGCTGGGAAGGGACTCGGGGGCCGCTCAGCCCCTCCGCCGCCCCCCGGGGCAGGCAGAGCCCCCCGCTCGCCCGGGGCAGGCTGAGTCAGGCCCGCGGGGGGTGAAGCGGAGCTTCCCAGCAACAAGTGCGGGCCGGGGGGTGTCTCTGAGCCCTTTAATTGGTGGGGGAGTCGGGGGGGAGGTGGGCGATGCCCCCCGGCAAAGGGAGGGAGGGAGGGGGGGGGGAAAGAAAAGCCGGGCTGGAAATGAGGTTATATAAAAGATGTATGATTCGGAGAGCCGAGTGTCTCCTAATGAGGGCTGCACCGGCTCGCTCCACACCCATAAAAACCCCGGTTGGACGTCAAGGCGGATTCGTTTCGGTGATGATGCTGGGATAAAGGGGCGCAGCAGCGAGCACTGCCTCCCCCACCCCCCGTGCCAGCCCAGCCGAGCCCAGCGCCGCGCCGGGCTCCGTCCCTGCCCAGCCGCCGGGAGCGATGCGGGGCCGGCCGCGGGGCACGGCTCCTCTCCGCCGCACGGTAGGTGCCTCCCCGGCCCCGCACCGGGCGCCGCTTCTCCCAGGAAACTTCGCAGGGGCTGCCGGAGACCGTGCGCCCCGTCGGAAGCGCCGCCGCCGCCTCCGGGCACCGGGGCCGCGCCCCTGCCCGTGCCCGGGGGAAGGGGAGGCGGCGGCGGCACCGCAGCCCTGCCGGTGCGGACACCCCGTGCCCGCAGAAAGCCGCCTGGCTGCTCCGGGTGATGCTCCAGCTCGCCCCCCGGCCCCGGGACACGCTCTGGGGTGTCCCCCCCCAACCCCGTCCCTCCGCACCCCGCGAAGTTCCGAGGCGGCTGCGGGCAGCGGGGTCTCCCTGCCCCGCCACTCGGAGCAGCCAGCCGGGATGGGGCTCGGGGGCTGCGCCGGGGCAGGGAGCGCGGTGTGCCCGGGGCGGTGCGGGGGTGGCAGGAGAGCAGCGAGCCCGGGACAGGCGGCGCCGTGCCCGGGGAGCGCAGCGAGCGCAGCCGGGGCGGGCGGGGGCCGGGGGCCGTCGCTCCGGGGAGCGCAGGGGAGCGGCAGCGGCCGCTTTCCCGAGCGGGGTTGGCAGGGCGGTTTCACGGGCAGGGCAAGGGGGGCAGCTTCTGTGAAATGCCGGCCTGCCCGGGGAGGGCAGCTCTCCCCGGGGATGCCGTTTCCCGGGAGAGGCGGTTTTTGGGAGGCGCGGGGCATCGTCCCGTTGTCCCGGGGGGGATGAGGCTGATCCAGCCGCCTCCCCAGAGCTGTCCCGGGTGCTGAACTCCGCCCGGAGCTCCGCGGCTCCCGAGCCGCCGGATCCCGACGGGGAGAGAGCTCGGGATCGATGGCAGCCGCTGCCGCCGAGCCCCGCGCTGGGGCGGGGAGTGACCCGCGCCGGGTCCTGCCCTCGCTGTTTGCCCTGTCCCTGTGGGGCCGGGATGTCCCAGCTGTCCCCAGGGTGTCCTCGCTGCCCCCGGGGCACTGACCCCCGTTCGGCCCGGGGCGGGGAGGAGACTCCCCAGCGCGGCCGCAGCCCTCGGGATGTCCTGCTGACGGCCGGCTCCCGTCCTTTGGGGAGCACGGGGGTTCAGCCCGGCTCGTTCCCCCTCCCTGTGCCCACCGCGGAGCTGGCGGGTCCCTCCGGGTGAGCCGGGGGTGCGGGCGGGGGTCGCTGCCGCAGGGGTGGGAGGGGGCGAGCCCCGCTTGCCCCGCTGGGCTGGCAGCCGGCAGCTCTCGGCTCTCACCGGCAAGGCGGAGGGGGAAAGGGCTCTTTGTGCGGGCACATCTGGCACATCTGGCGGCGGGGGTGGGCTCCCGGGTACCCCCAGCCCAGGTGCAGACATTTTTCTCCCGACGCGTCCGAGTTGTGACTGTCGGGAGGAAATTCTGGCAGGCGACTCGACAACGATCCGCCGAGCCCCCGAGGAGCGGATCCGCCTCTCGCTGAGATGGAGGGGAAGTGTCTCCTTCCTTCCTTCCCTCCCTCCCGGGGGAGCAGGGGCTGTCTGGCCTGGGAGACGGGGGGGATCGCAGGGGCAGTGCAGCCGAGGGGGGCTTGGCTGCTTGAAGCGCCAGCTCCTCTTCCTCAGCCACATCCCCGAGTGCCGGCGGCTCCGGCAGACGGGAATCGACAGGGATGATCACACAGAAGCCGCGGGGAGGCTTTGGGAGCAGGGAGGGGGGGAAATCGCTCTCCCAGGAAATTCCACCTGCACCTTTCCCTTGGTTGTCATTTTCCGTTCCAGGTCTCAGTGGGGAAGCCTCGTTTGAAGAATTTAGGCTTGCATCAGCGATTCCCTCCTCCCTCTCTTTTCTCCCAGCTCGTATTTCCCAGAATATTTCCTTAAAGACGCCACAAAGTCAGGCACAGACTCGGCAGTTGGGAATGTTTGCAAACAAACTCCGGGCGCGGAGTCTCTTCCCCCGCAGCTCGGAGGGGCCGTTCCCTGCTCAGGTACCGCTCTGGGTGAAGCATCACAGCCCCTCCGGAGCCCGGGACAGGGACAATTCCCGGTGCCCTTCGGATGCTGTTTGTTCCCCCCGCCAGCGCCACAGCTGCCAGCGAGAGGCCATCTTAGGCTGAGGGGTTTGGGCTGAATCCTCCTTGGAATCCTCCTCGCTCGGAATTAACGCCGTGTGGCTGCTCACGGGGAGGGCTTGGTCCTCCCTCGCCCTCAGGGCCATTTCGGCCCTGTCAGGTTTTTTTTTTTTCTCCTCCCCTGCCTCGCCTGTGTATTTTGTCTTTTCCATTTCAGTGGTGTGTCTGTACAAAGGCTTAGGAAATCTGCCAGATTCCCTAAATCAGTGCCTGAAAACAACTATTTTTAGTAACCGATAAGTCACATGAGCTGGGCTCGCACAGATTAGCATTTTACCTTTCCCGAGTAGCGAGGATATTGTTTGATACTTGTTGATACCATCAATTTTCCCCCAAAGAAACCCAACCCCGATAACGAGGGGCCGGCTCGGAGAGGCAGCTCTCAGATGCCTTTGTTCTACTCCCACTGCTCTGATCGTATCTGTGCGTTAAATCAAATCTATAGATGCAATCTGATCCCTCCAAAAATAAACGTATTGTGTCCCGAGGAGGCCTGCGAGCCACGGGCTGGCTGAGGCTGGATAAATCAGCTCGTCACAAATGAGCCCTGATGGGCTGTGCCTGATAAGGGACCCCGGGTTGTCACTCCTGAGGGGCTGTGTGTGATAAGGGACCCCGGGTTGTCACCCCTGATGGGCTGTGCCTGATAAGGGACCCCGGGTTGTCACCCCTGAGGGGCTGTGCGTGATAAGGGACCCCGGGTTGTCACCCCTGATGGGCTGTGCCTGATAAGGGACCCCGGGTTGTCACTCCTGAGGGGCTGTGCCTGATAAGGGACCCCGGGTTGTCACCCCTGATGGGCTGTGCCTGATAAGGGACCCCGGGTTGTCACTCCTGAGGGGCTGTGTGTGATAAGGGACCCCGGGTTGTCACTCCTGATGGGCTGTGTGTGATAAGGGACCCCGGGTTGTCACTCCTGAGGGGCTGTGCCTGATAAGGGACCCCGGGTTGTCACCCCTGATGGGCTGTGCCTGATAAGGGACCCCGGGTTGTCACCCCTGATGGGCTGTGCCTGATAAGGAACCCCGGGTTGTCACCCCTGATGGGCTGTGTGTGATAAGGAACCCCGGGTTGTCACTCCTGATGGGCTGTGCCTGATAAGGGACCGCGGGTTGTCTCTCCGGGGGGATCTGGCTCGGGATGCGGCTCTTGGGTGCCCAGATGTCACCAGGATGGAACCCAGCGGTTCTGTCTGTGTGTCCCTACAAAAACGGGGGCAGCCACGCCGAGGAAACGCTTTCCCCGGCTTCCCCTCGCCGTGACAATCCCAAAACGCTGAACGAGATCCAGCAATGCCCTTCCAGGGGAGCCTTGCCTTAATCCCATTTTCCAGAGTTTCAGGCTTGTGTTTCCAGCCGTGCCGGGAACGTGCGGCCCCTCCTCGCTGTCAGAGGCCGGGCAGCTCCCAGCAGGGATTATCCCTCCTCCCCAAAAGGCAGCAAAACGGAGCAGCAGCGCTGCCACACCAGGGGCTCCCAGCTGGCCCCGGGGTGACAGCCTGCCCCAAATGCCAGCAGTGAGGAGCAGGGGCTTGGGGAGCCAAAATCCTCTCCTCCAGCAGAGGGAAAATCTGTTTTAAGATGGGGGCTGGGGCTGCTTCAGCTTCCACAGGGAAGGGGAAAGCCCCTGGGATCGATGGGGACCATTTCCTTTCCTCCCTCACACACACACTCCTGGGTTTCTTGCCACGTCCCCGTTCAGGGCTGCTGGAGGGGTGAGGATGATGAGGCTGGAGCTGCTTCCAAGGAACGGCCTCTGTAGCAAATCCAGGAGGCAGAAAATCCCCTCCCCGCCTGAATCCCGCCGGAATTGGAGTCAGAGCCCTTGTAGGACAAGGAATGGGTCTCAGGAGGCCCCTGGAGAAGTTTGCTGCTGTTGTTGGTACTATGGCAACAAGTGCTAACGCAAGGCATGGACAGACACCCGGGGGAGCAAATTATCCTCGCTTTTCCCCTGGCATGTCCCGAGGGTGCCAAGGCAGAGAGGGCGAGAGCTCTGCTTCGGCTCCAGGTGTCGGATTCGCCCGTGGGGAAGCGAGGAGGTCTCACCCTGCACCTTCCCGTGTTGGACAGGGGTGGTGGCAACGCCCAGGAGATCCCAGAGCTGTCTCAGGGGCAGAATTTCACTGGGGGCTGCCAGGAGCCCGACCTCCTCCCGAGGGTTTTAGACAGGGACATGAGTCACTCCTTAGGAAACCAGTGCCAGCAGGATTTACTGGAAAATGTAATGCTGCACAAGAAGGATTTTGGGGTGTCAGCAGGGGCACGAGTGGCTGGAAAGGACCAGGAGTTCATCCCTGGATGGACTCGGGCTGGGAGCTCCATCCCTGACTTTACCGATGCTGGCTGGCAGCTCCGCAGCTATTACAGCTCCAGCCAACCTGCTGTGATTTTTAAATTTGCTTTTCCTTTTGTTTTTTTTTTTTTTTTTTTCCCCTCTAAACGGAGCCCCGGCTCCCCTCTCGTGCTGCGATGGGGTTGCCAGCCCATCCATCAAGCAGCATTTTCCCATTTATTTCCTCCCCGGCTATTTTGTCTTCCAGGACAAAGTGGCGGTGTGTTAACACGGCGCCGATTTGTCACGCCGGGGCCGCCGGTGTAATTCCGAGCCTCTCAGGAAATTGATGGCGCTGCAATCGAGGTTTCACAGATGGGCCAAGCCCTAATAAGAACATCAGTTTGAGCTGGGGCGGGCGGCGGGATTGAGGCTTTTATCTGAATTCCGCCGGAGCCGCACACCGCAGGCACCGGGGAAATATCGTGGCAAAGGGAGGAAGGGCAGGCGTGGCGCAGGAATCTGCTCAGCCCTGAACTCCGAACGACAGCCAGACCCGGGTGCTGGCAGCCGGAGGGAAAGGGGGGTTTTTGTCAACACAGTTGTCTTGGCAACACTGAAACCAAACGCGGTCTGCTGGGGCTGTGCCGGGTGGGGTGAGCGGGAGCGGCTCCAGCGAATGGCAGGAAAGTTTTGGGGTGGCTCTGCCTCCTCCAGCACCGCTGTGCCGTGCTCAGGAGCGTGCAGGGCGCTGGTCTGAGCGGGATGGGATGGGATCTGATCAGAAGGAGTGGAATATTTGTGTTGGAAGGGATCGGCAGTGATCGTTTTCTGATCAGAGTGGCTGCTGTGGCAGCAGGACCAGGCTTTCCTTGGCTGGTTCATTCCCTGGGGAGGGCATGGACACCACACACAGCCCCAAATGTGCAGGTCCCGGGGCTTTGGGGCAGGTTTATCCCAAGATGAGCAAGCAGTCGTGGTTTGTTTTCCAGGAAACAACCCCTGATTAGAGGCAGATGAACCCTCTTGGAGTCTGGCCACGGATTTGTTTCTGTCAGAAACAGGGATTTGTCTGCTTATCCGCAGGAACAGGAATGTTTTGGGTGCAGACAGCCACAGGGGGGTGAGGAGGGGGTCTCCAGGGTGGAGCCCTTGGCATTCCATCCCTTTGGCAGGGCCCTGCTGGTGTCCAGCTCGGGTCAGTGGGCACGGGCACCAGGGCGTTGTACAGATGGCAGAGTGCCTCATTCTGATCACCCCCGGTGGAAATCAGGTTTATTGGGGGCAGAGGCAGAGTGCCAGCCCAGCTGGAATGGTGATTCCCAAAATCAGGTTTATTGGGGGCAGAGGCAGAGTGCCAGCCCCGCTGGAATGATGATTCCCAAAATCAGGTTTATTGGGGGCAGAGGCAGAGTGCCAGCCCAGCTGGAATGATGATTCCCAAAATCAGGTTTATTGGGGGCAAAGGCAGAGTGCCAGCCCCGCTGGAATGATGATTCCCAAAATCAGGTTTGTTGGGGGCAGAGTGCCAGCCCCGCTGGAATGAAAATTCCCAAAATCAGGTTTATTGGGGGCAGAGGCAGAGTGCCAGCCCCGCTGGAATGATGATTCCCAACCAGACGTGCTGGGAATGGGAAGGGGGAAGCAGAGCCATCGTTTGGCTTTGGAAGGGAAAAGGTCTCGCCCTTCCTGGGTGGGTTTTGGGAAGGCTGAGGTGAGCTGGAGGTGATGCCTTGAGAGGCTGCCTAGAACAGAGGTTAGGCAGAGTTAAAAGAATGAAGGTATAATAAAAGGTATTTATTAAAGGCCTTCAAAGGATGCACCTTGGGCAGTGCAAAGCCTCCCAGAGGCCTCACCCAGGATGGATGATGGTCACGAGTTTCTCAGACACAGATAAGTTTGGTCTCTCTGCATTTCAGAGGTTAATTGTCCAATTACAGCTCCAGGTAACGAGCTCATATTCCCCTGGTTTCCTCTACCCCAAATCACTTTTGTTTCTACTTTTCGGACCTGAGGCTGTGTTGATGACCTTGGTTCTCAGGCCTGGAAGGATTGTTTAGTCTGACCAAAACGTGAAGAGAGCTAAGTAGCCCTCTATAGAGAATTCAGAGTTATGCACTAATGCAGTACAGGAACTGAAAAACAGCAAAGCTCAAACTCAGGGCATCAGAGTCTGCCCAGGATCGAGAGGCCATGGACCAGGAGACTCCGGGCGGGGATGGAGCGTGGAACTGCTGGTACCAGCGAGCTGCCGGCCAGGGAACCACCGGGGCGCTCCCTTTTCGGAGGCACAGCCCTGCGGGGCCACGGGAGCCGGGCACACGCTGCACCCCAGCGCTCCTCACCCCACCCACCGCCGCTCCGCGGGTCGTAAAAATTAAACGGGCATCAATCCATCCGCGCCGGGGCCTCCTCCTCCTCCTCCTCCGGCGCTATAAATCCCACAAAAGCTAATTAGGCAGGACAATGGTGCCCATTTAGAGCTGGCGCGGGGCTCCGGGAGCTGTTATCGCTGGGAAAGCAGGGCTCCAAAAGGATTGATGAGGCCGAGGGCAGAGCGAGGAGATGGTGTTAAAAGCCCCCGAGATGGATTTCTCCTCCGCTTCGCCGTGGAAATCAAATCATCCCCTCGGCGTGTGCGCCGGGGTTTGTTCTTGGGATGCTGTCTGGCAGCTCAGGGGGCTCCTCCTGCTGGGGTTGGTTTGGTGGAGGGGAGGCGGCTCTGCTGCTCTTCCCCGAAAGCCTCAAAGGAGGGGTGTGCCCGGGATTGGAGCTGGGATCAGGGTTCGGTTTGCCTGGGCTGCTGACCCTCTGCAGGGTTTGTTGCTCTCTGTAGCTTGAGTTGGGTTCCTGCTTTGGGAAGGGCAGGGAAACCGAGGCAGGAGTGGGGTGGCACCGTCCGTGGAGGTTCATTCCTGACAGGGAGCTGAGCCCAGCTTTGCTATGGATTTGCCATCTCCCAGCTCTCTTTTGGGGTGAGATAAATGTTCCCACCCTGGTGAAACCCCCTTCTGCTCTCAGTGTTTTAAGGAGTGAGACGTGACACCTCCAGTAACTGTTAAATGTCTGACCCGGCTCTGGGGTCCATAAATCAGAGTCCTCATGGGGCTGGGAGGGAAAACTGGGAACTGTGGGCTCACAGAGCTGAGCACAGCTCAGCCACCCCCGGGGTGGGTTCCATGTGGAACGTGTCCCCTCTGGAATCAGGGCTGGGGTAGGAGAGGCCTCCCTGGTGCCTCCCACCTCCCTGAACTTCTCCCTCTCCCTCCCCTCCCCAGACTGAGACTGTGCAAGGCTCTCCAGCTGGAAAGCAATGGGACTCAGTGATCTCTAAGATTATTTTCCGAGGTAAAGGATGCCGTGATTCTGTGGCAATCCAGCTGTTCCCTAAAGGAGCAGGAGGCTGAGGGGCTCGGAGCCTCTCCTGCCTCTCCCTCTCCTTGCTGGCTCTTTTCTGACCTTCCTGGTTCTGAGGAGCAGCAGAAAAAAAAAAAAAAAGGAGAAATCCCTGGATGGGTGCTGAGGCATCACTTAAAAATCTACTTTTTTCTTCTCATCCCTTTTGTAAGGAATGCTGAGGTGTCAGTGGCTTTGGGGGCAGGGAACAGCGAGCACCTGGAAACGCCGGCGTGCCAGGGGATTGCAGGCTGGGGACGAGCACACACACACACACACGCACACGAAATGACAAGCTTTTCCATGGAAATGGCTGGAAATTATCCCGGTGGGAGAGGAGCGAGGCATTAAACACCGGGGGGGTTCCTCGGCTCTTTCCAGCGAGCTCAGCAAGTCCCGCTGCCAGCTCGAGCGGGGCTGAAGGACATCCTCGGTGCCCTCCAGCTGTGCAACATCTGCCCGTGCCGGCGGCTGGGAAGGGCCGGCGGCGGCCGGGGAGCCGTGCCAGGCGGTGCCCGCCGTGGCTGTGCCCTCCGGGGCGGGCAGGATGCAAACACAGAGCTGGCCCAGGGGCCCCGAGCGAGCAGCGGGGCTGAGCCCTCGCCCCCAGCCGCTGTCCCTGCTCCCCTGGCGCTTCCCCTGCTCCCAAAGCGGCGCCGGGCGAGGCGTTGGGGTGGGTTTGGTGTGGCTCGGTGCCGTGCCCGGGCGGCAGGGGGACCGTCACCTCCTGCCGGGGGGCAGGACAGTCAGAGCCCGGCAGGGAGAAGGAAGCTGCTCCCGGGGTTCCCAAAGAGCCTGGGAAAGAGGGGGAAACCCGGCTGGGACCCCGCGGTGAGGGCGGGGTGGGGCATGGGGAAGGGATGGAGGGGTGCGGGGGAAGGAAGGGGACAGAATTTGTCTGGCAGAAGCCAATCCCCGCTTTCCTCCGTGCTCCCCAAAACTGGGACCTTCCCCGTCCCGCTGTGCCGCCCCAGCCCTGAGAGGCGGCACAGCCCATCCGGGTCCCGATCCAGTGCCATTTGCAGGGAGTTGCCTGGTAATTAGGGCGTTAATTAACCCTCCCGAGGATGTGACCCAGTGGCATTTAACCCTTTGCAAGCTGCTGCTGCTGCTGCTCCGCGGGGCCGAGTCACAGCAGGGGAAGGGCCACAGGGGTTAAACCCATCGCTTTGGGCTATGGATCTCTACTGGTTTTATTCCTAATTCGCTGCTGAAAAGCCCAGCCTGGGGCTCGGCAGCATTCCTCACGTGAGGATTAACGTGCCCGAGCGGCGCTGGCGGCACTGCCCCGCTCCTCAGATCCCTGTTTGTCCCATGCGGGAGCTCGGGGCAGAGGTGGGCTGAGGGGGGCTGAGGGTGCAAAGCCCGCCCTGAACGTGGGGAGAGAGAAGATTGTTCTTCTTGCCGTGTCAGTGCCTCCAGCAGAACAAATGTCCTCTGTTCTCTGCCCAAAACTCGGCTCTTAAAAAAGAAACGGAGGTGCTGGCTCGATGCAAAGTGTCAGGGCGCAGCCCTGGCGAGAAACGCTCTCCAGAGCATCTGAGGAAGGCGAGGGGAGCGTTCCGGGAGCAGAGGCGGCGGAAGCCGAGCGCGGCCGCGCAAGCACAAGGGTCCCATCAGGAGTCAATGGGATGTGACTCCCCGGGCCCTGCGGGGGCCGTTCGCAGCCGTGCCGGGGCTCCCCCGAGGGCAGGGCGGCTGCTCCCGGCCGTGGTTTCCCTCCTCCGGAGCGGCTGGTGCGGAACAGCTCGGAGCCGGCTGGCAGGGCTGGGCTCGGGGGAGTGCGAGCGGCGCCTCCTGCTCCCCGTGCCAGGCTGGAAATACGGGGGGAGGAGGAGCCGAGCGGCCATCCCTGCAGCCTGAAAGGCAGTTGCCTTTGGAAGTGTTCCCCTAACTCGGGGGAAGGGGAGCGGAGCGGCCTCTTCTGCTCCCTCATCGTGCTCGTGGCTGCCGCTGCTGCTCCTGAAGGGACAGCGCCTCCGGGACAGGTTTCCTCCCGGGGTTTCTCTCACCCCTCAGCTTGTTGGGATGCTCCGGAGAGCACACGGCATCCCGAGCCCGGCGGGGATCCCGGTGCGTGTGTGCGAGGCGCGCAGGGCGGGCGGTGCCCGAGCCGGGCTGCCCGGCACTGCCCCGTGCCCGGCGGGGCCTGCCGGGGCTCCCCGCTCCCCCCCGCGCCTCCCGCCGAACAGATGGTGCCGATTTTCGCAGGGGGAGGTGGAGGGAACAAAGCCCCGCCAGGCTGCAGCCTGGCTCCCAAACGCAGCCCCGGCGGGGGTGACATCTGTGGGGGACGGGGGTGCCCTGTGGCGTGCCGAGCCCCGTGCTGAGCGGGCACTCGCGCCTGCCCTGCCTCGCTTATCTCCCTCCTTTGTTGGTTTTTTTTTCCCCCTCCTTTCCAGATAAAGAAGCCCGCGCACCGTCGGCGGGGATGCCGGTGAAGCCGGCGGGCTGCCTCCCCCTCTCCGCCCGCCGAGGGACCAGCGGCTGACTGGAAGCTGGAAGGTTTCCCACCCCGCGCGATGCCCGGCCCTGCCCCGAGCCCGCCTGCCCGGGGGTGACATTCTCCTCCTGCCCGCAGAGCAGTGCCACCCAGCATGCCGCACAGAGCCCCTCTGCCGCCCAAGCCCAGCGGAGCTGCCCGGTGAGCCGAAAAAGCCAGAGTTGCCCCTTCCCACCCCGGCGCTGGGAGGCGCCCCCGACAGCGAATTTCCCCGCGGGTGTCGAGGTCCCGGAGGCTCGGAGGGGCTGCAGGAAGGGGGCTGCCATGGAAGAGAATGTGTTCAGCGTGCAGCAGATCCAGCCCAACGTCATCTCGGTGAGGCTCTTCAAGCGCAAGGTGGGCGGCCTCGGCTTCCTGGTGAAGGAGCGCGTCAGCAAACCGCCCGTCATCATCTCCGACCTGATCCGGGGCGGGGCCGCCGAGCAGAGTGGCCTCATCCAGGCCGGGGACATCATCCTGGCCGTCAATGGCAGGCCCCTGGTGGACATCAGCTATGAGACGGCGCTGGAGATCCTGAGGAGCATCGCCTCCGAGACCTACGTGGTGCTCATCCTGCGCGGCCCCGAGGGCTTCACCACCCACCTGGAGACCACCTTCAGCGGGGACGGGACCCCCAAAACCGTCCGTGTCACCAGGCCCCTGTGCCCGCCCCCCAAGGCGGTTGACTTGTCCAACCCAAGCCTTCCCAGCAAAGAGCAGCCGCTGCCAGCAGCCATGGGCTCCCTGTGGGGCAGGGAGATGGGGAAGGAGGTGGAGCCCGTGGCCCACGTTAACGGCCTCGTCCCCGGCAGCAAAGGGCCGGACGGCGGGAAGGGCAAGGACGGGGCCGGCGGTCACTCGTGCCTCAACGGCGGCGTGGGCGACAACAACGAGCTGCTCAAAGAAATCCAGCCCGTGCTGCACCTGCTGAGGAGCAGCAGTAAGGACAGCGAGGGAGATGCGCCCTCCAAGGTAGAGACACGGGATATAGAAGTCCAGGTGGACTGGTAGGTCCCTAAATCCGTTTTTTTTTACCTTTTTTCGGTTTTGGCTCCCCGAGGTGGCTCTGCACAGCTGGGTGGTGCCTGGCACAGCAGGGTGGAGATGGAGAGGAAGGGATGCAAAAAACAAGGGGGGAGCGGCCGGTGAGGGGGAGAGGAAAAGCTGGGGGAAGGTTGTGGAAGGAAGATGCAAGCGTGGGAAATGGGGGAGATCGGGAATGATGTCTCAGGGAAAGCTGAGCTCTGTGCTGTGGTGGGGCACGGGCTGGGCTGGGATGAATTTCTGCTCCATGCTCCCAGTTCAGTTTGTTTTAAGTCAGAGCAAAATCCCGTGCCTCAGTTTCCCCGCCTGCCCAACGAGGTCCGTGGTATCCTGTCCTCGTGGTCCTGCTTTAGAGCTCTCCGGCTGAAATCCGCGGGAGAGGGGGCAGGAAGGACACGGTGCTTCAGGAGAAACGAGCTTCCAAACCTTTTGGGAGAGGGGAGCAGAGCCCCAGCCCAGCTCCACCTGAAGCCAAGACAGGGCAAGGGCGGTGGGACCAGCCTGGTGGGAAGGAGGGAGATGTTGAGAGCTGGGAATGGCCAATCCTCGTGGAAAAGCCAGGGTGGACCTGCCCCTGCTCCTTCTGGAGACAGATCACCCCTTCAGGGCTTGTGTGGGACACGGACAGCGCCTCTCCCGTCCTGCTGAGCAGGGGGAGGTGGGACAGCTCCCGATTTTCCTCCGCGCTTCCCTGAGCTGCAGCGCATCGCTGCGGAGCCCGAGCAGCCCCCCGGGGCCGTTCCTGCTTTACCAAGCCGTTGTTGTTTGGAGCGGGGCGTTTTCAGTGCCAGCTCCCTCTCCTCCTGACCGTTCATTAACACCGACAGGCCGCCTTTCCCTGTTGCTTTTCCCCAAGTCCCCGAACGCATTTTAGCGGTGTCAAGTGCTGCAGCAGGTTGTGGCTGCCCTCGCTTGTTGACTGGCTGGGAAAGCCCCGAGGGCTTGGCTGGAGCTGCGGGTCTGGGGCTCGGCCACGGAAAGATCTGTAATTTCAAGTTCTCTGTAATTCCAGGTTCTCTTGCTGGAGACACTTCTTAGGAAAAGGGGAAAAAAAAAAACCCCACGTTGTGCTCGTTTTTCTTTATCAGAAACAAGCGGGAGAGCCACAGCGGGGTCCTCCCCGCGGGCTCCCAGCCAAAGCTGAGCTCCCACCCCAATCCCACCCACACCCCCTGTGCTTTCCACCTTCCTTGTTTTATTTTCAGTTGTTTTCGTGCCGTTCCTGCTCTCCCAATTTATTCCTGTTTCCCGTGGAGGACGCGGTGCTCTGAGCTCGTTAGGGTGCTCACACTGAGTCACAGAGGGAAAAACAAAAAAAAAATCTCTGCTGGGCTGGGTGTCTGGGTGTCCTTCCTGCCATCCCCTCCCCACCACAGGTACTCTCGGGGTCTTGGTCACTTGGGAATTGTTGGGATTTGGAAATTTTGGAAATCTGCTGTGCAATGGGAAGTGATTGAACACCCCCACCCCGTCTCCAAGCTCAGGACACTCTCCAAAAACCTGTCTGGCCCTGGGAGAGCCTGGTTTAACAACTGGGACATTGAAAGGGTCATGACTGGATAGAAAATGTGCAGGGGGGGCTTCAAAATCCCCTCTGGGATCTGGGGGTTGCAGCCCAGCAGAGCAGGACACAATCCCAAACACTGCAATTGTGCAAAGCACAGCCTCACCCCTCAAACCCTCTCCCCATCCCACGGCTGCAGGGTCTCCAAGGAAATTCTGCCCCAGCTGTGGGGAGGGATGAAGAAATGTGGTTTTGCTTCGTGGAGTCTCTTCCAGTCAGAGATGAAACAGAGATGCTTTGATTTCACTTTGATTTCACTCAAACTGAAGGATCTTGAACCAGCAAAGCGAGGACTTCACCAAAATATCTTTTTATTTTCTTTCGATATCCTAATAATAAAAAAAAATAAATCTTTGTAATCTCTACACCTTGGGGATGAAAACCCACAAAATCTCCTGCTTGATGAAAAGCTGCAGCCTTGTGGAAGGACTGGGTGTGAGGGAGAAGACCCAGGCTGGAGCAGAAGGAGATTTCCTGCAGGGAGAAGCTGCCAGTGCGGGGCAGAGGGCATTTCTGTGGGATCAGGATGATTCATCTCCCCGCCTCGGGCTCGCACAGAGCCGGGGCAGCCTGAAGCTCTCCTGCACTCCACGTTTTCTTGGATGGCAGGAGAAGTGCAGGAAGGTCAGGGAATAACGGGGAGTGGATAACTGGGGAGAGTGCTGGTGGCTGCCAAGGAAATGCCAAAAACACCCCAGCCAGCCTCATCAGATGGATGCAGCTCCCGGGCTCGGCCGTGCCCTCTCCAGGCAGGAACAGCGCAGGAATTGAGCTCTGCCCACGCCCAGGAGGGTGCAAAACCTGGCTCAAGGTTGAGCTGGACACCTCCAGCCTAGATTATTTGGCTGTAGATCCAGCTGGAGGTGCTGGGGTGGGGATGAATCCCCTCCTGCCTCCTCTCTGCCCGTGCTGCCCTGCCCAGCCCGCGGCTCACGGAGCAGTGACGGTGCTCCCAGGGCTGAGCCCAAACACGGGGAGCCAAAAACTCCTGGCTCAAGATGGGCTTTGGCAAAAACAATTCAAACTACACCTGATGCTTTGGGCTTCCAGCTCCTCTCTCCGGTGTTGCTTCCAAGGAAAAGGGGGAGGGAGCCCACGAGAAAGGCGGAGAGGGAATTCTTATAGGAGCATGGAGGGACAGGATAAGGGGAATGGATTCAAACTGCCAGAGGGCAGGGATGGATGGGAGATTGGGCAGGAATTGTTCCCTGGCAGGGTGGGGAGGGGCTGGGATGGAATTCCCAGAGCAGCTGTGGCTGCCCCTGGATCCCTGGCAGTGCCCAAGGCCAGGCTGGATGGGGTTTGGAGCAGCCTGGGACAGTGGGAGGTGTCCCTGTGGCACTGGATGAGCTTTAAGGTCCTTTCCAATCCATCCTGTGATTGATTGATTGATTGATTGATTGATCCAAAGCTTTGGGGACACAGTCAGTTCCTCTCCATCCCCAGCACCCACGGTCTGCATTCCCCCAGGGAATTCTCCTTGCTGCCTTTCCCTCCCTGTGCG
This sequence comes from Phylloscopus whistleri, assembly GCA_017589585.1. Taxonomy (NCBI): domain Eukaryota; kingdom Metazoa; phylum Chordata; class Aves; order Passeriformes; family Phylloscopidae; genus Phylloscopus; species Phylloscopus whistleri. The sequence continues at coordinate 7,471,427 of JADMLD010001548.1, read as the reverse complement.
TGGCCCTGCCCACGGCTGCCCCGGGGCTCAGGCCGTCTGCAGTGGGCAAAGGGAGCAGGGGCACGGGGCTCAAGGTATGATGAGAGCTGGCATTCCTGCCATCAGGCTCACCCTGGGCTAGGAAGCAAAAAACAGAGTTTGATTCCCTCCCTGCCAGCGAGCCCAGGTCTGTTTTTCCCTCAGAGCTCTCGGGGAGATTGTCAGGTCCCATCTTCCCTTCTTCTTCCCCCGCTCCCCACTGAGTTGCCAGGGTTGATTTTCCTTCCCAGGTCTCTTCCATGACATGAGCAGCATGATGGAAACATGGCAGTTTCAGTCCAAACAGCAGCCCCGAGAGGGAGAAGAGTGCTGAGAGCAGGAATTCAGCTCAGGAAAGGTTTCAAGGTTTCAGGCTCCAGCTTGCCTTGGAACAAACACTGTAATTTTGAAGTTCAGGGAAAGTTCTCTTCCTCCCACCTTCCTCAGGAGAACCAAAATCTCTTTGTGTTGCTCAAAACATTTCATTTGCATTTCTGATCTGTCTTCGTTCTTCTGTGCTTGGACACAAAACCTTCAAACCTCGGAAAGGAGAAGGTTCCCTGGAATGGCCACGCTTGTGCCGTTCTGGAAATGGATGCAGGGAGCTCTGGGATGCAGGGAATGACCTTCCCCTTCACCCTCAGCCGGGGCTTCTTCCTCATCACCCCACTGCATCACTGACACAGAGGGGGCATTTGGTGCCAGGAAAACTCGTATTCCACCCAATTACATCCTGTATTCCACCCAAATACATCCCATATTCTATCCAAATACATCCCATATTCCACCCAATTATATCCCATATTCCACCCAAATACATCCCATATTCTATCCAAATGCATCCCATCTTCTATCCAATTATATCCCATATTCCACCCAAATACATCCCATATTCCCCCCAAATATATACCATATTCCATCCAAATCTATCCCATATTCCCCTCAAATACATCCTATATTCTATCCAAATACATCCCATATTCTATCCAAATATATCCCATATTCCACCCAATGGCATCCTGTATTCCATCCAAATACATCCCATATTCCCCCCAAATGTATCCCAAATTCCATCCAATTATATCCCATATTCCCCCCAAATTTATCCCATACTCCCCCCAATTATATCCCGTATTCCACCCCATTATATCCGATATTCCACCCAAACACATCCCATACTCCCCCCAAGTCCATCAGACCAGTTCCCAAGTCACCTTCCCCCGCTCAGCCCTCTGTGCTCCTTGCACCCCATGGGCTGGGACAGCCCTTCTCCTTGTGTGTGATCCCAGCAGAGAAACCCCGGCACAGGTGTGATCCCAGGAGATCAGGTGCGATCCCCAGGAGATCCAGGTGTGATCCCCTGGAGATCCAGGTGTGATCCCATAGGAGATCAGGTGTGATCCCCAGGAGATCCAGGTGTGATCCCATAGGAGATCATGTGTGATCCCCAGGAGATCCAGGTGTGATCCCCAGGAGATCAGGTGTGATCCCAGGAGATCCAGGTGTGATCCCACAGGAGATCCAGGTGTGATCCCATAGGAGATCATGTGTGATCCCCATGAGATCCAGGTGTGATCCCATAGGAGATCATGTGTGATCCCCAGGAGATCCAAGTGCGATCCCCAGGAGATCCAAGTGTGATCCCCAGGAGATCCAGGTGTGATCCCCAGCACAGCTGAGCTGTGCATTTCCCCGGAGAGGCTGGAATCCTCCAGGAGCTCACTGGGGATGGCTGGGGAGGGGCAGCAGCTCGGTGCTGGCTGAATTCAGAGCTGTGCTGGTGGGACTCTGGGATCTTTGCTTGGATCTGCTCCCGGGTCTTTCTGTGCCAGTGCCTCCACAAAAGCATTTTCCAGCCTCATGTTTCACAGACTCCCTGAGGCTGCAGCTTGCTCGGCTCATTAGTCCCTGATCCCTGCGCTGGGCACATTCCTGACTTCCTGAGCCCCAAGGATCTTCTCCAGATCGTTCCACGGTTTTTCCCGAGGCTTTTGTGCTCTTCCTTCTGTGCTGACCCACATCCCCTCTCCCCTTTGCTCCTCTCTTGGGTCAGCAGTTCCTACCCCGGGCACACCATCCCTGCTGCCTCTCCAGGGAGTGTTGGGGAGGATGAAAAAGGAAAGCCTTGTAAATATGAGTGCTGAGGTTTTGAGAATGTGAAACCTGTCAGTGAAATAGAATTGAGAGCAAGTTTTGATGTCTAAAGTTACTGAACAACTGGAGAACAACAGTGTGGCTGCTGAAGGTAATTAATCCCCTTTGATTAAACAATGCCCTTCTCCTCACCAAGAGCCCAAGGGTCAGAGCAGACCCTGCTGGCTTGGCAGGAGGGGTCCAAAGAGTCGTTTTTAGGGTTTAAAATATAACCCAGCATGGCAATGGAATGATTCTCACAGGCTGTGTGTAAATGCTGTAGGATTTGTAACTTGCACTGCACTGGTTGGTGTCAGTCAGAATGTTCAGTGTAGGAGAAGATTTAATGGATTGGAAGGGGAACCTCGCTCTCTTACTCCTCTCACTCCTCCTCTCCAGCTCTCTTTGCTCTCTTGCTCTTCTCTTCTTCTCTCTCTGGGGCTGCCCCGAGCTGCAGCTGCAGCTCCCAGCAGGGCCCCTTCACCCAGGCCCTGTGCAATAAATAAACCCCTGCTCCAGGAGCAGCCCTGACCCCAGAGATCTCCCACCACCCTCCCACCCCGCTCCTACAAGGCAGTTCATCCCACCTTTTGGAGTTATTCCTTCTTCCAAATTCCCGCTTCCCTCCTGAGCTCTGCTCCATCCCCTGTGCCCTGCAATCCCCTCCTCCTCCTGCCCCTGCCCTCTCCCTCTGCTGTTGCCCAGACTTTGCTGAACACTCCAGCCTGCAGCCAGCGCCGATTTCCAGCTGCCCCAGGGCAGGAAGCACGGGGATTGTCATGTCTGTGCCCTCTGGAATGTGCTTTTCCGTGGGGCAAAAGAAAGTGAGGCAGAGCTGCTTGTCCCAGCCCCAAGCACGGGAAGGAGGGGCACTGCAAGTGCAGCCAGTCCCCAGGAAAAATCAGGGAATGAGGTGAGAAGAAGGAATTTCTCTCCCGAGGTGTGAGCTCCCCAGGCAGCCCCAGGCTTTCCAGGGGAAGGGCCGGGAAGGAGGAAGCCTGTCCCTGGTCACAGCACAGGGTGATGCTGTCAGTGTCACCAGAGCTGCCACCGGAGGTGTGGGCACTGCCACCCTGAGCATCCACCCAATCCGGGGTGGCAGCAGCCAGGGCCATCTCTGCTCTCTGCCTGGGAAGTCAGAGAGATCCTTCTGCCAAGGAAATTCACAGGAGCCGAGTGACAAACTGACAGACTTCCCTTTTGCTCTTTTTTTTTGTTGTTGTTGTTGTTTTTTTTCCCTTTCATTTCTTTTTTTTTTTGGAAAAGCTTTGGAGAAATTTCTGAAAGGGCTGCCTCAGCATCTTCCCTTCTGCTTCATCACTCGGAGCACTGCAACATCATCAAATTAGTCAAAAGAAAACAGTGGTGCCTCTCATTTCTCCAAACAGCCAGATGCTCTTTCCAAGGGGAGGCAGCATCCCAGGCTCTGCCTGGCACCGGTGGGGGAGGGCAGGATTCCTCTTTCCTTTTTAAAGTCTCAAATTTGGCTTTCAGAACAGAAAAATAACCCCCTCAAACAGGGGTTTGGGTCTCTCTGGATCCAAGAGATCTGGCTGAGAGCGGTCAGAGGGGGATGCCTGGAGCCTGGATCTGGCTTCTGGGAGAGATCATCCCATCAATGGCTCCAGCTCATCTTCAGCACTGCTTCCAGTTCCTCCAAGACATCCAAGAGAGGATTCAAAAAATCTCATGGAATGGTTTGGGTTGGAAAAGACCTCAAAGCTCATCCAGTGCCACCCCCTGCCCTGGGCAGGGACACCTCCAGACTGCTCCAGCCTGGCCTGGAGCTCTCCAGAGAAGAGGAGCCAGCTCCTCTCTCCCAAGGCAGATCCCTGGGGATGTCCAGCCTGGCTCCCTCGAGGGAGCTGTGCCCTCCCCTGTTGATAAAATCCTTTTGGAAACATTACCCAGGGGCTGAGCTGGGACAGAGTGCTGGGCTGTGAGTGACACCCTCACAGGGATGTGCCAGGTCACCCCGTGCCTCTGGGGGCTGGAGCAGCCACAGGGGCAAGAGAAGGAAAATAACTCATCCCAAAGCCCCTGTTCCTGTCCCAGCTGGCAAACAAGGCCCTTAGAAGCCAGGGGCAGGAAATATTTGTAAAATGAAGCAATTGATGGGGTTTTATTTTTATTCCCCCGTCTGTGCCGGGGCTGGGGCGAGGCTCTGGCTGCTCTCAATGGGCTTTTCTCTCCCAGCCTCTCTCCAAAAAGACAGAGCCGGATCCTTCTGGGCAGCCTCATCCGGGGAGGGGGGGTCTGTGCTGTCCCAGGGCAGCCCCTGGCCAGGCACAGCCCCCCAGGTCACTCTGGTGGGCTTTGTCACAGCCAGGCCTGGCTGGGCTTTTCCAGCAGAGCATTTCCCAGCTTTTCCTCCAGCGGGGTCAGCCCCTCCCTGCCCTGCTCCTGCCACACCTGCAGGGGCTGTGCAGCATCCAGGGATTCCCAGCTGGGTGTCCCTGTCCCCTCAGGATGGGGCACCTCGCTGCCAGCTGGTGCTCGAGGCCGAGGAAGGGGAGCAATCCCTGCTCCAGCAGGACCTGTAAAAACCCCAAAACGCCCAAATTCATAGCCAGCTTAACTCAGCCTCTGGGATTTCTCCAGCTGCCAACGTTTCTGGCTTGAAATCCCACACTCTGAGGCCTCCAGCTGCTGCTGCCCGTGGATGGATCCCTCCCCAGGCTTCCCTGGTGCTGGCAGTGGCCCTGCAGACCCTTCCCTGGGAGCAGCAGCATCCTTTGGGAGGTGCCTGTGGCATCCCTGGCTGATCCCAAACTTCCCCTGCAGAGGCCCCGTGGTTTTCCAGGTTCTCTGCTGAGTCCCAACTTCCAGGAGAGCTGAGGGATCTCTTCCCCATGGATCCAGTGCTTCTGTCTCGACCCTGGGCCCAGAGCTGTGAGGAGCAGCAGCTGGGGCTGGGCTGGAGGTGACTTCAGGAGCTGGGTGTCCCCGTGCTGACCTGGCTCTGAGTGCCCCGGCAGGGTGGGGATCAGGGCAGGAGGGCAGGGATGGAAATGAGAGCTCTCTGGAGATTTGACAGCTGGGCCTCGCTGCCAGGGCAGAGCCAGGCCGGCTGCAGCTCCATCCTGCTAATTCCCTGCCGTGCTGCTGGGGATTACTGGGATGGGGGGAGGCTGGGCAGGGCACCCTGGGCTTGCCCTTTGGGTTGGGCACAGTGGCATTGCCTGCTTGTCCCTGGCCCTGGCACCCCTGTGGGTTCTGGGCTCTGTGTGGATCACCAGCACCTGCAGCAGAGATTGGGATCTGTTGCCTTTGGCTGAGGTGCTGCAGGTGGGGTTTCTGGTGTTTTATCTGACTGAAACCCTTTCACATCCTCCCAGGTCACCAGGGAGCAGCTTTCATGGCCTGGAGGGGCACAGAAATCCCGGGAAAAACGGCCCTTGGGCACCTGTGCCTGCTCACCTGCACCAAGGTGGCCACTTTCCAACGTTTGGAAGGAGGCCAGAGCCCAGGGAAATGTTTTGGCAGCCGAGCATGGCTCTGTAAAAGCAGAAAAATGACAGCAAAAGCACAGGGAGGTGCTCTTTAAATGATGTCTTCTCCTTAAGCTAAAGGAGTTCAAGGACTGTGTGAAACTGAATTTATTTGTATTTATTTGTCTGCCTGAAATCGAATCAGGAGCGTCCTGTGGGTGTGATTGATGCCGTGAGTGCCAGTGTCCTACTTTGGTCAGTGCCCAGGCCCTGCCGCCCTTAATGAGAGCTCTCATTATCGACTCAGTGGCATCTGGAAGGACTGACAGCAGGAGCCAAGCAGTTCCAGAGGGCATTCCTTCCCTGCCTGTGCCCATCCTGCCCTGTGCCCCTGCTCAGCCCGGCCCAGGGAGCCCCTTCCCTCCCCCGCTCCGTGGTGCTGGTGACACAGGTGCCACCCCCTGCCCCAAGGTCACCTCTCTGAACCCCGCTTGTTTTCTCCTTGGCGAGGGCTCACGTGGCATCAGCTGCTTGGGTGGCATTTCAGAGGCTCTGCCACGCCCCAGGACCTGTGTGGTGCAGTGAGTTACACCCAAGTTACTCCTGAGTTACTCCTGAGTTACACCCAAGTTACACCTGAGTTTCACCTGAGTTACACCTGAGTTACTCCTGATTGCACCCGAGTTACACCTGAGTTACTCCTGATTGCACCCGAGTTACACCTGAGTTACTCCTGAGTTACACCCGAGTTTCACCTGAGTTACACCTGAGTTACACCTGAGTTACTCCTGATTGCACCCGAGTTACACCTGAGTTACTCCTGAGTTACACCTGAGTTGCACCCGAGTTACACCTGAGTTACACCGGAGTTACACCTGAGTTGCACCCAAGTTACACCTGAGTTACACCTGAGTTACTCCTGATTGCACCCGAGTTACACCTGAGTTACTCCTGAGTTACACCTGAGTTGCACCCAAGTTACACCTGAGTTACACCTGAGTTACTCCTGAGTTACACCTGAGTAACACACGAGTTACACCCAAGTTACACCTGAGTTACTCCTGAGTTACACCCGAGTTACACCTGAGTTACACCTGAGTTTCACCTGAGTTACACCCGAGTTACACCTGAGTTTCACCTGAGTTGCACCCGAGTTACACCTGAGTAACACACGAGTTACACCCAAGTTACACCTGAGTTACTCCTGAGTTACACCTGAGTTACACCCGAGTTACTCTGGTGTCACCACCTGGGCTGGGGCAGCCAGCGCTGGGGTGAATTGAATTGTATTGTGAATATTCCCAGTAAAGAACAGTTATCCCCATTCCCAAATCTTTGCCTGAAAGCCCTGAATTGCAAAATTATCATTTGGAGGGGGTGAGGGGTTTGCATTCTCCATTCCAAGGGGAACTCCAGCTTTCCCTGGCAGACACCTGCCTTTCCAAACCAGGACACCAGCCTTCCCCAGCAATTCCAGGGGCAATCCATCAGCTTGCTTGTCTGAAATCACTTCCACTCACAGCATCTGGAAAGGTCAGGGAGAGGAGACAGAGCTCCTGGGAGCCTCCAGCTTCTTCTGGGTTTTGTTTATTTTTTCCTCTTCCCTGCTCACAAACACCGAGCTGCTCTGCAAACTCCCCCTGCCAGCAGCTTCTCCAGCCCCCTCTCCCCATCCCCGTGCTGGTTCTCCCAGGGCTCCAGCTGGGCTTTTGGGGTGGGGAGGCTCTGTGGCAGAGCCAGCCTGGGGACAGGGCTTTCCCCTGGCTCGGGGGTGGAATTTCCATTGTGTTTGGGTTGTTCTCACCTCGCTGATTCATCGCCTTGGCAGAGGGAGGCTCAGCCTTCCCCTCCCTCCCAGGGCAGCAGCCAAGCCTTCTTGGCTCTGTGGGACCAGCTGGGGCAGGAGCTGTGCCCTGGTCCCAGGGACCCCAGTGACCTTTAACCCTTCAGTTTCAGGGAAGGGGAGAACAATCCCCAGAAAGCTTCGCCGGCCCGGATGGAGGGGGATCGCGTCCCCGGGGACCTGTGGGGGAAGAGCAACGTCCCTGTGGCCCTGAACAACCCCTACTCCGAGGCAGAGCAGGTGAGAGGCCACGGCTGGGGCTGCTTGGGGTGGGAAAACCAGAATTCCCAGGGTTTGTGGGAATGTGACCTGTCCTGGTGGGTTCTCAGAGTGCAAAGAATTGGCAGGGACAAAGTGTGACTGATCCCAAAAGCTGAGGTGATGGATTCCAAAAGCTGAGCTGATGGATCCCAAAAGCTGGGGGTGACTGATCCCAAAAGCTGGGGGTGACTGATCCCAAAAGCTGAGGTGATGGATCCCAAAAGCTGGGGGTGATGGATTCCAAAAGCTGGGGGTGATGGACCCCAAAAGCTGGGGGTGATGGACCCCAAAAGCTGGAGGTGATGGATCCCAAAAGCTGGGGGTGATGGACCCCAAAAGCTGGGGGTGATGGATCCCAAAAGCTGGGGGTGATGGACCCCAAAAGCTGGGGGTGATGGATCCCAAAAGCTGGGGGTGATGGATCCCAAAAGCTGGAAGTGATGGATCCCAAAAGCTGGGGGTGATGGATCCCAAAAGCTGGAAATGATGGATCCCAAAAGCTGAGGTGATGGACCCCAAAAGCTGGGGGTGATGGATCCCAAAAGCTGGGGGTGATGGCTCCCAAAAGCTGGGGGTGACTGATCCCAAAAGCTGAGGTGATGGCTCCCAAAAGCTGAGGTGATGGACCCCAAAAGCTGGGGGTGATGGATCCCAAAAGCTGGGGGTGATGGATCCCAAAAGCTGGGGGTGACTGATCCCAAAAGCTGAGGTGATGGCTCCCAAAAGCTGCAGGTGATGGATCCCAAAAGCTGGGGGTGACTGATCCCAAAAGCTGGGGGTTATGGCTCCCAAAAGCTGGGGGTGATGGACCCCAAAAGCTGGGGTTGATGGATCCCAGGGCCAGGAGCTGCAGTCGCTGTGGTTCAGGCAGGGAATGCAGGTCACTGGAGAATGATGCTCTTCATCCAAGGGCTGACGTGGGATGGGAGCCCAGCCAGGGCCCAGGACGCTGAGGCCTCCCTGGGGAATGTGATCCCTGCTGCTGGCACCAGGCCAAGCTGCATCATTAAAGTCCTTTGGATCCATCTGATGGTAATTCAATAGAGCACTTCAGATAATGCCTTCCACGGTGCCTTTTCATCTCCTCACACTTCACAGCCATAAATTCTCAGGCTTCCTTGCCAAAAGGAGATTAACTCCACGTTTGTAGCACAGCCAGAGACGTCAGGCAGGCCCTGCCAGGCCACCCAGATCACCTCGGGGAGAACATGACGTGCTGAGCTCTGCCTGGGGAAAAGGCTCTCCCTGGTGGGGTCATCCAGGGCAGGACCTGGGGACCAGACTGGAGATCACCTCCAGCCATGGCAGGGACACCTCCCACTGTCCCAGGTGCTCCCAGCCCCAATGTCCAGCCTGGCCTTGGGCACTGCCAGGGATCCAGGGGCAGCCACAGCTGCTCTGGGCACCCCGTGCCAGGGCCTGCCCACCCTGCCAGGGAACAATTCCTGCCCAATCTCCCACCCAGCCCTGCCCTCTGGCACTGGGAAGCCATTCCCTGTGTCCTGTCCCTCCAGCCCTTGTCCCCAGTCCCTCTCCAGCTCTCCTGGAGCCCCTTCAGGCCCTGGCAGGGGCTCTGAGCTCTCCCTGGAGCTTCTCCTCTCCAGGTGAGCACCCCCAGCTCTCCCAGCCTGGCTCCAGAGCAGAGGGGCTCCAGCCCTGGGACCATCTCCATGGCCTCCTCTGGACTGGTTCCAGCAGCTCCAGGTCCCTCCTGTGCTGGGCCCCAGGGCTGGCTGCATTTCTCCTGGGCACCCTGCACGGAATGATGCTCCCATGCACTCGCAGTGTCAGGGACCCGTGGGTGGCACACGAGCCCCTCTGAGCTGGCACTGACACCCACACAGGGCACTGGGACAGCCCTGACAGAGCTGCAGGGCTGTAACCAGCCTGGCCAGGTGCTGAGGTGCAGCTGGGACCCTTGCCCACCCTCCCTCCCCTCAGGAGGGTGGCCAGGTGTCCCAGCAGCACAGCCACCTCGGGGTGGGTGCCACCCTGGACGGGCACACGCCAGTGACAGCTCCCCTGAGCTGCAGCAGGGATGGCCCTGGGCAGCCCATGGGTGACACCCAGCCCATGGATAACACCCAGCCCATGGATAACACCAGCCCATGGATGATATCCAGCCCATGGATAACACCCAGCCCATGGATGATATCCAGCCCATGGATAACACCCAGCCCATGGATGATATCCAGCCCATGGACACCCAGCCCATGGGTGACACCCAGACCATGGATAACATCAGCCCATGGATGTTATCCAGCCCATGGATAACACCCAGACCATGGGTAACACCCAGCCCATGGATAACACCAGCCCATGGATGATATCCAGCCCATGGACACCCAGCCCATGGACACCCAGCCCATGTATGTTATCCAGCCCATGGATGTTACCCAGCCCATGGATGTTATCCAGCCCATGGATGTTACCTAGCCCATGGATAACACCAGCCCATGGATGATATTCAGCCCATGGATAACACCAGCCCATGGACACCCAGCCCATGGACACCCAGCCCATGGATAACACCAGCCCATGGATGTTACCCAGCCCATGGATGTTACCCAGCCCATGGATAACACCCAGCCCATGGATGTTACCCAGCCCATGGATGTTACCCAGCCCATGGATGTTACCCAGCCCATGGCTGATGCACTGTGGCAGGAGCCCTGGGTGCAGGGACAGGTCAGTGCTGCTCTGCTGTGCCCCAGCAGCTCTCAGAGGCTCCGTCTCGCTGCTCCTTTGCTGAGCCCCCTGCGTGTCCGTGTCTGTTACTATAAGCCCTTTAGAACCTTCTGTGTGCAGAGCTTAATTTCTCTCTGTGCTGGGGCTGCCAAAACCGCCAGTCTTAAGCTGCTATTAAACTCTTTATTTTATTTTTTTCTCCCACTGGATGCACAGCTTTCTTTTTATCCTTCTTATCCCCCAATCCTTACGTTTCTGGGAGCAGCGTGGCTTTTCCCCCAGCCGTTCCCCGGGGCTGTGTGCAGTCAAGGCAGCTGAACTTCTTTCAAGCAGCAATAAATGCTATTAACACGGGGGAAAGTCAAGCCCAGTGGGAACTTTCCTGGGCTTTTTTTTTTTTTTTTTTTTGAAGCAGGATTGGGTGGATTCGCTTGGCCAGGTGGCGAATGCTCACTGAGGCTCGTAATAAGGTGCTGAAAGCCCCGCTGGGCATCGATCCCCGGCCCTCTGTTATTTTTTACAAAGGCACGCCGCGGTTTTTTTTGCCGGTTTCCCAGGAGCCCGATCCCCCCGGCCCCAGCCCTGGAGGCGCCGTGGCTGCTCCAGGTCCTGTTCCAGCCCGCAGGGACTGATGGCGAGCGGCTGGAGGGCAACAGGGAGCTCCGTGCCCCTGCAGCTCCCGGGGGAAGCCGCTCGGAGCAGCCCTTGGGGGCGATTTGCAGCCGTGCCGAGAAAGGGGACGCGCTCTGAGTTGATGCAGTCTGGAAGGAAATGTCAGCACGGAGATAAATCCATGGCCTGGCTGCTGCTGCCGCTGCCCCGGCACAGCCGCTGGGGCTCAGCCGAGCGGGGTGAGAGCCTGCAGAGCCCAGAACGGGAGGTGTCCGCTGTCATTCCGTCCCCAAGGAGCGCTCCAGGGCCCGTCCTGCCGGAGCAGACAGCCCCGGAGTGCCGGCACGCTGCCGGGAAAAGCTGTTTGCATAACGCGTGTGTGTGTGTGTGTGTGTGTGTGTGTGTGTGTGTGTGTGTGTGTGTGTGTGTGTGCGCGCCCCGGCTGCCGCAGTTGTCTCTCGGCTTGTCCCCCTCTCCTGAGTCACCGATATCCCAGCTGCCTAATTAAAACATGAAAAGATCTCACGCAGCCTCGCTGGCAGAGCGGCGGGGAATATTTGGGCTTCAGCCTTCAGCGTGCAGGGAAGGCGCACACACACACACACACACACACACAAAACTCTCACACACACACGAAACTCTCTCACACACAAATTCACGCACACAAAAACTCACACACAGCTCCCTCCCAGGCTCCTCGGGGTTCTGTCTCCCTCCACAGCTGCTCCGGGACACCTCTGCTCCAGCCTGGGTGCTATCCCGGGATTCAGCATCCCCCTGCTGCTATCCCGGGATGGATTCAGCATCCCCCTGCTGCTATCCCGGGATTCAGCAACCCCCTGCTGTGCTATCCCGGGATTCAGCATCCCCCTGCTGTGCTATCCCGGGATTCAGCATCCCCCTGCTGTGCTATCCCGGGATGGATTCAGCAACCCCCTGCTGCTATCCCGGGATTCAGCATCCCCCTGCTGCTATCCCGGGATTCAGCATCCCCCTGCTGTGCTATCCCGGGATTCAGCATCCCCCTGCTGTGTTATCCCGGGATGGATTCAGCATCCCCCTGCTGTGCTATCCCGGGATTCAGCATCCCCCTGCTGTGTTATCCCGGGATGGATTCAGCATCCCCCTGCTGTGCTATCCCGGGATTCAGCATCCCCCTGCTGTGCTATCCCGGGATGGATTCAGCATCCCCCTGCTGTGCTATCCCGGGATTCAGCATCCCCCTGCTGTGCTCTCCCGGGATTCAGCATCCCCCTGCTGTGCTATCCCGGGATTCAGCATCCCCCTGCTGCTATCCCGGGATGGATTCAGCATCCCCCTGCTGTGCTATCCCGGGATTCAGCATCCCCCTGCCGTGCTCTCCCGGGATGGATTCAGCATCCCCCTGCTGTTCTATCCCGGGATGGATTCAGCATCCCCCTGCTGTTCTATCCCGGGATGGATTCAGCAGCCGCCTGCTGTGCTATCCCGGGATTCAGCATCCCCCTGCTGTGCTATCCCGGGATTGATTCAGCATCCCCCTGCTGTTCTATCCCGGGATGGATTCAGCAGCCGCCTGCTGTGCTATCCCGGGATTCAGCATCCCCCTGCTGTTCTATCCCGGGATGGATTCAGCATCCCCCTGCTGTGCTATCCCGGGATTCAGCATCCCCCTGCTGTTCTATCCCGGGATGGATTCAGCATCCCCCTGCTGTGCTCTCCCGGGATTCAGGAGACCCCTCTGCTCCGTGTCCCTCTCCCAGCCGGGGCTGTCCGGCACCGGAGCAGGTGAACGGGGCCCCGTTCAGCCCTAGCAGTGCCAGGAATGTCACTGGTGCTCTGGAAGTGACACTCGGTGCTCTGCTCTAGCTGCCAGCTCGGTGCTCACTCACCAACCACCCTGGAGACCTTTCCCAGCCTTCAGTGGCTCTGTGATCCCAAGATCCCAACTCCTGCAGGGAGAAGACAAATGGGAGAGGGAGCAGCTCCGAGGGGGTTTGAGGCAGAGCATCTGCAGGCAGATAAGCAGCCAGTAATGTCCCCAGTGATGGGGACACTGCTACATCTGCCTTCCCAGCACGTTTTGGGGCCACAGCTGCTCCAGCAGGCAGCATTTCAGCAGCACACCTTGTCAGGAGATCAGAACTCCCATCACAAAGCGCTGGGTACAATCAACACTCCCTGCCTGGTGCTCCCGGGTTCTGTCTGGCAGGTGGAGCTGCAGGTGAGGATTGGTTCTGGTTGCATTTCCGAGCTGTTCTCAGCACGTTTTGCCCGTCTCAGAGATGCAATCAGGCTCAGAGGGAAGGTGGCAGATTGTCCCCTTCGGTCCTCAGGGTGGGTCAGGGAGCACAGGGCGCTGTTGGTGACTAAAGAAATGACTTCATTCTCTCGGAAGAGTAAAACAAGCAGGGGGGAAAAAAATGACCAGGAGCTGCCACTGCCATGATTCAGGTTGGATTCCTCAAAACTGAAAAAAAATTAGCTTAAAAATAGTGTTTTTCCAGGACTGTATCGAGGAGGTTCTTTTAATTTACTGGTGGGTTTGAGCTCTACACGAGTTTTTTTGTTTGGTTTCTGCAGCATGCAAAGGGGGGGCTGAGATGTGGCGTGTGAACATTTGGCTTCAAGGGGTAGACTTTGACTCACTCCTTGGGAAAATCATGGGATTGGTGACATGAGGAATGTCAGAGATCCACGGCAGCACAGCCTGAGGGGGTGCAGGGAGCAGCTCTTGGAAACTGCAAGGGCTAAGGAAGGTCCTGCTGAGGATTCAGGCTGTGAATCTCTGCCTTCCCCTCCAGCCTCTGTCCCCTTGCTCCCAGAATATGTTCCCAGAGCGTGGCATTGCACTGCCAGCCTCAGGCTGCTTGAAATCCCTGTGTTCCAGGGGAAAAAGGTCTGGAGCTTATGGTAAAAAGAAAAAAGACAAGCCAAGAACTGAGCATAAAGTCTGCAAAGGTGCCTGCTGAGCCCAGGCATCAGCCCTGCAATCAGCCAGGCATTGATCCCTCTGAGCTTTGGAGAAGCAGAGCAATCCTCTGGCCAAGCAGGGACAAGTCAGAGCTGGAGCCTCAGCTCCTTTCTCATCCCTGAGGCTCCTGCTGCTTCCCCCCTGAACCAGGAGCTTCTCCCAGCCTGTGCTGGCTCTTGGCTTCAGGCTGAATTTGTGCTGCTGCCCCTCTGCAACGCTGCCATGAGCCCAGGACCCTCGGAAAGGAGGGTGACACTGCTGAGGGCGGTGTCAGCCTCAGGAAAAGCAGGTTAATTCAGAAGGGACACCAGCCCCGGGATTCCTGCGGGACGGGACAGATCCAGCCCGAGCCCAGGCCTGCTGTGCAGAGCCTTGCAGTGGTGCCAAACACAAGCAGCTTTGGCCAGGAGGCTCTCAGCTGTCCCCTGGAGAGCTGCAGCAACAGCGCCGTGCTTGCAGCGATGGAATTACATCCCCGTGTAAGGAGACAGAGCTCTGCCTCCAGAGCTGCTGCAGACAGCCCTGTCCCCGCGGGCAGACACTGATGGCTCCTCAAGCTTTAAGGGCTTTAAGGGGTAAGCAAGGGCCAGAGCAGGAAATTGCAGTTTTAGCTGTGAAAATGTGCAGAGAGAAGCAGCTGTAAGCAGCTGTGCTCCTCACAAGCTCTGTGCTGGCTGAGGCTCTCCCCGTGCTGGCACAGAACTGGAGGAGAGCTGGATGAGCCCAGGCAGAGTGTCAGGGAGCTGAGGCTGGAGAAATCCAACTACTCATGATTCAGCAGCCCCCACCCCCACTTGGATCATTTACCCAGCCTCATTCCTGTAATCTTGCCAGCACTGGTATCAAAAGAGCTGTGCCTTTGGCTTGCTCAGACTGATGCTCAGCTCTCAGTGCTGTGTCGCCAGCTTGGCACCTGCAGAAACTGAGCAGCTCCTTGGAAGGAAACACCCCACAGGGTTTTGGAGGAGAGTCTTCCTCCGGGAAACTTGAACACAGCATTCTCCAAGCCACTTCCACCTCTGCTTTTAAGTCATTTTCCACAGGTTTGGCTGTCCCCTGTTGCACATGACACAAAGAAATGACACTCACACACTGAGATGTCCAAGGCAGAAAAGAGGCAGTTTATTTACATCTTCAACATTTATAGAATTCCAGCAGTGACCATGGATTGGAGGAAGAAAATCTTCCTCTCCAACCACACTGGGCAACCCAACAGCCCATCAACAGTCTCCTCCTTATGAGAAGAATGTAGACATGGTTAGATGGTTACAATAACAAAAAGGTTATTGATGTAAAATGGTGTCTGACTCCATTGCAAAAGGTAAACACAGAAGGCTGAAAATGAAACCTTAGAAAACTCCTTAAAGGGACAGAGGAGAACAGCAAAAACCCAAACAACAGTCCCCTAACCAGACACGACTTCTTAATCCCATTGAGAGCCGGCTGCTCTGTTGTAGGATCCCAAATAATGCCAAAAATTGGGATGATGCACCTCGTCTGGCTGTGCCAGCACTGGAATTTAGGCACAGGCATCCACCCACCCACGATCCTGTGCTGTTGGGGCCTTTTCCTGGATTTCTCTGACCTCGTGCCGGGCGTTCCCTGTTTTCCAGCCGCCGCAATCCGGGCGCCAGTCCCCCACCAAGAACGGGAGCCCCTCCAAATGCCCCCGCTTTGTGAAAATCAAGAACTGGGAGACGGGCTCCGTGCTCCACGACACCCTGCACCTCAAGACTGCCATGGTGAGTAGAGCTGGTGGGACTGGCCAAAACTCCGTGGTGCCATTCCCAAGATGGATTTGCCCAGGAAGGCAGAAGTGGAGGAGTTCGGTCTTGTGTCCAGTAGGGTTTGAATTCCAAACCTGGTGCAACAGGCAGAGAGAGGGAAATCCATCTGGGATAAATGGCTATCCCACACAGACTGCAAGCTCTGGGATACATGATAATGCATAACAGAGAGATGAATTTAGTACCTCGTGTATTTATTGAGATGAATTTAGTACCTCATGTATTTACTGACGGGGAAGGTAGAGATAAGGGTTTAAAAGATGAAAACAAATTTAGAGTTTCCAGCTCTGACCATCTATTGCTTACTGGTCCACAAGCTGACTGTCATTTTGAAGTGCTCATAAACTCTACAAAAGAAATAGAGCTGAACACAGTTAACTCCAACTCCAGAACCAGGACAGTTTGTCCTCATGCCAAGCTGGGGTGTGAACCCCACCTCTCCAGTGTCTGGGTCAGGAGGGACAGGAGGTGACTGCGCGTGGCCTGGCTGTCACCACGCGGTGTCCCCAGCCAGCTGGGCGTGTCCCTGTGTGTCACACACCACCACGCTCTGTGCAGGTGGGCACTGCCTGCCCCAGCCCCGCTCAGGTGAGCAGGAGTGCCGTGGTGGCCCCAGAACATTCCTGTCCCCTGCTGTCCCCCAGGCCACGGCGTGCACCGAGCAGATCTGCATGGGCTCCGTGATGACCCCCAGCCCCCACGTCCGCAAGGCAGAGGACACCAGGACCAAGGAGGAGGTGCTGCTCCTGGCCAAGGACTTCATTGACCAGTACTACTCCTCCATAAAGAGGTGAGTGCTGCCTGCAGGGGCTGCTGCTGGTGCCGAGGTGTCACACGGGTCACTCCAGCCCTGGGGCCCAGCACAGGAAGGAGCTGCAGCTGCTGGAGCCAGTCCAGAGGAGGCACCAGGAGGGTCAAGAGGGATGGAGCAGCTCTGCTGGGAGGAAAGGATGAGAGTGTTGGGAACGTTCAGGCTGGAGAAGAGAAGCTTTGGGGTGACCTCATTGTGGAAGAGACTGCAGGGCCTGAAGGAGGCAAAAAGAAACATGGACAGAGACTTGAGGCAAGGGCCTGGAGGGACAGGACACAGGGAATGGCTTCCCAGTGCCAGAGGGCAGGGCTGGGTGGGAGATTGGGCAGGAATTGTTCCCTGGCAGGGTGGGCAGGCCCTGGCACAGGGTGCCCAGAGCAGCTGTGGCTGCCCCTGGATCCCTGGCAGTGCCCAAGGCCAGGCTGGACACTGGGGCTGGGAGCAGCCTGGGGCAGTGGGAGGTGTCCCTGCCCAGGGCAGGGGGTGATAGGATGGGATGAGCTTTAAGTTCCCTTCCAACCCAGGCCATTCCATGATTCCATGATCTGATATCCCACATGTGTGAGTCACAGCACGGGGAGACTCTGGTGCTCCACCAGCAGCTGCTTCTTGAGTAGAGTTTCATTCCTGGTGTTTGTTGTGTCTCTGCACAAGTCCCTGCCCTCTCCCCCTGGTCCTTGCTCACCTAAAGCTGGGACAACCATCCACACAATCCCCGTGTGTGTGTGTGTGTGTGTGTAGGGACAAGACATTCCAGGTGGGGAGCAGCAGCATTCCCTGCCCTCCGCCTGACCCTCCACCCCCTCTGCCCCCAACCTTCCCAGATCGGGCTCCAAGGCCCACATGGAGAGGCTGGAGGAGGTGACCAAGGAGATTGAGGCCACTGACACCTACCAGCTGCGGGACACGGAGCTGATCTACGGCGCCAAGCACGCCTGGAGGAACGCGGCGCGCTGCGTGGGCAGGATCCAGTGGTCCAAGCTGCAGGTCAGCACCAGCCCCACCAGCTGCCCCCGGGAGATTCCTGCCAAAGCCTCTGGCTGGAGCTCTGGAGAGGCAAATCCTGCTCTCCCCAGCGCCTGGGGAGCACAGCAGAGGTGCAGGGGCAGGTGCTCAGCACGCACAGCTCCCCACAGCAGCTCTGGGATGTCGGCAGTGCCCAGCTATCCCACACAGACTGCCAGCTCTGGGATACATGAGAATGCATAATGTAGAGATTAATTTAGTACCTCGTGTATTTACTGAGGGGGAAGGTAGAGATAAGGGTTTAAAAGATGAAAACAAATCTAAAGAACAGAGTTTCCAGCTCTGACCATCTATTGCTTACTGGTCCAGAAGCTGACTGTCATTTTGAAGTGCTCATAAACTCTACAAAAGTAATAGAGCTGAACACAATTAACTCCAAAACCAGAACCAGGACAGTTTTCCTAATTTGCTGGAATGACAGAAGAGATGGATGGAATAGCTTCACCAGTGTCTGTGGGATGGGAGGTGAGGTGGCTGTGTCTGAAATGGGAGCTGGTGCTCCAGGGGACATTTTCCAAAATCAGATCCTGCTCCAGCATCTCTCCTGCTGCTTCCAAACGTGTTGCTCCACCTGGAGAGAGGCAGCAGGACACGTTTGTCCTCAGTACTGACATCCAGCAGGGCAGGATTTGGCTCAGTGCCCTTTTGGCAAGGGAAACACAGGACGGGACTGGAAATCAGTGATCCCCAGGGAATCCCTTGGTACAGAGATGTCCTCTCCTCCCGTAACCTGGAACAGATCCAGTGCTGCTGAGCAGCTCCTGTGGCTGCCTCACACAGGGAATGGGCACTTCTGTTGATCCCCCTTCCTGCTTTCCCAATGTTTTTTGTGGGATCCACATCCCTGGCAGCGTCCAAGGCCAGGCTGGACAGGGCTTGGAGCAGCCTGGAACAGTAGGAGGTGTCCCTGCCCACAGCAGGGGGTGGGATGAGATGGGCTTTAGAAGTCCCAACCCCAACCATTCCATGATTCCGTGATTCCCTGTCCCTCAGACCTGACTGACACCTGTCCTGTTCCAGCTTGGAGTGCTGATCTACAGGAGAAGCAGAGCAGAATCTGTAATTGTTGGGGGATAAGGCAGGAACAGCAGCAGGTTGGGAGCACGGGAATGAGGGGGTTTTTGCCTGAGCAGCAGATGAGTCACCTCTCCAAAGCAAAAGGGGCAGCTGGATTAGACATCCACGTGTTCCAAAGGCAGGGAACACATAATTACGGAGCTTTAGATCCCTGAGAAGCCAGAGTGGTGCCTGGAGCTCTCCACGTGCTGTGTTCCCTCTGCCTGGCTCTGCCCTGGGAGCTGGAACACCCTCACAGCCGCTTCCCTCTTCCAGGTGTTCGATGCCCGGGACTGCACCACGGCCCACGGGATGTTCAACTACATCTGCAACCACATCAAGTACGCCACCAACAAGGGCAACCTCAGGTGAGCCACCGGGGACCACCAGGGTGCGAATGGATAAGTGTAATGGACCCAATAACTGATTGCTAATTAGATAAACCTTTATTGAAGTGAGAAGTCGAAGCAAGCAGCTGGGAAAGCCGGAGAGAATGAGTCTCAGCTCATGCTCCACACACAGCTTTTGGGGTTTTCCCCACAATTTCCCATTTTTATAACTTTTTGGTTACACACACCCCCCTGGGTCCCTCCCCAGTCCATGTTTTCCCCACAATTTCCCATTTTTATAACTTTTTGGTTACACACACCCCCTTGGTCCCTCTCCAGTCCATGTTTTCCCCACAATTTCCCATTTTTATAACTTTTTGGTTACACACACCCCCCTGGGTCCCTCCCCAGTCCATGTTTTCCCCACAATTTCCCATTTTTATAACTTTTTGGTTACACACACCCCCCTGGGTCCCTCCCCAGTCCAAGTTTTCCTCACAATTTCCCATTTTTATAACTTTTTGGTTACACACATCCCCTGGGTCCCTCCCCAGTCCACGTTTTCCCCACAATTTCCCATTTTTATAACTTTTTGGTTACACACACCCCCCTGGGTCCCTCCCCAGTCCATGTTTTCCCCACAATTTCCCATTTTTATAACTTTTTGGTTACACACACCCCCTTGGTCCCTCCCCAGTCCCTGTTTTCCCCACAATTTCCCATTTTTATAACTTTTTGGTTACACACACCCCCCTGGGTCCCTCCCCAGTCCATGTTTTCCCCACAATTTCCCATTTTTATAACTTTTTGGTTACACACACCCCCTGGGTCCCTCCCCAGTCCACGTTTTCCCCACAATTTCCCATTTTTATAACTTTTTGGTTACACACACCCCCCTGGGTCCCTCCCCAGTCCATGTTTTCCCCACAATTTCCCATTTTTATAACTTTTTGGTTACACACACCCCCTTGGTCCCTCCCCAGTCCCTGTTTTCCCCACAATTTCCCATTTTTATAACTTTTTGGTTACACACACCCCCCTGGGTCCCTCCCCAGTCCACGTTTTCCCCACAATTTCCCATTTTTATAACTTTTTGGTTACACACACCCCCTTGCTCCCTCCCCAGTCCATGTTTTCCCATATTTGGTCACAGTTGCAGAGCAAAAAGTTTTTAAAACACCTCTGGGTCAGGGCAGGGCCTAACCCTTTCCCCCCCGTTTGCAGATCTGCCATCACCATCTTCCCGCAGCGCACGGACAGCAAGCACGACTTCCGCATCTGGAACGCGCAGCTGATCCGCTACGCCGGCTACAAGCAGCCCGACGGCTCCGTGCTGGGGGACCCCGCCAACGTGGAGCTCACCGAGGTGCCCCCCTGCCCTCTGGGAAACACTCAGGGCAAAAGGGATCTGTGGGAAGCGGGGTGGGAGGGTGGTGGGAGATCTCTGGGGTCAGGGCTGCTCCTGGAGCAGGGGTTTATTTATTGCACAGGGCCTGGGTGAAGGGGCCCTGCTGGGAGCTGCAGCTGCAGCTCGGGGCAGCCCCAGAGAGAGAAGGAGAGAAGAGCAAGAGAGCAAAGAGAGCTGGGGAGGAGGAGTGAGAGGAGTAAGAGAGCGAGGTTCCCCTTCCAATCCATTAAATCTTCTCCTACACTGAACATTCTGACTGACACCAACCAATGCAGTGCAAGATACAAATCCTACAGCATTTACACACAGCCTGTGAGAATCATTCCATTGCCATGCTGGGTTATATTTTAAACCCTAAAAACGACTCTTTGGACCCCTCCTGCCAAGCCAGCAGGGTCTGCTCTGACCCTTGGGCTCTTGGTGAGGAGAAGGGCATTGTTTAATCAAAGGGGATTGATTACCTTCAGCAGCCACACTGTTGTTCTCCAGTTGTCCAGTAACTTTAGACATCGAAACTTGTTTTCAATTCTATTTCACTGACAGGTTTCATATTCTCAAAACCTAAGCAGTCATATTTATAAGGCTTTCCTTTTTCATCTTCCCCAACAGGATCTTTAGGAGCTGGAAAAAGCAGGCCTCGAACAGAAAAAGCTGAGATTTTTAGAATTTGCAGCAAACTGAGAAAAGTTTGGAAGTAGGAAAGATGCAGTGGTGCCCCTGGGGGGCACACGGGGACTCTGAGCACCCTCGGAGGGGCTGGGTGTCCTGGCTGGGAAATGAGAGGTGTCCCTGAGGGAGGGCAGGGTCTCCTTCCTTGGAAGGGAGAGTTTGAACCCATCCCTCTGAATTATTGTAATTTTTATTATAATTTATAATTAATTATATATAATTACATATATTTTATTATTTATATTATTTATATTATTTTATTTATATTATTTATATATAATTATAAATTCTATAATATATAATAATATAATATATTTTTATATAATTATTTAGAAAATATATTCTATATTATAATAATTATAATAAATACTATAATTTATTAAAATTATAATTTTGAAAATTAAGGGGGCTTGTCGCAATACAACAGGAAAAGAACAACACTCACGCACTGAGATGTCCAAGGCAAAAAAGGAACAGTTTATTTACTTCAACTTTTATAGAACTCTCCCTTGGAAGGGAGAGTTCAAACCCCCTCCCTCCGAATTATTGTAATTTTGAAAATTAAGGGGTTTTGTCGTAATTTTTGTTGCAATTTCTGTCACAATATTTGTCGCAATACGACACGAGAAGAACGACACACACTGAGATGTCCAAGGCAAAAAGGAGCAGTTTATTTACAGACCTCGACATTTATAGAATTCCAACAGTGACCATGGATTGGAGGATGGAAATTGTCCTCTCCAACCACACTGGGCAACCCAACAGTCCATCAATTCTCTCCTCCTCCAGAAAGGAATGCAAAACAATCATCATTTACATGGAAAGTGCGTGAGGAACTTTATCTCAAAAGTAAAACATCAGAAGGCTTTAGAAAAACAGAGGAGAACAGGGCGACAGGGGGTCTCAGGCAAAGATAAGGGGATGGGAACAGCAGTTCTTTACTGGTACATACAAGGCAAACAAACAGAACAACAGCTACAGCACTGATAATAAACAGAATAAGAAACCTGGAGGGGCTTTGGGGCAGTCTGATCTCGGTGCCCCTGCAGGACTCGGAGAGCACCAGGCTGGAAGGGTGGAAAATCCCGGGCTGGTGGATGGGATAAATCAGAAGCTCTGTCGGTGGCGGCAGGAACGGCAGGGATGTTCCGGCAGGGCAGGGGGACTGGGGCCACAGAGCAGCAAAAAGCCTCGAAGCAAAACTGCGGAAGAAACGGCGGTGGTGGGACAGGGCTGGCCCAGCTCCAGCAGGGCAGGGGGAAGCAGCTCAGAATTCCTGGACACATTAGCAGATGGTGACAGATTTCCCAAGACCAGACTTGGTGGTGACAGTGAACTCCTCCTGCAGAAAGCAACAGCCTCCCGTCCTCTCTCCCATGCCGAGAGCAAGAGACCACGTAGCTGCTCCCCCAAAACTCAAATTATCTTCCCCCTCCGAGGGAAACTCCCAGAGACAAAAGAAGTTTAGCCCTTAATGCTACCTCTTTTGGCCACCTCTTTGTTTCGGTCAAGCACCCACAAGTGCCCAACCTTTAGTCTCTTAGCAACTTAAAGGAAAAAATTCTAAAAGTAAGAAAGAAACAGATCTAACCCCCAACCCTGGGTCAAGCAGGTTGGGATTGTCCAGTGCAGCACCACAGAAGGTGAGGTTGGGTTTGTGGGTTTGTGGCACCCTCCGATTTTTTTCCCAGGAATAAAGGCTGGGTTTTGTCACTTTTCTGCTTCTCTCACCCGTTTTCTGCTTCACCTTTACAGGCACAAGCCACGATCCTACTGGGGATCTATTCCAGGCTCGTTTTTACCCCAAATTCCCCTGACCTGGCCACGGGTGGGCTGGGACGGGCCACCCGCTGTTGTAGCTCCCTTTGCTCAACCATAAGGACAGAAATCCCGCCAGGAGCTGTGCCCAGGAGCACACAACTCCCTGCCCACAGTGCCTGAAGAGCAGGTGACCTGCTGGGACACCAACCCTGCCTTTGTTTCCCCCGCAGATCTGCATCCAGCAGGGCTGGAAGGCTCCCTACGGGCGCTTCGATATCCTGCCCCTGCTCCTCCAAGCCAACGGCAACGACCCCGAGCTCTTCGAGATCCCGCCGGAGCTGGTGCTGGAAGTGCCCATCCGGCACCCCAAGTGAGTCACAGGCAGCCCCCAAACTGCTCTGAGGGGGTCAGCAGGACTGAGCTCCTCCGGTTCCACCCTTGCCACGGCCTGGGGGCTTCACCCAAGACCCTCTCCCAGGTGTTCCCTCCAGTGAAGTCGGCAGAGCTGGCAAGGAAGTTGTGTCCATGTCTCAGGGCTATCCCTTGTATCCAGACTGATTTTCTTGGAAAGTTTCCCTTTTTCCCAGGGCTTACACCGCTCCATAGTCACCTTGTCCCCATGAACAGCCCCGAAGGGAGGTGCTGATGGAAATGTTCTGCCCCAAGTCCTTCACCCTGGTGGCAAAGTGACCTCCCCCACCCCCCTGACTGCACTGGGCAGAGAATTCCTGGCTGCTTGCCTGACCCTGACGTTTTTCCCCGGCAGGTTTGAGTGGTTTAAGGACCTGGGCCTGAAGTGGTACGGGCTGCCAGCCGTGTCCAACATGCTCCTGGAGATCGGGGGCTTGGAGTTCTCGGCCTGCCCCTTCAGCGGCTGGTACATGGGCACGGAGATCGGCGTCCGCGACTACTGCGACAACTCCCGCTACAACATCCTGGAGGTGACTCCTGCTGCTCCTGGGCTTCCTGGGAAGCAGGGGGGACACTGGGGGAGTGTTTCTTGGAGTGGGAGAATACGGGATATCCCTTCTCCTGGAGCCACGTGGCCGAGGTCGGCAAGGTCTCCGTGTCCTGTGGGGCCAGCAGGTGTCTGGCACAGGGTGATCCCTGTGGAGCTTCCCACAGGCTTCCCAAAGAATCTTAGGGATCAGCAGGCACCTGGCCATGTGCTCAGCTGAGGCCAAGTGCTAAAATATGAAAGGGTGCAGAGACGCTTGGTGGCTCCTCAGGGTGCCCTTGGGGACCTTCCAGCTGGTCCCGTGGCTCAGAGGCTGCCCACACTGGGAGAGACAAAACCAAGCCATGGGGAGGTGCCCGTGCAGGGGATCTGGATCCATCAAAACCTCCCAAGGAATGTTGTGTGATTTAGAGGGGCTCCATCCCTCCCCAGTCTCCTGAAAACCGGAGGGGTGGGAGCAGTGGGAGTGTCCAGCTGCTCCTGGTGGCCTTCTCAGCAGCATTTGGCTCAGGGAGGAGGAAAGGCCGTGCTCCTGCCATGGAGAGGGAAAAGCAGGATTCTTTCCCAGAGGAAGGCACAACACCAGCCCTTGCCTGCCCTGTGGGTTCCTTGTGCCAGCCTGGCCTCTCCTCTGGGTTCCTGTCCCCAAGCAGAGATCCCCAATCCTGGTTTTTCGGCCATTAAGTCCTTCCCCTCCTGCCGTGTGTTGTTACAGCAAGTGGCCAAGAAAATGAACCTGGATATGAGGAAAACGTCCTCACTGTGGAAGGACCAGGCCCTGGTGGAGATCAACATCGCTGTGCTCTACAGCTTCCAGGTACCTTGGGACCCCCGGGCCAGGCTGGAGGGACACAGGGACTGGGTGGGACAAGTGTGGAGACATCTGCCTGAGGACAACGGCTGAAACTGGGCTGTGCCTCCTGGATTTGGGCTGCTGCAGTGAGATTTAATAATTTCCACACTCTGGATGTTGTAAAACAACACCACCAGCACCTGAGTCCGGCTGGTCCAGAAGGAATGTCTCAACAGGAGTTAAATCCAGCCCTTCTGACCTATCCATGAGGCAGGAACTGGCCCAGGTTCTCTCCCAGCCTGCACTTAAAGGTTGAGTAACACAACCAGTGCTTGGCCACCCAGCTTCAAAGGGTGAGAGTCCTTCCCAGAGCTGTGTCCTAGCTGCCCCATTGGAAGAGCTTCCCAAGGCTTTGGGAGAGGATGGAGCAGAGGATGCTCCATCCCATCATCCATCCATCCCATCCATCCCATCCATCCATCCATCCATCCATCCATCCATCCATCCCATCCATCCATCCATCCCTCCCATCCATCCATCCATCCATCCCATCCATCCATCCATCCATCCCATCCATCCATCCCATCCATCCATCCATCCATCCCATCCATCCATCCATCCATCCCTCCATCCATCCATCCATCCATCCATCCATCCATTCCATCCATCCATCCATCCATCCATCCATCCATCCATCCATCCCATCCATCCATCCATCCATCCCTCCATCCATCCATCCCATCCATCCATCCATCCATCCATCCCATCCATCCATCCATCCCTCCATCCATCCCTCCATCCATCCATCCATCCATCCATCCCATCCATCCATCCATCCATCCATCCCATCCATCCATCCTCCATCCCATCCATCCATCCATTCATCCATCCATCCATCCATCCATCCATCCATCCATCCCATCTTTGCTTGGCCCAGGACAGTTAACAGGGGGAACAGGGCTCCCATAGCACCTCTATTCTCAAAGCACTGGGGCAGCTTTAGAGCCTCCTTGGGAAGACCAGGGTCATCAGCCACCTTGGATCATCCCCAATGACCACGGGAACATTTGGGACAAACCACTCCAAACATGAAATTGTGGCTTTTGCCCTGTGGGCTGTGTCACCAACTGCTGGCTCTGCTCTCTTGTCCCCTGCAGAGTGACAAGGTGACCATCGTGGATCACCACTCGGCCACCGAGTCCTTCATCAAGCACATGGAGAACGAGTACCGCTGCCGGGGCGGCTGTCCCGCCGACTGGGTCTGGATCGTCCCGCCCATGTCGGGCAGCATCACCCCCGTCTTCCACCAGGAGATGCTCAACTACCGCCTGACGCCCTCCTTCGAGTACCAGGTGCTGTCCCCACCACACCACCCAACCCCTGCACAAGCTGTCCAGTGGGTATTTCGCCCCAACATAATCTCATAACGGGGGTTTGCCCCTCCGTGGGAACGTGGGACACCTCAGCTCCCAATGTCCAGTCACACAGAGCTACTCCCCTTTGGGAGTGCCTGATGGGCGGGTGAGGAAAGGGCCTGGAAGGCTCCTGGATCCCATTCCAGCCTGCAGGTTTGAGTGGATGGCTCCTGGATCCCATTCCAGCCTGCAGGTTTGAATGGATGGCTCCTGGATCCCATTCCAGCCTGCAGGTTTGAGTGGATGGCTCCTGTATCCCTCCAATTCCAGCCTGCAGGTTTGAGAGGATGGCTCCTGGATCCCATTCCACCTCTCCAGCCTGCAGGTTTGAGTGGATGGCTCCTGGATCCCATTCCAGCCTGCAGGTTTGAGTGGATGGCTCCTGGATCCCATTCCAGCCTGCAGGTTTGAGTGGATGGCTCCTGGATCCCATTCCAGCCTGCAGGTTTGAGTGGATGGCTCCTGGATCCCATTCCAGCCTGCAGGTTTGAGAGGATGGCTCCTGCATCCTGGGGACCAACAGTGGGACAGGGGCTCTGTCCCAGCAGGCCCATCAGAGGATCCAATGCTGCTGCTGGGGTATTTAACACTCCAGACCATGAAGAAAAACCCCTCAGCAAACACTCCCTCGTTATCCAGCCGTCCCTGCTCCGGTGCTCTCCGCACAATGTGACCTTTAGTCAAGAGCCCTTAAGGAATAATCACGGAGCAGGAGCAGTCTGTTCACTCCTGTAACCAACCCACCAGGCACCCCGATGCTTCCTGGCTCTGATTGCAGCCTGCAAGGGCATGGAATGAGCTTCTGTGTGCTTGCTCCTGGCTTCAGCTGCCTCCCCTTCCCAAAGGGCCTCTTAGGGAAAAAAAAAACCTGCGGCCAGAGCAGGGGAAAGGATCTGTTTCCATCACCTCTCCCCTTCTGGTGTTGCCTTCTTTTTGGCTGTGGCCTATTAACGCTCCTCTCGAGAGGTGACAGAGCAATTGGCCAGATGCTCTTACAAGCCAGGAGGGTTTATTAGATTGCAATTTTCCTGGGCCTGTTCCATTGCCCAAAAAAAAAAGCCCCATGAGGCTCCAAGGATCAGGGACATGGAGAGGAGAGGGAGAGCTGTGGAGCAGCAGCTATTCCTCCCCTTCCTGATGGGAAGAATTTAACTCTCAGTGCTGTGGGTGCTGCATTTCTCCAAGCTCTGAGCACTCCCCAGCGCCTGATCCTGCTTTTCCCTCTCCTAGCCGGACCCCTGGAACACCCATGTCTGGAAGGGGGTCAATGGGACACCCACCAAGAAGAGGGCCATTGGCTTTAAGAAGCTGGCAAAGTGAGTACCAGTGACACAGAAGAATGACACACGTTGAGATGTCCAAGGCAAAAAAAAAAAAAAAAAAAGGGGGGGGGCAGTTTATTTACAGACCTCGACATTTATAGAATTTCAGCAGTGACCATGGATTGGAGGATGGAAATTGTCCTCTCCAACCACACTGGTCAGCCCAACAGTCCATCAGTTCTCTCCTCCTTATGAGAAGAATGCAAACAGGAAAGGACAGTTACAACAACAATGGGTTGTTTATGCGAAAATCCATAAGAAACGCCATTACAAAAAGTAAATCATCAGAAGGCTGAAGGAACTTCAGAAAACCAGAGGAGAACAGGGCAACACCAGTGGGCCCTGGAAAGGCCTGGAATGTTTGGGGCTGCTCCTGGATTTGAGCACCCTGTGGGTGTGTGCATCACCCTAGGGATGATGGGCTCTGGGCCTGGCCTTTGGGCCACTGAAGGCTTTTCCTGCCCTGAGGGACATTTGGGGACACAGGCACCCCCTTGAACACCCCCTTAGACCACCCAAAGGGGTGTCACCAGGTGAATACCAGGTCTTGGGTGTTG
The DNA here is from genome assembly GCA_017589585.1 of Phylloscopus whistleri. NCBI lineage: Eukaryota > Metazoa > Chordata > Aves > Passeriformes > Phylloscopidae > Phylloscopus > Phylloscopus whistleri. Next base: position 7,443,596 of record JADMLD010001548.1, on the reverse strand, counting down.
TTTGTTCTCCCGAGCTGCTCATTCTCCAGTTAGGAGGTCAGGGATGGCCTTCCCACTTTTTGAGGGTGTTTTGCCTGGTTTTCCTTTCCTTGGGGCAGGAGGATCCTCCCTTCCCCTTCAGGGCTGTGCTGGCACTAACGAGATGAAACTCCTGTCCATATTCCTCCTTTTCCCATTGACTTTTCCCCTACTTGAGGAGAATCTGCTCCAGTGTGTGTGTGCCCAACCCTCCAAACACCTGCTCTGGGAGGAAGGGGGGAGATGGGAACGAGGAATCTCCCTGCAGGCAGCAGATGGATCAGGGCTGAGCTGAGATTTGCACTTCATGGCCAGTTGACCCCTGGCAAGGGGCCACCCCTGCCCCTTTTCCCTGCCAAGGCTCCTCAGCAGCAGGGACGCAGGAACGAAGGGCATTTCGGACCCTTTGGCTGATTCTGCCCCAAATTCCTCCCCTGTGGGCCCTTGGCAGAGAGGAGCTGCAGGTCCTGTGGCAGCAGAGCCCTGGGGCCAAGGCAGGAGAGGGCTGGGCGTGCCCTGGTGGCGGTGGCCAGGCTGCCAGGTGGCCCTGGCTCCTGACAGCATCTCCCCACGCTTCAGCTTCCCCGAATCCCTGCCATCAATTTGCTCCCACTCTTCAGCTGTCACCTCCTGCGAGCTGCTCCCCGTGGTGCATCCATAAACAGGAGCAGCAGCTGAGGAATGAGCTCCTGCAGCTGACGCTGGGGCTGGGGGAAGAGCGGGAGGGTTGGTGGAGTTTGGAGGGAGAAAAAAAATGCTTTTGTGTTGCTGTGTGTGCCCCGTTGAGGGATGGTTTTATAAAAATGTGAGCGTGGCAGGTCATTTAAAACAAAATCTCCGTTGTTCCTGGTGTAGGGAAAGGAATTGTTTCTGTAATTCATCATTAATCCTGTCTGGATCTGAGCTTATCAGCTGTAGAAGAGGCAGCCAGAGCCCAGAGCCTTGAGTATGATTTGGTGCCAGCTCAGACTCAAAAACCTGGCCAAACCTGAGCCTGCAGACCTGCAGTCCCTGCCCTGCCTGCCCTGCCCTGTCCTAGGCCAGTGCAGGTCCTGGGGACAGGGGACACTGCCACCCCAAGGGGCAGAGCTGCGCTGAGGGTGGGGAAACAGCAGCAAACAGAAATGCTCCTGAGGCTGGCTTTGCCATGGAGAGGAGCTGGATAAACCAGCCTGGAGGAGTTTCTGCCTCTTCTTTCCTCATTTTTTTTCCTCCCCAAATGATTCCCCAAAACCAGAGTATTTCAGGGCAGGAGGGGCAGGGGGAAGCTGGGCTCCTCCAGCCCAGTGTGACCATTCCAGCTGCAGCCCCCACTCCCCACAGCTCATCTGAGGGGGATGCAGGAGTCCTGCTGAACTCAGAAACCTGGGGCAAGGGCTGTCACAGTGAATCAAGCAGCCCTTCCTCTTGCAGAGGCCACACAGATGCTTTGTGCTCCCTCAGCCTCCCAAAAATTCCCTTTCCCTGTTGCGACAGCAGCCTAAATCCAGACCTGATGGATTTCTGCCTTTCTGGTGACCCCACTTAAAGGCTTGGTGGTCCACTTAGAAAAAAATAGACGTTCAGCATGTAGGAAAACCAGTGCTGATGTGATTATGAGTGTCCCACAAGCCCTGTCCCCCGTCAGGGTGTTCCCAGTGGTACCACAGACAAGGAATCAGCATTCCTGGTGCTGCATCACCTCGGCCAGGACTGGAGAAAGGCTGGTGACCTCCCAGAGCCCCTCTGCCCTGAGCCAGTGGGGAGAACTGGAGGGAAAGTGCAGCTGCAGGGCACAGGAAACTCCAGCTGGGCACAGCCCTGGCAAGGCTGGGATAAATCTGCCACCCCTGGCCTCGGGAGGGCTGCTCCTCCTGGTGCCTCGGGGAGGCTGAGCTGGAACAGAGACTGGACAGAGCTGGAGAATAAAGTAGGTGTTTATTGAAAGGTCTTTAGGATACACTTTCTGCAGGATAGGGCCTGGCCGGGGCTACACCCAAGGTGGACCCAAAATGGTCACAAAATGGCTGCCCAGTCATGAGGTCTCACACTTTGATCAGTTTTGGTCCATTTGCATATTGGAGTTTAATTGTCCAGTTACAGCTCCAGGCTGTGAGGTCCCATCCTTCTTGTTCCTCCCTCCAGCCACCCTTGTTTGTGCTTTGGGGCTGAAAGTTGTCCTTGGTGTGCAGCAGGACCGGGATTTGTTTTGTGTCCCTGCTTTGTGCAGAGCTGAGTGACCCTGAATGTGAGCTCAGAGCTGCACCCCTGGGCAGCACAGAGTCTGAAAAACAGCAAAGATAAAACTGAAGGCATCACTCCCAGGGGAGTTCTCGGTGTCAGCAGAGTGCAGATCACAGGCACTGGACAGCTTGGTGTGACCTCAGTGTCCCCAGGGCTGGCCAGGGCAGCTCCTGCAGAACCCCGTTGGTTTTAAGGGATGGAGGAGCTGCTGTTCCCTCCTGTAGCTCCAGCTCTGGCTGGTTCCAGCTCTTCTTTTGGCATTATCTGCCCCTCATTCTTCTCCTGCTTCTCTGCCCCTGCAGAAATATCACCCCCATGCCTGGTTTGGCATTTTCATCCTTCAACCCCTTCAGGTGTTTGAGCTCTCTTCAAGCTCCCCCATCTCCTCTCCCTCTCTGACAAGTGGAGCTCTTCCAAGGCTTCCCTGTTTGCCACGTAACAACCACAAAAATTGATGCTACAGCTTTGTAAGGCTGTTTATTTAGTAAGAAATAAACAGGTCTGGACTAGAGGCACTGGTAAGGACCAAGCTCTGACTGGGATTTATTCCTGCTTCCCAGGGCTGTGAAGTTCTCAGCCAAGCTGATGGGCCAAGCCATGGCCAAGAGGGTCAAGGCCACCATCCTGTACGCCACGGAAACGGGGAAGTCCCAGGTCTATGCAAAAACTCTGTGTGAGATCTTCAAGCACGCCTTCGATGCCAAGGTACCGTACCAGCTCCTGGCCCCTGACACCTGGGGGGTGTGAGATCCTGGGGGCTCCAAGGAAATACGTGGGAAAACAGCTGCCAAGAGCCTCCAGGATGTGTCCCTGTGGGTCTGGGTTGGAGCCTGCACAGGGAGTTCTCCAGCTGATTTCCTGCAGCCCTTGCAGCCCCTGTTCGCCTGTGGCCCCTCGGGTGGCAGCTCCGTGTCCCTCCAGGCTCCTGTTCCCATCCTCCCCACGCAGAGACCTCGGCAGGGATGTGCTGTTCCCACCCCCAGGGGCACTGGAGCCTGCCCAGGAGGCTCTGAGACCTCTCTGTGCCCCCAGGTGATGTCCATGGACGAGTACGACATCGTGCACCTGGAGCACGAGACCATGGTCCTGGTGGTCACCAGCACCTTCGGCAACGGGGACCCGCCCGAGAACGGGGAGGTAGGACAGCAGGGAGGGGGGACAGCGCTGGCACAGGGCCAGGAACGTCCTCTTTTGGCTCAGACTGAGCAGGTTTTCATCCTGCTGCCACTTCATACAGCCCAGCCAAGCAGAGCCCAGATCTGAGAGGCTTTTTTCAGAGAACAGTTACTGCTGGCATGTTCTCGGCTTTCCTCAGTTTGGAATGCAAACTCTGCCTTATGTGGATTAGCACAAACGAGCTGGAATGAGCCAGAACAGGTCCAGGTGCTGTGGCTGCCTCCAGCCTGCTCTGGGGCAGGGCTGTGTCCTGATTCCCTGCCATGAGACAGCCACTGATGCGTTGTTAAATTCCTCCTGTGTGACCACCACCGGTGTCACACAGAAGGTGACAGTCCCCTGGTTTGGGGGCTGGGACCTGCACAGATGGGAACAGGGAGCAAAGTCACAGCCCAGGCTGTGCTCAGGACTTGGTTTCCTGCAAAACCTGGAGAAACTGACGCCCTTTTTTATTCTTTTGTTCTGTAGAAATTTGGCTGTGCGTTAATGGAGATGAAGAATCCCAACTCCAACCTGGAGGAGAGGAAGTAAGAGCACTCCAAGCCCTTCCCCTGCCACTTTCCCTTCCCAATCCAAACCCCAGCATGCAGGACAGGTTCCCTGCCTTCAGCCTTTCCCAAGGGGAAATCCTTGGGCAGATCTCACATTTGCAAATATCCAGGGATGGGACCTGCCTGGAGACCCAGGGAATGGAGACAGTGGAGGTGCCAGGAAGGACAAAAGCACAGAGTCAGGGGTGCCTGTGGATCCCAGCTTGTAATTCCCTGGGATGACACTTTAAAGCTTCTCTCTTCATCTTAACAGGCAGGAATCTATGAAAAAAAAAAAAAGCAGATAAAAGCAGGAATTTTCCCAAAATCATCGATTCTGAGAGCCAGGGCCTGTCCAGGAGGCACCAAAATAGTAGGAGTTGGAGGTAGAAGGGAGTTCCCAGCCTTGCAGATGTAGGTGGGGGAGGGCTTGAGAACCAGATTTAGCTGCATGCATGGTGTGAAAAGATTTCTAGGGAAAATAGGAGCTGTGATAATCCTGTGATGTTTGTAACCGGTACCTTGGAGACGGAATCTGGGATTGTAGAAAATCCCCCTTCAGGGGAAGATGAGCTTTGAGCATCTCCCTGCAGATCCCAGGGGCTGGGAAAGGAGGGCACTGAGAACAATCATTCGGGGTCTCCTCTTATTTTAGCTCTGAAGGATAAAACATTTCCCCGAACTGGGGCACTGCTCTGCCCTGGAATGTCTCCTGAGCTAACAACTGGCACAGGGCTGCTCCTTAATTAAGGACGGCTCAGCCCTGGCCGGGGATCCAGGGCAATTCCAGCGCCCTGACTCGGAGCGGTGTCACCGGGGCGGTGACAAACACGGCAGGGGCCGATCTGTGGCTCTGCAGAGCTGGCCCTGCTGCAGCCCCGAAGTGCTCGGCGTGCTGTGCAGCCAGGTCAGCTGATGGAGCCCTGCAGGGCTGCCCAGCTGAAAGCCCATTAGGCTCCTAATGGCCTCGTGCCTTAATGGGGACAGCAGCAAAGCAGCACGGGCAGGCTGCCCTGGAGGGGTGGGGATGGAGAAGGGGCTCCCACACCAGGCTGTCCTGGAAGGGTCAGGGATGGAGAAGGGGCATCCCACACCAGGCTGCCCTGGAGGGATCGGGGTGGAGAAGGGGCATCCCACACCAGGCTGCCCTGGAGGGGTGGGGATGGAGAAGGGGCATCCCACACCAGGCTGCCCTGGAGGGGTGGGGATGGAGAAGGGGCATCCCACACCAGGCTGCCCTGGAGGGGTGGGGATGGAGAAGGGGCTCCCACACCAGGCTGCCCTGGAGGGGTCGGGGTGGAGAAGGGGCATCCCACACCAGGCTGCCCTGGAGGGGTGGGGATGGAGAAGGGGATCCCACACCAGGCTGCCCTGGAGGGGTGGGGATGGAGAAGGGGCATCCCACACCAGGCTGCCCTAGAGGGGTCAGGGATGGAGAAGGGGCATCCCACACCAGGCTGCCCTGGAGGGGTGGGGATGGAGAAGGGGCATCCCACACCAGGCTGCCCTGGAGGGGTGGGGATGGAGAAGGGGCATCCCACACCAGGCTGCCCTGGAGGGGTGGGGATGGAGAAGGGGCATCCCACACCAGGCTGCCCTGGAGGGGTGGGGATGGAGAAGGGGATCCCACACCAGGCTGCCCTGGAGAGGTCAGGGATGGAGAAGGGGATTCCACACCAGGCTGCCCTGGAAGGGTGGGGTGGAGAAGGGGCATCCCACACCAGGCTGCCCTGGAGGGGTCAGGGATGGAGAAGGGGCATCCCACATGTGCTTCTCACCCCAGGGTTCTGCACCCTGCATCTTCTGCATTCTGCATCTTCTCTCCTTGGGTGCAGAGGTGCTGCCCGTGGCCGGCCAGGCAGATTTGGAGGAGATTCAAAGCCCCTGAGCTCTGTGCTTGCTGTCCCAAACACCTCCAAGTGTGATTTAAGGGTTTCTAAGAGCCAGGCAGGGACATCTTCCACTATCCCAGGCTGCTCCATCCAGCCTGGCCTTGGACACTTCCAGGGATCCAGGGGAATCCACAGCTTCTCTGGGCAAACTGTTTTTGGGATTGCCCCAATCAATGTCCAGGGTCTCGCTAACATCAAGCACATGAAAAACCTTTTGCAATGAGAAAAGGAGACCTGGAGGAGACTGCCAGGGGAGGAGGGACAGTGTCAGCCTGCTAAAAGAGAGCTGGAGGGAGCAGTTCCTGTCCATGCACCCCATGGACTCCCAGCTCCCCCGGGAATGCTGAGACCCCTGAGGGCAGGGTGGCCTCTCCAAATCCCAGTGTCACAGGACCCTGGCAGGGCTCTCTGCCCACACCTCTCTGCCCACAGCCCTGAGGTACTGCTGGGGTTGATATTTGGCTCCTCATGCCTTACAGCAAGGGTTTTCCAAGGGTTTTCTGAGGCATTGCTAAGCCATTCCTACTCCAAGCCTGCTGATCAAATGCAGCCCATCCATCAGTCCCACACCACAAGGACCTGCTCATCCCAGCTGGGGGCCCAGCACCTGCCTGGGGAATTTGGGCTTTGTGTCCATCTCATCCAGAGGGCTGTGCTGCCCTGAACGGAGTCTGGGATTGCAGAGAACCCCACACACACTGGGAGATGAGCTTTGAGCATCTCAGGGGCTGGGGAGGGAGGCCCCCTAACCCAGGCTAAGCCAGGGTGAGGACATGGCCAGGGCCAGCAGAGCGGGCTGAGGCAGGGGGAGAAGCAGGGGAGCGTGGAGGTCTGGGGGGAGAGGGGGAGGCTGGGGGCAGAGGTGGCACTGTGACCTGGCTGGCACTTGGGGCTGTGCCCTGGCTGTCACTGGGGGCTCTGTGCCCTGGCTGTCCCTGGGGGCTCTGTGACCTGGCTGGCACTAGGAGCTGTGACCTGGCTGTCCCTGGGGTGACCTGGCTGTCCCTGGGGTCTCTGTGACCTGGCTGGCACTGGGGGCTGTGCCCTGGCTGTCCCTGGGGGGTGTGCCCTGGCTGTCACTGGGGGCTCTGTGCCCTGGCTGTCCCTGGGGGCTGTGCCCTGGCTGTCCCTGGGGGCTCTGTGCCCTGGCTGTCCCTGGGGGCTGTGACCTGGCTGTCCCTGGGGGCTGTGACCTGGCTGTCACTGGGGGCTCTGTGCCCTGGCTGTCCCTGGGGTGACCTGGCTGTCCCTGGGGGCTGTGCCCTGGCTGTCCCTGGGGGCTCTGTGCCCTGGCTGTCCCTGGGGGCTGTGCCCTGGCTGTCACTGGGGGCTGTGACCTGGCTGGCACTGGGGGCTGTGCCCTGGCTGGCACTGGGGGCTCTGTGCCCTGGCTGTCCCTGGGGGCTGTGCCCTGGCTGTCACTGGGGGCTGTGACCTGGCTGGCACTGGGGGCTGTGCCCTGGCTGGCACTGGGGGCTCTGTGCCCTGGCTGTCCCTGGGGGCTGTGACCTGGCTGGCACTGGGGGCTGTGCCCTGGCTGTCACTGGGGGCTGTGACCTGGCTGGCACTGGGGTGACCTGGCTGTCCCTGGGGTCTCTGTGACCTGGCTGGCACTGGGGGCTGTGCCCTGGCTGTCCCTGGGGGGTGTGCCCTGGCTGTCACTGGGGGCTCTGTGCCCTGGCTGTCCCTGGGGGCTGTGCCCTGGCTGTCCCTGGGGGCTGTGCCCTGGCTGTCACTGGGGGCTCTGTGCCCTGGCTGTCCCTGGGGGCTGTGACCTGGCTGTCCCTGGGGGCTGTGACCTGGCTGTCACTGGGGGCTCTGTGCCCTGGCTGTCCCTGGGGGCTCTGTGCCCTGGCTGTCACTGGGGGCTGTGCCCTGGCTGTCCCTGGGGGCTCTGTGCCCTGGCTGTCACTGGGGGCTGTGCCCTGGCTGTCCCTGGGGGCTCTGTGCCCTGGCTGTCCCTGGGGGCTGTGACCTGGCTGTCCCTGGGGGCTCTGTGACCTGGCTGTCCCTGGGGGCTGTGCCCTGGCTGTCCCTGGGGTGACCTGGCTGTCCCTGGGGGCTGTGCCCTGGCTGTCCCTGGGGGCTCTGTGCCCTGGCTGTCACTGGGGGCTGTGCCCTGGCTGTCCCTGGGGGCTGTGCCCTGGCTGTCACTGGGGGCTCTGTGCCCTGGCTGTCCCTGGGGGCTCTGACCTGGCTGTCACTGGGGGCTCTGTGCCCTGGCTGTCACTGGGGGCTCTGTGCCCTGGCTGTCCCTGGGGGCTGTGCCCTGGCTGTCACTGGGGGCTCTGTGCCCTGGCTGTCCCTGGGGGCTCTGACCTGGCTGTCACTGGGGGCTCTGTGCCCTGGCTGTCACTGGGGGCTCTGTGACCTGGCTGTCCCTGGGGGCTCTGTGCCCTGGCTGTCCCTGGGCTCGGGGCTGTGCTCTCCGTGTGCCGTGCCGGCTGCAGGAGCTGTGCCGTGACTCATGCACACACCACTGCTCGCTGCTCTGGCTGTAAATTTAGAAACTCTTGTGTGGAGCAATTTTGGGAGATGGTTCAATTCAGAAATACTTCTGCTGTTGTCAGATTTATTTTTTTTTTCCTCTGCTCCCCTTCCTCCTCTTCAGCCCTTCTTCTCTCACTCCATATATATATATATATATTTATTTCCCACTTCCTATGAATGAAACAACCCTCAGAATATCTCTTCAGACACACACCCGACCTTGTGTGCTGCCAGGGAAGGACAGGTAAAGCCAAAGGTCCTGGCAGCTCTGTGTCACTGGGGACAATGCGGTGGCCAGCACAGTGGGAGGTGACAAGGACCTCACGGAGCCCTCCTGCTCCAGCCGGGGGATGCAGAGGGGTTGCTATGGCTTTACCCCCGCAGGGAGCACACTCCTCTGCTCTTCCCCCGCGGAATGGTGAGCCCTGAGCTCTGGTTTGGTGACCCCCAGGCAGCCAGGGGAGGGGCAGGCAGGTGACCCCCGTGTGACCCTGGCTGCTGTCGCTGTTCACAGGAGCTACAAGGTCCGCTTCAACAGCGTCTCCTCCTACTCGGACGCACGGAAATCCTCCAGCGATGGCCCCGACTCCAGGGACAACTTCGAGAGCACGGGGCCCCTGGCAAACGTCAGGTAAAGGGACAGGGAGGGAGGAGACACAGCTTTGTGTGCAGACTCGGGTGTTTATTAACTCTGATCCATAGTGCAGTTCTAGCTAACAGGGTGAGAAATGGCTCTGTCTCTAACTCTTTCCAAGGCCTTTGAAGCATTAATTGTCCACTAACGACATGACACCTGTATTATTTTTACTTTTAACCCAATAATGACCACCCGTGGCCCACAATGTGAACCTTTTCACCCAGTTACAAGCTACCACCCAAACCCATGAAGAAGGAGGTGAAAGAAGAACTCAGCCTGTGCCCGAAATCCTCCATATTGCTTTATATATATATATATATTACTAAAACCTTAAATTCTAAGTTTTCCACCCTGTGACATCACACACTTCTATTCAAGCTGCACACCCACGATCCCAGTGCTATCACTCAGATTTGGAAGCCTGTTCCATGGCCTCAGGTGGAATGCAGTGTTTGCTTGGGGGTCAGTGCCTGCTGGAACAGAAAAGCCTGAAACTCTCAGCTCCCAGGGTTCCAGCAGGAGGAGCAGAGCAGGAGCTGGTGCTGCACAGACCCCGTCAGTCCCAGCTCACCCAGAGGTGTTCTGGTGATGTGCAGACCCCTCCGGGCTGCTGTGGGTGGTGCCCAGCTGAGCCCTCTCTGCACAGGTTCTCTGTCTTCGGGCTGGGCTCCCGGGCTTACCCCCACTTCTGCGCCTTCGCCCGCGCCGTGGACACGCTGCTGGAGGAGCTGGGGGGAGAGAGGATCCTCCGCATGGGAGAGGGGGATGAGCTCTGCGGCCAGGAGGAGTCCTTCAGGACCTGGGCCAAGAAGGTCTTCAAGGTAACCTGGGGCTGTAGGGAGGAGCAGGGAGGAGAAGGACAGAGGTTAGAGCTGGATCTGGACACAGCCGCCCCTTCCCTGCCCCGGGGCACCCCAGCACCACCCCAGCCTGCAGCAGCGTGGCAGGATGGAGAAATGCTGCTGCCTTCTCAAAGTGCCCCCTTCAGCAGCCAGAGGAGCAGCCATGTCAGGTCCATGCACACACACACACCCCTCAGCAGAGGAAAGACAGGCAGGGCCTCCTGTACGATCTGTTCCAGCAGGGTTTATTTCAGCATGCCAAAGGGGTCAGGGACAGAAGACCCCAACCATGTGCTGTGTATGGGGTCAGGAACCAACGGTCTGAGGGCACAGAGGCAGGGCAAGGGGCAGCAAACCTATAGGGGTTTGAGGGGTGAGGGATGAACAATGGGAGTGGGCAGGGTCAACTAGCCAAGGGGGAAGCAATCTAAGGTAAATTGGCAGTAGCTCTGCCAGACACCACGAGGGAAGCCTTCTCTTTCTGTCTAGGCAGGAAAAACTCTATGGTAAATCCTTCCAGGGCAAAGCCTGGAAGTTTCCCTGCGGGGATTTTTAGGGTTCCCACCCCAGGGAACCCTAACGGGGGGTGAGCTGATGCTCTGGTTCGTGCTGACCACCAAAAGGTCACCGATGTGTTGAATCCCTGCATCATCCCAGACATCTGGGAAGGAGAGCACCACGAGGCGTGCCCATGGCCGCTGACACAGCCCTGCGCTGCTGGGGGCTCCTCCTCCACTGCTGGGGTGGGACGAGGGGCTCAGCTGGGCTCAGGGAGGTGCCTGAGGGCCTGGTTCGTGCTGCAGGCAGCCTGTGACGTGTTCTGCGTGGGGGACGACGTCAACATCGAGAAAGCCAACAACTCCCTCATCAGCAACGACCGCAGCTGGAAGAGGAGCAAGTTCCGCCTGACCTACGTGGCCGAGGCCCCGGAGCTCACACAAGGTACAGACGGGCTCACCTGCAGGGCTCGGGCTGTGGGGCAGATGGAGAAGGCACGGGGGCAAAGGGGCCAAACCCTGTTTTTTGTCTCTGTTGAATTCCCAGCGTTTCAGCCCTGCCTTTCCCCCCCATCCCATCCATGCCCAAGGAACGGCCTGGGACAGTCCCAGGCCCCTCTGGCCCGTCCCTGTCTGTGTCTGTAACAGAGACGTTTGGACAGGATCTGCCCTCCCTCCTCCTGACCCCGTTTTGTGAGGCGAGGAGCTGGAGCCTTGGGGCCTTTCCAAGCTCCTTTTGCCCAATGCGGCTCGGCCGAGCGCTGCGGAGCCAAGGCAGGCCCGGCCCCCGGACACCTGGCCCCTCAGCACGGCTCCTGCCGCGCGGGATCTGCCGCACCGCCTCGGCCCTGCCCCAGCCCCGGCCCTCCCCTGCCAGCCCCGGGGCACCGGCAGCCGGAGGAGCCCTGCCGCACCGCCTCGGCCCTGCCCCAGCCCCGGCCCTCCCCTGCCAGCCCCGGGGCACCGGCAGCCAGAGGAGCCCTGCCGCACCGCCTCGGCCCTGCCCCAGCCCCGGGGGCACCGGCAGCCGGAGGAGCCCGTGGGCACAGCCCTGGGTCTCACAGGGGTGGCTTTGGGGTCCTCCTCTGCCGCTGAGTTAACCTGCTCGGTCCAGCCCTGGGGTTTCTGATCCCTCCCTGGCAGGAGGGAGGTCAAACCCCTTGTGGTCAGCTCCGGTCTGAGAGGGTTGAAGCCACAATGATCCTGTAAAAGCCAGAAGCCTTGGCCACGCTCTGCTGAATCCCTTTTTCCCTGACTCTTTTCCCTCCTCAGGACTGTACAGCATCCATAAAAAGCGTGTCTATGCAGCGCGGCTCCTCACGCGCCAGAACCTGCAGAGCCCCAAGTCCAGGTAGGGGATGCCGCTGTCCCGGGGGCTGAACACACACCTGGGGAACCCAAAACAGTGCCACAAACAGCCCTTGAGCCCTGGATGTCCATGGAATCCACCTCTGTGCAAACTAGGAGTGAGACTGGGAGGCAGTGGAGGGTGCTCCTGGCCCCCACGCACAGTGCAATTCCTGCTGGTACCTCCCCCAGCCCACGGGATGGGCAGCTGGCTGGAGTAACAGCAGAGGGAGGATAAAATCGCCCAGCCAGAGGTTAAATTGTTTTTCCCCTTTTAAAAAGTCCCCGAGGGTGAGCCAGGGTGCGCTGCAGTGTCCCTTCTCCCTGCTGTGACCTTGGTGACGGGGCCACCACAGCTTGGAGGTGCCACCACCACTGCCCAGCGCACCAGCAGCTCCTGAGGCCAGGGCTCAGGCACACCCTGAAGTTTTGGCTCCCCCAAAACACTTTTTCCTGCCTTTCCTCCTTGCCCCGCAGCCGCCTGACGATTTTCCTGCGCCTGCACACCAACGGGCACCAGGAGCTCCAGTACCTGCCCGGGGACCACCTGGGGGTGTTCCCAGGGAACCACGAGGACTTGGTCAATGCCCTCATAGACAGGCTTGAGGATGCCCCTCCGACCAACCAGCTGGTCAAGGTGGAGCTGCTGGAGGAGAGGAGCACGGCTCTAGGTAACCAGGGAGTGCAGGTGGCCTCTCTCCTGCTTTCCCAGCTCCTGAAGTTCTTGTAGCTCCTCAGGGTGGCCCCAGGAAAATTATTTTCTTCTCCCTGCTGTGTTTGCCTGGATTGGGAGCACCTCCTTCATCCCTGCTCTGCCCAGAGCTGTTGCTTGTCTGCACTTGGGATGTGGAGTAAGGGATTGAAGGGTGGGCAGGGCCCTGGGGAAGATATTTCCTTATTCCATGGAGAGGTTGGAGGTGTTTATATTCCCTTGGAAAGGGCAATGTCTAGGGCTGGGAAGAAGAACTAAGGGCTCTTGAGGGGCCATCCCAACACCATATCTCAGGGCTAGGTCTGATTCCCTACTGCCATGCACCATGGAGATGGAAAACCCCAATCCAGTGTCCCAGAGGGGGATGAAAACCAGGATGTGCCCACCTTGGCCCTGCTGCTCAGCTGATCCCAGGCCTGTGCTGGGTTCCCTCCTGGCAGGTGTCATCAGTAACTGGACAGACGAGAACCGTGTCCCACCCTGCACCATCTTCCAGGCCTTCAAGTACTACCTGGACATCACCACCCCTCCCACGCCGCTGCTGCTGCAGCAGTTCGCTCTGCTGGCCACCAGTGACAAGGAGAAGAAACGTCTGCAGGTCCTCAGCAAGGTAAAGAGCCCAAGCCCCAGGTTCTGTGAGGCCCTGGGGACAATCACAGCCCAGCCAGGGCATTTTCATCCCTCACTGTGCTTAGGCTGAGTCTCTGCCCCTGAGCAGGGCTCTGGGTGCCTTCAGTGCCACCCTCTCCAGCTTTGCCACCTGTGTGGGCGTTTTGGGGACAGGACAGGAGCACTGGGAAAGGTTCTTTGAGCTTTACTGCAGCATCAGCCTCAGAACAGGCTGAGACAACTGAAAGATGGCAACAACTCAGGGCTGCCAGCAGCAGCCAAAGATCTCTTTGTTACAGGGCATGTTAAACGTTTTCCAGCCAACAGCACACTGCTAAAGCTCACAGACAATTGTTCCAGCCAGTCACTAAAAGCACACCTACACCTGCCTCAAACAATGCTTGCTTGTATGCTCTCTATTAACAACACACAATATTCCATTATTAACCTTAAAACCTTCTACTACCTTGCTGAGCATATTTTTCTGCTGTCTCAAGGTCTGTCCTAGCCAAACCTAAAAACTCAAACTCTTGTTTCATGCCCTTACTTGCTATACTATTGTAGCTTTTCCCACTTTCAATCTTTGCAGTTGCAGCTAATTCCAAGTTCTTCTGCTCTTTCTGTTTCTGGGCCTGCTTTCACAGCTTTCTGAAAGCCTCCTCACCTTTAGCATTTCCCACAGCCATGGACCTCCTGGGATATCACCTGCAAAAGGTGGATCCTGCAGCTCTCTCCTCCTTCCCTCTCCCCCAGGGCTTGCAGGAGTACGAGGAGTGGAAGTGGTCCAAGAACCCCACCATCGTGGAGGTGCTGGAGGAGTTCCCCTCGGTGCAGATGCCCTCCACGCTGCTGCTGACCCAGCTGCCCCTCCTGCAGCCTCGCTACTACTCCATCAGCTCGTCCCCGGAGATGTACCCGGGGGAGGTGCACCTGACCGTGGCCGTGGTGTCCTACCGCACCCGAGGTACCCAGCATGCTGTCCTACCTGCTCCTGTCACACAGTCACAGAATTTCTAGGTTTTAAACAGCTGAATGTGAGGCTCAGAGCTGCACCCCTGGGCAGCAGAGAACCTGAAAAATGTGAAAGCTCAAACTTGAAGGCATCAGCAGGAGTAGGTTCCCCCAAACCACGGCACTGCTGTCCCGTGTCACGCAGAGTGGCAGTGACACAGAGATGACACTTCTGGGGCAGGTACATCACTCGAGCTCCATGCAGGGTTCTGTTTGCCCACGCCAAAATCCACATTCCCAGCAGCCATACCTCTGTGGCTGTGTGAGCATTGATGTCCAAGCAGGGTTGTGGTGTAGATAGAGACAGCCCATGGCTCTGCAGGACACAGCCAGGACAGTGCAGCTGCCATGGAGGGCTCGTGCCTGCGAGCATCACAGTGCTGCTCCTGCCAAAAAGGTCCAAAGGAGAGCTGGGTGCTCCCTAGGGACTGTGGAGGTCCAGCTGTGGCAGGTCTGGGTCCTGGGTAGCTCCAGAGAGAGATCCAACTGCCAAACTCTGCCAGGTTGGTGGAGAATGGATGCCGAGGTAGGAAATGTGTCAGGGAGGTGTTCATGCAGGATGTAGCAGGGAGGGGTTTAGGAAAGAAAACAGAGTTGTTGGGTGGTGTACAGACCTCCTTCCCTCCCTCCCTTCCCAGATGGAGAGGGACCAATCCACCACGGAGTCTGCTCCTCGTGGCTCAGTCGGATCCAGACGGATGAAGTGGTGCCCTGCTTTGTACGGGGGTGAGTGACCCACACAGGGCCAGGGCTGAGGAAGGGGCCGTCAGACCCCTCACAGGATGAGCTCTCTGCCCTCGATTGTTGGCACAGCGGCAGGAAACAGGGCTGGGTTTGTGAGCAAATGGTTCCCCTCTGAGAGAAATTCTGCACAAAAATGTCGCATCCTGGGATTTTACCTCGTTTTCTACCCCTCCCTCTCCGGGAGGTGTCTCAGCTGTGGGCAGAGGGCAGGGAGGGAACACTCTGCTCGTTTCTAACTGGATCTTTGATGTGTGCAGTGCCCCCGGGTTCCACCTGCCCCAGGACCCCCAGGTGCCCTGCATCCTCATCGGCCCCGGCACCGGCATCGCCCCTTTCCGGAGCTTCTGGCAGCAGCGGCTCTTTGACATCCAGCACAAAGGTGGGGCCGCCCTCTTCCTCACCTCGGAATTGGGGCGGGGCTGTCCCATTCCTCACCTCAAACCGATTTGGGGTGGGGCCGCCCTCTTCCTCACCTGAAACAGATTTGGGGTGGGGCCGTCCCCTTCCTCACCTCGTATTTGGGGTGGGGCCGCGCTCTTCCTCACCTCAAACAGAATCTGGGGTGGGGCCACCCTCTTCCTCACCTGAAACAGATTTGGGGTGGGGCTGTCCCCTTCCTCACCTCAAACAGAATTGGGGTGGGGCCATCCTCTTCCTCACCTCAGATTTGGGCTGGGGCTGTCCCATTCCTCACCTCAAACAGATTTGGGCTGGGGCTGTCCCGTTCCTCACCTCAAACAGATTTGGGCTGGGGCTGTCCCGTTCCTCACCTCAAGCAGATTTGGGGTAGGGCCCTCTCCTTCTTCACTTCAAACAGATTTGGGGTGGGGCCGTCCCGTTCCTCCCCTCGCCGAGCTTTTGGGATCCCTGTGTCGGGGGTGTGGGGGTCCCACCCTGCCTGGCTGTCCCAGCAGACCTGCTGGCAGTCTGCAGGGAGGTGGCGGGTGGCGCTGCTGGCGCCGGGGCTGAGCGCTGTCCCCTGCTGTCCCCAGGGCTGAAGCCGTGCCCCATGGTGCTGGTGTTCGGCTGCCGGCAGTCCAGGATCGACCACATCTACAAGGAGGAGACGCTCTTTGCCAAAACCCAAGGTGTCTTCAGAGAGCTGTACACGGCCTATTCCCGGGAGCCCGACAAACCAAAGGTGGGCACGGCCCCGCGGTGGCCCTGGGTGCCCACGGGGAGCCAGCGGGGCCGGGACACGCTGCTGCCTTGGTCACTCCTCCCTGGGGCGTGTAAATGGGCAGGATTGTCCCTTCCCGGTGGCCACTGTGTCCAGAGCATGTCCCCATCCCAGTGCCAGCCTGAGGGTGTGCCCGGGCTGCTCCTGCTGCCAGGCAGGGGGGAAAGGAAAGGGGAAAGGAAAGGGGAAAGGAAAGGAAAGGAAAGGAAAGGAAAGGAAAGGAAAGGAAAGGAAAGGAAAGGAAAGGAAAGGAAAGGAAAGGAAAGGAAAGGAAAGGAAAGGAAAGGAAAGGAAAGGAAAGGAAAGGAAAGGAAAGGAAAGGAAAGGAAAGGAAAGGAGAAAAAGGAAAAAGGAAAAAGGAGGAGAAGGGAAAGGAGAGGAAAGGAAAGGAAAGGAGAAAGGAAAGGAAAGGAGAAAGGAAAGGAGAAAGGAAAGGGGAAAGGAAAAAATAAAGAAAAAAGGGAAGGGAAGGGAAGGGAAGGGAAGGGAAGGGAAGGGAAGGGAAGGGAAGGGAAGGGAAGGGAAGGGTCACCCAGTGAGGCGGCCCACAGCCAGTGCAAATACCTGCTCCAAATCCCCCCCCGGGACTTGAACAGGCCTGGCAATGAAAGATGTGGTGCAGGCGTGCCCATGCAAGAGCAGAAGGATGCTTTGCTGCTCTCCCCATCTCTTTTTTTTGTCCCTGTGGGTGCTGCAATGCACAGCTGTGTCCCCCACAGAGCAGGGGACACCCCTCATTGCTGCCCCCAGGGCAGGACAGGGCTGCGAAACCGGAGTTAACCCCAGCTCCCTCCTCCTCCTCCTCACCCCTCAGAAATACGTGCAGGACGTGTTACAGGAGCAGCTGGCCCAGACCGTGTTCAAAGCACTGAAGGAGCAGGGAGGCCACATCTACGTCTGCGGGGATGTCACCATGGCCGGGGACGTCCTGAAGGCCGTGCAGCGCATCGTCAGGCAGCAGGGCCAGCTGTCGGCCGAGGAGGCAGGAGCCTTCCTCAGCAAGCTGCGGGTGAGTCGCGGCCACGGCGTGCCACCTGAGCCACAGCACAGGAAACTGTCAGCCAAAGCTCAGACACCTTTTCCTGGGGTCTTAGAGAAGCTCAGAGTGAAGATTCTTCTGAATCTCTGAGGGTTAAGGGACGACAGCGGGTCTGCTCGGGTAGAAAGCGTGAGGACAAAGCAAAGGCTGGGTTAGAGAGATGTATGGGGTGACTCGAGAGCAAAAATGGGGTCTCAAAATGGCACGTGGCGTGGAGAAAACCACACAGAAATTGTCAAAGTGTGCCTCGGTTCCTGCACCCCTGAGTGCCCTGCCAAGCTGGCACCGAATCCTCAGAGGGGAAACTGAGGCCAGGACGAAGACAAAAGACAAAAGGTGCTCTCAGTCCCAGGAACAGCCCCACAGTTTAATGCAGAACCCACACCTTGGAGTGCTGAGGAGAGTGAGAGCCCGAGCAGGGGCTGGGAGTGGTTTTGTGTCCTTTGGGAAGGGGAGGGGCAGGTGAGGGGTCAGTGGGGGCTGACCCAGGGGAGGTGAGGGGTCAGTGGGGACTGACCCTGGGGAGGTGAGGGGTCAATGGGGGCTGACCCAGGGGGAGGTGAGGGGTCAGTGGGGACTGACCCAGGGGAGGTGAGGGGTCAGTGGGGGCTGACCCAGGGGAGGTGAGGGGTCAGTGGGGGCTGACCCAGGGGAGGTGAGGGGTCAGTGGGGGCTGACCCAGGGGAGGTGAGGGGTCAATGGGGGCTGACCCAGGGGAGGTGAGGGGTCAGTGGGAACTGACCCAGGGGGAGGTGAGGGGTCAGTGGGGGCTGACCCAGGGGAGATGAGGGGTCAGTGGGGGCTGGCCCAGGGGAGGTGAGGGGTCAATGGGGGCTGACCCAGGGGAGGTGAGGCACAGGTGGTGTCAGGTGAGGGGCGTGCAGGGGTTCCTGGGACAGGCACTGCTGTACAACATTTTGTGTGGATTTATATGTATAACCCAAAATACCCAGTGCAAATATAACAAAACTACTCAGTGCAATGCAACAAAAATGTATAAAGAGGTAGCTGTGATTCCACAGACTTCACATTTGAGATAAAAACGAGGGAGGACCCAGGCTTCCATCCAGCAATGTGATAACGTCTCCCTGTCATGTGATCAGCCTTTTGATCTTTTTGTGGTTGCTCCTTTACCAGATTTTTGAGGGCACTCAGCTCTTTCTCTGATAACTCTTTATTGAGTTTGACAGCAGAGGATTACCATCAAACAGAGAACAACAAAACCTCTTCAAATGTTTCTCCTCCTGACATCGAGGGCAAACAGTGGATGGCTCAGCTTGTGCTGCTGTTGTGGGCTTTCCACAGTTAAAGCAAACCCCTCTGGCAGAGTCCACCTGCACAGCTGCAAGAGTTTTTTCAGTAACTTCTGTTTGTGCCTCAAGGACCTTTTCGAGCTCCTCTCCCAGCTTTTCTCCCACCCGTGTGTGCCACCACGGCCACCTCCAGCCACAGGCACCGCACCTGCTGCCTCCACTGCAGGGGCTGCACCCAGGCAGGGTGACATTCCCAAGGTTTCTGTGTGCAGGGAGGTCACCTGGCTCCTGTGAGGAGCGTGCCCAGCACCAGCACCAGTGCTTTGGGGCACCCCTGGCAGGGCTTATTCGCCCTGCAGAGCCCCTCCATCAAAAAAATGAATTGATCAGGGCATTTTGTGGGTCTCTGCTCCAAATCTCCCTGTGTGTCCCGTGCCTGGCACAGATGATGCAGCTGAAGCTTAAATGAGCTCAGTTTGGCACACAGACCCACGGACGGGCGCTGGAACAGCTCTGCTTCTCCCCAGGAGGATAACTCAGCATGATGCCCATGGGATTCCCCCTTCTGGACCTCCATCTGGGCCCCAAGGGAGCTTCTGGCTGTCTGCAGACTGGCCTTGGGCTGCTGTGCCCCTGCCAGCCGGGAGTTCCCAGCAGCTGAGGGGCTCTGACACGGAACAGCTGCTCTGTGCCCCGGGGTGTCACTTTGGGAAGGTCACTCCCTCCCCTCCATCCCACCCGGGACAGACCCCAAACCCTCCGGGGTGCGTTTGGTGCCTCCCCAGCACGCAGGACCCTGCAGGGGCTGACACCAGCCCTTTACAAACCCCCTTTCCCCCTCTGCCTCCCTCCCTGCCAGGATGACAGCCGGTACCACGAGGATATTTTCGGAGTCACCCTGCGCACGTACGAGGTGACAAACCGCCTTAGATCCGAGTCCATCGCCTTCATCGAGGAGAGCAAGAGAGACACGGACGAGTGAGTCGGCACCTGTGTGTGAACCCCTGCAGCCACCTCCCGGGCTGGGGGATGGGGAGGGCTGGGGAAGGCTGGGAAAGGATGGGGAAGGGTGGGAAAGGAAGGGAAAGGAAGCTTTGGCTTCAGTGCACACCCTAGAGCAGAGGCTGAGGAAGGCATTGGATTTTTGCTCTGGAAGCCCGGCAGTGCCTCTGGAATAGCTGTCACCTCTCTGGGATAAATCCCCCCCAGCTTCCCGATTTATTGCCCTGGTGTGCTCAGACCTGACAATCCCATCCCAAGGAACATGGTCCTGCCTGCTGCCAGGCTGGAAAAACCCACGGGAAGGGGTGGCTCCCCCCAGCTGCAGGGGAGCCTGGCTGGCTCCAGGTGCTCAGCTCACCATGCCCCTTCAGGAAACATCCAGAGATTTTTCTCCCTGCTGTTGCAAAAACAACCAGAAGTCAAAAAAAAAAAAAATCTTGACATTTGCCGTGTTTGTTTCTGCTCTACCAAGTCCTGCCATTTGCTCAGCTTGGTCGTGGTGGGATTTTCCCTGGCTGAGCAGAAGGATTATTTAGGATAAAGGCTGGGCAGCTGCGTGGATCTTGCTCCTGGTGCTGACCCTTGGTAACTTGGGGTGAAACCCCTTCCCTGTGCAGTGCCTGGAGTGGGTTTCCCCACATCCCTGAGGTTTGGTAGGAACTTTTCTCCAAGGAATCACACACTCTGGGGGTCTGGACTCTTATCAGGGTGCTTATCAGCTTCCCACCTTCCTGCCCACCTCAGCCAGCCCTGCAAACCCCTGCCCACAGCATGGAAAGCCCAGGTGGGGATGACCCCCCTCACTGCTCCCTCTAAGGCCAGCCTTTCTCCCCTTTCCCTTGCAGGGTTTTCTGCTCCTAACTGGACCCTTCGCCCCCAGGGGATGCCAAACCAGTCCCAGCACCTGCTGCCCCCTCCAGCTGGAGGGCACTGGGTTTTGTATTTCACGGACACGGTGGCTCCTTTCCCACGGGGAACTGCCCATGGAAAGCGCTCTGTCTCTCGTCCTGTTGTTGTGTCCTGATGATGATGATGATGATGACTTTCATTTCCTTTTCTTCCTCCTTCTCTTGCTCTTGTCCTGTGGCCATTTCTTTTCACCTCCTTCCCCTTCCCTGGGTTTCCCCCCTGGAGTTCGATGGCTTTATGACCCGCAGTGGCTCTTTTCAGAATTCCACATTTCCCCTCCTCCCCACGGGGGCATTCTGCAGCTGCATGAAATCACCACCTTCGTGATCATTTTGGGGCGTTTCTGGGGGCGAGCAGAGGTGGCAGGGGCTGGGCAATGGTGAGGTCTTGTTGCTTGTCCAGAGCTGGGGGTTGTTCCTCCCCCTTTCCCCAGCTCGGGGCTTGGCTGAATCCTTGTGTTTCCATGGCTTTCCTTTGGATTTGGACAAACCTGGGCATGTGCCCGAGGCTGGGGGGCAGATGATGTGCAATTAATTCCCTTGTGCCCAGGAATTTTATTCATGCCCAGGCAGCCTGGGTAGAGCTGTGTGTTTCTGGTCTGGTTTGTGTGTCACGGTTCCTCCCAAACGGGCCCTGAGCTTTGTCTCTCCTTTCCTGCTCTCTTTCCCTGCTCCCTGGGAGCCTCTCCTTTTGCTCAGTCCCAACTTTTGCTGGCATGGAGGTTCTCCCACCAGCTCTGGACACGCACAGGCTGAGGTGCAGGCCAAGGAAAAGCTGCTGGCAGTGACATCTCCAGAAGGTTTTATGGGGAATGTCACACCCAGAGCTTTGCTTGCTCTGATCCCTCTGCCAGGTGAGGCTGGAAAGCCACGAGGACGGGGCAGAAGCAGCTCCCAGCTGCCAGAGGCACCTCCTGGGAGCAAAGGCAGCCCTTGGAGGGGCATGGAGGCTCCAGGACTTTGGTGAGGATGTGCCAACAGAGGAATTGTGAAATCCCAGAGCCATTCATTCAGCTCTTAGCACGTCTCAGGAGCACTTCTGGGACAGCAGACCCCAGCCCTTCCCACGTTTTAGGGAGCAGGAAGTGCCACCACGGAGCCACCTGCCCGCCAAGGGAGACACGTGTGGCATTTTGGGGTGAGCCAGGCCCCTGTGTGTCACCTGCCAGTGGCATGAGCTGTCTCAGCCAGGACACCTCGTGTGAGAAGGGAGGTGAGATCAGCTGCAAAGGTGCTGGGCTCTGACACGCTCACACCTCAGCCCTGCTGCAAGAACCTGGCCCCAAAAGCGATTTGTTAACACAACCACAGGAAGGCTGGAGAAAACAGAAAGCCTCTAACAGAGAAAAGCTGCCTGCAAGGGAAAGCAAACGTGACCTTGTGTGTCCTTCCTCCTGCTGCACCCTGAAGAACCACAGAACACTCTGAATTGGAAGGGACCCACCAGGACCAAGCCCAGCTCCTGAGTCAATGGCCCATCCAGGGATTGAACCTTGGCATTTTCAGCACCCAGCTCTGCCCAGCTGAGCCACTCCCAGGTTTGTCCTCCCTCACTGCCATCACAGGGACAGCAGGACCAGGCTGCAGCTCCTGCTGGAGGCAGGGATACAGGGTTGGCATCTTGAGGTGGCAGCTGCTGATCCTCCGCTCCTGCCCTGCCCAGCTGTGCACGGATCCTGGATGGAGCTGAGCACCAGAACCAGTGGCAGGGCTTGTCCAGGAGCTTTCACTGGGCTGAGATCACCTGCCCTGAGCTAAAGGCAGCAGAGGAAGAGCTGCAGGAGGTTTGCTGCTCTCCCAGCCCCTGGAACAAGCCCCACTGGGTCCCCTATCTCAGGCTGTGCTGTCATTCCCACCCTCAGCCAGGATCTCCTGCCATGGGCTGTGACACCTCCTGCAGCCTCGACTCCCCGAATCCCTGAAGCACCCCCAGCCCAAAATCCGGGAGCAAAAGGGCTCCAGGCACCGGGAGAATCTGAGATGCGGGTCTGCATCCAACACGGGATAAAACGAACAAATGCTGCCACGGTGTGGCCAGAGCTGGGCTGGGCTGGGCTGGCACACACGGGCAGCTGCGTGCCACTGCCTGGGGACTCGGTGACCTGGAGGGGAGAGGTCCCTCCAGGACCTCCAGAACTTCCTGCAGAGCACGGAGGAGAGGGCAGCCCACCCCCGTGGGTTGTGCCCTAATGCCAGGGCAGGCAGTGGGATGGGGATGTGTGAGTTTGGGAGAGCTCCTGTCTGGGAGGAAACTCCCTGGCTGCAGGGCTGGGAGCACGCAGTGAGCTTGGCCTGACCCCTACCCTGTGGCTGCAGAAACAGAGCTAAAATCAGGAAGGAAATCAGACTCTTCTTCTGGGAAATTCTGACTCCAGCTTTGTGCTCTGGTCCTCCTTTAGAAGAAGGGGCAATGCAACCTGAAGAGGAGGAGAAGGAGGAGGAGGAGGCAATGCCCAGAGAAACATCTCCTTGTCCTCTTCCCAGCTCACACCGTGGTGCTGGCAAGTTTTTCCCTCCCGTCCTGCCTGCTGCCTGCTCTGCTGTACCATCTCCCATCTGGAGGCCGTGCCTGAGCTGGATTATCTCGCTTTTTGTGCATCCCAAAGCTGGCCACCCCCGTCCCCCTCCCAGCTGAGCCTCAGCAGGGAAGCACAGCCCTGCCTGTGGGGTCTGGGCTGGGCAGGCACACAGAGCTCAGCCACATGCCTGAGCCCTGGGGAAGGGAAATGCTGGTTTGAGGCTCCCTGCCTGGCCCTGGAGCAGAAATCCCCTCCCTGCCGTGAAGGTCCATGAAGTTAAAGACCCCCAGGGCTCCGAGCTGCCTCTGCTCCCGCAGCCTGGGTGGGACTGCTGGCTCCTCACAAGCTGCACCGCTGGGAATTTTGATTCACTGCTTGCTGCTGAGTCAGTCTCAGACGTCTGAACTGCTCCCCTTCATCCCCTCCACCTGCAGGGGCTTCGCACTCCCCTCGAGCTTCATTTTCTCCCACAGCAGCAGGGGGAGGAAACTTGTGGATGTGCTTTGTTATTCCCGAGATGCTGCTCTTCCAGCCCGGCTGGCTGTGGCGTTTCTGACCTGCAGGTGCAGCCACAAAATCTCTGCTGTAGACACAGAGTGAGGTGGGGTCTGCCCCAGCCCGGTGCCCTGAGCTGCTCCAGGGGTCACACACAGAGGGGCTGTGCCTCTGGGGCACTCGGGTCACAAACCTGTCCCCTGCTGCCCACCCCCTCCTGTGCTGCACCTGAGGGACACCCAGCATCCCAGTCCCTCTCCCCAGGATCCCCACCACCCCAATTCTGAGCAGCTCTGCTCCTTCTCACTCTCCAGGTGTTAAAGAGACTCTTCTCTGAACAGGTTTGATTTTCAAGACACTACAAAACGGGGGTTTTCTGCAAAAACTGGACTTCCTGAGTCTTTCAGCATCCGCAGAGATTTGCATGGATTTGAAAACCTGGGGGGAAAGGTTCCGTGTTTTCCCACCCTGCTGTGTCCAGCAGCAGGGAAAAACCACTCAGTGCACGGGCACCCAGTGCTGTGCTGTTGGTGACTTCCGAGGTTTCTTCTCCTGGGAAGGACTGCCTGGGAGGTTGTTGTTCCTCTGCTTGTGAGAGACAACGGCAAAACAATGGGACAACGGCAAAACAGTGGGACAATGGCAGAACAATGGGACACTGGCAAAACAGTGGGACAACGGCAAAACAATGGGACAACGGCAAAACAATGGGACACTGGCAAAACAGTGGGACAATGGCAAAACAGTGGGACAATGGCAAAACAGTGGGACACTGGCAAAGCAATGGGACACTGGCAAAACAATGGGACAGCTGCCAGCAGCAGTGGCCTCACAGAGCTGTCACCTCCACATCGTGGCCTGAGCTCGTTGCTGGAGAGGAGCACAGCCAGTCACAGCCAAACTGGCCAGAGAATGGGATCTGACCCCGGGCTGTCCATGCTCCCTGTCCCCTCCATGCCCGTGTGTCCCCAGGGGGGAGCAGGGACGCTGCTGACACCCTGAGCAGGGGATGTGCTGTGTCTGTGCATGGCCAGGGGTGTGCTGGGCCAGGAACAGACCCCGTGCCCAGCCTGTGGCTGCTCCTTTCCCGTCCGTGTGTGATTCCTCTCACCCCATCCCTGCCTCCCTCTGGAGGTGCCTCCCTTCCCAGCCCTGCCTGCCCAGCTGGAAGTGCAGGTGTGGGATGGACACGGGCTGACAGTGCCTTGTGCTGGGGAGGGGGCAGGGCAGAGCCCTCGGGCTCCGTTTTCCAAGGAAATTCCCCCTGGGAGGAGTGGCAGCGAGCTCAGCCCCGCTCAGGCCCGTGTCCCCGAGGGGGCTTTCCCAGGGGGAGGGAGCTGGGTGGATGGGTGCCAGCTGGGGCTGTGAACTCCCCCACATCCTGGAGACCCCGTCCTGGTTAAACTGCAGGGGGAGAGGCCGTGTTTGTGCTCGAAGCCTCACGGATTTGCACCAAGCCCAAGCCAAAGCTGCTGCCTCCTGACTTCTGACCACTGAAGCCATTCCACTGCCCTCGGAGGGCTCCCACCATTTTTATTTTATTATTTTTTGGAAGGATAATTTTATGCTCAACACTAAATTCTGTTCCTGCTTTCACCAGGGACTGGTTCTCAGCTTCAGAATTGCTCTGATAACTCTGCAATTGCATTGATAGCTCCAGAGGGGAGCACAGTCCCTTCCCAGAACAGATGGAGACACATTTTCAGGACCATTCAACTTTGCCGTGACTCCGTGTTTGTTGTAACAATTCCTTCCGCCGTAGCAGGGAGAGCAAAACTTGGCCAGTGCTCTTCCAAACCTGTAACCCTGAACTTGGACAAAACGAGCCTGGAACCCAAGTCCTCCCAGATCCAAAATGCCTTCTTCCACACCTGCTGGCTTCAGTGGCACTGGGGATTTTGGCAGCTTGCACAGCAGCAGCAGCAGCAAACTCAGAATATTTTTGCGTGTGTCGGTCCGCGCTTGCACGTGCACTGCATGGCTCCAGCAATCCCTGGGAAATCTGCCCTTTCCCAGGAAGATCCCAGCTCCAGCTTCCTCCACGTGGCCGTCTGTGTTCAGCAGGGAGTCAGGGGAGAGGGAGAAAGTTGCTGCTTTAAAGCACTTGGTTCCAGAGGCGAAACAGAATTTGGGAGAGGTCAAAACCAGCTTGGTTTAGCGCAGGGAAACTCGTGGGATATCCAAGCATTGCCGTGCAGATCCACCTTTTTTTGTTTTTTCCTGCTGGGAAAATGAAGCAGGCTGGCAATTCCTGGCCTCCACCCCTGCAGATGTTTGGCTGTGATGGAAATGAGAGCCCTGGAACTGCAGGAATAAAACCCCAAAAGGTTGTGAGCTCAGAGCTGAGCAGTGGCAGCACCTCACTGCCAGGGCTGCTGCCCTCCTGCCTCACTCATCCACGTCCCACCTGGCCAGATTTTGGGGAGGGAGGGGGGAGGAAGGGCCTCAAAGTGAGCAAATCAACCCTGTGAGCCTGGCCCCCAGCATTCCTGGTTCATCAGGCTGAAGTTTTGCAGCCATTCCTCATTCCTTGTGCAAGACTCCTTTTGTACCCAAAGCTTTCAGAGCTGTTCTTCTGGAGCTGTGGAAAAGCAGGAACGCAGCACTGGGGATGCAGGGCTGGTGCAGAAATCTGTGAGTGAAAAAACACCAGGCAAAGCATTTTCCTTCCAGGGCCATCCTTAATACCTGGAAAATCAAAAAGCTAAATACTGGATAAGTTGATCTAAGAGAGGAACTAATTCAGGGCTCCTTTTTGTTGCTTTGTTTTCGTGTGTTGGTTTGGGGGTGAGGAAAGCAAACAGAGAGCAAACAGCCAGCGTATCAAATTCGGATTAAATCAGACTTTTTGTTCCTACAATAACTGCTAGCGGAGGTTTTTAAAACTTATCAAGGGCAACAAAACAGCCTTAATTAACTGAGACGTTAATGCTCCCTGCTTCTGAGCCTGCTTTTCTGTTCTCCTCTCCGTGTGATCATAGCGTGGAATCCTGTCTTAACAAAAGCCACTTCCCAGTAGCCCAGAGGATGTCGAGGAACAGGAGAGGGGGTTGGAGAATCTCCCTGCGAGTGAGATTCAGTGCAAAACCCCTGCTTTGCTAAAATCCTGCAGCACAGGCAAATCCCCACAGCTCCCAAGGTTGAATTCCCATGCTCTGCCGCCTCGAATTGCCTTTAAGAACCCCGGGCTCTGTGTGCTTTGTGAGCAGTCTGCAGCTTTTCCGGAGTGCACACACAGCTCCCCAGGCAGAGCAGCAGGCGGGGATGGCTCTCAGCCGGGGCTCGGCGCTCTTCAGATCGCACAGAGTTAACACCACCACTCCTGCCGGCTGCCCGGGGAATTGGATACTCAGTGCCAATTAATTTCTGTAATAGGAGCAGGGATTTATCCCCTCGGCTCCCCCAGGCACCTTCGGTCTCAGACTCGAAGGTTGGGTTGGAGCCTTTCATTTTCCTTTGGTGGCCTTGTCCTGAAGAGCGGCGGTGCCACGGTGGGGACGGGGCTGGGGAAGGTGGCAGCTTTGGGGCAGGGAGCTCCCAAACTTTCCACTGTAAAACCTCCAGAGGTGGGTAAACCCTGCTGGGCTGGCTGGGGCTCCTGGCTGCTCCCTGCTCCTGGCTGCCCTGGCACCCTCACCTCGCTGTGCCTTCACTCGCTCGAGGAAATGAGGATTTGAGCCTGGCACTCTCGCTTTGCATCCCATCCCACAGGGCTGGGGGAAGCAGGGGCAGCTCCTTCTGCAGCTGTTTTTTTTGTGTGTGATCCCAGGGCAGGTTTGTGCTGAGGGTGCAGGGGCGGGGTGAGCCCGAGCTGTGTGTGACCCTAGCAGTGCTTTAAGCAGCCAGAAACGTGGTTCTTCCCCTACCTCTGAGCTCTCAATGCTGCTAAAAATCTCTGCCGTTCGCCCCCCGTGCTCCAGCCCCTCTCTCAGACTGACTCTGGCTCTGTTTGCAAGATATCCACGTTGTTCTGAAGCATGCACCTCTCTCTGTATAGTCCCGATCTTCTGATTTTATGGAATACTTATGCCTGTTTGCATTACGGTCAAAATAAAAAAAAATAAAACAAAAAGTGAACTAAAACCTGGCAGTTCTTCTCTCCTCTCCGGGTTTTTAACACCAGGAGGCTGCTCGAGGTCTCTGCTGACGCCTTGGCCTGGCTCTGCTCTGCCACCCGTAATGCCAGGGTGCCATAAATAGCAGTGACAATCAGCAGCACCCGCTCACCTGCCAGACACAGACACTGCCCTGAGTCACAGCATTCCACCGATCCCGTCATTTATCCCCGTGCCCTCGGGGGAGATGTCACAGCCCAGCCAGGAGGGCTGGCTGTGTGCAGTCCAGAGCCTTGGGAGCGCAGCAAAAGCCGTCCAGGCAGGAGCTGAGAGGCCTGGGGAGGGCAGAAAGCAGCCAGGGGAAGGAGGAGAGAAATATGGACACGGCTTTTTCCATGGGAAAAAAAAAAAATCCTGCCACGTAAGGGGGATCCTTCCAGTACTTACTCATTAAAAAAGAGGTCGAGTGATTTTTTACATGGGCAGGGAGTGGCTCCCCACTGCCAGAGGGCAGGGTTGGGTGGGATAGTGGGAAGGAACTGCTCCCTGGGAGGGTGGGCAGCCCCTGGCACAGGGTGCCCCCTTTGGATATCGATGCACATTGATCCACTTTGGATGTTTCTACCTATTCATGAGGTCTTAGGTACTGATCCACCTTCACAAGGTGCCCTCTGTGCAGCCCTGTAGGGATTGATACACACTGATAAGCCTCCCTTTGGCAGCTCCTTTTAGATGTTTTTACACATGGAAATGTTCCTTCTGTGCAGCCCTGTAGGGATTGATACACATTGATAAGGTCCTTTTTTGCAGCTCCTTTTAGATATTTTTACACATTGAATTGTTCCCTCTGTGCACCCCCTTTTAGGTATTGATGCACATTGATGAGATATTGATACCCATTGATAGGTCCCCTCTGAGCACCCCCTTTCTGATATTTATACCTATCCATGAAGCTCCCTCTCTGCACCCCTTCAGATATTGATACACATCGATGAGGTCACCCCCTTTTCAATATTGATACATTTTGATAAGGTCCCCTTTGGGCACCACCTCTCAGGTATTGATACACATTAGGTATTGATCAGATAAATCCCCTTTGGGCACCCCCTTTTCCCTATTGATACACATTAGGTATTGATCAGATAAATCCCCTTTGGGCACCCCCTTTTCCCTATTGATACACATCAGGTATTGATTAGATAAATCCCCTTTGGGCACCCCCTTTTCCCTATTGATACACATTAGGTATTGATTAGATAAATCCCCTTTGGACACCCTGTTTTCCCTATTGATACACATCAGATATTGATTAGATAAATCCCCTTTGGACACCATGTTTTCCCTATTGATACACATCAGATATTGATTAGATAAGGTCCCTTTGGGCAGCCCCTTTTCACTATTGATACACATCAGATATTGATCAGATAAATCCCCTTTGGGCACCCCCTTTTCCCTGTTGATACACATTTGATGAGTCCCCTTTGGGCTCCTCCTTTTCTGTATTGATACACATTGATAGATCCCCCTGTGCACCCCCTTTCCAATATTGATACACATCGGTGAGGACCCTTTTTTGCACCCCGTTTCTGATATGATATTGATACATATCAGTGAGGCCCCTTTTGGCACCTGCTTCTGATATTGATCACATTGATGAGGACCCTTTTTGGCCCCTGTTTCCAATATTGATCACATCAATGAGGTCCCTTTTTGATCCCCCCCCCCGCCCTTTTCAATATTGATACACTTTGATAAATCTCCTTTGGACACCCCCTTTCCAATATTGATACAGATTGATTTTGGCACTCCATTTCCAATATTGATACACATTGATGAGGCCCCTTTTTGGCACTCCATTTCCCATATTGATACACATTGATGAGCCTATTTTGGCACTCCGTTTCCAATATTGATATGCATTGATGAGGCCTCTTTTTGTCCTCCCCCCTGCCCCTTTTTTGCTGTTGATATGCATTGATAAGTCCTCTTTTTGGCATCTCCTGTCTGATAATAATACACACTGATAGATGCCCCTGTGTATCCCATTTTTGATATTGATAAACATTGATGAGCCCCCTTTTTGTCACTCTGTTTCCAATATTGATCACATCGATGAGGCCCCTTTTTGGCCCCCATTTCCAATATTGATACACGTCAATGGGGCCCCTTTTTGGCCCCCGTTTCCAATATTGATACACATTGACGAGCCCCCTTTTTGACCCCCGTTTCCAATACTGACAAACATCTATGAGGTCCCTTTTGACACCCTGTTTCCAATATTGATCACATTGACGAGGCCCCTTGTTTGCACTCAATTTCCAATATTGATACACGTCGATGAGGTCCCTTTTTGGCACCCAATTTCCAATATTGATCACATCGATGAGGCCTCTTTTTGGCACTCAATTTCCAGCATTGATCACATCAATGAGGCCCCTGTTTGTCACTCTGTTTCCAATACTGATACACATTGATGAGGCCCCTTTTTGGCACTGCATTTCCAATATTGACCACATCGATGAGGCCCCTTTTTGGCCCCCAAATATTCAATATTCAATATTTCCAATATTGATACATATTGATGAGACCCCTTTTTGGCCCCCGTTTCCGATATTGATAAACATCTATGAGGTCCCTTTTGACACTCTGTTTCCAATATTGATCACATTGACGAGGCCCCTTTTCGGCACTCAATTTCCAATATTGATACACGTTGATGTGGTCCCTTTCTGGCACTCCATTTCCGATATTGATCACATGGATGAGCCCCCTTTTCGGCACTCTGTTTCCAATATTGATCACATTGACAAGGTCCCTTGTTGGCACTCAATTTCCAATATTGATCACATCAATGAGGCCCCTGTTTGTCACTCTGTTTCCAATACTGATACACATTGATGAGGCCCCTTTTTGGCACTGCATTTCCAACATTGACCACATCGATGAGGCCCCTTTTTGGCCCCCAAATATTCAATATTCAATATTTCCAATACCGATACACATTGACGAGCCCCCTTTTTGGCCCCCATTTCCGATATTGACACATGTCTATGAGGTCCCCTTTTGACACCCTGTTTCCAATATTGATCACATTGACGAGGCCCCTTGTTGGCACTCAATTTCCAATATCGATACACGTTGATGTGGTCCCTTTCTGGCACTCCATTTCCAATATTGATCACATGGATGAGCCCCCTTTTCGGCACTCTGTTTCCAATATTGATCACATTGACAAGGTCCCTTGTTGGCACTCAATTTCCAATATTGATCACATCAATGAGGCCCCTGTTTGTCACTCTCTTTCCAATACTGATACACATTGATGAGGCCCCTTTTTGGCCCCTGTTTCCAATATTGATACGCATCCATGAGGCCCCTTTTTGGCACTGCATTTCCAATACTGATCACATCAATGAGGCCCCTTTTCGTCACTCTGTTTCCAGTATTGACCACATCAAGGAGGTCCCTTTTTGGCCCCCATTTCCAATACCGATACACATTGACGAGCCCCCTTTTTGCCCCCCATTTCCAATATTGACACACGTCGACGAGGCCCCTTTTTGCCACTCAGTTTCCAACACTGACCACACTGACGGGGCCCTTTCCGCCCCCGTTTCCGATGCCGGTTTCGCCCCGCCGTGCCCCTCGGCGGTGCCGCTCCCTTGGCAGACGCTCCCTTGCCCGCTCTGCGCTCGGCGCCGCGGCCGCACTTTGCGGACGCTCCCCGGGCCGCCCCTCCCCGGAAGCGCCGGCGGCCCCGGAGCGCAGGTAAACAGCCAAGATGGCGGCGGAGGCCGCGGGCCCGGCGGGGCCCGGCAGCGGCGGCGGCAGCGGCGGCGGGACGGGCCTGACGGACCTGCCGGGCGAGCTGCTGGAGCTCATCCTCTGCTGCGACGTGCTGGGCGCCGCCGACATCGGCCGCGTCTCCTGCACCTGCCGCCGGCTGCGCGAGGCGTGCCAGCCCCGCGGCAAGGTGTGGCGGGAGCGCTTCCGCCTCAGGTGGGCACCGCCGGCACGGCACGGCACGGCCCGCCCGGGCTCGGACGGGAGGGAGCGGGCAGCCCCGGGCTGCGGCGGCGCCGGGGATGGTGGGACCGGCCCGGCCTGGGAGGGCGGCGTGTGCCGGGGCTGGTGGAGGTGCCCGATCCCTCCGTGCCTTGCCGGTGAGCTCCGGACGGGCCGGGTGAACCCGGGTGCGGTGTGGGGGCACGGGTGTTTTGGGTGGCAAGGCAGCTCTGAGCCCGTCGTTTCACCCCGTGCCGTGGGCAGGGACGCCCTGCACTGTCCCAGGTTTATCCAGCTTGGCCTGGAACACTTCCAGGGACGGGGCAGCATCTCCGGGCAGGTGCCCTGCAGTGCTCCAGGGGCTCTCCAAGGCTGCCTCCCCTGCCAGATCCCATGGCAGGGACCAGGCTGAGCCTGCAGCTCGCAGGGGATCCCCCTTGGCCAGAGCTCGGCTCTGCAGCCCTTTCCACCCCGGGGCACGTGGATCCCCTGCATTCCCGGGTCCAGCCGGGCTCTGGCAGTGGCACCGTGCACTGGGGATGTGGATTGGCCTCCCTGGCCCCTCCAGGAGCCTCCAAAAGAGCAGCCAGGACCCATCTCGAGATGGGTCCAGAGAGGTGTCCAAATTCATGGTGCCCCCAAATTCATGAGGGTTTGGGGAGAGCTGTTCTCCCACATACCCAAATCCTTGGGATGGGGTTTTGCTGCTGCTTTTTTTTTTTTTTTATTGCCCCAGGGTGCTGTGCTCAGTGACACTGCTCATGTTTTGGCTGGGGATGAAGGGTGGGTGTGATGTTGGTGATGCTGTGCTGGTCTCAGCCGTCCTGGAGGCACCTGCCCTCATCCCCGAGGCTGTCCAGGGCAGCACCTGCTCATCTCTTACCTGCTTTTGGCTGTGTTGGCACAGGAAAAGCAGCAGAATTGCTTTCCCTGACTGCCAGCTGGCTCCTGAGACTCAGCACAGCCCAAATGTGGGGATTGCTCCTTTTCATGGGGGGGAAAAAGAGCTGCTGAGCAATTCCAGCTTCCCCACTCCAGCAAGGCATGGCTCTGGGATTGGCTTTCACCAGCTCAGTGCCTGCAGTTCCTGCAAGTTTCACCCTGGTGAGGATCCAGCAGCTGGAATGGGATGTGGTGGGGGACTGGCACAGGCTGCTCTCCTCCTCTCTCCTTGATAATGGAATTTTTGGCAGGAGGTTTCACCCTGACCTTGCCATTCTGGCTGGATTCCATCGTGAGCGATGGCACTTTCATCTGCCTAAAATCCCCCCTGTCCTTCCAACCCATGAAATTCTCCTTTCTCATCCCAAAATAAAGGACTGTGATGGTCGTTGGGAGGTGGCTGCATTTCAGCAGTAGCTGAAGGGCCAGGGATCCATCAGCAGGCAGGTTGTTATGTAATGAGAGGTTATTTGACTTTATTTTGAGGAGGAAAATTGCAGGGGAGTTTTGCCATTAACCAGCAGTGAAATATCTTCCAGGTGTGGTTTGGGCCCTGGTAATAATTATTATACAGGAGGAGTGATTTCAGTATTTGGCAAATTAAATATATAACCTGAAAAGAGCCTGAGACAACTCATGGAGCTGCAGGAAAACGTTTTGTGTAAACCAGAAATAATGAACAGCGTTTCAAAACGTGGAATAAATCCCCCAGCAAACGAGAACAAACCCCTTTCTCTCAGCTTTCCTTCCAAAATATTTCCATCTGTGCTGATTCTTGTTCGTGTTTCTCACACAAGTGATCCTGGAGTCAGGAATTGCAGTGCTGGCAGATACTTTATGGCACAAAGCTGTGTTGTGGCACCACACACCCACTTCATTCTAAAAGGTGCTGCTAACAGCCCCCAGAACGTGCCCTGAAGTTGCATTTTCAGCTGAACCTCGAAATTCTGAGAAAGCTGTGAAATGTGTGGACTTTGACTCTCAGTGAGGGAAGAGTTTTTTTACAAGAAAGCTGGGAGGTTGTTTAATTATTTTTTTTTTTTCTCCTTCAGACAATTATTTCTTGTCTCAAAACCGAGCTGCAGAAGCGTTTTAGCTGTCAGAATTTGCCTTCAGGGTTGTGTTTTCCTCCCGTGGATGTTGCCACCAGCAAGGGCAGTGCAGGGAGCTGTGTTTTGTGCAGCCTTTTAACGAGCTCCCCGAGGTGGTGGGAAGAGCACAGGACAGAGAATTCCCCTTCTGCTCGGTGCCAGGTTGGCCTTCCACGTGACACTTCCTTGTGGTAAACCCTTTTAATTATAAAACCGAAGCATTTAGGATGTTTAGGTGATTGAAACCCTGCAGTGGGAGGCTCTGAAGGCTTCAGGAGAGCCGGCTTTTAAATCATCATTAATGCACAGCTGCAATCAGGGAGCTGTGCTTTGATGTCTGAGGTAATTCAATGCAGTTTAAGGCTGGGCAGTGTCTGGGCGCTGTCTCAGCTGCTCAGGTCGTTGTGGAGGCTCTCAGGGATGTGAAGCATTGATGAATGAAAACCAAACTGCTGTTGGTTTGTGTCTGTGTGTGCAGGTGGCCATCCCTGCTGAAGTACTACAGCCACAGCGACGGCGTCAGCTGGCTGGAGGAGTACAAGGCGCGGCACAACGCGGGGCTGGAGGCACAGAGGATCGTGGCTTCCTTCTCCAAAAGGTTCTTCTCAGAGCATGTGAGTGCTCCCCTCTGTGTCTGTGTGTGCAGCAGCCTGGCCACTTGTCTGATAGAGTCGTTAATGAAGTCATTAATTGAATCACTGAGGTTGGAAAAGGCCTCCAGGGTCAAATCCAGCCACTGAGCTGCCCCTGAGCACCACATCTTCACGTTTCCTGAGCCCTTTGAAGGACAGTGATTGCACCACCTCCCTAAGCAGCTTGTTCCAGTGCTTGACAAGCCTTTCAATAAATCAGTTTTTCCTAATATCCAACCCAAACCTCCCCTGGAGCAGCTTGAGGCTGTTTCCTCAACACTGCCTGGGCATTCACATCACCAGGGTGTATTCTTCTTTAAAAATCCTTAAACCATTCAAAACTTGTTTATTTCTTAGGAGGGGATTGCCTTTTTAGAAATTTGTTTATTTAGTCTGTATTATTATTTGTATTAGGAAAAGGTTCTTCTTCCCCCAGAGGGTGCTGGGCACTGCCCAGGCTCCCCAGGGAATGGGCACGGCCCCGAGGCTGCCAGAGCTCCAGGAGTGTTTGGACACTGCTCCCAGGGATGTTGTGGGACTTTGGGATGTCTGGGCAGGGCCAGGAGTTGGGCTTGGATGATCCTGGTGGTAGCTCAGGATATTCCATAACAATTCAAAGATTCACCCTCCTTGATGGTGCTCAACACTTTTTTATCAGTTTCTCTTGCCCCTCTCTGCACATCACCTCAGCTGTGCAGTCAGAGATTCTGCAGTTCCTGACTTAGTGTGGAAGTGCTGAAACACAGCCCAAAGGGGAGAGAGTTCCAAGTGCAGGGGTGTGTGGAGTGCAGCCTGCTCTGGGGTTGCATTCAGCCCTAGGAGCTCTTTGCTTTCTGCTGAGCCCTGGCTCTGGGAGTTCTGAAGGCCACAGAGTTTGTTGACACAGAGCACAGCTGCTGCTCCTGGCTGCAGACCTTGTGCAAGGACGAGTTCTGAGCGCTGTCACAAGCCCTTTGAGTTCAGGAGCAAGGCACAACAGGGCAAAGTGTATTTTTGAAATTCTCAGCTGCAAAGTGTGTTTTTGAAATTCTCCAGCCAGCCACAACCCTGAGATGCTTCTGTGTGCAGTGGGGAAAAGGTGAAAATGTGATGCCTCACACTGAGGTGCCCATGGAGCAGGAGTCACTTGGCTGTTTGTTCAGTAGGTGGTTGTGTATTTTGGCAAGCTGTACAGCTGGGTCAGCCTGCAATTCTGTGAATAAAGCATAAAAGCTGCCTGTGACTTTGGCTGAATTCAAAATTCCACAGGAGAGCCATGAAACAACCCCCCTTTTTATGGCTGCTGTGCAAGAGGAAGGCAGCAGGGCCAGGTGGGTGTTTGGTGTCTCCTGGCTGCTCTGTTCTGCAGCAGCCAGGCGTTTGCCCATGGAGAATTGTCAGAGCAGGAACTGGGAGAAGCTGCTCCTGGATTCCTCCTGTTTTGTTTTAATCATGTATGCAAAGACCATGGAGAGACCATTAAGCAATACCCAAAGGCCTCCTGATGAGAACCATCTCCTGTGGGGCCAGAAGCTGCAGCTTGATGCTCAGAACTGAGAGGAAAAGCCTTTCAACCCATAGAAACCCTATGGTGAAAAGCCTGACAGCCAATTTTTTTAACTTTTTTTTTTTTTTACAGTTCAGCTGAAGTTTTAAAAGTAACTCTGAATTCTGGAAGAAAATAGCTGTTCTGAATTTAGATGCAGAAGTGGTTGTTGCAAAAAATAAAGGCTCCTGCCTCTTCATTCCTTCAGCCAGGATGAATCTCCTGCACAGGGGGGTGTGTGGAGAGGTTCAGTCAGCCACAAGCAGAAGTTGATTCCACCTTAAAATCACTTTCAGCTTGTGCCCACCCTGCATAAATGTGGTTCTGCTGGTCCTGGACTCAGCATCAGAGCCCTAAATGCTGTAGAATTTGGCTGGAGTTGCTGTAGGATGTTCCTGGGGTTCTCAATGAAATAATAAATCCATGAGTACAGACTGAGTGTTTGGGGAGCAGGACATTTTTAAGATCTGTCATGAATTTTAAACAACAGGACAAATGTGGGTTTGAGACTTTTTCTGAAGTGATGGGAGAATCTGTTGTGCTGTGCATAACTCCTTGTGTGCTTTGGCAGGTCCCCTGTGATGGATTCAGTGACATTGAGACTCTGGGCTGCCCCAGCCATTTCTTTGAGGATGAGCTGATGTGTATCCTCAACATGGAGGGAAGGTAAGAGAGGGGAATGGCAGGGATTTCCCTCTTTCACCAGCCCAGGGAGAAGAACACCCTGGTTAATGCCTGACCTCAGCTTCTGCCCTTGGTCACTCATTAAACAGCACCCCCAGACTTGCTAGGGCCTGACTTCAGAGCAAACTGAGTCAATCCAGAGGAAACCATGGAAACCTTGTCCCACAAGGAGAGGATCCTCTGCCTTTGTGTTGCTTTTTGTTGTTTTATTTCCTTCCAGCTCGTGGCATCTCCTGGGACATGTGCCATGCTCCCTCATCTCTGCCTAAGCAGTTCCCATTCTCTTGTTCCTTTTTCATTTAAGCCTGGTTCAGTGTGCTGAACTGATTTGTAGGATTAGGGCAGAGCACCAGAGGGAAGCAGGAATCCTTCAGGATTGCCACCATGAATCCCTGCACCGTGAAATTCCAGCTTTTTCTTTCCTTTTCTGAGCCTGGAGTAGGTTGGTCCAATTTTTGTCCCCAGAAAAGCAACTGGATTGAATTCAGCCACTGCAAAATCTGCAGTTCTGTAAATTATTCAGACAGGTGGTAAATAAAACTCCTGGTTTTTATCTGCCTGGGTAATCTCATCACCTTGATTAACACTGGGCAAGATGAGTGAGTTTATCTGAAGGTTTTATTTGCTTTATTTGAAGGCTTTTCTGCTGGTGCCACCTACCCAGGCTGGGTTTGGTGTGATACAAAGCTGTGAAAAATGTCCTTAATGGGGCCTAATAGCCTTGATTAGAGGGACTGTTAATAGAGCTTGAAAAAACCCAACTGGAATGGCAATCATCTCATTTTTGCCTTTTCCCATCCATTTCATTGCCTTCTCTAGTTGAGCTGGGCCTGAGCATCCCTCATTTGACAACTGGTTAAAAAGCTTTTGAGGCTTTGCACTGGCCAAATGCCTCCCCATAAAGCAGAATTGATGCTAATTACACCCTGATTAAGCTCTAGTCATTGCCATTCAGGAGCATTAGGCTAAATCATTTCCCTGGAAGATAGCCCAATAAAGCAGTTGTCCCTATTGAGGATCCCAGTTTATTGGAAGAAGATAAAATATTATGAGGTTTGATTGCCCTGCTGTCCAGGAGGATGGAGAGGCTTTAGAAAGTGGTGGGGCTTTACTGTAAAAAGTTTTGGAATTGTGTCATCTACAGAGCAACTGTTGAACTCCTCCTGCCTTTTCACAGATACAGAGTTGGTTTTCCTCTGGGGAATTCTGTTTTTCTCCTGAATGCTATTGGACTCACATTCATGTCCCCCATCAATCTATTTTTAATGCTGAGAGGATGCTTTAGGAGTGGCTCTGGAGAGATGCAGTCAGACAGAGGGTAATGTTTTATGAATAAAGTATAGGATTTTAATTAGATATTCCTGAGCTCCTTTAATTAGGATCTGTGTTGTTTCCCATGATAATGTATCTTCTCAAAACTGTGTGTCAGTGTTGGGATGAGAATTGGAGGTGATAGGAGCAGTGTTTTGCGAGCTGTGTGCCTTTTTTATGATAAATTCCTCTCAACATTCCCCTTTTGGGTTGGCTTTCAGTGACAGTGCCTGTTGAGAAAAACAATAACCTAAGCTGTAAACTTGTACACTCACCAAAAAACTTAAACCAAGTGTTCACCCTTCAAACACCTACTCAGGGAAATGCTTCTCCTTGTGTTTAACTGTGCAGGAAAGGTCTCACCTGGAAGTACTATGCAAAGAAAATTCTCTATTTCCTACGGCAGCAGAACATACTGAAGAACCTGAAGGAGTACCTGCAGCGCCCCACGGAGCGGCAGTCCTTCCTGGAGGGTGAGTCCTTGGCACAGAGCCCAGCTGGAACTCCTAAAATGACAGCTCTCCATCATGCCTTGACTTGCAAGGAGCCTGCCTTGCTTAGATTCCAGCAAGCCCTTGGCTAATGACTCAGAATTCAGGTTGGATTTGGGACGTGCCTGGGATCTTTCCCATCCCGCAGCAGCGTTGTGTCAAAATGTCAGGGTGAGATCAGGTGCTGTCAGTGCTGTGTGCTTGTAGAGTCACCCCTGGGCAGCTGGGCTGAAGGCAGAAAATGGTAAAACACTGGAATCTTCAACAGGGTGCTGAGAAAATGAGCTGTAGCTCCACACCCTAATTGCTGACATCGCTGCTGTGGCCCCTGGGCTGCATTCAGCTGAGCTGGTTCCCAGTCAGCTCCCTGCTTTCCCCTTTCCCAGGAACTCCTAGATGAGGGCAGGGAGCAAGCAGAGGGAATTGCTGTAGCCTGATTACTGGGAGTGTCTCAGGACTGAGTGCTGGGCTTTGGTGGGAAACAAATCCAGTCCAGTCCCATGGCGGGAGGGCACTTAGATCTGCTAAGGAGGAAAAAGCTCGTTCTTCTGCTTCTGCTGCTCTTCATGTCCTCAGTGTGGTGGATTATTCTCCTTCTGTCTCCTGAATGGCTCAGAAGCTGCCAGGGGCTGTAGAGGAGGCCCTTCCTCTTGGTACACACTCCAAAATGTCCCTGAAAGAGGAAAAAGGAGGCTGTAACACCAAAGCTGGTTCTTGTTAGTGCAGTAGACTTTGAAGAAGGGGCTGTTAGGGCAAGAAGGGAAAGCAGAAAGTGGCCTTTCCTAGAAAAAAACCAAATTATTTATTCGACTTAGTCATGTAGGTCACAAATACGTGTCATTTGTCTGCCATGAAGGTGCCTTTAGAGCACCAGCAGGAAGTTTTTTGGGAATTTTCACTTGGTCAGCACAGGGAACACTTTGGGAGGACAAAAAGGAGACACCTGCTGAATTCCTTGATTTACAGGAATTCTGTCATGGACATGCTGACAAAGCCATGTAGGAGGCTGGAAGAGGCATGATCCATGCAAAACCCTTACAGATGATGCCAAAGATTGAACAAGGGGAGGCTTTGAAAGAGCAGTGGTGCCAAGGAGAAGGTTCTGTGGAAAGGGAGGAAGTGTTTTCCTGCAGAGGCTTGGGCAGGAGCAACACGGAAGTTTGTTCTGTTCTGTGTTGTGTTAGGAAGATGGAGAGCAGGTGTGGAGGAGAAAGATGAATGTGGCAGACAAGGAAATGATGAGCAAGGATGGTGTGGAGAGTGTGACAGGGAGAGACCAGAGCTG
The DNA here is from genome assembly GCA_017589585.1 of Phylloscopus whistleri. NCBI lineage: Eukaryota > Metazoa > Chordata > Aves > Passeriformes > Phylloscopidae > Phylloscopus > Phylloscopus whistleri. The sequence goes on along the minus strand of JADMLD010001548.1, from coordinate 7,404,448 downwards.
AGGCAGTCTGAGTGAAGCTGGGGTTGTTTCAGGCTCTGAATAAAAATCTCTGTACGTTGGGGAGGTGCCAGGGGCTGCGGTGTGAGCGCAGAGCCGGTCAAGCCTGATCCAGCAGCATTCCTGCTCAAGGCACAGATACCTTTCAGCACAGTGGAGAGGGGAATACTGAGTTCAGCTGGTGATTGTTCATGTCAGCTCATTCTCTGCATTTTGTGTGACAAATCCAGTGGATGACTGCAGGTTTCACACACACAGAGCTCTGCTGTCCTGCTGCAACCGCTTGCTGCATGCCCAGAATGTAGAGCAGGCAAAACCAAGCAAAGAAAAAACTGAAGTCCTGTTTCTTATGTAGTTTGTTTGTTCCAGGTGCTGTTTTGATTGATCAGTACTGTAACCCCCTGTCAGACATCTGCCTGAAGAGTGTCCAGGCTCAGGTGGACGATATCACGGACAAAGTGCGCAAAGTGCTGCGGACCAAGAACCCCAGGCACCCCAGCTTGGCTTCCAAGGCAGGTACTGTACAGAAATGTGCTTTCTGCAGAGCCTTCCTGCACCTCTGCACAGCTGAGACTGCTCTGGAGTTGTGGCAGCTTAAAGAGCTGTTGTTTTTATCCCCTGGCAAACAAAATTCTGACATTTGCTTAAGCCATCATTCAAGAAACAGCTGTTCAATAGCCCAGGGTTCAGTCCATCTGATGCTAAAGGAATTGGGAGGGGAATTCTATTTTTGTTCCCATATGTCCCTGGAATCTTATTAGTCCTGTTATCTATAGCTGAGCTGTGGGAGTGGGGAACAACCTCTTTCCTGCCAATCTCAGAAGATCATCAGTAGAAAGGTGCATGTTTATCATCTCCAAAGGTCAGGCAGCATCTTGTTCCTTGGTTTTATAAACACTGAGTAATTCCTGGCTTTCAAGGAGAGACTGAGCCTGCCCATGTGAGGATTTCACTGCATAAAGGTTGAGTGCTCTTGTTTCCTCAGTCTGTATTTCACTGCATGTGTTTCCAGGAGAGGTTCTCGTTCCAGAAGTGGAACTTCAGAGGCAGGTGCTTGATGCCATGAACTGTGTCCTGTATGAGCAGCTGAAATACAAAGGAAACGAGCTGGATTACTACAACTCCCTGAACTCCTACATTCACCAGGTACGTGTGTGTCAGGCAAAAACTGGGAGGCTGCAAGGCTTGAGACACTTTGTCTGAATGTAGCCAGACAAATAATTCTCTGTGAAGAGCAACTCTTAAATAAATCTGTCATCCTTCAGTGCATATGCTGTCAGGTTGTATTTTCAGTTGTGAAATTGAAACCCTTGAAATTTGTTTTCCTTAAATCCCGCCTGTGTTTCTGCCACGTTTTTCTCCCCCAGGTTTTGATTCGCAGGACAGGAATCCCCATCAGCTTGTCTGTGCTTTATTTAACAATTGCCAGGCAGCTGGGAGTCAAACTGGAGCCTGTCAACTTTCCCAGCCATTTCCTGCTGCGGTGGTGTCAAGGGAAGGAAGGGTGAGTGACCTGCTGAACTCTGCAGTTGTGCCTACACTGACAGAAACCAGAAAACATTTACAGCTCCAGACCTGTGTGAGAGTGTTTAATTATGTTCCATCTGCCTGTACAGAGGGAAAGATCAGATCTTCAGGGAAGTTTTCCTAGAACTGAGCTGCTGTTGACTGGTAACAGATTTCCTGCTCTAGAGCTAGAGGAGAATTTTTAATTATTTTCCATCTGGAATTATAACCTATACAGAGGGAAAAATCAAATCTTTTAGGAAAGCTTTCCTAGAACTCAGTTCTGCTGCTGAATAATAACAGATTTCCTGAAATAATAATAATACCCATGAGGTGATGTGAGAATTTTGGAAAAGAGAGGAGGTGCCAGGTAGTCTCTGTTTAGGAGGGAGCCGAGGAATGAAGGACACAGGTTGGAACAGAAACACCAAACCCTGCTTTACCACGAGACCCTGCTCACAGCCTGGCCTCTTTGTTGCCTCTTCAGGAGCACAGATATTTTTGACTACACCTACATCGATGCCTTTGGGAAGGGGAAGCAGCTGACAGTGAAGGAGTGCGAGTACCTGATCGGGCACCACGTGACAGAGGAGTTCTACGGGGTGGTGACTTCCAAGGAGGTCCTGCAGCGCATGGTGGGCAACCTCCTCAACCTTGGCAAGAGGTGAGCTGAGCATCCTGGAAAAAAGGGATCCCAGGGTACATGATCTGCTTATCCAATATTGCTGCTTCCCAAAGGTGTCACTCACCTCATCAGAGCCTGAAAATCCCCTGTGCCACAAGGCACTGGGTGCTTTCAGTCACCTGCATCTGAGTGGAAACAAAAATACGTAGTGAATCTAGTTCCTCTCAAGAAAATAGACAAGATACTTTATTTTCTCTGTGAAAAGCTGATAGGGACTGCCCACCTTAGGAGCTGAGCCTTTTTCTGTGATGTGGTGCAACCCCCAGGTTCAAATGAGCTTTTTCAGAGGTACTGTTGGTGTATAGAACATCAAGTTTTGTTTCCAAATCCTCCTGATAATCCCTTTCCCAAGCAGCCATAGACAGACTCACAGGAGTGGAAGGATTGTTTTAGGTGTCAGGGGAACAAAAGGAAATGGCTTGGAGAGTGAACTCTGTGTGGGATTATCTGCCCAAGGAGAAGAGCAGGGGGTGGGAGGGCAGAGTTCAGTGATCAGCTGTGGAGTGCTTTTCCTTGGAGCAGGCTGATGTGGTGAGTGACAGTCCATGCTGCAGGCACTGTTGTGAGCGTGCTGTACCTGCAGCATCATTCTGGGGACTCCCCCTGTCCTGGGGAGCTCTGGGGGTAGGGTTGCAGAGCCTCACAGCTGAGTTTCCTTTCTGCTGGCAGAGAGAGCACTGACCAGTCCTACCAGCTCCTGAGGGACTCCTTGGACCTCTACCTGGCCATGTATCCAGACAACGTGCAGCACCTCATGCTCCAGGCCAGGCTGTACTTCCACCTGGGGATCTGGCCAGAAAAGGTACCTGGGCACTCAGGGGAATGTTTTGGGGAAGGCTGAGCACTGTTAACACTGGGTTATTGATTTCTGGGCTATGTCAGCCTGTATTACAGTCTGCCACGAGTTGTGTTGTAATGAATGCAGTTGGAGGAGTTCTCACATTGCAGGGAACCAATTTGAAGCAGGAAGAGTGGATGAGTCTTGCCTGCTTGTCCTAGGGAAGACTTGGGAGCAGCCTCGAGCCATAATTTATGATTTACAGCTTGTCTTGCAACCAAGACTGTGGATTGTGATTTATAGGAGCATCCTGTTTGCTCTGTGTTAAAACTCCTGCTGGGCTCCTGGAAAAGGAGCAATTACCATATAAGAAAACTTAAGGGATTGATCTTTTATAAATAAAACCAAAGCTGTGCTCCCAACCTTGGCCACACAGTCTGTGGCTCTTGTGAAAAAGCAGCTTGATATTCCTGTCCTTGGAATTCCTTTTCCTTCAGGGTAACAGCTCCAGTCCTGTTATCTTGGGAGTGTGGGAAAGAAGGTGCTGAGATTTACAGGTTGTCTGGATCATCCAGAATCACTGAATCAGGAGAAGGCCCAGGGAAGAGCCTGTAACTCAAAAAAAGTCTGATTTTTGTAGTGTGTCACTGCAGCACAGAGGTTTTTCCTACTCAGAATTCCCTGTGCTGGTTCAGTGGAGCCTGTGCCAGTTCCACTTGTGAGGTTTGGGAAAGGGACAGGAATATTGGCTGGGCAGCTGAGCAGAAAGCAAAGCTCTTCCCACCAAATCAACTGGAACAGGACTGCAGGAGAAGCTGCCTCTTCCCCCTGAAGAACAAACTGTGCTAAGCTTGGCCTTCCTTTCTTATGGCAGCAAACTTTAGGGTCAGCACAGAAAAACCAGCACCAAAAAATTGTGTGTGGGAGGGACTCACTGAGCTGAAATGGCACTTGGACATCAATAGGGAACACTGGAAGATCTTCCTGCCCCTTCCTGGCACTCAGGGACGTGTTTGGAGAGCACCAGACTTGGATTTGCAGCCCCTCAGAACACATAAGCCAACCCCAGGGCTGAGTTTTACTGAGTTCTCTGCACCAGATGCAATGGAAATGAGCTAATTTGGGTTTTTCAGGATTGCATCCAGTCGTTCCAGGCTGTCAGGCAGGGTTGCAGCTAACCAGAGAGAATGCTGTGCCTGACAGGACACAGTGTACCAGCTTTGACAGGGCCTGCCAGATTTATGGAGAGTAGGAGATCTAAAAAGTCCTGCAGAGCTACACATAACGTTGCCCTAAACATTAGTAAATAACAGTAAATAACATTCCCAAGAATCTCTGACAGCTGTGGTTATGTCCTTCCTTCAGGATTTTTCAGGATTTCCACAGGATTTAATTCTTCATAGAATTAAAGTGGCCAGGAAGCCTGAGCTGTGTTTCTTCTCATGAATTACTCACCTGTCCTTTATTTAAATTGATTTTCCTCGGGTTTTGGCTGCTGTTCATGCTGAACAGCCTGAGATTTCCATTCCTCTTCTGCTGCTGCTCTGAACTTAATGACCAAACCTGTTATCAAGGAGACAATCCTTTTTCCAGGTGCCAAAGTGTGGCAGGTTTTGGGAGCTGGGGTATTTGATGTTGAGGCAGATACATTGTCTTTCCCCAACATGTTTACACAACAGATTGGGGTTTTTTCCCTTCCTTTAACCAAAAAATTAAGATTTGCTTTGCCTGCCTCTAACAAACTCAGCAGCAGATGCTCTGATGTTGTGCCAGAGGGTGTTGGGAGGTTGGAACTCTGGATCTGCAGACCTTGCTGCTTTGTGTTCTTTAATCATCCTGAGACAAGCAGCTTTTCTGTCTTGTTCCATGGGAGAGCATCATGGAGGTTATTTCCATTTCCTCCTGTGCTGCCCTATTTTTGCTCCTCACAGACATGCTGAGAAGCCCTTTTAAGTTTAAACATTAGTTCTCAAGAGCAGCAGAAGTCACCTGGACTCCCTTCCCAGCAGCCTTTTGGAACTCTGGGAACTGCATCCTCATGACCAGAAACCTTGAGAGGTGATCTGTGGGCACTAAACAGGACGTGATGAACTCCTGGGGCTGGGTTCTAAGGAGTTGCTGTGCTCTCCAGAGCCTTTCCTTGGGAGCTGGGAGCTTTACAAAGAGAAAAAGAATAAGAACAGGCTGTGTGCAGGCTGAGCATGAAGCCACAGCAGAGGACAGTGTGGAAGGTGTTGTGGCAGACCTCAGGGCACTTCACACGCAATGTATCTGTATGTGTTCCTAAGCTGTGCTGCTGCTGCAGGGCCGTGTCCTGAACCTGTTTTTGCTGTGCTTTGGAAGGTCCTGGACATCCTGCAGCACATCCAGGCCCTGGACCCGTCCCAGCACGGGGCTGTGGGGTACCTGGTGCAGCACACCCTGGAGCACATCGAGCGGCGCAAGGAGGAGCTGGGCCCCGAGGTCAAGCACCGCTCAGACGAGAAGCACAAGGAGGTTTGCTTCTCCATTGGGCTCATCATGAAACACAAGAGGTGAGCTTGGAGCCTTCCCCACACTCAGCTCTGCACCAGCAGGGCAGAAGGGTTTGAGCTGGCAGCAGGGAGATGTGGCTTGGTGCCAAGGTGGAGTGGGACATGCTGGGCACGGGCGTGCGTCCCGTGCAGGAAAATGCACTGACTCTGTGAGTGCCTGGAGAGAGCAGATGTTTGCACTGCAGAGAGCCTGGCTTGTCTGAGTCACCCTCTGTCACACAGGTGCCATCCCCACAGCACAGAGCTCTCTAGGAAACAGCAGCAATCGCTTAATGAGGGACTGTGCAACAGGGTCAACTTCAAAATCGATTCTGACATTCCCAGGACAGTCTGTGGATGTTCCCCTGTGCTCTCTCATTCCCTGTTCCTGCCTGCACTGCTCTGCCAGAGAGCCAGGCCAGCACTGTGTTGCTTTGGCCACTCCTCTGACTCACCAAAACACCCAGAGCATATTTGAGGGCCATCAGCAGTGGCAGTTCCAGCACCTCACAGTTAATCCCATAAACACTCTGTAAATAGTGGTGGCTTTGTTCTCACTGTTGGGGTTGCCACATTTGTGTGATGAGCACAGGAGTGGCTGCACAGCCCAGCAGGGTGGTTGATCCCTCATTTCTTCCTTCCTCTTCTGGCTGCTGACTTCCAGGCTCTTCCCTATTCTCTTTTCTTGCTCACATTTGGTTTTCCTTTGTTTATTCCTGTTTATTCCTGTCTGTTTATCCAGTCATTCATAGTCATTTCCCTCCTGTGAGAATCCAGGACATTGCTTTGGATGCCCTGGACAGTCAAAGACCTGAACAACAGAGTTTGAAACCTGTACAGGAGGGTCTGAGATCTGTACAGGGGGGTTGGAGACCCTGGCACAAAAGACATTGGCTTTCACTTTAGTCCACAGGAAAAACTTCCAACACTGAGAGAGGAATTACAAGCCACAAAAGTGTGATAGAAAATAGTGTAGTTTGTCACATTTGGGGTTTTAGAATAAAGATGAATGAGGACAAAACCCTCCACCTCAAAATACAAACACAAAGTCTTTCTGAATTGGTTTTTTTTTCCCTCCTGTTCCTCTCCTCCTTGTGCCAGTTCTCAGGACGTTCCTATCCTGTTTGTGCTCTGTTAATCTTGAGGAAAAAGAGCTGGCTCTGGAGTTTGCACAGCCTTTGTGTGCCATTTCTTTGCTCAGGTATGGCTACAACTGTGTGATTTATGGCTGGGACCCTGCCTGCATGATGGGCCACGAGTGGATCCGGAACATGAACGTGCACAGCCTCCCCCACGGCCCCCACCAGCCCTTCTACAACGTCCTGGTGGAGGATGGCTCCTGCAGATATGCTGCCCAAGGTGAGCAGGGTGCTCTCTCTGCCCACAGCAGGACACAGGGAGGCTTGATTGGTGAATTAAGTGTGGCTAGCAAGGGTTATAAAGGTGGAGGTAGGAAGGAAATGATCCTGAGTGGTGGCTGCTCTGCTTGCTCTCCATGAGGTCAGCACTGCTGGGATGGACATGAGGGCCCACTCTGGTGTGGTCTCCTCTTGCCCCAGAAGTGTTTTGGACACTCCCATGGTGTGAGCCTTGATTGCTGCATTGAAAGAAATAATTCAGCTTCTGCTGAAGGCTGAAGGTCTGGCAGCAGCTCCTGGCAGCTGTGCCTTGCACAGGACCTGGAAATGGGATTTAGTGAGAGGTTGCTGCTCAGGACATGGTTCTGGTCACATGCCAGGATCCCAGGGAACACAGGCAAGCTGGCTGTTAGTGCCACCTTTAACCAGAACTGAAATTAATGTCTCTTCACAAGTGCAGGTGTAGAAATCTCTATGTCACGTGTGCTTTTTGTATCAAACCATAAGAGCAAACCCCTGTCTGATGGTCAGAGTGTGTGGCTGGGATACATGAAGAGCTGCTGAACTGAGGTTCTGAAGAAAACTGCAGAAGCAAAGCACATCTGTGACTCTGTGCATTGTAAAAATGTTCATTTGCCTCGTGTTTGTGTTCCCCCTGTGACAGGGAAGTCCCATCCAGGCAGGGCAGCTGCACAGCCACAGTGTGTTTGGCTAAGGGAAGATGTGGAAGCTGCTGGGGGGAAAATGCTGACCAAAATGCCCTTTCCCTGGGTGCTCCCTCCTGTTCTGATCCCCTGAATGTCACAAGAGGTGTGACAAGAGGTAGTTTTACAGGCAGGGACACTCTTCCCTTTGTAAATTTAAAGTACTGGTGTTTCCCACTGTCCTGAGAGTGGCTTTTTTATATTCAGAAGCTCAAAAAGATGATCTGGTGGCTCAGATCAGGCAGGGCTTGGCCTCAGAGAGTCTTAAAACCAGAAATTCTCATGTGCCATGGGTTGGTATTAAAATATTCATCTTGGTAATTACCTAATCAGGTAATTGTCCCCAGTGCTGCTGGCGCTGAGTCATCACTTACCTTGTGTCTAATGATGTTTAAACAAACAGAACCCTGTCTGGTCCCACAGTTCTTGCAGGGTAGGCTGGCACTGCTGTCTCTGTGTAGGAGACACTGTTATCACTGCATCTCTGTGGCCTCCAGGAGTTCTGGGGACAAGTGAAGGGTTTGTTCTTGCTGCTGTTGATGTCCCTTCTAAAACATCCTCGGATCATTTGGGAAGGATTATTTCATATCCTCCTGACCTGACTCTGGGGAGGGAGGGAGAGCTTCTTACTGCAAGAATCCTAAACAAATCCTCATGTGCAGTTTAATTTAACCAGCTCAGAAATAACCCCAAGCTTATTATAGATAAATGTACCTCGGTTTGAGGCCGTCCTGTGAATGTGTGGGTTGAGTGCAGCTAATTCCAGAACTCCTGTGTCATGCAGGGAGTTTGGTACCTGTCCACTCCTGTCTGTGCTTTCTTTGCTTTGTGACAGCACAGGAGAGAGATCTGTGGCTCAGAGCTGCTCCTCAGCACCTTTGGGAGGCTCTCACCTTGTGCTGAACTCGCCTGTGTCAGCCTCTTCCCCCTGCAGCTGCAGCTGGATCTCTGCAGCTCCCCATGCCTGCAGCTGGATCCCTGCAGCTCCCCATCCCTGCAGCTGGATCCCTGCAGCTCCCCATCCCTGCAGCTGGATCCCTGCAGCTCCCCATCCCTGCAGCTGGATCCCTGCAGCTCCCCATGCCTGCAGCTCCCCATGCCTGCAGCTGGATCTCTGCAGCTCCCCATGCCTGCAGCTGGATCCCTGCAGCTCCCCATGCCTGCAGCTCCTCAGCACAGCTCCCAGCTCAGCCATGCTGCTGCAGAGCATTCAGCAGTGCAAATTGTTTCCCGCAGTGGTGCAGTATCCAAAAAGGTCCTTTGCAAGCCTCTAGGACTGCAGCAGGCTGCTGAGGCATGAAAAGCTCTGGTGCTGCTGGCTGCACACCCTGACATGCAGCAGCTTCAAAGAGCCTGCATGGATTAATAGGAATTCTCTGCTCCCAGTAATGAACTGGATTTCAGAGGCAGATTATTCCTGAATGACATTCTCTGCACCCCAGCTCCTTCCTGCCCTGCCCAAAGTCAGCCTTTGATCCTGATGCAGCTTTTTTTTTTTTTTAATTTTTTTTTTCCCTAGCTAATACTACCTGTTTTATCTGGCACTGTGCTGGAAAAAAAAATGACATCATTTGGGGAATGCTGCAGGGCTCCAGCCTGTGGGATTTACTGCCAGTCCCTGCTCTGTGCTGACACTGCAGAGCAGAGCAGCCCTTGGCCAGGGTCACCTCTGGGGTCCAGTGTTTAGGGGTCACCTCTGGGGTCAGTGTTTAGGGGTCACCTCTGGGGTCCAGTGTTTAAGGGTTACTTTTGGGGTTCAGTGTTGTTTAACTCTTGTGCCTTATCAGGTTATCTGGAGCTGCTGTAGGAAAGAATCAACCTGTCCTTCTTAGGGACTTTCACTTGACTTGGGGAGGTTTGGATTTATGGAAGTTTAGATGTAGGGAGGTTTGGATTTCGGGGAGTTTGGATTTCGGGGAGTTTGGATTTCGGGGAGTTTGGATTTCGGGGAGTTTGGATTTCGGGGAGTTTGGATTTAGGGGAGTTTGTTTTGCTGGAGGCAAATGCTGGGCCTTGGCATGGTGGGAACACAGGCTGAGGGAGGGAGCTCTGGGCTCCTCTGCCAGGATACCTTGTGCAGGTGGGCTCACCCTGGAGCATTTGAGGGGGATCTCTCCTAAGGCTGATCCCCCGAGGGCTGTGAGGGATTAGAGGAGCAGATCCCAGTGCAGCAGCTTCTCCCTGAGCCAGTGGGGACATCAGGAGGTGGGGCTCTGTCAGCAATCACTGACTTGCTCTGCCCATTTTCCTGCATTAGGGTATTTTCTTCCTTCCAAACACCGGATTTGGTGTTTCCAGAAGCACAGACAAGGCCTGAGAGAGGCCCAGGGCTCACTGTGGTGGTAACTGCTGCTTTCCTTCCCTCCCAGAGAACCTGGAGTACAACTCTGAGCCTCGGGAGATCCCTCACCCCGACATCGGCCGCTATTTCTCCGAGTTCACCGGCCTCCACTACCTGGCAAACACCGAGCTGGAGATTCGCTACCCGGAGGATCTGGAGCTCACCCGAGCCACGGTGCAGAAGATTTACAGCTCAGGCAAGGAGTGAGTGCCAAAGGCAGCCTGGGGACAGAAGCAGCTGGAGTGTAGCTTTACCCTCTTTGCAGAACTTGCGTGGGAAGCAAGTTTGGTGACAATCCTTTGGCTTAATGCATCGAAAACTGCATTGAACTTGGACACTGGTGCTACAGCATCTTCCCGTTGTCTGCCTGCCCAGCCTGGCCCAAAGGCACAGGGACACTTTGGTACTTGAGGCCCAGCAGGAGGATCTTGCAGGGACGGCTGTGCCAGGAGCGTTGTGCTTGGGAAGGATCTGCACCTTCTGCTCCTTCTGTGGTGGCCTTAGGAAGGTCAACACAGCGAGATCCTGGTGTGGAATGTGGAGGAGCCCCCTCTTCCAGAGAAGGAAGTTGCTTGTCCTGGCAGCATTTTTGTTTGTCTGGTTTGGTTTGAGTGTCCATCCCATGCAGGCAATAGTTTTTAAAGTCTCTCACGTTTCGCTGTTGTCTTCTCCAGTCTGAATTTTTGGGTCAGGTATTGCTTCACCTCTGTAGTCTGATTGTTCCTAGAGCTACTCTTCCAACCCTGAATGTCCTTCTGGGCCTGGCAATATCCCTCTGGGCCTGGGCAAGAGCTCCATGCACACAGCCAGCAGCAGTGAGGCTGGTGGGGTGGCCAGCAGGGCTGACCCAGGTGGCCACACCTCAGCCTTGGCAGAGACTCTGGAAGCAGAGGAGGAGCTCCTGGCCCTTTTCCATGCCTGCTGAACACACCCAGCCCGTGCCCTGACCTTGTTTGTTGGTCTGTCCGTCGTGTGTGTCCATGGTGGGATCCATGGCACAGCCATGAGTGTTCCCAGAGGATTTGGAAGCTCGTGGGACCTTTGGTGGGACCTTTGGTGAGGTTTGGTGGGACCTCAGAGTGACTTGGATGGACACGCAGCTGCCACTCGCTGCCACCTCCAATTCTTCTTCCCAATAGGTATTTATGCAATACAGTGGAATGGTGACTGGAAGCTGGCCATCCCTGGAGTCAGCCAAACCATGATGGAAGCAAGATGTGAATTCCTGCAGCTCGAGGCCTTCTTCCTTCTTGCCAAAAGAGAACGGATTCCAGGGGGGCACAGAGTTGGCTGCCTCCAAGGGAGGAGCTTGAGCAGCTCGAGGCACAGGACTTTTAACCTTGACTTAGGGGCCCAGACAGAACCACTGCAGCAGAGGTTTTCCTCTGGGCTCAGGGGCTGTGGGGTGCAGAGTGACACAGTGTTTGTGCATATCTTTTGTGGTTTCTGAAGCAGTGTGTGTAGAGTAGCTGCAGCTCGTGTCTCCTGTCACTGTCCACTTGCAACACAGTAATTCTTCTCTCCGAGCTGACAATTAGGGCCCTGTAGAGGTAGGTGGATGCTCTTTAGTCTCTTATGCACTACAGGTATCTCCACGTGGAATCACAGCCCTCCTCTCCAGCAATGCCTGCCCTGCATGTCACCTCCTGCAACCCTGAGCACTGGTTTGGTGTGGAAATAAATGCTGAGAGCCCAGCACGGTGGTGGTGGTGGTCTGCAGGGGTCTGGGGCTCCAGGAGGAGCAGCCTGTGGGGAGAGTGTGAGGAATGCTGAGGGGGCTCTGCTCCAAGCACAGCTCTGTCTTTAAGGAGTCAGAATCCCCAATGGTTTGGGCTGGAAAGGACCTCAGAGCTCCTCTTGTCTCATGGGCAGGGACACCTTCACTGTCCCAGGCTGTACTGACATGAACTGGGAGGGAGGGAGGAGTTTCCATCGTGGAGCAGGTGAGGGAATCCTCAGGCAAAAATCCATCTCCTGTTCTTGAGGGTTGGGGTAGACCCCAGCCCCTCAACTCATTTTGAAAAGGATCCCAAAAGGTTCCTGGCAGGGATGCAGGGTTGGGAATGGGGGTGGTGAGTCCCAAGGTAGCTGAGAACGGGCAGAGCAGGGCTTGGGCTCCCCATTCCCATTCCCAGCTGTCAGCAGGATTCCTGGGATTTTGTGCTGCTGACACCTGGGCCTCTCCCCAGTGCACGCAGAAATTCCAGAGCTCAGGGAGCCCTCAGCACCAGGAGCTGCCCGAGGTACAGCCCTGCCATGAGAGAGCCACAGGAGCCTACAGAAAGCACCCAGAGTTCCCCTGAGAACTGCCCAGGGCTCACCTGGAAAGCTGCTGGGTGCTGCAGGGGTCCCAGAGCAGCCAGCAGGGCCCTGCCTGTCCCTCCTTTGGGCCACTCTCTGCTCACAGCCTGGGAAGAGCCTGCCCCAGGAGGAAGTGTGCCAGCTCTTGCTCACCACAGACTGGTGTACCCTGGGGTGCAGAGGGGGACAGGCCTGGGTGCTCAGGGCAGCCCAGCAGCCCTGGAACTAAATCCTCATCCCTCTGGCAGGAGTTTTTGGGGGAACTGTGACCTCACACAGCTCTGCCTGCTCTGGGTGTACCCACATCCATACCCAGGCTGTGGGTGTTGGGGTCACCCAGAGCACCAGCACAGCCTTGGAGGTGCCAAATTTGGAAAAGATTGGGCTGTTCCAGTGTGTTTTCCACACAGCCTCAGCCCAGGGGCCAAGTCAGATTTTGGGATTTGAGACAAACCCAAAGGGAATGGTGAGTTCCCTTGGTTTCCCATTTGGGAAGGGTGTCCCCACTGCCTCCAGTGCTGCTTGCCCTGGGTGGAGTCTTTCATCTTGGTGAGGAGAAACTCCCCTGTGAGCACCTCCTGCTGTGGGAGGCCTCAGCCCAGCATCCAGGGTGGCCAGGGAAAGCTGGAAACCCCCCTGGGCACATCCAGGGTGGGCAGGGAAAGCTGGAAACCCCCCTGGGCACATCCAGGGTGGGCAGGGAAAGCTGGAAACCCCCCAGGGCACATCCAGGGTGGGCAGGGAAAGCTGGAAACGCCCAGGGCACATCCAGGGTGGGCAGGGAAAGCTGGAAACCCCCCAGGGCACATCCAGGGTGGCCAGGGAAAGCTGGAAACACCCCGGGTACCTCTGTGCCCTGCTGGAACAGCCTCTTGGAATGCAGCTGGGTTCCCAGAGGCTGCAGCCCTGTGGGAGCACCTCTGTGGGGTTGTGGGGTGAGTTTGGGGTCTGGCTGTGCCCCCTCCCCTCCTGGCAGCACGGGCACAGTCACCTTTTCCCCAAGAGGACAGCAGTGGATCCCAAAGCTCCCTGTGTCTGTGAGTGATGTCCAGGTCTGTGGTGTCCGTGTTAAAGGTGCTGCTGCTGCCGTCCCTGGGGCTTTGTCCTGTCCTGTCTGTGGGAGCTCTCCCAGGAAGGCTCCTGTGCCTTTCTGGGGCAGGTGGAATTGCCTCCCTCCTGTCCCTCCTGTGCAGTGCCAAAGCCCTGGGGAGCAGGGAGTGAATTCCCTGCAGTTCCTGCTGTGATCTCCCTTCCCCCGTCCTGCGGGCAGAACAGCCCCGGTGCTGTCACGTTAAAACCCAGAGGGGGAAGGGAAAACTACAGAAGGGGGGAGGAGGAGGCTGGGAAGGGGCAGGGAGCGAGGAGTGCTCACTGTCTGGATCCCAAGGAGAAGCCAGGGCTGGTTCCGGGCTCTGCTGCTGGATGTTGGCACTCAGGGATGTTCCAGGCACTGCCCTTCCCGGGCTTCCTCGGGCAGGGAGCGACTCCCGTGGGCAGCAGCAGCCCGGGGAGGTTTGTCCGTCCTTGGAGGCCAAGGTCTCCACGTGCTGCTGCTCCAGGCCGGGCTGAGGAGCTGCTGCTGCCCTCCAGCAGCAAAGGGGCGGGGAGGGGCAGCTCCTGGATCCCCTTGGGAAGCACTTCCAGCCCCTTTGGAGCCATGGTGACACGCAGGGACACACCGAGAGCAGCCTGACCCAGCCGAGGGCAGGGAGTGAGGCTGCTGACGAACCGCGGAGTTTGTCTCCAATCTGTGCAGGGAAACCAAGCCCCAGCACCCTCCAGAGCAGCCTGGGGGCAGGGAGAGCTGTGTCCTCTGGGGCAGGAGGGTGAGAGAGGAAAGGGCTGCTCTGGGCTGGAGAGGGGTCCCTGGGATCTCCGGGTCCCTTCCAGGCCCCTCCACCTGCACACGAGCTGGCCCCAGGTCCTGTCCTGGCCCGTTCTGGGCATCCCAGGGATATCCCAGCTCTGAGGGCCCTGCCCGCCTCCCTCTGGCCATTCCCCCACGGGGCACGGGGATCGGCAGGGGCAGAGTGCTGCACGTATCCCCCTCCTGCCCTCCTCCTCCTGCCTGGAAGTGCCCGGGCTGGGCAAAATTCCACATTGCATGGGAAACTGCTGGCCCAGGAATGGTGGGTGAGGAGCCCTGAGCCCCAGGGCCCCTGACACCGTTGCAAGATGGGGACATCTCTCCTTTCTCCCTTTTTATTTATAAACAGGTATTTTCCTGGACAGCTGGAGGCTGGAAATGATTTCATTCCTTTCCTGTTTATATTTGGCTTTAAACAAATAAACAACACTGACTTGCTACCTACTGCCGCGGTGTGCTGTGCTGTCTGAGCCGCTCCCAAAGCGCTGCCTTCGCTCCTGGAAGGGCTTCGCTCTTCCCTGTGCCCCTGGGGGGGTGACGCGTCCCTGCCAGTGCCGCTGTGCCGGGGAGGGACACGGTGACAACCCCGGGCTCTGCCGAGCTGCCTCCCGGGGGTGTCCCCCCGTTATGGGGGTCCTGGGTGCTCTGTGCCGGGGCTGCGGCAGCCGCGGGGCTCGGCTGGGAGCTGCTGCGGGGAGACCCCGGCCCCGTTCCCGCACCGGGATAGGCGGGGGCAGCTCCGCACCCTCCTCGGGGATCGCTCCGGAGCCGCCGGCGGGGCACGGCCGGGGCTGTCCCCGCTCCCGGAGGGTGCCACCCCCGCGGTCCCCGCTCCCGGAGGGTGCCACCCCCGCGGTCCCCGCTCCCGGAGGGTGCCACCCCCGCGGTCCCCGCGCTGCCTCTGGGCGGGGGCGCGCAGGGCCCCGGGGCCGCCGCGCCGCCGCCGCCGCCGCCGCCTCCCCGCCGCGCCCGCCCTTAAAAGCGGCGGCGGCTCCGGTGCAGCGCCCGCGGCGCCGCTCCCGGCACGGCCCGGGATGGGCTCCGCGCACTCCGTGCCCGCCGAGATGCGGGAGCTGGCCGACAGGACGGGCTGTGAGTAGCGGGCACCCCCCGGCCCCAGCCAGGCCCGGGGGGACACGGGCTCCGGCCCCGCGGAGCTGCACAGGGGCCGCCCGGGGAGGGAGGGGGCGCCTGCAGGAAATGTCACCTGGGCGGCCGGGGGGCTGCAGGAGGTGACGCTGGAGCAGGGGAGGGGGATGCGGGACGCGTCGTGTCCCCCGCGGGGGGGATGCAGGAAACGCCGCTGGCGGAACGTGCGGAGGTGTCACCCGGGGCGGGGGGGAGCAGGATGTGACACCCGCGGGATGGAGGGGACGGGGATCAGAGGGGAGGCCGCAGGGCTGTCACCAGAGGGTGCCAGCATGTCACCCTGGGCGTGCAGCCGTGTCCCCGGTGCCACAACGCCGCCAGCCGCGGCGTCGAGCGGCCACACGTGCCAGCCCCAGCCGGGCTCTGGCCCGGAGCCACCGGGCAGGGAATTGTCCCCTCACGGCTGCTCTGCCCCGGAGCCACCGGGCCGTGACACCTCGGGGCTGCTCCGGGGGCAAGGCGCTGTGCTTTGGGATGGAGCAGGGAAAGGAGCAGGGACACGGCCCGGGGCTCCCCGCAGGGATCGGGGTGTGGGACAGGGTGGCCGTGTCGGTCCTGGGGGGTGTCACCGCTCCGGGCACGGGGACCGAGGTGCTCCCGCCCGGACCCTCCGGCTGCGGCCGCGCTGCGATGGAGGCAGGGCTGAGGGGCAGCTCTGCCCGCGGCCGAAGCGTCCGAGAGGGTCCAGGGACTGTCCCCAGCGCTGCTGCTGCTCCTGGGGTCACATCTCCCTTCATCCCCTCTCCTCCTCCTCCTCCCCGAGGGAGGGCTGAGCCCTCCGCACCCCACTCAGCACCCCGGGGCGCTCAGGAGCTTGGGGAGCCCGCGAGGTGCCAGCCCAGGGTGGGGGGAGGTTTTTGGGGACCCCCTGGCCCGGGGAGCCTGCAGCAGCACCCCCGGAGCAGCTCCTGCCCCGGCGCCCCGTGAATCAACCCCAGGGAGGGGTTTGCAACGGCAGCACCCAAAAATCTCATGGAAACCAGAGGTGGGAGGGCAGGGGGAGCCCACAACTCCAAGCCATGACTGGGGTGCACGTCCTGTGCCCGCCGTGGTGCTCACAGAGCTCCCACTGTGCTGTGGCTGCTGCCAAAATCCCTGGAATTGAGGGGAATTGCAGCCTTGCTGCTGCGGTCCGACCTCGTGCAGGGCACTGCAGCCACCCTCGGTCCCGCGGGACCAGCAGGGACAGGGCAGAACCACCCGGAGGTGGCCGTGCCTTGTTCCTTTGCCTTCTCCCCCAAGGAGGGGCACCCTGAGGGGCTGCTCGGGGCTGGTTCCCCTCCCTCCCTCCCTCCCTCCTGTGCTCCATCCCGAAGCTGCAGCAGCGTCTCTCCGGGCTCTTCCCGGGATGCTGTGACCATTCCCTGCAGCCAGGCTGCTCCCACAGGGAGGGCTGAGCTCCCTCAGTGCCCTTTTCCCTCTGCTCAAGCAGCACAAACCACGCAGGGCTGGGCTCAGCAAGCCCAGCTGCCTTGGGTTTAAATCCCATTTTTCCCCCGTTAGCAGAGGCTGCCGTGCTTGGACACGGGCCTGCAGCATCAGGATGCTCCTCAGGGCTGTGAGCAGCCTCTGCTGCCCTTGAGCCAGCCCTGCTCCCAGCAAAGCTTTTGCCTTTTCTGCAGATTTTCCCTTTTTTTTTCTTTCTGGAAAACAGCCGAGCTCTGCCACCTTCAGAGGCCAGAGCCACGCTGGGAGAGCTGCCCTGAGAGGAAGAGCTGGGACTGGGGAGAGAGGGAGGAAAAGCCTC
Organism: Phylloscopus whistleri; assembly: GCA_017589585.1. Classification (NCBI taxonomy): domain Eukaryota; kingdom Metazoa; phylum Chordata; class Aves; order Passeriformes; family Phylloscopidae; genus Phylloscopus; species Phylloscopus whistleri. The sequence goes on along the minus strand of JADMLD010001548.1, from coordinate 7,387,502 downwards.
ATCCAGCCTTTCAGGGCTGAGAGGAGGGAAAAGCCTCATCCAGCCTTTCAGGGCTGAGAGGGAGGAAAAGCCTCATCCAGCCTTTCAGGGCTGAGAGGGGGGAAAAGCCTCATCGAGCCTTTCAGGGCTGAGACAGGGGAAAAGCCTCATCGAGCCTTTCAGGGCTGAGAGGGGGGAAAAGCCTCATCCAGCCTTTCAGGGCTGAGAGGGGGGAAAAGCCTCATCCAGGCTTTCAGGGCTGAGAGGGAGGAAAAGCCTCATCCAGCCTTTCAGGGCTGAGAGGGGGGAAAAGCCTCATCCAGCCTTTCAGGGCTGAGAGAGAGGAAAAGCCTCATCCAGCCTTTCAGGGCTGAGAGGGAGGAAAAGTCTCATCCAGCCTTTCAGGGCTGAGAGGGGGGAAAAGCCTCATCCAGCCTTTCAGGGCTGAGAGAGAGGAAAAGCCTCATCCAGCCTTTCAGGGCTGAGAGGGGAGGAAAAGCCTCATCCAGCCTTTCAGGGCTGAGAGGGAGGAACAGCCTCATCCAGCCTTTCAGGGCTGAGAGGAGGGAAAAGCCTCATCCAGCCTTTCAGGGCTGAGAGGGAGGAACAGCCTCATCCAGCCTTTCAGGGCTGAGAGGGAGGAAAAGCCTCATCCAGCCTTTCAGGGCTGAGAGGAGGGAAAAGCCTCATCCAGCCTTTCAGGGCTGAGAGGGAGGAAAAGCCTCATCCAGCCTTTCAGGGCTGAGAGGGAGGAAAAGCCTCATCCAGCCTTTCAGGGCTGAGAGGGAGGAAAAGCCTCATCCAGCCTTTCAGGGCTGGCCCAACCATCAGCATCCAGCCGCTGAGCCCAGCTCTTTGTCCTCCTGGTGCCTGGGACATTTTTCTGAGAGATCAAAGCTTTCTGGTGCTCACCCAAGTCCCAGATGCTGAGGGCTGGGTGGCCCAGCTGCTCCCATGGTGACAGCGATGCCGTCAGGGCAGAGGGTGAAAGGTCACCTCTCCATGGCCAAAATTGGAAAGCAAAGTCCAGGGAAAGTTCCCATGGGTGCGTGTGGAGAGCAGCAGAGCAGCAGCCAGGAGGGATCAGGGGAGAAAACCTCCAAGGGGTGGATCAGTGGGGCCTGGACACCAGCCAGTGGGGTCAGGAGGGTGAATAAAGGGGTTGAAGCCCATCCTGTGAAGGTGCTGGTGAGACCCAGGCAGGCACAGGGTGGGGTTGAAGCCCATCCTGTGAAGGTGCTGGTGGGACCCAGGCAGGCCCAGGGCCCAGGCTCAGCCTGCTGGGCTTTCCAGGCTGTGAGCAGAGGGCTGTGGAGGCTCAGCCCCGCTGATCAATAGGGTTGCTATTTCCAGGCTGAGAAGCAGCAGTCGGGGAAGCAAAGGACGATTTAAACATGATGAAAGGGATCGAGGGAGGCAGCTCGGCCCAGCTCTGACCCCGCTGCCTTGCAATTAACCCTTTGCACTCCCCCAGAGATACTCTGATGTGGTTTCATGTCTCTCCACGATGCCAGCAGTGGCTGATTTCCAGCTGCTGGGGCAGCCCTGCCCCGTGCCCGGCCCCAGCCGGGGTTGCAGGAGCCTGTGGGTCCCAGACCCCCCCAGCTCACAGAGACACAGCTCCAAGGCACTTCCCTGCCTCCTGGGAACAGCCCCTGTCAATATTTGCACAGGAGTCAGGCTCTGGGGGGGTTGGAGCCTGGTTAGAGCCCCTGGGGAGCAGCTGGGGAAGATAAACTCACCTGTGCAGGGGGGTCAGGGCAGTGGGGAGGCTGCTGAGCCTCAGGCTGGAACCCCAGCACTTGTGGGGCTCAAGGGGAGCTGCTGGTCCCCCCTTCCAGCCCTGCCCCGGGTGGGGTTGGTGCCTCCCCGAAGGTTTGTGGTTCATCCTGAGCAGTGGCAGCAGTTTCAAAGCCAGGCGTTGATTTTGGGGCGCTGCTGGGCTCCCCCTGTGTCCTTCCCCCTTCCTTGGCAAGGGGAGGATGGCTGCTGTCAGGATTTCTGATCCCAGAGTTATTTCCTGCAGCAGCCGTGGATGTGGAGGAACCTCCTGGCTGCAGGCAGAGCTGTCCTGGGGCAGGGGGAGAGGAACAACCCCCAAAGAGACACCAGGAAATGTCCCAGTGCCCTGGCACCAGGGATCCTGGACGGGGGTGGGATCCCCTGTGCCATTCCGTGCTGGGCCAGGGAATCTCCTGCAGGCCAGGCCAGGGATCCAGCAGCCCTTGGCACCTCCCCTGCAGGCAGCACAGGCACAGGGACACGGCTGGAGCCTGCACAGAGCCACCAAAGGGCACTGGGGGTGGCTCAGCTGTGCCCAGGGCCCTGCCCCGCTGCTGGGGGTGGGGACACGGATGGGTGTCCCAGGGGTGCCCCGGGGCTCAGCCCCTCTCACCCCTCTCCTCTCCTCTCCTGGCAGTCACCTCGGAACAGATCGAGCACCTGCACCGGCGCTTCAAGCAGCTGAGCCAGGACCAGCTGACCATCCGGTAGGGAAATTCCAGCCCCACTGCAATTCCAGCCCATGGCAATTCCAGCCCCACTGCAATTCCAGCCCCACTGCAATTCCAGCCCCATGGCAATTCCAGCCCCATTGCAATTCCAGCCCCACTGCAATTCCAGCCTCACTGCAATTCCAGCCCCATTGCAATTCCAGCCCCACGACAATTCCAGCCTCACTGCAATTCCAGCCCACTGCAATTCCAGCCCATGGCAATTCCAGCCCATGGCAATTCCAGCCCCACTGCAATTCCAGCCCCACTGCAATTCCAGCCCCACTGCAATTCCAGCCCATGGCAATTCCAGCCCCACTGTAACTGCAGCCCCACTGCAATTCCAGCCCATGGCAATTCCAGCCCATGGCAATTCCAGCCCATTGCAATTCCAGCCCCATGGCAATTCCAGCCCATTGCAATTCCAGCCCCACTGCAATTCCAGCCCCACGACAATTCCAGCCCCACTGCAATTCCAGCCCATGGCAATTCCAGCCCATGGCAATTCCAGCCCCACTGCAATTCCAGCCCCATTGCAATTCCAGCCTCACTGCAATTCCAGCTTCACTGTAACTGCAGCCCCATTGCAATTCCAGCCCCATTGCAATTCCAGCCCCACTGCAATTCCAGCCCCACTGCAATTCCAGCCCCACTGCTGGGGCCGTCCCCAGCACCTCCTCCTTTCCTGGGCTGCCCAGGGGGGCCAGTTCAGGGCTGGGGTTCCCAGGTTCCTCCCCAGCCCTGCTGAGCCAGCTCCTGCAGGGGCCCTGCAAACATTCCAAGGAAAACCCCACAATGGCCTGGGAGCTGGGGCACCCCTGACAAACCTCTCATCATCCCTCGGCTCTAAAATCCCTTTTGGGGAGGGAAGGGGAGGTGCAGTTGCTCTGGTCCCTCTCCTCCGTGGCTGCACAGGGAATTGTGCAGCCCGGGACAGCTCCAAGCTCCCGCTGCTCCCTCCTCCCCAGGGGTTATTCCTGGGCTCCTTTACTTTGTAAATGATGGCGAGGAAATGCCCAGCACGGGCTCAGCAGGAGGCTGAGGGGAGGGTGGGCAGCAGGATCTCCTTCCTGTGCCTCCTTCAGCCCTGCTTGAGGCCTTTGTCCCGGGAAAACTCCAAAATCCACGGCAGGTGGAGCCATGCAAAGGGCCCCGGGGTCACCCCAAGAGCTTCCCAAAGACCCAAACCCCTGAGCACGGACCTGCTCTCAGTGTGAAGGGAAGCAAAGCAGGGTTTTTATCCAAAACCTCTTTGTTTTTCCTTGATTGCTTTGCAAGGAAGGGCTCGGGTCTCTGGGTAGCCTCTCCCTCCTCCCCATCTCCCTCACGTCCCGGGCTGTCTCTGTCCCCCTGCAGCAAGGAGAACTTTGACAGCATTCCCGACCTGGAGTTCAACCCCATCAGGGGGAAAATCGTCCACGCCTTCTTTGACAAGCGGTGAGCACCCCCCAGCAGGAGGGAGGGAAGATTGATCCTCTGGAAATGGGGTGGGGCTGGGCAAGGATCTTCTCCCTAAAGTCCAGGGTGGGACCAGGTGGAAAATTCAAGCAAAATCTTAGGGACAAACCCGTCCCAAAGCTTTGCTGGGGGTGTGATGGGTTTGGGCGTGGGTGCCTGGGGGGTTTTTCTCACCCTGGGCTCCGGCACCCCCAGGAACCTGCGGCAGGAGTCGGACGGGCTGGCGGACGAGATCAACTTCGAGGACTTCCTGACCATCATGTCCTACTTCAGACCCATCGAGATGAACATGGACGAGGAGCAGCTCGACCGCTTCCGCAAGGAGAAGCTGAAATGTGAGGCTCTCCCAGAGAGAGAGGGCTTGGGGCTTGGGGTTTGGGGTTTGGGGTTGGGGTTTGGGGGGAAGGGGCTGCCCTGACCCCGCCGTGTCCTCCTGTGCCCCCCAGTCCTGTTCCACATGTACGACTCGGACCACGACGGGAAGATCACGCTGCAGGAGTACAGAAATGTAACCTGGGCTCCCCCTGCCCCTGCCCCCCGGCCCCCCAGGGCTGGAGCTCACCCCGTGCCTTGCAGGTGGTGGAGGAGCTGCTGTCAGGGAACCCCCACCTGGAGAAGGAGTCGGCCCGGTCCATCGCCGACGGGGCCATGATGGAGGCGGCCAGCATCTGTGTGGGACAAATGGTGGGAGCTCTGCCGTGCCACTCAGGGGCTGGGCTGGCGTCCAAAGCGGGGCTGGGAGGTGTCCCTGCTTCCCAGGGCATCTCCCTGTCCCACAGCTGCTGTGGCTGGAGATGTTTTTGCAGCTTGCAGGGTGGTGTTTTCTCATGAGAAGAGCCCAGGGGGGATCAGTGAAGAGCATCCCATAACCCTCCATCCTTACTGCTGATGGAAAAGCTGCTCCTTGCAGCCCTGGGGGTTTGGGAGCCAGTTTTGGGCTGGCCATGGGGTACAGGCCGGGGCCAGCACTGGGAACCCATGGGAGACGTGTCCCTCAGCCCCAGGGGACATCCCTGGGCCACCCCTTCCCCGTCACCCTGGGGCAGCTGCGATCTTTCCTCTCTCACCGCCACAGGGCCCGGACCAGGTGTACGAGGGCATCACCTTCGAGGATTTCCTGAAGGTCGGTGACATCTCCGCTGGTGTCCCCCGGGGGAGGGGTCTGGGCGGGCCCGGGGGGCGGGGGTGTGGCCCCCGGCCCCGCTCAGGGCCCCTGGCAGATGTGGCAGGGCATCGACATCGAGACCAAGATGCACGTCCGCTTCCTCAACGTGGACACCATCGCTCACTGCTACTGAGGAGGGGCAGCAGGAGGAGGAGGAGGAGGATGAAGAGGACCCAGCTGCAGCTCCGTGTCCTGGCACCTGGCTCCCAGCTCCCAGCTCTGCCCCTCCTGTGTGCCCGCCCCACGCTGGGGCTGCCCTCTGCTCTCTAGAAACATCAGAGGCTTTTATCTGTAATAAAAGATACTTCTCTTTTTAGTCCTGGCTGAGAAATGCTCCGTCCATCCATCACTCCACGCTGGAGTGTTTCCCTGAGCAGAAAGCCTCCCACAAATCCTGGCTGCCCCATGAATCTGGATTTTTAGCCTCTGCCACGTGCTGCTGCAGGGAAGGAGCTGCCCGGCTGATCCCGGGCTGTGAGGGGAGGCAGGGATGGAGCTGCTGAGGGGCAGGAGGTGAAGGCAGCACCCTCAGCACCCGCAGGGACAACCACATCTGCATCCTACAGTGAAGGCGGCGGCAGCGACACCAGGAATGTTCTCGATTTAACCCCAAACCAGCCCCCCTGGCTGTGCCTGGGGCCGGAGCCAGGCAGGAGGAGCCCGGAGCGGGGACACGGGGACGTGGGCTCCTGGCAACCAGGTGGCTCCTGCCCCCACATGTTCCCGCTAGAACAAGGCACCGGAGACGGGGGGTTGTTTACTGGTATTAATAACTGGATGGCTCCAGGCGGGTTTCTGTCTCTAAGGCAGCCTGAGCCGGGGAGGGAGGCAGGGGAAAAAAAGGGCAATGGCTATTTTTAGAAAAGCAGGGGAGATTTATTTGTTTTATCAAAAAAAAAAACCAGCTTCCCCTGGTGACCCGAGCAGGCGGTGGGAGCAGCACAGGCGGCAGCTGAGGGGCTGCGGGAGCGGGGGGTGCGGAGCCCCCCGGCCCTGCTGCCATCCCCCCATCCCTGCGGCACCCAGCGCATCCCGGCCTCGGGGCAGCAACACTTGCTCCTTCTTTTCCACACCCCCGGGGGTCTCTGCTCAGGCAGCCCCTCCCTGAGGGCGCTTTTAGGGTTTCCCTCACGGGCTCTGTCCCCTCCAAAGTCGCCGCGTCCCCTCGGAGCCGCTGGAGCTGCGGCGGGAGCCGCTCCCGGAGCTGCCGGGGAAGGACAGAGACAGCCCCGTCCCTGCAATGCAGTCCTGGCCCGCAGGCACCGCACGGCTCGGCTGCGGCGCGGGCTGACCCCGGGGCACGGAGCTGAGCCCATCCCCGGGCTGGGAACGTCCCCCGGAGAGAGGGGCAGCGCTGCCGGAGCCCGCGGGGCTGGCCGGGGAGCTGGGCTGGCTGCGGACGGCGGGGATGCAGCTCCCCGCTCTCCCGGAGGAGCCTTTCGGTCCCTGCAGGTTCCTGGGGCTGCCCCATGGCCCCACAGCCTGGGCTGCCTTTGCAGGGCTCCGGGATTCCCTCCGGGATTCCCTCCTGCCCTCCCCGGGCCCCTTTGGGCACCACACCGGCACCGGCATCTTCTTCCTCCTCCTCCTCCTGCTGACCCTCTCCTCCTGCTCCTCCCTGTGCCGGACCCCCAGGGCTCCCTCCCCACCCCACGCACACGAGGGCACAAGTTCCAGCTCCTCCCCAAATCCCCAGGTTTCCGCAGCCGACCCTTTCCCCGCTTTCTCAGTAAAATTTCCAGGCAGGCGCTGCGGGACCATCCCACTCCCTAATCCAGCTGCTCCGGCTCCGTGCTCCCAGTCCTGGGTGCCTGGAAAGTCTTTTCTGCTCCCAACCCTCCCAGCTGGGGCTGCAGGGGTTAACAGGAGCTCGGGGTCCCACTCGCCCGATTTCCTTGGAGGAATCATCCAAGAGGATCCGCACCAGCTGCAATGCAGGGAAGCAGGGGCCAGGAGGAGTGAGGAGGAGGGACGAGAGGATAATTATTATCCCTTGAGTTAATTAGCTGCCCCCTGAGCGGCAAGGGAAGTGTGGGATGTTGGGAAACAGAGGCAGGAGCCAGCACAAACGGGCTGCAGCGCTTTCCCTTTGCTGGTGTTGGGAATTCTCGGTGGGAAATGGGAGGAGTGGAGAGCAGGAGGGAGGGCTGGGCAGAGCAGGTGACGGAGGGAGCGGGGAAGCTGAGCCTGAACCTCGGCCCAGCAAAGGGAGGGAGGCGAGGAGCCCCAAGGATGGGCAGGAGCATCGCTGCAGCACCACAGGCTGCTGATGTCACACACGGCAAACGCCGCTGACACGAGGATAACAATCCTGAAAATCACAGGAAAATCTGGCAGAGCCCCGGGAAACCTGGCAAGGGCCAAGCTTCTGCCCAGCAAAACCCTGCAAAGCCCTGAGCATTCCACAAAGGATAAAGCTGCTGTTGTAGGGCCGGGAGGCTGAGCCTCTGTGGCAGATCCCAGCCGTGGTCAGCAGAGGGTGACTGGAAAGCTGGAGCTGCTTTGTCACAAACTGGAAAACTCCAGGGAGGCTGATAAAGGCTGGGCAGCCTCAGAGAGAGGGGAGGCTCCTGGGACTGGAGAAGGAAACTGAGCGACCCCAGCACTGGAGATGGGGACTGAGTGACCCCAGGACTGCAGGGCAGGACCCTGGGCAGGTGGGTGTTGGCACAGCTGGCACAGCTTGGCCCATCTGCCCACCATTCCCCCTCATCCATCAGCCACACTGGAGCCTGGGAATGGCAGGAGGGACCAAACAAGGGGACACCTGCCCAGGAAGGGAGGGAAGAGCAGGAGAGCAGCACAGACCCCACAGCCACTTGCAGCTGGTATTTCTCAGCTAAACTTTGAGGAGTTCCTGGTTCCTTTGAGTGGCCCTGTCTGAGGCAGGGGTGACAGAGGAAATCCCCACCTGCAGCTCTTCCCTGAAGAGGAATTTGGCCCAGAGGCTGGAGGCCCACCTTTCTGGATAAAAAACCTGCCAGTGGCACAAATCCTGACCTGGAACAGGCCCTCTCCCCCAGTTCTGCCACCCCTCTGTTCCAGCAGCCAGGACAGGGAGTGACAGATGTGGGCAGGGCAGGAAAGCAGAGCTGGGTGGGAAAGGCCACAGGGCAGGAGAGAAAGGGGGTTCAGAGACCCCCCCAGAGCACCTCTCTGTACAAAAAGCACCCCTGCTCCTCCTCCCACCACTCCTCAAATCCTCAGGAGAGGGATGGCAGCCCCTGAAGCCCCGGGCTGGCTCTTCCCTCACGGACAAGGTGACTGAGGACACAAAACAGAGGCAAGGAGCAGTTTCTGGGGCCTGTGCTGGCGGCCTGGCCGGGGGGCAGAGGAGGGGCAGTGGGGATTTTCCAGCCTGTGCTGCCCTCCAGGATGGCAGTGCCCAGCACCCCTGGAGCTGCTCCCCGCGGGCAGGGCCGGGGCTGTGACACACACAGGACCCTGCTCACAGGACACAGACACCTCTTTGCAGCTGAGCATCGCTGCCACCAACAAGGCACAGCAGAACTCTCCAGGCTTTTCATGCCAGACGGTTCCCTGCTGTGATGCCTTTGGATTCTTTATCTGTCCCTGACCCCCAGCCTGTCTGAGGGCCACCAGCCTGGCAGGTGGCACCAGCGTGAGCCTGAGCTCCAGCCTGACCTCTGCCAGCTCAGTCCACACGGGTCCCACGTGTCCTGACTGCAGCTCCTGCACTCCAGCCCTGAGCCCACCCAAGGCAGCAGCTCTGCCCCTTCTCAGTGCCCACCCCTGACCTGTGGGACAAAACACTCAGCCCCTCCCTGCCCCTGACTGGTGCCAGGGGGCCGGGAAGCTCAGAGGTGCCTTCTGCCCCCAGTACAGCTGGGCTGGTGACCCCATTCCTGCTCTTGAAATGAAGGAAGAGGCTCCACCTCAATGCCCTCCAAATGCCCCTCAAATGACCCCAAAGCTCAGCAGCCTCGCTGGTGTTTGCTCCAGTGCAGCACAGCACTGATGAGCACCCAGGGAAGCAGGACAACATCCCAGGGAAGCAGGACAACGTCCCTTCCCACAAAGTCCCCCCGTGGACACTCTCCTCACCCACATGAGGAGTTAGACACACAACCCTCTACTGTGGCACAACCTCCCTCGATTCATCCCATTAATTAACAGGGAAAAGACCCAAAGGAGCACCCCCGGGGCAGCTGTGAGCCGGTGGGACAGGGGCTGTGGGCTCCACCGCCGGTGAGCTCGGGCTCAGGAATGGCACAGCTGCTCCCGCAGGTGCTGCAAATCCCCTTCCCGGCGGCTGCAGGACGGCGGCAGCGGGAGGGAGAGGCAGGAACGCGGGGGAGGACTCCGGGAAAAGGGCTCACGTGGGCACCGCACAAACTTATCTGCTCCTTGCAGCAGGGAGACGGAGGAGGAACAAAGCTGTTCCCAGATAATGAGGCGAGATAAGGGGAAGGGAGAACAATGACACGGGAGCTCTCCCCGCTCAGCACACGGCAGAGTCACAGGGTTGGAGCAACCCCCGAAGTCATTTATGCTACAGAAAGCATTACTGACTCGTCAGGTTTCAGCTGAGCTCTTGTCCAAGCTGTGCATCCGTGTCACCTCCTGCTCCTTCAGGAATGGAGGGAGGGAGCTGGCTTCCCACGAGGGTAGAGGAATAAAAAATCCAAAAGACCAAAGCTTTGTGAAAGATCAGATTTATTGGTCAGACGGAATGGCTTTGCCCCTTGCACTTTTTGTGCATCCATCACATGGAAAAAGGTAACTTAAAAACCTGAAAGGTGAAATTTTGGCCTGGGAGTCATGGGAAACCACCCCAAGCCAAAGGAGGAAGAGCAGTGAACCCCAGCAGGGCTGTCTCAGTGGCTGCACAGGGGTGCAGCCCTGCAGGTTTGGGCACATTCCTGCACCTCTCCCCAGTACTTCACACTGATCCCATTAACCCAGGAAAAAAGGTGTCAGTTAAAACTTAACCCCCATTTAAACAGAACTGACACAGCTTTGGTTTGCACCAGTAAGTTTACAAGGGCAAATCACAATAAAATCATTTCAAATCAGTAAAAAGATCCACGCAGGACTGGAGCTCTTGTTCCCCAAACTGGTTTTACCTGTCAGTGCTACCTGGGCTTAAGGCAAAGCCTCACTCCCCATTTCCACCTGAACAGCTCCTCCTGCCCTTCACCTGTGCTTCCCCAAAGCTTTGGGGCTCAGTACCCAGGGAGGGCACTGTGGCCACTTCATCCCTTCTGTTCCATGATAATTCCCAGCCTGGAAGCAAGGACAGCACTGAAAACCCTCCAGGTGCTGTGAAAGGACATGATCCAGCCCAGAACACACCTGACAACCTCAGCCAGCCCTTTGTCCCAGTGAACAGGGGTCAGCTCACCCTAAAAGGCTCAGGAACAAAATTCCACAGACAGATGTGCACGTACAATTAGGAAACACTGGATCCAGGATTTTAAAGAATTAAAAAAATAATTTATTCTAAAATAATTTTGATGTGTGTGTGGCCTGCTGAGTTCCCAAGCATCCGGCCTGGCCTGGGGGAACTTTCCCCTCCCTCTCTCCATCCCAATCCCTCTCCAGCCACCATAACCTTTTGTGCAGGATCCTGTAGTCCTGTTCCCAGGTACATTCCAATGCACTCCAAGGAAAACAAAAACCAGCAGCTCAACACCAGGACAGACAGTTCAAACACGTGGCTCAGCACATGCTCTTCCCAAGCCCTTGGTGATTTTTTTCCCTCCTGGGGTAGGCAAGAACTCTCCAGAGAGAGAGAGAGCTCCAAGCCTCCTGCCCCTTCAGCATCCCACTCTGGCTTCCTGACCAAGATGGGACATGCAGCATCCTTCCCACAAGCAGCAGGAAGATTTTTATTCACCCTGCAGTGCTCCCTTTCCCTCCTCAGCCTCTCCACTCCACCAGGCTGGACCTGGACACGCCCAGGGTGACACATTCCAGCTCCAGGGCTCTCTGCAGCCCACAGCAGCTTTGGGGTGCTTGTCCCACAGGGATTTGGCTGTGCCCAGCAGCCCAGGGGTGCCCTAGATGCTGTCGTAGGGCACTGCCAGGCTGATGTTGTAGTTGTAACCTGTCAGCTCGTCGTAGGAGGAGCGGCAGATGGGGAGCACGCTGTCCACAGCCAGCTGGTCCACGGAGAACTCGTAGGAGTAAATCACCCCTCGGTACCTGTGTGCAAAACAGGTTGTGTTTAGATATTTTTATATTTATGGTTTTGTTCTGTGCCTTAAACTTTGTTATCGCACCGTGGGATTATGTTCAGGATACTTTAAATTTCATTTCTTCAATTGGTCAAAATTTAATTTCTTCTTCTTGGTCAAAAACCAAGATAGTGTTGTTTACTGTGTGGATTATATTCATATTTACTGAAGAATTCACCAGCACTGAGGTCTAATTATTGTTTTTCATCCGTGCAATGAGATATTTCATACATTGCCTTCTGACCACTACCCAGCTGGAAATCATTTCCACTTTTGTAGGATATTGGTAGCAAAACCCAGATTCTGTAAGGTGCATGCAAGTCTAGTACATTTTCTTAGCTTTTCTCCTTATGTTATAATATTTGCTGGAAACATATTGTACATTTCTCATTTTCTGAGAAAGGCAGGGGTTCGTGGGATTTTGTCCTGTGGTGGTTGCTGTCTGGCACAATGGTGCCCTTCAGCATCACACATGCAAACAAGGTCTGTGGCAAGAAACTCAGTTAGGAGGGATAAAGCAGATTTCAGAGTTCTCCTCAGTGGAATTACAGCTCTGGGGTGTAGGACAGCTCATGTAATTCAACACTGAACTTGCACTGGCTGCACTTCTGGCTGGTCCTGGAGAGAAGAGCAGGAGCACGTTTCTCTAGTGCTCACTCCAGCTTTAATCAGAGGTTCACTGACTGTGCTGCTGACACCATGTCACCTCAGTGGGGAAGCAAACAGAAGGAGAAATCACAATAAAAACCACCTGAACTGAAAAATGCCGTGCTGCAGGAGCTGGATAAACCCCCCCCCCCATCCCTTCTGCGGGAGGCTGAGCACTTTTAACAGGGAGAGCTCCCTCCTGCCTCCTGCCAGGGACCCAGCGAGCTGGGAAGGGCTGGTGAATCATTCCCTGCAGCCCTGCAGAGACGTGACTGTCATCTGCTGAAACATCTCCAGGCTCTCCAGCACGGGGGAAGATAAATACATTGGTATTTGATAGTTCAATTAGCACTAACAGCCGTTTGAGATGCAAATACCAAAACCTGCAGCTTAAATGCCAGTAGTTTTCCTTTAGGAGGAGACAGCATTACTAATATTTCGAGCATGGAGAGGGCTGCATTCCCTGGCTGGCTTCAGTGGACTTTATGTTCCCCTGCTGAGAAAAAAAAAAAGCACTTTTTCTTGTGCTCAAGCAAATCAAGAGCCAATTCATCGCTTGTTTTATAAACCTTACCCTTAAACTTTTTTTAATTTTATTTTTTTGCTGCGATACCCTCTCTGTAAGTGCTTTGGGTGATGACTCAGGTGCTCAGGGTGCTATTTAAAAACAAAGCAGATTGCTGAGGGCTGGTTTCTCACTTTCGGTGCAAGCTGGGGTCGTTCTCGGTGATGCTGGAGCCCCGGGGGTTCTTCTCCTCGGGGATGTTGGCAGTGATCAGGCTGTGGGAATTGAACCACACCAGGCGGACTGGATGTCTGCAAAACAACCCAGAGCAGGGGGTGAGGGGCCACCCGCACCGCACTCCCCAAATCCGAGTGCTGGGAAAGGAACGGCTTCGGATGAAACGCGGAGTGACTGAAACCAGCGCTCTCCCCACGGCCGGAGGCTGGGAACCCGCACTTCGGGCTCCTCCAGCCCGGAGCACATCCCGCATCTTCTATCCCCATCTAGTGGGCTCTTCCCAGAACACACGAGGAGGCCAGAAAATCCTGCTGGAGAGCTGGCAGGGCACCGGCTGTGAGGGATGGATGGGGCTGGGCTGGGCTGGCTCCCCTAAGGACTGCAGCACCCCCGGGAAGGGCAGGATGCTTCCCAAAACGAAGGGGAAGGACACCCCACACCCCCATGCACTGAGCTGGTTTAGAAATGCACAATAAGGCACAAGCTAAGAACCATGGAGTGGGAAGGGACCCACAGGGATCGTTGGTCCAGCCCCTGTCCCTGCCCAGACCCCAAACAATCCCCCCTGGGCACCCCTGGCAGCGCTGTCCAAAGGCTCCTGGAGCTCTGGCAGCCTCGGGGCCGTGCCCATTCCCTGCCCAGCACCCTCTGGGGTGAGAACCTTTCTCTAAAATCCAACCTCAATCCCTCCTGGCCCAGCTCCAGCCCTGCCCTGGCTGCTGTCCCTGTCCCAGAGCAGAGATGGGAGCTGCCCCTCAGGAGGAGCTGCAGCCCCTGAGGTCTCTCCCCTCAGTCTCCTCTGCTCCAGCTGAACATTCCAAGTGCCCTCAGCTGCTCCTCCAGACCCTTCCCCATCCTCGTGCCCCTCTGGACACTCAAGTCAGGTCTTCATTCCTTTCCCTGTCACTGGTGAATAACTGACCCCAAACCAGGAACAGCACTTTCTGTTCAAGCTGGAGTCACTTCTCAGATGAGGATGGCTCATCTTCACACCCCAAATGTGTCTCCTGTCACCTCCCCCAGCTCCTGCTCCTGTTTCCCATTCCTGGCACGGGGCCCAAGGCAGGGAGAAGAGCACACACCTTATCTAGGAAAGGCTTTTGATTGAAGTGATCCCTTCTGATTACTCCATAGATTAAACACTGGTTTCTACATGTTTAATCTAATGGTTTCACTTGGAGTGCATCCCTGAGCTCAGCCCTGCCCTGCCTGCCCTCCTCCTGGAGCAGCTTTAATGAGCATGCCAAGGAGACAATCAATGGAATATTGTCCTTAATGCATCAGGCACATCACAACAGGCTTTATCATTCCCAGGGTCAACACAGAAAGCGATACCTGCTATTAATCAATGACAGCTCCAGCTTGAACTTCCCTGCCTGTAAATACCTCATCCAGCTCCTCTTTGGGGAAGATGCATTAAAAATAATAATAAAAAAAAGAGACCAGGATTTATATGTTCATTTTATGGATATCACTCAGACTTACAAGGGGCTAAATCCTCGAGTCTTTATCCAGACAAAGCCTGGGAATTGTGCTTTGATCAGGAAATCTTCATTTAGCTGTACAAAGTGTCAGCTCCAGGATGCTGATCTCTGCTCCTACTTTCAGTACTGTGCTCCTTGTGCTCAGTACAAACTGATATTTCAATATTTAAATGAGCTTAAATGCTTTGATCCTCCCCATTAAGGGAATGTGTGGATGAGGTGAACAGAAACATAGGGATTGTGATGGATACACTGGATGGAGGCAGCCAGAAGCAGTCGCCCTCAAAACAGCCACTCCAGCACCCAAGGTTCCACAACTACATAGAGGCCAGGGATGGGTTAGGGAGAAGTCACTGACTGAATTTCACACAAAATCCAGGGGGAACTGATGCTTTAAGTATCAGCTTTCATGTTTTTCAGATTCTATGCTGCCTGGGGGTGCAGTTCTGAGCTGTTGCCCTGGGTTTTTCTGTTCTCTTCTGTTTTTTCTAAAGTTTTTCTAAAGTTCTATTTCAGCCTTCTGATTGTTTACCTTTAGCAATGGATTCTCTCATGACTTTCAAATAAACAACCTATTGTTGTTGTAACTGTCCTTTCATGTTTACATTCTTCTCATAAGGAGGAGAGAATTGATGGACTGTTGGGCTGACCAGTGTGGTTGGAGAGGACAATTTCCATGCTCCAATCCACGGAATCCACTGGAATTCTATAAATGTCAAAGTCTGTAAATAAACTTCCCTTTTTTGCCTTGGACATCTCAGAGTGTGAGTGTCATTTCTTTTGTGTCGTGCTGTGACACTGAGCCTCACATTCAGGGTCACTCAGCTCTGCACAGAGCAGGGACACAAAACAAATCCTGTTCCTGCTGCACACCAAGGACAACTTTCAGCCCAAAAGCACAAACAAGGGTGGCTGGAGGGAGGAACAAGAAGGATGGGACCTCACAACCTGGAGCTGTAATTGGACAATTAAACCCCAGTATGCAAATGGACCAAAACTGATCAAAGTGTGAGACCTCATGACTGGGCAGCCATTTTGTGACCATTTTGGGTCCACCTTGGGTGTAGCCGTGGTCAGGCCCTGTCCTGCCCAAGGTGTATCCTAAAGGCCTTTCAATAAATATCTAGTTTATTCTCCAGCTCTATCCAGTCTCTGTTTCAGGTCAGCCTTCCCAAGGCATCAGAACAACTTCCCTGCTCCCCAGCACTGACTGAAACACTCAGCTAATGAGCAAAAAGGCCACGACAGCTAAAGGGCCCCCTCAGAAACCCACAGAGCTCCAGCTGGGGAGGCAACCTGTCCCCAAACCTCGTGGAAACCACACAGGACTCCCCCAAAATCACCTCATTCCCACATCCTCCTTGCAGCCCAGTGCCTGGGGTCCCCCCCAGGCTGTTACCTGGCGTGCATCTCCCAGAGTTTGGTGGCCATGCGCTGGTCCCAGACGCACACCAGCCCCTCCTCCCCGCCGCTGACCATCTTCCACTCGTCCATCTGCACCGCCGACACTCCCAGCTGGTGGCCGTACACCGAGCAGGCGGCCTGGCCGCGCCGCAGGTCAAACACCCGCACCCTGAGGGGAGAAAACAGCCATGGAAACAAACAGCTCTGGTCAAACACCCGCACCCTGAGGGGAGAAAACAGCCATGGACACAGCTCTGGTCACACACCCGCACCCTGAGGGGACAGAACAGCCATGGAAACAAACAGCTCTGGTCAAACACCCGCACCCTGAGGGGACAGAACAGCCATGGACAAAGCTCTGGTCACACACCCGCACCCTGAGGGGAGAGAGCAGCCATGGACACAGCTCTGCAGGTCAAACACCCGCACCCTGAAGGGACAGAAAACAGCCATGGACACAGCTCTGGTCACACACCCGCACCCTGAGGGGAGAGAGCAGCCATGGACACAGCTCTGGTCAAACACCCGCACCCTGAGGGGACAGAACAGCCATGGACACAGCTCTGGTCAAACACCCGCACCCTGAGGGGACAGAACAGCCATGGACACAGCTCTGGTCACACACCCGCACCCTGAGGGGACAGAACAGCCATGGACACAGCTCTGCAGGTCAAACACCCGCACCCTGAGGGGAGAAAACAGCCATGGACACAGCTCTGGTCAAACACCCGCACCCTGAGGGGACAGAACAGCCATGGACACAGCTCTGGTCAAACACCCACACCCTGAGGGGACAGAAAGCCATGGACACAGCTCTGCAGGTGCAGCCTGTGGGTTCTGACAGCACAAGGATTTGAGGGTTATGGAAATGCACCTGGGACAGCAGCAGGGCCGCTGCTGCTCCATGGCTGGAAAACCAGTGAGGCTCGTCCTCCTCAGCATTGAGTGTTCACCCTGACTTCTGTTAACAAAGATCTTTTTCCAGGCAGATTTTTCCTACCACACAGGACCTCTCTGAGGCTTTGCAGGTTCTAGGACCTAAAAAGGGCTCTGGGGTCTCACTACAGGAGGGACCTGGAGCTGCTGGAGAGAGTCCAGAGGAGGCTGTGGAGATCCAGCGCTGGAGCCCCTCTGCTCTGGAGCCAGGCTGGGAGAGCTGGGGGTGCTCACCTGGAGAGGAGAAGCTCCAGGGAGAGCTCAGAGCCCCTGCCAGGGCCTGAAGGGGCTCCAGGAGAGCTGGAGAGGGACTGGGGACAAGGGCTGGAGGGACAGGACACAGGGAATGGCTTCCCAGTGCCAGAGGGCAGGGCTGGGTGGGAGATTGGGCAGGAATTGTTCCCTGGGAGGGTGGGCAGGCCCTGGCACAGGGTGCCCAGAGCAGCTGTGGCTGCCCCTGGATCCCTGGCAGTGCCCAAGGCCAGGCTGGACACTGGGGCTGGGAGCAGCCTGGGACAGTGGGAGGTGACCCTGCCCATGGCAGGGGGTGGGACTGGATGAGCTTTAAGGTCTCCCCCAATTATTCCACAATTTTATGAGCTATGATATAAAATAAAAGTGGAATCTGGAGAAAGCTCTCTTTCTGTGCCTCCCAAATCATCAGCAATGCCATGAGGCAAGGAACACCCATTCTGGACACACTGTTAACACAGCCCACCCCTTGGTACATACCCACATCCACTGTGGATGAGGGGTGATATTACCAGGATCAAGGGAAGGATTATTATTGCAAAGATTTCAGAGGAGATTAAATGTGTGGCAATTCAAAAAAAGACAGGGAATTACAGGTTCATACCCTTGACTTAATCACCAATACTCAAAGCAGGCACCCAGCAACCAGGATCTGCTTTGACTTCAAAAATGCAACTGACTGTGGGCAGTTTTTAGCTACATCTGATTTTTGGACATTACTGACCACGAGACAAAGCATTTTGAAGAGAAATAAACTGAAGACTCAGCCGGAAGCAGAACTACAGAAAAAGGATTCCAAGCACTGCTACAAGGCCACAATAGCAGTCAGAGGTAATGGTGTTAAGTTTTAAACCCAGCTCATATCACAAAGCAGTGTGGGGTTTGATCCTTATTTATCGAGATTAAGAGATAAAGCAAAGTACACAAATAAACAAAAAATGCAGCAAGTGAAAACAGAAGGAAAGGGGAAATACTGATCTCAGATTTGAGAAGAAGCCAGAGCAAGTTCCTCCCAGCTGATGGCTGTCAGGAACAAACCCATCAGGTAGACATTAATTCCAGAAAAAGCCAAAGCACACTTGTTCCAACACATTAACTGTACTTCATTCCATACCCCTGCTACGATCCTAATGGTGCTGCAAGTCCTTCCTCTCCCCTTCTGCAGCAGAGATTGCATCATATGATTTTACAAATAACACATTTCAGGGACTGAGAGACAAGGCAGCAGAGCAGTCCAGAGCTCCAGCAGAGCAGCATCCATCTGACAAGGAGGAAAACACGCTGGAGCAGGGCGAGGAGAGCTCGGTGAGGAACAGCCCATCCCACAGCGTGACGGGGGAAAGGATTTCTGGCTTCCCCAGCTCCAGCAGAGAGCAGCTCTGGCTACAGCCTGGGGCTGTGCTCTGGGGAAGGATGGGCTGTTTGAAGGGCTTGCTCCTGGAGCTCTCCCCATTGTCCTGTCTGTGTTCTCACAGCTCCTGTGTGGAAAGCACAGCTGGAAGCCAAGGTCCCAGCGAGCCCTGCTTTATCCCATGAGGAAGCACCCAGCTTTCAGGCAGGTGTCTGTGCTGGCACACTCCTGGGAGAAGCAGAAGCACACTTGGCTGCTCAGATGTGCCTTCAGGAAAAAAAGGAAGGGTGTTTTGCCAATGCCACGTGATGCTGTAACACAGACCTGGCCCAGCACGTCCTGCCTGGACAGCTGGGCTCAGTGGGAGCCCTTCAGACTCATCCCAACTCCAGGGAGGTGTTCTCCAGGCCAGGCTTGGACCCTCCCGTCAGACTGCCCTGGGAGTGAGCTGCCTGGCCTTCAGGAGGGCAAGGAGCACGTTTGGATCCACACCTTTCTGGGTTTGCCATATGTTTGCTTTCCCAACTCTCCTCTCCACCCCAGCTCCCACCCAGGAAAAGCAGGATCAGCACACGCTCCCTGCTAGGAGGCCTCTTGCCAGAGCAAAGCACAGCTCAGGAATCAAATCAATCAGCACTGCTTCAGCAGGAGTTTTGGATGGAAAGACAGATTTTACAGGTCCTACCAAAACCAATTCACAAGTGTTACTTTTCAAAATCATGGTTTTGTGTAAAAGAGGAGCAGACTCAAATGATATTGGGAACTTGCTGTATTTAATTCATGCAGTAAGTGTTCTCTCTGGCCAGCAGCAGTCTGAACTCCCACGGCAAGGTCCCTGTTTAATAAACTCACTCCATAATGTGGCCATGGAGATTCCAGTCTCATTCCACCTGTGGATGCCCAGCACCTTCCTGCAGCACCACAGGAGGATGTGACCTCTGAGACACTCTGCCCCTGCCTCCTGGATGCCAATCTTATCTTCCCAACTCTTCATCCCTAACTCCCTGCTGTTCTAGGGA
The DNA here is from genome assembly GCA_017589585.1 of Phylloscopus whistleri. NCBI lineage: Eukaryota > Metazoa > Chordata > Aves > Passeriformes > Phylloscopidae > Phylloscopus > Phylloscopus whistleri. Next base: position 7,368,372 of record JADMLD010001548.1, on the reverse strand, counting down.
CACCCAACCCCTTGAACTCAGTCAGTGCAAAAGCTGAAAACCCCTAAAGCTTTCTGGAGGGGAAGGGCACACATATCTACTCTGCTATAAATGGGAGGGATATCAACTTCAGCTCCTCTCCTGGCATCGTGCAGATCAAAACTGGAGGCAGCTTTACTGGGGTGCTTTGCAAAACCAATTATCTGCTTTTAGAGGGAAAAAACCTCCCAGGGATTCAATTCCACTTGTCAAACTTCAGCTATTTCCTTTATCCTCCTTGCTGAGAAAGTGTGAGGCTTGCTCGCACTCCCTTATTCTCCAGGAAGGAAAAAAAAAAAAGCTGTTTGACAAAATAATCATTTTTGCAAGCTGCTGCACTGGCGGGACAGAGGTCTGGGATTTGGCAGAGGGAAGTGCCCGCCTTCCAATCTGATCCCAGCACCAGAGCAGAGCACCACCTGCAGCCTGGTGCCCAGTGTGGAAAGGAGGAGGGAAGGAAGCAGGAGCCATTAGAGACTGGCTCCTGGCCATCCCACATCTCCTTTGGTGCACTGGATCAGACCCCACAAACGACTCGCCAAAAAAAGGAAATCTAAAAATTGGACTCAAAGGGTCTTTTTAAGCATTTTAATCCTTTCGCACTGCCTGCTCCCAGCGCGGCCATTCCTGGCAGCAGACACTGAGCTGGGAAAATCCTACTCCCCAAGCCAAGGAGTTAAAGAGAAAGCTGCTAATCAGCTAAATAGAAGCTGGAATCTGTTCATATGAAAGTCTCTTTTTTTTTCTCTGTCACCTGAGGGACATCACAGTGTTCCGAAATACACTCTTGACATCATTTGGCAGCCGGGCCCATCTCATCCTCCATGATTCATCCCTGAGGTTATTTTTTTAATATCAGAAAGTGAGCTTTTAAATGCCAAACTCATTTTGCGGGTGGCGGCGGGGAAGTGGAAGATATTCCAAGTGGTCTCGCTGGGCTGTGCACCAACTGCGTCCACCAAATGGCTCCGAAAGCTCCTCTTCCCATGGAGCTGCCCAGACAAAGCACACTGACAGCCACTTCCAACTATTACCTAATAGTTTGTTCCTCAACTTCATGGAAACACCAGAGGAGAGAGAAGGCAATTCCAGCAGGGCCAGATGTAGGACAGGAAGCTGGAGATGGGAGCACCTACCTTCTGTCCTTGTTGCCTGCCACCAGCATGTTGGGGGGGCTGCTGTGGAGGTTGACACAGGAGAAGTCACCTATGGAGCTGCCCACCTTGGTCACACACTGGTTTGTTTCCAAGTTGTAAAGAAGGATCTGGCAGGGAGAGAATAAAACACTGCATCAATTCAGCAGGAGCACCACGACTGTTGGGGAAGATGAAAAAGGAAAGCCTTGTAAATATGACTGCTTAGGTTTTGAGAATATGAAACCTGTCAGTGAAATACAATTGAGAGCAAATTTCAATGTCTAAAGCTTTAGCTACTGGACAACTGGAGAACAACAGTGTGGCTGCTGAGGGTAATTAATCCCCTTTGATTAAACAATGCCCTTCTCCTCACCAAGAGTCCAAGGGTCAGAGCAGACCCTGCTGGCTTGGCAGGAGGGGTCCAAAGAGTCGTTTTTAGGGTTTAAAATATAACCCAGCATGGCAATGGAGTGATTCTCACAGGCTGTGTGTAAATGCTGTAGGATTTGTATCTTGCACTGCATTGGTTGGTGTCAGTCAGAATGTTCAGTGTAGGAGAAGATTTAATGGATTGGAAGGGGAACCTCGCTCTCTTACTCCTCTCACTCCTCCTCTCCAGCTCTCTTTGCTCTCTTGCTCTTCTCTTCTTCTCTCTCTGGGGCTGCCCCGAGCTGCAGCTGCAGCTCCCAGCAGGGCCCCTTCACCCAGGCCCTGTGCAATAAATAAACCCCTGCTCCAGGAGCAGCCCTGACCCCAGAGATCTCCCATCACCCTCCCACACCGCCCCTACACACAACAATGCTTTGCTGCAGCACAAAGCAGAGCTGTGATCACCAGAGGTGTTCTGCAGGACTTGTCTCTTGATGTGTAAAACAGAACCAAGAGACAGATCCAGCCCTAAGAAGAAAGGCAGTGACATCCTCAGAAATAAGGAATTCAGGTTTCCCAGTGGGAGCCAGCAAGAAGCAGGGATGCACCACCAGAATGGCTGGGTGCAACTCTCAGGCAAACCACACAGGTGCAATCTTTAGGGTTACAGGAGAAGTAGAGTTTCCTCATCAATTTTAACTTCTGAGAGAGCAGTAAAAACAAACAGCACCAGCCCTGAGGAGGTTTGGACAGATGGACAGTGAGAGGCAGATCCAGATCCAAGGAACTGCAGGGCAGAGCTGACCACAGCTCTGCTGAGAGCCTGAGTGCCCTCACACACACACACACACAGAGAAATGTCACATCTGAAGTGGCAGCTCAGATGGGAAAGGCAGAAAAACAACTCTGTTTTTAGGCAGCATCTAAGATGATTCAACCAGAGCCTGGATGAGAAGCACGAGTTGTTCCCTGTCCGTTCCCACTCCTCTCCTCAATCAGTTTAATCACGTTTGCTGTCCTTCCTGTGGGGCCAGATCAGACCTGGCTAGTTGGGCCTTTCAATTTAGGAGAACAAGTATTTTTAGAAACAGAAAAATGCACTGGTTGAAGCCCAGTGGAGCTCAGTGCTGCACCTGGCCTTATATAACTTCATAAACATGATTAAATTTCATGGTGATGCTTGTTTAAATGAAAAGAAACCTTGTGACCATGAAAAGAGCTAATGATATTTAAAACATCAGAAAACCCCCACAGCTTCCATGGCAACATCAGCATGGCCATGTCAACATCACATCAATACTCTTTACTTCTAATTTGCTGATTATAGCCACGTGCAGCTCAATAAATATTGCACTATCTGGATGTATTATTGCAACATTTGCCAGAACAGCAGCACTGATGCTGCCTGGCCTTTTATTTCCTCTCTGTGCCATTTCAGAGATCTGAAAGGTGAATTAAGAGAGCAGGAGAGGATCATTTTCTGATGGAGGCCTCTGGGCAACCGAAGTGAAGCTTTAAAGATCTCGGGGAAGAGGGCAAAGAGAGGCAGAGAATTTGCAGGTTTCCCCCACCTGCCATTCTGACCAGGCAAATTCAGACATACTTCACCTCCCTTTTAGGATCAACACATCCACATCCAACTTCCTTAGGTGTTCCTAAGATTTATAATCTCCCAATTAGCTCTTTGTTAAGCTGTCTCAAAAAACATGGCACTTTTCATCCTTAAGACCCAAAAAACCAAAGCAAGGATGACCTTTGCTGGAAAACCTAGGACGTAAAAGTTAAATTTAAATAAAAATTAATTTCAGCTTCCACCCCAAGGAAAAAGCTGCTACAAACTGTATGGAAATGTTAGTGTTTGAGGTAAAAACCAGTTTACAGTCTGTTCTCACTTCAGCCCAGCTCCCAACAGCTCAGTAACCAAACCCACAAATAATGACGTTCTGGCAAAGGCACCTCGAAGGGTTTTCAGTGGAAAGGAAATTAATATCTGTGCCTGGCAATCCAAACTTCTCCTTGGAAAGTTTGGAACAAAAGACAAAGTCAATAAACTGCTGAATTCAGCTTAAGAACAAGAACTGATGGGGTCAGGACTGATGCATTCCAGCTCCCAGTTGAGCCCTTCCCAGCTGGATGTTAAACTCCAGAGGGGAGAGGGCCAAAAGCTGCTTTCTTAAAAGTCCCCTGGGGCTGATACTTGCAGTGAACATCCATAAACTATTAATTTACCTAAATGACCAGAGCTCCCATCTCTGCTATAAAGACAGGATACATACTGGAACATCCAGCCATGGCCATGAAAGGCTGCAATGAAAAATTGCTTCCACGTAGCACTGAAAGATGCCCATGGAACATTTTCCATGTTACATTTTCTCCTGCCTGCAGCCCTGTGGCAAAGCTCACAGGTAACAGCAGCTGGAAAAATGATTTATTTCTCCTCACATAACTTGTAGGTGGCCACCAATTTAAAGTGTTTGCAGTTAAGCATCTGTAAAAAAAATAAAGAGTTCACACTCACAAAAATGGAAGAAAACCTTATATCATCTTCTCCTACCCCTTCAATTCCTTCCTATGCCCATCTCTATTCTTTTAAAGATTGTTTATTTTAAATTTTATTTTATTCTTATCTTCAATAAGAAGACTGATGGTTAAAATAAAATTTATTTTAAACTTTATCATGCACAAGTATCTTTCTAACCAATTAGCCCCATCATTGGAAGAGTCTCTTTGTGATTTTTAGTATCCAGGTTTTGCCTGACTCGAAATTCAACCTGTCTTGAGCAGTTTTATGACCTGCAAATGAATTTCAAACCCTTATCCTGACCAATTGATAAGTAAAGAAGCTAAAAGCACTCAGAATGCTTAAGTCTGAATAATAATTTCCTGGAGACAGGGATTTAAAAGCACACTGATGACAATTCTGAAGTTGCTGGAACACCTCTGATGAGCTCTCCTGTAATATCCCAAGGCAAGAAGGATTTTCCTTACAAAGGCCAAGGAGAGAGAATGGAAATACCTGGTCACTAGGGACTTGAAATAAGGGCCTGTGTGTTAAAGGGCAGATAAAGCATAAGATCTCTGGGAGGTTTATAATCCTATAATGCACACTGCAAAGGGATTACCCTTTTAAAGGTATTTATAATCCTATAATGGACACCCAAGCCCAGTGACCTAATAGGTACTGAACTGAGGGAAGAGAACCAAGAGCATTTGGGTGTGAAATGAAGAACCCTGGGATAACACACTAACGAGCAGCCCTGGCCCCACTGGGACCTCAGGGAGGAACAGCATCAAAGACCCCGTGCAGCCAGCACCGGGCTCCAACACCCCAAATAAAAAGTGTCACCTATTAACATTGGCCAAATGAAAAGTCCAAGCTGTTGGCCAAGAGCCAGGCAATCTCCCTGAATGCTTAATAATTCAACAAGCCAGGAATAGCCAGAGCACCTCCAGCATTCTGTTTAGTTAAAGACCACAGAGATTAGCAAACACATTATCCATCTCCGAGGCGATCCTTTCCCTGTTACAAGTCCCTTAACGACCTTTACCATCCTTCCCCCTCTCTCTCTCTCTTTTAATAAGGCTGAGCAAATGGGACTTCATTTCAGCCCACTGCCACAGACTGGGGGTATTAATTATTCAAGCTGATAGTCTCCCCTTTGTTAAGGCAGTGCATTAGACTAATTCCCCTCTTTGCTGGGCGACTCGGGCACGGCTCAGCCTGTGGCCGCCCCTGCGGGAGGGATGCGCCGGGGACCTGGCAAATCCACCCGGCCAGGCAAGGGAAAAAAGGCAAAGTTACTGCTCTGCACGGAACTGCAGAGCGCTGGGGACAGGGAACTCTCTTTAAATGCTGTCCAAGAACTCGTGAAAGATGCCTGAAATTAATTCCCAAAGAATTAAAGGCTCTGGAGCCAGAAGAGCTGAGCTGTGAGCTTTGTTACATCTTGCTGCTAAGTGAGGTCAAGCGTGGTCGATGCACTCTGCTTGAGACACTTCCAAGAAAAACCAAGGAACTGAAGGAAATGCTGCTGATGGAACTCTTCCATGCGTGGCCAAAACCCCAGCAGGTGTTTTGGGATGCTGTGTTGTTGGAGATGTCTTTTTTGGACGGAACATTAAAACAACAAATCCCTGAGCACTTGTTATCAAAGAGCCTGTGGTACTTTCAACAAGAGCTGGGGTGTCCATCCCACTGTCCTGGATGGCAGCCAGCACACGCCTGCCCCTGGGGAAGAGCTGCTTTCCCTTTCCCTTTCCCTTCCCAGCCCATTCCTGCCTCCTGTCCACAGGAACAGCGTGGGGCAGGTGGGGACTGAGCTGTCTCAGACCTGGGTGAATCCCTCTGTGTGTATTTGGTTCTTATTTAGATGCAGTAGTGGAGGAAGGATCATAAATATCAGCAGAAAGCACATCGTAAAACCACACTCAAACCCTGCATCCTTTTCCTCGCTGAACAACACACAGGATCCATTATAGAACCACTTTTTCAGAAAGGACCATCCAGGACTGAAGTTTCTGTCATTTTAAGTAAAATAAAACCATCCTGAGCTGCTCAGAGTGGCAGAGGATCAAGCAGCAAGCCTGAGAACTGAATTTACATTTATTTTCAGATTATGTTTCTCCCCTTTGCTTTGGTCCAGCCCTCTGCCAATTGGAGAAAACATTGCCTGAATACACACAAATATTGCCAAAAAAAAAAAAAAAAAGGGTCATGAATTTCCAAGTCCACCATAAATAAAAAGGAATCTGGTTTCTGCTCAGGTCAAACCCATCCAATCCAGAGAGTAGCTACAAAAGCAGAAATATGCATTTGTGAGGGAACTCATCAAATTAAAGACAACATATGGTACACACTGCTGCAAGTTTGGATTTTATTTCTAAAGTGATGTGGAAAACAAGAATATTTTTAAAGTTTACAAGCCCCAGGGGCACAGTTTCCCAGTGCAAATGTATTGGATTGCCTACTGTAAATATGGCACACAACGCTGCAACAACAACAAAAACAATTTGACTGTTAACAAATGCAAGGTCAGCACGCTGAGACTCGTGCACACAGATAAGTGTTCTGGCTCCATAAATTTCAAGATGAGCTAAGATTTAAAAGGAGCAGCTGAGGGAGACAGACAGACAATCAGAGAGGAAGAAAAAGAGTAAATCAAACACAAAACAGCCAGTTAAAATAAATAAATAAATAAAAAAGCAGTTAATATCCATGAATAATGGATGTTTGATTTAAAAGCAGTTTACTCCAATATGATGTAATTTTTGACAATCAGCCAGAGAGACTATTTTTCAAGTTCTTGCCAGATAGAAGTCATTGTGGGGAGCTGGGAACACGAGTGCTTCTCTGAGCATGTGGAAAATTGACTTTCATGCCATCCTAAAGGTGACTTTTCCTGGCAGACGCATGCGCCGGGCGATGCCTGAAAGCCCAAAAACCAGCAGAGCCCGCACAGCTCCCAGCAAATCCAGCAGGAAAGGCAGCTCCCCGCTCCTCCCCATCCAACACCTGCTGCACAAGTCACACACAGAGCTAAAGACAAGTGGAGTTTGCTTTTCCCTTTGAAGTTTCCCTGTGCCTGGAGTTCCAGAGCGAGGCTTCGGGCTGGTGGCAAAGAAAGGGAGCCAAGCGTTGTGCTGCCAATGCACCTGCAGCCCTGGGCACTGCCAGCCCCCGGGGCTCTGCCAGCCTGGGATGGGCTGGGATGTGGGCAGATGTCTGCTAGGACCTGGAATGGGGTCACCAGGCTCGTTTGACTCGTGGCTGAAGCCTGGGCTGAGAGCTCCAGCAGCCGTGGGGAGGTGGTTGTGTTTACCCACCGAACCACCCACACACTCAGAAAACCCCTCCAGCCCAGGGACAGGTTTTCCCTAACCTGAGGGAAACCTTCTCCCATGGAGAAGGGAGGCAAGGAGAACCTTAAAAACTGAATTAAACCCCTTGGTTTCATCACCTGGAATATTCGTGGCACATCCCAGCAGCTGTATTTTCCAAACCTGAGGCACCCACCTAAGACGCCGTGCCAGTTTTGAGGCACTCACACTGTAGCACAAATGGGGAAAAAAGCAGGATGTCCTTAATGTCATCCAGGAGAAAGGGATTTATTCATTTATTATTTAATTAGCCTCTTATTTATTTCAACTTGCAAAATTATTCCTGGCCATTTAGAGTGCTGGATCAATAAATCATGCAAAATTTAGATGAGGAAAAGTTCTGGACTCTCTGCTGGTCTCTTTTTCTTGTAGTGGCCAGCACAGTTCAGTTCCTCAAGAGAGTCCTGCCTCTCTGATGTGGCACCAAAGCATTTATAAGGAAAAAGGTACTTTAAACACCTTTCAACACCTCCAAAGATCTGCTAACACCGTGCAGACCTGCAGCTCCTCAAAGAGAGACGTTTGGGCAAGATCCATCTGTTCAGCCACCAGCAAGCCCTGCCCTTCCACTGCTATTAAAACAAGAGTTCATGAAGAAGAATTTGTTGAAAATTGGGCTCTTTACAAGGGTCATGGGGGCCAACAGAAGTGAAAAACCCCACATTATTTAAACAAGACAAACTAAGATTAAAAAAATGGAACTCTGTGAGAACTGGAGACACTCAACACCAGAAAAGACAATGCAGCTTCTCAGTTAGAAGGATTTTAGTTAAAATAAGGTGTAAGTAAGGTGTAAAAGCTCACATAAAGCAGCCATGACCCTAAATATATCATCCAAAAATGACTGTAAAGTATGAAACTCAATTTAAAGGATTGTTTACTGTTGTCCAGAGAAGTTGTGGTTGCCCCTGGATCCCCTGGAAGTGTCCAACGCTAGGATGGACAGGGCTTGGAGCAGCCTGGGACAGTGGAAGGAGCTTTAATGCCCCTTCCAACCCAAACCAGTCTCTGATGCTACGATATAAAATTTGTTTTCACTCACTATCAGTTCACAGCAGTGGTTAATTCCACTGGATACACTCACATTTCCAAGCAGCTGAAGAATTCCATGGAAACACGAAATCCATGAGCAAGCCCAGGCAGTGTTTCAATGGCTGCAGAGAGGAGCCAGGTGAGGTTGAACACCTTTCCTCAAGCACAAGGCAACCAGCAGCTCCAAAGAGCTGCACAAGCGACAGCATTAACAAGCAGCACCCAAGAGAGCTGATCTCAGCACATGCAGCCTTCTGCCTCTGAGCTGGAGGCTGGAAAATCAGCCCTTCCCTCCTCTCTTCCCCATCCACCAGTGCTGGAATCAGGTTCACGTTTGTGCACAAAGCAACCAAACCCAGAGCTGAACTGTGCCTGACAATATCTGTAATAAAAATTCTCATGCATGCTGTATGAAGTTTCTTTGGTAGAAAACCCCTCAAATCCTCCTTTGTTCCTTATCTCATATCCCCAAGAACTGCTGATTATGTTAAGTTTTTTGAACAGAATTTGAAATACAGGAGAAAGTTGTGTTTTAGGATTTCTCCCCTCATCTCAGGAGAATAAACACCTCTAAATTTCACAGAAATAATCCCCAAAGCTCACCTGAGCTAAAGTAGGAGACCAGACTTACCTGACAGCAGATTCAGGGAAGGTTCAGCTATGAGAAGAGCTCCAGCCAGATCCAGATTGCATCAGAAACCAGATGCAGTCAAGCCTAACATTTATCCTGCTGCCTCCTTAGGAGGTTTAGATCCTGACATGAAGAGGACCAAAGGCAATCTGTGGATTTAATCTCCCCTATGGTGTTTAAACCCCATGAATGGTGAATGGCCAGCCTTGGTGGTGCTGCAGCAGCTCTGTGATCACGGGGCTCCCAACTGCCTGACACGGGGGATGTGTCACTGGCCTGACATCATCCCTCTAGGAATGTCCCCTGGATGCCCTGGGAATAAGGATTTCCCCCATGGGTCATTTTCTGGGCTGTTTAATTAGCCCTAGACAAGCCTAGATGGGAACACAGATCTCAGAATTTGGACTTTAAGGGGTTTCATGTTGAGTTAACAGAGCTGAAACAACAAAATCTTTCGTAGCTTAACTTCAAAAACGAGTTCCAGGAGCACTAAAGCAGAAGAACTTTCAAGAAACAGCATCATATTTGGGTTGTCTGGTGCTACTAAAGCTGAACTTCTCAGGGATGAAGCATTTCTGTTCTCCCCTCCCTCCTGCACGGGTGTCTCTCATCTGACAGGAGCCAAGTCTAGGCCACGGATCTGATGTTTTCCTCCTCTCCAACATAAAAGTTCCCACAAAATTTATGCCTCAGATCTCGGCTCTGCTGTCAAACGTGGCTAAAATTAGAAAACGGTTTTAAAAAAAGCAGAGAGAGGGAGGAAAAAGATGGTTTCCCTGAGTGTTTTCATCAGGAAGCAGGTTACTAGGCAGGGACTGCGAGAAGGAAAATAACAACCCCGGAGGAAAACAAAGAAAACCCCAAACCGGGGAGAAACACAGGCAGCAGCCAATGGGGCTGGAATCCTCCAGGATTCCATTTCCAGGCTGGAGATCTCTCCCAAAGACAGATTGTCACCGTGTGGCCGGCGTAATCAGCCGCTGCAGAGTCCCTTCACGTCTGCGCGAGGCCGGTAATTATCAGAATAGACATCGGTAATTAATTTCCGGCGTGATGTCAGCTGGAGCAGCAGTGCCAAGGCAGTGTCCTTGTCACACCCCCCGGCCGTCTGGGCCCATCTCCCTGATTAGGATGCACCAGGCTCAATACAATCTGCCAGCAAGAGCCAGGACTAAATTAGGAGAGATGTCCGGCTTTGCTGAGAGGCGCTCGGGGCCTGGGGAGGTCTCTTCTCTGCTCTTTATGAGGCACAAAAGTGATCACTGGGGTAATGCCCCCAAATGAGGCAATTTTACCTCCTGACCTCCCACCTCTGGAGGGAAAGGAGCTGGATTAGGACAGCAAAGGAATTAATAAAGACAGCACGGCTCCCAGCACGTCAGCCCTCCAGGTATTTATGGTCAACGGGGATTTTAAGGGCAATGAGATGTAGCTGGACACGTTTATTCCTTGCAGAGGAAGTCTTAAATAAAGCTTTCCCATTCCAGTCACTTGCCAAGGAAAATCCTGCATTTTTACACTACAGACCACGGTGCAGTGCTGGGTGCTCCACTCCTGTTCCTTTCTGCAGCTGCCTGAAGCACGCTGCTTCCCTCCCTGCTGAGAGCCTGAAGTGTAACACAAAAATGGGATGAAACCAGGGAGTGCAAAGGGGAGGCAAGATGCAGGAAAGGGACAGGAACTCTTCCCAAGGCATCTGGAAACACCAAAGTCTCTTCACAGTTTGGCCAAATACTCAAGAGCACAGCACAAAAAGCACCCCCCTCCTAAGGGTGCTCATTGGCTTGACACTGCTCAGGATCCCTCACCAGAAAGGCTGAGGGATGGTTTGGGGTTTGGGGTTATTTACTGGGGTTTTTAGGTGGGGTTTTTGAGATGAGTTCCTTCTGATGCCATTGATGCAGCATAAACTGAGCTGGGCCTTGCTGAGGAGCAGAGGTTGCAAAGTGAACCCAGCTGGCTGAACAATAATCCCTCACTTCAGCCCACAGAAGAACACAAAGAAGCATCAGATTATTGCACTGAATTGTCCTCTCTCTACTGTCAAAAGCTGGAGAGCAGGGAAAGAAGTCCTCAGCACAAACTCTTTCTTCCTTAATTACAAAGGTATAAAAATCTTACCAGAAAATAATTACAATACCTGGTTGGGCTCATTCAACAACCAGCCAAAGGTTTTGATGCCAAAGGCTGCCTCGTGAGCAGCCACATCGAGGCAGGTGACAGGCTGACCATAGACAGAGTGGAGAATTCTGCCAGGATCTTCTGCTTTCAGGAGATAGACAATGTCCTCTGCAGCTGCCACTGCCACTGGGCTCCCCGTGACATCTGGAACCAGATTAAGGAAGTTGACCTAAAAAGAGCAGACTTTTTATTTTATTTTTTATTTTTAATTTATTTTAATACAGTCAATATTTCTTTTGCATTGCTAGTGCCACATGCTGAACGGAACAAACTACTCGTGTGTGTCCTGAATCATCTCAGGAATTATGGATTAATTCCACACAAAGACCAAGCATCAAGCTTATTTCTGAACTGTAAGACTGATTTAGCTTTGGAGGGGGGATTAATCAGGAATGGTTTAAATCACTTCACACCCTTTACCTGCACAGCTTCCTCCTACAGGAGAGAGGCTGCAAGACTCATTTATTCCTACACACTTCCTTCCCCTTTCAAACAAATGCTGATACTCTGAGACAAAATAAAACTTCAGAGAATGAGTTTTAATTACAACTCTCAAAACTTCAGTGACAGAAGGTGCAACCTAAAGAAGCTGCACAAGTAGTTACAGCTTCACAAGTGACACTATTAGGCTGCCTGCAATATCCTGCCTCAGAATTAATCAGATAGTGTGGATCTGGAATGAGACCTGGAGTTTCAGCTCCAATTCTACGCGAGAAAACTGATTTACAAAATGAGCCAACTTAGTTTATTGTTGACAAAAAAAAAAAAAAAATAAACCCAGCCAACCTCCTGCACCATATGGACTTGTGTTCATTTTCACTCCTAGTTTAAGCCAGCAGTTCACCCTTGCTCTTCAGGGATGGGAGGAATACTCATCCCTTAACCTGCTCCAAAGCCAGAGCCTCGAGCTGGTAACACCCTGATCTAGCTCAGCCTGTAAGACTTTTAGAAGAACCATCTTAACCCTACCAAAAATAATCAGTGGATCAGGAGCTCCTGGAAGGAAGCAGAGTAGCCTGGAGACTCACCAGTTTCTGGATTTCAAAGGTTGCTGGGGTTTGCCAGAACCCTTTGTCGTCGGGGCTCTCCACCTTGACCTGGAAGCCGGAGGCCGTGGCCACGGCGGAGCCGCCCGGGGCCAGCGCCAGGGCCTGGATGCGCTGGTTGTGCTGGAAGTGATGGATGGGCTCCTGCCCCAGCAGCAGGCTCCAAACACTGACTGTGCCTGCACACGGGGAGAGGGGGCTGTGTGTTAGCTCAGGCTCTCAAAGAGCTTTTCAACAGCTGCAAATCAATCCGGTGGAACAAAGGGATGCACAGGGAAGAGATGAGGGCAGGACAGCTGAACTTCAGGATGCTGTGGTTCCTCTGAGCACGGGACAGGGTCACAGGAAATTCAGGTGCTCTGGCCTGAAGATGAAGGAGGGGATGTACAGATGGGATATTGGGAAGGAATTGTTCCCTGGGAGGGTGGGGAGGCCCTGGCACAGGGTGCCCAGAGCAGCTGTGGCTGCCCCTGGATTCCTGGCAGTGCCCAAGGCCAGGCTGGACACTGGGGCTGGGAGCAGCCTGGGACAGTGGGAGGTGTCCCTGCCCATGGCAGGGGGTGGGACTGGATGGGATTTAAGGTTCCAACCCAAACCCATCTGTGATTCTGTGATTCCGGGCTCTATTGCTGTGCACCTAATTCCTAATTTCTGACTTTTCAATAAGATCAGTAGCTACCTTGAGGAAGACTCTTTAACTTTTCTCACATTTCCATGTTTGGAGATCAGATGCAAACAGACACCTGAAATTTTGTTCTGTTATAGAGAGGCTCTCAATTACCCCAAAACCAATGAGGAAGAACCCACACTCCAGTATTAAGTCACTTTGCTGCACGATTCACAAAATTTCCTGAGCTGGAAGGGCCCCACAGGGATCATCCAGCCCAGCTCCTGGCCCTGCCCAGACACCCCAAAAATCCTTGGGAGTGGTGTCCAAAGGCTCCTGGAGCTCTGGCAGCCTCAGGGCTGTGCCCATTACCTGGGAAGCCTGGGCAGTGCCCAGCACTGGGGGAAGAACCTTTCCTGATCTCCACCTAAACCTCCTGATACAGCTCCAGCCATTCCCTGGGCCCTGTTCCTGGTCACCACAGAGAAAAGCTTAAAGAATACAAACCCTAAAGAATAAAGGAGTGTAAGTCAAATGAAAACATATTTGTAATTGCATTTTTTGCCAGCTTGGCTCCTCAATTCTCCATTTAAAAGCATCATAATCTGAGTAAGAGCAACCTTAGGCAATCAGGAGGGAACAGAAGGGAATTGGAGCCTTCTGGGCCACCTTTGCACTGAATTAAGGAGAAGCAATCTTCCAACGTGACAGGCAGGGCTGGAGAAGCCTCCCTTCCAGTGGAGCACGTTAATGATGAAATGATTAATGGCAGCTCTTCCTTCAGAAGGAGACATAAAAGCCCTGACAGACAGCTGTGGATGGGCACCACTGCCAGTTTGCAAACACTCCTCCCCAGTCCCAGAGGAGGTGAAGCAAGAGTGTGGTAATGAAACTGCACATAGTGAAATGGTAGCTAAATGAGTTTAAATTGATTTATGGTAGCTTTTGTAAAGATTATTTGGTATCTGCAAAGTGCTACCGATGTGAAATAATGCAGATAATCCTTAAGATCCCTGTCTAATGGCACTCCCACTGAATATTTATATTCCTCACCATGGGAATGAGTACCATAATGGGGACCATTTTTGTTTTATTAGGGATGAATATTTAAATTAATCTGCTATTTGCCTAAACAATTAGCCGCCTCTGTTTGTTTACACAAAGCCAAAACTGCAATTAGGCTTCCATCACAAAGATAAGTCCCGACTAAAACTGTCCCGACGGAGCCGTAAGGGCTCGGAGCAGAACTTCCCAAAATGACTTCTTAGCATAATGGTAATTATGTTAATTGCTTGAAAGGTAAATAACTGCTGAACTGGGTTTGCAAAACAGACTGGTTGCACACAGCTCCAGACCAGTTAACAAATCCAACTGGGCAGCACAGGCTGCAGCCCCTGCACCCCATGGCAGGGCTGAGCTGAGGCACCTCTTCCCCAAAGCAAAGGGATGGGTGGGGAGCTCTCATCTCCAGGAGAGATGATTGAGCCAGGCAAAAAAAAACCATCAGTGATAAAGTCATATCAGATAAAGGGAGTTAGAACTGGACTTCTGTGTCAGATCATGGATTTGGCTGCCAGGCTCCTCCAAGCAGGAGGATTTTCAATTTTTGTCCAGCAGAAAATTTATCCCAATTAAAGACCAGGTTCATGAAGGGGAAAAGGGAGGCTGGTTTGCTTTCAGTGAAGCTTTTGTTTACACATCTCTGTGATGAACACTTCACTGGGTTTAACAGCATCGAAATGGACAAAAGTTCTGGGGGGAAAAAATAAATATTCTGACCACAGGAGCAAACTGGGAAACCCAGAGCTCAAGGTTCTGCTCTCTAATTTTGGCAACAAGTCACTTATTATTAATATTGTTGTTATTATTATTATCAATATTAATAACACTGCATCTCAAACGTGACAAAATCTGTTCAAAATAGAGGATTTTAACCAGGCAAACGCAGAATGTGCAACATCTGATACATGATATGGGCAATACATTCCTGGTAATCTAAAAAAAAGGTAACCAGTCACAAATTCACATGTGATGAAGGAGCACAGAGAGTAAAAAGGAGAATGCAATGAATATCCTGAGTTGGGAGGGACCCACAAGGATCAGGACAGAAGGAAAATGGAAAAAGCAAACACTCCACTGGATTTATAAATAGGTAAAGCTGCTATGAGGGCTAAAAGTGCTGCTCAGAATATTCTGCATTTCACTGCAGAAACAGTAAAAGGTATTTATGGGTGTGTAAGTCCTTGCAACAGTCAATCATGTTTGGGTAAGAGCAAAAAATCCCACACCATTCCAGTTCAGGTTATTAGTGTGGCACTAAAAGAAAAAAAATCAGGCTAAGATTTAGCAGTGCAGATGAGATCACTGCTCTCCACAGTCTGTCTTCCTGCCTCCAGCACTGCCCAGCGCCTCATTTCCACAGCAATTCCTCTGCTGAGGTGAAGTTAAGGTTGCAGCCATACGTTATCTTTTTAATTTTTTTTTTAATACTGAAATCTTACTGGTGTTAGAAGGTCATTAAATCAGAATTATAAGCAGCGCTTTCACGGCACGCTAAAATCTGCACCATAATTGTGATTATTCCAACTGAACTCTAACAATAACTCCCCAAAATTATTTAGAATTATGAGCAAGCTGGAAAGTCATCGTGGCTCAAGAGAAGAAGTGCAAGAAGCTGCTGCTGCTGGTGTAATGCTGAATTCAACGTGGCAATCACTGCAGCAGCCTCGTTTATCACTTTGCCCCAGATCTGACAAAAAATTCAACTCCCAACCCATGGATTTTTGAACTGTGGCCTGATGAAAGGTCCATTTATTGCCACTCACTCCAGACTGGGAAGTACTAGGATAAAACATTGAGCATGAGGCTGTTGTGCCTCAGGGGGTGCAGGGCTGATCCTGACTGAACTCCAGATTTCAGGAGCATCACCAGCCTTGCACAGCTCTTGCTGTGTCAAAGGTGGGAGGCTGCAGGCTCCTCTCTCTCCATCAGCAGTGCTGGCAGCACAAAAGACATCCTGCAAAAGCAGCTGGTACATCTGTTTCCACACAGGTTTTCCTCTGCTATTACAGGCAATGTGTTTGCTACAAAATGAAACAAACCCAAGTATCTCTTTTCCTTCAAAATCCCCTAATCCTCCGACAGGGAGAGGCAGCACAAACACAGAGCAAACAGTGTTAAATCTCACTTGTAAATATTATCCTGGCTGTGCCTGGCAGTGTCACACAGCCTGTCTGAGCCCCCCCTGAGCTGGGCACAGCACAGGGCACTGCCCACCTGAGCTTGCCTGCCCAGGGAGGGCTGGGTCTGGGTGGGGAAGACCCCAGCTCGGACCCTGAAGATCCATTGCATCAGCTCTTCCATGTTCAAACCAGCATTTGCTGTCAGCTGGTGGCTGCTGCCAGCTTTGGAAGAGATGTAAAGCAATTTACATGTGCATTATCTGAAAAAAAAAAAATTAAATCCCAGAATTTTGTCTGTGCTGGAGCAGGGAATCCAAACGTGCTCATGGTTTACAGGCTCATTCACTGCAGCTTCTAAACACAAGGGTGTGAGAAGGCCAGAAGGTGCTGAATTCACAACTCTCCATGATGTTTGTCCTGTTTCAGAGTTGTGGTCTTGCCACCTAGATTTAAACCAAATAAAACTCTTTTTTACCTTTTGAAAACCCTTGGACTTGATCCCTGTGGTTCCCTTCCAACTCAGGCTATTCTGTGGTTCTATGGCTCCTTACAGGTGTTTCTTTTTACCCCAAAGTGGGAACATTAATTTCAGCTGTATCATATCTCTATCAAGTACAAGCAGTATAAGAAAAGCATGGGTGGAAATGAGCACCAGCCTGGAGTATCAGAACCTGTTGCTGTGAATTTTGAGTTTTTCCCAAAAACATTTCTACTTGGAGGAGCCAATTTAACCTTAGTTAAACCCGAAGTTCATTAACCAACATTTTACATGTAATTTTCACTTCCAGCAGGTCCTGAGGGTACACAGAGTGAGAGATCAGACCTCAGTGACAAGAGCCTTGCCCTCACGCTACCATTGCCACACCAGTTCCCACCAAACGTTCCAGATTTTACCTCCACCACCCTTCTTCCAGGGATTTCCACACAAATCTAGTCCCTGGACAGCTCCTCAGAGAAGGCACAGACCTTGTTTCATTCCCAGTGTGGGATGGGATAATTGGGATGGGAAAGCACATTCCACTCACCCAAACTAAGAGATCTGCACCCACAGCCACCAATGGGAAGAAACATCCCAGCCCCAGCTCTAACTATGTTTTCTTCTAACGCTTTTTCCTTCACTCCAGCCAGCCTGGAATGCTCCTGGCTCTCTTGGAGCATGCCCTGGCACTCAGGGAAAGGCACCAAACTCATCACTCTGCAAAGAGGGTACAGAAGGGACAACACTCCCAGGCAGCTTTAGGTGCAGCAGCAAGGACAAGCGCACAGAACTCCAAAAAGCAGCGCTGCCAAAATTCCCTCCTGGAGCCTGCAGCAGGCAGGAGCACCTCTGACCCCTGCAGCAAGCACCCTCCTCTGCTCCATGGAGTGACTCTGCAGCTGCTGAAGAGCCACCAGCTCCTCAGAGTGGGTCTGAGGGGGTACAAGCAGGGCAGCAGGGCCGTGTTCCCCGCCGTGCCTGCACCAGGGTGGCCACGGCGTTTACAGGGCAGCAGGAAAAAGTTCTGTTCTCCTGTTGCTGCACATTGTTTTCCAGTCAAACCATGCAACTCCAGAGCGCAGGGGGGAGAGGGATGGCTGAAGTAGACTGCTGTTTCCCAAAAGCTGTGGCTCCCAGCCAAAGGCAGGCAAGCATGGAGCAGATGGAGTCCTGGCAAGGCCTCTCCTGTCCCTGCATTAGCAGCATCTGCTCATTACCCAGAACCCTCGCCTGCTTTATCTAATGCTCCAGGAAAAGCATTTTGATTTGATTCATTTCAGTTCGGTAACGTGCAACACAATTAGTGGTAAAATCAAACTGGAGCACTGCCAGTGCTGACAATAGGAAACAAGGCAGAAGAAATATGAGGCCAGTGGGTTGGAATTCAAAAATCACAACTGTGGCTCGAGTTGCCAAGTCCCGTTGCCCCAGGTGTACATCCAGTGCCCCCACTGAGCGCTGGCACGGGCACAGGGAACTTCATTTGCTCCCCATCCATTTCCCCCTCCTCTCCCTCTCCCTCAGCCCGTTTCTCCAAGGAGCCCTGTCCACCAGGAGCCACAGTCCCATTTTCCTTCAGGGCCACCACGGAGCGACAACCCACTCGAGTCAGGGGCATCCCAGGAGGACAAACCTCTGTCCTTGCCCTGCCTGCTGTGCCTGGGGAAGGGAGCTGAGGAGCAGAGCAGGGCAGGCTGTGCCTGCCAGCCCTGCCCTGGGATGGGGAGCCAAGGCCAGCGCTGCGGGAGCCCTGCGGGACCGGGAGCAGCCGATGGGATCGCGACCAGCCAGGGATTCGCCAGGGAAGTCTAGACTGCCTGACAGCACCACCTCCAACACGAGCAGATGGTTTCTCTGGGTTAGTCAAACTTACAAACAAAGAGGAAAGGGAGCTGGAAAAGTACAACAAAGAACAATCAAACGCATTATCTTCAAAGCCGTCCGCTCCCTCCCCGAAATTTAAAATAACTCTCTCCACCAAACTGTAAATATGTGCTTTCGGCTTGCAGTTAGTAAACACTGCTAAAATGGGTCTTTTTATTTCCCTATTCCCATAGAAACTAATCTATTCTGACCAAGGCTTCTCAAATCAGAGTAACTGCCATATCACAGAGCCTATTAAAATTTCTACCCAAAAGAATAAAAGACGCCGAGCTTTATGCAAACTAGTTCAGTCACAGCACTGACAGCAAGGGATATGACAGGCAAAAAAACCCAGACAAATTATTAGATTAGTCAGTGGGAAACTAGAAAACAAACAAAAGACCCTCTGCTAGTCGTTGTTTGCACAATGGAAAAAAAGCCAGCACTTAAACCTGTGTTATAATTTTCCTGTGACTCGAGTAAATAATATTAATAACACCAGATTTGCTGTCGTCAGAAAATGCTGCCCATTAACGATTTTTACCACAGAAAACCATCCTGGCATGATCCAAGGTAGGAAAAAAAGCTAAGGATGTTGAGAATCTTAAAACACACAAAGCATTTAATTTACTTCTAAAATAAAAGTATGGATTAGGGATTTTGTTTGGATTATCCACCTTCTGTTTTGTTTTCACCACGTAGAAATGCCAGGATCAAAGACAGTATGTGTACAAAGCTCTCTAAACTTACAAATATCCTTTATTTATATCTAAGGAGACATTTTAAGTATCAAATTATACATTTTAAAGAAAGATGATGGGAGTTGAGTTCTGCCTGAGCCCCTCAGTTTAGGATCCCAGTCGGCTGGCACTGTCCAAACCTGACTTTTTTAATTGCTGTTCCCACATCCAGAAGATGTCGGTCTCTGGCTCTCAGTGTCCATTATAGAAACCCTCTAAGGATATTTAAAACAAGGCACACAATCAGGATTTTATGAAGGTTTCACTAAATATTAGGTCAAAGCTTTCATTGCTTTAAATCCAAGTATATAATAACAACCCAGCCCTGCAAACCAACACTTCAGTGCATCCACACACCATGCCAAGAGCGAGAGGGACGGGGATTAATCAGACATCCAAGTTTACCACCATCCCCATAACAAAGCTCCACAGCACCCCAAGGGAGTTTTGGCCAGAGGAGAAGGCTGGTGGAAGAATATTTAATATTTTTATAGCAAAACAAGTTATTTGCTTAAGATAGCTTGGCTGGACTACAGCCTGGCACTCAAGCTTTGTGCAGCAGCTCCAGTAGGAATTAAAGCTCAGTTTTAATGGGTGCAATGTTCCAATGCCTCCTAATGCATTTAGGGTTATTGGCCAACTTTCTCACATAAAAGCAAGTGTGTGCGTGTGTGTGGATACACAGGATTACAGACACACAAAAAGCTGAGCACAGCTGCTTCATTTTTGTAAAGCCTTTTTTTTTTTTTTTTCCCCCCGTTGCTGTTGTTTTAATAGGGAGGAGAGTTGTGGTTGCTCACCGTCCTCGTAGGCTGCCACGGCCAGGGAGCTGTTTATCCTGACAAAGGAGACGTGTGGCGGGGCTCCAGCCCCTCCAGGGCCCGCCACTGCTGCCAGCACGGGGGCTGTGTAGTCCCAGGTGCGGGTGTCCCACAGCCTCACCTCCCCTGAGGTGTACCTGCAACACAAAGGAAAGGTCACCCCACTGCATCTGCAGGGAGGAAGTGTAGCCCTGGTTGGTGCCTGTGATGTTTTGGTTTCTCTGAAACTCTTTCCCAGAGACTGTTCTGTCAACAAGAGACACGTTTTCCTAACTGTAACCTTTGTTTGCTTTCCTTTCCCTAGGAGGGACTTCTTCTTGATGTCCCTCTGACTTGACCAATGTAATTGAAGAAGTTTGTCTTTTTTCCACCCATTGGGTTGTTCTCTGTAAAATAGTATAAAGGGAAGAAATTCCCGGGTAATAAATCAGAGTCATTGTCAGCCTTGTGAAAGTTGGAGTCTGTGTCATTGTAATCTTGAACAGTGTCAAGAAAGGAACTGGAATGGGTTAAAACAACTCCCTCCCCCAGTTTGTGCACCAAAGCAGCATCTTTGCCCATTTTAGTCCCATTTATTGAAAGTGGTGCCAGAGTCCACCAAGGCAGGCAGGTGAATTGAAATTGGGGCTGCAAGGCGTGGTGTGGCCAGCAGGACCAGGGCAGTGGCTCTTCCCCTGCACCTCGAGTGCTGTGTCCAGCTCTGGGCCCTCAGTTAACAGGGATGTTGAGATGCCTGAATTCATCCAGAGGAGGGCAACGAGGCTGGAACTTGGAACACAAGTCCTGTGAGGAACCACTGAGGGAGCTGGGGTGGTTCAGCCTGAACAAAAGAAAGGTCAGAGGTGACCTTGTCACTCTCTCAACTCCCTGACAGGAAGCTGTAGCCAGGCGGGACAGTCTCTTCTCCCAGGCAACAAATGATAGAATGAGAGGACACAGCCTCAAGTTGAGTTTAAGTTAAACATCAGAAAAAGAAATTCTTCACTGAAAGAGTGATTGGGCACTGAGACTGTCTGCCCAAGGATGTGGTGGAGTCAGCATCCCTGGAAATGTTTAGAAAAAGCCTGGATGTGGCACTCAGTGCCAGGGTTTAATTGATGAGGAGCTGTTGGGTCACAGGTTGGACTTGATGTTCTCGAAGGTCTTTTCCAACCCTGTTCATTCTGTGCTTCTGTGACCCACACAACTGAGCTACCACCATCAATATTCACTTTGCAACTAACACACAAGGAGAGCCAGGCTCAAGAGGGAAAAGGAAATCAGGAACAAGCCTAAATTACATCATGGCAAAACTTCAAACTGGGTCTCTTCAGTCTTTCAAGACTGGTGGTTGTGCTAAACCAGAGCATTTATCTATGTCCATACAAGCACCCACCCAACCTACTGCTCTTTACAGGAAGAAATTTCTTTTTATAGAAGAAATTTCTTGATGTTTCATCAACAGATCAATTTACACACATCTCTGAAGACTAATTAATTAATTAATTAGACTAAGTGTTGTCTTTAGAATTAAGGCAGTGGTTCCTTTTTTGCAGCAGGCTCACTAAAATATCACAAAACCTGTAGTTTAACATCAGCTTGTCAATGAGGAAATAAAGAAACAGAACTAAACTTTTCAGATAATATTGAATAGATCTGAATGAAAGCAAGTTGTTACACAGCAAACAATGGATAAACTGCTCTGAGCCATCTATGCCCACACAGGAGACTATCAAAGGAAAAAAAACATCAGTGAAAAAGCAGAGAAGCTTCTACAACTGGTCAAAGACCACAGTTCAATAACTATTTAAGGCCAGTTTTGACAAAACTGTAATCATTGACACTGTCAGATTTCTTCCTCTGGCACAGCTGACACTTGGATTCTTTTGGAAAATCAAAGAATTTCACCTTTGTTGACACATCCTGATTTTTGGGGGAAAGCATTATGTAAGAGTGATTCTTACAAGCCTCAGAGGTCTGGTGGTTGGGAACCTGGCTGTGCTGTGCTTATGAGGAAAAACCCCAGTTAATTACACAGAAAAAGAAGGAAAGGAAGGTTTAGGAGATGTGGGAGCTGCACTCAGGTTTCCCAGTTCTCTGGGCAGTGCCATGCCCGGGGCTCCTGGTACTGGGAGCAGATCACTCCCAACATCTCCTGGTGAAAAGGCTCCAATTTACAGAAGGAATTGAAGTGCCCAGGGGAGTGGTGAAATCTGTCAGGCAGAGGGAGATGCACATTAATTCCCTGCACTGACCAGGAAGAGAGGGAACTGTGTCCTTGTCACCTGCCTCCTCTGCTGTGCCTTACAGGGGAGCACCCAGGGAAATGAGAGAGCAGGGTGGGGCACTTCTCCCTTTCCCTCCCTCTGCAAATGAGGCCCAAACCCCCTCTGAATCCTGCTTTCATTTCCAATTTACAGCAGCACAATTTAAGAAGAACAGACCAAGAAAGAAGCTTCCCCAAAGCAAAATGTTTCACGTTGGATTGGACACAGAGCGTGGATCAGATCACAACAAATCTCTTCAGTCTGCAAAACTGGAAAGGGCTCATTTTGCTTCAAAATCTGGAGATAAACCACAACAGGACAGGTGATTGCGCAGATCTGCTGCAGTCCCCTTCAACAAGAGGCACACAATGTTTTGGAAGCATTTTAATTTTGAGCTGATTTCTGTTTCCTTATGTTAGGGTTGGTTGGGGTCGTGTTTTCGAGCTCCTCCTGACTGCCAAGAGCAGCAGATTCCTCCCAAGGGAAGCCAAAATTCTCTTGTCACTGAAAAGTGAGTTTTAGAGGAGACATAAAACACTGGTAGACTGGACAGAACTCAGTGACAGAATATTTGTTTTCATCTCCAAATAAACAAGGAAGAACAGCATCTCCTCCTGGTGTAGCTCTCACATAGTCCAGGCTGGAGATGTAGAAAGAAAGACTGAGAGATGGAGAAAATGGCAGAAGAGGAGAATCCAGGGCTGGATAATTCTCAGGCCACACTGCATCTGGTTTCCCTACACAGCCTGGGACACAAGGGATCCACCAAAAATAACAATGCAGTGACTGCAATCCTGGAATTAGAGATCCAACATCACAGGATCACAGTAAATCCTTAAATTAATTTTATCTCAGAATTTGACCAAGTCAAAATTTAGTTTGAACCTCTCTTTGTTCACAAAGAACCACCTGAGCCACCTCCAAGCCAAGCTCAAACTGGAGCAGCACCACCAAACACTTCTGGCCATTGGTTTGAAACCAATTTGACACAAATTCTGATGTGTTTGTGCTGGGACCTGTTTGGCAGGGTCTGCACCAGCCCACCCTGCAGCCTCCTGGCTCCTCCACTCCCTGGTGGATCAGCTCATGCTGGAGAGCTCCCACTCCTGTGCCATGGAGCCATGGTGCTCTCCCAGGACCTGCAGGACACCAGAGTTTGCCCAGTTGTGCCCAGTGGGCTCTGACACTGCCCAACAATCCCTGAGAGCATCCTGGTCGTGGTGCTCCCTCCAGTGACAGACACTAGGGAGACTCCACGTGCCAGGAGAACCCTGCAGGAGCCCACCAAACCTCCCCTGTGGCTGTGCAGGGATCCCAGCAGTGCCAGCACAGGAGAGGTTCCTCAGGAAGGTTCCTAAGGCTTCCTGTATTCCTCCTCCCCCATTTCTCACCATTCCCAGTCTTCCCAGTGCAGTCCCACACAGCAAAGCTGAAGGACTGGGAGAGATGTTCCTCAAGACCATGGTGGGAACACAAGAGGAGCTCCAGGTCTGGGCAGGGAACCAGCCTAGGAAATGGGAGATATAAACCAGCTCCTCCACTGCCCATTTCCAGTGTGCACTGGGCCTGCACCAGGACTGAACTGGAAGAATTTCAAACACAGATGAATCCAATTCAGAAGGAAAAAAAAATTTAATGCTGTTGTAAAGAGCACCACACTTTCAATTTGTAGCCACAACAAAAGGCTTTTAAACTATTAAAGCACTGCCTTGCTGTAAAAAAAATAAAAAGGCTGCTTTATTGCAGATAATTGGCAAATCTGCCCTATCAATAGAGATGGCTGGAGAGAGGAACACACTGCACTATTTCTAGATAATTTCAAGATTTCTATTCATTTCCCACCACAACTTCTACATTTTGCCCTGAAAATTTCATTTGGATCACTCAATGAAATAACCCCAGATGCAAGTCCTGCCCAAGAACAAACCCAGCACTCCAAACCCACTGCTCCTGATTTTTCTACCAAGATGGCAATGAAATGCCCACTTAGCTTTCTGCTGGAGTGAAAAACACCCAAACCAACTCACAACTCCCTTCCTGTTGAATACAACAATGATCACATCCTATTTGCTCTGACACCAAGAGCATTCAGCTGCTGCTGGTTTCCCCTGATGGGTGCCATGAGCTGATCATTGCAGTGGCAGGTAAATACTCCAACACCTGATACCACTTGCACTGAGCAGACCCAACAACCCAACCCCAAACCCTAAAATGACCCACATTAGAGACCACACCTGCTTCATTTCATTTAGAAAGGCTGTCCAAAGCCTTGCTCTCCTGAGCACAACAGGGAGCAACAAGAAGCCTGTTGCTCACAAGGCAAATGTGCCCCTTTCCTGATTCCTTCCATCCACACCACACCTGGCTCCCAGCTCTCTCTACTCACAAACACGTTTTTCCTTCTCTGATGTTCAACAGAGCCTCTCCACCCAAATAACTCAGCTCCTTTGAGTCCATCACATTCCACTCTGCCCTTTTCTTTGGAACATTTCAGTATAGACACATGAGAAGCAGCAGCAGGAGAAAAGACAAGCTGTATTTTTCTAAATATACTTCTCCTCAATGAGTTCGGTTATTCTGGTCAGATATGGATCTAGCTGTAAAAAATTAGCCTGGAGATTCAACTTAAGCTTTACAGAGATGCATCAAAACCTTGCTGAAATGGAGCAACAATAGGTGGAATGCATAGAAAAACTGGGAAAAATTAAATTCATACACAATAGAAATATCTACTCACTAACCAAAAGTGTGGTGACTACTTTTTACTGGCAGTGATGCCCTAATGAGATGAACATTTTGCTCGTGCCCTCTCACATGAGTGAAAGCAGAAGGAGCTGGGGTTAAAAGCTGCTGCTGCCCCACGATGAATGTCTGGGAAGCAGGTGGTGGAGTGCAGAGCACATGTGGGAGGAAGCAGAGCTGGAGGCTGGGCACAGTTCTAATGAAGTGGTGCTGAAGAGGCAGACGATTTCATAAGGAGAAAAACATCAGGAAACTGGTCAAAACACAGAATCTCATCTGAAAAAGCTCCACTGTGCTGCATAGCAATAGCCAGAACAAATTTGGGGAAGAGGAGGAGGGGGAGGCTGATCTCTCTCCAGAGCCCCAGATGTCTTTATGGTTGCCTAATGACAATTATACTCAACCAATTAAGACACTGCTATCACAGTTGCATTGTTAGTAAGCCTTTGGCCCTGAGTGTTGATGGCTGTCTAATTAGTGTTTGTGCAAAGTACAACTGCAACTAATATATAAACTGACAAATACACAAAAGAAAAACTGTTAACGGGAACATTTTCCAAACAGTTGAGACTCCACTCATTCAGTCCATGGCAGCAGCAAAGACAAACTGCTTTCCTTCATGGCTGGGGTACTGCTGGCACTGCAGAATTTCACTTCAAAGCACAGGGTCAACAAGGCCCTTGCTGGGTTTCTGTTCAGACAGGATGCTGGTGCCACTCACTTCTGGTGCTGCCTCAAGAACACCCCTCCAGGGCAAGGCTCGCTGCACCAAGTCGGGCTGGTCACCAAAGACTTCTGATAAAACACACCAGAAACCAGTTCACATTTTCCATGTTTTCTCTAAAGAGTCTGCAGCAAGGAAAAGGAAGGAGAAAGAACCCCCTTTGTTTCACAGTCAGGTCTGATTTCCAGAAGGCAAAATCTGTTCGGTTTCCAGATACCTGCGGTGATCAACAAACCAAAAAAAACCAAAAAACCCCAACAACTTTGTTTCAGGCAGGCAGCGACCATCTGTTAATACTCAAAAGATTATGAAGTCCTTACAATGTCAGTGCATTTTATTGAAGTCAGTAGGAATTTTGCTGCAGTAACAGTCTCTGTTTAAATGGACGCCTGTTGATAAGCAAGTAAAATAATGAGTATTTTGCATTGTCTTGCTCCAACAAGCACCTCAGAGCTTTCATCCTTATTCCACCAAAAGCAACTCTCCAGTCCTTCATGTGTTTAATTAAGGTATCAGCCAGTGTCCCCCTCAGCAGGCTCAAGAATAAGGCCCAATTAAAGATGCAAACCCAAGCCCAAAAGCCTTCGAGCTGGCTCAAATTGCTCCTGAGCTTCATCTTCTGTCCAAGGCTCGTGTGAGACAGCAGTAACTCAACATCCAATTTCAAAACACCTCCCCATCAGAGCCATGGCACCTTGGGAGGCACCTCAATCACAATTAAAAACACTGGAATTAAAGGGATTCTAGCACCTTCTTTGTACTCCTCTGAAGTGAGGGATGAAGGATGGATTGCTCAGAAACGTCTACCAGAGGGTGAGGTGCCTCAAAGACTGGAAGAGGTAAAAGTTCCCAATTCTCCCAGGTATTTGGACACATTGATTTTGCCAACTCTAACCAACAGGTAGCTTGGCTGAGGGATCCCTTAAGGAAAGGGTTCAGGAAAAACTAATGGTAGCAGAAAAGAGCTACTTCACATGGCAAAAAAAGGAATATAAATAGAACACAATGGCCAAAAATAAAACGCAAATGGAACAGGGAAGAGAAAATTTTCTATTACATAGCAGAAAGCTACACCATAAAACACAAGGAAAAACAGATGGGGGTAAACCAAAACCAGAGTTTGAAACAATCCTAATGCTGGTAGAGAATGTAGAGTAGAAAATTAATCTCCCTGATTTCATCCAAATGTTCTTTTGGGTTGCTTGATATATGAGTGCAGCTATGAAAAATGTGACTAATGTGTCCCAAAATGGATCTGGAAGCACTTTTAGATTTAGCATGTAGGAAATCCATTCTGAGCATCCTCATGATCAGTTCCCAAACTCTTCTGCTGGGAACCCGACTTCCAATTTACCAACCCACGCCCATCTGTGGACCCCTCACAGAAATGGAGCTGCAGAGAGCTTCTACCTTCATTTTTAGGGCTTTATTTGGGAAATTATCCCTCGAGAAAGTGGGTTAAGCTGCTGGAGTGTGTAGTTCTGCAGCTTAGCACTGTTATCTGTAACAAAATTAACATTTCACCATCCTCACTGCTTCTGCCTCACCTTCTATATTAAGTGCATGCAAATGTCATACCAAGGGAACAGAAACAAGCCAAAGGGTTGTATTGTAAGGAAAACATTTTAATGAACATTTATAAAGGCAGCAATTAGAAAAAGCCAAACCATTTCTAGTAATTTGATTTTTAAGGCAAAGAATCTCCCATCCCTCAGCTCAAGGTTCCAGTGGCTTGCATCAGCCCAGGCCCATTAATTAAAGCAGCTGCTCTACCAAGGAAACAAATTACTGTGTGTACAGGAGAAAAAAAAAAAATCTTCTCCATAAGAATTCAGGAGGAATTATGATGCAATTTGGGAAGGCTGTGCTCCATCAGCCCTATTATGTCACAAAGGACAAACCACAGATAAAACAATGGCTCCAGTTGCAGGCAGAGGTGAGAAAACACCATTTGAGGATGCTGGAAATTGATCTGTTTGCTCGTTAGAAGGAACTCAAACTGCAACACGCTGCAAGCAGCAGAGAGGAGAGGCATCAGCTGAACTCCAGGCACTGATGGTGACAGCCCAAAGAGGAAAAACATAATCTTCAGGAAGTTTAGTAGAAAGAAGGATGGGTTTGTCTGGCCTTAGTAGAAAACCAGGATTTACAAGCTCAAAATTACTGCCTGTGCCTGGGAACACTGAAGGCATCACTGAGCACATCCCTGCAGCAGCAAAAGCCACAGGTAAAGCACAAACTCCAGGGCCAGGCAGGTTGGAAAAGCAGCTTCCACAAAGAGTCAGATCAGGCTTCTACTCTTGGTTTCACCTGAAAGGCTTTTTTCAGGAGCTGACAGAAAAGCCAACCTGGCTGTCACTAACACAACCTTACCTAAGCCCCTGGTCATCTGTCACCCGACCCCTCTGAACTCATGATGTCATTTCTGTGTTCAGCCTCCTCAGGGTGACTCACGTGGAAAAGAGGAGCCCTGACACTGCTCCTTAACAATGACAAGAACGAGTGAAGAGAGCACAAAAGGTTTGGGGAAGGTTGAAGAAAAAAGCAATTATTTTCACCTTCTGCTTTGTTTGACATCTTGGCTCGAAGTCACTGGGAGGGGAAGGAGAAATATATGAAAGTTGTGCCATCATATAAGTGAAATTTAGGCAATTAAACAAGGCAGGGGTTTACTGAGGCTATTTCAAGTCTTCAGTTTGTTAACTTCGATTCATTTTCATTACTAATTAATATTTTGGTTTCCTCGGGTCTGCACACTGAATTAAGATGCAAGAGCTAATAATAAATACCTTGAGAATAACCCACAGGCCCTATAGCAAGAAATCCAAATTAGATGAGAGTTGACATGAAGTTTTAAAAAGTGCAGGAAAGCGTTTTCAAGCCTTTCGGGCTAGTTTCACACATCATTATGAAACTGAACAGAATGGCAAGCCCAGCTTCTAAAAAGTCATTTGCAGGTCACCTTTGAGCAGGAGCAAAGTGGAGTGGGAGGTGGTGAAAGAGAACAAAGGAACTCACCATAAAGGAGCAGCTACTTGTGTGTAGGTCTTGCTCAAAATGACTTAAACTGAAAGGCCAAATTGTTTGTGAGTGCTCCTACAAGACTCACCAGAATGAAGACCACTGTATAAAACCATGTCAGGATTTAGGATGTCAGCATGAAAAAGAAATGTCCAGATTCCCTTAACGAACCAGACAGGATATTTAGGAATTCCTTCCTTAGCTTCTCATTTCCTTTATCAAGCATCACTTGAAACACCACCAGTGCCAGGTGTGCTCCACCCTGAAAAGGGAGGAAATGTGAATCTGTTGGTTTATCAGGGCAATCAGCAGATGAATCTCACCAGTCCTAACTCCTCAAATCTCAAGGAAAGCTGGCAGTACTTAGTGGGGAAGGAGAAAACATCTGAAATGAAAATTTCAAGATAACCCAGGGCTGATTTCCCAGTCTGTAAGAGGTGCAGGGACTCCTCACAGCATCTGCTAAATCAGTTTGTGGCCAAGCTCCTCACTAACAGGCCACCACTCAGTCACGGAAAACTGAAGAAAAAAGAAAGGAAAAGATGGTACTTTATAGTTCTGGATCTTGGCAAGGTTGGTCTGACTCTGGGCCTCTTCTGTTTATCTATTTTCAGAGCCACCAGCAGCAGCAGTGAAGCCACAGGGCTTGTTCTGCAAGCACTAAAAAATTAACACATCCCCCTCAGAGCCCACTTGGTGTGGTTTTAGGGGTGAGCTGTGAGGGGAGATGGGCACCACCAGCACATGGCAAGTTCACCACAGGGCTGAGGACCAGCCACAGGTGAGTATTTCAGAGCCAGTCAGGCAGCAGCAGCCTCACAAGGTGCCATGGGCACGTCACACCATGGGACCCTCTGGAATGACAAGGTCAAACAAGGACCAGATGCATGTTCTGGGATCACTCTGTCCAGGAGGACACAACTTCTGACTAGGCTGCCAAAAAAACAAAAAAAAGAAAGAAAAAAAGTAGCAAAAAAGTAGCAGTTTTACTCTCTGAACATGCATTTGCTTTAAAAACCCCTAGATAAATCCAGATTTTAGTAAGAGAAAGTGAAGCAATCCAGGCACTCTGCACAGTAAATGACAGCATTAGGCACAGCGAGCCTCATCACCAGTAGGAATTTCTAAAAGCCAAGCAAGCAGCTATATAATTGCTTTAAGTAAGCTCTGACTTAGGGCTGAAACTCCATTTCAATCGAGGGTGAGGGGGAGAACATCATCCCTTTAGAGAAGATCCTTCGAGACGTGTAACTGTAGAAAGGCTGGCGAATACAACATTGATTGGGAGTGAGGTAACCACAAACACCACTGGCTCAAATGAAAAGGGATTCAGGGGCTGACCCAGAAAACAAGCCTCGTAACCACCGGGATGAAATTTTAATGACAAACACAAGAAGCTCTGCGTGCAGGCCAGATTGAATTATCTGATGTCAGGCTCGCACAAAGGGGAGCTGCTCGCAGCCACCTTCGGCTCCCAGCTCAGGTTGCACTTAATCAATCCTTGATACTCTGCCATCTCCTGGCTTCAGCCTGGGCAGCAGCGTGGGGAACAGTGGAGAGTGCATGGAACAGGGGGATTTCTCTGCCTGGTGTACCTTTGCTCCCTCCACAGATTAATAAAGAGCTGCTCCTGAAGCAGTTCAAACTGTGCCTCTCTAAATCACACCGGCAGCTGCTGGTTTAAGTCGCTCTGCCCACAACCTGTATAAATTCCCTTTCAGAAAGACTAAAAAGCTCTACAGCAACTAAAATAAAAGTGATTCCACTTTGCAGCAGAGTTTGAAGCAGGACAGCGAAGATAACAAGATCACACCTAGCACAGCACAGGTTCAAATCAATCAGTGATTCCAGGCTTGCTCCCAGATTCCCAAACACACCAACCCCAGCATTCCTGCTCACTCCAACTAGAACTCCTCTCAGCCCAACTTGGCTGCTGCCAGAAAAAGAATTAAAGATGTTTCTATAAATACATCAACAACAAAAGGATTGCTAAGGAGAATCTCCATCTTTATTGGATCAGGGAGAAACAGTGACAAAAGATGAGGAAAAGGCTGAGGGAATTAAGGCCTTGTCCTCAGGGTACCTGGGCTGGAAAATGGGGACAGGGAGCAGAATGAAGCCCCCATGATCCAAGGGGAAATGGTTGGCATCCTGCTGCAGCACTTAGGACACACAATTCCATTGAGGGGGGTGGGATCCACCCCAGGGTGCTGAGGGAGTGGGGCAGAGCTCACCCAGACCCTTCCCAGCAGGGAGGCCATGGACTCTCCCTAGACAGGGGGCTGAAGTCAGCAATCGTGGTGCCCATCCAGGAGCTGGGCTGGAGGGAGGATTCAGGGAAATGCTGGCCTGCCAGCCTGACCTCAGTGCCAGGCAAAGTTCTGGGACAGAACAGCACCAGGGCAAAGTGCTGGGTCCTACCCTGGGCCACCACCACCCCAGGGAATGCCAGAGGCCTGGGGAGGAGTGGCTGCACAAGGTGGACAAGGCCCTGGGCGTGCTGGTGACAGCAGCTGGTCACCAGCCCAGCTGTGCAAGAAGGCCAAGGGCACCTGGGCTGTCCCAGGGCACTCCTGGGGCACCTCCAATCCTCTGCCCAGTTCTGGGCCCCTCAGGACAAAAAGGACCTTGAGAGGCTGGAGCACCAGGAGTGGCTGAGGGAATTCTGATCAAAAAACCTGAAAACTGAGCAGCCCTGAGCTCCAGTGCAGCAACCTGAGACAGAAGACAGGTGATGGCCCAAGCCACTGGACAGAAAAACCTTGGGAAATGCCTCACAGCTCTGGATTAGCAGCATCAGGCCTTGCAAACTCACACACCAGCTTAGCTCAGACACACAGGGCCCTCTGTAATCACTGACTACTCCCATGCAAAGCTGAGCACACAAGTGTTTGTGAAACGGGAGAGAGAATCATTAAATGTAACAGATAATTGGTATTTATACTGAGAGGAGAATTGACTTTGTAAACCTCAGCTATTAAATTACTTCTTCAGTACTGAAAGAATGCAACAGTTTGCTATTGATCACCAGATTCATTACACTTTTATGACAAATTTGAAAGCACAATGCCATTAAGTACAATTTTATAAGCTGGGAGAGACAGGGGAGGGTTATGGTTGGATTTAAAAAATAAAAACACAGCAAACAACAAAACCCCAACAAATTCCTCAATATCCTAAATACTTACCAAATGCACATAAAGTATTTCCCTGCACAATTTGCTGATGCCCTTGGAAGTTTTAGTTATAACTTGAACACTCCCTTGTTTGATATTTACCATTTAACTAATTAAGAGACAAAGCAGAGTTCAGGACAAGCAGTAAACAGCAAAGGACATAATATAATTTTTATGTTCTAATACTCTGAACTTTTCATTTACTAACCAGGTAAATTCAAACAACTGAATTCTAACTTCTTCGTGCTGTTTTATCAAATATATGCTCATAGCTTCATAAAGAGATAATTCATTTTTTAGAGAAATTACTGGGAAGTCATTCAAGTGAACATCACTTTTTTCTACAGGATACACACATGCAAACTTCCCTCAGTGGTCTCTTACCTGCACACCTACTTTGCAGGTGAATTATTTAATTGTACCACACCCCTGGTAAATTCACCAACATGAAAAGGGTGTGTGCAACTGTCAGAACCCAACTTCTGTAATACCCCAAGCCAAAATATGGAGTATTTGAGTTTCATATGCAGGATTCATAACCTTTGTTTATTAACACTAGCAGAAATGTAATTTAATCTGCATAACTCCTATCCACTGCCTGTTTGGATATAAATACAATGGGGAAAATGAAGGAAAAGAAGAGCTGGAGGTTTTGGCAGTAGCATGGAGACAACTGGGTTTGCTGGCTGATGGTTTAGAGTCCTGCTCTCAGCTACCCAAGAGCATTCCAAAGCATTTCCATGAATTAAGAGTTTTCCAGGCATCTTTCTTATAACCAGTCTGTGAATTTTAAAGTATTTCAGAAGCAGTTTTCTCTAATCCCACACCATTAACATGAAGTGCTACCACACAACACTGAACTCTGGTATGTCAAGGACAACATCCCAGCTCCCCAGGACATCATAATTTTCATTTACTCATGTGATTTCTGGAGGGTTACTAATTACTGAACCCGTGAAATCCAAACAGAACACAGTAAAGCCTCACACTTACTGACAGAATCACTGTAACCTCTTCTAAAAATTTGTGAGTCTCTTAAAATTGTATTTAAGAGTATAAACCACATGAATAGCTTATCATTAAACCAAGGTCCAGAAAACTCCTGTATTAGGAAAAGATAAGTTTGAGTTTATCTATTCTGAGTGGGTTATTTTCCTCCCAGGATGTCTTTTAAGTAAGAATGGAGAAAAGTAACAGTCCTTCTGAGGTTACTTTTGTGCTGTGACAAGATATCCTTGTGATTAAGAGATTTTTATGGAGAAACATAAATAAACGGGATTTTTTCAGTAGATGTGTAAAATGTTTAATATATTCTGGGTGCCTCCACAGCAAAACAATAGATGGAGTTCATCAGAAAGCACCTGAGTTTTTACAAGGACTACTTGTACATGAGAGAACTCTTGAATAGTTGCATGAAAATTTGAACTGCTGAGGTAAACAGAGATAACCACCCTTATCAGTCACTTAAGGACAGCCTGTCTCAGGAACTGCAGGTGAATCCATTCTTATGCTTCAAACAACAGCTGCTTTTGAATTTATGAAAAGAAGCACCGGAGATGGTGAAGGTGGAGTGAGCCTTACACAGACTGGTGAAGATGGAGTGAGCCTTACACAGACCGGTAAGGATGGAGCAAGATTTACACACTCTGTTAAAGGTGGAGTGAGCATTACACACTCTATAAAAGGTAGAGTGGGCATTACACACCCTATAGAAGATCAAGTGAGCATTACACACACTATAAAACGTAGAGTGGGCATTATACACCCTATAGAAGATGGAGTGGGCATTACAAACACTACAAAAAGTGGAGTGAGCATTACACACACTATAGATGATGAAGTGGACATTTCACACCCTCTGGGAGGCACAGTGGGCATTACAGACCCTATACAAGGTGGAGTGGGCATTACACACTCTGTAGAAGATGCAGTGAGCATTATACACCCTACACAAGATGCAGTGGGCATTACACACCCTACAGCAGATGCAGTGGGCGTTACACACCCTACAGAAGGTGCAGGGGGCATTACACACCCTACAGCAGATGCAGTGGGCATTACACACCCTAGAGCAGATGCAGTGGGCATTACACACCCTACAGCAGATGCAGTGGGCATTACACACCCTACAGAAGCTGCAGTGGGCATTACACACCCTACAGCAGATGCAGTGGGCATTACACACCCTACAGAAGGTGCAGTGGGCATTACACACCCTACAGAAGGTGCAGTGGGCATTACACACCCTACAGCAGATGCAGTGGGCATTACACACCCTACAGAAGGTGCAGTGGGCATTACACACCCTACAGCAGATGCAGTGGGCATTACACACCCTACAGCAGATGCAGTGGGCGTTACACACCCTACAGCAGATGCAGTGGGCGTTACACACCCTACAGCAGATGCAGTGGGCATTACACACCCTACAGAAGGTGCAGTGGGCATTACACACCCTACAGCAGATGCAGTGGGCATTACACACCCTAGAGCAGATGCAGTGGGCATTACACACCCTACAGCAGATGCAGGGGGCGTTACACACCCTACAGCAGGTGCAGTGGGCATTACACACCCTACAGCAGGTGCAGGGGGCAGTGCAGCCCGTGCTGCAGGCGCAGAGGGCCGTGCCCAGCCCGTGCTCACCCAGCCATGACCAGCCCGTCGCAGCAGTGGACGTCGCACAGCACCCGGCCGGGCTCGTAGCGCAGCTGGCTCACGGCACCCACGCGGTTCTGCAGAGAGGACACAACGGCGGTTGGTGCTCCCGTTCCTTCACCCACCAAAACCCACTGCTGGGACACTCCCAGCTGTGCTGCTGCTGCTGACAGAAGACACATCTAGCCCAAACCCCCCCCAGCAGTTTTCAGCTGCAAAGCACAGCACCAACTCTCCTCTCCCACTTGCTCGAACCAGGTTCCCATTTTTCCCCAGCACCTGGACTCCCTGTGGAGTCCTCCCGTTTTGAGGAGGCTGAAACCTGATCTTACTCTCCTTGTGTTATCTCCTCCCTTGACCCAAACCCTAAGACTCCTCCCCTGAATATCTGACTAAAACCCACGACCCTGCCCCTTCTCTGGCTCTCTTTGTCCTCACCCCCTCCCCAGCCTGGGATGGAGGGAATAAAAATGGATTCTCAAGCTTAAGAAAGAGACTTGTCCCGTTTGCTTCCCTGCCAGTGGCTGAACCTCCCTGGACACAATGATCACTGCTGCCACACACACTGCAACAACCCCCCAAGGAAATCCCCTCTCACCTTCCAGTTGGTTTTCAGCATGTGCTCCCTGGCTCTGCAGTTTTTGAGGGCGAGCTTCCAGCAGGAATGGTCGGAGATGCTCATGTCCAACAGGTATCCCTCCTCCTGGCACAGCCGGTACCACAGCACTTCATCTTCTGCAAGGATTTTCCACGTCCTGCTGACCTAGAAATCAATGTTTACATATGGATCTCTCACAAATGTATAAGGAAAAATTAGATTTAATACGAAATATTAAATAGTAGCTGAAATATAAACACATAAATTTATACAGGCCTGTACTAAGATGAAAGTCTTACTCAAACAAATATATTTGTTCACTCTTTATGGACCTGAGTGTATAAAATCCCCAGAGCTTTAACAAAAGGCTTGTTTTCTGTGGGTTCTTCAGGAAATAACTGAGTTTATACTCCACTAAAACTCCACATAATGTGGACACCAGTTTAGTGGCCACACTGTCAACCTGAAATATCAGTGCCTGAAAAATCTTGACAGGGCAAGCAACAAGAAAACAATTAAGAGAGAATTTTGAGCGTAGAGCAAAAATATGAATTTATTTTCATATCTGTAGCTAAGAAACCCTCTCAGATCACAGCACCACATCTCTGAAGTCCCACCGACAATGCCTGCTAGAGGTATGACATTAGTGATTTATAACCTATTGTATTACAGTATGCATAAATAGGAATGAATTATTAAGTTTTTCAAGCAGCCTCAAGTTGCTGCCCATTCCAGAGAGAACAGCTTCATCACAATCAATTGTGGGCTCAGAATTAAAGATTCAAGAGGTAAGAGCCAACTTAAGTAGCTTTTTTTTCCCCTCTGTAATTCTTAATTTAAAAAAACAGACGTAACCAATGAAAGCCACGACCGGTGAAAGCAGCAATCAATTGTGCTGTTTCTAAAAAGATTAAAAGAACCTTCTGAGACTGACATCATTTTCAGTAAGTTACAATTAAGCATCTAATGT
Organism: Phylloscopus whistleri; assembly: GCA_017589585.1. NCBI lineage: Eukaryota > Metazoa > Chordata > Aves > Passeriformes > Phylloscopidae > Phylloscopus > Phylloscopus whistleri. The sequence goes on along the minus strand of JADMLD010001548.1, from coordinate 7,332,256 downwards.
TCATTTCAGTCCCCAGATTATGCCAAGAATCCAAGCCTCCCATAGACACAAACTCTCCCAGGACCATCTCTTTTTATTTATTTGCCATTTTTTTCCATAGTCACACACATAAAAAATGTTTAATACGATGAAAGAAGGGGTGATCTGAATAACCTGCAAGTGTTTTTAAGATCTGAGACCTACAAAGAAGAGCAGTGCTCAAACAGGAATATCCAAATGCAGCAAAATGAATGTCTTAATCACCCAGAGACCTCAGTGCAAACTGGCAGAGGGAGACAATCCCCTTCCATCCTCTGACAAAGGAAACAACCTGCACAGGGCAACAATAATAACACCCTGAAATGACAGAGCCAGCACTGAGGCTCCTCCAGCAACACACATCGCCCTGGAACCAAAGTGCTGAGTGCTCCTGTCCCTAGAGGGACACACTCAGCAACTTCAAAAGCACCAAAAAGAGGCAATCCCAAATCCAAACCATTAGGAATTTGCTCTCAATTTGATTTGAAAGGAGGATAAATATCTGTGTTATTGCTCCAAGAATACAAAAAAAACAAAAAACAACCAAAACCCACCCCAAAGCAGCTTTCTGCTGACACACCAAAAGAGCAGCTGTGGTGCAGGAGTGGAGCTCCCCAGGAAGAACCTCTGCCCCCTCCCCAAACAGCAGCACATTTTCCTGACAGGGACAGGCTGAGCACACGCACAGGGAAGCACAGCCAAACCAGGCCAGCTTTTGCCTTGCTCTCCAAAAGAAAAAATCAAAAATAAACACACACCTTTCAGTCTGCCAAAACAGACAGTATTGCACAGACCTTTCAAGTTTCAAGGTCTTAAAAGCATTTTATAAAGACAGTAAAACAAAAGAAAAGCGGGGAGGGGGAGCTACATAAAATTTCGACTGCCTTTTCAACTTTCAGGGAGAATAAAGATCCTATCCTATCCTGATTTTTTTTCAATCAAATTACAGCAAACCCTGCTGCTTTACAAGCCTGAATTTCCAAAGGGTCCCTAACCCAGCCTTTTCTTACAGCCCCAAACTCGCATGCCAATCCCTTGTAAAACCCCACTGAGCGAGGCTCAGCTGCACGAAATCACTAATAAAGAGTCTCAAGCATTTCACTTTACAGCACCACTGTGAGCTGCAGCATTAAAACCAGCCATTGGCTTCAAGTCAGCTTTATTAGATCTGCTTGACTTGGAGTTTCAGGTGAGGCCCCAAAAGCCAGGGCGTTATGGCTTTATTTACATGCACCCAAAGGCTGGGTGCTGGAGAGGGGCTGAGATGTGCAAAGCTCTTGTTAAAACTGTTTCCAAATCTGAACTGCACAGCAACTCCAGCAAGGATCAATGACAACATCTTACAGACTTGTATATAGATTTGGAGTCCTGAATTTAATTTTGTCTTCAGTGTTCCTATTATCTTTTTACAACTGTTCTCAGCAAAGAAAGTTTGGGTTCCCCTGAGCTCCACACAGGGACAGTTTTATATTTTATAGTTCAGCAAGTAATAATGTTCTGAAGGACTTCAAAGGCTTTTGCTGACATAGGCTTTGCTATTTGGTTTTGCCTCTGGGGGATATTTCCCCCCCTAAAAACCCCACCTCTTCCATCAAATCCAAAATTTCTTCTAATCCCATCTAAATCAACTGGCTCAAATCCTAATGAAGGTTTATTCATCCCTCTGCATCTGATAATGGTTTTTATTTCACTAGGTTTATTTTCTTCCCCAGACACACAAAGGCAGAGTCAAGGCTCATTTGCTGAGACCAGGGGCCTCAATTAGAACTAGCTGGACTTTGAGCTCAGTACAAAAAATAGTGCCAAGTATTTAATCCAAAGCCATTCTGATGGAAGCTGCTCATCTTTTCTGTTCACAGCCCTGAGTACAAAATGTTCTGGGCTGGAAGCGACCTAAAGACCACCCAGTGCCACCCCCTGCCATGGGCAGGGACACCTCCCACTTTCCCAGGCTGCTCCCAGCCCCAATGTCCAGCCTGGCCTTGGGCACTGCCAGGGATCCAGGGGCAGCCACAGCTGCTCTGGGCACCCTGTGCCAGGGCCTGCCCACCCTCCCAGGGAACAATTCCTGCCCAATCTCCCATCCAGCCCTGCCCTCTGGCACTGGGAAGCCATTCCCTGTGTCCTGTCCCTCCAGCCCTTGTCCCCAGTCCCTCTCCAGCTCTCCTGGAGCCCCTTCAGGCCCTGGCAGGGGCTCTGAGCTCTCCCTGGAGCTTCTCCTCTCCAGGTGAGCACCCCCAGCTCTCCCAGCCTGGCTCCAGAGCAAAGGGGCTCCAGCCCTGGGAGCAGCTCCTGCTCTGGTCTCGCTCCAGCTGCTCCAGGTCCTTCCCATGTTGGGGACCCCAGAGCCAGGGGCAGCTCTGCAGGTGGGGTCTCAGCTGGGCAGGGCAGAGGGGCAGAATCCACCCCTCCTTTCCTGCTGCCCAGGGCAGGGATATCCTTATCCATCCATTTCTCTGCTCTCTCTGGGAATCACAAGGAGGATGGATGATGGCTTTTACCCATAAACAATCCTGATGCAAAACCATGCCCAAAAAACCACACTCAATTTTCTTTTTGTAAATGTATAAACACTAAAGCCTCAACAGTTTGAAAATCCCAGAAGCCCTGGAGGCAAGCAGCTGAAATTCTTGATTTATGCATGACAATTCATTCCTAAATTCCTAGAAACAGTCTCCCTTGCCCCAGATACATACACAATTCCTGTGTTGGTAAACACTTCTAAACCTTCTCTACGATGAAAACCTAGCAGGTCAAGGGAATTTCTCACTCATCTGCTCAGAAACAAAACTGCCAAAATTCAGTGCTGCTGAATTCAAACACATCCCCTCATCACCAAGCTGAACCACAAAGGCCATGTCCCCAGGCCATGGGTAGAATTGATGCATCTACACTCTCAGCCCCAAATCACACAAGGACATTTCAGTTTGTCACATCTGTGGTGTCCCAGGGGACTGTTTTTCCTTTCCCTCTACACCCTGACCAGGAGGAAGGAGTGACTGTTCCCAAACCTGCTCACACTCACAGGAGAGTCACTCATTGTAGAGAGATTTCTGCCAATGGTCAGAACACAATCAAAAAGTGCTCACAGGGCAAAATTCTGCATTGCTCTGGCCTGTTCTGTGCTACATGGAGCCCTGGATACTTTTCTCTTGAATTCCAAACGTGGGATATCAACAGGGATTGGTCTGGTGGATGCTACTGAATGTCACCCCCCCCTGCTGCAGAGCCAGCAGAGCTCAGGCACTGAGGACTTTTATTTCCAGGCTTCTGTATTTCCAGTGCCACACAGACAGGTTGTGGTTTACAGTACTAATTCCAAAAATCAAAGGAAAGCTGTGGGGGAGTGAGGGAGAGGGAAATATCAAGGTGAAATTAAAGTTCTCCAGACAGTCTGTGGTGTGATTAAATCTCAGAGAGGCTCTGCAGTCAGGCTCCTTTCGTGTTAGTTGGTTACCAATTTGGCATAAAGAACTAAGCAAACAGGTTTTCTCCAAAGGCACTCACATAGATAATGATGCCAATTCCACCAACTGGCCCAATTTCACTGAAATCCCAAGGCACCTTAATAAAAAAAACCTTTCTAGGATAACACCATAAAGCAGCAGGGTTTTCCATGGAACAGAAGAGGGCTCCCCCCCTTCAAAAACAAAACCATCAAGAGAAAAATGAAAATGCTATTTAATTTTATGGCTCTGCTTTTTATTTGAACAGTTAAAAAAGAAGCCAGCTCTGCACTGGATATTCATCTGATTGGGAGAGCCCTGTAAAACACTGGGCACTTGCTCAGCTACCTGTCAGCTGCCACAAAGAACAATGACTTGGGAAGAGGAGAATGAGAAATGTGGAAAATTGTGTGTGTTAAAATACATCTTATGAGAACAGGTTCAAGCTAAAAAGCAAAGTGAAGGGGAGGGAAATCCAGTGCAGCCCCAAGCACGGGGAAAAGGAACAGCCCTACAGCAGCCAATCTTTTTACTATGCCATGAGGTAAACTGATCATGCCTAAGGAAGGGGGGGAAAAAGAGTGAAAGAATAACCTTAAACTAATCTGCTTCAAAAATGCAACCCTGTTCCCTGTCATGGGCTGTGGCCTTTACTGATGACATACCTCTACCCCAACGGACAGAAACTTGAGCATATCTGAAAACTTCCCTGTCCTGGACAGCATCAAAAAACAATCCTAGAGAATTCTGCCCTCTGCAAGAGCAGTCTTGCAGGAGGAATTAATTTTCTTTAAACACTCCCTGTTCCTAAAAGGCATTAGCAAGTCAAAGATTTAAGCAATAACCACTTGTAGCTATTTAACACTACTCATACTGAACATTAAAAGCCCAATTTCCTTCAAAGCCTGGGCTATTTGCAGAATATCTGAATTTAGTTTACCATCCTCAACAGACCCTGTGAGGGGTGTCTGTCACTTCTCAGTTTTCACACATTAACATTTTTTCCTCCACTCAAACCATGCCCTAGACTGTCTGTAACACCAAGAACGGTTTTGGTTGGATTTTTGTGAAGTTGCAAGATGTGCTTCGTATATAAGAGTTAATGAACACCAGCCTGGAACCCTAAACAGTGACCATAGGAGAAGCTGGAATTATATCCACAATATTCTGCTTGATTTCACAGGGTGATCAGCACTTGCCAATAAAGTTTGCTTTGAAGACTCATTCAGAGAGGAGGTTCATCATTCTGTGTGTGAAGAAAGGAAATAAAGAGGCCCAACAGTGTGGGCTGAACAACCCTAAGCAGAATGAGGTGAGAGTGAGTGTTTCAGTTAGTAAAGTTCTGGAAGAGCCAGGCAGTTTACAACTACACATAAATTATGGGCCAGGTCTGAGTACAGACTGCTGAGAGCATTATCTGGAAGTATCAGAAAAGAAAAATATAAACCCCTTGCAGGGCTGGGGGGAGGAAATCGGGGTCATTTAAGAATTTAGCCTCACGTGGAAATACTACAGACAAAAATTACTACTCCAGAGTCTGTGGTTCAATCCCACACTGGAAAGGGGGAGGAGCAGCTCTTGCCATGCCCTTAGCACTGCCAAGTGCTGAGTTCTAAATACTGCAAGACACTCACCTGAATCAAAAATGCTTCAGAACACTCACTTGAATCAAAATATCTTTGTACTACTTATTTTCAATTTTAAGGCTTCGCTGCTGCCCAAGCCACAGATGTTTTATTTCACTCTGCTCAAGTGCAGCTGTAAATCCAGCTCATGAACATTACATTTTCAACATTCAGCTTTGGAACCATCTCCTGTGAGTGAAAGCACAACCAGCTGAGTTCCTTGGGCTGCCACCCCACTTCCCTACATCAAAGTGTCTGGTTTTTCACTATTTCTGCCAGTTCTAAGTGGTATCAGAGCAGCAAACTGCCAGCAGCACCTACCTGAGCACACCTGCCCAGCTCAGCCTTGCCCAGGTACTGGAATATCTTCAGTGCCAGCTCATAAGGCAGCTGCACGTCGAAAAAAGGAACCTCATTGATTTCATTCTGCAAAGGAAAAAGAAGAATATCATTGGTGAGGCTGGTTTAACACACAGTTTGACAGCAGAAATTACCATGGTATGGAGAAGGAGTGGTGTGTCCTCAGGGCCACCACAGCTCCATGAAAACATCAGCAGCTCTTCTGCCTCTGCCCCCTTTCATGGCCCTCCAAAGGGCAGAGAAAGACAAGACACAAGTTCTAGTAAAATAGTCTGGCTAAAGTGCCAAAAAGACCCAACAAACAAGCACTTTGAAGACATATGCCCATTATTAATTTCACTTGCAAGATTTCAATCCCATATGATGGAAAAATTAACAATTTTTTTAAATAAAATTGAATGGAGATGATGTTGGTTTCCTTCATTACCAACATAAAAATGTCTTTGTAATATGAAATGTTCCTCCTTTAACTGATTGAGCACCTCAAACAAAAATTTGAAACCAAATCCATCAATTTAAGCTAACAGCTAAATGCAGCACATGGATTTTTCCTAGATGGATTTTGTTTGGTTTAATTACATAATTATTATAGCTTCTTTCTGCAGTAATCACAACAAGATTTATCTTCTCTCTTATCCTGTTGGGATATTCAAAATTTTTATACTCTATAATAGAGAAGGAGCTAAATCAGCTGATTCTGACCATTTCTATGTCACCAGTTTTGCTCTCCAGTGTTTTGTCTGGTTTCTGTCCCCCCCAGGTGCTCCTGATCACTGTCTATCCATCCTCATGCACAAAATCAGCTGCTCAGTTAAAACTCATCTCCATTGTTTGCCTTCAGAAGCTCAGGCATCCCACAGCAGGATCATCTCCTGTCTTTGGCACTTCCCTTACCCTGGTACCTTTGTTTCGTTGTAGGTCTCTCCTACAACTGCTCCTTCTCACTCAAATCTGGGCCATTTGCAGCACCAAAGTAGAAGAGAAGGGATACCCTGGGTTTATTCAGAGCAGTTACTCATGGAAATCACAGTACAACGTGGTGGTGTGGTTTTTAAAGCAGAAGATATTCCACACTAGGCAAGTGTTTGGACAACACAAATACGGGCAATGTTCCCATCAGGTCTTTCCAGCAACAAAACATCACTTCACACAGACTGGAACCTCCCACTTGCTCTAAGGTTACTCAAAGCAGGACCTGCAGCCAACCCTGCTGCTCCCCTCCCTCCTCATCCACAACTTCCCTGCACAAACAGCTCCTTCCCCTGCCCCGTGCTGGGGCCGCTGGCTCCGCTCCCCGCCGCGGACCCGCAGGAGCTGTTTTGCTTTCGAGTGCTGCAAATCCCACCCCTCTCCAGCAGGGACCCCAAGGAAAACACAACGGGAGCCTCTCCACGGCCACATGCAGGCAGGCCCCGAGCTGGCCAGATGTGATCCCGACCAGCCACGGCACTTACTGGGTGGAGCATTTTACAATGGGGTGTATGCTTTGGGGATGTATGCTTTGGGGTGTATGCTTTGGGGTGTATGCTTTGGGGTGTATGCTTTGGGGTCTATGTTTTGGGGTGTATGCTTTGGGGATGATTGCTTTGGGGTGTATGTTTTGGGGATGATTGCTTTGGGGATGTATGTTTTGGGGTGTATGTTTTGGGGTGTATGCTTTGGGGATGTATGTTTTGGGGATGTATGCTTTGGGGGTGTATGCTTTGGGGATGTATGTTTTGGGGATGTATGCTTTGGGGGTGTATGTTTTGGGGATGTATGTTTTGGGGATGTATGCTTTGGGGGTGTATGCTTTGGGGATGTATGTTTTGGGGATGTGTGCTTTGGGGATGATTGCTTTGGGGTGTATGTTTTGGGGATGATTGCTTTGGGGATGTATGTTTTGGGGTGTATGCTTTGGGCATGATTGCTTTGGGGATGTATGTTTTGGGGTGTATGCTTTGGGGATGTATGCTTTGGGGATGTATGTTTTGGGGTGTATGCTTTGGGGATGTATGCTTTGGGGATGATTGCTTTGGGGATGATTGCTTTGGGGGTGTATGCTTTGGGGATGATTGCTTGGGGATGTGTTAATGGCTTATTAGCAGAAGATACTTTCTTGGAGGGAGGAGGGGTGGTGAAAGAGAGAAGAAACGCTGTTTCACCTGGTTTTAACAGTTGGCTCATTATCAGAAGGTATCTGCTCTCCTCTTCTCTTAGAGTTACAAGAGATAAAGAAAAAACCCCACCTTCTTAACTGCTTTTAACAGATGAAATAGAATACACATTTTTGGTTCCATAACCCAAGACATTCCAGCTGCCCACACAGATCACAGCAGCCCTTGGGCAGGGATTGTGAGCTCCAGGCTTATGGGCTCAGCACCAACGGGGCTCTAGAGGAAAGGAGGGGAAAAGAGCAACAAACAGCCAGGCAGGCTCTTTATAAACTGAGCTGTGAGAGGGTTTATACCCTGCTTCAAATAAACCCAGAAGTGACTTTTTTTCTTTTCTTTTTCTTTTTTTTTTTCTTTTTTTTTCTTTTCTACTTTAGTGCTGCAAAGGGGTCCAAGTTAAAATGAAGAGTGGCTGTAGAAGAGACCCACAAAGAAACAAAGGGATGGGGGTTAGGAAAGGGCCAGGAGGCTGGGGATGATCCCGATTTGGGAGCTGCCTGAGGTGCTGAAGGCACAGCACAAACGCATACTGATCCCCCTCTAATGCAATCCTAACATTAGGGGCAGATCCAGGTCTTCCCACACCCCCAAAATTCCCGCAGCTTGTCCCCAGCACAAGGAAGCAGGGATGTTAAGTCAGCACCAGTCTGTCTAAAAGTCTACTGGAATGAGTCCAAAACTCAAATACAACCAAGCCCTCTGAGACAGATTCGGGCTCCTGTGTGCTAATGGAGCACTAATTCTGTAAATGGATTAATTTGTGCCTTGCAGACAGAAATTTAATCTGTTCCTTTTAATTTTTTTAAGCAAAGAGTAATTAGTCATAGTGAGGTTAGCGAGAAACAAGAAAATGGGTTTCCCCCCTAGTTTTCCTATGCTGTAAATAACACCTCTATGGCATTTAGAGGATTTACCAAAATAACTTTTATCTGGTTCAGAACTGTATTTAAGACTATTTCCAAATTAACGCCTTTATTTAAAGAACTAAAGCTTGTTGTCCTACTACACTGCTGTGTCACAAGGCAGGATATCCTTAATTACTGCACCCGCACCAAACTGCCTGAGTAAACAACAAAAATCTTAGAGAGGAAAAAAAATATTATTTCATAGAGTCACGGAGTATCTCAAGTTTGAAGGGACCGTCGAGGATCATCAAGCCCAACTCCTAATCCCGCACAGGACACGCCAACAATCCCACCCTGTGCCATTACAGGGGACAAGCAGATTTTGAAGGGTTAAAAAAGGATGTATCCTTTGTAAAAGGATGTATAATCAGAAGCTGAGGTTATAAACAAACGCACAGGAACAGAAATTCAGCGTCCCCACTGCTCGCCGCCTCCCAGCGGCCCCTCAGCCGAGCCCCTCTCCGTGCCCCGGCTACCCGGCCCTCCCCGCCTGGAACCGGGCCTGTCCCCGCACAGCCCCAGGGCCGCCCCCGGCCCCGCGCAGCCCTACCAGGTCTCGGATCAGCTGCCCCAGCAGGTCGTCCCCATCTCCGGCTCCGTCCCCCGCGGGCTCCCCGGCGGGCCGGGGCGGGCGCCGGGCTGCGGCGGGCCGGGGCGCCGCCGGCCAGCAGCCCGCGGGCCAGCGCCAGGTACCCGGGCTCGGCCGGGGGCTCCCTTGGGGTCTCTCCCGACCTCTCCGGGGACTCCTCCGGTGGTTCTTGAGGGGGTTCCCCCCGCCGCCGCCGCTTCGCGCCCCCGGCCCGCTCCTCCGGCCGGCGGGGCCGCTCCCGCTCCGCCGGCACCGCGGCCATGGCGGCGGGGCCGGCCCGGCGCGGCACGGAAACCGCGCCCCGCGCCCGCGCGTTCCGCCGCCACAAGGTTCCGCTGCCGCCGCCGGGACCGGGGATGCGGCCGGGGCTTGGGAATGAAGCCGATGCTGGGGCCGGGAATGAAGCCGGTGTTGGGGGCAGGAATGAAGCTGGTGTTGGGGCAGGGGCCCGGGAGTGAAGCCGGTGTTGGGGCCGGGGCTGTCACTTCGTGGTCCCCACAGGAGAGCGGCGAGGGCGACCTGAGGGTCCGGCCTGGCTCTGGAGAGCCGCGGGCGGCCGGGCGAGGCCGCGGCGACGGCAGTGTCAGTCTGGGCTCTGGGCCCCGCTTGGGAGCCTTCGGCCGTGGCCGGGGACAGGGCAGGGTCCCGCTGGGCAGAGCCCCACTGGGAGCCCTCAGCCGTGGTCAGCCCCACTGGGAGCCCTCAGCCCCCTCACAGCCATGGCCGGTCCCGCTGAGAGCCCTCAGCCCCCTCACAGCCATGGCCGGTCCCGCTGAGGAGCCCTCAGCCCCCTCACAGCCATGGCCGGTCCAAGGGGGAGCCCTCAGCCCCCTCACAGCCATGGCCGGTCCCGCTGAGAGCCCTCAGCCCCCTCACAGCCATGGCCGGTCCTGTGGGGAGCCCTCAGCCCCCTCACAGCCATGGCCGGTCCCGCTGGGGAGCCCTCAGCCCCCTCACAGCCATGGCCGGTCCCGCTGGGGAGCCCTCAGCCCCCTCACAGCCATGGCCGGTCCTGTGGGGAGAAGCCGCTCCCACAAGGAGGTTGTTGCCCATACAAGTGGCCGCTCTGAGTGACCGATGAACCTCTCTAAAGCCATTTTTTCCTTTCTCTTGGCCGTGTCTGAAGCCGAGCGGGTGCGCAGGGGTGGCCCCACCGCTGCCGTGCCCACCACACCTGCTGGGAAGGTGTTTTGCTGTTTGAATCACACCCACCTCCTGCAGCCACCACAGCCCGAGAGCTGCCACTTCATGGTGTTTTGGGGAAGTTGGATCGGTTCCTCTCCAGTATCAACTCACCTTGGTGCTCAAAGACTGCGTTCAAATGATGCTGAACCGTGCCTGCGAAGCCTCTGCTGCTTCATCCAGTCCAGCTGCCCAGGGGAGCAGAGAGCCCACGAGTGCTCAAGTCTTCAGAACGATTCCTGTGGAGCCCTCGAGGAAACAGAGCAGGTAAGCGATGTGTTGGTGTAAGTCAAACAGCTGGTCCTTCTAGAACAGACTGTGAAACACAGCCCTTGCTCTCGGCAGCACCTTGTGCAGTTACCCCCATCCTGGTGTCTGCCCTTCCTTCCTCATGGGCCATTTGCTGGTTTCTCTCCTCTACAGCTTGTTGCTGCCTGTGCTGTATATAAAACCCAACTTAATGAACATGAATAGGTATCCAAGAACCCAAATCACTTTGTTTAGGGGAGGAACTCCTGTGTGTAGAAACCCTGCAAAGGACAGGTGGGTGAAGGCTGGCCGTGCCTTGGCCGTGTGTGCTGGACCCTGAAACCTCCTTTCCCTGGGCTGAGCCCCCAGCGTGGGCAGCAGGAAAGGAGGGGTGGATTCTGCCCCTCTGCCCTGCAGAGCTGCCCCTGGCTCTGGGATCCCCAACATGGGAAGGACATGGAGCTGCTGGAGTGAGACCAGAGCAGGAGATGCTCCAGGGCTGGAGCCCCTCTGCTCTGGAGCCAGGCTGGGAGAGCTGGGGGGGCTCACCTGGAGAGGAGAAGCTCCAGGGAGAGCTCAGAGCCCCTGCCAGGGCCTGAAGGGGCTCCAGGAGAGCTGGAGAGGGACTGGGGACAAGGGCTGGAGGGACAGGACACAGGGAATGGCTGCCCACTGCCAGAGGGCAGGGCTGGATGGGAGATTGGGCAGGAATTGTTCCCTGGGAGGGTGGGCAGGCCCCGGCACAGGGTGCCCAGAGCAGCTGTGGCTGCCCCTGGATCCCTGGCAGTGCCCAAGGCCAGGCTGGACACTGGGGCTGGGAGCAGCCTGGGACAGTGGGAGGTGTCCCTGCCCAGGGCAGGGGGTGACATAGGATGGCGTTTAAGGTCCTTTCCAACTCAAACCAGTCTGTGATTCTGTGGTTTGTTTTCCCTACAAAACAATCACTTGGAGGGGCTTAGAGGAGGGGTCTCCCTGGGGTGCACGTGCTGGTGAGCCCGGGCGTTGGTGGGGCTGCAGGCCAGGAGCTGCCCCTGCAGCAGGGTGTGGGGCTGTTCCAGGGAGGGTGGGTGGGCTGGGATGATTTGCCAGGAGCTTCTCTGCAAAGCAGGGCGGGGGAACGGGCCAGTTTGGGGTGATTCCTGCCCCACAGGGAGCCCCCCCCGTGTCCATCCCAGGGCTGGTGTGTGCAGGGAGCCCTGCCCGGGGGTGCCAGCCCTGCCCGGGGGTGCCAGCCCTGCCCGGGGTGCCAGCCCTGCTCTGTGCCCCGGCAGCCGGGGAGGCTCCGCGGGCCCCGGTCAGTGCCGGGGGCTGCGCGCTCCTGCCTCGGCCACCCGAAATGTGATCCGAATCCGTAATGCTGTGGGTGATGAAATCGGCTCCAGCTCTGTGTAATCCCCTCACTGCCCCCCTGCATCTCCTCGCTGTCCCCTCCTCCAGCCCACAGTCATCTGCAGCCTCGCACTGTCCCTCTATCCCCACGCCGGCCCCTCTGTCCCACAGTCCCCTCTATCCCCACACTGTCCCCATACTGTCCCCTCTATCCCCACACTGTCCCCTCCGTCCCCGTGCTATCCCCTCTATCCCACACTGTCCCACCTTCCTCACACTTCCCCTCTATCCCCAGACTGTCCCTCTAGCCCCACGCTGTCCCCTCTATTCCACACTGTCCTCTCTATCCCCAGATTGTCTCTCCATCTCCACACTGACCTCTCTGTCCCACCGTCCCCGCTGTCCCCTGCATCCCACATTGTCCCCTCCATCCCCATGCTATCCCCCCATTCCTACACTGTCCCATCAATATCCCACCCTGCACACCAGAATCTTCCACCACACAAGCACTGTTTGTTCCCTCCACTCCCTGTCCCACCCTGTCATTCCATCCCCAGTGTCCCTGCATCCCCGTGCTTTCCTCTCCACCCCAACACTGTCCGTCCGTCCATCCATCCATCCATCCATCCATCCATCTATCCATCCATCCACCCATCCATCCATTCCCATGCTGTCCCACTGAACTCCCACCCCTCCGTGGGTACCACAGTGTCCCACCACACGAGCACTGTCCCCCCAGTCCCCCCGTGTCCTTCCATCCCCGCGCCATCACCCGCATCCCTCTGCTGTCCCTCCATCCCCACGCCGTCCCCTCCATCCCCAGGCTACCCCCGCGTCCCTCTGCCGTCCCACCCAGCTCCCCCACCACCGCTGGACACCAGACCGTCCCACCGCCCGGCCGCTGTCCCCCCCCTGCCCTCCACCCCCGCGCCGTCTCCCGGCTCCCCCCTCTCCGCCCGCGGCCGAGCACCGCCCCGCGGGGGATGATGTAACCCCCCGTCCCCCCCGTGTCCCGCCCGCGTCCCGCCCGCCGCACACTCGGCGGGCTCGGCGGCGAGCGGACGCAGCCATGTGCCCGTGCGCGCTGCGCGGCCCCCCCGCGCCCTGCAGCCCCTGCGGCCCCGGCCGCGCCGCCCGGCCCGAGGCCGCCGCCCGCCGGGTGGCCGCCCGCCTGCGCCGCCTGGGCGATGAGCTGGAGCAGCGGCGCAAGGCGCGGGGCCGCGGCCCCTCGGCCGCCCGCCGCCTGGCCGCCGTGGCGGGGCTGCTCTGCGCGCTCACGCCCGCGGCCGCGCTGGCCTGGCTGATCCGCAGGAGGAGCCTCTAGGGAGAGGGGCGCTGGACGGAGCGGGGAGCAGGCGGGACGCGCAACAGGTGGGCGCGGGACGGGGCGGCCGGCGGGGCTCGGCGCGGCGCGGCGCGGGGTCGGGGCGGGACGGGCGGCGGGAGCGGGGGCTCGGCTCGGTCCGGCCCGGCGGAGCGCGCTGTCCGCGGTACCCGCGCCTCGCCGGGCTGCGGGGGCTGAGCGCGGCAGCGCACCGAGCCGCGGGCTGCTGGTGCTGCCGTTGGTGCTGCACCGATCCCTCTCCTTTTCCTATCCCTCTTCCTCTCCTTCCCCCTCTCTCTTCCTCTCGCTGGACTGCTGGTGCCAGGTCGCACCGACTTGTCGCTCTGACCTCTCCCCCCTGTCGTCTCCGTCCCCGCTTTCCCTCTCTCCTCTCCCCGTTTCCCAGGACTCCTCAAACGCCCCCTTTCCCCTTCCCCGAACTTTTCACGGCTTTCACCCTCGTGGCTCCCCTCCGCCCGCGCCACCCGTGCTCTCGTGGGGCGGTTCGAGCTCCGTGCCCGGCAGCGGCGCGGGGCAGCTCAGGGGGAGCCGAGCAGGTCCCGTGTTGCCCCGGCTGCCGGTCCCGGGAGCTGGAGGATGCCGCGCACACCCGTGCCTGCCAAACCTCCAGCCCTCTTTTGCGTGGAGGAACTTTCCCTGTGTCCTGCCATTCCCTGGTGAGCTTTAGACCCACGGGCACCCATCGCTAAGGTCACTGCGTGGTGGAATGTCCGCACTGGACTTTCCAGTGGGGCAGCCTGGGACATTGGCTCTGTGTTTTTTGACACAACCTTGCCCAGTGCTGGGGGTTCTCCCCGAGGGGACTGGCCAGGAAACGCACCCAAGTCCAGTTGCTGCTGGTTCTGTGCTCCAGAGCCACCGAGCGAATGAGCAGCAGGGAACAGGACATTCCTGGTCCTGTAACCCTCGTTGTTGTCATCCTGGTGACAGCTCTGGGGCTTATGGGGACAGCTCTGCACCCTCAGCCCTGGGAGCACTCAGGGATACTGAGCATATGTGGGGTCATCTGAGGGATTTGGGGTGCTCTGTCATGTTCTTTGGGTCGTGGATTTGTTGCCACAGACCTAAGGAGCACGGGCTCCTGTTTTAGGTGCTTTAAATTGCATCATAAACACCCCCCAGTGTCTGTCTGTGTTCAGGGAACAATTTCAGTGCATGTCTAACTTTCAGCATGCTGGTATCCCACCAGCTTGGATAGGGTGGTGTGGAGGGGAGGTCAGGTTATCAGAGAGTTTAAAAATGAGGTTTTGCAGCAGGTCCGTGTGTTTGCACTGTGTGTGTGCACACTGGGGGTGGCATTGTTGTCATCCATCTGAGTCACAACCGCTGTGTCTGGCGGGAGGTTCCGCTGGTCACCTTTGGAAAGCTTTCTCTGAAACAAAACCAGAGGAGAACTGTGGGGATTTGATGAGTCGAAGCCTCAGTTTCCATAAAAGCAGGCAGTGGATGGTGCCTGCAGGGCTGTGCCCAGCAGAGCCCTCAGAGGTGGTGTCAGTGGTCAGGAGCAGAGCAAACACGTCTCTCCCTCCCCGTCAGTTTGTGGCAAGTTTGGTTCCAGTGTTTGGAAGCAAACCCACCCGTCTGCCTTGCTGGCCTCTCTGAGCACAAACAGAGTTGCAATCCAAGGGGGAACTGCACTGATCTCCCTTATCTAATGTCTCAAATGTCCTTTTCTTTCTAACAAGCCAGGGAGATTCCTCCCTGCCCAGTCTGGGACTGCATCCCAAGCAGAGAAGGTGGCAGGTGAGCAGGGCTGGCAGAGGGAGCCTGTAGCTGGCCCTGGTGATCCGTGCACACACTCAGCCCAGGCTTCCTGGCAATCCCACGAGGCCGTAGCTGTTTGGAGTATTAATTTTTGTGAAGGTTTGTTGGGCAGGCACTCTTCTTTTCCCCAATCTCTTCTGCTGTTGATCCTGGAGTCCTCACTTCCATTTGTGCCCACCAGTTGCTTATAAATGGCTTTGATGAGAGGCTGTGGAAAAGCCAAGCCTTATCCTGGGCGCCTCCGAGGCGAATTCCATGGGCAGCACCATCCTGCCCACAAAGGCTGCCACAGACAGACAGTGTTGAGCTGCCTCCAAATGCTCCTGGACACAAACACACATGGAAGGCTGAAAAGGAGCTCCTGGTGTGTGATGGGAAGTGTTTTCAGGGATAAAGGTGTGAGATGGTGACACTCTCCTGGCTGTGACACTCTGCTGGCTGTCCCTGTGTGCAACCTGTCCCACTCCTGCCACGCTTCTAAGGCACAAGTGACCAAGCTGCAGATGAAAATACAATGCAAGCCCAGAATAATTGACTGTGTCATCTACACCTCAGTTATTCTGGCCATTAATAATCTTTTCATCCTGAGCAGTAATTTGCTTCCACCAGTGGAGGTTTCTGACAGTCTGCAGGTGTCTCAGAGCCTCAGTGACAGTGCAGTGAGCTGGGTTAGCCTTTGAGATAAGGTGAGAGAGTGTTTGATTACCTCAGCAGACTATTTCTAAACAAAACAGGTATTTTTCTGCCATCCTTAGAGAACTCTGCAGTGGCAATAACATTGTCCAGCAACAAGCTGGGAAGTCCAGCCTCTAACCACTTGTGATCTTGGGATTTCATGGAAGGGCTGGTAAGAGGAGAGTAACTTGTACACTTAATGAGTGCCCTGCAGAGTCAGCCTTTGTCTCGTGATCTGGTGGTTGCAGAAGGAATGGAGAAAAGAGGAAAAGGCCAGTTCCAGCTTGGGTTATTCCTCGAGTTCCTCTCCTGCTTTTTCAAGAGGCAGCAGCGTTGGCTGCTGTGAGCGCACGGACGGCTTCTGAGGCAGCTTGTTCCCTCAGCTCCGTGTGCCTTTACACAACAGCACAGCTCAGGGAATAATCCTGTGCTCCAGGGAACCCCTCCTGCTCCCACAGCCCTGGGTGATGCCAGTGAGAGCAGGACTGGGGCCGCTGCCTGTGACCAACTTGCATCTGCAGACCGTGCTTGGGATTTGGGGACGGATGCTTTGCAACTGGCAGTTCTGTAATATGTAATCTGACATCACCTTGAAACGTCCAACCAGGGCATGAAGTATAGTTGTCAGGTGCCAGTTTGGCATACAATGTCACTTGTATTTCGCTCTGTTAGTTCAGGAGTGGCAGTGTATTAAAATCAAACCCTACTTGTCCCTGCCAGCTCCACCAGCCTGGTTCCGTGCCCACTGTGTTGCCAGGAATTCCCCCCACTGTTTGCTGCGAGGTTCATGCAGAGCCACTCTGTCCAAAGTCTCAGTGCAGTTAATTATCTGTATTAAAACTGGGTTGATAAGATTTCTGGAGGTGTCCCACTGAGCTGTGCAGGAGAGCAGAGCAAACGAAGGACCAGAGGCAGTGGAGATGCAGAGAGCTGGTTCTGCACCAGGACAAACATCCAGCCTCGTGCACCCCGTGTGTGTCCCTCACACAAAGAGGCAGGCTCTGTTGTTTATCCTCCTGGATCAGGAAAAAGCCAGCCCTTCCCAGTGGCAAGCATCCTGCTCAAAAAAGCCAAAGGTCCCTGCCACTCTCACAGTTAAATTGAATAAAGAAAACCTTCAGCATTAACTCTCCCGATAAACAAGCATCAGAGTTTGCACAAACAAACAGCAGCCCAGAAATGGCTCATTCCACAGGTGGCCTGAGGCCAAGCAGGACAGTCTTTGTGGGAGGATTGGAGCCCAAATGTTTTTCTTTTTACTGTCTGGGTTCCCTGGTCTTCCTATGCAGAGATCTCCCGGCCACACCATCCTTCCCAGTTCGTCCCTAGTACTCTTGAACCCCCTCCCAATTGTTTTTCGGTCTTCCAAGTTCCCCTTCCATCTCCCGCGGAGATGCTAATGAAGTGTGAGTGTACACGGATGGGGCTGCTTGGGAATTTGACAGGGCTCTTGCCCAGCCCTTGTTCCCTCATTAAGCTGCTGCTGCGAGGACGGAAGCGATTGTGCCTCGTTTAGTCCCTGCCTCCAGCGTGCCCTCAGCGATCCAAGCCCTTGATATATTTTTCCCTTTCAATATATCAATAACTGTTATTTTGTTTATTAGCAGCGGGACGTGTGCCAAGCGAGTGGCCCCTGTAATCCATTTAAATGGAGCAGTTCCATGCTGACACAGTAGCTGTGAGCACAACTCCTTTTAACAGCTGCCGCCGGAGCCGGGAGCAAAAACTCTGCTCTGGCTTCGGGCAGGTGCTGCCCAAAGGTGGCTTCTCCTCCCCTTCCTGAATAAAGATCAGTCAGAGAAGCGCTAAGAGACACAGGACCCCCTACCTGAGTCGTTTCATGGCCATCCCACTCAGCATCCGTGAGAAAAGCAGCTTGGGTTTTTTGGTAAAGCTGTGGGATAAGGCTGGAGAGTTCCAGATAATTGTGTGGTAAAGCACTGGGATGTGGCCAGGTTGGCTGAGGTGGTTTTGCAACCAAAGCCATTTGTTGTCTCATAACCTTGTTGCTTCATTTGTGCAATGGTTGAGAGCAACTTTCTGAGCAGAATCTGTCTCTCCCTAAATGCCCAGGCACGGATACATCACCAAAGGGAATGTCAGTTCCCATGAAAAGATTCCAAAGGATTTGAATTCTTTCTTATCACTCCCATCCATGTTTCCAGTAGACACTGCAGTTCTCATATAGGCACTCAGCCATAATTCCTTTTATTTCATGAGGAAATGAAAATGTTGATAGTTGTGGACGGTTTCCCCCAAAGTTTCAGCCTTTTAAAAATGGCGCATAAAATAATCAATTTTTCAGCAGCTCTACAGAAGGGATGTGCTGGCTCTCTTTCCAACTTACTATCCACCCCAGTACAAATGGGATGTAGTTTGGCTTTCCTCAGCCCTTTTCAGACCCAAAGTACCAAATTTTGCTCTGTCTGCTGAGTGCCTATTGTGGGAAATTTGGAGTAACTCCACTGGAGTCAATTGGGTTGCCCTGGATTTACGGTGCTGTAAATGAGATCAGAATTGGCTCAAAGTATATTCCATTAATGAGTCAGATACTGGCAATGCAGCCAATATGCACCCAGAAATGGCTTTAACACAGCCTAGGATATTCAAAATTGGTTTATTGAGAGATGGGCTCGGGGCCAGGATTCTGGGGTTCTCTTTTATTCTTTCCATGAAATTCACCTTCCTGCAGAAGGCCAGCACGAGGCTGATGCAAAACTTAAGAGCCATTTAAGCCCTTAGAATGGGGCTTGTGAGATGCATAAACGTTGTACTGAGCTCTTTGCCTGCCCTGGAGCAGATTTATCGCTTGGAGTTCAAGATGTTCTAGGATTTATCAACTTTTACAGGTTTTTATAGATTTTCTATACGTTAAGTGACACAGAGAGACAGTTTGTAAAATACAGTGACACCACGGATGATCTGTCGCCAGCCATGGGTGGCACAGCAGGACAAGGGTTCAGAGCTTGGCAGTTGGAAGTGCTGCTCCAGGAGAAATAATAAATAAGGATTAAATGGTTTTGCTGTGGAGGAAATCCTTTAATCAACTCCTGAACTCTTTATTCCAGTGTAACTTGAGTAAATATCTCACCTCTTGGAGTGGAGGCAGCCACATCCTCCTGCTTTGTACAGTGCCACACTCACAGCCTCGGCTCTGCCCTGCTCTGGGGAATTCTGGCATCTTGTGTGGGGCGTGCAGGTGCCCAAATCCCCTGCTGGTGATGTTTCCCAGGCCTGGAGAGTGCCGTGGTGCTGTGTGCCTGTGTCCCACAGGGGTGCAGGAGGGGCTGTGTCCCAGGCATGCAGCTCCAGAGGCCGAGCAGGGGCACATTCCAAGCCCTGGGCTATCCCTGACAGCTCTGCATTGACTCCCCGTGTGCCCAGCTGCTGCTTTTGTGTGGCTGTGTTCGTCCCTTCCCACTCAGCAAACACCTCTCCTCCTGTTTGCCTTCTGCCAAAAAAGCCAAGCAGCTCTGCTAAACCACTTTGGGATCCTCCAGTACTTCCAGAGGGCAGGTGGGATGTGGGAGATGGAGCTTGGAGTTGCAGCAGCCCTGGGATGGGGCTGACAGCCTTGATCACAGCCACATGGGAAAGGTGCTTCACCTCTGGAGGCTTCATCCCGGCCTTCCTCCTTCCAGCTCTCCCCACCGATGGTCCAGGTTCCTTGAAACTAGAGAGCAACGCTGGGAATGAGGGAGGGAGAGGCTGGAATTGCCACATCCTGTGCGCAGCTGGCAGGAACTGGGATAAAGCAGGCGTGGGTCAGGCTCCTGCCGAGGCACCAGAGACATTCCAGGTGGCTGGGACAGGGAAAGGTCACAGCCCCAAGGCTGTGCTTGGGCTCGGCTCTCCGGCACAGGGGGGCATTGCTGGGGTGTCCTGCAGTCAGGATTTGGGCTGATGATCCCTGTGGGTCCCTTCCCACTCGGGATACTCTGTGGTTCTGCTCACAGTCACGGCAGCACCACAATTCACCTCTTTCCCTGCAGGTTCAGCCCAGCCCAGGGCTGTCTCCTGCTACCTTCCCGCTGGCATGGCCAGGGCAGGACAGCAGGAAGGGAAGGGATTCCGGAGTGAGGCAGCTCAGGATCTGCCCCGGGGCTGTTGGCCAGCCCTAATTACGCTGTGACCTCAGAGCTGCTGCAGTTGCACCGGCAGCGGCTCCCCCCCTTCTCCCAGCGGTGAAATCACCACATCCCAGCGGCCGGCAGAGGTTTCTCCGTGCCGGTTTTCCTAGGATCTCTCACTGTCACAGCCTGCCAACGAGGTATCCATGGCATCTGCCCCAGCCGGGGCTGCTGTCAACAAACTGGGGGATAAACGCTGGGACATGGGAATTTCATTGCAGATGCCCCTTGGGCACCTCTCCTGCTAATTTGCACTTAGATGGGTGCCTTTCTCTGAGCACTTTATTAATTAAGGCTCGCAGCCCACCTGTGAGGCAAAGAAGTTATTAGTGCCCTCATTTTCCAGCAGAAGTGAAAGCAGTGGTTTGCCCGAGGCCACAAATCTAATCAGTGGCAGAGCCAGGAATGAGTGAGTTCTTCCAGTCTCCTGTGATACTCCGTGCACCCCACTGCCTACCTGGAACCAATTTAACGGCTTCCCTAAAAGTTCACATTTCTGCTAACGTGATGTAAACGAGGCTGGAGCACCCAAAAGGAGCCTGGCAAGGGGGAGAGCTCCCAGAAATCTGCAGTGCCCAGGGCCAAAGGCAGCATCTCCTGTCTGAGCCACAAACCCTCCTCCCCATAAATTCCACACCTCCTCTTGTCCGTAAATTCAGTAGGAGGGTTCGGGCATAAATTTAAAAGAAGCTTTTATTGTACCCAGTGCATCAACATAATTAACACCCAACCCCGTTCTTTTGCTTTCTTAGGCTGGAGCAAACCCTGTGCCCTTGGAGAAAATTGTTTCCCCTTTTCCTCCAGGGAATCCAGAGCCTGAGCAGCAGCTGTGAAGAGTGGAGAGAAAGAAAGAAGTGGGAGATGCTGGAAGTGCTTTGGGCGACGTGAGAAGGAGGATTTGCCCGGAAGGAGCTGTTCAAGGGCCCAGCAGCAAAACCAGAGACACAAAACCTGCTTATATATAGAAGAATGTAACCCCTGTGTATGCAGACGTGGACGCGTGCATGCCTTGTCGAGAGCGTAAGCGACATTCCCTGTAGATCGCTGCTGTCAGCAGCCCTGCTCCTGCAGGCCGAGCCTTGGCACTGCTGCTGGCCCTGCTGGACACCACCCGCTGCCCTGCTGCCCCACTGATGCAGCAGGATGAGGAGGAATCTCTACACCCAGAGTAGTCATCCTGAGAATTCCAAGCGTGCTGCAGCGTGGGCAGGGGGCGGGTGCGGAGTGGCTGGGACAGCAGTTTGTGTGTGTAAATATTCATGCTCTGGCACCAGGGGAGAGCAGCTTTCCTATGACTTTAGTTTCTCTGGTGCTACATTTAATATTTGTCTGGGGCTAAACTGCCTCTCTGTGGTGCTACAGTTTCCCCAAGAGGATGTTCTGAAATGAAACGTGGGACAAGGAAAGATCTATTTTGGTTATTGATATTTATACACAAGATAGCAAAAAAAATAAGACTTGTTGAGAAGGTGCTATTTTTTTTTTATTTTTTTTTTTCAATCTCTGCAGAAACTAAGACAAAACAAATAATCTACCCCAGAACTTTATAAAACTCTTTTTTCTTTGGAGCAGTTCTTTTTCTTTTTGACAGTGTGGAGCTTGGGAAGCAGCAGGCACTGAGGTGGAAAGGACACAGGGCCCTTTCCACTGCAGTGTGCACATCAAAGTCTGCTAGAGCAGCACTTCTGCAGCTCCAGAGCTGGGAACTCTCCTGCCATGGTGATTTATTCTGTCCCAAATCCCGTGAACCAGGGAAGAGAACTCTTATCCAGACTGATCACTAGAGCAGGGGATAACAGGAGAACTTGGCCTTAGAAGTCAAAGGGCTTTTTTCAGTCTAGTACTGAGCACTTTTTTCCTTGCAGCCAAAACTACCTGCCAGACTTCGGGTACCTTCCACACACAGCAACCCGTGCACAGTTTTTTAGAAACATTTTTCCTACCTTCAGATATTTGCACCAGAAAATTGACCCTGCCGTGGCAGGGAGGGCATTTTCAAAGGCATAAAGGAATGTTAGAACCCGATTTCTGAAGGAAATTTGGCTCCTTGTCTTTTAAAAATACTTCCCACCCCTCGCCCGGCCCAGGAAGGAGCCGAGTGGCCGCTGTGTCCAGTCAGACCCTGCATTTTCCACTGCTGCAGGAGAAAGGTTTCTAAGCAATCTGAAAGCTAAATTCCCCCTTTATCAAATATTCACCACAGTGTTTTGAGCCCCTGCACACATTTTCCTGGCTGTTATTGATCCAAGTCCATTCCCAAACAGCAGCAAGGGCTCTGCTGGAAGAGCAGATTGTTCCTGGTGAAGAACCTTGCCCTGCCTTAGGTGATGTGCAGTGTTGGGAGGGGTGGTGTAGCTCCGTGTAGTTTGTCTGTCCATACCCTTTGGATGGTCTCAGAGCCACAGGGACCAATGAAACATTTTCCTGCCATTTTTGGCCTGATGCTCAGTAATCCTCAGCATCCTGAACCCTTTCCTGGCTCAGTCTCCTACAGAAACAAGGACAAATTCTGCTCACAAAAGGAGGAGCCTCAGCTGATCCCAGCAGTGCTGGGCAGAGCCTTGAAAAGACCATTTTCTGGAAATCCCTGGAATGTGGGAATGAAATTGTGCACATGGAATGGCACAAGGCCCACTTGAACAGGAACCAGGGATGTGACACTTGGCTGTAGGGGACACCCCCTGCACATCCTCCCCAGCCCTGGGACAGGCCCGGAGCTGGGTCACATCCCTCAGAGGCTCTCCCACAGATTCCTCACCTTTATCAGCTCTGAATGTAATAAACTGCTCACCTGGAGCAGGCATGATTCCATTTTCCCTGTGCACACAGCTGGCACTGCCCTTGGCTCTCCTGCTGCCCTGGCTGTTGGGGGCTGCAGCCTTCAGGCTGCTCCCAGAGTTTCAATTCCTTTGGAACAGCACAGCCAAGGAAAAGGAAAGGAAGTTCTGTCCTCTCCACCTCAGGAGAGCCCCCAAAGCTGTGATCAGCCCCAGTGCAGGGATTGGCTGGTCTCCCTCAGTCCCAACCCTCCCTAGACAGGCTTGTCTGTAAAAATCCCCAAACCTCAGAGCTCCTGGGGGATTGCTCTCCTCGGGGGCTCCAAACAGTCAGCAAAAAACGTTAAAAGTCTTGTCCTGCCCAGCATGGAACAACCACATCCATGGTGCTTCCCAAGTGGGAACCAGAGCAGGTCTGGCACCCCAAACCCTGCGTTGTTCCTGGTTTGCTTCACTTTTGTCGTTCCAAACTGGATCTTTCGCATGAGCCGAGGGTGAAGTTTTTGGAGTTTTGTAGCCAGAATTCCCTGTACAGAACTGGAATTCCTTGTTTGAGGGTACGGATTTGTCAAAGCCTTACATTTTGTGGTGTAATTGCTATCCTTGAACGCCTCCATTTTTTTGACAAGGAGTGTTTTTATCCTTTCTACAAGATCTGCTTTGCCCCCGGTCGGTGTTTGCACGGAAAGGGAAGGGTGCCGTCAACTCCCTGGAAATTCCCTGTCCCCTCCCGCGGGCAGGAAACCGGCACAGTTCCCCTCTGGCCCTTTTGTTTTCTCACAGCAGCCGAGCAATCCCTGGGTTGGGTCAGCTGGGCAGGCCGGGGAGGGGTAACCCGGAGAGCCCTCTCGGGTTTCAGCAGCGAGCAGAGCGCAGCAATGAGCTCATGGTCTGCGCCGAGCGCGGCTGGGAGGGAACTCTTCATGAATTTTTAAAGCAGTTCTCTGCCAAGACAGCTCCCAGCACAACCTGGAATTCTGTATTCCAAGGTAAAGGAGCAGCCTGGTGCGGGCTGCTGCTCAGCTCCTCTGCCACCTGCTCCAGCAGCTCCTTTGGCCAGTGGACTCTGGGTTACACCAGGGCAGGGCTTGGCCCCTCAGTTCTACATTCCTTCCTCCTCTCATGCAGAATTCTTTTCAGCAGGTAAAAAAGCATGGAATGGGAGCAGGCCTCCTGTCACACAGCTCGGTGTGCCCAGGAGGAGCAGCACCCCAGGCAAACTTCAGCAAATCACCCAAAGCAGGGAACTGTCAGTGGGGAGGGGGGAGAATCCCATCCTGCTCCTGCTTAGAGCAGGGAGGCAGGAATTCCTCCTTGAGCCAAGCCCAAAGCTAAAGCAATTCCCTTAAATCCCAAACACTTCTTGAATCCATTTCATCTGATTTGTGGGTTTGTTTTGTTTCTGTATCACAGTAAAAGTTATAAAGATCTCTTAAACCCTCAGCATGAGCAGAAGCAGTTCCTGCTGTTGAAATCCATGACAAACTGAACTGGTTAAACTGGTGCAGTGTCTGTCCACAGACAGCCTGGAACGAGGCATTCCCAGCTGGAAAACTGCACTGCCCTGTGAAAAATGGCCCCAGAGAGGACAGAATAGCACATAATATCAATTTTCCTACACATCTGTCCCTGATCTCAACAGGAGCCTGGTGTGTGTAGAACAGACTACCTGAGGCTCCACACTGAATCCTGGACACGTTGTCCATGTCCAGCCCTCCTGGCTGTGTCCCAGCTCCCCAGCAGGTGCACAACTTTCCTTGGAGCCAGTTTGCTCCCAGCAAATTTGGTTTTCAATCCAGGCTTCAGGCTCAGCCTCGTTCTTGTGTAACTTTGCTGTGTGTGAGCTGAACTTTCCATGCCAATGGAAATGAGACTCTGGCCATGCCAATGCCAGACCCAGGGGCTGAGGGAACTGTAAATCCCATGGGAATTGGGCTTCCCTAGGACCAGCCAGTCTGAGAACAGGGGAGGGATCCTCACCTGCTGCTCCTGCCTTGGGTTTCTACACCACAAAATCCAAACAGGTGAATATTTTTCCTTGACAATATTTATTTGAGTACAGGAGTGAGTTGTGATGTGACTTCAGTGTCCACTCAGAGGGAATCACTGAAGTGCTTGAATTTCCCAAGGTTGTTAATATTTACAGGAAGTGACTTTGGAGCTTGATAAATATTCATTGAAAACATCTGAGGATTAAATGGCCGTTTATTAGTTACACCATTATTAATTACACCTCTATTAGTTACTCCATCAGTAGTTACAGGTGGCACCAAGCAGAGCAAACCCAGCTGCAGTGGGATTTAACTCCCTGGGTTTTTACAGCATCCCTTTCCCAGTCATCCACCCCAGTTTATCACAAAACCCTCCCATCCTCCTTAGTCCTGAGGCCACTGCCAATCCCCCAGTCTCTCCCAGGGGCCTTGCCAAGGGCATGGCAGGCAGGGGATGCCCAATTCCTGGCATTTTGCTGATCCAGCACCATTGGGATGTAACAGCAGGGTCACTGTGCAAGTTTCCCCCTCACCAAAGCAAGGGCAGGGCCTGTGCTCGGAGTTCCTGGAGCTCCAGGAGGCTCCTGGTCCTGGCTGGATGGGGCTTCTCTCTTTTGTAAAAGGAATTTCATATGCTGAGACTCTTTGTACATATTTATAAGGAATTTATTAAAAAAAAAAAGAAAGAAAAATAACTGTTCAATGGCAAAAAAAGGCTCTGAGTTTTATTTCCTCTCTCCGAGGAATTTCCTTCCACAGCCTTCCCTGTTTTCCCATGGAAATCAGCAGGTTCACAGCAGCTGTCATTGGAACTGGAGTTTCCCCTGGATGTTTTCTGGTCCAAGTGTCATGTTCTAGGAGAAGGTAGGACCATCCTCCCCAAAAACCCCCAAAACTTTAAGAGTGCAACCCCACACCTTCCTTTTGATTTCCTGCCTTACCACCAAATAAAAACCAAATTTTGAAGCAGCTTCTGTAGAGCTGGGCTCCTACTGAGCTTTTCCTACACTTCTCCAAACAGAGTCTCCAGGAGCATTTAGGGAAAAAAATTCAGAACGAGAAGTAGCTTTTCAAACAGTTTAAAGCAGAAACACCAAGCCTTGGGTTCACTGGCACTGCAGTGACACTGAGGCCTTCCAGAAACTCCCTGCCCATGGAATCACTGATTTCCCCTTTTCCTGGCTAGCACACACAACATTTTTATGCCCAATGACAACCCTGCCGTTGTGAACTCTCTCCCATCCCAAGGAGAGGAGAGCAATGAGATTCCTGGCTTAGTTCCCCACTTTCCCAGGATCCATTAGACAGGAATTTGACATCACTTTGTTTTGGAAAGTAAAGCTCTTCCTCCTCTGGACCTCCCAAGCCAGGCTTGGCCTCTCCCCAGCTCAGGCTCTGCTCATGCCTCCTCAGCCACACTGAAGTGTTTCCAAAGAAATGTGGAGCCTTAATCCTGTTCCCATCAGCTCTCAATCCTCCCCTGCGGAGTTTCCATCAGCACAGACACAGCCTGGTTCCCTCAGGAGCCTCCTCCTGCTGATGGCTCGGGTGGGGCTGTCACCTTCAGCCATTTCCATGGCAATGAGCTGGGAGGATGCTGCTGTTCCTGCCGGGCTGGGAGCAGAGGTGCTTTGGGGACAGGGAAAGCTCCAGAACAAACAGCAGCTCCCTCTGAGGGCTTGTGCTGCTGGAGAACCTCAGAGACCTCGGCCACAGGGATGGGGTTAACTCCTGTTAATTCCTGTCAGGGAGCTCCTTCCTCAGGAGCTCCTGCTGAAGCTCAAGGCTCTGATTTTCCCTGCTGGAGGGCCCAGGCAGGGCACAGACACTGAGTTTGTGAGATGCTCCTGGTCAGTTGCTGGATTTCCATCCAGGCAAACCCAACTCGACTTTAAGCACTCTCTGCTCTCCCCAGACTGGGAAATCAGAAAGTCTCATCATGCAAATGAAAGAGGAGGAACATTCCCAGGGAAAGGAAGTGTCATTTCCAGCTTCACTGGTGGGGTCCCTCCCAAGCTCCCTGTGATTTTCTCAAGGTGCCAGCACGTGCCATTTGTGGAATCAGCTGGAAAAATGACATTTCTCCAACTGCAGCTTTGGACATGAGGCTCTGAAGCACTGCTTGGGGAGAGTTCTCAGAGAGAGGTGCTGTGTAATTCTATAAATTCATGGGTTCAGGGGATGTAGGGCCAGGTGATAGGAGGCTCCTCAGCCAGAGCACAGCTTTGTTCAGCACCTGCAGCCACAGCTCCCCTGCCCTGGACACGCAGTGTTTGCCCACACTAAAAGGACAGGAAAATAGGAAACATCCCAGACACTTTATACCCCTGTAAGCTCCACAAACACCCCGGAGTTTGCCATAGCATCACCCACACCTCCCCTGCCTCCCGGGGTAAAGCTTCTGGCCAGCCACAATTGTTCTGTTGGCTCAGAGCTGGAAGAAGGACCGAGCAGGGATGCCGAGGGTTTCCAGCTGCGGCTGCGCCGTGCCGGGGGCGCTGCCCGGCTCTCAGTACACCTGGAAGTGGGCGGAGGTGGTGCCGTCCTTCCAGCAGCGCAGCGTCTCCACGGTGACCGAGCGGCACAGCGGACACGTCTTCTCGCGGTCGAACCACAGGCACAGGCACTCCTCGCAGAACACGTGCTGGGGACACAGCGACTGTCACTCCCAGGCTGTGGGAAGTGACCCCCGGGCTGCCAAAGCTAAGGGTTTAGCACTCTGGTTTCTAACAGCAGCACTGGAAAGAAATATTCCAAAGGGCCTACAACACCTGGGCTGAGAGGGTTTTCCTCTATCACATTTCCATCCTCAGTTCCTTGAGTTATCCAAGTCCTACCGAGCTCAATCAACTCCTTTCTCCCCCCTGCTCCCTGTATTTGCTTTATTCTGCAGTCCCAGTTTCCCCTTTCCCACAAATGTCAGTTCTCACCCCCTATCTCCTCCCCTCCTTTGCACTGACCCCTCCCCGGGTTCTCTCCAGCACACACCATCCAGTCCCAGCCTGGGAGGGCAGGAAAGGAGCAGGGAGGGAGCACGAGGAGCTGTGAGGAGCTGAGAACTCCTGCACACATGTGGAGTCAGCAGAAATGTCACTCCTCAAACCCCCAGCTCTGCCAAGCACATCCCAAAGCAGCTTCTCGGAGGCTGCCAGCTTGGAAACATCTGCACAGATGTTCACAGCTGGGCTAAGAGGCACCTTTGATGCACAGGGTGGCTTTAATTTGATAAGCCTGTTATCAAAAGGGAGTACCCAGCTCCCTCAAGGGGCAGGTAAAGCTCTGCTCACTCCAGCCCCAGGATCTGCACTGCCCATTGCAGGCCCTGCCCAGCCAGCAAAGGGACTTCAGACGTTCCCAGGCTGGCTGTGCCTCTCCCCCCTGCAGGAGTTCACTGAGGGAATGCCAGCAGGGGAGTTTTGGGGTCTTACCTGGCACAGAAGGATCAGGGGCTCCCTGAACTCTGCCTGGCAAATGGCACAGATGTCTCCTGCCTCACTGCACTGCTGGCTCGTGGCACGGACCCCATAGGTCTGTCAGGGAGAGGGGGGAACAAAACCCAGCCCTGTCAAAGGATTGGAAGGATAAACGTGCACAAAGATTGCTTTTCAGCCCCGGATTCCCCCCAGGGACACCGGTGCTGTGTCACTGCCTGGGGAAGGGGGATCAGGGCACAGAGGAGTCTGTGCTCCCTCTTTGCCTTTCCCCTCGAGCTGACTCCATCTTTCAGGGCCTCCACTCGTGCAGCAAGGATAATGGAATTTAATGAGCTCAACAGGGAGCTGAGAGGATTAATTCAGCATCATTTGCAGGGGTGTTTAGATGGAGGGAGGTATTGTTGTTATTATTATTAGCAAGCAGACAATAGAAGAAAGAGAACAGCAGCACCCACAGGCTGCCCACTTTCTATTTAGTTACATGGAAGGTGAATGTTGCTTCTCCCACTGTAACAGATTTTGGGGAAACAGAAACCTGCTGAGGGAAAATGACCAGCCCAAGCCCAGGGAAGAAGCAAGATAAGCTCTAACAAACTTTGATGAGGTTCTTTTCCTCTACAGCCTTTGATTTTACCCTTTTCAAATGTAAGTCACTGCAGCAGATCTGAATACCAGCCCTGTGGAATGCAGTGCCTGGGGTAATTCCTGGGCACTGCAGGGTCTCTTCAATGTCACTGCACATCAGGCACCACAAAGTCCTTCCCACACTCTGCACTACAAAGTTTTGTCAGCTCCTTGCAGTTGGATTAATCCAGATTGCACAGAGTTCCAATCAGACAGAACAGGAACAATCTCTCACCACGGCTGGGGCAGGGCAGATGTCAGAAAAGGTTCCTGACATTCCTGACAGGAGCCCCCAGCTTGTCCAGCCATGGGATAACATTGTTTTATTCTGTGGTCCTGATGCATGGAGCACTTTCCAGACACCTGGGGTGACTCCTCATCCTCACCCTGAGCCTGCCTCACTGCTGCTGTCTCACCCTGCCTGGGGAGGCCTTTCCCTGCCAGCTGTGGTTTGGAGCTTGGCTCCTCTTGCTCCAAGGAGCAGAGTTCCCCACCAGCATCTTCCCACTCTGAGGGCTTCTCCAGGTGTAAGGAATGGAACCTGCATCCCTTCTCCAGGTGTTGAGTTACTTCTGCAAGCAGGGAACCAGAAAGATCCCTTGGAATCTGTTCTTGTTCACCTGTGGGCTGCACACCTGAGCTGCCAGGGCAGAGGGGCAGGGAAGGGTGGGTCCTGCAGTGGGTCCAGGCAGTGACAGCTCTGAAAGGGCCAGCAATTTTCTCAAGCAGCAGGAACAAGGTTCCACCCCTGAGACTGCTCCTCCCTGTTGAACTCCTTACCTGGGGGGTGCAAAGGACCTTCAGCGCCTTCCTGACACTTCCCACACGGCCACAGATGTCAAAGGACTGCAAAAAAACCACATCCCATTTTAGATGGCTTGCACAAAACCTCTGTGTGTGTGTTTGTGTGAGTCCAGAAACTCGGCAAACATTCTCCAAATGGATACTCAGAGGGGAAAAAGAAACAATGGTGCCAAAAAAGATTTCATGGTGATCATGAAATATGTAATAAATGGGAATTGACAGTGGGGAAGGGTAGCCAGGAAAGCTCTGGGAGCAGCTGACTGCAAACTGGGGACTTCACAGGACACACAGAGGGGCTGGCACCAGGCTGTGCTGGGGACAACTGCCCACCCCACTAAGTAGGGAAGGGCTAAAATGAACCTGTTCCCATAGGGAAGGGAAGGGAAAGGAAGAGGAAAGGGGAAAGGAGAAAGAGGAAGGGAAGAAAAAAAAAAGAGAGAAAAGAGCTTGAAAACCTAATCCAGTCCATCATCTTTACCTTCCCTATCTGCTGGCAGAGCAAAGGGAAAGACACTGAACTGAACAAGACAAAAATAACAGTGCAAGGACCAGCCCTGCATCAGCTGGGGCTGGTGGCACAGCAGGAGCTTTTGGCTGTCACCTGAGGGCAGGGGAGGCTGTGATGCTGCAGCTGCAGAGCTGCAAAGGCACAGAGTGGAGCTGGCTTCCTGTTGTCTCTGTGTTTTTGGTGAGTGTGATTGAGTGGGCTCACTGCAGGGAACGCCAGTGAGCTCAGCCTGCAATGGATGTGCAAGCAGATGAAGGCACCAGCAAAGCTTCCAGTCAGCACAGACAGGGCTCCCAGGCTCCTTCCAGTAAAGCTTCCACTCAGCAGCCACCACCTGGGGCTGCCCACTGCCTCAGAGGTTCCCTCTCCTACCAGGCATGGGGATCAGCCCTTTCCCACAGTGCAGGTCCCAGCTTCCCCTGGCTGCTTTGCTTCCAGCAGGACTCCAATGCTCCAAGGTCTCCTCTCTCCCAGCCCATACCCCTCCCCCATTTCTCTCCCTCTGGAGCTCCCTGCAGCCCCAAGAGCTGTGTGTTTCAGAGAGCCAGCATCCATTCCTTACCCATTTTCTGTTGTGCTGGCCACCGTTGCACAACTGGGTCACATACAGGGACAGGGGAAAACACAACCTGGATGCTCTGCTTGTGAACACCTGGGGTTTCTCCACCAAAACCAGAGGCTCATGACTACACACTCCAGACAGAGGCACCCCCACAGCTCCCAGCAGCTCCCAGCAACCTCCTGGAAGTGCCCCTGCCCCCTGTGCAGGGGAAGGGGACACAGCCTGAGAGGAGCCCTGGAATTTTGCCAGGAGCACAGAAGCTCTCAGTGCCAAATTGGCTTCTGTGGTTTTTCTAATGTGGTTTGTGGCTTTGCTAATGTGGACTCCTTGGGGGATATTCTCAGTGTCTCAGGCAAGGAGCTGGACCTGCAGCTCTGGTCACTGTAAATGGGGTGGGCACACCCAGGGCTCCATGCCCTGCACTGGGAGAGGAGCTCCCCCTTTCCCTTCACTTCCCAGCAAAGTCTTGGTGTGCACAGGGCAAACCCTGGCCTGGACACAAACTTCCCAAAATGAAGCTGCTTTTCCAGTCTAGGTCACCCCAACACTCCCTATAAAGGCTCCACAGGACAGGAACATCAAGGTAACCCCTCAGGAACTGCTCCCACCTGTGCCAGGCCCTGAGGAGCCTCACCTGGGCTCTCCTCCCACAACCCCTGTCCCTGAGATAAGCTCAGCCCTGGAGCTCTCAGCTGATGGCTGAGCTGTCCTCTGAAGGTGCTGGTGTCCAGTTCAGCTGTGCCTTGCTCCAGATCCCCCTGCTCTGGACACCCCAGCACCTGGGCTGACTCCTCCTCCTCATCCTCACCCTGAGCCTGCCTCACTGCTGCTGTCTCACCCTGCCTGGGGAGGCCTTTCCCTGCCAGCTGTGGTTGTGACCTTGGCTCCTCTTGCTCCAAGGAGCAGAGTTCCCCACCAGCATCTTCCCACTCTGAGGGCTTCTCCAGGTGTAAGAAATGGAACCTGCATCCCTTTTCCAGATCTTGAGTTACTTTTGCAAGCAGGAACCAGAAAGATCCCTTGGAATCTGTTCTTGTTCACCTGTGGGCTGCACACCTGAGCTGCCAGGGCAGAGGGGCAGGGAAGGGTGGGTCCTGCAGTGGGTCCAGGCAGTGACAGCTCTGAAAGGAGAGAGGAGCAGGAAAGAGCTGGGGCTGCAGGGCTGTGCAGGGAGCTACACTGGCCTCCTGTGCTCCTGTCCTGGCACTGTTTGCTCTGCTCCTGGCTTGGTCTCAGACCTGCTGTGACCACAACCTCCTCTGCCTAATCTGGTCACAAGAACTGGACAGGAGGGGTTGCATGACCCCATTCCTACACACTACAGAGCTACACTGTAATTCAGCATTGCTCTGCTCCTCTGAGCTGTTCCCAGCTTGGATATATTCTCTGTTCTTCATCTTTCAGTCTGCTCCTGCACAGCCACAGGCACAGACAGGGCTCTGGGCTGGAGCAAGCCTGGCCCTTCTCAGAGGGGGGAACATCTGCTTTATCACAGTGTGCTTCAGCTACTGCTCTGTCCCTGGGCAGGCTTTAACACACAGCATTAGAATTACAGTTCTTTCTAGATCTGGGACTCCTCTGACTAAATCACACCTACTCATCTCCACCTGTACCAACTTTGTGCTCTTGTTTTTGAGGAAACATGCATTACT
The DNA here is from genome assembly GCA_017589585.1 of Phylloscopus whistleri. Taxonomy (NCBI): domain Eukaryota; kingdom Metazoa; phylum Chordata; class Aves; order Passeriformes; family Phylloscopidae; genus Phylloscopus; species Phylloscopus whistleri. The sequence continues at coordinate 7,300,134 of JADMLD010001548.1, read as the reverse complement.
CCTGTCCATGGCTTGTATCAGCCAGATCACGACCTAGAATGGGACCTGTTTTATCCAGGCTTGCATGCTGCTTTTCCTCCCTGCTGCACCCAGAGCTGTGAGTGGCAGAGGAAAGCTTAGAGACAAGCATGTGAGTGTGTGCATGGGAAAGGAAAGCTTAGAGACAAGCATGTGAGTGTGTGCAGCCTGCCTTGCTGTGACATCTGGAGGTGTGGAGCCAGCCAGCCCCGCTCCCCCAGGACCAGCTCCCCTTCTCCTGCAGCCTCTGCAGAGAGGGATTAACAGAGCAGCAATGACTTCATGAGTCTGATGCAACACCAGGAGCAGCCTCAGATCCTCCCCCAGCCCAGCAATGCCCACATGCTGGGGAGCAAAATGCCTCTGGCAGCTGAAGCAAGGCTGCAGCTCCCCGGGCAGGCACAGCCACAGCCAAAAGGTGCACGAAGTTTGTCCCTTTGTGCTGCTCCCCCTGCTCCTGCCACAGCTCCCAGGGGTGTTCAGGAGGTGCTGCTCACCTTGCAGAGGCTGTACATGATGATCAGGATCCCACCCAGGAAGTAGCTGCTGGATGGATCATCTCCCATGATGTATTTGTACCACAGCTGGATGGGGACCAGGGAGCGGAACAGCTGGCTCAGCTCCTCAATAATCAGATAAAACTTTCCCTGCAAGACAACCAGGCAAGGGAGACATGATTGTGATCAGGAAGTCAAAAGAAGAACATTTAATCTGTGCAGGGCTGGTGCTCACTGATCACTGCACTGGTAAATGGTGCAGAGGCCACTGCAGCCCCTGCCCTGTGTGCTAGAAAGGATGAACATCCCTTCATTCCTCCACAGGGCTCTGCCCCTGACCCAGCCATGCTGCAGGCTGGAATTTTAAACTTTACAGCAGCTTATGGACAGGCAATAAACTGTGTATCTGGACAGTGATGCAGAAAAGCAAAGGTTAATATGGGATTAATATGATGCAAATTGTAGATATTATTATTATTATTATTAGGAAAAGAAAAGCAAGTTAGATCTCTTTGACCTTACACCCCCTTCTGAAGGCACAGGGATTAAATGTAAAGTGACCCCAGTCTTCCTGAGAACTTTTCAGGTAATCCCAAAGAATCAAATTAATGATGTTTGACAGCATCCTTCCCCTTCCCCTCAGGTGTGTGTTGGCTCCTGGGCAGTGCACAGATAAAAAGGCTGGTGCTGAAAATTAAACCCTCGAGGCATTTAAAACTCAAAGGGACCAAAGACCTCAAGGTGGGGAGGGGGAAGTGTGCTGGTTAAAATGCTTTCTCTCAAAGAGACTCAAAGAATGGGCAGCATCCTTTGTCAATCTTCACCAAAGCCTGAATAAGTGTCTAATTTTTGTTTGTTCTGTCCCAGGGACAGCTGGGGGCAAACCAAGCCCAGAACGGTTCTTAATCTGCAATGACATTATCCGGGCTGAAAGATTTGGGTTTGTCCTGTCAAAATCCTTTTATTTGCTAAGCTCCTGGAGAAGGGGAAATTCCCCTGGAATTTTTGCTGTGCTGTCCCAGTTAGCTCTGTCATCAGTGATGTCATCGCAGGCCAATCACTAATTGCTGAGGTGGGGATGGGGATTGAGTCCTGGCAGCCGGGCTGGCAGCAGCCAGCGCCCTTCCCCGGGGGCTGCGATGAGATCACTCGCAGGCCATCCTGCTGCTCCCGACAAATCCAATCCTTCCCAGAGCTCTGGCACGCTCATGATCTCATGTCCCCCGGGACGCGAGTGAGGTCACACCAGCGGCTGCTATCGGACCCGGCTGCTTCCCTGCCCTCCGCATCCCCATCCCATCCCCATCCCATCCCCATCTCATCCCCATCCCCACCCCATCCCGTCCCCGTCCCCGCACCACTCCCGGGTGGCATCGCAGAGCAAACCCGGAGCAGCAGCAGCAGCAGCAGCAATCCGGGCTGTGAAACGCCAGCAATTTACTAAATTAGCACAGAGGTCTCTCTCCCGCCTGGCGCTGAGATGCAATCATCGTTTATTTTGGGCACTCCTGTGGCAGAAATGACAAAGCTGTCACCGTGTCCCTCCACACACGGCTCTGATGAAAGCTCCCAGCAAGATAAAGGCAGCAAACTTTGCTTTCTCCAGCTCGTCCCTCCCACCCTCCATCCTCCATCGATCCCCGCTGCCCCAGCGGCTGGGCTGGGACAGGTCACTGCTTGCTGTCCCATTGCATCAGACAGAGCATCCCGGGCTCTCCCGGCTGGAATTCTGCTGCACGCAGCTTCTGAGGCACTGAAAGCCCGAGTGCACGGCCAGGTGTGAGCAAAGGTGGGGCCGGGGCAGCCCCAGGGCACAGCCAGGCTGTGGAGGTGGCAGTGGCAGCAAGTGACACACTTCAGTATCCAACCACAACCTCTGCACCTCCCCCCAGAGCTTTCACAGTTCCCTTATCTAAGGCAAATCTTCAGTTTTCAGGGGCAGCAGGATTTTTTAGCAGCCAGAAATTTGGTCAGAGCCTCCCAAGAGCGAAGTTTTAAGGGATGCATCCCTCCCTGCAGCCCCTTAACAGCAGCACCTGACCATGAAATGTTGGTAAGTTCAGAGTGATTCCAGGAGGGGAGGGAGCAACACAAGGGCAGCTGAGCATCACTTGAAGAGAACTAGAAAGTTCTAAGTCTTGTCAGGCATCTCAGTGTGCCACACCAGCCCCTCTTATAAACCAGGAAAAGTGCCAGAAAATCAGAAATAATCCTACAAAGGGCTGCTGCAGAAGCGAGGGCCTCCTTCGGAGCCAGGAGCTTGAAAATGAGGATTATTCCCTGTAATTTCAGCAGCAAAATGTAGATTTCTGATAGCAGCAACTTACTGCAGACAGCACCCATCAGTGGGAAGCACACTCAACACACCTGTCTGCCACTTCTCAGCTCTGTTATCTCTGGGCTATCTAGGTTACATTTTTCAAAGTCTAATCTTTGTCTCGAGCTGTATTTTGTCTGAAAAATTCAGCTAAAATACATCAGCTTTTTTTTTTTTTTTTTTTTCCAAGATTAGACCTGTTATATGAAGCAGAAACATAACTATTTCTCCTGTGCATCTGACTTGGCACCACAACTCGAAAAAAGGCAAGGCCTGTCTCTGTCAGGTGACTTTTCCCATGTCACAAAAATCTGTGTAAACCTGAGAATCTTCTCTGGAACGCACTGTAAAGGGAGTGAACAGCTCCCTAAGATCAGCAGAATGTTTCTGGTGAGCCTGTGAGGCAGCCCCAGTGCAGGAGGCAGCTGAAGTGCAGAGATGCAATAGGATATCACCTGGAATGATGGCTCCTGACGAGGGTGGGGTAGGGAACAGGAGGAAGGCTCTGCTCCCATCAAGGGTTCAGCCTGGCCAAGGAGTGAGAAGGGCAGAGCTGGCCCTGCTTCCTCTGAGGGAGCTCTGTGGGAGCTGCTGCTGCTGCTGGTATCAAACACTTCATTAGCACACGTAGGGAAGGGCTGTGCTAGGATCTAATTTTAGCAGCTCTGCTGATGAGCCTCAGATACCACATGGTGAAATTTTGATTCCTTTTTTTCAGCACTCAGTTAAAAAACCGAGTCAATGACTTGTGTACAATCCTCCCATTTTTCTGAACCTCCTTCACCACACAGAAAGACCATTTTTATCCTTCAAACCAAGCACTTATTTTGAAAGAGGGGAAATCAGCATTTTCATACAATTGCACTTTCCCTTCTGTGTGTGCAGCATCTCAGTCTGTACTGCACTGACTGTTTTTGCACACTGAGCTTGTAACTTCTTGGTATTTTGTTACATCCTCACTACTTGATGGCAGATCTGCATCTGATCCTTTCCTGCCATTTGAGGGGCACATTCCTGGAATTTCTTCAGTCCCTTTACGACATCAGCACTACAGAAAACTTTTAAAACCCCTTTATTTTCCTGCTGCTGGCTGACCTCTGGGACAGCTTTCCTCTGCATTTTCTAAATGAGAACCTGAGACACAGAAAGACAAAGGTCAAGGCAAGGTTGGTTTGGTGTCCAAGCTGAGGTGTTGGGATTAGACTTTTTATAAAGCACTTCATTTTCCAGATCACGTTACCATTAAAAGCTGAACCACTGACTTCAGCCTGCAGCTCTACCTGACTTCTCTGGACCCACAGAGGAATTATTTGGCAAAGTACAGGACAGGATTTAATTCTCCAGTGCAGCACTCCACTTGAACTTGTAGAATGTTCTTCCAGCAGCCTCTTTGTTCCCTGTGAACTTTCCAGTTGCTGCCACAGCCTTTTTTCCAATCCCTCTCCTTTCATCCTCGGGGCGTGGCGATAGAGGGGAGCAGTCTCCCAGAAAAACAACATAATGATAAAAACCAGTAGAATTAAAAACTGAATCCCAGCCTGGGCACAGCAAAGGGGGCAGGCTGCAGCAGCAGAGGCAATGCTAATTCCCCCAGAGCCTCCCTGTGCAGTCTCTCCTGCCATAAGGCTGTGCCTCAGTGCAGGTGTGCCTCCCCACAAGGAGCAGGGAGGCACAGCAAGGACTGACACGGCAGAGTCAGGCTGGGGGGGGCAGGGGAAGTGAGAGAAGTTGCAATGAGGCAACTGCAAGGTGTGATTAGCACTCGAGGGAAGCTCCAAGTCTCACTTGTTCTGCTGCCAGCAGCATCAGGGCATATTCTGAAACAGGGAGATGCTGGAAGAAGCTTTGGAGGCCTGCTGGCAATTTGGATCAGAGGAGAGCAGGCTCTGCTGAGATTGCAGGTCATGGTGCCAATAGATCAAGTGTTGGGTAGGAGCAGTAAAACAGAGAAAGTTCCCGGATTTACACAGCAAACAGCTCTGTGGCATGGAGGATGCTGGTGAAAATCCATGCAGGACTAATGAGGAGTAATGGCAAGGTGGGACTAGAGGGGAAAATGAGAATTTTAGTTAGTGCACAGCACTTCTGAAAATCACATCTTTTGTATCTTAAACTGGAAAGTTAAACTGGGAAAGCACTGAAGAGCAATGGCTTTAAAAAAGTTCAGTAGCAGTGACTTGCACAGGAAGCTTAGGGAGGGGGACAGAGGAGTCCCCACTCCTCAGTACCTGCCCTCATGCTTCAGACAATTAGTTTTTTAATTTTGTAAATAATAAATCCCACACTTCTGACTCTGGGACAGCACATCAGCCCCAAGGAAAAGTCTCTGCAGAACATCCTGGAGTTCCTGTGGCTCAGGAGGATCCAAGCTCAGACTGCTGTCCATGAAGAGTGAATCAGTTTGTGAGTGAGCTCCCCCAAAGAGGATCCAAGGTCAGAGAGGAGAGGGATTGAGAGGGTGGGCTGTCACCTGCCTGGGAACACCTCTTCAGCCACACTGTGAGGAAAGAGCAGGAATAAATCCATATTATTGCACAGGCAAGGACCAGGAACATCTTTGCCTGGGTATTTTTTATTAAATATCATCTCTGAGCCAGCTCTGTATTTTTAGAGGACTCAAATGCTCCAAGACCCTTTCTTTTTCCCTTAGGACATAAAAAAAAAAAAAAAAAGGTACAGGTTCAGAAGGAACATGGAAATTAAAGTGCCAGGTTCCATGGCAGAGCTGTACCCATCTGTGGCAGGAAACATGATGTGCACCTGAAGAAGGTTTTTGGTCCAAGGTTCAAGTGCAGAACTTGCAAACGCTGCCACATCCAGGCCAAGTTTTCTCTAATCAAGACTTGATGAGATGGTACTTTAAAAATGAAGAGCACTAATACAACAATCAACTAGAAAAACCACCAAGCAAGTATTTTCAAAGCTGTAGTGAGGGGCCAATGCCAGTGTTCTCCTTCTGCATTTCCACTCTCCTGGAAATGCAGTCCCCTGTAGCTTGCCCTGCACTAAGCATGCAGAGAAAATTCTTACTTAGGGCCTTTCTTACGTATCAAAATGTCCATGGTATCTTTGTCCCCTGCAGGGACAGGGACACACAGATGAAAGAACTTGGGATAACAGTTTCTTACAGTCTGGTTTGGTTTGATTTTCTTCCTCCCTCCCCCCGTGTTTCACTCACTTCTCCAGCTCAGCTTGCTGACAACAACACGAGGAGGGGATGGGAGGCCTGCAGGCACCTGGGATTTCCTAAGTGCAATCTTTGGCAACTGTGTCTTTTTATTATTTATTTCCTGATTTTGAATTCCACCCCCCTCAAGCTGTCATTCCTCAGCAGCGAAAATGAAAAGCTGCCCTTGATGTGTGCACAAACAATGGAAGCCTCTGCAGCCCACATGGCTCCTGCAGTTTAATTTACTTTAATTCATTTTATATTGAACCAAATGATCTTATTTGCCTTTTTTTAATGGAGAGCCTTCAGCCAAGCCCCCCCCTCCCTTCCAAAGGAATGATGAGCTCAGCTGTTACTGAAACTTGTTCCCAGCTTGTGTCCCTGTCACAGCCCAGGGGGAGGAAGGGACAACTCCAGCCACAGCTCTGATCCTCCTGGAAACTCCAGAGAGCTGTGAGATCAGTCTGATGCTCTGGGGTTACCTTCCTTTTCCTGCTTTTCTCCAGTTCACAAGCTCTTCTCTCCCTGCTTTCTGGCCTGATTGGAGTCTCACAGCCTCTCTTGGTGCCTCTGTTTTCCAGGCTGGTTTGGAACCTGGAAAGTCTGGGATTATTTTGTCAAATTGTCACTCTTCCCTCATTCTTTGCAGGAGTTGCTTGCAGAGATCTTGAGTTTCTGAGTTACTCAGGCTTGGAGAACTCTGGCTGCTTGTATCCTCATAACAAAGCAGCTCTCATGCTTCACACTGCAAGCACCCATGGTCATGGATTTTGCCCACTGTGCAAAGACAAACTTTGGCTGCCCCTCAATTTTCGTTTGCCTTTTCTCAGTTAAAGCATAAACTGATGACAAATCACAGGAATTTACACCACAAGTTGCCCTTGCTGTGATGGGCCATACCAAGAAAACACAACCCAGGTACTTTGGATGGGGGGAACTGAGTGTTCTAACCCAGATTTTTCATGTGTTTACTTTCAGAATGAAAAGATGCATGCAACTGATGTAAAGCAGAGTTTAGTGCTATTCACCATTTTCACTGATGATCTTGATGGAACAGAGTAATGTACAGCTGACACTAAACTGTAAACACAATTGGGAAGAAGGATTATACTCCAAGTTCACCTTGACAGACTGGAGAAATGGTCTAGAAAACAGGGAGGGAAGGAAGACAGTCCAGAAGAGAATAATAAGATCTGGAATTAACCACCTCTGAGGGAAGACTCAAAAAATTGTTGGTGTTCAGTCTACAGACAAGAGTGAGGGGAGATATAAAGACTGATAAATAAAAGCAAAAGCCACACAATGTTCAGAGAAGACCAGGATCCCAAAGAGCAGCAGGAAAAACCAGACTAGCTTTGCAAGTGCCTTTGAACTTCCAAAATGAGGACAATCTGAAGAGCCAGCTCAAAGTTTGAGTGCAGGATGATTAAAGTTCCCCACATCCCATCCATGGGCAACTTTCAGATCCACTGCTGACTGCCAGCATGAGGGGACTGCAAGGGAGCTCAGGAATAAATCCCCCTGTGCTGAACTCCAGCCCTGAGAGTGCAGCAACCTCCTCTTCAGGGCCTCTGTTGGGGGAGCAAGAGGCTGCTGTTCTCAGTAGTTAAATTGGCACAAAAACTTCTCACTATACATAAATACCCACCTTGAAAAAACTGAGCTCTACTGAGTTAAATTTCTATTTCTCCAGCAATATTTCTCTCTCAGCAATATTTCTATTTCTCTCTCTTCTGTTACCATTAAGTGACAGCTACCCAGGAGTTAATAAACTCCAAGCTGAGCTTCAGGCAGAAACACCACTTGGAGGACACTGGGAGGAAGAGAATAACTTTGTATCTGGGAAGTATTCAGATAAAAAACTTGATAAAAATGTTGGTCAAAGTTAATGTGCCTAAATTGCACTAGAAGTGTTCTAACTGAGCAGAAGCTTCCATTTAAACCCCTCACCTGGGCAGGGCTCAGCTGGGTCAGCAGGCTCAGGGAAGGAGCTCTGTGATCACCAATTACCATTTCCATGGTGTCCTGTGGTTCTCCTGGAGCCCTCCCACCCCAGTCTGATCTCACCCAGTTTGTTACACCAGATCTCACCCTTGGCTGGATTCAGAGGGGGGCAGAGAACCAAACCCAGACCTGGTGGAGGGTGGCAGCAGCCCCAGGTGCCAGGGGACAGCGAGACCATCCACAACACCCTAAGACAAAAAGGGGCTTAAAAAAAGTGAGGCACACTGCTCTCCAGGAAAAGGTATTAAAAATGAGCATCTGTGCTCTGAGTCATTACAGGCCCTTGACAGATGTGATCCAACCAGCCTCTCACTGGAGCTGCAAATAAAGACCCCTTCTCTTTCTTCTCCCCCGACAAGGATTAATGAGTACTTGGGATGGCTCTCAGACAAGCAAGCAAAGGCTGTGAACCTTTTCCAGCACTGCCATTTATCTTGGGAAGACTATTCACATCACTTCTCCCTCCCTCCCCAGCCTGGATTATGCTCTGACCCAGGACATTAATCTCCCAAAATATAATAATAATAATAATAGAAGAAGGGAAAAAAAAAAAAAAAGAGCTGGACAATTGCCAGAAATAAATTAATAACCATCTCAGATAGCCCTGCTGTGCAGGAACAAACTGCTCAAGTCCCCTGCCACCCATGTCATTTCCAGGCAAAACTATTCCCAGTTTAGATACCCCCTGAAGTGCCCTGCCTGAGACTTGCAGCAATTAATGCTGGTACCTTGCATCTACAGAGTGCCTTTCATCCCAACAGCTGCCAGGAAGTTCTTTACTGAATGCAAATAATACACATTGCTACATCTGCCCCTGAAATGTGCACACCACTGAGGGGAGGAAGAGGCAGCATGAGAGAGCTGTAAAAGCAAAAACATATCAAAAGGTGTTTTCAGAGAGAGAATGTAGTGAGGAACTTTTAAAAGTTGGGCTAAGTCTACATGTGGTTTCATGACATTTAAGTATGTGAAGCATTTAATTAAAATATTATTTCTCCAATGATTAGAACTGGTGCTGTCTTTTGTGGCATCAGTAGCTCCAGTTTAACCCAGTTACTTGACCCAAGTTACTTCTTTGACCCAAGTGGGAAGCCAAAGAGACAAATACTTGCAATTTCTTCCCAGGAAATGAAGAGGTTCCTGCTTCAGAAATATGACTTTTCAGAGATTACTCAGAAAACAAGACTTAAAGTCAATGAGAAGGCAGTTACCTGGCTGCTGGCACTGATTCCTCCTCAAACAATGCTCACCTCACCTCTCTGGACTTTAATCCCTGCTGGTAGTACCAAACCCTTGCTCAGGTCTGTGATGGCTCAAAAACCAACCCTCGATCCCCAGGTGACTTTCTGCCAAAGGTTTATCAACAGATTTTAATGTTTTTATTCTTCCATCCATATTTGGCCCTGGCACAGGGTGCCCAGAGCAGCTGTGGCTGCCCCTGGATCCCTGGCAGTGTCCAAGGCCAGGTTGGACAGGGCTTGGAGCACCCTGGGGCAGTGGGAGGTGTCCCTGCCCATGGCTGGGCTTTAAAACCAAAACCATCCCATGATTCTCTGATTCCATGCTGCAAACATGTGGCAAAGGCATCAGATTATCAAAGACAAAGGTTTGTGCCTCCAGAAGAGTCTCCTACCTTTGACTTGACAGCGAGGATGATCTTGGGCAGGGCCACAACGAGGCATTTCAGGGCAATGGTGAGGTACTTCAGCACAAAGTCTGCGATGCCCACGATCCACATCAGGTCGAAGAAATCCAGCCTGTCCAGGTTGGGTTTCAGGAATATGAGGCTGAAAGAGACACCAAAGCTCAAATACCACTGAGGAGAAGCTTGCTCAAGCTTCTTGTATCCACTGCTGGCTAGAGAGAGCCCAGAATCTCCCCTGAACTTCAGGGAAGTTCTCGAGGCCAGGAGGAGGAAGTGACACAAATCAGATCTGTGGCTCCTCTGGGCCTCCTGACTTTGCTCTTGGAAACTTCTACTGAGGTCAGCAGGTTTGCCCACTGTCACAGAACAGGACCCAAACACCAGTGAAGTCTGTTTTGGAATACAGCAGTCTCCATAGCCTGCCTTTCCCACTGCAGCAGAGCCTCTGGTGTGCTGACAGCGCCCTCAGAGCACAGGGGTGCTCCCTTGGGTGTCTCAGCCTGTCCTGGGAAGCCCTGCCCAGAAGAGTTCTGGCTCCCTGGGGAAGGGAACAACACCCCCACAGCCCCTGAGGCTGCTTTGCCACAGGGGCACAGTCCCTAAAGCTCCTTGTGCACATCAAACAAAGTGGTGACAAAGGAAACTCTGCACCAGCCAGGCAGAAAGGTGAGAACTTCACACTGCCATGCTCTGTCAGTGCCCACTGCCTGAAGCACAAAGAGCAGGGCTCTGTCAGTACTCTTATGTGAACCAAAGATCCAAAAATGAATGCCCCTTACATAATGTCATTCACTGGGCTGAACATTTGCTGTTTAAAAAAATGGAGTCTGGGACTGCAGAATTTCACCCAGCAATGGGCAGGAGCTACTGGCCTGAGCAATAATGAGAACTAGATCCTACTCAGGCTGAAAAAAACAGGATTCACCTTCAGGATATTTACCTGCTAAAGCCTCATGGTAGAAAGCAAAACCTTAACAGTTGAAAAAAAAAAGAAGAAAAAAAAACAAAAAAACCAAAACCAAAACAAAACAAAGTAAAGTAACCAACCCAAAATGAAAAGCCTGAACATGAATTTAAAATACTCACAACACTGGCACAGCACAACAGGTAAAATTACACCCTAAAAACAGAAACAGAATCAGAGACTTTACTACTATTCATGCACTAGAAACAAGAAAACAAAAATAAATCAGGAAAGGAAAAATAAGCCAAAAAGAAACAAAACTGAAGCAGACATTTCTAATTTGACAAGCCTGGCTTGTGAATAGTCAAAGGTCCCCACACAGCAAACAAGAGATTCACCAGCCTGAGAATCACACCACTGCAGCACTCACAGGAACAGGGCTTTTCCTGGAGCTGTGGCCCAGCCTGTCCACTGGCAATCAACCACACTCTCAACTGTCTGTAGGATGGCCCCAAATTGCTAAAATCCCTTTATTTGAGGTGATCTGACCTTTATTTTAAACTAGTCCCATTCATGCTTTTAACCCTGACCACCTTACCTTGGAGACACTGTCCCTGTGGTGCAGACTTCACTTCCACACCTTTCTGCCATTCCTGCTGCTTCCTTTCCACTCCCTCCCACAAGCTCCATCCAGACAATCCCATGGCTTGGCCTCTCCCATTCCAACCCACACATTCCAACCTTCTCAGCTCTCCCCCTTTCTCTGCTTCCTACCTGTCTTTATTCCTGTCTGCTTTACCCAAGCCAAACCCATCAGCACAAACTTTTCTGTATTTGAGAACTAATTCAGTCAGGATTTGAAAGGCAAGGCTATCTTAATTACCTCAGACCCACGTGCCTGCAAGCCCTGAGAACACTGGAGTAAAACTGCTATTTCATCTCCTGTCCTACACTCCAAACACCCCAGAAAGAGGAAAATCAGTGGGTCAATTCCTCTCTGCCACCTGCAGTTTCTGTTCAGCTGCAGTGGTCACAATGGGAGTTCAGAGGCCATTTTTGGAAAGGATCCACCCTGCCTTGACACCATCACACCCTGGCCTGTTCATACCCTGCTTGTGTCCTTTATTGGCAGGAGCAGAATCCACTGCTGAGGTGACACACACATTCTTTTCCTGCACTGGAAGAGATTACAAAGATGTAACAAAGGCAGCAGATCCTTCAGGCACACACAGTTCCTCCCACAGCGTGGGGGAAAAGTGGGCTTTTCTCTTCTCCTCCCTGGCAATTATCACCTGCTCCCATCCTGTACAAGGCAGATTTTGCTCACCTGTTGTAAAGCTGCTGAGAGCTGAATGTGTAAAGCAAGTACAGGGTGTTCCCAGTGAGAAAGGCCAGGATCCAGAAGACAACCAGCACTGATCTCTTCTCCTGAGCAAGGAAAAGAAGCAGAGTTACTTCAGCTCGAAATGTCAAGACCTGAGCTGAGCCTTCAACTGCTGAAGAATCCAAGCCAGGGGATGCAAATGTGTAACAAAGTGTTGGATAATCAGTTTATTTACACAGGACTAAGAAATAGTCTGTGAGGTAAAGACATAAACAAGCACAAGCAGAAATGCCCCTCACTCAGGTAACCTTTTTAATGGAAATTAATTGAAATAAGTTGGTGAAAATAACACCTTACCTGCAGAACCTATCTTCAAAGTTGGGATCTTTCTTAGGACACCAAAAACCTCCTGATATTCAAAATGCAGTATGACAAGCAGCTTAAAAAAAGTCCACTCCACATATTGTCCTAAATTCTGAGCTGTCACCTGGCTGGAGGGACAATTCACCAAAGGGGTGTTTTATAAATAGATCCAAAGTCAAATCTACTCCACCATCACATGCAGCACATCTGGGTGTGATCCTAAAGCATGGAGGTTCTGGAACATTCATTTTTGATTGAAGAAATAATTAAAGGTCAAAAGAAGTGGAAATTTTGCATTTCAACATGTATGGAATGTTACAGACAAGCTGGATGGCAGAAGATCTGTCCTGGGTCTTGGCCCTTGGTAACTTCAGGGAGTAAATCTTATTCCTGAGAGGAAAACACTCACCATTTTTCTTTTGAGCTGATTTATTAAGAAAGGAGGTCCCTGCTAGCTGTTCAACAGCCAGGACTGTTGGGCTGAGATTTAAAGCAGGCAGATTAAGGGGCACACTGCTGCAAGGCCAGAGGTGCAGAGTGCAAGGCAACAGCAATCTGTTACTGGGTTGTGCCATTTATCTGTTCACTCAGTGCTGGGTCACACTGATTCCACTGCTGCTGGTAGACACAAGCATGCACTGGTGCCACCCATGTAATGTTAACAAAAAAGCAACTCTAGCCTTGTGCTTTTAGTGCTGTTGAACTGTTCTCTGACACACAAGATCAGAAGACCTGAAAAGATCTGCTGACTTCTTTATATTCTTAGCATACTGTGCAGAGAGCATTATAAAGCTCTAGCAAGCAATACATCTACGAAATTTTTCATCTGAACATCTCAAAACATTATCTAAATGCTAATAAGCTAAATCTCATCATTAACAAGTCAAATGGGCTTCAGCATCTCTGCTGTACATGATGGGAAACCAAGGTGCAGAGAAGTGCTGGAATAGGCACTGCCAGGCAGAGGGAGATGCAGATCACAGCATCCCTGACCCATCCTCTATTTGTTTTACTGTGCCACACTTCCACAAAAAAGCAGGAGAGAGACTTTGGGAGAGCAACAGTGGGGAGAGGCAGGAAGAAGACAGATCTGTACACATACAAAGGCATTCAGCCCTACACTGCAATTGAAGGTTCAAGACAGAGGCTCTTTTGTGCATGGAAAATGATGTTTGCTGGGAACAGAAGAAGGTAAAATGCTGGACTCACCTTCAGGGCCACCTGCTCTCGGAGCGTGGAGTTGGCATAAGCAAAGGTGCTGGCCATGCCAATGCACACAGCAATTCCTGCAGGGAAAGGCTCTGTCAGAGAGTAACTGCTGATGCTGTTTGACTGGATTTCACAACCATCACCCCACCAGCAAGACAAGAGTCTCATCCCTCTGAACCCTTCTGTGCTGCACAGAAATCTTTGCCATCATCAATGTAAGCTCTCCCCATCTCTCCTAGAGAGAGCTCTGAAGGAGAAGCCTCGGTAGCACCCTCAGCCTCACAGGAATGTCAAGGAGAAATCAGGAAAGGAACTGGTCAGGACAGGAAACAGACGGATCTGACCCAGATGAAAACAGCTTGGACTGAAAGTAGGGTGAATTTATCACATGCATTATCCCGCACATTTGAGTATGTTCCCTTCGTGCTAGACTGCATGTGGACACTGTCACATGGACAAATGTATCAGACATCAGAGCCTGAGAAAGTTTTCCAACCACTCTCTAAACACAGCTCAAAAAGGATGGATGCATCAGATCTGACAGCCTGATAAAGCCTCCCAGCCACACTCTAACCACAGCTCAAAAAGCTCTGACGAACGCTCACCAAGCTTGTGCTGGAAACAAACTTTGGCCAGCAGGATCAGGATGAAGGGAAGGCCCTTCTGCAGCCAACCCACCACAGCTTTCAGCTCGGACAGCGCCGGGGCCGGAGTGCCAGCCTGCTCCTCGGTGCCCTCCTCGGCGTGCCCGTGCCGGTCCCCGGCCATGTGCAGCAGGGAGGAGCCGCGGTGGTGCCCGTGGTGGAAGTGATGGGCCGGGGCCCGGTGGTGGAACGGGGCCCCCTCAGCCCGGCCGGCGCCCTCCTCCCGCGGGGCCGGCATCTGGATGAACACCTCTCCGCCCCCGGCCGCCGGGCCCAGCACCAGCCCTGAGGGGAAGGGCGCGGCGGAGATGGAGCCCGAGGGGATCCCGGCCAGCCCCGAGAAGAGCTGCTGAGGGGAGGAGGCCTCGGCCTTGAGGCTCTCGAACACGCCGCTCTCATCCACGCTGGCCTCAGAGCTGACGGTCTGGCTCCGGTTCCTGCGGGGGGCAGAGACACCAGGGGTTAAACACAAACACGGAGCTCGGATGGTGTTTTAGCCCAGCCCTGACTCCAGTGTTGCCAGAGTTCCTCAGGCACTATCAGAACACCAAGGTCTGCAGGTTCTTTTCCCTCTATTTTCTTTCAGTAACCAGATGCCTCAGATAGCATCAGAGAACCTCTCCAGGCCTGACTAAAACACACCACTTCCTTTACCAAGGAATGAAGCTCCCATACAACCTGTCTGCCTTTGGAAAAAACCCAAAGAAATAATCAAATCAATACCAAATCCAGTATCTTCTATAATGATCTGAGTATTTAAAGAAAAACATACAAAACCTCATGGAACCTGACACAGCACCCCCAAGTCGAGTCTATTATAAACAAACAAACTAACCAAGCTAACTCAAAGCAATGACCTACCCCCAATAATATCCTCTGTCTTTATTGTGGGACAATCACTACCTGCCCACTGATGAATTGCACCAGAAGAGACAGTATCACCAGGGAAGAGAAGTGTTGAGAGCTGCTTGTGTGTTCCTGACCTGACAAAAAAGTGAAGGATATGCTCATGGGTCCAGATTAATTCTTTTATTTTGGTATTTTTGGCGAATTGGGCCTGGATGTACCCAAATTACTGGGCACTGGACAGAACTGATTCTGGCACTGATTCTTTCCTAAGCATGTTGGAATACAGCCAGATTCCAAAAAGAAAGTCTAAATATCTTTATCCTAACAGCAAAAGACAACAGTTTGGTTTTTTTTTTCTTCACAAGAAGCAAATAAAAGGAAAGTTTAGGTGAGAGGGAACAATGCAGGTGACAAGTACAATGATCACCATGCAGCAAATGCCTGACCGAAACCAAAAACTCTCTAACCTGCAAAAGGAGAGTAAGCAATAAATAAACCTCACCAAGAGGCAAAGCCCACAAACAAGGCATGTTGCAGAGCTTTGGTCCCTCCTGATTTGAATCCCAGGAGATCTCTAACTTTAGGAACAGCGGCCACAAGGTGAGACAGCACACCCAGGGCCCTCAGCCGTCTCTCCCCCATGGGTTCCAAAGCCTCCCCAGGCACACACAGGGCACAGAGCTCTGCCTTTCACCTCCCTCTGGGGACACCTTCAAACCCCTCTGGCCAAACCTTCCCACTAAGCAAACTCCAAATAATGCTTTTTATAGCTGCACCCCATTCCCACCGTACCTCCACAGGCTCCTGCAAGGAATCAAGTCAACAAGACATTGCACACCTCCTTCTGGTCCAAAATATTCATCAGCCAGGTCTCTAAATTCACACCTAACACTACAATTGGGGGATGCATACACAGCTTAGGGCTGGGAATGTAACAAACAGCCTGGGAGGAACCCAGTGTTACAAATACAGACACAACCATTGTTTGGGATAATATTACCAGGATATAGGAGTGTGCTTTCAGCAGGAAGGAATTAATCTGTGACATGTTTATAAACAAACAAGGTTTGTTTGTTGAGATTGTGAGGCTGCTGAAGTTAACAAAAGTGAAGACCAGTGGCAACAGCATTTCCTTCAACAGTTAGAAAATCTTCAGCCTCTATTCCTAACTATGTATTTACCCTGTTAAAAATCAGAAGCACCATGCAGAAAAAACTGAAGATGGCTTTCTTTCCCCCTGAAAGCAAGAATGGTACCATGCTAGCAATGGCCATGACACAAGGCTTCAACTCTAATTGCAAAACCAGTATAGAAAATAAAATACTTACTAATGATCTTCCACTTATAATCTCAGCTCAAACAGAGCAATGAAATTCATTAGTTCTATCTCTGTCTTGGAGTAATTAGATTAGTTTCTTCTTTAGGAATAAAAGTTAAAAAAGTCATACTCTAACTCTGGGAAAGCACCAGGGAATATGTAGTACCAGAACAACAACAGTGGCAAGGCTCCCTTGCTGATGTTATAATTACAGAAACAAATTAGAGGTATTCTAAATGCTCACATACATGAAGATAGATACAGACCCTGGGAAGATGTAAAGGGTCACCCAAACCTCTTCAAAAAGCACTAAGACAGAGTAGTTGGGAGCTCCAGACCAGCAGACTTTTTAAACACCTCAGTAAGAGAAGCGTAAATGGTTCCTGTTCACACAGATCAGTCCTTGCACACTGACAGTGCTCAGGGTCCCCACAGGACTGGGCCACGAATCCAATCCCTCCTCCAGAGCTCCACACATCCTGCCCATGCTCAGCCAGCTGTCTGCCAGCTGTGCCACCCTGCATCATCCTGAAACACTGTGGTTGGCAGCAATCAGTAACTGAGGAGAAAAGTAAACTTGTCTCTAGAATCCCCAGACTCCAGCAGAAAGCCCACATGGCCACACCACACACACAGGAATTCGATGTCTTTCTCAATTTTGAGCTCTCATCTTCTAAAACACCCCCTCCTCTTAAATCAGAACACTCCTCTTGGGAGAGGAAGGTGGAGGAAAGAAGAAGGGGAAGGATTTACCTTTCAGGAGGCACGGTGTCAGTGTTGCTGCTGTGCCGCCTCTGCATTTTCCTCAGCACCCTAAAACACAACACGCTCAACATGAACCCTGTGGCTCAGCAAATCCCAGCGTGGCTACTGGCACAGGCCCTGGGGGCAGAGGGCTGTGGGACCCTCAGCTGGGGACATGGCAGGCAGGAACCATCTGTGACAGAGCACCTCGAGCTGCCATTTGTTTCTCAGTACACTTGGAGAGACAACTTTGAATGGCCAGTGGGGACACACAGGTGTCCAGGCTGGGCAGGAATCAGTCAGGTCCCCTTCTGCAGGAAGTGGCAGTCACCAGGAGGGATGGCATGCCCTGGCAAGGAACATGGGGACATCTAGCAGTGGCTCTGGATGTGACGTGTGACTCAACAGCCTCTTGGGAAATGAGATCCCCTCTTCTTTTCTGCAGGAACTTGCTTTGCAAAGCAAAACTGAGAGGGAGGAAGAAAAAGAAAACGTGTAAACACTTTTAATGAGAAAAATACAATTAGCTCATGACAACATTCTTTTAAACAAGCAAGTCATTCATTTTAATCTACGGAAATGCCATTTGCAAAGTCAGGACAGTAGCCCCAGAGTACAATAGCTATTTTAATAAAATGTAAAGACTAAGATCTAAATACTATTGAATATAAAAAGTGATAACATTATTCATAACACGTGATAATATACACATAAATGTGTAGCCCATGTGTAAAGGCACAATGGCTCTGGGAAGGTTTGGCAGCTGTCTCAAAGCACAGTACCTGATCCAGAGGTGAAAGGTGTCACACTGGGGGAGATGGAAGCCCAAGACCATACAGACATTCACAGATGGAGCACTTCAGACAGTCCAACACAGTCCAGATTTCAAACTCATCCCAGGTCCCTCAAGCCAGTGACTGCCAGCCCCAGGGCTCACACAGGCCCACCTGCAGGAAGCACACACAGAGAGTAATTTTCAGCACAGCACAAAGAATTTTACCTCTCCATCTCCATGGGAAAGGCAGAGAGGTGCAGGAACCCTTGGTGCTCCAAGCCCTGCCCACGTGCATGACCCAGCAAGGCTTTTCTGTGGCACTGGCACCTGCAGCCCTGCTTCCCACACCCAGTGCTGCCAGGGCTGTGCTCTGCCTTCACCGTGTCCATGCACACACCTTTTCTTACACACACGTGTGTGTGTGTCTGTAATAAACACATGGAGATGTAAACACATTTATATGCACGCACATGTAGCACAGAATATATCACACACATAACACATACATTTTATATATGCATCTATACATACACATATGTACATATGTATGTGTACACATATATATACACATAGTTACATATAATAGATGTATAGGTATTGATCTATTCATGTGTGCCTACATACCCATCTATTAGCACAGTCCTATACATACACACATACATACATATATATGTATAAAAATACATACACATATATGCATATATAGGCAGACATATCTATTAATACTGTTTTATAGATATAAATATACATCTATATATACACACATATATACATAATACACATATATTGACATATACATATATATACACATATATATGCATACATATATATAAAAATACAAGTCTATACACATACATATATATGTATAGGTATACACACACATATATGCATATATACAGACATATCTATTAATATGGTTCTACAGATATAAATACATATATACATCTATATACACACATATATGCATAATATACATATATAGACATACATATGTCTATATGTAGATATATAGACATGCATACATACATTAAAAATACAATTCTATACATACACACATATACACACATATATATGTATAGGTATACATCCAAGTATATGCGTATATATACAGACATACCTATTAATACGGTTCTATAGATATCAATACATATATACATCTCTATATACACATATATCCATAGTATATATAGACATACATACAGATAAAGACATATATACACATACATATGTAGATATGCATACATATACGTCAGTACATATATATACAGACATATCTATTAATATTTATATTAATAGACTATATTAATATTCTATACGTATACATAACATATATACACCTATATATAGACACAGACATACATTAAATATATATGTATTTATATATACATAATATATAAATAAACATGCAGAAATATAGATATAGATAGAGATAGAGATAGATATAGATAGAGATAGAGATATAAATAGAGATATAAATAGAGATATAGATATATAAGTACAATTCTATACATACGCATACATACATATATACGTACACACACAGAGAGACCTAAGCCAGGCCTTTTCTTCCGATTAGGTGGGGAAGGGAGGTTCCCGCTGGGATGCGTGGCGCGGTGCCCCGTCCCGGTCCCGGTCCCGGTCCCGGTCCCGGTGCCGGTGCCGGTGTCGGTGCCGCCCCGCGCACGCCCGGCCGCGGCTTCCGCCTGCCCGCCCCGCCGGCGGAAGCGCTCGGGCCGCGCCGGGGCCGCGCCGGGGCCGCCCGGGGCTGGGCGCTGCTCGCTCGCTCGCTGCGGGCCCGCCGGTGATGCCGGCCCCGGGCCCGCGCTGCCCCCCGCCCGGCCATGCTGCCCTGCGGGGCCGTGCTCTGGCGGCGCCTGCTCAGGAAGCGGTGGGTGCTCGGCGTCGTCTTCGGCCTCTCGCTGGTTTACTTCATCACCAGCACCTTCAAGCAGGTCAGTGCCCGCCCCTGCCCCGACGCGCCGCCGGGTGGGCTTGAACATCCCTTATCCCGCGGTGGTTGAGGTTCGTCAGGTGCTGTCACCGAACTCCGGGGTAATGCTGCCGTGAGAATGACCTCGTAAATATGGAATAGACGCAGGAGTTTAAAGTAGGAATGCCTGATTCTGTGTTTGACAGCAGTGGTGGTTTGAACCAAAACTGGGAAAAGAAAGTTTCGCCGGTGGGTTTGGTTGTTGTTGTTGTGTCTCTTGAGAGTGGTGATTCCGCTGGCAGAGGGCTCATGAAAGAGAAATACGTTCAGCTGTGGTTATTTAATATAATGTGTACTACTTTTGTGGTTGTGGTGACTGAGTTCAGCTGATCCACGGTGAACTTGAGTGCCCTCACTTTACTGGACTGTGTATCTATTTTGTTGTGTATAGTATGAAGTAAGATACTACAAGAAGTAAATTGTTTGCACCACTGATGCTGGAATTTCCTGTCCTGTGGAGTTTACAAGCACTAGGCATCTTTAATCCTGGATTGAAGTGGCAGAAGGAACTTGTATGTTTGGTTGCATTCCTGTTTCTCCTTGCAGGAAGAGAGGATGGTGAGAGATCGAAATCTCCTCCAAGTGCAGGAGCATGAGCAGCCCATCATGTGGAAGGTGAAGTTCAGCTCGGGGAACAGCAGCCAGCTGAGCAACCAGTGCAGGAACTCTGTGCAGGGGAAGCTCCTCATTACAGATGAACTGGGTATAGTTGATATTTAGTTGGATTTATTCTGCAAATGGCAGTGCTGAACACTGCTGTGCCTGTCTGACTGCTGATGGCACTTTGATGTAACAACTGCTCTTTATTAAGGCTTTTTTACTCTGCCCTTGCCCTGTTCTCCTCTGGCTGGCTCAATTCTGCTGCAGATGCTGCTGCTTTGGTTCTGGGCACACCAGCCTCAGGCCCAGGGCTGCATGAGTGTGACTGTCACCCCCTTAAAGTCAATTCCAGTTACCTTTGCACGGAACCCAGATGTTTAATCCTGCTCAGTGTGCTGTGGTTGCTTGCAGAGCTTTGTGTCTCCCTGCAGTGTGCTCCTACTGTGCTTGGGAGAGCAATTGAGGAAACCTTGGCCTTGTATGGAGGCAGCTCAGGACTGGTGTAATTAATGCTCAGTCACAATTAACAAGCTCATCTGACCCTTGTAAACCTGAGGTTATTAGCCACTTGTTTTAAGTGGTGGAAGTTAAAGGCCCTTTCCTGCCCTGCACTGTGCTTGTTGCTTAGACCCTGGATCTTTCTTGGCCACAAATCAAGGCTGTAGAAAACCCACCACATCTTTTGTGATTTGCATCAATGATAAATTTGGCACTGCCTGGCTTAGGCTTAGTGCCAGTTCATAAGATCTCTAAAAATTACAGATCTCTCACAGTCTAGCACTGTGGCAGTACCATTCCCATAAGGATATACACCATAATTCTACACAATTAAGGATTCCACTCAGCAATGAATATTACACTATCCTGCATGGCTAAATCTAAGTCTCTTCATACTGAAGTGTAAGAGAATTATCCAGACACAGACCTGTTGAAAAAATGTGTGTCATGGGGTTTTTTCCAATATAATTCAATGCCAATCCCACTCACCCTTTCACAACAGGGAACTATACCCCAAAAAGGTCAGAACTTAAATAAAAATACAGATGCATTTAAGTACTCATAGTGTATACACAGCACACATTAGAGTGGGATATAATAGTTGTGCAGATAACACCAGGCTGTTTGAAACACTGCTCTCCATTTCCAGGAATGGCTACACAGGGCTGAGGGGGATCACAATCTGCTAAATGACAAACAAACCTGTTCTCAAGGAGTGTGATTCTTACTGCAGAGCACACAGAGGGGTGTGCCTTGCCTGCTGTGACCCCTGTTGCTGTTTTGCAGGCTACATCTGTGAGAGGAAGGCACTGCTGGTGAACGGCTGCTGCAATGTGAATGTGGCCAGCACGAAGCTGTACAGCTGTGAGAGCTGCCTGCCCAACGGCTGCTGCAGCGTCTACGAGTACTGTGTGTCCTGCTGCCTGCAGCCCAGCAAGGTGATGGACCTTCCCCTGCTCCCCAGCTCTTCTCAGCTGCTCACAGTGGCTAAAAGAGCTTCTTTGCAAGGAGCTTTTCCCTCAGAGGGACAGTTCCTTTTCTTGGGAGGATGAGGAAAGCCTCCGAGGAGCATATGGCAAGCTATAAATAAAGCTTTAACAAAATTCATCCTTCCCAGCTTTGGGAGGAAATGCTGGGAGCCTGGCAAAGTGTTTCAGCTTCAGGGGAATTGCATTTGCTGAAGGGAAATGATTGCAGAAGAGTTACTCCAGCCAGTGTTAGTTCTGTAATTCACACTTCCCTGTGTCCTGTGAGCTTCTCTTAGATTCTTGTCCTGCTGCTGGGCTTCTGAGGCATTGGCCTTTCAGTGCTTGCTAGAAATCCTAAGTGGAGTTGCTTACATTCCTCTGATACCTGAGCTTTGTAGGTTAGGGTGGGCTTTGATTACTCCTTGCTGAAGCAGAGTGTTTCTGGGTTTTGCCACTTCAGCAACATCTCCTGGAGCGGTTCTTGAACCGGGCAGCGATTGCTTTCCAAAACCTCTTCATGGCAGTGGAGGATCACTTTGAGCTGTGTCTGGCCAAGTGTAGGACTTCATCACAGGTGAGGCACAAGCACATGCCCAGGGCCCAAAAAAGTGCCCTTGGAAAATGGGGGTCAGTCCTGTGAATGGCTGATGTGTCGTGTTTGTACTTTCATAAACGTTGAAGCTGTGGCTGAGAGCCAGTCTGAAGGCAAAGCACAAATTTAGAGCAGGACAAGTTGCACATTCTCTTTAGAAAAGAGGGGCTTAACTGAAAAGAGACTGAGTTCAGTGACCAGTGAGATCTCAGATGAGTTCTGGGGAAGATCTCATTAGGATGAAGACAGTGAGAGGTGTTCCCAATAGCCTCAGAATGCTCTTTATTTTATGTGCTGACAATCATCTGCATAGTAACTCAAAAACTATGTTGTAATTCCTTTGCTTATTAAGGACAGAGCTTATTAAGAACTGCTGTTACCCATGTGATTTTATTAGAAGTTTTGGTCTAAGCAAGCAGTGGCCCTTTTGGACAGTGCTGTTGGCCATGTCCTGCAGCTTCAGTATTTCATGTAGCAACAGGGATGCACTGCAAACAAAGGATAGAGTTCCAAATGTCTCCAAAGTTACTGGGATTTTTTTACCCATAAAATCTGAACTCTACCTTTTAGCAAGAAAAATGCACACATCTCAAGTACCAACTTCATTGTGCTCTGCTTGCTTAGAACATTTGATGATACTGTTTAAACATATCTAATTTCTTTTTTAATGAAATTTGTTCCTACCTGGTTGGGTACTCTCTTGAAAAGGAAGTTCTGATTCAACCATGCAGTGCTGTAACACATCAACTGGCTCTTGTATGTTGGCAATGCAGAGTTCTTTGACTCCAAAGACACTCTGATGCGTAGAAGAATTTGGGATTGTTTTTTGCCTGTGCATAAACACTGTGGGCTTTGTCCCTCAGTGAAGGGATGCCTTGTTTCACTGTGTGTACTTTGTTAAAGCTTCTCCTCCTTTCCTGGCAGAGTGTGCAGCATGAGAACACCTACAGAGACCCGATTGCCAAATACTGCTACGGCGAGTACCCCCCCGAGCTCCTGCCTGTGTGAGAGCTGCAGATCTGAGCAGAAGGAAGGACCTGGAGACTTGGGTCCAAAAGAACAAGGCAGCAGCTGTTGCTCTACCAAAGCCTCAGTGTAAAAGGCTTGTCTTGTATGTGGGGGCAAACCCAGAGGGGAACAGAGGAAGTAAGGAACTGAAGTAAGGGACTGAATCTTGCTTTCTTCAATTTACTATGCACCTGCTTTGGAGTGCTGGCACTGTGCTACTGTGCCAGTGCATCCTTTGAGTGCTTCCTCTGAATTTCAGCAATCGTGGAGTCAGCCTAGGCTCTAGAACATCATGGGAAAATATCTAGTGTGGCTTTGCAGCTGTAAACAGAGGTTCAGTTGTGTCTCTGCAGCCCAGAGCCTTTCCAGAGCAACAGTGGTAACTGGAGGACTTTTCCTTTCAGGGAGCAAAGCATGCCTGCTGTGCTTCTCTCTCTGGAACCCTTCTTGGCATGCATGGTGTACACTACATATGTAATTATGAATTATTTATTCATTTTACATGAGTCACTGGCTGAAGTATGGATGCTTTGCATAGCTGGCTGTGGATGCCTTTCAGTCCCTGCTTTGCTGTGTCAGCTAGAAGGGATATTTTACATCCTGACTGAAGTTGGTAGGAGCTTTTTTTCCTCCTTAGTCTAAAGGAATTGTATTGGATTTGTCACTACAGTACTTATGTTCCTCTTAGTGAGTTTAAACCATTCAGAACTCCAATGGAGTTGTTCTGCCAAAGTCCCATAGCACAAGAGAAGAGCAGGGATCTGCCTAGCATGGGATGTTTATTGTCTTTAAACACTTTTCCTCGTTACTCTGCAGCAGTTTCCTCAAAGAGGAGTCCAGTTTTATGAGCAGCTCTCTGCTGTCCACTTGCTGACAGGGAGCAGGGGAGATTTCTTTGCTTGAACTTGTGCAGGCCTTGGTATTTCAGATGTGCTTGACTCCTGGTTGTGCAGGAGGCAAAAGGGGGGAGCAGAGCTCTCCACAGCAGCTTTCCAGGCCCTCCCACACTGCTCCAGGGAAGGAGGCAGGGCGGGTCTGCCAGCCTGTTCCAGCTCCTTGGCATTTCCGGCAGACCCTGAAATGTTTTACATCTGCACCTCAGCAAGCAAACAGCAGCTTCCCTTCAGCCCTTGGAGCCCCCTTACGCCAAATTCAAGCTGATCTTCACCTTTGGCAAACATAATGAACAGGACTCGGTTACATGAAGAAAAGAATTCATTATCCCATGCTTGCTTGACACAATCCAGTGCCCAGCTCCTGCCACTGTACCGGGAGTTTAGGATAAAAGGAGGCTGCGTCCTCCAACATCTCGAGACTCCACGGCGGTATGGCACAGTGGACTCTCTCCCTTTATTCGAATAAAGTTGCGGGACTCCTCTGTCTCCTTTGTGGACACTGGCTTTTGGCACACGCAGAACACACGAGCAGGGCAGGTGCCCGGCCCGGTCGCCGCGGGGCCCCGACGCGCACTGAGGTAACCCGGAAGTGGCGCGCCTGGTGTTGCCTTCCCCTGAGCCAATGGTAGCTCCGGCTGCTCCTCACGTGACATCAGCGCCCGCCGTTGGGTCCCAGCGCTCGCAGCCGCGCGCGCCCCGAAGTGAGCATGCGCGGTGCGGCCGTGCCGGCATTCCCCAATTCTGAGGGAATTTTGCGGGAAAATCCTTCATCCTTGTGTGTGGAAATGCCCCCACAAAGTACCCGCGTCTGCCCGCGGGGGCACGCGTGTCTCTGTCCCCGCAGAGGCACAGGGCGGTGCTGTGGGACCAGGGGCTGCTCCAGGGATGGGTGAGGGCTCCGCCCGGCCCCACAGACCCCGCCAGGGCCGCAGCCCGCCCTGCCCGCCCTCCCGGCCCGGGTACACACGACACGAGCCGCGGGGAGGAGGAATAACCTTTATTACCAGGGGAGCCAAACTCTGCGGAAGCCCCAGCCAGGTCGAGGCCGCCTCGTGCCCGGTGCTGGAAGAGCCCAGGAAAGCCAAGCCGCAGCCGAGCCCTCCATCCTCCCGCTGCAGCAGGAGGCCCTGGGGCCGCTCTGCGGCCGTGCCGGGCTGCCCGATGCCCCGTGGGGGACACCTGGGGACAGAGAGGAGGTTGCTGCACCTCCCAGCGTGAAGCAGCGCTGCTGGGCCTGCTCAAGCATGCAAAGATGGATTTTTCCCAGCCCTCCCCGGACTGCTGCTGTGATAAATGCCAATCACTCATTTTTAGAAATTTATGAAAGTTTAATAAAGAATAAAATTGGTTACAAAAAGAAAATTAATACAAATAAAAGTTTAAAAAGTTTTAGAGACAGGACAAATAAGGAGACAATAAAAGGGGCAAAGAAAATAGGTAAGCAATGTCCTTTCTCCTCCTGACTCCATGTCAGGTCAGAGAAAGGCAGTCTTTGGTCGAAAACTGCTCCTTTTTGAGGACTGAAACCTCATAATTATGCATGCTTTATCAACAAACTTGTTTTTCAAGAGTCTTTGGCTTAAGCCTTTTGGCGACATAGGATCGTGCTTTTGTTGATTGGGAGCGTCTGCGTTCTGAGAGATGCATTCTTTTGTCTGAAGAGGGAGAGGGGGGTTTTTATCTCCTGTAAAACATTCACCTGGAATAGCCCCTCTCCCTTAAGCTAAGAAAAAAAACCTTACACGCAGATTTTTACTAAAACTTAATCTTGAAAACTACATTTACTATTTGTTTCAAATGTTAATATTGCATAACTTTTCTAACTAGCATATTACATACAGTAAATATCTGCGTAGAGCCAAAACACCCAATATGCCTTTTTCACAACTGCTCTCCCTGCACATCAGGGTCGCCAAGGAAGGCGCGGAAAGCTCTGCTCCCCCGTTTCTAGAGCCATCGGAAGGCAGGTGACAGGGAGCAGTAATAGGTGCCGTTGTCATCCTGGCAGGCAGACGCGATGGTGAGGATGCAGGCATTGCTGGCGAGGTCTTTGGTGGCCGAGAAGCGGTCGGGGGTCTTGGCAGGCTTGTGCTTGTCTCGCTCGGAGTTGTAGTAGAGCAGGTAGCTGAGGGAGTGCCCCGGGCGCTGCTGGTACCAGGAGATGCCGAAGTGGCTGATGTTGTACTGGGGGCTCAGGGTGCAGAGCAGCCGAGCCGTCTGCCCGGGCAGCACGGACACGGAGTGCGGCTGGGTCAGCACGGGCTGAGCCCTGCGAGCTGCACGCACCGAGGATGCAGTGAGTGACGGGCTGAGCCGTGTCCCGCAGCACCCTCAGCCCCAAAACGTCCCTCAGCCCCCTTGAGGCAACGCCATTACCCAGCTGCCGTCCTGCTCCTCGCAGCAAAACGCCCTCCTCAGACCAGCCTGCCCTTGGGCAGCCCAGCCCTGCCCACCACCCCAGGCAGAGCTGACTCGGCCGTGCCACCCTTACCTGTGCCCAGCGTCCCCAGCAGGAGCAGGACGGTGACGCCCAGGGCCATGGCAGGAGGCAGAGGAAGGGAGGCTGTTTCAGAGAGGGTCTGGGTGCTGCACAAACCCAGGGCTGTGCCGTGGGCACTGGTGGGATGTATGTAAATGACACTGGGGGCTCAGGGACTCAGCTCCCCGGGGCTGCTCGCTCTGCTGCAGCTGGGCTTCAGGGAGGGGGTGAGAGCCACCCACCTTCACCCCAGCCCATTTCCTTCAGCTCCAGCACAGCCACAGCCCACCCACCACCCACTCCGTGCCCTGGGCAGTGGGGTGGCATCGCTGACCATCTCTCTTTGCTGATGGGAGGAGCAGAGATGTTTCCCTGGGGTCTCACACTCAAGCCCTCTGCTGCCAGGCACACAGGGGGCCAGGAGCCTGAGCCACACCATGCCAAGGATGCCCTGGGGAGGCAGTGTAAGGAAAGTTGCTGCTCCCTTCATGCAGCTCCATCACTGTGACAGGAGTGACTTGGCAGGGGCTCAGCATAACCTGCAGCAGGGGCTGGCACCTCCTGCCTCTTCACCAGGGCCACCCCAGGAGCAGCAGCCTTGGGCAGCCGTGGTGGGTGGGGCTGAGGCCGGCAGGGCAGGAGGTGTCCCCGGGGAGCAGGGGTGGCTGCAGCACAGCTGCTGCCTGGGGCGGAAGGACAGCAGACCGTTACAGCCAACGGCCACCAGCTCAGCAGGTGTGCAGTGTCCTGCCTGGGACACAGGGCCCAGGGACACCGTGTCACACGGCCACCAAGCCAGGCTGTCCTCAGCAGGGAGGGCAGCAGGCACTTCTCAGGTGCCAGAGCCCCTGGGTGCCTCCTGCCCCCCACGGGCAGGCCCAGCCCCTGCCAGTGCCACCTCATCACCATCGGGGACAGCCACTTCCTCCCCTCTGCAGCACCCACAGCCAAAGACGTTTGCACGTTTGCCCCTGCAGGTGTCAGCAGTTGGTGTTTCATGCAGCCAGGCCCCTGAGCACACGGCAGGTACAGCTCCAGCTGTTGCCCACCAGCACTCCCCAAATCCTGCAGTTCTGGTGGCAAGATGAACACGGGTCTCCCTGCACGTGTCCTAGGGGAGGAGTGTCACACACACCTTGTCCCAAACGCTGAGGAGGTCATGGATTAGACTGACTGTGAAATGAAGCCTGGCAAGACAGGGAAATCACCTCCTCATGCAAAGAGGGGCATTCCAGAGAGAGGGAATTTGTCCTCAGAGCAGGGAGCACTGGATAATGCAGGACATTTGTGTTTTACTGGTTCCCACTATTCTGGCCCTCCCAATCTGCCGAGCAGCCCAGGAACACGACTTCATGCATGTTTTCCACAGGAAAAGGGGATGATGCTACAGGGCCCTGACTGCAGGAACCCTTGCACAGCAACATTTGGGCACCAAATAGAAGATGTAGCTGGCACATGACCATGTACAGCACGGAGCTGCAAAATCCCACTGCCTCCAGCTCCAGAGCAGGCCCAGCACAGGCAGGATCCTCAGGGAGATTATTCCAGTGGCATCCAGTGATGTCACAGGGGAGGCCAGGCTGCCCTTGCAGCAGTGCTGGGCTCAGTTAGGGTGAGCAGATGTGGCACCACCTCAGCCCGGATGAGCTGCAGGACAAATGGGGTAAAGGTGGGGGGAGGACAGGAAACACCACGAGACTACAAAAAGTCTGAAATTCAGAGCATCTGGGAACACATGGAGCTGTTGTTAGCTCAGCCCTTGCTCTAGGTCCCCTCTCTGCCCCCGCAGGACGCTCCGGACTCTGCAGGGGCCATTGGCTGTTGCTGGGCGCTCTGGCTGCTGAAACCACAACAGTGGGCAATGAGCCTGCGTGTGCCGGGCTCTGCAGCAGCTCCCAGGGCTGCCCGCAGGGAAGGGACCCGGCCCCGCAGCCCTGCCGGGGGCACAGCGGCACCATGTTCGCCACCGTGAGGTTCGGAGGTAGGTGGGGAAAGCCCGGCCCCGCCTCAACCCGCGGCCAGCCCGGCACCGGGGGCAGGGAGGGACAGCAGTGCCCCGGGCTTCGGGAGCAGGCAGGAGAGCTCTGCCGGGGCACAGCAGCATCCTGCACCTCGCCTGCTTTTAAAAATGGGAGGTCTATTACCCCTACACTCCGAGTCATGGGGGAAAACCACTCCAGCAGAGCTGAGCCTGTCACAGGGAGGAGGCTGGAGGTCAGGATGAGTTCCCAGCCTGGCAGCTCTGGGAGATCACTGGAGGGGGCCCTGCTTATCTAGACACAACCAGAGGAGCTGTGGGGCACAAGTGCCAGCTGCTAGCTGAGCTCCTCCATTCTGAGCTGTGTGGGAAGGGTTCCCTGACTCAAATCTGGCTCTGTTTCAGAGAGCAGGTATTTGTGGGAAGGAATGAGCAGCCCCTATCCTGACCTCATCCAGCTGGCTGGAAGCCTTGGCCTGACCCCAGACACTCGTGGCTGAAGCCATCAGACACACACAGTCCTAAGCCTTTGCTCCCTCTGCTATTTGAATTGGATCCCCTGCTCTGACTACTGACGTGTGTCAGCCCTGGGGGATTTCTCAATTGTGACAAACTGTGTCAGAGTTCATGGCCAGAGTATCCTCGGGTGACTCAGCCACAATCTCCAGCTCTTTCCCCTTGTGACTGGGACCAGCTCGTAAGGACCAGGGCTCACTGCTTTTTCCTACTCATGCTTGATGAAACAAAGCTGAAGGACAGAGACACTTCACCATCAGAACCATCCTCCCCAAATCAAGCACTCATCCCCCCTTGGCCACTCCAGCACCCACTACCAGCAGCCTTGGCTGTACTGCAGCTGCTCAGAGCCCTGCTGGTGCCACATGGGGACCCTGCCTTTGCTGGCCACAGTGGGCACCTCTCAGCCACCTGCTGTGCCTCCTGCCCTGCCTGCGTGCTCCCTGGGTTTGGGGTGACCACGCTCCTGTCTCAGGTCTCCTTCCCTGTCTGCAGCCAACTGCCAAGAGATGGTGAACCTGCTCTGCTGCGTCCAGACCCTCACAGGGCACCTGAAGAGGAAGTGTCAGTGCAGGCCTGAAGGTACGAGTGCTCTGGGCTGTGGCCACCAAGGCACTGCCACTCATCCATAGAGGAACAGCAGAGGGTAACAGATGGGTGACATGGGAGTCACAGAACATCCCAAAGCCCAGGGAAAGGGACAGCAAACCTCCCATTCCCCAGATCTCAACAGATTCTGTTCAAAGTGTAACTTGCCTAGGAAAATACCTCCAAACCCCACAGGCTCATGTTGGCCACACAGGGGCAGCCTGGGCTTCCTTCACATCTCTCCCTCCAGACTGCATCGATCTCGTGGATGAAAAGGGCACCCTGATGAACCTGAGCCAAGTGGGAGATCCTGCATCTGAATATGCCAGCAAATACCTGCAGGGAAGGCAGCGCTACATCCTCATCAGAGTTGTCCGTAAGTTCCTCATGCAGCTCAGCTCAGCCTCTGCTCTGGGGGAGCTCTGGAGAGGGCTCTGTTCACAGCCACTTGGACACTGCACAGAAGCTCTGAGGAGGCAGAAGCCAGCTCAGATGAAGAGCTGGAGCTGAGCCTTTGTTTGTCCAAGGGAGAAGAAACTTTTCATGGGTAGAACCACCTGCCCCCGTTACGAACCTTCAGTTTACAACCAGAACAGAGATTAACCCATTTCTCCCATTCTGCTGGCAGGAGAAGAAAACTCTGAAGCCACTCGCTATGAATCCTTGCTCGAGGACCTGGGGAAACATTACCCTGATCTACCAGGTAAGAGCCAGGCACCCACCTCCCAGCCACAGAGGAGTCAGGGGTGCAGGCATGACTCCTGTTCCCAGCTCAGCCCTCGTACAGCACCCGTGGGACCTCTGATCCCCCTGTGCCCCTTCAGGGCTCCTATGGCTGTCAGGCACCAAGGGAGGGGACAAGGAGGGCTGGTACAGGACCCCTCCTAGTTAAGAGTGACCCCCCACACCAGGCAGAGGCCTACCCAGCTTGTCCCCTTGGCAAAGAGGGTCATCTCCTCAGAACAAAGAGGGAGGGAAGGACATCAGGAGAGATCAGGAAACCCTCAAGTGTCTCTCCCAGGCTGTAGTCTCACAGGTTGGCAGTGCCTTGCACAACATGGAATGGGCAACTGACCAACACAGCAGGAAAATACAACTCTGGAAGGGCTTGGTCACTCCACAGATCAGCTGCAGCAGCTCTCAGGAAAGACCCAGAGGACAGACCAGAGGAAGAAGGGCTCCACGCAGAGGGCTCAGCCTCACACCAGCACCCAAGCCAGGAACAGAACCACCTTACGGAGCAAGAGGAGCTCGGTACTCAAGAAAACCCCTAAATGAGGGGCAGACCCATCACTGGTCACACCAGGGCCCAAACACCTGCCCAGGTACTTATTCCCAGCACAGCCAGAGCCCCCTGCTGCTGAGCCCCTCTTCCTGGGATCCCCTCCCACAGCTTCACCCTCCACACCCCAGGCTGCACCCTGACAAGCCAGGCAAACCCAGCATGACAGCCAGGCACAAGCTCCATCCTCCTGCTTCAAGGGGTTTGGTGTTCCCTGGCATGGCCTGCACTCCCCAGGGACAAGAACCTGCACTCCTGCCACTGGGTGGGTCTGCTTCCCACTGCACCACTCTGGAGTGGCCCTGCAATCACCAGGAAGAGCTCCCCACAGACAGACAGTCCCCACAGAAACAGCACTGTGCCAAGATGGTTCAAAGGCAGAACACAGCTGCTGCAGGTGCTGCTGCTGGTTCTCCTTACCAGCTTCTCCACCCAGAGCAGCACACCAACAGTCTAATACACTTATTTCTTGAAGGGAGTTGAAAAACTTTGGAGTGGTTCCTCCCTGCTCACACAGGACAGCTCAGCACGTGGAGCACTTGGGCATTTAATCCCTTGCATCTGCTCTTTCCCTTGGCTGTGTCTCAGGAGAACACAAGACACCCCTGATAAGGCCAAGCACAGCTCAGGACATCTCTACCAAAAACTTCAGAGTGACATTTAGAAGGGGCAGGACTTTCAACACCAGCCTCCAGTATCTGCTAACAGCATCTGCTGCCAGCATTTGCCATCTAGACTTGGATTTCCTCACACATTCCAGCAAGGGGCTGACAACTTGTCCTTTATTCAGCAGTTCAGAGATCAAAAGGCTAAAAGGCTCATTCTGCCATGAAAACCCATCAGTTAAGCACCTGAAGGTGTCCTGGTTTCACTGCTGTGCCACTACACCACCAGCTGAAACCTCAGACACAGGAACAGGGTGTCCTGCTGGAGGCCAGGCCGTGGGCAGCAGTCACGAGGCTGTGCCAAGGTGACTGTAAGGGGAAAGCAGCTCCAAAGCTCACCTGATGCCCACCTGATGCCAGTGACCTTGAGAGCATTGCATAACCTGCTAAAGCTTTGAACTCAGATCAGCCAACTCCCACAGCCAGACAGGTCACACTCGGCTCTGAGGTCAGGACAGGTGTTCAGGAAGAGAGTATCTATAGAAAAGTAGCTTGTCACTGAAAATAGTGTGGACACGTGTTGGCTTACCTCTGCAGCCTCCCCTCTGCCTGGAGGGCAGCCAGTGTCTGATCTCCTTGTGCCTTCTCATCTGGCTGGTAATGTTCATGGTTTGGTAGCTTAATTTTAGCTTGAGAATGAAATAAAGAACATGCACAAGTGATAGGTCCAAACGAATTCTTTTATTTCTCTGTAATAAATACAGCACTATGTGAACACTGAAGACCCTTGGGTCCAATCATTCCTTTCCTTCCCTACTAGTTCAGAAGTGAATTACCACTAGAATACTCCTGCCTGCTCAGTCTGCTCCCTCCAGCTCACTCGCTCATTCCCTGTCTGTCCTTCCATTCCCTGTGGATAGCAGGGCTCTACACCACGATGCTCTTCCCTACGAGGGAGCCAACTCTTCACAGGAGAGAAGAAACACCTACAAGGAAGAAGCAGAAGTTCAGCATTAGGTTCATGTTCCAGCAGCTGCAGTTAAAAGCTCTCTCACCAAGGTAACCAGATCATGATCTAACTACTGACAACAGCTTGTACCAAATGCAGCAGGAATTAAGAGAATCAGCCAGGGAGAGCAGCAGCCTTCCCATGGCAGCAAGAGTGGACCCTCTAAGAAGGTACCTACAGCCTGCCAACCTTCAGAGAGACACAGTCAGAATCATTTCTCCTTCCCTTTCTAGCTACCTGCTGCCCTTTGGGACACAGGAAAGACACAACTGTTTCCTACTTAGAGCCCTAAAGGGCACTGTATGCCCACAAGATCGCTTCTGCAACCTTCAAACGCTCTGGGGTGCTGTGCTGGCAGCAGTTCCCTCCCGCAGGGACAGGGCGCACTCACCATTGCTGTACTTGCACTGCTTCAGGGCCTCGTTGAAGCCCTCGCACAGGGTCAGGTCTCTCTGGTTGGTAGCGCACTCCAGGAACTGCTTCATCTCATAGTGGCACGGTCCGTACGGCGACTGCTGCATCACGGCCCGGGGCTCCTGCGGCCACGGGCCCGGTCAGGGCGGCCCGGCGGCAGCGGCGCCTCCTCCAGCGCGCTCCCGTCCCCTTCAGCGGGGCACGGCCGCCCGTCCGTCCGTCCGTCCTTCCCTCCCCGCACCGCCCCGCTCCCACCGCCCCGCACCCCCGCCCAAGGGCGGCCCAAGGGCACAGCCCGGCTCCGCTCGCACCTGGGCGGGCGCCGCCGCCTTGGCCGGCTCGGAGGAGCCGCCGCTGAAGACGCCGGTGATGGCGCTGCCCACGACGTGTCCCACGGCGGAACCCACGGCCACGCCGGCCGCCGTGCTCGCCATCTGCGCCATCAGCCCGGGCTGCGCCGGCTGAGCCGCGGGCGCCGGGGCCGCTGGGGCGGGGCTGCGGGGAGAAAGGAGTCATGGGGGAGCGGCACAGGGAGCGCGCCGTGCCCCGGTGTGCCCGCCGGGCCCAGCCCCGGTACCTGGCGTGCGCCGGCGGCGCCGCGGGCCGGGACACGCTCCTGCTGCCGCGCGCCATCGCTGCTGTCTGCGCGCCCCGCCCCGCGCTCCGCCTTAAACCGGCCCGCGCCGCCACGTGACCAGAGCGCACGCGCAGACGGGCGACCCGAGCCAGGCCCCGCCCCGCTGGGGGAAGGCGGGGCTGCTGCGGGGCGCATGCGCAGAAAGACGCGGGGGGGGGGTAGGGGTCCGCGCACCTCCCGCTCGCCCCCGGCAGAGGGCGCGCGAGGCCCGTGCGGCCCCGGGAGCGGGGAGGCGATCACGGGATCGATCAGCGGGACAGCGGGACAGCGGGACACCGGGACAGCCAGACACCGGGACAGCGGGACAC
This sequence comes from Phylloscopus whistleri, assembly GCA_017589585.1. Taxonomy (NCBI): domain Eukaryota; kingdom Metazoa; phylum Chordata; class Aves; order Passeriformes; family Phylloscopidae; genus Phylloscopus; species Phylloscopus whistleri. The sequence goes on along the minus strand of JADMLD010001548.1, from coordinate 7,265,986 downwards.
CGGGACAGCCAGACACCGGGACAGCCAGACACCGGGACAGCGGGACAGCCAGACACCGGGACAGCCAGACACCGGGACAGCCGGACACCGGGACAGCCAGACACCGGGACAGCCAGACACCGGGACAGCGGGACAGCCGGACACCGGGACAGCCAGACACCGGGACAGCGGGACAGCCAGACACCGGGACAGCCAGACACCGGGACAGCCAGACAGCCAGACACCGGGGCAGCCAGACACCGGGACAGCCAGACACCGGGACACGGGGACAGCCAAACACCGGGACACGGGGACATGGGGACAGCCAGACACCGGGACAGCGGGACAGCCAGACACCGGGACACTGGGACAGCCAAACACCGGGACACTGGGACAGCCAAACACGGGGACACCGGGGCACCCAAACACCGGGACACCCAAACACCGGGACAGCCGGACACCGGGACACCGGGGCACCCAAACACCGGGACAGCCAGACACCGGGACACTGGGACAGCCAAACACCGGGACAGCCAAACACGGGGACACCGGGACACACAAACACCGGGACAGCCAAACACGGGGACACCGGGACAGCCAAACACCGGGACAGCCAAACACGGGGACACCGGGACGCACAAACACCGGGACACCCAAACACCGGGGCACCCAAACACCGGGGCACCGGGGCACCCAAACACCGGGACAGCCAAACACGGGGACACCGGGACACACAAACACCGGGACACACAAACACCGGGACAGCCAAACACCGGGACAAGCAGCGGGTCCAGGCTTCACCCCGCACTGCCAAGGCCACCGCTGCCCCGTGTCCCCAGCCGCCGCACCCACGCGGTTTCTGAGCACCCCGTTCGGTGACTCCAGCGCTGCCCTGGTAGCGGTGCCGGGGCCGGACAAGCCTTTCCGTGAAGTTTTCCCGAATGTCCAACGCAAACATTCCCTGGCACAGCCTGAGGCCGCTCCCTCTCGTGCTGCCCCTGGGTACCTGCGAGAGCAGAACGATGCCGGGCTCCATCCCCGCTCCCGGGGGAACGGGCGCTGCCGGTGCGGTGCCAGAGCGGTGCCGCGGCTCTGCCGAGGCTCGGAGGGCGCTGCTGCCCGGCCAGGAGGGCGTGACGGGGCTTGTACCGGGCAAAGAGCGCGGCCTGGGCTGCGCGGGGTGGAGGAGAGCGGGATAAGGAGCGGCTGGCAGAGGGAAGATGAGCACTCCGCAATTGGGGCAGAGGAAGGAGGCTGCCAGGGAGGAGGGAAGGCAGGAATGATGTGGGCTAAGCCATGGCCCAGCATTACAATTTTTGCTGCAGCCCTCTGGATACAAACCAGGAGATCAAGGAGCAGTTTGCAAGGCGTGTACATTGTTGGGCAGTAGGAATCCACGAAAAGATGATGATGAGCCCTCAAATCATGAAGAGACAGGCTGGACGACGCCAGTTTTACCTCCAAACCAATTTCCTGACAATCATCTCTTCCCTGGCACCCCTGCTAGTCTCCAGGGCCTCTGTGGGTCTGTGTCTCCTCAGTGTCTCCCTGCAATGGGCCTTGTTGCCACCTGCATCTTTGGATGTTCCTTGTAACAAATGGAGAGAAAGAAATTTCCAAAACTGAGAAGGATCCAGAAGTCCAGGGAAAAATAATAATAAAAAAAAAAATCCCAGCTCTGTCATGTCTGTAGGGCTGCGTTGGTACCTTCAGCAAGTTATGAGAAGCAGCTCTTCGGGCTGGTTCATTGACTGGCAGGAATTAGAGAGCTCAGTCACTGCAGGGCTGGCAATTAGCAGCCGTGGAAGTGTTTTTGTAGAGTCAAATTTCCAGCACGAGGGGAAGAGAAAAGCCTCGGTAAAGCCAAGCCGCCCCTCGGCGCAGGAGCCGGGCGGGCAGGGGGAGCTGCAGCTCCTGCACTCCCGAGGAAAGCCGAGGATTGTTCCTCAAACAAACACCGCTGCCAGGGGCAACACCCCCGAATCCTTCCTCCCGCCGTGCCGGGGAGCTCTGCTGTCCCGGGAGCGCTGCGGTGCTGCTCTCAGCTGGAACAGCAGCATTTGACATCCAGCGCTCCCCTGCCGGGTATGTGCTGAGAGGGGCCGAGCTCTGTAAAAGCAGAGGGATGTGACCGGGAAGGGCCTGCCTCAGCAGCACCTGCACTTGGTCCTTTTCCCAGGTGTGGGAAGAAGTGTGGCCCCGTCCCGACGAGCCGTGGGAGCAAACAGAGGTCTTAGAGACAGGAGAGAGAAAGGGCAGGAGGGGAGAGGAGGGTGACCTCGGGGAGCCCCTCGCTGTGAGGAAACTCAGCTCTGCAGCTCCGCTGGGCTCTCTGCTGTCAGCCTGAGCTGTCAGGGTGTGGGGCCGGGGCTCCTGGCCCTGCCCGGCTGTTCCCGGCCATGGGAAGAGGCTCGGCATGTGCTGGAGGGAGGAGAGGACGGCCTTGCAGGGGGCACAGGGAATGCCAGAGCTCCAGCCGTCAGAAATCAAGATTCATTAGTTCCACCACGCGCAGAACGACTTGCTGAAGGAGCCTGGGCTCCAAGCTGAGCGCGTCCCTCTCAGCTGCGGCTGGGGACCTTTGATTTGGTTAATTAGACGCAAAGTTTTTCTGTGCAGTGGGAGGCCGGGTATGTGCTGAGCAGCGCAGCTAGCCTGGGTTTACTAATGAGATAATTTATTGTGGCTGTCTGGGAAGCTGAATGTACACAACTCCACCCGCGCACGCTCCGCCCGCCCCGAGCCCTCGGCTCCCAGCTGGAGAGGCCTCGGCAGCGGAGGTGGAATTGCGGTGTCAGGTCTCCGTCCTCCCACCGGGGGCTTCTGCAGGAGGGCCTCATTTACATCTGAATATCCTTGCAACAATTTTCACCGTTTGACCGGCCAAACTTCCTAATTCCCTTATTTTTCACCCTAAATTTGATCTTTGATTCAATGAAGTGGCTTTGCTTCGCCTCCCTCTTTTCCCCTGCTCCAGATCTCTCCTTACACGGTTCAAGTGTTAGGGCTTGCCTGCACATGAAGGCTGACTCTGGATTTCGGGACATACAAATCTGAAAGACAGTAACTAATTCTTGAACACTTCTGGAGGATTTACTCAAAATCAGTAATTTCTGAATAACTTGCTGCCCTGCCTGGCCAGTCCATCCTCCTGTTAGCAGCAGGAGCAGGTAAGGCAAGGTCTGTAAAAGGCAGCTCTGTGGTTTTTTTTCCTGAAAGGAACTTAAACCCTCCCGCTGTCACGGCCGAGAGGCGGCTACAAAGAGATGCAGGAATTCCCCCGGCGTTTGTCTCTGCAGGGTTTGTTTCACAGGTAAGGAATGCAAGGCCGGCCCCCCGGCGGCTCCTGCCCGCCCGTCCGCCCCTGCGGGGGCACAGCGCGGTGCCCTGCCAGCCCCCCCGGGCCTGTGCCGAGGGGACAGTGACAGCCCGGGTGTCACAGCCCGCCCGTCCCTGTGCGGGCACAGCCTGCCCGTCCCCGCCGCCCGGTACCGGCGCGGAGCCTCCCCAGCTGCAGGTTTGCGCTTGGAGAGCCCTAATTAGTGCGTGCAGGGGCAGATCTGGGCACTGCTCCGGCTGTACCTGCATTGAAGTTATTTAGGTTAGCAGCAAATTGCACGGCGTGATTGCTCGGGGATCTGGGCAAACTATTCAAAGCAGAAGGAAAGTGTCTGAGGAATTCGCCAATATTTTTGTTTGTGGACGATCCCCCGAAAAGACAGAAGCAAACCTTCCAGTTCTTACCAGTGTGTTTGCTACTCCAAATTACTCCGTGAGTCATTTGTGACTGAGTGTAGGCAGTCAGTGGGTTTCTCATGTCCTCCTTCTGTTTTGTTCTCTGAGCTCTAGCTGCTCCTGATTTGCTTGTGCCAGGTGGCTGATTTCAGCCCCCAAGCTCACACAGAGCATGCAGGTCAGAAGGAAAGATGCAAGGACTGCCTTTTTATCCTGTCCAGTTTTTAGCAAGCAGAGTTGCAGCCAAATAATAATAATAATAATAATAATAATAATAATGATGATGATGATGATGATGATGATGAAGTTGCTACCACTGAACAGAATTCACAGATTTTTCATGAGCAGACGGCACATTTCCCTGCCTCACCACTGCTCCCCAGGGGATAACAGAAGAGCAGCGTCACAGGCAGGTGATGTTCACACAGAGCCCTGTCTCACTCCGGGTGCCACAGGCTCCCAGCACACTCGTCCTGTCTGCATCCTTGCTCCGTTCCTCTTTAGCCAAAACACAACGCCTGGAACAAAGTGAGGGTGCTGCAGGAGTCGGGGATGAGCAGTGGGAGGGAGAAAAAGCCCCAGCGCCTGAGTGGAGGAGCTGCAGATGGCCAGACGTGGCTGCGAGGGGAGGGGGCAGCGCTCTCAGCGCCGTTTCAGCTTTCAAGTCCCGTGCTCCCAGGATCTACGTGCCATTTCTTGGATGTGGTTTGCCCCGAGGGCGATCTCAACAGCTGTGAAGTTTCAACAGATGAACAATGTAGTTTTCAATAAATTTCACCAAGGAAAGGGAAGGATTTTAACTCGTTCCTGCTAGCCCACTTTTGGTCTGAAGGCTCTTCTGGACCCCAGTCCGTTCACATCGTGAGTGTTACCTGTTTGAGGCCCAGGCACACCTGAGCTACACTGAGAGGTTTTCCCCCTCAGAAGAGGCTTCTCTCAGCCCTGCCCATGGGTCATGGCAGGTGCAGGGACACCCTGCCTTTACCTGTGCCACTTGAACCCACTCTGGTGGAGGAAGGGACCAAATGTGGATGCTCTCAGCTCCTGGTGGGGGAAAGGAGAGGAGGTAGAAAGACAATTTTCCAAATCTCCTTGTGGCAACTGCACCTTGGAGGTTCCATTTCCTTTGTACTCACACTTCCAGAAGTGGGGCTTGTGCTCTTGCAGTCATGGTCTCATCCCAGCTGAAGGCTGATGCCATTCCTTGTGACTGAAGAAGGGGCTTTTGTGTTCCTGGGTTCTTCAGTCAGAGAAGTCAAGTAATTACCTCTTCCAAAACACATCTGGTGCATCCTCAGATCATGGGACAACTACTGTGAATTCACCTGCTGTACACAGCACAAGACAGCAACCCTGAGTCTGGAGATAAAAAGCCAGCTGAAAGGCCAGCACAGGGTTTTTTGGTGGATGTCTGGGGGGTCTGAGCAGTGGGGCTGTGACCTTTGCTGCCTCTCCCCTGGCTGGGATCTGTCAGGTGGTTTCAGGGAGCCCAAAGCAGCGAGCTCACAGCCCTTGCAGGAAATAACAGTGCTGAGTGAGCCCTGGAGGGATCTCACACCTGTACAGGCCCCCTGCTTCCCCTGTCCATGCTTCTCCTTCAGTGTCCAGCCCAACACACTCAGGGCTGAGCGTTTCCTCCTCACTCAAATGTCTGCCCAGAGTTCATTCCCTCCTGCTCCTGCACTGCTGCTCCCTGGCCAGTCTGCTTCCCTGCTCTCTCTGCAGACAGACGGACAGACAGACAGCAAACACCTCCAGAGGGCTGCCCCTGTGATTCCTCACACAGCTCTGGGGGGCACTGCTGGAGTTTCACTGCAGTGAAACAACACAGGACCAGCTACAGAACTGAGGATGGGTCTGTGTGTGAGGCCCATGGCCTTGAGGAGCTCTTAGCACCAACCATGAACAGCTTCTGCTTTGAACTGGAACGTTTCAGTGGCTGCCCACCTCCCCACCTCCCCCCCTTCCCAAGGGAAGCCACAGCTCATGTGGCACCCAGAGAGATCTTGTGAGGTGCTGCAGCCTCTGCACAGCAGTGCACAGACACCTGTGGTTTGGGGTCTTTTCTCCCAGCTCCCCAAAATGTTTAATGAGTTTTAGTTTAATGAGTTTTAGTCAACACGTTGCTCTCCCTGTCCTCCTGAGGCTCCCCAGCCATCAGCTTCCCAACAGAAATTTGTCAGACAGAAACAAAATGTCAGATCCTGTCTTTTCCTTCATGTAAAAGAAGGCAGTGGTATCTCCTTTTCACAAGGAAAGTAAAATAATAACCTCTGCAAATGCACAGGGCAGCTGGGTTGTGCACTCTGATTTCTCATGATTTCTGCTGAAATGCTTTTCTCTCAGTTGACATCTCCACCAGAGTGCTGAGCTCAATCCATGGGCTCCATCCACAGGAATTCTGCAAACATCCTGCTCTGTAGGATCAGTGGTCTGAGCAAACCCCTCAGCTCTCTGGAAAGGCTGCACACTGTGGATGCTGTGCTGGATGCACTCCCAGCCTTGTGCAAGCTCTGGTGGTGCTCTTTTCAGACGGCTCCTCAGAGCCTTCAGTGCAGTCTCTGGGTGCTGCCCTGGGTCTGAGGCTTCCACAGGGAGTTTGTGACAGTGCAGTCTCAGAGTTCAGCAATTGCAGCCCGAGAGAAAGTGGGAAAACACCTTGGGAACTGATCTCTGACACTGTCCAACCAACTTATCCCAGTGACATTTGCTGGTGGCAGTGCAGAGTGTGTCACACAGAGCACCCATGAGCTTGGGCTGGCAGGACGTGGCCTCACTGCTGTGCAGAGCTGCTGCTGGGAGAGGCCCTGTGCATCCCAGAGGGAGCCAGGAGTGTGCTCACACCAATAAAATTCACATTTCCCTGCTCTCTCTTCACGGATATCTCCTCTGGCCCAAATTTGCTTGTTTTCATGTCTTTTTCCCCCCCTGGCTCCCATCCTTGCTGCCTTCAGTCATTGCCCTGTGCCTGGCTGGCTCTGCCCACCCAACACCAAGCAGCCCGTGGGTGCAGCCTCCTCATCCTGCCGAGGTGAGGGGAGCCCCTCTGCCCCTCCTGCTGCTGCCCTGGCGTGCCGAGCTGCCCTGCACACCCCGGGGACCCGCGGCTCTCACCTGCCGGGTGAACACAGCCCCAGGGGCGATGCCAGAGCAATGTGGGTGCCAGGAGGGTCCGGCGCTGTGCCGGGAGGAGCTGCGGGAGCCGGACCTGCTCCAGGGAAGGGAGTTCAGCAGCCTTTGCTGAGGAGGGGGAGAGGGAGCTGAGGGGCTTGGCTGCTCTGAGCAGAAACGTGCGTGAAGAAAAGCCTCGACCCACACCCTGAATTCCACAGCTCGACTCCAGGGACAGGGAGAGAGGACAGGACGGGACATTTCCAGCAGCCTCGCGACTTGTTCATAAAAGCCTCATCTCACCAGCCCTGCCTGCCTCCTCCCCCATCGCCTCCACAGCTCACGCTGGGTTTTATTAACGCAGATCCCCTCAGGCTCGAGGGAATCACATCCCAGGAGACATTCCAGTCTCAGATCAGCTTCGGAGCGGATCAGAGGGAGCCAAGGGTGGGGGGCGTTTCACCGGGACGTTTCATTCGCGGGGAGCTGGCAGGTTGGGAGCGCTGCAAGACGGCACTAGCAGCCTCCTTATCAGACACCGAGCAGCCGCCGCAGGCTGCAGCCCAGCCTCTGCTCCGCTCTCCGCGTCCCAGCCGCTGCTGCCTTGTCCAGGCTGCGGCTGGGAGCTCTTCCCCCGGGCTGTGCCGGTGCTGGCTGCGCGGCCGGGCACGGGGGGTCCGGGCAGGGAGCGTGGGCCTGTGGCTCGGGTGGGCACGCCGTGGGTGACACGGGTGGGCACCCCGTCGGTGACCCGGGCGAGCACCCCGTGGGTGACACGGGCGGGCACGCCGTGGGTGACACGGGTGGGCACCCTGTGGGTGACACGGGTGGGCACGCCGTGGGTGACACGGGTGGGCATGCCGTGGGTGACACGGGTGGGCACGCCGTGGGTGACACGGGTGGGCACGCTGTGGGTGACACGGGTGGGCACCCTGTGGGTGACCCGAGTGGGCACGCCGTGGGTGACCCGGGCGGGCACGCCGTGGGTGACACGGGTGGGCACCCTGTGGGTGACACGGGTGGGCACGCCGTGGGTGACCCGGGCGGGCACGCCGTGGGTGACACGGGTGGGCACGCTGTGGGTGACACGGGCGGGCACCCCGTGGGTGACACGGGTGAGCACCCTGTGGGTGACACGGGCGGGCACCCTGTGGGTGACACGGGTGGGCACCCTGTGGGTGACACGGGTGGGCACCCTGTGGGTGACCCGCAGGCACAGGGGCTCGGCCCGGGGTCAGCACCCCGAGCTGCCCCGACACCGCCAGGGCCTCCCCGCAGCTCCTGAGCACGGAGCGCAGCCCGCAGCAGCGCCCTCGGCAGCGACGGGAGCCGGCTCCCCGGCGTCTGGCTCCCCAGGTGAGTTGTGGTGTGCCCTGAGCCTACGCCAGGAAAATGCCGGCAGATGAAACTGCGTCTCAGGCCAAGAGACACGAAGATGGATGTGTTTTCCTCGCCCGGCTTATCTCGCAGGCAGCGCTCCTCAGCGGAGCCCGGCTCTGTTTGTGTGCGCTCGGCTCCTGGCACGGGGGCAGGAGATGATGAGACAACAAACACTGCGGGGAGCTCCCCGAGCTGCGCCCGGCCCTGCCCTGCCCCGACCACGGCACCGAGCCCTCCTGGGGCCAAACCCCAGCGCTGAGTCCAGGGCTGAATCCAGGGCTGAATCCAGGGCTTGGTCCAGGGCTGAATCCCAGGGCTGGGTCCCAGGGCTGCTGCAGCTGCACTGGGGCTGCAGTGAGAGAAGGGGAAGGAAGAGTTGCAGGACCCCGCAGCTGCTCGGGCACCATGTGAGCTGCAGTGGGGGCTGCAGTGAAAGATGCAGTGGGAGCTGCAGGGGACAGGCTGTGGCTGTCTCAGTGCTCCCCCAGGGACCCTTTCTTTCCCGTTCTGGGCCCCTGAGGAGCGCAGTGCACCTCTGCAAGGTGAGGGGCAGGATGGCCCTGCCACCAAGGTCACAGCCCTGCCCAGGGGCTCCACTCCACTCCCTTGGGCCGCTGCATCAAGCAGATCCCAAACTCATCTGACTCTGCACCACTGGGTTCAACACAGAATTAAAGCCAAAGAAAGGGGAGTTTGAAGGGCAAAAGGAAATAGATGTAAAATAAGTAGCAGGGAATCAAGCAAGTCTTTCTGGAAACTCATAGTGAGACTGACCTAGTTAAGCTGAAGTCTGGAAAACTTTGATGTTTTCAAGGTTCATGGTTTAGACCCAGGACAGCCTGTACAGTTCCAGCATTCCCATTTTAAAGAATTTAAAAACCCCAAAAGAGATTTGAAGCAAAGCACTGTGCTGACCAACACACATTTTTCTGTATTGCTTTATTTTACACATTACTTTACCTTTCCACTTGTGAGCCCAGGCCCAAAGGCCAAGTTTCCACTCCACCACCTCTTCTTGCCCACTCCCCATGCCCAGGTCTTGGGCTGCCAGCAGAGGAGAAAAACTGGGTAATTCAAAAAATACTCCTGGATCAATCATGTTTACACGGGCAGTTCACTGCACGTGACCCCCAGCCTTGTTTGCACCCACCACCACCTGCACAAACTCCCACTTTGGCTGCCCAGGGGAAAAACAAGGTACCAGGGCCAAAGAAAAGGGGAATCCCAAAAACAAGAGGTGACAACAGAGATTTGCCTGGTGGGGATGTGTCCTCATTTGTCACTCACTGAGCAGTGATGCTGGAGACATCAATTCCTGAGGTTGTCTCCTACAGAGAGAGGAGGAAAGACATCAGAGAAATCAAAGGGGTTTCTCTGTCCTGGGGATTTGGCTCCTGGACCCTCTTCCAGCTGCTCAGGGAAATGCCCAGGAGGTGTAAAGCTCCGTGCTGACTTTGCAGGAGACCTCGAGCCAGGTCCTCAGACACACAGAATACAGCTGTGAAAGTCACACCAGGGAGGTGGCAGGAAACAAAGGACTTTGGACAGACAGGCTTAATCCATTTAAATTCAGTTTCTCTCCCACTTCCCTCCCCTTGCCCCTTCGCTCTCATCAGCTCTTCCCCCACCTCCCCTCAGTCCCAAGTGCCTCACAGCAGTTTCACACCCAAGTGGCCCATGGGCTGAGAGAGTTATTCCACCTCTTTGCTGCTCACAAAGAATCAAACCTGCTGTTCTCCTCCTTTTGCTCAGCCTCTTTCCACCTAACACCTGCTGGGCTGTAGACAGAGGTTATCCCCAGCTGGTGGTTCCTGTCGGGACTCACATTACGATGCTGCTTTGCCTGCCCAGGTGTTCACAAGGCCCTCCTTGTTGGGAAGCCTTAGGGGAGTGGGAGAAGAGCTAAAGCTCATGGTCAGAAGGATCTGGAAAACTCATGACAGCTCTGCCTTGCTAGGGCTGGAAGGCCCTGAACAGATGCTGGGCAAGAAGAGCTCTGCGTGTGGATGCTAAACCAGCAACATCAGCGACCATCGGGACCTCTCAGCCGTGAAAACTTCCCCTGGGCTCCTGCAGGCATCCTGAGGAGCCCAAGTTTGGCTCTGGCCTGGCAGGAGCTGCAGGAAGGCAAGCAGGCAGTGAGATGTCAGAGTGAGAGATGTCAGCACTGTCAGTGCTCTGGGCTGGGGTGGGAGCCCTGTGCTCACCTGGCAGCAGCCTCTGTGCATCCCTCGGGCTGCAGACGGGGCTGAGGGCTGCACAGGCAGCACAGACAGTGCCTGGGAGAGCTCAGGAACACAACAAAAAGGAATTCTGCAGGCTGCACGCAGGGCCTTCTGCAGAAGGTGAGCACACCAGCCCCCAGAACACCCAACGGGACATTTTCCTGCTGCTAAACATCCACTTGCTTGGCTGGGAAATAGCTGTGACCCCAAACACACCATGCACTTTCTTTTGTGCTAAGAGCCTTGGCAGGAGCCAGCAGCTCTCGCAGGCAGTTCCATCACTGCAAGAACCAAGTTTCCCAGAACACACCCTTTAAAAGTCTCCCTTCATTCAGAAGAGCCAAAACTGCCTGTTGCTGCCTCACAGGCTGCTCCCATGCCTCTCCCCGCTTCCCCAGGGCTCCCCTGCCACGGGCTGGAAAGCACTGAGCTCCCAGAGACACCAGCATTAAAAGAAAAGACACTAAAGAAAAGAGAGACAAAGGCAGGAAAGCTTTTTTTTTTCACTGGGACCCAGCTGTCTGGCTCAGAGAAAGGAGAGAAACGAGGGTCTGCTCTGCATTCCTGGGGCACAGCCAGAATAACAGCAGAAGGATAAATTCCACAGTGCAAAGTGGTTTTCCCTGCTGCCCTATCCCCTCTTATGAATAAGGCCTCAGGGATATGCTGAGCATGCTGCTGTGGTGCAGGGACATCTTGCTAACAGCCTGCAAGTTAAAGACTGCAGCACCTTCCAGAGCCAGCCAAGACCAGGCTCTTTCTTCTCACATCTGCTCACCGTCCCCAGTATTTACATCGGCAGTATGGTTCCCATAAAACTGAACATGAGCAACTGATCACAGACAAATAAAGCAGGAATAGAGTCTGGGATGTCAGGAAGCCTTACCCACTCCCTGCACACCAGCCCAGCCAGCTGGAGATCAAAGTTTTCTTATTTGCAGTACATTTCTTGAAACAATTTTCAGCTAAACTCGGTCTGCTGAGAGGATGCTGACACAGTCCAGGGCTTCTCCCAGAGAAACAGGAACCAAGAAGCCAGATCTGTGCATTGCTGCCTCCATCTCCAGGTGGCTGAGCAGATGGGGAAGGCTTTGGCATCTCCAAAATGGGGAGTTGCTCCTTTCTTCCCCCTCCCTCAGCATCCCTGCTAGGGAAAGCCTTCTTGCAAAGGGCGAGTGAAGGGTTTGAGTGAAAAAGTGAGCAAAGCAGAGCCCTGCGCGGGCAAAGCAGGGGTGTAAACACATTTCAACACGGCTGCGAGCTACTCCCCGCGGGGACCGGAACGGCCTCGACGGGCGCTAAGACTGGGTTTACTCCGTGCTACCCTTAGGCAGGAGAGGTGAAAGACCCCTTTAAAGGCACCCCAAGCCAGACGGGACGCGGGTGCAGGAGGCCGGGGGCCGGTGCCGGGCAGGCGTGGGAGGGGGGTCCCGCCCCGCTCCGCCTCCGGGGGGTGGCGGGGCGGAGCGGCCGGGACGGGCGGGACCCCCCTCCCGCGATGCCGCCGGGCCGTGTCCCCCCGGCCCGTGCAGCCGCGGCTCGGGGAGAACAAAAGGCAGGAGCGGGAGGAGGCGCGAGGAGGAGGGCAGGCGGCCACGGTGGGGGGATAAAAGGCTCAGCGAGGACCACCCCCCTCCTCCTCTGCCCCATGTCCGAGCCCGCTCCGCCGCCCGGCATGGCCCGCCCGCCGCTGCCCGCCGCCGCCGCCTTGCTGGCCGCCGCTCTGCTGCACTGCGCGCCCGCCGCGCCCGCCCGCCGCCACAAACCGGTGAGTCGGGACCGCCCGGTGCCTGCCTCCGTGTCCCCCGCCGCTCTCCGGTGCTGTCCCGAGGGCGGTCTCTCCCCCCGGCAGATCCTCCGCTGAGCGGGATGAGCCGCCTTCGCCCCCGCCGCTCCATCCATCCCCGAGCCGCGCTCGGGATGCCGGCACGGGCAGCGCGGCCGGGGTCACCGGCCGCGGGACGGCTGCTCCTGCCCCGGCGCTGCCTCCCGCTCCACGGGCTCCTCTTGGCTTGTTGGGGGAGTTTTCACAGCCGTGTTCCCGAGGGAAAACGGGGATCGGGACAAGGAGAGTTTAGGAGAGGACGCGGCATCCCCCGTGCTTTGCAGGCAGCGGAGCACTCTCTGCTGCTCGAACACCCCTGCACGCCGTGCTGGCACTTCCCAGAAGCGTTACGGGAGGCGAGGCTGGAGGGATGAATCCACGGCGCTGGCAGGCGGGGAGCAGCAGGGCTCCTTCTTCCTGCACACGCCTGCCCGATCCCAGCACCTGGGACGGAGCTGCGAGCGGCGGGGACTGCGGCTGCCGGGGAAGAGCAGCGGCGTGCGAGGGATTTGGGGGACGGGAGAAGACAGAGAGCTCCTTGTGCTGGGAATGTGTGCGTGCGTAATTGGGTTATTACAGACATGCGCTTCGCTGGTGTGCCATGAAATAATAACAGAGCAAATGCCCGGTAGCAGCCCAAGGGGATTAGTTCAGGTACTGTCGATGGGTTTATTATCAGCTCTGTCATCTGAGTACTTTCTAACTTGGCTGCTAAATCTGCCGTGGGCTGGGACTTGGCACAGAGCAGCCTTGGCCCCCAAAGTGCTCGCGTTCCTCCAAAGGAAATGTCACCGTGTTTGGCTCCGCTCTGCCTCGGAGGAAGGTGAGGCCAGCGCTGGGTGGTGGCACTCTGCACTCCAGGAATGACCCTGCTCTGAGGGCTTCAGGCCCGGCAAGTGCTGGGCTGGGAGGGCAAAGCTCTGAAGAGCTGGAGACTGCTGGCTCCTGTGGACACGGGCTGGGCTGGCAGGTGCCTCCTGCTCTGCCCTGAGCAAGCTGCGAAGCTGCTGCTCCTGGAGGAACCTGCACAGCCTCTGCTCCTGCTCTTGCTGCCAGCAAGGACCCGTGTGGGATCCTGGGGGAAGGGAGAGCCAGCCTGGGTTTCACACCATCTGAGCTTGAGGCCAGCCCAGCTGCCATGTCACCGTGCATCTCCTTTTGCCAGCACTCACAGCTGCTGACTGCAGAGGTTGCTGGGGCTCAGCTGACTTGGCCAGTGCTCCTTGAAGTGGGATGTACACCAAACTGCTGAAGGGCACTGAGTTAATGCAGGGGTCCAGGGCTGCTCAGACTCCTGCTCCATCAAATCCACTACCACTCCAGAAGAAGGTCCCCCAAGTTGGGGTCTGCCAACAGAGAGGTGATTTCTTCCTCATCCTAGGCTAATGCTCTGCACTGTGAGTGCCAATGCTTTCCTCTTGGCTGGAGTAACTCCAGGTGATACTCCTGCAGGTATGTTTTGGTCAGGAATACCTTGTGCTCATGTGTTTGACCAGCCACGTGGGGCTCGAGGTTTCAGATTGATGTGTTGGACTCAGTCTTTGCAGAGGTGGTGGCTGCATGGGTTGGGTTGGAAATGGACAGATGAATTCCCACTCTTTCAAATGGGATGTCACCCCAAATAGCTGCTCTTTTGGGTTCCTTATCTAGTGTCAAGGCTTCTGAAGGTTATCCTGCTGCCTCTGAGGTGAAGGCAGTTTTACAGGATGTAGGCTGGCAGCAGTGCACCCCACTCCTCTCCTGGCCAGGGAATGCAGGGCAGCTGAGGTGGCACTGCTGGGCTGGTGGAGGCCCGTGGCTTCAGCCACTCTGCCCTGTCTCAGGGGGAGCTGTGCCACACCATCACGTGTGCTCTGACTACTCCCAGCCTGCTGCACAAAGAGATGTTTCCCTAATGTCTGACAGCAGCTAATTTCCTGTCTGGGCACCTTTTGCTGTCAGGTGATGAATGAGAAAGGAGCCAAGGGGCCGAGCTGGGAAAAGAGATTCACACTCCTACGAGACAGACCACAGGAGCTCCTGGAGCTGTGCTGGGACGTGGGGTGGGCAAGGACAGCCCAGGCAGGGGAGTGTGCTGCTGTTTGTGCTCCAGCAGTGAGTCACAACGGCAGCAGCTGAGAGGGGAGGGAATCAAGGGCTAAGACTCATTTTAAAGCCAGGCTCTAAGGCAAGTTGCAGAAGGACTTGTGTTCTTCACGGCAAACCCTGCAGAGCTCCTTCACTTTTATATTAATGCCTAAAGAAAGAAAGAAAGAGAAAACCGAGAGCAGAATAAAGGCTGTGTCTGGTGCCCACTGTAAAACTTGAGAACAAAAGCTCTGCAGTCCTCGGGGCTGTGCACGCGCAGACACCGAATTCCTGCCTTGCTCTGGGCTCCCCTGGGAAATCAAAGTCACTGCATTTACTGGGAAGGTCTCTCTCCGTGCAGGAGTGGTGGGCACCCTCCCAGCTACCAACAGCACCCTGTTGGTCCTGCAGTTCTTCCCCTGAGCACAGCAGGTTCCCCTCTGGAAGCAGGGCACTGCCTTCCCCACAGCCCCTGCCTGCCTGGCTCCGGGCTCAGGCAGCTCCCGCAGGAAGGGTTTGATTTGCACTCTTTGGCTATTTAAATCCTGCAGTCAGTGCTGGGGTAATTTTAGGCATGTTTATCTTCTGCTCTGGGAGAGACTCAAGACACATGTGAGTAGTTATTCTCCAGCAAGTTTGTTGTGTTTGTGCCTCCACAGGCAGCACACACGCTCACCCTGCCCTGTGGCAGGGCCTGGGGGTGCAGCTGGCAAAGCAGATCTGGGAGGGAGAGGAGAGAAGCAGTTTGGGGAGGATCCCCCTCTCCAGGTTGTTGTCCCCATACTTATCCTGCCCTGGCACCATAACCTGTGGGGCTCTGCAGAGGAAGGGATGCACTGTGTGGTTGTCTGAAACGAGATTTTGGTGGAAAGTTGTCCTGCAGGGATGCTGATCCTACCTTTTCCTACTAAGTAGCTATTTCCGACTAATCCTAAATATACAGACAGGTAAATGAAGGGTTTGTGGGTGTTCTTGCTCTGGGATGTCTCAGCCTGAAGTGAATGGAAGCACTGCTGAGTCTGCACATAGCTGCCCAGCAAAATGAAAAGCAGAGCTTTTCAGGGGTTCACTGAGGGCCACAGACATGATTTGAGACGTTCACTGAGATCCTGGTGCAGATGGAGGAGTCCCAACAAGGACAGGCAGGTGACCAGACTTCCTCCTCTTGGTGGATTTGGGCAGGAGAGAGGCACTGGTATCTTATGGCTCCCCTTGGCTTGGATGTAATTGCACAATGAACAAAACATCTCAAGCCCCTTCCTCCCCTGCCAGGAGTGTGCCACATCCTAGAGCAGTTTCTTCATTTCAAGGGGATTTCTAGGTCATCAGATTAAGGGCTCTTGAAACCTTTTGCTATGTCAGCATCCTGGGGCTTGTTTGCTCTGCAAGTACTCCTGCTTCTGGCAAACTGTTGCTTGGGTGACACCAGCAGCTTGGTTGTGGTGTTGTTGATGGAATAGTCTCACAAACTGTCACATAATTAAAATGTCTGATAATAAAAATAGTCCCGCAGTGTTTATTCGTTTGCTTTCTCTTGTTACACCAAAGCCTGGTTCTTCTCATTCTGCCTGTGGCCATAAACATTTGCAGTCCGTGATGTTTCATGTTCTGTGTTGCTTAGGAGAAATAAACATTTTCCTTCTTTCATTGCCAACAACAGCTACCACCAAGTAATCCGGAAACGAACTGTCAGGCCCTGGGAGGCAGTGCTGGATGGTGCCATGGGGTGGGGGAAGTGAGGGGAGAGGAAAACCCAACTGTGTGTGCACGGCCAGGCCCTGCAGCAGCTCCTGTTTGGCCTCAGCCTTTGTGCTCTCCCTGCCTCTGTTGGCAGTGGGACCAGGCTGCAGCCCAGCATGGAGGAGCCAGTCCTGGAGCAGAAGTGTTTTGTGTGAGCAAAGAATTCCCAGAGGGGCTGGGAGACTCTGCCTTGTCCTGGGGGAGGCTGGATCAATAAATCTGGTGGCTTTGCCCAGGCATTGTTTCCACTAACGGTGCCTTGACCAGGAGCACATTTAGCTCAGGGTTAGACCAGACCACAATTGTGTTTCTGCCGTGGAATTTCACCTGCAGCATCAGCACCTTCCCAGCCCAGTCTGCTCCTGGAACACAACCTGACTAGCATGAAGCTGGTTCCAGTTTTACCATGAACCATCAGCTGTAGCTGCACTTTTGAATCCACTCTGCAAATTCATGCTGAGCTGAGAGGCACACTGGACAAAAAGCTGTCCATGCATCAGGAGAGCAGTGCTGATCTCAGGCAGGAATGTTGCTGTAAGGGGGTGCAGAGCCCATGGGGGGCATGGCCACCCCAGAGTGGACAGACATGGGGTGAGAGAACTGTCTCACATGAGAACTGCAGGAGGAAGCATCTCTGCTGCCCTTCCCACTGAAATAAGGGCAGGAGTGTTCTGAGGTGCAGGCTCATAGGTAGGAGGTGGATAATGATACCAACCAGGGCCTTGGCAAACACCCTGAGTAACAAAAGGAGAAAGCAGAAACAGAAGCAATGGAAAAGCAGGAGCAGAAGGGACAGGGAAATGGAGACACAGTCCACGAGCTCATTCCCCAACTTAAGAAGAAACAGCCCCAGTGACAGGGGAAGCATCCAAGACTGATGGGATTCAGGCTGTAACTTGTCCAGTGGCTCCTGTCTGGCAGGGAGAGGGGTCTCCTTTCATGTCCATGCCACAGAAGCAGCCAGGAGCCCAGGTAATTAGGCACACAACAGAGGACACGAGTTTAAGTTCAGGGCAGGCAGAGGAGGATGGAGCCAGGCAGAGGAGAGCCGTGGGCAGCAGCCCCACCCCGTGCTCACTGACACACGGTGCTGCTGATGCTCCACTGCAGCTGTGCTGCTCCGGCTGCTGCTCCTCCTGGGAGCTCTGCAGGGTGAGTGCTGCCCAACACAATGAGGTTAAAGATGCTCCTGGCTCCTTGGGACGGCTGGAACACTTCCTGGGAAGCTTGGCTGGTGTTCATCTGGCTCCAGCAGACCCAGAGGTGATGGCTGTTGTATCACAGCACTCAAAGGCTGATAAAGCTGTGAGGAACTGAGTGGGCAGCCTGTGCCTCCGCTGTGGTTTCTGCTGTCCCATGGGATCTGTCCAATCCCTCCTGCTCCCCCTCAGCCTTTCAGTCACAAGGCTGCAGGAAGAGGCACTTTCTTTGTGAGGAGCAGTGACCAGCCTGCAGCACAGCCCTCTCTGTGTGCAGCTTTGCTCCTCTGCTGTCCTCACTGCCCTCAACCCTCGGTTTCAGGCCTGGAATCCTCTCTGCTTGTGCTATATTCACATTTACTGATCTCTTGCAAAGCCCTGCCCCTTCCTCAACTACAAGCCAACTGTTCCCATGTCCAGCAGCCACCCCAGCTGTGGGTTATGCAGGGAGGGGCAGTGCAAGTAGCCACACTCAGACAGAGGCTCAGATCTGTTCTGCAGTCTGCTGGGACAAACCCTGTCCTGGGTTGCAGGGAATTTCCTTTGCTTTTGTGCTTGGGGATCCTTTCCCTTCTGCAGGTGGGGTGGGACAAGTGGGGATGCCTTGATAGGTGCCCAGCAGCCAGTGCCCTCCTCCCCTTCCCTCACAGGTCTTCAGCAGCAGCTCCAGCAGCAGCAGGGCCCTCAGTGAACCCTAAGCAATGCAGTCAGGGAGTGGTAGCACAGCTCAGGGAACAAAGCAGGATCTCCCCAGGAGAGGGTGGGCTCAGCACTGGGTGGGAAGGATGCAACCTTAAGCAAGTGGACACAATATCTAATTCCTGGGAAGTGCCTGCAGCAAGGTGTGTCCAGCCAAGGAAACCAAGATCTGCAGCCTGGGTGTCCCCTGAGCATTGTTTGGCAAGTGGTTTGTGCCTGTCACATTTCCCTGTGCCTGCAGTGGCATTTTCCAGCCCTTTCCTGCCATGGTCCTGACGCTGGTGCAGTGACGACAGGGGCAGAGTCACTGTTTGTCCAGGGGCACAGGTGGGGCAGCAGGGCAGCTCTTGCCTCCTGCCCCACCCAGAGCCACTCTGTGTCCCCTTCCAGTCTGCAAAGGGCAGCAGGAGCAGGGAGGGCCCTGGTATTGCAAGGTGGGGTTTAGAAAGCTGGGATTCATAACAGTGGCCTTGAGCTAGCCAAAGAGGGGAGAGAAAATCTGCCTCTGGTCTGCCTTGGAACATGGGATTCCTTGGGCCAAGAAGGAAACAGGCAGCTTCTCCTCTCTCTGCTCCTGCTCAGAGGAGAGTGAAAATCTGCAGTTTATGCCAGTGGCCCCAGCCTGAAAGGCAAGTGGCCTTCCTGGGACAGGAATGTGCAGAGCATCATCAAGACAAAAAAACCAAGGGTAAGGCATCTGGGTCAGCCTCAGCCCACACACCTCCCCGGGCAATTCTTGAGGGTTTCCCAGTGCTCCTCCTTCCTGCACTTCCTGGCCTTGGAAAACCAGATGCATTCATCACCCCAAGTCCTCAGCTGTCAGGATGTGGCAGTGGGTGCTCCTGAGTGCACCCAGGAGCAAGGGGCTGAGCAGCTCTCCAGGCTGTGCCTGGTGTCACAGCTGCCATAATGTGCTTCAGTGTCATTGAGGCTGAGAGCAAGGTGTTGGCCAGAACATGAACTTTATCAGCTTCTCCTGCCAGCTGTCCATTGCAGGCAGTAGCTGCCAGCCCAGACAGGGTGCCAGGTGGCTCTAGAGAGCTCCTCTTAGAGAAACAGGTACCTCCAGCCTGGCAGGGCTCCAGTGCTCAGCAGGAGCAGCCCTGTGCAGGCTCCTCTGGGACAGGCCAGCCCCTGCTCCTCCTCCCCCTAAAGCCCTGAATGGATGCTCAGTGCGTGCCTTGGACAGGTTTTGCTGTTCAGGATGTGAAAAGGCTTTCTCTTTTTGCACGTGTTGCTGGTGCAGCCCCTGGGGTGTGTGAAAGTGCCCTGGGACACCAGGATTATATCAATGGTTCTCAGGCAAAGGCTGGCAGCTGCCAAGCCACCGAGGGTGTCTGTCTGTCTGTCTGTCAGGGAGGACAAGCCAGCAGGCTGGAGCAGTGACAGACACACAAAAGCCTGAAGTGATGTGTGGACACCCAAACTGCACCTTGTGTGACCTCCCTGGCTCCCCTGTCCGTGTGTGCCTCGCTCAGAGGGCCGGGAGCTCCGTGCTGGAATTAATGCCAAGGCCTTCACACCTCATTCCAGCCGCATGAATGGGCTCATTGTGGGGAGCAGAGTGGTGGCAACATGCAGATTACACGGCATCATGGCAGCTCTGGCACTCTGCCATCCTGACCTTTGTGTCCCTGGCAGGCCAGCCAGGAAAGCTGGCCTGGAAGAAGGCAGCTCTTTGCAGGGAGAGAAAGAGCCTGCCTAAAGCCCAGGTCCACCCTCTGGAGCCCTGTGGGACAGAGCCTGCCTGTCCAGGCAGAGATGCAGCCCTGCTGCATCTCAGCTCCTCCTGCTGCTCAAACATCTTTACATTTGCTGTAATAAAATCAGGCAAAAAAAAATCTGTTTGGCCCTCGGCAGCACAGTGATGTGGACCAAACACCTCTCACCCCATGTCTCACAGCAGGCTGGAGATGACACATGGGTCATCTCATGACCCAGTACATGAAACTGTATTGTTTTATGGTGGCAACACAGTCCTGCTGTCACGTGGGAAACCAGTGGAAGTCAGCTAATTAGCACTAATTAATATTGTCAAGAGAAACCTTGATTTTCCAACTAAGTGTGGGAGAGCCCAGGAGATCTTATCCCAAGCAGAAACCCCAGGTACAGTAAGGCAAGGGGATATGGTGCAGTCCTTCCCTCAGGCAGTGCTGGGGCTGCAGGGACAGTCACTGCTGCTCTCTGCCCCGTGGGCTGGGCTGTCACCCCCACATCCCTGTGTCCTGCTGTGCCCTCTGGCCCTGCTGAGACCTGCCCACAGTGCCAGGACAACCAGAGGACACCAGGGAAGTGACAACAGGGAGCACAACTGCCTGCTGGGGACTAAAGACTTCCTCCATTAATGTCACCTCTACCCGAGGCCAGGAGGGAATAAAGGATGTAGGGCAAAGGGGGAGAATTTATTCCCTAGTGATTTGTTTTATACTTGAAGGGTCTGGTTCTCATCCACAGCCTGCAAAAGTATTTCCTGCCGGCCAGCTGCCAAGGAAATGTGGACCAAAAATAGCCGAGTGCTTAGTGGGTGCCATGGCACGACACAGTGCCTCCCAGGTGTGAGCCAGCCTCAGAGCAGCAGAGCCCAGGGAGCACGGCATGCTTGTGGGGAGCAGGTTGTGCCCTCCCAGTGGGGAAAACAGCCCTGGGCAGAAGTGGAACTCGCTGCTGCAGGACTGCTTGGGCAGTTGTCCACCACTCTGCAGCAGGAAGCGTCTTCACGGACACCAAAGTCACGGTTTTGCCTTTGCCTTTCAGGACATGTCTCGAAAGCAGCACACCTGGAAGGAGCAGGCTCCTTGGCTGTCTGCCCTGGTGAAGGCCGTGGGCACGGGGGTGCCTGCCAAGGGCTCCCCCGGGGGCGCAGCGGGGCGGCCGGGCTGGAACCCCCCGCGCTGCGGCGTGCCCGACCTGCCGCCGCTGCCCGAGGCGCAGAGCGGCCGCAACCGCCAGAAGCGCTTCGTGCTCTCCGGGGGGCGCTGGGACAAGACCAACCTCACCTACAAGTAAGGGAGGCCTTGCGGTGCCTGCCAGGCTGGTTTGCTTCTCCCTCCCCAGAGCTGTGGTGTGACCCTGAGGGCAGCCCCACGCTGAACCACGGCCGGCTTGTGCCCAGCTCCTCCGCACCCCCCCCCCCGTGAGCGCACTCCGCACACCCAGCTGCCCTCCCGCCCCTGCCCTGCACATCGTGCACAGCCCTCGGTCAGGCCTGCACCAGCACCCCTGGGCACACACGGTCACTGCCCTCCCGTGCTGAGCTGAGCCTCCCCCAGCAGCACCCTTCTGCTGTGCTCTGCCCCCACAGGCACCCCGTGGGGGGCTCACCTCACAGTTTGTTTTAAAAGGATCTTTTTGTTCAGCTGTTGTTGATGGTCCCATAAACACGACTTCAGTGTGAAGTTTGCCCAAATCACCCCACACGTTCTCAGTTGAGAATCTGCTCAACAGGCTGGCGGGAGGGTTGTGCTGCCTCCCCAGCTGCCCTCAGGGCTATGAGTGGAGAAATGAGCACAGTCATATGGACCTTGACAGCATGTAAATCATCTTTTGCTTACTCCTATACAGGAGACAGATCCTCACACCATCAGGAGGCTGTCGATAACAGAAAGGCTTCTTCCTTTTTTTTTCTTTTTGGTCAATAGTGTTAAAGAAATAAACACAGCAGAGATTTACATACAGCAACACGGTTAGTGGAAGGGAAAGAAACCTCCCTCTGTGGCAAACCTTTCAGTCTGCTCTTGTTGTTGGAGGAAGTGACTGCTGAGTGAACCCAAGTTTCCAGGGGAAAAAAATGCAGAGATTGAGGAGAAGAAATCACATCAAGCCACTCTCAGGAATCTTTGTGGTGGTGTCCTTACAGGGGATAGACCTGGGGAGTGCTGTGGCACTTCAGAACAACACAGAATCTGCAAAACTCTTCAGGGAACTCACCTCTGGCACACTAGCCAGAGGGTTTCAACACTGATGGGATTTATCTGCTGCACATGTTGCCTATTAGAGGGTGCTGGAGCAGTGCATGTGTGGATGGGAGATGTTCTGGTGCTGAGTGGTGGCTCTATGATGCTGATTGTAGAACTGGTGACTTCGTGACAGCTCTGTCCACAGGAGAGCAGCTGGTGCTCTCCTCATCCAGTGTCTGTTGCCTTCCAGAATTATCAGGTTCCCATGGCAACTTGTAAAAGCTGAAGTGAGAAGGACCATTGAGGAAGCTTTGAAAGTCTGGAGCGATGTGACCCCGCTGACCTTCACCGAGGTGCAGGAGGGACGGGCTGACATCGTCATCGATTTCACAAGGTGAGCACGGCGGGCAGCACACCCTCCTCCCTGCCAGAGGAGCAGGGCTGTAACCAGAGCAGAGACCTGCCAGCACACAGCTTAGGCACTTAAATGGAGGCTCACATTTCTGCTTTCAGACCCTGGGATCGTTTTAGTTTTGTCAGTCGTGGGCTGCTTGGTGTGAGTGCAGCTGTTCCACGCTGGCTCTGCGCAGCACCGTTACTGATCATTCATTAATTTTCCTGGTACATTTACATTTCTCTGCCCACAGGCTGTTTTCTTAAGCGTTTGTTTTGACTTTCCGTCTTCAGGTCCTCCATCCTGTCCCTTGACTGAACGACGTAACTCTCTGCCCAAAGACAAATATAGCTCCTTGGTTAAGTGAATCTTGGCTCCTGGCCTGAAATTCCCTTTTGGCAAAACACGCACTGGGGCAAAGACTTCCCCGAGCTGCATGTTTGCACAGAGCTAATGAGGGCAGTGGACACTGTCCAAGCAGTGATGTGATTTGCATGCTGTGTACTTGCCTCCTTCAGCTCTCTCAAGTGGCCACATCTCTCATGGCTTTCCTTCATTACTCATCGGTGGCTTGGCTTGAGTGAGGACCTGAGAGTTTGGTTGGGTTTGCTGCCAGCTGCCCCTCTGCAGCCCCCCACCACTCAGTAATATCAACTCAATCTTGGCTTAGGCAGTCACCTCCTTAATTCTTTAGGCTCCATAGTCAGCTCTGGGCTGGAAGCTGAGGAGGGGAGAGGAAGAAACATCCCTGAGAAAACATAGGAACACCCCAGGGCTTGGTGTGACTGAGATCTGCTTCCTCAGTGCTTGGTGTGATCAAGTTGCTTCCTCAGGGCTCTGATGCAGAATTTGGCTTACAGCAATTGGAACAGCTCTGAGCAGTTGATCTAGACCAGTGGGATGAACTTAGGAAGGAAATGAGAGCTGCTGTCCCCTCCCAGTGGCTCCCACCTTTGGCTGTATGATGCTGGAGCTCCACGGCCCTTTGGCTGAGGACTCCTCCTGTGTGGGGGGAGCTCTTCTGCCCAACCATGTGCCCTGCCACTTGGGAATTGCACCCAGCATTGGCAGGAGTCATTAGAAATGAAACAAGGAAGGGATGGAGGAAAGCTGAGGCTCATGCTCCCTATGACACCGTGTTTTCCCTGCAGGTACTGGCATGGAGACAATTTGCCTTTTGATGGGCCCGGAGGGATCCTGGCACACGCCTTCTTCCCCAAAACACACCGGGAAGGAGATGTTCATTTCGACTACGACGAGACCTGGACGATTGGGAACAACCTGGGTACGGTACTGCTTCAGGGGGAGCTGTGGTGCTCCAGGATGCTTGTCAATGAACTTGGAAATGATTCCAAATGATTCATTCCTGTGGTGTGAAGAGGGACCTCATAAAACTGAGAGGCAACAGCTATTTTTGTGGTGAGCATTGTCATCTCCCACCACAGACACCTGCTGTTGGCATTCAGGTCTTTTTATCTTTCAGCCACAGCAGAGCCAGTGTCCGGCAGCAGGACCCTGGCTTCCCCATGGACTCCTCCTGTGTGGGGGGAGCTCTTCTGCCCAACCATGTGCCCTGCCACTTGGGAATTGCACCCAGCATTGGCAGGAATCATTAGAAATGAAACAAGGAAGGGATGGAGGAAAGCTGAGGCTCATGCTCCCTGTGACACCGTTGTCTTCCAAAGAACAGTCTCAGTCCCAGTCCCTGCATGCATTGTTCACCATCTGCCCTGAAACAAGCCCATAAAGGGAAACCACCCAGGCTCCAGCTCTGTCCCAGTGGCCTGGGAATGCTCTGACCATAAACAACGCCACATCCAGTCAAGATTCCTTTTTTAATTTTTGCTAATAATAGATCCAAGCTGGTACTTGGGCACTCAGGGTCTGGTGTCACAGTATCTCATGAGATACTGCACTACCGCCTGGGACCATCTGGAGCACTGCCCAGAGCATCAGTTTCTGGAAGACTGACCAAAATTAACCCAGGTCAGCTCCTCCTCCTCCTTCCCAGTTTATCTACAAGGACAAAGAAATAATCACAACGCCCAAGTTAGCCCCAGGCCTCTCCGGGGATTCCCAAAAATGCTGTCCCTGTCAGTGGGCTCCCCCAAAGCCTGTGTCAGTGTCAGCTGTAGGCCAGTCTGACTGCATGGGGCACAGCACTGCTGTGTCTCCAACCCTGCTCATGCTGACCCCAAACAAGAATCACAGAGCACAGGACCTCTTTGCAGAAGTGTTTCTGCTCCTGGGGGAGGGGTGGGCTCTGTTGGTTTTCGCCCTCTGTTGGGGTTGCCTGTGTGGTTGAAGAATTTCCTGCATTCTCCCATAAAACAGTGTTGGGGGCAAACCAGGAACCAAAAATGGACACCAGTTCCCATCAGAATCCAGCTCTATTCCATGGCATTCCCCCTTCCTCCCCATATCATCCATAAATAACTGTTGTAAAAGCTCTTTGGAGCTAATTGCCATTTAATATGCTGAAAAGAGCTTTGTGATATAAACGTGGGTAAATCCTTGACTCAGCTCTCAGTGAGACAGGGAAATCCTTAGCCTGATTTTACTGATGGGAGAGCACAAGTGTGCCCTGAGGTCACTCCAGAGCCGTGCAGGGCAGGGCCCCACGTGGAGGACCATCCTTGAGGGACACAGGGATGCTGCCCAGCACAGCTCCTTCAGCTGTGCTCTTGTGCACCTC
Organism: Phylloscopus whistleri; assembly: GCA_017589585.1. Classification (NCBI taxonomy): domain Eukaryota; kingdom Metazoa; phylum Chordata; class Aves; order Passeriformes; family Phylloscopidae; genus Phylloscopus; species Phylloscopus whistleri. The sequence continues at coordinate 7,241,041 of JADMLD010001548.1, read as the reverse complement.
CCCTGGAGAATCTGACAGCACAGCTGATCTGCCAGCACTGGAAAGCAGCAAGTGAGGAGCCTGCCAAGCTAAACAGAAGTGTCTGAAAGTTTGTAATAAATCACTGGCATAGAAATCCCACTCTCTCAGCTGACCTGGATGTGTTGATTTAATCAGGTCAGTGCTGTGCAAATTCATCGCTTCCAAGTAAAGTGGGCCAGTGGAGGAAGGCTGGGGCTTACCTTCCCCTGCACCCTTCCCAGGCATTCCTCCCCACTGTATTCTCCCTGGTCCTGGTGCTGATCTGCTCCCCTGGAGCCACCAGGGAAATCCTGCTTGGAGCATCAAGGCTGGCTGACTCACATCCCTGCTGTTCTCATCACTTGGGCTGCAGCTTGGAGGATTTCTGGCTGAAGGCAAGTGAATGAATATGCTGGGACTTGTCAACAAACAGCCTCCACTCATAGTGAAATTTAGCAGCTTTAAAAAGGACCCACTGGAAGCTAAACAAAACCTGCCAAACAATACAAGTTTGTGTACTGAAATCCCCTTCCCCCCCTCTCCTTTTGTAGATGCTCCAAGGTCATGTATTCCTAAAACACAGTCTCCCATAAATCTGTTTAAGTCTGGTGAAGAAGTCTTAGGCCTTGACATTGGATAATCTTTTATGGATTTATTTCTAAATGACACCTTCTTGACACAGTCCCCAGACAAGCAATAAATGAGCTCCCTCTGCTGTCTGTGTGACAGCAGCCTTTGGCAAGTGTTAATTCCAGAGCTCTCTCACCAGCACCAGTATCTTCCACAGTGGATGGGATCTAACTGGGACTTGCTAAACTTCAGCTCCAGCCAACAACTGCCTCAAGGCTGGGTGGACAAACACCAACCTTACCACCCCATTTCCTATACCTCTGGTTAGGTTTCCTTCTCTGTGCAAATCTCTCCTTTCCAAAAGTGCATGGAAAATCCTTTTCTTCCTGGTAGCTGATGAGGTGACAAGAGCCTCTGACAACAGATTTGCAAATTACCAATATGTCCAGGTTAGTATCCAAGTGTATGAATTGACTCATGGTGCTTCTGAACCAGTGAACCCCTTTATTATATCCTCTGACTCCTAAAAAAAACCCCCACAAACATAGAGCTGCACAGGAGATATCCAGGAACAACATAGTTGGAGGTAGATTTCTCTTTCCTCTTTCTGGTCTCCTACGACACATGGCAGTGTCTGGTAACTGGTAGGAACAGGCCCAGGAGGCCAAAGCATGTGAGTAGACAAAAGTATCTTCCACCTTTTCCCTGTGTAGGCACTGACCTTCTGCAAGTGGCTGCTCATGAGTTTGGCCACGTCCTGGGCCTGCAGCACACGGCTGTCTCCAAGTCCCTGATGTCTCCTTTCTACATCTTCCGCTACCCCCTCAGCCTGAGTGAGGATGACAAGCAAGGTATCCAGTACCTGTACGGGAAACCCTCACCGGATCCTGACCCAACCCCAACTCAGCCAGCAGAGCTGCCCCAGCCAAACCTCGAAACAAATGAGATCACCAATGTGGAGGTGAGTGAATGGCTGGTCTGTGCCCTTCCCTGACACCCTGGCTGCCCTCAGCAGGAGGCTGGCAGCAGCCTGAGCTGGTGTCTGTCTCTTCCACCAACACTGCTGAGCCCAGGCCCAGACCCCACGGCTGGGATCCCCACTGGGATGTGCAGGGAGGGGATCTCTGGATCTCTGGGAGCTCCACCCAACCCAACCCAGGCAGCTGCCTGGACACAGCGCCCTCCCCTCGGCTGAGCCCAGCTTGGGCTGGGGGGCCCCCGGGTGGCAGCCCTGACCCTCTGTGCTTTGGCAGGCTGTGCAGCCCGACGCCTGCCACACGGCTTTCGATGCTGCAGCCACCATCCGAGGGGAGCTGTTCTTCTTCAGGTCGCGCTACGTGTGGCGGCTCCGGGCCGGGAAGCTGCAGGACGGCTACCCAGCCCTGGCCTCTCGCCACTGGCAGGGCATCCCCAGCTCTGTCGATGCCACCTTCGAGGACCCTCTGGGCAACATCTGGTTTTTCCAAGGTAAGAGCTGATCAGATGGCTCAGAAATGCATCTCAATTACTTAGGGGTAGTCAGGACCCAGCAGGTTCCCAGGAGGATAAATCTCCTGGGAATCCTCAGCAATCCAGTAATCCTTGTTATTTGTTTCCTTATCTATTTAAACTTTTTATCAGGTGTTGGGGACAGACGAGAGAACAAGAGGTCACTTTTGTTTTAAACACAGCCACAGTATCTATCCCATTCTCCTTCCCTGGAACACAAACATTTGTAATGAGCCTCTGCCCTGGCAGAGGAGAAAGAAGGAAATATTTGCTCCATTTCCCCGGCTGTCATGGGAAGCACTGTGCCAGAAGTGGACCCTGGCAGCTTCCCTGGTTGTGCCTGTGTCCCCAGGGCCTTGCTCACGGTGGGGACAGCATTTTCTCTGCTCCTCAGAGACCTGGTTTGGAACTTCCCTACTACCCCATGACTTTATGAGCCTACAGGGAGCCTGGGTGCAGAGCCAGGCAACCTCCAGCAACCAGAAAGATTAAAAATGAAACCACCTCCTGGCCATCTCTGGGGTTCAAGGCCAGCAACAAGCCCCATTTCAGCTCCACTGTTTTCTTTAATGGCCTTCCCAAGTGTAGGTTTATTAGGAGGGATGCAGAATGACACGGGAACTCATTCTGGGTGTGCACACCCCATTTGCACGCCATGAGACCGAGTACCAAAATCACACCAGTGGCTCTGCAGGCAGAGCTCCTGCATAAACACATTTCTGAGCACCTGACCTGCACGCAAGGACTTACAGTGCTAAAATTGGCAGGCTCCTATGGTGAGTTAAAATGAGATAAGGGGAAAGTACATGCCGTGGGCTAATTACAGAGATTCTCATTTTAATCTAATCTGGAACTATGCTTCCAGTCTCTGTATCAACTTGGCAAATTCTTCCTGGTTTCTGCAGCTTGCTCCTTTCCAGCCACATGCCCCCTTTGTGCCTGTGCATGCCTGCATGGTTTCCAAGTGCTGAGGTTGCAGGGCAGAGGCTGGGCCCTCCAGCCAAGTCCTTCATAACTTCCACAAATAGAGAAAAGTGCTGCTGAAATGGACCTTCCTGTGCCCCACCAACACCCACCAGGCTGGACTGAGTGGGATGTCAATGCATTTGGACACACAACAGTGGCAGCATCCATTACACTTGCTGGTGTTTTTGCCTCTCAAGCACAGCCCAAAGCTTCCCATGGGAGCTCTGCCAAGGCACCAGCTCCAGTTGCACAGTTCACTGCCAAATTATCAGAGTTTTTGACCCCTTTTTCTCCCTTTTCCGTGTCCTCAACAGATTCTCAATACTGGATCTATGATGGTGAGAGACGGGTATCTGGTCCCACCCCAATCGTGGAGCTGGGCCTCCCTGCATCCCCTGTGCAGGCAGCTCTGGTGTGGGGGGCTGAGAAGAACAAGATCTACATCTTCAGTGGAGGCAACTACTGGCGCTTCAACCCCCAGAGGCGCCAGGTGGACAACATCTACCCCCGGGCCATGGCCGACTGGCGCGGCGTCCCACCCGAGATCGACGCTGCTTTTCAGGATGACTTTGGTCAGTGCAGCAGGAGCGTGGCCTGCTCTGCCCAGCTGGGAGGGCTGGGCAGATTTAGACATGTGGTAGTGGTGGACATTGCCCAAGCATAACACATCCCATACAGTGTAGAGGGGCAGTTCCCTCCAGTGGGTAGAGAATTGAGAAGAAGTTACATTCTCATTAATTGCAGCAACTGATATGTAAGCGTACGATAGAGAGAAGTCAAATATCTGAGCAAGGAATGGTCACAGAGTCCTGCCCACCTCTTCCTGCTCCTGCCAAAGGAGGTGATGAGAAGACAACAGAAGCACTGCCCACACTTCAGCCCGGGGAGATGAACAAGGAACAGGCTGCTTTCAGTATTGAGCAGTCCTCCCCAATGTGCCCCGTGCTGAAAACAGTACGGCAGTGCCACAGAAACACAGGGGACAGCCAGGGTGCTTGGGATGGCAGGTGTGGTGAGTGCCTCTTTCCTCCCTAAGGATAGAGTGAAACAACTCCCCACTGCTTCCAGAACCTAAATTCCAGGGCAGCTTGCCCACAGTAACAGATGCTCTGAGCAGGTCTTCACAAGTTGCCTGTCCCTGCCCTAGATATCCTCTGCCCTCACAGGGCTGGGTCACTACAAGTGTACAGCATATTTAAACCCACCAGGAAAATAAAATAAAATCCATCCTGTTTAATGTTCAAAAAGTAAATCTAGATTTTTTATCGAAATTAAAACAGCATGAAAGAAAAGTGAAAGCACAAGCCTGGGTTCAAGTAAAATCTCCTGTCTCTTCCAGGTCTCTTTCAGTACTGCATGTGTTGCAGTGACAGCTGAACAAAATGCTGGGAACTGGCTCGTGAGTGCTGTCTCTTCTAAACTTTCCTCTCTCGCCCACAGGTTTTGCCTATTTCCTGAGAGGCCAAGATTATTGGAAGTTTGATCCAGTCCAGGTGAAAGTGCTAGAGGGCTACCCACGCCAGATCAGCCAGGACTTCTTCAGCTGTACACCGTCCTCCAACTCCTTCAGATGAGGGGGAAGCCTGTGTCCTCCACGCTCCCCTATCATCTCCCTTTACCTCCAGCAGCCACACAGAGGGTTCTCTCTGCCATTCCTGGCAGGCTCAACATCTGACACAGCAGGTGTTTGTCACAAGTGACAAAGTTTGCTCCTCTCCGGTACCAGCAGCCCCAGCTTCAGTTGCTATCAGTGTAAAAGCAGCTTGCCTACAGGCAAGGGCAGCCACTCACTTCTAGCAATAGCGTCCCAAAAGCCACCAGGACAGCCTGGAATGGGATCATGCTCCCACAATTAATCTGAACCCTATCGTGCAGAACCGATCCAACGGCCTTTCCTATGTTTACATAACTCACTAGGGCAGCCCTTTGCTGCTGCAGACGCTGGCTAAGGAGGAAAGCTCCCCCAGCCCGGGGCTTTGAAGGACACCGACCCTACCTGCAGAGGAGGAGGACTGCGCCGTGCGGCTGCTGCCGGAGTTACAGGGCAGCCGTGGTGACTGCCAGGGCCCTGCCGCAGCCCTATCCCGGCTTGATGTTGTATCCCTAGTATGCGTTAGGATTTTGTACCGATCTGTATATAGACAAGGGGCTCCCTCCCTCCCTCCCTGGTGCTGGGTGCCGGTGCTGGACACTGCCCCGCGCTCATCCCGCCGAGCTCCCCATCCCGGGATGCTCACATGCACTGATCGCTCTCGTACCGCCCTTCCCGGCCCGGGCTGGCACCTCACACCGCCGTGCCTGCTCAGCCTTACTCCAAACCCCCCCGGGACTGCGAACAGCCCCTTTCCTTTCCACCTTCCAGCCCAAGCCGGGTGCGCGGTTGCAGACCCGGGGCTGGGGATGCCGCCGTGCCCCGCCGGGCTCCGCGTGTATTTATGTGCCGCCCCGCCACAATAAAATCCGCCTCTTTTCTACACCCTGCCGTCCCGGCCCTCACTCCTCGGCCCCTCCCGCCGCATGCGCGCAGCGGGCCCGCACTAGGCCCGCACCAGGCCCGGCGCCGCCCGTTGTCGCTGCCGCCGCCGCCGCCGGGCCGCGCTCCGCGCTCCGGGCGCCGCCGCCCCCAGCCCGCCGCCGCGATGATGATGATGGCGCTGAGCAAGACCTTCGGGCAGAAGCCCGTCAAGTTCCAGCTGGAGGAGGATGGCGAGTTCTATATGATCGGCTCCGAGGTGCGGCCCGAGCAGGAGCCGGGCCCGGGCCCGGGCCGGGGGATGCGGGGGCCGGGCTGGGCTGGGGGACGCGGGGGCCGGGCCGGGCTGGGGGATGCGGGGGCCGGGCCGGGCCGGGGGATGCGAGGGCCGAGCTGGGCTGGGGGACACAGGGGCCGGGCCGGGCTGGGGGACGCGGGGGCCGGGCCGGGCTGGGGACACAGGGGCCGGGCCGGGCTGGGGGACGCGGGGGCCGGGCCGGGCTGGGGACACAGGGGCCGGGCCGGGCTGGGGGACGCGGGGCCCGGGCCGGGAGATGCGGGAGGCTGCGCTCAGGGCGGGCAAGGGGCGGAGGAGAACCCCGGCGCGGAGGGAGCGGCCTTCATGCCCCCAGGTCCCCTCTGCCCCCGGTGGGCGCTGCCCGAGCGCCTCAGCCGTGCTGGGGGACGGGCGGGACCAGCGCTCCCGTAAGGGCGGCCCCGGGGACCCGCACGGGTACGCGGGACCGGATCCTTGCCCGATCGCAGCCTGAGGCCCCGCTCCCGATCACCGAGAATTTCTGTGCACAGTTGTTTGGGGGGGTTGGGATTATTTCACATGCTGCGAGGCAGCGAATCCCACACCTGGGGCCTTTGGGCTCGGGAACGGCACCAAAATCAGGCAGTGCAGCTCCTGCCTTGTGCAGAGTCTGGCCAGCAAACACCGGCGGGCAGTTTTAGTACCCCAGTGTCTGTGCTGACACTGTGTTGTCCCGAGCTGAGAGGGTGTTGAGCCTCCCTGATGGAAAGCCTTATTCAAGCAAGAAACACCGGCCCTTTAGCACCGGGGAAACAGTTGAAAACAGGGAAAAAATGTTATAGCCCCCAGCTTGATGCAGAAAACGGATTATTGGCTAAGTTTAACTGCCAACTTTATAGGTTGAGCAGGGACTAAACACCTCTCGCTCTCATCTGAAATGTAGAGTTTGAAAGCACACTGTAACTGTGGTCAGCTGAGCTGTGAGATTGCCATACCACGTACGTGGAGAAGGAAAAGGGTTGTCTTTTTTATCTACAATTAATTTCTGTGTGTTGATGAGCACTGTAGAGTGAAAGATACAGCTAAAAACTGAGATCAAAAAAGAGTCTTCTCAAACAAGGAATAAAAACCTTGTTGTGTGGCAGTCTGCCGGTGTCCTGTCAGTCTAAAAATTTGGTTTCAGAATCTAGAAATAGTTGTGTTGTTCAGCAAGGCCTGCTGTAGCCTTCAGCACAGGTGAGGATCTTATGCCAGGAAGAACAGAACTGCTTTACAGGTGGTAAGTAAATCTGAAGGAGGACTATTGGCAGCAATCACATTTTTGATGTTCAAAGGGTTTAAAACAAAATACAAGTCTCTGGGCATTTGCTGTAGTCAGATAATGTCTAGATGATGGGGAGGTTCAAAGTAAAAACAATGTGTCAGAGAGCTGGGTATCTGCTCTAAACTAAATAGAATTTCGTTTAATTCTAACTGAGCACTGCACATTGATACGGAAACTGAAGTAAAGAAGGGGTAGGTGGTTCAAAAATACATGCAAATGGATGGAGTGTTTTCCTATGAAATTTCCTATTATCAGTGGATGGGAGTTTTTTTGGATCTAGTGAAATAAGATAGCACCAGTGAAATAAGAGCTGAGAAAAAATTTTGTTTTCTGTATTGCCAGAAAAAATCGCCGTGCTATTTGACGCCAAAGGCAGCACAAAAACCCAACAAAAACACCCTCTTAAGAGATCCTTCTTGTTAAAAAGAGCTGGATTTCTTCCAGCTTCTGCTCAGAGTCTCCTAGATAGACTAGCAGGCCACATCTGCCCTTCTCTTCTTGCAGGTTGGAAACTACCTGCGCATGTTCCGGGGTTCCCTCTACAAGAGGTACCCCTCGCTCTGGAGGCGCCTGGCCACGGTGGAGGAAAGGAAGAAGATTGTGGCCTCTTCACATGGTGAGAAGATGAGCAAACATTCCCAGTAATGCTTATGGAAAACTTTGCCTTGAGAAACCGTTCCTGGCGATTCAGAAGCTTGTGCACCTTGAGGGCTGTGTGAGTCACTTCAGATTGCCCCCGGGGATGGAGCACCCTGCAACAGTGGCGCTGGTGGCTCCTGGCTCAGCCTGGCAACAAATATCACCTGATCAAAAACGTTCTGAAATGGAAACATCCATCATGGAATTCCTGGGGTTGGCTACATTCATCACAAAGCAAAAGCCTCATCTCCAAATCAATACAATATTTCAGAAGAGATTTTTTGTAGACTAAGAGGGGCATCTTTGTCTCTTTTGTCAAATAGGCAGGAGTGTTGCAAGGACGCTCCATTAAGATGTGTATCTTTGCTTAACTTTGCTTCTTGCAGGGACTGGGTGTTTGTGCCTGCCAGAATTTGTGGTGTGTTGCTACTGATGTGACTACAGGGACAATATTGGTATTGTTTTCGTTGAGGGACTAAGAGCAAGCAGTTAAATTTCTTAGCAATATGACTTCCTGTATGTTCTGTAGACTAAAGCATAATAAAAATAATGGTTTGCTCTGGGCTTATGTCTCTTTCCTCCAAGTATCCTGCTGACCTCTTGCTTTCTTTTTTTCCCCCAACAGAAAACCAGCGGTCTCACAGTCCCCGAAGATGTAAGTCTCATCTGTGTGTTATTCTTAGCTGTGCTAGAGGAGGAATGTCCACTGTGACCTTTGGTGCTATTACAATAACATTAATGTCTAATCCTCTTCCTCTGATCTCTCCCTGTGGTCGCCCTAGTTGTGCCTCCCGATCCCAGGCCTAACTCTTCTTTCTCAGAACCTTAGCAGGACTCTCCAGTGCAGATGGTCTCTGTCATTCAGCAAGAGCTGTCCTGAGGTCTCTCCCCCTTTCCCAAGTCTTAACAGCTTTTCTATCAATCCTTGCATCTCTATTTCTGACCTTTAAGTCCAGCTGAGGGCTGATTGCTTTCTGGGCCTTGTAGATATCTAGAAGAAGATGAAGCCCAAAGGACACTTGTATCTCTGTGTTAGCCCCTCCTGCAGGGACAGGGAGGGCTTGTCACTATGTAGCCTGTTAATGCTACAGTGCTGTAGCCCTTTGCCCTGTTAATGATTGGCATCTTTGCTGGTGACAGATCATGGCTATACAACATTGGCCACTAGCGTGACGCTGCTCAAGGCCTCTGAAGTGGAAGAGATCTTGGATGGGAATGATGAGAAGTACAAGGCAGTGTCCATCAGCACAGAACCTCCTACCTACCTCAGGTAACCAGTGTTGGTGAGGGCCCAGCTCAGAACGGAGCTGGAAGATGTCAGCTTGGGCAGGAAGCACGAGGAATTGCACAAGCCCAGGCCCTTGTGCAGGGGTTGCTTGCCAGTCTGCATTAAGTATTTGCAGTGCTGGGCAAATGGGGATCTCCAGAGTGCAAGGATTGGGTTACTGCCCACATAAAACAGGAAGAAAAATCTAAGTGTTTGATGATACAACTTCTTTTGCAATTACTGCATTCCATCTGTAACAGATGTTTTACAGAACGCTCTCTGCACATTCTGCCTTCTGGAGACCTTGCATTTCTCAGCAGTCCTTTTGTAAAGTATAGACAGAAAATCCAAATATGAATCTAGTATTTATAAAAGTGCACCTGGATTCCTATCTGATGGATATTTGTGAGCTGGGAATGGCCTTCTGAGAGGCTGGTGTGGAACATGAGTTCCTGGTGGAATGTTGATGGTTCCAGAATAAAACAGCAGGAACTCATAATAGCACTTCAAGTTTAAAATGACACCATTCCTTAAGTAGGAGCAGTGGTGCTGAGGGCCTGCAGGTTAACATCCAGTCTCTTTCAGAGAACAGAAAGCAAAGAGGAACAACCAGTGGGTGCCCACCCTGCCCAACAGCTCTCATCACCTGGATGCAGTGCCGTGCTCAACAACCATCAACAGGAACCGCATGGGCAGGGATAAGAAGAGAACATTCCCTCTGTGGTAAGACAGCTTCCTGCTTCTGGAAAGTGGGAATAGTTACCAAAATGACACGCTGCCATGGTAGTACTGATGAGTTCATGTAATGTTGTGATTCATCCCCAGCTGACAAAAGACCTACAGGTCATTAACGTGGAGGTTCTTAAATTGTGTGTCTTGAGGCTCTGTGTTACAGTAGCCATCCATGGCTCAGAGCAGAGGCTTTCCTTTTGTCAGAAAATGGTTCCTTCTTTTCTTGATCTATTCCTTCTACTTCCTGCTGATTTGCTGAGCAGTTGTCATTTGAGAAGCCTGCAGACCCTCTTTGTGAAGGGCAGGCTGCTTCTCACTACTAGTTACATGTACCAGTAACTTTGATCTAGTTTATTTAGTGGAAAACGCTGCTGAAGCTCATGACTAACGTTTTTTCCATGATGAAACTTAAGGCAACCAAGATAAATCTAATCCTAGAAAACTTCCTTGTTTTATTTGCAGGAATGTGTTATGATAGATGTAATAAAAGGTGATAAACTGGTATTAGTTGCCACAGCCCTGTAAGCTTGCACTGAGGAGTCTGTCTATAGACAGATCGGGGAGTTGGAGCGTGGGGATTGCTTCCAACAAATGTTGCCTTCCCTCTATGGATGCCAGATGTGTCATGTGCTCATTGCATATACTGTGTTGTTGCTCTCCACTTTAGCTTTGATGACCATGACCCAGCAGTGATCCATGAGAATGCATCCCAGCCAGAGGTTCTGGTTCCAATCAGGCTTGATATGGAAATTGATGGGCAGAAACTCCGAGATGCATTTACGTGGAACATGAATGGTATGTAGCAAGGAGAGTTTCCTGAGGCTGGAGAGAGAAAGTTGTGTCCATCACCAAATGTCCTTGCCCCATACAGACAAAGCTTTAAAGTTCTCCCACTTTGGACTATATTCAGTGCTTGCATCTCTTAGCAAATGCTCTGCCACTTCCATGGGTTGCAGTCATTCCTGGACACATGTTGTCTGCAGAGTTTAACTGGCAGATTTTCCTGAGCCAGTTCATCAGCTCATGGTCTGAGAGTACTCTGTGAGCTGAGGTTAATGGCTGTGGCTTCTGTGGGCACACTGTCTAGATACCATGGAGCAGATAAAGAAGGCTGTAAGTCCCTGTACCAGTGTGTCTGCCCTTGCAGACTGGGCACAAAACACCCTTTTAAAAGCAAAAGGTAATACATTTGGGATTCCCTTTGTCACCTCGCCCTGTGGGATTTTGTGTGTTCTGTGAGGGGCAGACATTAATTTCTAAGGAAGTTTACAGTATTCATTCCTGTTCTGTAACAGAAAAGCTGATGACCCCAGAAATGTTCTCTGAGATTCTTTGTGATGACCTGGATCTGAATCCTCTGACCTTTGTCCCTGCCATTGCATCTGCCATCCGACAGCAGATCGAGTCGTACCCGACTGACAGCATCCTAGAAGATCAGTCAGACCAACGAGTTATTATTAAGGTAATACAGGAAGGCAGTAGAATGAGAGCTGAGCCATTTGGGTTTCTCTAGTTATGTTATGGGGTATTAAGAGTACAAAAGCTTCCCTCAGAGCAAAGGAGCTCTTAATTCCAACCAGATTCCCTTTTGTCCTTTGTACTGAGAACAGAACCAAGGTGACAGATGATTAAACATCCATGTGCCCAGCCTCTGAGATGATGAAATAGTTCAGTTAAAGCATTGCCATCTTCCTTTGGAAGAGCTGAACCTTGGTGAGCAATGCTGAGTTATCTTTGTGCAACTGAAATTAAGAATTCAGCTAAGGAGCTCTGCAGATGAACTGGGAGTTACTGTTCTCTTCAGCCTCTGCCTTACCACTTCAGTTACCTGGGACAAACCTTTGTGAAAGTGGAAAGGAATAACCTGTTTCTTCCCTTACCTCCAGCTGAACATCCATGTAGGAAACATCTCCCTCGTAGACCAGTTTGAGTGGGACATGTCAGAGAAGGAGAACTCACCAGAGAAGTTTGCCTTGAAGCTGTGCTCAGAGCTTGGCCTGGGCGGGGAGTTTGTCACTACCATTGCCTACAGCATCCGGGGACAGCTGAGCTGGCACCAGAAGACCTATGCCTTCAGGTACTGAACTGCCACCTCCTTGTCTGCCTCTGGGCTGTGTTTGTGTTTCATGGGCATTTGCATCAATGGATCTTAAAACAGCTGACCTGATGCAGGTGGTTTTGTTTGAAATTAGTCCTTACGGCTTGCACCCATCCTGGCCATCTTAACAATTTTTGTGCTTGTGCCTAAATATCTTTTCCTGTTGGGTCTTACACATTTCAGGAGCAAATATTGATGAAATGTCAGCTTCTGCTGACAGAACTAATTAACAGGGATAGTCCCTCTTCTAATGTAAGGTCATGATGAGCCCCAGATACATTTTTTGTTTTGTTGGCTTTGCCTAACTTGGGCCATCCACTGTTTCAAGCTTTGGTTTTTTGAACTTGGGCTGATGAAAACTGTAACCCAGGCTGATGTTAGAGGTGGGTTGATCATAGCCCTTCTCACAGCTGGAATGCAGCATCGTCAGGTTTGAATAGTCAGCTTTGTAATTTGTCTCCCAAATTGCTTCCAGTTGTGCTGTGCAGCACTGTGTGGTGAGTTCCTGCACTGATGTTATCCACAGCACAGTGCTGAGTCTGCAGCTCTAACAGTCCTTTAATGTACACTCTGAGGTTTTGTGACCTCAGGTCATGGCGACAGTCAAGGAAGTTTAAGAGTTCAGCAAATGCTGTATTTGCAGAGGAGGGAATGGTGCTGCTGACACCAGTTTTGTAGGGGTTGATTCAAGGAAACAGCACAGGGAACTGTGCCTGGCCCTGTCCTACCTCAGGCAGAGGGCAGGGAGTAGTTGGAGTGGGAGTAAGAAAAGAGGAGCTGGAGACTGTGGGGAAGTTGCTGGGAGCTCTGCTCCATCTTCCTGCTCCATCTAAAGGTTTCCTGTCTGGTCAGCCTTCTGTGAGAAATAGATACTGATCTGCTCTGGCCTGGTTGTTCTTGCACTGGTCTCACTCTGCTTCCTCTGGGTACAGTTTTTATCCTGCCAGACTTTTCACAGCAACTGCCTGGTTCTAAAGTGATCCCCAGAGTGATTCATACTAGAAAATGGAAAGGGACCCTTTAGCACATGTGAATTAAACTCTGAATTAAATTGTTAGATTGTGTGTCCATCCTGCTGATGTCCTTTGGAAGGTGGGAGGTGGCTTCTACCTTTCCCTCCACAACCTTGGACTGATACTTGCAGTTTTGGCTTGGGACTACATCCAGCAACACCACCACCAAAGCAGTGGGTGGGCATTCCTAAGAAGTGATGGGAACTTGCAGGGTGGTAGATGAGACCCTGATACATGTTGTTGTGCTGCAGCACTGTCTGCATTGTGGCCTGCAGTGAAGTGTCTGTCCCTCCTTCCTGTGCTTCTCCATGTATTGTAGATATCCAAGAAAGTAATCCATGTGTGTGTTGACTCTTGGGAGTGGGGTTCATTTCTCCTTTTGCTTCTCAGTCTCTGGAAGTTGCAGCAAGTAAAGTTTTAGTCAGTGCTTCCCAGGCTCATGTTAATGCCAGCTTCACACTATTCTCTCTAAAAATAAATGTTGGGTCATGGTACCAAAGGGTGCTTCCTGTTAGGGGTAGTTCAAACAGGCAGATTTCAGGCTTTCTTTAGACTGTGGCAGTATTGCAAGAGGAAGAACAAAAAACTAAAAAAGGAACCCCAACAGAACAAAGTACATAGACATGAGCTGTTCAGAGAAAAAAAACCACCTAATTGAAACCTCGTTTTTTTCGTCATAGTACAAACATCTCCTCCTCTTCCCTTTTTTCTTCTAGCAAAGGAGTACTTTTGAAACCTTACAGTGATTAATGATATTTGGGTTCTGTGGTTGGTTAGTTCCTGAATTTCCAAACCACAGGAGTGGTGGTTGCTCCAACATCATTCCATAGATGTAAGAAAAGGGTCTGCTTCAGATGTATCAAAAGAACCTTAATATCTCAAGGGACTGGGGGTTTGAGAAGTCATGTGCCTCTTAATCATCTGAGGGAGAGGTGAAACTGTCTTTTAGTTGATGAAAGCCAGGGCACTTTTTTCAGCTGAGCTGTTCTGTGCAAAACAAGGGAAGCCTGAAGTCCAGTGGATGGGCAGGACTGGAGGCAGACAGGTAGCTGCTGCCTGAAGGATTTGCAGGGGCAATGTGTGCTGTGGTGTTCCCTCCTGCGTGCTGAGTGTTTCTGGTGGCAGCACACAGCACCTCACAGCCACTTTTGCCTTTGAGACCTGAGCAATGGCAGAGGTTCTCCCACACACCAAACCCACGTGCCTGAGGAGTCACCTTCCCAAAAGACAACATCTCCCTGCTTTGTTGGTGACAAAGTGCCTCTGACACTACTGCCAGAGGCCAGGGGCCTGAGCAGAGGCAGGGCCTTGCTCTTCTGGGATGCCTGCAGCTGACAGTGCCTTTCAGCCATGGCAGCAGCACTTCCCTCCTCATCAGGAAAAGCAGTGGAGGAGGAGTTGTCTTACTGTAGAGGTTGGGAGATGAGGAAGGATTTTTCAGTTTCTCTCTGATTCTTTGCTAAGGAAATGTGGTATCTGAGTTGCCTTGCAGTTAGGTTATGCATGAGTCCAGCTTTCCATCCCCCATTTAATTCAGTGAGTGCTCAGTGTTAAGCATAGTGAGACAGAGATCATGCTATCACTAACAAAACCCCAGCTGATATATCTGATTTTGCCTGGAATGTGTGACATTCTAGGACTAAGCTGAAATTCCTGGGTTTGAGTGTTGTTTAGTGGATGTCAGCAGTACTGGAAACAGATTTAATTAAAGCTTCCTCCTCGGATCAGATACCAAAGGCTCTGGATTAATTTTTCATGGTAGCATTACTTTGAAGACTTGTTATTTTAGATTATTAGCTTTGATGCAGATGTTGCCTGTTCCCATGATGATTAGCATTTGAGTTCTTTCCCGAGGGAATGAGAGGGCTGCCTGTGAGTGCTGAAATCCTGTGTAGGGGTGCACGTCCCTGGGGAGGGGGCCGGATGTGTGTGCACACCTGTCCCGGGGCTCCTCTCACACACACACTTCTGCAGCTCAGGCTGAGCCACTTTTGAGAATTCAAAGCAAACATTTACATTCCGAGGCTCCTCTGTATTTATGCTGGGCTTCCGGCTCCACTGTCAATATTTGGGAAGCTACTCGTGGTCAATTCCTGTTGACTTTTACTGAAAAGCAGCTAGTGAAGCAGTAAATATTTTTGTGCATGTGATAATACAGCTGCTCAGGGCAGAGCAGTCTCTGAGGAACAGATCTTGTGATTTGGGGCACAGCCTGGTGTTTCGTTGCTTGTTAGCCACAACTTCTGGTTGCAACAGCAGGTCCTAAAAGACTGCTCTTTCCAGTGTCAGGCTCCCAAGAAAGGTAGAGTTTGCCAGGGAGGGGCTGTCAGGGGTGTGCTAGGCAAACTACAGCTAGGAAGTCAGAGCTGCAGAACAGCAGGACTGGACAGGGAGCCCTGGGAACAGTGCCAGCTCCAGGGCTGCACTGGGAGAAGTGCTGCCAGGACTAATGGACTGGGATGAGCTGTGCCTTTTGGGGTTGAACCCTGCCAGCCTGGGATGTAAAGCCTGTGTGGGAAAGAACTGCAGGTCCAGCACAAATCCCTCTCCAGCGGTGGCTGGAGATGGGTGTAGCTGCTTTCCCAGAAACTTCAGGTTCCACAAGGGTGTAACCAGGAGCCTGTGGTGAACGGCAGGGGAACCAGAACTGTCCTAAGTGGGGTGAAGAAGGAATGCTGAGGCCTGAAACACTGTAAATGATGCTCTGTTGTCCCTGGGGAGTGCTCTGTTCGCACTGATGGCTGTTGCTTTGTTGCCCTGTGCCCCGCCCTGCAGCGAGAACCCTCTGCCGACCGTGGAGATCGCCATTCGCAACACGGGGGATGCTGACCAGTGGTGCCCTCTCCTGGAAACCCTCACAGACGCTGAGATGGAGAAGAAGATCAGAGACCAGGACAGAAACACAAGGTACTGCCACTACTCTGGACACTTCTCTGGGCCTGTCCCCTGACACAAGTTCCAAGCTTTGACATTTATCTTTCCCTACTGAGAGCCAACTGGCAGGATGTCAGCCTTGCTCACAACAGAAACTTTAGCTTCAGGGTATTCAGCTGTTACCACCTTCCTCCACAAACATTGAAATGTCTACTTTACCACCTCCTGCTTGCAGCAAAGTTTCCTTTTTATTTTAACCCATTTTTTTCTTTTCCTTGGACTCTCTTCTTGTCCAAGGGAGTTGTTTGTATAGGAAGGCACAAATCAAACATATTGGAGTTTCATGCACTGTCATGCTCCCTAGAATCCTGCCACACAGCTTCCTTCTCGATAGTGTAAAATTCAGTTTGATGTAGCAATGGGCAGGCTCCCAGCTCTAGCCTGACTGATGCCAACCTGTTTGCCAGCATGGGGAGCACTGTGTGGTTCCAGGAGAAGCTCTGCCCACCAGAGACCTGCTAAGTGATGTTTGACAAGCAGTTGAGAGCTTGCACCTACTTGATGAAATTCTTCCTGGCAGCTATAAATGAATGGCTAGTATGTCTCCAAAAGCTACATTGTGGAAACAGTAAATATACTGGCCCAGCTCTTTCCCAGGATGTTTTTTAGCTGCTGATTAACAGTAGCACAGTCATTTGTGTATCAGCTATGGCTGACTGAAGAGTTTACAGTAGCAGTTGGTTCAATCCAAGTTAATGAGCTAAAGTGCCCTAACAGCTATTGGTGAAAGTAGTGTCTTTACCTTATCTACAGGGGCACTCTCAGGTGCCTGAGGAGTTCTGTCTAGGAGTAACCCTGCCTACAAAGCTGACCAAGCTGTGGCAGCCCCCCCAGAAGCATTGGTTTGGGTCAGACCTCCCATGACTGTAACATGCACTTACTGTACCTCTCTCTCTCTCCCTTAGGCGCATGAGACGTTTGGCCAATACTGCTCCAGCCTGGTAACCTTCCTGTTGTGACACTGGTGCTCTTCCCACAGACTTTACCCCTTTTCCTCTCCCCAGATGGATCTAGCATTGGCAGGGGTCTTTCTGTCTCTGAAGGGGACACACATTCCACTTGCCATGAGTTCCCAGTACTGCTGACTTCTGCCCCCACCCCCTCCAGCCACTGCCACGTACCAAGAACGCTGTGTGGGCAGCGTGACCTAGCTGAGACCTGTGGCAGCTGTTGGAGCCCTTACATACCTGTGTGTGCACAGTGTAAAGATTCTTTTGTATAGGTGCAATGTGCACTGTTAGGACAACTTTTTAAATAAAAGGAATGCATACAATGTAGGTTGAGTTCAGTAAGTTTGAATGAACTGTGACTCTCGCCATGTTTTGTGCTATTCTGGTAACAGCAGTCCCAGGGCCTCATATTAATGCTTTTGGGTATAGTGCTGAACACTCACATGCATTCAGTTTTCCTGGGTGCTTTACTTCAACAGGTAAAACAGCCCAAAAGCTTTTGGTGCAAGGGGAAAGTGAGAAAGAGAACTAGAAGCAGCAAACAATTCTCTAAGGATTGGTCTGCTACCAGACTTGGCACAGTCCGTAATGAACTTGGGGAGGTGTTTAGCTGATTTACTCAACAAGGTAGAACAGTTTAACTGAAATCAGAGACTTAAGAGTCATTTCTGTCTGATGTTAGCCTGGTGTGTGGTGAACTCTGCACTGGTACAGCAGGTAAAGCCTCCAGTCACTGGGACTGAAGCTTCTCTGCAGCCAGTGCCTTTGCTGTGGTCACTATCAGCACACAACACTGCCAGCTGCATGCACAGGGCACTCAAAGCAAAGTGGCTGTCATGACTGCCCTTAGCACTACAGTGTCAGGACTTTGCAACCTGAGAAACAACTTATCTTTCTCTAGGGAGTTTAAAAAGAAAGTCCATTGAAGTGAGATTTAAAGAAAAATATAAGCTTGCTTACAAACTAATTAGAATTTATCTTACTGTTGAGGTACCCCATCTCTTTGATAGAGTTCCTACCATTCACTGCCAGAACTGATGAGTGTTGCAAGCAGGGCAGATTTTGCTGGCAGCCTGACAGTTATGTTCAGGCCTTTATGATAAAGCCATAGGTTTTATGATCCTTGCTAATCCACCCACCCTGCTAGCACAGTCAAAAGACACTTTTTGGCCTTAATTTATCATGTTTAGACTTGAGTAATAACAGAGACAGTTCTGATTCCTGGGTGGGAGGGAACTTTTTCCAGATGTTAGTCTGCAGAAACCAAAATCTTGCAATTTAGTGATAATATTACTCAGTCTTATCCTAGGCTCCTGTGCCAGAGTGGTACCTCATGCATTACTTTGTATTAGAGAGGTTGAAAGGTTATTTGAGCAAGTAAGTAAGACATAACCTGCATCTTAGCCTCCCATGTAAAACATGTTTTGGCTCATGGACATAGAAACTCCAAGCCTTCTTGAGAACACTTCAGCCTTCCTTTGTTATATGACCACCACCAGGGTGGGACTTCTGCCAGCAGCCTCTTCAGGGAATTCAACTAAAGTATGGGTGAAAGTTCTGTAGCCTTAAATTAGCATCTGTGGTGCAGTTTTTTTAATTGCTGTGAAGTTTGTGATTCCTAATCCTCAAGTTCCCCATGAGGTACAGGCACACAAGGACTGCAGCACCTCTCTGCTTCTCAAGGCCAGAGAGGCTGTACAAACTGTCCCTCAAAGCAGGGACAAAGCAGGACAGTCAAGGGACCAAGTCCAGAAAATGGGAACTTCAGCCAGCTTTCTCTATATAGCATTAGGACTATTGGGAAACAGCCAGGAGCAGCTTTCTTCCTCTACAGTCACAACTCCTTGGGTTAATCTGGTAGCCTACCTAAAGCATAGCCCAACTTTTACACTTCAAAGCCCCATGTCAGGCAATTTAAAGCAGAACATCTGCAGACTTCCAAGACAAACTCCTTCTAGGGACTGAAACTCCAGCTCTGTTATCATTAGGTCATTAGCAAAGCACCCAGCAAGTGCTTGTTGAGTCTGACACTGCTTAGCCTTTAGTACCACTGAACAAATTACCACCTGTACAGGCCTCTCATCCTCTTTGCAGAGGGAAGCATAAGTGCAGCAAAAGAGCTTGTTCAAATCAGGTTTGATTTTTGATAGTGTTTTACTGGAAGACCACAGGGAAGCGGGAGATGGTGTGGGGAGGTTTGTGTGTGTGCTTAATCAGGTGCTGGTTACTCACACTTCATAGTTTGGTGGTGCTTTGCAAGTTTGAGCAGCCAGCACTGTTATGAGTGAGCTGTTGTAAGACACAATGTGTGCAGACTTGAGGCTTTGAGGTCGGGTACAAGCACAGTGTGTGCTGTTATTAGCAAGAATGATCAGATCCATTCCATACAGGTGTCAGGGTAGGGACGAGCTTGTTTAGTTTTCCCCTGAAACTCAGATGTTTAAGTTTCAGAAGTAAAAAATTCAACAAGAGTGGCATTACACTGCAGGTGTAGACAGTCTTTATTACCAGTGTCAAGTGCTGCTTCCAGCCACTGCCTGTATCAAGTGTCCAGCTCAGTCCCTTTGTCCTTTCCCAGGCACCCCTTTATCCAATTAGACATCCCCCACACTCCTTCTCATGCTCTGCAGCCCTGCTGAGAGAAGAGGGAAAGGACATCTTCCAGCTAGCCTGAACTTTGCTTTGCCCACCAGAAAAGGAAATCCCAAACCTGGCAGTTCTGAGCAAATTCCTGATGAATTGCTGCCTCTGCCCCTGGCAGAAATGGACACACAACTGAAAAATAAAGACTTTAATGTAAAGACTCTTTGGAAACAACCACCAGAAAAGGAGTGGGGGACATAGAGGAAAGAAAGAGGCTGAGCTGCATTCTACCATGGTACAGAACTATTTCATTGAAAGCCCACAGAGAGGTCTCACAGCAGTGAGGGCCAGGTGCATTAGTCTTTGCACAAAGGGCAAGATTGACCTGGCACACAGCAAGTCATTAACAGCAGGAGCAGGAGGAACTGGTTTAACACCCCATTTGATACTTATTCCACACCAAGTAACTGAGGAGCTGTCACAGCTTCAGCCCCTGTCCCTAGAACACCTCTGTAAGCATTCAGGAGTTCTTGTGTGCAAAGCTCTGTGGATCCACTTTGTACAAGGGGGAGATGGGTTACCCACACAAACACACGACACATCGGAATGGCAACTGGTGTTTTTCCAGTAGGGTCTCTGGGCCACAGCAAAAGTCCAGCCAGAAGAGAGGAATCTGGCCACATGAAGAAGTCCCCATGTTACTGTGGATGCTGCTGCTCGTTCTGGTCACGGTCTCTAGGCTGGTGTTCTGGACGATCCTCAGGGAGAGGGTTGTAATTGGGATCCTCTTCAGGCGTGTCAAAAACCATCTTCCTGGCAAGGGACACGCCCATCCCACCAGGCAGGCAGGTTAGGAACTGAGCTGAGGATGAGAAACCCCCAGCCCTCCTAGGAACACCCTGGCTCTCCGTGGGGCTTGGCTGACAGCCACGGGCCCACTGCACCATCACCAACCATTCTTTTGCTCAGCTCAACACACAGGGATGGCAGTACCCCCTTCCTTGATCACTAGGTCAGATTGTCAGTGCATATTATACTTTCTTAAACTAAAAAAAATACATCAGAAAAAAAATCCTGCCTCCATCTAGCATTTCCACAAGCACTAAGCAGACTCTAGTTCTGCCAGCAAAGCTGAAGGTAGCAGCAGCTGCTGTATGGGCCCTGTACATGTGTATATAATGTGCAAATAATGCAGCAAGGGCATGATCTGTGGAGCTGAGGTGCTGTCAGTTGCCTCTTATGGTCACAGTTTGCTATGGAAGTGATCAGGTTGAGAAAGCCCATAGTAGAGCCCAGAAAGAATCAACTTTACTTACAGAAAGCCAGGGGTTAACAGCAACTTCTTTCCTCCAGGCTGATTGGGGAAAACATCTTCCAAGAAATAATAGATATGACCCACTGCAATCCCTGGGGAGAGATGCCACCAAGGTCAGGCACAGCTGCCAGCTGAACCAGAGCTGCTGGGCAAAACTAAGAACCCCTCAGCTGTGTGCCCACACCCAGCTCCCTCCAGAGCCAGGGATGCTGCAGCTTGCTGTGATCAGCACACAGGGAGCCCATTAGCCTGAAGGCAGCATCACACACCCAAGAGACCAGACACAGCAGAGTGTCAGGCAGAGCTCACCATAGCCAGCTTCTGCCCCCGGGAAAGACACATCAAAAACCAGGTCACAAGCAAAAGCCCAGGCCCAGAAACCCAGCCAGCTCACTTCAGGAAACCCAACATCTTAGGTCAGGTGGAACCAAGAGAAGGTGCCAGTGTCCCTGTAGCACCTATGAGGACTGAGCGCTGTGGCTGCAAGGTGTCCTTGTTCCCTTCACCCACCAGCTTTGACTCACCCAGCAAATCGATGATGATGGAGTTGCCTAGGAGCAGAGAGAATCCCATCAGGACCCAGGGCAGGAAGGGGGCTTGGAAGTTAAGAAGCCCAAAAAAGTTCATGCGGATGTAAGGGTTCCTGCGACTCCACACGTACACCAGCATGATGGTGAAAGCCTGGCCCAGGAAAAACAGGCTGGCAAAGAGTCCAAACAGCTGGGAGCTACCGAGTCAAGGAAAAACCTGCCCACCCTGTGCACCACCTCCAGGCAGCACAGGGTGCTTTGGGACAGGAAACCCAAACCAGAGGCAGCTGATCACAGCGTTCCGAGACGTTGCCCATGTCACCAAGCCTTTCCTGGCTGAGATATGCTGACCACCCACACACACCTCCCTCCATGCCACCTCAGAACAAGACACTCTGGAGTTCACATGCAGGTTGCTCACTCCTTAAGCTGATGTCTACAACCACCAGAGAGCTGTACAGTCACCTTTGCAAAATGAACATCAAAATGACCTTCAAATAAGGGCTTTTGCAGACTTACAGCTCTTGGGACAGTGGCATATCTTAACAACTAGCTCATATCCAGTATCTGCCTTCTACAGAAGAAGTACAGCACTGAGATGGCTCTTGAAATTCACAGTCCTCTTTTTCAGAACACAAGGAGACAGAGAGAGGCAAAAATTTCCCCTGCCCTTGTTGTAGCTGGACTCCAAATCCACCTCTGGCCAAGCACGTGGCTGCTGCAGCCACCTGGATTCCAATGGCTCACACAGCTTCATGCAGTGCTCTGAGCCAACTGCACAAGACAGCAGAAGATATCCAGAGAAGGTTTATGCTTGGGAGGGAAATAAATGTCATCATCAGATCACTGTGTCATGAAAAGAACCTAAGCTGTGTGATGATACCTCCAGCTACTGACAGGCTGCAAGCTCTCAGCTCACAGTGCCTGATGTGCTGACAATGGAGTACCTGGGAACCCACTCCTTGTCCTCATGGCTCCACGTCCCTGCCTTTGTCCTGAGCCAGCCTCATGCAGTCACAGCCATGCTGCACTCACCAGAGCTCAGCCAGCGGCCCTGTCACAGCTGGACAGGTTCTTGCAGCAGAACACGAAGCCTCCTTTCAGGTTGAGCTTCCCAAGCACTCTGCCACCAGTCCTCTCCAGGGATGAGGCAGGCCAGCCCCTTGCCAGGGGCATCAGCACTTCTGCAGACAGCAGCACAATCACAGGCAGCTTTTCTCTCCTCTAAGCACACTGGATGAGGCACAGGCCAAGCCAAGGGTGGGGAAGACAAGGAGCACAAGCTGGGCCATACAGCCCAAAGCTGCCCCTGCACCATATGCTCAGCAGAGCTCTCCCAGGTCACAGGGCACGGGCCTGGCAGGCCTGGGGCACAAGGCCTGGGCTCTGCCCTGAGGCAATGAGAAGGTTCACAAAGCAGCTGTGCTGCTCCACAGGAGGCACCTGCTCCGCAGCACAGCCAGGACACAGGGGCAGCAGACAAACCCTACACCGTCCACAGCATCTCAGGAGACACCAACGGGCCTCAAGCTACTCAGAAGGATACTGTCATGAGAAAGCCTCCAAAGAGGAACATGAAGACAAAGTCAGCCGTCCTCCCACGGAAGGAGCCTTCTTCTAGCATGCGGCAGTACCTGTACCTGGGAGCGGGAGAGAAGGGAGGGGTTGCAGTATAGGAAATTAACAGCTGGCCACCCTGTGCCCACAGCAGGGCTTCCCAGGAAACAAGCTGCTGCAAGCTACTGCAAGCTGCTGCAAGCTACTGCACCCCAGGAAGCCAGGTGTGCAAGCCCTGAGCAGAACAGTGCAAACTTCACCTGACACCACTGACCCCAAGGAAAGAAAGAGGCACCTGCTGTGCTTCAGCCACCCCAGGGATGGGCATTGCTCTCCAGCAAGAGCCACAGCAGCAGCACTGCCAGCTTCCCTTTTGGCTGGGTTGGCCCTGCAGCAAGCACAGATGGAGGGGCAGGAAGGTCACGGCTTCAATTGAAAAGAGCCAAAGGAAGAACCCACAGCCCCAGAGTGCTGCCAAGGCAAGCCATGCTGGGGATGAAGATGGATGGGGGGAGTTGCATCTAAGCCAAAGTGGGAGCAGAGAACTTCACTGAGACCAAAGGATACAGAAATATCATGTTGAAAAAGAAACTGAATCCCAGGGGCCCAAAAAAGAGGAAGTTGGTGATCAGCCTCCATATCTGAAAGAGAAGAAAGAGGAGAGAGAAAAGGAGGTGGACAGAGGTCTCTCCTCATCACATGGAGAGCAGCCCATCACACTGTCCACAGGGAATGCTCAGTCATGCACCTGTCCCTTCAGAACTACCCCAGGACACCACGCTGCTGCTCCACCCTCTAGTGGGACCTCCTTACATGATACTCTGATACATCAGAGTATCTCACCTTTCCAGGAATGGAAAAGAAGATTTCTCTACTTTTCTGGACAGCACAAACAACCACAATTCAGCACCCAGAGCCAAAACAATTACTCTTCATGCCTCTCTACAACAAAGCTCTCTCCAACCAGCCCAACAGCAGCTGCCACACACGGTATAACAGAGATGGGAAAGACGGGGTGTGAAGTCAAGGAAAAAAGGAAATGCCAAGATGGTGTGTGTCAGGGAAAGCTGGAAGGAGTTCTCTTCACGCAGGTGCCCGTGGCAAGAAGGGACGCCGCGTTGCTGACCCAGCTGGCAGCACTCAGGGAAGGCTGGAGGAGTGGGAAAGGAGCCCCTTGGGATGACACAGCACTGCCCGGCCACCCTGGGCAGCGGGACACCCGCCCCTCGCTGGGAAGAGGCACAGGGAGCCCCAAACCCCGTGCAAGGCCTCACCTGGAACTTCCTGAAGATGAGGTCGGGGTTGAAGTACAGCTGGAAGGGGGTGATGAACTCCAGCTGCTGTGGGAGACAGGCAGAGCAGCTGCCATCACCCGCTGCCCTCGGCCAGCCCCGGCTCCCGGCTCCCGCCCCGCCCGCCGCCCCCCGGGGCCCCGGCCCCCCCGCCCCGGCCCCCGCTCACCACGGCGGCGGTGGTGAGCACGCAGGCGGTGGTGTAGGCGCGGGTCACGGCCGGCATGCCCAGGTACTCCTGCGCGAAGCCCTGGTACGCCATGGCCGCGCCGCCCCGCCCGCCCGACGCGGCGCCTTTAACGCCCCCCCCCGCGCCGCCCCCGCGGGGAGCGCCCGGCCAATCCCCGCGCGACAGGCGGCCGGCGCCGGCCAATGGGAGCGCGCCTCATGGCCCCGGCCCGCCGTCGCCGCCAACCCGGAGCGGCCCCGCCCCGCGGCCGTGACAGCGGCGGCGCCGGCGGCGGGCGGGGCGCGGGCGGCCTGGCCCGGGGCGGGCGGGCAGCGGCGGGGCACGGCGGGGCACGGCACGGCACGGCACGGCGGAGCACGGCGGGGCACGGCGGAGCACCCGGGCTTAGGCGGCACGCCAGCCGCTGGGACTGGGACAGTCACCTGCCCGCCCGGGGACAGCCTCCGCCCGGTTCCTGCCGCGGCTGAGGGAGCCGCGGTGCGCTCCGCTGCGGCCCCGCAGTGTCCCCCGAGAGCCGGGGGCTGTCAGCGCGGTGTTCCCCCCGCTGGCTCGGAGGGACAGGAGCCCGCTGCGGGGAGCTGGGCTGGGAGAAGGGCGGCGGTGCCGCTGCCTCAGCCCGGGTGTGTTGCCGGTTGCTTGGCTGATGAGAAGGGTCTTGTGTTCGCTCAGGCACGAAGAGCTTGGGGTTTTCAGTCTTTGCTGCTGGAACCTCTCCTGCCTCCGGGATGGAGCAGTGGGGCGCTTCCCCAAGCTGTGCGAGGTCGCACCGGGCTGTCAAGGTCGCTCGAGGTCGCTGGAAGAAACCAAGAAGTGTGTGGTCCCACCAGCTGCTGAGGGCGACCCGGGGAACGGCAGCAGCGTTCAGCCCTCAGGAGGGAGCAGAGCCACGCAGACAGTGCTCCTGAAATCCGGGGCTGATAAAGGTCTCCAGAAACCCGGCATCCTTCCCTCTCCTGCTGACTGTGCTTTCCAGGCCTGTCTGCCCTGCTCAGCAGTCGGGTTTAATGTTACAGCCCCCCTGGATTCAGAGGAGTGGGCCTGGTGTTGGGTTTGTGCTGGAGAGGGTTAAGCTGTCATCAGAGCCTTAATGAGTCCTGAGATTTCCCTTTAAACTCTCAGTTAATGGGAAATGAAATTACCGAGGGGGGAAGGGAGGCTTTGTGTCCTCCACCACCTCCACCCTGACTACGCTTTGATGAAATACAAAACCCAGATGGAAGATGATGGACATGAAGTTAAAGGAACGTAACAGGGGAGAGAGGGGAGAACACAAGAGACCAGTGGGGTCTCTCAGACCAGAGAATGGGCTCCTGAGTGCCTTGGGCACTGCGGTGCTGGGAGCACCTCTGATGTGCCTGGGGGAGAAGAGGGAGCTGCATTAGGGGTCCTGGGAATGGTGTTGAATGAGGAACTTGGAGCCCAAACTGCAGCAGTGTCAGTAGGCTTGGCCGTGTGAGCACAGGCTTTTGGTGGGGGCTGGGATGGATGTGAGAGCTCTGGCAGTTGAGAAGAGCTGAGGGAAATTCCTCGGGCCAGGAGCTCTGCAAAGGGCTGCCCTTATTTCAGCCCAAAAGCTCTGCTGCAGCTCAGCCCTCCGGCATGCCACAGAGCTCCCAGCCCAGCAGAATGGGCAACTGAGCTGAACAACTGAGAGTCAATAAATGAGTAATGAATGAAATAAATGAATAAGTATCCTGTTCCCTTTGGGTGGGGAATTAGAGGTTTCCTATCTGCTCTTGCTGCCTGTGGACACTAGACAGAAGCTGAATTCAAGCACCATGATTCCTGCCCCTTCCTTATTTGAACCAAGGCTGGGAGATGAATATTGGGAGCCTCTCTGCTGGAAAGAGGCCCTCAGTAGCTTCACAGAGATGAGAATCCAAATAATCAATCCCATTTACTCTCTGTGAAAGACTATGTGCAAATTAGACATTGCATAAAATCTAAAAAAATTAATAATCACTTTCTCAATTCTCTTCCAAAACTGGAGAACTCCACTTGTCCAGGCTTCTAGTTAAGGCCTCTTTTCTAAGGTTTATGGGGGAAGGGGGAGAAGTGATGAAATGCATCACGAAGCTGACCAGCTCCCACTGGGAGAGGCCAAACAAATCTCAGTATCACCCTGAGTTCCCAGGCTGCTTTGTGCCCCTCCAGAGCTCAGCCAAGCTGACTTCATGCACTACAGTACACACAGGGCAGCTTTAGTCTTTATTGCAATCCATGTCACATTTTATGGGGGTTTGGATATACGGCCTTCCACAAGTTCCCATCAGCCCAGCTATGTATTTGGGTTCACACACACACATTCATAGTGATGCTGACCTGTGGCCTTTATAAAATCATGAAAACAAACTAAAAGCCTGGAAAAAACCAAAGCCAAACTCTGTCTCAGCTGCAAGAAGGTAAGAGGGACTGCCAGAAAAATGCTGCCCAGGAGTTTTTTCACTGATTTCCTCCTGCCTTGTCCTGCCCCTGCCTGGGGACTCAAAGCAGATGCAGCACAGTGATGTGCCATTGCTTCCTGCCATCTGCTGGGCTCCCCTTCCTTTTGGGATCAGTTCAATTGCTGTCAGTGTGCAGCATCAGCTTCAAAACCCAAGATGTCAGAAACTCAAAGTTTCCATATAAATATGTGTGATGCCCAGACTTCAGTCCATTTCGGACAGGCTTTGAAAAAGGTCTCTGTCTGCAGGCTCTTGGAGCAGCCAGAGGACCTAATTAGAAGGACTCCCAACTTTACACAAGTCCTTCAAAGGAAGAACTGAAACATGATGGTTTCTCTTTGCTAGACAATATTTACCCATTGTGCATCTGCAGGCTCAGTCAAAGTAACTTGTAGCACGAATTCAACAGCTTCCTGTCTCAGTTTCTGCAAACCAAAACTGCAGAATTAGAAAACAGAGAAAAATGCTATTAACTCTCCCCATGAGTTAAACAGCACATAAACCTCAAGAAGGCACATGAGCAAAGATAAATGGGCTGTTGCAGCAGTCATCTCTTCTGTTTGTAGTAAATTATTGTGTGTAATTCATGTTTCCTGTCCATAAATACCAGAAGAACTCGAAGACATGGAATCCATTCTAATTCAGCAAAGACAAAAACAACTCCTTTTGAGCCCATCTGGAACTTGTTTTTATCATAATTGTTTTGGGCTCAGTAACGAGTTCAAGATCTAACTGCCGTCTCTAATTGTTTCAAGAATAAACAGCTGCTTTGTTTAAAGGCGGCAGCTCCCATTTTGCCCAGCGCAGCAGTCCCCGGCCCGCAGGATGAAAGGAGCTGTGCCGTGTCAGCACAGCCCCTAACGAGCACTGGCGCCCTTGGCAGGGCGCTCACCCCGCCCGCAGCTGATGGGGCAGGAAAACAGCCCCAGGCAGGCACTTGTGAGTGCCCAGCCGGTGATATGTGCCCTCTGCTCTTCAACGCCGTTGGTATTTTGTTTGTAACTTTCATCCGATGGTGTTTTGCAACGTGTCCTGCTGTGACAAGTCATACCTGGCCTGGTGATGCACAGGCATCTCCTCCGGCTGGGCTGTCGGGTACTCAAGGGAGTTCACTCCCTGGCCACATAACCCCAAACCCCTTGCTTGGGGTCCACCCCCCTGCTTACAGTCCCAAATCTTTCCTTCACCTGAAAACAAAGGTACCCCCACCCACTCTGAGAGACTCCCCTACCACGGCATGAGACTGTGCCAGTTGTGTTTGAGGTCTCACCCACGGTGCTCCCCAGGACATGCCATGCCTGAGACCCCTGGTAGCCTTGGTGAAGAAGAGGTCTCTACGTGCCTGCTGCCCTGGCACTAGGAACAAGTGAGCCACACCAGCCAGGAGGACCTTTCTGGAATGTTATTTCAGTTCCCAAGCTCAGTCCTTGGTGGCATGGACAAGAGGTGCCAAGAGCTCCATCAACCCGCTGCGCATGGATAAGCTGTGTAATCATAACTGCTTGAGGCACTTGAAATGTTTACTTTTCCATGTATAATAGCCATATATAAATTCTTACTCCTTCACTGAAGGATTTCGTGTTCCACATCAGCTAACTCTGGAGTGTGATGGCTAAAGTCAGGAGAAAGTGAATCATACAGAATTGGATGGATTTTTAAATTTGTTTGTTTGTTAGAAAGAAACTAAAGATAGCACTTAGAGTTCGGCCCTCCAAGGACATGTGGTTTGCAGAGGGTTTGCTGTAAATCACAGTTAATGTTATTTTTATTTCCTACGGTTTTTAGTTCAAAAATACAACTTTGTGTCTGGCATATCATGAGAAAGATCTCATTTAAATCTCCTTGAGCAGAGCCTCATCACATATCCAAATAAAGCACCTCTTCCAAAACAACTTCTGATCATGAGTTGAAGACATCAAACAAGAAAATGTCTGTCTCTTTGCACAGTTATTTTTCTCCAGTATTTAATAATTCCTGTTAAATTCTTCTGCCTTGTGATCTGTCCCCTACACCACAGGTCACCTCCCACAGCTGGGAATATCCTTCAGGGGCCTTTATTTTGTAATATCCGTTTCATAAGCACCATGGCCAAATCATCAACTGGGAAACAATGCTTGTGTCATATAAAAAGAGGTCTGTGCACAGCTCACAATAGCAGCACATCAACTGAGCGTGCTGTCAGCTGCTGGAGACCCCTGCAAGGAGTCAGAAAAGGTATTTGTACTTTGGTTTTCACCAGAGACAGGACTATGTGTCCCAGTCCAGCTGCCTCTCAATAAGCCAGGGCACAGCTCTAATCAAAAGCTCTGTCTGAAGGGACTGTTAAATAAAAAAGCAGGATGAGTCTGACACTGCTGCACACATTTTCCTCTCCTCTGACAGGAACATTCAGCAACATTTGATGCCATTTGGTAGAGTCTAAATGCTCTTCTCTCACACATAGAAACAAAGGTTTTGTTCAGGCAAGGACTTTGTTCCCTCTAGCCTTGAGGTCACTCAATTCAAACTAACTGCCTGTATCAGTGTCTGATACAGAGATGGAAGGAAAAGAAATAGTTCAGCCACAGCATGACCTACAGCTCACAATGGACTGAAAAAAGCCGTATTTCTATTATTTTTAGGATTCTGGGTTTTCTCAGTTTTCCCAGAGAAGCTGTAGTGCTTATCAGGTGGAGGAAAAGGCCAACTGCTGATCCAACACACAGAACATACAGCTGTTCTTCTGGCATCCAAAAATCCCAGCTAGCAAGGGAAAGCAGCAAGTTCCCTTGGCTGTGTCAGCCCTCGTGTCCTCAAAGGACTCAGCTCCCATGGATCTCCACTGCTCTGGAAAGCATCCCAGGGACTCTGTGTGGTAGCAGAAGCTCTGTCAGCACTGGGTCCCTGCCCTGGGAAACCTCTGTCATGAAGCTCATTTCCTGAAGTTCTTATACAGTGTCTTGAACTCACATAAATTGTGGGGTTTTTATAAAGACCATTAGTGAACTGCTGGAACTGAGAATAATGGCATCACAGCGGGGCACTCATTTCCTACAAAGAAATATCCATTTCAACAGCTGAGTTCCATAAACATTGCTTTCACCATGAAATCAGCAAACCTGCTGCATGTTTCTGGAGGGAGATACTTGTTTACAGATCTTATTACTTGTTTTGTGTATTCTGAGCGAGTTCTGCAAGATTCAGGACAAGCAAACAGAGGCATTTTGTATCTTACAGTGATGGTCCTTACAGGAAAGTGAGAAGGGATTGCAGAAATAGCCAGGCTAGAGCTTGGGAAAATCAACAACCAGCCAGGGAGCCGCTCCAAATCTCTTCTGCAATTTACAGTGTAGCATTTGTAGGGAGAATTCATCCTGTAGATCCAAGCCTCACAGATGGAAATGGGGCCTCTTTTCTCCCCTTGAAGTTGGTCCAGATGATTCTGGTGTAAAAACACACTAAAACATTGGAACCTCTCAGTTCGTGACAGATCAAAGAGCTCGTGTTGATGGTCTTTCCTAATGGCAGGATTAGCACTTATTCCTGCAGTCAGATAACTGCAGGCAGAGACTGCCCTCACGTTCTCCAAATACCTCCTCTCCCATGCTCATGGCATCATATTTCACCCGGATTATGACGGGTTTGAGTTCAGTGAAAGAATACTTGAAGGAAGAGGGTGGTGGGTCCTGCAGTACTGCTGGAAACCTGCCGGGTTTGTGTGAAGGCTTCCAGCACCAGGAGTCTGAGTAACTGCAGAGCAGTGGTTATACCCTGGTGACAGACCCTGACCCCGGGGATTTCTTGTCTACAGCTGCCACTCTGAAGTTCTGCTAACAACGATGAAGGATTGGGAAAACTGGGCTTTTTAAGGTGCAGCAAAAAGCCAATTACGAACACAGCCAGTGTGAACATCTCTCAGCACCAAAGCACAAGTAATACAGATGCTGTGTAGATGAAAAAATCTGTCCCTTCTCTCCTCATCAAGGCAGCTATCACTAGAAAAGATAGAGCACCACTTCCTGGAGCTCCCAGCTAGCCAGCTGCACAAAGATCTCACCACAGCAACATCCTGTCATACCCCCTCTGGAACAGGGAGGCTCGTGAGCAGCCTGTGCCACAGTCCCCAGCATCTCACTGCCTACCCACAGGACTTCCCTCACCTCTGGCAGCTGGCACAAGCTCAGAGCAGACAGCATGAGGAAACTACAGCTTTCCTTTCTGAATGAATTACTGTTCTTGGTATATGCTGCCTAAACAATCCGTCAGTGCCTGTTGACTGGTATACTGACATCTGTTTCCCAGTTAACAAGTTATTGTTTGGGAAGCTGTTGGAAGCATTCATCTAACCCCTGCCACATGCCACAGGCAGCACAGTGCTGGCATGTTGGATTCAGAGCCTAATACAGCAAATTTTGTACTTCTCCTGCCACTTAGTGGCTGCAGCTGATGCAGCACCACATTCACCAGAGAATACCTCTGTGATGTGGAACAGGTCCATAGTTCTGTTCAGGTGCAGTAAAACAGGAATAGGGACAGAGAGGCATTTAAAAACATTTCACTTATTTCAAACTCTTTGAAATCTGTCAGAAATCTCCCTCTGCAGGATGAAAGGATGTTGAAAAGATGGTAACTCCTGAGGGCCAGATGTTTTGTGAAGCAGCAGCTTTAACGTTACTGCTGGCAGTGCAATATTCCTCCATCTCTAGGATTCATAAGGATTCACCATTTCCCACTGCCAGGGAGTGCCTTTCTGTTCTGTAGAAAGAAGCAAGGCTGTCACTGCTGTCTCCTGTACCTGACAGGATCCAGTGTGCTCAAAGTGTGGCTGTTTGCTCTGTGCCAGGCTATGGAAGGGAACAGGAGCTCAGCCTTTGTGCACAGCCCTTCCAGCAACAGCTGGATTGCCTATCTGTCACCAGGACATAGACAGGAGCACAGGGAAAGGCCCTGGATAACCAGGGATCTGAAAGGCTTTGGCTTCATTCATTCCTGTCACTGATGGGACCAAGGGAAATGGTCTGGTTTGTCTTTCGGATCCTAGATTGTGTTCCAGGACAAATACAGTAGGAAAAGAAATATTGTAGTTCACTTCTGCTTTGATCACACTCAATCAGAGAAGTGATACTGGTAGCTGTGCCAGATGCTCTGAGAATGAATTGGTGTTCTAAACCACAATGGCTTTCAAGAGGGTTTAGACAGATCTGGATATTGGAGAAACATTTCCCTGGACTGTCATGGGCTTTCAACAAAATCAATTGAACTGCCTTGCTAATGAACATGCAGCTCAGTTTTGGGAATGTAAATCAGCTGGCACAACACCTGCCAAATCAAGTGTCTTATCCTAGCGTAATAGGTGACTAAATACACATTCCTGGGCTGGAGATTTAAATAATCCTTTAGAGCACCGTGAGAGGACCAGAGGCTTTGGCAGACAGAGGAAAACCCACGAAAGAGGATGAACAAGCTGCAGAGACTGGTAAAACATCTACTTTACTATTATTATTATTATTATTAACTGATTTTGGTTTTTTAATTTGAATTTTTATAAGGCCGTGCAAGCACTGTCAGGTTTGAATAGAATTATTTTTCTAATTCATCCCAGTCCTTGGGATAAAGCTGAGAGACTAATGGCTCTCCTGGCAGCTGCACACCACCACGGTGGCTGGGAAAACAGTGCACAAGCCGGGCGGTAGGGAAGGCTTGGGAAGGTCACTCTGTAAATACAGCTCAGCTCTGAGCACAGAGGTGTTTGCTGGCCCCTGAAGGGAGAAACAAACCATTTTGCTTTAGCTCATGGTCACAAAAGAGCTCTGTGATACATGACTTGATAGGGGATGTACTGTATAATGAAAGCAGGGAAATGAGCAGAAGGAGCAGTATATTCCTAGATGCTGTAAATGAAAAAGAAATGTGCTATTGTAGGAAGAGGAAACTCTCTCACCTGGAGAAGGAGAATAAGTTGGAATAGCAGAGATCTCAGGTGCCCAATCCTTAGCTCAGTTCTCAGTAACAAGGCAGGGAAGTGGTGCAGCCACGGAAAGTGCAAGCGAAATGTGTCTGCTGCTAGCTGGGACAGGAGGGCTCAGTCTCCTCTTGCTGCAGGCTTGGAATAGTCTGGCTTTATTTCTGTCCTGGGAGAACAGCCTGTCTCAGGCTGGTATGGGAGTTATTTAGAAGAAAACACTTTGAGGGAAGGAAAAAAATCCAAGATTATTTGAAATTGTGGTTTTAGAGAAACTGGACCAAAATTTCCTTTTCTTTGGTGGATGGCTCTGTAAGAAGGGACTGAGCAGGTAAAGCAGAAAAAGGTCCTCAGCTTTGGGTTATTTAAGTTCTCGGGGTCACTGGGGTCATATTCATGTAGCAAAACACAATCTGGCCTGAGGTGCCCTGCAGTGACTGGCAGACAGCCAAGCCTGAGCATGGGCTCTTAATGTTACACTAGAGCTTTCCCAGTGGGAGGGTTTTTTAAGCAGGGGGCTGGCAAAGGCCATCCTGGCCTTGGGCCACCCAGAACATTGTGCAGGGGGTGTCAGGTTAAAAACCAGGGTCCCCCAGCATGCTCAGAGTGGTCTTGAGACGTGGAACAGAGCTCCCAGTCCCAAGACTCCCTCAGGGCACATCTTGCCTTTCACAGGATTTCACCTACAGATGGGGAAACCAAAAACAAAATAGTGGAAAAAAGCTGTATGTTTTTGCTTGTCAGCCTGCCAGTGAGCTGTCAGCTGCTGAGCTGGACCAGCCAGGACAGCTTGTTCTACACCCTTCAAAAAGTCAGGAGCCATCACTTTTACACCAACACCCGATCCTGTGATGCTGCATGAGGCAGCCCATTCCCCTGCCCATGCTTCCCAAGGCTCAGCAGTGTTCTTGAGGACATCTCTTCACAAGTATTGCCACTTGCTCACTTGGCAATATGAGCATGTGGCAATACTTGTGAAGAAATGTCCTCCAGGAGACCTGAACATGGCAAAGCAACTCACTGTGTGCCACATATTTCACCTGTATCATAAGGTATCATAATGCTGAGTACATAGTTATAGACTCCTAAACATTGTCTGCTCTGTACAACAAGTGCAGCATCACAGAAATGACACTCTAATCTAAAATATGTGTTATTATCATGAAAGAATAGGAATAATAGCACACTAAGGAATCCTGAATGCACTGGGTATACATGGCCATGGGAAAACCCCCCAGCTCGAAGTCTGAATGTCTGTTGAGCCATTTTATGCTGTGCAAGGAAGCCATCCATTGTCTGCCCTTCTTCTTCAGCTTCAGAACAAGATCCTGATCCTGACAATATGTGCTGCTGGGATTGGAGGCACTTTCCAGTACGGTTACAACATCTCCATCATCAATGCCCCAGCCTCAGTAAGTGCTGCTGGTCCAAGTGCTTCCCCCTTGGCAGACCCTTCCTTGGCTCTGTTGGGCTGCCACTGGAAATCTGCAGGCTGCTGCTGCTGAGGATGTGTTGTTCCCTCTGTATAGTTACATCTGGAGTAAAGGACTTTGCTGTCAAAAGCCACCCTTGAGCAGGACCTAGTGTCACAAGGGTTTATTCAGAAGCTTTGCTTCAACTGCTTTAGCAAAATCTGATTCTAGAATTTTCCAACCTGCATCCTTTGAAGTTGATTTTTGCCCTCAGATTGAAAGCGAGACCCGGTAAATCAAATTTTAAATCCTCAAAAACAACTACATAGAGATAGAAACCAACTGCAACTTTTCAACAGCAACAGTTTTACACCCTAAACTCGTTGCTAAAAACACATCTAAAGAGGAGATTGGAAGCACAAACACAGGATAAATAGATATATTAATAAGGGATCCTTTCTGTGTCCTTCACCTCTCTGGTGGTTCTGCAGCTCTGTCTTTCTCTCTCAGTACATCCAGATGTTCATGAACACCACCTGGCTGGAGCGCATGGGAGTGCCCCTGGAGAGCAACGTGCTCCTGCTGCTCTGGTCCTTCACTGTCTCTGCCTATCCCCTGGGAGGCCTCACTGGGGCTGTGGTTGCTGGTCCCATGGCCATCATGCTGGGCAGGTAAGAGGTGCTGGAGTTTAATTTAAGCTTTGCAGCGTCCCTTAGTCCAATTAGGAATTAGGATCCCAACAGCAAAATGCCCACCATGGTTAGAAATTATGAAAACACATTTTGTATCACAGATCAGTCTGCTATAAACACTCTGGGCTGGTGGGGAGAATCTACCTGAGAAGACTGTATTTCATATCTCAAAACTCAATGGGGAACAGTTTTTTCCCCACATTACCTTCTCATCCCATTCCGGCCCATCTGAGTTGCTACAAGGATTTCAGCTCAACTCCTTATCACAGTACCCACCTACATAATCTCTATCATTTTTATGCCCAGTTTTCTGCCATGCCTTCAAAGGGGAAATCATAATGGATCAGACTAAGGATTTTTCTTCAAAATAAGCTGTGGGAATGACACTAGAAGAAACAGAGGGTGTTACGAAGAGCAGTGGTTGCATCTCAACTCCTTATGTCTCATAGGCTGTGTATCCACATTTTGGTCTGAAATATTTCAGGAAGTATGCATTAAATCTCCACAGTGGGATTTTTTTTCTCTGTGCTTGAGTCTCTGAAAAGTATCTGTCTTACCTCACATATCTTTCATACACAGCTCTATCCCCAGTTCTCTTCAGAAAAAAAAATCCAAAAAACCAAACTAGTGTTACCAACATAAACTAATAGGAAATTAGATTTTGCCTCTCTGTCTCTTGATTCCCAGGTTTTCCTCTATGTGCTATCACTTTAGTTTGCTCCTCTTATATGATGGAGAACCCACTATGGTTTGAGGTCTCATACTAGTTTCATAGTTATGAAGACCTGAAAGGATATGGCTTCCTTAATCCATTACAATTTTTGAGATTTCACCCTGTACTACTTTGGAATAAAATCATATTCCATCATAAATAAGAGAAACAAAGACTGACTGCTAAGGCAATGAGCAGGGACTAGAGAGAATTTCTGGCAATAATAATAATATGGGTCAATAGAGAGCTCTCTCTTTTCCCCTGGTTTTCAGCAGAAAATTCTCCTGGGACACATGAAAACTTTCTGACAAAGTTTCACAACGATTACACTGTTACATGAAAAATGCCTGTTTCAACAAATTAACATTTTCAGACCAAAATGCACGTGGCTCGCTGCAGGAATATTCCTCCATTCCAATGCAAACTGTGTGTGAGCACCAGAGCCCTGAATCTGGGGGAGAACCTGGTGGTGCCCTCAGAGAGCCCAAAGGCAGCAGTGCAGGGCCAGCCTGGGGCACACAGACACCTCCTGCAGGGTTTGGATTAACCAGGATGTCCTGGGGGGGCTGAGCAGCCCATCTGGAGCTTCCAGGTGGCACCTGCCATGGGAATGCCTTATCCTAGAACTGGACCTGACACACGTGCTCACAACTGTCTTTTCTCTCGGAAGGAAGATGTCCCTGCTGTTGAACAACATCTTTGTGATCATAGCTGCCACCCTGTCTGGCTTCAGCCGAATGGCCAAATCCTTTGAAATGATCATGCTCAGCAGATTTTTTACTGGCGTGAATGCAGGTATGGCAACATGAGAAATATGAAAGGATGAAGGGGGTAACAATTAGAAGAAATTTAAGCAGGAATGATCCAGGATATTGAATCAATTCATCCTTTAGGCTGACCAGACACATGTAAGTGAATTAAGAAGCTGTATATACAGATTTTATGTTTTGCTTCTAAGGGCTTTCTTTTAAAGCATACAGAGGCAGGGGGTTTGTGTGCTACACATAAGCATCTCTGTGCACTGGGAAAATCTGAGCTGAAAATGGATCCCTATCTGCTTGTAAGAATGTCAGTCACTCACCAGCATGAGCACCAACACAAAAGCTCATGTGGAAGTTCATCCCAGGAAATGATCAATATAAGGGACTTAAAATATGATATTCCCCTCAAAAGGGTGAACTCGAGGGAAACATTGCATATAACCTTGGACTGATGCTGAAAAGACCACAGGACTGAGGCCCTGACAGGTTTCAGTTTCATTATCCACTGCTACTGATGAATACTGAAATGTGTGTTTAGTTACACAAGGGACAGGGGTGAAAGTGAAGGTTTGGGTAAATAACAAGCACTGGTAGATGAGTTATACATGGCCTGCAACAGAAGAGTGCAGCTGGCAACCTGGAGAGGTGGCTGACTGCATTTATTCTTGTCTCCTCTGCCCACAAGCTGAGGTCAGCATTTGTCTGCCTTGCCCAGGTGTAAGCATGAACATTCAGCCCATGTACCTGGCAGAGAGTGCCCCAAAGAAGCTCAGAGGAGCTGTGGCCTTGACCTCTGCATCGTTTACAGCCCTGGGGCTGGTGCTGGGGCAGGTTGTTGGACTCAGGTAATGTAAAGCAAGCAGCCCACTTCTTAAATCCATCCTTCCTTCCTTCCTTCCTTCCTTCCTTCCTTCCTTCCTTCCTTCCTTCCTTCCTTCCTTCCTTCCTTCCTTCCTTCCTTCCTTCCTTCCTTCCTTCCTTCCTTCCTTCCTTCCTTCCTTCCTTCCTTCCTTCCTTCCTTCCTTCCTTCCCACATTTGCCAGCTTGTAAAAATACTGTGTAAATTGTGTTTGTTTGTTTTTCTCTAGGGAGCTCCTAGGAGGGGAGGAGAGCTGGCCATTCCTTTTAGCAAGCAATGTCGTTCCTGCCCTGATCCAGCTCACAGCTCTGCCTTGGTTCCCTGAAAGTCCCAGATATCTCTTGATTGACCGTGGAGACAAAGAATCCTGCATCTCTGGTGAGTTCAGGGTGACTGTCAGCCTCTCATGGAACACGTGAAACTCGGGCCCCAACATTTTTGCAATGGTGTCACAAATTTTACATGTAGGAAATTTCATATTGAGTTGTAAATATGATCACTTCCTCCTTCCAAACAAAAGGACGTTCTATAATCTTAAATATATTTGATCTATTGAGGTAATTGAAAGGCATCTTCCTACAATAGACTTATTTGCTACAGTAATAGGGTCAAAAGGTAAGACTTGTGCTCACAATGGCAAATATGTTTTGTAACTATGAAGTGAAATAAATGCCGGTTGAAGAGCTCAGGATCAAATCTGAAGCCAATTCATATTAAAGGATTTACTTAGATTTGTGGCATACAAATCCTCATATGCAGAGTGGCTGGAGTTATTTTGTGGGAAATATGTGCTGTGTACCAAGAACATCTTAATTGCCTGCATTTCCCAGGGAAGGCACTTGAGATCTCAGTCAGAAGCATGGCTGCTAAAATGGCACTGTTGGGAAATACTCAGTTGGCAAACAATGGTGAGGGATTTGCACTCCCTTTCCCCCAAATCTTTCAAGTGGCTGCACCACAGCTGATCAACTCTGTGAAGGTCACAGCATGATCACAGGCTGTGTCCTGCAGCTTTCTGCAGCCATCACCTGCTGCTCGATCCCTCACCCTGCAGAGCAGCAAACTGAAGAGAAAGCCCAGGAGTAAAAGGTTCCCTTGTCCTTGCAGCACTGCGGAAGCTCAGAGGCACCAGTGACCTGAGTGCAGAGCTGGAAGAGATGCTGGCAGAACAGGCTGCTGTGAAAGGCCAGAGAGCAAAGAACCCGTGGGAGCTGTTCCAGAACCCAGCTCTGAGGTGGCAGCTGGTGAGCATCGTTGTGCTGAGCAGTGCCATGCAGCTCTGTGGGAATGACTCGGTGAGCAGCCTGCGTCCTGGGACGTGGTGGGAGCTCTTGGGCTCAACATTCTGGCAGCAGGAGGGGAATGGATAGTGTGTCT
This sequence comes from Phylloscopus whistleri, assembly GCA_017589585.1. Lineage (NCBI taxonomy): Eukaryota > Metazoa > Chordata > Aves > Passeriformes > Phylloscopidae > Phylloscopus > Phylloscopus whistleri. Next base: position 7,202,666 of record JADMLD010001548.1, on the reverse strand, counting down.
CTGCCTGTGGAGATCTTCAAATATCAGCTGTTTGGTTCCCAAAATACACCTGTGCATTATGGGAAGATTCAGCAGGATGCTGCAAATAGGCTGTGTGACAGTGTGTTAGTCATTCTGCATGGTCCTTCAGGAAAAACAATGGGATGTATTTTCAGACGTCTTCCCTTACTGCTTTCTCCTTTCTTCTCTTCACAGATGTATTTTTATGCAGCTTATGTGTTCCAAGAGGCTGGAATTCCTCAGGATAAAATCCCCTATGTTGTAATCGGCACGGGAAGCTGTGAGCTGATCACTTCGGTCACTTGTGTGAGACTCTCAGTGCACTGTGGTGACATGCAGCCTCTGTTGGCAGGGAGGGGGCTGTTAACTACAAATTTGGGGTTTGCATTGCTTTGCATGCCAAGGAAACCCTTCAGGCACAGGAGCCAGGCTGTCTGTCAGCACCCCCAGCCAGATAGGTTAATGCAGAGGTATTTGTCAGACATTGCATTGCCATCACTGTCTGAAACCTCTAACAAGTGTAACTCTCTTGCTTTGTGTTCATGTGGATGGTGGCAGAGTTTAGGTGCAGCTGGGACATTCTCATCTCCCCTGCTTGCCTGACTCTTGCCACCAGGACTTTCTTTTGATATTTTTTTTTGCTATGAAGCAGACATCTTGAAATTATCATAGAGCAAACTTGGGCATGGATTATTGAAAGGTAAAGAGGAAAGAGGCAGGAAATATAAACACAGGTTCAATATCTTGCTTTATTTTGCTGTGTTGCTTTGTGCAGAACATGATCATAGACTATGCTGGTCGGAGGCCACTGCTGCTGGGGGGATATATCTTCATGGCAGGATGGGCCATTGTCTTCATGGTCGCTCTGAGCCAGCAGGTAACAAACTTTACTCCATGATTTAAGTGGAATGGAGTTGGGCTTTGCCTTTTATATGACTGGGGTGTTCAGTGGTGGCAAAGAAGTGCCCTCACTGGTTTTCCATTGGTCTCTGTGGCTGTAGACTCAGATTAGCTGGATGCCTTATCTCAGCATGGCCTGCATTTTCGCCTATATCCTGAGCTTTGGAATCGGACCAGGTCAGTTCCATCAGCATTTTCAGTGAAACTTTGGGGTACTGCAGGGGATTGGAGACGTGTGCAGGCATCTTATGGAAACTCTCAGACCCTCTTTATCTGCAGCATACTCAAAGGAACGAGGCAATTCCTGCTGGTGGTGTTTGGCTGTTTCCCAGGGGTTTGCGTGCCCCTGGTGAGTTAGTGCTGGGCAGGGCCAGGCTGTGCCTGTTTCTCTCTGTCATATTCCCCCTCACAGTCATCTTGGCTATTAGGCCAAGGCACTTGGAAGTGATTCTTGGCTTAAATAGATGAGAAGCTTTTGATTTGCTGCCCAGTCCATTAAGGCTGTAAACCAGCATTTCTAACATTTCACTTTAATCCTAGAAATTGTTGGCTATGCCATCTGATTATTTTCTTGCAGATACCTGGAAGCACAATTTCCACATCTATTTGTTAGCCTACTGATTGTGCCTTTCCATGGCAGAATCCACTAGTTTCTGGGGGTGGGCAATACACAGGATGTTGTGAATGTTTGCATGGTGAATATATAGATGTGAGACTCTGTTTGCTCGCATGAGTTTGAAGGAAGGCAGGTAAGAATAGAACCAAGCTGCCAATGTCACATGCCACACAAGTTGGCAATAATTTCTTGTCCCAGTCCCTACACTGCCGTGGGGTTGAATTAATTATAAGCCTTTCTCACTGTTGGGTCCTGGGAAGAATAATGTGGATTACAAAACCTTTCCTGGCAGTTCATTCTAACATGAGAAAGTTTTAGTAATCACCCAGCCCTCAATATTTAACCTAAAAATTCACCTCTTATACTTCATGTTGGGTTTTCTTCTTAAGATGTATTCTCTTTTTTTTTTTTTTTAAATGTAAAGTCAACAACATTATTAACTTTCTTGCCATTTCTTTTTCCAGCTGGTGTAACAGGAGTTCTGCCCACAGAGGTTTTTGATCAAATGTCCCGACCAGCTGCTTACATGATCTGTGGCTCCCTGCTCTGGTTCAACCTGTTTCTGGTTGGAACAGCCTTTCCATTCATTGTGGTGCGTTCCCAAAGCAAAGCAGCTCTTTAGTGTTCAGTACAAGAAAGAGGCCCTGGTAGTGACCAGGGAAAGAGAATATTGCAAGCAGCATGACAGCACTTCTTTGAAAAGTATCTTTATGAGAGCAGTGGCCAGAACTCCTTTAAACCAATCTTTCTCCGTGTTGCCTATGGTGATTTCTGATTTGAGGTTGGGAGTGGAATCATTTGGGGGATGGATGATCAATATTCCTTGCCTGTCCTCAGTTGAGAACAGCTGGAACTAAAGATGTGATGTAATTTCCCTTCACCAGACCCTGGCACCATTCCCTAAGATGATTCCTGAAGCAAAAGGGAGCAGAGTTCCACAATATACATTCCTGTCTTATTTCCTACTGAGGCCTCCCGTGCTATATAATTATATATAAAGTCAGAAATAGACATTTCAAAATACTGTTCTTGCTATGTCCCATTTCCCAATCTATGCTGGGGAGCTGTTGCAGCCAAGCATGTAAGGTCCTCACCAGGATTCACAGAAATACTCCCTGGGTGACTTTAGACCATGCAAGAAGAGGGATTAGAGGCCTTTTTGTCATCATACAGAATGTCACCAACACTGTCTTGTTCTTTCCTCCTCCTCAGAAAAGTCTAGCACATTTCTGCTACATCCCATTCCTTGTGGTCTGTGTCTGCACTGCCCTCTACGTTTGGTTTTTCCTTCCTGAGACAAAGGGAAAGTCCTTCCTGGAAATCTCGGAGGAGTTCAGGAAACGGAACTTCAGAACTAAGACCCGTGCAGGTTTCTATAAAGGCCCTGAGGAGATCAAAACCACCACATTGTAGCAGAAGAAAGGAAGATGGTACCTGGGAGAATTCTGCAATGAATTCAGCAGTGGCTATGTGCCCTTGCAGGGAGACAAAGAGAGAAGTTAGGGACAATGCATTACTCTTAGGTTCCTAAGTTCACCTTGAAAACGTACACTTGAACTGATAAATCCAAGCAAAAGTTCAATAATCTGTTCTCAGCTTTTAGTACTGAGTAACACATGCGTATTTTAGAATCCATATCAGAGAGTGACAGAATGATGCCTTATTCTCTTATTATACAATACATATACACCATGCAATGCTTTAGAAAATGCCTTCAGAATTTCTCCAAACAGTAACTTCCATCTCAGAAGTGCTTCTTTCCTTGCCCCTGAATCTGGGCTTTCTAACACAGAAATTAATGCGATTAAATTCTGTTTTCAGACACCAGATGAAATTTTCAGTACCTTGTCTTGGTGCTCCTGTTGTTTCTGTTATTAAGTGATTTCAAATAGACCCCTACTTGTTAAGCAATAGTGAGCAGTTAATTATTTTCAGCTATAAAAACATGTGACAGATGGATTAGAAAGAAAGCTTCTAGCACTTGCTAAGTGGCTTATTATACAACAGACTTTTGGGCATTGTTTTGCAGACTCTTTATTCTGGACTGGTTTTCTTCATGGCTTGTTTGTTGTCTTCCAGTCGTATGTTGTAAAGCACAAGTAATTCTCTGGTCCAGTTTGTTCTGCTCCCATGGACACCACTGGTGCATCTTGTGGGGTTTTGCAGTTGTGCTCTGCTGAGGTTAAGTGTGGTGAAGAGTTGCCGTGGCAGCAGCTTGTTTCGGATGTGGATCTTTAGATCACACCACAATGTTCTCTGCAGCATGTCCTTGTTGTCTCCATAGAGCACATTGGCAGAGACCCAGATGTGACATTGATTCTTTTTAGTTAACCTGATACAGAACAGAGCAACACTCCTCATTGAATATGGCCTTTCACAGGCAGTGGCCTGACTGGTTAAGTTTCTTCCAGTTTCTTCTCAAAGTCATAATCAAGCCACTTCTTTTCTTTTGACTTTGTTTGTATGAAAGTCACAGCACTGCTCATATTTGCAATAAAGAAGACGTACATTTTCAAAATAAGTAGGTCAATCTTCTTTCAGTGCATTTTTAAACTACATTTTAAAGAAAAATGCAGCATTTTTGAATAAAAAGACTGTAAACATTTCTGGAGTGTACTACTGTCATGCTGGACATGAGTGGAGCAGCAGATCTATTTCTCAGAAGAGGAGTCTGTGCAAGAACTCTCTTTCACTACCCGAAGTTTGTAATGTATGAAAAATAAAAGTAAACTTGTTTTTCCTTTGTGGTTGCTGCTATTTTAGAAGCCATTAATATATAGACATGGGCAAGAGCAGCTACCTCTGCTCTTGGAAAACATCGAGATTTTGAAGTATGCAGGATTTTGAGACAAGACAATCAAGAGCAAGACTCCACAGAACTGGGAACTGAAGAGATTCTTTTCATTACTACAGTTTGGAGAGAGTGGTGAGGGGCAGATGGAAAGAGTGAAACACAAAGTCAAAGCAATAAGTGCCACTACCATCACGATGATGGCAAAATATTCTGTCATTCCTTTGGTGAGGACCAAACAGAAGTGAAGCAGAGAAGAATGAGGAAGGGGAGCAGATCAGTGGGGAGCAGCAGGGTAGGAAGCAGGGATGGACTGAGGAGACTGCCTGGGCAGAGGGAGAGGCCTGGCTCACCCTGCTGGAACATACAGGTCAGAGAAAAGTCCTCCAGCGTCCAGAGGTCCTCACCTTGGCCACTTCTGTGGCTACTGCTGTGAGTCAGTGCCTTTTTCCAGAGCCATGCAAGGACAGAGGCCTTCTGCACCTGCCAGTATGAAACAGGCTTGGTCAGAAATGATACACATTTACTTGACTTCCTGACTTTTAGAGCCAGTCCTGCGAGTACATGTGGCAGAAAACATTAATTCCAACTTCCAGCATTTTTTTCTGACTGTGGCCTGAAATCAGGGGTCTATAAACTGATTAAGCAAACACAAACAGTGGTTACATTTCAGTTGGTCTAAATTGTTAAATTTTAATTGAAGCATTTAACAAGTTGGTTAATTGATACTGAATTAAAACACCTTCAGCTGAGAAATCTATGACACTTGTTCACATTTTCTTACCTATATGAAGTGTTAGGCAAAACCACACCTTGAAAAGTGATCCTCAGAGACTCACAGTTGGTATTACTGTTTGCAGATCAAATAATTGTGCACTGTTGGACTGATTAATAGCCATCAAGACTAGAGAAAACCACTACTGCTGCTGTCCTCAAACACTGCTCCTCTGCACAAGCCAGCTCTCACTTGCAACCCAGCTGGTGTTGGGGTTCTTCCAAAGACACAGCATCCTAACCTGCAGAACCACCAAGGGCAGCCACTCACCAGGAGAAGGAATTCCCCCATAGCTGTTGTAATAACTTGTAAAAGCCTTTTAACAGAACCATCTTGGACACTGCTAGATAAAGAGGCCTTTTGAAAATTATGGCTAAAACTAAAGGTTTTACAGTCAGGATTTAAAACTTAAACTTTCCTAGCATCTGCCATATATTATAGGGATACAGACTTGAACTTTCAGCCAATGACCATTACTCTTAAAGAGTCGATTTATCAGTAAACTGATAATTCAACAGTTGGGTGCACAGGCATTGTCTGTCTTGGCCAAGTTGGGCTTAAAAAGGCTTTTCTGAATTGAGGCTCAAGGTAGCAGTTGGGAACTTTTCCTTTGAATATGATAACTGATTACCCAGCCCATGACTTGGGGAGTCCAAGCCAGCCCACTCCAGTTTGCGCCAGTCCTTGGACTTCAGCTTCTACCGGTGCTTTCCTCCTTGTCCTTTACTCATCTTCTGCAGCTCTTACTGTCCACAACTGCTGCCAGAGCACGCCCAGAGCCCTGGCAGGAGCACACAGCTCACCAGCCATCCTCAGCTTCATCAGTAACCAACACAACAACGACAAACCACACAGCAAGAACTTCATGGCAAACCAAAGGGAGCGTAAACACTGCGAAAAAACAAAATGATGTGTTGAAATATTATCTCAGGCTCCTCTTTCTCTATATGAAAAGGAACTTTTTCCAAAGACCTAGACTGCAAGCGGGGATGACTACCTTTGCATTCAAGTTGGTGTGAAGAGGCTTGATGCCTATTCAAGCAATGACATTCCCCTGATCAGAAAGCAGCTTGTAAATGCTTGGCATTGTTTGAATATGAAATATTCCAGGCATAGAGGTGCAGCATCATGCTCTCATTGCTGGCCAGAATACCCCCAGGACAGTCAGTAACAAGGAGCAGAGGCAGTGGGAGGGGTTGAGATGCATGTATTGCAGTCCTGTATTCTTAAGCCTCCTATCAGAGAGTTCAGAGAGTTCTAAGAAAAGGTGAAACTATGAAAACTATGAAACTATGAAACCAGGAATTGCCCTTCAATCCCCAAATGTTTATCTAGTCTCAGCCAAGTCACTGAGCAAAATATTCATTTAGGTGAGATACCAAGTGGGAAAGGAGGAGAAAGGACAAATGGATGGAATTGTTCACAAAATGCTTGCACATTGCACTATGCTCCCACAAGTATGACAGTGCAGATTAAGATGGCCAAAGCTGAAGACAGAAGCACTGAAGTGTGTAACTGGGTTCTGGGAGGCATCTGTGAGCTTTGTATGCACTCAGTGTTCTCACTGTCCTGTGCTTTAGTAGCTGTGGTTTCCTGCTGCTGGCTCCTTGATCTCAGAGGAGGCAGGTGTGTGGCATTGCTCAAACTGTCTAGAGCTCCCAGGGAAACACAGGACATTTGGGGGCATGTCTGGATAGCTGAACCAGTTCATTTACTGGTTTTATTTCCTGCGAGAAAATGAGCTACAACCTTTTTCTCTTGGCTTTTGTCCTGGGCATTACTGGAGCTTTCCACTATGGATTGCAGATCTCCATTATCAATTCTCCTGCTGAGGTAAGCATGGAGAGCTCAGAGTGAGCTACCAGGATTTCACTGTTCTCAGACATTCATACTTCTCTATGCAATGGCTAACGTTTCACTTGTGCTTTCAAAATTAGACTTAGAGTGGTTTCTTAGTTTTAAGAGTAGCTGCTACTGCTCTTGTGTTTCATGAGGTTTGAACTTCTGTCTGATGTGACAGAACTGGGAAAGGGAAGGATGAATGATATCCATAAAGTCAGCTATTTTCCCCTTACTGAGTGGAATTGCTCCCAGGGCAGTGTCCTCTCTCCATCGCTCAGGGAGTCCCTTGTACCATGTGCTTGACCACACACACTATTTCCAAGTGGTTGTAAGGTGAAATAGGGCAGGGAAGAACTGTAGCTCTAGAGCTGAGGTCAGCACTCACACCTGTAGCTGGAAAAGGAAAACTGGGGAAGGTGTTTATCATCCTGAATGGTACCAAGGACACTGAGCTCATACTATTACCACAGATGAGTGGGAATGGCAGGAAAAGATCAGGTAGAGGAAAAAAAATCAGTGTTTAGTACAAAAACAGAAGACCAGCCTACCATTCTCTTACTGGCACTCACAGTTGATATTTAATATTATTATATTAATATTAGATTAATAATAGTTATTAATATATGGATATTATTAATAATATAAATATTATACTATTAATAATATATTAATATATATTTGTTCATTGGATCTCAGCTAAAACATCAGCTCTACAGATGTTAATGGCAAAATTCCCATTGATTTCATTGGGGCTAAGATGTCAATCAAGGCTATCAATAGAAATGTATCACAAAGATGGATAATCAGGTAGGGGAATTGAAAAAGCAGTGCAGTTGTGCAAAAACACGTTGACTGAGTCCATTGTTGTTTTTTTCTTCTAAAGTACATCCAAAGTTTCATCCGTGAGACCTGGCTGAAGAGGTATGGCTCCTCTCCCAGTGCAGAGATGATCACTTTGATGTGGTCCTTTATCGTCTCCATTTACAGCATCGGTGGCCTCCTGGGCTCCTCGTCTGCTGGGTACTTGTCTGTCAGATTTGGAAGGTAGGAGGAGTGCTCACACCAGTCGTTCTCTTCACACCCACAACTGCAGGAAATAAACTGTGTCTTGGGAGAAGCACTGCTTGTAGTGTGGCATTGTGAGCAGCCCAGGGCTCCCAATTAAAGACAAGTATAGTGAAGAATGGAAAATCTGTCAATAATCACAAGGACAATCATACCCTCTCCCTTATAAGACCCAAAGCAAATCCAGTCCAGGGAAGTCGTACAAGAAATACATACATTTTAAAGAGAATTTCAGAGACAACCACCAAAGCTTGCTCTCCAGTGTAGATATTGACTCCACCAGAGACATCAAAACCTTTAACTAACTTATCAGTCTGTGACAAGTTTCCCCATTGCCATTTCCCATTTACTGCAGCTGATCTCAGAAGCCAGCACTGAGCCTGTTACCACAGTACAATTCATGCCACTCCTGTCAGGCTGTGAATGAGGCAAGGGCAGTATTCATACTCACATTAATTTGAATGAATTCCAGGAAGAAGGCCATGCTGCTTGCCAACATCCCTGCTCTGCTGGGTGCAGCTCTGATGGGACTCAGCCGTCTGTGTGGATCTTTTGAGATGATCATTGCTGGAAGGTTATTTTCTGGAGTCTGTGGAGGTAAACTGGCATTCCTACCTCTGGTATTAAATAGGAGGAAGAGCAGTGACTGAGGATCACAAAGATTCACCAGCCTGAGTAAACAGATTTTTTTACTACATCCTGCAGAGAACATAATCCTGAGTGCATTTTTAACTAAGTAAGAAACCACAAACATAATTAGATTAGTAATGTATTACATCTCCATTTCTCTTTCTTTTATCTTTACATCCAGTCCATACAAAAGGTATTTCCAACTTTTGAAAAAGCCAAAACATGCAATATTTCAGGGAAGCATGCTCACTCAATAGAGAACTGGCCTCTGTGGTTCCTGTTGTTTTCGCTGTGGCTGATGCTGCCCTCCACATTACAGACAAGGGAATGGTTTTCAAGCCAGTTCAATTAGAATTCTCAATTTTAATTTCCAGATGCCTCAGAAGGTTACATTCTGCCAGTGCTTTTGATCCCTGAGAAGTTGGATAAAGATAATACTAACTAGAAAAAAAAAAAAAAGAGAGGATTAATAATTAATTGTTTCACTGAGCAAATAGAATGCACAGCATTTGCCAACTTGGTGGTTTCAAGCAGAAAATAAGGCACATAGCATCTGATTAGCCACTGAGAAATGTAATCTAGGACTAGAGGGAGTGACCACAGCCCTGTCTGCATATGTGGCTATAGGAAACAATGTAAGAAGGCCAGCATGCTGAAGGACAGATTTCCCAGGGGCTCATACTTAGTGAGATATTTAGCAAAGGCAGAAGGCCATGGCATGGGGCACACGCTTCCTGTCAGGCAGCCACACCCTCAGCACAGATAAAAATGTATTTGAGAGCCACCCCCTACAGGCACTGGCCGTAGTGGTCCCCTCCAAAACAGGAGACCTATGAGGATTTGCATTGCCCTTTGTCACTGCAGGTTTAGCTCAGAATGTCCATATCATGTATGCTGGGGAATGTGCTCCACAGAATCTCCGTGGGCTGATTGCCATCACAGCTTCTACCTCCATTGCTGCTGGGAAATTCGTAGGATTCGCTCTGGGTCTCAGGTAAGAGAGTCTGAAACATACTCAATGTTTTCTGTTTTTAAAATACATGCATATACCAATGCACACCTATGCCCAGCAGCTGCTATTCGGGGCAGCCGGTACCAGTCTGGTAACTCACGGATTGTGTGATAATGGTAATGTGAGCCTATTTGGATCCGAAGCAGAGGGATCAGCCCCTGCAGGTTTTCCTTCAGCGCTTGTGCCGGGCCTGTTGGTCCCTGTGATCCCTCAGCTGCTGCAGGAGGGCACAGGTGGCCCTGCTGTGCCCAGCACTGAGCAGCAGGAGCCAACACAGCGCAGCTCCTGTGCTGCCGGCAAGGGCCCTCTGCACTCCCTGCTGGAAACTCCTGGCTGGGGCTGCTGGGACACACCCGGCGGGGCTGGGGGATCACCCTGTGTCTTCGGCTGCTCACATGGCCAGCACGCACTGATCCTCAGCCCCTCTCACTCTGCTGCTTTTGTTCCAGGGAGGTTCTTGGAGTGGAGGCTCTCTGGCCGGTTCTCCTGGCAGCCAATGCAGTCCCTGTCCTTGTTCAGCTTCTCACCCTCCCCTTCTTCCCAGACTCTCCCCGCTACCTGCTCATTGACCAAAAGGACAAGGAGGGATGCATCAAGGGTAAGGAAATGGGCCATAAATCATTCATTTCAGGAAAAGGGGGAAAATCCTGTAAAGCCCCAGATGAGCTTGGAAGAGAGGTACAGATGGGGGAAAAGACTCTTGGTGTTTTGGCTCTGAAAGCACCTTCAGCTTGAATGAAAGTCAGCCTCCTCTGTTTGGATATTAGTGCTCCCTTGGCACTGGTATTTCCCTTGCCCTCTCTCAGGGTCCTCTAAGGGAGGTGATCACACGCAGCTTGTATTTCTAACAATGCAGATTCTGCCCTGAAGAGTCAGAGTATAAAGTACCTTCTCTGTGTGAGAAAGAGAGGCTCTGCAGTGTCTTGCTGTATCTGTAAGCATTCCAGTTCTTTGGTAACCCCAGCAGCAGCTGCTGACAGAGACTGAGCAACAGCCACTGTGGGTATTTAACTATCAAAAGAGAACTCCTTGGATGTAACCTTGTTTTTTACATGTAGGAGTCATTTTATCTTGTCTGTGTTTCGGAGTGTGCACTAGAACTGCACCTTTAGCAGGAGGGTGTTCAGGGAAGGATTGGTAAGCATTAAAGTGTGACTTACATTAAAAGACTGTCAGCAGCTATTGGCCAAAGGCAAGGTCATATTAAGATTTATGGATAAAACCAGACAACAGTGATCTGGGTTTGTGTCATATCTGAGCCCAGATCTCTAGGAAGTTCACACAAGAAAAGAGCATGAAGTTCTAATAAGATACTCTGCAAAGCAGGAAATAATCTGGATTGATGTCTGTGCTGGTGAGCTGGGTCACCTCTCCTCCTCTCCTTGCAGCTGTGAAGCAGCTCTGGGGAGATGGGGACCATATGGCTGAAATAAATGACATGATGTCAGAGCAGAAAGCCATCCGTGGGGAGAAGGCGAAGAGCGTTTGGGACCTGCTCCGGGACAGGGCAGTGCGCTGGCAGCTCATCTCCCTGTTCCTCGTCGTCTCCTGCATGCAGCTCATCGGGGCCAACGTGGTACGTGCACTGCTTCACTCTGCCCTCTGCTGACGAGCGTCTCAGCAAAAGTAACCTCTGCAAGGAGCTACAAACACTGCAACGCTGCCCTAAGGAGGGATCTGTTGTTACTGTTTATTACAATCTTTTCCCCTGGAAGTTTAGGTCCTGGGATAAGTCAAGAGCTGTGTTTTGGCAAATGTCTTCTGAAGATATTTCTATGGATTATCCTGTTATGATAAGATGATTTTCTATTTTGTTAAGGTCTGGTTAGTTATTTTCTGTCCAAAGAGACAGAAGCTAGTGTAAATATGGCCACATGTGTACAGCTTTCACAAATTTCTATTCTTTCCAGGTTTACTTTTATGCATACACTATCTTTACAAAGGCTGGAATCCCCCCTGCTCAAATCCATTATGTCTCCCTGGGGGTTGGGACCACTGAGATCCTCTCCACAGTTCTGTGTGTAAGTGGCTTTTCAGCTGAATTTTGTTCTGCTGTAATACACTGCTCATTTTGATCTTTAGAAATACTGTAAATGGAGCTTCAGGAATTAAATTTTTGCAACAAATCAACCATGGAACCAACCAGATAAAGTCTTCTCCCCACACCCTGCAAACATGGACATTCCTATTGAGCTTCTGGAAACAGTCTTTCTGTAAAAATCACAACCCATTATGGGCCAGACTTGTGAGTCCCAGTTCCTCCCTGGAGGAAGGGCAGATGCTATTTGTCAGCAGGACTCAGGCTGTAGGAACCACAGCAATTAGTAGTGTAAGCATTCCCACTCTGCTCTCCTGCCTGGCTCTCCTTTGCCTGCAGAACCTCCGCCACCTCTGACCTGCTCTGCCCAGCCAGTGGTCCCTGCAGCCCTGCACCTCCCACCTCCTGCCCCTCCCCGCAGCTCCTGGTCCTGCTCAGGCCCCCCAGATGCCTTTCCTCACCCTCCCAGAGAAGGTGCTACCTCGCAGTTCCCAGTGCCCCAGCAATTCCCTGCCTGGCCAGTGAAGGCAGAGGCTGGAGCAGCTCACCCTGCCTGCCCTCAGGCTGTCCCTGGGGCTGGCAGCATCTCCTGCTTGCAGGCCTTCCTCGTTGAGCGTGCAGGGAGGAAGACACTGCTGTGGAAAAGCTACACAGTGATGGCCTTGACTCTGGGGCTCCTCACAGTCACACTCTCACTACAGGTAAGACCCCAGTGATGCATTAGAACTGTGCCTGTGTTTTATTGTATGACAGATACCATGACTATTTCCCTCCCCACAAATCACTTTTTAGTGAGTAGGAGTATTTTTGGGGCTAACCATCATATTCATAGAGGTCTGTTCCCAGCCATGTACATATGGATTAAAGACAGTAGCTTTACACAACCAAGATCACTGCCAAGGCTACCTCATGAAATTTCTGAAAGTAGAGGAAATAGATCTGTGATAAACATCGACATACTTAGTAGTGATGAACATTTGTAATGGAGCTAGATAAATAAAATTTTAATTTCTGATTTAATTTGCTTTTCATTTCCTACTGCAGGACTCATTTTTCTGGGTACCATACTGCTCTGTTGCACTTGTCTTTATTTTCATCATGAGCTTTGGCATTGGGCCAGGTTGGTATTTTCTGCTGGAATGGTTTCATTTATTCACTCATTCCTTCCTCACCGCAGCCTTTAGGAGAGATCCCAGGCATAGCTGATCCACAATAGGCATGAATCCCTACTTCTGATTCAGTGCAGGTGTCAATATTTCCCTCCATTATGGTAGAGTAAAATTCATTTCCTATTGCACTCCTATATGCCTTTTTTCTGAAGAGCCAAGCACCACTTCAGACACTTCCAGGCCACTTAAAGCCATGAACTTAGGCAGCAAAATGAAGTATGAGGTGCGAAGCATCTTGCAAAATTTCTAAGCTTCCTTCTTCCTTCAATATTTTTTTCAGGTGGAGTAGTCTGCCCCTTGATCACGGAAATATTTATTCAGTCATACAGACCAACTGCTTATGTTTTTAATGGTGTTACAAACTGGATCCAACTCTTCATCCTTGGACTTGTGTTCCCTTTCATTGTGGTAAGCAAAGTTTGTTTCAGTTCAGAGGAAGTTAGACCCCTCTCGAACCCAGAGCATGCTTCTCTTACCAACGGACAGAGCCCAATTAATTGCAGTTCTGATGGCCCCTTCCTTTTTAACCAGGTATTTACTGGAAGTGTAGCAAACCCACAAAATGCTTCTAACTACACAAGTTAGAGTGACATAGGCAACACGGACAGAGGCACTGACACTGTCAGATGTCATTTGCGGCAGGGTTGTATCAACCAAGTCTCTGACCAAGTTCATTTAGTAAATACAAACCCAGAAACTCTATATCATAAGAGCAAGAAATCAAGATAAGTGTTTATGAACACATTTTTTCTCTTTGTTTTCCTGTAGGAAGGTCTTGGTAATCTCTGTTTCATCATTTTCCTGACATACTGTCTGTCCATGGCTATTTTTGTATTCCTGGTGCTGCCGGAGACCAAAGGAAAGACCATGCTGCAGGTGATGGAGGAGTTCAACCGCCTGAACTACCGTGGAAAGAAGGGACAGGCAGCCCTACAGCAGAGTAACTGCTCAGTGGTGACTGTTACTAGGCTTTAAGAACAAACCCTCCACTTCATATTTTGCTCTTTTGTTACTGTAGTGCCCAGAAGTCTCACTAAGCAAGAGAGAATCCATAAATCCACAAAAAATCACCTTCAGTACAGGGTGCAGCAGGAACTTGGTGGTTCTCTCCAGATCATGAAATATGAGCTGAATTAATTCCTCTGCAGAAAAGAATTAAACACAGTTTATAGAGAAAATATGATCTTTGTCAGTCCCTCCAAGCTTGCAGTTGTAAACTGAAAACACGGAATCTGCTATTTTCTTGGCAAAACCAGGACTCCACAGTTGGGAGAAGTGATTCTGGAAGATCCAGAGGTACAGCAAACTTGCAAAGAAGACAGAGCTTTGACACTGAAATTATCTGCTCCTATTAACAAGTCAGCTCCAATGAACTTTCCCAGGGAAGAAGCTTCAGTTCACAGGAAAAGAAGTGTTTAGCTCTTTAACCCAGTGAAAGAGGAGTGCCTTGCCCACCAGCAGGCAGAATCAATATGTAGCATTCCCTCCACGTTTACAATCTTGGAGATTCTTCTGTTAGGAAAGACAGGGATATGTCAGCACTGAAGGAAAGCAGAGCAGCAGGAAATCATGAGTGGGCAAATCCAGTGTGCAGATTCTCCTTTGTCACTGGCAACGACTGTGTAGTGCCTCTTCAGCCTGGAGAACACTGGGCTTCAATGGCATTGAGCCCTGAGAGTAACTGGTACTGATGAGACAGAGAAGAGGGACACCTCTCCTGGGGAATTTAATCCATGTGTGTGACTGTTTGCTTCTCTTTCCAGGTATTCTCTGAATACTTCACTTTTTCATTATAAAACCCGGTAAAAAGGGCTTCACATTTGTGTTCATTACTATATATGACACTTTTTTGGGTCTTCTTCATGCTTTACAGTTTTCTGATAAGGAAATAAAAAGCAGTGACTAGAAAAACACATCCTTCTGATAGTGCCTGGATTGATTTTCATTGAATGAAGAGTCAGGGACAGAGTAGACCCCGTTTTCTGGGGTAATGTTGTTGGGGTCAAGGAATACTGTGTCTATCGTGTTCTGGAGATGAGATCTTCACTACCAGCTGATGCAGATGCTGCACAATGAATTTTGCAAAAGGATCTGAATTGAGCAGCAGTTCCTCCTAAGGCTCCTGCTGTTTTATCTTCATATCATCCTCCAGCAGTATTTGTGGCAGTGCCAAAAGCTAATGCCAGGAGCAGAGAACTTTCCCAACACAGCCATCCCTCCCATGACAATCATCATATTACCAAAAAAAACTAGATAAAGTTTATGGTTTCAAGGCTTGAAATCATTGATTGCACAGTGCCAGTGCCACTTCAATAACCAACATGCATTCCTTCTGGTCAAAAATGCAGAGGAAAAAACAGAAGCATTGGAAGTGTTTTGAAAAGCCAGTATTAGGTAATTGATTATTTTAAAGGTCCTTATTTGGTTTGGTCTTTCTCAAACTTACTGGTTCCTGACAAGGAAGTTTTTACTGTCTTATAAGACATTAAAAACTCCTTTCCTTATACACATCTTTCTATAGCATGATTGTGTTCAACCTGCCTTACTTCTCCCCTCCTACTAAAGGCTGTCCACAAGAGGGAAAGTGGTAAATCATTAACATTGCCAGAAACTATCATGGAATGGGAATAAAGGTTGAAGAAGAACTTGTGAATCTGCAGTTCCAGGATCCAGGATCACACAAATACAACACAGGGCATCTCTGGAAACAAAATCCCTCCAAGTCCAGGGTATTGGGTGAGCTCCATACTGGGTCTGGAAAATGCACATTTCTTGTAGTGTTCAAATCCTAGGTGGAGAGATGCATCTGGTCCTTTTCTTTACGAAAATAAATAAAAACTGTACTAGGCATTTAAGTCTTGCTTTTTCCATTGTACAGCACTGAACAACAGTGTGAGGCCAGGTGAAAATGAGACAGCAGTAGGAGGATTCTAGGAGGGACACAGACAACAGAAGGAAGAGGAACGGGGCTCTGCAGGGACTGTTTGATCAACCAGGTGTTAAAAGCTGGCCCCAGACAGTGTTTAGAAGTCTCTCCAGACTTCTAAAGTCCAGAGCTACCATGTGTGTCCTTCCTTCCATCCTCAGCTTAAAGAATAATGTTCCTTTCCCCTCTAGTTCCTCCAGGCTCATCAGCTCCGTGCCCACTTGAGAGATGTGGCAACTTGCTCTGGCACACAGTGGCTCAATTCCACTGTTACAGAGAGGCTTCTGAGTGGTTCTGGCAAAACTCTGAGCCTCTGTAAAGAACTGGGTGTTAGCAAGGGCACAAAATGCCAATATTCCAATAATTCATTTCCTGCATCTGGGAAATAGTTCAAGCAATTGTAAATCTTCTAGCAGGCAAGAGGAGGCATTATGGCTGAGCTATAATTCTAAAGGCCTGTTGTAGATTGGAGGGGAGGAAAACCTCCCCTGCCCAAGCTGCTCTTCAGAGAGGTGAAGAGGGGCTCTGCTCCACTGAAGGGAGGGTGGGGCAGTGTCTGACTCCTCTCACAACAGGAACATGCAGGGGTTGTAGCAGCGCCAGCAAGGGCGAGTGCTCCCAATTCAAGAAGGATAAACATTTACCAGTGTTGTAATCAGCTTGTCATATCTGGGTCTTAGAATAATTAAACCAGCAAGAAGAGGCCCTGGCCAGTGTCAGGGGAGGACACAAAAAAAGCCATCTAGTTAGAATTTAACTTCTGTGCTGTGATCCCAAACTCTTACAGTCTCAGTGTGGAACCCATCTCTCTCGTCTGGCAGACTTGACAAGGGCTCTCAGAGCGGGCAGGGTTTCAAGGGGAAATGGCTGGTTTCCTCTCAGACCTGGTGAGTATCCAAATTCTTGTGTTCTAGCCCTGGTCACTAATAGCAGCATGGTCTTTAAGATTGCAGCAAAAGGAATAATTCTTTCTTGTAGTAAAAATGAGCAACAGAGCTTGGGACAACACTGGTTGAGCAATGACTGACTAAATGGCATCTGCAGAAAATACATTAGAAATGCAAAACAGTGAGAGGTTTAAAAGGGGACCTGGGAAACCAAGAAAGATGGGAATTTGGGGGAAGATAGAGAACATAGTATCAGTGACAAACACAAAACACAAAAAACTCTCCCATTCTACTGCTCTGCACTCTCAAGGACAATTGAGGATACTCATCAGTTTAAAGTGTATACTCATCACTGAAAACATACGTGCTTGTGAGGAATGCTCTGAAATTCAGTGTATGTCCTAGAAACACAGCATCTCCAATAGGAGTCATTCAGATAGGGCCTCTAAAAATGTAATTTGATACAGGGTTGATAAAAGTGAAATGTAAGAAAATAAGTTTTGAAAGGACAGACTTGAGTCATCTCTGGAAAATGGTGAACACTGTCCCTGAGGAGGCAAAGGTGAAAGCGAAAAGGGATTCAAGAAAGCTGTAGCTTCTTTCTAGTACAAAGGTAAACACAAATTATCTCAACAAAGCTTTTGTGATTTTTGTTTTCTGTGGTGAGCAGAACTAAAAGAATTAGAGAATGTATCTTTTCAAATTGCTAATAACTGGGAGAGGAACATAGCAGAAAGTGCAGATTTGTATTTTAATGATTTAACAAATGAATTTTGCTTGTTTATTGTAAAATTCAAGATGGGTTTTTGCATGTTAAAGTTTTCTTAGTCATAGAAATGTGAAAATATAAGGGCTTGTAAATTATCTCGTTGTCTGAAAGGCATGGCAGTATCAGGAACTTAGGATGTGTTTTGCTCTCTTTGGCAGGTTCAGTACCGGAGGCTATTGCTAATGATTGTGGTGCTGGGGATTGGTGGAACCCACCTCTCTGGTTTTCAAATGTCTGTGATCAATTACACTTCTCCGGTAGGCAAAGCTGGAGAAAAGAAAATCCCACCTCTAACTGTTCCTCATGGTCCTAGGCCTTACACTTTGCAGATGCTTTACAGAAGCTCTTAGGTGTTGCTATGTCAGTTTATTCCCAGCTGTTTCCAGTGCCATACTGTCACTGTCAAAGTTTGTATGATTGCAAGGAGCTGTGCTCCAAAGACAACTGCCCACAGAATTTTGTGGAAACAACATATTGAGATATCTCCTTTAAGTTTATGCCTGGAGAAAAAAAAAACAAAAAAACAACAAACCACAAAAAAAAACCCACTAAAAAAACCCAAAAAAACTCCCCAAAAAACAAAACAACAACAACAAAGGAAAGGAAAGGAAAGGAAAGGAAAGGAAAGAAAGGAAAGGAAAGAAAGGAAAGAAAGGAAAGGAAAGAAAGGAAAGGAAAGAAAGGAAAGGAAAGAAAGGAAAGAAAGGAAAGAAAGGAAAGGAAAGGAAAGGAAAGGAAAGGAAAGGAAAGGAAAGGAAAGGAAAGGAAAGGAAAGGAAAGGAAAGGAAAGGAAAGGAAAGGAAAGGAAAGGAAAGGAAAGGAAAGGAAAGGAAAGGAAAGGAAAGGAAAGGAAAGGAAAGGAAAGGAAAGGAAAGGAAAGGACCGCAAAAAATAAAAAACCAAACAAACAAAACCCACCACCACCACCATCCCCCCCCCCAAAAAAAAACACCCAAAAAACCAAAACAACCAAAAACAACCAAAACTAGCTGACAGAGTCAGCCTTTAGCCAAGCCCTTTTCTCTTTATATCCATTACTGGCCACAAGAACATTTGCAGTTCACTCTAATGAATATAATGTCCTAATTTTTTGGTGTAGGCGAGGTAGGATTCAACACACTAAAGAGTATAATTAATTTTTGGAAGATGCTTGTACACTATTAGGCTGTGTGAGAGGAAATATCAATCCTTATTTGCAAACTGATGTCCTATAGTCACGCTTTTAGTCACGACTATGAATCTAATTTTTTTAAATTGTAAACATTATGAAAAATATTATGATTAGTGCCTTGGTGGAATGAAAATCTCTCTTTTTTGTCCCAGTACATTCAGAAGTTTATCAACGAAACTTGGCTGGAGCGATACGGTTCTGTGCTGCCTCAGGAGACCCTGATGCTACTCTGGTCCCTCATCGTGTCTATGTACTGCGTGGGTGGGATGATAGGGTGTCTGTGCAGTGGGTACCTGACTGCAAAATTTGGAAAGTAAGTACATTTCCCAGCATCTCGCTACCCAGGGCTGCAGGAGAAGCTATTAAATATTATTCAACTGATAGAAGGGATAGCAGAATTTCACTGCCCCCTGCTGCCGCAGAATTTACCAACACATAAATCGACACCTGGGAACACTGGAGAGACAAAAACATGCAGATATTTCTGATTCCCTTGTCACAGCTTCTGTTGACATACAAATCCCATATTTTTGCTGGTATTTTTACCCTGCAGGAGTTTCCTTCAGCCTCATGGTTTGCTCACACAGCGAGTAAGAGGAATCTAGCTTCTCCCTTTCCAATCCTCTGCAAAGACATCATGCCGTTTGGATGTCCTGTAAGCAATGGGTTTAAACCTGGCTTCAGTCTGTAAATCCAGAGGAGAAGAGTCTGAGATTAGTCAAAGAAGAAAAACATGGATCATGGCCACGTGTTGTTTGCTGTTGCAGGAAGAAATGTCTACTGCTCAACGACGTGGTGCTGATCACAGCCACACTGCACACTGGCTTCAGCAGGAGAGCCAAGGCTTTTGAGATGATCCTGGCTGGGCGCTTCCTCGAGGGCATCGCTGCTGGTAGGACTCCCCACTACTCCATGTTAATGGGACTTCTTTGGGGTGGAGACAGAAATCTTCCTGCTGGGAGTACCCAGGGATGCACTGTAACCCAGTGGAACAAGGAACAGGCTGGGGTGGGGTAAGATGAGCTGTCCTTTGCCTTCAAGAGGTCTTGCAGAGAGATCTGATGGATTAGCTAAACATCTTGCTGAAGTAAAAGGTACATCTTCAGCCCATTATTGCAGAGGATTTAGGGGAAAGGGTTCAGAAGAGAGAGGAGAGAGCTGAAAGGGAACTGAAAAGGGACCCTCTCTCTTCCCACAGCTTTAGCACTTTCCTGTCTTCTCCCTTTAGGAATACACATGAATGCCCATGTTCAGTATGCTGGAGAGATCTCACCTAAGAAGCTGCGTGGATTTATAAATGTGACCTCCACAGTGTTTCTTGCACTAGGAAAAACTGTAGCAAGAATTCTTGGATTAAGGTGCTTGTGCTACTCCTTCTCAGCCTATTTTATATTTATTTTTTTTTATATAGCAGGGAAGTGGTGTTCTCCCAGTCCTAGAAACAGACAGAAAACCAGGTGGGGTTTTATTTTGCTTAACTACAGCAGTCAAAGAGGAGGCATCTCCCCCATACAAGTCACTGAGGTTTCCATGTCATTCCCTGGAGAGAAAAAGGCCTTTCTCTTGGGAAAGGATGATTATATCTCTGGAGGTGTAGTCTCTCTGCTGAAGTTAATAAGAAAAGATTGTATGCAAATACTCTTAGTAAATTTGTGAGATCGAAAAGTTTTGTTAATTTCTTGATAACCTCATGCAGAGTTGTGGTGTTGGTTCAGAGAGCTGTTGTGGGAATATTCTGACCTTCAGAAATTAAGTCTAAGAAAAATGTCAGTCTTGCAGAAGAAATGAATTATTAGTCTATTTTCCTGTCGCTAACCTAAACATCATCTATTTCAATTGAACTTGTCAATGACTGTATGTATTTTGTGTCTCTTTAGCTAGCCTAGAATTCAGAAAATACTAATTTAGTTATAAACTGTAATTTTACTGGACTATAAATAGATTCTAACATGCTTTCATAGAGAACTTTTAGGAACTGAAGACATGTGGAATGTGCTATTGTCCTTCTCTGGGCTAGTGGCATTGATTCAACTGCTCTTTTTGCCATTCTTTCCTGAGTCCCCACCCTATCTCTTGCTGCAAAAAGAAGACAAAGCTGGTTGCTTGAAAGGTAAAATAAAACTTTAGATCCTTAGTTTGTTGAATCATAACTCTTGTGAAAGTGAAGCTAACAGCACGAATCAGCTTTTCTATTAGCCAGCTACAGATTTCTTGATAATTACATGATTAAAGTCCCCCAGACCAAGCAGAGTCATCAGAGACATTTAAGATTAACCTCTAACTGCTACAGCATTTTCCAGGGAAATTTCACCATGTTCCAGTAAGTGATGTTCCTTCCAGTCCTTTGCTCAGTAACTTATGAATCAAAGCATGGACTCAACTGCAAATGTTTAGTGTCATTAAAAGTTGAAAAACACAGAATTATGAGTGGATCAAATGATGGAGGAGTATACTTCGTTCTGTCTCTTCTGTAGCCATGAAGCAACTCTGGGGAGAAGGGAACTATCACACAGAATTTGATGACTTGATGAAAGAAAAGGCAATTACAAAAGGCACCAAAATCATGAATGTCCTCGAGGTGCTTAGAGAACACTCCGTGTACCCACAGCTGTGTACCATGCTCCTCCTTTTGCTGAGCCTGCAGCTCTGTGGCCTGAGTGCAGTTGAGTATGCCCTATTTCCATGCTTGCATCTGCTATTAAGTCTCCAAAGTGCCACAGTGCCAGCTTGTCCCTTTCCTCTGCAGTCTGCATTATTCCTCCTCACACAGAGCCCACTGCCTGACACCTGTGGTATCACCCCCAGTATTGTTCATACCTTTAAGGGAGCTTCTCAGGCGGGAATACAAGAGCTCCAGCTCCACCTAAGCTCCTGCAAGGGCACTGTTGCCTTTATTCCCCTGGTGGTACAACCAAGGAATCTGTAGAGGAAAGAGTTACAAGTATCCTCAGGCTTACAGCAACCCAGCACCACCTTCTTTGGTTTCTGCAGTAGCAGATGGGCATCCAGTCTCATGTCATTGGGAAAGAACATTTATTCATCCATTAAGTGACATCCTTTCAGCTGTTCCCATGTAAAGCTGACTGAGCCCAGTGCAGCCCAAGCTGGCACTCATTGCCCTTCATGTTATCACTTGTCCAGGGCTGTCTCTCCATGAGCCCTGGCTCAGCCTGTGCTGGAGGTGGTTCATTCCAGCTGCCAGCAATGGAATTCCCTCTGCACTCTGCTGGCAGGGAAATGGTGCCCATTCCCTCAGGGACTCTACAGATGAGCAGCTTCTGTTTAGCAACTGGAAAACGGCAACAGAATCAACTGTGTGCTTGATGATGTATGGTGTGCTAACACTGAGATTTGATTCTCTTTCTCGTCTCCTTTTTGCCAAAACGACATTTTTCCCCATTTCTTACAATATGCTCCTCTGCAGCTACTTTTTTTTACTTTTTTTTTCCCTTACAAATCCATTTCCTTGCCTTGATTGCCATTAACCTTTTGATTTCTCACGTGGAGCAGTCATGTTACCTCTACTAAGATCCAATAATGTATTGCTGGTTTTGCAGTGATGACAAATCTAGTTCTAAGTGATGCTGGATAAGCACATATCACATCTATTGAATGTGCTTTATTTTTTCTTATTTTCCAGATCACCTTTTACACCTCAGAAATTTTTTTGACAGCCAACCTGCAGGAAAGCATAATCCCATATGTGTCTCTAGGAGTTTCAATCTCTGAACTCATCTCTATCATATTCTGTGTAAGTCAGAGTTTCCTGGGTTTAAGAATTAAAGTATTCTTCCTTGAAGGAAATGGATCTTCTCCTTATGAGCCAAAGAATTTTCCTCTGGTGCTGCATAAATCTGTACAGTAGTTGTTACCATCC
Source organism: Phylloscopus whistleri (assembly GCA_017589585.1). Lineage (NCBI taxonomy): Eukaryota > Metazoa > Chordata > Aves > Passeriformes > Phylloscopidae > Phylloscopus > Phylloscopus whistleri. Next base: position 7,180,198 of record JADMLD010001548.1, on the reverse strand, counting down.
ACTGCAATTTTTGTCCCAGCTTTCATTTGGGTTTCATCCCATCTTCACTCATCTTAATTTCTTACAAGAATCCTTTATGAAGTGTCATTCAAACATAAATATGTGTACTCATTTCCATATATTTGTGTCTATCTATACATTGAAATGGAGTTGTAACATGCTTCCATGATTACAGTGTTTAAGAAGTAGCTGCAATGCTGGGCAGTGATGGTAATTCATAGTATTAGAGAGTGTAGAAGGAATTCAATAAAATAACAAAGTTGGTACCAATAAGATTTGTGTTCTCTGAAGTAAAAAGAACTCTAGGGGAATGCTTGATTTGTTGGATGGCTCACAGTTGGATTTTGCCATGCTTCCAGTGATAGGCAATTTTTTCTATTCCTCAGAGCTCCATAATTGATCGCTTTGGGCGCCGAACGCTCCTGTGTGGTGGTTATTTGCTGATGGCACTGATACTGGTGTTGCTTGAAACGAGCCTCCTGCTGAGTGTAAGTGTCTCTCCAGAGTGGGCCTGCATCAGAATTCTCTGTGCAGGACAGCCCATAGTCAGCCTTAGCTTTCATGTCCAAACCAGCAGGTCAGAATGTCTCCTAAATACAAGCTCACCTCTGTAGATGTGACAACACGAGCTGCTTCTGGCCTCCCACTGTGTTCAGTAAAGAAAGATAAGCAGGTCTAGGGAGCACCAGCATCATGGGCTTTTTCACAAATATTGCTGCTCCTGTGTGTGCATCATCTGTGCTACAGCTGTAAAATGAATTTTCATTCTCCTCCCTCCCTTTGCCTTTGCCTAGGATCAGTTCTTCTGGTTGCGTTACTGCAGTGTGATTCTCATCTTTTTGTTCATCATTGCTTATGGAATAGGACCAGGTGAGTACCACAATAAAAGCAACAGGAAAGCCTGGACTGCAGGGATAAGCACAGGCCACTAGAATGTGTGAGTATGTCTTTGAAAATCAACAGCTCAATTGAGACTGAGATTGAGGGAATCTCAATTTTTGATGAATTAATTACCCAAGAAACAATTTCTTTAACAAATTGTATTAAATCATTCACACCCAGATGAATCAGGACTCCGTTTTCTCTCACTGGATTACAGGTTCAAACCAAATAAATTCTCATTAATCAATTCATGAAGATTTGTTTTGCACAGTGTGAATACTGTTCAGTGCATACAGGTTCAGATGGCTGATCTCTGCCAAAGGGCAGAGGTAGGCTTTTCTAAAATACCAGAGTTTTCTCAACTTACCTGTAAAATCCTGCTCTATGAAAGACTGACACCTGACAGCATGCATAATCTGTCTCTTAGCACTGCTCTGTCCTTGCTTGTCCTCTCTTAATATCACCCTTGATCACCTACATCAGTAACATCAGACCCAAACTTACAGCTCTCTGGTAGAACCTCACTCACCTAAGACCAGGATTTACTCTGGAAGTTCTCTGACTAAACACTACCAGTAGTTACTGAAGTCTCCAAATTCAAATGTCAGCCTTTGGTATTGTAAGGGTTGTACCTGGCAACCAGGAATATCCTGAAAACACAACAGAATTCCCTCAGTAGGAACTGAGGTATCTTCTATGGGAAATGGTCAATTACAACAATGTTTCTGTGACTTTTTTACATTGTTTTTTTTTTTTTTCTCTCAGCTGGAGCTGTTGTGTCTGTCATGAATGAAATCTTCACCCTCTCAACAAGGGCCTCTGCTTTTGTAATTGGTGGAATTGTCATTTGGCTAGGCCTCACCTTCACTGGAATGATTTTCCCCTTTGCTGTAGTACGTAATTTGATTCAAATCTTCTCTTTGACTCTGTCAATTTAATCTGGATTTCTAGGCTGATCTGGACAGGGAGTAGGATGAAATGACTTGTAGATGATCAAAACTGTGAATCCCTGACTGCTATGGCATATGGAGGCCATTTATATAAAGCACTTCCCAATACTTCAGAAATCACCTGCTGCCCCAAGAAACGGTTGAAAAGACAAATAAATATTGTTTCTGTAAAATGAGAAATATTCCTTATTTCACAGGAACAAATCAGCAAATTTCAAGAAAATTTCTTGCCCCTTTCTAGAGGGGCAAGTGCTGCCAAGGGAATCACTCATCTTGTTCTGTTTTTATCTCCAGATGCTTCTTGGTCCTTTTTGCTTCCTCATCTTTATTGCTGTCCTGGTCATTTCAGCAGTTCTCATCTACCTGTTCCTCCCAGAAACAAAAGGGAAGTCAACCTCTGAAATCACAGAAAAATTCAAAACTCACCAGTTTAAGAGGACTCATCATCAGGCAGTGGAGATGTATGCTGCTGAAGAAAGGATATTTTGCACCAAGCTCTGATAAGCTACCCTAAGTAATTTCTGTGGTTCAGGCATAACATGTTAATTGTGTTTCAAGTTTTTCTCCATTGCTATCATTTTAAAGCAGCAAGATTTGTGTCTATGTTTCTTACTTTACAAGAAAGTTCTGCTCAGGATAAAGAGCAGGATGAAGATAGGATTAAACATAGCCATAGTTCTTGCAAACAATTTTCATGTCATTTCTTTATCCTATCACACTGTAAAGGACTTAGTATTGATTATGAACTCTGCATATGAACAAATTCCAGGTAGAATACAAATACCAGGTAGAATAATGTCTTCTATTTCCTTGAGCTGATATCAAGTGACTGTATGTCCTGATTGTCCCTATGACTGTGAGGGATCAGCCCTGATGCCTGGGTATTTGGTACAGAACTCCCACTTGCATCCTCTGGAGCAAACTGACTGCACTCTCCATGCACATCAGTCACAGCAAAATCAGGAGGAAGTTCTTATAATGTATTCTGGTGCCTCATGGATGGCACAAGGGTTAACAAATACACAGACAGTGGTGAGAGCTGGAAGGAAAGAGCCCTGGAGAGAGTCCTGAGAGAGTAGACAGCTTGAAAATTCAGCCCATTTTATAAAAAAGTAACTGCTCAAAAAAAAAAAAAAAAGAAGAACTTGTGATGGCCAGTATCTGCTAGCTGTGTGCTGTTCCAGGACACACTGCACTTTGCTGCTGCACACCATCCTCCACTTCACTGCTGTGCTCCACAGCACCCCTGCACTGTGCTGCTCGAGGGCTGCCAGTCCTGCTGACACTGCAGGGTCTAATCACTTCCCTCCTCAAACTCTTCTACCTTTGCATAGGATGATAAATTATTTTTCCTTTTTCTGCCATGATTACAAATGGTATTTCATGCCTCCTCCTTAGCAGGACCCTAAGTCCTTTCTTTCTGCAGTTTAACCATTCTTCTTTATTATCATCGTGCTGAGGTCTGAATTGAGTTTTAGGTTGTTTAGGGAGTTTTCTATTTAAAAATTTCAAATAATATACTCACTGCTTCTGAAGGAATAACCACAGAGGAAGCTCTGATATCAATGTGCCAATGTGTGTTCCAACAATTGAAACCTGATTTAGATTTTAGATTCACTCCCTTTATCACTCCCTGTATCAAAACAGGGAGCACTCATGATACTGAATGTTCCCATTCAGGGGGCCCTCTCCTGTTGAGGGACTGAAATATTTAATCCACCTGTTTTAAGCGTTGTCCAATTGCTACAAAAAACATAAATCAACAGAAATCACACGAAGTAAACATTAACCTCAGCCTCAGAGTAGGGTGGTTACTCAAGCTGAAGGTGCAGAAGAGGCATGGGAGAAAACACTTCCTCAGCCTGACAGAGCTCTGCCTGCCTGGGATCAGCCACACTTGTGATACAGATGGACAAGGTCCTTCCAGAAGTGGTGAGTACCTGGCAGCACCAGCTGTTAGCATGAGCTTTCAGAAGAACTGAGAGGTTGCCTGCTGCATTTGCCATTCCTAAAGATAGTGTATTACACATTTACCAAACTTTTTTCAAAATAATAGGGTAGGCAAGGGATAATGCTTTAAAATTAGAGCTCACATTTAAAATAAAAAAATTCAAAAGACACAGACCTAACTTTCTGGATGAAATCATCGTGAAAACTTCAAAGGAAGTTCCAGCTGGTTAGAAAAACTAATTTTAAAAAATTAGAAATTATATTCCTATACTTCTTAGATGGTGAGGTATTTCTATACCATTTTTACCTGCTTGCTTCCATGTCCAAGTGAGATACTATACTCTCCTAGCTTCTAGCCTAATAATGTTATGAAATGGTACATTTGAAAAGAAAGATTTTGTGGATGGTTTAGTTAGTTAATGTGAAGAAGAGCAGCAAAACTGAAAATCCAGAACCTTTATCTGGCTGATCTTTTTTTGCACTTACGCTTTGCATGTTCTACTGAGATGGTTTAAGCATCATCAAACGAGCCAATATCCTAGAAATGCAGCGACTATGATATCACAGCTTCTTCTGTGTTGAGCTCCTACTGTTCCTTGCATGTCCAGTACCAGTGGTTGGTTGTTGTGTTCTTTGTGTTGGGAACTGGTGGATCCCTCACAAGTCTCTTTCAAACCTCTATGAACAAATCCTCCCCCATGGTAAGAAAAACAGATCCAGCATCTTCAGGAGTCATTGATGGTGGGGTCAAAATGTAAAGGACGCTTCCCAAATCAAATTGCAATTTTTTTCCATTGACTTTTCATTCCCAGCTCTTTCCAGCCACTCCTCTTTGCAGAAGAAAAGGATAAGAGCTCACGTACAGCTGCCTTTGGGCAGGCATGCTCAGGTAACAAACACATCAGCCTCCCCACTCAAAAGATGTTGCTGCCATGCCCTCTTCCCTATGTGGCCTCTCTGACAGCACAGCTTGCAGCTCCCCCAGCAGTGTTATAAAGGGGAATTTTTAATGCCTGTGTCTCTTGCGTGACAATGAGAACAGCGTGAGGCCAAATGGATTACAAATGTAACATTTATCTTCTTCCATGCTGTTCTTTCCCAGTCTGCACAGGGAAATTTTCCCAGGTTTCACAGTGCAATGCAATTGCAGGTGGCAGTACCTCTGAGGTGTGCTGAGCAGACACTAAAGCCATAGAGCTGCTAACTCAATAGACTGATGGAAAAGTCCCCATTGGGATCATTGTTCACTCTTGTACCAGATCAATGGTGTGTTCTGCTGCAGTAACTTCCACTTTCATGTCTCAGTTCCTTCTCTCTGATTTCACTCTCTTTGCTGGTCCTTTTGCAGGACCTGGTCTCAGCAGGAGCACAGCTGGAACACCACAGAACATCCTTGTCACACAGCACCATGCCTGGTTTAAAAACAGGTGCCTTGGATTCCTCTGCCCCTCTCTTATGAAGCCCAGCCATGCAGGCTCTGATACAGCTCCAGTGTCTCCTGCAAGAAGCCAGGTTGCTTTGCTGGGCACCTCCTCTGCTTCATGGCTTAATGAACCTTTCCATCTCAAGCATTCATCCTCCCAAACCACACCAATCCAAAGTGCCAGACCTCAGGAGGCCTCCCAAATGCTCACTATTGCTGTATCTCTTGCAGTTACTGATAAACCAGAGAGCAGATGATTAACATGCCAATATTAATGTTTGTGAGTTGTCTTAGTCCTATCCCAAGGCCTTTCTCCCATATTTCTACAAGTGACATCTCAAATTGTTTTGACTACTCATCCTACCCATCTTGCCTTCAGGAAAGACGAAAATTTTAACTATTTTATTTCTATTGCTGTTTCACACCTAAAGGCTGGAGTGTATCATGTCACAGTAACCAAACAAACTGGATTTCATTAAGTTAAATTTTGCCTTCATTGTCATCATCTTGCCATCATGTTCAAAATGCTGTAAAGGGAGGAGCAAAAAAAATAAAATAAAATTTTCTTTCTCTGATTTATTTCCAGGAAAATCTCATGTCTTTCTGCTTCCTTATTTTTACTGAGATCCTCGTTAGCTCAACATCTTCATCTTCCTCTTCCTTCCAGAGACAAAGGAAAACTTTGTTATGAAAATAACTGAAGAATTTGGTGTGTTAGAATTTAGGAAGGGACCTCATTCCTTTGCAGGAAATATTTCTCTTGAGGACGTACCACCTACACCAACTGGTCAGCAGAAAGACCATATAGTAAGGTCATAAAAGACCTTGATGCTTGCAGACTGCAAAACAAAGGCAAATTATTGTTTTCAATTATGGGAAAAGATACCAATATTTTGTCACAGGCACAAGTGGAATCTTCACAAGTGAGAGTCACTCTCACATCCCCTTGAAAATGTGAGAGCAGTCAACAATCACCAAGTCATTGTAACTTAAAATACGTGCTATGTGCTATGTTAAACTCTTAGATTTCACTTAGAATATGTTTTCTACCTAAACATCTTCTTTAGTTCCAGTCCCCATGATTTTCTTATTCAGAATTTCATTTTGAGTTTTGGATTATAACAAACCCCAATCAGATCTGAAAGAAACCACTGAGTTTCTCTCAGTGCAGAATTAAACTGCAGATGGCTTCAGTCATCTACAATGAGCAGTCCAGTGTGGCTCAAGCTGGCTTAGAACCAAGCCTGATTTTCAGCTCTTTAGACAAAACTGTTTGACACACCTCACTCATGAAGGTTGGGGTTCATGTGTTTGTCCATTTTGCAGCAAGCATTTCTTACAGATCTATTAAAAAAAAATAATTACAAGATCTCCTTAACTCAGTGATAATCCTTTAAACATGAAACCGTGCACAGCTTCCAGGTAGCAGCTTTTTCAAGAATGTAGGTGACATTTTTCAACAGAAATGGTCCATTTCATTGACTTGGCAAAAATCCAAGAAGCAAGCTTCTAGAATGAAATTCTCCTAAAATTTCTAATAAGGTGAAATAGTACCATGGCTCAGAATCACCAGAAATCCCTCAAAAAAGAGAAATTTCACTGTGAGCTGGTCGGATTTGCTGCTATTTGAGGTCCTCAATAATTATTTCCAAGGGGTGAATCCTTGTGACGTAGCCTCCCTATACTTCACTGCAATTTGAGAAAAAATACATAATGAAAAGGAAGCAGCAACATTTTGAAACAATAGCCAAGAGAGATACAAGCAGCTACAATGTCAGTGTTCAAGAGAAAATACAAAAACTGCTGAATCATTCTAAACACTATTGCCAGCCAGGACAAACAGCATTTGCTATGCAGTTATACAGACAATAGCTGGAATCACACAAGTAACCAAGGTTTTAATATTAACATGCATATTTTTTCTCACTTATTTAAACTCACGGGATTTGCAGTGAACCCCTCTGTAAATAATTGCATTCTGTGTTTTTTATAAACTGAAAGTACAAGTCCTGAGGGTGAGCTTGAGCATTTACTGAGGGCCTCAGTGTAACCCCACTGCCCCATTTGCCCCCACCAGGAGAGTCCCCTGGCATGAGGAGAATGAGCAAAGGCTTGGAAGGCAAGGAGAGCACAGGGCATCAAGCACACATGAAATCCCCAGGCAAACCAACCTCTTTTTCCAAGTGCTGGCTGCACTGGAAGCTCCGCAGAGCTGCGGTTTGAACTTTACCTCACGAGAAAGGAGCCTCTGGGAATCAAAGGTGATTTTTCAATGCCTGCAACACTGATTCTGGAGCCATTCTGGGTCAAAGCTGAAACGTGAGGGAGTAAGATCCCCGAGGTCCTACCCCAATTCATTAGAGCATATTTACCTTCTCCCACAACTTTCATGAGTTTTACTCTCTTACTGCTTTTTCACCACACCTGGTTGACAAACATCCCCATAAACACCAGACAACAAATACCCTTCCTCAGCACGGTCCAACTGATTCATAAAGCCAGAACAGCAAAATTAGGCTCTGAAATTTGCCTATTTTTCTTCTAATTATAATATTTACTTTATCAATGAATCTGAAACAACACCACATACTTTACCTATTAATAAATAACAGTAGCTAAACCTTGTACCAGCTGCTTTTTGCTTTCTGCAGATTATGGCAGATATACACACAAGTCTGTATCATAGAAGTAAAGCATTTTACTGTTCCTGGAAAACTATTTGTTCTGCCTAAACTCTTCTCGTTTCCCTTCCAAAGCCCTCACTGGTCCCCAGAAGCAAATTTTCTCTACTTTGAAACTTCCCCCCTGGAGACTGCACTAGATGTAATTATTTCCTAAAATATTTAATCTGGCAGTGTTAACTTTGGCCAGTCGAAGTAAATATAAGTGAGTGAAGATGAAATAGTAAAAATTTAACTCTGATCCCTGAAACCAAATGCCCACTGCTGTAGCAGCAGGCAGGAGACAGAGAGACACAAGCCTGTGATGACAAAGACACATCACACGCTGGACAACCAGCCCTCAGCCAGAGATGACCGGTTTCCTATCAAACCTGGTAAGTACTTGGTGGGATGTTCACATCTGTGATATTTTTGTGTGCTACGGGGGCTTCAAAGAAAACAAAATCGGTGTCTTGGTAAGAACAAGGCTCCAGTTCACTTCAAGCATCTTGGAAGTGGTTCTGCCCACTATTTTGAGGTATTCAGCACTTCATATGCCCTGCCATCCATCTTTACCATATTTTTATCCATATGTTAATTGTCTTAAATGTTTTCATGGACTGGAAAATATTTGCTTATCTAGAAACATAATTTGCTTTTCCTACCTGGTAAAAAAAAAAAAAAAAAAAAAAGTGCTTTGTTAAATACATCTAACTATTTAGTGCAAGACATGGCAGGCAGAGGTTTTGAGAGGCAGAGAACAGGACTGGATGCTAGCAGCCGTGGTGCCTTGATAAGGATGTTTGTGGAAACTGCACTTCCCTGAGCTGGATTTAGGGAAATCACAGGAGGATGTACATCTCACACCAGGGCAAGCAGAGGGAACATTCCTCTGTGAAAATCCCCTGAACAAATGAGATGAGATGTTTCTGGAGAATGAAAGACAGATTGTGAGAACAGCCTGGTGTGGCTACAGCCTTAAGAAGATTTTGTTCTGCTTCTGCAGGTACAGTACCAGGGGCTCTTTCGAATGATCACTGTCCTGGGGATTGGTGGCACATTCCAAATCGGCTTTCAAATTTCTACCATCACCTACATGTCTCAGGTAGGCAAAGATGCATGTGGCACACTGGTTAATGAGGGCACTGAGTCTCCACTGCTGCCTGAGGCTGCTCCTCTGGCATTCAGAAAGGGTTTAATCACAGTATTCTCCTCTCATTTCCCATTTGCTATGCTATGCTATCATGAAGAGCAGTTGCAAATGGAAGAAAAGAGAGATCTGCAAGTTGTTGTTAATAGAACAGTTCCTCAGAAGACACACACTAACTAGGGTGGCATTTGTCTCCCCTAAAATCTTACAGGACACGTGCCTTCTTCAGTGGTTTCAGTTGATATTTTTATGGTTATCCATCCTCACAAAAAAATAGAACCAGTGAGCCATGCTCTAGGAAAATGTCTGCTTCTCTCCACTGATCACAGATAAAACTTTCATTAAAGGCACTGAAGTCTAGAGGGAAGACATCATTATTTTGTAGACATCACCTTAGTAGAAAAGCATTATTTTCTGCCTTCAGAGCACCAAGTTCTGAGTTAACAAGTATTTAGGAATTGCACGGAACAGGCTCTGTGTAATGTGGCATTCTTGGCAGGTATGTGAGAGAAAACCCATAACTCATTTGCAGAACTTTGTACTAGTGTTTACACTGTTCTCTAGTACCAGTCCATGCCTTGCTTCCTCAGATGTCAAGGATAAAAAACCCAGAGATTGAACTTTTAATGGCATAGCAGACTCTATTATACTATGCCTGTTAGCTAATACACACTTTTAAAGCCTACGTGAAATAGTATCTTCAGCTGAAGCAACAAAATTATTTTGTAAATACAATAAAATACTTGCCCTGCTGTCACAGGTATCATTAATGATCTTTTTTCTGTCTCAGCATGTTAAGGCTTTCATTAATGAAACTTGGCTGGAGCGCTATGGCTATCCCATCCAACAGGATAACCTCCTGTTCCTGTGGTCCATCACTGTGTCCATCTTTGGTATAGGAGGTCTCTTGGGTTCTTCAGGAAGCAGATACCTCACTGTCAAATTTGGCAAGTATGTGCGTTTAAAGACAAATTATCAATTGAATCTTAGCTTAAGGAAATTATGCTTGAGGTTTTAAATGAGACAAATTTTAGACTTAGTCACAGCCAGCAGCACAGCCAGCTTAGCTGTGGTGTCAGCTGATTGTCCTGTCCATGTCCTGTGGCATGGACTGTGCTGCCAGCCTGTCACACCAGGCACGGCTCCTCAGGTTGGGTTCATCTGGGCAATGAGGAGAGGCAGCACCTGACTGAAGTCAGAATGGATTCTTGAAAGTGCTGCTCAAAATACAGAAGCACTGAGATCCTTGTTGGTGCTGCAGTAAAGTGTTTCACAGTGGATGTTCAAGTGCAGAAAAGCTTTCAGAGTTTTCTCTGCTACACAGCCCAGAAGTGTTCCCAAACTCCCAGGTGCAGCCACGTGCCAAGGCACACCATGAGTCGAAAGTACCCAGTGCTTAATTTCTCCTGGACCACACATGTGTAATTTCAAAAACCTATCAAGACAACTTCAGCCAAGACTTCCTGCATGACATTAAGTGCCCTTTCCCTTCTGAGTCACAAAAAGTCTTTTCATTTTCTTGCACTTGCAGGAAGAAATGTCTCTTGTGCAACAATGTGCTCATGATAGTGGCAGCATCTATCATGGGCTGCAGTAAAATATCCCAGTCCTTTGAGATGATTCTAATTGGACGCTTCATGTGTGGATTAAGTGCAGGTGAGTGACTTCTCCCACAGGTCAGCAGAATCTCACAAAATTTTAGATCTTTACTCAAATTAAATAATAAATCTCTGCTAAGAAAACAAAATGTTGAAGTCAGTCATCTTTTTAAGAAGATTTTCTATAATGCTCTGCAATAAAGAACATAATTATTATTAATTTCACTGATACCAAATGAAATTCAGCTTTGCCAAGCGTATGAATATCCAGAGATGTCAGAAATGTTTTGATACTACATGAAACAAGGGATTTTCTGAAGGAAAAATATGTATAATATTTTCTTAAATTTAGCTAGCAGTACTGAAAATGATACAGTTTAAAGCTAGTATTTTCATAAGGGGGAATATTCCAAGTAGTAGGTCTTTGGGGTTAGTACAAAGATCTGGGCTTAGTAAAGCAAAACCACTCCTGGCAAGCAGACTACAGGCAGTAAAAATGTGCTGTGCTGCTATCAGTATTGTTTTGTATTTTTCCCCCTACACGAAACTTGCCTTTCTATTGTTTGCATATTCACAGGGATGCCTCTTTTAACTTATCAAAGAGTTAACTTAGAAGTTAATGCCTATTTTTCAAATAACCAGATTTTGTACATTGCTTCTCTGACATACAGATGTGTTGAAGAGCTATGGTTGTAATTTGAGAACAGCTTGCCCACAGGGGCCTTGCTCTGGTCTAGAATCTGCATCATGCCTCATTCAAAAACCTGATATTTGTTAAAGAGACTGCAATCAAAAAAGATTGCTTTGCCATCACATACAGCCAAGAGAAGAACATATTGCACTTGAAACAGATAAAAGGGGCTGTGACCACCATATCAGGAAAAAGCTTCTGTTCCCAGATTAGTATTTAGCATGTCTGAGTTAATAAATATAACTGGAAACATCAACTCTGCCTGAAATCATAAAAATTATTGCTGGATAGCAGAAAATAAATACTTGTGTCTCCACCTAAATCACATACAAATCAACATTGACTACAGCACTATAGGTGATAATTTGCCATGAGTCTACCATACAGCTCTTCAACAGCATTATGTCAGAAAAGGCTGAGATAATGTGGGTTAACTACAAGCATATTAAATACTGCTAAAAAGTGTTTATTCAGCACTTGCATACCCTGTGTCCTTTGAAACATGCTAAGACTCACAGGAGATCTTATGATGAAGCTACACCTGCACTTTAAAGGGAAAACTGTACATTTCTTAAGATCAGGAAACTGCACTCTGCAAAGAGAGCCAATACTTTTGTAGAAAGAGTTTAAAAATCTAGTACTGAAAGTCTCATATGTGAGTTATGTGCCAGAGACAGCTGTATTCTGTAATACTTAATTATTTACATCCAGTTTTATTTCCAATGGTTATGTCTTCTTTCTTCTTTTCCATAATTCCCTCTTCACCTCAAGGTCTTTGTGTTCCTCTACATCACCAATATGTTGGAGAAATCTCCCCTAGGAAGCTACGTGGATTTGCAAACTCTACTTCCTCTTTCTTCTGGTCATTGGGGAAAGCCATAGGGCAAATTTCAGGACAAAGGTATAATGCAATTGATTACCCACACGATTCATTTCTGGATCCCTCCCACCTTTTGCTTCTTCCTCTGCTTTTCCATCCATTCTTTTCTCTCCTCAAAGCCAATGCAATGAACTCTAACACACATTTTCTCCCTGCCAGGGAGCTGCTGGGCAGCCAGTCTCTGTGGCCCATGCTGATGGCCTCCTGTGGAGTCCCAGCACTGGTCCAGCTGGTCACGCTTCCCTTCTTCCCTGAGTCCCCTCCATATCTCCTCATGCATAAAGGAGACCAGGAAGGCTGCAAAAAAGGTAATTGAGGGCTTCAGGTTCCTGTTCCTCACTTGACTTAGAATCATTTGGTGATGCCTGCTTTCCCCATATGGAAAGAAATAAATAGGACAAAGTTTCTCCCTGCTCATTTCCCACATGGCTCTGTGAATACCTACTAGGTCCATTATTGTTGTAGCCCCCACATAGAACACAAACCTACTTCCCTCTACAGCTCTGTATTACAAAATCTTTCACATTTGTCTGACACCACCTGCACTGTCAGTCTGATGATTAATGCTAAATGATAAATGGAAAATAGCTGTTTGCACTGCAGGGCTCCACTGGGCACCCTTTAGCTCTGGTTATTGGCTGAGTACCCTGCTCATGCCCTGAGAGAAGGAGGAAGGCAGAAAAGTGGCCCCATGAGCAGGGAGGGAGCCCTTGTGCACCCCACAAGCCCGTCTGTCACAGCAGGTCCCACTGTGCAGGAGGGGATCAGGGCTCTGGAACAGCCTGTAAGACATCTCTGCCTCTCAGCACAGCCCCAGCCCACACACACTGGGCTGCCAGACACTTGTATCACCTGCTCAGAAAACTCCTTAGGGAATAAACAGAGAATTAACATGGCAGGTCTCGCTCTCCTCTTCACAGCCATAAGGCAGCTTTGGGGTGAAGGCCAACACCAAGCAGAGATTGATGACATCATGAAAGAGAAGGCAACAATGAAAAACACCAAGATCTTGAGTGTCCTGGAACTAGTGAAAGAACCAGCTTTCCGTTGGCAGCTGTACATGATAGTTATTCTGACCGCCACAATTCAGCTATGTGGCATCAATGCAGTTGAGTGTACTTCCCCCTTAAAGTCCCAAGACACCACAGCTCACAGGAGCTTCTTCCATTTTTCTCAGGCTTCTCAGACCAACCCTTGCTGTCTGCCAGCCCTTCTACAGGACAGCAGCAGCCACACAGCTTGGCTGGGCTCTCTGTGTGACATCCCTCTGCCCAGCTCTTGGTCCTTGCTGGAGCTCCCTGCCTCTGTAGTTAGGCTCATTGAACAGCCACCTTTGGGAGCCTTTGCAGAGCCCCAGAGCTCACTCTTATGAATCAGCCCACTCTCTACTGGCAAAATCTGTGGGTTTATGTGACTGCTCACTGCAACTGCTGCTGCTTGTCCCCTGGCTCTTAGCACCCCGATATGTTGGGGTGGCAGTCTGCTCACTCTGCCCTTAAAGCTAACAACAAGCATGGTCCCTGTTCTGCAGCTTCTGCAGCTCTGCTTTCCTCACAGCAGCGCTTTTCTGGGATCCTGCTGAAGTCACAGCTTTGCAGTTGCCTGCATGACCCTCCTACCTCTAACACCACAATGCAGAAGCATCTGTAAAGGAAATACACAGCTGAATCTAACACAGCTTAAACTGGAATCTTTATCACCTCAGCACATCTCCAAACATTAGCAGAGATACTTGAAAAAATATTTGGTTTACCCCCTCATGACTCCATAACCCACACTCTTCTTTCTTGGGAAGATCTTAAAATGATGTTTTTGGATGGGCTCTGAAAACAAAATATACCTGGCTGTTTCTGAAAACACCTAAATCAGAAGCCTGCAAACCTAATTGCATTGTAATAGCTGCAGGTCCAATTATCCCACCATTTTATCTTCTATCAAATTAACGAATTAATTAATTATATAATATTTTATAGTATTTTTGTCTGCTGATAAAGTGAATACTACCAAAAAGAGTGCAGAATTCCAGCTCACTCCCAAGCTGAGCTGCATGCTCCCTGATTAGCAGCTCGTATCTAGGGCAGTGTCACACAAGTTTGGGTAAGAAATCAATTATTTTCTTCTCTTACTGTTTTTTTCCAGATTTATTTTTATACTTTTGAAGTCCTGCAGGCAGCTGGCTTTGATGAAAAAATGGCCTCCTATATGACCCTCTCTATTGGGCTCTCTGAACTCGTAGCTGCTGTAGTCTGTGTAAGTCACACAGCCAGGGGAGCAGGGCACACTTTGCTCTCCAGCACTGACACTGATGTGATTTCTGTCCTTCAGAGCTCCATCATTGAGAGACTGGGCAGGAAAGTGCTCCTCAGAGGAGGCTACTGGATCATGGGTTCACTGCTAGCTGCTATCACTGTGACTCTGTCCCTACAGGTAAGGAAATTCTGCTCACAGCAGATTGCTCTGTCTATCCTATTTCTGATCTAAGGCTCACTGGCAGGACCACACTGCTGAGAAAGGAAAGTGAGGCTTAGATCAAGCTTGTCTATACATAGGATTAAACTCTCTCTTAGCCAGTAGTCTCTTGTACTCCTGCCTTCCTTTCAACATGATCCCATGACCTTAGCAAGGAACACATAAAACACTGGGAGACTGGTTCCTGACTTCATCAGACTGCAAACACCAAACACTGGCCAGCGCAGACCACAAGACAGTCCTAGGAAAGTGGCCCTTTCTATTCCTGCTGTTTTTAACAAGTAACAACAAAACCCCGGACCTTTTGCATCAGTTAATTTGATAATTGTGGGAAGGCACTCTCTGTTCAGAGACTGGAGAGCAGTTCACATCTCAAACAGTGATACCTCTGTGTCATTGCTGTGGCTTTTTCAGAAGCAAATCACTTCTGTTACCAGTATTCATCTGGAGCTGCTCTACTGATACACTGCAAAATTGACCTTGAAGCAAGGTGGCAGCAGACTTCTGGTTTTGTTTCATTCATGAAAGCTCTCAAACATAGGAGAGAGAAATCTTTTTTGCCTAAAGCATCGAGTCTCATTTCTCCTTGACTAAGATCTAGAAAATCTGCTTTTCAGTACCAGTTATTAAATCTATAATTTAACCAAAGTTAAGAAGGATCTCTAAGGAGATCTTTCTCATATCTCTAAGGATCGGAGGAAGCACTATGAGGTCAAAAAGAAAGGAAAGGGGGCAAAAGTACTCTTCAGACTTCATTTAATTGAAGCCTCCCTAGATTTGCAGCCACTCTGCACTGGCAGACCTGTGTCTGCTCACCTAACAAAGACCTCAGCTGCTCCATCCACAGAGTAAAGCACTGACAGCTCTCAGTTCCCACACACTGAATATTTCTTTCTTGAGGTGACAGTGTTGGAAAAGCAGGGGCATTCCTCACCTAGGGCTGTCAACAGTTTTCAAACAGAAGTTTGTTATGGGCTTTTTTCCCCCAGGACTGGTACTTCTGGATGCCATACTGCAGCCTTGGTCTCATTATCCTGTTTACAGTTGTCTTTGCTGTTGGGCCAGGTAAGTTTTCAATCAAAGGAAATAAAGGAATTGAGTCCTGTGAGCTTATCAATAGGGTTAGGAAAATATTGTCTTATATTGCATAATATTTAGCATAAGTAAATTCATTTAACATAATCTTGCAGTCATTTGAACATTGTGGATCCAGTTATTCATTGGACATAAAATTCAATACCATCAGGTTTGAGTTTTGCTAACCAGAGGAAAGGAGCACACTGGAAAAATACAACAGAAATAGAGCAAAAGCAGATGGGTAAAAGTTGTTTGTTTTGTTTTGTTTTTTTTTTAATGCTAGGGAAAAAAAGAGAAAAAGAAAAGCAGGAGTTCTTTTAAATTCAGTGTTGTATAATGTTACATCTTATCCCACATAGACAGCAGTGCAGAAGACCTACTCTGGAGTACTTTTCTTCCTAGCATTTACTGCCTGCTACTCATTAAATTTTATTTTATAAAGGCTAATAGTTTTTTTAATATTTGCCTTCCCATATGGCAGGGTTGAATTATTTTCCTGAATTGAAATCCTGTGATCTCAAAACATAACTGAAATGCTTAGGAAGTAAATCTGGGAAGACCCCTCATTGGAAATCTAGCAGAATCACACTGGAAATTCATTTTAGCAAAAATTGCCATTCCATCCTGACACATCTTCTTTCATGACAGGATGTCAGGCTTTCTCAAGCACCTACTACTTGATTCTTGGATATCTCCAAAAATTTATTTGAATATTTTGCCACTTTAATAAACTGATGTCTAGCAGTTTATTAGATGCCACAAACGTTTTCTTTTGTAAAAAAGAGCGACATACTCAATGCCACTGCACAATGAGCCCTGGTACTCATGCCAGCCTATTAGAGTCACATCTCTTAGCTGGCAGTGTAACAGTAACACTCAATCCAAATGTTGGAACCAAACACATCAAACAAGAAACAATTCTTGTTCTTCTTTCCTTTCAGGTGGTGCCACGGTTTCCACCAGGGTTGAAATTTTCAAGCTGTCCTGCAGACCCCCTGCCTTCGTGATCAGCGCGGTTCTGAACTGGCTGGGAGTGTTTGTGATCGGCACCACCTTCCCCTTCATCGTGGTGAGTGCCTCTGCCCCGGGCAGCTCCAGCCACAGCAGCAGGGGTGACAGAGCTGTGCCAGCCTGGAGTGCTCCTGGCACCTGCTCTCCCACATCCACTTTTGCAACCAAAGGGCCCTGATTGGCCCAAGATACTCATTCAGAGTGAAATGTTTGTCAAAATGGAAAGAATTCCTTATCAAATTCAAAATACTTTGGGGGATGCCTAGGAGTGGCTACCTAGAACAGAGGTTAGGCAGAGTTAAAAGGATGAAGGTATAATAAAAGGTATTTATTAAAGGCCTTCAAAGGATGCACCTTGGGCAGTGCAAAGCCTCCAGAGGCCTCACCCAGGATGGATGATGGTCACGAGTTTCTCAGACACAGATAAGTTTGGTCTCTCTGCATTTCAGAGGTTAATTGTCCAATTACAGCTCCAGGTAACGAGGTCATTTTCCCCCACTTCCTCCACCCCAAATCACTTTTGTTTCTACTTTTTGGACCTGAGGCTGTGTTGATGACCTTGGTTCTCAGGCCTGGAAGGATTGTTTAGTCTGACCAAAACGTGAAGAGAGCTAAGTAGCCCTCTATAGAGAATTCAGAGTTATGCACTAATGCAGTACAGGAACTGAAAAACAGCAAAGCTAAAACTTAAGTCATTATGGGACCCAAATACAAAAAATGTGCCAAGAAAGTGACTAAAGCAAAGATATGCTCATCTTGCTCTCTTTCTCTCTCTTTGTTCTTCCCTGCAGGAAAGACTCAAGCACTTTTGCTTCCTCATCTTTATGGTGGTACTTTTCACTTCAGGGATAATTATCCACCTGTTCCTTCCAGAAACAAAAGGCAAATCAATCATGGAAATCACAGAAGAATTCAATAAGCTAAACTTTAAAAACAAGAGTATCCCAGAAACTCCAGATCATGTCACAGAGGATTATACCTTCTGCACCAGGCTTTGACTGGCTGTAAGGGGAAATCAGGTTTTTGTAAAAAAGTAGGGAAAAAAAAGACATTTGCCATTCTCTGACTAACAAGTTGCTCCAAATGGACTGTCAGCTTTCTTGTCTGTCACTTACAAGGTTCCCATTTTGCCAAACCAGCTTCTTTCTCAAGCACTCCACTCTGGGCAGCTCTGGAAAGGGATGAGGACTGATATTAACAGGATAGACTTGTGTGAATCATGAGCATTTTGGCTTAATGTGCTGATGTGTAAATCTCTTCTTAACAGAGCAACTAATACACACTGAAACTACACGTGTAGAATTTATAAACACTCTGCTGGCCACAGAGAAAAGAAAGACCTGTGATCCTCTCTCTCTATGATTTCTGAGTATGTTTTTACAGCACTGAAATGGGAACAGTGAAGTTCTTGGCTTGCTATCTCTGGCTAGCGTTCAATCCACAACAGATTAAAGAAATATTTAGTGGAATAGGAGATAAATTCTTTGTTTCTCTAGATTCAACTGAATAACCAAACCTTGCCAGGTTCCCATGCACAATGCCATGTTGTCCTTGTGTAGTGTCTAGTTTGACAGACTTCAACCATTTCAGATTGCCTTTCAGCAGCAGTAGAGCTAAAAGGACTGATGGATAGAATCCAGTCACCATAAACCCCAAGCACCCACAGTCATTTTAGACACTCTGTGCTGTCCTGCCCATCACTGCTGTCATCTCAAGTCTGCTGCTCCTCCTCCAGGAGCAGAATTCCCACAGATATCTCAAGGGCTGTGAATCCCACAGCAACTGAACTGCTACTTTCCTCATGTGCCTTTTGGCTCCCTGGAACCTGTTTGCCCCAGAAGAACTGCCTCAGACTGGAACTGATTGAATCAGAAACTTTCTTTTTTTAAATATACAGACCCATGGGACTTTCCTTTTCTTTAGAAGGTGTCCAATGTTCTGTGTGTTTCCCTCTATTAATGAGAGGCTCACATGGTTGTAGAAGGAAAGCAATACTATGAGGAAGAACATGAACACAGTTAAGGCTTACTGTGGAGCACACTATACAATTTAAAGTCCAAACTCTAGCCTTGCA
Source organism: Phylloscopus whistleri (assembly GCA_017589585.1). Lineage (NCBI taxonomy): Eukaryota > Metazoa > Chordata > Aves > Passeriformes > Phylloscopidae > Phylloscopus > Phylloscopus whistleri. The sequence continues at coordinate 7,161,383 of JADMLD010001548.1, read as the reverse complement.
CAGTAAAATAAGTGGTTTTACCTGTGCTGTTGCTTTGACTGGCATATTTACTTAAACTCAAATAAAGTTGTTCAAAATAAGAATTCAATTGCTCATCTTAACTGCTGCTTATTTTTAATTGCATATGTTAACCATAATAAAAATGGCAGATTGCCTTGTAATAAGACTTCTGGCCTCCACAAACATTTCTTTCCCCACATCATGATCTCTTCAGGGGGAGTTGACTAGAAAAAGTTGTTGGTGTGCATAACCTTCCATGACTGGGGTTTTTCCTTATTCCTGTCTTTAGTACTGAGTGACACTTCAGACATCTCATTAAATATAACTACATAAATAGAACTATATATCTAGGAAACATGAAGCGTCCTAAAGTCAGAAAACTCAATAATTTTGTAGTGTTCCATATGCATGTAATTTGATTAAAAACTACCAGTCATCTGGAGACCAATACAGATAAGAAATATCAGCCTTTTGCAAAACAGAATTCTCTCTTCTCTGCCAGTTATTCTGGAAACACCATTCCATTACAGCAGTCCCTGAAATCTTTGGAAACAAGAGCAGAGTGGCACTGTGTAGCCCTGCTGAGAGGCTCTCCAGCGAGTCACTTCTCTAATCTGAGTTACTCATTAGGTGCCAATCAGGAAAGCCTTGCCCACAGGACCCTCCCCAGGAAGGCAGTGATGCCCTCTGGAACATTGCTGTGGCAGCCAAGCAGAACTGCCATGTGGAGCAGGGGTCAGCCCTGGCCTGGGCTCAGTGGAGCGAGAGCTGTGTCATGGGGACACTGTGGTCAGGGGATGAAACAGCAGGAGGGATGGTTCAGATACACATGGGAGGGCACGGGGACAAAGGGGACAGTAATTCAGGAACACTACATGCACATATTCTTCCAGAGACATCAGCTGATAGGTAAGATATGCCTCAAATGCTAATTGAGGCAGATATAAAAACTTTAAAAATGTATCTGTGAACTTCTGCCAGCTGGACACAAAAAATATGGATCTGTATTAAAGGAGGCTTTGGATATGTGTCACACATGACTGTATAACTGCAAGATAAATGACTAAACGACCTGATGCTGTGAGATTTACTGTCCTGATCACAAATCTGACCAAGGGATATCTGTGAGATATCTGCTAACTACTTTTTATTGAACTGCACATCTAATAACGAGGGCCTCAGAACAGTCTAAGCAGTAACAGCACACAAGCAGTACAGTCACTAACCACCATAAATACAAAGGACGTTACACAAAAAGGGAGTTATGAGAGAAATATTCAACCTACCTAAAGTAGGAATCCTAAATTAAAGTCTGAGAGCAAAATGAGTAAGTTTTAATATGTATAAATACACCAAATAGAAGTGGGTAAAATAAAACATTAGACAATACGTGCAACAGGCTGCATTGAGGAGTGCCCCATGCTGAAATCTACATGTTATTGCTTGTTTGTGTGCCCTCCCAGCATCATCTGAGCAAGGCAGATGCAAGCAGCTAACATGGAATTTTGTCCCTTTGTCAGATGCACATCATCTTGTTTCAACTTTGTATAACTTTACAGAAAAGGAAATCTTAGCATCAAAGGGACACTGTCATTCGTGTTCTAACAACAGCTTATCTGCTGGAGAACCTCAACTGAAAAACAATCCATCCATGGACTCTCAGCACAAATCAACAGCAAAGTCAAGGTCATGATGAGGCCTGAGAGTGGCAGGAGAAATGGCTTTGTGGTACCATACACTACATTTCAAACATTAGCTAGAGAATCCAGAAATAAGTTTTGCATGTGAAATATTTTCTAATTAATATGACTGCTTGCACTAACTAAGCCCTTTATGATTTCCTCATCCTCTCCTTCAACTGAAGTGTAAATGGCAAGTGATAACTAAGCCTTTACCAACTGAATACATTCAAGATCCTCTTAATTGTGAAATAACCAAAGTTAAAGCCTGAGAATTTTCTCTCAGAAGAAACAGACATCAATCCAGCTGTGGAGGTTACAAAACAGCTTCATAACAACCTCATTTTTCATCGCAGACACAAATAAGTACACTGACCACTGGAAATGCCAGACAAAACTGTGCATGATGCATCTTTCTCTCTACCAGCAAAGACAAATCATCTACTAAATACTTGGCTAGTCAAGCCTGGTCAAACTGTGCCACGGTAGAATTGTCAAGTTTGCACCCCATTTCAAAGTCATGGAGTAGTTCAGTTCCTCGCAGTAATGATTAAGTCATGATGTGCTCCAGTTGCCGTCACCTGGAGAGAGGACAGCTCTTTCCTCTTACATGTCAAAGTCCTGGAGTTCACTGTCCAAGCCCCATCTAAGTTGCCCAACAGAGATCTCTGTCTCTAAGTCTCTCACTTATACTGAAAACTGAGCAGGTTATGATGACAGGAGTCCTGTTCAAAATTGTTTTCTCATTCCTCTGTCCCCCCAGCAGAATACAGGCAGAGTTCATGAGGTATATAGGTTCTGCAAGGGACACCACCCTGTTTACTTGGGCTAGACATAACCATTGGTTGAAATATTTAATCCAACCATCCTAAACTTTGTACGACAGCTGGAATATGTGTAATTAACTCAAAAACCTCTGAAGTAAAATTTAACTTCAGTAACATGGGACTAGTTCACTGGCACTGCTGTTGTACAATGTGAGCATTTGGCTCCTTTGGCAGGTACCAGCAGTGAGCAGCAGGCATTGGCTCGTTCACAGGACATGGCTGCCTTCTCCAGCCTGGTGAGTACCTGCTCACGTCTCCTCAGGCCTCTGACTTACAAAAGATAACATAATACTAGAGATTCAGTTCTTTAAAGAGTTTAAATTTCTTTGTTAGAGACCATCTTTCATTTTTGTTTTTAAACATCACAAACAGCAATGGGGTTGGGGCCATGAAGATCCTGTTGCATTGTCTTTTCTATGCAAAAGATGAGATGAGATGAGATGAGATGAGATGAGATGAGATGAGATGAGATGAGATAGATGAGATGAGATGAGATGAAAATCTAATGACAGCTCTGGCTCTTCCAGCATTGACTATGATACTTTGTCTTCTAAATTACCAAAAACAATACTGAATATTAAGCACTGTGATTACTTCCTAAAATAATGAATATGGTAATGGTACAGCAAAAGGTTAAGAAATCATGACATAAACTTTTAAATAAATTACTTTCTTCACTTCATCAAAAGGTAATTAATATAATCTATCAAGAGTTTCCATAGTGTTAAAAAGGGAAGAAGTGATTTGTCTCATCATACATTGTGGTTTGGTGTACACTGGTTGCTGTTGATTGCAGACAGGGAAAATGATTCCCTCTTCCCCACGTCCAGGACTGCCACCTTTATCCAGCCAACTTGTCAGATGTTGCTGGCATACAGTGAGAGTTGTACTCTTGGGAGCACCTTTTCAAACTCCTTTTCCTTCTTGCAAGCAGAGTGATGGATTATTACCCTTACACCCATGTTGTTTGCTCTGGTCACACTTCAGCAGCAGATTAGAGGGATTTTGAAGAATGTTTAAATTCAAAAGGATCAGAAGTGGACAAAAAGGAAGAACCAGTGTGGCTAAAAAGTCTCTGACCTTTGTACCACTACACTGCACAACACTGGAGTAAGTGAGAAGCCAATGGAGCATTTTATTTTTGCTTTGCAGGTTCAGTTCAGGGGACTACTTCAAATGATTTTAGTGCTGGGAATTGGTGGTAGCTTCCCATATGGATTCCATATTTCTGTCATCAACTATCCTTCTGTGGTAAGTAGCCATCTCTCTGAGGCTGAAACCACAAAGGTGAGAGCCTGAGCCCTTTGTTCTCCCAAATCTCAAATTTACTGAACATTCAACTGATATGTCTAGGCCTTTTCTTTGGCTAACAGTAACACCACATGTGTAGATTAATCCTCCTTTAAGGACCTGGATAGCATTTTCTGCTTTAAATAAGCTCTTGCCATGTAGTGTACAAGCCTCCAAAGGGGGGTGCAGAACGAGCTCTCAGCATGCTCACCAGGAAGCTTCCTTATTGATGCAGACTTGAAGAATTTGCAGTGTCATCTCAATGAAGTGGTTTTACTAAAAAAAGCCTCAAAATAAGTCCAATATGAGAACCACAGGCTTGACCCGAAGTAAAACAGCCAAATGTGAATACTCATTATCCAGGCAAATCTCGTTTTATTTTTCAGCACATCAGAAAGTTTATTAATGAAACCTGGATAGATCGCCATGGCTCTCCCCTCCATCCTGAGACAATCATGCTGTTGTGGTCCTTCATTGTGTCTGTTTATGGGATAGGAGGATTCCTGGGAAGCCTCTGCTGTGGCTACCTGACTACAAAATACAGGAAGTAAGTGCTTCTTGTAACAGCTCAGCAGTCAGAAAGTACAGGGAAATACCAAGGTGGACAAATAACTCCCTTCATTTTGGTTGAAGCAGCCCTGTTGAAGACAACTGATTTGGTTTCCTGGCACATCCACTTTTTCCAAACACCCTTCTGTCCTATTTATCTGCCCTCCCCAGGGAACTGTGTTCTGTAAGGGCTGCAGCCACCATCACATCACCAGATCAGTCCTCTGGGAGCAGTGGCATAGGATCACATTCTCTTCAAAGTCCCCTATCACTTTCATAAAGATCTCCCAAGCTTTACAAACTCCAGTAAGGGAGCTGTGTGTCTTGTGTTGTAGCACATTGTATGCAGTTACTCAAACACCTGGAAAATATCTTTATGTGACAAAGAAGAGTCAGATTTCCATTTAAATACACTCATTTTGGGGTGGTGACATTACATTAAATATTCAGATCTACTCTAGTGAAAATATGGAGAGAGGAGAAAAAAGAATTGTTTGTAATTTCACTGTAAAGATATAATCAGCACCAAAGCAAATGTCCAAGAGACATCTCTGTTCTTGGCAATCCATTTTACTGAAAGTCAATTCCAAGCTGTCTTTGCCACTGGATGGATGGTGGCAAAGGAGAAGGAAGGATTCCTCACCAGTCTGGTCTGTTCTCGGTGCCTTGTGTGTAACACCACTAATTTCATTTGCAGAGAAATTGGCAAACATATCTTCTTGGTGTGACCCACTTAAAGATCTGCTCCACAACACACTGATCCAGGGGCCCCTCATTTGGGTCTCAACAAACCATCTTAGCCTGCCTGCAATTCTGTTCTTTCCTAACAGGTAAGTGCCCCCAAGAAATTTCTTGTGGGACACTGCCTCATCCCACACGCTGAGAGTCTCCCAAGGCTGGAAACAAGATCATGTACCTCTCCCATGGGGTATTTAACATGTGGTAGCCTAACTGCTGAATCACAGCCTAAACACAGAGTCTCTGTGGTCCTTAATGGGTGCCAGGGGGCTCTTGTCTAACAAGTGTCACAGCAAAACATCTGAGTGCAAAAGACTTTGAGCCTGAGACACCAGGGTGGTCAACACACCAGCCCACGATTCTCCCAGTGACTGTGGAAACGAAATATGCCTCTAAAAAACTGTCTGCCACCTCAGATCACACATTTAGCCAAGAGTGTCTTTAGTATGAGCCATTCTAGAATGGGACCTGTGGACTCAGACTATTTCTGAGGAACAACCAGACATTTTACAAAGACTTAGAGCCATTAAAAATCTTGGTGACAAACTGGGCCAGTCTTCAATCTTTTTCCCTACTTGTACTGTGGAAACGCCGACAAAGGGTTCCAACTGTTTAAATTCTAACCTAAAAATTTTTATTAGTTCAAATCTAAAATATCCTAAAATTTTAAAGAACCGTTTTGACTATCCTAAGTTGAAATTATTTCAGCCATTCCTCAAAACAGGAGGAATGGCTGTACCATGCTTCCTGTCACAGCAAGAGTAGTCAAAAGAGTACAAGAGATCTCATTTCACACTGAATTCTCAAGGTCTTTGTATTCTATTTTTTTTTTCCAGGAAAAAGTGCCAAATGTTCACCAACCTGATCATGTTGGTAGCTGCACTTTTCATGGCCCTCAGTAAAACAGCCAAATCCTTTGAGATGATTCTGGTTGGGCGCTTTCTCTATGGCATTGGTTCAGGTATGTCACCATGCAAGGCCTGTGGGCCCCTGCCTTGCTGTCCTGGGGTTGTGCCTACAGCCACCCTTGAAGAATAGCTTTTACAGCAAATACACCAGGCACTCAACAAAAGTGAAAGATAGCATCTCTTTTGCAAGAAATTGTAATCTAAATACCAGAGTGAATGGAAATAATATAAGAGAGGATGGTCAAAAAGTTAAGCTTTTCTAAAGATTTTAACTGTTATTTATCCTCTTGTATGTTCAAGGTTTTTCTCTCAATATACATCCTCAGTATGTAGGAGAGATTTCACCCAAGAAGTTGCGTGGCTTTACCAACTCCACTGTTGCAGTTTTTCTCACCCTGGGGAAACTCACAGGACAGGTTGTTGGACTACGGTAAATTCTCCAATTTTTCTATCACATTACACTAAAAGTAGAAATGTTTCTATAACTTTACCCTCTCACCTAGTCAGTGACTGAGAAACACTCTCCTTCTCCCCAAAACATGCCCTAGCTTATGCCAGAAGAAAAACATGGATCAAATTTGAGGGAAATATAGTTTTAAATATAGAAGGCTGAAAAATATTTACTCATAATCTGATTTTTTCTCATTTCCACACTCTTTCTACTAGGAGACTTCTGCTTCAAAATTCAGTGTACTTACATGAAAAGTCTAAGCAAGATGTTTTGCTCTTGTGGCCAAGCAGTGGTCAAATGAGTCTCATCAGCTCTCTAGAAATTATACTGGGTTCCAATGATATTCAGAAAGATTTTCAAAATATCAGATAATTCCTTTAAAATAAATTGTCAGAAATAAAAATAGCAAAATTTGTGAAATTTGCCAAATTAAAATTCAGGGGTTAACTCCAGTGAACCCTTGAATGGAATCTGAGCAATCATTATCACTCAGAAAAACTTCCTGAACATTCATTCCCATTATTTCAGCATAATTTTGTTTCACATACACTTTCCAGGGAGATTTTAGGAAGCGAAGCTTTGTGGCCATGGTTGTTAGCATCTAGTGGACTTTCAGCATTGGTTCAACTGGTTACCCTCCCATTTTTCCCTGATTCACCATCCTACCTCCTGATACAGAAGGGTAATGAGGAAGCCTGCAGGAAAGGTAGAGTGTCTGCTTTCCTCACTTACTTCCCTTCATCTGCTCTGTCACAGAGAGAGGCTCTGCAGAGGAGGAGGCAGGGCAGAGCTGTGCTGCACAGTGCAGGGCCATGGAGCAAAGGCAGTTTCACATACAACAGCTGAGGTACCCGTGGCCATGTCTGCATTAACCTGGGCTCACTCAGCTTCATTCAGTCCATAAAGACAAGGAACACAGATGTATATCAGCACGTCTAACATCTCCCACCGTGGTGGGAGCTGCTTTATTTCTTTAAAGGAAATGGTTCCGGCACCTGTCCTTTTTTGTATCATTAAATAAAAAGTATCCAGATGTTTACTTTGTTTACAGTTAAGTAAACTCCACATTAGAAAGCGGGGCTATACCGACAACCAGAGAGGCAAAATCCTTCTAATTGCCCACTGCCCCTGCAGAAACCAGATGGCAGAAGCAGCACCAGCACAGCCACCTACTCCAATGGACAGGCAGCCTGAAGGGTTTAATGCAACCACTCCTGATAGAGTTATCCTGCAGGATAATCCACTTCCCTCTTTCTCCCCTACAGCCATCAGGAAGCTCTGGGGGGAAGGCGACCACCAAGCAGAAATTGATGACATTATGAAGGAGAAGGGTGCAATGGCCAGCACGAAAACCTTGCGTGTCCTTGAAGTAATAAAAGAGCGATCTTTGCGCTGGCAGCTGTACATTTTGATGACTGTCATGACCACGTTGCAGCTCTGTGGGATCAATGCAGTTGAGTGCTCTCTTTATCCCAAGGACAAGGGACAACACTAGGCAGCCTTACAAACCCCTCAAAGTCAATGTTATTAAACCAGCTTAGAACTGTATCTCAAATATGACACTTTTTTTCACGGGCTAATTTCCCCTTTGCATTTTTCAGATATACTTCTACTCTTTTGAAGTATTCCACACAGCCAAGTTTGAAGAATACCTTATCCCATACGTGTCCCTGGGAGTTGGGTTGTGTGAGTGCTTATCCTCTATACTATGTGTAAGTCTTTTCAGATTTGACTTTGAAGGAAAATTTTAATGTGGCCAACAACTGTGCTTTTCCTTTCTTATAACTGGGCTCAGGGAAATTTTGCATAACCTAAGCCACATCTTCCTGCTTCTGCAAAACCACAGGCATGATACAAAGAAGTTTTTCCCAAATTGTTTGCATGAGTGTGTGTCTTTAGACTCACTTTTTTTCTGCAAAATAATTATTTTCTGATGTTCTGGATTGCATGTGTGTATGTATATGTGCACAATTTGACATATGACAGCATACTGGAGAGGGAACTGTCTAATAACAGCTTAGGATTGACTAATAAACACAGCATAATTAATAATGAATTCGTTTTGAAGAAACTAATCAAATTTATTAGGAACCAAGAGCCTGTCAAATGACTCTGATTTATGGCTATTATTTAGACAAGTCTTCTGCACAGAACACCTGGAGAGAGGAGGAATTATTTCCTTAGAGAACTGGGGGTTGTGATCCGTGTTTTCTGCTTTCCAGAGCACCCTCATAGACCGGTTTGGGCGGAAGGTGCTGCTCTGGGGGGGATACTTGCTTATGAGTTCTGTGCTGGCACTGCTCACCATGACCCTGTCGCTGCAGGTAAAGAGGCAGCACTTCCCCAGCCCCAGCCCACCTTCCTGCTCTTAACTTGCAGGAGATGTATAAAAACTTCAGCCAGAGGCAGGAAATACAGAGCTCTGCTCTTCTGTTGTGTGTCTAACGGTTTGATATCATTGGTTCCTCACTTTTAGCATCGGTTTTTCTGGATGCATTACTTCAGTGTCATCTTGATCTTCTGTTCGTTGTCTTCTATGGAATTGGACCATGTGAGTACATCCGTGGTTATGCTGGGAGGAAATTTGTATTGTATTGGTTGGCAACACAAGTGGCAGAGAAAGAACAGGCTAGTGCTTTGCTAAAAAGTTTTTGAAATTGAGGAGGAAAGGGCAGACACATACAAGAGGGAGACAGGAAAAGGATACAGACACCTCAAATTTTATTGCTGATCACATGATCTAAATAATTAAAACAGTATCATCTTCTCCAGAGGGTGTGAGATAGAAATTTCAAAGCAATTTCTAAATTATTCAGCTAAAAATAGGATTCTAGGCATTGCCAGGTATGTTATAGTAATCATCTTCAATAACTTAACAAGTTAAGTTTGTGCCTACCAAAATGCTCCAGGTGGAAGTGCCCATAGTAGCCAAAAGGGCAGCTGGTTTTATAAACCACTGCCCCAGTACAAACTACCAGTGCAATATGGAACTGCACAGATCCACTGATACCACAAAAAGGACTCCAGCACATACAAGAGGAGCCTAAATTAACTGCTGGATTCCATTTCTGGAATCAAGGTCTTTCACCCTCATAGCAGAGGCCACCTATCAACAGGTCACCTACTCTGCCTGTCATCTCTGCCACTGCCATTGGGAGGAGCTTCAGCAGAAGCAAGGAAACAAACCTGGTGTGTGTTTGGCTTTGCTTTTTCAGCTGGAGCCACCATATCTGTGATGGTTGAAATCTTCAGCCAGTCATACAGACCATCAGCCTTTCTGATTGTTGGCTGCATCAACTGGATGGGACTGTTCATACTTGGGATGATTTTCCCAGTAATTGTTGTAAGTGACTCTCACAGGATCCCTCTTTCCAGGCTCATCTATTTCCAAATGCTGACAAGGGGCAAAATAATAGCAATAAATTGCAATGACATGCAAAGCTTAGTGCTCTGTTCAAACACCAAACCTGCTCAGAAATTCCCAGGCTTCTCAAGGAGCAGCAATGGGACTCAGGCCAGACATGGCCAGTGGAAACTCCTGGTTTGGTACCTGTCCTGGATTGTGTATTGATCATGCCTTTGAATTTGAACTTCTAATGCACAGGCTTGCACTAAAGGGCAGGGAAACAGAAATGAGTTTCTTATTTTCCTTACATTGTCTTGCATTTCTGCTTGCAGGATAACCTTGGACCCTTCTGCTTCCTTATCTTTTTGGGTATCCTTGCTTTATCAGCAATTTTCATCTACCTGTATCTTCCTGAGACTAAGGGAAAGTCAATCATGGAAATAAAAGCAGAATTCAACAAGCTGAACTTTGGGAAAAAAGAAATCTCTGTCACTGAAAATAACTTTCCTAAGGAACAGTTGTCTTGCACCAAGCTCTGAATGTTCAGAGAAAAAATTTGCATCTCTTAAAAAAGACAGGAAACAATGTTGCAATAGAACTAAAAAGGAAACATTAAAAACAGACAGCAAGCTCTTCTGTCTCTTTTTTTTTTTTCTTTTTTAAGATAGATATGAAACTCTTTATTCTAGAGTAACACTAAGTACTTCATAAGCAGGAACCTGCTAGCAAACAGCTCAGAGAAGAGTATCAGAAATACAAAAGAACAAGTGAAATATTTTAAGAAGACAAACCAAGGTAAAGAATGATTAAGAAAGCTGAATGACCAACAACCATGAGGCTGGGGAAACACAGAAATCCAAAGTATTTGGATGATAGGCACACAGAGGAAAAGCTAAATACACGGTTTAGGGTGACCCAAGCAGATACAGATTAAAAACGTAACCCCTCAAATTCATAAAACAGGTTTCAGCATGACAAAAGAAAAAAAGTATTGAAAGTGAAATTTGTTGCACAACAGTCCTGGAGATGTAATGGAAATTTCAGTGGCAAACATCCTGGTAACTCTAGGCAGGGAGAAGAACCTGCTAAACTGAGATATTCTTGCATGCAAAAGAAGTAAAATGGCTGCTATAAAATAAAGCAGACTCTGGAGAGCATCTCTGGTGTCTAAGGAACTGATTTTCAACCTGGTGCATCAGCTTCTGGGAATTACATCAGATGTTTTCACAGAAGAAAGTTTGTTTTGGAAGTGTTTTTCTTGTTATGTAAGCAAGCTGGGAATAACGACTGATTATTGTACCCAGCAGTAAAAATAGGTTGTGAAGTTCATTGGAAATAGTCTAAGTTTTTCCAAGTGACCAATAACAAGTATAGGATGACTTGTAACGAAACACTTTGGATCATGCCACTTGCTTTCCTCGAACCACTAAAGAAAAAATCAATATTACAAACTACATCTCTCCTTACAGATGGAGGTGTCACTTGGGTTTGTTTTTAACACTTTGGTTTAGGAAACATACCCTGAAAAGGCTTTTTGTAAACCAAATTTTATTTCTGGTTTTTTTAGGGTTTTCAGAGTGTATACAGGAAACACAATCCACAAACGTGGGCTGTAAATGAACACTGACAGAGTAATTTCATCTCCTGACTTTTTATTTGCTGACTCTTTACAGCAAGGGTGCTACAGTGACGGAACTAACTTAAAATCAGCATACACCACACAATCATCAAATGGATTGGGTTGGAAGGGACCTTAAAGATCATCTAGTTCCACCCCCCTGCCATGGGCAGGGATGCCACCATTCAGGTCAGGTTGCTCAGGGCCCAGTCAACCTGACCTTGAACACAATCAGCTTCAGCACACTCGTACAGAAATTTTCACCATTAAAAAGCATTTGCTTCAATTACACCATTCAATACAAGCATTTAGTGCAAGCTATGGAAAGCTCTCTGCTGCCTGGAGAAAATGGAGTGACTAGAAAAGCTCAACTCAGAAACTACTGGGCATAAAGACACATCACCTTTAACATGGAGAGATCTTCAAACCATTTATTTTATCCCCACCAGCACTTTCAACCTGCTTTCCACACAGATCTCAGTGTGAACACCCCCTACCAAATGCCATATGATCCCTCTACATCACTTCTCTCATGTAAGGCTCCTCTAGGCAGCAGTGAGAAGTGATCCCAGCCTTGCCACACACTCCCTCCACTCTGGATAAAAGCTGCTCATGTCAGAAAGCCTGTGGGTTTCCTATCTCTCAGGAGTTATGACTGTTATGGAACTATTTGCACAACAAAGGAGCGAGTTGAAAACAAGCCTTGTCTGAGCATGTCGAATCCATCACCACAGCGGAAAACCAAGACCCTGATTTTAAGGCATCTTTGTCATGACTTAGTCATGGTTCAGGAAAGGTCTGCACAACATGTGCCACTGCGGGTTTTTTGTTATGGTCTGTTCCACAGAGAGAGTTTCAGACCCCACAATTGAATCATTCATCCAATTTTTAAAAAATAATTATTAGACTTGCATAAAGAGGTGCATTACAACCTACACTCAGTCTCTGAAACACTTGCTGTTGCACTGGTTTCATGATTGGGCTGTGTCCGAATGCGAGGTGTGATTTTGGGTGCTTTGGTTTCCAGAGTGCAAAGGCCGAGTTCCTTTGCAGGGCAGTGCACTGGCTGTCAGTGTTAGCAGCCTGCAGATGGCACATGCAGCCTCACCTCTCCTGAGACACTCCCACTCCTCTCAATGCACCTGCTGCAGGTGTCACTATTTAGAGGCTCGTGAGGTACTTACTGGCACAGTGGGCTGAGCCAGTTTGTGGGTGAGTTAGAAATAAAACTGAGAATGAAGTGAGCTGAAAAGAAACCCGCTTGTGATCCAAAGATGCCTAAATTCGTTGTTAACACAAATATAAACAAGGATAAAGTTCCTGAATCTTTTGCAAGGGAGCGCACCCAACAATTATCAAAAGCATTGGGCAAACCAGCACAGGTAAGTCCATTTGCTGAAATGTTTTCCATCTTTAGTCAGCTGTGTCTATGCAACGAGCTCTTTCTGAGTGATAGCCTTGATAAATTAATACAGCTAATGACTCACCAGTATTTGCAGTCTTTTCTCTGGGAGAATAACAAATACTTGTTCACTGTAACTTAGTTTTATTGAGGTCTCAAAACCCTGGAGTATTCAAACTAGCTTTGTGCAGGATGATATTGCATGTAGCTATCTGTGTATGTGAGGGCATGGGATGTATGTGGGTACCTGTGAACACCTCTCAAGAATCTGGCTGGAATCTGGCTGACTGAAAAGCAAACCTCACCCTCCACTTCCTTGCTGAGTCCTGTTGAATAAGTGCCTGCTATTTGCCACCAAATTGCCTGTAACCTAGTGGTTACAGTTGGAATAAAAAAAATTTATTTATTCAGCTTGCTTGGACATCTGGCAAAAATATCTGTGTGTCATCCTGCTATTTGTAGTCAAAATACCAGAGTAAAAGCTGCCTGCTGGTTTCACTACCAAACTGGGGGGTTTTACCTGCCAAAACATACGGCAGTATACTACTGAGGTGAAGTCCTGAAATACTGGTATTGAGGGTCTTATAAGGATTTATAAGGTTATTATTTTCTTAATACTGACTGGTCACTAGTCACTGTCTCAGTTGCTTACACAAGATTGTTGAATATGAAAAACCCAAAAAAAGCTTCTCTGTGGAGCTGTAACCTTCACAACACGAGCTATACCTCAGTTGCTGTAGCAGCAGTGACTTTAGTGGATTGGCTATGGATCTGTAGCCACTTGTTTAAGCACCCTTTCTGCATATTCACGAGCCCATCTTCAGAAAATGTTTATTTTGCTTTGGGAGTGATGCTTTGAAACTGTAGAAAGAATGAAGTTTTAGTGCTTACAGAAAGGGCTCTGAGGGCTCCCCAGCAAACCTTTCTCTATGCACTGGGACACCTGAATACACTAAACTCTTATGTAAAATTGATGTGTTCTATCCCTCTTTTTTAAAAAAGCCAATTTTTATCAATCTAGCAAACAAGTACTTGCTGTTGGGGGGGCAAGGGGTGTGTCTTGCATAACAGCTTCTGAATATAAAGCTAGAGGCCAGGGCTGGGATGCAGCTGGAACAGGTTTGTGCAGCTGTGTGGAAGGGATATGTAATGGGACTTAGAGATATACAGGGAATAACAAAGAGATTTTTCTGAAGAGGACATACAAGCTCTTCGTGACAAAGGAGGCAATGGGAAAGGGAGAGTCTCTTAGCTGTAACACAGAAAGAAGGAAAGGATTAGGGTGGGCTGGAATGCAGAGCTTTCCTCTCACAGGAAACTGTACCATTTGGGAAAAATAAGGATTTTTAATCAAATTGGGTTTTTTCCTACTGGAAGAACTGTTCCAAATATTTTCAAACTGCTCTAAGAAGAAAATAATGCTGATTAATACTTTAACTTGATTTTTCTTTTAATAGTGATAACCTGCTTCCTTGGGTAGATGTTAAAGGCATGGATGTACCTACACTTGGCATAAAGCTGAGAGCACATGGTGTCCAGACAGGGGAGAACAGGGCCAAGCAAGTGGTACCTCAGCAGGATCTCCTTGGCTTATCCTGTACTGCTGTGGTCTGATGCACCTTACACCCAAACAAACTGTAAATGATGGCCAAGACTAATTACCCAGACAACTCCTGGTACTCAGGCTGGCTTGTTTTACCAAGAGGGTTAATGGCTGCTGAGTTCCAGCGATGCGCTGCTAATAAACGTGGGGAAGAACAGCACAGGGCCAGATGAGTGCCAGAGGAGCTGATCCCCAGATTCCCCAGGCTGTGGATCTGACACTGTGTGTTAGCAGCAGGGAAAATCGCCGGCCGGTCATTAATATTAACATAGATACTTTCTTCTGTTTTTCCTGATATCAAGAACAAAAGCAGGATTAGGCTGTATTTTGTTTAATGAGGGGGATGTTGATTTAGGCCTCTGCTGTGTCAGTTCACATTTACCTCAGCAGGGAAGACTGCAGCAGGAGCCAGTGAGGTGCAAAATCTCTCTGGAACGCAACGTGGCAGCAGTACCATTGCACATCCCCCTTGCCCCTGCCCTTCCCACACAGGGCAGGGAGAGTCTGCTGGCTTGGAAGAGGTGCTGGAGCTCCTGGAGCACCTGGACTAGGAATCCTAAAAACTGTAGTCTTTGTACTGGCCTCTGACACAGCAGTGGATATTTTGGAGTAGAATACAAATCTAGACGGTAAGATGTCAACAAATGAAAGCCTTGCATATGAAAAACATGAACTTCTTTTCACTGCAGTTTAGGTACATAAATGTCTTCCTGGATTTTCAAAACTTTTCTTAACATGGGAAAAAAATAACATTCATTTTCTTCTTCCAACAGTATCTAGCAATACAAATCTCTCCTGATCTTGTGATGTCCTTTGGTGGCTCCACAAACCCTTGTGCTATGTGCTTTCTCTACAGCATTGGAAAGATAGGGGAGCAGGAGAACAAGGTCTACTCCAAACTGCTTTGTGACCTGCTGAACAAACAGCTGAAAATACCATCTGACAGGTGAGCTCATACAGCAACTTGTCTGACATGACTTTCCACAGATTGTTAAAACTATTCATCCCAGGCTGGTCCTTTGGGGTTCTCAATGTGCTGATTGAAGAGGTTAAATGCCAAGTAAATTGAGCAACTCCCCAGCTAAAAAGAAAAAAGGAGCCACTGCATGAGCTGCAATGCTGATGTCCAAAAGCTGCAGAATTCCTTGGTTAAAATGGTGTAGGTTCAGGCACTGTATGTACCCACAGAGATCATGTGCATAAGACCAGGTACAGACACAATAGTTTGATCACTAGGAACTCCAGAATGCAAGCACATGAGGCACTAAATGGGGCAGGAGGGGGGGAGTGTAAGGCCTGAGAAGGATAAGGCCCTGGGGGAGAGTCTGCATGTGGCTGTGTCCTGGTGCAGGAGCACCCTGACCAGCCTGCAGCACTCTGCTCCCAGCTGTTAACAGTGCCTGTCTTCCCTTCCAGAATCTACATCAGCTTCTTTGACATTGGTCCTGGCAATGTAGGCTGGAATAACACCACCTTTGCCTGAGGTGTCCTGTGGAAATCACAGCTTATTCCTGAATCCTCACCGTGGTTTGAGAACTGCAGTTCTAGTCCCCTTCTGGCATCTGCCAGATGCAAAAGGCATTGGTATCTCAGTTGCTGCTACTCACTGCTGTTCAACATCTTGCCTTCTGCTTAAATAAAAATGCAGCAGAAACCTTGTGACTGGGACTTTCTTGTTACTCTGGGAAGACCTGTAGTTGAGATGGAGGGTACCTGCTCAAAATACTCTTTAACAGAAGCTTTTCTTCCAAAACAAAGTTTAGTCATCTATGAAAATGAACACTCCTTTTGTCTTTGTCCTGTCCATGCTCAACAGCCAAATTTCAAGAAGAGATAAATGTATCTTGACCTGGTTTCAAGATATATTTAAGTTAATAGATGTGGCTACAAATGTTGCACATGGACCTCCCTTCAAAAGGAGCAAAGAAATTATTACCTCTTATTTAAAAGAGATGGATTGCAGCCCAGGTCCTCTTTAGGCCTAGCACTACAGGGGTATCTAGCTGAGTAGCAGAAAAACTTGTGCTGTGAGTCTCCCAGGGCTCAGCATAGGCAGAGGGAGCGAGTGGAAAAAACCACTGCTCGCTGCTGTGCCCTCCCCTTTTCATCCACTGAACAATTTGTAGTGACAGCGAAGATTAGAGCACAGCTCAGAATGAGGCAGAGGCACAGCAAGCCACAGTAAGCCATTCCTAGGGACTGAAGTGGTGAATTAATTATGAAAGGAAGATTTGCATACAAATATTTATTATTTAAGCCCTTGGTCAGATAAGATCATTTGCTTCCAAAGTAAAATAAAAGATTGAGTAGAGATGTTTCCTGATAATCTATAGTTAAGTGTATTGTGAGTTTTTTCTGGAAGAGCAAACCTTATCACACCCCTGTCCTGAACTCTATTGTTAACATCTCATTGTGTCCCTACCAAAGCTTTGCTTTGCAGTCACAGACTTTAAATACAGACCTGCACCTCAAACAACAAAAATGCTTTGTTGGGATAACAGATGGAAGCTGCTTTGGTGAAAGCTGCTTTCTTAGTCAGGGAGGCAAAAGAGAACGAAATTGCAGATGTCTCTCCATTGTGTGGCAGCATAGCCGGGGCCTGCCACTCTGGGCCTGCCAGGCCACAGGGCAAGCACACCAGGGGTGACAATGCTCTCAAGATTTTCTCCCTGCACAGACAGAATTCCCACCCCACCTCCATGCAACAAATCTGGGAGGCAGGAAGGTGAGAGGAGTAAGTGGGACTATGCAGTGGCAGGGAGCTGAGGACATCAAAGGGAGGAAACTTAATCAGTTCTTAGTCGCTGTTCCTAAGCACTGTTAATCACTGCTCCAGTTCTCAGCATTCTAACCTGTGTCACTCCAATGCATTCTCGTATGACACCATCCCTTACTCCTCATTCAGAGTGTTCACATATGTAACATGTACATCTGGGCAAGCTTTCCAGCAGCAGCAGTGCACGATTGCTGCGTGTGAAACGTCTGGGTGGAGAGGGCTCCGGGGCCTGATCCTCTTTAGCCTTCCTGTGAGTCATTTCGGGCAGCAGAGCAGCGCTGCCGCCGTCGGGGCAGGCGAGAGTCAGGGTGGGAAACCGTGCCCTGGCAGCCTACGTGCATCATATCACACAGCCCCGCATACGGCTCGGCACTGCTGCCTCTCACCTCCCAACAGGCACGCACCAGCGCATTCCTAAGCCAAACAAAATTCACTTCTGCCTTTTTCCAGTAGAAAAATATGATGTGAAAATGGGGACGCTGAGGAGCTATAGGCAATTTTTAATTTGACTGAAATAGAGAATAATTAATATGGCAGCAAGGCAGAAGTTTCTGCTTACACCGAGTTAAAGCTGTACACACTGTTAAAGGAAAACCGCTACAACTGTCACTTTATTTTGCAAAAGAAAAAAAATTCTCGGAGCCAGGGCAAGTATCCCTTTTTGCAACTGCCAGGCTGAAGCCTATATCCCTCTCTGGCGCTGATCCCGCAGAAACCAGTGGGAGTGCTACGGTGGTAGTATCACATGTGCTGATACCAGGTTACGTAGGAGCTGCCCAGCGCGCCCAGACTCCGTTCCAGAAAGGAACCTGCAATAAACCCTCTAAAAATGTTCAGTGGCAGTAACACAGCCAAGGAATAACGGCGGAGCGGGGGAGACCTCTGGGAGGGGTCTGCACGGCGCACCGGGGCTGCAGACCGCGGAGCCGGTGTGTGTGTGCGTGCGTCCCCGCCCCGCTCCCTCCCCTCCCTGCCGGGCGGGGCCGCTTTACGTCCGGGGCGGCCCCGCGCACTAAAAGCGCCGCTGACGCCTCCCCGCTCCACTGTGCTGGTCCCGCCGCTCGGTTACGCTTCCATCGCCGGCCCCGCCGCCCCCGCCAGCCGCCACCATGCCCATGTTCGCCATCTACACCAATGTCTGCAAGGACGCCGTGCCCGACAACCTGTTAGGCGACCTCACCCAGCAGCTGGCCAAGGCCACTGGCAAGCCGGCGCAGGTGAGGGCGGGCGGCGGGGCCGGCCCGCGCCGGGAGTGGGGCCAGCACGTGCGCGGCGGAGGCTCGGGAGGGGCGGCCCTGGGGCATCTCCGCTCCCTCGGCCCCTGGGGCGGGCGGGCCGCGGCCGCCGAGGCGGCAGCTGCGGCACAGCACGGCGGCGGCCCCGCTGCCCCGGAGGAAGGAGCTTGTGCCCGTTCCCCCCCGCGGGCGCCGCGTCTCCCGATGCCCGGCCCCTGCCTGGAGCAGCAGCCGGGCCTGCCAGGAGCGCGTTGCTCACGTAGCCGGGGATGTGCTGCGCCTGTGCTGGCGGTCGCGATTCGAGCAGCGGAGCTGCGCAGTGGCACGGACCCACTCGGGCAGAGGCTGGGATAGACCCAGCGCGCCGGGCAGCTCGGTTGGTTCGGTTCAGCCATCCGACACGGCCCCTCTTGGGCCAGAGCGCAGCAGCTCCAGGAGCCGGAGCCCGATGAGAAGGAATCGCTGCCCGGCTCTCCGGCAGGCCCGGCTTCTCGGCCCGTGATTTGGGGATGTGAGCTCTGGCACGCAGGCACAGGTTTTGGCCTTTATCTCGCTCCGCCCCGCGCGGTGGCGAGGCTGTGGCGGGCAGGAGTGCCCGCCTCGCCGGCGGCTTTGTGCACACATAACCGCCTTCCTAACGCTGAGAGCCCGGCCGAGGGTCCCCGCAGCCCCCAGGGCCGTGCCCCCCGTGGGGGCTGCCGGGCCTGGGCCTCCCCTGGGCCCGGGAAGTGCACAGATTCCAGCACTGCAGAGACCCCAATACAACTGCCCTCTTTAGAGCTGGTACCTAAAGCAAATTTTCTTCAGGAGAGAGCAGTTCAGACAGCGTGTAACGGAGTGTTTCCCTCCCACAGTACATAGCTGTGCACATCATACCTGACCAGATGATGTCCTTTGGGGGCTCCACTGATCCCTGTGCGCTCTGCAGCCTCTACAGCATCGGCAAAATCGGGGGGCAGCAGAACAAGACTTACACCAAGATGCTGTGTGATCTGATCTCGAAGCACTTGCACGTATCTGCAGACAGGTAAGGCTGGGACACAGTTTATCCATATTTATCTGGCTTTCTGAAACTGCTTTGAAAAGTCTATTTTAAAAGCCAGGAATAAGTCCATGTGTTTTGGAAAATACCAAGTGATTGCTTGCAGCACTTTCACATCCACGTAAGAATTTGCTGTCTGCCTCTTTCCCTGGAGAGTCCTCTGTTCAATGGCTTTCTGCTCTGACAGTAGGGAAAAACACCAGAGCACTGATAAGTTGCCCAGCGTGTCTTTTGCCTCTCAGGTGTGATGTCTTGTCCTCTGGGGAAGCAAGGCTGAAAATACGAGCAAGGAGCAGTGACAGGCTGGAGCTGAGAGACAAAAGTAGAAGCCAGCAGGCTGTGAACAGCTCCCTTGCAGGCTGCAGAGTTTGGGAGAGTGTCTGTGCAGCTGGGAGGGGTGGAAAGAAACCGGTGCCATGAGAGTTGGACACACAGAGAGCCCTGCCTGAGGGGCTGCTTAACTCTCCAAGGCTGCCAGTCTGTGTGACATGTGTGAGGGACTGCAGTGCTCAGAAACAAAAGGGCTGATCTCTCTTGACAGGCTGCTAAACAAAAGCTGTCTGGTGTCTGGACAGTCCTTGACTGCAGAAGAATTTGTATTAAAAAAAAAAAAAAAGAGAGAGAAAGTACAGTTTTGAGAACTGAAAAACACTGACTGTTTGGAGGCTCCACCAGATTTTTGGTAAAGATGAAGCTTGATGTTTTTTCAAGCAGAAGAATGG
Organism: Phylloscopus whistleri; assembly: GCA_017589585.1. NCBI lineage: Eukaryota > Metazoa > Chordata > Aves > Passeriformes > Phylloscopidae > Phylloscopus > Phylloscopus whistleri. Next base: position 7,141,197 of record JADMLD010001548.1, on the reverse strand, counting down.
GAAGCACTGTCCCCTGCTGTGTTGTCCCAACTTATATAAATGAGTTAATAAGGCTGTTGTTATTTCTTCCTGTACCTCTTCTGCAGGGTCTACATCAACTACTTCGACATGAATGCTGCCAACGTGGGCTGGAACGGTTCCACCTTTGCATAGAGCTCTCCCATCTGTCTGAAGAGGCTGTTCCTGGACCTCCCCTCACCCTGCCCTGTAGCAGAGACCACTGCACAAATGGCCCCTTGTTGCACTTTGTGCACTCTCACAGATTGATGGCTCCTTGCTAGTGTGTTTAAATATTGCTGCTTCAACATTCCTCTGTTTTCTCTGTGTAGAAAACAAATAAAGATTTAGAAGTAAGCTGCGTGGTGTAGGCTTTGGCAGGTTGGGGATGGAGTTGGGCAATTGCTAACATGTCTGTTTCACTCTGATCCTAAAGCAAACAAAACAAATATTTTGGGTTTGCCAGTGTTTCTTAGACACAGCATTTCACACTATGGGGGTGGTGCCTGGGACTGGTTCCTGATGGCACTCCAGTGATTTTTACCTTGCTGTAGGTGTGTTCAGGGCTGCTTGTTGCTCTGAGGTTTGTTTTTGGATTGCGTCTGCTATTGCTGCAGTCCTTGGACCAGCCCTGTGCCTTCTGCTTCAGGGCAGCTTTCCTCTGAGGATGTGCCACCTGTGTGCAGCCAAACGAGCAAGGAAGGAGTGTTTTGCTCGCTGAGGGGAGATGCTGTTATCCACATTGCTTACATTGCCTGCTCCAGACAGTGGGGATGGTCCTCAGTGCTGTGGAAGCTCTGCAGGGGCCTGCACCACTGTGGGGAGCTTCAGTGTGCTGTGCCAGCCCTTCCCACACTGGTGCTGTGCCCTGTGCCAGCCTGTCCCGAAGGGATGCTGTGCTTTGCCAGCCTGTACCTCACTGGTGCTGTGCCCTTTTCCAGCCTGTTCCACACTGGTCCTGTGCCCTCTCACAGCGTGTCCTGAAGGGATGTTGTGCTTTGCCAGCCTGTCCCTCGCTGGTGCTGTGCTATGCCAGCCTGTCCGGCACTGATGCTGTGTGTGATAAATGCCAATCACTCATTTTTAGAAATTTATGAAAATTTAATAAAGAATAAAATTGGTTACAAAAAGAAAATTAATACAAATAAAAGTTTAAAAAGTTCTAGAGACAGGACAAATAAGGAGACAATAAAAGGGGCAAAGAAAATAGGTAAGCAATGTCCTTTCTCCTGACTCCATGTCAGGTCAGAGAAAGGCAATCTTTGGTCGAAAACTGCTCCTTTTTGAGGACTGAAACCTCATAATTATGCATGCTTTATCAACAAACTTGTTTTTCAAGAGTCTTTGGCTTAAGCCTTTTGGCGACATAGGATCGTGCTTTTGTTAATTGGGAGCATCTGCGTTCTGAGAGATGCATTCTTTTGTCTGAAGAGGGAGAGGGGGGTTTTTATCTCCTGTAAAACATTCACCTGGAATAGCCCCTCTCCCTTAAGCTAAGAAAAAAAACCTTACACACAGATTTTTACTAAAACTTAATGTTAAAAACTACATTTACTATTTGTTTCAAATGTTAATATTGCATAACTTTTCTAACTAGCATATTACATATAGTAAATATCTGTGTAGATCCAAAACACCCAATATGCCTTTTTCACATGTGCTAGCCTGTCCCTGGCTGGTGCTGTGCTGTGCCAGCCTGTCGCTGGCTGGTGCTGCGCCCTCTCCAGAGTGTCCCACACGGATGCTGTGCCAGCCTGTCGCTGGCTGGTGCTGCGCCCTCTCCAGAGTGTCCCACACGGATGCTGTGCCAGCCTGTCGCTGGCTGGTGCTGCGCCCTCTCCAGAGTGTCCCACACGGATGCTGTGCCAGCCTGTTGGTGGCTGGTGCTGCGCCCTCTCCAGAGTGTCCCACACGGATGCTGTGCCAGCCTGTTGGTGGCTGGTGCTGCGCCCTCTCCAGAGTGTCCCACACGGATGCTGTGCCAGCCTGTTGGTGGCTGGTGCTGCGCCCTCTCCAGAGTGTCCCACACGGATGCTGTGCCAGTCTGTCGCTGGCTGCTGCTGTGCCCTGAGCCGCCCTGAGGCCCCCGTGGCTGCGGTCCCCGTCCCTCCCCTCAGCGCTTTCCCGCCCTCCCCTCAGGGTCTCTGCGGGGCGCGCGCGCGGCAACGCCCCCACCTCCCACCCCCGGCCGGCAGGGGGCGCGCTCGCCCCGCGCCTTCTGGAGGCTTCCGCCGCGGCCTCGCGGGGCGCGGTGACGTCACTGTGTGCGCCGGCGCGGCGTGGCCATGGCGCTGTTCTGCATCCGCAGGTACCGCGGGCACGGCCCCGCTCCCGCTCCCTGTCCCGCTCCTGTTCTCCTCCTGCACCCGGACCCTGCCCTTGTCCCGGGCGCTGCCTAGGGCCGGGGCTGTCTGTCCGGAGCTCTGTGCGGGCGGGCCTGAGGGGGTTTGTCTGGGCTGTTTCAGGTACGGCGAGGAGGACGAGCAGCAGGAGGATGCAGAGGTGGAGGAGCGGGCGCGGGTGCTGCTGGAGCGGCTGCAGCAGCAGGCGAGGGCTCGGCAGCTGAAGAAGCAGCGAGAGGCGCAGGCCCAGGAAGGGGAAGGGCCGGGGGGCGCGGGGCTGAGCCCCGGGGGAGAGCCCGGCGAAGGAAAGGGAAAGAGGGAGAGGGAGAGTGAGGAGCAGCCCAGTGCCCACAGACAGAAGAAGCTAAAGGCAAAACAACGGCCACGCAGCCCTTCGGAAGAAAGGGCCGGTACTGAGGAGGCAGCAGGTGGCAGCAGCCCCACAAAGAAGAAAGCAAGTAGAAAAAAATCGAAAGCGCAGCGAGAGAGGACTGAAGCAGGTAAAGTGAGGCTGTAGGGTTTCAGTTCATTGTGGTTGACAATTTCCACAGGAAAGTGGACACAAGTTGCTCTTTGAGTACTTTGCCCAGTTTACCTGATTTTGTTTTCATCTCCTTAATAAGTTCCCAATTTCTTTTTTAAGGGAAGGCTTTGTATTGCAAACTTTGAATATCGGCTTAGTGTCAGGGGAGGAGGGAGGCATGTCACATCACCTCAGTCTTGTTGTGTCTATACCAACAAAGAAATGTTTGACTTCTGCACTTGGATTTAGAAAAAAAGAGCTTGCAAGTTGTTGCTTAAGTCCTGTGTTGTAATATTGCCAAACCCCTTTTCTGTGGCATGCTCTGACCTGTAGCTCTGTATTGCTGTTATTCCAGATCCTGAAGAAGACATCAAACAACAGGAAAACAGGAACAACTTCAAAAACAAGTCTAAGAAAAGGAAGAAGACAGATGAGGAAACACAAGGAGATGAAAAAGAGAAGAAAAAGAGCAGTGAAAAAGCTGAAGGAAATGAAACTGCAAAGGAGGAGCTGCCCTTAGTAGCCTCAGGGGAAGAAGCAAGTTTTCCACCCTCCAGTATGATTCTCGGAGACTATGACGCAAAGCCAGTGCAGAAGGTAACCAGCTTGACTGAGCTTTGGTGATGGTTAGGAAAAGAATGCTTCTTACAAGTTTATTTCATGTGTGGTATTGCCATATTCTCCTTTGCCTCACCTCAGGTCCAGCCCTTCTTACCACAGTGGCTTGCTCAGCCCAAACGGGTGCAGAAACGCATCAAAGATAATCTGTGTCCCATCACAGACGTCCCAGGAATCCACCCCAGGCTGCTGAAAAAGCTGCAAGTGAATGGAATAGACTCCTTTTTTCCAGGTGCCTTGATAGTGCTTTTGTTTCTTTCTAAAGGGACTTCAAGAGTTCCTGCAGCCTGCTGCTGTATATTTTATTTAGGCAGTGAAGTAAAATACAGGAAAAAAATTTAATGCATGGAAGTGATTGTAGCAAATTTAACCCTTCTTTCTCAAAACTCTGTCTAGGCTGAGTAAAAGTCTGTTACCTACTCAAAAATAGAGCTTGGAGTAATGGCTCAGAGCTGCCCAAAGAGGGAAGTCTTACTTGTGTCCTCACAGTTTTTTTTCCTTGTGGAAGCTTGTGCTTTAGCTTCTTACCTTCCACCAGCTGCTGCTGATCAGAGCTTTCTGGGAACTCACTCGGCTCATTAAAGCACCAGAAAAAACATCCAAACAAACAACAAAAAAGAAATCTGTTTGTTTTCTGTTATTTTGCCAGTTTTGCAAACAAGTACCATAAATGCCAGCTCTTAAATAAGAAGAGAGGACAGCTGGATGCAAGGACAGGGATGGAGGGTGACCTTAGCCCAGCTGAGCCTGGACACTTAGGCTGTGTCACAGGCCTGTCAGGGTTGTGTTGGGAGGCCAGCACACATTTTCTCATTTCAGAAACGCTTTTATATAACATTGTCAGTTGTTGGTGAGTTCCTGAAGCATGCAGTCTGTGTTTATTTCTGGTTTTGCTCAGTCCAGGCAGAGGTGATCCCTGCCATTCTCCAGAGTGCCTGCAATGGGTACCTGACGGGGCGGGGCGGGTACCGCCCCAAGGACATCTGTGTCTCAGCACCCACGGGCAGTGGGAAGACCCTGTCTTTTGTCATCCCCATTGTACAGGTGAGTTCATCCTCAGGGAAGTATTTCCAGGGGAAATGCTGGCCTTGATTTTGTTCGAGCAAAACCTGAACTTAAAAGTAGGTCGAGAAGCCAAGGAATTTGTGGACATAAGGTGGCAGATTTTCAGCTCTGAGCTGTCAGAGGGAGCTTCTTGTCAGCATCCCACTCCTTTTCTCAGACAGCAGGCACAGCATGAGGAGTTGGGAGGGTGGAGGGAGAAAAATGGAAGCATAAAACTGTGAGAATGTGTCAAGCCCATCTTCTCTCGCTAAGTTGGGCTCAAGAACCCTGTTCTCCCCTGTTCTTTCAGGGACTGACTTGGCCTTTATTTTGGCAGGTTCTGTTAGATCGAGTGGTTTGCCACGTACGAGCTCTGGTTGTTCTGCCCACCAAAGAACTGGCACAACAGGTATGTGGCTCCTCAGCATCTCTGAGCAGAGCTGGGCTGAGGGACAGGCTGGTGCAGCCAGTACTTTGGCTCTTCTGTGGAGCAGGCTGAGGACCTGCCAGTGGGTTTGATGCTGTTCATGTAATTTTGGTGCTGTTCGTGTAATTTACTGCAGCTGATTCTGTGGCAGCTGACAAAGCCCATCTCTTTGCAGGTGAGTAAAGTGTTCAACATTTACACCAACGGGACAGGTCTGAAGGTCGCTTTAATTACTGGCCAGAAGTCTTTTGCAAAGGAGCAGGAGATGCTTGTCCAGAAAAAGTAGGTGAAAAGGTATTTTGACAAGGTTTATAGAGATTGCAGGCTAATAAATCTCATTAAGGTGGGGTCAAGATACAGACTACAGCACAGCATCATGCTATCATGATTTTGGATAATGGGTTTATATGCTGGACTCTGGTGGTTCTTTGTCACAGTGCCTGTTACTACCCCTGGTTTGTGATTGTAATGTTTTACTAGATTTTTGGAGTTCTTCACCAGCAAATGTTCAGAATGTGAATGTTTACCTTGTTCCCATGGGTGCTAATGACTCTGTGGGAAATTTTGCTGCAATTAAACTTTTTTGAAGAGCGATGAAGAATGGCACTTTCTGTTTCAAATAAGGCAGCACAGTGGAGACAGGTGCTTGGTGTCCACCACTGCCCCTGCATGCTCTCCAGTGTCAAGTCCATGTGTGAATTTTGTTATTCCTGAGTTAATTGAGTGGTAGGAAAACCTTAAGGTCTGCTTCTTAAGGTTCCTGTTACAGGCTTTATTGTGAAGAGAGAGACTTACTGATGGGCTGCTTGTCCTTTCAGAGTGACAGGCTACTGCAGCCTGGCTGACATTGTCGTGGCCACACCAGGGAGGCTGACAGATCACATTAACCAGACCCCGGGCTTCAGCCTGACACAACTTCGCTTCCTGGTGAGTCACCTGCACAGCTCTCCCATCTGAGAGCAGTGTCTGCTACAGCAGTAATTCCTGCTTGCTTCTTGTGTGGAACATAAATACCTCCCTGTTGGAACTGTTGTGTGGGCCTGTCTGCACTCCAGATTGTGGAGGGAGCAGTCACAAGATGAGATGTTTGATTCCAACTCGTGACACCCAAGCATCCACCCACTTCCCCTTCTCCCTTAGGCTCTTGCAAACTCGGAGTAAGGATGGGCAAGGAAAGCAATTCTGTTGACTAGAAGCTTCCATTATCTTACCTTCTGGCTCACTGGTTACAGATAGAAAGGAAAATAAAAGCTCCCAGTATTTGACAAGTGGTGGTTTTCATCCTTGTGAATTCAGATCGTGGATGAAGCCTGACCGTATGATTGATGACATGCACCAGAACTGTCTGAACCAAATTGTCAAAGCTGCATTCCAAGGACAAAATGACCCTGGCTCCAACATGCTTTTTCAGAGGACCAAACCAGGGCCTGTAACAGCAGCCAGGTAAGTTGCAGAGTGCATTTCTTTGAACTGGAAGTATGGACACCAGCACCTGGATATCACTGCCCTGCTCCACTGTACACTGCCACACAGACTCCCAAAGCTTGATTCCTCTGAGAAATGTCTACCAAAACAAGGCAGTGAACAGCTGATGCCAGAGGATGTCCTTCAGGCCAAGTATTGTATTTTCCAGGTGTTCCATGTCTAGACTAAAGGAGCATCAAAAGAATGCACAAATACTGCAAATCTGTGATCCATTTGCACAGTCACTATAGTGGTGCCTTCTGGCAAAGCTGAGTAATGGATTTGGAGGAAAACTCTTGGAATTAACAACCTGCAGCAGCTGGTTTTGTGCAGCAGTGGCAGAGATGTGTCAGAAACTGAGATGAATGGCCAAGGAAGGACATGACTAGAGTGAGGACATGGGTAACAGGGTGCAGGGACTTGTGCAGGGGTAATGGATTGGGGTTGTGCACTTGACTGGGAATGCTCATCAGTTCTGTCTGTGAACACCACCATAAAACAAGGGTGGAAAAGAACCTACAGGAAAGGCCCAGGGCAGGAAAAGAGCACCAAAGAGCATTCATTGCTTCCCTTATATCATGTGATGGCACTTGGGGTGAAACTCCTTTGCCCCATCCTCAAAGCCCAGTTTCTGTGTGCTGTTTCTTCCAGTTCCTGCTCTCCTCAGATACCCTTACAGAAGCTGCTGTTTTCAGCCACACTGACCCAGGACCCAGAGAAATTGCAGCAGCTGGATTTATTCCAGCCTCGTCTCTTCACGTCTGTGTATTCTGAGAAAAATAGAGATGGAGCAGAAACTGAGCAAGATACTAATGATAAATACACACTCCCTGAGGGGCTATCGGTATGATGTGAATTCTTTTGAAGAAATTACACTTGAAGATTTGTTTAATTCTGGATTATCTAGTTGTGGTTTTACCCTAAAACAAGTTATGTCTTCCCTGTGTTTCCTTGTATATATGGCCCAGAGAGCTGTACCTTTGCACATCTGTTTTCTCATTGCTTAATGTTAATTTGGCTAAGGCTTGATTATTTTTTAAATTAATCTCTCTTCATGTGGAATTAAGTTTAGCAGCAATGGGGAGTGCAGCTAGGAAGTCATAATAACGTAGTAGCACCTATCAATTGTCCATAATGTCTAACATTCATTTCAAGACAAGTATATACAGGCCAGCCTGTAGGCAGCAAGGCAGTGCATGTTGTTACTTGCTGTGGTGGTGTAAGAGCATTAGAACAACTCAGGTCTCCTGTTCTCCACTCATGCATTATGGGCTCTGGTTTTGCTGCTATTAGTCAGCTGTAAAACATCCAAACCTGTGTAGGTCATGGACAGGTAGTGGGTTCAGGGAAGATGGTGTTGGCAAGAAGTAATTCTTCTCTCTGAACTCCTTCCCTGTTGACTGCAGCAATGTTATGTGCCTTGTGACCTGAATTCCAAGCCTTTGCTCCTCTTGTATTTCATGCTGAAAATGAAATTCACCCGCGTGTTGTGCTTTACCAACTCCAGGGAGGCCTCTCACAGGTAACGTTAATGAGATCACTGTCCTGAGTATCTGTCAAGGGATCTTACAGAGGTAAGCAAGTGACAGTTTCTCTCCTGTTTACCTGCAGGTTGTTCCTGCTGGTTCAAGCCTTTGGTGGAGTCACGGTGGCAGAGTTTTCTTCTCGGTTACCTCCAAATGAGAGAAAGAGAACCATGAAGGAGTTTGAACAAGGAAAAATACAACTGTGAGCATCTTAAACTAGTTTCCTGTATGTTTTCCAGCACAGGCTGTTTCCAGTGTAAAAAGCTGAACAGAACAATTGTAACAGAGCAGTTACATGGGGGTCTTCTAAAACAGAGCATGCAAGAGTCTGTTGCAGAATGGGTGTGAGACTTAGACTTGTGACTTTGAGTTGTTTGTCCTTCATGTAACTCAGCCTGTTGTGATCTAGCTGCAGTCTGAATTTCTATGTGTTGTTTTATAACAAGCAGTAAATACAAATGCATGTTCATAGAGTTGCCCAAAACACAGGTTTGCAGATCTGGAGTTTAATTTGGAGTTTCCACACTCCACAAATAGAGTTTGTGCTGGGCATTTGGTACTTGTAGGGCAGAAATGGATGTTGGTGCAGAAACTGTATATAGTGTTAGAGCTTCCTGCCAAAGCAATCCCTGCTCAGACTGGCATACAGATCTACTTCTGTCCATGTGTTTGATCTGCATTGTGGTTTTGGTAGTTATATGAGATTGTATCTGTGGAATGTCTCTAGGGAAAAGGTAAATACTCATTTTCTGGGTGTACTTTTTATCCAAATCTGGTGTATAAATTCCTCCTTGACTACTGGAATTTCTCACCTCACTATTTGTGTGTTCCATGCTTGTATGAAAAGTTCAGATTCCTTAGACATTTGTAAGCTCCAGTCAGCTGGGAGGTGTCTGGCAGAACCTGGAAACACCCAGTAACTTTTCATGCTCAACAGAGGCTGACAAGCCTGTAGTGATGCTTGGAGGTCTGTGGGCAGCTGATAAAGCCAGTAGCAATAAGGAGTGACTTGCAGTGCTGCTGCCAGGCTTAGAGGCAGAGGCTGACTGTCCAGTTTGAACATAGATTAGCAAGAGTTGTTCTGTGTTCACTTGTGTTTTGTGTGTGTAGTGCCTGAGATATTACCTGAAAATGACTATATATACATTTCCAAACAGGTTAATCAGCACAGATGCCACAGCCCGAGGGATTGATGTTAAAGGAGTGAATTATGTGATCAATTATGATGCACCACAGTTCATCAGGACCTACATTCACCGGTAAGACAACAGGAGCAAAAGGAAGATATCTGAGCTTGGTTTGCTTTGAAATATTTAGCAAAGATGACATGCACTTAAAAGAGCTTTTAGCTTTTCTTTTTACTTTAATGTGCAAATAGCTTTCTAGCAAAAATTAAGCCTGGCATTGCTTGGAGTCAGATTTTCATAAAACTGGAGAATTTCAGCTTCAGAATCTTGGGGTTGATAATGGCAGTGACTATGGGGCTAAACTGACTTGAAGCTGCTTTCTTTGTTTTCAGGGTTGGAAGAACAGCTCGTGCAGGAGAAGCAGGTGTTGCTTTCAGCTTGGTCCTTAGAATTCAGGTGTGTCTTTGGTGTGGCATTCATTTGATAAGGATGCATGCAGGGCCATAAGGATCATAAAGCTGGTACCACTTCCCTCCTTTTCCAGTCAGCTGAGCCTTGTGCTTGGAAACTTCAGTCACTTCCAGACTAAGCAGCATGTTCCCAGCTGTGCTGGTTTGCTGGCTGGCAGGCAGGGGGGTGTCTCACCTGCAGTGTGTTTGCTGCAGGAGCGGCGGTTCCTGCGGATGCTGAGGGACGCTGGCATCCGGGACATAAAGAAGCACCCAGTGAAGGGCAATGCACTGAAGCCATTGGTGCAGCAATATGAGGGAGCTCTGTGTAAGCTCGAGAGGACAGTCAAGGTAATGGAAATGGGGGAGAAAATAAACTGTGCAAGTTGCAGTTTGATTTTTTTTGTTGCAATTCGTGCTTAGCACAAGTATTAGTGTCCAGGATCCTTTCCTTTGTCTGAGGCAGTACCAGGTCAGTGTGAGGGCAGTTTTTGTGGGTGCATCCTTATGGAATACTCCAAAAGGGTGGGGAGGGGACAAAGAGGTTTTCTGTCAAAGTTAGGCAGCGTTCCTGGAGGGGTTTAAAAGATGTGTAAATGTGGCACCTGGGGATGTGATTTAGTGGTAGGTTTGGCAGTGCCAGGTAAGTGGTTGGATTCGATGGTCTTAAGGGTCTTTTGCAACCAAAACAATTCTGAGTTTTGGTGGGATTCTGCCCTTCTCTTTACCTCTGTAGCTGGGATTTTGACAGCTACCCAGAGGACTGCAAGCAAAATGCAGAGATTAAATCTTTTGTCCTTACAGAGTTTAAGAGTGTAATGGACAGCCATCTGCAGGCCCTTTTTTATACACCAGTGTGAAGTTGAGAGCTTTGAGACAAAAGCAGGGTAGCATTTACCTTGCCAGGTGGGTGGACTAAGGATCCTCAGTAGACTTTGTGGTGCATGATTTGGGCAAGTGTTCTGCTCCCTAATCTGAGGACTCATAAATACCCAGCCCTGAAAAGTTATGATTTTGAGTTGTAGACTAGGAATGTTTGAGAACTGAGACAGAAAGGATTATTACATTGTCCTATTCCTCCCTGAAGCCCCTTCTGTGTGACTCTGAGACAGAGGCATCTTCAGTCACCCTCTCCACTTTAATTTTGAACAGAACGAGCGAGCACAGAAACGAGCGTGAAGGAGTGGGAGCTGAGATGGCTGATGTGGCACTGACCAGGCCATGGACTGTTCCCCAGCACAGCAACACTGAGTCATGGTCCCTCAGTGGTTGGTTCCTCAACCTTATCATATCTGAAGCCAGCTATTACAGGCCTTATTCCTCTTTCAAGGACGCCATGGACAGAGTTCAGTTACTGGTTTAAAAAAAAAAAAAAGATCAATTTTGAGGTACAGGTTGTCTTGAAGAGGACTTTGCATTGTATCCTGCTGGCACACGTAGAATTACCACCAGCTCTTGAGCGTGGCCTGATGGAACTGCTGTCCTGCAATGGTGAGGGCTGGGCCCTCCCTTCTGCTCTGGGGCCATGGTTCTGTCTGTCTGCAAATGCATCAACATCTGTGCAGAAATGTGTTTGAAGAGCTGCTCTAGGCTGCAATGATTCCAACTTTTAAGTAAATATTAAATAATATTAAATAAATATTATACGTATTTTTAAAACAGCGTCTAGTAAAGATTCCTGGGCTTGGGAATTGGACTTGATGATCCTTGTGGGTCCCTTCCCACTCAGGATATTTTATGATAGGGATGGAGATACTGTTAAAGGGACTTTTCACTGTTCAAGGCACTGTCTTGTGCCTTGTCCTTTTCTTACCTGTTATTTCCCTCCAGTGTTCTGTACCAGCAGGTATTATTAAGTGTAGATTGCTGTTAATGCAGACTGAAATGTCTGATGTCTAATATGAATGTCCTGGAGCCAGCTGGTGTCACTGCAAGCCATAAGTCTGTATTTGACACATGCCATGGTATTTTTAGCTGCCCTGGCAGAAGACTTAGAGCTGCCATGTAGCTGTGGCCTGCAACCACTCTCCAAGGGTTGCTCTTCCTTCAGCAGGAATGGCTCCAGCTCTGGCTTATTGTTTTGCAAAGCAAAATAAATGTACACTGGGATTAGCAATAAGTTATTGAAAACAGGGAATCTTGAAGGAATGGATTTTGGGAATGGTTAAATCTTGTGAAGATAGGAGCAAGGTTGTTTTATAGCACTGGAGCAGTGTGTGTTCTGCTACTGTGACTGCTTGCTCTCCAGTTGTTTTTCCGTGGCACGGGTGTCTGGGCTGGTGCTGGAGTCACAGGAATGGAAAATCGTCTTGTGCAAGAGCTGTGAGCCCCCACGAAGGGCAAAACCAGGATGTGCCTCTCATGTCCCGTCAGCCGAGCTGTGGTTTCTTTATCATTAAGGGCAGTTATGGGGACAAGCCGAGATGCCACCGGATGCAAGGTGGCAGAGCCCAGCTGAGACTTTGCCCGGCAAAAAAGTGCCATCAGCGCTGTCCCGTGAATGAGGCACCAGCCCTGGGTGGCGGAGCCCGGAGCGCTGTGGCCCCGCCCGGCTGGGCGGGACCGGGTTTAAACAACGGGACCGGGTTAGACGGGGTTTAGGCGGCAGCAGCTGCAGCAGAAGCGACAGGATGGGGCTGGAGCTGTACCTGGACCTGCTCTCGCAGCCCTGCCGGGCGCTCTACATCTTCGCCCGGAGCAACAACATCCCCTTCGAGTTCAAGCGGGTGCAGCTGGCTAAGGGTGAGCGGGGCCGGGGGCGGCGGGGCCCCGCGTGTCCCAGGCGGTGGCAGCTCCAGGCTTTGCGGGTGTCCCCCGCACCGGCACTCCGGGTCCCTTCACCACTCCCGGGGAGATGCTCGATTGCAGCCCGCGGGTGGAAACAGGAGGGGTACTCACCGTCCCATCAGTGCGAGATGCTGAGAGAGGGTGCGGTTCCTGCTGCAGAGTGTTCCTGGAGCCTACACAAAAACAATCCCGAGTTCTCCAATGCAGTCCTGTATTTTAAGTACTGATTTCCGTGCCTGTGCTCCTCTGCAGCAAACGGGGCTCTGCCAAAGCATGTGCTGTCTTTGAAATCGGCCCCACCCCAGCAGAGAAAAACAGAGACGCTTTTCTGAGAAGCGCTCAGGACGTGCCAGGTCTGAAGCATTTCCCATTTAGAAGGGAAACAAAAAGCTGCAGAGATGGGACATTGGCATACGGGCAAGGACAGCCGAGGGTGGGTTTTTTGTTCAGTAATTCAACTTAGAAAAATTGGTGCTCTGGTAGGCAGCAGCAGCTGCTGCAGAGCAGCCCTTCTCCTCTTGGCAGGGGTTAACACCCCCTTGGGAGGCTCGTCATGCACCGGTTTGCCGAGCTGTGCCCGGGTGTGGGCAGGGCAGGGGTAGGGCTGCCCCTCTGGGGGTCCCACTGGGTCAAGTGGTTTGTGGTCAGGTTATTTTGGGAGGGTTGAGGACCAGTTTGTGAAGGCTGTGGAGCAAGACGGTGCAGCTGCCAGTAATCTGAACACTGAGCAATGAAGGGAGGTGGTTCAGTTAGGTTAAAACCAACTGATAACTAGTAGGAGCCTGTCCAAAGGTGTTTTCACCAAAGGAGGCCCAAAGATCTGTATCTTCTTTCTTTGTAATTGGAGCTGGTAAAACCTAGCCTTCAACCTTTCCAGATATCTGATGGATTTGAAATTAAGGTAATTCATTGGGCATAAAAAGGCCTCAGTAAGAATGGTTAAAAACAATGAAAGATGAGAAGTCTCCTGGGGCTGAAATTGATAAAGGAACAAAAGAGGCTCCAACTTGAGACAAACCTCAGACATGTTGTGGTTGAGTCTTTGGGTGTTCCCCTGCCTTTCCTCCCACTTGTGCCTTTCCTCCCACTTGTCTTACAAACATTTTTGCAATTGTTTGGAGCTGGGGGCTGGCTCATCTTGTGTCCTTGCCCCTCTTTCCCAATAAATTAATTGTTGTGGTGAGACACTGGAGCAAAGGAGAGGAGATTGCAGGCAAGGAATGAGAGCACCAGAGAAAATGGAATGAAATGCAAGGATAGGGGAAATGAGAGGAAGGAAAGGGAATTAAATCACAGATTCCCAATGTACTCTGCCCCTTGGCAACAGTGCCTGCTTTTGGCCTGTAAATTTAAGATGGGTGATTTGGGTGCATCTCATCCCATTCCTGCAGAGCATGCACCTCCCATGCCGTGGGGAAGCTCTGCAGGTACCTGCATTGGTACCACAGTGGGGGAGGCCTCACTGCCCTGGTACCTGGCACTGCACAGTTTATAAGGACATGGTGAGGGAACTGATACTCAGAATTGAGCTGGTGGGTTAAATGTGATGCCCCAGAAAAGCTCTTGTCCCCCAGAAGGGCAGGTGTCAATGAAAGGGGTAGAAAGAGTGAGAATGGATAGGAATCACATGACATTCAAAGGATACCTGAAGAGCTGGAAAGCTGCACACTTCATCCTTTTGAGAGGGGTAGGGGAGATGGGCTGTGAGCCAAATGACAGGGGAATAGTCACAAATCAGGTTTGCCAAGTACCAGAAAAACTAAATTTGCTTCCAGAGCATCTCCTCTGGTACACAGATTCTCAGATGGCTCAAATAGCAGGACGTGGCACAAGGTTAGTTACACATTAGAGAGGCTTGAATACCCAGGCAGCCACATGTGACTGAAGTGAATGGGTGGAAAAGGCTGTCACAAACAAGTCACATAAAACAAGGCTTCTGGGACAGGTTTCAGACAGAATTGATACCTCAGATGAACAAAGCACCCTCTCCTGTCAGGTTTACTCTGCCTACCTTTCAGGGAGGACCTACAAGATAGCTTAAAAGCAACCTTAAGTCCATATTTGCTCTTACAAAAGATACGCAAAATGCACAGGAGTCAATTGAAGGATCTGTAATGAAGTACCCTTGGCTTTATACGGAATCACAGGAATTTATTTTCATCTGTGGCTTTTAGAAAGCATAGTTGAATATAAATTACATTATCTTCCAGAAAAAGGTATCTGCTTTCTCACATGCTGGAAGATAGCTCTTCCTTGGAGAAGCACTTCCAAGGTGCTTGGTGCTCCCTCTGGGTTTGTACAGGACAGGTACCTCCAGGCACACACTTGGAGTGGATAGAGCCCCAAGCTGTCAAGTGCTGTTGGTATGAAAGGACTCTGAACCATCCTGCCCTTGGTCGAGAGGTGGGTCTGGTATGCAGGCAATAAGCAAGCAAGCTGATAGCACAGGGCTAGCCCCCTACTCACCCTGCAGCACTTACTCATTGGTTACAAACTTGATACAAGACTCGATCTGTACAATCTAAAACAGGAACTTGAAGCTAGACGGGCCCCACAAACCCCTCAAGTGTTTACAAACAGGTCCTGAGTATCCCTGCCAAGTAAAACTTCTCATTTCCCTCCTCAGGGCAGCACAAGACAGAGGAGTTCCGGAAGGTGAATGTCCTGATGAAAGTGCCTGCACTAAGGGATGGCTCCTTCACCTTAGCAGAGAGGTGAGGCTCAAACAAGCTCAATCCCCTGCTGCAGTATTGTTTATCCCAATGCTTGGATTCTGCCAGTGTACTGCTGGGACTCCAGTCCAGGCAGGTTTTTCTCTCCTTCCTATCCTGTGTTCCACTTGTACACAACAAACCTGTGTTTCAAGAGAAGTTATCTTAGGCAAGCAACTTGAACAGCATTAATAGTAGAAAAAGCTGTTGCTTGGAGCTACTTTGCTACTTTGTAGGCAATGTTTCTGAGCTTAAATACCTGTCCAGGTGTCCTGCTCTCTGCCTGCAGCTGGAGACTGTAGGTCAGTGCAGGAAATCTGATACAAAGCACTCGCTGCTGGATGGCCAGGCAATGTGAAGCTCAGGTTTGGTATAAACTCATTCTGCAGCTTCTATTTGCTCAAAACTCTGTCAGCAGACCACACCTGTCTTGCTGGGCAATTACCTGGTATCAGAGATTGCAGCCCACAAGCAGCAGCACAAACTCTCTCCTGTGCTGTGCCCTGCTACATTTCTACCTGACTCCCATCAGGTTTGTGTGGCTGCTTGTCCAGCAGTGCAAAATCTGGGGGGACAAGAAAGGATGAGGTGCTTTAATCTCAGATGATCAGCTCACCGGTCTGTCTTGCTCCCTGGGCAGCATTGCAATCCTCCTGTACCTGGTCCAGAAATTCAAGACTCCTGATCACTGGTACCCATCTGACCTGCAAAAAAGGGCTAGGGTTGATGAGTACCTGTCCTGGCAGCATGCCAACATCCGTGCGAAGGGGAGCAAGTTGTTCTTAACCAAGGTAAAGCCATTATGTATCACAAATGAAGTGCTAAGAACTGTAAGGAAATGGTCTGCCTGTGTGCAGGGCCTTTCTCAGCAAATGTACAAACCAAGTGAGAGATAGGAACAAAAGTGACTTGGCTGCTGAAGTGAGCCTAACTGAAGTGGCCTGGACCCTTCATGCTGCAGCCAAAGGTCCAGAGCTAATGCATCCTGGGTGAGCAGCTCTCCCCAGACACAGGTCAGTGCTGGCTGCCCAGCTTCATGGAAAGAAACAATCTCCCTCTGGAAAACAAATCACAGGTGCTGGCAGATGATACAGTCTTCCCTTGAGAGGAGACTCTAGGGGTTGAATTTTCAGATTGCTAGGCAGCAGACAAGGAGAGGTAGGAAGGAATGACTGACATTAATGTTAATCTGACAAGGCTGATGAGCAGTTCTGATTGTTCTCATGCATGGCTGGTGAGGGATCCTCAGAAGGTGGCAGTGAGAGTGTGGTAAGTAGATTTGGAAGGAAACACATAAAAAGCAACTTGTTTCTTCTCTCTGCCAGGCCATGCTGCCTCTCCTCACAGGCCAGCCACTTTCTCCAGAGAAACTGGAGTTTGCTACCGAGGAGCTGAACGTTGCCCTGAAGCAGTTTGAGGAAAAGTTCTTGCAGGACAAGCCCTTCATCGCAGGCAGTGAGGTCTCCCTGGCAGACCTGGTAGCACTGGTGGAGCTCATGCAGGTGAGCATCAAGCCCAGCACTGCTGGGTATGGGCTGTGGGCAGGCCAGGCCAAGGGGGGGCTGCTGCACCCTCACCTCTGTAATGGCAGATCTTCCCCGGGGTCAGGTCTTGTTCCTTTTTGACTTTGACCACAATTAAGTTTGCTGGGGAGAAGCCGCTTTGATGAAACTGTTCTTTCTGTAGAAATATGGACAGAATTCATCAGGAAAGAAAGATAAATTACAAAGTAGGCAGGAAAGTACAGGCATTTGGAAGAGCTGTGTTGGTGTGCACGGGTGTTCTGTGTTAGACCACTCCTGGGTTAGCCCTGGCAGAGCCCAAGGGGCAGCAGCTAGCTGCTGAGGATGTCACCACTTGCCTCCTATGACCTAAGAGCCAGAGATGAGTCTGCTGCCTTGAGCCAGAAGCATATCCATCTTTCATTTGGCTCCATCCCTGGCAAGTGCCTTGTCTGCCTCACTCTGGGTGCTCTGTCTGTCTCTGCAGCCTGTGTGTGCTGGGTACGACCTGTTCGAGGAGAGGCCCAAGCTGAAGGAGTGGCGCAGGCGGGTGGAAGAAGCTGTGGGGAAGCAGCTCTTCCAGGAAGCCCACGAAGACATCATGAACATTAAGAACTTGACTGTTGATCAGTTTGCACCTGAGATGATGGAGAATTTCAAGCAGCAGCTCCTAAAGCAGTTCAGCCAGAATTAGAGGGTTATGTTCTCAATAAAATGGATTTTATCCTGAAGGCTTATTGTAGTATTTCAGCATTTCTTCTAAAAATCATACAGAAACACCCTTCATTCACAGCCTTTCTGCAACTTTAAGGGGAAGAAAAATACATCTCACATTGCCATTAGCTGCTTTTCCCTCTTGTCCACTGCAGTATGGGAACTGTAGGCTTTTCTTTCATGCTCCAGCACCACTGGATCTGTTTCAGGGCTGAGGTGATTCAGTCTGTGTAGGAACAGGGGCAGTCAGAGCTGCCCTCCCATCTCTGCTCTGAGTTTTCCAGGCCAGAGCAAAGGTTTCCTGAGGGTATGGCAGAACAATGTGTCTGAAACAAGGAAAGACCATTGCAGCAGATGGTTTTCACTTTGCCAAGTGAAAACAGTCTGCTGGAAGATTTTTGCTCTTTAGGAAACAGACAGGTCAGGACCCAGTCCCCAGAGGGAACCCTGCCAGGGCCCGTGGAACACCTGGCCACTAGATGCTGCTGCATCACCTGGGAGAGCAAAGGGACACAGTGCCCAGGGGCAGGGAGCTGTGCTGGTACCCAAGTGATGCCTCCAGCTTCTGGCAAGGACAGTGTCAATAAAGCTCCTTGCCCAGAGACTCATGCTACACTCTACAAAGAACATCCTGCACAGTGGAAAAAAGCTGCTTTTGGTGGTCAGGCTGCTGCCAACCACACGGTCCCCTCTGCAAACCACATCAGTGCTCTGTCCCTCTCCCAGAGTGGTTTGTCAGCACCATAGAAATGTTGTGGCCAGGCTGTGGGCTCTGAGTGCTGCAGGGGCTGGGCTAGCACCGCTAGCAGAGGGAGCTGTGCTGGGCAGCCCTGGGTGAGCAGAGCTGAGTACATGAGCTGAGGAATGTCCCACACACAGTTAATGCTCCACTGCTCTTCAGTCCCATCAGATCCTCTGTAAAGCCGATGGCTGCATTGGCCAGGTGTTGTAGCTCTGTGGTTTGGATTTGTAATCAGCATTTGGAAGGAAGTGGACATCAAGTCATCATCCACACCTGTGCAGCACCCTTCATAACCTCTTGCCTGTGTCCATTGTGCCACTGTTTTTCCTGTTCTGTCCCTGTGACCTCCCATTTCCAGGTGCAGGCCTCCATGAAGAGGGTTCCAGTTTGCAGAAATGTTTTTCTCCCCTCCTTGTTAAGCTGTGTTTATACCTGGAAGTCTGTCTCTGCTGCTGGTTACAGCATCCACAGGGAAAGCTGCACAGTGTGCTGGGTGTGAGATGTCAGCCATCTGAATGCAAGTCAAGTCATTACAGAGCCCAGAAATGGTGAATGTAGCTGCTCAAAGTCTCACACATTCTTTCAGCTGGATCTACTGTTTTTAGGGATTGAGCCAGCTGGCTTTTCTGTTTGTTTTCTGAGTAAACCTGCCCTTTAGTTCAAAAGGCCACACAAACCACAGTCTGCAATGCACATGCCTGCAGGCTGAGCTATAGGAGCCAAGCAGGCTGGTACCTTTACTTTCCATCCTTCCAACCTACAAGAAATCCTCAATGTCAGTGGTGAAAAGACACATTTGCCCTCAAACTCTCTCCGTGCTGACACATGCAGGGATATTTGTCTTCTGACCTGACTTTTTATTGGTAAATTTATTGAGAGGGGCCTATTGCATGCCAGTGAGCAGAGTCAGTGACAGCAGCTCTCTTCTGGCCCTAAGAGTGCTTGCATGCCTGGTGCCTGAGCAGCAATCCCTGACCACGCTGTCCTGCTGCAGTTGCCAGTGCTGAGCCTCAGAGGTGTTTACGTTGTACCACCAACCACTTCCTTCCCTCCAGCTGCAGCTCTGCCACACTCACCAGCTGGGCTGCTCTGCAATTACAGAGGTGCCTTTGCTGCCTTACCAAGGCTGCCCAGCCTTGCTGCACTCTGCTGTTGGCACTTTTGTATTTTCCCTGGCTTTCAACTTTTCCCTTTCTTGGAGAGAACAAACTTCTACCAGCATCATAAAAAATTCCCACACTTTCTCTTTAAGTATAAGCAGAACAGAGAAACAGTCAAAACCAAGAGTCTATTTTGTAGGGTGCTAATCTTGATAGATCTCAAATTAGACTTAAGAGCAGAGCCTTTTGTGACACACATCTCCCTGCAGAATCTCCAGACAGGGCTGCTCTGCATGTAAACCATTGCACAAGCCAAGGCAAATAAAGTGTCTTTTTTAAACTTTTTTATTTACCATACTTGTAGCACAAGAGCTCCACATAAGAGTCTTGAGCCAATTTTCTGCTTGTTGGAATGAGGCACAAGTTCCTTAAATGTCACCCATTGTGCACTCCTGCAAGGATGGCTGCCTTCAAAACCAAGCTGGAGCTGTGTTCAGAGCTGGCTCTCTGGTGCTCCTCCACTGCTCTTGCACAAAGGACAAGTACACTTGCCTCACTCCAGCCTGGTCATGATGACAGGAAGGGATTTTAAATTGTTTTTCCCACAGTTTCTGCCTGGTGTGTATGCAGCAACCAGTGGCATTTTGAGCCCTTCCATTCCCACAGGACAAAGCACCTCCCTCCAGTAACTCCTGGATGGGCACAGAGGTAAAAACAGATAAATCTGCCTTGTTCTTTGCTCTAGATCATGGAGATAAGGCTGCTCATCCTTGTACTTTGCCTTTTGCTATCCCTCCACCTCTGTATTTTTTTCCTTTGTGTCATTGGATCTTGTCTGCTTCCAGTTCCTAGACTGAAAGCCCTGGGAGCTGCCTGCCAAAACCCAACAGGTTGTGCAAGAGTTTTGCTTGCCTTGGTACAAGGTCTGGTGTGTGTCCACTCCCCTTTCACCCTGAAAAGGGAGAGGGGTTACACCTCCACTGTCAGCTTAACGTGTCAGCTTAATCGAACGTTTTCAACTCAGCTTCCTCAGTGCTTGCCAGGGCTACGTGGAAATAAGTGAGAACCTGTGATTTCTGGAATAAAATGAAGTGGTAACACACAAAATGGGAGGAATGTTTGAAAAATAGAAAAACATCCTTGGGACTTTTTCTAAATGATTGAGAAATAAACTGCAAAACTTAATGCATTTTTTTTTTTTTGCCTTGTTCCTGTTTCCAAAATGCTGACAGAGAAAATAAGGGCAGGAAGAATGGTCTTTGAGGTGATGGAGTCAAATGTAAATACAGAGCTAGAAGCACTAGCCTGGAGCCAGGAATAATCAATCAAATGGTCTATAACACAACCAAATAAAAGTACCTCCTTGGTTATGTGGGCTGTGCGGTGCAGTCAGCAAATTGGAGAAAAAAATTGAGTAAGGAACATTTCCAGGAGGCACATGAAAAGATGTTTGAAGTTCAGATAGGACTAATGGATCAACTGAACCATGAATAAAGGAGCAAAGTGAACCCACACTGCTGAGATCAACACTCTTCTCAATGATATCTCAGAGTATGGGCATGGGAGCACTTTGAAGCACAAAGACTTCTCCAACTATTACCTGTGCAGAGCCACTTTCATGCTCCTTTTCTCCACTCCCTTAACATTTAAGATTCCTTTGCACTGAAGGAGTTTGAACTCAAGCACCTGCCACAATACTCTGTGAGCTGTGATGTGCAGCATATCAGTGCTGGGTGCAGGTGCTCAAGAGGGTGAACTGTGCTGCAGGGGAAGTGAAGGGTGTGCACAGCCCCTCTCCCTGTTCTGGCTGAGAAACTGAAAAATTCTTACAGTGCCCTTCTAAACATGAAAGTTCTAAACCCCTGGAAATGTTCCAGTTTGTAATTTGTCTAGTCCACAAGCTCCCAGCTCAGTACCCAAGCCTCTTCACCACCCTTTTAACACTTTTTACACAAGAAAAAGAGCAACTGATCCTCCAGTTCCCTCTGCCTGAGATCCCCATGGCTCTTTCCAAAGATCTGTGTGTGACATACAAGCTCTCTGGCACAACACTGATAGCAAGGTGTCAGCACAGCTGAGGTGGGTTTGATTGGGGGTGACTTTGCCCTGAGTGGTTCAGCTGCTCTACCTCCCAGGTCCCAGAAGTCCCTGTACTCAAGCCAGCATGTCACCTTCCTGAATTACACAGCTGTGAAACGCTGCAGGCTCAGTGCAAGGGCTTCAATGAGTCTAAGCTTCTTTAGTTCTCCTCCACTTGCATGAAAATCTGATGTGACAAATACCAGTGAGAGAGAAAAGTCACTTTGAGTGTGTATGCAGATATAATGTCCTCCACAGAGGAGTCCTCCACACTTCACTGCCATTCAGAAGTCACCTTGCAGCAGAGACTATGTGACCAAAGAATTATGTTCTGAGCTGAAAACCATACTGAGATCTGGCAGTGCGTGGTTAACACCGGCTTAGAGGACACTCTGCAAAGGCCCTGTCTGCAGCGTGGCACAACCCTGCAGAACTGTGTTCCCAAACTCAGCATTTACCTTGTAGTGAGATGCTGTGGGTGAGAGTGGCCCCCGAGCCCCTGCGGTGCCAACCAAAGCCATGGAGGGGAGTGACAGCCCCTTCTCTCTTACTGCTTAGTACCAACCTCTCTTTTGGGCTGGAATTGCCCGTTACTCGCAGATTGTCACCACTCACGTTACCTTCCCTTCCTGCAGGAAAATGAATGAACACGATGCCAGCCCTAGCGGGCTAGGCTCGCCTGACGCTGAGAAGGAGAACTCTGTAACCCCAGTCCCAGCTCCGGCCGTGCCTTCCCGCTCCCGCCTCGGCTGAGGGGGGTCTCCCGGGGTCCTCCGGCACTCTCCAGTCCTGGCCGCGGAGGAAAGCGGGGCACAGACCCCGCTCCCTGTGCCCCCGCCCCGCACGGCCGCCGGGCGGCCCGGGGGAGGGAAGGAGGGAGGGACGGAGGGCACCTCCCGCCCGGCGCGGCTCGGCCCCCGCCGGCCCATGCGGGGCGGCTCCGGGCGCTCGGCGGCAGAGCCGCGGCAGCTCCCCGCAGGGCGGGCCGGGTCGGGATGGGGCTGGAGCTGTACCTGGACCTGCTCTCGCAGCCCTGCCGCTCCATCTACATCTTCGCCCGGAGCAACAACATCCCCTTCGAGTTCAAGCACGTGGAGCTGTTCAAAGGTGGGACGGGCGCGGCCGCCGCCGCGCTGCCCCGAGGCGGCGGGGCCGGGGCGGGCGCGGCCCGGCGGGGCGCGGGCTCAGCCCCTCTCTTGGCTCTTGGCAGACTCGGTGCTGGGGAAGAAGCCGGCGGCGGGGAGCGGCGCGGAGCAGCCCCGCGCAGGTGAGGGCAGGGCAGGGGACGGGAGGGTCCCCACAGGCCGAGCGTGTCCCCGGGCGGCGGCCCCGCGGGCGGGGAGAGACCAGACGAGCCCCGCAAGCTGTGGGCGCTGTAACGCGAGCCCCGGGCGGGGAACGGGCTGAGCACTGGACCTGGCGGGGCTTTGCTCTCAGGGAGCCAGGGGGAACCCCTTCGCCTCCCAGCACAGGAGCAGCAGCGCGTCCTTCAGCCCCGTGAGAGGGAAGGGCGAGCTCCCAGGGTCACCCGAGTGATGCTGAATCCCTGCGCTGCCCAGGGGCACCGAACGCAGTGGTTTGACCGTGCGGCTCCAGCTCCCAGAGCAGTCTCGTAGCTCTCTCTGCTGCATCTATTTTTGTGGCTCTCCGAGGAATGTTCCTCTAGCCATTTCGAGCAAATTAGTCACACTGACAGCCGAGGAGTGCTCTGGGAATGCTGTACTTTGCGGAAACACTCAGCTGTTCGGGCTCCTCCAACTGTATGACTATTGCCCAGTTAAATGTTGCGTTTTCCTAGTAAATTGTTACTTTTGTGCCTAAGGTAAAGCATGTTACTTGAAAAAACCCTTGTCTGAGGATTAGATTATTAGGCAGGTATGTGATTGGGAAATAGAGTGGGATTTTCCCCCTCCTATTTCCATAAAATCTTCTCCACTGCTCTTTCCACCCACCAATGAACCTCCTTCTCTGCACTATGACATGCTTAAGATTTCCTCATGTGTGCAGCCTGCCCTGCTTTTTGACTGTGGATACTCTGCTTGTTAAAGTTACACCTCAAAGCCTAACAATACACACTGGGTGTATCTATATCTATCTATACCTATATCTATCTGTATCTCCACCCATCCTTGGGAGTCATTAAGAACTAATTACCCCAGGTATGACTGATGTTAAACAGAACTGTAAGTCCAGCCAATATCACAGGAACGATAAAGATGGGCCACCCAATACCACTAAACAAAATGGGTGGCTCTGCTGGCTGGAAGAGAGGCACAAGCTTGAATTCTGCTAAACTGCAAATACAAATATCAGTCTCTATTCTCATACAATAAGCAGTGGGTCCCAATGAAGCAGCCTGGAGTTAGTGTTCACACCAAGGCATTTACCAGCTCACAGCTCAGTCAGAGTCTCAGCACAGGTCTTTTATGTCTATGTACAAACCAAAGTAACTGATGCCATCCCCGGGCTGTGTCACAGACACTGACCTACTGTCCAAGCTGCTGTAATGGCATATTAGCCCTGCCAGGGAACAAACCTGCTCAGTATTCCTGCTAGAATTGCTGTATGATGAAAGCTCTCTGAAATCTGATTCAGGCTGCCCTCACCCACTGCTTACTTCTTATGTTCTTGTTTCTTAGTTTCCTGCTGCCCTGGATAATAAACACAGACAGGACAACCAAACAGCTGGGTCTGACAAGGGACTGCTCATTAGCTGGAAGCATTACTGACTGGCAGCTTTGTACTGTGTTTTAACAAAGACCAACTGAACACCACAGATCTCACCAGAGCTGGGTGTGTGGTGAGCACTGGCCTTTGGGGCCCTTCTAAAAACACAGAACAAAGCACCTTCCCTGAGCAACTCCTTGCATGACAGATTTACAAACATTTGCCTCGCTGTTTCTGTGATACAAATCATGAGGATGAGGCATCCTGTACTTTGCCCACTGGCTTGATTTTTGGACATTTTTATTTTTATACTCAATTTTCTCAGTTATTAGGCTTAACTTTTTCTATCAGGCTATTATTTTCAAGAAGCCCTGCCTAGGGCTTCCTACCTGTCTTGACAGTGTTGCCTGGTTCTGCTGTGCAGATGGAACCTCTTACCCAGCTAAGCTGGAAGCCATTGTCACAGCAGGTAGCCAGAGACTTTTCCTAATGAAAAGGAAAATGTGGGTTTGAATCCCTTCAAATAGCAGATGAATGTAAACCTTAGTCTCTGATGAAGCTACTTACACTGGGATTTAAAAACCCCACTTCTCAAAGAAGAAACAAGGTAGAGGCTTGTCAGCTGGAAAGGACAACAAGTGGTAATGTATGCTCTGCTTGATTTAACTCATTATGTGAAATTGATCTAAGGGAAAGTAGTCTGTAAGTGTAATGCAGCCACCTGTCTTCTCCCAGCCCTTCCCAAACCAGCCGCAAATAAACTTGTTTGTCCAGAGGCTGGTTTTATTTCCCAGAGACTACTTCCTACTGCACATTTGTCCAGTAATGCAGGCACTGCCACTGTTTCTTCAATGGGTATAAATAGTTCTTAGAGATGGAGATCACTATAAGTTAATGATCCTTTTTCTTGTCTTTTTTTGTACAAGAACTCCTACTGGTCATGCCAATTTGATCAGGATTTGCACCTTAATTGTCATGTGTCCTCAGGAGCACTTAAAACAAGCAAAGCAAATGAATTCCTCACAGCTTTTCTTGCTCAGGTGCTCCTGGGCTGTTGTGCAATTCCCTGGCATTTAACTGCAGACTGGCAAGTCTGGTGGCAGCAGTGGGAAACTGAAAGCCTGATTAGATAGTCAGCTGTTAACTCCTCCAAGGAACCGTGGAGTTTAAATTCTTACGGAATGGTGTCTTCCTCCTGTGTTTTCCTCTTAGAAGTAGGGTGACATGCAGAGCCAGGAGTGACACAGAGTCAGGAGTAGTGCAGGGTTGAGGTGTCTGAGCTTCCCTGCCCCTGGCCATTGTCCACTCTGTCAGTAAATTCTGAAAGTATCCTGGTACCTGAGTCAAGCAAGAGAACTCCTGTTAGAAATACAAACTGCTCCATGCCACGTGTGCAGCCTGGAGTGCCCTCTGCAGACAGCTCTTCCTCTGCCATTTCATTACCTTTCAATTGTGAGCTATGACCCCATTGGGAGAAGCTCACACAGTTCACTGGTCATCCAGCTGGCTGCAGGTATTTCATTTATCATGCACTGGCAGATACACTTTTAAACTCAGACTTGTCTGTTCTTGTTCTTAGGGCCATCAAATAGTGAAGCTGCAGGCAAAGTCAGCCTCTTGAAAAAAGTACCAGCACTGAAGGACGGAGACTTCACCCTTGCAGAATGGTAAGAACTCAGTCCTCAGACTTCCTTGTGTGCCAGCAATCTGTGCTGCATTCAGAAGATGTCATTCCCATGGAATAATTAAGGATCACAGAATATATGAACATGCTGGTTATTTTTAATAGTATAACCTCATTTGATCTCTTTCCACTTTCTGTTTGAATTATCTTTCAGAATGTAAACAACTCAGCTGACTTAGCTTCTTCATCTCACCCTGAATGCACTTACCTCAAAATGGGATTATAAACATTTCTGGGAGATGTTTAAAGCTTATAAAAATCCCTTTCACCCTAGGAAAAGAAATCCCTTTTACTCTAGGAAAGAATTCTGTTTATCTGAATTAGTCATAAAGGCTGAGTGAACATCTACACAGATAAAATTTAGGCTTTACATTAAAAGATAAATATGGAGACTGGTTAATGATGTCATAATACTGAAACAACTGGACTATAGCAGTATCAGCATGGTAGGGGTGTCTGCATTTTCTTCCATTTTTGCCAGCACATTTTCTGTGGCATCTTTTTTTGTATTCTTGCAGATGACTAAGATATTTTTCCATCTGACTTCTGCCAGTTAGTGAAAGTATAAACATCTGGTCAAACACAAAAAGATTCCCTAGGGTTTCCTTGCTGAGACTTCCACTGACTTCAGTGGAAGCTGCATGCTGGAGACAGACCTGATGAAAAGGCAGCAATAACCCATCAGAGAGTTTGATTTTGTGCACTGGCACAGAAACAGCACAGGTCTCAGAGAGGTGGGTCAGAACAGACAAGGAGCAAGTGGAGTTACCATCACTGATAGATGATCATGGAGGTTTATTGTTTACCCCAGTAGTGTCCAGCAGCACCATATAACAGTGCTGTGATTTTCCAGCAGGTTAAAGTTTTCATAGAAGCTGAGGTGATTAAGGGCCACCGATGTCAACATGAATTAGATGCCTTTATATGGTCCCTAGACTCCACTGGAAATCCTGATCCAAATGCTTTTTAGTGGAAGCAACAAGCTGAGAAGGAGCAGGAGAGGGCATTTAGGCAAAAGCATTCTGCATGGTAACTGCCTGACCCCTTTCTTGTCCCCTGCTGTGTAAGCAGCACTGCCATCCTGCTGTACCTGAGTCGAAAGTACAACACTCCCGACCACTGGTACCCGTCGGACATCCAGAAACGGGCGCGGGTGGACGAGTACCTCTCCTGGCACCACGCTAACATCCGCGCTAATGCTCCTAAGACCATGTGGATCAAGGTAAGGAGGCTGTAAAAATGTGAGTAAAGTGATGCTTGCCTGTGAGAATACTGAGCATTTTAACAGTCCCAACTCAGAGAGAGTTTGTCATGATGAAACAACAAGCCTGGGCCATTCCCAGCTGAAAGGAGCTGTTGGAGAGGGAGCTGTTCCAAACTGACCAACGTCAGGATGTGGCAAAAGCAGATTTGCCCATTTTGGTTTTTCCCTTAAAGAAGGTCCCTTAAAGAGGGTCTCAAACCCAACAGAATTTCATTGCCTGGATTTGTAAGTGAATATGTAACAGAGTTAGTATTGCTTCCAAGGGCCTCCCCCTCCATTCAGTGCTGTGCAGAGTGTGCACATAGGCAGAGTTTGGCTTTGGTGAACATGTGTTTTGTTCTTCATACAACTCCCTGCAACCTTCTTAGGGTGGAAATCCAGAAGGAGTCTTCTGTTTCCAGCACACTGCTTCTCTGAAATAGGCTCAGGGATAGAGAGGAGAGAGACACTGAGAGGCAGATTTTCTTTACTCAATGTAGTCAGGCCAATTTACATTTAGGCAAAATTACCTGATTCATCTTGAGCCAGAAAATCATTTATTATCAGATGATTTTGCTGGACACCTATTTCCAGCCAACTCACCAGACAGTTAATGCAAGTATCCCTAGAGAGCCCTGGGTGCAAGTATAGTTCTGTGAGGACGGCTGGTATGGAATTTCAGATGAAATCAGGATTGTTAGCAAACAGGTAAGAACTTCACTCCTCCATTGTAAAGTTTGTCCTTGTTTGTGCCTAACAAAGCATATCAGGACTCGTTTATCTTCTTGAATTTATTGATATTTGATTTTTTTTGGCTGTAGAGTACAGAAAAGCAATTCAAATATGAGTCAGATTCATACAAGAAGCAGTTTCTTCCAGCCTCTGCAGGCTGTCAGTGCTCCAAAGGAAAGAAATCCAGCTAATTGCTGCTGCTAATGATTAGATAGCCCAGATGCAGAAAAGGTCCTCAGAATAACTGTAAATATGAAAACATATAAAGCCACCATGTAAGAGAAGCATATTAGCTGGATATGGGAGAAGATAGACAGCCCTGAGATAAGGAAAAGGAAGAAGATGCTGTTTCAAGTGATTTTACCCAAAGATCCCATCATGCATAATTGGAATCACTTAGGAAGAGAACTGGCCACAAATTTTCTGATTAAATAGATTCCACATGTATTTGGCCAAAATCCTGGCTTGGATTAAGCAATCCCAACTTGAATTGTTGAATATACTAGCAGTAAGTAGAAATTCAGTCCACTCGCACTGACTGAAATTTGCATGTTTAATTTTGATTCTCTAAATAAACTGTACTTCTTTAGCTGTGGAAGGTGAAGGCAGCACAGCTGTGAAACTCTGTGGGCTCCAGTGGAGCATGCACTTCTTTGACTGGTGAAAAGTATTGTGGAAAGGCAACTACCCCCTGCACCAGCAAGTCTGTGCAGACACAAGGACTGCATTTATGTGATTGCTCCAGAAAACATTCTAGTGGTTTCAAGAATGGTGCTTTAAGCCACAGAAAGGTTTGTGTAAAAATGGTCTTGACCACTTCCAGCCTTGCTGGCTGCTGTCACACAGAGGAAGCCATTTCTGTCTCTCCAGCCAGTGTTGATGCATTCTAGTCCTCCTGATGCTTTTGCCACAGCCACCACCATTCCCTCCTCTCCATCTCCCTGTGGGACAGGCAGCTCCCTGCAGCACCCAGTTCCACAGCAGGGGTGGCTGGCAGGGGTGACTGTGGCAGAGATTTGCCTTCCCTGGAGCTGCTGCCCATTCTTATTTTGCAGCCCAACAGGGCGGAGTGGGAGGGCACAACTGCCAGGCACAAAATGAGATGAGGATCCTTGATTTTGTTCTGCACATTGCTGCTGACTAGCTGGAGGTCACTGCCGTGGCAGGTCAGCTGCCTAGGACTGCTGGTGTGCTCTGTCCAGGAGCTCTATGGAGCTGCCACAGACCATGAAGCTCTGCCATCCCCTTCTGTGGCTTTATTGCAGGTCACTGATGATCGTGGGCTGTAACTTAAATTACTACTGCTAAAGAGAAGATGGTCACGTGCACTGTTACATCCCTTCTCTCCTCAGGTGTTGATTCCCCTCTTCACAGGGCAGCCACTGCCCTCGGAGAAGCTCCAGGAGGTTATGGAGGGGCTGTCCACTTCCCTGAAGCAATTTGAGGAGAGGTTTCTGCAGGACAAGGCTTTTATCATTGGCAGTGAGATCTCCCTGGCAGATCTTGTGGCCATTGTGGAACTGATGCAAGTGAGTGTTGGAACATGGTGAGGAAACATCAGCACAAGGGAAAACAGATGCTGCTGAGCAGGGGGAGTGCAGCATGTGGTAACACTTCACTAGGAGGAGAAGCAAGGGCATATCTCAGCAGAAGTGGCCTAAGACAATGGGGAGAATGTGGGAGTGGGTTCAGAACAGCAGTGAAAATCAAAAAAAAAAAACAAGCTGGCTGCAACAGATCTCTTTTGTTTCTCATCTCTAGCAATAACCTCTTCTTCATTTTTTATCATGACTTTATTTTTAACCTCCACAGAAGGAGGTAATATATAAAGTGAGAAGCAATAGCAGACAGGTCTGATGAAACGAGACAACTATATAGGAATATTTCTATTATTCAAGAGTATAATACATGCCCATGCCATGTCTGGAAGATGACAGAATTAGTCTCAGACAGAGGCAATCAAATCTGATACAAACTGGTTGTTGCCTGACAGACCTACCATGGCCTGGATCCTGCAGCCCAGCAATGATTTCTTTCTCCCAGTTCAGTGTCCAAGGGACTGAAAAACAGCAGTTCTGCTTCTCTCCTTTGTGTTCCAGAGAGTGGCACAGGCAGAAAGCAGAAGGGGGTAGATTATGTTAATTAGGACACTGGTTCAGTTAAACACTTCACATTTTGTGCTGGTTGTTGCTGTGTAATCCAGCACTCTGTACTGCAAACTGGGCAGTGGTCCCTGGAACAGCCAGCCCACCACATCTTCAGTGTTGTGGCTGAAAATCACTCACAGAATGTGGCCATCTGTGCTGCACTAAACAGCTATTCCAGCACTCAGGAATCGAGTTGTAAATGCCCTGTTAAATACAGGTTAGCTCTTGTGTCCCTCAGATAGGTACACCTGACCAGAGGAGATTTCCCTCCTTCCTACTGCTCCACTATGAGCCCTTCCTTTTTTCCCCCTTTACCTGTACCTGCAAGTACACTTTTAGTGCCTGCTGTCTCAGTTAAGAAGTGACTGCCCCAAGCCTCACTGTTGCTCTCTCCCCTTTCTGCAGCCTGTTGGAGTTGGTTGTGACATCTTTGAAGACAGACCCAGGCTGAGGGAGTGGCGCAGGCGGGTGGAGGATGCTGTGGGAAAAGAGCTTTTTTTCCAAGCCCATGAGATGATCCTCAATATCAAAGAACTGAGCAATATTCAAATTGATCCACAGCTGAAAGAGCAACTGGCGCCTGTGTTGATGAAGATGTTGAAATGAATTGACCTATCTTAGCATTTTTCCTGCCTTTTTTTTTTCCTTTTTAACTTCTCTGACATCCAGTTCTATGTGTAACTGGAAAGAGCACTGTCATTTTAACACAGAAATTGCAGAGTGTTCCCCCTTGGGCCAGGTCCTTCTTGTATCTTTGGGGGTGGATGCTGGGGAAAGTTTAAGACCTAAAACATTAAATTTATACAGAAGGCTGAGGCCCTACAGGTCACTTAATGTGCATCTGGATTTTATTTCAGTGTCAGATTCTCAGAGATGGTAGAGACAAGAACGGTATTTCCTGATAGAATTCAAGCCAGCCTATAAACTTGGAACATTAAAGAACTGAATAGGATGAGGATCATTGTTTTCAGTTTTAACATTTGTACTGCAAAGTGTGCCTGATCCTCATCTTCCCAGCATGTGTCTGCACAGACAAGTAGAGCACAAAACAACTTCACAAAAGTGAAAAAAAAAAGAAATTTTGAAAGTTTCTTATTGTTGAGGCATTTTGCTTGGCTGTCCATGTACATTCCACACTTCTTTTTCCCTTGAAGTTCCTTTGAGAAATTCCTTTGCATTCATCTACAACTGTGAATCTTTATAATTCTTCAGTTTAACTGCCGCTTTGGATTTCTGAAAGCCTGGGTTCTGTTGGTGCTCTGTCTATCAGTATATGTGTGGCAGCAGCTGTTCTTGAAGAATTCATGCTGCTGGTGGCCACAGACTTGGAATAACTGCCCACCTAAAATACCATGTTGATATTATACAGAAAGAATGCATTCACAGTGTTTTTGTGAAAGAGAAGATAATAGTACACAAATTGGGTTTTTTTCTATGTTAATACTGTAATAGCAATCCACATTTCTCCTAGGAAATGCAGAGAGGGAATAAATGCAGACGTGCTCTTCTGAGACTGTTCTGGATGGAAGTTCACCAAGTAAGTCACCCTGTGCAGCTGAAGTAATAGGAGAGATTTTGTGGCATTGAGCAACACATGCATCACAATAAAAGGGCAAAGAGTTGTTTTGGAGCTTTTGGGCTCTTTTTCTTGGCTGTTTGTTCCTGCTCAGTTATAGCTCAAATACAAAATCCTTTTGTATTGCAGCACAATTTATGAGGTAAAACTGAGCAAATCCAACCATTTCCAATTTCTTCAGTTGAAAATAACAAATTGTAAAGGATGCAGAAACTGGTGGAATATACATCTGTATATTTCCATTCATAAAGAGTTGCTGCCCTCACCCTAAAATCCTTGCAAAATTTTTTTTTCCTGTAAAGAATAAACCAAAATGAGTAATGGAGCACAGGAATTGCTTCTTTCACTAATCAAATAACTGCTTTTTCTTTTTTTCCTCCAGTGCTACCATGTCTTGGCTAGTGACATTTTTTGCTGGCAAGTTCTAAAAAACCTGTTGTTTTCTCATGGTGTTTTTCACCAAGATTTCAGTTCTAAATACCACTCTGTCCTAGACATACTTTCCCAGCCATATTCATGGCTGGTTTTTGCACATGACTCTTAGTGCCAGTATTGTCTTCACCAGCAGCAGTGAAGGCCGAGCAATTCCCAAAGCAAAAAAAATGAGCAATTTCATCAGTTTTCATTAGCATTGTCTGGAATTGTAGAAAACCAAGATGTCACATTACACAAGGCAAACTTTACAGTTTTGTACCTTAAATGATAACCTTTTAGTATAGCTGGTTCATAACCCTTTGGTGTAAACGAGCTCGTGGAACATCACTCGACAGTAGCTCAGCTTCTGAGAAGCCTTTGATCTCTACTTTAGACACCTCTGATCTGTAGATTAGACCATCCCTGGGAGCCAGCCTGTCGAGGTCACTTAGCAACTTGGGAGCTCAAAGTCCTGTTTGCTCAAAGTCCTTGTAATTAATACACGTTGGATAAAGCAGTAACCTCTCTGCTTGCTTTTTAATTTCTTGTAGTGTTCGTTGTTCTGAGAAACTACCGCACTTCCATTCTCAACCCTTCCTGCACAGAGGTGCCTGTTGTAGTGACCTGGAATGTTTTTCCACTTGCAGTAAGGGCCGTCACAAAACTCATTTTACCCATTCGTGAGTGAGATGTGATGGTTGCGGTCTCACAGCCTCTAATGCACGTCCCAGCAACGCCCATCCCAGCAATGCCCATGGTGAATCCCAAAGGCCCGGCAGCCAGCGGGTGCAGCTGGGGCGAAGCGGAATAACCCTGCGCTGGCACAGAGCGAGGGGCACCGGCAGGGCAGGGCCCGGGGCTGGGCCCGCCCCCGCCGCGGCTCCGCTGCCTGGGCGGCCCCGGGGGCGGGGCAGGGGCAGCGGCCGGGCCGGCTCGGGTTCGGGGGGTGCAGGCAGAGGCTGTGCGGGGCAGGAGCGCAATGCCGTTCGTGGAGCTGGACACCAGCCTGCCGGCCGAGCGGCTACCGCCGGGGCTGGCCCAGACCCTGTGCGCCGCCACCGCGGACATCCTGGGCAAACCGGCGGAGGTGAGCGGGGCCGGGGCAGGGGCAGGGCCGGCCCGGGGCGGCGGGGCTGGAGGCCGCGGGGGCTGACCGTGTCTCTCCCGGCAGAGGGTGAACGTGACGGTGCGGAGCGGGCTGGCCATGGTGCTGTCGGGCTCGGCCGAGCCCTGCGCCCAGCTTGTCGTCTCCTCCATCGGCGTGGTGGGCACGGCGGAGCAGAACAAGGCGCACAGCGCCCGCTTCTTCGATGTGCTGACGGCGCAGCTGGGCCTCGGCCCCGAGCGGTGAGTGCGGCCTGGCGGGGGCTCAGCCCGGAGGGCACCGTGCTCACCCCAAGGGCAGCGAGGACGTCCTCCCATCGGGCCTAAGGTCTGTGTGGTCCATGGGTATGGGACACGACAAACAAGTACCGAGGGGATGTTCAGAGTAGTGGAGAAAGTGGCAGTTCCCATCTCCTCCAGGAGACTAAATTGTAATGCAGATCTAAGACGAGATTGCAAATGCGAAGTGCTTATGGATGCTGAATCCCAGCCGTGGTTTGGAGCCAGATAAAACCATAGGCTGGTATGCACTTGTTGAACAGTCTGGGCACTACTGTTCTCTGAAGATCAGTAGTTACAGTTGGAGAAACTGGTGCAAACCCCACCAGAATTGGTAGAGCTTTACAGGGGTCATGCTGCCAATGCTGGAACAAGGTGTTCATGAAAGTCAGCCATGTGCATCTCTGCTTGTCTTGCCCATCTCCCCAAAGGAGAGTGATAATAGTACTTCCCTGCCTCTTGGATGAAATCCCTGGCAAGATTATGCACCATGTGGTTCCTTCTAAAATGGACAAGTATCTCATTTAAAGTGTTGAAATACAGACTGCTTTTGTTTGTGTGGATGAAGTCTGTTTGTACCCTGACTGTACACAGCTTATGTTTCCTTCTGTTAAATGAACACCTTGAAGTGTAAGACAGTGAGACCCTAGTGCAGATTTTCTACTGTGTTGCAAACTGGGCAGCAATAATGTTTATTTGTAAAATAATGTTTCCTGTGCACATTTTTGCTCTTGTACCCGAAAGGATTGTCATCCGCTTTTACCCACTGGAGCCCTGGCAGATCGGCAAGAACAGGACAGTCATGACATTCCTGTGATCCTCTGAGCAGCCAGCTGGAACAAAGCAATGATGAAGGCAACCCAGAGATGATCAGCTCTGCCTGCTTGTTCCCTCTTCTGATCAAATCTGTGTAGCTCTGCACCTTCACCTGAATGATTCACTTTGGTCTTTGCATCTACTCGTTCCCTCTTGTGATCAAATGTGTAGCTCTACACTTTCACCTGAATTATTCACTTTTCTCTTTGCATCCTGTACACACAAAGCTCAGCAGTGAGGCAATTAACTGTATTGATTTTACTGAAATAGTTCAAAGTCTTTGTCTCAAGCTCAGGCCTAGACAAAGCTGCTTGTAGCAGTAAAAAGTTTAATTCTAGAACATTTGGCTTTACTGAGGGCCAGAGAGATTCTGATGTTTATCTGGTTTTTCTCATAGTTTTCAAGGCAGAAAAAAAATATTTTTTTCTGTTTCTCTGTAGCAGCAGAAGAGTCTCAGGCCAGCAAAGATGACCTGGAAGTCAAATTCTTTTTCAGGTTCCTCTGAAAGCTTTTTCTGGAAAGAGATGTGATTATTGGGAGAGAAGTTTAGGCATTGAAGGCTCATGTCAGATCTTGTGCTCTGTGCTCTGCCATTGCCACCTCCTGTAACTGCTCCTACAAAGTGTTACTTGTTCACAAGGTTTCCAGGGCTCAACATCTGTCTGTTGATGGCAGTGTCTGGAGGAGAGAATCACTTCTGAAGACCTACACGGTACCACCAAAAATATTTTGAAGTTTCTGCTATTGCCAGCTTTAATTCCTGTTGTTCACTGTTTGTTCAGAGTCCTTTTCCTCGCTGTTATGGGGAGTTTTGGGATGATACAGCATCTCACTGTGATCTGTGGCTGATGTTTCCAGATCAGTGTCCCTGCAGAGAAGTGTTCTGGGTTTTTAGGACCCATATACTCCCTCACTTTATAACTAGAATACACAGGGCATTTTATTAAAACAAAAGCAGGGTACTTTTTGTGTACAATGTTGCTGCTGCCTTCTGCTGCTAATGAAAACATTTCTCAGTTCCCTTTCACTGTGTGACTTGGTCAGGTGGAGGTCAGGGAGCTCAGCAGAGCTGAGAGCACATCCCTGGGACATGGGGGTCCATGAACACACAAGGAGCTTCTGTGCTCCTTCATCTTTTTAAATGGAGTTTTATTTGTTTGTGGCTTTATTGAAAATATTCCTTCTAATTAGCATTTAAAAGTTGTTTGTTCCCATAAATAACTTCTATGTTTGATAAGTCTGACAGGAATATAATACCAAACACAAATTTGTGTATCAGGCTGGGGGGCTACACCTTATCTGGTTAATAAACTGTAGCAAAGCTTCTTTTAATAAGTGTCCCTTTACTGGCTCACAGCACTGGGGGTTTGTAGATCTTAGTGCTAGGAGACACATTGTGGCTGCCCCAGGTCTCTCCACTTTCTCAGGAGGTCTTTTCAATCAAAAGGTTTTGAAACTCAGGCAATGAACAGGTAGGTGAAGTGAGTCTGAGAACACTGACTCAGCAGTACTGTGTCAGAGGAGGGGGTGGACAGCCCTGGCTTTGCACCAGCTTGAGGTGAATATTCCAAAATGCAGAAAACAGTCTCACTTTAATTCTGATCTGCAGATGGTTCATTTCCTGGAGGTCCTTCTGCCTTCTGAAGTAACAACCACAAACCCTTGCCAAAGCCTTTGTTTCCTTCAGAGAGAGCTTGCTCAGCCCTGGGCCCCAGCTCTCTTGGTTTTGGGCCATGTTGGCCACCTGGGGATTTCTGGAAGCTCTGTGCTTTCCTCACCCTTGGCTGCTCCCAGTGTGGGCTTGTGCCTGGGAACAACTTCCCCAGTATTGCAGAGTTGAGCAAGAAGATGTAAGAAAGTTCATGTTGATCTGAAGAAATGGCCTGTTTTTTACTTTGCTGAGCTAGTGTTGGAGTAGGTTTGACAGTATTTTGGGAGTTGAGAAGGATAACCTGCAAAGGGGTTTTGCAGACCCCTGGAACCTTCCCCAGGGCATGAACACATCAACCAACAGAAGCAGGAAATGTTTTTCACACCTCAGGTTGGAGAAAATCAGACACACCACCCTTATCTATGGCTCAGCAATGACATTATAAAATCCCTTTCCCCTGGATGCTGTGTGCAGATGGTCCCTGTTCCATGGGCTGGAGCCTGCCTGACATCTGGAGTTACTATCTCCCAGCTATAGTTGATCTTTTTACTGTTGTAACTTCCCAGGCTCAACCTCCTAAGGTTAACAAATATTTTTGCTCTCCAAAGTGGCCTCTGTTGTTTGAAAAGGCTGTATAGGCATATGTTCCAATTGAAAGGCAATGCCCTGATTTTGAACACTGAGTAACCTTTTTCCTAGCCTCAAACCCTTGGACTTTGGACAATCTTTCTGTGTATTTACCCTAGAGAGGAGCAGTGAGGCCCTGAGGATGTAGAGCAGCACTGACAGGAAAGCACTGCAGGGTTGTGATAGCTGTGTAAGTTACTCTCCAAACACAGCAGCCCTGTGCTTGGTGTGTCATGGTGGAAAGAAGGGCATTAACACCAAAATGGTACATTTGAGATGAACAGGGCTCTTCCTCATAGTGCTTGAGCACAAGTGTGAGATGGGATGTGTTGAGGCAACAGGAGTATTCAAACCTGAGGTTCTGTCCCACAGCTGGGCCTTGCCAGCCTGTCTGGCAGTGCTTGGGCTGTGCTGAGGTCTCTGCTCCTTGACACTCACTGCTGTCTGACCACCTTACACTTAAATAAAGCCATTTACACACAGAGCTGTCTCAGTGCTGCTGGGCTTCACCTCCCCCAGACCCCAGGGGCACAGAAGTGTCTTCCCATCTCCAGCTAGCTCCATGGCAAGCTTTAGGGAAACTCGGTGGCCTTGGGCTGATTTCCAGCCCCCTGGGCAGGGAGGGGATCCAAACACACTCAGGTTTTTTTGCCCACACACCCCACACAAACTGCATCTGAAGCTCCTGGGGCAGAATAACATCTGACCTTCCTGTCACCTGTTGAGTAGGAGCAGTATTTAGACATATTAATTTCTGAAGCTGGAATCCAGATTTTGCACACAGGCTGCAAAAAGAGGATGACAGCACCTCACTTTGTGAAGGAAAGCAGCTCTGGCCAGCATTGTTTGTGCAGGTGTTAGAGGGTTGAAAAGCCAAGGAACTGCTTTCTGCCCTTGCACCATTTTTCTGTGAGAAATCCCCAGACACACTCAATTTGGAACATCAGCTCCACATTTTGGAGTTGGGCTGCTGAAAGATAATGACAGTACCTTTCCTTGGGAAGGAATGCTCGTGGTCCCAGTGTCGACAGTCAGACAACGCTGTCCAGAGGTACAGGAAACACCTTTCTGTCTCACAGCTTTTGGGTGGGATCAATCCTTGGACGCATTAATTCTTGGAGATGGTATCCCAATTTTGGTGGTGGATCCCTGAAAGGGAATGGTGACACTTTTCCATAGGAAAGACAACACCTGGCCCCAGTGTTTCAGGTGCAGATACCAGGCTGCCCAGGGGAGGTAGAGGCCAGCATGTCCTGGTACTTTCGGTGTCAGAGCAATCAGAGTCTTAAGCTGTGCCAGATGAGGTTTAGATTAGATATTGGGAGGAATTTCTCCACAGAAAAAGTGATTAAGACGTTAGACCGTGCTGCCCAGGGAGGTGTGGAGTCACCGTCCCTGGAAGCGTTTAAAGAAAGTCTGGACGTGCTCTGGTCGGTACGGTGGTGTTCGGCCCCACCTGCGGGCTCTGACCCCGGAGCTCTTTTCGAGCCGAACCGAGCCCGGGACTCCGCGACCTGCGAGCCCCCTCAGCCCCGCTCCCGCCCTCCCACCTCCCAGTGCGCAGCGCTTCCATTGGCTGCCTGCGGAAGGGCGGCTGGGCCAATGAGGCGCTGCCTTCTTGGCGCCCCGGCTCCGGAGGCGGTTGCGGTGGAAACCGCCGGTGCGCGGCTCCCGGGGGAGCGGCGGGAGCCTGAGGGACCCGCGCCGGGAAACCGCGGGAGCGCCCCGGGAACCCCCGGGAACCCCCCGGGAGCAGCGCCGGCATGCCGGGGGCGGCACCGCGAGGTGAGTGTCCCGTCCGCCCGGCCCCGCGGAGGGGCAGCCGGCGTGTGGGCCCTGCCCGGTGAGGGTAGCGAGAGCCCGGCCTGAGCGGCCCCGCCCGTGCCGCTCCCTCCGCGGAGCCACGGTCGGAGGCGAACATGGGCTCCCGCCTCCTCCCGGCCCCGTGTGCCGCCCCACGGGCGAGCGGCGTGAGCAGCGTCCCTGCCCCTCCGTCCAGAAAGTGATCGTGTTTCGGTAAAAACGGCTTGTGCTAAAGTGAGTCGGATCTTTGCAATGTTAAAAAAAGCGAAATCCGCACCAAAAATCAAGTGTTTTCTTTTAAAACGTGTTTCTGACATGTATGGATCCCAAGTGTAGCAGGAACAACAGAAGCTGGGAAAGCCCAAGTCACTCCCTTTGTTTCTTACTTAGAAGTTGAGAACACAAGCTCTGGGAGCAAGAGCTGACATTGGAAATATTTTCTTAAATTTTAAACTATTAAAGTAAAAGGAGAGAAGGTTTTTGAAGGCAAAAGGCTTGTTGCCCTTCAGGATGTGCACACCTGTTGTAGCCGCAGATTTATAGCCGAGACACTCTTGTATCTGAAAAAATTCAGGCTGGTTTGTAATACCTAATCTGAAAGAGCAATTATTTTTGCCTGCTTATCTCATGCAGCTGTGTTCCTCTGGAAGTCCTTGTAGTGACATACTCAGTTCCTAAATGCTGTGGCACTTGTGTAACTTGCTCCACTGTCAGGGTTGTTTTGCAGCCATGTACAGTGCCTGGTTTAAACCAAAATGAAATAACACCCGTGCAAAAACTGTGTGGGGACAACACCCTGCCCTTGTTGTCTAGCAGCATCTCATAGTCCTGTTCAGTTCTGCTCTTTCAGCCTGTGAACACCAGGCAGGAGAGATGCTGAATGGTTGTTATTGAGTTCCTGTGTGTTACAAGCTTCCAGTATAAATAATGAGTAGAACTGAAATTGTTTTCCCACGTTTTGTGTAGTTGCAGTTTCCCCAAGAGTCCAACCTCGGAAGTGGAGTCTTGACCAGAGTCTCTGCTGTTGACTTCCTCTGCCACCTTGAGCAAGATTATTTGGATTCAGCAAAGAATTGGGCGTATTACTGAATATAGGCATTTTTGTAAGTGCACTTAAACCCCATCAGCTTAATGTAATAAATAATTACTAAATGTAATGTAATAAATATTATTAAATATGTAATTGATTTAGGGTCATCCAGACTGACTGACTTAAATGTCACAAGCATCTACACCCTGTCCAAGTGTGTAACATTCAGTCTGTCTGAGGTAACCATTTATCTCTGTGCACGTATTTTCTTCATGTGAAAAGGAAACAGGAGTCTGTCCTGAAGGAGATTTGAGGTTTTATTAATGTTTATCTGGTGACTTTAAAGAGAAAAATGCTTTATTGCTGTGCAGTTGTCAGTTTGATTTAACTGCAAGCCAGTGGTGCATGGGCAAGCAAATGCTCATTGCTGAATGAGAGAAATTCCTGTCAAGGCATTATTTTCTCTACATGCAGAGCTAATCATGATGATGTATGAGTTAATTCAGCTTATAGTTCAAAACTCCCACTGCTTCCTGCTGTGGTTAATTCTGGACTTACTCTTCTATTAATGTACTCTCCCATAGTAAAGACTGTTTTTAGCCTGTCTTGCATATGTCATCTTCTTGTTTTAGTTGGTGGGAAGGTTTTATCATACAGCAGTGGAAGTTTTCTATAAAGGCAGCACAGAGCTCTTTCATATATTTTTGCCTTTACTAACATGATGTTTCAAGCAGTTAATTGAATACAAATGATGAGCTTACTTATGAGGAAAAATTACTTACTTTGTGAAGGAAAGCAGCTCTGTCCAGGTTATCAAGGTGTATTTACCCCTTCAAACTGGTAAAAAGGACTAGAAATATAAGTATCCCTTTTCAGAATCAAGAAATGCTAGTTAGTAAAACTTCAGTTTCTTTTGTTTGCATCCGTGTAGTAGACCTAAGTGTGTCTGCAGTAGCTCTAACCTGTTTTTGCATTAGGGCTGGTCTGTAGGGGTTGGTCAGTATACTCAGAACAACTGTGCTACAAACACTGGTTCTGTTCTAGCAAGGATGGCAGTAATGGAAATTATTCCTCAGTGAAATTATTATTATTCCTCAGTGGTTGGGCTGTCTATGTCTTGGCATGGGATGGTGGTTAATTGGTTGTTAAAGTATGCTTGTAAAGTATTCCCAGCTTATCTTTTACATCTGAAAGTTTTCTTTGTGAACAGAATAAATATTCTGATCCTGTTTGCTGTTCCAGGCCTGTTTGTGATAGACCCTTCCTTCTGTTCCTGGAGAAAGACATTGTGAATAGCTGTGAACATGGTAAGGGGGTTTTGACATGGCTTTTGAGGTGTTGTGGTAGAAATAAAATTGAGAATTTTCTCCTACCCTGGGACTAAGAATAATTGCCATAATGAGAACATTGTTTTTGGAGTGATTGTAGTTATTGGTAAAGGTAAGAATTTGGAAAAAAAACCACTGTAATGCACATGTCTATTCTAGGAAAGCTGTTGCTTGCAAGACACTTGAGATTTGGTTTTTTCAGCTGATTTTGGATGGGAAATGGTTTTGATGTTTGTTTATTTGCAATTAGGGATGATTAAATTAGTTACAGCTCTTGTGACTTTACGTAAAGATCTCTCACTATTGT
The DNA here is from genome assembly GCA_017589585.1 of Phylloscopus whistleri. Taxonomy (NCBI): domain Eukaryota; kingdom Metazoa; phylum Chordata; class Aves; order Passeriformes; family Phylloscopidae; genus Phylloscopus; species Phylloscopus whistleri. Next base: position 7,100,637 of record JADMLD010001548.1, on the reverse strand, counting down.
TCATGTACCAGTTAATTAAAAAAAAAGAGAAAAATCCAGTTTTCAAAGGAAACTGGGACATATGTGGATGTCACATTTTTTGTCACATCTCAATTGCCATTCCAGATTCGAATTGCAGCACTGAATGCCAGCTCCACGGTTGAGGATGACTATGAAGGCACCTTCAAAAGTCATAAGACACAGACAAAGGAAGCTCAGGTAAGTAATTCCACAATTTTCTTCATGAAGTTTTGTCTTGAGGGGCGTTTTGTCCTCTAGGTGCAGGGATTTGTTCAACCACGATATTTTGTTTTTGTGAAAGTTTAGTTACTCTGTCTCTTGAACCCTCCTTTAGCAAACTAAAAAAACTTCACTCAAATGAGTTCTTTTAGGACAGTACCACAAATGTTCTGCTATATAGCAGAAGTATTAAAAAGTGTTAGAAGTGTGAAACCACTGAAATCCATAATAAACATATTTAATAAAATTGTCCTAATAAATACATTCTAATTATTGAACTCACAGGAAGCAGAAGCTTTTGCTTTGTACCACAAGGCTTTGGACCTTCAGAAACACGACCGATTTGAGGAATCTGCTAAAGCTTATCATGAGCTCCTGGAGATTCGTCTTCTGAGAGAGGTCAGTGACCTGGAGAGAATGACACTCTAGAAACTGTTTGCTGTGTTTTGTCTTACTTCATGACATACTGGAAATCTCAGTATTATCAATTAGCAAGTTGTTAGCTGTTCCTGTTACTTGTCTGATTCCTGATGCTCACATTGCATTTCTTTTATAATTTCTAGGCAGTTCTTTCTGGTGATGAGAAAGAAGGGCTGAAACACCCAGGTTTGATGTTGAAGTATTCCACCTATAAAAACCTAGCACAACTGGCAGCACAGAGGGATGACTTAGAGACAGCCATGGAGTTCTATCTGGAGGTACAGTGCAGCTGAAATGAGACCCTGGAGCCTTAATGTTTGTAAAAACTTTCTAAAATACAGACATACACATCCAACATACATCATGTCAGTGTATAATTGAATCCTATCTTCTTTCTGATGCTGTATGGGATAAAATTGCTCCACCATTCAGTCCCCAAAGCAGTTGTGATCCTGCTGAAAACTAAAGCAGTGCCAGTCCCTGCAGCAAAGTGGGTGAGCATGGCTGAAATGTGGATAATATTGTTTGTTGTGCTTTCTAGGCTGTAATGCTGGACTCCACTGATGTCAACCTGTGGTATAAAATTGGTCGTGTGGCAATAAAACTGATCCGCCTGCCCTTGGCTCGTCATGCTTTTGAAGAAGGGCTCAGGTGTAATCCTGATCACTGGCCTTGTTTAGATAACCTGATCACAATTCTGTATACACTCAGTGACTACACAAGTGAGTACAATGCATGAAAAACTTCTAAGTCTGTGTGTAATTTTACATACCAAGAGAAATTGTAACAATGAAATCATCAATCATATAGGTTGTGGTGTATCTTGCATAAGCAGTGCAGCAGGGTTTGATAGACACTGCTACTTCATGATAGAGATTTTACTGAATTCTAAAGCATGACGGTTTAGAGAAGTTTTGGTTACCCTAAATATAAATGCCTGTGGTCTCACAGATCAGAGACTCTGCAGGAAGTTTCCCTGTACAGTGTTGCTTTGCATTTCCATGTATGTTGGTTTTGGATTTCTAGCAATTTCCTGCTGCATAATTCTAGGATTTGGGCATAAAAATACAGTCTCACTCCTAATCCTGGTAGGATTAATTGTAGTTACAGCAGTGGATACACTGCTTGCTTCACTTATAGAATCTGCAGTTAGGACATTTGATAACATAAAAATGATGTATAACTGTGTTTATGATTTATGGTTCTAATTTCTTCTGTGCTAGAACAGGCTTGAAAGTAAGTGAAAGATATACTGCAAACATTGTTTAAACAAAATTAATTATGTTCTTTTTCTGTATACAATACCTAGGAAGACACAATAGGCTATTTTAACTGTATGCATGTAATTATTTGACACCTTACAAAGCAATTGGACTAATTCATGTAAATATCACATTTGGGTGGAATTCAGTGGTGTATGTGAGGCCCAGAAATGGGAGCTCTGAATGAACCAAAGCAGCCATTGACCATTCAATTTCTATTTCTCTGTCAGCATGTTTGTACTTCATCTGCAAAGCTCTGGAAAAAGACTGTCTGTATAGCAAAGGATTGGTTCTGAAGGAGAAGATCTTTGAGGAGCAGCCTTGCCTCCAGAAAGACTCCTTAAGGATGTTTCTCAAATGGTGAATATTGTCTTAGAGTATATACTGCCTTGAGAGTGTAAATTTTGGGCTTGGGGTTGCTCAAAAAGCCTGCTGAGATCTTGTGCTTTAAGTGATAGGAATACCTTGCTGACCTGCCTTCTGAATAATGTTCTGTGTTGGTGCTGCTGACAGAATGTTCTTCAGGAGTTCCTTTTGAAGGGAGGTAGAAAGAGGAAAAGAATCCATTTGTTGCTGCTCATTTCTTTTCATACCTAAATCTCTTGTAATCATCTGCCTTTGTTTTTACTTATTAGTTCCTGGTCCCTGCAGCATTTACTTTAGTTTTCCTAATTAAAACAAACCAATAACAACCAAAACCAAAACAACTCTCGCCCCCTCCTAGAAAACCTCACCAAAAACTCCCCACATGTTACTGCTTTTCTTTCTGTATGGGTTTTATAGTATGAGTGGGTAGGAGGAAAGTGGGAAAATAGAGGCTCATAAAATTTACAGGATCTGAGTTAACTGATCATTCAGAACAAAGATTTCTGATGGTTGACACTTCTATATGTATGCCATAAAGTTGGTAACAAAATGTTATGTGAATGCTTCTTTTAACACTGGTTTTTTTATATGAGGGTATTAAATGAATCCCCTCTGGGCTCTAATAAAAAAAATCCCAGCAAACCAAAACTTTAACTTCTCTCCATTTTTTATTATTTCTTAGTGACATGTCTATCCATAATGTGAATGTGAGTGCAGCTGAAACAGGAAGGATCATCAATGAAGCCCTGGAGCTGCGTAAGAAAAGACAAGTGTTGCTGGTGCGTGACAGAGAGCCAGACCTCAGACTGGTGCAGCCAATTCCCTTTTTCACGTATGTCTTTATATTTTCTCTTTTCAAAAAGATCCTCTGAAGCACAAATTCTGACAGTTCTGTGTTGTGCTTCAGATTTCTTCAAAACACCTTTTTTTTCCTTGTAAAAACAAACTACCCCACCCCCCCGGTATTTTCATGTTAGCTTCTAGGCTGGTTTGGTGTGCTGATGATTTTAGCATACAGCCCATAGCTATTAGTTTTTAACTTCTGATTTTAAACCAGTGATGTAAAAAGAAATATGGTATCTGAGAATGATTTGGCAGCTATTCCAATGTATTACTGCATTTTTAATATATGGCTGGTTTGTATGTGAATTTCAAAGCAAGTTTAGCTTTTTAAAATTGTTTTTACTGTTGGGATAGTGAAAACTCAGAAAAAAATTGCAGTTCTTTATTTGCAGGAAGATATAAGGGTAGTAATAAGTTGTTACATATGTTTTTATTAAGGTAGAAAGGATTGGGGTTTGGTTTTTGTATTGCACATATTTTTGTGGAATATTAGTGGACTCTGCATGTAGTTTGTATTGCAGAGAAGTTGTTTCTATTTGTGAATAGGGATGAGTTCTTTTAGTATTGTTGAACCTGTTGAATGCTGAACCTGAAAATTTTCTTTGATAGTACTTTTTTTAACTTTTGGTATAGAGTAATTTCCTCAACAACTACTGCATGGACCCCTTGTGTTTTTTAGAGACATTTTTTGAGTGATGGGACAGGTTTTTGACACTCAGATGTGTATTGCTGTCTCATTGAGAAGCTCCTCATGCTATCTCTATCTCACTGTTGGAGAAAAACAGTGTTGAATGCTATTGGGTGTGTAAACATAAAATAGAAAATAATGTGACAAGAACTGAAGACATTGTGATGCCATTGTGTTTCCACTTGCAGGTGGAAGTGTTTAGGAGAAGCCTTACTTGCCATGTATCAGCACCTCACAACATGTGATCCTCCTCGACCCAGTCTGGGCAAGAGAATTGATCTCTCAGACTACAGAGACCCCGTTCAACACTTGATGCTTTCTCCCACCTCTACTCCTGTCAGTGTTATTCAGCCCACTCCTGTCAGCACTAATCCAGTGGTGACGATGCCAGATCCTGTCTTACCTTATACTCCAACCACACCCAACTTCCCAAGTCACAGTCAGAGTTCATTGGAACCAGGAGCTGCTGTAGGTGAGCAAGGTACTTCAGTCTAAGATTCAAGATATCTTTCCTACTTACCTGGATATAAAAAACACTTCAGAATTCTTTGGGGCATGCTGTCTTTCAGCTGCATGTTGGTGGACTCAGAACCTTTTCAGCATCCATGTAACATCTGATAGAGAAAGTGAAGGAGTATCTGAGCTTTTCTGGTTTTGTGCTGTTCCTCACACTTCAGTTTTTCAGTCTTTCAGATGAGAAAAATTGTGTCTCCATTCCAGCAGTGATGCATATCAAACTTTTAATGCTGGGAAGGGCCTTGAGCTCCACAGAGTGAATGAGCTATTTTACAGAAAGATGACTGTGTTATTTTTCTGCTCATGTGTCACTTTAAGAAGCAGAGAAGACCCAGCTGTCACCTATATTTATTTGAAATCTATACAAGATTTTTTTGGCACTGTCTTCAGAAGGAAACCAATGAATCTCAAGTGTTGCTCTGTAATTACTTTTTTAAAAATAAAAAAGATGACTCACTTTTTATTTGTCAATTTAACCTGTCAAGTTTGGATTTTTTTCATTATGTTTTTAGGTGACATATCTGCAGGTGATAAATCTAAGAAAGGAGTGAAGCGAAGAAGAATTACAGAAGACAGTGGTGAAACAGCCAAGAGGAGATCTGCTAGAGTTCGGAACACCAAGTGTAAGAAAGAGGAGAAGGTTGACTTTCAAGAGTTGTTGGTGAAGTTCCTTCCTTCCAGGTACTGTACAGCAACAACTTTCATGATGAGATAATCATAGAGAGGAAGCTATTTGGGATTTTATTTGATTGCTATTCCCCCCAAGCTTAAAACGACTGTATTGTTTTTTGAAGCAGATGTGGTGCATTTTCTGCTGATAAATTTAATAATTTATTAAGTAGTAAAAAATGCTGAATAGAAATTGAAAATTAAAAAAGCTTTTACTGTTGTGAATTAGTGGACAATGCATGTATCAAAATGGATAAGATAAAGTAATCTTGATTTGGACGTAAGGAACTGGATGCAAATCTCTGAATTTGTTTCAGTAATATATTTTCACTGTTAAAATTTGCACAGTGTTTCATATTTAGGTTTCACCTAGTAATGAAAGAAAGAATGAGGACTTTTTTGATATTGTGGTTTATGCTCCCCTTTCACACAGATTAAGGAAATTAGATCCTGAGGAGGAGGAGGACCCTTTCAATAACTATGAGGTGCAATCAGAGATCAAAGAGGAGAATTTTCAGCATGTTGGACCACATAGGATGTCATTTGATTCTACAACATTTATGGAATCTGGTAAAGATTTCATTACAACCCCGGTTCTTTGTTGTTTTATCTGTATTGTATGCTTTATTCTCTGTATTTTCATGTCATACCTAGAAGGTACAGAAATAGATGCTATTTTAAAAAGTATTATTTTATGGTATAGAAGTATCTCAGTTGGTACTAAGCTTTTAAGTCTTGGGGGATTGCTTAATCACTGTGTGCAGGAGCCCTGTTGTGTGGAATTTCCCATTGAAACAGATTGGAATACAGTAACTGAATTCTGCACATGTGCAACACAGAAGAACTGCTGTGAGATAAGTGCATAAAACACTGTTGAAATTTCATTGTTTCAAGTTATGATCTGTCTCAGCCTTACACATGTAGGCCTTTGTGTTTATCTGCTTTCTAGAAAAACAGGATGTTCATGAATTCCTGCTGGATAACCTGAACAATGGTGGGATCCTGGAGCTGATGATGAGATATCTAAAAGTCATCAGCCAAAAGTTCCTGGTGAAGTGGCCTCCTGGCTTGTGTGAGGTGGTCCTCAGTATCTATAACAGCTGGAGAAAGCACAGCAGTAGCCTTCCCAACCCACTCCTGAGGGACTCAAGTAATCAACACATCAAGGTGATGCAACATTTCTTGTCTTGTTTGCTGTTATCTTGGTGTCAGGGGGCCAGAAGTACCCAACAAACCCAGCAGACACAGGTTTGGCTTAGCTCTGCCTGCAGCTGCTTGTCCCAGCTGTAGGAACTGTCCTAAACTCTGGTGCAGCTCCTGGAGCTGTTCCTGAGCTGAACAGACCTGAGTGATGCTCCATGCAACTCTAACCTGTATTAATGTGTGTTTATGCACACACACCCACAGAGATGTATTAGATACAGATAGATTTTACCCCTTTATTCTGTTGTTGCTCTTTCTTTTCCCCCCCATCTCCCTTTTAATCTGATATGACAGTTTTGTTTTGCCATCAGGTCAGTACAGAGGCTGCTCTGTTCTCACTGACTGAGGGTCAGCATTGCTGCTTTAAATAGAGTAAATACAGTGTAGTTTTAAGATAATCTGAAACTTAAAGTAAAAAAACCCAAACAACAAAACAAACCAAAACCACCTCCACAGCATCACCATTTTATTACTTTTATAAATCTGGAATTTCCTGAAAGCAAATAGAAAAAATAGTAAGTTCTTTACATTAATGTTAAACCAACTTAATGACAGAAGATGGTATTTCTTGAATTATAAAACCAGTTCTGGTACTTTTAGTCCACTGAGCCAGCCTATGTTATCTTTTGAATGTTTGCAGTCTGTATTCATTTGAAAGTTATTTGCCTTTGGTATGACTTCAGTTTAAGTATTTTTTCAGATCAAGTGTTTTTACTTCTTTGCTAATTAAATATTAATTATGAAAATTGCTGTGTTCCATTGATGTCATTTACAAAACAAACAAAAGTGCCTCTATGTAGCAGATGTTAAATTTTTATACATCCTGTGACTTATTTATGTGTATTTTTCACATATACATGCCCTTTTTTAAACAAATGTAAATATATTTATAAATATATTCCCTTGGTTCTCATTATTACTGCATATCTGCTTACTTGTATGTAAATTCTGTCTTATTTTTCAAATGTCACTGCTACTGCTATATTCTGGAATCGTGCTTTTAGCATGATTTGGCAATTTAATATAGTTTTATTTCAGCCAGATAAAAACACATAAAGATAACAATTTTTTCTAACATCAGGCAATGCTGTTCTGACCTTTCATGAGCTGAGATTTTTCTTTTTTAATGCTTCTAAGTATTGTTTGATTTTGTACCTGTTGATTTGTCAGTGGTATTATATACACCTTTTAGGCAGAAGAAGTAGTTATAGCTTGGGAATAGAAATCCCAAGAGGACAAGATGAAGGCTTTCTTTGAAGTAAATTCCAAATTTAGTGATTTTTTTTAAAGTTTATGCTTCTTTTAATGTATTTCTTTCTGTGGATACTCTTTTGATATCTCCTTACTTTTTCTGAAGGATATGATGATAATGAGCCTTTCTTGCATGGAACTGCAATTAGATCAGTGGCTGCTGACAAAAGGGAAGAGTTCTGCAGGTGAGAACCTGATGTCACTTTCTTCAGACTCTGAAAACACTGAGGGTATATGATTAAATGTTTCCAGGAATTCACTGGGTTTTGGAGCTACTTTTTCTTAATATCTTCCAGATCTGTGTTTTATTGGTCCATCAGTTGTTTGCCTTTAGGTAGATCAGTACCTTTGAAATTTGGTATGTGGGACTCATTCCATGGGATGCCACTAACTTCATGATAAAATGTAATTAATTGACTTGCAGTTTCTCCACGAAATTGTCCTGCTGCCTCTGTGAATGGCAAGTTTGGTCCTGACTTCCCAGGAACCCATTTTTTGGGAGACCTGTTGCAGCTGTCGTTTGCGTCTTCACAGCGGGATTTGTTTGAGGAGGGCTGGATGGAGTTTGTCACTCGGGTGTACTGGCTGAAGGCTCGCTTTCTAGCACTGCAGGTTTGCTTTAACAAACACAGCTTGTCTCAAATTCAAGTCAATGTTGTTCAGATGCAGCTGATTGGGGAATCTCAGCTCTTTTAAGCATGTGGATAAAATCAGCTTAAAACATAGCGATTTCATTTTACTTTTAAATATAATTAACTTTCCCTGAGGGTTGAGGTGGAAATGAAGTAGGAGGTCTCACATGTTAAGCAAATATTCAGCTATGTTTAATATATGTCTTCGTTTAAAATAAATTGTGCTCAGCTTAGAAAAAAAATATTTGTTGTAAAGTTACTTGGAATAGTGTTGTAGAGGTGCAGAACATAAGATTTTTGGGGGCCTGGAATTGTGGACACTATCAAAGTCTCAGGAAGTCCAAAATGCAGATTATAACAGAAGCAGACTCTGTTTTATTACTCTTCCCTATGCTTTTTCAAGGTGGCATGGTTCTGCTTTTGCAGACTTTTAATTTAATATGCAAATTTTGCAGCAGAGGGTTTTAAGCCTATCACTAAGGGAATAATTTGAAAGAAATGTTATTTGATCCCAGTCTTTTTTCCCCTGTAAGTGTTCCTTCCCCAGGACATCAAAGAGGGTTTTTTTTAATCCATTAATTATGTTTAAATCAATTGTCAACTAGTTATGTGAGTCAGTTTCATAAGTGTGAACTAACTTGTTCCTTCCTTTTTTTTTTTCTTCTGCATCTAAGGATTCCTTTCTAATAAAGTTATTTAGGAAAAATAACTATACAACTACTGGCAGTTTTTCCCTTGTGATTTCCCCTTTCCCTTGTGATATGCAGAGTTGTATTTTGCCTGTGCATTCCTTCCTGACCTCTCAGCTTCAGTAACTACTTTGCACAGAGCAAGTAGAATTCATTCACTTTGCAGAATATACAAATATTTCTTGACTCAGTGTTTTAATTTGCACAAATGGAAGAGTTATTTCTGCTGGTTTACTCTTCTGCCTTTTTAAAGGAAAGGGGGTTTAGCACTCCAGACCAATCTTACAAATTTATGCAGACTCACTTCTATTTTCCTGATATGTTTTATCTGTTATTGAAATAATTGGTAAGGTATTTTAAAATATTTTTGCTTTAATTTGAGCTATTTAGTTGATTTTTTTTTTTTTGAGGACATGTGGTAATCACACTGGCAGTGGCTGCATTAAATTTAAACATTTTCTACAAATTTTGAAGACCCTTTCTGCAGTGAGAACCGTAAGATTTTTTGGTTGATTGTTTTCCTCTGTACTGTTTCTATAGGGAGACATGGAACAAGCACTTGAAAACTATGACATCTGCACTGAAATGCTGCAGAACTCCACCAGCACACAAGCTAAAGCTGGCAATGAGTGCAGCATCGTGATACGATTGCCTAATCTGCATGTTGATTCTGTGGTCTCTTTAGAAGAGGTAAGAATTCATTTGCAGGTGTGTGTTCCCTGTGCCATCCTCACACTCACTATCTCCCAGTTTCAAGTGTTACCTATGAGTTACTTCTTTTGTGATGGCAGTTTACTGTATCTCAGAGTGAGGGTTTTGTAGTTTGAAGATGATGTGAAGATACCCTCTCATTTTCCAAAACTACCGTTTTTGTATCTGTTGGTCCTGTGCATCTTTAGATTGCTTTTATGCAAAATAAAAATACTAAAGCAGCTGCATGTACAGCAGTAGATTATTGAACCTTCCCTTCCCTTCCCTTCCTTTCCTTTCCTTTCCCTTCCCTTCCCTTCCCTTCCCTTCCCTTCCCTTCCCTTCCCTTCCCTTCCCTTCCCTTCCCTTCCCTTCCCTTCCCTTCCCTTCCCTTCCCTTCCCTTCCCTTCCCTTCCCTTCCCTTCCCTTCCCTTCCCTTCCCTTCCCTTCCCTTCCCTTCCCTTCCCTTCCCTTCCCTTCCCTTCCCTTCCCTTCCCTTCCCTTCCCTTCCCTTCCCTTCCCTTCCCTTCCCTTCCCTTCCCTTCCCTTCCCTTCCCTTCCCTTCCCTTCCCTTCCCTTCCCTTCCCTTCCCTTCCCTTCCCTTCCCTTCCCTTCCCTTCCCTTCCCTCCCGTGTCAGTAGTCAAATAGATGTGAAAACCAAAGTTCAGATTGTATCATCTGTGACATTTGCAGATTGAAAAGAACCTGAAATCTCTGGAGAGATGCCAGTCTTTGGAAGAGATCCAGAGGCTGTACGAGGCAGGGGATTATAATGCAGTGGTGCATCTGCTCCGGCCAACCTTGTGCTTTAATGGTTATGGCAGAGCCAAACATCTGGAGTTTGTCACGTCCATACCAGAGAGACCAGCACAGCTGCTTCTCCTCCAGGTTTGCTTTGTTCCTTAAAAAATCTGTTGTAATACGGAATTAAGACTTAACTCCTGAAAACAGGTTGGAAAGGTTTCTGGAGTGTTAGCTGTGTTAATGGTTACGAGTCTTATTTACAAGGCAAAACATGGAACCAAGTCTGTAAATGCTCTGAAGAGCACAGCTTTATCAACATCATTAGCAATGTGCCAGTTTCTGCTGACTGAGAATGTGGCTAAAGATACAAGATGCTGAGGCCTCCATGAAATGAACAGAAACTTGAATCATTTCTGCATTATTTTATGGATGGATTCATGCTGCTGTTGACTATATGGTGACTTAGAACCATTCTGAAACTTGGTTATCTAGCATATGAATGATTTTTATGCTGTGAAGACACTCTGCTGCATGAATGAGAAACTGTTGATACATGCAGTATAATTGCTGTAGAGTTAGTCCATTTGACACTGTAAAAATAAGTGTATAAATTAGCTCAATTGTGAGTATGTTAGGTTATTTGGGGGAAAGAGGTTTGCAGAAAAAAAGACTGATGGTCTTTTAACTGGACTGAACCAAATCCTACAGTTTCTATGCTATCTCATGACTCAACCTCTGCAGAGGAGAAAAAAGCAGAAGAATATTGCTATTACACTGGCCTTAGAGTTGCTACTGTGTTATTTATGAAGTAATAAAATGGTAGCACAAGATCATAAAGGTCCAAACCCTGTTTCTTGTGAGGGCTCTATTCAGCTGTAGATCATTAAAATTACAGACCTACAGCCATCCTTTTCCTGTTTTGTTTCCTTGCATCTCGTATTAAAGCAGAAAGATGTGATGATTTTTTTGTATTTAGATCCTACTTGTGTATTTATCATCCAGGATCCCTGCACCTTCTATTGTCCTTTGAATGTTGTGTTTAAAGGTTTCTGTTTCATTTCATTGAAGTAATCCCATTAACTGAGTAGAGTGTTTTGCTTTGCCCTGCTGTGCATTCATGGTTAAAATAAACTCTGCATTGTTATAATAGATCTTTTTCATATTTACATTCCCTAGGACTCCCTGCTCAAACTGAAAGACTACAAGCAATGCTTCGAATGCTCAGATGTTGCCTTGAATGAAGCAATTCAGCAGATGATTAATATGACAGCAGCCTCTGCTAAAGAGGAGTGGGTTGCTACGGTAACACAGCTGCTGACAGGAATAGACACTTCATTATCATCAGTGAACAGCATCTTGAAAGACTCCTCTGTCACACCCAGCCTGGTTAGGTTAACAAACAACCTGATCCAGGTAAGCCATGCCCTGCCACCAGCAGGGATATGTTGTGTGCTACAGACCTCCAGGCATGAGACAGCTGCTCTGTGAATTCCCATCCTCTGGGAGTGATGGCTTTGGTTACATTTCTGGTACTTTTTTGGGGAGATGGGTATCACCATATTGTGGGAGCGTTGTCATAGTCTGCAGTGTGCTAGACCTGCACTGAGCACACACCTGTGCTAGAACCAATACCAGCAGGTACCTTTAGATGATGCCTTAGGAAGGCTGACCTGAAACAGAGCTAGAGAATAAAGTATGGATTTATTGAAAGGCCTCTAGGATACACCTTGGGCAGGACAAGAGCCTGACCAGGGGCTACACCCAAGGTGGACTAAGAATGGTCACAAAATGGCTGACTGGTCACGAGGTCTCACACTTTGATCAGTTTTGGTTCATTTGCATATTGGGGTTTAATTGTCCAATTACAGCTCCAGGTTGTGAGGTCCCATCCTTCTTGTTCCTCCCTTCAGCCACCCTTGTTTGTGCTTTTGGGCTGAAAGTTGTCCTTGGTGTGCAGCAGGACCAGGATTTGTTTTGTGTCCCTGCTCTGTGAAGAGAGCTTACCAGCGCTTAATACGAGGCTCAGAACTACACCCCTAGGCAGCACAGAATCTGAAGAACATGGAAGCTTAAGGCTTCATAGATATCAAGCTACCTAAAACAATCAAAATATGTTGGTAAGATAACCCAACACTGGGGTTGTTGGGCTATTTGAAATGGTGGTAATGTGAAGATTGATTGAGCTGCCTGGGTGTAGCTTTGGCTAATTTATGGCTCTGATCTTGCCTCTGTGTACTTTGGGCTGGGGGCAAGGTCCTTTAAGCCTTACAAACATGGTGGAATTGCTTGCAAGTGCTGGCCAAAGGAAGTATTTTTCTAGTAAAAACAGAGAGGGTGATCTGAAAGGGCAGGGGAAAAGTGAAATGTGGACTGCTTCTAGAATGATGAATACAGCTAATTTTAGCCTTTTACAGAAGGTACTTTCAAACCTCAAAACTGAATGAGCATTTTCAGTCCAGGTAACAAATGTCAGACTTACAAATGGCAGTTCTGTTAAGAAGCCAGTCTAGTTAATGTCAAAATTCAATGTGCTTGCAATTCTCAAATCTCAAATCTCCATTTACTTCATTAAAAGCCAAGGACCCTTCACTACTTACAAAATTGTACTCTCACTGCGTAAAGTTGTATGTATTATGGAATGTAATGGAATTCTGGAGAACAGAGTGTTCAGGCACATCATTTAGCATTTTTAATGATTCTAGTTGATCTTTAACAGTTGTTGTAAGAACTTTTCTAGAATTCACAATTTTTTTAAGTTCCTCTTCATCTGGGCTGTAGAGAAATTTGTTTTACAGTAATGAGGCCCAGTAATGCTAAGAATTGATGGTGTGTATTTGCTTGGTATGAATTGCTTGTAGAGCATATTAACAGAGACACATCTAGGTGGAAAGTGAGGGCAAATAATCTACTCCCCTTCCCCTACTGATTGATCTACCCCTAGCATTTTTACAGCCACTTGTGGGAAGCTGAGACTCTACTTGAGATGATTTCCTTGGGGTAAAATGCGTTGCCAACTTTGTGTTGTTTGCGAAGGATTCACACCCAACCTTTGTCTTGCATCACTTTGTGTGTTTAATGTCTGTTTCTTTATTAGATCATAGACTGCAGCATGGCTGTCCAGGAAGAACCAAAAGAGCCATATGTGTCCTCAGTGCTTCCATGGATTATCCTGCACAGGATCATCCAGTATGAGGAAGATGCTTTTCGATCCCTTTGCTGCCAGCAGCAGCAGAACCAGGGAGAAGAAGGTGGATTATTTCTTCACTTTCATGTATTGGACCTGAGCTCTTTACCATCCAGCTCAGGAATATAAAGTAATAAAATACTTGTTTGTTGTCTTACCTTGCTGGCCAAAGGGAGTAGAGGGCTATGCAAGCATCACTTTCCACAAGAGGAAGGTTTTTGCCAGCTGAAGCATTGACTCAGATTTAACTCAGTTCTGTGCTGCTTTAATATTTACCAATTTCTTTCTTCCAGTGAGTCCTGATACCCCTATGTTACCTTCTTCCCTGATGCTGCTGAACACAGCTCATGAGTATTTGGGAAGAAGATCCTGGTGTTGCAATTCAGATGGTGCTCTGCTCAAGTTCTATGTGAGTATTGGCATCGTGGAATAACTGAGATTTGTTCTGATTGATCTCTGAAAGTCATCTGGCCAAGCCACATCTCAGAGCAGGAAACAAAGTTCAAAGTTAGATTGTTTATTGCCTTGTCTTCATGTTACATATCCACTTTTAAATCCACTTTCCATCTTCTCCCAGACAAACACATGAAAGTTTCAGTCAGTTTAATCTGAATAACAAAGGTTTGTTATTCCAGACCCTTTTCTATTGGTCTGCTTCTGTCATACTTTGCATTATTCTCTGGACTTACCTCACTGAGAAGAATAATTGCTTTCTTCTGTTTTTTCTCCTTTGTTTTGCTTTTTGTACTAGTATTTTATTTTGTTCATGGGATTTGAAAAGAAGTAGGAATAACCAAGCAGTCTGACAGTACTGTACATCATTCAGAAGCTAAAAAAACCTGTAGTGTTACATCTTTAAAATTGCTGCTAAAATAACCCAGTGAGATTCCATATTCATCTTGTCTCAGTGATTCTAAATAAGTTGCTTGCTTCAGAGAACTGAATTTGTCAAGTGTTAGGTAGGGTTTGCACGTTTTCAGTGTACGTAAATACTGTTTATCATGTAAAAAGAACATATTTAAACTTTCAGCCAAGAAAATTCAAATTTGAACAGCTTGGTTATTTATTTCTTCCAAATCATAAGAGTAAGGATTTGCGGGCCATCGTCTGTCCTCAGTTACACAACTGGAGTGCTCCTGACTGCTCCCACATCCTGTGGTGTTACCTGGATTTGCTCTGAAGCTGTGATGCTTTTAATTGTTCTGCAGTTGATAGATTTGTCTTGTTTGATTATACCTAACTTGATTTTTATACCACAGTCTGAAAAAAAATAGCAATTCCATTTTTTTCATGTTATTAACTAATTATTTAAAATATACATACAGAGTTAATTTGTTGAACAGTGGTGAGATGAAGAATTCCTTTAGCCCTCCATTTCCCTGTGTCTTAAGGCTGTTCTTTGCTCTGTTGTTCAGATGGTTGTCTTACATCTCATATGCTCCAGGAATGGGTGTCTGGGCAGTAATGCTGTCACATTATTGGATGACAGGACTCACCCATTAATGGTTGACCTTTTTAAGATTATTCCTTGAAGTCTCATTGTTACACCAGAAAAGAAATTTCCTATGGTTAAGTAGAATATCTCTATGTGTTTGCTCATTTTATCTTATCTCAGAAAGCCAAGTGTTTCCCTGAGCAGAGCACTGACAGGACAGCCTGGCTGCTGGCAAATCCCAGATAATGCACTGCTATGGCATCCACTGGGCTGTGCTCTACAGGGACATTTCAGTGGCACTTTGCAGATTCAGCTTGACTTCACTGAGGTTTATTACCTTCAGCCAAGAGAAAATCATGATTAGTTCTGCATGAAGCTACTCAGGAATCTCTTAATTTCCCTTCTCAGCACTCCCTGGGGCTTATTAGCCACAGCTCAGTGCCAGACCCCATCTACCTCTGCATTTGAGCAGTGGCACGTCCAGGACAGTAATTTAGACAGCTGGGAAGGATGGCACAGAGAGCCTGAGGGGTTCTGCAGGAGTCAGCTCACCCTGGTAGGGCTGGAGTGAATGAGCAGTGTTTGAATTGAGGCTGATTCAGGGTAGAACTATCAGATTATCTCCATGTCCTGCTCTCTTCAGCCTCCCTGGTGTTAGGAGCATAATGCTGATATACCTCAGCTGCCCTTGCAGGGACTCCAGAGGGCTTATTAGCTCAGATTCTGTGTCTCATGAAAATAGATGGGCTGTTCCCAGGCTCCAGTTTGCCCACGGATGTCGTGCTCCAAGGTGATGAGTTTGAATTGTGCCTGTACAATGTGCCTGTACCCACAGCCTGGGGAGTCACAGAGTAGGGGCTGTGAACCTGGGGAAAGTACAGATGATGTGTTTGCAGTGAGATCTTTGCAAATGTCATCAGGTACTTTCAACAAAATGTTCCATTTTCACTTACAAAATTGCCTGCTTCTTAAGCTAAAATATAATATAGTGTTATTCAGCACAAGAATTTCATTTTCAGAGGTGAGAGGGTGTTGGAAGGATAGGGAAAGATAAAGAGAAAATGGGATTAATTATTTGAAGAGAAAAGCAGCTTCAAGAATATGAGAAGTGTGTTTCATAGATTAGTATTGAATGATCACCTTCTGTAGGTGAACTGTCTGCTTGAGGACCTTATGTTGCTTGTGGATGAATGTGCTGTGAGAAGGTGTTAATATTAATTCAGACCTTTAGCAATAGTCTGAATTATTAGGAACAATTCTGGATTTCTGCCAAGAACTGAAAAGTTGACTAAGAACACAGGCAATTGTTTTGAATGCTGTTCAAGTGAGAATTCTGTTACTGCTGTTAGATGTGCTTTTGTTTGTAGCAGTAGGAATAGAAGGCTTTTGTTGCAGTATCCTCTGATGCTTATCCTCTGTTTTTCTTCAGCTTATTTAGTTACACTTTCTGTAAATTTCAAATGTTGTTCACAAATTCATACAGGGGAAGTGCTGGCAATAAGGTGTCTGCTGGGACTCAGTATGGATGAGTCTGCTGTGACTGCAGATGTCATTGAAATGCTTTCTAAGAATTGTCTTTGTTTTTATTCAGGGGTTTGGCTTTTAATAAACAGTACCTTGATCTTAGTGCAGATATTTTAATCAGAAGAGAATCAGTATCTTATATTTAATTCCAGCTCTTAAAAATGAGCTTCTTACATGGAAAATATCAGGCTTTTGCCTTGTAATGCAGTGTTTGTATTGACAGGAAACCCCATCATGATGAGAAGCTTCTTGTAGGATCATGCATAAATAATTGAGTTTGCAATCCTAGATGTTGAAAAATGATAAGTGGTAACAAATGAACATTTATTTTTTTTTTAAATTGAAATTCTATAATGGAACACATTGAAATTGAACTTAAACCACAGTGGTTGTGTGGGTTTTGTTTTGGTTACGAAATAAATATCCAGAATCCCCCTACACAGGTTATTCTTTATTGACCTTGAAATGTCTTCTTGGAACGTGTTCCTTTTTGATTTGATTTTTATGGAAGCTTAGTGAGAATTTTCAAAGAGTTACCTTTCTTCTTTTGGCATTCAGCTGCAGTTTTTGTAATGAATGTCTTAAAGTATCAGCATCTTCCAAAATATTCTCCTGATGGGTACTTTCTCTTGTAGTGTTGAAGGTAAAGATAGCAACTTGCTACAGTGT
The DNA here is from genome assembly GCA_017589585.1 of Phylloscopus whistleri. Classification (NCBI taxonomy): domain Eukaryota; kingdom Metazoa; phylum Chordata; class Aves; order Passeriformes; family Phylloscopidae; genus Phylloscopus; species Phylloscopus whistleri. Next base: position 7,083,632 of record JADMLD010001548.1, on the reverse strand, counting down.
TTAGTAATTTGGTATCAGTCCAGCCACTTTCCTTGGTGTGTAGCCATCTGTGTAACACTTCACACTGTTCAGTTCTAGAGTTCTTTTAGCCAGATTTTCATTAATTCTCTCTCTTCTTTTGCTGCAAAGTCCTCTCCGTCCTGCTTTTTTCGTGCAGAGGAAATTGCTGGTTGTGAGTTAGGGCAGAAATTCTTCTGCACCTTTTCTTTGTATACAGCATTGATGAACTGTCGTGTTTGTATTCACAGAAGCAGCTTGGTGTATAGGGGAGAACTTGGAATGATTTTAAGTCTGAAACATGAAGCTGGTATTTAACCTCATTGATTAGTGTTAAGTGTTTGTGAATTAACACAGGAAAAAAAATGAAAGCACTTCAATGCTGCTGCAGTGCCATTGGAATGACTTGTGTGAGACCATTTTGCAGAAATACAGGAGTAATATTTGGTTGTTATTGGGGAAAAATCCATGTAGCCCCTTAAAGTTGCTTTCATCATCTGCCTTCAGACAGCTGGGCAGCTCACTGTCATCTGCAGGTGACCTTGTCCTTGATGCTTGGCTTGTAGGTTCAGGTACTACAGAAAGAACTTGCAGCTTCCACTTCAGAAGATACTCATCCATACAAAGAAGAGCTGGAAACAGCCTTGGAACAATGTTTTTATTGTTTATATGGTTTTCCTAGCAAAAAAAGCAAAGCAAGGTACTTAGAAGAACATTCAGTCCAGCAGGTAAGTTATGTTATCCAGTGTCAGTGAGATATCCTGAAGTGATGAAAGATGGACTCTTGTTTTGTTCTAATGCACTTCAATATATTTTGGAGAAAGATTACTTCTATTTCCTTGTAAATTTTATGTATTTTACACATTGTAGAGAATAAATTAAAAGTGTTCATGTTTTTTAAAATTGTAAGTATAATGAGTCAAATATTTTAAATTAAATGCTAGTTCTTATCCACAGTAATCTGCCATCCTGGAAGTATTGAGAAATTGATTTTATTAAGCTATCACTTTCCTGTTTTCAGCTGAGAAGAAGTTCAAGGTTGAGGAAAATTTAGAGAGGAAAAGTCAGCTTGAGAGAAGAAAACTTTAGCAGCCAGCCTTGCAGCTTATGAAAGTGAAAAATGTCACTGTTAAAAGTTTGCAAGTACATCATATTATCACTTATTTTGACATCTCTGATAGTAAATACCTGGTAGCTGTTTTTGAGCAATGTGAAATTCAGTTGAGAATTTCTCCTCAGGGAGAAAGGCAACTGCAGAGTGCCTCTGGAAGAGAGTTGTAATGTAAGGGAGGAAGAGGAAAATACAGGGCAGCAATGCAATGTCCTGCCTTGAGAAACATCACTAATTTTGTTCAAAAACCTCAGACTATTTTGCACTTAAAAATTGCCAGTGATCACAGAATTACCAATCAAAACCATTTCATACAAGCAAAATGATTGTCTGGCTCTGTTGAACTAACCTTTTAAAATAGGCAAATCCTCTTACATTACTGTTCATTGAATGTTTGGAAATTTTGTATGTTATACATACATTTTAGAGAGTGAAGATAATGAGAGAAAGGGGATAAGATAAAAAAAAAAAGTATGAAGAGATTGCCCTCTGCAGCTTCCCTGTTTTTTAATGCAGAGCAAAATTTACTGTAATTGTAAGGTGAACAATAAAAGAAAAACTTAGTCTAGCAGAAGAGAACTGTAAATTATTTGGGGTATTTTTACTGCTTTCAAGAAAGAAAAGTGAAGAGAAAATGAGGAGTAAATTCTGGAAGTGACTTTCTGTAGGGAGTTATAAGATTCTTGAGGCTCAGAATTTTGTTTGTTTCCTGTTTCATAAACTCTTCTTACTTGGTCTGAAATGGAAGGGGCAGAGTTCTCCATATCTCACCCATGATCTCAGTGTCACTCAGAATGTTTACAATTGGTCCTTGCTTATCAACAACTTTTCTGAGCAAGTAGAATGAATTTATTTTTACTTTATTATGACTTTAGTGACATACACTAAGTTACAGCAACATCTTTGTTAAATCAGTGAGCATTCTATTGTATTTGTGAGCAGCATAAATTAATAGCACCTTTAGCTCTATTCTTGGGAGGTTTAATTTGGTTTCTGCTAGAGTAATGTGTACACTCTTATGAACTAGAAAGGCTATAGAAAATCATCATCAGTAGACTTGAATTTTGGGATTTGAAGTATTTTTTTTTCCCCTCATCTACTTCCTTCTTCAGGTTGACCTGACATGGGAAGATGCTTTGTTCATGTTTGAGTATTTTAAGCCTAAAACTCTTCCAGAATTTGATAGTTACAAAACCAGTACTGTGAGTGCTGATTTGGCCAACCTTCTGAAGAAAACTGCCACAATTGTTCCTCGAACTGACAAGCCTATGCTGAGTCTGGAGACTGTATCTGCCTATATTGAAGGAACATGCAGCAAGGTATAATTAGTTTTATTTAAAAAAAAATTAAATTGAAAGGAGTAAAAATTGGTGTTGCTGTTTTTATGTTGACTTTGAGATTATGAATGGAATGATTTATTCCATGATACTGGGTTTCCTTGGGTAATTGCATTTAAATAAAATAAGAATGAGCCCTTTAGTCAAAGCTTTTAGCCTTGAATGGTAAAATATAGTCAGCATGAGATGTTCATTAGTGTTTGTAAGTGCTCTGTGTATCTGTGAAATGCTTTCAATGTCTTCATATTCAAAACCTTCATATTGTGTGATGAAAAGGCTGCTTCCTCTACAAGGAAGAAGCAAATGTGCAGCTCATTTAGCATGAACCTTTGCCTTTTTGATTTTCAGGCACCATCTCTCCCCGAGGGTGCAGACTATTCTCCACCAGTGGTGACTGAGCTGTATTATCTCCTGGCAGACTATCATTTCAAGAACAAAGAACAGTCCAAGGCCATTAAATTTTACATGCACGACATTTGTATTTGTCCAAACAGGTCAGTATTTTTGAGTCCTGCTGCATATCCTTCATTCTTCTCATTTCTTTCAGTACTGAAAAGCAGACAACTGGTTTCAGAAATGAAAAAAAAAAACAAAACCAAAAACAACAAATAACCAAAGCCCCCACCTACAATCCATTATCACAGGTCCATTGTATAATTAAGGGCATCTCTAAAACAACCCAACAGAGAAAACAAACCCCAAAATGTAGGGTTAAATATTTGATTGCTTTGAAATTAAAACCAAAAAACGTAAGGGGGAGGGGGAAACTAAATTGAAATAAAGAAAAACTGTGAAGAATTAACTGTTTGCACCTTTTGTTTTTTGCTTTGGTGTGTTCATGCATGATAAGGAGTGAAAAATGTCATCATTTGATAGTGTAGCTGCAGCACAAATGGCAGCCTTTAGTGGATTAATTGTTTAGGCTGACCTCTTCCTAAAAAGTGTTGATTTTGCTGCTAGAGAACTACACAGAGAATACAAGTAAAGTATTTAAGTGATATTTAAACAAAACCACCTTGTTTCTTTATAATATACAACTCACTGAAATACCATCAAGATTAAGCTCTCTCATCTTAAAAATAAAGCATGTTCTGAATATCAGTCTTCTAAATTAAATTAAATAACCTTTAAATTTACTGATTAAATATAGAGTTTGCATATTAGGTGTTATCATTTTAATTCTCCTTGAAGTTGATAGATCAGGGTCAGTGACAAAACCCCTAATTTGATAGATTTGAGACAAGAAAATTGTTTCTAAATCCAGTCACGTAACAGAGACAAAAGGGAAGGTGAAGGCACAGAGCAATTTTAGATGTGAAATCTTCAGAGGAAATAGCTGTAGTTTAATGTTATTGCATCTTCTAGTCTGGGACTTGTGACTAGCAAATGGCAAAAGCTTTTGTTTAAAGGCAGGTAAAGAAATTACCAATACCACCCCCTACCAATTTTTCTGTAGTTTTGGTGTTCTAAAACTTAAATTCAAAAATAAATGAATGGAGTGCATTTTTACTTTAATGTGTGGCATTTTTTTGCTCAGAAGATACCTTATGTGGTAGCATAGGTAGTATTTTTGCCCCAGTCAAAAGAGTTGGTACTTGTCTGTACTACAGTTCCTGTTCCATTACCCTCAGGAATCTGACTATTGAGGTCACTTGATCTAGAAATGTGTTTTCAGTTGGAATCAGAAGAAATTGCAGGCAAAAGATGAGAGCATTATGGTTATTGCCTGGTGTTAAAATCATGGTAAAATTGAAACACTCCAGAGCTGCTGAACCCTGGCATTAAAGTGAGGTTGTGGCCTATGCACACCACCCTTCAGGCTGTATTGTCAATAAACACAGGGCTGCACCCTCAGCAGTCCCTCAGGCAGAAATTGCAGTTTTAGTTCATCAGAATTTTCCTACTTGAAAGCAATTTTGGCTTTATGATTTTTATGCTGGGAAATGATAATGATTATTCACAGTTGAGTCCAACAGTACAAGGTGTCATAATGCCTGCTGGCCTACAGGGTGACAACATTTTGACAGGGCTGCATGGTTCCTGAGAAAACAACAATGGGAGTGCTGCCATTAGAAATATAGATATCCTGGCTTTCCATGGCAAATAAAGCTGGATTTTTCATCTGTTTTCCGTGTGTGACAGTTCCTGGGGGCAGTGCTTTGTTAGGAAACTGCTTTAAGAAAATCAGCGTGATTTCGGCTGTACAGCTTGTGTTCCACTCTGAGGAGTGGAGGAAGTGCAGAAAGCTGTTTTGTGTGATGAAAGGAGGAAAAAGTTGTATATACAACAAGACAAATCTTGTCAATGCCTTCAGTTGAATGTTCAGGAGGGAGTTTGTTCATGGGTTATGTTCTTGCCTGCACAGGTTTGACTCCTGGGCTGGGATGGCTCTGGCTCGAGCCAGCCGGATTCAGGACAAGTTGAACTCCAATGAGTTGAAGAGTGATGGCCCCATCTGGAAGCACTCTACCCCTGTCCTGAACTGCTTCAAACGAGCCCTGGAGATCGACAGCTCCAACCTCTCCCTGTGGATTGAGTATGGCACCATTTCCTATGCCCTGCATTCCTTTGCATCCCGACAGCTTAAGCAGTGGAAAATGGAACTTCCCCCTGAAGTTGTGCAGCAGGTGGGATATAACAGAGAGGGTATCAAATTTTAAGTATTTAAATTTAGGTTTTCTAACAGTAAATTTTTTAAATTAAGTATTTACATGCTATATTCCACATAGGAAACTGTATGGTTACTTAGTAGTGTTGGAAATTCCAATATTCATGTAATCTGGTGGTGACAGGCAGCATTTGAAGGTGGGTTTTTTCCTTTCATTCTCCTGCATAAAATCAGTTTGAGCCTAATATTTGAATTATCTTTTGAAGGTGACACAAAATTATTGTAACCTTCTGGAAAGGGGAATTGTATTTACCTTTCCTTTCTGTAAATGTCATGCAGAGTTTCCAGGAAAGGGTGAAATGTATACATATTGAAATAGTGAAGAGATCAGAAATTACTCTGATATCTGTGTCCACATGTCTCTTATATCTAAAGAATCCTCCCCTTTTGCTGTGGTTTTGGGCCATTTACCTAAACAAAAGATCAAAGTGAGAAGATTGGTAGAATTTCCATTGAAAACATTGTTATGAATTCATTCTCTCTTTCTGCATAAGGGAGGTGGAAAAGATTATTAAGAAGTTTGTTGCTAAACCAAAAGGAGCAATTCTAAATACACTCTGACAGTGATAACAGTTACTTGAGAAAATGTTTTGTCTTTTTTGGACCAGTGAATTCTGTTTCTGGTTTAGCTATCCTGACTTCCAAATGTTACAGAGTCTGCAGCTGGAAGCACAATGAAAAAAGGAAGTGCTGCTCCTCTGGTGTAGTTTGTAAAACTTTCAGTGTTTGAAGTACAGAGATCAGTGCTGGGAACACCCTTTGCTTCTGGTAGAAGTATTTCCAGGAGGTGGTGAGTCTCACACCTGAGCTGCCTCCAGCACTGCATTAACACTCTGCTTCCCACTGGCACTCCCTTGCCTAAGAACAACGACGATCTCAGCCTGCGGATCTAAAGGGAACAAGTTGTTTATTAAAGAGCTTGTTTGAAATTACAGTTAACAATAGAGTTTTCTTCTGGAGGATTAATGTATCCAACAGCTCCAAAACCAACTCCTCAGAAAATGAAGTTACTACATTTCATATATTTGCCCTTATGGTCTTGCAGCCTCTTGGCTATGAGGGATTTATTGAACAATTCCAGGGATAGTGCTGGAGTTACTTCATACTATCAGATAAAAGGAGCAATACAGAGCAGCCATCTGAAATTGAGGATTAAATGAGAATGTTTATTTAGGACTACTTAAGTCTTCATTTTTTTCAAGTGAATATATTAAAAATGCACAATTTAGTAAGAAAAGCTCTATTGTAATAAAAGATAAATTGAAACAATTTCATCTCACTTCCTCGGATAGATCTCTTCAGGAATGTGTTTCTCATACATAAAAAGCTTATTATTCTCTTCTTCTTACAAAAAGTTTAGGAAGGGAAAGGTTATGTTTTAGTTCTTGGTTATATAGCCACACAGCTTAAATTTATAAACTTCATTTTCAAAGAGAGAAAATTACATTAATGCATCTTTCGACCTAGTTTTTTTTTACATGAATTTGTTGGCACTTTAATTTATGCTGCTGGTTTTAATTTTTTTTTGATGGGGTGAGGTGGGGAGAATATTCTTCTCAAAATTAGATACATTGCAAGCAAGATGAAATACTTTTCTTCACAAATGAGAGTGGTCCATAGTGGCTTTAGCAGACTTCAGTTGCAGAACAAAGCAAATAATATTTTTCTTTGAAGAGTTAAGATAATTACAGCTGCGAAAAAGTGGTAGAATTTCTGTAGACATGAATATTGGGTTGTTATTATTCAGATTTATATTTATATAAATATATTTAGGGTTAGGTGTATATATATATATTTCTTCTGTCTTACTGTTTTGTTCTGGTTGTTTGTGTCAGCAGTTACTGGAGTGAACAAAAAACCTATCTATAAACACGTTGTGTGGACTGTTGGGGTCTGTTTGACCACTTGGGATGCATTTGATCCCTTCTACATCTTTTAGGTTGAAAGTGTTTAAAAGCTGTTCTGTGTCTGTGAGCTTTTACATGGGCATCAGTGCCTGTGGCTTTAGCAGACTTCAGTTGCAGAACAAAGCAAATAACATTTTTCTTTGAAGAGTTAAGATAATTACAGCGGTAAAAAAGTGGTAGAATTTCTGTGGACATGAATATTGGGTTGTTATTTTTCAGATTAATATTTATATAAACAGAAATATTTCTTCTTACTGTTTTGTTCTGGTTGTTTGTGCCAGCATTTACCAGAGTGAACAAAAACCTACCCATAAACACTTTGTGTGGGCTGTTGGGGTGTGTTTGACCACTTGGGATGTATTTGACCCCTTCTACATCTTTAGATGGACAGCATTTAAAAGCTGCACCGTGTCTGTGCGCTTTGACACGGGCAGCAGTGCGTTTCTAGAGTTTCCCACGTGAGCTGCAGTGCTCAGGTGTGCTGTGTTGTGTTGTCCCCTGGCTGGTGGCAGATGGAGGAGCGCAGGGACAGCATGCTGGAGACAGCCAAGCTGTGCTTCACATCGGCGGCGCGCTGCGAGGGCGACGGCGACGAGGAGGAGTGGCTCATCCACTACATGCTGGGCAAGATCGCCGAGAAGCAGAAGCAGCCTCCCGTGGTGTACCTGCTGCACTACAAACAGGCAGGGCATTACCTGCACGAGGAGGCTGCTCGCTACCCAAAGAAGATTCACTACCACAATCCACCAGAGCTTGCCATGGAAGCGTTGGAGGTAAAAGCAGGTTAAGTGTGTAGGCTCAAGGCCTTGTTCCCTGCAGATTGTTGGGTGTGAGGATTCTTATCTTCTTTTCTTCCTGTTAGAGCTGGGATTAATACACAGGACTTGGATGTTTATTAATCCTTATCTATATTACAGTCTCACAAGCTGTGAGTTGTAGCTAACAAGGTAGAAATGGTGATGAAATGGCCACTTCTAACTCTTTCCAAGGTTATTTAAGTGATAATTACCCAATAATGGGATGACACCTATATTATTTATACTTTTAACCCAATAATTGACCACCCGAAGTCCACAATGCAGACCCTTTCACCCAACAAGAAAAAACTACCCGAAACCATGAAAAAGGAGGTGAAGGACTTAGACAATGCCCTAAATCCTCCATATGGCTTCACATACATTACTATAGACCAAAATCTCAAAATCTAAGTTTCTAGAATTCCAACAGTTACGCACATGTAGATGATGCTCTGCATTGGGGAAGGTTTGCAAGACAGACTTGGACAGCAAAATGGAGCCTGTTCTTCAGGCTGATTTCATTTCAGGGGCAGTTTGGATAGGTGGGTAGCAGTTCCACTTCTGAATTTTGCTGCACACAGTTCATTAGTTTTTATAAAAATCAAACATTGATAGGATTCACAAGCATCTTGTACCTATGGAAGTACAAGTTCATGCATGAGGCGGCACCTTTGCTTTAACTCTGTTGTCTGGTAAAAGCAGTGGCCCTAGAACATACCCAGTGGTGACCTGCATGCAACAAGGCCAGTTCTGCTTTCTTTGTTGTGTTCCATAGGTTGTGGCTATAAAATTTGTACAGTGTTCAGATTTTGTAATTTAAAAGCAACTTATAAGTCAGGGAACGTTCAGTTCAGGTGAGTTTAGGTGACAGGTAGCTGTCTCTACAGAACTCTGCAGATTCTATAGAGAGAAGACTGTTTGTAATAGATTAGAGCTACAAATTCTTTACTGACCAAATGGACTTGGTATTTTTTAGGTATATTTTCGACTTCATGCTTCTATTTTGAAACTTGTGGGGAAACCAGACTCTGGAGTAGATGCAGAGGTACTTGTTAGTTTCATGAAAGAAGCTTCTGAGGGACCCTTTGCCAGGGGTGAGGAGAAGAACACCCCAAAAGTTGCAGAAAAGTGAGTGCTAGTTTCCAGCAGTATCCTCTGAATAAATGCTAATAAACTACTGTACAATAAACTATTAAAATGAAGCTGAATAAAATATAAACAAAGTGAATAAAATTTATGCTAATGTTTGCAGTTTTCAGGTGCCATGAATGCTACTCTGAGATCTCAATAATTGGCACAGAGGAAATGGGAAGGGAAGAAAACAGAACAATTCTGACCTTGTGATCCATTTTGAAGCCACTGTTCTTATTTATTCACTTTTTTATTTATTTATTTTGTTTATTTATTCATTAAATCTGATTTTTAAAATCAACTGTTAAAAAATGCAAACACAAATTAACCTTCTCTTTATAGGATGAGAGGTTTTAGTCCTTACAATTTGTCTCATTAACAACTACAAAATAAAGAAGAGTTTACTATTGACCAGTGATAAGGGAGGAGAACAGCTTGTACTGAAAATCCTTTGTTTAGAATTTTTTAGTGAGAGTTAATTGCTCTATTGGAAAAGCTGTAAGAACATGCAGTCTCCTTTCGTTCTTTGTAAATAAACACTTCACCTTTCTTCTCGCCTTCCCAGAGAAAAACCTTGCATGATAGATGAAGACTCTCACTCCTCAGCTGGAACAGTGCCAGGCCCTGGGATTTCCCTCCCCTCCTCCTCGGGTCCAGGTCTGACATCCCCACCTTACACAGCCACTCCAGTTGACCACGATTACGTCAAATGTAAAAAACCCCGTCAGCAGGCAACGCCGGACGGTACAGTCCCTGTTCTCAATACTGCCAGCAGGGAGGTGCTCTGAGCATGGGGGGTTTGACCAGCAATGATCAAACTGCTCAAGGAGGGTGAGGGGTCTGTGGTAACACGGGCAATATTGAAGTTAATTTTTTTTTATATCGAATCAATGTACGGTCAGAGCTTTAAATACGAAACTCAAGGTTGTCACCTGCCGCCGCTGGTTCCTGTCACTTAGTCAAAACAGTAATTTTGGTGGGAGGAGTATGAGCTCACTGAATTTTCAGTGATTTTTTTTTTTCTTCAGAGCTCGTTGGGAAAGATGTGGGTTCAATCTTTAGAAGACTGGACACTGATTTGGCCTGTGTGAAATGACCAGATGAAAATTTAAACTGGTTCAGATAAAACAAATTGGTAAAAAGAGAACACAAGCCAGTATTACAGTTTTTGGAAGGAGGCAGGTGGCAACTACTTTGAATATATTGTGATTCAGCACGAAGTGATTTGCATGACAGTCCAGTAGATTTCATCTTTTAATTTTTCTTTATCATTTACAATGACTGGTTAGCAGCTCATCTTTATAGAATATAAAGTGATAGAATAAATAATTGGCTTATAAATGTAAGAAGAAGGGGGGTGATATCATAGTGTTAATAAGATTTTGCAATGCATATATAATAGAAATTAAGTTACCATTTAAGTAACCTGAGTTTATTATTTGGCTAGGAATTTGATTCTGATTTTACTCTTCCAGCCATTTGTTTATCCATCTGGATCTATGAGTATCAGCACTCAAGGAGTAAAATATCTACAGTGTTTAGCTTGGTGTTGGTAGAATGTGCCAGGCCCCACAGAAATGCTCTGCTTGATATGAATTTATTTCTGGAGGGTGGGCTGCTTCCTATTGTCATTTTCTGAAGAATAGAAATTTGTAAATAACTCTGTTGATACAGTTTTGAAACACATGTTCATATGCCTGAAATTTATGCTGGGTGAATCGATTTCCTTTTCCTCAACAGTTCTTGGTGCAACTGACAGAAGATCTTTTCTTTCATTCTATTGAACAGAGAAATGTTCATTTTGTTGCTGCTTGCATTTCACTTGGGAGTAATTCATTAGACTGCTTTGAGATCATTTGTAGTGTGGAGGTGTCAATGGCTTATGTAGTGCTCAGGCTCTTTTATTGGCTTTTTGATGTCTTTTGACACAACAGCATAGAAGGGAGCAAATATTTAAATATTTCTTAAATAATATTCCCTGTGAGATGCATTTCTGCCTAAGACTACATCTGCTTAGGTCCTGAAGACTGTCTCAGTGCTCCCAGGAGAGCCATAAGCTAGATAAATATTCCAATGTGTGTGGTGAGTGCCTCCTCTCCAAGCGAGACCTTCTGGGCTGTGGCAGCCGATGGCCCAGTGGGAGCGGAGGCGGCTGCTGAGCCAAGCCTGAAGGTGCAAGTGCAGGAACATCTGCCTCTGCCAGGGCTGCAGGAGCAGTTCCTGGATCTGCAAGCTGAGCCTAGCTGGGACTGAGCTTTGTGCTGTCAAAGCAATTCCAAATGTCAGCTGCTGGAAGAAGCAGAGTTTGGGTGATCTTCAGGAAGGCTGTGTGTAACCATGACAAGGAGAATTGCAGAGTACTGCATCATTCATAATGTTTTGTAAGTTGCTGGCACAACTAAACCCTGGATACAGCATATTGAAGAACCCCAGGAAACTGAAATATTTGCCTTGAGGCTGTTACAGATGGAAGAGCTAACAGGCTGAGCTAACAAGCTCAGAAGTCTTCTACTTTTATATTATTACATATACTGTGCTCTTCTGCATACATTTGCATTTTACTTGTATTAAAATACATACTTTTGAAGTAAAATGCTCTTGACATCTTACACATAATCACATCACTGAAGAAAGCTGGTGCCAGCACTTCCATTGTACCATTCCTAAAAATAGCAAGAAAATGCTCATCATTTGACTACTCTTTAGATTACTTTTTAACCATTCTGACAGAAGTGAAGCAGTCTGTTTTGTTCAGGAACGACTATGTTGACCTGAATTCAGCCTAGGTATTTATTCTTTCTGAGGCTTGACAATACTCTTATTTACTCTTGTATTGATATTGTTGATCACAGATAGCATAAGTAAAGTAAGGGTATTGTACAGTTTTACACACTTCTTTTCATATATTGCCATGGCAGGATGCTCTTTGGGATCATTACTGACCTTTGAGAGCTTTTTTGACCATTTTTGTGTTCTGTGCTTCGACAAAATATGACCTGTGAGGAAAGAGAGAGGGAATTGGAATGGTTTGTCTGCAGAGAAGACTCAGGGGAGACATGACAGCAGAGGAACCTAAGCAGTGCTGAAAGCTGTACAAAGAGTTAGAGGCAAAACCCCTGGATGTCCCTGTTCTTGGAGGACAGAACAGATGATATTGCACTTAAATTGCATTTTCATTCTGAACATTAGAAAACAGTGTTAGAGTAGTCTTAGGAAATACTGGTTTTGTATAACCCTGCAATAATTTAGCACTGGAAGTCATTAAAATTGGCAGTGCAGCTGTCTGCCAGCCATAATGGAGATGTAATTTATCCTGATGGAAAAAGGAATGGACTAGATGAACACTTGCAGTTCCTTCTGAACTCTACTTATTCTATTAATTTTGTGGGTTTTGTGGGTTTGGGTTTTGTTGGGGTTGTAGTTTGGTTCCTTCTAGAGCAGCAAATTATCTCGTTACAAGCTGGAGAGAATTACTGCATAGCTAAACATCCTCTCTTGAAAATACTGAGGTTCTGATCTTCAAACATTTATCTGGAAACAGATGAAGCTGTGAGGGCAGACTTACTTTGAATACATTATATTTAAATGTGTCATTATAGTTCTGTAGCTCTCTAGCACGTTTTGCTGGTGGAAGATGATGACTGGGATATGCAGAAATCGCTGTTAAAGTTGAGAGCATTGAAAGGCTTCAGATCCAGTAATGCTGGTGATTATAGTTGAAAGTCATATATTTAATGAAAATGGGAGAAAGGAACCAGTAAATACTTGTAAAGTAACTGAACTTCTTTTTCCTTGTGGCAGCTGCTAGCACATATCTCCTTCAAGGAGATAAAAGTATTACTGAGTGGCAGCTGTTATTTGCTGGCTGACTTGCTGCTGTCATGTGTGTAAGATGGGCAGCTTCCTTTCTCTTTTCTTGTCCTTCCATTTGGCAACATCTTTTCTTTCCTTCTGTTAATCCTGTCTTTCCTGTCATCACCCTTGCCTATTGCTATTTTATAACCCTCCAAAGTGAAAACTTGAATTTGAAGTCTGAAGCATAGGTTCAGACTCTTGTTTTCTAGGAATAAAACAGGAAACAGGAAAACCCAGGAAACTTGCCAGGCACTCAGACTGTCATTACCTGTGCTGTTACTGTATTTACACAGCTAAATGGCCAGTGTTACATAGCAAAACAGATAATGCTCTCTGTCCTCCTCTATGCAGGCTGAATGTATGTTGTCAGTAAAGAGCAATTGCAGTAAAAGCAATAGAGTTAGTTCAGAAAGCAGGAAAATTAGTAAAATTAAAAAAAAAAAAATCTGAAAAAGGTGTCTATTTCCACAAAAGTAGACTGGGAGGTTGTTTAGGAGGTCTTTTTTTGCTGTAATATGCCTTTGTTGTGTTGATACTCAATTCCATATTCCTGTGGTGGTATGCAGATGATGTATCCATGCTATTGCAGTGTTAAAATGTGTTGTTTAAGTCTCCATCCATGTCATGTAGTATGTCGTGTGTAGTTAGACTTAATTGTCCTTTTTTGTGTTTGTCTTTGCCTGATTGCTTTTGCAACCAATATTGCCCGTGCTGCCTCTAACCTTTACACAAATCTCTGTTCCCCAGGCATTCTCTTCCTGCTTTTACCTGTCACGGCTTGCTTTTAATAATTGGCAGAACCTGCATGATAAACTCACTGGGAGAGGCTCCTTGCTTCGTGCTGTGGGAGAAGTCTCACTTCATAGTTTGTCGGTCTGTAATTCTGCAAATGTTACCAAGATGCACAGTTTTTGTAAATGGGGGTTCTCAGCATCCTGATGAGACAAAGGTGATCTCTGAGCAACTCCTTGCACCAGGTTGTCACTCGTGCTAAGCTAAATCAGCTTCTGGGACAGAGTGGATGTTTCTGTGCATAAAAAGAATGTCCACGTTGCATTTTGGAACATTAAAATCCTGCCCTTCAAACTCTCTCTTCAGCAGTTAAAAATGAAATCTTTGGGTCTGCAGTGCGTGTCCTGTTCTGGCCCGTGGTGCTGGATGTTCATGGAGACTGCATACTGGGCTACATGAATAATGAATCACACCCAGTTTATTGCAGTGTGCTCCATTTTTACCTTTCCCCAATTTAACCTCTCTCTGATTAGTACAAGTGTCACACTGACATGTAGTGTGAGATTCTGTAAAAGCATTTGTCCAAATAAATGGGACATTGGTGAGATACTCTGGTGCTCTGCTCTTGAAGACAGAACAGCAGCATAGGGCTGTAAGTTATGGAAACACATTCTGTGTTCAGTGCAGCCAGACAAAACACAGACTCTCATCTTTGACTCATGTTAAAAGAGAACTCCTTTAAATTGCTGTCCTCAAATTAACCTACTCCCATGCAAATCTTTGCAATTCTTTTGTTTTTTAATAACGTGCAAGTGCCTTTTGCTGCAGAGCTAAATGTTGTCTTCCGTTCTGGGTGGAATCTGTTTGCAGAATGAGAATTCTGTGATACATCATGTTTCTGACTGCAGACCAGTAAAGAAAAATGCTCATGTGCTCCAGTGAAGAGGGGAGAGATGGTGCCAGGCAGGACAAAGAGAGTCTGTACCTTCACAGCCTGTGAACAACCCACCTTTACTGCATGAGACAAGGGATTTTTTTTTTTTTTAGTTATATATAGTTGCTTATTCATAAGCTCTGAACAGTGCAGCAGGATTTTACTTTTCTGCAAATTGAGTTAGCATATGTATAGAGCTCTGTAGAAAAGCTTTCTGTGCCACTCATTTCTGATTTTTTGACTTGTAACTGATTGTTGTGATTCAGATACCTTCTTATAATAACTGGATGCACATTTTCCTTCAGATGTTTAAGACAGACAAAGATATCATTCAGAAGTGAGTTGTAGCTCTTGGCTTTCTGAGCCTTTTACTTACTCCTGCATGCAGATATTTCAGAGGTCTTCTCCATCTTCCTTTTAACTTGCAGAAAGTTTCAAAAGAGAGTTACTGAGCTGCATAGTAAATAATTGTCCAAGGCAGAACATCTCATTCCTATTGGCACCATGAAGCTGTGCTTCAGCTCCCCTGAGAATAAATGCTCTAAGTCTGTGCCACAGTACCTGGTCATCATACTTAGCAGTGAGAGCTCTGTCATTAGGATTGTCTGAGCTGGCTGAGGTCACTCACACTGTCACACATCACTCTCTTTGTTCCTCTCCCAGTGCTGAGGGGGTGTTGGAACCCTGGTCACTGAGAATTTGAAGGGGGCTCAGTTTGGGTCACTTACACTGTGACACATCACTCTCCTTGTCCCTCTCCCAGCACTGAGAGGCTCAGTTTAGGTCACCCACACTGTGACACATCACTCTTCTTGTCCCTCTTCAGGGATGAGTGGGCTCACTTTAGGTGACAAGTCTTATGGATGGTGCACAGGGCTCCTGTGGGAGGGTGCTGGCACAGGGTAATGCCTGCTGCAGTACTGAGCCTTGTTTTCCTGTTGCATTTTAAAATTAAACAGTCATTTAGGCTCTCTCCAGCGTTTAACAGCTTTGTCCTGCTGGCGGGGTGGCCTGCAGGTGCTGTGCCCCAGTGCTGAGGCTGTGTCTGCTATGGAGGAATAGTGGGGAACAGGGATTTTTGAAGTCAACCCAGTAAACCTATTCCATTCAGGGTAAGATTAATGTTCAAATGCTCTTAAGCATGGAATGAAGGCAAATGGACTTCAGATATTTTTTTTTACCATCTGTGACAGACATGTTTCAGTAATGATAGTGGTTTCATCATCCATGTGACTGGCAGGACTTGTGTGGTGCAATAAATGGCTTGGTAGTACAGATGAATATACAAATTCTTTCTTCCCAATGACATCCTTCTGATAATAATTAGTATTTTTTTACTAATATCTGAGAAAGTTAACAAGATTCTTCTTTTGACCTTTTTAAATCTCCTGTCCAAAGCTGCTCTTTTTCATCCATTGACAGAGTAAGGGATGTAATCTGATGTAGATTTGAAATGAAATGTCACAGGTTGAGGACATTAAGAGAAATGAGTTAAAAAATTTGCTTTCAAGTGCCACTTTTTGAAATTTTTAGAGATAAACATGAAATGTTTTAACTTTACATCAAATAGAGATTTCAGCTCATCAGGTTGTTTCTGATGAGCTTTTAGATTGAAATCTTCCTAAAACTTAGGAATGATGCAATGAAGTAATAAAATATAATAATACCAAGGAGAAGCATCTACTATCAGATGATATTTTTCATAGGAATATTGTTACAGTTACTTATGCACAATTTAGTAGAACTTTCTCCCTAGTCTCTTCATTTCCGCTACAGATAATAATTTTGGGACATTAATACCCAGCTGTATTTTTATCTCAGCTTTTGAAGTGATAGAAACTTTACAGGGAGGGACCTCAAAAGAATGTTTAGTCCTTCATCTACCAATCTCTTACAACAAGGGACCACCCCAGCTTTTTGAAAAAGCTTGCCTTATAGCTATTGCTCGGTGGAGAAACTAAGAAAATAGGTAAACAAAATATAAACCCAGTAATTTTTTAACTCTTAAATTACACTGGGTTGCATTAAATTGTCTCTAATGATAGCAGAAATTATTAAAAAGCACTGATGTTCCCCATGGATTTGTGTCATTCAAAAGGGCAGGTGTTGATAGCAGTTGGGAATTTGGAATTCATTCTTGTGCCTCACACACTGCAGTCTTTGGCACGTAGGTTGGGTAACACTAATGACTGTCTCAGCTGCAGTCAGCTCTTACCAGATAAAGGAAAAGCTTCATAGCACAACAAATGTAAAATATGTGCTATGTGTCCAGCCAGCATATATATATTTATAAAAAGAGAGCTGTATTTGGCAGTTAGGCTAGGAAAGAATAGTGCTTTCATGTATACAAAATATGCCATTGTTTTTCTTTTTAGAAAGCTGGAGTTAGGATGTGAATTGGTGGAATTGCCAGAAGTTCTGCATTGCATACTGCAGTATTTAGATATCAACAGAGCTTTTTATTATATTAAGGAACATCTCGAGTAACCTAATAAATGATGGCTATTTGTCTGCCTGTCTTCAAAAGCCTACAGTGATTCTATAGGTTCACTGTGCTATCTTCTAACTGTATGTAGCAGTTAAGATAGAGATGAGGGGGAAAAAAAAGTCAATTTTCTTGCTGCAATTAAAACCTATTGCCTTTTGCACTGTACCTAATGAATATGAACAGCAATTATTGTATTTTTATTTTGGTTAACCATATGTGTTTGGAAATTCTCCCTCATCTTTTTTAAGAGACGTCCAATTCTCCTGGTAATTTTCATATGTCATCTCATTAATCTCTCATTTTTTATCCTCTTCTCTGAATTCATTTTCCTTATTTCAGTGTCTTTTTTAAAATGTAGGTCCCAAATACAGACACCATAATTAAGTTTAATTTTCATTAGTGCTCAGTAGAACAGGAAGACCGTTACATACTTTTTTTTTTGCTAAGTTCCTGATTACACATTCAAGAATGCAGCTTTGCTGAGGTGTGTTTAGAGTAGCCTGACATTTTGACCAGTTCTGGTTTGAGAATGAGAAATTCTTTACAGACACGTGGGAATATGAGAGCTGGGATCTACTCACATGTTTTCTACTCCTGATTATGTTACCTTTTAGGTGCTTAGAGAAGGATTTATTTATTTATGCTCAAATAATTCTGTGGAAAATGAAGGCTGGCTGGCTCACAGCTTTGACCTTTCATCCTTTGTAAAGATAAGTACTACACTTGGTTTTACATTCCCTGGGACTTTAGCCATCCTCTGTGATTTCTGAGAAATTAATACTAATAATTGGTGGCTGCTGCTAATTTCTGGAATACTCCAGGGTTTTCCAACTGGCTCACTTATTGAAAACATCTGCTGCATTCAAGGAATATCTAATATAATAGAAAGTTGTCTCAATAGTTACCTTCCCCTGGTTTCCAGTGATTAAGGAGCCCAATGTTAATATCACTATTTTTTACATAGAGTCAATGTGTTGAAAGCAAAGGTTATAAACATCCCTACCTAGACCCACATTCATTTAAGCAGAAATTTCAAATTAAAATAGCTAGCTAATTGTAGGGAGGTGTTTACATTTGTTCCCATAAGGAAAAGCTCATGCATACATTTGAAATTTAATGTGTTGAGTCATTGTCTATCTTTGCATGATGAAAAATTATTCTAATTTCTCAGTGATCTGATCTCACCCAGGCATATTGGTCTGGCACTTCTTGATTTACATTCTAATGCTTCATCTGTCATAACCCACACATCAGAACTGACCTGCAGGCTTGTGGCAACATCTGGAAATTTGCAATTTTTTTTCCCCTAGATGAGTAATTCAACCTCTTTGCCACAGATGCAGAAACTTCTTTTAAAAAAGTATCAAGGGAGCTACTGTAAATGGTTTTCCTGATGTCAACTGGGAGTTCAATAGTATCGATTTGTACCACAGAAGTTATTAAAGCTTTTTAAATGAGTCATTTAAAGCTTGACTGACCTCTCTTCAGAATTCTTCTCTTCTCATTCTTTATAATTATATTCTTTCTGTATAAAACTTGTCATCATTAACCAACTTATATAGCTTCCAATTAGGAAGCAAATACTGTTCCCCCATTCTTTTTCAAGATATAGTTTTATTAAGATCTGCTCACTGAAAGGGGAAGGTTTTCTTTGTGTGGTAGTGAAAAGCCTACAGAGTGCATCAAATTTGGTTTAAATTCATTGGAATCCTAATAAGCAGAACCTGATCTGCAAGCTGAAGGTTTGCAGAGGGATTTATCTTGATAAAATAAATTCATAGGAGGCCCTTAGCTCTCTCCTGAACAAGTGCAATTCAGATGGAACAGAAGAAATTTAATTAAATTATCCGCTCATCTCAAAGCAAAGGCTTTTGCTTTGCTAATTTTCTTTCTTGATCTTATCAATAAAATTAATGAATCAGAACGCAGTGGAACTACCTAGACAATGGATGTAGCTCCCTCCTGGTTATCCCATTTCTGTATAGAATCATAAAATGGTTTGGGTTGGAACGCATCTGTAAAGATCATCAGTGATCTGCAGTGAGCAGGGACTAGATCACAGAATCAAGTATCAGTATCTTAAGAAGAAATTGCAAATTATTCTTGTGGACTCCAGATTTAAAGGGAATTTCCTGCATTGAAATTTTATATTGAACACTGAATTATGTTGGCACAATATGGAAAAATGCCAGTTTCCCATCTCAGTGGGAATGTGCAGGCCTCTTTCTGTCAGAGAGACTAAACTCTGTTCTTTAGTCATGCAGGGTTGCCTCTGATAACCCTTGATGTAAAGAACTTGGGTTATATCTGGCAGGTTTCAGACATGAGTGGGAGGTTTTCACTTGCCTGTTCTGAGGTGTGTTTTATCCCCCGTGATAAAGTCACGATGCCTGTTCCTGTGCAGATTAACAGCTTAGTTGTGACTGTACTGTAGTCAGCAGCCACTGCTCCACTCTGTCAAGGTAAAGTCACTTCTCCTATTCTTCTGTCTGCTGCCTTGAAGTCCAGTTTCCCTGTCTGTGTTAGGCCTAGTTCTTTGCTGTGCTGTTTATTTGCCATATCAAATCAACTTTCAGAACGTTTGTTGAATAGCATCGTACACCTGCAGCATAGTTGGCATCAGAGATCATTCCTGTAAGTCTTTGCCCTCTAGTTGTACTGATTTTTCTTTCCTTCATGAGTAATTTTTACCAGTATTGTTCTTCATGGTTTTCTCTTTTCAATTGAACTTGGCTTGTGTCAGGTTCAAAATTGTACTGGGTGCTTTTCAAGGCAAATGGTACAGTAAAGCTGGGAAATTTGGCAGGGCCACACAAGCTGAAATATTGTGTCCCCAGTCTAACTGCTCTTAAAGTTGAGCTTCACTGCTTTTGAATCAAATTCCAGGATTGTATTCTAGAAAGAAATGTGGTGAGAGTGCTATATCTTTTCTTGGTGGTGGTTAGGGATCCTATGTGGCAATTGTAAGAGTTTGCAGAGTGGCTACAGTTTTGTGTTGCTGTTACCAAGAGACAAGTAACAGCTTGAAGAGTATGAAGTGGTGCATTCCTTCTTTATCTCTTTTGCAGAGAGGAGTCAGGATAGCACTGGAGCAGTGCTGTCTGACTCCAGTTCCACACAGGATATGTTTAATGAGCCTGCCAGTTCTCAAGACAGCCTGAAGAAGACTTACACAGAGAAGAGGATTTCTACTACCTGTGCTGATACACTGATGCTCAGCAAAGAGACCCTGGGATCTGCAGAGGAGAAGGGTATGCCTGATTTAATAGATATTGTCAGCTGCAATAGTCTCATTAAAATGTTCCTCCTGGCTTGCAGATGCACTGAAATATACTGCACTGTGACTAGAATTTTGACTAGGTATCACTGCTGCCTGTATGTGTGTAGCTTAAATTTGGAACTGTGCCTACTTCTCTGGCCACCAACCCAATTTGTTCTATCTGTTTCTTACAAAGAAAAAAAGAGAGATAAACTCCTATCTGTGGTGGCCCTATGACTGACTTGCCTTCTTTTAGGTTATTATTTGCTTTTTCTTCAGTGTTTGATATTTTTACATAATTTAAAGTGTAGTTATTTAAATATAGTCTCAAACAAGACTTTTTTACTTTTCCCAGGAATAGATGCCCTTTTTGTTCTGTCCCAGTAGCAGCTCAGTATTCAGTAGAGAAGAGCAGAGGTAGAATTTAGGTGCTTTTTTCCATTGTATACTTCATTCCAGTGGAGAACTAGAATGCTCTCTACCAGCTTTTTCCATATATAATAGTACTAAGTGTTCTGTATTCCACTGGAAAAATGGTTTCAAAATCCATTAGCTGGAATTTCCCTTTATCTGATGTTTGTACAGTTGGATGTGGCAGTAGATAAAGAGGCTGGACTTCAACAGGGAAAGACAAACAAAACCAATGTGTAAATTTTGTCCACCTTTCCAGGCTGTGGCTTTTTGTGGGATGTTAAATCTTCTTTGCCAGTTCACACTTCTCACTTTCAGAGATCCAGAGATCATGGATAGTCCTGAATCACTTCTCTGGTCTCAGTAGGAACAGGTGCCAAGCAGTTATCTCTGTTTGCAGACTTGGATTACCTTGGTTTCTTGTTTTTAAAAATATTTTACTTCAGTCTCGCCTAAGCTAGGGCAGCCTGTGGTGGTGCTTGCATTAACAGGCTGAAATAGATGCCAATTCCTAGTTTTGTGAAGCAGTACTTCCATAATCACTAAATCCAATAGTCTTTTGGCTTCTAAACTAAAAACATGGCTCTTTTTCAGGCTTACAGTGAGTTGTGTTATTGTCATCATTTGTCTGTCAGAAAAACCATCAAATGCGTTCTTAAATTACTGGTGTTCATTAGAACAGATGTTGTTTCCCATAAAGATACCTGTACAGTAAAATTGTGATGGATACAGACATCAGGCAAGCACATTTCGAAAAATGGGAGTTCTTATAAAACATGTTTGACTCAAAAGTTCAGCCTTGTCAGAGAAAAAGTTATGGAGCAGCTTTATATTTGAGGATGAAATACATTTTAGCATATCTCTGCACTTTCTGCTGGGAGATAAGATCTAATGTAAGAGGCTCTTTATCCTAGCAATGACAAAGACATGGTAAACTTCCATGACTAAAAATCAAAGTCAAAGAAATTAATCTGCATGTAGCATGAGTGTTTCCAGCAGTAATAGATAGCTAGCAGGAAATGTGGAAGCTCCCACAGTAACAAAGATGCTTTCTGAAGTAAGATTGGGTGTCCTTCAACAAAAGATGGGTCAATTGAACTGTAAGTTCCCAAGTTAACCACAAAAATATTTACATGGAACTGTAGGTGCTACAGTTGCATCCTATGATGCAGACGACCAGGTAAGCTACTGCTGATTGTTCTGTCTGAGCCCATTTTGTGTTCTGGGATTGTGTTCTTCTAGACAGACTATTAAGAGTAATACATTTCACTTGGGAGGGTGGCTTTAATTTTCTGTTCTTTCTTCTTTTCTTTGCAATAAAATGTTAGTGAATTTACTCTTTTATTTTGGCTTTTTTCCCCTCCTCCTCCTCAATCTTCCAAGAGCATATAAAACCTTGCATTGTGTAAGGTGAATTCATACTATTGTTCAAGATAATACCCAAATGAAGACAATGGAAATAGCACTGTGTGGCTCTGTCAGTGAGTTGCAGATTACTTATTCAATGAACATCACGAATAGTCATACATTTTTTCCAATATTTCTGTCTATGCTTTAATGAGGAAAAGGACTACCTTTTGTCATGTTGAATTTTTGTCATTTTCTAGATGTCATTTGCCATTTGGAAATGGCAATTTCACCATCACTTTTCTCTTACTGTTCCAGCTGCAGCAAAGTCAGAAGAGCTGCTGGAGAGCTCAGAATTTTACGATCCTGCTGAGCCTACTGGCCAAAAACTGGTGGTGGATCCCCAGTGTGCTTCTGGCAATCCCCTCAAAGCTGCCATCCCCCCAGGCTCGCAGTGGGACTGCAAGAAGAAAGCTGACCCTTGTGCAGAGGATGCATCTGAATTTCCCCACGGCCTCCCCGCAGACCTGGAGGAGCAGCGCAAGTTCCTGACGGAGCAGTGCATCTCCTCCTTCTGCCTGTGCCTCAGCCGCTTCCCCCAGCACTACAAGAGCCTCTACAGGCTGGCCTACCTCTACACCTACAGCAAAACACACAAGGTGAGCTCTGCTGGAGTGGCTTGTTCCTCTAACTGCTGCCAGATTACTGTGCTCGTGTCGTATGGTTGTGTGACTGAGCACAGTAGGACAGATCAATCCATCCTTTCCGTCAGATGAGAGAAATGGGTGCTATGATGCTTTCTATTTACAGGCTTTTCCTATAGACCCCAGACCTGCTCTGGTACTGCATTTTCTGCTCAAATATTTTGCACCATCACATGGAAACTCATGCAGAGGGACATGGTTTAGAGAATCTTGAAATAAATTCAGAGAGCAGCCGTCTGAAGGAACATGCACATGTTGATATTGTTCAAAAGGAGGATTCAGAGCAGAAAACTTATTTAGATGTGATTTTTCTCTTCTCTTAGTCAGCTATATTTGCTAAATTGGTCTGTGCCTGAGTTGTAGCAGGGTTTATCTGGATACTGCAGTGGAAGTTTTAAAATCTTAGATTTTGTCATCCCAGTGGATCTGTGGATCTTGCTGAGCCCAAGCAAACCAGCTGTGCTGCCCCTGGCACTGGTGCACAAGTCTCAGTGTTCAAATACACCTTGTTCAATGCAATTTGGAATGAAACTACACTTTGGGAAGTCTTCAGCTCCTAGATTGTCTGGCTCATGTGTGAGGTCAGTTAAGGAGAAAATTTCTTTTTTTATTACTGAACTAAGTAATTTTCTGTCATTCAACAGAGAATTACATTTTAGATATGTCACATAAATTAAGATGTTCTCATAAAAATGACAGCAATTATTTATTTTACTGAGTAAGTGGACTGAAAAGTGACTTGGAGCAGAAATTAATCAGTATTGTGTAAACACATCATGTGACACAAATGAACTTTCTGGGTATCCTGGGTCTTTGTTGGTAAAATGTGTAGCAATATTGCATTGAAATGATCAGAGATATTTTACTATTTGTCATAATCAAGGTTTGAATTCACAGATTTTATATTTGGAAGTCTTGTATTAGATCATATGCTGCTCTGCATGGCTTCCTGAATTTTCTTCCCCACCAGTACTGGAGCTTATGTGAACAGGGAAGGGAAACAAATTGTATCCCTGGCCTTGAAGTAGAAAATGTCACCAGTGTCACTGCAAAGTGAGCACAACCAAGTCTTACCAGCCTACTGGAAGGTGATGAATATTCCATTTGTCTGTAGAGTGATTATCCAGGAAAATACCACCCTTTTTTATACAGAGCTTGTTTTGAAAACATTCTTATGCTGTTTGTATGTAACAGTTGTTAATTTTTCCATGGAGCTAATCATGAATAGGAGCCATAGATTCCTGCAATCTGTCATTACTGTTGCTGACATGATTCTGTATCAACATTCAACAAAAAAAGCTGTCTGTTTTCAATTTATTGGTTCAAATAGCATGTCCTTGCCTGAGGAACTACTTGCAAAAGATTTTCTCCTATTATTTTTCCCTGATGAAGCTTTCTCTTTTGCTTTTTATATCTCCCTCCTTATATAAATATCAACTCAGTGATGGATTTCTATGTGAAACACACATTGTTGTCTTAATCTGTTTCCTCTTGGAACTCAGAAAAACTGAATCCTGCCTGTTTGAGCCTACTGGTTACCAGGCTGGCTTCAAAGAGCATTTTTGGGTTTCACTGTCCCTTTTTATTACTTCCCTGCATAACCAACAGCCACTTGACACAGCAAAACCCCAAAAAATCTTCTTACAGATATATGTGCACTACGTATTTTCACATGGGTTTTACATTTTCTTTCTTTAATGACTCCTTCAGGTTATTTTGTACAGCGGTATCCAGTGTCTGTGTTTTAATGGCACATTACTGTGTCTTTAGTAGAAGTTACACTCCTGCACAAACTTAAAACACACAATGGATCTATGTCTTATCAGCAGTAACTGGAGTAAGAATTACCCTTACATTTACTCATGATAAGCCTGATTTTAAAACTGAGATAAATTACATCAGGTTGTGTTGTTGGGGGGCAGAGTGGTAAATTTTAGAAAACTGAGATTAATTTTTAAATGCGTAAAACCGTCTTGGAAAATGCAGCATTTGCGTTCCAACGCCAGGAATTTGCATGAAGAATTTAGACTGATGGCCAAAATTCATGGTTGGCTGGGAAAAGGAGAGGATTGGCAGGTCTCCACAGTGCATAGAAAAACAAGTTTTCCATATGCAATCTGTTTTCTCCCATTTCACAGTTTTCCTGGTTTTGCTGTTGTGAGATTAGTGAAGATAATTGTTGAGTGCGTTTTTAAACATCCTTTCAAACTCCTTGAACATTTTGTTTGGCTACATGTTCTATTGGGTTTTTTTTTTCCCCTGCAAAATCCAACTTAATATTTGGAGTCTATTTTTCGTTGTTTTAGTCTGTTATCAGAACAAATTTATACATAGCTGGTTTTAGTTGGAGTAAATGTGCAGGGAAGTGCAGATGAATGTTCACAAGTTAATTCACTGCCAGTTTGGGCAGTAGTTTCAGTTTCCCATTAACATTGTCTTGAGGTAAAGTCTTCATCCTTTGTGATTTTTTTCCTCCAAAATGAATGTTGGCGCTGTTTGGAGGGAGAAGTTAGGACTTGGCAAGACACTGTTTGTCAGTGTAACTTTGTGAAAAGTATTCTTACTGTCCTTATGGATCCCTATGTGGAACTGGTCTGATCAGCTGTAAACAGCAGGTTGTCAGGAAATAAAAATATTTACTTACATGCTTTTTTTTAATCTCAAAAAAACCAAAATGCTCTGTAAATCCTGGAAGAATCTGCTCAAAGGCTGTTTGTGTGAGTTTTTAAGTTTGTATGTTCTATAATGTCTGTTATTAGCAGAGCCTTTAATGGGGAAATGCATGTTGGGTGTGACGTGAGGTCAGTGACTGACAAGTTAGTCAAACCAGGCATAATGCAGGCATGTAAAAATTGCAAGATTATATGTATGTAGGCTTAATAGATACAGACACAATCTGGAAGCATAATAGATGTAACCACTTCAAGTAGAAACAGTTTGATAATAACTGTTCATTTAAAAAGCCACCCTTCAAATCAGTAGTCTTTTTATTTTGCTTTTATTTGATGGGGGAGTAGGAGGAGGTTTTTGAGACAAAGCTTTCTAATGGACTGTAAATGAAATCAGAGGGAAGGACTAAAGTATACTGGAGTTTTTTTTCACCTCTCAGAAACACTTTTGTGGAGTTTCCAATTTAGGTAAAGGTGCTTCTGACACCATTGAGTTAAGGGGTATCCATGTCAGGTGACTCAAGAGTTCCACTTGGTTGACCCTAAGAGATTTTCCTTTTCTACTTCAGCTTTTTTGCAAGTTACTGTACCCTGTCAGTCATCTTGTCTTTGAATCTTGGGGTGATAAAGATGTGGGAGGCAACAGCTGAACTGGAAAGAGTATTTCATAATGGCCCTGAGTCAGACAGCCAAATCCAGCATTTCAGACTGGCAAGCAGTGTGCCAAGAAGAATAAATCCTTTTTGCTGTGCCCTGGATCCCTTCACCCACTCCTAATAACTTCATCAGCTGAAAACCAAGCAGAGCAGACTCTGAAATCTAATGAGTTGAGACCTGCTCAGGCATATTTACTGGGAATAAGTGATCATGCTGATTTAAGGAGAAGGATAGTGGAAAATCTGTAACTATGTCTTTTATTCCTATTAGCTTTGATTGTGTGAAGTTACCGTGTAATTGCCCCATTTGTCTGAATGATCTTTTCTCCTCCTAGCTGGGTTAGTGCCATCATCTTGTTCAATAAAAGCCTGTGAATTATGTGTACCAAACACATGCCTGTGGATGGTCAGTGGAATGTGCATAGCACATCCCAGCACCAGAGCATGACGCTACAATTAATGAGACAATTAATGATCTCTTAACCTTTTCCAAGTAAAACTTCCATTGGGGAATCCATAGCTAACATTGCTTTAGACTGGGATTTTAGATTTAAGCTTTGTGCTGAGATGGTAACTTCCTTAAGGGTTTTGTTTTCCTTGAGTTTTTATGTGATAGTTTTAACTGTGAGATTCAGATTACCACACGTTAGGCAAGTTTTACTTCATTTTCACACTTGGAATTAACTTACATTTCTGATGACTACAATTTGCACAAAATAAAGCATTTTATGTGCCTGGATCTTGGATGTTCCAATAGGCTTATTTTTGTTGGATTCTGATTTTATTCAAAACAAGATGACTTTCATGGAGAGCAGATTTTTGTAGGTTCTCTTGTGTTGTATTTTCTTCTGTATGTAGTTCCAAATATTTTTCAGGATTAGATTAACAGGATTACAGAAATACATATTACAAAAGAAGTTATGTAGAAAAAAGTTAGTATGCAGCTGAGTTTACACCCTCTGCTTTCTTCAGTCTTAATTAAATTTGACACTCAGTGATAATAATTAAATTTACTGATTCCCATGACCAGCCAGAAAGTACCTTGTGATGTTTATGAGTGAGTATGTATTTGTTCCATACCAAAACAAAGCTGTCCAAATCCCCTTGATTATGCTGCACTGTAATCATGAGGGTCCTGTGTAAGTACCTCTGTGAGCCCTTGCAATGAGGGATTTTTGACACCCGTAAATATCTGGTTATTATTGCCAGCGTTCAGCTCTCTTGCACATGAATCCATAATCAGCATTTTGCTAGAGGGGATGCTCCAGTTCTGGTAAGGCATTGGAGATTTCTGCATGATTACTGTCATTAGCACAAAGGCACTGATGATTGAGCAGAGCTTTTACTGTTTCACTGGGGTCTCACAAACAAAAATAATCTGGAACACAGGATAAGAACTTTTCTAATAACCCCTCCACCCCAACACACACACAAACACATACACAAAAAAAAAGGATATTACAGCTGGAATATGCTTCTTGGATGATTTGATCACATTTATGACTCACAGAAGTGTATTTCTACTCCACAGAACACAAGCCAGAGTGCAACATTCTCATTTGTCTCTATGAACCAAAAATCTTCCTCTTTCTTTTGTGTCCTCTCTTGTGAAGTTTTCTGTACAAAAGCTGGTCAAATGTGACTCAAATGCCACTTTTGAACCCTGAAATAAAAAATGAAGTAAAGCAAAGCTTCCATCAGTGAAATCTCACAATTAATAATTGTCCCATCTGTTGGTAACATTCTGCCTGGAGCCAACAGCTGTCCCTAGTTCTCAGCTACACCAGAGAGGTTCATGCACTGAACTCTTAGAGGGATAGTGCTTTTATCAATTTTTGGTTGTCATCTATCATTTAGTCCCCTGCTGATACTTTCTTGTTAATTGATTGAGTGCTATTAACCAAGTTTGATGACAGTCATGGAATTTCCAGGGAGCTTTAGTGAACTCACATGGAGGGCAATGGCTGGGTAAGTCTAATTAGATAATCAGGCTAAAAGGTCTGATTTCAGCACCCCACTAAAAGAAGGCTGCAGTTGAAGCCTGAGGGTTGAGGCCTCAGCCCTGGTGGGGATTCCCTACAGGTGCTTGGTCCGAGGGAAGAGCTGGGAGCGCTTCCATAGAGCGTGTGGGGACAACAACAAATCCTGTTGGAACAGTATGTAGAAAACGAGCAAAACCACTGCAGGTTAATAAACAAAAGCATGCTTTGTTCTGTACTTTTACCTGTGGTGGCATTTCCATCCCCTGCCCACCACTGACCTGGCTGTTGTTGTCCACAGAACCTGCAGTGGGCGCGGGACGTGCTGCTGGGCAGCGGGGTGCCCTGGCAGCAGCTGAAGCACATGCCTGCACAGGGCCTCTTCTGCGAGAGGAACAAGACCAACTTCTTCAACGTAAGTTTACACAGCTGATAAACACAGCTCGCCTTCTCAGCCATCCCTGCAACACCTGCTTCTCATTTGAAAGGTTTGCAAAGGGATGGGGATGTGAAATTCCACACAGGCATGTTAAACAAGCCATGAGCAGCTGAAGGAAAGGAGAATTACAGAGAGATTTACTGGGCGAATATCTCTCTCTTGAAGGGAACTGCACTAGAAGGATTATTTCTGCTGAGCTTGAAAACGTGGGGACAGAAGCACCAACATTTTTTCAGTTATGCAATAATTTATGATATATTTGATGGCTGAGCCCTCTTTAAAAATTCTAATTTTGTTCATCTTAATTATCCTCTTGTTTATTGTTTCTCAACTCAAACTGCACTTCTCACAATAGAAAAATGGTGCTCTTTGGTGTAAGAAATCTCCTGAGTTGGAAGGAGCTTTCTTGTGCTCTGCTCTCTGTAGCATGGCTCAGCAGAAAGTGTCTCCAAGCCCCACAGTGAGGCAGCAGCACTGTCACAGAGACTGTCCCTGTGTCTGTGGTCACTTCCACAGGGCTGTCTGTGCCTCTCACTTACGTGGGACACAGAATGCTTCTGAGACTCACGTGGGCATTTATCTATCAAATTCCCTGCTGTGATTGCCACTTACACACTGCTGTTGTCTTTGGTGTCTTTGGCTTTTCTGTGATATGTCCCAGGGGTTTTGCCTTTTGTTCTTTTGTGGTAGGATTCTTCAGCAGTTCTGGTTTGCAGTGTGTGGTGAGAGCCTGGAGATGCTCTGCTTGTCATTCTGGGCTGAGCACAGTCCAGATCTGTTATGTGGTGCCTGTGATGGCAGTGAAAAAATTTTGTGTCTCTGTTTTAATATTAGAATTGTGAAATTTATTCCAGCTTTACATCTGTTAACATCTATCTACATTTTTGCTCTATGTTGTGTTAATTAGCACCTCTCTGCAAACCTCTTTTAAGTACAAGGTAAGTGCTCTTCTCTGATTTTAGTCCTTCAGATAGGTTGAACACCTAAGGAATACTGACAGTGGTTCAAAACTGATCCATGGATCAGTCTGCAAAAAGGGTTTCTATATTATTACATCTTTCTGGAGAGAAGTTCTGATTAACAAGCCAGCAACTGAATACCATGCACCCATCTGATCACTCCCCTCCCATACCCTCCATGGGATGGGGAGGAGAATCAGGAAAAAAGCTGAAGCCCATGGACTAAGATCAGTTAAAAAAATTGAAATAAAAAATATTATAATAATAGTAATGAAAAGAGAGATAAGAAATAGAGAGGAGTAAACCCCAAGAAAAACAAGTGATGCACAGTACAGCTGCTCAGTAGCTGCTGACTGATGTACCCGTTCCCCAGCAGCAATGGGCCCCTCCCAGGCAGCTCCCCCCAGTTTCTGTACTGGTCTGTATACATACCTCTGTCCCACCCTTTGGCCAGTTCCAGTCAGCTTTCCTGGCCATGCTCCCTCCCAGCTTCTTGTGCACTTCCTCACTGGCAGAGCCTGGGAAACTGATTTGGAGTAAGCACTGCTTAGCAACAACTACAACATCAGTGTGTTATCAACATTATTCTCACACTGACTCCAAAACACAGCGCTGTACCAGCTACTAGGAATAGAATTAACTCCATCCCAGCTGAAACCAGGGCACAGCCTGATAGGGCAGACTAAACAGTGGTGACCTGATTGATGGCTTTGTGCTGATTTCCCTGCACTGCCAGTTTCCCCTACAAAAATCCTGCTGTGATTAGCCCCTCACACTGCTGAGTGCTTGGACTCAGATTCACATAGTGCAGAGTATTCTCATGGAAATTAATGGAATTATTCAACATGCTTCAAGCCAAGTGTGAACTTTGCATGATCAAGGCTGACTTGTTCATCTCTGCAGGGTTAAGTGTCAAAAGTATTCTGTTTTAATATATGAGGAAGATGAGCAGTAGGGAACTGAGAGGTGTGTATAAGGGAGTGTTTCTACTTGAAAATGTGAATTACCACATTAAGAGAGATCAGTGGTTGACCTAAATCTTGTCTAGTTTTTGAATGCCAATGCTAGCTAATTTAATTTAAAGAGATTCCACTATATTCCTAGGTGGAATCTGCTAGCATTATTTCAGAAAGTAATTATTTCTTACTCTGCATACTGATATTTTTTATACTCTGAAGGATGAAAAGTGCTAGTATAGATACTAGACAGCAGTATAATAATGTTATTTAGTAAATCAACAAAATCTTGATTCCCATAATTGATTTCTTTAATCAGAAATTAGATACACTTTGAAAGAAAAGACAACCTTCAACAAAGGTATATGCTGGCACAGTGCAATATATTGGGAATACTGGTAGAAAAGATAGAAGGTGTTTGTAAATTATACTCTCAGTTTGAACTTGGGTCTGTCAACATACAAAGATAATGTTAGTCTGGAGTCCTCCATGTAGACCACTGTCTCCAGGCTTTAGAAATTTTGGTTTGGGGATGAACTGCAGTGTCTCAGCTGTGGGGGCATCTCGACTTACTCCTGCATGCATGTAGGTTAGTCTTCCTGGTAACAGGCACGAGTTTAGCATGATAAAATATTTTGATGGTCTCATTTTCTACCCAGCTATATTTTCAAAATCCTCTTCAAGTAACATTGTGTGAAGCATGTGGCATTAATCCAGAACAGATGACACAGACTTAGCAGAGTGAGAAAATCCAGATCTGAGAGGGAAAAGGCTACAAGTGCCCATGACAAAAAGCTGGTGGTGTCAGCTGACATTCCAGAATTGGACAAACCTAAATCTCTGACCAACTTGGAAAACAACCTCTTAGCTCTGCATTGACCTTGCCTGGGTTAAACCACAACTATTTTGTTCTCATGCAAAGCTCCCAGCCAGGCAGTGGGGAAGAGACTGAGCTGCACCATCTGGGTCAGAGCTCTGGTGTGTCATCCCCTGTGCAGATGGTGCTGCAGCCCACTGTCCCAGCTCCTGTCTTCACATACAGGCTTGGGTGATAAAACACAAATTCTAGCACTCTGCAAAAGTAGTCTCATCTAATCTTAGAAATTAAATGACCAACCTGAAGATTTTCTAAACCTATTAATGTCCCCCAGGGTTATTTCCAACAGAAACCTTTTACCCAAAGTGTTTATTTGCTTCCATAGAATGCCTTTGATTTTCTGTTTTGGGAACTCTTCAGCCTTCATGATAGAGAAGAGTTAAATGCATGTCTCAGTGGTTTTCTGTAGATACTTTACTACTGGAATACCTCTTTCTGCTGCAGCAAGTAGCACTGGTGTTTTTAATCTCTCGTAGAGAAGATTTAGGGTTGTTGAAATTACAGCTGACTCAATTTTACAAGTACAAACAACAGAGTGCAAGAGAGAAAGCTAGCAGCTCCTCCCAGACATTTTATAAATCATGCATACTCCTAGTAGAATTATTTATGAAATGTTTATGACAGCACTGTATGAAGAGAAATAAACCTGGGTAAAGCTGTCTCTTGTTAAATTCTACTGCAGAACTGCTGGTCTGGATCTGTATGTCACGGGCTGTTGTATAATTTGTTAGCTGTCACTCATCTGCAACTTAAATGAGCAAAAAAGGCATGTTCAGTTAGCCCTGACTTCTTCTCGTTTGACATATTAGAATAATGTCAGGATGCTCAGAACTTCCCTTTTTCAGTTCTAAGAAAAAATAGTGTTACTGCATTATTGTACCTATTTGTTTCCCGAGCAGTAAAGAAAGGCCCTGATTTTCTGTAAGCAGAGGTTTTTGTATGTTCATGGCTTTGTTAGTGATGGCAGTCATGAATGAATATTGCTGTTAGATTTTAAGGAGTTTTAGCTGTGTTCCTATAAATTACTGTCAAATCTGTTTTGTTTGGCCATTTCTCTCTTGCATGTACAGGTACATTCCAGCTTTTCTCCTCTTCTCTTTCTCAGTGTGAGTGTAAATATATATGGAGATTTTTTTTTTTTCTTTTAGGATGGCTGCAGGATGGTTTCTATAGTAACTAAATTAGAAATTATTTCAGCAGGAAGAAAAAAAAATCCCAATATATTGCTTTATATAGTAGGGCACTTCCTTATATATCCAGATTTCATGGTACTGTTAACAAAACAAAGTTAAACTTTATGCACAGATGATGGGCATTGATCAGGCTGTGGGTAGCTGGGGATTGTGGAAGAAGCATTTTGGTGGTTGAGCTGCACATACCAGCAAGTTCTCCATATGGTTTAATATACACTGTTTGTGTTTTCCTGGCACATCTTCTGTGGTAATAATAATCTGCTGTAATAAAAGATCTTCATGTCCATCTTTGGTAACTGTTCCCCACAGACAAAAGCTGTGCATGCACACCATATACTAGAGTGTAGACACTGATGTGCATGAAGTCTTGCTGTAAACTGTTATGGATAATTGTTCTATTTTTAATTCCAAAAGCAATGCAATGTGTTTATTCTCTTCTGTATGTGTAAAGCCCTTCATTCTGTGGTTTGGGCAAGCAGAGTCAAATTAAGGTGGGGACAGCCACTGAGAGCCTGAAGCTGGAGACAGCAGTGAGTTCCCTTTATTTTGCCTTTGTTCGTGCCAAGTGTGACTGAGCACTGGCAGGGGACTCTGCTGAGCAGAAGGGCGAGCTCTGGACACTGAGCAGTTGAAGTCTAAAATTGGTGCTGCAAGTTTCTAAAGGTAGTTCTTACTACACAGCATGGTGTTACCAGTGGGAGCTTTCTCTGGTACTTTCTGTGTATCAGATTCTTCCCTTAGCTGCGTCCCAGGCTGAGTTACATCTGCCTGTCTTAAGAGGAAAGTTGGTTCTGGAAGGAAGAGCAGGGTGCTGTTCTGGGATTCTGTGTGACCAGAGCCATACAGGTGAATTTGAAATGCAGAAAAGAAGCCTCCTATGAAGTCCCCAAGATAGGGGACAAACAGGCAACATGCCTCAGCTCTCCTGGAAGTTGGGCAGTTCTATCAAGGAAATTTCCTTTTATGCCTTAATTGTTTTTATACATTTCCATAGATATACATCACTGGTCACTGTCAAAAATATGGCATTGAGTGAATATATGGGATTTTCTTTTGATCTAATTCAGGCATTGTTTGCTTCTCTCCCATTTCCTGAAGTGTAACCTCAGCATTAATGATTCTCATGCCTTTGATTAAAATGAAAGATTTGTTACGGAATTTAATGTCTCTGTTAAAGACAACTGGCTGTATATCATCCAAGGGAAGAGGGAAATCCATTAGTGGTGCTCTAAACTCTCTTAGATGTGTGTTCTGCCCAGTCTGAGTTTGCTACTGAGCTTGGCTTGAGGAGGCCCCAAACAGCACACAGTGCTAAGGGGCAGCTCTTCAAGGTTGCTTGAGACAACCTGACTGAAACCTGAAAACTTGAAACTGGAGGCAACAGCAGACTAAAACCATTTTTGTAGAAATCTTACCACTCTGCTTTACTTCCTGTCCTTGGCTGGTGAGAGATCTGAGTTACCCTCCTCCTGCTCATAGCTGATGTGTCTCTTTTTGGTTGGCAAATGTGCTTGCAGCTCCTAGACATCTGCTATGTGTGGAACAGGAGCCTTCCAACCAAACTACTGCCATTTAAATCAGACTGGGGGGAAATGGAAAAAACTTGAAGGAACTTACTGTGCATCCATGGAGTTGTGATTGTGCCCTCAGCATGGTGAGAGGTGGAGTTTAATCATGTATGGAGGCTCTGAGAAAATTAATGATTATGTTTGAGTTTGATCGTGATTGGTTCTGAAAAAATGTTGGTCTTTTTAGTGCTTGTAATGCTTCATGTGAAAATGAGTACAAGGGGTTGCCAACTCAAATTACAAAAAAAAAAGAAATCCCAAGGGACATCCCAGAAATCACAAGGGTTTAGTTATCCCGTTTTGCCGTTCCTACTTTTGAGTGTTCTGGATGCCATTTTTATGCAACCACAAGGGAACAGAAACCATAAAGGAATAATTAAAAAAAAAAAAAACAGAAAAACAAAAAAACCACTTTGATTCCAGCAACTAGATAATGCTTGAAGCAAGTTATTAGACTTAGTACCATTTAATATGCAGAAACAAGTGTCTAGAAAAGGTGACTTCCACCACTGACACTGTGTAGTTGCACTAAACAAAATAGTAAGGATACCATAATGACAACATATAATAAGAGTCTAATTTTTTTTTTCTTCTACTTATTTTTCTTTTCTGGGCTTAGGGTAGGTAGATAAGGACATCTGGTTAGGAGATGGTTAAATTCCTACCTACTTTAGAAGATAGCATTGTCTTTAATCTCTTGAGGAGATGGCCATATTCTAAATGCCAGTGTTTTCCCTGGGCAGGAACAGCCCAGCACGAGCCAGTGGAAGGGCTTGCTCTGCTTTGTGCAAGGGCTGTTCAGTAATTCAGCTCCTCCTGCCAGCTCTCCACTGACCAGGAAGTATTCAGATGTTAAGTAAAAGACATCTCTGTGCTCCATATTTTCTCCTTGTG
This sequence comes from Phylloscopus whistleri, assembly GCA_017589585.1. Lineage (NCBI taxonomy): Eukaryota > Metazoa > Chordata > Aves > Passeriformes > Phylloscopidae > Phylloscopus > Phylloscopus whistleri. The sequence continues at coordinate 7,048,764 of JADMLD010001548.1, read as the reverse complement.
CTAGGAAGAGCAAGCTACTGGGTGAAATGCTGTGACAGTTTGGGAGCTGGTGCTGTCAGCAGTGCTGGGCTGTGCTCAGGAGGCTCCTGCAGTGGAGCCTGTGCTGCAGAGGGGCTGTGTGAGCCGAGGCTCTGCTCAGGCACAGATAGCACAGACCTTGCTGCTCTGCCTCACGTGGGCTGGAGCTGCCACACTGCCTGCCTGGCCTGCTGCCCCAGGAATTTTAACAAGGATTTCATAGCTTTTCCTACGTTCCTGAATAATGACATTATAGAGCTATTGTTCTTCATCTCTGTGAGGAAACCATTTGTGGTCTGGTGAAGACATATTTGTGTGGAAAACTGCTGGGAATAAATGAAAAACCCTCCAGGAGTCCCTTCTGAGCCAAATGATTCTGTGATCATATGCCTTAATTTGTAAATACAGTCAGCTGTACAAATGTACAGATATTTTGTGGTTACAGTACAAGCTAAAGTTTGGAAGACTGAAAAATGCAAACAAATCACTCTTTTCCCATTCTCTTTTCCTTGTTTTTCTTCCTTTTTGGTCTTTGCTAGTTTTATCCATTTCCCTTCACTGTATCTTCTGCAGAGCAGAATAATGTTACAGGTGTGATGCTTCCAGCACTCATCACTGAATGTTCCTTGAGCCATCGGACAGAGGAACTCCTACTGAAAAAAAATAATTGTCTTACCTGCCTGCAGATTCAGGAAAGCATATTTGTATTGATTAAATATGATTCTTATTTATTTTTTGCATCAAATCTAGAAACAGGGGAGGAGGTTTGTTTTTAATGACCACTTAAATTTTGGACAAGCTGATTCATTAAAATGAAATGTGCAATAGGGTGATAGCCCAGCCCTTTTCTCAAACCATGATTGAAAGTCAATTTTATGAAATTGAATGTATGAAAGATCAGTGACTCTGACTCTATTGAATTTACTGAGGTTTTTGTGTTTGAAATAGGCCAGCTGTTTCTATGTGGAAAAAGGTAACTTTTCAAAAATCAACATATTTTAGTCAAATAATCATATTAATGTCCTTTGTTTTTCTTGTCTAATGTGGTAAATGGCCTCTGCTAGGGAAAGGGGAAGCAGGAAAGTCTGATACAAGTTGTCCCTACAGTCACAGTTAAAATTAAATTATTTCTTTTCTGACTTTACCTTTGATAGTTGTTCTTTTGTCAGTAAAAAGCCATTTTCCATCTTTGCCCCTTGTTTTTCCATTTGTAAAGTTAATGTCATTCTACTCATCCATCCCCTGTCCACTGATTTTCTAACATTTTAGTTGAAAGAATGCTTTGAGTAGGTACAGAGGAGTTTGTTCTCTCATTCTCTTTCACTTGCTCTCATGTGTGCTCACTCTCTTAGGCGACCTTAATACCAACTCTGGGACCAAAGTTAAATAAGGAGTTAACTGTGCAAGTGAAACTTTCATAGTGATTGGCTTGGGACCAGAAACCCAGCTAGCAATGAAGCCCTAAAGTTGCCTATAAAAAGCTAGATAACTTTTTCAACCTCTGCCCAACATGTTATTTACAGTTCTTCACTCCATCCTCTTGGAAAAACAGAACTCATCAGTGAAAAATGTCCGTCGTTCACAGAGTTTTCTGTCTCAATATATCCACGCTGTTCTTCCTGGCCAACTTTGCAGGCTTCCAAGGCCCAGCTAGTAAAGATGCCAATAAATCTGAATCCCTGGAGATACGAGCATGGGGTTTGGAACTGTCGCTTGTGCCAGTGGATATTAAACAGCTATTTTTTTTCCATTCTGTTTCCCTAGGAAAAGTTTCTTCGTTTGTTGAGTAGATGAATTTCTAGGCAAAGGTAAGCAAGGGAGCAAATAACCCTGAAATAAGTGAAGCTGTTGCTTTGTGGAAGAGAGATTGTCATGGAGATTGTAGTGTTACAGGACATAAAGCAGTTCGTTTTAAACCTGAATCTTAAAAGTCTAACAGCAACCATTCCACCCACTCCAGACAGTATCTGAAAAGTGGAGGCTTACTGGAATACTGTGTGATGAGTGTCCTTTTACAAATGTGTAATGAATAAATCCATAATTTGATTTTTCCATCTGCTAGCTGTGTATCAGATACGGGTGGGAGAGCTACCTTTAGGCACTTAATGGGATTACTTTTACACTTGGATTGGCTTCTTTCCTCTTAAAAAAAATTTAAATAGGATTTTTTAACTAACTTAAGATTTTAAAATACAGTAGGAGAGCAGAGTTTTAAAGGTGGTGATCCATGAAAGGTCTTTAAAATACCTGGTTTTATATTATATGTGTGTTATATGCCTGTTATCCATTTATCAGATTAGTTTTTGCAGGTTCTTACTATGAGTTATTTCTCCTAATTTTATCATGGAAATAAATGGCAAGAACAGTGACATCAGTGTAGACTGCTGCATAAACAAAACAAAGCAAACCAACCCAGAAAAGACTAAATCTGGAGTCTTCGAAGAAAATCTAAGACATAAAATTGAATCTTTAATTAGCTGTCATTAGCTTTCCTTTCTCCTACAAATTCCTACAGTCTCTCTCTGAAGGCTTTGACACAGAATTCCTATTGATATCCAGATGTGGAGTTCACACAAGAGTGTTGAGCAGGCCAGTAATGTGCATGTGTCTGAAGTGGTGAAGTTGGACCTTTTGTCTTTCAATACCCCCTCCTTTTGTTCTAAAACTGGTGGCATCACTCCGAGGTACATTGATGTGATGGATGGAGAGCCAGAATCAAGACATACTTGGGAGTTTTCTTCAGTGCTTCCTTCTTAGGTGAAACTGTGTGTGATAAAGCCAAGATGAACAGTGCTCTTTGATGAGCTGTTTCCACCAGTTGTGTGTTCAGAGGGTTCTGTGATATTAACCAAGGCAGATTCCTCTTCTATACATTCAGTTTTGGAGATATTTCCATGACTGCTTATGGGGGAGGTCTCAGCCTGTATATCTTGCTCAGTACAGTACTTATTCCATATTCCAGGAATATTCATATATCCATGGAATATTCCATATTCCAGGTATGGCAGATTTTTTTCATTCCTGTATCTTGTCTCACTCTGAAGGTGACAGACCCCAAATGGCAGTAAGGGAACAGAAAACCACTTCCATCAGAAAACCAGCTCATCCTGCCTTTCTAGAAGCCCGTGAAAATTTCCTTCTGCACCAGTGATGGTTTTAATTTACCTGGAATTATGGTAATTCATTATAACTTTCATCCTTCTAGAAAGAAGAGAATTAATAGTGAAATTAACTTTATTTTATTAAACAAGTGTATTTCATGAGAAATATTCCAGGAATTTCAGTTCTCTGGAAAAGGATATAAGTATTTTTCATGGATATACACTGCCTTAGTGCAAAAATGAAAACAGAAGAATGTGGGATGAGAGCAGCATGATGCAAGCCTGTGTGTACCTGTGCCAGCAGGTAGCATTTATAGATAAATATTTTTAACTGAATGGCTACAGCAAGATATAATTGGCCAAGTGAAGAAGGTTAAGATGGAGAAGATAAGATGGCAGATGATGATAGGTAAGAGCATCTTTGTTGCTGTGTAGGCTGACCAGTTTGCTGGCTGACTGCAATGTCACTGCATGGAGCTGAAATGTGGACATTGAAGTGGGAGTTCTCTGAGTAATAGTACTCCATCTTTTGGCAAAATTCCTAAAGTTAGAGGAGTAAAAACGTTGAATATTGTATAGTGTGTTATTGTTCCAGACTCTTTGGCTCCTGTGGAGGAGGTAGGATTTCCTGGCAGAATATGAACACTTTTGGAGTTTGCGTGGTAGCTGCTGTGGGAAACAGCAGGGGTTGACCACTTAGACAAGGTGACTTTCTCAGCCTCCTGAAAGGAATTAAAACAAAGCAGGATTGAGTGGGTGAGTGAAAGTAATGAAGCCCAGAGTGGTCAGTATTTCAGCGTGCTCCTCTGAACACTCAGATGTATTACTCTGATCCGACAGGGGAATTTCTGTAAGAGCTTGAGTGACAAATGGCTTTTTTCCAGGAGCTTTATGGCCTTTGTTCCTTTCAGTTGCCTCCACTTCATCTCCTCCAGTTTGCTTACTCACCTCCTGTCAATAAAGTTTCACAAATTTGGCTTTTATGAAGTTGTTTAATTTTTCTATAGGTTAGAGGAAGGAAAATCAGAAAAAAAGCCACCACAAGCTTTTCACTTGAAGCACTTTCTAGCAGTTACTCAGAATGAATTATGATTTTTTCTGGCTATTTGGTTTGCTGACACAGTAAAAAATCAGAACTGAAAACTCCTACTCGGTCATTTTCTATTTAAATCTTTATCTCTTCAGCTGCTCCCTGTGTGTATATTCAAAGTGAATTAGCACTTAGACTATGATCTCCTGTTTAGCAGACTGAAACTAGTGGGAGTCATTAATACAATGACATTTTCTTAAGTATTCAGATGTTTGAGATAATTTAATGAGCTTGGTGTAACAGCTAAAATGATTTCTGTTTACAGATCCGTGGTTTATTCCTCCTGCCAGACTTCATGAAGGGTTTTAAAGTATGTGTTGGGGTTTGTTGCTCATTTTTTTCTTAATTAATAGTATAACTGTCAAGTACAGCATTTCAGAATCACTGGGTTCCAGTTATTTCAGTGATACTGAAGTGACTAAAGTATTTGCAAGTGGGAAAAATCTGGACAAACCTGAAGATGGGCCAGGCTTTTATGTCCATGTGGCTCATCCATGGAGAAGTGTTTCAGCCATCCCAAACTCTGGGACACTTAAGCACTGCCTTCTGTTTAATACAGAGCACATCTTTGATGTTTGTAATCCATGTGTGTCACAGCTCGTGGCAGATTCACTGTTAAAAAAGCTGAAATAAAATCATAAATCAGATTTTAAGGAGAGGTAGGGCTTGCAGGCCTGTGTGGTTGCGTAATGAAAGTGGGATTTCTGAGGTGAAGGCAGTGCAATGATTTCAAAGGTATTTTCTTGGTAGCGTAAGGGAAAATACCCATAAAGGGAGTGTAAGTGTTGAAATGCAATGCACTTTCCAAATACTTTGTAAGCTGAAATACTGACAATGGGATAAACTTAATCCTTAAAAATTGTATTTAGTGACACATAAAGATGCTGTTTTCATGCCTGTAACACAGTAGTTTTTTCAACAGGCTTGAAAGAAAAACATATGGCTTTGTTTGCCCTTAGACTGACAGCTCTGTACTAAAGGTCTTTCTGAAAATTACTTACTTCCCAGCAGGTTTCAGGTCAGGGTATTTTCATTGTAATTTTTTTCCAATTAATAAGAAAGAAAAAGCATTTTTCTGAATTATTTATACTAAAGAGAACATTACTTTCAGGACCAACAAAAATAATACTTCACGTTTTCTAGTGTTTCAAATAAAACATGCAACTGTGTACACAGACATTTTCTGAAAGTTAAGCTTATTTCAAACAAAGAGATTTTGGAAGCTTAGGCTTTTACTAAATGTGATTTTTTTAACCTTCTTTTCAATATTTAAATTGCACGAGCATATAAGCAATATTCTGTATAGTTTGTAAACAGAACTCTAAGCTATAAAAGTATTAGAAACTGATGAAATTTAAATTAACAGCAGTGAGTGTGTTTCAGCTGAAGAGAGTCTTGGTCAGGAAACAGACTTGGGTTCTCAGCATTGCTAGGCTGTGGTACAGAATTTCAAGTGAAGGATTTTACCAAAAAACCCAGTGTTGATTGCTTTGGAGATGGTCAGTGTCTTGATGTGAAATTTCAGAACACTCAGTTGCTCTTGCTGACATTCAGAAATATCAACTCCTGTACCATAAAAGTTATTAATCCAAGTTGTGCCCCTTGTCACCCAGGCACTTAGAAAGCAAAAGGATTTGACTTAGGGAAGTAAAGATGAGAGACATAGAGACAGGACTTAACTGCCTTACACATTTTCCTGCCCAGGGTTTAGACAGTCAATGTGACTGCTGACAAAGTGTGAGAGAAATCATTTGAAGCAGAAGGGTGGGTTTCTGCTCTGTAAGTTAGTAGTCAGTGAGTATTGCTCTCTTTCTGAAATCGTTGCTAGAAGCCACAGCCACTGTTTTCTGGCTGAGCATCATGGTGACAGTAGGCAGGTAAACCATTCCCATGTAGGCCTATTTTCTGGGTTATTTTGTCACTGTCTTCTCAAGATGTCACTTCTCTCCCTTCAAAATCTTGACAAGTCTCTGCATGCTTTTTGTGAATAATTGAGCCAGAATAAAATTTCCTGCCTCTGTATGTTCTCAAATCGATAAGGTAAAGCAAAGCAAAGTGTCTTTCTTCCTGCAAACTTCTGTCTGAGAGCTGTCTCCAGCAGCAGACTGGAGCTGACAAAATGAAAGGCCCACCAGGAGATGAATCTGAATCTGAAGTCTTTAAAGTATGTGGGCAGCAAGGTGAAGACTGCAAGGCAATGAACTGCAGATTTCTGTTCCAAGTCTCCTTTCAGCTTCATTTATTCCTATTGCTACCTTTTGACATCCTGCTCTCCCATTTTTCCATTTGCACTTGCTCTTTCTTCTTCCATTTGCCCTTTTGAGAACAACAGTTTGAATGTCGTGTAGACAGATCATTTGCTGTGATTTTACATTTGTTTGTCTCTAGACAGACAGCATATGGTCCATCTGAAATTCCCACAGTAATAGCTTTGTTTGTAGAAATTGCTGTTCTTTAGTAAGTTTTTCAGGTACAAAATTATATCAAATTCAGTTCTAGCACTGATGGAAAAGAGAAATTTTCCTGGGAAATACTTATAAAAGATCACAAAATTTGCCACTCTGGATTAGACAGGGGTTTCTAGGCAAATATTTCAATCTGGTAGCTATTATTATCTGACTCTTTGCAAGATTGAAAATACCTGAGTTAAAGGAGGCAAATACTGCTGCTGGAGGAATGTTACTTTCTAGCTCCTGTAGGACTTGCATTGAACTGGAAACTTCAGATTACTCTTATCTCTACAAGGAAAGAAGAAGTCATCTATAAGTGAAAACAATGTCCTACTTCCTTAAAAACAAGAGGTGAAATCTACCTCTGCTAAGTGGAAATAGAGTTCATGCTAGGATTTACAGTGCATATCCTTCAAACTGAAAAAACCCATCATTTGAAAATGGAACAGAATTTCAAATGACCTTAACAAACTCATATGCTGTGTTTGCAAGGAAAGCTGGCACCCTTATCTCAACAGTGCAGAGAGGCCTGCAATCTTTCTGAGCATTCATTATTCACCCTAGAACATTTCATGGAGAAATCCCAGTGTGCAGAAGTGTAAAATCATTTCCATCTGGCTCCTGGTACTGTGGCACTGGGGAGCACATGCTAGAGCTCTCATACCATAGGTGATTCTGGCTGAGGTGTTTGTCAGACCTTTTCTGATTGTTATTGGTTTGAAGATAGGAAGATTTTTAAACAAAAAAAAAAAATTTAAATGAGGCTGAAAGTAGGAAACGTGGAGTGCAGTACAAACTTGTCAGTTTTAATGGTCTGGAATAGTGCTTTGCACTCCTCCTTTCCCATAACTGAAGGACAAGTATAGGACACGGTCCTTGAGGGTTACCAGTTGCACCTAGGAGGATTGTTTTCCTTTCTCAGAGATGGTTTGCTGAGCTGAAACTATTCATTCTGAGTATTTATTTTTGAAAGGACAAATGTTAGGTCATCTTGTTGACTCTGGGCATGTTTCAAGTTCCCTGTAATTGCTCTGTCAGTCTTTTTCCCATCCATTCTTCCTTGCCAAAATGCATAAAGCCGCATTGTTTTGTTCCTATATCACCTAAATTAAGTTTAAAAAGCAGTAGAAGTTAGCTGTTTCTACAGCCCTCATTTGCACAGTGTCTCCAACTAATAAAACAAGAAAATAGTGTGTCATCTTTTACCCTTAATCAGCCAGAAGACTTAAATATTGTGTCCCAAGTACTGCTCTGTGTAAAAGTAATGAATGAAAAGGCCTTTGATTTTAGGTGGTGTTGAGTCTGAACCAAGAGCACCAGTGGGCTGGTGCCAGCCACACTCTGCAGGAGCCTGGAGCAGCACTGGGAGCAGGAGTGCCTGAACCAGGGCTGCAGCTCCCAGGGATGTGTGTGGGTGCCTGTGAATAACTCAAGGACATTTCTGACACGAGCACCCAACGTTTAGTCCCTTTCTATGAGCACCAGGTAGTTTTATCCACTTGTTCTTCACAACCCTTGTGAATTTGGAACATCTCTGTAATATGTCCTATATCCAGAATGTGAAAATCCTGTGGTGTGTTGTTGGTTGCCACAGCTGCAGGGGATGCCACTTACCCTTCATCGAGCAGATGTATTTTTTACTTCAGGTAACTAATTTGGAATTATTTTGCTCAATAGCACTGTGAGTTATGTACACCTGCACATGCAAATATTGCAAAATTCCTTCTGCTTGTGATGGTTCAGACAAGTGACTAATGTATGCTGTAGGAGTCTGCAATGCAAACATGGGAAATACCATGGTGATTAATGAAAATGCCAGTCAGAGAGACAAAAAGTTGGTAAGAAACCTTTGGAATTGGACAGAATTGAAGATAATACATGGTGAAAAACATATCCTTTTAAACTTTGAAGATAAAGAGATAATTTCAAATAAGTGAACACCAACAGTGTATTTAATTCCAGGTACAGCAGCTACTTAATTTGCATAAAAAATGACAATATGTGGGAAAAAGCCCCAGTGTAATAGGGGAGATGGGAGCTCTACTGTGACTAAAGGAGCAGATGAAAAAGGGCAGGTCAGAAAGAAGCCTATTTGCATGAATACATGGAAAGTAAGTATTCATTTCAGTTCTATATTTAAAATGTAAATCTGTGTTATGCAGTCAAAGGAGTAAAGGTTAATGGATTTTTGAAGTGGTAGTGTCAAAATTGTGTTGTTAATCAATATAGAATTTGTTGTTGCCTTTGGTGGAAAGATGTGAGAGGCAGTGAAGACATGGGTTATTTTAGAGAGTGGCAATGCTCATAGTGAAATCTTAGCTTTAAAACAAAAAATGGTCTCTCTTACAGTTTAAGAGGAGACATACACACAGGATATTGTTGACTGATACAATTTTATCAAATGCAAATAGGGTAGCTGGATTATTCTTTAGCTGTTTTTTTCAATATGCTGTTAAGCATGGAACTATGTGTATGATGTCCATGCAAATAAGTAGGAAATGGCAAGGTGTATAGGGTTTTTCAGTGTGAGAATCCTTGGAACTGCTCTGCTAAGAAAAAAGGGACATGAAGAAATGGAAAGATGGGTAAAAGGTGGCTAAAATGATGGGAAAAGAAGATCATGTTAGCACCTGATTTCTACCTTCAGTGGGGACTGTCATGGTTGAGAAAGCAAGGTATTAAACCTGAGGTGTTAGTAAACAGGATGGATTTTGAGCACTTAAGAATAATCCTAGTAAGTGGGAGAGGGGAAAAAACCAAAGCAAACCAAGTCCCTGCAATGCTTGGAAAGGCAAGGAAGAGGTCAAAGCAATTGCCATGCTTGCAAAAGTGAGAGAAAGGAGCAAGTAAAGATAAAATGTATCAACTTCTGAGATGAAGGTAATCTGGAGCAGAGCCTGGATAAGTGGCTGGGAAAAGAGGATGAGTTTAGCTGTGCTGAGCCGAGTTTGAGAAAGATGTATGAGTTTGTGGGGCAGGATTACATGGACCGAGGTTGGCACACGTTTGGGTCTCACAATGGAGGATTGACCGAAATCGTCAAAAGCGGGGAGAGGGAAGTCCGCGGGAACGGACGAGGAGAGATTTTTGTTTTCCCCTTCAAATAGTTTGAGAATTGCAGAAGGACGTAAGGAAAGAAGTGGCTAAGGACCGGTGCGAGAACGGTGCCGGCAGCACCGCCGGTACCGCAGGAGCCGGGGAGGGGACGATGTGGCAGCAGCGCCAGCCCGGGGGCCGCGTCCGAGGCGCCGCGTGTCGGTGCCGTGCGGGGGAGCTGCGGGGTGGCCCCGCGGGGGCGAGCGCACGGCGGTGCGGGCTGTGCCGCGGCGGGGGCGGCCCCGCGCCCGGCCATGGCGGCAGCTGCGGCGGGGAGGCGGCGGGTGGCGGGCTCGGCTCCGCTCCGAGCATCCCGGCGGGCCCCGCCGCCTCGGCGCTGCGGGCGCAGCAGCGAGCCGGCCGCGCCGGGGAAAAATAGGTCACGGACGGGCCTTCGGTGGCGGCGAGGTGAAGGGCGGTGAAGCGGCAACCGCGGGGTTAAACTGGGTCAGGGAATATTTCGGGAAGGTTTGGCGGACAGGTGGGAGCAGATAACTGGTTTTTTATTAATGCTCGCGAAGCGACAGCGGCAGCTGTCGGCTCCGTTGTCCTAAGCGGGATGGCTGCGAGCCGGGCTCGGCGGTAACCGGCACCGACATCCTCTTGTCGGGCACGGCCGGCCCCGGCCCGCAGCCTCCCGGCGGCGAAGACGCGGGGAGAAATAAAATAAATAACTATCCGCGGCGGCAGGAAATCCGAGGTATGCGGCTTCCAGGGCTCGGGCAACTCCGGTGCGAGAGGAAGTGTGAGGCGGGCGGGGGCGGTCAGGTGGGGGCGCGGGGGCGGCGCGGGGCCCGGGCGGGGCGGGCGCGCTCCGGCTCCGCGGCCGCCGGGGAACTCCGGCGGAGCCAGCCCGCGCCCCGGTGATGGTGAGTGCGGGGGGCGGCTCGGGGGAACTTCCCCCACGCACACGCGGGGAGCCCGGGGCCGGCGGGCGGGCCGGGCTGCGGGTGATGCCCTGCGGGGAGGCCGGGGGCTCCGGCGGGGACAGATGCGGTGCTGGAGGAAGTTCGGTGTGTCTGCCCGCTGCAGCGCGAACAGCTGGCGGCTCCCCCGCGCTGTAGGGCGTTCCTCGGCGTGCCGTGCCTTTGCCCTTTTCCCGTTCCGCGGGTACTCAAACCCTGCCGAGCAGCTGGCCGTGACCTGCAGGGAATCCCTTCTCCGGTGCTGGGCGGGCTGCGGGCTCCGCTGGGCTCATCCCAGCTCCGAGCTGGAGGGAGGGAGATGAGATCTGATGACATTTGCCGTCGCGGTTGGGAAATACTTATTTCATTAGTTCGGTTCGCCTGCGGTTAGAGGCTGAACAGAGCTGCTTTGCTGCACAGGAAAATCCTGAGGGCGATGGGAAACGGAGGAGTCGAGAGAAGTTTGGAAGGGGGGACGAAAGGGTGAGGGATTTTTGTTTGATTCGGTCTGTATTGTTTGGGATTTCTCCTTCCTCCACCCCCTGGGTGGGATGAATTACTTAGCACCCTCGTTTTCAATCCAGCCCTAAAGCTTGCGAGGGGCGGCTTTCATATCTGGAAGAGCGGGTAGGTCTCTGAGAATTCAGTGTGGCACAGAGCAGCCCAGCTGTGCTCTCTGCTGTGCGCTCCCTGCTCTGCTGCCAGAGCCGGGCGCACACGGGAGATTCCCCTGCTTAGCGGTGACCTAACAGGAAAGCCTGTTGTTCAGTGTCTATTTTGCATGAGCTACTATGCTGTAACAGTTGCTGCTTCATTCAGCTAAAGAGAGAGAGAGAGAGAGAGAGAGGATAAGAGGATTCCAATTTAATTAGCAGTTTGTTAAAACCAGTCAGCTTTGTCTGGTCACATGTTTATAATTTTAGAACGTATGTCTTAATTGCAGTAAATTCTGGTGTTGTGCATAAAGCAAGTGCCACATGCTGTTTGCGGCGCTGGCTGTGGCAGCTCCATGTTTCTGTCTTTTTAATTTACTGCAGCCTCTGTTTATTTGTGCAATGGCAGATTTTTGAGTGTGCTGGGGGCATTTTGCATGAAAGCAGAATTAGGAATTAAAGCATATGCTGTAGAGGTTTTTATTACCCAGGGAGCTGCAAGTTGTGTCCTTTCTATTGGAGCATATTCAGGTTGACATCTTGAATACCCAGATACTGTTTTCAGTAATAGGACTGTTGTGTGTTTTTAGCATCTGTATTGGAGTCTGAAATACTCTAAATGTTGAGGCCTTCCTAACTCCTCCTCCCCCTCAATAATTACTCTAGTTGTTCTCAAATAATTTCTATCTCACAGTATCACTGAAATCAAACACTGTACCCTGTGTTCTGAGCTGAGACACTGCCGTGCCTTGTGTTAGACTGAGCCGCTGTAGTATTGCTGCTGGTTGAACACTGAAGCTCCCCTGTGTATACTGTGATTTATGTTACTGTAAATAGGGTAATTAAATTATTGCTTCCCTGCAATGTCTTGTTCCTCTGGTGTTACCAATGATCAGACAACTTTAGTTGGGGTGCTAGGCAGGCTGCTGCCTAAATGTTTGCTGGAATTAGGCATTTCCACTAACTCTTACAACTGGATAAAGAACTGCTTTTGTTTTTCTGAGGAAGTCCTGGCAGTGTCTGAAAGCAAGACAGCATAAGGTATTAACACCCATGTATATCCTCCCCTGCAAAAAAAAAAAAAGGTAAAATACATGAGAAACAGAGCTATTGAAACTCTTTTTTTGTTGCATGAATTCCTGTATCAGAGGAAAAAAGATAACTTGAGATTAGCTGTGGGGTGCATAACAGAAAGAGATTTTTTTACCTTTTATAGCCGTCAGGATTCCTTCAGGGCCTCCACTTGCTGGACAGAGAAGGGAAGTGATCTGTGGATGCTGCTGTAGTGGGGGGAGAAGAGATAATGAAATTAATTACTTGTCAACTCCTAATGGCTTAATTCGAGGCTCTTAATTGTTGAGGATGAAATGTGCAAACTCATGTAGAGCTTTAGTTTTTGGAGAGGAACTTGTCTTCTACTGCATATGTCTTTTTCTGGTTCATAACCTCTATTATGGGATATTTGTTTCTTACTACCTATTTCAAATAAGCTGCTTCCTGCCCTCAACTTCAGCTGACAAACTGTTTGAAATCCAAGATGTGTATTTCTGTCATTCCTAAACCATTATGAAACCTCAGACAGAGCTGGGACCTTCAAGTATGAATTAAGTCATGTGTTTACAAACACATGTCTTTCTAGAACTGGCATTAGAAAAAGGAGTAGGGAACCCTAGTCAGATCTTAGAGGATTCTGGTTTGAGAGGCTTTTCTGCTAGCTCCTGCTGTTACTTTACCTCTGTCAGAACACTAGAGGAGTTTAAATTTTTGTTCCCTTCAGCTTTCCGTTGCTTTTTTTCTTCTCAACATTGACAAAAGATTCAAGTATTTCTCTGTGCTTCCAGATTGTGTGCACATACCAAAATACCAGCCTGTCATGGAACATGCCATTCTTGTCACTTTCCAAAAGTGTTTTCCAATAGTGAACAGTTGAGTATATTTTTTTAGTACTATTCCTGGTATGTATTGCATTTTATATTTCACCCTGGTTGGTAGTGCTTGTTTATATTTGTGCTGTTAAAAGTACTGACAGTTCTTCATTAAGTTCCAATATGCAGATCTTTTAATCTATGTAAATAACTTCACAATCTATTCAGTGACTTTTACTAGCTTTTTTCATATTATTGATTTGTTCCTAAATTATCTGCAAAACCCCTACCTACATGTGTTTTGAAGTCTGTGACTTATAAACTACTGAACATGAATGTAAGGTCATAGTAACTTTAAAGAAAATTGGCAGTACCCAACCAGAGTTGTTGTTACATATGGACTGGTCACTTCAAGTGACGTGGCCCTTTTCTGACCAAGTTTCAGTGTGTACAGCACACAAACCTGATTTTATGTTGTGTCACCTTGAACCTACTTTACTTTTTCTTACTTACCAGGGTCAGTTGAGAAAACCTGGCCAACAGGTCACTGAGGCAAAATGTCCTTTTTTAAAAAGTCCCTAAGTGCCCCCAAAGTTAGGTGATGTGGCTGCAGGGTCACTCATAGTACTCTGAGGTAAAAGGGTTTGTCAGAGATGACTCTTAGCCAACAGGCATTTTAAGGAGAATGTTTCTGGGTAGTTTTGATGAAGATGTAATTTTGTATCAAGGTAAAATTAAAGTGAAGTCTCTACCAGTTTTAAGGATCATCAGTTGATTGTATTTTATGGGCTGCCCTCTGATGCTGCTGTAGAGGGTTTTCTGTTTTCAAAAATTGTGATGGAAAGTAGTAGCAAGCATTCTCTGGACCTTCTGATTTATGTTTCTTCAGGCTCTAAGATCTCAGCAGGATCTCCTAATGCCATGTATTCTAGTGATTTGGTACTGACAAGACAGAGCACTGAGTGCTTGATCAGTATTGTTTTCTGAAATGATAGCATTTTCCTCTGTGCTGCTGATCTAACCCTCTAGCGTTTGATATTTTCTGAGACTTTGAGTCTAACGTGGTGATATAGCTGTAAAATGTAAAGGTGGATGATGTCACTTTTTCTAAGCATTTTATGAACATGCTGAAATATTTTGCAAACACTGGGATTTTATAGACTCTCATCTTGATACTTCACTCTGTGTGTCATTATGTAGAGGAGAGTAAAAGTCTGCAAGTCTGTGCTGTCAGTGCAGGGCTGCTGGATGTCAGCTGTTGGGTGGGAGTGGGCAGTTAAGCATTTTGTTTGTTGAAAAGCAAGCAATGTAGGATTGAAGACCAGTCTGTGTTGGCAGAAAAACTGGAGTATTTTGGTAAAATAACTTTTTAGCACTCTGACAGCCTGGTTTAAAATATTCAAAACCAATGAGTCTTTATGTGCTGGATAATCAGTAATTTCCATCTAAAACTTGGTATTTAAGTAGATGTAAATCTACTTCTTCAAATCCTTCAAGCTTGAAGGATTTCAGGCTGAAATAGTAGAAAGTGACATCCTGTATGAGGAGGAGACCCTTACTGCAGTGTTACAGCATGAAGAACCTCTGAACAACTCTTCATGTTAATTCAGAATGTTAATTCTACATCAACAGTGTGCTGAATCTCAACAATTAGCATACCACTTGCTGTTATGAAGTTCTTGTCCTCCTTTCCTTTCTAGGACTGTATATACTGCACTGGATGATGGAGGCTTTGTTATGCTGTACTGCCTATGCAGTCTTTTAAGGCAGGAGTGTTGTCAGAATAACCTCAGCAATGCTCTGTGCCAGGTTCACTGTTCCTGGGTGCTACGAGATGTAGTCAGAAATGATAGCTGATAGTTCTGAAGCAATTTTCTTAAAATTAGGCTGAGGTAGAATCATAGAATTGTAGAATCACAGAATAGTTTGGGTTGTAAGAGACCTTTAAAGGTCACCCAGTCCAAATCTCCTGCAAAGAACAGGGACATCTTCAACCAGATGAGATGTTCCAAGCCCTGTACAATCTGACCATGAATGTTCCAGGGATGGGGCATCTGCAGCTGCTCTGGGCAGTCTGTGCCAGTGTTTTGCCACCCTCAGAGTGAAATAAGTTTTTCATTATATCCCATCTAGATCAACCCTTCTTTAATTTAAAACCATTGCCCTTTGCCCTATTGTGACAGGCCCTGCTAAAATGTGTGTCCCCATTTTTCTTATAGTCCCCCTTTAAGTATTGAAAGGCCACTATGAGGCCTTCCTAGAGTCTGTGTTCTCCAGCTCTCTCAGCCTTTCCTCACAGCAGAGGTGCTCCAGCCCTCTGATCATCTCTGTGGCCTCCTCTGGACCCACCTCAGCTGGGATCCCCAGGTGACCTTCCTTCCACCAGATAATACAGTTACAGTGCCTGTACAGTGCTGGCTGTTTCCTTTGGAACCTCTGGGGATGTTGGGACAGTCACTGGAGAGACAGAAATGTTGGGGTCTGGGTGAAAAAAAGGGTCTCATAATCCTTAAACTTGCCCTTCCCTGGGGACCAACAGCTTCTCCCAGCTCTGTGTTAACCCCAATTCTCTGGTTCTGGAACACCTCCTTTAGGAATAAGACTGAGTGGTGGGGCTCAGCCTTGGTTTGCCAAGAGACCAGAACCACATTGCAAAGTTTCTGGTTGTCACTTATGTCCCCTAACATTTGTCATCTTTTATGACTTAGCCATCATGCTTTGTGTTGAAAGGAAATAGTAATTTCTAGCTTGCAATTAATCTCATCCTGACGTGGAGCCTGTAATAGCTCAGGTGAGCCACATCCCCTAAATGCCCTTTTCCCCTCTGTAAAATGTTTCTGGGTGGTACCATTAAATGTATGTGTCTGTATCAGAGATGTGTGGAATTAGATTAAATTAATGCCACATGTTGTCAAAAAAAATGAGAATTTGCTTATGTCTTCAGGGGGCTGGTGCAGAAGCCTGCCCATTTCCAGGCTGCTGGATGGACTGTACCAAGCTTGTTATTTTTGCTTTGAGTCCCATTTGCATCTGATGCCAGGCAGTCTGGTTGTAGCAGATACAGAGAAAAATTCTTAGCAGGAAAATCCTCTTAATACAAGGAAATGCTGTCTATTAGGTGAAACCAGAAACCCTGTCACTGTCTAGATGTGCCCTGCTAGCCATTTGTTTTGGTGGTATAGAAATCTTCCTGCATCTGGCCCCAGAAAATGACTAAAGAAATTCAAAATTCTGATAAAGGGTTTTCCCATCAAAGTTTTCATATTCTTTCATGAGATTTCTGCATCAGGTTATTCATGTGTTAGAAGATTTAGAAGCATGTTCTCTGGATTTCTGTGCTTTATATTCTCCCAAAGAAAAAATTCCAAGCTCTTTCAGACAGGGACGACATAAAACCAAAATGTACCTCAAAAAAAGATACTGAAGTAACAAAGGCAGAATCTGAAATCCACCATGGGTGAGGAGACACTCCTCAGTGTTTTCTGTTGAGTAGATGGAAGTGCCTGACTAGTCTCTGGATGACTTCTGCTCTTCTGTGTCCCTTTGGCAACCTTGAATTGTCTGCAGGACACGGTGAATGGAACTTAACTGCTGGTAATTTAATTCCTAACCAATCCTTTCTTTCTCTCTCCTAAAATACAGTTGGTAAAAGGGAGCAACTTATAGAAGAAAGATGATAAATGTACCTAAGTAATTTGTTCCAAAGTCTTTTTATCAGTAACTGACCTTCCAGCTTGAGAAGTTGTCCAGCTGTCCAAAAGGGAACCTTAGTTAGTGTTGGCAACAGAAAAAAGGAGAGAAAAAAAAAGTCTGTATTCCACAGCTTTATCTTCAAATCCACTTTTGCTTTAGCACCCCAGATTTGCAGGTTAGAGGAATGAGGGACTGAACAAGAGGGAATTGTTAGAGTACCCTGGAGAAAGGTACTGCCCTGGCACTGTTGGTGTTAACCTGGAAAAGCAGCACCGGGAGCAGCCACCTTCATCTCCAGCATGATGCATTATGCACACAGCTCCTGTGTTTCCTGGATTTTCGTGTGGGTGATGTCTGCGTGAGGCACACTGGTGCAGAGCTCTGGAGGGAATGCAGCTGTGTTATTGTTTGAGCAGGATTGCACCTTCAAAACACGTTTTAAGAGACTGGTCTGTTGCTTCTCCTTGCTTTCTTTGTCTTTCTCTCTGTCATAGCCATGCAGTAGAATGGTTTCTTTATTCCCTTTTCTTACAGTCTAGTTAGCTGTTCCCCTTTAAAAAAAGAAGTGATGTGACTTTCTGTTGACATGGTTGTGAAATCACATGGTACATGGGAACCATCTGAGCAAAAACTCCTCAAGCCTCCTGACAGGGTGAACATAAACCTCTAGATTCTGCCTGGCAAATGGCCAAACCCAAAGCTCTGCAAAGGCCATCTGTAGGCCTCAGTTTCTGTTTCATTAATTCCACCTGAACTTGTCACTCATCTACTTAACAAGGCATTTCTGGGTTTATGTAATTGCTTATGCAGCAAGGAAATCATTCCCTTTCCCTGCCTCCTCTGTGGATGTCCCTGACTCATGCTTGCAGTCTCCCAAAGTAGCTGTGGCTTGGGTGTTCATTTCATAGGGTTAAAACCAATTTAAAGTCAAGGCAACTGTAAAATGATGGTTCTGGAAATTGAAAAGTCTGAAATTTAAGACCCTGCAAAGACATTGTATTTTGGAGAGGAAATAAGAGGTGAAAATTGGCCATTATGTTTCTTTATCAGCATACAATGATTGGAGCACGTGGAGCACTTCCATTTGTCAATATTTTTTCTGCTGCTGTCTTGCAGAAATAAAGTTACAGAATTCCACAGTTCTTCCAAAATGTATACATCTGTTTATTCATTTCCAAGTGTGTGTGTATTTAAAAGACAAGGAAATAAGGAATTGACAGTATTTGCCTTATAGACTAGGAATTGTAATCCTGCTTGTTCTTGACTTACTGAAAGGAGGTTGCTGCAGTTTTGCCTTTATTTCTGTTTCCTTTTCCAGGCCAATAGGATGTAATTTATGTATTGTCATACTTTTTTTTAATATATTCTTGTACCATACTATGTAATAACTATAGTCTGAAAAAAGTTGATAAGATTTTCCTGAAATCAGCTAAGTTACAGTAAGCAGGGGTTGCTCGATGACACAGGCCCCTGCAGATCAGTTTTAATACCCTGAATATAGCTGCTTTCCTTCCTTAATACTTTTCTGCCCACTTGCATTCCTGTTCACAGAGGCAGAGTTGTTCCATTACAGCCTGAATAGCAGTGTGGATGAAATGAGGAATTGAGGAAGAAAAACAATAGAATTATCTGTAGAAAAGAAAAGTCAAAATCAAGTGACAGAGTAAAATAATAAGAGATATGGGAGCGTGTTAAGATTGGATGAGGAAAGGTGGTTTAGTAATTTGCTAAATGGGGGAGGGGGCAGTGGTTTTAATGGTTGTGCTCAGAGGTAGCAGGAAGTTGTGGGTCAGGCAAAGACAGCTCCCCGAATTGAGCACTAAATAAAGCAATGCTTACAGAGCAGAGTGGGGATATTCAGGGTCTGTGCTGTACCTTCCTAACTTCAAATAGAGAGGTCTCAAACCCTATGTGTTGAGTCTATTCAGCTTGAGCCATATTCTCCTCCTCTGCAGACACCCAGAGCAAGACATTAAAATTATATAAGTGAGTAAGAAGACAGGACATGAGTAGAACTGGTAGTATTTCAGTATGTTGTGCTTAACCCTATATAAAAGCAGAGACTTTAGAAAACTTAGGAAAATGTGAGCTTTCCAGGGATTATACAGCTGTGCTTAGTTCAACTTCGTGATTTTGAAATACCATGAGGGTCATTGCATTATTAATTGGTGCCTTCCCTGAACCACTTAATTAGTTAGTTTGCTAGTTTTGTCATACTTTCTAGCAATCTTAAAATAATATTTAAATTATATTTACTTTTACTAAAGGCTCTTAGCAGGACATTACTGAGACTGAGAAATGAAGAAATGTTTGGTTTTGGTTTGGTCACTTGGAACAGTTTGTTGTATGTAGTGCAACTTGAACTTCCAGGACCCCTTGGAAAAAAAAAAAGGATGAAAAAGAGGGAGTTCAGTAAGGGGAAGTCTTTATTTGTATTAGTGTGGGGTTTATGTGTTTGCTTGTTGTATGTGAATTGGATCATCTGAAGCATGACTTGCATTTCTCCATTTCGTTGAGAAGCGAAGCCATGGAGCACTGAGAGAGTAAAGTTTGATCTGTGCTTAGAAAATGGCTTACCCTGGAGCTGTGCCGTGGCAGCAGAGCCATCCCCAGGGAAATTGGGGTTTGCTGGGATCTGTCAGCCTCTCCTCCTCAGAGAGGCATTCCTAAACCCCAGGGAATCCCCTCCCCTAAAGTTCTGGAGTAAGCAGCGTGGAGGAATAATAAGCACTTCCTTCCTTTCTATTTTCAGTGACTGAACTAGAAAGTACCACAGTGCTGCAGCTCTGCTCACAGCACCGTCCTCTTCTGCTCAGCCTCCTCCCGAGCCTGCAGTTCTGCACGGGGAGGCGGGGCAGCAATTCCAAGCTGAAAAAGAATTGTAGAAGTGTCACCAGGATCATGGTAGACTGGCTTCATTATTCAGTTTTATATTTCATGTGATGTTCAGTATTAAGTTCTCTGCAGGGTTTTCACTACTCCCAGATTTATTTTTTTCCAGCAGTGTGTGTCAGGCTTCCCCCGCCCCCACTCTTGCAGCGTGTTTGTTTTGCCAGGAAGGCATGGAGAGCAGCCTGATGTTTTGGATCTTGAGAGGCATTTTGGAGTTGTTGGAAGTGTCTCACTCCTTCCTCTGGTTTGGTGTAAACAGCTCTGCTGGCTGTGGCAGCAGGGAGGAGAACCTTTCAGCAGTGCCAATGGTGGCCAGCAAACACAAGTGGGCGTTGGATGCAAAATCCTTTCAGTGGCCAGAGCTGGAGACATTTTGTCAGGTACCCTGAGTGACCATAACCAGCAAGAAAAGCTTTCAAAGAACTGGGAATTGTCATCACAAGGATCTGCACTCTTCTGTGAGGGTACTTTTAAGAGAGGTACTTTACTAACAAATCTCAATTTTCAAGTGATGATATAAAAACTTTAATTTTAGTCAAACTGAATAATATTTCCTGGTCTTCTCCCCAGTTATATCTTAACAAACTTTGCATCTGTATGTTTCTTAAGCTTTGTTAAAAAAAATAAAAGCCTAACATTAAGCTTCTTTAAAAAAAGTTACATTGTGTGATACAAATTTAGTATTCCTTCTGAAGTTTATTGGCATTTTGGAAAGAAAAATTAATACCTGATGGGCTTTGTTAAACTTCTCTTAGGGAGAGATTTAAACAAGATATTCTTTAGATTCTGACTGAAATCTCAGTCTTAAAAGTTCCACATGACTCATGAAATAAACTCACTTTAACATCGGTGTTTTGCATATTGCTTAATAAAATCCAGCGATGGAATGAAGTTTGCTCTGATTGCTCAGGTCTCTTTCTGCTTTTGGCTCGAGGCTGCCTGTGGAACAGGCAGGTGTGTATCATTGGACCCCTATCTATTGCTGCTTTGCATTTATGAAGCTGCAAGTCAACACATGAAAAGTTAGTGACTTTCCTTTTGAAATCTGTCCTACTTTTTGTGATTGCAGTGGTAAACTTGGATGCCCCTAATGTGAGTTTTTAACCTCTTCTAATGTGCCCTGTTGAAGAAGACAGCAGCATTCTCCAAAATACACAACTTTGTTTTTATCTGAGGGACTTTTTCCTGGCTTTCTGGATGCAGTTTGTATATTCTGTCGTTGCAAATGGTTCCAATACATTGTTGTAATTTCCAGGGTAGCATTAAAATGTATACATGGGATATGTGAGAAGGAGCTGCAAAATTATTTCCAACTAATTCCAGATACGGTATCTGATCCAAGTGATCCTCCTGATTCAAATGAAGGATGAGATAATGCTGAAAAAGACCAGGAACCTACCTACACATTGGCAGCGTTCCACTCCTACAGTGTGCTGTAGTTGACCATAAATTGTTTTGTGTAGTTAAATTGGCTAAGTAGGTTGTTGCAATGTGGTGCCATTATGAGGCATTCACTTGCTTTGGGATTTGGCAGAAACCCAGTTTACATACGTGCAGAGAAGCAAAAAATAGCAGCTCCAGAATGTGTGTTTCATCTGTAGGCTGAAAGGAGAGCCATTGTATGGCTTGGGGGAAGAAAAAGCGTCTCTATTTAAATGTGCTGGTTTACAGAACTGTCACCTGCAGGATCTGTATATGCTTGTGAGCTGATGAGCTCCCTGAGCAGATGACCTCTTGGTCAGCAGGCCGGGGAGGTGTTTGTGGACTTTGGTTGTTGGGCATGGGAGGAAGCGACGGCTGTGCCTGGGGCTGGGTCCTGGTACATTCTGGAAAAGGGAAGCTACAAAAAAGGGTTTGGAAGAAAGCTTCAGGAAGCAAAGAGGAAGAACAGCTTTATTCTGATCACTAGGGAGTAAGAAGAGAGAGTATGAGGAGAAAAGCAAGAGCAGGAAAATCTGGCAGATTAGTCTGTGCATTGTATCTAATTGAAGTCACTGTTCTCCATGTAAAAACACTGATGTTAATTTAAACCACTGATATTTCTGTGTTGTTTTTTCCTAAGTTCCCATACATCCTATGGAGTAGAACTAGAGATTTTCTGCAGACATGCAAGGGAAGGGTCCATTTTACACAGGGAGTTATGGATCTGCTTTTCTGGTCAAATGTCATTTATGATTGCAGTAATCATTTTCTTTGCTTCCACTTTCTATTAAGTTCTGAAGAGTTTTGATCACACTGAAAGTGAAGCTAAACAAATCGAAGCAAGACCTTTAAACAATGATGAAGGAGTAAATATTTGTATATCCTGCTCTCTGAACAGGTTTGGAAAGCCAAACTCCTTCTCAGTCAGGTACTCCTATCAATGAGACTATTCTTTCCTGCTTTGTCACAAAATTATTTACATGATCAGGGGATTTTCATCTTAGAAAGCTACTACAGGAGAAGCTTCAGAACTGAATAAAGCACGAGGAAAGGATTTGCACTGATGCAGCAGAAGTTTTTGTGAATGATCATAATATAAGACCCATCCTAACGTGCAAGCATGACAGTATGTGCAATTCATTTTTTCAGGTGTGGTTGTCTAGGGTGCTGACAGCATCCACACTAAACACCTGAAAACAGTCTCATTAGATGTATTAGACATAGCAAAATCTGAGCTGACTAACCCTAATTAAATTATATTTGCTATCAGTCTCCAGCCTTGCTCCCCAAAGATTCCCTTGTCCCAGAAATTTAATTAGAAGGATCAGGATGTATGGCCAAGTATTTGAATCTGCCACTGGAAAATGGATTCTGCTGAGGAATCTGATTCTTCCTATTGGACTGGTTAGTCCACAGTGAATGCTGATGATGTCAAGGCACTGACCAAGTTCCTAAGATATTTAGTAACAGATTATTTGAAGATAGAACTTGCTGTGACTGCATATTAACAGCTTTCAGGACAGGAAAACTTCAAGTTACTCCTTATTTTTTATGGTAGTTGAGCTTTGACTTAGTGTAAGGCATGTTCATTGACACTGAAGAAAAATGCACAGTATAATTTGGGCTTTGCTTGCTTTTTCTTGGAACAGTTCAGAAGCATATTTGGAAGGTGTGCTGTGGCTTCTGTGAGCCTTCCTCTTTTGCTACTGGCAGCAATCAGTTGACTTCAAATCCAGGTCTAAATCAATATCTCTCTGTCTGGGGGACCACAGCTTCCGTCCGTCCATTTTTCCCCTGGCCCTCAGTGAAATCAAACATGCTGCAGAATCTAACCCATATTTTCATGGTTCTGTCCTTTTCAGCTGGATCCCTCTTTAAAGATTTCCCCTTTTCCTCCCTGTGCAGGGAATCTGGCGCATCCCCGTGGATGAGATCGACCGCCCGGGCAGTTTCGCGTCTCATATGAACCGCTCGATCGTGCTGCTGCTGAACGTGCTGGCACAGCTGAAGGATTACAACACCCTGCTCAAAGTCTCATCTATGCTGCAGAGGACCCCTGATCAGGGAAAGTACGATAGATTTCTTTGAAGCCATTACTTTGGAAAGCTTTGAGTGTATTTTGTTCACTCTGTGACTTATTTTATTTAAAGCTGTTCTTTGTTTAGGAAAAAAAAGTCTTCAGACAGATTCCCTTGGGAATAGAGTGGAATGATGGTTAATTTTTCTCAGGATTATGATTCTAGAACGCAGCCTAGAGTTTCTCTGCATTTCTGTTGAAACTCAGAGGTGCCTTAGCAGGCTTACAGAGGTGGTGTGTCACGAGGAGGGATTCTCTGGTGGAACAGAGTGTGACTTGGGCACCCTCCACTCGCTCTTGCGTAAGAGCCGAGCGCGGCGCGGGAGGTCACGGCCCAGCATCCTGCCTTCCTGTAATCCTTGATGGCCTGAACAATGGTTATGTGCCTCTTGGCAGCTGATGCTATTTAAAAAGCTTATCCTGTTCAGGGGTGATCTAATTTTAATTGCATTAACCTTATTTAAGTAAAAAGAAGCTATTAGTGTGAGCTATATATGGACTCATATCAATGAGAAGACCAAAATAAACATCCAAGGAAAACACTGAAGCAACTGAGGTAAAATTCTAGTAGGTTGTCCTGTGGGAAATGTTGAAATTGGTCTCTGGCAAATGCTTAAGAAGTGAAACTTGAATGATTGATGGCAATAAGTTGGAGGCATTGAAGGTTTCTTCATGTGTTTTTGAGTGTGAGTGCATGTGAATTTGCATGGATCGTAGTGTGTCTGGGAATATGTCTCCACTTGTTCAGCAAACTTGAAGCCAAAAATACTTTGACTTTTAACATATCAGAAGAACTGGACCATAGAAGGTTTCAATTCTGTCCTAAGCAAACCCATAGCTGTACTAAAAATATTATGTTATTTGTAAGTCTAGACTGAATTCAAAAAACAAATAACTTGACATGTTGGATCAGCCAGTGCCAGCGATGGTGAGCTGCAATTGTTAGAGGAACTTGGAAATGCAGATATTCTGGGTGTGTCTGGTATATGCCTGGAACAACCCTATTTTTAAAAATAGGTTTTAGTTAATACTGAACTAACGAGGATTCAGAGGTTTATGGTTTGCTTTTCAGGCAAAAGTTAACAAAATTACCTATTTAACCTGAAATCATAGAGAGGAAATATTTGTATTTAAAATGTTGGCCTTTTGACTGAAATAGTACCCTTCAGAGTTATTTACTTGATTTCCAGGCCTCTCATTAAAACCAGCTAATTCTGAGATAGAAATTAAGTTTTCCATTAAACTTGATTAGGTGGGATTGACAGCTGAAAGTGTTTTTCTTGAAAGCAGACTAAAACATTGTGTCCAAATACACTGAAATTACAGTGCTCTAGTATATGAAATGAAGCCATAGAGTGAATATTTTACACATACAATATTATTTTTTTTTAATGCTAACTAGGAAAAAAGGTAGTAGCACACCCATGTTTTAGCTCTAAAAATCCTGGGTTCAAAGGCAACTGACATGATCAAAGAGAGAGGATTTCCTGATGTCCTTAATCTCACATGCATGCTTTATCCAGAACGTGAAAATCACCTGAGAGTTCAACATAGCTTTGTGTAACTGTAATACTCTTTTTCAAAAAGAGGATGGAATAAAAAGCATTTAAGGGGCACAGAAGGCTTGATACAAGAGAACTCTAAATCTGGTTGCCTGGTTTGCTCTGGGTTTGGTTGCTTGGTGTCTTCCCATTTCTCCCCTTCCCTGTGTTTGTAGACAGAGCTGTCTTCTCCTTCGTTTGTGTCATCTCTGAAGCTTGTGGGGAGGGGAGAAGTGGAGGGAAGCAGAGCTCAAGTGTTACATCCCAACATTGTTATATTTCACTATGCACCTGTAGATGTTTTGTTTGTTTCTTATGCTTTAAAGTTGTTGCATTGGCTTTTTCTTGTTTTCCTTTCGATGTCCTGGTTCTTGCTTTTCAAGTGCTGTAAGCTTTTGGCAGCTTAACTTCATTTGTGCTCTCTTGCTGTGGCACAGGAAGTACTTGCGTGATGCAGATCGCCAGGTTCTGGCCCAGCAAGCCTTTGTGCTCACAGTGAAGGTGCTGGAGGACACTCTCAACGATCTCACACAGGTGAGGCAGAGTGCAATTCATGGCTCTAATTGAGTAATTAGGTTTTGCAGGGTTCAGTTCACTCATCCCTTAGATCTCCTGAGACTGAAGGGCTGCATTTATAAGCACTTACTTCTAATACCTTTTGTTTATATGCCACTACACAGAAAGTTTTCTTCCAGCATTGTTGTTTTTTTGGTTTTGAAATTCATTAACAAATACAGTTTTTGAAAATGGATTGCAGTAAGTTTGGGCTGACTGTCCCTTAACTTCAAATAATGGTAGAGACATGACATGTAGTGTACAAGGGCTCCATTTTCAGGTGGGATCTGTAGGAAATTTCCTTTTAATATGAACTAAGATTCCTCTTGCAAAACAAACCCAGACAGCTTGGTGTTACATGCCTAGACACTTTTCACTGCTAGTCCTTGACAGCACCACGCTCATTATTGCATATAATTGTAACCTAGATTTAGTTTTTAAAAGTCATATAGAAGCTAATCAGTTTCCAGGTTAAGGGATCTGGATATTGGAGCTGTACTTGGTAAATACATTCAAGGAAGAGCTTGTTCCCAAGGGTTTACTAAGTTAACAGACTGTGGGTTTAACAAATTTAATGAAAACATTGTCAAGAACACTGGAACTCTGTATATTAATTAGTTTGTTCATAGATCTGAATGTAAGAGTTGTATCATTATCAGTTTTTGGAAGAAGAGATGATGTACTGAAGTTTTTTACCTTTGGAACATCACCAAATTAAAGGTACAAAAAGTAAAGTACTCTAGCATGGTTTTGCCTACTTCTTGATCTGTTAAAAAGGTTATGTAAGAACAACGAAAGGAAAAATTCTTAAACTTGAGCTTGATCTGCAGCTGCCAAAAGGAACTGGTTTGGTTTTGATTTCAATACGTGAGAAGAAAAATTTGTGCAGTTAAAACCTTGATTTCATTTAGTTGGATCCTTTAGCATGTACTGAAGTAGTGAGGGAAAATAAACACTATGGTTTCGGTTCATCCTGAGCTGCTGACACTTCCCTGTGGTGTTTTCACTTATTAAAATACTTCTAATTGTAGATTTGTGGCCTAGATTAATTAATATTGAGGAACAAAAAAGAATAAATGCATTTTCTTCAGCAGAAGCAGTAATGAAAGGTACTCGTCAATATTCCTGATAGTCACTGTGAGCTGTGCTCAAATGCTTTCTGATTTCAGTGATAACAGAGAAGAATGATTTCTTTTATTAAGGTTTCAGAAGATCAGGGTTCAAAGTCTTCTGGCCTTGCTTCAGGAAGGATGACAACAGACGTCTCCAATAAAACCAGTGCTGAAGAGGGGAAGGATGTCCTTCCCAAAAAGCCAGTTTTATCAGATGGAGTAGTACACAGTACTGAGAATGGAGTGAAAGAAGTGACCCAGGGACAAATTCCCAATGCTATGGACATACTGGAACAAGAGGACAGGAATGACAAGGAGATTAAAGAGCTTCCTGGCCCTGGTTCAGTTGAGCCTATGGATCTTGATGGCTACTCCAATGACCCTGACAAAATTGATTCCTCATGTAAACGCAGCGAGGCGGAGCGTCTGCAGCCCGGCAGGAACTCCAAGGACAGAGCCCCAGAGAGCAGGACTCCAGAACTTTCCTTGGAAGAGCTCAGCATCAGCTCTAAACACCAGCAGCAGGCAGCTAAAGGAACAGTTCAAGCAGTACCTACAGAAGAACCTGTCCAGAGGTCAAGCAGGAAGAGGAAATTACTTGAGGATGTGGAGTCTGGAAAAACACTTCTGCTCGATGCTTATCGAGTCTGGCAGCAAGGTCAGAAAGTTATGGCCTATGACCTGGGCAAAATTGAGAAGATCATGTCTGAGACATACATGCTGATTAAACAGGTATTGTGTGATTAATTGTCATTCCTCTATGTGGCCTCAGACATGGTTTTAGGATCTAACAGGAATTGCTAAACCAAGCAGTATGAAAATAGCCATATATCTGTTTAAAACTTGGGAAATAAACACCTCCCAAAGAACCATTCTCTTGACAAGGCCATTGCTGGGGGTAGGGAGTAGGACCCTCCCTGTTTTGAAACTAAATTTCTGAACTAAGAGCTGTAGTACCACTTAAGTGGTATTTGTTCAGCTAAATGTTAGTTTGAATTGAGAGAGCTGAGTATTTATCTTTGGATATGTGCTCCTGAATAACTTAATGTCAGCATTTTGCTGTAGAACTGCTGCTTGTCCCCCTTGCTCCCATGTTCTACATCCCCATTTCATCTCAATTTAATTAGATTTATAGATGAGCTAAGTAATTATGACTTCATTAGTTGTGGTTCTGTGTTCAGGTGGATGAAGAAGCAGCACTTGAACAGGCAGTCAAGTTTTGCCAGGTGCATATGGGAGCATCAGCACAGAAACAGGTAAGCTCTGAAGCCTTTGAGTGCTGCTAACAAACTTTTGTGAGTCTGTACAGGCAAATCTGTTGCTGAGTGTCTGCAGCACCTAGAAATACCTGCTTTTCCTTGTGTTGGTGTCATCTAAGACAGCTTGGGCTACATTATTAGGACAATCATCCCCTTCATTAGGCTCAGTGCTACTGCTTATGTCAGGCTTGCAGGATAGTTTTTCATGCCTAAAAGCTGTTGAGGAAACCCCAAACAATCTTCAAATTGAAATATTTATGGCATACTACAATTTTCCTAATGTCCACATCATAACCCAGATTTCATGGATGGTAATTACTTCTCTCTGCTCCCTAAGGGCGCCAACCTCATCAGCTCTTGCCTTGCTGGCATTGCACTCTGCTCCAGATACCAGATAGATTTTCTTTAACTCTGTTAAAAACACTTACTCGGTTTGTTTTTAGCTTGTTGTTTCTGGGTTCACCCAGCAAACAATTAAAAGAGCTTTAAAGGGATCATTATTTATCAGTCCTTAATGTGAAATCAAAGCCAAGAAGTATGCTGGATGAATGATGTATTTATTGGTATTTATTTTGCAGCCCCAAAGTATTCACTAGATTTGTATTTTCCATCATTTTTGTTCAGGTAAAATGTGCTTTTATATAGTGCATCTCTTAGCAGAGTAATAGGAGAGGATGTAAGAGGAAAGGTAGGGTTTTTTTCTTTTTAGTTCTCCATGGAAGTGACTTTCTCCAGTTTGTGCCTCTCCAGGAAGTCAGTAACATTGTTCCATTGAACTGTAGAAATGAACAGAAATGTCAAGAGAGGTATTTAGTAGAAGTGTTGGCTTGCTTGTAGCCTGGTATTTCAGGTTTTAAATTTTTTTTTTAATAAATAAATGTTAGCACAGCATGGTAAGTCTTTTTCAGTTTATTTTGGGGAAAAATAGACGTCATCACACTGTGATGTATGACTTTAAAATAAAAAGAATTTACTAGAAAGCTTCTTTAGAAAGTAATGTTACTGTTGCTTTTTTGGATGTGTTCACCTTTATAAAAAACACTCACCAAATTCTCGTGTATCAACCCAATTCCTTGCTGGGCTTTCCTGAAGCTTCTGGGAATGTCATTGCTATTCCAGTTCTTCCAGCAGAGTCACTGGTTACTCAGGCATGTGACAAAACATGAGAATGAAAATGAGAAAAACCTGCACACAAGCTAATCTCGAGAGTAGACACAAGAGGTGAGCTAGTATTTAACAGCACTGGAAGCAGTAAGATTTCCTGTAAAATCACTTGAAATAAAACATACCCCTTAACATGCTGCACTTGGAAGCTTTCCCTTTTAGGAAGCAGTCCCAGCTAACGAGGTTATTACATCCTGCAGCCTCATTTTCGTCTGCTTCGAGCAGGATCTTGCAAGCTGTGTGAAGCTGCTCCTCCAGCACTGTGAATTAGTGTGGAGACACAGGAATAGCCACTCTTGTAGACATCTGTCTGTTTTCAGCAGACTGAATCCTGTTTTATTTAAAATTGGCAAGTATTTGCCTTCTGTAAGCAAATGATGTCATCTATAGAGCTGCCACAGCTGGGGGAAATGCTTTGTTCCTGGATAGTTTGAGTGGGTTTGCAGGGCCTGTAGTGCTTCAGTCATTTAGCCCAAGAAATTGACAATAAAAAAAAAAAAAAAAAGGCACAAAATCCACCTTGATATATGTCTTTCTCAGCTGGCTGTTGTATTTTAAAGTTCCAGGTGTTATATGGTTTCTTCATGAAAGTTTTTACTTGCTACTAAAATTAGACATTACTTAAATTCTGGCTTTTCAACTTTCTTCCAGACCAGTCAGAGTTCCTAACCTAAATATTTAACAACTATGTTAAAACCTCCTTCTCTGCCTCTCCAGGCACAAGCAGGAAACAATAGAACAATCAGTAAGTGGAACTGGACAAAGTGGGTCCTTACACTTGTGTGAGGAGATCTAATCTTTTTAATAGCTTGGCAATGCTGTGACCCTTTGACTTGGTTTCAGAAATCCTCTCTAGTTGTTCTGAGTGATGCACTGCTAACATGTTTCGAGCCAATGAGAGGCACATCACCTACAAAGTCAGCTAAAAACCTGGGAAGTGGCTGAGAAAGGTTGGCTTCCAGCTTTGAAGAAGGCAGAAAAAGTCAGTGGTACCAAACCCTTGGCATGATGAGTTCCAGGGGAGAAATTTGAGTGTTTTCCATTGGGAGATTCCAGTAATTGATATAAAATTGTGTTCTATGTAAGTTGCTGGGACATTTCTTCTAGTATTCAATATCAATATTTTTTTGGTGATATATTCATCCATTTCAACACATTTTGGTTCACAGTTTACAGAGTGGTGATGAGACATTTTTAAGTGCTGATATTGATGCTGTTGTGGAGAAAGGTGTGACCAAAAATAATTCCTCCACTTTTCCCTTTAAATTCCTAATTGTGAATAAGGCTTTTGATAGACCTATCAAATGGGCTGCAATCCAGTGGTGGTCACTGGGTCATTAGCAGTCAAGTAACTAAAGTTACACTGGAAATCAATAGACTTTCTGATCAAGCAGCATTTTGAAGGTTTCTTGTTCTTTTCTTTGATTTTTCTGTCTGAGAATGTTATCTATAAGATTTGCAGAGATCCTGAAAGCAGTCATCTATTGCTCTGAGTTATATTTTTAGTCTTGCCAACTGTGATTTTCATATGAAATTAATGGTCCCTGGAAATGGAATAGGAAGGAGGCCTTGTTGAGGGAGGATGAAAGATTGAGGCAGACTTAGTTGGATTTTGAAGTAGCATTGTACTTAAACACGTGGTACTCAGGACCAAGGAGGGGACATGTTGGCAGAAAGCACTTGTAAGGATTCTAGATAATTAGGGAATTCCTAATAAGCCTTTCCACTGACTGCTTAAAATTGCTCTTACTAAATTCTTCATTTTATGCTGTTAAGGACATACTGACATGGGAAAGTTACTGCAGTACAAGCTAGGATGAAGCTTTGTATTGCACAGAATATTCTATAAATGCATGCAGAGATACTTCAGTTTAAGAACCCATCTGTCTTCTTTCTTCCTGCAATCTGAAAAGGCATTTTTATTAATGTGGACTTGATATTGAATTCCTTGATACTAAAATTACCCCTTTCACCAGTGTGGAAAGTCATGACAGGTAAAACTCTGTGGTTGTGTGTTGGGATCTAATGTATCACTAATCCTGAGAACTGAATTTACATAAAACAAATACCTTAAAACATTGTAAAAATCAACATTGCACACAGGGCTGGATTAAACATCTCTAAAAATGCAGGAGTGTTCAGAGGCAAAGTTCCAAAATGCCACTGAGTCTCTGGTGCTGTGTTGTGACCCCTGAGAATGTGGGACTGTGTAGAAAGCCCTGGTAACGGGCAGTGTTGTAGGAGCTGAAATTTCTATTGGCTCTTCAAGGTATAGTATATCATCCAAATGTCATGAGAAGGGGCTATTTCAACATTGCTGAGTTATTTAAGACTCACTGCTGCCTTAGCCAAAAAATCCTTGCTCTGGGACCAACTCCATCCCTGAAGTGTCAGGGAGAGAAAGGAAATTTTCAACTGCTCTTTTCTGCTCCATCTGCCAGGCCTTGAGCTCTCCCTGCTTGGTTCTGACTGCCCAAATCTTCCTTTTCACCTTTTGCTTCACTCACCTCTGCCACAGGAACAGCCATGGGCACCTTCTCCCCCTGGCTGATGCCAAACTCCAAGTGCTTTCCCCATTTCCCTGTCTCAACCTACAGTCAAAACACATCAGCAGATTTCAGTGTCAGGTCTAATTAAAACTGATGCTTCATGAAGCTACCACCAGAATCAAAACAATGACTTTTATTCTAAACACAATCAGGTTATGCAAATGAGCCTTTCAGGCTCCTGGCAGGCTGCCAGGGTGATCCCCTGTTTTATAAAGTTTTGCTGCTACTGTAATAATATAAAAGTGGTAGTTCCTGAGGGAAAGTGCTGTTTTAAGTGCTTTTCCTGCCCTTGTCTAGTACCAAAAGAGGTAACTGGGGTCTTGTTTTCTCCTTCCACCTGTGTTTGCCTCCTCCCAGGGCTGGTGATGAGTAGTCTGAATCCACAGCCTCGTACTGAAGGATTTTATGGGGTCAGTGGTGGGTTTGATCCCTGAGGGCTGTGCTGAAACCACACACAAGCAGCTCAGAATGACTCTGGAGCATGGCTCTAGTGATGGTGCAGTCCCTGCGTTGGACCTTACAGGGAATGTGAGATTACACTTGGAACAGGAAAACATTTTCTTCTGTGAGTGAAGCTAGAGGGCACTCCCATGGATTTTTCCCTTCTGCTGTGGAATGCAGTCAGCACTGCAGTGACATGGGCTCTCAGGCATTTTTCTTCACGGAGAAAACTTGAGAGTGACTTGTTTGAACTGCCTTGGGTGTCTAGAGCGTTTTCTTCTCGAATTCTCACATTAAAAAACCCCCACAAAGCAACAAACCACCAAGCTGTTCTCTTCAGGAAACTGCTAAAAGCCTTCTGTAAAGGCACTTTGCTGGGAATGGGAGGAGATTAGGAGAATATTAAATAATTAGAAAATAATCATCTTCTACCTCATGTGTTTTCTCCCCCTTTTTGTTCCACCCACATGCTGCTAATTTTCATCTTTTCTTCCTGCACATCAAGACGTCAGAGACTGCTTACAGAAAAAGTTGTTTTTCCTGAGTTGTCTGTATGCTTTATTAATGCAGCAAAGATGACAAGAAAGGAGGGGGAAGGAGGAGGTGGGGATGGGGGGGGACAAAAGGACGAGCTCTTTCATGGTCTCCTACCAAAGGGTGACCATTTTGTTCACTGTTGCATTTGCCAGTTGCCATGGCATCCCCCTCTCACTCTATCCTGGAGGTGTATTCTTGATATAATTAACAGCTCTCCTCCTTCTGTCTCCTGCAGAAAGCAATCATTAAGTGAACATGAAGGAAAGAAAAGACACTTTTTATCTTTTACTTTGTATATTAATGTTTTTCATCCTGCTACCTGGTCTCTCTTGGTCCAATAATGATGTTTTTGTGTATGGAAGTGTTGCTGCAGTATGGCTGCCTGTGTAGAGCAGGACATTTGTGTTAATGGGGGATTTACTTAGGCTGGAGTTCAATCACATGGGTGTAAACCTTTGCTATTTTCTATATATAAAGTGGTCTTGGGAAATCCAAGGTTCTTCAGAATCTAGACTGTGGATATTGCTGGTATTTCTGATGCACCTAGAAGAAAACTTCCAAATGAGATTTCTTTCAAATGCTGCTGTAGAGAGATTGAGGGGGGGAAAAAAAGTATGGATAGGCATAATTCAGTTAAAACACAATGTTGAGCAGGAGTTGGAGTGATGCTACCGGAGGAATGTGGCCAGCATATTGTTCAGGCAGTTTGTGTGACAGCTTCCAGGCTTTTGGGATGTGCTGGTGTCCTTGTAAAAAGCCACACCTTTGTGTGAGGTGGGTTCTGACTTCAGTCCCACTAGAGTGCTAAACTCAGGCATGGGAGTGATTGGAAAAAAAAAAAAAATCACAAGAAAATGTTATGTAACAGTTGCAGTTCCAGCATCTTTCATTAGGAAACTTTTGTTGGGAAAACTGTCACTTTCCTTTTCTCTGGAACATTTGGTTGTTAATTTTTCCCACAGCCACGGAGCACTGAGCCCTCCCAAAAGCAGGAGTGGGAAGGTTGCTGTAGGATTTCTTTGTTTTTCAAAATGTGTTTTGAAAAAACAGTAAGTATGGTAAAAATAAACCCTTGGTCAGGTTCTCTGGTTTATGACTTCACAGGCTACAAAGTAAAATTTCTCTCATGTTTTTTCTTAATGCTGGATTTCTTTTAGCTGCTGCTGAAGTGGCTCACTGGGAAAATGTAGGGAGCTAGTTTTTCCAGTAACATCTGTGAAAAAATTCTGCACTTTTGCTGATAATTTTATTGGTGGAAGGCTGTCTCAGTGCTGGATTTCCAGAATTTCTTTACTTGTTTTTACATCAGCTTTCAACATGGGAAGGGTTTGTCCATCACCTCTGTGAAGCTGAATGAACTCTTTGAGGAGTGTGCTGAAATAGTCAAGGTTTTAACAAATAGAGACTGATTCTGTAACCTAAGTCAGAAATAGCCACAATTCACACAGACTTTCCATCCTAATTGTTCATTTAAATTTCACCTTTATACATTCAGTTTTTTAGAGAAGAGAAATAAGATAGTGGGCTCTTTATGGAACCAGTGGATCATCCATGACACCTCATTTGGATATTAATAATAAGCCTTAAATATTTCTTCTGTCCACTTTGAAACAGTAGTCAATACAAAAGTGGTACTGCATACCCTTCAGTACCTCATGGGTTTTTTAAAATCTAGAAGAAAGTCCAGTCTTGACTAGAGGAACCTGTAATTACAATGAAAGACAGGAAGAAGTCAGATAAAAGAGTTTTTATCTTAATTTAGTTATATTCACATGTTCTGCAAGTAACATTAAATGTAAGAAAATATTTGTTTCTTCTTGGTGACTGAAGCCACTTTGTAATAGTGGTGGGAACTGAGGCTCTGAGGGTGCTGAGGTAGATTGGAAGGGGGAAAAGGAGAAAGAAGTTCAGACTGAGTCAGAACTGACTGAGTTTTGGCTTAGTACCACAGCAAAGCAAAAACTAAAAAATAATCTTCTGATGAGAAACCACATAAAACACTGGTAAAGCTTTGTCACTGCCTCTCTGTTTCCTACTGTCTGTCTGTGGAAAACAACCTTTATTATGCCTTGCTGTTGGTTTGGCAGTAGAGATAGATGAACATGAAAGGCTTCTGGTAAATCCAAGCCTTGCTGTAGTGAGTTTTTCTGGGTTTATTTCTCAGCTGGGTGTTAGGAGGGTCCTGTGTTTTCCTGGAGATCTGCAGGATGATGGAATGTGGCCCCATAAGTTCTGACCAGTGTAGTTAGTGACTCTCCCTGAGCTGGCTCATGTGAGTAGCATCAGTTACTGATCACAGGTGCTGGAATTCCTGCCCCTACACTAAACCCAAAATCTTTTAAAGAATATGTGCCTCACTGTGGTGCTCATTTTAGCTTTGTGCTTACAGCTTTTGGATGGTCTTCAGTTTCTGACTGCAGTAGAAATACATGAAGCAGGTTTAAATCCCTTTCCTTAAGGCTCTGTGAGTTGCAGAGTGCACAGTAGCCAACAATGGGGTGTTTAATGCTTGGCTCTGATTTTGAAGAAAGCTTTCTCCTTTTTCTTCCACCCCCACTCCCTCTTTTGAGAAAACAAAGTCAGTGTGAGATTTTAATATTTTTCCTCCTGAAGTCTTTGTTTCATTGGGTTGAAAAGAACCTGTCTGTTTACAGCAGCCTGAGACAACTCTCCACCAGGTCACATCTGGAAAGTTCCCTTTAAAGTATAAACACAATAAGCTTTGTGTTGCTTTCTTTTGTATAAGGCTGCATTTTTTGACTACACAAAATGAGAAATTTTGATCATGGTTTTCCTGAGTCAGAAACATCATGTTAGTTTCAGCTTTATTCTTTTTTGTAACTAAAATGTTTCAATTCTCTGGAAAAAGAGCTGGGTATTTCATCCTGGTGAGGAGAATAATGGAGGATAAGGTTATGGAATTGTGGTCTTCAGCAGAAGGGAAGGAACCAGACAAGAGGCACCATTTAAAGTTGCAGCAGGAGAAATTTGGATGAAGTGATTGGAAACAAATGTTCACTGGGAAGGTGGTAAAACACTGGAAAGGGGCCTGGAGGGGCTGTTGAGTCTCCTTCCTTGGCAGTATTGGGATTGGGCTGGCCCTGCGCCCCCAGTAAACTGATGGAACTGGGAAGTCAGCTCTGCTTCCAGCAGGAAGTTGCACTAGAGACCTCCAGAGGTCCCTTCCAGCAGCAATTATTCCATGGGGTTGCACTCTCTCTAATAATTTTTTGTCTGAATACCATCCAAATACTGCTAAGTTACTTTCCAAATGTCCTCTTTCTGGCACTACAAATAGCTGTGCATTTTTGTAGAAATCCAGTTTGAGGTGCAGATCCATTTTTAACATGTATGTACCTAAGTTGTACCTTCATGGGCTTCTCCAGAAAAAAAGATTTGGATACAATACAAGCCCAGAAATGTCAGGTTCTACATCATCCATTATGCAAGTTAATGAAGTGCATGGGTGTGAAGGGCTTTCCCTTTAAATCACAGCTGAAAACATTTCCTCAAGTGATCTCACTTCTGGCTTAAGGCTTTCTTTTGCAGTTTAATTTCCCTCAGGTTTGTGTGATCCCATTTGTGTGTCGAGACCT
The DNA here is from genome assembly GCA_017589585.1 of Phylloscopus whistleri. Lineage (NCBI taxonomy): Eukaryota > Metazoa > Chordata > Aves > Passeriformes > Phylloscopidae > Phylloscopus > Phylloscopus whistleri. The sequence goes on along the minus strand of JADMLD010001548.1, from coordinate 7,012,748 downwards.
TTAGTTTTGGAACTGATGCTTTAGGCATCAGAAACTTGCTGCTTTCAGATGCAGAATAGACCTTTTTTTGATCCAGTGTGGTAATTGTTAATATGGCTGCTGTATTTTTTTTTTTTTTATGTATACATAGAATCTGGCAGGTTTTAATTGTATGCTTTTTAGAGATTGATTAATCAAGTTCAGGAACTTCAAAAATACATTCTGCCAATTATTTTTTTTTTAATGTACTTGTGTGCTCTCTACCTTTGAATTTTAAGTATGCATTTTCTCCACCTGAAAATTCTTTGGTTCTCTCAATGAAATTCTACTAACTTTTCTGGCTTTATAATAAATCTTTGATCATTTAGGACATTAGGGTCCAATTTGATTTTACATTTGACAGCTGAACCCTGTTTCTGTTTCAGACATTCAGACTCTTATCACCATGGTTAAAATGAGGGGTTTTTTTTCTTGGTAGAGGAATTCTATCTAACTGCATCTTTTGCAGTCCAATAAATCTCCCTTAAATAAAGACTGCAAAGAGTGTAAAATAAGTGCTTTCTGTGGCCTCACAAGCAAGAGTACTTTATTTGATTACTGATAAGAGTTACAGAGAAGTTACTCGTTTTATGGGTACTTTTATTCTCTTCTTTGGTGAATTTATGTCCCACTTCTACCTTCTGTCTATGTAATAAATGGCACTGCATTAAGCTTTCAGCACTGGCTTTGGAGAAGAGCGTTACTCTGGGTGCCTCTCTTACTTGTGCACAGGCAGCAGATCTTCCCAAGCCTGTTTCAACTGGACCTCAGTGTTACTCACTTCTGCAGTTGTCAGGAGTTTATGATTTGGAGTTGTGCTGATCTCTTACTTCACAAGGAAATACATTTTTCTATTTTCTCCGTTTCTTCTCACATCGTTCACTAAGAACCATTTCTTGTGATAATTTGCAAAGTCTCCTTAAAGCACTGCAGATCTGTTTGTTCAGGTCAAGCACTTGTCAATGTATTTTTAAATGAAATAAATATGTTTCTGTTTCCAGGAGATTGTAACTGATGCTTAATTACAGAGTTCAGTAAAGTATGTTATGTTGTGAGGGATGTGTTAAATTAAACTTTGTAAATGTGAATAAGTGTTCAAGTGCTAGTTTGATAAACAGACCATAAAGAATAGAACCATAATCCATAAAGAAGAAAAGATGTCTTTAGAATGGTGATTGAGTCACTGTTACATTGTATTCACTGTAAAGAGAGTGTTTGCTGTGTATAGAATGTGCTGCTTGCAGCACTCACTGGAGCAGGTAGCACAGAGTTAGTGATGTGCAGACATTTTCTCACTGCTGCCCCTTTTTGTGTGCAGTTGACAGGAGAGGCACCCACAACCCCAAAGCACACGAAGGACAACCGAGAGAGCTTCTTCCCAGTAGCACCAGCCACACTGCATCCCACCCCAGTGAATCCAGACACTGTGACTCCTGAAAACCTCCTGAGACTGAATGATCTGCATTCCAAATCCAAACCAGCCTCTTCTTCTTCATCCTCCTCCTCCTCGGCGTCCTCGGTGCCGCCCTCGCAGGAGTCGCAGCGGGACGCAGAGCAGCCCCGGAGCCAGAGCACAGAGGCTGCCCCCAGCATGGGGGATGCTGCTCGGGGTGAGTCTCAGCCAGGGAGAGCCCTCTGGCCCTCTCTCTTCACTTTCCACATGGTGACCTAGTGCCTGAGTTCTGATCCTGTCCTGTTTTCTGATCACCATGTTCAAAGGGCTGCACAGGTTTGTGGCTTGGTCCTGGAGTGGGTGCATCTGCATAATCAATACAGACTTAATTTGTGGGATAGATGAAAAGAGTGACCACTCAGTGTAACTTGTATGTGAAATCATGAAATAGCAGCCTGCTGCTGGTCATCTCTTTTAGAGAATTGAAGTCTCTAGCAGCATTAAAAGTAAAATTACTTTGTTTTCTTCAATGAGTTGAGGATCCAATTCTTTTAATGTTTTAAAAGATTTAAGGTATTTTAAAGTGATTACAATTAAGGTAAACTGGTGAGCAGCCTACATCTATCTTAGAAGTGCTTGATTAACATAATTAGCTGCACAGCTCTCACTGCCCAGCATACGTGAGTGTGGAGATGGATAACACTGATGAACAAGATTCTACATGGTCTAGAAAGTTATCTTGTCATCACTATTACATTTCACATGTCAGAAAAGAAGCATCTAACAGGACCAGCATGTTGGAATGTGTTATTTATAGCCCTGGTATGGTTATGTGCCAGGTTAGAGCACAGGAAAGGATTGAAGAAACCAAACAAATGTTATTTATTCTATAGCATGATTGTGTGATTTGTTTATGACTGTATTATGTAATTGGTCCTATACATTTTTTTAGATGAGGAAGGACTAAATGGGAATGCCGTCATTTGCTTTACTGCTGTCATGGCAGGCTGGCTCATTAGCAGCTGAAAATTCTCTGTGCTGGGCAATACTGATCTACTTTGGGGAGTGAAGTAAGATTAGACCCCATTTCAGATTTGCCTTGGGTGCCCAAAGGGGTGGTTGGGAATATTTGTGGGACATTGCACATTAAGGTGGCAGAGCACCTGCCATAGCCTGTACTTTCCTGCAACTTTAGCAGAAACACTGTCTGAAAAAGCATCTGCTGCTGCCTGTGCTCACTCCATCTGTTCACAAGCCTGGGCCCAGCACTACTCACAAAATGCCTTAGACAAGTCATGGGAGCCCAGATAAAGTTATGAATGAACCACATACAGAGCAGGTATTGTGGAAAATGATGCATGAAGGTACAGTGGAAATAGTGTCCAGTTTTGTGAGACAGGATTTTTCTTGGTTTGGAATTGTGACTTCATAAAGTTTTTGTCTTTATACTTCTGGAATGTCATTTCTTTCCTTATATAATCAGCTTTGGTATTTGAATGCACATAGTCTGAGTTCATCAGCACTGAAGAGCAAGTTAGGGAGAAATAGATTTTCCCAATTTGCTAATCTCTGAGTACAGAACAAAATTGAAATTTAACATCTAGTATCAGCAGTTGTATTGTCTTATTTTCATTTTTCACAATTCCAGGAAGAGATTGTGCTTAGGAAGGGAAAAGAGAAAAGGGGAGTGGTGAGGAAGGAATGGCTCAGTCTGTGTGTAAATTACATTTGTTACTGTCCTTGGGAGGCAGAAGAATGGAGTTGCCTGGTGTCAGAAGATGTCTTGTCTGGCTTGTTCAGCAGGGAGTAATTTGGGTTTGTGCCTAGACAACAGGGGAGGAAAAAGTGAATCCTCTGTGAAGCTGTTATGTACTTACTAAGGAGACTGGTGTAGAAATGACAATGCTGATAAGAACTCAGGCATTCTTCTGGTTTTCAAACAGAACTCAGGAGCATTTCTGATGTGCTTTCATCTCTGCAATTCCCCAGGCCACGTTGCAGTGATTGGAACATTTATTTGAATCTTTTGACTTTCTGGGCTTTGTTAAGGTTGTAGAGTTAGATATTGTTCATTCTGCTTTGATGTTTTTATACATCTTCTTGGTTGAGGGAGATGGAAGGGTTAGCTGCCAGAATTACACCCCTGAAACTGAAGATCAAGAGGCTCACTCTCCAAAGCTCAGTGCTGAATGCATGTGTTGTATCTGGCTCTCAGCCTTACCTGACAGGTCATTTCTCTAGCTGAGAAAGACACCAGTTACTGCTGTGTCCTTTCTTCTTCCTTTCTTTTTAATTCTCCTACCTTTGCATCCACCTCCTCTAAAAAGAATTATTTATAATTCTGTTACAACCCTTTCTCATCTGTCTTCCATTAGTTCTGTTTGGGTAAAAACTCCTCCCATTTCTAGAGTAAACTGGTTTTGTCCCATCACCTCTACCTGTACTTACTTATTCATGTGGAAGTATTACACATCAGAGAGTATTAGCTGCTCTCATTTCCTCTGATTTCACCCAGAAAAAGGATTTATTTTTCCAAGCATTGTGGATGCTGTGCCACTCATTTCTGATGTAAACATTTTCCTGAGATTTTGCCTGGTGCATGACTAAGTGCTACAGAGTACAGCGTGGTGGAGTCCAGCAGCAGAGGGGTGATGGTGGCAGTTTCAGCATGACACCTTCCTACATTTGGGTATAAATGTACTTGGGACTCTTAGCCTTCCTAGCTCAGCCTAACATTTCTCTGGGGAAGCTAAAATAGGACAATTAAGATAAGCTCCCTCCAGCCTGTCACACTGTTCCAGTATTACATGGTTCTAAATTGCTGAAAAATCTTGACATTTCCTTCTTCACTGTCCTTATTGCAGTAATGATTTTTATGAGGAATGAACAGGGAACCATTCACATTTGAGTTCTGATACCAAGAGAAGGTTTTTACACCTGGAATTATTTAAAGTTCTGTGTTTTGCTTAAAGCCAGCTATTTACCAAGTTGGAATATAAAATCCAAGTAGAAGACTCCCCACTATTAATTATTTGTCCATTTAAATCCTAAGCAGTTCAATATGAAAGCAAGGTCATGATAAAGCTGTCCAAACTTAGAAATTCAAAGCTAGGGAAGACAATTCTTTGTGTTGTGCAGGGAAGTGGCACTCCATAAGCCATGGGAATATCCTGCTGTAATTGCAGATGTTTGTGAAATGGGCACAACAGGGGAAGTAGAGGTGTAAATATAGCTCAACCTGTAGAACTTTGAGAGTTTCAGAAGCACAAGAAATAAATACAAGTGAGGACAGTTGCATGGAAAGATGAGCAGACTATTGCATAGAGAGCAATGAAGTTATTGAATTGTTTAAGTGTGCAGGCAGCTGCAGAATCCTTGAAAGACAAATGTTCCAATTAAAGAGGGTTTTGAAGGGAAGTCCTAAGAATTCAGTAACATTCAGTGGTGTTGGAATGTGACATTTCACCCTGTAGGATAACTGGGTGCTGGAGTCATAGGAGAACTTTTAGGTGTAAGGAGCATCTTTTTCTAGAAGTCTGCAACTTAGTTTATTTTAGCACCTGGTACATGACTTTAGGTTGATAGTGTGTTCTCAGAAGACTGAGGAGACTGAATGTTTCCCTGAGGCATCACTACAGAGAATGTAAACCATCATTTTGCATTGCCAGCATCTCTTTGTATTAAAACAGTGCGTGGCACAAGGGCCCGACCTGGACTCCTTGCAGTTTCTAGATATCCAGACATCAGTGAACATCCACAATTCCTGCTTCTGAGTGAAATAATGGAGATTGTACTTTGCCATCATAAGCTGAGCTTAGCCTCATACTCATCTCAGTGGCTCCTGAGTTTGTTTGTTGTGAATATTTAAAGACAAACACAGATTTTAAGAGCCTGTAGTTCAGAACTTTTCTTCTTAGACAAAAGTATTTGGCCCTGTTGGCCATGCCTTATTTTAACAATGCATTTCAATTCAAATTTTCAGGTACTTTTTAAGTGATTGTAAGTAGTAACATTCAACCCTCTTAATTGCAGTCAGTGTCTTACCTTGTTTTTTCTGTGGAATTCAGAATTGTGCTGTGGAACACAGAGTTGTTCTCAACAGATGACTCAAAAAAAGATGAAACAGAAAAAGCTAGGCAGGCCAAGGACCTGTGGCCTCATGTGAGCTACTTTCATATTGTAGTTACATGGCATGAAGCTTCTCTCTAAATGCATGTGTTCTTCTGCTCTGTTTGCTTGTGGCACTTGTGTGCATCTTACTTTCACCACTTTCTCCTCAATTTCCAGTGTTGACTTGTTCTGGTTTTTGGCAGCTGTCATCCTCAGTTCCCAAGGCTGCATTTCTCCTAGGCTTTAAAACATCTCCTTTAAATGCTTGTAGCCTCACCCTGGGGCTGTCCTGGGCTAGAAGCTCCTGCCCACCTGTGAGTGACTGAAGATCATCAGTGGGGATCAGCCAGGCTTCCTCCAGTGAGCTCTGCAGGGGCTCTCTCTGATCTCTTGCTGCTTCAGCCTCCTTGGCATTGGTATTCTCACTTCCCCTTGTCTGATCCATGCTTTTCATGAAGCTTTTTATTTTTCACAATGGGTGCACTCTGAAAACAACTTGACTGCTGAATGTCAGCAGGGGTTTCCTGTTTGTGAATGACTTCTTAATTCCTTTTTGCAGTGCTCAGACAGTACCAGTCAGTCATGGCTCTTCCTCTTCCCTTTGTAAAAGTACACTGATTTGCCTCCTGTCGAAACAAACTCATTCCAGAAGAAATTTTCAGTACACTTCATGTCTATTTCTGCTATCTACACTTCAGATTCCTTAAGTTTTATTTACTCAATCCAGTGTAGTGCAGCAAATCCTCTGACATTAAAACTGTCATCATTTTTATGAGCCTATCTTGGATCAGTAAGAACAAATAGGGCAGGAGCAGCAGCTGCCCAGCAGAGACAGGTGAGGTGATGGTCTGGAGCCATGGTTTAGTGCACTCAGGGCAGAGGCTCTCTAGCCTTGTGCACTCTTAGATCTCCCTGAAAACCCTGGAGAGTCATTGCCCTGTGGATGGCTTGCCCTACTGAAATAGGTTTTTTGGAGATTTTTGTAAAGGAACATGGTAGCAATGCTGTATGGTTACAATATGGTTCAGTTTCACTAGTTTGAGATTGCTGTCAGCAGCATAAAATTTACATATATTCCTGCACAAAGGCAGACTGAAGAGAGATGTAGTTATAAGTCCTCTGCACAGGTATTGTGTTGCTTACAAAGTACCTAGAAAATTGTGGGGTGTCATTACATTCACTTAAGAGATTTTTCTGCCAGCTGCTTTTGCTAATTTCCTTGTGCTTAGCTGGCTGTCAGGGCAAAGGTGGGTGAATATTGATGGCAAAGGAAAGGTCTTGCAGCTTTTGTTAGGTAACTCACAGAGAAATTTCAGAAGCAGGGGACTGCAAATGACTGTTCCTGTCCACAGGTGCTGCTGTGATGCTCTCCAGATGATGTGTCCTTGCTGAGTCAGATATTAAACAAATATCAATTACCTGTGTTTTGATAATGCCATTTGAAAGTTCATGTAATTGAATATCAAACTGTTGTCTTTTTGATCTAGGCCCATTTGTTTGCTCTTTTAAATGGAAGTTTTGTTTAAAAAAAAAAGAAAAAAAAGAGAGAAAGTTAGGATTGAACTTCAGGGTTTTTCTTTACCTGTGTCCATGCCAGGTTTCTGCACCTCTAGGATCGCTGGTGGTGGCAGGAAATGTTTTTGGGCACAGGAATTCCACTGTCTCTGCTGTTAGACTGGCCCCAGCATGGCTGTTAGAGGGATCTGGGAGTTAGTATGGTCCAGGGACTATTTCCAGGAAGCACTTCCAAAGCAGCCACCCATTTTAAATTTTAGTCCTGTTAATGTTCTGTGAGAGCTGACCTCAGCATTAGGGAGAGTTTTGGGGTATGTCTCATTTGATTGTGCAGTACACTCTCCCTGCTCAGGACCTAGTGATAAATATAGCACTGTGCTGTGCTATTGCACTGCAAACTTCTGTTCACCAGACTGCTTGAATTTCTTTTATTTCAGGGGGCAATAGAATTTGTGTTCTGCAGCTTTTCACTTCCAAAATTACTCGGATGCTTAATTTTTAGCATGTGACTTGGTGTGTCAGCTTTGAGTGTAATTTCCTGCATTTGGCATTTCAAGTCAGATACTTCTTTCTACAGCTATATACACTAAAAGCACTTGGCAGTGCTTTTTTAGAAATAAATTTCATGGCAGGATATTTGGAATGAATTTAGAGAAAGCAGGGCTACCACGTATCTGCCCCATCCTGTGATGAGCTAGGTAGCCTTGCTGTCTGCTCTGCTGTGCTGTGGTGGCTAAAGGCTCTGTTGTCCCTGTGTTTCAGCATCCTTAACTCTCTTCAGCTGAGCCAACCTGTGTTCCAGTGCAGTCTTTCTGCTGACTTAGTAGCACAGCTCACAAGGAAACTCTGAGCTCCTTCAAATTCAGGCTTTCCATGGCCTTTGCAACTGCTGTGTGGGGAAAAAAGCTGTATTAATTCCCAGCGCACTGGAGAGCAAGGCAGATGGAATAGAGAAAATGAATTGTTTGCACATTAGTATTATTCCTTGGAAATGTGGTAAGATACTTCCTCCACTATGTCAGGGAGCAAAGGATCAGACCCGTTTCCATTGGGTGGAAAAAAAGAGTCTCTGCCTTGTACAGTAAATGAGTTGTGTGAACACTTGTGTGTGCTGTGGGTGGCCACCAGTGCAGAGTAAACCAGTTGTTACTGGGAATAGGAAGATAAGTGTTTCCTGGAGTCTGGAGGCACACAGAATTCAATCCTTACTCTTTTGAAGTGGTTGGGAGGCAAGGTAGTACAAATCAGCTAAATCCTGCTGATGTGTTTTCAGGTTTTTTGTCTCGACACGCAGAACTGCTGGGGGGAAGGTATTTTGCAGAGGGATGAAGGCAAGTGGTGCAAGTGCTTTACTGAAGCACTTGAGGTTGTTGTCTGTTCACTTCTCCTTGTATTTTCTTTTGAAATGATGTTAATATTTTGTCGTGGAGTTCAAAGCTCAGCTCCTTCTTCTTTCCTACAATGAAATGGTGCTTTGTGCATGCACTCTGTGTTGCCTATATTCTTTAACAAATCTGCTGTAATACTTCGAACTGCTTCTGTTAGAAACTGAAAAATGTTTTTTTCCAGGTGCTAGTCACATTTTCTGGGCTTGTCTTTCAGTTGTAATGTAAGAGGTTTAGTGCATGACTAAAGAATTTTTTGAAACTCCATACAAAATGTTTCATAACACTAATGTTAATGCCTCGTACCTGACAGCATGATGAAATCAAATTATGAAGTGTTGAGTGCTGAGGGACCAGAGCAGCTGCTTACTGGTTGCAGTAGTACTGCTTTTAAACTTTCTCCACATCCTCAGCTTGCCGAGCGATTATTTTTGCCAGCGTTATTTTTGATTTTTATGTACATCAGAATAGCAGAGTGAAATGGTCTCGGGATAAAAACGCTGGCAGGGTTGTATAATCTGTGTGTTTATGGTGTGTGGATAAATGCATGGAGTGCATTCTGTGGATGAGGAGCTGGGGAGAGGATATTAACTGTGATGAAGTCATGAACCCAGGCGCCCGCTATAGGCATCTGCAAACACTGGTTACCCTGGCAACAAGTGGGAAGAGGTTGGAGAGGAAAGCTGGAGTAGGTTGTTGCACTGAATTGTTGTCAGCTTGTTTCTTCCTCACTAAAGCAGGGAGATGTTGAAAGGTATGATGTCCCTCTTTCTATGTCGTGTACTATTTTGTATGTATTTAGGCAGTTGTTGGGAAAGGGAAGGCTAAAAAAAAAGACTTGTAATTCAGCTGGATTGGAGAGGAACTTTTCAGTATCAATAGTGACGTGCATTGCAAATCTGTGCTTTTCTCTGTGTGCTTAATTTCTGTGTGTTGTGTTGTGAGAGTGCTAAATGGGTCTCCAGAGTACAGCACCTGCCCCATCCTCAGCCTGGGGACGAGTGTCTCTTGCATATTATATCTTCAGAAACTGGTTTTATTTTAAACTGGGTTTGTACAGCTAGTGTTTGAAAACCTGCCAAGACAGTACAAGTCCTGGGTAGTACCAAAAGATTTATTAACTGATATTAAATCTGAGCTTCTGAACACCTTCAGAATGTGCTGCACTTATATTCTGGTGTTCTCACACTTGTGCAGAATATTGTGGCTCAGGAGTTAGTGGAGTCTTTACTTCCCTGGGGAAAGTTTTTATTAGAAGAACTAGGACATTATGTTCAGGGCTTTAACAGCATCTTCCTCAAAACAAATATTAAAATATTCTCTTCAGAAATCCGTTTTAGACAAATAATGAGGGGATCCAAGTGTATATTTCTTCTTGATTGTCCTTCCTTGTTTTGACCTTTTTGTCTGTAATGAAAAGAGAACAAATATCTATGCAATATATTAAAGTATAAATTATGATATGTACACTGAAACAACCAATTCTTGTTATTTTCAAGAAGTCGAAAAAATATTTTGTTTATTAACTTTATTTTTAACTTAGTCACTTGAGTGGCACTGTTTCTATTTAAATAAGAAAAAATTATAATTGCAGAGTCCTGAAAGAATAAAGTGTATGACCCAGTCAGGGAATAGAATTCTGTGACTGTATTGAGCATCTCTGACAGCAAGGGATTGATTAACAGACAGTGCTTCTTGATTTCTATTGTACTGAAAGGCACAATCTAATAGAATATTAACAAATACTGTTTCCAGAAGTGCAGTGATAGAAATACACAGTGTGCCAGACTCCTGCCCTTTCATTTCCATTCACTTCTATGTTAAAAATTGCTGTCAGTTATTTTATTCAAATCTAAATCTAATTTTACTGTACTGTAAAACTGCATCTTCAAAACTTGAGAAAATATATCCTGGAAGATGGAGATGTATATGAGGATGCTGATTGCTCCTGGGAGAGCACAGACTGATACCAGTCTTGTAGCATCTTCCTAGAATTAGGCTGCTCAAAAGAGCTTTTGTCAGTGGGCCATAATTTAGTTAAAATAAAGTACAGCAAATCAGTTTAAGCAATGATACATCTTATAATTAAACAAATATTGTAATCAGCATAAGAAGTAGAGTTTTGTCATTAAATAATAATGCAAATCAGAGCTCTTATTCTGTATTGTGAACTAATAAGTCCCTAATAATGTAGTTAAGTAGTAGAGTAGATACAAAACTGCCCTCAGTTAGCAGTATAGTTGAGGCTGTAGAATTTGCAGTTTATTTGTGTATAGTTTTGTAGCTGCTAAGTTAATTACTGGTTTGTGTTCTGGGTTAATAAGTGGTTAAGAAAAATTCTGTTAGTACTTACCCTTGCTACTTAAGACAGTGATTCTGGAGTGCTGGAGTAAGTTAAGAATGAGTTGACTTCTCCTCTGTCTTGTGGAGTAATCTGAAATCATCATCATTTTCATCTTGCTTTTCTGCAGATGTTGTTGTAATGCTTGCTCCTGTCGTGGATCCAGTGCCTTGTAGCCATGTCAGTGTGGGAGTGCTCAGGGTTTGGCTGCAGCAGTGTGCTGGGAGGTGTGTGCTGGCCCAGGGCTGCTCCTCAGGCAGCCTGGGGTTAAATCCCCTCTCAAAGGGCAGGCAAGACCCAGGGATCCTTCAGCCATCCTCTGCTTCTTCAGAAGGGAAACAGTGCTTGGGGATTTTCCTACTCAAGATTCCTATAGTTAAGCACTTCCTTCTGCCTTGTTTCTCAGCTGATTTGGTCTATTAATACATGTACAGATGCAAGAATTATTTTTCTACTTCCAGTGCTGTATTTTGAAGTATCCAGAAATGTGCAAGAGGGTGCTGAGAATGAGAACAAGATTCATCTGCATTAGACTGTTCCATTTTGTGCTTGATAGTGAGTGGAACATCTCAGAACAGGAGCTGCCTGTGAACTGTGCTGTAGTGGGTGATCTTTCCTTTTTGGGAGCTATTGGACACTTTTCTACAAGCAATCTCATTTATCCTAAGGCTTATATGAGCTTTCAGTTACCAGTCTAGATGATGGGGTTTTTTTTTCTTTACCTATGAAAATTAGTGGATGAAAGAACAGCCTGCATTCCTGAGCTTCTTTTCATGTAAGTTATTCAAGAGCCATAGAAATGATAACTCTGTAAAAAAAGTTGCATCTTTCAAACTGCGTAGATCAGACTGTTAAGCTGTGATGTTTTCTGAAGCAGTTTCTGCAAGGGGAACTCTTGTACAGGAGAGAATATTACCATGGTAAATTCCGAGATCTTCTCTATATTGGTGGAGATGGAGAAGTGTTTTCAACACTTGAGGGGGTGGGAGCAGTTTTCCAATGAGGAAAAGTTAAAATATGTATTCCTTTTTAAGACGTTGCATGGTCAAAATCCCAAATTAATTTAGAGCATTGACATACAAAAAATTTTAGAGCAAGTGAGACTGTGAATATCCACTGCATGTGCTGGTCCATGGTAGCTGCCTGTGCACACCTTAGCCTGTGGAAATATGAGGTGGCTCAAATTAGACTAGGCAGCCCTTTGTTTTTGAAGAATGTCTTCATTTTTAAGAGAGAGTAAGAGCTTGTTTGTGTGTCCATAGCCTTGAAAGGGTTGCTGCCTTGCCCCGAAAGGGCCCTGACAGCTCTTGGTAGTTCAGTGAAAATGATCCTGTTGTGTACAACATGCAGCTCAGTGTGTAAGAAAGCTGGTTTAGCTCTGCTTTAATTTAGAAGCAGGTACAGCTGGTACGTAATAACAACACTGTGCACACACAATGGACTGTGAGTTATAAACATCCCAGGTTCTAGAACAGCAGAAGGTGGGAATTTTAGGCTAATATATTTAGAGAGGTACAGTGGACATATCAGGGAAGAGTGGGCATTCAGTATCACTTGATACTGGTTTCAGGAGAAATGGATTTGGCCCTGTTATTCGATGTTCACAGTAATGAGTCTTCCTTAGCAGTGAGCTGTGCTCATGTAGCAGCTACCTGTGGCTGGAGATCAGAGAGGCACCCATCGATCACAGCTGGCCCTTCAGTAAGGGTGATGGATTTTGCTCTGCACGTGGCAGCTCTTCCTTCCAGCCCTCACAGCTCCAAAGGAAATGCTCAGCTCTCTGTGTTTTTTGCAGATGTGCAGAGATGACAAAATGTCAGACTCAAATTTTTTTTCCTTCACTTTTTAAATGACATTTACCTTTTTTTTAAGAGTTTGAATTGATGGCATTAAGTATGAAAAAGTTGCTTTGGCCATCTTAACTTGCCAATATTTAATTTCACTCAGTCATGTTCTGGTTTAGAAATAGAGCAAGGGTTAAAAGGATTTTTCTACCTGTTGCTTAGACAGCAAAAGGATTGAGGCTTAGGAGAGAGATCAGGATGTCTCTTAATCTGTGAATTATATTTCATTACTAAAGAGGAAGAAGAGCTTGAAGTGCCTTTGGAGGGGCTTGGATTTCAGCAGCAGGAGTCACGGCTTTGTCAGCAGATGAAAATGGCTACTGTCGCACCATCGCCAGAGCCTGTTTGCTGGCAAGTGGAGCCTGTGCCCAGCACAAATTCGGGACATGTTTGTACCCCAGGTAGGAGCTTCCTGTGCTTCAAAGGATTCTGAAATGGGGTGGTGAGCTGTGCAGCAGCCTGCAGGCACTGATTGCTTGGCCAGCTGGGATTGGCATTCCTCAGTTTCTCTGCCTGCCTTCCAGTCAAGTATTCCCGAGTTTAGATGCATTCCTGGCAGTGCCCGAATTTCCTGGGCAAGAGCCCTGCCATCCCTTAGTGGTGATTCTGTTTGGTGCATGTCTGGCATGCTAAATACCGTGGCAGCAAAGCCAAATAAAAAACCTCCAGTACCAGCTTTTGTGCAATATAGTTTGTGCATCCTTTAAAGCAGAATTTTTCTTTTAATTGAAGTCTTATATGGGGCAGTATGATCACACTTTGGATTACACTGTGGGGATATTTAGTGGAAGGAAGTGGCTTTTCACAAAACTGACTCAGTCTGAGTAAACATAAAACCCAGCATTACAGCAGTTAATGTGTTCTATCCCTCCTCTGCCCTCTTCCCAAGAGAAGAAGTTGGTGTTTTAATTGAAAAAATGTAAAACCTGGTATTTCAGGCAAGCATAATCTAGATATTCATGTTTGGGGGGATCTTGTTTTTCCTTATTTGTGAGGCAGATTATCCTGTGTCTGATCACTGTCTGGAAGGATTGGCTGCCCATGGAGATGGGTCACTGACCTTGATGGAAAGCCATGCCTCATCTGTTGTGGCAGCTCTTACATTCCTGTGTGCTGTTGAGAACATGCAATTCAATTTTACATCCCTTAGTCGTTTGTTCTGCTGCTGCCTGTTTCTCAGGATAGCATTAGGAAACTGGCATTTTATTTTGTTGTGTGTAAGTGGCCATGTTGGTTCCCAATATCTGCCAGAGATGGATTTGACAATACTGAATGTGAAAAAATGTATATGAACACCTGTCATTATTACCAGACTGAAAAAGGCTCTGGTGTTTCCATCTATACAGTTTCTAAAAAATAATTTTGACTCCATGTGAAGCAGCATTTTTAGTAAGAAATCTCTTCTAACAAATATTCAGCTTTTAACATCAGAGCATTGTCATCTACTGTTTATGGTTGAGTATACATAATTTTGTTGTGTGATAGTGCCTAGGGAAGGGCTGGATCCTTCTTGTGAGATGTACTCAATAAACACTCTGAGGAAGTTTGCATTGTAGAGACCCCAAGCTGAGACCCTTGGGAAGGACGTGGAAATGATGCTCACTAGTGTGGGAGCCAGTGGCATGAGCACACCAAGGAGGGGTTTATGGCAGGATTTGAGCAGAGTAATGGGGAAATTTTGACAAGTGTTACCATATATTTTCTCTAATTGTTGAGGAGTTGCTCTCTCAGTAATTAAAGAGACAGCGCTGTGGTGGAGGAAATGAAGACTCATAAGTCAAGCTGAAGAGCTTTGTTTGTTGCATTACAGAATGGAGAGACAGAGGATGCAGAGATGATTGCATCTGACACAATGGGAAGATGGTGTTTGTAGTGGATGGAGATGGCCAGTGCTGCACTACCACGTGCAGTTGTGCTTGGTCAGGTTGAGTTTCTGCCGTGGTTTTTTAATTACTACTGGTTTCCAGTTGTCATTATACAATCTTTTTCCTGGTTCTAAGCTTTGGTTATTGCAAGGCTTGAAGACAGGCCTTTTGAGCCAGCCTTACATCTAACAACGAACTCTTCCCTCTTCTTTGACATCTGAAATCCTAGATAACTTCCTAACATATTTTTTCCTTGCTGTTTTCTGTTTAGCCTCCAGTTCCAAGCCTGAACTCAGCTCCAGTTCACAGACTTTGGGAAGTCAGCAGAACAAGACAGATGGCACCCGAGTAAAAACTCGCATTCTGCCCAACATGCCAAAGCTTTTCATACCTTCATCTGTCACCAAATTTCCACCTGAGATCACTGTCACTCCACCCACTCCCACCCTCCTTTCTCCAAAGGGCAGCATTTCAGAAGAGACCAAGCAAAAATTAAAGGTAATAAAAGGGAAACAGTAATTTTTTAGATTATTGTTTTTATTTTAATTCTCCCCTCATTAAAATACTTGTGTGCAAGAAGCAACAGTTCATGTCCCCAGTTCATAACCAGAGGTAGATAAGTAGTGGAAGGAGGTGCTAGCTGTTACCAGCAGGAGCCAGTTCTTAAAGGGCTGGTGAAATACTGGCTGTGGGTGAAATGAGAGCTCTTCTAGTCCCTATCCCTTTTCTGAGGGATTTGGAAAAAATTACAAAAATGACTGAGTGACTGAGTGCAGCCACTGCAGTTCTTAGATTAGTGGAAGCTACCAGAACATTAACTGTGGGGAAGCCTACTGGTAAATGTTATGTTGTTTTACATTAGGGTGACACCTTTTGTCCACACAAGACAGTTATTGAATGTGAAGGAATAGCAACCAGTGGGCTTTTGTCCCTGTGATCATGGGTTTATCCTGACTATTTAGCAATATATTCTCTCTCTCTCTTTTTGGGATCAGTCTGCTATTTTGTCTGCTCAGTCTGCAGCGAATGTAAAGAAGGAGAGCCTTTGTCAGCCAGCTTTGGAAATCTTAGAGACCTCAAGCCAGGAGTCCTCACTGGAAAGTGATACTGATGAAGATGATGACTACATGGACATATGAATGAATTCTGGCCATCATCAACACCAACCACATAACCATTCTTCTTGTTGCCAGCATCTCTGGAAGTTGAAACATCTTCATTGGCATTACTCTCCATTTAATGGCATCATCGTGTTCTTCACTCTCATTACCTTTGTTATCACCACAACCACTCGTGTTGCCTTCAGACTCTTGGCCATTCTCCCCATCACGGTGCTTGGAAAGGATGATTGATTGTTTACCAGGCAGTTGGTTACTCTGGATCACGCTGTCACCAGGAACTTCAGTAAACACAAGGATGTTCTGAGCTGCAATTCCTATCTCTCTACTGCTCCTGCTTCTCCAAACCAGAGCCTTGGGAGTTGCTCCGGTAGCTCTTTTCTGTAGTGTTTTCTTCCTTTTAGTTGTCTTGTATTTTCCCCCTCTAGCTAAGTTTTTGTCCCAGTAATTCAGCAACCTGATGTCTGTCTAACCATGCCATGATTAATCCAACAACTCCTTTGAAGGTGAATGGAGTAGGAAAAAATTGCTGAGCTGGTAGAGATTTCAATTGCATGGAGAAAGTCTGTGGCTTTGTCATAGGCCAAGGAGGGTGAGCTGAGAGTCTGTCAGCTCCTGCACACTGCTGGGTGCTTTGTTGGAATTTGACTCTTTCAAACAGACAAAAGAACCAGCTTTCCCAGGCAGACAGAGAGGGTGGTCTCCTGTTTGTGCTCATTTCACACCAATGTATGAGGTCCAGCAAAATTTATCTACCTGAATGTTGGCTTAAAGAACTGATCTTTCCAGAATTGTCTTACAGTCCTTTCTCTTCTAATGCCTTGGACAAGCATTTTGAATTGGGGGCTAGATGATATTTTTATGGTGGTATTGAAAAAAAAAAAAAAAACTTGAAAGATTTCAGTACCATTTCAGTAATGTCTGTTTTTTACAGAATGACACGAAAAGGTGTTTTTTATCTATCTGCAGAGGGACTGCTCAGTTATTTATATGAGAAAATAATGGTAACAAAAATCCTTTTTTTTTTTTTTCTACTGAATGTTAACTTTGTAAAATAATGAATGCAAACCATGCAAAAAAAAAAAAATACGTCACACACTATATATACACCCGCGTGCGCCCACACACATATATATATGTGTATGTACATATATATATGTCTGTATATGAAAACAGAAAATGCATACAGCTTGCAATGTCGGATTTCTTTGTGTTTGGGGGGTTGGTTTTCTGTAAAATGCAGAGCTTTGTATAAATAATTTTTGGGTTTCTTTTCTAATAAAGTTGAAACGCACTGTTGTCTCTGTTTGTTTGAGAGGGCACAAGGTGCTGTGTGTGGTTCTGGGAAGAGAACTGCTTCTCTTTCCTTTTATTTTTTGGGTAACAAAAAAGGGGTTGGGGGGACTTGATGGGAGCCCCTTTATTTTCTGGGGACAGCCAGAGCTCTTGGGGTGGGTTTGGTGTGTGTGACTCAGAACCCAGTGTTGTCAAAGTTTCCTGCAGCAGGTTCAATTCCCCACTGAGATGTGAATTCTTTTTCACCCATCTTGGTGTCTCTGAAAGCTCACTGAAAGGGGGAAGACACCACATGGGGGACAGGATCACACTGAATATTTGGCTGTACAAATTGGCACTTGATCATTGTTACTGTGATTGATCTCATTGATAAGAATGATAAATGGACTGTGGATAAAAAGAAGCTGTGGCAAACTTTGTATTGCAAGGTTGTTCTCAAATTCTGGGGGTTTTGAAGAAAATGTGGTTTACAAGGAAGTGAGCATGTCCATTTTGGATGTGTTAGCAGCTGTTTGTGTAACTTGTTCACTTACTACAAGTGATAGGTGAGGTGAGTGCAATTGATGCAGAAAAGATGAGGCAGCTGATGATAAAAGCAAACAAATATTTTCAGTAGTAAAATGTTTTCAATGTTTACTTTGATTTGCTGTAGCTTATTATAAATGCAGTGTATAGCATACTGTGTAGTCATGAGCAGGTAAAAGGTGAGGAAGTTTCAGATAAGCATGATGTTTGGGTTTTTTAGCAGAAAGCACAGAATGAAATAAATCAGCTGCTTAGGAGAAATTGAAAGGGGAGGGTAGTTCTGAACAGGGCTTTTTCACCCAAGTGGAATAGACTACACAGACTGTTTGGCTAATGTGTGTTCTTAAATGTATTGCTAGCTTAAAGACCATGTTTAAATTTTTAGGTCCGCACTTTAGCTTGGGTTTGATGTATAAAGCATTTGATTTTCTAATTGAATGTGACCACTGGAAATTCTTGGTTTTCCTTTATTATTCTTAAGGATCCCTTGGCATTAGGCTTTCTGGGTTTTTTTCTCCAGACTTCCTAAAATGTTGGTCTTGAGCTTTCTTTTGAATTCTAGTCCTGCTTTTTGAGAAGGATTTGAAATTTTGCTAGTTTAGGAAAGCTAGAACAGTAAGTGTAACTATTCCTGCCAGCAACAAGAGCTTCATTTGCTGATCTGCTCTAAACTCATTTTAACCTTCAAACTACTCAGATGTGCAACTTGTTTTATGCTGTTCTGAATTCTCTTCCCTGGTTTTCCTATTTTTTTTTTGTTTCTTTTAAATTACAATTTTTTTATTCCCATTATTCTTTTGAGTAGCTCAAGGACTTTTTCTCAAGCTCAAGAAATTACTGAGACTGAACTGTAGAGGCCATCTCCCTCCAATCCTGCCCTTCTGCTGTTGACTAAATACCATGTTTCTCAGCTGTGGGCCTTCTTCACCAGGGTGTTGTTAGTGCTGCACTGAAGGAGCCTTTCCTCTTCTCCATGTGTGAGATCTCCTCTCTGTAAGTACAGCTGATGTAGTTCTTCAGTTCAGGGAGCCACATTCTGCAGTGAAGGAGCCAAGGTCCCTGGAAGCACTCAGATAACCATGTTGGTCTGAAGAACCATCCCTAAAGGAGCAAGAACTTCACACCCTTACAAACAGAGGTATTCACTTAGTAATGCCTCTCCTGAGGCTTGGCCATGTCATCTTGTGGAATTATCAGGAACAAGGATTGTAGTGAAACTGCACTTAGCCATGACTTGAAGTAGATTCTTTTATTTTGGTCTCATCCTGGTGGTCAGAGCTTGAAATTCAAGCCTAGGCAAGATCCAGCTTACCAAGTTGCAGATCAAGTGTAAACACTGCATCTGCCTTCAGGATTTCCTGGGAAACCATTGCCTCTGAAATCTGTGTTTCCAGGTGTCTCTGATGTGCCAGACAAATAAATGGCAGCTGCTGAAATATGGTGCTCTGGTATGGTTTTGGTTTGGGTTTTGCCTGTGAAGCCATAAGGACAGGAATGTCTGGTGCCTAAAATGAACTTGAGGGTGAGGTCTGTGACCAAGTGGGGGGAAGCTTTCTTCTTCTTCTTCTTTTTTTTTTTTTCTTTTTTTTTCTTTTTTTTTTTTTTCTTTTTCCCCTTGACAGTAATTGATTAAAAACCAAATCCTTTTTGGCTACTGAAAAGCCAGACTGTTGAGACTTTCAGACAAATAGCAAAACCATTTTTGTTCCATAGGAGATGGAAAAAGGAGTTCTTTTGAATGGGCTCTGGAGAGTAATTTGTGGAGAGTTGGTATCCTTTCTGTGCTGTTCCTGGGCACTGTCTTTGCACACAGATGTCTTTCACTGTTGAGGAGAAAGTATTGTTAAGCTATATAGTACTGGGGTTTGGCTGTTTGCAATGTCATTTCCTGGCACAGGGATTATATAATCCATGTGTAGTTAAGACCATTGAGAATTTCTCTCTGTCAGGCAAGGACTAGTGTTTTAGTAAAAATTAATTTTGTGGAGCACAGCTGTCATTAGTGGCTTCTGCCCACTGTCTGACAAATGCTGTAGCATTTTTTTCAAAAGCTAATAATGTTTCCTTCCACAACCAAAATAGCAGAACAAGGAAGATACCAAGTACCTCCTTAATTTTATTATGTGCTAGGGTTTGTCAGTTGTTGTCTCTTGGTTGTTTTTGTTTGGTTTTTTTTAATCTTAATTGGAGTGAGATTTCTCATGAATAATGAAATTAATGTCTTTTGCAGCCAAAATGAACACCATATGGTCAGGGAGAAAGGGACCAGGAAAAGATGAGGAAGGCACAGCAGCAGCTTGGAGCTGATAGGAGGCAAAATGGACTGAAGGAAACAGAGGGGCCAGGTGAGAACAGACCAAGTCTTACCATCAAGGGTGGGATCCCAGCAGTGTGAAAAAGCACAGTGTTGAATTGGAAATTTCAGTGAGGGTGAAGCATCTGTGGTGTAGCCTGTGTGTACAGTTACACACTGAGCACAGCTCATTTCTGCTCCTCAGGTGCTTTCATATTTTAGGGGACTGGGTGGCAGGTACATGACTTGAGATGCAGATTGAAAAAAAAAAGCATAGCAGACATAAATTTTGTGGCCTCTTAGTCATGGAAAGCTGGGATGAAGAGGCTTTGTTCTTGCATTTGAAGATGATGGTAAGAAGTTCACTGTAGGCTGAGTGTTAATTGCCTTCCAGTTAATGACTAGGGATCCACTAATGCTAAGTTGTGATGTTATTTATGGGTTTTGGAGTAACCTCAGGGTACTGTACCGCAGGCTGTGCTAGCCCAAGTTATGCCTTTGTGGGACTCTCAGTTGTCCTTGCAGGCATGGTGGGATTGCAGAGGGGAACAGACCAGCATCTGGGTTTGTTGGCTTCTGGAGGATGGTTTATCTTCACTCAAATGGCTCTTTCACATTAATACCTACACAATGCCAGGCAAATCTCAGCAGAGATTAAAAGGTACATCTCCCTGGATAAACATCCTTGTTCCTGCTGCTGTTTGTTTAATGCATCTGTGACAGTGACACCCATCAGCAAGTGCTCGTTTGGCCAACTCCAGAGCCTCTGCTCCAGCCCTCCAAGCTGCCTTTGAGCTCACTGGCCTCAGCACAGCTTTGTGCAGGTGTCTGCTGGCTCTGGGTGCATCTCCAGCCACACTGCCTGCTCCGGGAGCACTAGAGGGGGCCCTAGGACAGAGGGAGGGGACCAACCCCCACCCTGAATCAATGTCCAAGATCTGGCTTGCAACTACTGAGACTGCAGTGCATTGCTGGTTTTGACCCCATTGAGTTCTGAGGGCTTTCTGCTACTGTTCCATATGTCCTTTGCATAATGTATGGTCTGATTGAAGGCAGAGGGAATGAGAATCCTCACAGGCTGGTTACAGGATTGTGTCCCTGGCCATGGCAACAAAAAACAAGAGCTTGCTTTGTCACCATTAATATTGACACTTGGCAGGAAAACAGCTCCACTACATACTTGCTTTTCACACAAAATCTGTTTGCCCCATGACTGTTTTTTCCCCCCTTTTTTTTTTTTTTACTTCTCCTTAATTCCCTCATAAGAAGCCCACTGGGTGTTTCCATTTTCATGATGTGCAGCATATTACACTGGGGTGTCATGGGTATCTCCTGTCAGTCAGTCTGGTGTGAAAGGGCTCAGATAATGTGTTCAGCTTTGTCAGTGTGAATCCTGATAAATCCAACCCTGGTTCATGGCTGTGGTGTGGGGCTTGTGCCAGTGTAACTGAGCCCAGGAGTCAGTGACAGACATGCAACTTGTGGACCTGTGAAGTGCTTTGAGGTAGTTTTGTTCAAGTCAAATTCTAATCAGAGATGAATATGAGAATGATGGAAGAAAGTGTAGTGTTCAAGCTTGGATAAAATCCTGTAAGACAGTCTCTGTTATGTGGAGCAGCCCCGAGGTGAGACCAGGTCCTGCAGCCATCTGGCAGCTCAGGAAAGGGAGCAGGGCTGTGGAGCTGAGGCCACTGACTGCAGAATCAGAAAAACCAAATCACTTCTCCCAAGGGGAACAGTAAAATCACACTTCTGCCTGTGTGTAAGATTTATCTGCACAATTAAATGGTTGTGTCTGTAGCTGGTAGAAAAACATTCCATTATATAATCCCAGGGGGAGGAGCACTCTGCAATGTCTCTCTAAGTGCATTGTCTTACTGAAGGAAAGTGCCTATCTAAAGCCAAGTCAACATATATGGTAAAAAGTAGTTTTTGCTTTCAGATTAGACATAGATATCCCCCTCTCAAGTTTTATTTCTCAGCTTATTTTTTTCTCTCCCATCTCCTTCAGAGACCTTGCAAACAACAGTGAATTCCAGTATAAATGGAATATAAACAAAGCTCATATATGGTATAAGCATATGAGAACCACATTTCAGTGGCATTCATTTAATTTTAGTAGAGTGATACAATAACTACAAGTGAAAGGCCAGGTAACAGGGCAAAGGTATTTTAGAAACAGTGCTTCCTGTGAGAATGCTGAATTATTACATGTATCTACAGTTAGCCTAAGAACCTACCTCTGTATTCACATTCATTTTGCTTCTCTGAGGTGTCTGACAGAGACAGAGGGCTGTTCCCCAGGAATAATATGCAACTGAGTTTTATCTGCAATATGCATTGCATGAACTATGATCTAATATAGCACTGAACACATACTGTTCAGTAATAATTAGTAAAGGATGTTGTATGAGCAGAAAAGCCTCATACTCAGAAGTGTTCTTTGATTCCTTGTAATTTAAGTCACACCAGAGATTTCATTTCCTTAAATTATACCCTAATGTGTATGAGAAGTCACATTTTCTCTTCTAAATGCATGGATATATATAAAATGCAACTCTTTCAGTAAGATTGCAGTGATAATTTTCCCCTTAAGAGATGGCACTAGATGCTCAAAGAATTGCTTAACTTGTTAATTGAGCCAACATACTCACCAAGACACTCACCACGCTGTGTGGATGTCAGAAAGCAGTTTGAATATGGAAATTTGCCCCTTAGGAATGTCTTGGCTCTGAGTTAGATGTCCATTAGGTTAGAGTGGGTTAGGGAAAAAAATTAAACTTCAGAAATTCATAGTGGAAGTTCTGAGCTTACAACATCAATTTTCAGTGCTGTGCCCTCAAGTAAGCAGCACAAGTTCAAACAAATAACTTCTGTCATGACTCTCCCAATAGACACCCTGCTGGAAGTGCTTCCTACACTTAATAAGTAAATGGGTTTTCCTGGGAGCAAAACAAAGAGCCTGATGTGTTTCCTCACAGCAAGCAGCAGTGGTACAAGGTGATTTTTCAGTTTGGCTTGCTTGGAATGTAATAACAGCTTGGGATTGCACATTGGAAAGTATTTGTGCAAAGGGAAATGCAGAGCATTCGTGTTGATAACCTGCTGGGTGATCCCACTGCTCTGCAGGCTGAGCAAGCCTTTGGGTTCTGCCAGTGCAGTCAGGAGCAGCTGCTGGTGTCCTGGCAGTGCTGCCAGCTCACGTTTGATGGTGACAGGGCAGATGTGGGTCCTCCTGCAGGAGCCAGACAAGCCAAGCACATTCACTGGTACACACTTGGGTGCACCCTGATGCTTTTTACTGTCTCAAAAATGGATATTCCAGTGAACTGCACAAGGATTCTCCTACAAGGCACATTTTACCAGGCCTGTACTTTCCTTGGAAAAGGAAAAGTTGTTAATAGAGCTGTTTTTCTCAGTGTAAGAAAGCTGAGAAAGCAGTGCAGGATTGCTAGAAAGCCTGGGAGTTGTTTTAATCCCTCCATGTCTTGCAGTGCCTCCCCCTTGCCACAGAGATGTCCCTGTGCAGCTGCCTGGCCTGGCTGAGCCCCTGGACGTGGATTGGCAGCTGCTGGGAGCCACACAAGGGCATTAACAACTGTGCTTAATTCAGCTGCTGCTCTGCAGGTGTCCCCCTCCAAACTGGGGAGTTCATGTCCAGATAATTGAGAATTCAATTAAAGTGTAAGAGGGAGTAAATAGTCTCTGCTTAAATGCAGTCCTGCTGCATTTTATTTTTTTAATAAGGTGAACTTGTTGCAATGTCAGTGCAACTCAGAAATACACAGAATGTGGTAATGTCCAGGCTGGGTGTGTGGTCATGTTTCAGTTACAGCTCAGGCACAGACAGCACAGTGTCAGTTATCTGGTGCTATCAACACATGTGGAAAAGTACCTGGAAAGAATATGAAAATATGGAAATGTTATTTCCAAGTGCAGAGTGTCTGCTGGGGAAGAGGAAGAGAGGAGGAGGATGATGTTTCTTCTTAAAGATGTGCCTGATTCAACAAGGTACCAAAACATAAATAGCTCCTCTTGATTTCAGTGAAGACAGCAAAGGGCAGCCTCAGGTTGTGTGTCACCCTAGGCCTGTGATGTGTACAGTTTCTTCAGTGACATAAAGTATTTCCACAACTAAAATTTCCATGGAAAGTAGCTGTTCTAAAATAAACTGACTTAACTTCCTTAAAACGTGCAAACTCAAAAGTTCACAGTTACCCACTGAAAAATACAAAAGGCCAAGGAAAGGTGAAATATCTGTGCTGGTAAAAGATACAGCCCTAATTACTTCTCCCTGAAGTTACAGTGGCTATGGCACATAGAGGAGCTCTGCAGAACAACTAGTGGAAGTTCTGTTTAGTGACACCTGTCTTCATGTGATCCCTGAGGCAGTGTTTATTAGGAATATCATTTTCTTTAACAGTTTTCTTCCCCATCATCCCCCAGTGGCAGATACTGTTCCAGCAAGGAAATCCTGGTGGCTTTCAGAACAACAGCAGCAGAACTGGTGATAGCCTTGGAATAAGATGCACTTGAAGCTGGCTCATTCTTCCTGGGTTCTGTGTCTGGGCTTTGTCAATATTCACTTTCTGCATCTATTTCATGATAACACCATTGATTTATTGGTTAAATCAGAAGTCAGAAGAAGTTTTGCCTCAGAACTTTCCCACTGGCTGGTGAGATTTTTGGTTTATCTTCATTTTCTGTCTGCATCAAATAGAAATTGCTTGTCCAAAATTGTCCCCCCTCCCCTAAATGACCACTGAATTTGCAGCTAGGACATTTTTATATGTCATAAATTGTTTATAATTTTATCTTCTGGCCAATTTAGGGTAAAACTATGAGGTTTTTTCATCCTGAATGATTGAATATGAGAATCCACTAGGAACCACTGCCATGATTAAGTCAAATGGGAGCAGCACAAAAGGTTACCTGGGTTTTTGTGATGGTGAATAACTCCAAATACTCAGATCTTCCCAAGAGCAGAGTTCTGGAGAGGACTGAAAAGTGTCTGCTCCTGTAAGAGCAGAACATGATGAGTTTTTTGGGGGGAATCCTTAGCTCTGAATGCTGAGAAATTGCCATAATGCAGTGGAGCAAAACCAAGTCTCTGCTCTAATTAAGACTTACTTGGATTTTTCAGTTTTTCCCATTCCCTGGCTGAAATTTCCTGTGTCTTGTAACCATTTAACAATATGTCACTAACCATCCATTATGTCCTGCTTTATTCTCTTTTAGATGAAAGAGCCATGTAAAAAAAAGAATTCGCCAGCCCCTGTGACTGAATTTGAGCGATAATGTCAATGGAATTAACACATTGCCATTGTTGAATGGGCTCCTGTGGCTATATAAACATCAAGGTAACACATTTCCAAAGCAGAGGACATTACTGCTGTGATACTGTTGTTTTGAGAATATTTCCTCACTGCCAAAACACTGCTGTAGATTTAGCATTTTGCCTGCTGGAGAATGATGTTGGAGTGGGGAGGGTTGGTTCTGCTGCTTTCATTTTTGCTGAGTTCTGGTTTATTTGCTGAAGAAAATCTCTTACATTGTTTGGCTAAACATGGAATGAGAGCATAAGGACATTGAGGTTTATTTAAGATGACCTCTGATTGGTAAATGTGTTTAAATGACAGCTCTCTTAAGGGCCTAATTCCATTTCTGAAGGCAACCTTCTGGAAAAGCTGGGGCAGAACTGCTGTCAGGAAATCCAGGATCCTTTGCCTTGGGCAGAGTTTGCTCAAGAATAACTGTCTCTCACACTATCTTCATCCATTAACATAATTTTTATCTCTGCAGATGGGAACAGACTGAGGCTTGAATGCCTTTGGTGTGCTGCTCAGTAAGATGCAGGCTCCAGTTTTAACTTTGGGGATGGCAAACAAGTTGTAAGGCCAGGCTTGTCAGAAAACCTTTTACTGGGGATAATCCCACTGCAGATTTGTGGCATTGTCTCACCTAGTGCAAGACAGAACTGACTAATGAGGGTGTGGCACAGAAGCACTTTGGAACTCCTTGGGTCACCAAATCAGTGAAGATGGCTGCACTGCAGAAGGCAAAGCTGCTCAGGGGGACATGCAGTAACAGTGATGATTTCCTTTATTCTGACTGTCCTGATCCTGGTGCAAACTGAACAAGACCTGTGTTTCTGCAGGAATATTTTCATTTGTCTTCAGGCAAGAAAAAATTCAGGCAGTAAGTGCTAAACCAGAACCTGACAAGTTCTGTTCCTAAATAACTCTTGTTATGTTGTTACGTGAGTTTTACTTCTCTGCAAGGTTAAAGCCATCTTTAAACAATGAGTTGATGGGTTTGCTGCATTTCTACTGATCAGAGATGATAACCCAGGTATTGAAGGGTGGGAAGTCAGTCTCAAGGTTGACCTTACTGGACAAAGATGGACATATTCCTCTCCAGAATCCATGAGAAATACCCACTGCCTCAACCAGAGCTACATCAGTCCTGGTGAAAAGGACCTCAGTGTGCAGAGCTGAATCTGGCACTTCTGTGAACATTAGGGCTGAAACAGAGGAGGGGGAGGTATTGTCCATCCCAGTTTGTTGCAAGAACAGCCCTAGGTTGGATTCCTCACAGGAAAGGACTTCCCAGGACAGGGAATGTTCTGTTTCTGGCCTGCTCTTGGTTATCAAGGGATAGAAAGGAAAATTGTGATGGAAAAAGGGAGGAGCTGCCTGTGG
Source organism: Phylloscopus whistleri (assembly GCA_017589585.1). Taxonomy (NCBI): domain Eukaryota; kingdom Metazoa; phylum Chordata; class Aves; order Passeriformes; family Phylloscopidae; genus Phylloscopus; species Phylloscopus whistleri. The sequence continues at coordinate 6,986,344 of JADMLD010001548.1, read as the reverse complement.
TAGGAGTTTGTCAGAACACAGAAAATGCCTTTGTGAACCATGAACACTGTGCAGGAGTTAAATGAACAGGGTGGGTGTGTAACCCGAAGGTCTTTGCTCTCCCTTGAGGGCTGTTTGAAGCCCAGAGAATAGCTCATAAACTTTGTGCTTTAGAATTGCAGAGAAAATGCTTCTCTCATCCGTGGATCAATCTTTTGTCAGCTCTAACACAATGGCTGGTGGCTTTAGTGTATCTCCACTGTCACCCAAAGGCACTTTGTGGGAAATGTAACCTGGTGGCTCAATAACTTCTCACCTGTCCCCTCCTTCTGACCTAAACCTGGAGTGCCCTCCCAAGGTCAGTGGTGTTTCTATTGCAGTCACAGCTCCCTTGGGAGTCCATAGCTGGTCTTTTGTGAATTAAGATGTGAAGAAATCCAGGATTTGTGCAGTGCTGTAGCCCACAGTGTGTCAGTGAGCCTGGGTTCCATCCCACTGGGAAGCAGCCTGTTCCTGTGGAACATCCATTCTTCTGTGTGGCCCCTGAATTCATTTAGTGCTCATTTGAGGAATCATAGGAAGAAACAAGAGCAGATCCATCAGAGCCTTCTTTCCTGCTCACACAGTAGAAGGCAGGATTGTTCTCTGCAGTGCCACTGGTGTGTGCAAAAAGCCATTAAAAGCCTAATACAGGAAGGACTTTGTCTGTTCCTCTGAGAGCAGGCTGCCCTTGCACAGCCTCAGTGTTTTTTCCTGGATAGTCAAATTGCTTCTCTCTCATTTTCATTGCAGCTAATGAAGATAATTATATCCCTTTGTAGGATATTAATTCTTCTGTCATCTGTATGTTTACACCCTGCAGATATGTTCATTTCTGCTTTGTGAACAGGGCCATCAATCATGGAAGCTCTCCTTAACCAACTCTTCTAATCTTCTCTGGTGTTCACCTCATCCAGTCTCCCTCCAGGTCCCCAGTAGCTTTGATAATGAGATGATAAGAATTACATGTGGTTTTGCCAGTTTGTTTTACAGCAGGCTCACAGAAAGAGGTCCTGCCACTTTCCTGCTCAACTGTATGCTATTTTCACATATGTATCCTCTGGTTATATTCGTGGTTGTATTTTCAACAAGGAAATGAAATCACACCTAGTGCAGAAAAGCCTAGAAATTTCCTCTGTAATGGAACCTCCTTAATATTACCATATTTTTATTGATGGATATGGCTGAACATCACTGTTCAAAAGAAAAGTTTAAGTGATTTTCTCTTAAGGGAAAATCTGGAATTGGGGTGAAGAATTCCGCAATTCAGCAATTCCTCCTTTGGACACTTTCTTCAGAGTATGGTGCAAAGGGAAGAGAAGGAGTAGTTCCATCTTGGAGAGGAAATACAAGACAAAAAAAGTCAAAAAGACATACTGGGGGACCATGTATGGACTTAGATTTCCAGTTTTTGCTTCAGGTTTCTGATAATCTAAACCAGAACTTGTCCATTCCTGTCCTGCAGAGCACAAGCCCTCCAAGTCTGGTAGGTTCTCTCTGCACTGTCAGCAGTTATTTGGAAATGAGGGCCCTTGGTGGTGAGTCCAAAGCTCCATCTCAGGCAGGCTCAGCTCACCAAACCTGACCCCAGCAGAAGCTTAAACCAGTAACTGCAGTACTGGAGGGTGGCAAACCCAGTGACCTCATCATTGATAACCATCTGATCTGTGCTCACAGGAATGCTTGCTCCCAAACCTGACTTTGATTTTCTCCTGCACACTCCCCAGCACTTTTCTGAGCAGAGTTTATAAATATTTTAGTTGAATTTACATTGCATTGTGTGTATGCACCTTCAGTTGGCAGGCATAGGTCAGGCTGTGAAGTGGCAGTCATTTAAAAACAGTTTTGCCTCACAAATGCCAAGTTTGTGTTTTTAAGAGCAGCATCTATTAAGTGTACTGGGCTAGAGAGGGGAAGAAATCTAAGTCAATTATGCCTAAGTAGATAAAATCCAGTATTTTCAGTAAAATGCACTCATTTTACAACACCTCTGTTGTCCTCCTTCCAAGGGAAGCTTGTCTGTATAACTGTTCTGACAGGACAAAGCCATGTGTCATCCCTTGGATTCCCAAGGAATTGCATCCCATGTATTTAAACCGTTCAGGTGTCTGATGTTCTTAACCACTTAGAAGCATTTGTTCGATATAGTAGGGCTAATTTTTAATTTATTTTTCTAAGCACATCTATCCGAAATGATGCTAGGCTTTTATATTCACAGCAGGGAACATTGTGAGGTTTAAATATCCCTTTAATCACTAAGGATGTAATAAAAACAAGAGGAGTTCTTTGAGCTGCAGAGTGTTACCCAGGGAAAAATCTACTCTGGAGCTTACAAATGTGAGCTGAAGAGACAAACTGGGCAATAAAATCCACAACTACGGACCAAACCCGCTAAAAGTTGGTCTGTGGCTGCCCATCAGGAGCTGAGACTCGAGGGGGGAAAAGGCCATTCAGCACCTCTAGAGCCATAAGAGCCCGGTCATAAACACTTCACAATCTGCTGGGGAGGGGGAGGGAGCCCTGGGCTCTGATCTGCCCGCCCAGCCCCTGCCTGCAACAAAGAATGAGCTTGAGAAATTTCACTATGGGAAGAATGAAGGGAAAAAAATCTGGAGAGATGAGGGAGTGCAAGGAGGAGTGGCAGCTGTGTTTGATTGTGTCAGTTCATGTACACTTATGGCAGCCTCGTCCCAGTGCTGATTTGAGGAATCCATGAAATCTGACAGGTGCTTTTTTTTCTGTTATCAGTGGTGGTGAAGGATTCTTACCTGAGTGTTGTTATTATGGACCCAAATATCATTTTTCTGTGAGGTGATGAACAAGCTGGGTGAGAAAAAGTACAGCTCAGAGTTTATCCAAGGGCTTGCTGCTTAAAATCCATATTTATTTTCAGCTCTTTGTTACTGACTTCAGGCCTTGCTGCAGATGATGTATGTCCCATCATAATGCTCTATATCAGTTTTCAAAAAGCATCTTGCAGGATGTGCTGCATGAATCTGTCTTGGTGTTGATTTTATTTTTGGGAGATCCTGTAGAGCTCAGCTCAGACTCTACAGGTCAGTTAGAAATCCATGTGTGCAGTTCCCTTGCTGCTGGGAGATGGATGTATCCTGTGGCTATATAATTCTTTATAGTTCTTTTTCAAAGAAATTATAAATAATACTATTAAAGGAAAATAAATAGGCAGTAATAAAAACTTATTAAAATGAAACGTGATTTATTGTAAGTGCTCTGAATCAAAATCTGCTGTGTATGGTTTAATTGTTCTCTTGTCATGATTTCTGGTAATGATAATTAACTTCCTCAGAAAGTTCTTTAGAGTCAATAGTGGTGTTGGAGGAACTGAGCTCTACACAGCTCTGTAGAGCTCACAGCAGTTTTTATTTTCAAATTCAAAACACTTGAAATCTTAACAAATTTAATTTGCTCTTTGAAGGTAGCCCCTCTGATAAGGGATTATACATGTTTATTGATTTCCTGGTTTGATTAGAACCTTACTGTGATGAACAGTTTATGGAAACTTCCTTATGACAGAAGAGATCTGTCTTTGCCAAACAAAGTAACTTGCGCGACTGAATTCTGGCTTTTTACCTGTTGGTTTCATGGCTTTACAAATGCCTGATCAGCAACAAAAGCAATCTCTTGCGGAAACCGAGGTACCATGTCAGTGTATCAGCAATCTCAAAAGTCCATGATTTAGATAAAACCTTCTGGGTCTGAGCTGCTGCTTTTTTTTTCTGGAAACATCAGCTTTTTATCAGAGATTGCTGCAGTATTGCCTGCTGGGCTTCTGCTCAGCAGAATCCGTTCTGCTCAGGGCTTTTGTCTGGCCTCAATTCATGGTTAGGTAAACTGCCAGCAGATTTTAAGATCTGCGTGATGCTTCTCTTTGCATATGAGTGTGTGCACATGTGTACAAACATAGAAGTATTTATAGATGGATGTTAAGCCGGGGTTATTTGCTGCCGTGTTTTCTCGGGCTGCTCCTTTCCGGCTGCCGGTGGGAGAGCAGGGGGTTCGGGCAGAGTCCCGGCTGTGGGGGAAGGATGCGGGGCTGGAAAGGCAGCGCTTTGCTGCTCCTTGCTGAGCTCTCCTCGCCGCTGCAGCTCCTTGCATTGCAGCAGGTTCTTTTTGTGGATTTGAGCGGGACAGAGCGCTGAGCTGTGTCTGGGAAACACAATGGGCCGACAGGAAAACACTGCACCCAACATCAGGGGTCTGTGAGAACTTGAAAGGGCTCTAGACAGACATATTTTGCATTTGACTCTGGACTGCAGCCTTTGAGGCCGAACTGGGGCTGCGGTGTTAAGTGGCCGCTAAGTATTTCCCTTCTTGTGCCGGTGCTGAGGGAGCGCTGGGAGCAGCGGGCCGGGCAGGGACGGATGTGAGGGGCGGACGCGGGGAGCGTCCTCTGCTGCTCTGCGGCCTCGTACCTCAATCCACAAACCTGCAAAAAGAAAAGTCTTGTGTTAAGCGTATCGGGTACAGCTTTTTGTCTACCTGAGCCGCTTTCCCGCGTTCCTTCTAGAGCAGATCCTGTCACAGCTGCCCTGTGGCCTGTGACCCGTCCCCACAGCTCACTGAGCCTCTGGGCTGGGACCCTGTGGTGAATTAGCGTGGAGATGTTACCAACAGGCCCTCTCCAAACAGCTGGTTTGGCTTGCCAAATGTCATTTTTGCCCTCTTGAGAGCACGGGGAAAAATTGGGGGTGATGCAATTTGGGGCTCAGTATGGGGTTTTCAGCCCTACAGAGATCTGCCTTTGGTGGGGTCCCTTGCATTGGTCCCAGGGTAGGAAGCTCTGCATGACACTTGTAATATGCCTGAAGACACCAGATAGCTTTTCTCAGGAAAAAAAATCAATCAAAACCATAAAAAGGAGGGGAAAAGTGCCATTTCCCTCCATCAGAAGAAGATGCTGTGTTATGTGAGCTGCTGTAAGGAGCTGGGTGGGAACTGTTTCTAGTGCTGCAGCATGATAGGAGATATGTACCACTTCTTCAGAGGCTCTCAAAACACTGCAGGCTTTTACTGTTCCTGTAGCCGCCCACAGAGACTTGCTCAGAAAGCTGCCCAAGTTCAGGCTGTGCCTGTGCTGCCAGAGCTCAGCAGCTCTGCCCTGGCCAACCCTGCACTTGTATTTCCTATTTTCTGGGTAAGGTGTCAGGCACTAACAAGGACAAGCAGTCACATGCTGGCACAGCTGTAGGAGCAAGAGTTTCATCAAGCTTTTTCTCTGGAAAAACTCAGCTTTTCCCCATGGCCCTGTGTGCCATAATAAATCAGCTGCATTTGCTTCACATTGAGCTGAGCCTGGACTGAAGGAGTTGAATCCAGTTTGTGGATTCTGGAGAGTCTGGGGCCACTTCATGTTTTAATGAAGTATGAAAGTAAGTAGGTATCAGTGTAGAGCTATCTCTTTTATTTTGGGCTCTGTTCATGACATTTTCACTTTCCAGTACTCATTCCATGCAGATGGCAGAGGATCCTTCACAGAATTGCCAAGGTGCTCTGGGACTGTGGCCTCTGTGTGCCAGGTGGGAATCAGCTAAATGAGTCCCATTTAAATGGCAGGAAGGCTTTCCTCACGGTTCAGAGGGGGGGTTCTCTTAGATGCAGTTTGTACTGCTCCATGTTGTCCTTTCCTGCTTGTGCAGATCCAGGCAGACAAGGCAGCCTTGCTTTAGCCCAGTGTATTAAAGCTGATGTGGTAACATTTCCTCAGAGAGGGAAACCTGGGGGTTGGGTACTGGCTACTGCACCCAGGAGCAATGATCCAAGGCCGGTTCTTTTGAAAGATGACTTTTACATTTCAGCTGTCTCCCAGGCAGTAACTGTGTGCCCCACACTGGGGCTTGCTCTCCGGGCAGAATGCTTCCCTGGGAACTGCCTGGGCAGAGGTGGCAGTGCCACTCCAAGCCCATTTGCCAAAGCCTGACTCCTGATCTGTCCTGCAGCAGTCTGGGAGCCCCAGGCAGCAGCCAGCGATGGCAAGATTTCACTGTGTGGGAGAGCTGAGAGGCTTGTGTACAAACCAGCTCCCTGCGGGGTCCTGCTGAGCAGTAAGGGTTAAACCTTCACTTAAGGTGGGAGAAATGCCAGAAAACATTTGCCTTACTACAAAACCCAGAGGGGAATGTTTCTTTCTAATCAGCTTCTCAAAGAGATGCAAAGCAAAAGCTCTCGGCCTCTGCTTTTGTCATCACACATCCCCTCCCTCCTGCCCTACCTCATCCCTTCAGCATAGAGCAGAGCCTGCTGTTAGAGCTGGGCTCAGCAGGATTTATCCGTGCTGCTGTAAATGGGCTCAGAGCAGAGCCGTGTATGTCACTGACTTACACGTGTCAGATCCACTCTCTCTCCCATCCCTCCCACACCCTCAGTCTCCAATTTGCCAGTGAATTGTTAGACACCAGCACATTCACCTCTGACTTCCCATCAAACTGCCTGAGGGCTCTCCATGGATGGACAGATGAGGGTAATGTGCTAAATTCCCCCTTTGCTAGGGATGAATTTCATGGGGATTGCTCCTATTAGCCGCTTTACAGCAATAGTAACAAATTCACTTTTTTTTCGCTTTTGAAACATTTCCAGTGCGACTAGAATGGCTGAGAGAAAGCTGGTCGTTAACTAGTCATGGGTAATTAATGGCTCCACCTTCCCCATCAATCAGGTGGGAGAAGCCAAAAGGATTTGAGTACTTATAGCAAATGTGCATTCCCCAGACATGCTGATACACAGTGTGCAAATGAAGTGGCAGCAGGAGACCATCTCATAGCCTTTGTGGAAGCAGCAGTAAGTCATGATACACATCCCACGCTCCTGTCAGGTGAAGTCTGAAATTCCCAGAGCTGCTGCTGCTGTTGTGCGGTTCCTGACTGTGTGGGATGTTGATTCATCTCGCTGCTAGCTTGAATCTGACCCAATTTTTGTTCTATTTTTCCTTTTCAGATTCTGATTCTGGTTGTCTTTTTCCGCTTTCTACAATTAAAATACTAGCATTAGAGAAGCAGGACATGGAGGGGGAGCAGATGCAATGCTGCCTTTCCTTCTGTAGCAGAGCAAAAAAGCATTTCTGCATCCTATTTGGTTTGTGTCTGGTAGTGGCTGTGCAAGCACAAGCAGAGATCTGACCTTGATACCATTTCAGCTGACCTTTTCCCTTCTGATTTATTTCTCCACATATTTAATAAATAATTTCCATGTGAGCTACAAGCTGGCATTTCTCCACCACATGGTATTTCTCTCCTCAGTGATGCTGAGACTCCACAGCTCTGGATGTCTCCAAGTTACCTGAGGGAGAAAAGCCCGTGGTCCTCTGTTACCCAGTGGTTTAAAAGGGATGCCAGCAAGGCTGGATGTGGTTCTTCAGAGGTCCCAGGAGCCAGTGGACCATCTCCTGCTATAAAATCCTCCTCAGGACTTCCCAAATTTTCCAACCCTTTTCTTTTAAATATTCTTCCTTGCCACACTAAGCATTGGCTTTTCTCTCCCTGGCTAGCAGTGGGATGCCTAAAATTCAATATAGCACTGGAAGAGAGTCAGTTCCTGCTCTGATTAAGCTCCTTTGTCCTCTTTGCATGTCCTTGCATTGCCTACTCCAAAAGGCAGTAAAAACAGAACTGAAGGGATGTTGTTTGGGTGTAGAAACTCACTAAATAAATTCAAAATTTGTTTTGTGTGTCAGACTGAAGATCAGATGTCCCAGTAACATCACTGACAAAATAGAAGAAAACGTTCTTTTTATTTGGAATAAATCTAGGCAGTGAAAGAGAAGCAGCCTTATAGCAAGTTCTTTGTAATGAACGGAGCTCCTAAATTTGCTGTTCAGGGTGATATCCTGCTTTTGACCTCCACTGTCTGACCGTCTTGGTCCTGTAAATGTTAGTACAGCCATTTCTGTGTGTGAATGCACAGAAGCCCCTTCCTCAGGAGGTGAGTGGCTGTGTTGTGCCCTGGAGCTTCAGCCTTGATTGCTGTCTCTTAGCACTTGTAAGCACTTATAAGCACAAAAGCTAATGGTCACACTTGCAGAATAAACTAATTAAGGGAAAATGCTCAAGCCCTTCGATTTCTGCTCAGCCTTCCCTGGCTAAGAGCAGTGCCTTGAGCAAGGCATAACCTCAGTGCCTGATCCTCCGGGAAAGAAGTGCAGTTAAAGGCTAGGAATGCAGAAATTGGGCAGATAAGTGATGTTACACCATCAAATATGTTTATGTTGTTGGAGAAGGCATCTGTGGGTGAAGGGATGAGTTGCTGCAGCATTCCAGTTGTGAGAGCAAACTTTCCACAGACTGTTAATCACCCGCTTGGGAAGGAACGAGCTCGATGCCATCCTGATTCTGATACCAGAAATCCAGAGTTGAACGATTCTGTGTGCTGAAGACGAGAATTATCACAAACCCATGGAACAGCCAAAGAGAAATTATCCCTGCTTGCTGTTTAAGGGACTTGTTTTTATTTTGTAGCTAAGTCCTCAACTGATGTTTTCAGTCTTGTCTCTATTTGTTTAAAAGTGCGTTAGCAGTAAATCAAGGTGCATTTCCCCTGTAGGGTTTCCTGTATGTCAAAGCCATGTTAATTCTCTTTGATTTTCTTCCCCTAGCCCCAGCCATTGCTGCAGATCCTTCCTTTCTTTGTCCCTTTGGACATCAAAGGCTCGCGAGGGGACAGCCCTGGCGGGAAGCTCCTCCCTGCTCATTAGCCTCCATAAAACAGGAACTCACCTTGGCTAGCTGTGCTTGGAGTCCCATCCTCATCCCGCTCACTCTTGACACTGGAAGGAAGGGCTTGTGCTTGCTTCAGGAAATCAGACCTGCTTTTGAACTGGACTATTTTGGCTCCTCTTGTAAGAACTCTGGTGGCTTTCTTGGCCCTGCAAGCTCCTCGACGTCACAGTACATGGAAAAATGCAAGCTTTACCAGGTAAGTGAAGGACTCCTTCCCTTTTCTCACTGCACAGAAAGATCCTAGATTCATGCCAGAAAGGGAGCAAGTGCTCCTAAGGGCTTACCAGCGCTTAGAGAAGAGTGCATGGGGCTGGAGAGGATTTAAAAACTGGAATTTTTTCAAGGGAGTAGATGAAAAGTTGTGCATTTGAGTGTTTTTTGAGAGCCTTAGAAGATCTTTTGTAGGATAGCAAAGGTTTGTTCACAATTGTGCCCCAAACTCCCTTACCCACATCACCTTGCATAGTGTGACCCTTCAGCTAGGGGCTGGAGATGTCGTTTGTGGATTGTCTGCAAAGCACTGAGTTCTTCAGGTTGAAGGCCAGAGAAGGTTTGGAAATACTTGGCATATTTTTAATAACAGTTCTGATACAAACTCTCTGGTTTTGAGTCTTTTTTCCTATTTCCTTTGAAAGCATGAACCCCAGTCAGTCATAGCCAACTCCTTCCAGGTTCCCGCCCAGCACAGGATTTGGGTGATTTCCTTAGGGTTTCATTTATGCTTTCCTTCAATCCATCTCATAGCATGCTGGTAATCTCTCCTGTGTGGAGCATGACTGGATTGGGCACAATGACAGAGATGCTTGGGACACCAAGGGCCAGCCCAGAGGTGCTGTATTTATCAGTGCAACTGAACCCTAAATTTACTCTACATCAGAAAAAAAACAAAACAACAAAACCAAACCTGGCCCAGTTTATAGGCACATCAGAGGTGACTGGGCAGTCTCAGCTTCCTTTCTCTTCCTCTGCAAGATGTTGTCTCATTCATGAGCAAAATCTGTGTGCAGTGGTTCAGATGATTTCTACCTTTGCTGCTATTTTGGGTTTTTTCAGTCCCTGCTATGTTGATCTGATTCATACTGCTTTCTGCCACTTGAATTTTAACTTGAAAAACAAAAGAGCAGCAATGAAAAAAAATGCAGACTGTATTATGGTATTGTCATGTTAAAGATTCCAAATATTGCAGTATTCACCTTATTTTCTTACTGGGTTGCTTCTGGTGTATGACCCCCTACAGCAGAAATGTTCCAGGTGATGACTGGATGCATCTGAGAGATTAAGCCATTGCATTTGTAGAAACATCATACTTTTGTTATTGCTAAAAAGCTTTCTGGATCTGAGAAATGAGGCTCCCTCCAGAGGGTTGGGGTGTTTCTACTGACGTTGAGAAGATCAGAGAACATGGCAGGGTTTTTTGTTTGTTTGCAAGATGAATTTATCAGAAAGCTTTGTATGTTGATGTGCATTCCTCCCTGGTGGATACTGGGTAGCTGTAAGTGTTGGGCTTCACTTGGAAGATAACAGCAACAAATGTAATAAGAACTGATTTTAGTCAAGGTAAGCATAGATTTTTCTCTTACTGGAGTTTTCCCAGTGTTGCAAATCCTATCCTACACATTTTGGAAAGGCCATAACAAATTTTCTGACATTTTAATGTTGTCTCAGTAATGGAAAGAAGGAACTGCTAACTGAGGAACTGCTTTAGGTGAGGCAATTATACTCCAGCATCTTCTATCCAGAGATCTTCCTCCTAAAACTACTGTCTCACATTTCTCCTTCTTTCCTTTCTGTCCCCAAGATGACAATAAGATTATGTATGCCTCATTCTAGATACAGAAACTGTAGCACAAGCTACTCCTATTGGTGTAAGGATCTTCAAATCAAACACAGAATAGATTGAAGATCTCCTAATTTTCAGTGCCTTTACCATAGCAGTTTCCTTCCTGCCTTTCAGCCTCATCTGGACATAAAGAACATGTTTTTGAACAGGTCATGTATGGTGTTACCAACACAGTGATAATGGGAATGTTTTTTTAAAAGCAAAACTAGAACTGCTGGAAAAGGTTTAAATCTCTTTTGGATAATAACAGTTTTAAAATCAAGTTGAACAGAAGAGGAAGCCATAGAAGTACAGCTCACACAAGTTCCATTCAGTGCTTGGACACTCTGCCCAAACCTCTCCGTGCCAGAATTCCAACACTCAGACATCTTTGTGAGAGGGTGAGTGCATGAGCCTTGCCATGTTACACAGGCACAAACTAGGAGGGAAACAAAGATCCACACAAGATTTGCAAACAAAGTCCAAAGTGGGTCCTGCAAATAAATCCATCACCACAGTGTCCCACTGAACTGACGGCAGCTGAGTGGATCTGTTCACCAGCTCACTCCACTGCTGGGCTCCAGGTCCTCATGCAGACTGTTCATGTCCTGCTTTTCAGCCTCAGCCTGTGCACAGTGAAAGGCATTAACTACATTTTAAAACCTTAGCTGCAACATTTATTGTCCCTGTCTCCTGCAGCATTTTGCTCCTACAGGTGCGTTGTGGACTCGTTTTGGTAAAAAACAGATTATAACATCTGCCTTTGATTTTTAATTCAGTGTTGAACTCCTTTCACTTCAGTTCCTCTCGACTTCATTGGAAATCTCCCCTCACTGAAGACTCCTGAGATCTGCCTTGTAGTCTCTTTTAATAGCATTGAAATTTGCTTAAAGAAATGTTAATTCGAAAACTCATTTGGGGAAGAAGTGAGCATCTGTCTAGCTAATCAAAACCTGTTTGCATTTATTTGTGACTGGATGGCTCCTGTGGGAAATCAGCCCAATTTTATTGTAACTCCTTTTGATACATGTGCTGCACTGAGCTACCAAATGCATGTCTCATGGCAGCTTTCATGTCTTTGCAAGAGGATATGGGGGAAGCTTTAGTAAGAAGATGTTAACAGGCTAATCTTGGTGAGCAAACTAGGTGTCACTTCTTGGCCAGTTCATTAATGTTGGATCAAAGCAGAAAACAGGGTAGAGGATTTTTTTTTAAATGCCTAAAGACCTCTACAAACAGACAAAATAACATTTTAATGTTTTCTACTTCTTAATCCTGAGGGCTTAGATTTGTATTGGGTTGTTTTGGTGGGAAGATGTCCCTTTGTGAAAAAAGCTAATTTCTCTGAAAATAGTTGTCTACTTTTTGTGAATGCTCTTTTGAAGGCATGGCTCAGGAAAGCTCTAACAAGGTGAAAATTCCCTTTTTTTCTGCTGTGCTCTGAATAAGATCTGATCAGGCTGAGAGGCAGAAAAATCTACCTTTTAAACAAACAGCTGTGCCTGGCTGCTAATGCACCACCCAGAGGGGTCCTGCTGGCCCTGACCTGCTGCTGTGGGTGCCCTGCTGGGCAGGCTCCTCATCCCTCCTCAGGGCAGTGTTCCTAAAGCCCTGCTGGCTCTGAACTCAGCCCACCAGAACTTACTGGCTCACATTCTGACCTAAAATGGAACTGGGCTTTTCAGTACAGCAGCAGTAATCTTGCATTGCAATGTTGCTGAGAGCACCTACTGGAGGTTTTAAGGAGGTTTTTAATCCAAACAGCTGTACAGAGGTGGATGGCACCATCAACAACACAGGCAGTTCCTCCAGAATGGTTTCCCTTTCCTCTTCCCCAGACCCACAGCTGATCCTGTGCCTCCAAGAGGAAGAGCAGGCAGATTGCAGCACTGCCATGGTGTGTTACCGAAGAGACAGCTTCCACCCCTCTCACAGGCTCCTCAGTGGTCCCCATCTCCACTTCCAGTTCAGACCAGCCATTCTCTTTTCAGAATATAGTCCATCCATAGTCTATCTCTGACACCTCCTTTTCTTGCCTTCCCTTATATTTAGGACTCTTGTCTGTCTCATCTTTGTCTTCTGGTGGGATTTTTCACCTCTGCTACCACCTACTTGTCATTTTCCCCAATTAGCCATTGGTGCTGTTAAAATCTTTCCAGTCCTTTCAGCTTTCATTGTATTCTCTTGATGAAGTGTTTCGTGTAACCCTGATCATACCAGAACAGTGGATTGTGGCTACCTGCCAGTGTGGGTTTTGTAACAATGGAATTTGAGCTGGTACAACACACAGATCCTTACAAAAAGACCTACCAGCTAGAACCTACCAAGCCTGTTGGAAGAGGCTCCCTACCTCTGAGCCTACTAAGTAACAAAAATCCTTTGCAGAATAGTAGCAGTTTTTAAGAGGTTTGTTGTGGCACAGGCTGCCCTGACCCCCAGGGTCAGTTCCCCTCCTCTCTGCAGTCACCCTCTCATTTCTCCTTCCAGACGTGAAAGCGCCGTGTGAGGCCCTTCCTTCCCCCAGCCTGGAGCCCTTCCCACAGAGCTCCATCGTGGTCACCCTCGAGGACATGGGGCTCTGGATGAAGTTTCACCAGATAGGAACTGAGATGATCATCACCAAATCTGGCAGGTAATGGGCACGGGACAGCTGCCCACACACACCACACCCCTCCGAGCTGTTGTCAAAGTCTCCAGGTGCTCATTTTTCAAATGGTGGCCCTTAAATTGGTTTTGTAGCCAGTTATGCTGATCTTCCTGATCCTGGCAGAAGAGTTGCACTCTCAGGGTGTCATAGAAGTCCAAACTGTGAAGTGCAAAAGGTCACTTGTGGGGCTGATGTGCTGAGAAAACTCCTGTATCCCTTATCTCACCACTTAACACTGGTGTTCTTCCTGTCACTTTGAGGTTGCTCTGGGAAGTGTCCTGGGCTCCCTTTGCCTGGGTCACAGGCAGCAGCAGTTGAGCAGTAAATGCTTGGGTTTGAGTCTGTGTTTGCAGGCAAGAATCCTGTGTCCCAGACTTGTAACAATCTGTGTGTGCAGACTCCACTGAAGTATAAATGAGTCATGTATTGTGGAGCTTGCAGTGAAAGAAGATGGAATTGTGAAGCTGTAAAGTATTGTGTCAACGCTGCTGTGAGCTGGAATAATCCCTTTGGGTAGGGAGGTAGCTGTCAAAGCTTTTTTGCAGAGTCAGAAGTTAAAAGTAGTGGCAGGGAGTATGGGAACAGAAAGCTGGGTGTGCTCTTAGACGAGAGCACGTTTTCTACCCACGCTCAGATTTAATCCGTCCTCCAGGGCTGTGAGAGCTGCAGCAGGCCAGGAGCTACGTACAACCTCCAAATAGTTCCTTTCAAGTTTCCCACTGTTGTGTTAGAGGAATTGGAAGAACAAAAGCAGTAGCAGTGTCAGGCCCTCAGTGACTGGTGCCCTGTTAGTGTCTATCCCAGCTAAACCCACAGGACAGGACAGTCCATCAATCAGATGGACAAATGGTCAGTGCCTGGCTGGGGAAATGCTGTTCACAAGGCTTGCACAGTAGTGAGTAAATGTGACATGCTGCCTGATCATTAACAGCCACTTTACAGAGAAACCTTTATACTCCCATTTTTCATTTCTCCTTCAGACGAATGTTTCCTCAATGCAAAATCAAAGTCTCTGGCTTAATCCCATATGCCAAGTACCTCATGCTGGTAGATTTTGTGCCAATGGATAACTTCAGGTACAAGGTAAGTACTTTAAATAACAGAATTTATGCTGTCCTTTCATCTTTGTTTGAAATAGATTAATCTTTATGCTTCACTTGTCACACTGATAAATAAATTCTCTTTGGACAAAGTTCAGAAGTAATTGATGGATTTTATGCCTCTCTGGAGTTATTTGTCAGTTTTGCTTGGGGAGCAGCTGGAAAGGTAACTGATTTTCATTGTAAGCAGTGCAGTTTTAATCATGATTAATGTCAGACTTTTCTGGCAGCCATTGGGAGAAAGGGAGGAAAAATGAGGCCAAAACTTGGACCTGATTTGGTAACATGATCGTGGCTCATAAGAGAGAATCTGCTACTTGTGTTTCAGAGGACTGCCCTGAATTGACAGTGAAGCAAACTTGCTGGGGTTTTTCTCTACTGAAAGCATTTTTTTTAACCTCCAGATTTGTGTCATTCCCTTCACAGTGGAATAAAGATCAGTGGGAAGTTGCTGGAAAAGCAGAGCCCCAGCTCCCTTGTCGCACCTATGTCCACCCAGATTCCCCAGCTCCTGGCAGCCACTGGATGAAAGAACCTGTCTCCTTCCAAAAACTGAAGCTCACTAACAACACTCTGGATCAACATGGGCATGTAGGTTGTGCTGTGCTCTCTTGGAATTCATTGCAGACAAACTTTGTGGGAATAAGCAGGATTTGTGAGAAATTAGATGATGTAAAAATTAAAACATATCCACGTGCCCTTTCTTCTCCCTCAGCCCAGCCCTTGTGCCCTCTTAGCTCCCTGCTAGGGAAGGTGTGGGTCTGTGCTGTCACTGCAGGGGCTTGATGGAGATACCAATCCCAGCAGGGCTCCCTGCTTAGAACTGTGTGTCCTGAGAGTCTCCATAGGTGATCTGCAGTGTGCTGGCAGTGGTGGCACATGGAAACCTTGTCCTTTGTCTGTCCCAGATCATCCTGCACTCCATGCACCGTTACAAGCCGCGCTTCCACATCGTGCAGGCAGACGACCTCTTCAGTGTCCGCTGGAGCATCTTCCAGGTGTTCAGCTTCCCTGAGACTGTCTTCACCTCTGTCACTGCCTACCAGAACGAGCAGGTACGGTGTGCAGGCTCTGCTTCTGGGCATGCTGTGAGATGCTGTCTGTAAAATTCCTGTAAAGGGGGGTGTCTCCTTCCTGTCTGCTCATCCTGGGCACCTGTGGGGGACAGTGGGAAGAAACAGGCACATTGTGGTTCCTGTGGAGAACGTCTCCTCTGTGATGAGATGAGTCATGCACCATGGTGGTATTGAGTGCACTGTCAGTGACAGAGAACTCCAAATGCAGTAAAAAGTATGGCTGCAGGTCCAGATACAGATCCTCACCCTCTGTATTTCTCTAGTCAGATGAATCCCACCCAAATCCCTGCTGACCCTGGCAAGGTCACTTCTCTCTCTGAGTCAGTTCCTGATCAGTGATGGGGGCTGCGGGGAGACCTGAGAGACTGTGGCAAGGCCGTGTCCAAAACCCTCACACAGTTTATCTGTTGTGATAAATACTGAGGTGAAGGTCTTGGAATAGTGAAGAACCCAACCAGTCACTGTGATGCTGAGTCTTGTTCATTTCATTTAAAGATTACAAAGCTCAAGATTGACAACAATCCATTTGCTAAAGGTTTCCGTGAACATGGGAAGAACACTCGAAGGTAAACTGGTTTTTCATTTCAATTCGTTTATAGCTGGAGTTCACTTGTGAATTTTACTCAAGGTCTTTGAGCAAAACTCTCCCAGCCAGCTCTGCTGAGCCTGCTGCATTGTGCACACTGCATTTCCCTGTATCTGGGAGTGATGTCCCTCTGTGCAGCCTCTTCTCAAGAGGCTTGGGGAGTGGGAGGTGACAATTCCTACAGAAACGTGGGAGGTGTGACAAATTTGAGACCTGCACTCCCTTGCACATTGGAGCTAGACTGGAGTCTGACATGTGAATAGCAGTGATAACAGGAGCCCACAGCAGACCATTTGGTCTCTTGGAGATCAGCTTGATTCTGACATTTGGAGGCTCCCTTGTCTCCTTTTCCTGTGGGTGGGAAAGTATCTCTTCCAGTGGGAGATTTTGTCTGCAGGAGGGAAGATGGATACCAGTACCAGTGAGATCTTCTCCTTGGTCTGAGGGCAGCCAGTAGATGAGGTGAAAAAAGAGCTTGAATTGCAACCCCAGACTGGCAATAGAGAAGGAAAAAATGGAGGTTTTTTCCAAGCAGAAAATATTACAAAAATATCTGAGATTTTGTTTTGTGTTATTTTATGCCTGAAAAAAAGTCTCCTAAAAAAAAAATCCTGATGAAAAAAAGGCCAAAACTGACTCTTTTTTACTTAAACTTTAAAAGTGTTATGGATTTTCTTTCTCTTCCTAATAGCATCCCTGCCTATAGATCTAGGCAAAAAGCTTACATCAAAGCTACTCCCACATCTTTTTTCTTTCCAGGGAAGGACGAGCCAAATGCCAGAAGCCCAGTCCAGCCAAGAGCCAGAAGAGGAAGCTGCCTGAGGAAAAAGAGCCTGCTGCTGAGGAACGTGGTAATATTGATCACAACAAACTCAGAGAATGATATTCAGAAAGTTTTTTAAGCTAAATCATTCCTTGCTCCAGCTCATGATGCTGCTTGCAGTAGCACAGCTGAGGAGAGAGGACTGGGCAGGACTGACCACCACAATATCTGGGGAGAAAAGAGCTGGAAGGGGCTATTCCCTTAAGACAGAAGGACTGCAGGAGGTGGTAGTGTGTTTCTTCCACCATCCTGTGATTACTGCAACTGCCAATTGTGAGCTTTGCCTCCCTCTTCCCCTTTCTCATTCTTTTCCGTTCTTTCTCTTCCCTGCTTTGAGTCAGATTTTGAGAAGGATGAGAATGTAGATGTGAAGGAAGAGAGTAACCCTGTGGTGGTGAGCAGTGGCTATCCCTTCTGGGGCTCGGAGCAGAACAGCAGCCAGGCCTTCCCTGCAGCCTCACCAGTGCCTGCTGAGCAGAGGGAGGGTCTGGCCAGAGAGCAGCAAGTGCCAACACCATCCTACCAAACGTATCGGTGAGTCCTGCCTTCTGGTCCAAAGCCACACTCTAACTGGTGGGATTCCTCTTCTTCTGCTGGGTATTTCCTGAGCCAGATGGGAGTAGGGGGAAGATGCCTTTCTGTTGGACAGCACATGTGGATGAGAGATGGTAGATTAGTATGGACATAGGTCCAAGGATAGCCTTTCTCTTCTAGTTCAAACGCAGTGGTTCTGGGCAAGCTTGTGTCTTTGTAATGTTATTTCCCCTGTCCCAAAATGCTCTCCCAGCCAGCTCTGTATACTGCAGAGCTTGCCTGTCCTTTGGAGGAAGTGTAGGAGGAGTGACAAGACTCCAGTGATTTCTCCTTCCTCATTGCAAAATTGGGTGTGAGTGAGCCCAGACTAGAACTTAGCCAAAACTAAGGTGGTCTGGACTCACCTTCTCTGGCATTTCATTTTTCTGTGAGTATGACAGTGAGGCCTGTAGGCTAAAATCCACAGTAACAGTAAGCTGAAGCAGTAGGCAAGGGGAAGAGCTTGCCCTGCCTTTCCCCAGGGGATCTTTGTGGATTTTCCATGGTTTTCCACCCTGGTAGGTCTGACTCGCTCTTCTCTCTGCCCTTGGGCCCAGGTTCCACGAAGCTGGGGACAGCCAGCAGCTTCCCAGCCGCGATGCCGCCACCTTGAACGATTTCCGGGCGAGGTGCCACGCCTTGGATCTCGCCATGGTGCCCGAGCACGACTCCAAACAGCTCCCAGAGGGCTTCACCAACCTGCCCCCACTGCCCCCACCTCTGCCTCCTCCCCAGGACTACACAGGAGTGGTGAACATGGCTCTGGACTCTGTGGGGAAAGCCGGGGCCCGGGCGCCCATGTACAGTCCCTATGGCACGGAGCAGGGCCTGGGGCAGTGGGTGGTGCCTTCCCACAGCCAGTACAGGGCAATGAGCTACTCGGCCTTCTCCACGGAGTACAACACACAAGGAACTCCAGGACATGCCCATGGCACCATGGCAGAGTGGAGCCAGTACCCTCTGTTCCCCTACGCCTGCTGGTGAATGGGGAGGACCCTTCCCGGTGAAAAAAAACTGAAAGAAAATTGTAAATGAGATTGAATTTGCTCTGGGGTGTTGGACTTGTGAAGCTTTGCCTACACTAGGCAGAGGTATTGCTGCAAGCAGTAGCATGGGACACCTTCACTTCCCTGTCTCCTTGCACAACAGCCCTCACCATATTTCACAAGCAGTGGTTAAACTGGTGGCTGCCCCAGCCATGTCATTGTGGGTCAGGCTCAATGTGTTCTGCAGCGGTTCTTTTCCCCAGCAGGAGAAGGGAACCACAGGTCTGCAAGAACAGTATTCAAAGAGCTGCTGAACTCACAGTCACAGTGTTGGCACCTCGCATTTGGCAGTTTCCAACATCCCTTCCTCCTGGGACTTGGTGCAAGGAGATAGGGGCTGAGGACTTCCAGTAAGCCATCCACGTGGCCAAAAAGCTGTAGAAAATATTGCAAAGACAAAGCAAGCAATCCTGGTGAACTTTAAGCAGCTTCCTCAGTTAGTATAGTCAAAGTAAAGCTAGAGTCTTGCCTTTCTTCCAGCAGCAGATGAGAGTAAAATGCACAGCAAGGTGTGTCTGGAGCACAGCAGTGGGTCGTGCAGGCAGGGGAGAGTTTGTTCCATGCAGGAGAAGTAGCAGCAAGGCTGTGTGTGGTGATTCTTGTCCCCGTGCCCATCCCTCCTCTGTCAGCCCTAGACTCGAGGTCAGTGAAACGCTCTTCACTCTGTGGAGGTGGAGGGAGGTTGTTCATGGAATGTGGGGGGCTCCTCTGGGGCTTTCCAAGGTTGTCAGAAGCAGGGCCATGAACAGCAGTGCTCCTGTGTCACTCCAGCCTCTTCCTTTAGAGGGAAAGGAAATTTTCCACTGTGAACTTACTCCTTCTCCTGCTCCCTGCCCCCCCTGGAGAATATCATTTATAGTTGTGGTTCCTGCAGTGCTCTGTGAGTGTGTGAAGTCATCTCGCTGCTGTTTGGGAGTCTGTAGGGACCTGTCCATGTTCACTTAGCAGAGTGGTTCCACCTCCCTCCTCTCTGGTCCCATCCTGGGCAGGAGCAGCCTGGGCACTGCCATGCAAGCAGGGATTCTTTTCCTGTTAGAAGGGGAAGGCGTCTGTGTTTGTCCAAGTGCAGATGGCCCTGACATTGGGGACTTGATGAGACAGAGTTATTGCTTCTCAGTGAGGACAGACATGTTCCTAGGTGTTATTTAGGGAATGTTTTCATGTCACACTAATAGCTGCTGTGTGGCCTCTGCAGCCATCACTGGGCACTGGGGTGTGTCATTTAGCCTGTGTGCCAGATGGTTTTCTGTGTTCTCGCACACACATGTGAGAGTGTGTATGTGTGTGAGCAGCAAGAGGTTGTCTCTGAGCAGACCTGGGCAGGTTTGTGCCCAATGCCTCAGGACTCCTGTGCAGGGACACTGGGAAAGGCTTGCACCAGGTTTTTGGGGCACCAGCTCCTGACTGTGCATCTGCATAGTGTAGGGATGTTGAGCCATGTTGTTATTGTTAAAATTACTGTGAAAAGTAGCCCTGTAAATTCGTGGAGTCAGCTACAATGACTGTTTCCTTATTTAAATTGTATATTGCGAACTGCTTTTGTACCACAATTATAATATGTACAGAGCATCTGAGTACTTCCCCTGGGCTTCCCAGGATGTGAGGATGTGCAGCATTGAAATAAAGGTCAGACTTTGCCACAGTACATGTACACAATGCCCTGTGAGCCTCCCCTCTGACGGCACCCTGGGCAGTGGTGATTTGTACCTGCTGTGCATGACACACATGTGGATGTGAGCAACTCACTTAAAAAGAAATCTGGCTGGGGAAACAAAATGTGGAGCAGGTTTTGTTTTTTTTAATGCCAAAATATCATGATTTCCTGCTGTCCAAATGCCAGCTATGTAAAGGCAGGTCAGCTGTAAAAGGCTGTGTCTGGCCATTAGTAGTTGATTTTGCCACCACTGTCCTTCGCTTCTTGGAAATGAGATGAGCAGGATGGCTGGGGAGCTGAGAGAGTGCCTTGAGCACCATGTGCAGGGACCCGAGGGGGGTACTTTGTGCACAAGGCAGGATCTCTGCCAGCAGCATGCCCACAAGAGAGAGAATGCATCCCCCACAGGCTACCTGCTTGGATCTGTTTCTTTATCTTTGTAGCTGGGATGTGTTTCCCTGTCACAGAGCGCTAATGAGGATGAAAAGCTGCAGTGAGCACGAGTATCTGAGGCCAGCTGGGCAGCACTGGGGAATTCCTGTGAAAATAGGAGTGCAATGCTGTTCCTTTCCAACCTTTGCAGTAGCAGTGCAGGTGCTGCTGCCCCCTGGGCCTGTCGGTGGAGCTGGTTTGGCAGACGGCTCTGCACTGGGGTAAAGACTCAGCTTTGTGCCTAGGACGAGCCATCAATTACTCATCAGCCTTCTGTTGCAACAGGACTGCTTGCCCTTCCCCAGTGAATCATCCAGCTTGCTGGAGAAGTACCTATCCTTTCCCTCTGATTAGAGGCTGCGCTCGGCTCGGCTCGTTTGGGAAGCCTTTGGAGATTTTGCCCGTAGGTGTGCTCTGGACTCTGCTCCCGCCCCCTCCCTTTGCAGTTCCCACTGGCTTGTTTTCTTCAGCTGTGGCATTTAAAGTCTGTGTGAGCTCGACTGCAATGCTGGTTTTGCACGCATGTGAGATAATGTAATGCCTCTGACAGCTTCAATAAAAGGAAATGAGACATGTGGAAGTCAGGCCATTAAGACTAATAAAATAAACTCAAAAGTGTAGGTTTTGTGCATCTTTCTCAAGCACAACGTGCTCTGCTTTAGTCATGTTACCTGGGGCCAGTTTGTACATGCGTGACACGCTGTTGATCTCCGCAGTCATTGTTCTCCAGTGTGTTCACTGAGCCTCAGGTTATCTGCTCACACTGCTAGATGTGACTCAGGCTCTTGCACCAATTCTTTGCAGAAAATTGTTTATTTTCTCTGTGTTTTCTGCTCCTCTCCTGCAGAGAAGTTACATAAGGAGGAGGGCAAATGGACTATAAATGGGATCTAGGTAAATTTCCTATGAGAAATCAAGATCTTGATTTATTTTAGTTTCTCCTACTGGTTTTTGCAGCCTTAAGCTGATACTGCTTCAATGCAGACGGGAATGGCAGAAGAATGCTTTCTTGCCGGTGCTGCAGTTCTCCCCCAGGCAGCTGCAGGCTGGGGAGCGGCAGCAGTTTCCCTGCAGGGCAGCGAAGTTCCCAGCTCTGCCCACAGCCCTGGGGCCACACGGCCAGCTCCCCTGGCCTGGCCCAGGGTGCGGCCTCTGCTCTTGGACCTGCGCTGGCTCTGCAGAAGCAACTTCAGCTGGTTTCACTAAGAGCTTTTCTCATTTCCAGGTGCTGCAGGGACAAGGATGTGACGGGCTGGTGCAAACCAAGCCCTGGGACGGTGCCACTGGCCGAGCTCCGCGGCCGCGCTGCTCCGGCGCCCTCAGCGGGGCCGAGCCCTCACGCGTGTGGCCCGAGGAGGCTCCGAGCGGGCCGAGGAGGCTCCGTGCCTGCAGAGAGGCCTGAGGAGATCTTGGGGAGCAGCATTTCCATGCCCAGTTCACTTGAAACACCTGGTGCTGGACAGCCAGGCTGAGCAGGACTCCTGGCTTGCTTTGGGCTGACCCCGCTGCCCGGGGTGGGGTGTCCGGTCAGCCTAAGTACCGGCTCACTTTAAGGCGATCCAGTCAAGCAGCGCAAACCCCCTTCCAGGAATAACAACATTCTTTCAAGTCAAATGGGGTTTTATTGCAGAACTTGAAATCCACTTAAATCCCAAGCCCTAGGGTGGGATCCTTGGGGAGGGAGCCTCTCAGCAGGGGAGAGGCAGCATTTGGTTGGAGCAACAAGCTGTTGGTGGTCACCTGCCGTGAGCGGCCGGAGCAGCTCCGAGCTACATCCCTGCTTCCCGGAGCTGCTCCGAGCCTCATCCCTGCTGCCCGGGGCTGCTCCGAGCCTCATCCCTGCTGCCTGGGGCTGCTCCGAGCCACATCCCTGCTGCCCGGGGCTGCTCCGAGCCTCATCCCTGCTGCCCGGGGCTGCTCCGAGCCTCATCCCTGCTGCCCGGGGCTGCTCCGAGCCTCATCCCTGCTGCCCGGGGCTGCTCCGAGCCACATCCCTGCTGCCCGGGGCTGCTCCGAGCCACATCCCTGCTGCCCGGGGCTGCTCCGAGCCACATCCCTGCTGCCCGGGCTGCTCGGAGCTGCCCGCGCTGCCGGCCCCTCTGCCCGCTCCTCAGCCCCCACATGTGCGGCTGTGGGTGTCTTCGTGTACCTGCCCGCCCTCGGCCTCCAGGTACTCAGTGAGTGGCCAAGAGCAAAGAGAGGGATAAAACAGTGCAGGGCCAGCTGGGGAATGGAGGCACTTCTCTGATCGTGGTGGGGGTGGCCTGTTCGATGTCCCTCAGTTGCCCTGGGCACAGCCGTTCTCAGAGACCTTGCTGCAGTGTCAGTGGCTGTGAGGGAGGCCTGTTCTGTCTCCGGGGCTCTGTTCCCAGCCCTCTGCTGCTGACCTGGCTCCCTGCTCCTCCAGGTAAGCTGCTGTTTGCTCTCCTGCCTTGCAGAGCTGTAGTGAGCTCTAAATGTTCTTTCTGGACATTACAGCAGGAGGAACACAGGGAGAGGCTTACAGGACATAGTGAAGGAAGTGGGAAGGATGTTTCTCCTCCACAGTACATGACATGCACGTCCCAGAACAAACCCAGAAGTGTTCTTGAGACCTGGGCCTGAGCAGAAGTGTCAGACAAAATTTTAACTGAGGGTGAAGCAAACCTTTGATGCAGGTTTGAGAAGAGGTGCTGCAGCTGTGCTGAGCAGTGTTGCTGTTCAGCTTAGTTTATTATTCCTTTTTTGTTTTTCCAAGTCGTGTGAGTTTGTTTTATGACCTGAAGCACTTTGCTGTGGGGTGCTGGATTGCCTCTGACATTTCTCTAATACTCAATTTCTTCTCTTTGAACGTGCAGGTGTACAACTACAGTGTTCCTGCCCAGACAGCGCCCTGCTTGGTGAGTGTAATGGATAGATTTAATTTTAATCTCCTACAGTTCTTTGGGGACATGCTGAGACTGTTATTTCCTCCTCCTCTATTTTTACTGAAGAGGGTGAATTATGTGCCTCCATAAAGCAGAGTGGGCAGCCAGTGATACAGGATGGGCACTCCCATCAGTCATGCACCAGGCATGAAGCACTGCTCACTTTCAGTATCTCTGCCTCCCGTTGTACAAATATGCCTGTACATGTGAAACAGCAGCTGTTCACAGGAGAGACTTCCTGTGTGCTGGCACTGCCACTGCAGCTCCCATCTGTGGGGTCGCAAAGCATGGGCACCTGTGATCTCTGCAACATCCTTGCTGGGAGATGGTGCCTTAAGGGTAATCCGCAGGGAAGTGCTGGTGCAGAGTAGACAGGGATGAGTCAGGCGTGATTCCTGTCATGCTGCGGGGTCTGTCCTCATGCTGAGCAGCCCTCTGCTCGCCCACAATCTGGTTTGGGCTCTGCTTTGCCATCTAGAAGGGGCTCAGTGGAGACAGAGCTCTCCAGAGCAGCTCAGGCTCTGCCCAGCAGCGTTCGGGTGAGGGGGAAATGGGAATTGCTTCAGTAAGCATAAGTCAGCCCTGCGGGGATAAGGGCAGTCAACTAGAGCGGTGGAGGGGATGTGAGCAAACCTGCTGTTCACCAAAAGGATGTGCTGAGCATAGGCTGAATGACACTAATGTGCTCCCTATAGAGCCCCTGGGGACACCAGGGCATTTTGTAAATCCTGGATGAGAAAGCTGGGCCAGGACAGCGGTGTTCTGCCCCCCGGGCTGGGCTGGCACTCTCCTGGAGCCGCGGCATGTTCCTCATCCTGCCCGTATGGCTGTTAATGGCCTTGTTCTGCCTCCATCCTCAGGGAATAATTGCCTCACACTTGAGCAAATGTGCTCGGTGTTTGAAAGGAGTCTATCGATTTGTGCGTATTCCTGAAAGCCTCACAGGGCCCTGTTCCCTTTGAAGTGTAAAAGCATCTGTCTGTCTCTGCTTCTCCGGCAGTCTCCCGCTCCATTTGCATCTCCTCTCCGGCTGCCCAGGAATCCATCCCTGGCCCCATGCCGTGCTCCGGTTTCGGCTGCTGAGAGGGCTCCCTGCCACGGCAAGCTGGGACTTGGAGACAAAGGTGCAAATCTTCAGTCTAGGGAGGGAGTTGAGCTCAGCTTGCAGCTGGGGGTACTCAGGCTGGAGCTGTTCCTGGAGGCCGGTTTCCAGTAGCCAGACTGGGAATGTTCTCGTTGGGTATTTATCTGTGGTGGGTGTGTTAATTAGAAAGGAGAGGAAATAGCCTCTGGCTTCTTCCACCTTAGCACTTCACTTCCCATGCCAGACAGCACTGGTTGGTAAGGAAGGAGGTCAGACCTGGACTGCCTTGGATAATCCACCAGATGAGAGCTGAATTGTACAGGAATGGCCAGAGCCCTTGATGATTCTCTGATGTGCATTTGAACAAATACTATTGAAATATTGTAGAGTCCCTGGTCTGTGTGGGGGAATTCAGCCTGTGATTCTCCCTGTCCCACCTCCCCTGGACAATGGGACTGGCCCTGGATGGGCTGCTTGTCCCTGCCAGGGCATTTTTGTGGAGACACAGCCTCACAGGGGTGACTGTATTTCTGGAGCTAGGACTCAGAGCTCTGACACTCCTTGGTCATCCCTGGGGTGGTGGTGAGAGCACAGTGCAGATAACTCCAGGCTGGAATTGCAGGGGCTGCCTGCAGCCACTGCTATCCAGCACCTCCCAGATGGTGAGCTGGGTTTCCTATTTCAAGGGGGCCCCAGCGGAGCAGCCATGGCACCTCGCTGCTGGAGGCAGTAAATGGGCTCCCATCTGCTTTTAATGATCAGTAGCACTTTGGTGCTTGTTTATTCCCGTGTTTTATGCTTCAGCAATAAAATACTGCTTCAGTTTGTTCAATCCATCCTGGTGCTGGATGCAGATGAGTTCACAGCCTCTGACAAAGAGGTCCCAGCGGTATACAGGATGTTGTCTGTTTTGGGGTTTTTTTTAGACAGCTGGCCAGAATCAGATGATGTAGTGGCTTTTGAAATACAAACATCAGTGGATAGTATAGAAGGTGGGGCACACAGCTCATCATGTCTAGCAAAGAAATCATGTCCTTAGGTTAAAGAAGCCTTGGTTCTGGAGCTGGAACTGTCTGCCCTTCTATTGCCCACAGGGCAGCACAGAGCTCTGGTGTGGAGACTGAATGAAGTTAGTCCCAACTTTAAACCAGGTACTCAAGTAGATTTTAGTCCCAAAGTGCTGCCTGTGGCAGTCACTGAGCTGCAGCATTGTGCTTTAGCCATCCCACCACAACCCTACAGTGGCAGTGGATGTAGCAGAAGCACTGGCAGGGCCAGGTCTCACCATGGGCACACACCAGCTCTGTGACAGGTTCCTGGTGCCACCGTGCTCGGGGCAGCTATGGTGGACTGGGAGCTGTACAAAATTCTCTGGGCTCAATGCAGTCATTATAAAATTAATCTAGAGGGAAACTGTCTGTAAGGGCAGACAGTGGGGTTTTCTTCCTGTCCCCAGCACATTTGTGTTCCCTGGATGGTGTGCCCAGGAGCGGGGAGGAATCTGCCAGCAGCTCCAGCATTGAGGGGATTGTCCTCTGAAGGGACAGGCAATAACACCTGGGACAACTCTGGCACTCAGTATCTGAGATCCTGAATCAGTTCTGCAAAAGCCAATTAAAGCTTTTCAGCACCTCTGTTGCAGGGTAGGTGGGGACACTAAGGCAAAGAGATAAAAGACAATAACCACAGAGGGAGAAATGGGCTTTTTGTCTCCCTTCTGACTTTTATGGAGATATTTTGCTTTCCCATCTAACATTCATCTTCTACCCTAATGGTGGAGAAACAGTCTTCTCCACTTTATTTCCCAACTGTGTGCTCCTTGGAGGATCTTTAACACTTACCTCTAAAGAACATTGATTTTCTGCAGAGACCCTTTTTCCCAACTGTTTGTCAAGGCTTGGAGATTTAGGTGGCAACTAAAGAGAGAAGGATTTTAACAAACTAATTAACCTCCCTCCAAGTCATTCAGGGTCTGTTCCCTTGGTGCCACTGATGTTGCATTTGTGCTAATTTCCCTTGGAAGGTCTAATGTAGGGGGAGCGATTAAAGGAGGCTTTTCTTGGGCAGTTTTTACACAGCAGGAAGAGGGAAGGTGGCAATGGCTGCTCTGGTTGGTTATTGTTGCCCCCAGGGTCATCCACCCAGCCCCTGCTGGAGCCAGAGCCCAGCTCCCTGCTCTAGGAACACTTGGAGTGCACCACCAAGACTGGCCAGGTCCCAGCAAGGCAAAGCAGTCCCTCAAACCTCACCAGCTACCCTCTGAATGGGGCTCTGGCTTACACCAAATGTGTCACCCCAGCTTCCCAAACAAACATGGGCTGTCAGTGTCGAGGGAAGGATCTTCTACAGAGCTGAGAAGGTTTTGCCATCACAGTGTCAGAAGGGCTCTCTGCTCCTCTGGCTTTCAACTGCAAATGAAGCAAATGGCAAAGCATTGACAAAGGACCTCCCTGGCCTCTGCCCTGGCCCAGTGCTGGGTCCATCCTCAGGACCCTGGACGCGTGCTGATGGTGTCAAATCTCCTGGAGTCAGGGCAGAACTCTGTCATGGTACCCTGGAAAAAGGAAACCCTGATTCTTATGGATGTTCCTGAGAGCCTTGGGCTGCTGGAATCAGGTGAGGCTCTGGGTGGCAGGAGACAAGCAAAAGCAGCTGTGAGGGCACCGTGCTCATCCTCATGCTGCTCCCAGGCTGAAAGTGGGGATGATGGGGAGAAATAACACTGTGATTCCTGGGATGTAGGGCTGGGACAGCTTGTGAGCTGTGGCACGAACTCCTCGAGTCCAGACTATAAAGCACTTCACAGGCCTGTCCCAATTGCCTGGCCTATTAGTTTTATGGAGGGGCCTATTGTAAGGATGCAGTTGGTCTCCTTTTGCCACGGTAATGAAAATACAACCACGGTGGGGAGACAGAGCCCCTGGCAGGGAGGCAGTGGGAAGCCTGTGTTTGGGCGTTGGGGTCACAACCCTGTGGGTTCCTGGGGTCCCCGGGTATCTGTCGGTGCCACCGTGGGGGCACTTTGGCAAGGAGAGCCTTTGCCCCTTGGCCCAGCCGGGGGTTCCTCGGGGCACCCCGAGCAGAGGAGGAGGCTGGAGCCGGGCATGCACAGGCAGGGGCACAGTGCCACCCAGTGACTGCGTGTGACCTGCGAGGGGACAGCTGGGGCAGCCTGCAGGGGGGTTGCTGCAAAGGTGCTGAGGCCTGGAAGCTGCAGCAAGGCTATCCCAGGGCAGTGTGGAGAACAGCCAAGAAAGCATCTACGTTGTTGCTTTGTGGTTACGGTGCACAAGGGACAAAGCTCTGGGGCTGTTGTGCTGTGTCTGGAGCGAGGGTTTTGCACGATTTGCTCAGGTGCTGACAGAAGCCAAGTGTTGGGCAAGTTGGGGCTGAAGCAGCTCACGTTTTAGGAGCGACCTGGCAGCAAAACAAGGGGAGGAGAAGGTGGTTACCTGGGACGAGCTGCTCTCCATGGGGAGGATGTGTCTCTGCTTTGAGAAGTTCAGGAAGCTCTGGGACAGCGTGTCTGGTCCCAGAGAGACAAGGCTGTCACAGGGGCTGCCGTGGAGCCCCTCGGCCTCTGCCAGGAAGGGACCCCTTGTGTCTTGAGCAGTAGGTGACAGCCACGTGTGGTGGATTTGTGAGGTTAATGCAAGACCTTTCCTCCCTTCTGCTCAAACCCTGCCTACACTCCTTGCTAGGTCAAGACCTGTGTCTTGTGTTCCCAGGCTGTAACAAGCATCAACAGGCAGCTTGAATGGTGGGGGAGAGGGAAAGGAGCCAGGTACATTGGGACATGGTGCCAGCATCTCCCGAGGTGGCTCCTGCAGGAAATCACTGCCCCAAGCAATGCCCTGATATGTTTCCAGCAGGGACTGTCTCTTGGAGGAGGCACAGACTGTGGCTCTATTTTGGGTGATGCCTGCAGAGCCCACGGAGCATTTGGCAGCAGGGAGGGGTGTTAAATCAGCCTGTCCTTCTCCAGGTACATCATCTCCACCCCCCTCCATTTTCCACAGCTGTTCCAATGCGGCACTGCCATGGGGCTGCAGGGCTCGGCGTGGGCTGAAATCAGAGCACTGCAGCGAGGGAGGCATGAGCCCAGCATGGCTGATGGATGCAAGCCCCACATCCTTACTGCCCTGTTAGGGACTGTGCCCACTTTCTGTTCCTAGGCTGCTCTCCAATCTGTCTTTATTTTTGTCTATTTAAATTTGCCAGTGTTGATCCCACAAACAGCACTGTGGAGGTCTGTGGGCTTCCGCTGCTGTACAGCACAAAGCCTTGATAGAAATCCAGCACCAGCTGGAGAGCTGTTTCCATCCCATCACCCACCCCTGCCTTAATCAGATGGTCACTAGTATGGTGAGCGTGGATCACTGAGCCTCATACAGGCAGGAGCTGCTGCTGAGTACTTGGAGTAACCTTTTTGTCACTGCTGGCATACATCCTGCAGTTTGGGATGATTTTGGCCAGAGATTTCCAATGATGCTTATCCTGCATGTGGTAGTCAGGCCTGTGTGAGCGCATTCAGCAGAATCCCAGACCTGAATTAATTTTAGCTTTTCTGTTTCAGTCTCCTGCTGATGTGTCCCATGTCCAGGCCAAGGTGTATTTCTTGCAGGGAAATGATCTTTGTTAATTTTAGATCTGGTTCTCCAAAGTGCCGAGTAGGCACAGCTATTCCAGGTAGTCGGGCACAGCGGGAGGTGTTCAGTCTTTGTGGGATATGGCTCTTCCTTGCACAACGAAGGCCAAGCCTGATGAATTACATTTCCTTTGTGCCCTGCAGAGCATGAGGCTGATGCTCAGCAGGAATCCAGCCCAGAGCTGTGTATCCATCCTCACTGCAGTCTCGGAGCCAGAGCACCAGCTGCGATACCTGGAAAGAGAAAAGCTCTTCCTCTTCAAGGTCAGTGGATTAATTGTATCACTGGTCACAAGAAGAGGGGAAAAGAAGAGATAGTCTAACGTAACAGAGATGGATTCTGCAGGTAGAAGTACCCATGAGAGCCCCTGAACCACATAATCCAGATCAAAGTAGTAAAGTAACAGAATACATTAAAAACTGTGGAAATCGAGTCTAGAAATGAAGGGGATCATTACTTCCCAGTAATGAAAAATGGGGAAGTTTGATTTTTGTATTTTTTATGACAAGGATAGCAACGGTGCACTCTAAGGCCTGGCTGGGTTTGTCACTTCTGTCAGGAGCATCCCTGGGGGTCTCCAGCTTGGCTGCTGACTGGTGGTGGGCTGAACAGGAGTCGAGTGCCAAGAGTTTCAAACCAGCTCCTGTTGTTCACTTATGTCAGTCCCTTCTGTCTGTTCAAAACAGCATCCTCTCCTTGGACTTGCCACACCCCCCAAATCGGTTGGATTTTGGGTGCAGGGGCAGCTGGGGGAAGGCAAAGCAGCATGTCCAGCACTGCCCTTCTACCCCTGCTGCCCTCTGACACCCAGGTGAGCTGCTCCTGCCTGAGGGTCTGGAAAGGATTCACTGGATAGCCCAGACTGGGAATCAGTGCAGTGGAGGGGGATTAACAGTCCCTTGAGATCCACACTTTGACTTCAGCTTTAGTGATAAATTTCTAGACCAAATGCTAGTGACAGATTTCTCAGCGCTGACTTTCAGCTGCCCTTGTTGGACCAGCCAGGACGTACAAAGCAGGAGCCGTTTCCCTGCGGATCCCCCAGATTTAGCTCTGATCCCAATTGTCTGGTGTGCCAGCGGCGGGTTAGACTAATAACTCGTGCAGGGAGGGTTCTGGTTACAAAATGCCTGGAATGAAGCGAGCAGGTGCTGGGAAGGTTAACTGAGGGGAGCACTGCGTGCATTTCCATCGCCTCTCGCTCCCCCGCCTGCCTCGGGAGCAGTGGGATGGATCTTCCGGAGGCGAGGCTGCACCGAGGGGCTGCCGGTCCCCGGTGAGCACCGTCACACCACAGAGCAGGGGCAGCTCAGCTTTTGCTCCAAAAGTTGTGCCGGTCTGGAGCAGGAGCCCCCGTGAGGCAGAGGGGCTGAGTCACGGGGGTGGGCGCTGGGTTCCCAGGCTGCTCCCGGGGAGGGCGGGCAGCTGGAGCACAGCGCGGACAGCCTGACTCAGGGTGGGCACACAACGCTCGGTGTTCATGAGTCACAACAATCGGTGCCGCTGTGGCGCTCAGGGCTTGCATTTCAGAGCAGGAGGCTCACTCTGGGACAGCTGTGATGGTTTCTTTCCCTGCTGCCGGCCTGTCCCGCCGGGACACGCGGCCCTGCTGCAGCAGGGCTCAGCTGTTTGCACAGCGACCGCCGGTTTGCAGCTCGGGCGATGGAGGCTTCCTGAAATTGGAAGTGCTTTACCTTTCCCTGCTGAGCTGTGACTGGTGGCTCAACAGCTGCTACAAGAGCAGCTGACCTGTCCAAAAGAATAAAAAAAAAAAGGCAGAGGGAACAATATGGGGCACAGAATCAGTACAGTTGCTCCAAGGTGAATGTGGACCTCAGGAGCTTTCATCTGTGCACAGTCCACATTACAGAGAATCATTTAGAAATGGAACTGTGTTCTGCTGTGGCTGCACTTTATTTGGTGAATTTCCAACTGGAGTAAGCTCCAACAGACACCTCTGGGTATGTCTAAAAGGGTGTTTGTCATCACACTGATTTAGAAATAAAACCTTTTAAGTAAATCAGTGACAAACTGATGAACCCAGCTTGCACTGAAAACTGAGGCTTGTGCTGCCTGTTTGTTGGACTGAAGTAACTGAACTACTTCAGAGTTGCACTGGTAGAAGCCTGAGTGCAGGTAAGACAAATAAACCCACCTAGAGTTACTGCTTGCTTCTTGTTACCTTTTTGCCTGAAACAGGATTACCAAGCCCACTGAATGTATCTGACCTATTCTCATCTTTAAGACACAACTGGTTTTCTCCAAAACATAACTTGCCAAATGTGACTATTTGATGATAAGACACTGTGCAGAGTTGGCTATGAATGTTTATTAACATCACATGGAAATCTGTACTCCAGAGAAGACAAACACGAGGCTGTCACCATACCTACAGAGTCCAGGGAATTAATACAAGCTTTTTAGGCTTCTCCTTTGCAGCAGTTGAGTGGCTGATGTTCTTAAGTTTTCCTTCTACACAGGATCAGCTCAAGTATCAACACCTTGTTAATGATTTAACTGAAAAAACCTTTAAGTTAAGTTACTATTGATCTGGATTGACTAAAAAGGCAGAAGATGACCAGGATGTGGGTTCTGACTTCCAAACACAGACGGTTCTGATGTTCTGCACCAGCACCTCGTGGCAGGGGCCAGAGCTGCAGTCCCTGCTCTCCAGTGCCTGCACAGGTTACACCTTAGTTATTCAATCAATAATAAATGAAATTCAAACCATTGCATAAACCAGTCATTCCTACAAGCACAGTCAAGGGCATCACAGTAAACAAAGGTCATGGTTTCCAGAGATCCTTAAAAGCCTGGGCCGAAGAGCACAATAAATACAGTGGTGGAAGAGCAGGAGGAGCACGGACGTGTCGGGCATCAGGGTAGAGGAGACAGTGGTAATCTGTGTCACCAGAGATGCATCTTTTTCATGTGAACTCCAGAGAAGTATTGTCTGAGAAGAGGCACGAGGATGGAACAGGAGAGTATCACTCAGCCTGGCAACAGCATTTTCTCCTGCTTAGTTCTTCCTTTGATTCTGGAACACTTCAGTTGTCACACTCTGTTCACCCACAGAACGGGGCATTGTAAGGACAGAGTAAGGCTTCAACACTCTGCTGTTATTGTCAAGGTTTTCAGACTAAAGATGACAAATAATACTGTAAGTTGAGGCAAGTTTTATTTAGACTGTACAAACAGGGCATTGGGGAAAAAACACAGTGGCTTGATGTTGGGACCAGTTCTATGAATTAAGTGGAGTAAGAAATTAAAAAGGCACTAATCTTAAGAAAAGACACTCCGTATATTCTAAGAATATAATTCATTTAATACTGTTAATCTTATAGCACAAAAAATAAAACAAGCTATGATCCCCAAAATAAATTTTAAAAGCTTACACTTAATATTATTGCCTGAAGATCATGGTCTTTAAATTACATATTGTGTTTAAAAGTTTACACAGTGAAGACTGTCTCAAATACAAGGCCACCTTTCCCACTGCAGTAATTGTATCCTTGTCCCAAAATACACTTTAACACAAATAAACAGAAAATGACAACTATACAGGAACGCTTTCACTGGTCCCAAAAGGCAGTCTTTTAGGCAGGTCTCACTTTCAAATGCAGGTATTGAGGAAAATGCTTGAAAACTGGACTAGAAAACAAAGGCAGCCCACTCATTCCAGGATGTTAATACAATATAAAAAATTACAGGCACATGAAATGGCACAAAGAATGCTGTTTTTCCCTTTACAAAAATAATGCTCAGGCTCTTCAGAGCCTCAACCCAAACAGGATATTCCCTTTTGTTTATTCTTTCCCAATTTGTAAACAATCATGAATTAAATAAGCGCTTATCCAGTGATGGACACTGATTAGAACAGTTTTCATTTAAACTTTCAGACTGGTCAGAGGCTTCAATGTCTATATACACATGTACACAGCAGGAGGAAGCCAAGCCTTTCGTGATAGTTGACTACTGTGGCACCAGGTCATTACACCAGCTCCTAGTTCCAAAGCAAGGACAACTTTAATGGTGCATAGATTGAAGCCATCACTTGTAGGCTCTCATGCTTCATATCAAGGTTATCTTACACGCCCAAGAACATTTACACTGATAGATTATCACTCAGATTTAAGAGGTTTCATAAAACGACAGCACATGTGTAAGCAAGCGACAAGCGATTGAGGATCCAGAGTCCTTCAAGGAGAAACACACACTGATCCAATGTCAGTGGTCAGCAGTCTTTGTATGAAAATACTTGTCTCATAGTAAAATAGCCAAGACACATTTTGAAGCAACGTTACAATCAGCTTAGGCTGGTCAGTATGCTACATTGAAACCACATTTTACATACCTGAACCACACCACTGCTACTTGGAGAAACACTGTTCATTCATGGCCTAAAACCGGGTTCACAGAAACTCAAGAATTCTCGTCTTTGCATCAGATACCACTACACACAAATTTTGCATAGTTTTGAAGGTAAAATACTTTGCTTTTCTGCAGTATTGGAACATAATTAAACCTAAAACAATGTTCGTGTTCAAAGCGTAGACCTTATTCAATGAGGGGATGAGTCAAGATGTTTATTTTGGTTAAAAAAAATCAGGTTAAAAGTTATGTTCAAGATCTCAAATCTCACAGTATTTATTTACCACGCAAAGGAAGAATTCTACAATCAGTCTTCTGAAGAGCTGCCTGTAACTAGGTCAGGCCTGAAATAAGATTTCTCTGCAGCAGACTGAGTTTAGTGCAGTTTGTATTCAGAAGATGACTTTCAGTAGTACAATCTGTGTAGTAAATGTGCAGGTATTGTTGGGGCACAGGAAAAGCATGACCTTCTTTAGTTAAGAGAACTGCATAGCTTTTCTTTGCAAAACAAAATGTCAATGCCTATTGTCAAGAATTACAGCACCAAACACTTCAGTCAATGCTACTCTACTTCACAGTTAATTTGGTAGTAAAATGCTCTACAAGAATTTTCAGACTGTCAGCCACTTGATCAATACTACAGAAAACAGTTAATAGGTGAACGGAGAGACTTCTTTAAAACCTGGCATTTTGAATGTCTGCTTGTGAATGCCATTTCTGCAGTTCTTCAGTGCCTTCCAACTCAGGATCTCATGGCACTCCCACAGGACCTACTAACAACGTGCTTTTATTAGGATCAAGCAACACAAATCAACAAGAAAACATGCTGCAACTTAAGACAATGTTTATATCATTAGACATTTGTAAGATCTGATGACATTCTGCAGGTGTTTGAAGTTTCTTGTTTTGCTACAACCAAGAGCCTTCCGAAGTTGAAAAATGGGAGCTGCTGTTTTCCTGCCAGCTTCCACACTGGACATCTGCCTTAACCAGGCTGTCTGAAAAGGGAGGTTTTGTAGCTGTATCTTTGCAGACATGTATTCTGTTAATTCAGCATTCCATCATTTTGAAAAGAGCATTCCAGTTCACCTACAACACACATTTGAAGAAGGTGGCACAGGATTCCACTGTGCCTAAGCTTTCACATCCTGCACCCAGGCTCAGGCTGAGCACACGAAGCACTCACCCAGCTGCAGCCAGGAGCTCCCTGCTGTAGAACAATCACAGCAGCAGAGCTCAGGTACACAAAGAGGGAAGGAGCTACACTAATCACAGACACCTCTGTGGCCTCCTCCAGCCCGAGCATTAGCACATGGGGGAACCCAGGCAGCTGACTCCAATTAACCATTTTCTAGAGGATGCTGGGAGAGGGAGGGACCTGGGTCATATATAAAACAGAGCCAAGGGCTTAGGAAGGGTTAAAAAAAAAAAAAAAAAAGATGTCAGCATGCAGAGGATTTGGGATACAAGCAAGGAAAAAGAATGAAGGGGAAAAAGAAGATGAAAGCAGCTCTGGAAGAGAAGCACAGCAATACAGACACCCTGGTAAAAAGGTACTGTGTTTGAAAAAGAGCTTTTGATGAGCTGTGGCTGGCAGAGTTAGGAAACTTTGGAGAGAGCAGGGAGCCTGCCGAGAAATGGATATAAAAGGTCTTTAACTGTTTAAATAAGAGGATTTTATCGGTATTTACCAAGTTCTTCTGTCCCACTCCTACCTCTCCTCATGGCAATCTGATCTGTCTACCAAGTAACAGCTTGATAACAAGCACTTCTGTACTAGTAAAGCTACACTTTCAACACTGCAGAAGAGCTGTATGTAGACCAGGCCAAAGTGTTTCCCCTTAAAGCTCACTTTCTACAGTTAGTGCTTGCAAAAATCAACAGAAATGCATTAAATATGTCAAAACCAAGTTACAAGTATCAACCCCTCCTAGGTTTCCTTATAAATAAATGCCTCAGCTTCAATGCAGCTCAATCAATGGTTATTTGCATTTCACACACACTGTTTCAGGAAGGTCAACAACAAGCTTAAGAGTTAACAGAAAAGAGCAGTGTCTAATACAACTGCTTAGAATACATAAGCTCCAATTATTATCTTTTTAAAGAAACCATCATTTTAGGGCTACCTTAGGACAGGTCGCTTCAAAACTAAAACTTCTTCAGTTCTCTAAAATTGCATTTTTGTTGTTGCTTTTTGTTGGACAGTAATGCACAAGTTGCATGTTTGATCTAAGATTAGGGCTCTTCCTACTGAGTAAACCAGAAAAAGTCCATGGAAGTCTCAACAGGAAAGGCTTTTTTCCCATACCTCTCTGCTATATTCTGGTTCAGTCTTCTCCAGCTTAAGGCCCAATCAAGTTTTAGAAGTGAAACTAAATTCTGGATGACACAACTATGGTCTGAAGGTCAGGCCGTGCCTTCACTTGTACGTATTCCAAATGGGTATTAAAAGAACTGTCAAACTGCAGCAAGCTGGAAAATGGGCAATGCTAGCAATGTGCCATTAAGTCATCATCCCACCTCAAACGATGCTAATGATAGCAAGAAAAATGAAGCAGCAGTGTAAATCGGGCAGAGGGAGTCACTCGCTCTCATCTTGGTTTTGAGGGTCAAATAGTTTGACGTGTGTGAAAGGGAAGAGCCCTTTCCGGCCGTTGACTTCTCCTTCCCACTGACCGTTTATGTTCATCCTCGTGACCTTCACAATATCTCCAACCTGTGGAATTAGAAACAAAAAACACCTTATCACACAGGGGATTCTCACCTCTGGTACAAATCAAATGAACAACATAAACAAGCCCCTCATAGGGAAAGCAATCTTGCCCTCTTGTTGGCAGAAGGTTCAATTGAAAAGTTACTTTTACTGAACTACACTATCAACACTTTATTGCTAAACATAGTAATGTTGTCTGTGCTCTGAGACTCTTAATTACATGTGTATTTATAAAGATTACTGAACTACACCTCTTTTTATAGGAGAGCTTACAGCTTCATGCAACAGTATCTTTAGCTTAGATATAAATTCACATCAGTAAAGCTACCATCAGTGATGATGATCCTTTCAAAGGAGCACAGTACTGGGACTGGTTTTAGCAGCAGTTGACTAAAATGAAATGTAGTTTTTCAAAGAGAGATTCATAAGGCAAAGAAACCATTACTTGAAGCTCTAATTCTGATGACCACAGTCAAAGAACCTTCTGTAATTTCTAAAACAAAGGTACACTTCCAAAGTGGGGAAATGCAATCTCAAACATTTTTTTTTTTATTAGTAGACGTAGATTCTAGCTTTATTTGTGGTTTTCATATCTACTTCCTGTCAAAACATTTGAAGCAGGAATGATGACATGTCAGGCCATTCCTACCATTACTGTTCTCTTCCTATCTGGCAGTGAAAAATGAGAGAAGTCTAAAATACGATCAAGCAAGAAACAACAGCCCAAATGATGATAAATTTTACTCTTATGGTTCACCACCTGTATTTAATCTGGATTAGGACAATTTACAAAGTGAAATATCCAAATTGACAAGAAGCATTTAAGACAAGCTAAGTACTCATTCTCCTTGAGATGCTTCTGGAGAGCTGAACACGTGGCCTGTTACAGCAGATCTCTAACTCTCCCCCTCCCTTCCTGTTTACTTATTTGACTCTATGTGGTAACTACAGTAAATATTAGAAAAGTGACATTAGCAGCTAAAAACTAATTTCACAAAAAGTAGAACCAGCCTATGACCAATGCCAAACAGTTCATAAGTTTCTTTCCCAAACTAGGTCCAAGCTCTTTGTAATTGAGTCTCAGTGATCAAACTACTGAAGTTCAAAGGAAACTAGCTTTAATCTCATTTAAGGAAAAAGCAGACATTGATACTGTATGTAAAGCAATTTGTCTACATTTTCTAAATAGTATTAAAATTTAGACCAGATGCAGATAGGCCCTTGGCCAACATCCTTAAACTTTTCAGGTGAGACCTGTATATTCTGTGTTAAAGAAAAACAGTTTACAAAATGATGTGCATGTCTCTAGATGATCTGAAGCCCATTTAAACCAGTTACCATTACTGTAAGAGGTATTTTTCAAGATCATGCAGACACAAGAACCCTTAAAAGTGAAATTTCAGATACTCTAATAAACTCATTAACAGTCAGTCACTCAGTATTATGTCTCTTAATATTCATTGAACTTTGAAATTATTCTCAGACATTTAAGCCTTATGTGTTGCTCTGCCTTCCTTCCTTTTTCTCCACTGCTTTGGTTGTGTGTCCTGTCTGCTGCCTGTATTTGAAACTGTCTCACTTGGAACAGTTGTACCCTTGTGCTTCTGAGAGAGGAGCAATCCCTTTGAGCTCCCTTCAGTTCCTAGGATGTAACTGAGGCCATATTACTTTCTTAAATGGACATTTTTATATATGCTGTTCCTAAGCTCAGACATGAAGCCAGCATACAGAATGAAGCAGTTAAACACTGCATGTACACACAGCATTCACCCCACTGCTTTTCATCTCTCCAGGGCCTGCTGCAGCATGCTCTAATTGCATATTTGCTAAAAAGCACAATTTGTCAGACTTCTCACTTAAGAAAACTTTAAATAGTAACAAGATGACCTAAACAGGAACCCAGCAAATGTCTCTTTAGGAAAAGGCTGATAACATCTATAAATACTCAGTGTTACATTGCTACATTTAAATAACTCTTGAAGACAGATCTAAGTTCCAAATTCTAGACCCAGCCTGAAGAAGATGCAGCCAACATCACAACAGTTTAAAGCTAATGAGTTGCATTTTCACAACACCACAAACCAAACCCACTCTCAAACCCTTTAATCTTAAAAATAATCTTTTGAATCAAAACCACGGACCTGCATTTTCTGAGAGTCTGACAATGTAGTTCTGCTGTAGAGACCAATCCATTTTTCATTCTGAAGCTCTAGAACAGATATTCTTCAACTTGGTTCTGAAAGACTTCACAATGTGAATAGGTTTGGAAATCTTGCTGATTGAAAAGAATATTTAAATTATGTCTCCTATTGCATTGCAACCAACTGCCCTGTAGATTAATGATGTAAAATGTCCTTTATGCTGCTGGGTGGGCAAAGCATCTGCCCACCACACCAGCATCTGCCACTAAAGAGAGCTGGCTGACAAAAGCTACTAAAACATACTCCCATATGCTGGAAACCACTGGAATAGTAAAATAATTTGCAATAACTTTCTACCCTTTTTGAGAGGGCTTTTCTTTAAATGAAAGCTTCTGAATATCCTCTTGTGCTATATTATTTTAAAAATGTAGTTTCCCTGAGAAGACTAAATTAAACTAAAAAAAATCTTGAAATAAGATTTTTGGAGCAGGAACCTTGATTTCATGCTAGACTAACTCATGGATCTTATCTTAAAGACCTTAATTTCAAAAATGTCTAGAAAAATCTGGTCAACTAGTCCCTCCATATTTTTCCCCCAAGTAAAAGCATTATTTCATAAATGCCTTTTAAAGCATCTATAACATGGTCAGCTGAGGTGCAATCTCCCACTAAAATTATTTAACACACTATTTTTTTTCAGAGAATGTTTTAAGCCAGTCAGAAGAATTGTCTTATGATTAGGCACAGGACAGAGTCAGGAGACCTGGTTCTATTCTCATCTCTGCCACAAACTTCCTGTATGACTCTGGACAGCTAATAGCCCTTATCTATAGATGAGGAGAACACTTCCTTAGACTCAGCATCTCTCAGATAATTCAGCTGTGAAGCACACCAGCATAGCTGGAATGAAGTATCACTGCTGAAATGAGTAATACTTCTGAAATGCAGCCATTTGGTTACACCCAAATGATAAAAATCAAAATGTATTTTAGATAGCATCTTTCATTATGTCCTTGTTAGAGCATGAATTCAAAGCCCTGGGGAAACACAAGCTGAGGAACATGCCAGTCAGAAAGGTTACTTCATTCACTCTAGACTCTTCCATACCTGTCTTCCATTTGAAGCTGATTCATACTCTGCAAAAGGTTTCCTGCAAGCCATTTTAGTCAACCAATTCAATGAGTTTTACAGATATTCCAACAATTTTATGTTAATAGTTCTATGGCTGATAAAGTTCTGTAATATAAGTTTAAGGAGATAAAAATGCATTACAATTCTAAACCATCATTTTAGCCCACTGGGTCAGTGCTATAGGAAACACTGCTCTCTGGAATCCACAAGGTGTTGAATCTCAGTCATTATCCTAATTAGTGTCACAGCTCACCTTCTTTGGTAACACTAACATTAATACCAAAACCAAAACAGTTGTTCAGGCCAGCTGCCTGTCTGGAGAAGAATAGACAAGGTGCAACTGAGAAAATACCTGACACCCACTGTCCCCTAAGTGAGGAGCTACACAAGAGAGGCAGAGTTCAGCCACTCTGCAAACAGGACAAAAGGACACTGGAGGAGCTGTTGCTGTGTGTATTGGAAGATCCAAGAAAGCACCAGGCTAAAAGCACAGCTTAATTATCCTTCACTTCTGATGTTCTGGGCCAGAACACAGTTGATGCCCAAACCAGAGAATCAAACAGTTCAAAGGAAAAGCTTCATCCATTCTTGAGGCATGAAAGGAGGTTCAAGGGCAACACAGAAACGTGGAAGTCCTAGATGCAATTACTCTGGCCTCACCTAGGAACAGATTAAAACAAAGGAACTTTGCATTTCACCAAGAGCCAGGAAAATTGTCAGAGTAGGGGCTGCAGCATCCAAAAAGTGCTGCTTTTCATTACATGGTGGTAGCCTGTCTCCTTCAGGTGAAGCCACTGTCATGACTGTACAGAATTTGGAGAGTCCACTTTCAGTTCAATAGTTAGAGCAACTAAAGGTCCCTGATCAACAACTCACACTACACCAATGCAGGATCAATACTTTGCTTAAAATTGAGACTTTGTGGGTTAGATGCATTGTAATGTTTAACACAGCAAGGCTAAGTTTCCTTGGCTTAAGGAAAACACAATGCTTGTTGTCTACTGAAAGAAGTAGCCTAATTTCCTAATTAAGAAAGTTCTACTGCTAGCACATTTTGGCCTACTTGTCTCAACTTTCCTTTGAAGAGGGAAAAAGTTAACTGTAACCTAATTGTAAGAAGCTCAAGAGAAATATTGTAAGTCAGTTATATAATTATGGTGGATGGATATTGATTCCACCAAAACATTTCAGTGACAGGTTAACTCTGTACTAGCAAACATACACATGTATGATTGCTACATCACAAAAAGATAAACTACTTAACACTACACTGCTGGCACAAGTCTATAAAAAGCCATTTTAAAAATACAGTGCAACTCTTGTTTAAAAAGAAAAAAACCAAATCTTTGATTCCATAACACTGTCAAGTTAAGTCTGGAGATGAACTCTAGGAGCACTGCTGCCTTCATGGTTAACTATGACACTGATTAGAGCACTGGTGATACATTTAAGAATCATTTTTTAACCACAACAGGTATAAATCTGGTGGCTGCTGCTGGTCTCCCATTGTCTGGTACCTTACCCTATTTCATTGCATTTTATAAGTGAATATGGAATTTGTTGTTCATGTCCTGGTTAGAGCTTGTCAGCTTGAAACAAGGCTTCATTAGCACACTATTGCTAACAGACTGGTTATAGATCAACAACAAGTTTTTAAAGGCTGGGAAACTTTCAGGTAGACTTTGCTGCTCTGTATCAGTAACAGTGCCAAAGAGTCTCTGCTCTTATCAAATCCATCACCTTCTTAAAGTGTAAGGCCCTTGAAGATGGGACTGACCTCCTAGTTTCCCCACAGTAATCAGCAGGATTGAAGAACAGCAATGCATAACCCTGTGGTGCAGAGTTCTGGTCCCAATAAGCACAGGACACTGTAACCCTGTCCTTCATACCCCTCTTCCTCTACAGCACCAGAAAGGAAGGAAATAGCTTCTTGGCAAGAAGTACACAAGTACAGAAACAGACCTGGCTCCTCGGCTGCTGAGCTTTTCAGTTAGGGGTTGGGTTTGGTTTTTTTGTTGGTTTTTGGTGTTTGGTTTTTTTTTTTTTTTTTTTTTTTTTTAATGCAGTATGCATAAAATTCTACACATATTAGTAATGAAGTTAGTTGTAGTGAGAAGCTACAGACTTCAATCTGTAGAATTTCAAGTTCATTAAAAACGTTAAATCTGAACTGCCAGTCATTCAATGGACAAGGGCCTATGTAAATCTTAGAAATAAATGTAATTTATTGTAGGCTTTACTAATTGTTCCCTGGTGCAGGGAGATGCACAAAATTACATGTACCACCAGCTGTAAGCTTTGAGATAGTATCTATACTTGCAACTACCATTTTAAGCTATAAACAGATTATAATTCAGTTTTTTATTTTAGAGAATAAAGGAGTATATAGCACAATAGGATTGAGTCAACACTTATGCATTAGTAACTTCTGTGACACCAATACTGTTACCCAGAGAGGTTGTGAACTCCCCATCCCTGGAAGTGTCCAAGGATGGGGCTTGGAGCAACCTGGCAGAGTAGAAGGTGTCCCTGCCCATGGCAGGGGGTGAAATGAAATGAGCTCTAAGGTCCCTTCCAACCCAAACCATTCTGTGATTCTATATAATGCTAAACAAACTTAGTCCAGCAAATATAAATGCCTTATTGACTAGTATCCTACAGAAATAAAATTGTATTGCTCTTAAATTGTCACGCTTTTAAATTCACCGGTTGAACCCTTCATCTTTATCCAGTCTGTCAGATCTTGTTACAGATTTTCTGTAGAACAGTTCCTTGGTCACTTACATTTTTCATGTAAGAAATTAAAAAAAAAAGACCAAAAAAAAACCCCCCCAAAACCAAATCAAACAAACAAAAAAACCCCAAAACAAAAACAAAACACAAACAAAAAAAAACCACCACCACCAAAAAAAACCCACAAAACCCCCCCCAAAAACAAAACAAACAAAAACAAACCAACAAGCCCCCCCCACAAAAAAAAAACCCAAAACCCCAAAAAACCCCAAACCCCTTGCTTATAAAATAAACTTCTCTGTAACATGTCATAAATTTTTACCTTTTTTTAAAGAAAAATTCTGTTAGCTTCTGTAAACAATAGTGTACAGTGGAAACACTGGGCTTGCAGGCAGGGAGCTTGTCCCATTTTCAAGCTGAACCAAGAAGAATGACATCGCTCCACTTAAAAGGAAGTTGAGCAGATTACTATGCCATGGCTTTATTTACTCCAGATGCTATTCTCTTCCTTTTAAGTCCTGT
Organism: Phylloscopus whistleri; assembly: GCA_017589585.1. Taxonomy (NCBI): domain Eukaryota; kingdom Metazoa; phylum Chordata; class Aves; order Passeriformes; family Phylloscopidae; genus Phylloscopus; species Phylloscopus whistleri. Next base: position 6,943,591 of record JADMLD010001548.1, on the reverse strand, counting down.
CTGTGTGCTGACCACACAAGGCTACAGCCAGCAAACAGATATTTTGCTTTCATATTGCTTTATCAGTTTAAATGAGATTGCACAATCAGCAACCATGTAATTACAATCACAAGGTGTTCACCCTGTACAAGCTGAACTACCACTCAGGATACACTTATACTGAGGTGGAGAATAATATTTTTATGAAAGACCACTATTAACTTTCTTCCCCAAAACAGTCCCATAACCTGTTTTTTTGTCTAACACTACTTTCAGTGGTCTTACAAAACAGAAGTTTCAAATGGTTCAGTTTATTTAGTAAAGCCCTCACAAGGCTGGGATTAAATATTTTATCAGGGTCCTGCAGCTGTTTGGCAAACTAAAGGAAAATCATTAAAAGAAGCTGAATAATTTTTTTTCTTTAAGAATAGCCCATGTGACCAAAAAAAAATACTGCTATAATGAAGTTGCTAAAGTTCCCTACGCATGGATAGATGTGGAGAATGAAAATGTAGAGCAGTTCCCAGAATTCTGCTTCTGAAGCCTCTTGAGAAGCCACAGTGTGGATGAGGTACACTTGCAAAGCAAACAGACTGCATGGGAAGACAAAATATGCCAGTGTTGAGACACAAAAACATGAGGCACTAAGTGGTTAGAGGATGAGAAGAATCTCTCAAACAAAACTTCAGTAATTTGAAGGTTCAAACCAAGTCAAACCTATTTGTTGGCCAGAGAAATAATCCTACTGGTATCCTAGAGTAGCTAAACTGATGGGGTTAACTAGGTCACTTAAAGGGCAAGTTAGAAAAGTCTGTATATAAGGACCAACCTTCCAAGGTTCTGCTACCCTGCAGCAATGCAAGTTCCCTGAAGTAATTCCATGACACATTGATAACACAACAAAATCAATCGCTTGCCTTGCTTTGCTTTCAGAAGCATGAGTAGTTTTGGCAGGAATCTTCTGTACAGTGCAGTTGGCAGTGAATTTACACTTTGTTCTATGATAATTTTCACACACTGTTCACAAAAAACAAGCTGCTAGATTTCATGAGACAAAGAAATTCCAGTGATTCATATTTAACTTTTAACCCCATAAGAGTAATCACCTGTAGAAGTCTTACAAATACAGGAGTAAAACAATCAGGGTGAGCACTCCGAAAAATGGGAAGTCACAAATATAATCTTCCAAATTTCAGTCAAAAGTATCAGCCATAGGTAACAGCTTTAACTTGCAAAGTAACTGAGAAAAAAAAAATAACAAGGAAATGTTCAAAAGTATTTTAAAAACCTTTATTATTTTAGTTGCTAAAATGTTGTTGCATCCTAAGCTTGTTTGCTTGCATTTGTTCCTGGAAGTATCGCAGCACGCTCAAATCTCATTTTTTCCAGGTGAGACATTTTTGAATGACAGGTTAACTAGTCTTCGGTATCATCTAAATGTAAAAGCAACAATCTTAGTCTTCTGGATATGGCTTTGAAAAACTTCTTCCAATCAATCATTTATTCCAGTTAAACTAGAAGTATCATATGAATTCTTTACTATTTACAGAAAAGGCTCTAAAGTTTTATAAGATATCTCTAATAAAAATAAAATTAAAAATGCAATAGCAAGCACAGAACTTGCAGCACTTCAGAGGTTACACTACACTCATCTCCCCCAGTTTAGGTGTTAAGGTTTCTTAAATTCCACTTCTGAAAACCAAAATAAAAGGGACTAGAGTATTTCTGATAAATTCTGCCCAGATTTCAGCTCTCAGCACAAGATCAAGTGCATCTCACAGCTGAGGATCAGGAACACTGCTTCAGCCAGCAATCTTTACCTTTCTCTGGAGGATTCACTCTCAGTCCTTAGCCTGGAACTCTACAATGATGAGTGAAACATCTCTTTCCTTCCCCAAGACTAGGTGGAGAAGCAAAGCCATCCTCTCACTAGCATTTCTTCAGCATGTGCCTGCTCTGCTTGTAATATTTGCACAGTAGAACAAGCAAGAAGGGAGGGAAAATACAGGTCCTAAAGTTACTTACTAAGCCACTTTACTCAAAGGAAGTGGTATAGATGAAGCAATTCTTGTGGATATTTCTTCAGAATGTAACCTAACTTCTCAGTCCCTTGACATAAATAAGCAGACTCCACATGAAGTCACCCACACCAACTTCATAACAATTTTAAACTTCTTCTTTCACTAGGCAATTGAAAACTCTGAGGCTGGAGGAAAAACTTACCTCTAATGCCAGCGCAGTCTTGTCATAAGCACAGGGTACTCTCTTTTGGACAGCTTTGGCATAGACTGGTCCATTCTGTGTGGATGGCAGAGGATTGATGACTGCTCCAGGCGTGCTGGATACCGAGGGAAGGGGAGTTGCGGTTTGAGGCTGAGCGTAAGCATGGGCAGGTTCTGGAATACCGTAACTGTTGGAATTCCTGTTTCCATGCTTCCCAACAGGACCTCTGCCTAGCTTTTCTACGTAAGGAACTGGAATCATCCCAATCCGACCCTCCTTGTTTCTGGCACTCCACCACTGTTCTTCTGGCTTCTCTACAATGACCAGCATCTCGCCCTTTTTGAATGGAAGATCCTCGGCATCGTTGCCAGGGAAGTCATAGAGAGTCCGAACATACTCCACGTTTTCTTCTGCAGTGGACATGGCAGGGGCAGATCCAGATCCCATTGGTGGACTTGGATACCTGAAGATTTGGTAAAAGTAATAGCTATTGGTTTGGATTTCAGTAACAAAGCTAAGTAGCAGGTTTGCATGTAGGGACATCAATTAGAGAAGAGTTACTTACTTGGATTTGTAACAAAAGTATTGGCTTGGTAGCACTGTGAGGCATCTCATGAGTAACTCACACTCTCAAATAATTACTTTAATACCCAAAGTAGCTTCCACAGAAACTCAAACTCATCTATCATGGGATGCAGAAAACTGTGAGAAATAATACAAAATCTTCATCCACCTGTTCTGGATTGCTGATCTTGGAGTCAAATTAATTCTATAGCTTAAGTTATGAAAGTAAGGATACAGAAAACCAAATTAAGACTGGGTGATTGAGGTGGAAGGGCAATACACAAAAATGTAGCTATGAATCTCTCCAGGAGTCCCCCACCACCTCCAAAGTCATCCAAATAATTTTATTTTGTTTTTAACTTCAGCACCCACTTCTAAAGAATTTGGTAAGTAAATGCTGGACTTGAAGCACCGTAGAGAAAAAAGGGAACAAAAGTAAGATGGCATGACGTATTCATAGAGACACTATGAAATACTTGCATCCACTGATAAGAAGGAACTAAGGAAAAAAAAAAAAGCTAGCCTTCTAAAAATATTCCTTTGCCTATTAACCATATTATCCTTAATTTATTGACATAATTGTTTATTACTATGTCCATCATTTGACAAATACAGTCACTTTGTTGTCTGTGATAATATAAAGATTGTCCATCAAATGAGAATGCTTTCACTATTTTCATGACAAATGTTACATATTTTATTCAAAGCAGCTGTCAAAAACCCTTAATGGATATAGGCCACAGCAGATACTTATTATCTAAGCTATGATAGCCAGAATGCATGTCATTAGCCTACTTCAATTCTCTTTTGCTACTTGCAAAATAGCTATGGAAGTTAAATCCCTGTGATTTTTGTAAGATATGACAGAAGCCCCAAAGAGAAAGATATTCCATCTTTTCAGACACCCTGCTGCAGCCAAGGCAGGGGGTCAGAGGGAACCCTTCAGGGAGCAATTGCTCTGCATAAGCAAGAGCTCAGGAACATCAGCAAGGATGGTCAGAGCTCGCTAGCAGAGACACAAAACAAATAGAAAGTTTAAAATGGGCCATTTACAACTGTTTTAAAAGTTTAAGATGTCATGTCCAAGATCTAGAGGTACTGTAGGGCTCTATAAAGAAACCATCTTTCAGACTGTACTTTATGAAATTAAAAGAATGAACAGCATTCAAAAGCAAAAATATCTCAGAGCAATGTGCCCAGGAAAATGCCAGAGAAATAAGAGATAGCATAACAGTTCTGAAGCATGTACCTGGCCACCCCTATTCTAAATCTAGTCCATTAACTAAAAATAAAACCCCCAAAATTCTGAAAATGCTACCTTTCATCTTCCCTCTGCAGCACGAAGTCTCCTTTGCACAGAATTTAAAACCATCAACCACATCATTGATTTTTCTTAAAGTTTTAACAAAAATCATGCTCAGTAAAAACACCTAGTCGATCCCATTTGTAGCTCTATAAAAAAACCTGTCAATTCACAGCAGGTTAGGTCCCATCTGTCTCTGTGCTGGGAGAACAATATGCAACCAAAACCTTGAAAATAAGGTGGTACTAAAATGTTCACAGAACATTTCACACAGGACTCCTAACAAATACCAAGTGTGCAAGTGCAACCAGCTCTAAGTTCTCAAGTGTTTTGAGAAAGCCAAGTCAGTCATGGCCATAAATGATTAAGAACAAGTTTTTGCATCCAGAAAGGTTCAAGAGTATCCAGGTTGGAGAACAGAGGTAAGCATGAAGATTGCTTCAGCATAAGACTTTTTTTCTTCCCAACTCTCCACAAGTTTAAGCATGCACATAACACTGGGCAGCTCCATTTAAGCATCCCTGCAATGGTGAAAATGATTTTTTGTTCATCTACCCATCTCTCTAGCCACAATTCCTACCCAAAAGGCTGCCAGCAGCTTGAAGAGTTCCTGAAGGTTTACTTTCTGTCATATCCTGCCCATCACTTGGCAGCTTTTCAGAATGACTTTTGAACACTTTAGTTTTTCAACTTGACAAGCAATTGTCAATCTTTGACAAGTGACTGTCATTAAATACTGGTCTATGCCAAGGTTCAGTTGTGATTATAAACCTCAGAGTTATTCTTCCCTCCTAAGAACTTGCTAATCTGCAAAACATAACAAGACATTAAAATGCAGAATTCAGAAGTGAACCAATTTGGATTTATTTTTTTAATATGTCACTACTTTTCTCTTATTTAATTTCATTCCATCCAGGAAGCCCAAAAGCTTTGACAAAAGATACTGAGAAAGGCTTTATTAATTAAAAGTAAGGAATATGCTCTAGGGTTCTTCATGAACAGCTTACTGATGCATGTTGCAGGTATGTCCCATGCTGGGACCAGGACAAAGGAGGAGCTCATAGCCAAGTCACATTTTCCCAACCTCCTAGAACAGCATTTCTCAGTGAAGTGTATGGTATATGCAGATACAGATGAACAGTGCCATAAGCAAACTGTGAGAAATAAGTGGTTTACTTTTTTTTTTTTTTTTTTGGCACAGAAATGCCACTCTAGAAGTCTGGGAAATGCTGCCCTAGAATGTATTAATGCTGACTTAACGGGGCGAAGCAGTCTAATCACATAAAAGCCAAGTCTGTTGTAATCAGAGTGGGTACAGGAACAGACAGCAAACTAAGCTCAGAGGCTGTACTTCAAGCACGGAGAAGGACTGGTGAACCAGCTTCTCAAGCATCCTTGGAACGGAGAGACAATACCAGAAGAAAAGGGTAACACAAAAAGGGTGACGTGCGACCACACCCTCTTTCAAGGCAATTATAGGCCGTGGCAGAGGTACATGGTGCCTTTTACACACAAGGTCAGCACAGGGACTGTGGACGATTTGACTGAAAGAACAACACTTTCAACTGTCAGCGAGATCCAGAGCGCTAAGGCGGCCCAGCGTTAGAAAAGAATGTTTCCTTAGTATTTATTCATAGCATCTACATCCATTGCCAGGCTCCCGGAGCTACTGGGCTGGACTGTGACACCTTTACAGGTCTCGCCTCCCCGCGCCGCTCGGAGCAAAGGTGGCGGTGGGTGTGGCGGGGGCGGAGGGCACTCACCTGGGCGCGGGCTCGATCAGGGTGGTGGTGTCCAGGTAGTGGATCTTGTAGAACTCCAGCAGGGCGGGCAGGTGCTCGAACTCCTGGTCGCCGATCTTAAAGCGGCGGTTGGGCAGGGAGTTGATGATGTAGTGGGAAACGCGGGAGTTCTCGGACACCGAGAGGACGTAGTCCCCCGGGCAGGTGGACGAGTCCCGCACCAAGAACATGCCGTGCCGCTGCCCTTGCAGCCGCGTCTGCGCCTCCGCCCGGGACACCGGGCCCACGTACCAGCTGGAGCGGTCCGACGAATCGAAACGAGCGGCGGAGGACATGGCTCCGGGCGGGGAAGGGGAAGGAAAGGGAGGAAGGAAGGTGAGGAGCCCGAAGGCCCAGGCGGAGGAAGAGACCCGGAGAAGAGGAGGCCTGGGCAGAGAGGCCTGGGAGGCGGAGCGGGCTGGGGGCGAGGGGGAAGCGGTTCGTGCCTACTCCGGGAGAAAGGAAACCTACGGAAAGGGGGATAAGTGAGGAGGAAGCTCCGTGCCGCTGGAGGCGAAGGGCCGAGCAGCGGCTGGGGTGGGGCTGGCCAGATGCGGCGCGCAGGGCCCCCGAGTATCCCTCAGCGGCGGGGTGTGCAGGGCATCCTTCCCGCCTCTCTCAGGCCTGCGGCGGGCCCGGCCAGGCGGGTGACGAAGAGCAGCGGCGGCTGACACGGACAGGAGGCCCGAGAAAGCGGCGAGCGGAGCCGGCTCGGGGCGGGACGGGGAAGGCAGAAGCGCCGGGCGCCGCGTCCTCCCGCGGGTTCCTCCCCTCGCGATCCGAGCTCCAAAATGGCGGCCGCGCCCGGCCGCGCGAACGCTCCGAGACACCGCCCCGCGCACGCGCCATGGCGGCGGCGGCAGCGCGGGGCCGCGCCCGCCTCAGGGGCCAGGCGGAGGCAGGCGGCGGGCATGGCTCGGGCGTTTGTGCCCCGCTGTCCCGGTGCTCCGTCCTGGCGTCCAGGGGAGCGGGAGAGCCGCCCCTTCCCCATTTCTCCGCGAGAATCACTCAAGCCGTCCCCGGCGCACCCCCGGTCGGTGCGGTGAGTGAGGCGGGGGTGACCCCGCTCCTGCCGCCTCCCCTCACAGGGCAGGGCTCCCACGCTGCTGCAGCCGCGCTTTGACGCGGGTCACCCCCCAGAAACTCCCCAGCCCTTGGCTTTAAGGTATCTGAGGAGAACCCTCCATCTTCTCCCCATCCCTCTCGGCACGTCCTCCCTCCTGGGTGCCGCCCAGCCCCAGTCTTTGCCCCTCGGTGCCCCGGGACTGCCTCGGGCCGCTCTCATTGCTCCTGGATCTGAGGAGCGCCAGCACCCTGACTCCAGGCGGTTTGCAGACAGACACCACCTCCCCTGAGGTTTTGCTGTTTTTTACTAGTTAATTAATTTTCTTTTAAGGAACAAAACGGCCCGCTGTGATAATCATCTCTGATCTGGAGATAACTTCCTACGTGCTCTAAGGGGCCGTTTCCTGCCTCCTCGTAGCCTTATTCCCAGATAACGAGGTCAAAGCCCTGTCTGGCCCGGGCGGGAGGGAAGATGGTGTCGCAGCCGCTGAAGAGGAAGGAAACCCCGGAAAGGACTCAGCAGGGCTCGGGGGCAGCTCTTGGCACATGGTGCGGATGAGCTGTTTGAATTTGAGAGGGAGGGAGGTTGGCGCCGTGAGCCCAGACAGGCACCGAGCTCTGACTCACGTCCCGGGGGCCGGCAGCGGCATTCGCCCTGTCCAGCCGCAGCGGGCAAGGACGGGGCAAAGTGACTGCACTGGCTCCCCGGAGGTGCCAGAAACCTCTGCAAATAGTGTCATTTTAGCTCAGTTCTGTGACTGCGTTTAATTTGTGCTTTTGGTTTTCATTTTGCTTCAGGGCTGGCAACGTGAAATGAAGCAGCACTTGAAAGCCAAAAAAAAAAAAAAAAGGCCAGTTCAAATGGAGAAACAGCTTTAAGACCTCTGTCTTGAAGTGCTTAACTGGACTGTTGTGCAGTGTTATTCCAGCTTTGCTGTCTTTCTTTCATGCTCTGTCTTTTCCAAAAGCTCAGTCACTACACAGTCATCTTTTTCCTCTTTGTTCCTCATCCTACATTGGCAGTCAGTGCCAACTGAGGTGTCTGGATTGGAACATATGGGCTGTGTCTCTGCAGACATTTAGCAGAGTTCAGATCATCTAAAATGGAAGACTTCTCCAGTGTCATGTTTTAGACAAAACCATCCAGGAGAAATCTCATCATGAAGATGAAAGTATCTTAAAGCAGCCCCTGAATCTATGTACAGGTATCATTTTACCAGCTGCTGACAAACAGCCATCTCCTGGGTGGAAAACAACAGCTGTTAGTCATGTACAGCAGCATTGGCAAAACAGTGACCTAGAGATGAATAATTACATCTGAAAATCCACATCTATGCAAAAAAATTTCGTCCATTACTAGAAAAGTTCACTTAGTAGCTGTACCTCTGATCTATTCCTACTGGTTTAAGTACCTATATCTGCCAGTAAGAGTCAGTTTTAAACACCTGTAGACAGGCTACAATAGAATATAAAGGTTATGTTGTTTTCTTGTGTCATTTGAACAGGTCTGGCTTGTTTTCTGTTTGACCATGGCCAAAATACAGATTAAGAGATAGCACTTGGACTTGCAATAACATGCTAAATAATGTTTAAAAATAATTACAAAGGCCATAAATTAGCAGCAGATTTAGTAACACGTAGTATATTAAAAGGAAATAAAAATTCCTGCTGCTTCATTTGATTGAATTACAATTTTTGTTAAAATAAAAATCAAATATACATAGAAAATAAAAATTAAATATACATAGTGATTTTGCCTCCATTTTGTACAGATAATACTAGAATCTCAGAAGAGTTGGAACGTGTCAGAAATAAGTAGTATTAATTGTAAACCAGTTTTTGTGCAGTACTGCATGGGGCTGGACTGCTGCTGGAGAACTGACACGCTCACCTTCCCATCCAGAGAGGATTCTAAGGCATGAGGAGGTTTCCAGTTTGGAAGGAACTTTCAAATCAGATGTTCTGAACTTGTATGTATGCAGGCTGTGTGTATCCTTCAAGTAATTCCCTCCTCAGCTTTAGTAACTGTGGTTAAACTAAACCAGATACTTTAGGTAAAAGATCCCACATTCTGCTTCCATTTGAGGAAAAGGTGATTTGTTCATCATTAATGTTTTCTGATAAGGCTGAGCTTCAACTTCCTAGACTACAGACAGTCATCTCAGGTGTATTACATCCCTACAAATGCATTTGGTTTAGGAAGAATGGATGAATGTCTGGTACCACCTTTTAGTCCATATAAATACCTTTATGCTCTTTGGCTTTACCTGTTGGCAGCTGACACCCTCAGAGCATGGCCAGCTGTAAAGCAGTGGAGGAGTGGGGAGCTCAAAAGTGAAATAAAAACTCAGTTGGCAGAATATTCCCTTGAGAAGCCCTGTACCTCTTTCCCTGTGCCCAGCTGTTCCTTTTTCCTTTCACCAGAAGCTTTTGATCCCATCAGTTGGGCTGAGTGCCAAATAAATTTTACATGTTGGCTCATCCCTAACCAAGGAGAAGTAAATTTCTGTCAAGGGTACAGAATAAGAATCCCTATTTTGTTTCAAATCAAGTACTGGGTATGCTTCCAATGCAAAATTAATTACCCTAATTTAAACTATGAGGAAAATGGGAAAGGATATGTTGGATTTGGAAGTAGACAGCTGGAGAAGAAATACAGTAGTGAAAGCAGTTATGAAACAAAACTGAAGCAATCACAATCACTTCTGCAAATGTGGAAGCCTGAAATACTTCAGGATACAAGTCCACTAATTACAAATCTGGCAAATATGCCTGTAAAGCTTTACCTCTGTGCTGGCAGGAAATAGGAAAATAGATCATCAAGAAACCTAATTACTATTCTTCTGGACTTCCTAATGTATCAGCAGTTTAAGTGTTGGTATTTTGATCACTCAGTTCTGGAAGAGCTGTTTGATTGTTCTCTCACAGACCAGAAATAACTTAAAGCTTTCTTAGTTCATTGTCCATCTGTCCACAATATCTTGTTTTATACTGGCTCAGAGAGCTTACTGTAAAAAAAAAAAAAAAAAAGCCTTTTACTGTCAGATACAAGATGGACATATTTAGGACACAAGAGAAATTATAAATAAAAAAAAAATACAGATTCATCTAGAAATCCCTATGAGTACATATTTCTCTTGAGGTAACAGAAAACTTAAGTGGGCTCATGGAAGTTCAGTTCCTGAAGCATCATTCTTGATAGGAAAAGCAAACAATAATAATTAATTATTTTATTAACCTGTAATTCCTGCAATTTCTTTATATAGGTAATGGTAGTAAACATTTATGTCTGCTGAGTAAGAGAAAATTGACATTATTAAAGCAAAGCAATTTTATTATTATTTAGCCTGTGTGCTAGTTTGAAAAAAAGGACATGCTGGCCTAAAATGAGCTCCTGCTAAAAAAATCATTAGGATGGCTTGAGCTAAACTCAGTGGTTTTTTACCTAAATGAAATACATGCAAGTAAGACAGTGCATACTGTAACTTTCAACAGTCACATTTTGCTCAGATGTAAAGAAATGTTGGGGCTGAAAGCAACAAGTGTTATTTTTATCAGATGTTACCTGCCCTTAAGTTTAGTCCATGTAACTTAGGATTATTGTACCAATAAGTAAAAAAAAAAAGAGAAAAATAATGTGCTAAGGCAGATGATCATCTGCTTTAAGTAATTTCCTTGCAACTGCATTCTAAGCCTTATATTCATTAGCTTTGCACAGCATCCAACTGCAACATTTAGTGAATAATGCAATCACAAAATTGCATATGCTGATAAATGGAATAATCTATGAGCTCTCTAGAAATCAGTGTTCAAACACAGGAGTGACAGGGTAGAAGCTGGACCTCCCGCAAGTTTTCTCAAGATGTTTCTGTGGCTCATTAATTACCCATGAATGTCTTCTATTCTCCTATGTAATCTAAGAATTAGCCTCTCAGGTTGGTTATTTGTAACAGGGAGTAATACCCTCTAGTGGTGCACATTGGAAAAGGAGCTAGACAAAGAATGACTATTTATTTTTTCATTGTTAAGGAGGCTAAGTAAGATTTCATCTAAACAACATAAATAACCCTCTATCTTTGTACAACACAGGGCATCTCTGGTCTGTCTAGAGGTGCTGGTTAAAATGGAAAATGCACTGCATTCAGTTAGATGTCTGTTAGTTAGAAACAGCTGGGTCTTTAATCATTTGTTTGCAGAGGAAACAAATTGCCACCTGCAGTCTGGAAGGAGTGGTTCTAATGATGCCCAGGTCAGAGAGGTATGTCCTTACATCTGAAGGCTAATTTACTTCCTACACATTACAAGTAACTCTGTAGGCAATAAAGGAATATTTATCAGTCTCTAATACTGCAGTGTAATAAAGTCTGTATTTCCAGACCCTGTGTGCAGTCCAGAGTTCACGAACCAAAAAATATTTTCTGAAAAAGCTCATAATCAGGGTTTCCTGCAGTTACCAAGTCTTTTATTTGCCAATTGGCAAAGGTTCAGAGATGGAAGTGAAAATTGACAATGCTAAAGAATAAAGTCCAACAAATGCCCCTCTTGCCAAGAAAAAGCTATTGAACTTATTTAAACAAATGTGCAAATACTCTTGAATCTTTTTCCAGAAGCCCAGTCTACTAAAGCAGAGTAATCTAGGTCTGTTTTGAAATCATCTTTGCTTCCATAAATAGAATACCCCCAAGCAGGGGGAATATCCAGGAACTACTACATTTTTCTGAAGTAACACATCCTTGTGCAGGATTTGTCACAATGTCACTTGACTGGTCCCGTGTCATTCTGATTGTCACTGGTTTTGCCTTTCTGCAACCCTGTTATGGCTATAAGATTTAAAAGCTTTTGGTAGTTTTTCAGGATTTTCTGGTGGCACTGATTACTCCACCCCTCCAAGAGGAAGGATCTCATAGTGTTCAGTATCACACTGGTTCAGATTTTAAATCAGCTTCTAACCTACTGTTAAGCAAGATGGTAGCCAGGAACCAATTATTTTAAGGCCCCATGAAGGAAGGATTTGCTGTGCCTTATCTTTCTCAGCTGCAGTTCCTGGCATTAGTTCAGCTACTGCAGCATCTCGGACCAGTGTAATCTTCCGTATTTCTTGTTATCTCATTATTTTTTTTTTCTTTTGCTGTGGCAAACAAATCTCTGTTCTCTTTATTCTCTTCTAAAAGATATAATAAAATGAAAAAAATTGCCCATCTGCCAGGCTGGAGTAACTTTGCCAATACTGCTGTAGGATGTAATGAAACTTTCAGCTACCACATCACTGTTAATAAAACGGAGACAGCAGTTAAAAAAGTTCTGACAAGAATTTATTAATTTATAGTTGAGAACAAATGTGTCTGACAGTGGAATGATGAGATTGCCATATTCTGTACAGAGAGATTTTTCTAGAAATCTTCTTTCCACTGTGTTGACAGAACTTGCAGTATAGAAGTTCAGGAGTGGGTGTCAGTTCACAGACTCTCAGCCAGTTACAAGGATGGCTGCATGCCCAGATGAGATGAAGGTTCAGACTTGCTACTGTTCCTGCTTCTGTACGTTCACTCTTGCTGAAAAACTAATCAAGCTGTCTGACACCTGGCACAGGAGGGCAGCACTAGGTGTTACCTTCCTGTATTAAGCTGGCTAGGAAATTTTATTACCCAAAAGAAAATGAAAAAAAAAAATCTCATCAAGCTATTTTGAGCTAAAAGCTGGAAGGAAAGAAGCTAGTCAAGCTAAGCCTTCTGTGCTTTTTTTCTGTCCATGCTGAAGGCTGAGAAAAGCCTTCTTCAAAGTACAAGAACCTCTATACAACTGGGGGGAAATGGCAGTTGTGTGGGTACTTTAAAAACGCTGCTTTCTGGCAGGTGGGCAGGTACTGACTGTAAGTGCATTTTGTGCAGAACACTTGCAGATGGGTAGATATTGACTGTGAATGGCGTTTTGTGCGGAACACTTATTTTTAAAACCTTTAAATACTTTTATGTATATAAGAAAGACATATAAAATCTCTCAAGTACTTTCCCCAAGCCTTAATTTCCTCATCCACTGGCAAAGAAAAAAACAAAAAAACAATTAAAGTTTTCTAATCTTCACTTGAGTTGTCAAATTCCTCCCAGTCTGACACGCTCATAACTTCTGATGGAAAGTCAAGGTGATGCTTCATTCGGTCTGCGTGCCATTCTGAGAGCCACTTCTCTGTTTCCATTAAAATTGCCCTGGGCAACGTGAGGACACAGGCAGCCATCCCAGAAATATCATCCTCCAGCTGGGGTCCTTCCTCCCAACAGTCTCTCTCTGCATCATAAATGTGGACATAGTCCATGCGGATTCCCCTGTTGTGGGATCTGCCTCCCAGGACATAAATCCTGTTGTCTAAGACCGCGATGCCTGGCTCCCCGTGTCCTGCAGGAAGTGGACACACATTTGTCCACTGATCAGTGCTTGGCTTATAGCAGGCAACCTGTAAAGCAAAAAAAGCATAGAGAGAAGCCAAAACTGAACTTGTATCCTAGTGACAGAGCCTGGCCATAAGGTAAACTATTTAGGAAGGAATATCATCAGTCTTTTGACAGGGTGTTGATAATGGAGACAGCATGTGACTATCTAATGCAAGTACAGTGCTCAGCAGAAAATTGTGCATAGTTGCCACATAGCTTTGAAATCACAAGTTCTGAGCCTGCTGCTGGAGTAACAGCTGTATGTCATTCCAAAAATGTATACAAAAGTGAAAGAGATGGGGACACGTGCTAATACAAGGCCAGAAGCAATGCACCTGTTTGCATTAGAGAAAAAATGCTGGAACATACAAATATGACAAATCTGCTAAGCTGCCTCTGCACCATATGTTGGAGAGTTTTAGATTTCATTGGGTACCTACTTGGCTAACTGCTTTCATTTGTAGGCACCTTCTTATCATTCAGATACACTCCTCAGCTAGATTTAATTCTGCCATCTCCACTGTCTCTATAAAAAGAGTGTCTTCTTTTTGTGTCTTCTTTTCAAGTCTCTAGCAGTTCTAGAGCTGGAATAAGGTTCAAGAGAATTCTCTCCAGACATCCCTTACCATCAGCTACTGTACATTTTAATTGCATTATGCAACTGTCATCCAACATATCCTTAACAGCTCTGTCCTGCAATTACACATTGCTAATTCAAAAGTTTTCCACTTGGAAAAACTGCATGTAAAGTGAATTTAACTGATGTGCTACTTACTGGGCATATGCATGCCAATGAAGTTATCCATCAGAGATGTTTCAAAATTGATAAGAATTCCAAGTGGTAGAGCTTTAATGCTTTGTGGGTGAGACAAAGTATTCAAGACGGACAACAGTAAATAAATCATTGCCAGTTCTGCAGGCAAGCAGGGGAGAGCTTGTCCAGCAGCCACTGCTGAGCAGACAGTTCTATTTGCATACTCAGTAGGAGAAAGACATTACATCTAAGTGCCAGCATCCATAAGAAACCAAGAGGAGCCAGAGGTGTGCCATGGTCTCACCTGGTGAACGTCCCTCCTGTAGCCAGAATCGTTGTTGCTGCCCCCGATGACGTAGAGCTTCCCCAGCAGCGCAGCCATGCCGTGCCACGCCCGTCTCACTGGGCCGTCTGCCAGGACGTCCCAGCGGTCAGTCCTTGGGTCATAGCACTGCAGCTCCTTCAAATAATCCTCTCCTCTCCTCCCACAGGTGATGTACATCTTCCCATCCAGCGCTGCTCCCGCGTGGGCGTACACCTGCACCACCACAGCAGGGGCAAAGCAAGAGGTTGAGCTCTGGGTTTATGTATTTCTCACAGTTTTGAAGCAGGGCATAGACATGAAGGGAGTGACATTCTTCATGAGTTATGCAGAGATCAAAATCAGAAAGGATTTTCTTATGGACAGTTCTAAGATATTAAAATTGTGAATTTCTGAATGAAACACGCTAGAATTTCTAAAACTTCCAGAACTGCAGCATTCTCTGTCTTTATTATTCCTTGAGTAGAAGATCATTCATACTATAACTTTACTGCCTAATTTACTTGGAAGCATTTTTATTGGTGATTTTTCTTATATAAGCAGTGTTATCAGGAATGCAAATTACTCTACCTAGTAGCACTCAATTCAGGCTTTTTATATTTTCAGCATTGACACACATTTATTATTTGTTTTATTAACAGTTCTAAAGATTAACACAATAAAGGCAAAATCAGCAAGAAACAGGAAAAATAAGCATTTAACTGGAAAATGTCATTTACATGTGCTATTATTTTATTTTCATGTCATCCATTTATTCCATATACATAGTTTACTGCTTTCCATCTAAATATCAGCAAATTAAAAGTTACACCAGAGAAAAACATTTAGCAAGATTAAATCAGGAATTGGGGAATTGTGGAAGTGTGTGTGGCTAATGCACTCCTTACCTCCTTCTTCAGAGGTGTCACATATTCCCAAGTGTTGGTTTTAGGGTCATACCTCTCCACTTCCCTCAGGTCTTCATGGTAATCCCGGCCTGCGACGGCATAAATATAGTTGTCCACGACACAAACACTGAGGTCAGCGTGCTCTTGCTGCAGGGACTG
The DNA here is from genome assembly GCA_017589585.1 of Phylloscopus whistleri. NCBI lineage: Eukaryota > Metazoa > Chordata > Aves > Passeriformes > Phylloscopidae > Phylloscopus > Phylloscopus whistleri. The sequence continues at coordinate 6,928,129 of JADMLD010001548.1, read as the reverse complement.
GATCTGGAACCATCTGTTGTGTCGTGGGTCATACCTTGTAAAAGAATGGGATCAAAGGGAGTTATTCCTAGAGCCAGAGAATCACTGCTGGAATACCTGACAGCTCCATGGATGTGGGTTATTGCACTGTCTTCAGCTGAAATTGAGCTCAGCTGTAAGTGATGTGAAATCTGGCCTTGTCAGCATTTTATTATTAGCAAAGTTGTTTTATTCTATTTGTAGAAGATGTACTTTAGCTGACATAATTATGCTATAAAAGCCTAGGTTTTCCATTATCTTGTACACTGCTCTCGGGTTACATATCACAATCTCTGTTTGTACAAAGCCATTCTACAAGATAACACGGTCTAAAAATAGCACAAAGACTATCTGCATCTTCCACAGTACAAGAAGGGCATAAATATGTGGTGGGTTCTTTAATTCCTGTCTCCAAATATCTGCTCAAAGTGAATCTCATGATTCACTTTCATGTCAAACTGTCTCTCTCATCTGGAAATTTTAGTTACAGAGAAAACTGGTTGAGAATAGAAACTATGCATGCCATACAATAAGAGCAACTCAGCTAAGACCTGTAAAAATGAGCACAATATAAAGGCAAAAGGGTTTATATCTATTTTTGCAGTGTAATGGGCATGAAGGTCTAAACCTGATCCTTCCTCCTGCTCTTTTCCCTGTCAAACAGCAATATAAAAGGACTCTGGAATGCTGCTATTGTGCACACAGATTTTTGAAAATCTGCTGGTAATAGCGTTTTATTTAAAATCCTTTTGTATTGAGACTAAAACTGCACATATAAGACTTCCAGAAAATGCTCGTTAGAGAACATCTAGACAACCTAGAGTTGAGGCTCATTACTGCTTCCCACACCTTTAATACATCCCTCCTCCAACAAGGCAGAAAGTAGCACGAGTAATACTCTTGAATGAGTAGCTGTTTCCACACTGTCAGGCTTGGTTTGGTCTCCCTAAGCACTGCTGGGAGCTTCTTGTAACTATGAAGCTCATTTCTTGTGTTTTCTTTCAATGAGGCTCCTGCTCAAGTTCCTAATCTTTTGGCTGACTGTCTTACTGACTCAGAAATGGACAACAGGATGGCAATAAAATTAATAGCAGGATTATCCTTATCTTACCTCCAACACCTTGACTCTGCTCGAAAACCACTTACATTGTTGTCTCCACCAATTAAATATACAAAATTATTGAGAACAGCAATCCCTTGGTTGGACATTCTGGGGGCTAGTGCAGCTGTGAAGTGCCTCCACTCCCCCAACAAGGGGTTCAGATACTTGGCTTGATCACTGAGGACAATGGATGGAGTAGAATGCATCCCTCCAAATCCCACAACACACTGGAACTCTGATCTCAGCTGTGTCTGGGAGCTCTGGAGCATTGGCTGAAGACATTCATTCTTGTGGTACATTAATGCATCTGCAACTGTATCTTTTAGAGGACATGGACTTAATTTGTCATGAAGCCTTTGCAGGATTTGGGGTTCCATCAGAGGAAAACGAACAGTCTCAAGTAGCTTAAGGGGCTCCATCAGGGAGACCTGATCTGTCTCCAGTTCCTCTGGAGAATAGTGATAAAAAAGTGCTCCATCATAAACTTCAAACTCATAGTTAACCTCCAAACGGTTGCTGCTGAGAAGGGAGTAGACCTTCTGCAGGGGTAGCTGTCGGTACACTTGTGTCCTTGAGAAAGCTGTAAAGTTCTTCAAAATGTAGGAGTCCAGCTGCTCACTCAAATGCCTCAAGTCATAGTGGTCAGCTAGTCTGTACACATCAAGGATGTTCTCTTCATCTACCCAGGACATGAGGAAATCACAGCAGAACTTAATGACTTCTGGAATCTGCAAGAGAGGGAGATTTTTCATTTCAGACACCACCTGCCCCACACTTGAAGAGACAGGGGACTGAAGCCTGGGATGACTGTAAGGAAATTGTCCACGAAATGGCTGCTCTGCTCACAGTCTGACCACCATGGTCACTTCTGCCCTACTCACATTTCTCCAGAGAAAGAGAACTCAGTGTGGCTGTGTAGATGAATATAACACAGCTCCTCCAGCCATGCTGTACTGCAAGACTGAGCTTGGCTTCAGGTGCAGCAGCACTGTGCCTTCCAAGACACATGGGACACTGGGCAGCCAGGCTGCCTGCTCTGCAGCCTGCCCGGGACCAGCCAGGAAAACAGACACAGAAGACGTGGTGACTGCAGTCACTCTGTGTTTGTTTTTTCAGAGTGCTACAGACATACTATATCCAAGATTGTAACAAATACATCACTCAGGAGCATAGGAAGCCATTGGAAAGGAAGATGAATATTTAGTATTGTCTTCTGAATACAATTTGAAGTTGTATCTGGCAGGAGGAACTGCTGTCCAGGAGCCCCTCTGCTAACACAGTGTGGAAAAACCAACCAAAGCAAGCACTCACAAAGTTTAAGATTTAGTATCAAAGCTTTGTGCAGCAATTTCCCCTTAGCTGCAGGGGAAATTAGAGAAAAAACTTGTCTTAAAAGCACATGAACTCTGCACTTAGTGCAAACCATAGTGGCAGGATTTCCTCTAGTCACAGGGTCAGGAGAGGTCATGTGCCTGTGGACTCAATTGGGGAAGACCTTGAGCAGCACAACAATTTCTGAGCAGCAAACCCTGTTCTTTACCATAGGCCAGGGATATTCTGTTTCAGGGGCTTTCATTAGCAGATCAGTGAAAGTGAATGCTATATAAAATACTCCTATAGATGAAAGGGGTAATGTTTTAAGTAATGAAACCATTGGCACAAATGAGATGTGCAAGTACCCATTCCACAGTTCCAGTGGATACAGCATCCCAGAAATCCTTCTTATCATGCCCATGCTCCTGCTCACCTCTTAACCCTCCCTCTAACCAGATATCCATGTTTTCTGTTTCTTTCATCGTTGCTTTTGCTTTTTGTTTCTTTTTTGTCACATATCCCAGTACCTCACCTGAAGTTGACAGGCTGCAGCTAAGGTTTCCTGTACACTGTTCACACTGAGTTCCAGCTCAGAAGTGTAAATGAAGTTCAAGATTTTACACATTGCATTGTAAGAGATGCCATGAATATGAACTTCTTCTTGTTCCATCTCTCTCAATCCTCCTGCAAACATTCCTCTGCAAAACAGACAATGGCACATGTTATGGCAGCTTTACATTGAAGCTATTTCCAGTTTGCTCATCTTACATTGTCCTGGGAACATAAAAAATACTCAGAAATACAAAAACCTAGCTAGACACTTTCATATGATTACCTCTTCTCTAAGTTAAGAGTACAGGCCTTTAGGACCTAAGAAAGTAACTCTTTGTTGTGTAGGAAAACAGTAGGGGCAACCTAGAAGGTACAGTTCACAGGTGGACTTAAATACAGACCCAGTACACATGGACAGTCAATGGTCAAAGGCAAGTACTCTGGGTCTGGAGAAAGAGGAAACACACAGGAACTTGGGCCAATGGGAATTTTTTTCAAAGGTAGAGCAGTTCTTCCTTCAGTTAGAAGTTTCTCTGGATTGACTTCGGTGTTTGCTCTATGAAGAGAAAAGAAACTGCTAATCAGATTGGCTGGGGACTGCCTGGTTTAATGGCCAGTGAGTCACCCTGTAGGCACACAACAGTGACCCACCTCCAGTGAGGTTTTGTGTATTATGAAATGATCACCACAACAGGCAAAGTCTTACAATGCTAAGGATATGTTAAAAAGCCACTTAGAGTGCACTTAAGCTGAAGACACCAGTTCAGATAGTCTCTCCTCTTTATAAACCTCCAGTACCACAGTGAATTTAGTGGAGGTAAGCTCAGTGTGCAGGAACAAGAGCTTTATTTCTGCAGAGAAATAACAGAGATGAATAAAGCCATAGTTAGTATTTTGAAACAGCCTCAGCTCCATCTTACAGGTCTGATTTTAGATTTAGATTCAGAAGGAGTATGCCCAGACAGAAGATCTGGATGTCACAGTTCTGACTAAGAGTGAGACACCTGCTTGTTCCTGAGGCGTACCTGAAGTAGTCACAGGAGGCAGCCAGCAGGATGCGATGAGCCTCAATGGGTTTGTCCTCCACCACCAGAACCACATCGAAGAGGATGCTGCTGTCCCGGAGGGACACCAGGCCACTGAGCAGGGCCTGCGAGTGCTCTGCACTGCGGTAAGTGTTGCTGCTGCGCTGCTGCAGGGAGGGCTCCAGGGGAGCTTTGTGTGCCTGAGTCAGCTCCTGATCCTCCGCCATCCCAGGCAGAAATGCTCAGCCTCCAGCTGCAGCAGAATGAAATCTGTGAGACAACAGAATCAGCAAAGGTTTGTGCCTTTTGCTTTACAAACGGCCCTCCGACCCTTGCCTGTCACAGAAAATAAAGGAACTCCTCAGTCAATGGAGAGACAGTTCTATCCTGAACAAATTATTTCAAATTATACTGAAAACAGACAGATGGACATCAGCACACCAAAGTGGCACAATAAGGTTTTCCAAAAGCACGCATTCTGACTCCTGGGTTTTCAGACCAATATCAGAGTATGTGTCACAGGTTTTGTTGTTTTTTTTTTTCTTAGCAAGAGTTTCACTTCCCAGTCCATTACCAAACCCCCTTGTTTCTTTTGTATTTCTGCATCATCTGCAACAAAAAATGGACCAAATTTTTGCCAAATTCCAAATTGCCTAATATTCTCAGATAACTTTTCTGCAATATAAACTGCACTTTCCATCTTTCTCTTAATATATTACCACAAAATCAGAAAGCTCTCCTCTCTCCCTGTGTTTGCTTTTTCCATTTTCTGTAGCTGAGCACATTTCCAACCATAATTGTGCAAAATACTGTATGAAACTGCAGGCTTCAAAGTGAGTTCCTTTATTTTGGCAACTTCAAGCTAGCATGGACAACTACTTTCCACTTCCCTGTGACTCCCTGCAGAGGGGAGGTACTTCCTCCAGAATGGGCACTGTCCAAGGCTATCCTGTACCTTTTTCTAGGGCTGCCACTGACACACTGGGAAGGTCCCCTATGGCACATTGGGAAACACCTGTAAAAAGCTATCTGGAAGTGATTGTGTTTCATGTCTATGGTTAAGCAATCAAAATCTCATGAGTCCTCTTCTACCATCCTGTAATTTACCCTGTCCATTGTCTTAGAAGAATGTCAGAAGTTGTAGCAGTCAGAGCTTATAGACTCTATCCAGTTGTCAGAGCACATTAAAAAACCATCCCCCATTAGCAAAAGGAAGTAAGGGAGCTGATATGGCTGCTAACACATTCGTAGGATCTGCTCTTCAGCAGCCTGGGAAACAGCTTAGTGCCACCAGGGACAGTCACAAGGGGTTAGCAGCAGTCAGGGAAGCAAAAGAGAACAAACCCAGCAAATCCAAACAAACAGTGAAGAAATAGAACCACTGTTTAATTGTGCCAGCCATAGTGAATGCAGCACTGGAGATCTCTCAAAATACTGCAGGTGCTCTGGGTATGGGCAGCAAGGAAAGAGCTACCCAGATGACACCAAGAAATATGAAAATGTTTATTGTACTGCCTGAGGAAGTTACCTTACACTGTCCAAAACAAAAGGCATGGTGAATAGGATGGAAAAAACCCTGAGAAAGTGTATTAATGTTTATCTGCTCTTTGCCAGCAAAACGAAGACAGCAGCTCAGAAGAGGAGCTCTGACAAGACAGCCTTCTGGGGAGCACTGAGGTCGATTAGAGAGGGAAAACTATCCATCAGCAGCTGAAGAGATGAGTAATGGGTTATTTTTCATGACAGGTTGATGCTTTTCCTAGAAACCAAATGAAAGCAGACAAAACATTACTGTATCATTGCATTTGCTCCTGGGGAATAGTAAGAGTGATGGATTGAGGCAAGGGAAATAATATAGTAAGAAAGGCAAGTGAAACAGTGAGTGTTACATGATGTTGATCAGAAATTTCCCATTTCACTAAATGGAAATGAATGCAGCAAAACCAAAGTAGGGTGACGTATGGTCCAAATGAGGAACTGATTAATTCTGTTAATGTGGTTTAATGTCCTTAAAGCTCCAAAACAGGTTACATCTTTTCCTCTTCTGAGGGAGCTGTATCAAAAGAAGTCCCTATGAAAGTAAAATCACTGTATCGAAAAGCAGAAGTAAAAGCAACAAATTAACTATTTTCTGAATCCAAAGACATTTCAGGAGTAGGGGAAACAGCATGATACAATCTTATAGTGTATCATATAGTGCAGTCTTTGGTGGGAGAGAGGCCAAGGCAAGATAAATGAGAGATGAAACTACACAGGCCACTGAAGCCCTGTAACAAGTGTTAGCAAAGAAATGTACTGTAGGAGAAGCAGGTTACAGAGAGAGAGATCCATGCAGGGTAGAGTGGGAAACCCATATAATAATGCAAGCCTTTATTTATTTAGTTTTAATTAATATGACTGTAGATAGTTAGTGTTCAGAATACATTTGCTATCCAAATTATCTTAAAAAGTAACAGAAAGGGGATGAAGACTTCAGCAAGTAAAGCCCCAGAAGAGATCTGATTTACAAATGTGGTAACTGGAACCAGAAAGATTAAATGGTATTATGAAAGAGAGGAAAAAAAATTAAAGGATAGATCATTCAGTGGTTCTGTAGCCAGTTATGAGCATTAGTATCTGAATAGCTCTCAGTGACAAGTGGGGGCTGCCTTGGAGACCTGCAGGGAGTTTATCTCACAGTTAGTTTGAGCAGATACAGATTGAATTATGCCACAACTATTATCAAGAGCTGAACAAACCAGCTCTGCCGTGACCACCCAGTGCGGTCAAAAAGAAATGCTGGGAGTGCAGCTGAACCATCCATAGCTGATTTTTGGCTGGTTAACAGCTGAACCTACAGATATTTTGCTACACTCTGCTTTCTGCATTCTGGCAGCCCTGACCTTTTGTTTCCAACTTCTGCCCCTGGGTTGTACCTCGGCTGTCACTGGCAAGCTGCACTGTCCCTCAAGGGTGGTCACTCATGCTGGTACATCATTCTAGTGAACTGCTCCCAGCCTATGGAATTAAAGGTGAACATCTGGAGTATTAGTCCATAAAGTCTGACTGACATATGTGGTTAAGACTTCCTTGAGCCAAAAGCCAAGGAAAGCCTCCTAACTCCTGCCTAGGTAATTTCAGGAGCTGTTAGAAAAGAAGTGTAAGACCAAGCAGGGTAGAGGACCATGTGGCTGTGGGGGATGTGGCCAGCAGGACTCCCCCAGCTGAGTGTGCTCAGCTCTGGAACAGCTGCACCAGGAGCAGCTGGGTCTGCTGGGCAGAGCGGCTGCTGAGGCAGGGTTAGTGGGGTTGTGTTGGGGGCTTCTTTGAAAGAGAAGTTGGGTGGATTTGGTATTTGAGTTTTCTGGATTAAATGCAATGTGTTTGGTGAGCTGATTGATCATTTTGTATTTCTTTGGGTATTGTTCTAAATGCTGATTACAAAACTGCTGAGGAGGGATATTGCTGTTAGCACAGTACCCTGCCTCTCAAACTGTGTGGTCTAACTGACCAGTGTGCTTTGTGCCTTTGTTGCTGTCTAAAAATCTTTTTTAAAAAAACATTTAAAATCTTTATTAAGAAAAGAAAAACCCAAACAACCCAAAGCTGCCTAAATGCAGTGTAAGCAAGACAGTTCTGGAGGGAGAAACAGAACAGGTTTGTTCCCTCTATCCTGAGCTTCTCTACTGTCAGCTTCTTGCTCATAGGATGTTCCTGAGGCCCCTCTGCTCTCTGTTATTGTGAAAACAGCTCTGTGACCAAGACAAGTTCTTAGAAATTTGAGTAACATATTTTCTTTCCCTTCTCTTCTTGAGAAAGTTTCTCAGTACTGGTCAGCTGTTAGCAGTGGGCTTCAGTGGCTGAGTACTGCAGAGCTAACCCTGCAGGTAGAAAAGATGAGGTGGAAAAGATGAGGAATTATTTGATTTCACTGTGCTTCTTTGACAGTAGCAAAAATAAGAAACACTGTCTCATGTGCTGTGGGATGTTGTCTGCAGAAACAGGGGAAGTCCTTGTTCCAACCACTTTGAAACTGCAGAGAAAATCAGGCTGGGCATTTGCTTTGCTGGCTGCACAATGCATTTGAGTCTGTAGTTATATCAGTTTGTATTTGTCTTTTAGAGGATGTGGGTTAATGTAGTGATTAATTTTAAGGTACTACAACTGAGTGTCCAGTACATAAAGAAGAAAGCATATGGAATCAGTAATTGCATGTGCATGTCTATAGGCAAGTGCAGGAAGATGTCTGATCACTTTGAATCAAGGAGATAAAAAAATTACAACAGGCAAAAAAAATCCCCATAAATGGCAAAACCTTCAAGGGGTACCTAGAAACACAAGACTGCTCTTTTTCAGTAGACTGAAAACTTGTATATTCTGTGCCTAGATTCCATCTGAGAACCAAGAGAAGGCAGTCATGCCTTGCAATGGAGAGGGCAGGAAAGAACTCGAGTACTTCCTTCTCTTTCCTGCATTATATACAAAGTTCACTGTATCACTAATGGTCTCTCATAATAAGCTACTGACACAGTGAAAGCAACAATGTCTCAGTGACCTGCAGAGAACTCCGTGTGGTTGTCTTGTATTCAAATTCCACTTCTACAACATGCTTCTGCAGATTACTGGCATGAAGAAAAGCAGAGGTCTTAGGCTTCTGATTATTCAACTGAAATAACTCATTACCTACCCACAAAGAGTGGCAGTAATTTTTTAAAAATAAAATCCCCTCTCTGATCAACAACAGAATACTTGCTTTCATAATAAAGGTATGTGGCTTATGACTGAGGAAATTGTCACTTGGACAGGAGGAATTTAGGGAACGCACTGTAGTTCGATCAATGGCAAAATGGTGAGAAACTGCTATGCTGGGTTGCTCTTGTGCTCACTGAAAATCCTTATCCTTTTAAGAACACAAGTTCTAGGAATGGAGCAACTCAACCACAAGCAGAGGGGAAGGGAAAAGTTAAAGATATGGCAAAATAGATATGGCAGAGGAGAATGCAGTGTCTGTCCTCATGATACTTTTCAACACAGATCATTTGTCGCACCGTGGTGCTCCTGTGCTGCCATTACAGCTAACGCAGCCTCTATTTTCTGGTGAGGGATGCTGTGCTTTAACCTGGTGTGGATCATTTACAGTGGTGAAGTCTGTTGTTGGTGTTGTGTGGTATGATGCACACCCAGCCAAGTATTCACCCCTTGTATGACCAGCATCCAGGTCAGAGAGATGCTCCTAATGTGAGGTGCATGTGTGGGTTTGGGGGTGTCTTTTTGTAAAGTTGTGCTGACAGCCTTGATTCTCTACTGTAGAGAAATGGCTGGATGCAGGAAGGATTAACCAAGTTAGTTTCTATGGAAACTCAGACATTTTTGTATTCAAGAGCTCGTGGCTGTCAGTTACATCACTACAAAGAGGTGTTTTACGCAGATAGTGATATTTCCTTGTGCATCAGCTGTGCCCAAAATAAACTCGAGCTCGCTGGTGTCGGGTATCCAAATCTGTTTAGCTTACTGCCATATGGACAGGTGGCTTGAGCTTGGTGGGGGTCCCAGGCTTTCTTAGAAGTGTGGAATAATTTAGACTGGAATGAAACTTGGGAGGTCTCTAGTTCAATCTGTGCTCGAAGCAGGGAAACCTCTAAAATCGGGTCAGGATGTGGAGAGCCTTGTCTGGTCAAGTGCAAAATCTTCAGCCTTGTCAGCAGTCAGAAAACTGATTGTTTAACCATCAGATTTGTTCTCTTCTTTAGCTGTCTGAATTTTTTTTCCTGCAATTTGTGACACTTGCCTCTCATCCCTGGCATGGTGTACCACAAAGGAGAGTTTGGCTCTACATTGTCCTGTGCCCACTAGGTAGCTCAAAAAATGGCAGCTGGCTCTGCCCTTATTCTTTTTGCCATGTACTGAACAAATCCAGTGCTCTTGCCTTGCAGGTGCTTCTATCATCTTGCAAGTGTTCCTGCCCTGTATGGTTCCTCCACTGAATTCTCAGGGTTTTCTTTCAGTAGAGAGCTCAAAACTGAGCACAGTATTCCAATTTTTTGGGATTATGAGTGCTTAATAGAGTGGGAGATAATAATTTCACATTACCTACTGGCCATACTCCTGCTAACAGAGCCCAGTATGAAGCTGGACCCCACTGGAGAAATCATATTCAATTAGCTGCTCATCAGGACCCCCAGGGTCTCTTCTTCCTTGCAGCCAGGCTTGTCTCCTACCTGCTGTGGTATCTGGAGTTACTCTTACCCAGCATTACTCTGTTTTTGCTAGTAAAAATGATGTAGTTCCTCTTGGTCCCCTCTTGGAGCTTGCTGTCCTCCTTCTTGCAGGCCATATTCATCAGAGCTTTCCCTGACACAGAACAACCAGTGTGGTGTGCTGGTTGGGATCCAAATACATTAGGCCCTTAAAAGTCTTAAGGCATTGGAGGAATTTGAAAATCTGTGCCCTAAGGCTTCCCACACCTTCATCTCTCCCTAGGGAGTAACAAGGATTAGGATTTAAAGCAGGCTTCCAGCTGCAAGCCTGACAAGACAAGATACAGGGCTGGAGCAAAATGCTCTGCTGAGTCTTGGGGGCTGCAGATGCCAGCAGGCAGAACCTGGCCATGCACCAGAATTTTAACAGGGCAGAGGACACACAAACAAACACATCAACTAAGTCAGGAAGCGTGCAGCAAGGGGAGGCAGCTTGGGTGCCTGCCAAAATAGTTTGGAAAACAAATGTGATGCCACAAACAATGTCAAATGAAAAGCAAAAGCATTGTTCATTCTAACTGGAGTGCAAATACCAGAATAATCCATCAGCTATGTGATAATTTGTAATGGGCACTTGTGAGACTGCTGCATGGAAGACAATTGAGTTCATGTCACGTGTAGACAAGATTTAAACCAGTTTCATGCTCTTTCAAGGAAAAGGGAAGAAAGGTAAAGGGAAGGCAGAAGCTTTTACCAGTAATTCTTCTTTCAGAATCTCTCTATGCATTCACAACTGTGCAAAAATAAGTACTCTAAAATACTCCATTTTAAGAACCTTCTACAATTACAAGAAACAACCCAAACAACTCCTTTTGACCTAGGTCCCCACAAAAAGAAAGAAAGGAGGATATCTGGTATTATATAATATCTCAGCATTATTTCTGAGCACTCAAACGATGACGTGCTTTTGCCTGGTCTGTACACACAGTCTTCCCTTACGTCACTAAGGCAAATATGCAGAAACACACTCTGAATTGACTTTCTGAGCCATTTTCAGTTTCTAGCATTAGTAGTATACTTGAAGTGTGGGAGGAACCCAAAAGGCGTGGCTTGGGAAACAGCTTTTGCAAACTATGCTGTCTCACAAATGTTGGCATTCATTCCTTTCAGCAAACACCTGGGGGTTTTTGCTTATTTCCCCCCCCCCAACCCCATTACCAGTTATTTCTAAGACATATCCAGAATAAAACAGCTCATTTAAAATGTATATGACAACACCACCATGAAGTATATCTATATTTAAATAAATGGATATTTAAAAATATTTTTCCTCCTGTGAATAGTAGTATAACCTAAAGAATATGAGCTTTCTAATTCGAGTGTTTTATCTTATCTGCAACAGATTTGCAACTTACCCACATTCATAGAACTGTAATGGTTTCTGTTGTGTAATTTTTGTGTAATTTATAAATTAGCCAATATGATCAAAGAATTTTGAGAAACTCAGGTAGCTGCCAAGACTTTAATCTGATTTATTGAATTGCTTAAATCATATCATGACTTTTTAAGTATTCTAAAAAACGAGGAGAAAAAAAATTAGAAAGTAGTAATTTCTAAGCCAAACACAACACTTAAATGACCTGGAAGAGAGCAAGGGCCTCTTCCAGCATTTTCCAGCTCCAGTTTCTCATGAACATGATTTTTTTTCATATTATTCACCACATTAATTTTGTTCTGGCAGGTGTCTGTGGGGTTCTAACCCATGACTTAGACATTTCTCATCAGTGACACAGAATGAGCAGTTTTCTCCGCAGGGGAAGGTGACCTGGAATTGCACAAGACTCAGGGAGGCAGCCTGGCTCTAGAACAGCCCTGTGACGAAGAGGTCAAAGCCAGGTCAAGCACAGTTATGGTTTTACTTTCTGTTGCCAGGCTGACAGCGCCTTTGCAGGTCCTGACACCCGCCCTGGCCGCACCTGCTCCCCGCTGCCGTGCGGGCAGCCCAGGTAGCCCTGCACAGGTACGCGGGGCCGGCCTCCACCTGCCGGGCGTCCTCAGCGGCTTCGTGCCGGTGCCGGTGCCAGCCCGGGGCTGCCCGGCCCGGGCAGAGGCTGCCCCGGCACCTGCCACCGCCCGCGGCACCTGCTCCGGCCGTGGCACCTCCCTCCCGTTCTCCGCGGCGTCCCCGGGCAGCCCTGCGGCGACCAGGGCAGCAGGACACGGCCTCACCCCGAGGGGTCGGGCCGGGACACGCTCCCACGCGCGGCCCCGGGGCTCCGCGGCGCCCCCGGGGAAAGGCAGCGCCGGTGGCGGCAGAGGAGCCCCGGGGGGCCCGGCCGGGGCCCGCGCTCCCTCGCCCCCGCCGCAGCACCTACCGAGAGCGGCGGCGGCGCCTCCGCCTTCATGTGCGACCCGGAACCCACCGGGCGAGGGAGGGGCGGCGGCGGCCGGAACCGGGGCGGGCGGCGTCGGCGACCCCAGCACCGCCCGGGAAAGTGCTGCGGCTGTGCCCGGTGACTGCCGGGCCGGTCACCGCCGCGGGGAACCCGGGATTGCTGTGGCCGCGACCCTCGGGGCCAGTGCGGGGCGCGCCCGGGCCGCCACCGGCGAGTAGCGCTCCGGGAGCGGACTACATTTCCCAGCGAGCCTCACACCGGGCTGACAGATCCCGCGAGAGTTGGCTGTGTCGGCTCCGGGACTTCATTTCCCGCGATCCCTCGCGCGCCGGAAGCGGCGGCGCGGCGGTTCCGCGGCGGAGGCCCAGGGCAGCGGCGGGAGGCGGCGGCGGCGGCGGGAGGCGCTCCCGGTGGCGGCCATGGACGTGACCGGGCCCGAGACTGACTGGCGCAGCACCAACTTCCGCCAGAAGCTCGTCAGCCAGATGTGAGTGCGAGGCGCGGGCTCGGTGCCGGGTAGGCCGCGCGCGGGCCTCTGTTCCTGCCGCCCCCGGGGCCGCCCGCGGGGCCGTGTCCGCTCCTCTGCGAGGCTTTCCGGCCCTCCCCGCCTGGCTGGGGTCGTGCCCGGTCCCCGGTGTTTCCTCTCTTAAGGAAGAGAGGAAACGTGTTTCCCCTCTCCTGAGGGGGCCTCGTTACCAGGATTTGCTCAGACCCTGCGCGGGGGTAACCGGGACTGTTCTTTGACTTAATTTTTCCGATTCTCCTTCTCTTTCACTTTCCTTTTCTCCAGCAATATCGGCTTCTTACTCTGCTTGACACCATCTGTTTTAGGGCTTTGATTTGCCAGTGTCCATGGTGTTGTGAAATTTGGCATATTCAGCCCTATGAAAATCACTGTTACCGGCTTGCATCTGACTTTGGGGGCAAATATGAAATAAAAATGCTGTCGATTTAATACGAAGTTCAACTCGTTCCCTTTTCAGTTTTCCTTTGTGAAACGGTTGCTTTCCTTGAATTACTTTGCTGCTCTGCAGGCTTTTTTATTTTTGGAGGGCTCTTCTGTCCTGTGCAAGGTGGTGAGCACAGAAGTGAAAGCACTGATCATTGTTTATAAAGTAATGTTGGAGTGCTAATTCCTCTATAGTTGGAAAGCTTGTTAATCCCTTGTTAACTTTAACAACCAATATCTGGAGCTGGACTGGCTTTTTATGCCATATAAGTAGTTTGAGTGTTTGTGGGTTTACAGCAATTAGGGTTCTGTTCCAGAATTCAACTGTTGCAGTATTCATTGAAGGGGTGTGATGGTGTTTGTCTGTCACAGCCGTGCAGACTTTCTTGGTGCTCTGAAACAACTGATGTTTCACTTTCTAAACTTTCTGTAAAGTCCTTAATCTCCTCAGATTAATGCTTTACTTCTTCTCCTGTTCTTCTACTGCTTCATCAAAACAAGCAAACAGAGGTGCCCTTGAATGCTGTTTTGAGGAAATAAACATGAGTAAGCACATGCAAACCTGACACAATAAAACTTTGGGGTTGTATTTGCCCTGCAAACTGTAATGTTTTTCTCTGAGCAGCAAACAGTGCTCATAAATGTTTCAATGGAAGTGTGCAACAAGGGATTAAAACATTGCTACTACTGACCAAAAAACTTTAAGGCTAATGCCAAATTAAGAGATGACAGTAGTCCTAAACTTGTAATAAATGACCTCCATTTATTTTCTTTTACACAAGTGCACAGATGTCTCTGTATGATTGGTGGGCTTTTTATTACAGATGTAGTGACAGTCTTTTTTGTCACTTCCTTGCACTCCATCCAGTTTTACAGATATTTGTATTCATGGCCTTGTTTAAAAAGCAAGCAAGACTTACTAGGATGACTGGGATGAGTTGTTAGCAGATTTTTTTAAGCAATTACTGTGTACTAGATCTCCAAATCCAGCCTGGCCTGGTTTCATGTGGCATTTGGAATAAGATGAAGCCAGCCAGAAGGAGAGTTTGTTGAATGAGAAATAAAAGCAATGCACTTGCTAAAAAGCTTGAGCTCTCTGTGCAACAAGTTCCTATTTCTTTCCAGAAGCTCCCAGCTTTGTCAGTAAAGGCTGACATAGCAGGTGGAAGAGAGAGGTAATTAAATATCTGGTGAATCATCTGAAAGTTTTTATAATCTGGGAAGGTTGTTCCGAGCAGTTAGGGAAATACAGTCTTAAATGTATGTGTATCTTCCAGTTCATCCTGCAGCCTAGAAGTGATGTTTGTCAAGATAAACGTTGACATTTGGTCTTGAACATTAAAAGCATGGAACCATTCACATAACTCATTTTGAGTGCCTCTTTATAGCTGCAGGATATAGGTGTCTCAGTTTGTTTCATCACAACACTGAATTTAAGTTTTCTGGGGTTTGGCTTTGCTTTTCAGGGGTGTTGTTGTGTTATTGCTCAGGATATACCCACTGCCCACGTTTCAGTATCCTGAGGGATGTGTCAGTGGTCTGTGTGCAGGGTTTGCTTGTGGACATTTGAAAGAATAGTTGCTTTACTGATAGGTGCAGGGAGCATGAGCAGGGCCAGGGAAGGGGACATTTGAGAGAATAATTATTTTTACTGCTTTACTCCTCCACTCCTAGGTTCTGTGTGACTGCAGGCCTAAGCAGAACTTCCACACTGTTGCAAGGTTGAGGCAGCCTGAGCTCCAGTGAGTGAGGCTGAGAAGCAGCTTTGGGTGTTCCAGGAGGCAGCAGAGATGTAGGAGTGTGGATATAAACTTCTGCTTGCAGGGCACCACTTTGTTCTGGCCCTTGCAGAGAGCCAGTACACACTGGTGCCCTGGCAGTCTCCTTTCCAAAGGCCTTTCCTTAATCTGTCTTTAGCTGTTGGTGTTGCCTGAAGGACAGGTCTGATCTGGGCTGGAAACTCAGCCTGTGGCTCTGTCCCTGCCCTGAGCTGCTTCTAGGCTGTGTTAGGAGGGAATTGTGCTGAGTGTGGGAATGGAATGTAACTCACCTTGTGTTGGCCCTGGAACTCCTTTGCTTGGTGTTTCACTTCAACAACTGATGCACAGAGTCCTGGTGCGGACCGGGTAGGGAGCTGGGGCAGTTTTGAAGGAGAACATGTTCTGCAAGATTTTTCTGTTAGACCAGCTAGCCTGAGTGAGAGGTTGCACATATTTGGGCTGGAAACAAGCTTGTTGAGTGTGGAGGGGGAATTCCTGAAGCTGAGCACTTTGTCTTGTGAAACCACAACTCTGAGTGTTCTGCATGCAGTCAGAAAGGCAGATTTGTAGTGCACATCTACACAATTACTAATGATACACTTACTCAGTGCTTACAAGGCAGATGAAGGTTGGATTGGCTGATGCCATCAAAGTTCCCAAAGTTTTGTAGAGTTGGGTGTTCTGCAAGGAATGTGCTCTGTGCTAAAGTTGTGACTCTTTTTAGCTGACTTCACTAGTCTTTTAAGGTAACTGCTATGTTGATGGCCGTTAAATACATAAAAAAGGGACAAGTTGTGTGTTTTTGTTTCTTCCTAGTCTAAACTTTAATTGGAATGCTAACAGATAGGACTTGGAGAGCTTGGAGTGGCATTTTCAGTAATGCAGATGTAGTCAAAACAATACATCTTTCATGTTCTAAGATGTCAAGAGAAAATGCTCCATATAAAAGCAGATGATTTCTTTGCTGTGGATTTTTTTTTTTTGAGTTCCTGATACCACATTGATCACTGTCTCTGTCACATCCACTAAGTGCTACTTACATGTTACTTTCTTTACTTGACTCTGTGCAATCTTTGTCTTCTCTTTTTGTCTACTCAGTTTTCGGTGCTCTCAACATGTAAGTCATTGTCAATGTACTGGGTCTGGAAAGTTAAGGAGGATTCAGAGTAGTGTGGATTTAGAGACAGCCTTTCTGAAAAGGAAAATGTGAAAAAAATGACTTGTTAATAGAGTTGGATATAGCTTCTTCCTCCACAGCAGAGCTCCTTTATGAGCAGTTCACTTCAAGGCTTGTTTGCCCATGGAGGAATAGTTACTCTCCATTATGTTCAGATTCTGCTTCAGTTTAAGCTTCATATATAAGCAGCATTGTTTTGGTGGCTGCCAGACCCCACAAACAGGTTCCCCTGAGAGCCTTCCAGCAGGTACAATGTTCTACTGTGTTCAGAACTGCAGCAGTTTAGCTGTGAGCTGCTGCTTTGCCAGGTAAGGGTGGGAGTTGTGGCAGCCTAAGCTCGTGCATTTTAAGGCTGTAGCATCTGACCTTCTCTTCTGAGACTGTCACTGGGTTAATTCAGAAAGCTGAACCCATTTACTTCTTGTGCAAGCACCATTCCTGCTGCATGGGAGGTCACAGAAATTCAGGGAAAGAAAACAGTAGTGTCTCTTCAGAGTGGCTGAAACTTCCAGGGGTCACTGCCCTGAATGTAGGGTAGCTGCTCATGCAATGGCAGTCACTGAGAAATAACTTTCTGATATGTTAATTACAAAGTGAAAGTATTTCCTGATCACTTGTTTGTGGAATTCAGACTGTAACTGCCAGGCTGCTTTAAAAAAGAACAGGTTTTGCAGGGAAGTTTCTGAGAATGACAATGCCTAGAGGATTGGAATATGGCTTCACCTGGCTGAAATCCTTGTTTTAGGATGTCTTTCTTTGCATGTTCCATAGTTAATTGGTTGTTGCTCTTTGATGTGCTGGGAATGCCCCTTCTTTTCCACTCATGTCCTCTCCCACCCTGCCCATCACTGCACCTCTGCCCTTCCCCGGCCCTGCTCATGCTCCCACTCATTGTCCTCACTCACTGCTTAAGCCTCTGTGCCTTTAGGCAACCTTGTTTTGTTTTATTCTTCCACCTTATGTTTAGAGAATTCTTTTGGAAAATCCCAATGCTAGGAAGCTCCATCTCATTGTTTGCCAAACATGGATTACATTAATCCTGTCATTCAGCTTTCCTCAAATAAACAAGTCCTGGTATTTTGTCAAAATAATACATCAGACAGTAAAACAATGACTTGTTTAGCAGTTGGTCTTGAATTTCTGCAAAGAATATTTGTGTTGCCTTTTAGAAATTGGGTTTTTTCTCTGTTATTTAAAGAAACTTTAAAGGGTGGCAGTTTTAAGTAATATGTGGTAGTGGTTTGGTTTGTGGTTTTTTTTGTGGTGGGTATTTGGGTTTTTTGTTTGTTTTTAACCTATAAATGAGAGAGGGGTAAAAATCTATTTCACAGACCTTTCTAACTACAGGAAGTATTTTGCAATACCCTCAATTAATACTCAGCCTCGTTTTTTCCTCTTTTTTTTTTTTTTTTTCAGTGATGAAGCTATGAGGAAAGCTGGTGTTGCCCATAATAAATCTAGCAAAGATATGGAGAGCCATGTGTTTATGAAGGCCAAAACAAGGGTAAATCTCTGTTTGCTTCCAGAAGTTATTTGGTGTCAAAAGAAGTTTGTAACAAATTGCAGAAATAGCAAAGCCAGTGCACTTAATACAGAGTTGTTTGAAATTTTAATTTATGTTCTTTTACCTTGAGGGGAAGCGAGGAGTTCTGCATCCAACAGATGCATCAAATTGGACTTAGTGCAGGACAGCTTTGCTGATGCTGCAGTGTTTCATGCATGTGTGGAACCACACTTTTCTTACCTGAATGGTGAATTGCATAGAATTTCCTTTATCTACAATGTAGCACCATTCCAGCTGGGGGATCAGAAAATCTAGGATAGCAGTCAAAAGGCTCTGTCAAGAATAACCCCACTGTAAGAGCTGTGATCTCTGTGAATGTCTGGCTATAATGTCCAATTCTGCACTCTTATCAAATCATAAACTTCCCTGGAGCTGTGTTATGAGAAATTGGATGCTGTTGCTGTCTCCAAATGAGCCATGTTTGAAATAGAGCTTGTCTTGGTGAAAATGTTACAACGCTGATGTCACAAATCTGCACCCACTGTTGGCACCCTCCCTGGTGAGTTGTTTCATGGGCAGGAAGGCTGTCTCAGCCCTCTGCAGCTTCCTACAAATTCTGAAGCACACTAAGAAGATATTTCAAAGAATATTTGTCTTTTCACTTCTGACACTTCTGTCACATTAGTTTTCCAAGTTATTAATTTACTTGTATTTGTAATATGAATTTGGCTTTAGAAAGAGTTACTGTAGCACAAATGTGACATAATTCAAGGACTTGAATAATTCAGTGTGCCAAGAAAGCAGGTACTGTCCTTATAAAAAAGGAATTATGGTGGATAAGAAGTGGAAAATGTATGTTGGTTCATAACGTTTGCATATTGTGGTCCTGTTAAATGTGGCTGTCAGGAAGGTTCTTTCCTGTGAATTTTGTGGTTTCTTGGCGTTCTTGTACTGTCAGCCACAATGACGTATTAGTAAAAATATTCCTGGTTAGTAAACAGACTGTTCCTTGCAAGTGAAGGGCTCTGAAAAGCCCACACACATTGTAAAGTAAAACCCAGTATGCTGAGGAAGAGTACTGAAGAACCAGAAAGTAATGGTTATTCTGTTTTCATTTCTCACGCTAAAATACTCATTTTTCACCTCTAGGAGGAATATCTTTCTCTTGTGGCCAGACTTATTATCCATTTCCGAGATATTCGTAAGTAATGTTTTCGTTTTGGTTTTCCTTTCTTCTTAGTTGTGGTTACTCATGGAATCCTCATTAAAAAAAAAAAAAAAAGAAAGAAAAGAAAAAAAGTAAATGTTAGGGTTTCTATGTGTGATTCTCCATGTGTTTCTTAACAAGTTGCTTTAAAAATCTTCCTGTGTTATGCCTGCCTAATTTATAAATACTATTTCTTTTACACATCCTCTATAATTGAAAAGTATTTGAGAAAGTATTTAAACTTGCTGCTTTTCCTCCTTCCTAATTTTTCCTTCATATTTGCCTTTTTTCCATTTTTTATATAGCATTCTAATTACCAAATTAGCTTAGGTTATTGTATTTTATTAGAGCTACAGTAGATAGCTTTTTATTGCTTATATTATGATGTGAATATATTTCTTGTAGAGAGTATATCCAAAGGGTCAATGTGACAATATTAGCAAAGATGATTAATTGTTTTTTCTTTGCAGACAATAAGAAATCTCAAGCCTCAGTCAGTGGTAAGAGTTCCTTTTTTGTTGTTGTTTTCTTCCTTCCCCCATGCTCTCCATTTCTAAATAGAACAGCTCAGAAATCAGGGCTGTGGTATAGTAAGAACAAAGCATCTGTGTATCCCTAGCTGGGATATGAAATGCTGCTGCAGTAAAGGAAGGGGAGCAGGACAGTCCTGGAGTTGTTCAGTGATGAGGGTGACAGGCTCAGCCGGTGCTTTGGATGTGACACAGCAGACTTGTTTGTACTTTTTCATGAAAGCACCAGAGAGACTGAAAATAATCTGCTGAGCAGCCCAGGTCCCTGCCTGTTGCCAGCTGTGGCTTCCTCAGGTGTTGCACCAGAGGCAGAGTTATTTGTGGGGCCATTTGGTGAGCTTGGATCTGACCCTGGCTTCTGCCTCTGTGCTAATGCTCACTGCAGTGGATGTTAGGGACATAGTATGGTCCTGTGGTTTTATCCCTCTGTAGGGCAAATGTGCAAGCTGTAATTGATTAACATGCAGTCTAGACTGCTGGAAGTTATAAGTATTCTTAAGAAAGGTGGTGTGTGTTCTGTACTTGGTAAATATTGCTTCTGCACACTGTGTTGTGTTTTGACCTCTTGAATTGTCTCTCTCTCTTTAACTTCACTTTTCTGTGTGCCCAGGATTCAGATTATGAAAACTGTCTTGAAAGGCATTGAATTTATTCAGTGGATAGTAGCAGTGATGTTGGAGGGGTTACTGTATAGCAAAGTACATCCTCTGGTCTGAGCATTGCTTCTCTGACTTGAGGAGGAAGATCCATGGTGGGACTCACTTGGATTTTGAGGTTAAAAGAGGTTAAAAGCTTTATATCCTCATGGAGTTTTGTTGGCAGCTTGTTGACTCGTATATTGATTTAGAGGTGGTTAATAAGTTCTTTTTCTCTGATGTATTTAAAGTCTGTGTGGAACTTCACGACACTGGAGCACTTTAAGTCATCTCTGCTCTCCTTACAGAGAGGCAGATATGCCAGAAGCCTTGTCTCACAGGCAGGGCAGTGAATCTGACTGAGTCAGGGTTTTGGATCTAGTCATGGTTTGAAGTTGCCAGATCAGAGAGTGGATGATGGAGAGCAGAGGATTCTGGAGAAGCACTTGCATGGCTGGCTGCATATGAGTGTCTGTTTTCTTTGTAGATCCGATGAATGCCCTGCAGAATCTAACGGGGGGTCCCACGGCAGGGGCACCTGGGATGGGCATGGCTTCCCGAGCTCAGGGAGCACCAATGAGTGGGATGACAGGCCTTGGTCCAATGGCACAGCAGATGAGTCTCCCAGGGCAGCAGCAGCCTCCTGGAACCTCAGGAATGGCCCCTCATGGGATGCCTGGAGTCTCCACAGCTACTCAGCAGAGTAAGTGTTCAGTTTGCTTCAACCACTGAAGTTGTTAGGTCAGCTTTTCAGTAGAAAGTCCTTTCCTGAAGGAAAAGATGCTGAAGAGATGTCATACTTCTGGCTAAATCAGCCAACTGAACTGGGGAAAGAATTGATTTCAAGTACTGCTACCTAATTGGATAAATGTCTTCCTTAGTATAGCCAACAACAGTGTAGCTGTTGTATGAGCAAATCCTTCTTTCATCATCTCAGCTTCAGAACATTGTTTTTGTAGAGCTCACCTGTGTTTTCCATGTTATGGTGCTTCCTGCTGGTGACCTCTGTGCACATTTCTTCCTGCACATTTTTTACTCTTAGGTTGCTGACTCAGTGGAGGCAGAGTGAATTACAAGTTGGTAGTACAAAGTGTAATTAATTCTGCTGTTAACGAGCCCCATCCATTTGAGGAAGCAAAAGTATATACTGCTAAGGAAAGACATTAATTAATTATTTGGGTGTTGTGTTCTAAATACAGTCTGTCTTCTCTTCAGCCCAGCTTCAGCTTCAGCAGATAGCTCAGCAGCAGCAGCAGCAGCAGCAGCAATTCCAGCAGCAGCAGGTGGCCCTGCAGCAGCAGCAGCAGTTCCAGGCCCAGCAGTCAGCCATGCAGCAGCAGTTCCAGGTGCAGCAGCAGCAGGCAGCAGCCGCTGCAGTGGCGCAGCAGCAGCAGCAGCAACAGCAGCAGTTGCAGGCTGTCCAGCAGCAGCAGCAGCACATGCTGAAACTGCAGATGCAGCAGCAGCAAAACCAACAGCAGGTGATGACAAACAGCTGCATTGGCAAATGTGGTGATCAGTGTGCTGGTTTGAAGGCAAACCAGTGGGACATCCCATGTCAGAATTACAATTTAATAGGAAAATTAAAATAAAATGTGATAGTACAAAACCACTGACAGAGTCAGACTACAACCTGACATCCTTTTGGTCAGGGGTTTGGTGGCAGTCCAGTCAAGTCGTGGCTGCAGTCCTGGAGTGACAGGTGTGGTTCTGTTGGAGCAGAGATGATCCTGTAGAAGAGTGTAGTTCTCCTCTGAAGGTCCAGTGGTGGTGTAGATGAGTTCAGTCTTCCTCTGGAAATCCAGTGGAAACAGGCTGACTTTGGTGTTCCAAGTCTCAGATTATATCCAGGTAGGAATGCTGGGCTCCTCCAGCATTGGGTGGAGCATCTCCCAATGGGATGATGTAATTTTATCAGTCATGCAATGAGCCTCAATGGCCCATGAACAGCAGATACCCCCTGGAGGGAGGATAGGTCATGGAAGAGATAAGGAACACTGTGCCACCTGGTTTTAACAGCTGGTCATAGAACACATACTGCTGGTTACATCTTGCTTTGCAACCTAAGACAATCAGTTACTTGTCAAGTCAGGCTTGCCTTGTGTGGAAGTATCAGCTCTGCCTGTTACTAACACATTTCCACTTTAGGGCAGGGCTTCAGATTAGATTGGCAAATTAATTGACAGCAGTGTATTAACATGCTAGAGGAAAGCCTTTACAGATGTTTTGTTGCTTTCTTCTGTCATAGCAATAGGGAATTAAAATATTTGTCTCTTTATAAATGTCAGGATAGTCTTTCATTCTGACAGACATTGGGAAAGAACAGCACTTGAATTACTCTAGCAATAGTGGCTCTTTTGTCATTGTGTGAATAATGTGTGGCCACTTTAAAAATGTGTATATATACATGTGTGTATGTGTATATATACCATCCTTAGGCACAAAAGTAGTTGAGGAAACTTCGGCTCTCATATTCTTGTGCAGTTTTTGGTAAAGAGTGATTCCATTTGAAAAACTGTACCTGAGCCCATTTGTACAGGAGAAGCTGATGGACTTCACCTTTGCTTTTAAAAATTTCAGGAAACCTTGTAATGTGGAAATACAGGCTATAGCACCATTTAGGGTTGAGATACATGAGGGGTGAGTGGATAAAAAGGTTGGGCTTTCCCTTTGGGCTTAAAACATCGATCTGATGTATGAGGGTTCTGTTTATTTTTGGCTTATGCTATAGAAGTAAGTCTGCTGTTGCATTGCTGGGAGCTCTAACATCCTGGCTTTTCCTGCTTTTCAGATGCAGCAGCAGCAGCAGCAGCAGCAGCTCCAGCGGATTGCTCAAATGCAGCAGCTGCAGGCAGCACAGGTCATGCAGGCACAGCAGCAGCAGCAGCAACAGCAGCAGCAAATACCACAACAACAGATACAGCAGCAGCCACCTCAACAAGTCATGCAACAGCAGATGCAACAGATGCAGCAGCAACAACAGCAGCAACAGCAGCAGCAGCAGCAACAGCAGGTTGCTCAGGCACAACAGTCTCAACTTCCACCACAGTCCCAGCCTCAACCCCAGCCCATGGTATCTCAACCTCAGGCAATCTCAGGACAAATTCCCAGTCAGGTTATGCCTGTCACTCTCACACCACAGCAGTTAAAAGCTATGCAGGTAAGGGCTCGTCACCAGCTGGCTGTTGATTTGTTATGACCATCTAGAGAAATAAAAAATACATCTGGCCTTTGCTAATAATGAAGTAGGAAAGCCATAACTCATTAAGAGCTCTGCAATTAGCAAGTTATGAGTACTGGGTGTTTAAAGGTTTTTTTTTTGGGCCTGCCAGTAGAGAACAGTTTTGTAGATACGGGTAGGAGTTCTGGAAATCTGTGAAAACCATTCATGCAGCTAATATTTAAAAAATAATTTCTTGTCTCATTCTTGAATGGACACATGAAAAAAGAAAAAGAAACATACTCTGGTTAAAGAGTTTGCTGTTTGCTTTTCTAGAACATGAGCAAGTACTTTTAAAGTGTTCTAGACTGCAGCCAGTGTTAGCTCTTTACCATGCTGGAGATTTGGGTCACAGTTTAGTATGCTGGCTGTTCCTGCCTTGAAGAGAAGGTGGGCAAGACAATAGCTTTATTCTGTTAAGTCTCTTGCTGGGTCATCCTCTTAATGGTGCAGCTTTTTGAAGTGTTACAGTCATTTTTATCTGGGCTGCATAGGTTACTGTTGAGCCAAAGTTCAGACCTGTTTTTCTTTGGGCCTGACTGGGGAGGAGTGTCAGCCACACTTCAGAAATGATGAGTTGATACCTCCACTTTGTGCTCCTACCAGCTAAGCTAGGAGTAGTTAAATGTCATGATTGTCACTCTGACAGATGTAATGAACTTATGATCACTTGAAATGCTGGTCATTGGTAGGCTTGCCAGAAAGTTAAGTCTCTCTTACTGTATATAAAACCTGATAGTACAGGTAAGAAGTTGCAAGAGGTTGTTGAATTGGATATGCAGTCTGTGGGAAAACTATTCTAAATGTTTTGAACATGGTAACTTGTTTTCACAAAACTTTAGTTTGTGAGGCTGGTCTTGTCTCCATACCCTCTCTGATGAGCATAGTCAGTGCAGTTGAAACAGAGGTGTCATACCCTACTCAGGTATGTATGTTTACTTTGGGTTTTGTTCTCATACTCTAGGTAAGAGCTCAGCTGGTCCAGCAGCAGCAGCAGGCAGCAGCAGCAGTGCAAGCAGCTCAGGCCCAAGCTGCTCAGATGGGAGCTTCAGGGCAGGTAAGGGCCCAGGGGCCAGTGTCACAGGTCACAGGCCTGAGGCAAGTGCATGCTAGAGATGAGCATGGAGTTGGGTTTCTGGTGGTTTCTGATGAGGGGTCTGACTTTGGTCATCCCCCACATATAAAGGGGATATGGTCTTCTCTGCTGTTTCTCCTTTGCCTGGAGTCAGAGGCAGGATTTCATTGCCAACCTCTCTGTGCATGCTCTCTGTCCCAAGTAGGTCCGAGTGTTGCCTGTACTGACACAGGAATGCACATGAGTAAGGTGGTCTCCTGTGGGCACACTACAAGTCTGACTGTTGGTACCTGGAGTGTGTCACCTCTTCTTTCATTGAACTCTCTTAGGTGACTGCTTTGTTGTGTAAACTGATTCCTGTACTGTGAATCTGTGCCTGCTATCTTTAATCACATGTGATTTACCTTCCATCTTCATGTATTGACTATAAAAAAAATAGTATAGATGATGAAATGTCTCTGCACTCCCCTTTCAGTCCTTTCATCTTTCATTCTTCTTCTGAGTGAAATGGGCAGTAGATCTAGATGCTCTTGTTCTGGATGTGAATTGTGAAGAACAAATGGCGTGTGTCACAAGTGCAGAGTTACCTTAAAAAAAGAAAAGTGCTGGGTAAAAGCTTGTTGTCTAACGTGTTTTTTTTTAATCCTGCAATATACCTGCAGCCCCAGTGGTTGTTTCTTGGTGTGTGTCTGGTATGGAGACATGGGGAAAAAAATGAGGGATGGCTTGAAGCTGAACCTCTTACCCAGTTTCCCCAAGCATATGAAAGTCTTTTGTGGCTTACCTCTGTAGTTTTTCATATTGAGGCATTCATATGGGTAAGTACAAATATCACCACTCTGTAGATGAAGAGAGAGGCAGACAGATGAAATGAGGCTGGCTAGGACTAATGGCAGAATTCTTTCTGTGTACCCAGACATTCCATGGGTTTCAAGCACTATTTCCCATTCAGTACACAAGTAAATTTATAGATTCAGGAAGAAGCTTTTTATATGGACTGTGATAGCAATTGCTTCTTCAATGTACACCTCCCAGACTTGTGTCAGGGATAGTGTCCTGTACCATGGTAACTCTGACGTGGCCACATCCTTGTTGGTGTGGCCAGGTTCTGTTTCTGAGTTGCTCCTTTGGCTTGTGTCAATGTAGCACAGGATGTAAAAGCTGAGCAGTGGTAAGTACAGTTGGGACAATACTGGCAGCAATGCAGAATTCTCTTCAACAGTTGAAATGTGAATTAAAACTTGTTTGTTTCTTAAATAATATCCAGGTGGGAGCTGCAGGGACTTAGGCTGACTGGAATGAGACTTTTTTTCTTGTTAATAACTTTAATGGTGCTCTTTTCAACTCTGAAGCAGATGGATTGTGTTTGTGTAGAGTCAACTGAATTCTTGCCCCTTTAGTGACTTCATGTGCCAGTGGCTTAACAGCACAGTGCATTTGGAAGGCTTTGGGTGATTACATGGTTGACAGACAGTTTTGTATTGCAGCTTTATCCATTGTGTGTAGCAAACTTGGGGATTGCTCTTTATCTACCACATATGGAGTTTGTAATATTCCACATACAGGTTTTACTCCACTTATGTTCATGCCATTGCAAGATGAGTCAGTTAAAATTCACCTAAAATACCACTATGAAGTCCAATAACTAAATGGGTTTCTTGTACTTGTCTAAATATTTTCTGTATATAATAGTTTTAAGATTGTGGCTGTATATAACATTACAATGCAGCTTCAGTGTTGAGAGTCTATAAAGATTTTCTTTACTTTATAAGAAATCTCTTTTAAGACTAGATTTTTGTTTTCTATTTAGTGCATTTTTCAGTAGCATCAGCATTTTTAATGAATCTGCCTTGATTTCTTTATTTGGTTCAGGGAAGCTTTTTTTAATAAACAAACTCAGTCTTTGCTTGTTACGTTTATACTTAGACTTTAAGGGCTTCAAACTGGGAATTTTGCTTGCTATCTCTGCATTTTTCCTTTTCCATAAAGTTTCTGTAAATCCTTCCTACACAAAAGTAAAAGCAGTCCCAGGTTTAAACATGGATTCATGTGAGAAATTCTTCCCTGAAGTTATAAAGACACCACCCAGGTCGATGTTACCCTGCTCTAGTCCTTGTGAGCTTGTAGCTCACAGGGAAGCTCATAGCAGTGGTGTCCTAGCAACCACAGAGCTACACAAAATGCTTGCAGCACCAAGGAAAAAAGATCTGTAATCAGCTGCAGTTAGGTGTTAGTAAAGTTAAATCACTGTTGTGGTGCAATTCCTTCAGGTGCTCAGAAGGCAGAATGGCTGATGCTGACTGAAAATCTGAGCTGCCTTCAGTGCAGTGGCACAATATGTACATGTGCTCACCAGAAGCTGTGTATTTATGGAATACTGAATGTTTGGATGGTAGATAAAAGCAAGTTACAGGTTCTGCATTCTATTTGTTCTATTCCACGTCATTTTTATCAAATAGTGGGGTTTGTAGCTTACTTTGGAGAGAGATCCTCTTTTTGCTCTCTGATTTATCTCAATTTACAGAGTCTGGAGTTTTACCTTGTAAGATTCAATTTCACTTGTGGAGGAAGATATGTGTTCAGTTAAAATCTTTTTCAAAAATACTTAAACATTTCTGGTTGTGTTCTTATTTCACGAGAAGAGTAACTCCTTTATGGACATACTGCTTTGGAACCCCCTTTCCTGACTCCTTTGTCAAAGGGTCATGGGTTTTGTAAATATAAATGAGCTGGAGAATGGGGGAAAATAGATTACTTTTGTTAAGAGAGTGGAATTGGTGTAATTTCATATATGTATCTCCTTTCCAAAGCACACAATACAAAAACCCTTAACCCAGAATTGTATGCTTGTGCACTCGTTTGACCAACCACAATACTACAAACAGCTGAAAGCCTTTGAATTGGAGTTTGTCATGATGGTGTTCAGTGATTTGCCAGACACTTGACCTGTGAATATTCCTCTAATTTCCTTTGCCTCAGTGAAAGTAATCTAAACCTTCACACTTTGGTGGTGTGGCTTCAGAAACATGGCCAAGATGGGACATGTGGGTCACCATAAACGTGCCTGAGATTCCACACGCTCCAGAGATCTGTGTGCATTCACAAGGGTCTAAGATGGGGTGATTGTGCCTGAAAGGATATATTCCTCCCCCCCTCAGCAATTTCCCCCCCTTTTTTTTTTTTTTTGGTTTTGTTAGGGTTATGTTGCTTCACCAGCTCTCATGTTGATACTGTAGCTCACTGCACTTTGTAGCATCCACCTGTGCTTTGTGGCAGTGCTGGGTTGTTGTGTTTGCTCGTGGCAGCTGCTGCATGCTGTGTGTGCACGTGTGCATGTGTGTGTGATGTCTGAGGCGCTCTCATTTGTTCCCCTTTTGAAATCCTGTCTCTGACCATCCCTCTTTGCCTGGATGGAAAGGGACTGCATTGCTCTGATGTTGTGAACTAACAGCTGTGCTGAATTTGACACTGTTTTCTTTATCAGTTATTGCTTTCCTTTTTCAGTCTTGCTACGTTGTATTTAATTTTATTTATTTTTAACAATTGTAAGCACATGCATTCTTTGACTCTGTAGAGATGTGTTGCTGGCTGCTTCAGTCCATTTACATAAACACCAAGCAGGAGTGCCCCAAACCATTTACAGGAAGGAGACTCCATTATCTCTTAGGTTAGTTAGGATTGTGTAGGTTCCTTAGTAACATCTAAGCTAGGAAAAAAAGATAGCCCAGAGAACTTTACTGTAGATCTTTGAAGTCCCAAACAGAACTTCTGCCAAAGCTACCTGAACACTACCTCAAATATATGCTGTATTTGTTGTAAATTCTCAGTATGTGGTGTAATACCAAATTTTAAGTAGCAGAGGGCTATACAGATATAAAAAATTAAACCTGTGTGGCTCATGCAGGCTGATGGTTCTGAAAGGTACTTCTAGACACTGCAGAGCAGCATAGTCCTAATACTACTTGAAAATAAAAAATTATTCTAATGCTTACCTTTATCATTTACCCTAAATGATTGTACTTTAGGGTGTGCTCACTCTATACAGCTGGAGAAATCAAAAAGCATGAATTGGATTGAGAAAGAGATCATGGACTCAGAACAATTTAGCACACCTTAGTAGTAAAGGAATAGGTATTTGTCAAAATTATGGTAATTATGACTTATTGTGTAGGTTATAAAAGGAAGGAAATAGATTTTTCAAACCTAGAAGTCCTTTTTGTTGTCTTTGGCATTGCCATACTGGCATAGGTTAGGCTGGTGTGAAATTTGCTCACTGTGGAGCTTTGTACTGACAGCTGCTGTTGAACAAAATCTCCTATAACAGAGGGGGCATTGGCCAATACTGCCAAACCCTTGGAGTCCACAGTGGGGGAAAGCACATCAGAAACCTATGGCATTACAGAGCTTCTCATATGGAGCATTCCTGACAGCAATCTGAGAGTACTTGTTTCCAAGACTTTTAGAATCTCAAGATGTCAGGAAAAATGTAGGAAAGGCCCTTCATGGAAATGACAGGATAGTCAGCCTTTGACCCACAAGTCTGAGTCTGCATCTCTACTCTCCCAGGACGCCAGGAGTTCATTAGGTGCTCTCTGGAAACAGAAGGAGTATGAAAAGCAGCTTGATTTCCAAGCCAGCACGTTAGCTTAACCTTTAGAGAAAAGCTCACTAACCTTCCCTTCATGCTCCCCATCCCCAGTTCCTGGAGGCTGCATGTGCTTCTCATCCTGCCAGTGCACTGCATTTCTTGTTTTGCGATTACTTTTGTCTGTTGTCCCTCTGTCCTCAAAGATGATCACCGCACCCATGGCCCGAGGCGGGATGCAAATCAGACCACGGTTCCCGCCTACCACCGCGGTGTCTGCTACACCACCAAGCTCCATCCCCTTGGGCGGACAGCAAATGCCACAGGTATTTACTGGGTCACAGCACATTGTCTCAGCACTTGTGCAAAGCTGCACTGCTGCCTGGGTCTCTAGCGCTGCCTTTGAGCAGGGCACGCTCACTTTTCAGACAATGAACTGGCTGGTGTTACTCAGGGTGTTGGTCTGTTGAGGCTGTGGTTTTTATGGATCCTTTTTCGTTGGAAGCAATAGGTTTTCTGAGAGCTTGGGATATGAAATAAAGCATTTTTACACTGGGATAGATCTTTATTTTAACGTTTAAAACTTTTCCGTGTTCAGCATTGATTCAAGTCTCAAATTAAAGGTCCACAGTGTGCATTTCTGAGTGTTGCAAGTCAGCCCTGCAGCATACCTGGCTGAGTTGTGTCCAGGACCTTGCTTGGTGTGTGTTCATGCTCTGTACAGGTGCTCCTTGTGTTATTGGTGAACTTGGCTCATTTCTTGGCATGGTACCAGGGACCCAGAAGAGTCTGAGCTGTTCTTTTCTACCGTGGTTGTGTAGGAGGAACTGCCAGAAGGATTCCAGTTGTACCTGCATCAGAGAAGAACCTGTGCAGGCAGGCTGGCAGCTTCTATCCAGTTGTTGCTGGAAAATGCATGAGGTCAGAGCACTTCACTTCTTCTCAGGAGTTTGCAAAGGTAGTGATAGTGGCCAGAAAGTTTCTGCAGTCCTAGACAAACATGTCTGTTGTTGTTTCTGGTTGAAGATGGATGGTGATTTCAATCCAGGGCAGTGTGTGTATATTAACTGACACAAACCCCAGCCACAGCTGTAGAGTCAGAGGGGAATTTCCTTTGTCCTTTGGTCACTGTAGCAGTTAATAGATACTGAGATAATTATCTCCCATTTGAAATATCCACAATATTTGAGGCTTTACCATGGATATTTAAATATTAGGTTTGCTTATATTTACTATTTGACTCATAGCAAAAGACTTCTAGTTCAAGCATTCAGTGTCACAGGGTGGTCTTTCAGCACTGTCATTGTTACTGAGGAGCTTTGATTTCTGACACCAAGTGAACTGCTCATCAGGAACTGTTCTCAGCAGCAAGCCAAGGATTGTGAAAGTGATGTAAAAGGGTGAACAACTGGTCAAAGCAGAAGAAGAGAAATTTTTCATGAGCAATGATTGTAGTGAAAATGGCTCTGAAGCAGGTGCTAGGATGAGTGAGTGAGTTTACTGTTTACTCATGGTTTACTAGTGGCTGGAAGCATGTTCTGAAGGCAGTCTGACCTGCCATATACTTGACAGCTCTGGATCAGCATGAATCTCTAGTATTGTCTGCTAAAACATTTTGTTCAGGTTCTAGGTAGGTTAGAAATTAGAAATGTTATCTTTTACACCTCTTAATCTAATAAAATGCTAAACTACTCTTGTCTGTTGGGTGTAACTTCCTTGTCATCAGAGCCCTTCAGCTGTTCACAATAGGAGTAAAGGGCTGTAGCAGATATGTGGTTATTAATCACTCATTGAAGGGCATGTCCTCTCCTTGACTGTAGTACCAAAATCCATTTAGATGTGGTGGTAGGTAGTGCAAGGTGTATTTTCTCTTTGGAAAAGAATCTTGGTGTTGCACTGAAGAATGCTTTTCAACAGAAAGACCAGATGGGATATCAATACCTTGTGGTTATTTATTTTTGTCCCATGTGACAAAACAGTCTGTCCTTTTTTATCACAAGGCTCATTTGATTCTCCAGTGAGTTTATTTGTTTGGTTGGGGTTTTTTGCTTATTACAGCCTTTTCAAACAAAAGAAGTAGAAAATTATTGGTATGATGTTGTATTCCTCAATCACCTGGTGTTTTGATTTGCAAGAGAGAGCTGAGAGCCCTGACCAGCCTTATCTCCTGAGTGCTGTTCTGTGCCTGAGACTCAGCAAACTGGAGATAGAACTCATAGCTGGGTTTATCTTCCAGGACAGTGTGCTCTGAACACTAAAAATAGCTTTGATTTAATGGATGTAAATGCAATCTTCTATCACACAGGCCTGAATACCTTTTGGGCAAGACTTCAGAAAATTAAGAGTATGGTGTCATGATCAGGTCACTGTAGGGCCACAGAGCAAATTCATGCTCAGTGGGCTGTAGCAGCTGTCCATGGACATGCTTTTATGTGCAGAAATTCATATCCCTCAGTGGAAAAGTGTGTAGTTGGATTTTCTTGTGTCTGTTGAAGATGCAGAGTATACAAATGATCAGTAACCATGGCTTAACTCTGGAGCTGAATTAATTCAATAGAGTTAAAACTCTGGAGAGGAGGGGATTTTTGTCTTTTGGGTTCATAGCTATGTCTATGGTGTGTTTGTTTGGGTTTTTTTTTTTTAAGCCTTCTTTTTACTCAGAGTCATCTGCAAAGAGCATTCCCTAGAAATTGAAATTTCATTAAATTGGTGCGATCTTAATCCATGTCCTGCAAACAATGTAGAAATCTAAATCTGAAATCATCTTTCAATCTGTTCTATAGAAAGACTTCTGAAATTACATGGCAAATGAACTGCTGTCAAAGAAAACCAAGGCAGTAAGTTCAGAACTGCACACTTCTGAAGGCATGTTTTTGAAAATGTCACAATTGTGCTTACTACTAGACATTGGCCTTTGCTGTTCTGAAATGAAGCTGGCAGAGAGCAAACCTGGAAAGGAGGAAATCTCTTTGCCTGTGCAAGTATTTGAATGAGGAGGGGTAGGGCAAAAAAATTCAATTCATGCAGTGCTTATGTGCACAGTAAATGCTGCATATCCTTTTCTTCACTTCTGCAGCATTTGTAAATTAATGTAAATAATGTCCTTGGTGCTGAATTACACACAGAAACTCAAATCTGGCAGAAAACCTAATGAAATCTTTCTCCTTCCTTCCCAAAACACAAGGATTTAAGTGTTCAGAAGTCATTTTTTATAACCAACTTGAGACACTTAACAGGGGCCTGGTTTTCAGGAAGTGATGAACCACTCCAAGTGGTCTTAGTCTGACTTGATGGAAAATGGGTGCAGTGTCCATATGGGTAAATTCTAAATCTCTTGCTGTCTAATAGCACATTAAATAGACTTGTGGAGAATCAGGGAATGCTTTTTGCAGTGTCCATCCTAGCTTCCTTCTAAACATGGTGAGCTGCCTGGTGTCTGTGGGAGGCAAACTGTGCTTTTCAATCTCAGAAATGCTTTTCCAGTTGAGGAGAGACATGCTGCTAAAGAATGCACCTCCTTTGGAGAAGAGTAAGCACAGGCTCAGTAAGTTGTTGATTATGGAGAAAGGGAAGATACTGTATCATTTCAGCCTCACCTGTTGCATGTATTACCTTTGTGTGAGAGGTTGCAAAGGTACTGGGGCTATTGAAGATTGGAAAAAAGATCACAGTATGTCAGGCTGCACTTGGTTTTGAACTATTCTGTAATGGATGATAAACTAGGATCTTCAAGGTTAGTAGTTTTGCACTGAGCTGGGGATTGTTTGTGCCTTTTTTTGGGGGGGAGTGTGACCTTTTGCATAGCAGCAATGGGATAGTCCAAGCAAAGCATTTCCTGTTGTAGTTGGTGTGTCCATGCAAAAATTGACAATGCAATACTTGTCAATGTGCTAAATATCATGTCCTCTGGATACAATTGGATTATTTAGATGGATATTTAAGGAGAGAGTGAAGGGCAACACCAATTTCCAGTGCCTGTGGTGTGCCTGGGACTTGTGGATTTACTGGAACCTTTGCTTAAAAATGGTTTAGACTGAGAGTTGTTAATTCAAAGATGCTAATCAATGATTTACAGAATGGACACGTGGGTTAATAAGCCACAATATATTGCCTCTGCAGGCTAATTCCATTTATCTTTGTATGTGCTTATTTAGAGCCTCAAGCCATAAGAACTCTGCATGTGCTTTAAACAAATGTGATCACTTAATATCTGCATTACTATCCCATGCTTCTGCCATTGCACAGGTTTTCTTGTTTGGTTTTCAGTGATTGAGAGGAAAAATGTGTATTAGAGCACATGTGGGAAGTTGTACACATTTTAGTTCATCTGGCTCTGGCACTGTAGAGTGTACAGAACAAACTTAGTTGTTACCCAGAGTTTGGTGCTGTTCTGGAAATGCTCTTTCTTGCCTTTTTGTCCTTTAGGCACCTCATCATTCTCCAAAGGTCAGAAAGCTACTTCATTTTTTTTTTTCCACCCAGCTGTTCAGTCTGGAGTTTCAATCTCCACCCAGATTTTCAGAACTCAGTATTTAAACAAGGTGTTGGTGATTTGGCTTACCTAATTTTTTTCTTCCTTCTTCCTAAAGAAAACCAGTTGAGAAGCTGCAGTTGAGTCTGACAGACCTTTGATGACTGTAATTAAAATGTCTAAATAAGGAGGGGGTTTTGACTCTTAATTATCAAGTGGGAAATGTCTTTCCTTCCTGCTCTTCTTTAGTTTTAACAAAGGTTTTTTCACATGGCACTTCTGACATTTTAATTGCAACATGATGGTTTGGGCAGTGAAAAATAATTATTATACAGTTAATTCAAGCTATGTGCAGCTTTAATGGTCATTTCTACTGAAGTTATTAAGATTTACTGCCCTGAGAGCTTCAAGAGTGACACAGGTGGGAGTGTCCTTACAGGGAGAAAGGAAACTAATGCTTTCATTTCTTGTAGGCCTGAGGATACCCTTCTCTCCACAGGTAAAGCCTTTTAGTTAGGTTCCCATCCTCTGCTCCCTTTTGCTGTTGTTGATGGCATCTTTCCCCACGTTGCAGGTCAGCCAGAACAACATCACCATGATGTCCTCCCCATCTCCTGTCCAGCAAGCCCAGACACCGCAGTCGATGCCTCCCCCGCCGCAGCCGCAGCCGTCGCCTCAGCCTGGCCAGCCAACCTCTCAGCCAAACTCAAACGTCAGGTGAGCCCCACTGAGCACTTCTGTTAATGCCATCAGCCTGAGCTTTTCAGAACATTCAATAATCTCACTCTGTTTCCATTGAAGTGAATGAATTTTAATACCAACTCCACTGGGAGCACAGGTGAGACTGTGTTGAATTCACTCTGGAAACTCACATTTCACATGAAGAATCTGTGTATGAAATCTCACTGAGGCAGAACTACAGGCTGCCATAATGATGCTTACTAAAACCATACCTGCTTACAGGCTGATGATCCTTGTCAGATTCTGGCAGGTTTAATTTTATGCTTATTTTTCAGCTCTGGCCCTGCTCCATCACCCAGCAGCTTTCTCCCCAGTCCATCTCCACAACCATCACAGAGCCCAGCAGCTGCACGAACACCTCAGAACTTCAGTGTCCCATCCCCAGGTCCTTTGAACACTCCAGGTAAAAGATCTGAGAGCTACACTGCACACCATGGGTTGGATTATGTTTTGGTAACTGTGATAGTTCCTGGGAAACCTTTACTTTTGGCACAGTGTAAACTTCCAAGAGCTCTGTGTAGCAGCTGGCATTGCAGGTAGCGAACGTGTCACATACACCACATAACACAACAGCTTGGATTCCCAAATCAAAAGCAATTGAAACCTCTTTTCTCATCACTGGACTATGTAATGGATTTTTTTAACTTCCCCAGTCTTTGAAAAAAAGACTGGGGAAGTTAGAAACTTAATTAAACTTAATTTAATGCAGCAAGTTTAGAGGCAGAATGATTCCTTAGTTCCAAATCAACTCTGTGCCATTGTAAAGGATGTAACCTCTTAATCCCAGGCTGCAGTTAATCCCAGGCAGCAGCTGCTTTGCTCCAGAACACCCAGGTGTACTCTGGTACTTTGCACTTCCCTACCAGACAGAATAAGCAATTTGTGATGCTGTGAATGGAGGTAACATGCAGGCTCCTTCTCATACCAGTGTTGTGTGCCCTGCAGATAGGAAAGGATCCACTTAACAAAAACTGCTGTGAATTTATTGTGTTTATTTCGTGTTTAAAGCATCAGAGTGAAGGCAAAATAACGACCTAGAAAATGGGTATATGGAACTTTGGTACTTTGCAGGAAAAAAATGTGTTAAGTGGGAATTACTGTTCTGCCCATAGAACATGTTATTTCTACACAAAGACTAGAGGGTTGAGCAAGCACTTAAACTATGGAGGGCATCCAGTTGTGGATTTGGATATTTGACAGGAGCTATTTGACACTTTGAGAGTGCCACATTTCAGATCAAGATTCTGAAATGTGGGAATAATGTTCTGCAGTATCTTTTATCACCCTGTGACATGCAGTCTTCCTTTTTGCTAGGAAATCCAAATTCTGTCATGAGTCCAGCCAGTTCTGGTCAGTCAGAGGAGCAACAATACCTGGAAAAACTCAAACAACTATCAAAATACATTGAGCCACTCCGGAGGATGATCAATAAAATAGATAAAAATGAAGGTGGGGTTTCCTGTATTTGACCATGCATTCATCTGTGACAGCTCTCTTACCTGCTGAAAGAAGCAATACTTTGTCTTTTGTGGTCACTTATTTTCCAGGGATTAAAAATGGCAGAGAAAGTTAACTGTTCTTTCTTGCTTCTAACTAAAGATTCTAGTGTGAGGGGTGGGCAAAATCCTTATCTTTAAATTCTCATCAGTTTGTTTTTGTTTTTTTTTTTTTTTTCTTCTGATGGTTTTGAAACATGTAGAATTTATGCTTTGGATAGACGTGGATTAGATGAAAGGTCTTTAATCCTCACTACTTTCTTTGTCTTGGCTCATGTTTTCATTGTTGACAGTGTGCTGTATTTCTGTCTGCAGGAACAGCAGCTGTTCTTGTAGTCAGTGTTTGTGTTTCTCAAACTGTTTCAGATCGGAAGAAGGACCTGAGTAAAATGAAGAGTCTCTTGGATATCCTGACTGACCCTTCAAAACGGTAACTTTTCCTGGCAGTTTTCCCAGCTATTCCAGGAGTCTCTTGTTCAGCACCCAGCCCAGTTGCCACTGAGGCTGTCTCTGGGGCTCAGCCAGCAGAAACACTTCAGCTTTGGTGGGTGATGTGGATGAAATTTCTCCTCTTCCACAGGTGCCCCCTGAAGACGCTGCAGAAATGTGAAATTGCTCTGGAGAAGCTGAAAAATGACATGGCTGTGGTATGTAATGCTTTGTGCCAGCAGAGATAAGCAGCTCATTCCAAAAAGTCTTTAAGACTTGGCAGGATCATTTTTGCAGTTTTTATTACTCATGCTGTTAAAACTTCAAGTAAGGTTGGATAAAATAAGAAAACAGGAAAAAATGGACTTCGTGTAGGTCACCTGTATGTATCTTTTAACTGAACTCTCAATTTCTTGTGCTCTGTGCCAAGACTTGAATAATTCTTTCTTTGGACTGTGGCTGATTTCAGGACAGCCTTCCTAAACCAAAACTGCATTTATTTTTTTTTTCTTTACTTTCTCCCTTAATGTTACTATATACAGTTTGGAGAATCATTTACATTTCATGCCTTGCAAGTTTACTGCTGTAAAATTTCTCAGAACCAACAGTAGATATTTCTCCTTTTGGTGATGATTAAAGGAAAAGGGGCTTCTGTTGTGTGTTTCAGCCTACTCCACCACCTCCCCCAGTGCCCCCCACCAAGCAGCAGTACCTGTGCCAGCCTCTCCTGGATGCTGTTCTGGCCAACATCCGCTCCCCAGTGTTCAACCATTCCCTGTACCGGACGTTCATGCCGGCCATGACCGCCATCCACGGGCAGCCCATCACGTACGTACCCGGCCCCTGCTGCCTCTGAGAAATGTTTCTCTAGAAATTGTTAAAAAACCAGATGGGTTTATGGATGGGGGTGACCTAGAGCTTTTTTTTTGTCATGTGAAATGTTGAATGAGTTCAGCATTGGCACGTTTTCCTTCTGTGTTTTACACAGGGCCCCCATTGCTTCCCCTCGGAAGCGGAAATATGAAGAGGATGAAAGACAGACCATACCAAATGTCTTACAAGGAGAGGTTGCAAGATTAAATCCTAAATTCCTGGTGAACCTGGACCCTTCACACTGCAGTAATAATGGCACAGTTCATCTCATATGCAAGCTAGGTAAGAAGAAAGGGGGAGATGTGCTGGTTCTTCATTGGGCTTCACAGGCCAGAAATCAAGCTCTGTTATGCACCAAAAGCCTCCTGTCTGGCAAGAAATGCTCTGATGGAAGTGTGTTTGCCTTTTAGATGACAAGAATCTTCCAAATGTGCCACCACTCCAGCTCAGTGTTCCAGCAGACTATCCAGATCAGAGCCCCCTGTGGATAAAGAACCCCAGACAGTATGGTATGAAGATGCTGCCATGGCATTTGTTGGGCCATGTGTATGTGGCAGGAGTGGGGAAGCGTGAACACCTGTTGGTCTTTTATTTTAATGCTTTTAATATGATTTTTATGACAGCTTCCTTTATCTGTTATCTCTTTTTTCTCCAGCAGCCAATCCCTTTTTGCAGTCGGTGTATCGATACATGACCTCAAAGCTGTTGCAGCTCCCAGACAAGCATTCAGTCACAGCTCTCTTGAACACCTGGGCACAAAGCATTCGTCAGGCCTGTCTCTCTGCTGCATAACAGCTCACCTCTGCAATCCTGCAGCCAGAAGGAAGCTCCCAACAGCTGGCCTCTTCCACATGCCACTGGAAAACCAGTGTGGGGAGGTTACTTCAGAAGAAAGAAGCCTTATGTTGTTTTGTTTCTAGGTGGTCAGGTTCAGTAGAGAACCTGGTATTAGACTTAGCTTTCATGCTTTCTATCTTCTGCCTCTGTGGACTTTTGCCAGCATTTTCAGATATACAAAATGTGTATATATGGTTCTCAAGACTGTATTTAGGATGAGTTTTTATTGTCTTCTTAGAGAAGAAATTATTTGTGGACTTCCATCAGGGAGTCTGGTATAAGAGGGGGTAGGGAAAAATGTCCTAATTTCCTTCAAAATTTGCTCAGTGCCAGTATTTCTTTCACACTGTATGTTTTGTGACCTGATACTGCCCCAGAAATAAATGAGCTGCAACTCGAATGTGCTTGCAAACTTCCCAATGGGTGCAGGAAATCTTTTTGGCTATTAGCTTTGCCCAGAGATGGGATAAATTACATCCTTTTAAGGCACCCCTCAAATATGTGAGATAAATCTGGATAATTATACTTGGGGGTGGGAATGAGCAACCAAGCAGAGCAAAAAAGGTTTTATTTTATAAAACCTTTTATAGCTTATTTTAAATGCAACTGTTGTATAAACGGTTTTTGGTTAGCATGGACCATGTTTCTCACTCCAGAAGAGTGAGGTTGATGAGGAAGAAGAGATACCAATGTGCACACTGACTTCCTCCATAAATTCAGTAAATGTGTATGTAAGGATGGGGGGGAAACCAACAGTACCAAGGCCAAGTGACACAAATCTATCCAGCAGGTTCATAGTTTCATTTCTTCTTTTAAGAGTCTTTCTGAGGCATCAGGCTTCCAATGGGAGTTAAT
The DNA here is from genome assembly GCA_017589585.1 of Phylloscopus whistleri. Taxonomy (NCBI): domain Eukaryota; kingdom Metazoa; phylum Chordata; class Aves; order Passeriformes; family Phylloscopidae; genus Phylloscopus; species Phylloscopus whistleri. The sequence continues at coordinate 6,889,202 of JADMLD010001548.1, read as the reverse complement.
TCAGTGCTCTGAAAATGTTTCTATACTACATCAGTTTGTTTAAACAAAAAAGGCAAAAAACAACATCTCAGGAGTAGAACTGACAACTAATCCATGGTGCCTTGAACAGTGATGGGCACTCAAGTCAGGCATCAGCTGCCCTATTGTTGGTGCTTTGAACGAAAACATTCACCACAAGTAACTAATTTAATGCATTTTTCATATTTCCCCCTGTGTCTAAGTTGCTCCTTCTTAAGTTCCTGGCGCAGGAGAAATTTGAATACCAGATATTCCAATTCTGTCCTGCCCCATCTCTCTCTGTGTTGTGCAGCAAACCTGAAGAGTAGCTGGGCTCTCTTACAGTGGTGTCAAGAAATTGCTATGACCTCTGTAAATCCATGTGGTGTCACCAGTTTTAGGATGTTTTTAAATGTGGGTTCTTAGTAAGCACTGACTGAGGCAGCAGAATGCTGTCAGTATTTTGTACATGAGCTAATGCAGTATCTGTTTGTTTCTACTGTAATAAATTTATTATTATTCCTGTGTTGGATGCTAACATTGTACTGCTCTTCCCCTGTTAAGATACCATGGCATGAGGGTTACTGTGCTCTGTGCCAAGTGAAAACTCACTGGCTTTGAAGGTTAGGGGACAAATCATAAATGGCTCTGGATCTCATGCACCACATCCTTCCTGTCCTTAGTGAACTGGAAAAACTGGTCAAGAGGTTAGTGATGGGATTTAGCTCTGGCAAGACTGCAGTTTTATAAATACTCATGGCTCGTTCTTCCCCCCTCAGAAAAAAAACCCAAACAACATATTCACTAGAGTCTACAGGAACACTTTTATAAAAATAAAATATACATTGATTATCTTGACAAGGCCACATCCATGTTTACAAAACTCCAATAACTTTAGTATTAAAAATATTTTGAAGATCTGATATAGTTAAAACATTTTAGTCATGGAATCCCAGGCTCATCCTTCAAAGATTTATTTTTGTGGGCCAGGAAGAGGAAACTAGTGTTCATGTGGTTTCCATCCTTCAAAGAAGAAAGTCATTATTACAGCATACAGAAAATATCCAGTTAGGATAATGAATGTGCAGCCAACTGGCCCAACATGAAACCAGGATGCAAGGAAGTAGATCATCAGCAAAGAAATCAGAGTCCTGTAGCTGGCCAGAAACCTCAAACTGATCCTGGGTCCCCAGTTCTGGCTCGTTCTGTCCCTCACCACGGGGCTGTACCTGATTTTCTGTATGAGCTGGGGGTTGGTCAGGTGATAGCGACACAGTCTGCCAACAAAATCGTCCCTGGAGCAAAGCACTTCCATCTGATCTGCAAACTGAGGGAAGATGCATTTAAAAGTTAAGTGTCCTCCTGCAAATCCTGTCATAAAGTAGCTTATTTTACGATTTTCTTCATCTAGACAATGAGATTATAGGAAATGGGATCAAACTGCACTTTTAAACAGGTCTTAGTGGAGGCTTGCCTTGTGTTTTCATAGCTAAGAAAAGAATTTGCTTTTCCTGTTTAGAAGCATTCATTCTGAATGTTACTCCACTGTTCATCAGCCATGAGCCCCTTAATTAATCACATTTGCAATGATTTGTGTAGGAAAAGCAGAATTACAGGTAGAGAGGCAGGTCTCATACTCATACTAGGAAATACCCATCCAGACCACAATAACGAAGATGGAGTAAGAACTGAGGTGCCCTGTAGTCCAGGTGGAGTAAAGAACAGGCAGGTGCAGTACCCTGGAGCAGGCAGGGCTGTGCTTACCCTTTGGTTGAGCACCGAGGACAGGCGGAACAGGAGCCGCACCAGAGCAGCGTTCTCGTAGCTGCGGATGGGCTGGAGCTCAGTGTCCCCCTGGTACTGCAGCTCGAACCTGCGCAAGCCATTGATGATCTGGGGATGGGAAAACAAACACCTCATCTTGCTGCTGCCATCTGAAACACCTTTTCACTGGCACCTCTCTTAGCCCCAAGGAAGTTGCATTTCTCTTCATTATAAAAGGAGAATGGTTTTTTCAAGAACAACCTAGGTAGGGATATGGAATCGTTTTTCTCTCACCTGGTACCTGCCAAGGGGTGTAAGAATGAGGCCATTCTCACTTGCAATGCAGTCTGGAAGCTGTTTTTTTCCATTCTCATCTTGAGCTGTCCCACACTTCATCATCATCTGGGTCAGCTGGGCTTCACTCAGCTATGCAAGAATAACACAGTTCTAGAGCAGGTGTTTGATCCACCCCCTATTTAATTTATTTCTCACTGAAACTCATTAGCATTGGAAGTCTTTCACAGCCAGCTCAGATACCAAGAACTGCTTTAATAGCACCTCAGTTAGACATTAAAATAAGATAAACCTCTCCAGAATTGTCTGTGTTAAATTCTAGACAAGTGCTCTGGTTTCTATCTCCCTTAGCTCCCAAGGAGTATCAAGGAGCTGTCTCCTAGGGCAATTCTGTACAAGGGAGTGTGGCTGCAGAGAAATTAATCTGTTAAGTGTAACAGTTTGTCCATAGCTGCAGTTGTATTTTTACAGCTCTACATTTAGAAAATACTGCAGAGGTTTTTAAATTGCCCATTTGGAAACATGAGGACAGGCTTGGTATCATCAGATTTGGTATAAATTATACAGTCCAAAAGAGTGGTCACTTAAAGAAAGGAGGTTTGATACTCAAATTCAGAACACCTAATTCCATCTACATTGAAAATGGTTTTGAAACAGGTAAAGTTGAGAAGATGTTAGAATTTATTAGCAAGGTCTCTGGCCAGCTTTGTGACCCCACACAGTGCAAGAGACACAAATGTACGTTTGAGAATCCTGACTTGTTCTCTCTACACAAGTTCTTGGAAAGATGTTACTTACCTTAAAGATCTGGCACAAATATTCCAGTGCCTTCTCTAAATATTCATCTGTTTTTTTGATGCTGTCCTGCCCAATTTCATCAAGGTCATTGCCTGTGTAGGAACCATTCACCTCAGATGGTGTGAACCTAAACCATGAGAAGAAGGACTGGCTGGCCATTGTCTCTGCAGAATGGTCTGAGATGGACTTTGCTGTCTGCTGTGCCTGACAAATTAACTGGGCCAGTTTTAACACCTAAAACAAAAACAAAACAAAAATTGTGTGGGACAAAGATAAAGGACTACTAAGTGTCAATACATGGATAAAATTGTGCCTTGATAGCTGAAAGTGAGAGCAGTCCCAGCAAACTCACTCCCACATGGATTGGATTTGTGCATATGGGTTTGTGCTGACTGCTAGCTGGAATTCCAATAGCACAGAGGCAGTTCTGTTGAAGCATTTAAGAAACCTCAGTGCTGCTTAGGTTCTTCAGCTGTTTTTTTTCTTTTTCCTGCTGCTTTTGTCTGAGTTGCTGGTAGGTACTGATCAATCAGAAGATCACAGCAAGCATGTTTGAGAGGAAACACGCTTATATACCGCTCCAAGGCAGCAAGCTGTTACATTAACTTATTATTTATCAAAAAAGAAGCAGATTTTTACAGCTGTGCTGGACTGAGACTCCTCAGGGTCCAGAAGTCACTGTCAGAAAACTGCATTATTCAGTAATGAAGAGTGTGAAGTTTCCCACTCAACTTCTCCTGCTATGGATGTTCAGCACTGAGAGAACACCTGTCACAGGGGAAAGGCAGGTGACAAGAAGCTTCTTGCTTACCAAGTTCCTGACTTCTGCACCAAACATCTGTTTATACTGGAAGTCCTGTCCTTCCAGGCTGTAAACATGACTCTTCACCTTAAATGAGGCATCTGTAACAGCTGGAGACCGTGATGACAAAAAACTCCCACCAAGAGTGGGGCTCATAAAAAGCCGGTGCTGACGGTGAGGAATAACAAGTTCTGGCTCCAGGAATAACTGCTCTCCTGGAATTTGAAAAAAGCAGTGAAGATGGTTACATAATACTGCTCTTGCTGGGGAAGGTCCAGCTGCCTGAAGGCTGCTGGGGAACTTTTTAGAGAGTTCTAAGGGGAAGGAGGCCTTAATCACTGTTCATTATTTACTTCTCTCTGGCCAGAGCAGAAAATGTCAGCGTGCAGTTAATGTAGACCGTGCACAGCAGCATTTTAAGTTCCTAACATTTTTCAACAAAAGGCAATGGAGAAATGCACTTCAGATATTGGTACTTGTCAAATCTCATCATTCCCAAATCCACTATATCCTAATTATCCTGAAATGCATGCATGACTCTTTTATGAAGTATAGAGACTTTCAGAGATGTATGAAGTTTAAATCCTGAAGTATATAATGAAGTAATACAAGTGTAAGAAAAACTGACAATTGTAATTGAGTTCTTTAAAGAAAAATTGTGGAATGCAATCTATAGTGATTAGAAGAGAACTATAGATTTACTAAACCCATTGACAAACATTAGTGAAGACAGACTTTTGAATGGTGAAATAGCATGAAAAATGAGAGAGAAGTCCATTCACCTCAGAGCTTCTGAGATGAGATACAACTGTTGTGAAGAAAGATTGAGACAGGACAACACAAGAAGTCAAAATATCCTTTTACCTTTCAGGATCATTTCAGCTAGATTGGGCTGAGCAAAGACCTTAGCTACTCGGAACACCATGAGGGCATTTTTTGGACTGACCAAGTCTGTTCGAAGAGCTCTGTTCAGAAATCCCACAAAGAGCTTGGTATACATGAGCAGGTTTTCTTGAATGAAGGAAGCCCTGTCAAAGTGAGTACAGGATTTGTGAGTACAGCTGTTTAAAGAACTGTTATTTTGTCTTCTACCAAATGAGCCACTAAGGGAATGTTTTATTCTCTCTCTGGAAAGATGGTCAATTTCCACTGAGACAAAAGAATACTCTCAAAATAAAAAATGGTATCCTATGAAATCATTCTCTAGTCTTAAACAGGAATTTAATTCAGGTTAGTGCTCCTGAAATCCTGCTGTTTTACTCAGAATCTCCTTGAGGTTTGGCTCAGATCAGTGCCAGCTGCTCCCCTCCTCACCATTTCTCCGGGACGCTGCGAGGCAAAGGCTCTGTGCTTTGTGGTGGCTTTTCAGGTGCATACCTCCAGGGCTGCAGGTAACTCAGCCACATCTCAAGAACCTAAGCAAAATCACACACGAACCCATATGAGTGCCAAGACTCTTTTGGAAAGAAGGCAGGAAGGGTTTTTTGTTAATTTTTTAATTTGTTATATAAAGAATTCCACAGTCTAGAAAGAGACATGTAAAGACCACGAAACAGCTGCTAAACAGCAATAATTAATAACTAGTTCTAATAACTAACAGCTAGTTCTAATAACTAATAGCTAGTTCTAATAACTAGTTCTGTTGAGTAAAGACTTAGGTGGAGAAGCAGGTACATACTGCTCTGAAAGAGGCATCCAGAGGCCAGTGGCCAAAACAGTGTTGCAGAAAGATATAAAGCTTCTCCTGGACAAACCGAGGAATCACAACCCTGCAAAAAGTTTCAAAGACATTCACATGTATAAACTGGCAGCAAATTTTAAAAACAAAACACCCAACCCTACCAACCAACAACCCAACACACTTCCACAAATGCAAACAGAGAAAGAATCGAGCAAAAAATGTTTTTTAACTGAAACTACTTTAAGCCATTGAATTGCAACTCAAATTATTAAATACCAAATACTAAACTACCCTTGGCTAGGATGCTCTGGTAGCATTTTCTTTTCTCTATAGACTAGAGCAATAGCTGCTGCTGAAGCTGTCCCCCCCTCAAGAGGCTCTCCTGTACTTTTAATAATGTACTTCTGTATTTAGCATCAAAACAGCTTAATTCAACCTCTGAGAGAAAGCTGAGATTTTCATGGAGAAAGCTCAGCTTTTCAGTTCTGTACATTCCAGAGACACATGGTCATGCACCAACCTTTTAAACTCCTCCAGTGGGCTGGCTGTGTGGGAGTGGGCTGAAGGGGAGAGAGGCTCTGGTTTCAGGCTATTGCTGAAAGCATGCAGATGTTTCACAAGCAGTCTTACCACTAGCACGTGCTCTTCAGTGGGCTTGAATGACTCCTAGATTCAAAGGAAAAGAGAGGCAACTAATGAGTGGAATTTGCTAAATGTTCAGGGAATTCAGGAAAACTATATTCTCAGAGATTGAAAAACAGGAAACGCTCTCTTCCTTCTAGGTTCTTCACCACAGTTTGGTGCCACCTGATTTTGGACAGGTTTGCTCCCCAGGACAAGCTGCATCAATCTTCTGCCACCAGTTCACTAAGAACAGCAGCATATTTGGATTTAAGAAAAGTTATCTACAGTACTCTAATGCACTGGGTTTTGGGCCAGCTTTAAAGAACAGAGTAACTTGTAGATTTTGACTTACCCTTTTCTGAAAAAAGAATATTCAGCCTTTCATTATGGCTGTAAGTTCATTGCTGCAGAAGCACAGCAGGTCCTTTGTTTATGCTCATGGCTGGCTTTACTGAGTTCTCCTTCCTATGCTGGTTGGTACTCACTGGCCTTACAGGAGAGAATAATCCTAGATAGTTACAGGCAGAATAAGAACTGCTTCGAGTCCTGTGAGACTGTGTTGGTTCTAAAATCCTCAGGGGGAGAAGTAGCCTGGGTGGGAGCAGCACAAGGAGTGATTAGTAACAGTGATGTTACTAATGAGCAAGGGGGTGTTTGATGTAGCAGGGAGGTGAAGGAGGCAAAGACCTGCTGGCTCTCCTGCTGCTGAATGTGCAGCCAAAGCACACACTCCTCTGCTGCTGTCATCTGCTTTAATAGTGAACTATTCTCAATGTACCACTGAAGGTGGATTTTGAGATTTTTATTCTGTTTCACCCAAGTTGAGAAGAATAATGTACATGAAATGTAAGTTACAGCTGCAAATATAATGGAAAGTGCTGGAAAGGTGTACTGGATTATTTGCATGAAGTTTCCAGTGCTTGAGGCAGGGAGGGAGTGTGTGTCTGTGTCTGTCTTTATGTCCTTTTACAGTAATGCCTGAGGCAAAGCAGATGTCTTTTTACACTCCTTAGGATTTTGAGTACACTGTGACATTCACTCCAGGCTCCATGACAGTCCTGTAGTGCAGCCAGACCCGAGACTCTTCTAACACAGGGATAAACCTTTACCAGTTCTAATGAAGGCTGGGCTTGTTTTTGACAGCTCCAACTTGTATCAGTATGTTTTCTACATACTGACGAGTATGATCTATGTCCTGATGAGTTCATGCAAGAGGGTAGAACTCCAAGAAGTTGTGTGGTCCTTGGAGTTTGGACCAGGATCTCCACAGGAATTAGAGAGGCTGAGTACTCAGCTACAGGCCTTGGAAGGGTGTAATTTTAAAAATCCCAAGCCCCCCTTGAAGGTACCTTTGGAATTTACAAAACCACCATATTTCAATACATCATTATGGGTGATGTTAGTAATTCTTCCACATAGCAGTTCTTACAATTTCCTCTTAGCCTGGATCACCACCACTATGAACATCACTGGTTTAAAAACTACTTTTTCCCACAAGTGTTTTTGTTGTCAAACCTTTTCCTACAGGATGGATTGTGCCATTCTGAATTCTTAATACAGTAATTAAATAAATGTAACAGTAAAAAAGATTTCAAGTAGTACTTTCTATGTTCCTTTCTAAACAGCACCTTGAGATATTATAGCACTTAATTAAAACAAAACAAAAAGAAGATTAAAAGAGCAGGGAAATGCCATGTAGTGCTAAAGAGCTTTATAGTATATAAGCTTAGCCCTCCCATGCCCAAAATGAAGACCCAATGAATAAAGGGCTGAAGTAAGGAAAGAGGAATCAGCAATCTGTTCCAACAGGAATGTTTTTGCATGCACATTTCCTGAACAATCTGCAAATGTACCACTTGTGCTTTTGCAAAAGTGAACAGTCGAGTCAACATTGCCACCACAAATTTAGTGTTATCCAATGACATTTCCTTGGCTAAAAACCCCCAGATGTTACCTACCTTAATCTGGGTGACAGCCATGCAAATTCTGATCTTTTCTTCCACGCAAGGTTTGCTTAAATGTGTGAGAGGCAGAAATCTGCCATTGGTGAAGACAGCTTTGGTGCCAAAAAACAGCATAGCTGGTAAGTCTTACACTGCAAGAATGCATTTCTAGAAACAGTTTCCAATTAGTCCTCATAACATGCTAGAGTTTAACTCTTTTCTCCATGACCATAACATGCAAGAGTTTAACTCTTTTCTCATTGACCTTTGCTAATATCTCCCAGTATCTGTTTCACTGAACAATTTGGTGGATTTCAGTGCAGTGCTCTCAAAATTATAAAACCACACCTTGGCAGAAGCAGCTGCTGTACAGCCAGCACCAATACACTTGGCAGATTATATGATGGAACAAGATTTTTAAAAAGGAAACAAAATGAAAAGATGGTAATACTTGGTATGCGTGGAGGGCCTGGTAGCTGGATTGGGCAGGACTACCGTGGTGTTTACTGGAGATACTGAGTCGGTAGTGGAGAACCTCCAGCTGAGACAACAGAAACAAAAAGGAAGGGGGGAGGGAAAAAAGGAGAGAAGAGAGCAAGAGAAAAAAAAAGTGAGAATGAGCCCAAGGAAGAAGGGTGGGGGGAAAAATGAACATCACAAATACAGTCAGGGACAACATATCACAATAACAACTGCAGCCACAGTATCCTCTTTTTTTTTTCTGGAGTTCAGTAGATTGATTCCACAGTATTTCTTACCCTTTATCAACTTGGAAATACAACTGGAAGAAGGTGTCAAAAAAGTGGCTGTTCTCTTTGCTGCGCTCAGAGCAAGGACTGGTGGGGGCTATGGAGCTTTTGTCAAATAAATTCCCCATTTCAGAAGTGAATTTGAACTGCAGCAATAAGGATTTACACACTGTTACAGTGTTTAATTAAAAATGGAGTAAGAGAGTAATATTCTGCAAGCTTTTTTACATTTATTTTGAAAACTTTACATCTTTCTGTTCTGCTGGAGAAGCACAGTTTTACGCAGAAGAAGCTCAAACTGGACTTTCCTGTCCAGAGAAATCTTATGTCTTCTCTCTACTTAAAGGCCGTTTGGGAAGGCTGCAGGTCTTGTGAATTTCCTCAAAAGAGGGAATTACTTTTGCTGTTAGGGAAACATTACACTTCTAAAAAGGCAGAGACATACTCAGCACAGTGCTATATGCTGAGGCAAAAGGCATCTTGCCATAACACTGAAGCCTCTGCAAGCCTCAGCCAGATCCCTTCCTGAAGGAACAACCTGACCAGTATTTTCTGACTAGGACAGTGAAGAGGATACTGTAGCAACAGTGACACACATGTATGAAATTAATGAAAAAAAAACATAAAACAAAAATGTACACTACACAGACCCCAATGACTACTGTCAGGCATCTAAACTAACTCTCCAGATCACACCTCTGCTGTCTTTAAACAGCCTCTACCCCATCTCCTCCACGGTCAGTTTGGCAGCTTTTGGTTCACACCCTTAGAGTGGCAGATTGTTACTGCAGCTCCCCAAGAGCTTGGGCAGATTGTCTGCTTCCAAACTGACTGCCCTGCCACAGGGATCTGCAACCCCCTGGATTTTAATGGGTGTTCCACATGCAGTGCTGGGAGCTGAACACCTGGCATTGGAAGGTCAGGAAGCATGACAAAGTTTTATCAAACTACTTCTTTTTAAGCGTTTCTTGTGGTAACAGCAGAAGGGAATAGGAAAAAAGATGCTGCACACTTGGACTCTAAATCATCAGAGAGAGAAAAAACAAACAGACAAAAGAGTTGGAAAAGAGTTGAATTAAAAAAAAAAACAAACAGTGACAGCATAGCAAATAGCATCATCCTCAGGTTCACAGCAGACCCAAAAAGAATTCAAAGTTGTAATGTGTATCTTCTCAAAAGAAATTATTTACTACTCAATCCCATTTCACTGCCTTCTACTTATAAAGGGAAGACTGTGATGACATTAACAAGGTTTAAGGAAAAATCTATGACTCTCCTTCTCAAGTTATTTATCTGAGATCCGTCTTGGCCCATGAAAGCAAACAAATCTGGCTGCTGGAGAAAGAGTGAGCAAGTTCTGCAGAACCTCATCCCACCTTCCAATACAGATATGCAGCCATTTCAAACCACTGATGGGCAAACAGCTCGAGATCCAGGACTGAGTGGTCACTAATTACCCAAACACACAGAAGGCTACATGGAATCAAGTGAACCTGCATAATTATCAATAATTTTAAGAATAAGGTAAAGGGCCGTCTTGGGTTTCCAGTCAAGGTCTTTAATGCTTGTGTTAAAACAGAGCTTACACTTCTGGATGTTCTCACCTGAGGAACTACAAGGCAGATTGCTCTCCTTCAACCCATCCAGTCTACAAAGTTCAGTTTTTAAACATCACAGGCTAATGAACAGTGCTGCCCCCAACTGATCTGGAACCTTTCCTGAGTCCTGCAGGAGAGCTCCTTCATCCATTTATGTCTCTCATGGGGAATTCCAGTGCCCCATTCCACTCTTCACCCCCCCAAAGAGGAAGACTTCCTATTTTACATGCTCATGATTACTTCCCATCAAAGATGAAACTAAAATACCATCAGGGAGTTATGGCCTCAGGCTGTGGCTCAACACACCTTGTGGAGGATCCTGAAGTGCTGATTTCAGAGAACTGTAAGCTCTACCTAGGCCCTACTCCACCATAACGTGGAGAGTCATTGTCTGCAACTGCTGCTCCCTAGTGCTAGAAGAGAGCATCTGAAATACAGAGGGTGAACAGAGGAGAGAAGTTTAAAGCAATCATCATTTCTGGCCTAAGCACAGCGCTTGATGCACAGAGACTGGACAGACAGACAGACCAAAGGTACTTCAAGCAAAGCCTTTCCATCACAGGTGCACAGCCATGCTGCTGGGAGTCCCAAGTGGAGACTTTGCAACATTAGTGAGTTTGCATTTTGACCTCAACTTTGAGAATAAAAGACAAAACCCATCACATTTCAGCTCTCCCATGTTTTTCCCTAGCAAAATATAAATGTGTTTTATTTCATATCCTGTGGAGTGAAGGATTAGAATTTTTCAATCAACTCTCATATTGCACTTCCACACAGGAATAAATCCTGAGTAGTTTTTATTATTTTTCTCCCCTTCTATGAAAGTCCCACTGTGACCCAGAGGGAATTCAGAGGATCAACATTTTCTCCTTCAAATTCCCTTTACATTTATAATGCCTTCAATCTTAGCCTCCCCAACACTTACTTACTCCTTACATGCAGTAGTTTGTTACTGAACAGGCCACCACAAACTGCTTACAACAGTGCATTATCTGAGCAAGAGCTTGTCAGATAATCCAAATTCTGTAGCTACAGAACTGCTTCTGACACCATTATGGTGAAAAGCATATTTTGGAACATGAAACAATAAAAAATGGCAGTTTAGTAAGATTTTTTTTTAATTTGGATTTAGGCTAAAAATGGTCACAGATGTTAGAAATTACTAATTGGTATTTCAGTAACAGTTGCTATCTATGCTGGAAATCAAATTTAGCTATTTTTAGCAGTGATGTTGCCCTAGTTGGATTTAACACCATGGTTTTATAGTGGCATCTTCTCAATCATTAGTACTTTGATATTGATGTTCAGATTGTTGTGACCATCCCACAAACTCATCTTGAACAAAAAAAAAGAAACAAAAAAACAGAACAAAACTAACACAACTTCTGCAATGAAGGCAAATCTGGATGACACACTTATTCACAACATTCTTTGTAACTGGATTATCAGCTCTGGCACACTTATGTAGATACTCTGGTAAATTATTTCTTTCCTTTGGACCAATATACAAAAAAAAAGTTCTGCACAGAATAGGAGATTTACCCCAAGGTAAGAGCTCAACCACCAGCTGATGCTCACGAGTGCAGTACAAACTATTACCTTGACATGAGGGGACTGCATTTTCTGATACATTTCCAGTGAATAATGATGAAGCCACATTTCAACAAAGATCTGCAAAACAAATATTTTCTCAGGTAGGGAAAGAGAAATAATCCCACACTATCAGTCAGAAGTATAAGCAAGACCACAGTATATAACTTGAAAACTGAGCTGTGCTGGTAAATAGACAGCACCTGTTCAAGATGTTCCAGGTTATCATGCCAATGGCTGAGATGACAAACTCTTAGCACCTGCCAGGCATCAATTAGTCAGCTCAGCAACATGGCAGACACTTGTTTCAGGAGAACTGCTAAATCCAGATTTTCTTTTCCTTCCCTTGACGACGAACAAAACCAACCTGGCTGTGTTTAACCTTTGCCTTTGCATAGAGCATAGAATTGATGTAAGATTTAAACAAGAAAAACAGGTGCAGAAACTTTTCCAGAAAAAATAAATACTCAAATGCCTGATATTAGTTGTGAGACCCTTAGTCTAAGAAATAACATTAAGTGCCTTTCTAAGATACAACTTAACAGCTTCAGAGTGACTCTTTGTAGCATTAACAAGAAGCAGCAGCTGCACTGCTCAATTCCAAAACCAAGCTAAAGCAAACTGACCTGCCTCTACTTTGAAAAGAAAAGATCCCTCAGTGAGCAGAAAAAAAACATTGCAGGGTGTTTTCTTCCTTAAATGCAGTGTACCTGAAGCAGTGTTTCTGATCTCCAGATCTCCTGGGAGGCCGGGTCAGCATTCACAGAGGGCTGGTGGGCAATGTGCCGTTTCAGCAGGCTGGTGTGGTGCATGCCATAGGAGGAGAAAGGCACAGCTGGGGACCTTTGAGGACAAATGCATGGAAATACAGAAGTCAGGAAGGCTCAGTGCAGTACAGGGGCATGTAGGGATGCAGCATTGCTTTTAATCTGTATTCTATAAAATCAGTATTTTATACACTTCTAAACAGTCTTTCAAACTGCAGAATTGATTACACATTTCAAACCTCTGCAACTTCCTGTAATTACTAATCACTTCAATTCTAACTCTAACCAAACACTGCATCACTATTCCTATGTAATAAATACATACAGATGCAAGCATGGAGGTGTTTTGTACTTGTTTGATTTTGCTCCAACAAGCCATATTTTGTCTGCACTGTTCCCACTGCTTGCCCCTGACACTATAGCCATTACCTGGGAGTAGGGGAAGGGATAGCTCCCCCAGGATTTGAAGAAGGTGGGGGAAGGACACTTCCTTCTGTGGGTAGGAAACACTTGAGGTAGGTGTCCACCAGGATGAAATAAGCACTGTTGGAAGGGCTGACATGATGGGTGACAGGTGAGTTCTGTAACAGACACACAGGATACACCTGGGGTTAAACACTGCTGCTTTAAGCCAGCACTGGGGAGTGATGGCAGAACCCTTTAGCATAAAAAAGCAGAAGCCCAGTGGTTAGAAAAGGTGAACTGGCAGCAAAGACCCCCTGGAGCAAAGGAAAACGAGCTGTAAGAGAAGAGTGGCTGTAGCAATGATTGTAATCAAGCACAAGAGAGGTAACAACAAGCAGGGGAACCAAATATCCACACCCCACAGCACCAAGCTGTGGTTCTGACTGTGGAGAAGCCCCTACTGGACACAGGGAGAGAGAAACTATTTGGAATGCATTGCCTGCTCCTTGCTGGCATCAGACTGCTTACTGGTTATCCAAGGTGGGTATTTTGTTTATTATCCAGTCTTGGATCATCCAGTGAACCAAAGCAATAACAAATTCCAACAGAACAGATGAGATCCTGTTGATTCAGCTACACAGCACCCCAGCAGGCTCTTGGAGCATTATGGAGAAAGGCCAGTACTATTTTAAGGGAAAAAATGTGAAATGTACTCACCTTCTGTGTAATCAAACTAATTGCAAAGTAAAACATGTAATATTCAAATGGATCTGGAAGAACAGAGTTAAGGATCACATGATAAAAACCAGGTACAGCTGTTAGGTATTGGGAGATGCTGAATACACACTACACCTGTACTTTGTCTAAAGTACCTTGCTAAAACTTTTCAGCAAATTCAGCCTTGGCTTCTTGCTTTCCAGATGACTGAAACATTGGTAATTGAGGTGTTCTCTGTGTGACAAAGTGTTTGTGCTACTCTTGGCACATCTGACTACTTCAAACTGAAAGCAGCACAGCTACAGCTACACTGCTTCCAAAAGTAGTCTAGCTGCAAAGTGAACATCCCCTTTTCCTACCATATTGCATAAACTACAAGTAGTTACAGAAACAAAAATTGTGAAATACAGGCTCTACTGAGAAACACTGGGAATTTTGTTGTTGACTTGATTAAGGCCAGAAATTCCTCCAACAAGGGTTCATAAGAGGACATGTTTATTTTAAATTGTAATCTAAACATTTCTAATCAGCCCAAACTCTTCAGCATGACCATGACTTACCCCACATACATAATAAATGTAAAACAGAAACACTCATGATCTCTCCGTTTTAGATATTTAAAAAAAAAATTAGATACCCAACAATTAAAAGGATACTAAGAGCCAAATTCAAGCCTAAACCACCAGATGAAGGAAACTGGACTTTGTTGTGGTATAAAGAGCATTCTGGTAGGACTTGCTCTTGTATTGAAGCCTTCACAGGGCCCTGAAAGACAGAGTAACAAAATATTCACCTGGCTACACAGCATATTGCAAAGTATGTTTTCAGATAGTGAGATTCTGCATTCCAGCATTTTGGAACTCAGCTCAGTGGGATTTTTATTGCATTGCAGTAGTTCTGTGTCCACATGCAGGGTCTTTAGAGAACTCTTAACCTTCTCTCTGAAAATGAGTATTCAGTATTTTTTAATTTAAATTAATTTTTTTAAAAAAAGCCTTCACTGTGACTTTTCCAGTTGGAGAGGGAGCAGCAGAGTATTGGTGTTTGGCTGCTGGTTTTGTCCAGGTAATTGAGCTGTGGATCAGCAATTACCATATATTTAAATGAGGTTTCCTTTTGTTAAAGGCTGTAGGACTCTCTGAACCAATTTCTAGATAGCATGTAGGTGGTAGCAATGGAAGAAACACAGCAAACCAACTCTGCAGATGAACACTTTTGTTGGAAATGTGACACTTCATATCCAGGAGAGCAGCCAGACCTCAAACACATGGGCACACTGCACAGGCAGGGAAGGCACTGCTCTGTGGTAAGTTTAGAAAACTACTGTCAATCCTGCAACTTCTAATAACCACACAACTCTCTCTGGGGACAGAGTAAGAACCACAGTGCAGTCTTCTTGGCTGAACACACAATTGAGAACCACAATCTCCTAGAGATTTTATGGCTGGGAACTCTCCTCCTCCAGGAGCCATTTCAAGAAATGGGGCTGCTCTAAGCCTGGAGCACTGAGGCTACACCTTGGCCTACATTGAAATGCAGGTATAAAGTGCCTGCAAAGTTCCAACACCTACATTCCCTTCTTACAAACTATTCAGTTACTCACTGGAAGATACGAGACTGGGAAATCATATCTGTACTCTTCTGCTTGGAGTTTGTAAACCAGCTTCATCATCGGGCCACTGCAAACAAGCATCAGAAAGTGAATCCCGTGGCAAATACCCTCTGCTGCCTCACTTCTGTGAGCTCAGGTTTGCACAATGCAAAAAGGTCAAACACTGGTCATTTGTCCACCAGTTAATTTCTTAATCTGTACTGAAATGAATGAGTTTACCTGGGATCCAGGAAATCCAAAGCCACAGAATATTCATTAGGATTTGTTCTTCCTTGCAAGCAGCGAAGATTCCAGCCCACGATGATGCCATCCAGGCTGCCAAAAATGCTCTCCACCAGCCACTGGAAGATGCCATGTAGTTCCTTCAGGGAAAACAGACACAAAGAATTAATGTGCACAGTTCCTCACTTGGGCAATCCCTGCTGCATGCACTAGAACACACAAAGACATGTCTGCCATTTATTTATGTCTGTTTCTGGATTATCACTGGGCAAATCCTCCATTCAAAACATTGCATTATAACATGGCAATTATGGGAGACCTATCCTGATTTCTGATCCTACTGAAGCTGCAACAGTGCTCATCAGCATCCCTTGCAGTTATTTGCCATATCTTAAAAACGAGTTTTCTTTGTAAACTGAGGCTGAAAGGTATTGATGAAGGGTGGTGAAATGAAACAATCCTTTAATGACCACAAAAGGTTCGTAATTCTCGGCAACAGTGGATTCCCACTGCTTCACTGGAGGCCCTCAAAACTCAGAATCACAGAATCAGGTTGGAAAAGAGCTGAGATCATCGAGTCCATCCTTTGACCAAACACCACCGTGTCAACCAGACCGTGACACTGACTGCCACATCCCGTCCTGCCCTGAACATTTCCACGTGGCTCCACCACCTCCCTGGGCAGCCCGTTCCAGACACTTTGTCTTGATAAGATAAAGAGGAACAAAATCCCCAGTAATATAAAAAACTAACTCCCCTGAAACTTGCCAAGCAGCGAGGTTCTGAACAAGCAGAGACTGCTCACCTTGGCAGGCAGCTCCTCGATGACGGTCTCCAGATCGTGGCACCTCTGCGCAAACGGTTTGTTGACACAATCCGCCTTTAGCGTGGCCTGGGACAAACCACAAGGGAAACCCGATCACAGCGGCCGGGCAGGACAGCACTCACCGCGGCCATGACGTGCCCAAAATCCCCCCTAGCGCCGCTCCTCCGGCGCAGCTATTCCTGCCGACACCCGAGGCTGCACGGGCCGACCCGCGGGTGCCTTCACAGGCACAGCACCCATGTACCGAGACACCGCTCCCGCTGCCCGCCCGCCCCGGCCCGGCCCGGCCCTTTCCCGCGGGCCCGCCCCGCTGCAGGAGGAGGCTGTGCCGCTGCAGGAGGAGGCTGTGCCGCTACAGGAGGAGGTTGTGCCGCCGCAGCGCTGCCCCCGCACCCACCAGGAGGAAGCTGGGCTGCTGCAGGTGCAGCCCGGCCATGCCGCCGCTCCGCTCCCTCAGAGCCCTCAGCGCTGCCCCCGCCCGCGCGGCCCTTCCGCGTCACGGCCCGCGCTGATGGCGTCACGGCGGCGTTGCCACGGAGACGGCCCCGCGCTGAGCGAGGGCAGCGCCCGCGGCCGCCGCGCTCGGCGCTTTGGCGGAGCCGTGGAATGGCCTGAGCTGGAAGCGACCCGCAGGGACCATCGAGTCCAGCTCCGGGCGGTGCACAGGTCACCCCAGGAACCCCACACTGTGCCTGCCTGAGCGTATTCGAAACACTCCTTGAACTACGTCAGGTTTGGGCCCATGAGCACTGCCCTGGATTGCCTCTTCCAGTGCTCAGCCGCCCTCTGGGGGAAGAATCTTTTCCCGATATCTAGTCTAAAGCTCCCCCGGACTCAGCTTTGTGCCGTTCCCTCGAGTTCTGTCCCTGGTCACCAGAGATGAGATCAGGGCCTGCCCCTGCACTGCCCCTCCTGAGGATGTTGAAGACCGCAGTGAGGTCTCCCCTCCCTGAGACTCCCCTCAGTCTTCTCCAAGGTGAGCAGTGAGATCTGCCCTCAGTCTTCTCCAAGGTCAGCAAAGTGCCCTCAGCCGCTCCTCATAAGGCTTCCCCTCCAGACCCTTCCCCATCCTCGTGTCCCTCATCTGGATGCTCTCTAATAGCTTAATGTCTTTTTTTATACTGTGGTGCCCCAAACGACACACAATATTCAGCGTGAGGCTACCCCAGTGCAGAGCACAGTGGGACCGTCCCCTCCCTCGCCCGGCTGGCGATGCCGGGCCTGATGTCCCCAGGACACGTTGTCCCTCCTGGCTGCCGGGGCAGTGGTGACTCACATCCAGCTTTCCAGGACCCCCAGGGCCCTTCCCACAGCCGCTCTCCATCCTCTCATTCCCCAGTCCATACGCACAGCCAGGACCACCCTGTCCTAGGTGCAGAATCCATCCCTCTTAAATTCCGCACGGTTGGTGATTGCCCAGCCCTCTGATTTACCGAGGGCCCTCTGCAGGGCCCCTCTGCCCTCGAGGGGGTGCCCATTGCCCGTGTTCGGGGCTCCAGGGGTTGGTTTCTTTCCGCACCCAGAGATGTGTTAAACACTCTGGTGTCCCGGGGCAGCCGCTCACAGCCACGCCCGGCTTGGTGGGGCAGGCGAGGCCATCGTTTGCTGGTCCTGGCGTGGGGTGAGCATCGTGTGAGCAAATTGGGCTGTTAAAAACGACCCTATAATATTGGCTTTTGCATTTATGTATCAGCTTTTACATGTTGTTATTGATTGTAAGTTTTGAAATAGAGTGCAATTTATAACTCCTTTTAGCTGCTGGCTAATATGATTTTTCATTCTAAGTATTACACTGAGTATGCACTGTATGGCCCACAGAAGTAGTAGTGTGATGAATATATTTTATCTATGTGTACAACTTGTAGCTTATAGAAATAATGGTGTGATGAATGTATTGTGCTTTAGGCCTTAGCAAAACATAAAATGTTAAAATACTTCTATATAACTGAAAGAAGTATAAAGCAATTATGTTGTTTCCCACATTGGCTGACTGACCTCTCCAAGTGGTAACAGTGACACAAACCAGAGCACGGGAGGAGAATTAGAGAAGAATTTGTTAACTCCTCATTGTCAGGGAAGTGTGAAACAACACGATGAAGCCACAAGAAAGAATAAAATATTTTGACCTAATCTGCAGAACGTCATGCAGATAAGTCAGAGTGAAAAACCAAAACAAAAGAAATTTCCTACAACATCAAAAGCTCCCAAGATTGTTTGAATAATGCATGAACCTTATGAATATGTATGTAATTTAGTAAAGTAACAGTGTATAGATAACACTGCCTTAATCTACTGCCGTGTTCGTTGGCCAATAGTCAGGAACACCCCAGCGCTGGACATTGTCCCTTTTTATTCCCTTCTTAAACTTTTGAAATTAGTCTGAAGAGTGAATTTTCGTTTTTCCCAAGGGCAAAGGCAGATCTCACTGATAACACACACCTCCTGACCGCTCAAAAGGACAGTTTTGTCCAAACTATAGCGCACGTGTGTGCGTGTGTCCTGTGCTGGATGTGATGCACACACGTGTGCGTGTCCTGGGTGGGATTCCTGCCCGGCCCCTTAGAGACTGGGAGTGAACGCGGGTCCTTGAGGGGTCTGTCCGTCCTCCAGGTGGGGATAACGAGCTGCTGTAGCTCCAGAAAAAGCTGCTGGGACTTGATGGCAAAGATTCTGCGATGTGTTTATTTGGTGTAAAAGTCGTATGTGTGAGTGTCAGGACTTAAGAGAACAGTAGATCTGGTGTGTTTTCAGTGGGTGATAGGATCGGAGGAAGGATGCAGGAAGAAATAAAGGACTGGGTGAATATGTGGAAACAACACTGGAGGTGCTGTGTGGGACAAATGTATCAAATTATTTTAAGAACTAATGGAACTGCTGAGGAGAACTGTGGAATGACAGTTTGGTGTGTTCTGAAGCCTACTGAAATCCATGGTATAGGTTCATTGTCCCTCTTACACAGAGCATTTTTACATGGATATATCAAGATTGTATGTGTATTTTTTTTCCCATTTTGCAGGTGCAAAGACTGAAGTCCAGAGAAGTCACCTTACCTAGGTTTCCCCTGATATACCACTTACCTAGGCTTCCTTTTTCCCTTCCTCCCAAATTTTAGCTGCCTTTAAGCCACAGCAACAAGAAAGGCTTTTTTCTGTTGTTGGTGTGTTTTTCCTGAGAGAAGTACTCCTGAGGGAGTTGGAGGCTGAGCTGTTTTCTGCAAGTATGGATTCCTTGTTTTGGGGCTTGTTTTATGTTTTTGTCATTCATTGTCAGAGGTTCTGACAGGCAAAGAAGTGACTAACCAGCCATACCAAGAGCTCTCCTAGGTAGCCTCACATTTTGTCACCTTGGTGACATCACTAGAGCACCTCTACAGAGGTAATTAAGTTAATGTAATTGCCATAAAGATGAATAACTCAATTTGTGCATAGAAGATTGAGGTAATACAACCCCCAGTTACCAGAAAATCCATGGGGAAAAGAGAGTTTCTAAATCCTCCAATGCCAGCTTGCATTGTTACTGGTGCTCAGGTTAAACATTTGGGACATGTAAGGAACCAGACTCTGATTCTGGTGCTCACAGTGCTGGCTCTGGAGCTCACACAGCCTTTTTTTTTCTGAAAGCACTGCTAAAAACCTTTGAATTAATTCATATGGGGCATCCACTGCATCATTCACAGGCATTGATGGGAAGTTTGGCTTCAGGAGTGTTACACCAAGGCTTTAGTAAGTGGCTTTTCCCCTTTAAAATGAAGTGGTGTTTGTAGTGAGAGATGCCATCTATTGTAGAGCTGATGGATATCAGAGGGAGAAACAGAAGCTTTGGGACACTCCAGCTTCTCTTGAAGTCTGACTCAGATTCAAACAAGCAGCAGACAAGTCCAAGCTGGGAAAACATGACTGTAAACTTAATTATGCTGATTAATGAAAGGAAAAGAAAATTTAGAAATAATCTAATTTAGAGAAATAGCATAGGCATCTGATAACATAGCCAGACCTTGCAGGATTAATTTAATCTCTTCCTGTAAGTACTGATTAGAGTGTTCTAACAGGGGTGATCTGTCAAATGTTTTCTTTTGGCTGGAGAATTGTTTGGGTGTTGATGTATCAGGGATGGGTGAAATGATTAGAAAATATCCATTCTGTTCAGCTGTGATGGGAACAAAACCAGACTACCAGTTAATGAGAAACCGTCTGGAACAGGACCTGGAATCATATAGGTGAGGAGGAAAGGGGAATTTTCAGAACTGTTATTATGTTTCTAGCCCAACCAAAGTAACTTCTGTCTCCAAAGCTGTTCAGTTCGTGCAGACATCAACTCCATACTGTTCCAGACGTGCACAGACAGGCCTGCCAAGGCTGTCAGTCAGAGTTCCACATGGCTAGAGATGAGACTTCATGGGTAGTCTGAGAAAACATTAACTCACCCAGTGCATGTGATGGCTTCTCCTGTGAAGGCAATGTCAGCAGCACTGAACCATTGCAGGATGAGGCATCCCCATCTCCACCCAGTTTGAGTGTGCAGCTCTTTGGGCATCCATTGTCATTTTTCTTAATGATTTCTACAAATTTGTTATATTTTTGCCTGGTTTCTGCAGACAGAGATTGCTTAAGCTATTGCATGACAGCATGGTATTGGGAGTTCCAGCTCCAGCTTGCCTCCCAGTCTTGAGAGTACCTTAAGAATAGTCTGATCTAATAAGCAGTGTATTTTGTGCCTGTTTATGAGTACTGTTTATGAGTACTGTGTCTTTGCAACTTTGGCAGTCCTATTTTGAAGATTTTCTTCTCCATATGAAATGCTAGAAATTTGGTTTTAATTAAAATTTGATTTATTGCATAATCACATGAATCCAGGAGTTTGAGACATCAGTAATCTCAGCATTTTAACACTTGGGATAAAATATGAGCACTGGTGGCAGAGTGTGTGAACATAATGCATTATGCAGGGGGCTAAAGCAACTCTTGGATCAGGAGTCTGAGGAAGCTGCATATGGTGACCATTACTGCGTTTTGCATTTTCATTTCAGTGATTGAGGTCTGGGATTGAGCTTTGAAAAGTAAAGCCACACTTAAGATACCATTTCCATTCTAGTTGCTGGTGGTCCATATTCTGATTTTAAGTAATGTTAGCCTGGGCAAGAGAACACTTTGTGCCATTTCTGAGAAGCTTTTCCTGTTGATTTTGAAGGAAATAGTACATCAAGCTGATAACTATGCTTTCATTTCCAGAAATTTCCCTGTTTCTAAAACAAGATCTTGTTGCAGTAAGATAAGGATGAATTGCTCAGTTTAACTAACACTTGAAGCCTGCAGTAGCTCTGCTTGCTATTTATACTTTGCCAAATTGATGTTCCTGTTTCTCAGTTCACCAGGTTTCTTTGCCACTGATAGCAAAGTCACCTTCTCCTCATGAGCTGCAGTTCTGTCCGTGGGGCTATGGAACAGGGGCACTGTGAAAGAGGGGATTGCCTTTGGCTGCACCTGCATCCTACCCTGGATGTGCACGGTGCTCCACACAGCCCTGAGGGGAGGACTGGGCTCCTGATGAGATGCTTCTCTGTCTGAGGAGTTTGCTACAGAGCCCCAGATCAGCCTCTAAATTCTGTGCATTTCCAGCTGTGCAGTCTGGGCCTTCCAGAGGGAGTCTTTATTTGTTAGGTAATTGCTGTTCTCACTTAGAACAGAGACCTCTTTGTGTTCCAACACATTTCCAAGTGTCTTCCCAACTGCAGGATATTCACCAGTGTGGTGGAGAAGCATCTGTCCTTCTGCAGAGGGACAGTGATACTCCTTGCTCCACAGTGCTGGGTACCTGTGAATGTGATCACTCCTTCTGTGTCCCTGAAAGGCAGCTTCTCTATCTACTCATCTAAGATTTGTGTTAGGTGAGTGTTCCCAAGGAACCTGCTGAGCTATCACCATGGCAAGATTTCCTTGGATTAGTTAATAGCATCCAGGTCCTTTCATAACCCCAATACTCAAAAAACCAAGTAAATATAGCTCTAAGCTGCTTAATAAAATGAAATATAATAAAGAAGAAATAATAGCCTTAGGAAGGGAGGCAGTTCAGAGCTATAATATGAATGGAATAAGCTGTAGCTGGTTGGTTTTGTAACTGATACAGTATTTCATGTTATTTTTATCCTTCCAGTTAAAACCAGATAGTGCCATTCTTAAAGAGCAGGGAATCTATTTAATGATACCTTTAATAATCTCCGCTTTCCTTTTGAAAGCCATATTTTGGAAGCAGAATGTCTCTCCCACTAATGGCTGTCTGCCAACTGGCTTTCATCTTTATCCTTTCTGATTCTGCAGTCTTTTACCCATGTGAATGATTTGCTCTCAGAGCATGCTGTTTTTAGCTCCTGGCAGTCAAGTAGAGAGAAATCAATGTAGTTTGCTGGGGTGAGTGACCAGGAGGTGAACCTTGAAAGCCTTGAATATTGGCTGCTTCAGCCTGACAAGCAGGATGAAGTGTGCATGAATGGGGAACTGCATGGGGCCATGAAGGAGGATCAGTCACAGGACCTCAGAAAAGACTATAAAAAAGAACAAATACATAAGATCCCCTGAGGCAGAAAGTAGAGACTCATCTAAGAAACTTCTGTGAATACTGAACAACTTCTGGTGTAGATTCACCTTTCCAATCTTTTACATTTATTTTCCACCTTCTTTTTTTTTTTTTTTTTTTTTTTTCATTTGGCTTAACAATAGGGGAAGCCACAGGTTTTCATGAAGATGCTTACAGACATGGTATTGACATTTGTATTTAGTCAAATACACTTTAAAATATAGTTTGGATTTGTATGATTTTTAACTTCTCAGAAGCTGACACTTTCTTGTTCCTTGAAAATGGAAGATGGATTTGTTTCCTTGCAGTACAAAAGCTGAAGTTGCTTTTCTAATTTAACACCATTTTAAATGTAAGAGATTTATCACGGACCATTATTTGCTTCGTTAATTTTATTTCTCATTTCAAGTGCCCAATTCTGTAACCAAAATTGTGACAGTAAAATCTCCCAGTCATACAGGAGACAGAATTAAGGATGGAATTAAGAGTTTCTGCTTTGGATGCCGAGCCAAGTGTTCAAGACCGTTCGAAATGTTGAAATGAGAGAAACTGTCTTGGAACAGGCTGTTCTTATCCTGAACCAGATTTCTTGGTGTATTTCCAGCAGTACTGAACAGAACTGAAAAATGGGCCCCAGAACTAAAATTTGGGACCCAGTAGGACAGGCCTTGTTCTATTGCTTTGCTCTCTGGGGTGTTAGAGCCGACCTAAAGCAAACTGTGTGCAGAGGCTCCAGGCTCGTGCCTGCTGTGTGTGACAGAGCAGATAGATTATGAACCAACCATTCATCCTATGCCTGTGAAATCCTCAATTGCCAAGGCTGAAGTTTATTTTGTATCATGAGACTGGATTTAAAATAAACCCTACAATTCTTCGTTGTGTGTCAGGCTGTAATACATGTAGGGAGATCAGTGGGATCATATCTGGTGCAGGGTGGTACCTAAGGGTTTACAGGAATACTATAAAAAACAGAACATCACATTGTTCTGTTCTCCAAAATACTAAAACTTCATAATCTTGCATCTAGATATGAAATATTGAATAGCAAATGTCACAATAGGTGCCTGTAAATCATTCAGGTTTGGAGAATAAGTAAAACATTCACCTGAGGGGAAATATAAATTTTTATTCCTGCTGTGGTGGGAAATGAATGTGATTTGTAGGATTGCTGATGGTTAAAATGAAATACAGTTTATTGCATAAAAACAAAGGATTCAGACAAGTGCCACATGTGGGGTTATTTCTGTTGTGCTGTGTAAGTCTATGGCTTAACTATCAACAGCTCCTGCTCTAGGGAGCTCAGAGACTGACTGAGAGTAGGAACTGTGCCTGGACTGGGCTGTCATTCAGATTGTGTGGCAGGTACCTTATGCCTCTGTATCCTGTTCTTATATCCTTTGAGTTCAGAAGTTTAGGAGCTGCTGAACAGGCCACAATAGAGAAGAAAAAGACATTGGTAACCTTAAGTATCTAAAGTGATGTTAGCTGAAAGTAATTGAAATGCATAAGCAGAAAAACCCAGAAATTTCTGAGTGTTGGTCAGCTCCAGGGGTTAAAAAAATCACCACCATCAGTGCCAGAAGAGCTGTTTCTGAACCTGCAGCCCTGTCAGTCATCCTCTCCAGACCTATCAGCTGTTTTGTGCAGCACAAAACATGATGTCATGTCAAGAACATTATAGAAGCAATGCTTCAGGAACAGTCTGGGGAAGATCCTTTTTCCTGTAGGTGTTCTCATCTCCCAGTCTATTCTTAAATTGTGTATTCATTTCTAAATGCCCTGAGGCACTGATGGATTCTGCACAGATGTTTCTCAAAATACAGCCCACCTGACAGGGCAGAGTAGTCATGAAGGCATCACTGGAGAACAGCAGTAGCTCTGCCATTGGGGACAGTTGGGTCTATTCCCACCTAAACCTTCCCAAGTTGTGGAGTGAATCCCACTGTGTAAGTATCAGTACAGACATGGAGTTAGAGTTAGGAACCAAGGAAAGAGAAATCTAGATGTACAGTGAGAGAGGGACACTCGAGAGGGGTTGTCAAAGCAGTGGGAAGACTGTTGGTAGGGTCTGCTCAACACCACATGACCTGGGAGTGTGGCTGTTGTCCTGGCTTAGAGCCCAGTCAAGGTTCAGAGTCAAGATTATGGCTCTGACAATGAGAAATTCAACCATATGGCAGGAGCGGAGTTCAGAGGTGGCACCACAAAAAACAAGGGCCTTTACTTGCACTCTCCCCTCAGCAATTCTTTGACTGGGGGCTGCAGTGCCCCATGGATAAGGGACATCTTAGGGGGCAGGTGAGGGGTGGGGTCTAAGGGCTTTTAGGCAGAGACAGTGAGAACATGGAGTTGTGTAGGTTGGAAAAGTCTTTTAAGATCATCAAGTCCAGCTGTTAACCCAGCACTGCCTTCTCACCCAGAGCCTTGTTCCCCTCTGCCTCCTTCTGAGCTGTGTTTGCTGGGCTCAGGGCAGATGGTGCCCACACCAGCACCATCCAGGCACCACAGTTCACCAGGAGTGTAACAGAACCAGAGGTGTGGAGCCTGCACAGCAGCTCTCAACAGGAGATCCACTCATGCTGAAAGCACTGGGGCTGTCACTGCCAGAGAGGAAAAGAGCCATGCCATGAATTTTTCCTTAGCATAGCCAGAGTTAACACAATCACCCACAACAACAACAACTTATTTTTCTTGGGACAGAGCTAGTCTCCTATGTAAATAGAGATTAAGTTCATTGCATCCTTCTAAACGACCTACTATCAAATTGTGTTTAGAATTGTGCTGAGTTCCAGGGAGAGGGCAGAGCTCCCAGTTTCACTAATGAACTTTGTTTCCAAGCCTTTCTTTTTTTTTTTTTTTTTAAACTCTTCTCTATTTCCCAGAAATATGTTCTGCTTTTTGACCCTTAGAATTCATATCTCATATTTCTAGCAGGCTGAGAGATTCCATCTCCATACTTCCTTACTTCCTGTCCATGCTGGTTTAACCTCCAGGCATTCACATTGCTTCCCCACCATCATTGAGCTGTAGCTGTGCAATTCCTTGCCTATTGCTGCCCATTTCATACTGTTCTCTTGCTGTTCTCTGAGTGTCTGGATTTGACATTCCTGTTACTTCTAGTAAAAGGAAGTGACTAAACACCAACTTTTACATCATGTTACTGTTACTGACATTATATGGCTGATCAGAAATGCCAAATCACAACCTCAAGAAGAACAAAACTTTGGTTCTCTTACAGGAGCTGTATTTGCAGAATGAGAATTCATGCTGTTCTGTCACAAAGGAGCAGGCATCAGCTTGGAGCAAGGAGGTGCCTGAGGGCTAATTCCAGCATCTGGCCTTGTTATTGACAGTGGCAGTGGGGTACTATTCGTTTCAGAAATGTAGACATCTGTCCTCTGCAGCAAGCAGTCACCATTAATCCTCACTTTGCTGAGTCACCAGGGAACCACCAATGGAACTGCTTGGACTCAAAAGCAAGTTCCATCTTTAATTTCACGTGGAAACTGGCTATTATGGAGAAGAGCTCTTAACTGTACTCTGATGTAATTTACTCTCTGTCATGTTCTCTGTTGGAAATGATTTCCAGTCTATCATGTGTTCTCAGTGAGTTGCTACTGCCTCTGTAGTGATTGTTGCTTTGACAGTTAAACCTTGAATCTCAGGTGACTTCGTGTGTCAGCATAAATACAACCAGGATAGGAACTTGCTTTTGGGTTTCTAGTGGGTCATGGGAAATGAAGTTTATAATTTGTAAGCTATGGTTTTAATGCTTTTGTGTTTATCTTGGACTCCTCTGTCAAAACATATTTGCATTTATCAGGAGATCCTACTTAACTGTCCAACACATCCATGAGGCATGAGCTAAACATTGGCTGAAGGTGCAGGGTTGTGGTTGAATGGAAAAGTCTGTGGTTTTTTAAAAGAGTAAGAAGTTACTTAAATCTCCCCTTTTCTTTCTTGTTATAAATCCCTTTACAGTTCACATTCTAGGACTCCTGCTGGGCTGTAACTGTACTTCAGCCTGTTTTTCAGAAAAGCCCTGAGAAGTTGGCTCAGTTGCCCAAAGGGTCAGAGAACAGGCAGCTCTCTCAGTCTCAGTGGGTTTCTTTCTCTCTGATTGTTCATTTAGGGTAATGTTTCAAAAGCCTTTTTTCTGGGCTGTAGCATGGGCTGCTCCCTGCAATTCAGGGCTCAAGGTGCTGCAGTCAGGAGGGTGTCAATGGGGACATGGTTTGCAGTGGGTTTCAGAAGCTGCTGCTTTGTCAGTGGTTCTTTCCAGGTCACCTTATTGCTCTGGGCTCACTGGAGGGGCAGCAGTAGGTGACAGGCCTGGCAGCACTGAGTCCTCTCCAGTGGTGCAGTGACAGTGTTTCCTTGGCTCTGACAGAGCTACTTTGGCAAGTCCTGTTTTTCTAGAGCAGAGACCATTGTCACTCCATTGCTGGAGTAACAGCAGTCTGGGGGATCAAGAGTGATGAGCCTGAAGGGAAGCAGCACAGTGACTATGTGTTTTGCTCTGAAAACTTTTATCATCCTGTAAATCAGAAGCTGGATGACATTGGAAAAATCTGTTAAACTAAATTATCAAGGGGTACCAGATACAAAGAGGCTCTTGTGGCTCAGGAAGTTTCTGAATTTCAAGTATTTGGAGGCTGAGAGAGCATTTAGGGAAGAGTCACTACACATTTATTGTTGTCTTTTACCTGCTGTACTCTTCCCTGAGCATCCAGGCCAGCTGCTGTTAGGGACAGGAGCTGTGGGGCTCTCAGTTTGACCCACCTGCCTGGCTTTTTGTTCTAATATAGTCAACTTCTAAGCCTATTGTTTAGAAAGGATGGAAATGGAAGCAAATGAGACAAAATTTCTTTAGATGAAACAGTATCTGTGACCATGAAACCAGGACAGGGCTGTGCTGTATGTCTTTACATTTGAACATTGAAATGTTTCGGGGGGGTTAATTTTTTTTCTCTTTCTAAACAATGCATGGAGAATAGAAAAGTTTTCTCAATATAAACACTTCTGGTTTTATTGTGTTTATGTTTTCAAAATGGCTATTTGGTTGATCTTGAATAAACAAGCCTCCAAAATATGATGTTGGGCAATCTTGGCCATTAATGTGTGTGTGATGTGTTTATGTGTGTGTCCAACTCTGTTCAGACTGACTGAATTTCATGTCAGCAAGGAAATATAAAGCCTGTACAGTCTGCTGAGAGTCCAGGCTTGACAGCTGTCTGGAATCCTGCACAGGTCTGCCCTTGATTCCGCAGCAAGTGTCAGACCTTGGGGAGGAGGCAGAAAGGGAAAGTCCAAGCTGGCTCTGAGGCTGAGATGTGGCACTGTTTTAGCACGTGGCAGGAAATACAGACATTCAGGAGCTGAATGTTTTTGCTTGTCCTGGGCAGTGAGAAATGGGTACAGGCAAAGAAAGGAAAAAGTGCTGGTTACCTTTTGGCAGGAGCAAAGGGCCTGCTGAGGGCTGAGTCTGGAAGAATTGTTTCTTTGGGCCTTGGGGATGGCTGCATGGTTTGAAGGACTTTTTCCCATTCCAGGAGGTGATAGATGCTGGGCAGAGCTGCTGAAAGAAAAGAATTGTCCCTGTGGCAGAGGCATGGCTGGGCTCTGCCATGTCAGGAGGGAGCTGTCAGGGAGAGAGCAGCCCCAGGCAGCAACTGTCCCAGAAAGGAGAGAGATGAAGTTTTAGTACTAAGGCACTGTCCATACTCTTGGGCAACCCAGAGGATCTCTGGAACTGATTATGAATTCCACATGTTTTGGGGTTGGAATGCTTTATGGCTGTGCAGCACTCAAGAGGCTGCACCAGGAATTGCCAGCTGGGAAAGTTGTGTGGACAGGAAGCAGATCTCAGAAAAGAAAGCAGCAGGCAGGAGAATAGATGCTGACGGGATAATGTGATGGAAATACCTGCAGTCACCTGGTAGGAGAGCTGTGGATTTCTGTAAATCATCCAGGGGCCTGAAGTGACAAAATGTTTGGTCACTGCTCATGCACAGCATCCAAAAGACTCTGCCTGAACTAGGCAGTGAAAGGGGAAGCACTGTGAAAATTGCTGGTGCAGACAGAAAGGAGGAGAGGGCCAGAAGGGAAGCGGAGATGCCGTCAGCCTCGTGGCTGTGGCACCTGGAGCTAGGTTTTGATTTCCTGAATTTCAGAGAGGATGATGTGTGAGACTGAAGGACCATGTCTGTTTTCCATTCTGCCTGCTAGCATGAAGCCCTGGAGATGCACACTGTGATCCAGCTTCTGTGTTCCAAAAGCTTTCAAATTAATCTAATTTTTATTAAACTAGGACACCCTGTCCAGGCATTGCTGAAAGTCCTTTAATCTGTTGCTAACAAGCCCCAGATGTTTCTGTGTGCATTATTTATTTTGTCCTTTCTACATTGGCCCTGGTGCACCAAGAAGAAACTGTTTGTTAAATGCTGCTGCTTCCATCTACCCTTTGGTATAGAGACTAGCAGCTCTGCTTTTTATGGAAAAAAACCCCACAAAACCAAAACAAAAAACCCAAAACAAACCAAAACACCCCCAAACCAAACAAATAAGCAAACAAAAACCCAAATAAAAAACTAAACCAAACCCCAAACAACTGCCCCCCAAACAACCCCATCAAACAACCTCCCACAAACGCTCAAGGGTTTCTTGAGTCAACCTTTTTCCTCATGCAACTGCCTTTCTTTTGATGACTTCTGTGGAAATCTACACATTACTGTACTGGCTTAGGGTTTGAATCCAGAAGAGGTTTGTGAAATGTACTGTGCTGGTACAGCCACTGTACATAGTTTGGAAAGGCACCACGTTATTGTTGAGAACTAGAATGCATTGCTGACAATAACTTACTTGCATTCTCCAATCTGGTAAGCTGAAAATGTCTTACTTCAATATGGTAAGAAACTTAACCAGCTGTTGTACAAAGAAAGGTCTTAGAATTAAATATGCAAGGTAGAAAAGAAGAGGAGAATATGCACGAATTTTTGAAAACAGCTTATTTTCTGTTGAAATAAAAATATATAGTGCTCCAGCATCTCAGCTCAGGTATTTGTACACTATAGATTTAACAGTGATGAAGATGAATATTCAAATTCTGAATGTGGGAAAGCAGGGATTTTTTTTTTTCCATTCCCGTTGTTCATGCTCATGAATGAGCAACAGTTGATTGCTTTTCTACCTCATGTTCCAGCTGAGTAAATTTTGGGACTATAATACCAGCATGTCCCTAGAGGAAAGAGTGTAAAATTCTGAAGGGAGGAAGGAGACATTTACAATGATCAGAGTGTGGGAAAGTGGCTAATGATAAGTAATACAACAGCTCCAAAGGGAATTGTGCAACAGCCTGGAAACACCATATTTGAATACCAGGGAATTTCCAAAGTAAAATAGGTATGAAAAATAAGCAGGGGAAAAGTACAGAAAACAAACTCTACAAAACTGATTTTCTCTTTTCCTGCATGCTGCTCTTCCACTTTCTAGGGAAGAAAGCAAACAGTTTCTTGTACTCTTGCACAAGATAAGGGTTACCTCACACAAGCTCCCAGGGCCTTTCAGAAGGAAGGGAAGTTATTGTGAAGCAATGCTGTTATCCCTGGAACCAAGACAGAGCTAGGAGCCTACATCTGTAGTTGCCCAATACCAATAACCTTCATTTTTTTTGGCACCAGGACATGGCAAGGGCTGTTTATGGAGGTGGCTTTTATCCTTGTGTCTGCCTCTCTAATGGTGATTGACAAAGAGACCTGGACTCCATTGATTGCTCATATGAAGCTGATTTTATTGTTCACCTAGCTGGTTTATATACTCTTCCATTATATAACAGAATATATTGCCAAATGATATTGCTTAACATATGCCTCATACCATATGCCTCATACAGGTATGCCTAAAATCTGCTAGCAAAGCATGTTCTGTACCAGGTACACCATTATCTCCTGCATTCCTTTCTCAAAATCCCACTTCCCTTTGCCAAGGCTCGAGGCCTAGTGAATCCATTCCTGTCATGAGCTGAGCAGTACCAGCAGTTTGGTTCTCCAGCTGTATACCCACACCTCTCCTTGGCTGTGCTTGTGAAGTGCATGAGGATCATAAGGGCAGTTAAGAACCAGCTCTTCCCCCATTCCCTTGCAGAGAAGCTCAGCTTGCTCTGGTTTTCTACATGTGCTGGCTCTCTGAGGTCCTTATTGACTTGCAGCACTCACACATCTGGCTTATTCTCCCAGGAACTTCTTCCCAAAGAGCAGGAAGTGCAGCAGGGAGAGGGCAGTGGTGCAGGCTGTGTTTAAGCTGGGACTCCTGAGGAGAGGGTCTGAGGCAAGCGTGAGGAAGTCTCTTCAGCAGCTTGTGGCTTTCCAGAGGCACATCCTGGTCCCTTCCTATCCTTCCTGCACCAGCTGCACATGTCCTCCCTTACTGTCCCTTTCAGCACTCTGATGCTGGTGGATGTCACTGGATTCCAGTGAGATGGTAGGAAGCTGCAGAACTGCAGTGGGGATGCTGTGTGGATGCTTTCATTTCTCAGAAAGAGCTGCAGGGAAGGCAGAGGTGGGGCCTGCTGACTTCACAGGAAAGTGCAATCTGTTTGGCTGCATTTCACCAGCCCTGCTCATTTTGGAGAGGAGATGAAATCCAGATGCTAGTCCTGGTCTTGATTCCTGACTCAGAAATTGCAGTGTGATTAAGCACTTGACAAAGCCTCACTGTGCACAGCGGTGTAGCTCTGTCATTTACCTGGGAATCCCAGAAAAGCCTCAGTTCTCATTTAGGGGAATTTTTAGAAAGTATTTCCCATTGCTCCTTTTTCTGAGAGGATGAGGTTGTTTTCAGATGATCTCGTAAGACAAAACTCCCTATTGTTTTTATATACCCTTAACACCAGGAACTTAAAAAAAAAGTAAAAAGTAAAATGTTGTAGCAGCTGCACAAACAGCCTAATGCAGACATCACATCCCCGTTGCCTGGAGCTCAGTATGTGCAGCCCATGGAGTCTTTGCCCTCATCTCCTGCATGGTGTGAGCAGTGACTGACTTTGTGGGGCCAGAACATGGAGCAGGGACCCAGAGTGTGGGGATGGCAGGGGTAGGGAGATGTGGGAATGTTTGGTGGGGGATAGTCCCTGCTTTGTGGAGTTGGGAACCAGGGTGTTAGAGGCTGGGAGAAGCATGTAGAGGACTTGGAAGAGAACACACAGTCAAGCCTGTGGGTTTTGCAGCATTTAAATCTCACTGGATCCCTCTCCAACATGGAGAGCAGCCCATGAGAGAGCCTGTGCTGAGCATGTTACTCTGCCTGCATGCAGACCTCCGCCCTGCTCTGGACCAGACTTCATGAGGTTTCTGTTCAAGTTCAGCAAGGTCCCTGTGGATGATGCTCTGCTGCTTGACAGTCATTCCCCTTAATTTAGTCCAAGACAGAGATTTGCTGGTGCTGCATTTTCATCCGCATTGATTCCCTTTTTGACTTCCAAGTTGTATTTCAACAGCCCTCCTTTTTCTGAACATCTTTCTAGGGCTTTTGGCATTAAAGAGTTCATGATTCAGGGTGTTACTTCTCTCTCTAAAGATCCCTGGCAAAATCATCCTCAGCTTCCTCAGCTGATGTGCTTCCCTCATGTGTTCAGAGTGGCTCGTGTTGCTCTGTGCTGGGCTCTGGGGAGACCAAGGGACCTTCAGCCTTCCAGGACTCAGTGAGCAAAGTGATCCAGGCAGCTCTCGAATGAGCATGGCAGCAAGCCAGTACTCACTGAGGTCATATAAAGCAAATCATGGCAGCTGTATAGGTAGTTACATATAGAAATACACACACTTTACTATAAATATATTATATTTAGTACTTTCAGTGAGTTTAGTGCTTCCATGTGGGTTAAAACCCTCCACAGATATCCTTGGGGTCACTAATGTGATACTCTGGCCTATTTTAGACAAGTCAGAGTTCAGGCAGAGTTTGCTGTCAGTGTCTTTGGATGCACACAAAGCTCCCTTTTGTTTTCTCCTGCCAATACTTTCAGCTGTTATAGTAATTGTACTAATGAGGTTTAGTCTTTAAGAAAACTGCTGGATTTGGTCCAGAAGGGCACTCAAGAGTTAAGGACTGAATCAGAAGGTTTCAATGTTAATCTAATATTGAGAATAGCTGCAGTGTTGCAGAAAGAATAAAGTGCTGATGTTTGCAGTAAACTGTGCCTGGATATCCTCATTGAATAAAGTAAATGGAGAAGAGTTTCCCTTGGGCACTGGTTTGTGCCATGTCCCACTAAGTAGAGCTGTGCAAAAGTTGACTTTCACCGAGTCAATGTCACTGTGAAATAGAGGTTGTTCTGGTTTGGGTTCCACGGAGCATTTCCAACAGGCATTACTTTGTAACCAGCAGGAAAGGAAGAAGGAGGCAGCAGCTCTGCCTTAAACCTTGAAAAATTCAACAAAGATAGAGGAGTCCCTGAAATTCTGTGGGTGCCTTTAGGCTTTCAGTGGTGTGAGAAGTGATGTGTGTCCTGTGACTGTCCCGTTCAAGTGCTTTCCCTTTGTTCATGCTTACAGCCCACAGAGATTCTTGAAGTGGGAAACTGAAGGACAGCGTGGTTGAGGAAAATAATGCCAGAGTAGTACTGGACTGTTGATACTTGCCATCCTCAAGATGTAGGTTTGTCCTCTCCAGTCATCTGTCACTGCCCTGCTGTTGTGCTTCTAAAAGATGGAATGCTTGTGATCACCCTCCAACCCTTCAAAGCTTTGTTGGACTCTTCAAATCTGTTCAGCCATTACAGTTGGAGCCAGAAGTGTGTTTTCAAGATTTGAGGTGAAGTACTGCCAAGTTTCTCAGCTAGAAGTGTGAGAGTTATTCCCTGGCATGCTTTCAAATTAAAAGGAAAACTAAAAATTCAGAAGGTACTTAAATGCTAATCATAGCAAAACATAGACCTATGAGTAAATTAGAAACATATTTCCCTTTTCTGATTTCAGTAACAAAAGAAGAATAATTTGGTTTTCCTGGATCAGGGCAGTTTATGGGTTTAACTCTCATCCCGAATTCTGAGGAATAACAGAGGGAAGAGAAATATGACTGAGAAATTCTTGACTACCAGAATTTCCTGATTCCAAGTATCTGTTTTTCCAGATGCCTGAACACTTGGTTTTTGTGGGAGCAGACCCATGACCCTCAGTACAGTAAGTTTGTTTGTGTGCAAAGGAAAACAATGTGCAAAGTTTAGTGTGTAGCAGTTTTTGAAGAAAAAACTGCTACATGGATCTGCTGCAATGGCTCATGAGCACCAAGTGTGGAACACACAGCCATGTCCCTTAGAAAATCTGGACAACAAATTCTCTGAATGTTGCTTATTATTGGGTTATTTGATTATCATATAGAGTTAATTGATATTCCTGGGTTATAAATGAACATGACTGAAAGAGGAGGCAAACAGTGTATGAAATACATCCAATTTTGGTTGCATGATCTTGGAAGCTTTCCTAGACTTTTGTCCAATGGTTAAAACCTAATTTAGAGCTGGGAATTGCAAAATGCACTTCTTATTTATTACAGTAAGAGCTTGGTGACTGTAGACAATGCTCTGCAAACAAACACCAACAGAAAGAGGCATCCCCCTGAGTATGTTGCAAAATAATTTGGACAGTGTAGAGACCAAGGCAAATGAGGTTATTTAGGATACTAGTGTGAGAATGGCTCATGGTGTGCATTTAGGGTTCTTTTAATTTATATTTTTAAAAGATGAGATGAAGAGTGATAAATTGACAGTCAATAGCTTAGCCTTTCTTTGTCAAGTACAAATGTCTTACTTTCTGTCTGTTCTTTACTTCCCCTCAATCAATGGAAAGCAGCACTAAAGAAAAGGAGGAAAACCACAATGCTTGAAATGTCATTCATGCCACAAACCTACTCTTTTGCTGCACACAAAGCTGCAACCTTGTTTTTCTTAGTCTGGCCCTGGACTGTCATGAATCCTGCTTCAACACAGAGGTCTCCATCTTCTCCAAAGGTGGCTCCTTGATTTGCATCTCCAGGTTTATTCTGCCAAATGAAGAGCATGCTTACACCCTGTGTAGATGCTGGGGCTCTTTGGGACTGCCTCCTCACCTCCAGGCTCCCCAGGCTGGTTATGAGGGGTGCCTTTCAACCAGCAAACAGTTTTCTTCCCCTCAAATGTGGCTGATGCACCCATCATCCGAAACCAGCTTTACCATCAGAGCAGCAGTGACTGCAGCTGGCAGCTCTGTGTGTCAAGACATGTTGGAGCCTGAGGTAAGATTACATTGCCTTAGTGCAATACACTAAGGAGAGGTGCACAGTGTCTCCAGCAAGGCTGAAGGAGAAGCTGCCCTGGTCCCTTTGGTCAGGAGATGACTCCCTGTACTCTCCCCACCAATAGCTGAGGCTCTTCAACAGCTCTGCAATAACCTGAGAGGGAAATTGAGAAAGAAATCTGAGGATGTACACCCTTTGATAATTTCTTACCCTCCAAAAGGCAGCTGTGGTCTTCTCATCAACCTTAACAATGCCTGTACTTCAGATACTACATAATATTCAAATTTGATCTCTTGATTGCAGATTTGGCTAAAGATGTAGCAGGACCCCAACAATGTAAAAGACAATTTAAAGATCCTCTGCCTTTTTAAAAGTTATTGATTCTTAATCATATTCTTAGGAATAATGATTCTGTTAATAATTAAAATTCTAGTTAAATTTTCCCTGAGTTTATCTTGGCCTGAGTCCCCTTTCAATACCTGAGTCCCCTTTCAAGCAGCACACAAAGCCCTTCATGCTGGCAGCAGAAGACCAGAGAATGAAGAGCTATATATGGAGATTTCTGCCAAGGCAAACCGTTCCCCCAGACAATGATGGCAAATGTGAACGTTTTGACAAACAAACAAACAGAAAAATAGAGGTCAAAGTCCTGAATCCCAGCATATGAACTGCTAAGCAGCTTCTGACATGGGAGGGTCAGTGCAGAGTTTGTAGTATCATATGGTCAAAGTTGAATGTTGCACCAAGACTGTAAAGGTTACACAGAGAAAGACAAAGAGGCTCAGTCTTCATTTCCATATCAGAAAGACAAATGGGTTTTCCTGTGAGAGGCAGCTGTAAGTTGGTTTGATAGATGGTAATTCATGTTTTCATAATATTGGTGTTATATAAGATATGTTAGTAAGTAGAAATAAAGCATGCTCATGGAACAGCAAACTGTACCCTAAAAAAAAAAGGCCTCTCGCACAAAGCAGAGGGGTGTGTGTGGCTTTCACAAAGAGCTTTCACCCACCTCCCTGAGAGAAGACAAAGACATTAAAATACAAATAGAAGGTGGAGAGCAAGCCCTGAACAGAGACACTCAATGCCTGATAAGACTGATGGCTCCAGCGATCAGCAGATGATGCTATCTTATCAGGACCATTTGGACCATTCAGGGACCCCCTCCACCCAGGAAATCCTTTCAAGAAAACCAAGCCCAATTTCAGAAATTGCATCAACCACCAAAACAAAGTCAAAAGGGACAAAAGAACTTATAGAATCTCAAGGACTCACGTAGCCCAGCCAGAAAAAGTATAAAACCGACTGGCAGGGGCTCAGACCTTTGTGAAACTCGTGTATGCAGTGTGACAGAGGCTGTACTCGCGGTTTCACCCAGTGACGAATTCCTGGGATCACCACTGTTTCCTTGATTGTGGGCTTTGGCAATTTCGTTGTCCAAACTTTCTGGCAAAATAAATAGTTTTCAATGGAATTGGCTCTTTGAATTTATAACAGTTGGGACAGTCATAAGTATGTCTTGGCCTTCCCAGGCCATCCTTGGCCTCTTCCTTGGTCTGAGAGATGACACTGTCTTTTACCTTTCTTGCCTCTTTCCAGGTCTTCTCTTTGACTGCACAATGATAATTTTCCAGATGCAGAGGTTTGATGTACTGAGTTAAACCCCAAATCTGGAAACTGGGAGAAATTGGAAAGACTACAGTTGAATTCTCCACAGCATTTGATGCAAGTGAATAGGCAAAATCCACTTGTCTTATTGGTACTGAGTGGTCAGCCCTGCTATGAGTTTAAAGGGAAGAGCTTTCCCAGAAACAGCAGGATGATTCTTTAAGTGTTATACTGTAATTTGTCAAAAACAAAACATCAAAATCATGTAGGGATTGAGATATTCTACAAAACCAGCAATATTTTGTGATGGAGTGAAGAGTCACCTTAGAGCCGAGGAGGCTTGTTTACACATGCCAAGTATATTTTCCAGGTGAGACTGAGGTGTGAAGACCAAGAAATTATTCCCTGTGGACCATGGTTTTATCTTGGACAAAACCATGCATTTTTCTTAAACTCTTTTCAGTTCCCCAAGGTAATTTGGTGAGAAGATACAACCACAACAAAGACATTTTAGCCTATCAAATCCATTTCTTGAGATATGATATGTGAAGTAGTATTGCTTATATCTAAGATGTAGTAAATTCAAAGAGCCAATTCCATCAAAAGTGATTTATTTTGTCAGAGAATTTTGACAGCGACATTGCCAAAGCTCCCAATCAAGGAAACAGTGGCGATCCCGGGAATTCCTCACTGGGTGAAACCGCGAGTACAGCCTCTGTCGCACTGCATACACGAGTTTCATGAAGGGCTGAGCCCATTCCAGTTGGTTTTATACTTTTTCTGGCTGGGCTACGCGAGTCCGAAATTCTATAAGTTCTTTTGTTCTTTTTTGCCTTCGTTTTCGGTGGTTGATGCAATTTCTGAAATCGGGTCTGGTCCTCCTGAAAGGATTTCCTGGGTGGGGGAGACTCCTGAGCGGTCGAAATGGTCCTGATAAGATAGCATCACTGAGCCATCAAGTCTTATCAGGCGTTGAGTGTCTCCATTCCGGGCTTGCTCTCCACTTTCTATTTGTATTTTAATGTCTTTGTCTTTTCTCAGGGAGACGGGTGAAAGCTCCTTGTGAAAGCCACACCCACCCCTCTGCCTTGTCTGAGAGGCTTTTTAGGGTACAGTTTGCCATTTCAAAAGCATGCTTTATTTCTACTTTCTAACATATCTTATATAACACCTGTTATAAATAAGTAGAGCCAATTTAAAATAAACAAGAATTTATTGCCAGATTGTCAGTGAAAAATCACGAGCACGAAATGGACAAAGCCAATACCGAAATTTACCAATTGACAGGGTGAGACCTCTGTGAAGTGTCACGGGACACCACACACCCCCAGATCTCACAGGGGTCTGAGTCCCTGCCTGCCAGTTTTATACCCTCAGTCCACTGAACAAGTCAAAACATGTGTAAGAAGTCCAAATATTGAGGGGAATATGTAATTCCTTTGAGTTGGTGTTGGTGCCACTGCTCAGTTCTGAATTTCTATAGCTTCTTTGTCCCTCGATGATTCTGCTGATAGAATCACAGTGGTGATCAGCCTAGCTGTTTTCCTGGGGGGGAGTAGGTGGTTCCGGGAATCCTTGATGGCTTAGCCAGATCTTATTCTGTTGGGCCGTTAGTCTTTATCAGATACCAACCACACCTGTTTCAGCATTCTGTTCCTTGTATTGGTGTGTTAATTCCTTTGTCTCCTTCCTGGACGCGGGTAGCATTCTGTGCTGCAAAGGATTTTCCTGGCACTCTTAGAAATAATATAATTCACCATCACTCGCACCCGTGGATATTATATGTATAAAATATAATTTGTAAACATACACAAAGGTAATGTAAAAGAATCTCTCGTGAGGTTACCGTTCAGTTCCCGCCTGAGCTGGCAGTGCCTCCTGAAGCTTTATAGAGACCATATTCTTACCCTTCACCAATATCACCCTGTCAGGAAATTATGAATTTGTATTTTGGGAACATGAATTAACAAATATTACAACACCAATATTATGAAAACACGAATTACCATCTATCACGTAAGATATAGTGGAACAAGTTCAAAATCTGCTCTGAAATACATCTGCACAGGTGAATTCCCCTTCTCCCAAATCTAGCAGGGAAGGGATCACAGGTAACATCTTTTAGAAAGACAGCCGGCAGATGTGGAGCCCTATCTTTAACTTCTGGAGTACAAGGAGAACTGTGTAATGAAGAGCTTCTTAAAGATCCAGCCGGGGTAGGCTGCACTGGGTAGCAATTCCTGCTGCTCATCACTGCTCTGTGAGGGATCAGCTCTGTCCCAGTGAGGACCCGTGCACAGGCTGGACTTCAGATCTCTTGGTGCTCTGGGCACCAGTGTTTGCAAAGTGCTGCTGTTATAAATTTAAAGAGCCAATTTCATCGAAAGTGATTTATTTGCCAGAGAATTTGGACAGCAAAATTGTCAAAGCCCACAATCAAGGAAACAGTGCCGACCCCGGGCGTTCGTCACTGGGTGAAATCGCGAGTACAGCCTCTGTCGCACTGCATACACAAGTTTTCATGAAGGACTGAGCCCATGCCAGCCGTTTTTATACTTTTTCTGTCTGGGCTATGTGAGTCCGAAATTGAAATTCTGTAAGTTCTTTTGTCCCTCGGTGACTTCGTTTTAGTGGGTGGTTGATGTAATTTCTGAAAGCAGGGTCCGGTCCTCCTGAAAGGATTTCCTGGGTGGGGGAGACTCCTGAGCGGTCCAAATGGTCCTGATAAGATAGCATCACTGAGCCATCAGTCTTATCAGGCATTGAGTGTCTTCGTTCAGGCC
This sequence comes from Phylloscopus whistleri, assembly GCA_017589585.1. Lineage (NCBI taxonomy): Eukaryota > Metazoa > Chordata > Aves > Passeriformes > Phylloscopidae > Phylloscopus > Phylloscopus whistleri. The sequence goes on along the minus strand of JADMLD010001548.1, from coordinate 6,849,585 downwards.
TTGTCCTCCACCTTCTATTTGTATTTTAATGTCTTTGTCTTCTCCTCAGGAGATGGGTGAAAGCTCCTTGCAAAAGCCTTACATCCACCTCTCTGCCTTATGCGAGAGGCTTTTAGGGTACAGTTTGCTTTCTCAAAAAAACCACATTTTTATTTCTACCTACTATAACAGCAATATTATGAAAACATGAATTATCCTTTATCACATGCTTTATTCCAGTTGTTCTCTTCTGCTCATTTACAGAAGGTGTATGCTGTGGACACTGGATGTACATATGAAAAAAGTAAATAAGGCAGGATGTACATATGAAAAAAGTAAATAAGGGTATAATAAACCATAAGGTAAACAAAGAGTAAATATGAAGGTTCTACCTTTGTACAGTGTGTTCAGCTTTCACTTCTTTGAGGAGTTTTAAAGGAACAAAAACACCCCAATTTTGCAGTGTAGGACTGAGGTAATTTTCCCAGTGATTCACATAGGCCACCTTTGTTAGGTAATTGTCAAGAATGGGAAGCCAGAGAGGCTGTGAGAAGTCGAGGAGCAGTGTGGAGATTTCTCTTTGAACTGCTCCAGGAGTGAATGTGTTAAATGAGACAGAGACACAAAAAAAAAAAAAAAAAAAAAAAGGGTGGATGGTGGATCTGCAAGAAAAGTTTATAAAAGAGAGTGAAAAGCCCCTCACACCTAAGAGAGTAGGAAACAAAGAGTACAGCGTTCGCTTTTTAGCAGCTTTTAATGTTAGAATGTAATCGCTGGGGGCAGAGTCCACTGCGGTGGGACCTCCCTCACAAAACTGCCGGGATATATCCACTTCCCCCGGGCAAGGCAGGCGCCTCCTCGAAAGGACTTACAGCTGCTCCGGCGGCACAGGAATAGCCATGACCACGGGGAAGATCTGCTGCCTGGTGCTGCTGGCCCTGGGAGTGCTGGCAGTGGCAGTAACACTCGTGGTGGTGCTGACCCAGCCCAGGTGCGGTGCGGAGCAGTACCTGCACGGTGCCGTGGCTGCTGACACCGAGAGCTGCTCCCTCATCGGCCGGTACGTGCATGGAGCTCCTGGCTCCCCTGGCTCCCCTGGCTTCCCTGTTGTGCGTGTCGTGGCTCGGGATAACGGAGGGGACAAGCACCGAGCCGCGCTTCTGCCCCGTCCCCGCTCCGGGGCTGCGCCGCGATGCCGCTCCCGGCGTGACTCCAGCCGGGAGAGCGGACGGAGCCTCTGCCTCCGATGCTTACTTTCATTACAGTGTCCCAAAAATTTGCAGCTGTTTGGCAAACCCTCGGCCTTTTGGAAAGTATAAATATTTGTAGTAGACAAGTACAATGTTGGTTTTAAGTGGGGAAGGAAGAAATCTATTTTTTATGGCATGGTAGGTCTGGACGGATAAGTGACTTAGAATAAATTAAGAAGTTAGAGGAGCTTGCAGAGAGCTGCGATCTCTTCAACAGAGACAAGGAAGGGAAGGCAGGGGAAGGGGGATTGGCATCCCTGCCTTTTGGAGGTGTGTTTCTGGACTGAAGCCTGCAGCAGGTGTGTCTGCTATGAAGAAAAAAAGCAAAGAGCAGATTTTGATTGAAATTCAGTCAAGACACTAGAAGTACAAAAGACATATTTGCATCACTTGGAAAGAAAGATGTAGGTTAAAAAAGTTCTCTAGATGCCCAGGTTGTACATCTGCAGTTTGTGTAAAATTTGTCTCTCAAACATTTTGACTCCCATGTTATTATTTTACTGTTCCTTTAATTATTACATGCCCGTATCCATGAAAGCAGAAGGATGGAAGCTTACATGTGATGCTGGATGCTCCAGTGATGGATGCTGGAGCTGTGTGCTCTGCCTTGTGGGGAGTGAAATGAGACGTGGTGCCATAATACCACACTTGCCATGTCTCTCCTCTGATTCTGGCAATGACGTGCTGGCACAGTATTTGTGAGTAGCTGGAGAAAATATACTGTGGCTGCACATATGTCAAGCAGTGAGATGGGGGTTTTTATGTGAAGCAACAGGTTAGTTCTTCAGAAAGCAGAAGTATTTTTAGAATCACTATTAATGGAAAAAAGAGGGAAATACCTAATTGGATTGCCCAAAGAATCTGTTGGGGAAAACCACTGCATTTGTTTTTGCAGCTATGTAAATTTTAACTTGATGTAGTGTATAATCAGCTGGAGTGCAGCACTTCTCAGTGAAGTGAGAGCCACAGAACTCTGTGGCTAGTGGACAACTGAGCAGCTTTATCTTGTTGGCTACTGCTGCTGAGGTCTCACTTCCTTCCTTCCCTTCTCTCAGCAAGAAGCTCCACAGGCTTCCCCAGCCTCCACCGTTGCTGCAGCTGCACCTCCAGCACACTTGCTGGAGATCTGTGCTGTCCCTCCAGTCCCATGGACCAACTTAAATTCACTACAAATCATCTGCCAATGGCCTCCACAAAATCCTGCCCTCGCTCCACCTTCCCATCACATTTTTTCTCCCTTTTGGCCATCCTGAGGCATCTGCACATCAGGTCCTGCTCTCTCTTCCAGCCCTGCCAAGCCTCTGGGACCTCCCCAGCTATGGCCATTCTCCTCCTTTGCCTGGGCTCTACACTGCTCACCCTCTGCCTGGTGATCAGCTCTACTCCCCTGCTGCTGCATGATTGCTGCTGCTTTTCCCAGTATCCTTTGCCTCCAGCCATTCTTGGAAATCTTTGTGCTCTTTCGTGCTGTCCTTAGACCTGGAATGAGACAAACTCCCATGTTGTTCTCCCAGCTTCTTCTGTGCATGCTCTTGTAAAAGATTATAATAAAAGTAAAATTGTTTATAAAAATGTTCCTCTGCAAGAGAGCTCAGGACCTGAAGCTTTGTATAAGATTTGCCCTCTTCCTTGTTGTCATATTTCTTTCTCTGTCCCACTGGCCCATAGTGGTGGCTTCATTCTTCTCTCTAGGAAACTTATTGCATGTCCTGTACTACGTGTGATCTTTCTCCCAGACATTTCTGTGCTGTTATACCTGTATGACACTTTTTAAGCTCTCAGCTCTTATCACATGATGGTCACTACTAAATTAGTTCTCAGAGCAAACTTCGAGGCAAGAAAATGATGTTCTTTCACTGGTGAGGAAGCCTCACATGGCAGTGACACTGGGAGAATGCCAGAGCAGAGGGGCTCTGGCCAGGGGCTCAGCCTTTCAGAGCCATCTGCTCTGCTCTGTGACCTCCTGTGGGACTCTGCAGGGCAAGGGCTTCCTCAAGGCTGACTCAGGGTCCCTGACAGGAGCACTATGAGATGATGAGCATACAGCTGCTTCCTACCACATCTTTGCTGAATAAGATTTTAGCATCCATAGGAATTTGGTCACAGCAGTAGCAATAAAATGCCATTTCTGAGAGCAGTCGGCCATTAGGCCCTGCTGTCCCCACCTGTGAACTGGCAGTTCATGTGTCATTTTACTTTAGCAACAAGGTGAGAGCAGGGCAAAGCCAAGCAGCCCTGGATGCCCGTCCCTAAAGATACTCTACAGGGCTGGTTTGTCTCTGCTCTTCCTCACTGACCTGGCAGACCCTCTCTCCTGCTGTGACCCCACAGCCACCCCTTTCATCCTGCAAATCCCCCCACCCCGAGCTCACAGGAATCCATGCGGGGGATGCTCAGAGAACTGGTCTGGCCTGAAGCCTTGGAATCTAAAAGCAGCACCTAATCTCTGACTTACTTACAGATTTTATCCTTTAATTAAAAAATCTTGTTTATTTTAAAGAAACACAAACCACATGGTCTGTGAGTTGTCAGGAATGAAATTCCTGGGGCACTACATGATATTCTGTTGGTTTAAGATCCTCCCATTTGTGAGTCTTTGTGTGTTCCTAATAGAATTGTCAGTTGAACTTACTGAGAATAACTGAACTAAACCTCTTGTTTGAGGAGAAATCTTCTATTTCAATGAGTGGGATAGTGGGTTGGGGGAAACACCTCAGGGCCCATGTGTTTTCCAGCTCTGGAGATTGTGCTCGTATACCCTGGATTTTTGAAATCTTTATGCAACTCTTTGGGTCCCTGAAGAAAGTGAGCAATCTCAGGGAGCCTTCAGCTGTCACCATCCATGTTGGCAGGTCCTGAGCTAAACTTCCCCTTAGCCATCAGTGCCCAGCTCTCAGTGCTGAGCAAGGTTGGGTCTCTTGCTGTGTTTTTTCTGCTGGAAACTGGGGGCTGAAAGCAACCTTGTCCAACTGTCTGGTCCAGACTAAGACCCTGCCCTGGGAGAAAACTTGTCCTTGAATGAAGTGAAACACTTTGATGAAGAGGGATGGGAAGCTAAAAGGAGAAGAATCAGGGCAGTTTTTACCCATGGATGTGAATTTGGTGCCACTGTCCACCTCACTAATTTGTCCCCCTGTCAAGAACCCTGAGGAGACAGGAGATGAATGCCCTGTGACAGTAAGAGGTATTCAACCTTCACCTCCAACTCCGAGCCACTTGTTCCCTCCTGGAAGAGGCTCTTTTCACCAAGCATGCAAAAAGCTCTATATTCCCTACCAGTGTGCTGTTTGTGCTCTGTCACGCACTGCTCTGCATTCCTTTGTTTCCCAAACGGCAGAAGCAAGAGACAGCATAAGGTCAGGGACAGATTTAGGAAAAATGTTCATTCCCAGTGGTGGGATTCACTGCAGCAAGGCGAGCTGACCTGGCCTGTCCTAACAGCCATCTCTGATCCCACTTCTCCAGTGTAGCTTAGCATGAGCCCTGGGAACTGACCTTCTTGGAAATCAACACCCCCCGGGGGGACAGGGTGGTGGGGAGGGTGAGAATAGTGAGACTTTAACAGTCAGAAAACCTCTGCAGCCCTGGGAAGCTCAGTTCCAGCCAGAGAATCTGATGCAAAAATCCTTTTCAGTGGTGGCCCAGCAGATTTCTGAAGCATGTTTACATCCCAAAGGATTTGGTTTCCCTTCTTGTACATTTTAAATTTGGTAACTGGCCCTTTTTTACAGAAGCGGTTGTTGCTTTTGCTCCTCATAGATCCTAAGGAGGCAGCTGCTGTATAAAGGGTGGTCTCCCAGTCCCCAGCCTTCTTTAGTAGAACAAAAAAGTCAATACAATTTAATACGTTAGCATTTCCAGTGTGTTTAAAGAGGCTTCGGGACTCCCTCTAGCCTAGGGCAGAACAGCGGGCTTGGTCTGCAGTCCAGCACAGCCCATCTTTGCTGTGAGCAAAGTGCCATCATTCACCCTTCCAACCTCCTTAATCCCTGTTTGCTGCTGCTGGAATGGGACTTGGTTTTCAACACCCTCTTCTGCTCCTTGATGTAAGGAAACCGTTGATGACTAAACCCAGCTCAGAAACTAAGTGGCAGGAAGGATACGGGACAAAGTGTTGCTATCAGATCTTGTCAGCTGCAGCACTGGTATCTCTAGAGAGACCTGGTAAAGTGCCACACTTTGATTAAGGATTTTGCATTATAATTAAGCTAATTGCAGCAGAGATCCGTCTAAAGGGAGCCAGGAAATAGGTCATAAATCCAGATGTGGTTTTGCTATATATAATAGCCCTAAATTCCCCAGGCATCTCTTCCAGGGAAGTGGCAGGTTTCTGACTGGAAGTGAGTGAGCCTCGCACAGGGAGCCACGTGTCACACCAAGAGCCAGCTCAGAGTATTTTCTGTTGAGTTTCAGTCTCTGGAGAAACTGGAGGGAAAGGTATCAGGGCTGGAGGCCAGTGTGAATGTGCTGTGAATTTGGGTGAGAATCTGGTGCTTTTCAGGCTTTGGGAAATGTGCCTGATGTTCTATGTTAAGGTCTTAAGGCATTGCATTGAAATGCACACTTGAAATGCACACTATACATCTCCAAGCTTCCTTTTAAAGCTGTTTTTCAGTTTCCCTGTCACCAGGGTCTGTACATGTGCTGCCTCACAGTCCATATTCCAGGGGCTCTGGGGAGCACTGTCCCACGTCAGTGTAGCAGCCCTTCTTCCCTCTTTTTCCAACTTTCTAAGATGCTGTTTGAGTCTTCTGCAGACGTGACCCAGTTTTTTAGGAAGCCTGGTGTCCTTCCTTTCTGTGGTCAGCAATTAACAGCTTCCATTTCAGAAAAACACCTCCCAGGGCCATTGGTGTGGTGAGTCCATTCCCTGCTGCAAGGGGCTGGATGGGTGAGCCTGAGCCTCAGTCTCCATGTTCAGAGCTACAGCCAGGGAGCTCCTAGGAGGCCAAAAGCCATGCAGACCCCAAAGAGAAAGCCTGATGTTCCCTACTGTTTCTTTTCTTCCCACTTGTCCATATGTCATTTCCCTACATGCAGTGATTCTGATGCACTTAGGGAAACAGGAAAGCCACAAGCAGTGTGCCTGCTGGCAGCATCCTGTTCCTGGACACAGCAGGTCCCAGCCATATCAGTGGGTGTAAAATAAACATCAGTCTGTGTGTGTGCTCTGTGTTCCCATGCAAACTCTGGGAGCAGTTGCACTGCAATTTATGAACTATTCCAGTTTCCCCTCTGGCTTTGCCTTATCTGAGCAATAACCCAATAAAACAGTTAGTGACCTTCCTAGCAAACACCAGTGCTGGCTACTGGCAGGCTGTGCAGAAAATGCCACCCCATTTCCCCACTTAACACAGAACATTTCCCCACTGCAAGGAAAAGATGTTTTTCAGATGTTCTTGAGAGAAGTATTTGTTGAGACATGTTTTTCTAAGAGAACCTTGTTGCTGTCAGCAGCGAGAGGCTGCCTTAACGCCTGTGTGTTCTTTCACGTAGCTGTGCCTTGGTAGAAGCAGTTGAAGCATTTGTTTCCTATTTGGTTTTTGTTTCTTTGTTGTTTTGTCTTTGGGAATACAGGGAGCAGGGTGGGAAATTTTTTGTGCTAATTAGCCCAGGAAGTCACATGGTAGGAACAATGAAGTGACTATTGTGCTAATCGAGGTTGTCCCAGGAGTTTGCTTCCCATGGACCCAGCGTTCCCACTTCAGTGCTCCTGTCCAGTTGACCAGCACATGCCTTTATTAGGAACAGCATTTGGGAAGCTAGAGATCAGCTGTTTGGTTCCTGGTATGTGCAAAGCCCTCTTCTGTGCTCAGAGCATCCCTCTCCATGTCTCGGGACTCCCTGCTGTCCCTTTTAGTCCACAGCATTTGTGAGCAGCTGCAGTTCTCTCTGTCCCATAACTCTCTGCCCAGAGGAAGTCCAGCCTCACACAGGTCTGGCCCTGGCTGCTCTTTCCTCCTGTGGATCCTCCTTTCTTTCCCTCTAATTGTTCCTTCTCACTCCAGCAGAGGAAGGTGCCCCTCTGTGCCCTCACACCCCACACTGCTGCCACTACATTTCTCCAGCTGCTCTCCTCAAGTTGCAGGGGCTCCAAGGAGGCATTTTCATGTGGTTCCTCCATTCTGACATTCCTGGATTTTAACGGTGTCTTTTTTCTTCCCACCACAGGAACATCCTGAAAAGTGGAGGCACAGCTGTGGATGCTGCCATTGCTGGCTTGATCTGCACGTCAGTGATGAACCCTCAGAGTTCAGGCCTGGGTGGTGGTGTCATATTTACCATCTATAATGCCAGCACAGGTATGGGCCTGCCCTGGCCTCTCCGTGGTGCCTTGTCCCTCTGCAGACACACAACTGCTGTGGAGAAATCAGAATCCTTCCTGTTCTCTCAGAGCAATGTTTTGAATATAAAAGCTACATCACAAACCACACTTGTGCTCATAATCCAAAGCATCCACCACAGGGAGCTGTGATTGTCATTTCACAGCAAGAACATGGGTAGGGAGGAAAGAGTTTTGATATAAAATGAACTGAGTTTGCCTCTTCTTCCCCCTCCAAAACAATCCCAAAGTAGATTTCAAAGCCACACAGCTGACTGCAGCCAGGTGTGAGTGGCTGAGTGAAGCAGGCAGGAGGGGAGTGCAGCGTGTGCTGGCACTGCTGGGCTGGCAGTGCCTCAGCTGAGCCCTCGGGGTGGCACTTCAGGGGCTTGTGCTGCCCAGCAGCTCTGGCAGTGCCTGCTGACACTGGGGCTGTGTCTCTCACTGCTGTCCCCAGTGCTGGTGTGACTCCCCAAAGCAGTGTTGACACTTCCTGTCCCAGGAGATGCATCTCTGGAAATGTAAACCTAGATAAACTAGCAATGTTCAGTGTCTGCTGGGGAGCCTTTCTGTGTTTGGTTTAAACTCTAGTTGTTGTTTTCTTGCTTTTGTGTCTTTAATGTGGGAGTTTTTAAGTCTTGGCTTCCAAAAATCCCCAGGGCTTATATATCTAATACTAATATCAACAATGAACACTAACAATATCATAGTTTTAAAACCCCTGCCAAGTAGTTTCTCAGAGTCACAAATCTGGAAATATTTGGGTGTATCTTATGCAAGAGCCTAATTTGGCAGAACACCTATATTTTTCTTCTTTTTCCTTTTGGCAGAGCCATAGAACTTAGTTTCCTGACAGCAATCTTCCTCTGCTACCTGAGTTATGCTGCTGCACAGAGCTGCCTGTGGCCATGCAGAGCTCAGGCACTTGGTACCCCAGGGAGCACTGTGGGCTCCTGCAGCACAGCTGGCTCTGTGGGCTGTGATCAGGACAGATAGACACAAGGCAGAGAAGGAGGCAAAATGATAGGCTAGACCTTAAATATGACTGTATGCAAGTGGGGGTTTGGGTTTGGTTTTGCCCTTTCAAGCTCCCTGATACATAGAGGGCTTTAAATATGATGGACTTGTCTCATCATCATTTGGTAAAAGGCCCTCCCAAGAGCATGAGGCTCACATTGTGTCTCTGACATGTCCCATCTGTAGAACAAGTGCAGGAACCTGCAGGTGTGAGGCAGCATGTCCCAGCAGCATGTCCCAGCAGCATGTCCCAGCCCATAAACTCTGGGGGGACCCTTTGCTGGCTGGAGACAAGCCCTGGCCTTCTCCCTGTACCATTTGGTAGGCACTGCTTGGTTTGCTCTAAATAAAAGCACAGGAGTCAAGGACAAGTTGTGCTGACACCTGACCCTGCAGGTGCACTTGGCTGATCTGGCAAAAGGCTCCAGAGCAGCTCAGCAGCATATGCAGTGCTACAACTGACTCAAGTGGGATGTTCACCTGCTTCAGGAAAACAACATTGTGCATTTCCCTCTTCTTCCTTCTAGGAGCAGTCGAGGTGATCAACGCCCGTGAGACGGTCCCACGAATGTTTCCTCACAACTTATTGTCTGACTGTAGTCCTGGTTTCCCCATTGGTAAGGACACAGCCTGGGCCACAGCTGATGTGCACAGAGCTCAGTGCGGAGAACTGAGCACCTCACTGACTTGATCTGGAGTTCTATTTAGTTTAACACACTCTACCTGGCTTGCCTTTTGCAAAAGTAACTAAAAATACTAGGTCTGTAAAAATTCCTGTTTGGTAAGAACACCGACAGCCTGAATGGGCAGCCAGCATGAGGAGAAATCACAATGTAACTTCTCTCCATAGGAAGTCTGCAGTTCAAGACTGGATTTCCCAAAGCTCTCATTTCCCAGAAGTTCTTGCAGAGAAAAATAAGATCAATAGCTCTCTGGAAACAAAATAAATCAATCTTGTGTGCTTGCCCATGTACATATGTTTAAGGAAACACATCAGGGGTTGAGTTGCTGGGCTCAGGCACTCTTGCTTTACCAGCGCATCTTGGATCTTTCCACATTTCTTGCTGTATTCATTCTGCTTCCCTAGAATGCTATCTTATGGGATGTGTCCTAGATTCTGGAGATGTTCTTATCCTTGGAAGAGCCTGAAAAGGAATCAGGAGCAGCTCTGGTTGGAAGGGATAGCTGGGGGTCTGCTCAAAGCAGGGTGATGTTAGGTGTTGCTCAGGCTTCTCAGGCTCTTGTCATGTCACATTTTTGAATTTCTCCAGGGATGGAGAATTTCACTGCTTCCCTTGTTCTGGTGTTTGACCAGGTCCCATGAGTGCCATTTCTCCAGAGTCCAGCTGGCACCTCCCTTGCTGCAGCATGTGCCTGCTGCCTGTTACGCTTTCAGCACACCTCAGGCCTGGCTCCAGCCTCTCTATACCCCTGCTGTTCAGTAACAGGGAAATGTATGAAGACAAAAAGGTAACAAACAAAGCAAGCCTGCTTTTAGAAGCCTTGGTTCCCTCTACCAACCCAAACTTAGACTGGAGAGCTTTCAGAGAGGTGGAACCTCCAAGCCAGTGACTGACTGGGTGTGACAGTGCTCTTCTGCTCCTCAGGTTCCCGCTGGATCGGCGTGCCCGGGGAACTCCGTGGGTATGAGGAAGCCCACAAGCGACACGGCCGCTTACCATGGAAAGCCCTGTTCGAACCCACCATCAAACTTCTGTCAGAGCCACTTGTCATTTCCCCAGTTCTGGAAAAAATTCTCCATCACCCAGCCTTCTCTGCTCCAGGGAAAAACCTGTGGTAAGACCCATGAATGAAACTGCAGCGGGAGGGCCACTGTTTCCTCAGCTTCAGACCCTTTCTCTGACATGCTGCTGTGGAGCACAGGCTGCTGCTGTGGTTTGTGCTCAGGGAATACTTGCTGTGGAGTGGAGAATCACGAAAGTGGGTTTTTAAAAGAGGCTGCAGTGCAGCACTGCCTTGGAAAGTGCACAGCATGCACAATCCAGATCAGCTCTTGGTAGGAAAGAGAGGTCATTGGCCCTGGACAAGAACAAGCTCACACTGTAAAACTGATGAATGTTTTTCTTTAACAGCCCACTGCTATGTGATGGTCAAAGATTTCTGAAGGGTGGTGAGACCTTCCGGTGGCGAGCGCTGCAGCAAACACTGCAAACTGTAGCAGAACACGGAGCTGCAGCCTTCTATGAGGGAGAGATAGGAAGGGCCCTGGTGGAGGATGTCAGGAAGGCTGGTAGGTAACAGCCACAGATAGCCCTGATAAACAGGGGTGTAATTCTCCCAGCCGTTGGCTCACAGTGAGCCTGTACCAGGGAAAGCCAACACGTGCCATTTGCTTGTCACTTGGGGTGGTACTTGACATGGGAAGAGGCCACTTTCCTCCAATTTCTATTGGAATGAAATCCTAACTCAGGCCCAGAAGCAGGGCTGAGACCACCCACTTCTCTGGCCTTTGCCCACAGTGCTCATGCACTGACTCCTTTAGGCTCTGTGACATCCTGGGGCTTGGCAGCACGTGAGGACGTGTGACAGCAGCGCTGTGCTGGGTGGAAGGAATTTGGGCTGTATGGGGATGGCTCTTCACAAGCTTTACCAAGGCTCTGATGTAGGCAGCCCAGAGCACCAGTACAAGTTGCTGTGCTGATGGCAGCTCCTGGGTCTCTGTTAAGGGTCCAGTCTCTCACTGGAGGATCTTCAGGCATACAAAGCAGAGGTGTCCTCAGCTCTGAACATCACCCTGAACAACCACACCAAGGTGTTTGCTCCAGGACCACCCATGGGAGGTGCAGTGCTCATGTTCATCCTCAAGGTATTGGAAGGTAAATTCCTAATGGAAAAGGGTCAGCAAGAGGTTTTCAGAGAGGGTTGCTCCAGAGTGATAAAATGCAATGGGCAGAAATGGAGTTTCTGAGCAGAATGGGGCCCAAAGCAGCAGTGTGACCATGCTGTGCAGCAGGAGGTTCACTTGTACAGTGGTCAGCATCACCACAGCTGCTGCAAAGGCCAAAGGATGCATGACTTTCCCAATGCTTCAAAAGAAATTGAAGTCAGACTGGAAATTAGTATTTGGATGTTTCTGCATCCACATCCTGCTTAAGCAGAGGGGAAACCTGGTAAAAACTGGGGTGGGAAGAGGAGGGCCCTTTCAACTTTTCTTTTTTTACACTTCTTGAAAAAACATTCCCTTGGGTCTATTAACAAAATTACTTCATCCTGCTCCATAGAGTTTAAATTCCATAAAGCATCACAGGCAACACCTGAGGAGAAGGTAGAAACCTACCACTACATTGCAGAGGCCTTGAAGTTTGGCAACATGCTAAGACCCCTCATGAGTGACCCAGCCTTCTCTGAAGCTCAGGTGAGCTCCATGGTGTGTTGTTACAGTGCTACAGCACCAAGCAATGCTCTGACATGCTCCTTCTTTGCAGCCTGGAAGGAAAGAAAATACTTAGAGCTGCTACTGAAGAGCAGTGTGAGTTGGCCAAGGCAGAGGCAGGATCAGGCTGTTTACTCTGCAGCTTCAGCTGTAGGCTGGAGTCACTTGCCTGACCAAGGATGTGCACATGCTCCTGCCAATGTTCAGGTGCCTCAGTGCTGAGCTTGGTCCATTTTCTGGGGTGAGAGTGGCCTGGGGCTGAATGCTGCCACTCCAGGGCCCCAAGCTCTGACTATTGGGGCTCAGTTCCTGAGAGCTGCCTGTGCCCAAAGACACACAGCTGTGCTTTGGTGACCAGCTCGGTGTCCTCGCTGTGCTTGCAGGTACCTGTGGAGACCCTGCTGTCTGAGCAGTTTGCTGAGTTTGTGAGGCAGCAGGTAGATACTCGTGGTGACCACCCACTCAGCCACTACAACCTGCTGCAGTCCCTCTACAATGACAAATACAAAAGTATGGGCACGAGCCACATCTCCGTGCTCGCTGCAGACGGCAGCGCCGTGTCTGCCACCAGCACCATCAACTACCCGTGAGTAGCCTGGGCCTTGGTGACACTCACACAGGCCAGAGTCACAGGGGAGCTGCAAGGGCTGGCTACCAGAAATGCAAAACCCTTGTGTTTCACTGGTTTAGGCAGCTTGTGAATGCCTCTTTCATTGACAGCAAAGATCTGTGAGCATCAGCTCCAAGGGCTGTCGTAGTTCAGGAGGATGTAAGAACTTGCTGAGGCTCTTGCTGAATTTCTGTGGGTTGAGCAAATCCCCACAGGCACCAGTAACAGGGAACTTATCTCTGTCACCAGCAGCAGCACAAATTCCTTTTGGATACCCTCACTGGGACACTTGCAGGCTGGGAGGAGACAGAAGTTACATGTGCAGTTAATGTCATCACAACAGGAGAACCCTGGGCACTCAAAGGCTTCATCTTCCTCCCTGCAGGTTTGGTTCCTTCGTGTATTCTGACCAAACTGGGATCATTTTAAATAATGAACTTGCTGACTTCTGCATAGCAAACAGAAGCATTAAACCAGGTGAGCATCCTCATCCTCAGAACAAAACACAGGGCCAGGGGATGGATACACAGGCTGTGTACAAGTGGGCAGGGACAACCTGCAAACTTACAGATACTATTTCCTTTCCTAGATCTGGATGAGAGCAAGTTTATTTCAGACTAAAAGAGGATAAAGCCCTGTAGTGTATCCATGTCTACTCACATATCTCCTTGTATGGAAACATGGGAGTTTTGGTTTCTAATCAGAGAAGTCAGAGGTTAAAATGTGCTGAAGCTGATCACTAACTGATGGGAAGGGGAGGGAAGAAGTGAAGAAACTACTGCTAAGACAAGCCTGCTGATATTTTAGGCTCAGCTATGATTCTGAGTACAGAGCTGCTACAGGCTTGCACCGAGCTCTGTGACACAGCAGTGCTGGTGCAGACATGGCTCTGTGCCATGAGCTGTCCCAGCTGCATCTCCCTCAGCCTGCTGGGAGAGGACACCAGTGCTGCCGTGGCAGGATTTCTGCTAAGGGTTCCTCATCTGATTGGATGAGCTGCAGCAAGTCCTGAATACTTGTCCTGCATCAAGAGAAGCTTGTTTAGCTTGTGCCATAAAGGTCTCAGTTTCTTGGGAGACAGGCTTTCAGTACAAGAAAATTTTTCAGGAAGTCTTGAGCATCTTGAGGAAGGAGCAGCAGCTTGTTTTTCTGTGGGAGACAAAAGAAAGTCAAGGTAGATGAACCTGTGTCCCTCCTACCTGTTTAGAGCCACATGGAAAGAATAATATCTCTGCTTCTGCTCTAGGAGAGAAGCCTCCCTCAGCAATGGTGCCTTCCATCCTCATCTCCAAGTCAGGAGACATGCTGGTGATTGGAGGAGCTGGGGGGGGCTGGATTATCAGTGCTACCACCATGGTAAGTGAAACCCACAGCAAGTTGCCACTTTTTTCAGCCCTCCCAAATTTCTAGCCATGTTCAGTCCCTACTCATCTCTCCTCAGATCCTTGGACTCATTGGTGCTTTATTTAATTTGTAATTTAGAAGTCACTGAAGACTGCAGGCTGTAGGCCAGGGAAAGCATTCTGGGAAGTATTATGTGCTCATCCTATTCTTTTATTTGCCCCAAGCATCTAGTATTGGTCACCATGAAGGCAGGACTGGTAGGACTGTGGGTCTGGCTCAGTGCAGCTTGGGTTGGACAGCCCAGGTTTTATGTCCAGTTGGGCAGTGTGGGGTTTGTTTTATTGCAGGCGATTATAAACAAGCTGTGGTTTGGCTATGACTTGGAACACGCCATTTCAGCTCCTGTCATGCACACCCAGGGTGACAGTGTCCTATTTGAGGAGTCTTTCAGTAAGGTGAGTGGCCTTGGTGGGAAGCAGATTGCTTCTGCAACTCTCCCAGGTAATCTTTATTTTGCCTCTGGCTCACCTCCTTGTTTAAACCTCACTTTCTCAACCAGACTCCACACACACATCCTGGAGTTCCACACCTGGCAATGTTAAGATCTCAGCCCCTGCCCCATTCACTCCATTTCTTCTTCTCTCCCCCCACAGGAGGTTAGGACTGGCCTGCTGGGAAGAGGACATAAAGAAAAGAAAGATAAATTTGCAATGAATGTTGTACAGGGAATTTCCAAGGAAGGAAAATGCATCTCTGCTTACTCTGATAAAAGGAAGCTGGGGAAGTCAGCTGGATATTAGCATGAAATGCCATCACAGTTCACAAAGCCACAGGAGATTCAGAACATGCTTTGCTTGGACATGCCCAAAATATCCTGTTCCCATCAGGATGTCTCCTGGAGCGTGGGCACAGTCTGTGATTACATCTAATTCCAGTAGACTGCAGGTCACCCTCAGGCAATACAAGGAGAGGAGACAACTTTGTTTAGAGCTACACCTTTCATTACTTATGTGATACACAGAGAACATATTTCTTGAGCACATCAGTTACTCAGAAGGAGAGACTACAAAGTGTGAAAGGGGAATTGGTCAAAACCTCACTGAGAACACTGTGAAATGGCCCAGCTGTATCTTCCATTCCTGATGGAGCCTCGGTTTCTTTCAGGCTGTTCCACAATAAGTTTGTTGCTGGGGCACAACAATGTGAAATACATAACTATTTTAGCTATGAACAAGGAGCATCTGTAGGGTCAGGATTTTAAAATCTGAAACATTCAGGCATAGAGTGTGGGTTTGGAAGGGGAAGAGATCAAAATTCTACACTCTCCCTCTGTTTTCCCATCCAAAGAAGCTCAGCTTTTCCCCAAGATGGCAGATGAAACCACACCATGGCACAAGTGCTGCCCTGCCTGCTGCTCTCCAAAGAGCAGCTTTGCTCTGCAAAGCCCCCCACAGGCTCAGGGTAGCTGCACCAACACTTCCTCCAGCCCTGCACACTGTGACTCTGAGAATAGCCTCTCATGGGGGCAGGTGATTTCCCTGCTCCTGGGACAAACAGGCTTCAGCTGAGCTCCCTGGAGGTGCCTCCCCCTGTGGTGAGGTGGGCCCCAGTCTGTGCCAGTTCTCCCTCCTCAACACTGGTACATCAGTCTTTGGGAAGGCAGGTCAGGAAGGCAGTGGAAATGTTGTTTTTAGAAGCTTTCTTCAAATTGCAAAGTACATGTGATCAGGAGATGTCATTTGTAGCCCTGAGCTCAGCCTGGCCAGGCAAACACCAGGACTGCTGAGAAGTGATGCAGCACTATCAGGCACGAGCAGAATTCTCCCATATCCTACATGCTCCAAATCCCTGTTTACCACAGCTAGTCTCTAGTGTTCCCTCCAGACCACAAGGAGGGCATTGTAGGACTCTAAGAACTATCACAGAAAGAGAAAACCTTTGGAGAAGAGACCTGAACCTGGATTTTGCACCTGGATGCAAAAGGCCTTTTGCAGTTAATCCATAATCTTGCCCTGCTCAAAATGGCCATGAGAAACATGTAAGAAAGTAAAACCTAAAACCCACAAACCCCCAAAGCTCTTCAAATATGCAGGATCAAATTCACAAAATCCTCGAAAATTCCATTTTCTGAAAGCTTCTGAGCCTGATTGCCCTATGGGCACAGTGCTGTGTGTGTGTCTGAAAGAGAGAGAAACCAGAGCCAGCCACTAGCAGAGCCCTCCTCCTTACACACAGAGCCCATGGGACTCCTAGTTCTCCAACAAATAGAATCCCTCTGTAAACATTACAACAAGCACACAGTATTAAAAAACACAAATTAAAACAAGGCCAGCTAGACGTTACGCCAAATGTTTTTACCCGTGAAGCCTGTCCAATAAAGCCATCAATTTACTGAAATCTCAGCCTTCACGTGCATTTTAGTCACGGTCCAAGTGAAGCTGACCAGAGCCAGACATGTTTTCCTTCAGAAGTTGTACACCAAGGACTGTAGCACAGCCCCTGCTCTATCAGTGAATGATTGCTGAGTTACTGGATTGTAACTGCAAGCACTTAATCATGCAGCTGGAAATCAAGTTATTCATGGATGGAGCCAGCCCCATGCACTGCCCTGCTTCCTCCTTGTCCAAGTGGAATTCATCTTAAACCCCCCAGTTCAGGAAGAACTGCTGGTTTCTCCATCAGAGCTGCTCACTCACATCGTGGAAATGGCCCAGCACCCTGTGAGGCAGCATCACAGCACTGGCAAATGGGAAAGGAAACAGCCCCAAAAGCTGATGAGGAGCAGTTTTTATGTTTGTGTGGAAGGGGCTACATTGACTGTGACTACCAAAGAAACCAAATCTATCTAATTTGCCGAAGTTTTCTACCTTGATTAACTCCCTTGCCCCAGCTAGCAGTTCCTGGGTGCATCAGTTCTGGTGTCAGAAATACCACCCAACAGAGCTGTGCAGGGGAAGCACTGAGAGGTGCCAGACACCATCTGCAGCTCCCACTGCAGCACCAGACACACAGACCAGACCGGATGCTGGCTCTGGCAAGAGCTGTAGATATTTCCAGCTAATCCCACAATCAGCAACTGAGAGTGGCAGTGGCTGGGAGAGCACTCCTGGCTTCCCTATCAGGCTTCAGGGCCACTTTCAGCAGTGCTCTGGTCCCTCCCCATCATGTTTCACTACAGAAAACCCAAGTCACCGAGTAACTAAGTCTTTCATTACCTTTGCTTCTGACACACCTTAGGGTGAAGCACCCTGCAGTACTCCAGCCTATCACCTTTCCAGAGCAGTAGTATCACAGCTACTTCCCACCACAAAGACACGGGAATATTATCTTTAGTCCAGTACTCACTGCAGCTTAACCACTTTGCTATTAACTTCGCAAGTCAGCCAGTGAAGCAGTTTAAAAGCCCATCACAGATTTAATTTGCAAGACAGAAGAGAATGGGAGTGCAGATCTCTCAGTGCAGCAGAGACTTCCAGTCTTGCAGTCCTTCCAGCAGAATACCTGGGGAAGCTGAGATTGTACCCTGCTTTGGCACCCCTGTTCTTGCCCTGCCACCTCCTCACTGCTGCTGAAATCTGCTTGGGTCAAGAGCCTCTCAGTTTGGTCTCTCCACGTTCCTTCTCCTCCCAACAAGAGAGCATTATTTTTGTACTGAAATCAACTTACATGGACTTTTAAAGCATCATTGTACAGAGGCTGCTCTATTTTCTAATGAAGTCTTTAAGTTATACTTTTAATAAAGTGTTTTTAAACCTGACTGGGAATTTCTCCTCTAAACCTGTTGCCTATCCCATCAGACAAGCACAGGGGACTCCATGCAGTAACAGTTTCCAGCAGTAACAGTTGCTCATTCGGGAGCCTCATATGCTGCTGGAGAAGCTGAGGAATGGTGCAGCTTGTGCCACTTGTCTCTCACAGCTGAGTTTTGTTCCCTTGCAGAGGCTGGATGGTTGCCAAAAGAAAACTCTGGTCATGTCAGACTGAAGAATAGGGGCAAGAGGTGAATGCTCCAGCTCATGATCTGAATTGCCTTTTAATGGTACAGCTTCCTTTCACATCAGCTGGAATCAGTCATGGAATGTGTCCTGTTCTCCACTGGGGCAGGCAGCTCACACCAACACACTGTGTGCACCCAGGAGCAGAGTCAGGTGCTTCCATTGAAAAGGTGGGACATGGAATGATGAGGGACCTCAGAGACTATCTCGTTCTGACCCCACTGTCATGGGCAGGGATGTCACTCACTAGATCCAGTGCCATCCAACCTGTCCTTGAACATTTCCCTGAACATGCCCCTGGCATGGGGCAGCCACAGTTCCTGTGGGTAACCTCTGCCAGGGCCTCAGTGCTGTCAGTCAAGAATATCATCTTAATATGTAACCTAAATGTACCCTCTTTCAGTTTAAAGCCATTCCTTCTTGTCCTGTCCATAAGACTTTTCCCTGCAGCTGAAACATCCCGTAAGGTGAGCAGCCTGGAGGGTACAGTTGGAGGTTTTACAGCAGCAACCACTGACTGACATCTGGCTGTTGATGCACAGACAGTCCCAGCGTTGGTGAGTAGTGGGATGTGGTATCCAAGCAGGTGGCAGAAGTGCCTGCTCTGTGTACAGATATGTCCAAATGAGATGCAGATAACTACAGCTTGCAGAAGTATCCACAGCTTTTTTTAAAAACGTAGGATGTAAGTGCAAGCTGTAGCCCTGTTTAGCAAATCATTCCTCTGCAGTGATACCACTAAAAATCAGCCAAACAAACTTCTACAGAGACAAGAATTCAAATGCATTTATATAAGAACAGGAGTGTTTTAAGATTTCCACAGGGGGAGGTTTTTAACACAGGTTATAAATAATAGGGGAATTTTCTGACTAGCAAGTAGAAATTCAGGAACATAAAAACAAACACTGTACCATGAACTGTTAGAGGCAGCCCAGCAGCAGCACTCAGACCTGTATCAGAAATCAGGGTTTTCCAACAGCCATTTCCCAGAAATCAGTTCCCTTCCAATTTTGGACTAACTGTAGTGACTGTAAGATTCCAATAAGCTTATTTTGCAGTGCAGTAATTTTCTTTATTTCCCAGGTCACACCTAACCAAGAAAGAACTCGGCTAGTCCCAATTCCAAAGGCAGCCTGCCATTGAGGAACACCAGTAGTGGAATTACAAGAACTGGAAAAGTGTAAGTCTCAGTTCAGCAATAAGAGGACACAGGCTTGGCCCCAAACTGGTCTCTTGAGGGAACAAGAGGGAACACAGTGACTAGAGGTTGTTTACAATCACTGCCTTTGCTGTATCTAATGCAGCACCACCAGTAAAAACTCTGGAAAAGGAGCCAGAGCAGACTCGTGCCACTTCTGGTAAAAGCCACTCATTTGGGTCAAATGATACAAGCAAATATGTATGTCAAAGTCATGACTCTGATTTAAGCATCATCTAGCTATCTCACTTTATTCTGTGAAACTGGGCTGTCCTCAGTTCCAGACACTTCCAGGAAAGAGGTTGCATGATGCCTAAAAACTTCAGCCTTTCATTTTCTCTTCTGTATTTTAAGGTTCTTACAAACTACTTGCCAAATAGATGAGTTAACATACTGCCACTTGTGTATCCAGGATTTGAAAATCACCACTAGAGCATGACAACATCCTGGATCATTTGGTTTTGATCTTGGGCTAAGTGATACATTGATCCATGCTGGTAGGTGAACACCAAACCCCCTCATGCAGGAACAAACACTCTCAGCTGCTCCATATCAGAGAGGGATTTCTGAGAGGTCCTTAACAGCCTGGTTAATAGTAACTTACCTTTAAACAAGAGTAGCTGCAGCATACCCTTTTGTAGAAGTTTCATTTCCCCAAACTCTGATATTTCACGCCTGCAGTACGACGTGAAAAAAAGCAAAGTGGAGAAAAACAAGCTTGTTTTGGATATGTAACTGTTACTGTTTACTCATGACTTCATCAAAGCAGTGAAGAAAAGACAAAAATCTCAGAAAAGCTTCTTTCACACAGACTCTCACCATCCCTTTTTGCAGCAACTGTGCAGGCAAGGAAAATGTGTGACTCCATATTCATTTATTTTAGTTGTGCTCAGAGTTTTACAGGTAGCATCTTCCCTTTAGACCTTCTCAACAGAAATATAAAAAAGTTTGAAGCCATTTCCCCATTTCCCCACTCATCTCCAAAAATCAACTGGGTGAAATGCAGAAACATCTTTTGTTAACAGAGTGGTGAGTTTGGCTTATCCCAGTCTAGGGCTGGGCTTCCTGCTATGGCACAGACCTATTAGTTTGTAACTTAGAAAACCCAGTCCCAGAGTCCTGTAACTCCCACCTACTCAACAGGAAGCAAATATCTTCTCTAGCAGTGACAGGGACATTCCTGGTAGCTGACATTCCATGCAGGGGAAACGCTTCCTGCAGCTTGAGTGAGCTGGACCTTCTGCAGAGACCGGGCACCCAATCTGTCTTCATGGGATGGAGAGGAGGCAGGGAACAAACTCTTCAAGGCAGAACAGACTCTTCAAGTAAGTACTGCACGTCCTGGTGGACGTGCCTGTCTTAGCAGACGGCTGTGGCATGAGGCACTTCAGTCATGGCTGTAGAGAACTGTCCCAGTTCCATCAACAGAATCACAGGTAAATGTGTTCTCATTCCTGTGAGAAGTCCCTGAGTTGCAGATCTAAAGGATCTTCCCCCCAAACACACCTTTGTGTCACTGAAAGAAGGAGCTGAGCCAGGTCAGTAGCCTGCAGGGAAGCCCCCTTTCCGTGAGTCGGAGGCCGCAGCCCATCCGCGCTCCGTCCTGAGGATGGCCTGCACCACCGCGCCGCCGCTCACCCGCGCCGTGTCGTGCCTCCTCTTCTTCAGCTGCTGCTCTATGCCCTGCAATGCACAACTCTGACAGCTGCAGCTGCTCTGAGGCTGCACAGATAAATTTGGCCATAACTGAACCCGACTCGACTAGCTTAGCTCATTAAAGAGTAGAAGTAAAAAAGTCCCCAGGTAAGATAATGATGGGTTGGGTTTGAACTCAAACAGGGACCCCAGCCAATCCCAGTCAATCCTGAATGCACACACATCACTGGCCAGGGAGCTGGGCAGTGCTGAGACCCTGACCAAGCAGGTGTTCAAGCACTGGAATTTTGAACCCCTTATAAAAGGGGGCGTTCACCAATAAATGCTGGCCATTGTGGCATGATCTCAGTGTGTTCAGTCGTGTGCCTGTCTCCAAAACTGCGACCAAACGTAACAGCACAGAGAGAAACCTGCATCTGCTGCAGGCTGCTACCTGCATCCCCCACAACCACCCAGGTGCTGCGGTTTAGCCCACCAGATAGGGCTAAATCTACATGTTGTTCCTCCTCTTCCCTTTGCTTTCTGGGATGCCCTACTTTTGAAGAAGTGAATTCAGAAGATTTGATATTTGCAGTGCTCAGTGTGGGTTACCAACACTATTCTTGGTCACAGATATTCACACACTAACAGCCAAGACTGATGGATCCTGTTTGGCAGTGGTGGAAAACCCAGGACTTTTAGAGAGGAGGGCATCCTCCCCTGTGCTGGCAGACATCTCAGCTGTTATCTTCATGAGAAGCTTATTAACAGAGGAAATTCTACAGAGTTTGATAAGAAAACTGCATCATGTAGGACTGTTTTCCCAAATACAGAGGCACAGAGATATGAGATATGTACAAAGAGGCAGATACAGAGGCATGAAATAAGTACAAAGCCTGTGCCTCTCTCAGGCCTATGGGACATGCAGTTTCTCAGGGTGAATGAAGCTGCCAGCTCAGGTGAGTGGTCTGGAGAGCAAGGCAGACCTTGCCATCAGCAAGTACTGACAGTACTGTGCTGACATCTCTACTGTGAATATGTTTTCAATCTGTTCCCAGGCCTTCCAGATTCATCATGAGGTTACACAACAGCACAGGAGTTCCCTGAGACTGACTGGATTTAGACTGCTGGATTGTCTGGACTATGATGCAAGTCCTTTGTGCCAAACATCACAGCAAGCAGCTGCTCAGTTTCTAAGTCTTCAATGCACTGGTTTCACACCTGTGTGACTGAGACTAAAGGTACACTTTGAACAGCTTATTGTGACCCAGCACTAGACCTGTGCCAGCTTTACTACTGCTCACCTAGGAACGTTTGGCCAAACCTGATGATTTTCCACAGTGCTTGCCTTCCCAGCACTAGGAACCCAGCCCATACAAGTTCATGTATGGCTCTAGTGAGACCAACCTCCTCTATTTGCTGCTCAAGCTCCGTGATATTGGGAAACAGCTGATCGTGAATTCTGGGCTCCTCCACGGCTTTCTTCACATCGTAACCAAACCAGATGGAATTCATGATGGTCTGGGAGAAGCAAAAAGCCTTAATGTTAATTACTTGTCTTCAAAGAAGTCTGACCCTTGGAGCCACACAGGAAGAGGTGCCTCAAGGAGGTTCACCAGAGCACACAAAAGGCACCATTCCTGGTTTACAGTGGTTCTGAGCTAAGCAAAACACAGGTACCTTGCAGCTTGTATGCCTAGGAGGATCCCCACACAAAGAAACCATGAGCAACTAAAATTAATACAGCAGGAGGATCAGATCCCTAAGCTATGGTGTCTGGATTTATGCTGCTGTAACTAAGCACACAAATCACCTCAACAAACACACCTACAGCTTCCTGCTATTGTACAGCCAGCTCCCTTAGGCCTGGCTCATGTCTGCAGGATTGAACTGCAGGCTGGAGCTGCTGGGAAGTGAGAACACCCTCAGAGTCCAGGGCTTAGGAAGTTGCTTGTAGTGGTTTTTACACACTTCTCTACCAGCCAAAAAGCCAGATCCAGCCTGATGCTGCTGGCACAGGGGACAGTCACTGCTGCAGTCACTCTTGGGTGGTTTGAGTGGCTGCCACAGCAGCTCACAGAGGCCCTGCCTGTCAGGGGGGCCTGAGCTGAGTTCTTATTTAGCTTCTCTGTGTGATTTTCATTCAAAGTTAGGAATGTTGGATGGGAACAACTCTAAACTAGATAAATAGGCTCATGGGGATCCAGAGAGCAGAATTCAAAGCAAATCTCGTGCAAGTGGTAAGAACAACTTGCCAGAGAAAACATCACTAAAGGAGGCAATTTAATAGCAGACCTTTTGTAGCCCTAGCAGGAGTTGGTGTTGGAGGTCTGGGCCGCAGAATGCCAGGCAGGAACCTCCTTTTCAAGCCCCTGGCCTCCAGCAGGGAGCCACAGCCATGATCCTGTCACAGGTGCAGACGAGAGTCCCCTCAAATGCTGCCTCTCCCATTTTGCCTCATGCTGTCCCCCATTTGCCCACACCATCACGTACCAGTGCTGTTGCTGTAGTTATTTTAGTTCCTCCAGAAGCACCGACCACCATCCTCACTTTTTTCATTTTATCCACCAAAATGGAGGGGCACATAGAAGACATTGGCTGTTTACCTGTTGGGGACACAGACACAACACAGAGGTTCAGCTTTCTACCTGCAGCTCACAAACTTCCAGCTCTTGCTCTATGTCTAAACCCAGAGGCCCAGTATCCACCTCCCTGACTCAGTTCATGTGTCCTGTTCAGTTCTTGGAGATCCCACCATCCCCTACACTCATCTCCTTGACACTCTTCTGCCCCTGTCCTCTGCAGGTCCCAGACCTGTGTCCCATGGCACAGATGCTGCAGTGTGAGAATTCACAACACAGCCAAAAGACTGAGTCAGGAAGGTAGTTGACAGCTACCTGGAGCTATAAAATTTGCTGGAGAAGGAGGGATCCCAAATCCATTGATTATGTAAGGTGAACTGAAGTCATCCATTTCATCATTAAATATGATTCCACTCACATTGGATCGTACATCAGAGCCGAAGCTGGAGAAAACAAATTGTCAAAGTCAGTTCAGAACCACAGCAAACCTAGGCAGAGCTTCAGCTGAATTTACTGCAATGTGAAACCTGGGATTTGATTGGAGCAATGCTCCATTCCCTCCCATTGTGAAGGACTTTCTGTCACCCTTAGGGGGAAGGAAGCAGTTAGAACCATGAGTACAGAGGAAAGGCAGTCCAGAGCCCTTCCTACAGCTCCCCTGAGAGGACCCCATGGGGAAAACCAGCACAGCACCTCAGTACAACTCCTGTCCCTTCCAGATGGGCAGTACTGCACTCCAGTAGAGGTAGCACAGCTCAAATGCTGGCACTTTTAGGAATGACTGGGGGTTTGCTTAGATATGTCAAGCAAGGAGACATTTTCTATGGATAAAAATAAGCTTCCCGCCCTGGTTCCCGCCCTGGCTCCAGGCCACATGTGCGAACACAGCTCTTTCTGACAGCACTCACTGCCAAACACTGCCCTTCCAGGCCAGCTGTGTTAGCTCAGATACCTTCCAAAAGCTGGGAAATCAGAACCAGCAGCAACAGCTCTGCTTATGAGAAGATCCAGATGCAGTGAAGTTGTGGAATTCAACATGAGAAAGGACACATCTTGTCCTCTGACACAAGCACGAGGCCTCAGTGTCGAGCACTGACCTGCAAGCTCAGCAGAAATGCCCATCACCAGCACCACTGACCCCCAGCCTGCCCCAGAGGTGACAGCTCAGTGGTGTTTGATACCAACCCCAGAACCAACACTAGGAAGGTGGCAAAGGCCTACAGGGAAGGAATGTCTGAGCTCATACTATTGGTTGATGGTGCTGGTGGCGGACACAGCACTGCCATCATCAGCCACAATGGAGACGTGGGATGTACCGGCATTGTCTCCAGTGTAATACACGGGCTCGTAGTAGTCAACTGGATGGGAGGTGTTGTCTGTGATTTTCCTCCGGAGAGCATCCGCAAAGAACTCGGATGTCATGTTTCTGATTGCCTGTCAGAGAAATCCAGTGCAGTTACTCAGCAGATTAAGAGACACGTGGTTATGAGGCTGATATCCAATACTTCAGACCACAGAACAGTGGCAAATCCCAGCAGTGAGGCTGCAGTTTTCCCCCAGGGGCCTTCCTTCTTAGAAGATGGACATTGTACCAAAAGATCACTTGAAGCTGTTACAGGAGCAGCTGTTACAGTCACCCCTTTGTATAAAATCCATTATTGCAGTGCTATGGGAAGCTGCCTCCACACTGCTGTGAGGCAAGCAGGGCTACACTTGTTTCAGGGACAAGAGGAATGGGATTGGGCTGAGAGGACAAGGACAAGGTCTGACCAGAGCTCTGTAAGTTGAAAATTTGTGTTCATCAAGATGGGCTGGGCTCAGAGTCTGCTGCTTTTGCAGGCACAGAAGTAAAGCACAAAGTGCAAAGTTGGGACAAGTATTCTCACCCGTTCCCATCTGTTGCTCCATTTTACTACAGACAGGACTCTGGTTAGAGAGCCACAAGGATGCTGGGAATATAGTGAATAAGACTTCAAACACTATAAAAACAGGCAAAGTTAGACCTAAATGTAGTCCAGCTCTCCTGATGAATGAAGGAGTTTGTTTTTCCTTACAGCAGGAAGGTTGCCTCCATTTATAGCCCTCACAGCTCAGCCATGAGCCACATAGGACATCGCTTTTTGACTCAGAGCTGTTTCAGTGCCTGTCAACAGCCAGTGGCACAGAGCATGCCTGACAAAGTGGAGTCACCCAAAAACTTTAAGCCATGTTCCAGTCAACTTTGGTGTTGCAGAAAGAAAAGGCTTTTGCCAGGTACCTCTGTAATGTTGACAAATTTGGGGTCTCCCAGCAAAGTCCTCTTGGCGTAGGCAAAGCGAAAGGCCTCCAAGATGCGGTGGTAGGTCAGACCTTTCTCCTCCACGGTTTTGATGCTGGCAGCAGAGAAATTATATCCTGGCAAGAGAGGACAAACAACTGTGAAGGACAAACAAAGCACGGCGTCAATGGATTGCTAATGCTAACTGCAGTGCCAAATGTATAACCTTGAAGCCCAGTCTCTACAGAGATGCAGTCACTGGACTGTCCTAATCTCCACATGGAGAACTCAGG
The DNA here is from genome assembly GCA_017589585.1 of Phylloscopus whistleri. Lineage (NCBI taxonomy): Eukaryota > Metazoa > Chordata > Aves > Passeriformes > Phylloscopidae > Phylloscopus > Phylloscopus whistleri. The sequence continues at coordinate 6,823,709 of JADMLD010001548.1, read as the reverse complement.
GGCTCTGGTAGTTTTGGGCACTGTGGGAGTCATCAGCAGAATTTGTACTTGCAGAGGTGCTTTCCAAAGAAGCCTCAAGTACATATTAGGTTCCACCCACACAAGTATCAGGGAAGCTCCCCTATCAGGAAAATATTTTTCCTCTTGTACCTGTATTTCAGGTAGGAAGGAAACATCCCTGAGTTTACAGCAGAAGAGGAATGTTTCTGCCTCTCTGATCTCTCCTGGGCTCTCAGACTTCTCACCTACTGGAGGGCTATCAGGGAGGCCTTGCTCCCCCAAAAAAGATGATGTCTTTGGAGCTATCCCTGTTCCTGCTGCCTGTAGGGCACTGCTCTGTGGCACCCTCACCTTTCAATATGTTGAAAATGAGGGCCAGAACTGGGCCACTTAGAGGGGCACTGGGTGTGTAGAGGGTGAACTCCCCGAGTTTGATCTGTATGGGGTCCTCGATCACTGTGGCATTGTAGTCCCGCAGGTCTTCCATTGTGACAATTCCCCCTGGAAAGAGAAGGAAACTAGAGATGTGGTTTTATGTGATCTCTGGTGGGAAGAGGAGGTCATACTCCATCACCATGAATCACAGCAAGGACTGGAGGGAACATGGACAAATCCAAAAAGTAACAAGGTGAAGAAAGCAAAGATGTGTGCCCATGAGATTTACTCCTTGATAGATCCATCTGAGGCTCAGATAGTCTAAGCACAAAGTTGGGCTGATTTACAGCTGCCAAAACTCTGTCAGAGAAATCCAGTGATTTCCACCTTTTTTTTTAATAAAGGACACCAGCACTGTCAGGCTACAAAATGTTCTTAAGAATTATGTTTACAGGAGGAAGATGCAGTTTTGGATGCAGACGCTTTGTGGCCCACCACAGGTAGAATAATTGGAGTGTTCCATCACCTTTCTTATCTAAAGCGGTAAGACAGTAAGTAATTATCCACCACAAATAAAGCCAGTAAATTACTCACAGGAAGTTCACCAAGCTAGCCAGTGCTGGCTGGTGAGGATAGGATACTGCCACCATCTAGTGGTACCTAGAGATCAAACAGCTCAGAGTTCACAGGATCACCACGTATGTAACGTTTTAGGTACAAACTCGTTGGATTCAGGCTCTGTGAACAGCCTGTATGGACACAGCTACAGCCAGAACTGCACAGACTTGGGAGGCTCTGTGGTACAGAAATGAACAGTAAACACTCTCCATTTCTGAGTTTCAAACACATCTCTTAAAGTGCTTCTTTTGGGTGTCCTGTTGCCACACATCTCAGAGGCAGCATTTCAAGGTTGACCTCTCCCAAGGCTTCTGCAGGTCACTGGCTCCTCCCTGGGCTCTGAGCATTGTGGTCATTCCTGCTGCTTGGGACAGATGTCTTGTTCTCACCTGCACTGTGGATGTCAGCAATGATCTGCTTTGCCAGGCTTCCTGTGTAAAAGGCATCTGCTCCTTCTGTGGCTATAGTCTGGTAGGTGTTAGCTAGTTTGGGCATCTTGATGGTTTCACCCTCTTGCACAATTTTCCCTCCTTTGCAGAACACTTCACTAACAGAGAAAGGAGATTGAGAAGATCAGGTCTGAGAGACAAGTCCAAAACTTTGTGCATCTCTGGCAGCTGAGCCAGCAGGAGTGTTCATGCTAGATGCTTCTTGGAGAGAAGAGAAACTGCCTGAGCCATGACTCAAGGGTCCTCATATCTTGGCACTGGGACATAAAATTGAACAGTGTTTTCTGACCTGCAATTCCACATGCTCAGTTTGTTCAATGGAGCCTGCAGCATGGATTTTCACCATGGCACCACCCTCCCTGCCCACCCGAAGGGCCAAGAAGTGCCTCAAGGCACAGGAAGGGCCACAGTCCTTGAATTCAGCACTTCAGTTCAGAGCAGTCTATTAAGCTATGAGGTTCAAAGCTTCCAGTAAATCCAGAAGTGTTTCAGTCCCTATTCATAAGATCACTTTAAGGCAGACTATTTCCTCTCTAGTTCTCTCATGATGGATCATGATTGTGCTGCTGTGGACCTGCCAGATGGAAGGACAGGAGATAGGCCAGGGTGTATATTACCAATGGGATAGGAAACAAACCTGCAGCTGGCAAAGATTTTAGGGAAAAGAGAGAATTAAGCATGATCTCCAGCAGGGCTGGACATTAACACTAAGGGTTTGACTTGTAAGAAGTGGAGGAGTATTTAAAACCCTTCATGCTCAAAGTCTTTGCCAGAAGTGGATGGTCAGAGGCACTGCTTGAGGAAGGCTGATTGCAGAGTAAGAGATGATCCAAATTCCCACTGCCTGACAGCAGGTGAGATGTTCAAGGAGACTCTGCAGTTGCTCCAAATGCAGGTAAGATGAGCTTGCTGCACTTACAGCATGAGGAAAGGCTGGGGATTCATAAAATACATCGCCATTGGGCAGACTGATCCCAGCACATACTCTAATTGCACCCTTGCTCAGACAAATGGACTTCAGGAGTAGAATTTCTCCCCCTTTAAAGGTCAGGACTGAACATTCCCACTGATTTAGCACCTTTATGCATCTGCAGTGACACCAGCAGGCACAGTGAGTGTGGTTACTGCACGGGATGCACACTCCTCATGGACGCTGCAGTTCACAAACACAGGCACTTTGCAGATTGGATGCAGCCACCCCAAATTTCTCTGCATAGAACAGCAACTGCTCTACCTACCACAGCAAGGGATTGCTTTCGATTGCCTCCTCTTTTGATTTGATGGCTGCAGCAAGGCCTTTCCCAACAGGGAATCCTTCTCTTGCCAGCTTGATACTGGGTAGAAACAGGTCTTTCCATGCCAGTTTGCCATGACGTTTGTGAGCCAGCTCATAGCCACGGATTTCTCCCGGAACAGCAATTGATAGTCCTCCTGGAGCAGAAAAGGAATGTGTTAAGTCTTCTACAGCAAGGAAAGAAAGAGGTTGATAGAGCAGGAGGTAGGGCAGGCATCTCTGCCAGCCCTGGTTTTAGGCAGGGCTTGTGTGTACTGTGATCAGCTCAGCTTGTGAGAATTAACAGAATTAACAGAATCATTTGGTCCAACATTTGTGCCTACGTATTCTGAACTGCTGAAACCTCTCTGTCCTCTTGCTGGTACCTCCAGTTTTAGGGTCATTTCCCCTCAGTAGGCTCTGTACCAGAGCGAAGCTGCTCAGAACACAGAAGCTATCAAGGTGAGAGGACACAGACTGTGACATACTTAAGCCAAAACCTTTGTTGCAGCATTGTAACTACAGCCGGAACAGATTGATTCCACAGGGCACAGTGATGCAGCAGTTTGCTTCAATCCTGTTTTCATTTGCATCTCCCATAAGTTCAACACACTGCTCAAACCCCCTATGAGGTGCTGTTCCTTCTTGCTTAGAAGAGTGACCATGAAGAGAACTAGTTAGTATTTCTTTCTGTTCCTTATTAGAAAATACTTTCCTGAAAGGAAACTTCTCTGGAGAACCCAAGCCATTAGCTGAAGCCACCACAACAATTTAGGGGGGACACCTGAACTGACAAAACCCAAGGTGATCCACACAAGAATCATTATGCAAAGAGGTGAAAGATGGCACATGTGGAACAGGTCATAGTGCTTTGCATTCATCTGCTTTTTCATGAAGTGAAAAGCAGAAAGTCATGGGGTCCCTGACTAGTTAAAAGGGCATTGGTTTTAGCTTCTTTGTCAGACCAGAGTCTGCAAATTGAGTAAGAGGATATTTCTAGGTGAGAAATCCTGTAGTTAGGCAAGAACCTAGCCATAAGCACTGTTCCTAATGTAGACGTGCCAGTAGCAATGAATGCTGGAGCTGTGTGGTCCCCCCAAAGCAGTGAAGCAGCCTTTGCCATACCTTTCAGAGAGAGCTGTGTGTCGTTCCCAAACATGTCCTCCGATGCACTTTTTGGAGCCACCTCTCTTGCATTAATGATTTCCACTTTTCCTTGAATGACAGAGCAAGGAAGATGATGTTTAGCTCTGGACTCAGCACACAGGCGTGATCTCTGCTGAAGGACTCTGATCAACGTCAGCCAGTTTCTTGGCAATTATTTTGAGGACATTCCCCCAGAGGCTGTGAGCATCAGTCGTTTACCTTCTCTCAGGTAGGATAAATCACCTGCCTTAGATAAAGTTCTCCAACTGTTCCAGCTGTGTGTGGCCCTGTCCCTTACCTGTGCTGCTGTAGATGGTAAAGAAGAGGCCCCCTCCAATGCCCATGCTGTGAGCATTCATGAGTCCTACGCAAAGCAGGGCTGCAATCGCGGCATCCACCGCTGATCCTCCCTGCTTGAGGATGTCCCTGTGCAGCAGAAGGGAAGGTGACATGTGACAGTGTCTCAGCTCCCTGTTAGCAGTGCATGCACCACGTCAGAGCAGCTATGACAGATTCTCTGAGGCACATCTGTCCACATCCAGTCTATGTGCTCCTCAGGAACAGGAAGTTCTGAGCTGTCACCAGAGAGATTAGACCCTTAATGGTCAGTGTGAAGACCAGATCAGCCCTCATGAGAGACACATCCAAACCAGCTTGAAAACAGCAAGATGTGACAGAGTACATGTGGGGACAGACATTCCATACATATTCATTGCACTGTCATAAGAAATGACAGTTTCCTGAGGAGCCTTAAATCTGCAGCACTTGAGACTAGAACTGGAGGATACCTCAATAATTTTTTTTAAAGGAACTAGAAAGAAAACTCTTATTCTCATTGCTCATTGAGCCAAGGAATCTTTGCCTGCTATGTTGTCTGTGAGCAACTGCAGTAAAGCTTGTCAAGCATGGTAAAAGCCTGGGGTTTATTAGGATCTCTTCTTTCTACAGGAAGAATAGGGATTGATTATCCATGCTGGGCAACTGCAAGGATTGCACCTGAACATCAGGGAAGCAACAGTCCTGTCTCATGTAAGAGCTGTCAGAGCTCATGAGAGGCAGGACACAGTGAGTGGGTACCTTCCAATGATGGAGCACGGCCCCGCGTCGGTGGCCACGGCCGCCCTCCTGTACGTGTGTGCGTCCCCTGAGCGCAGCCCGAAGAACAGCCCCAGGAACAGCACCAGCCCCAGCAGGGCTACAGTCACCACTGTCACCACCACACAGCGTGTCTTCATCTTCCTGTGGAGAGAGACAGCACTGTCAGAGCATTGTCAGCCCTGCTGCCACCTCCTTTCACATCCTCAAACCAGCAACTACCACCCGGGTAAGAACCTGCCTTACAGCAGGCAGGAAACATCACACACTGAAAAACTTCCAGATGCATAGGTGAGAAGGGACATCCGAGGAGCAGAACACAATTGCTGTTAAGTCATGGCTGACATCATCTTCAGGACAAAAAAAAAATTAAAATTTATAGAAATTGAACTTCACATAATCTGCTTTTAAATGCCATGTCTGTGGAGAAGTCTCTGTCTGAAGGTTGCCAAGGACCAGTGCAAAACACATCTAGGTCATTAGGAAGCAACCTTGGATAAAGCTACCAGCCCAGTGTGAGCACAGCACCCATTCCTGCCTGGGGCCCTTGGCCAGAGCACCTTCCCCATGAGCCAGGCACTTCCAGAGGGCCATGGCCAGTGCTCAGGTCCCCATGTGTCCCAGTCTGCACTCAGGGCTGCGCAGGGCTACAGCTCACCTGAGAGTGAGCCCAGAACCCCAAGGAGCCCTCCAGGTACACACGGGGATGAGTGGAGAGCTATTGAGTGAATGAAGAGCCACTGCCACCTTGGTAAGACAGGCAGTTCAGCAAATACAGCTTCAACAGCTACTCTTTGACCCATTTTCTTCTCCATTACAAGACCATTCCAGCAAAAGAGACCCAAATTAATAATATTCCCTTCAGAGACCACCTTCCCCCTTTGTACTGCAGCTCTGGGTTTTTACCACAACTTCAGCACAATACCCAAGATGTCCTTTACCTTACCAAAGCATCTGCCATCCTCAGAGAAAAGCCAGTCCATGGAATTGTGGTGAAGAAGAGATGCACCAACCCCACTGTGGATGCCCAGCAGCCCGAGGCAGAGTGAACCCCACCAGCCAGAGCAGCACTCAGTGCCCTGCAGCAGCCGCACACTCAGGATTAGGCAGCAGTGAGTGTGCCAGCACTGAGCTAACTAGAGGAAACAGGCCAAGCCAGCCAAACCAAAACTTTTCTCAGAGGGGGGTGATTAGCAAGCAGGGCCCCCCCAGCCTCACCCGCTGGCTTAAACCAGGAGATACACATTTGCTATCCAAGCCCTGTATCTGTGAGTCTCAGTCTGAGCACTAAAGATGCCCATCTCCATCCAGGTGAAACAGCTGTAAATCTACTGTATGTGCTGCTCTGTAAACAAATGTCACTTGAGGGTAGTAAAAGTAAATGGATGAAACCTCTTTCCAGGTTCTAGAACTTAATTTACACTCAACCACTTTTAAAAGAGACCAGTGGTGTGTTTGCAGAGCAATGACTGTGCAGGGAAACAGAGAAGCCATTATGTCCCCAACAATAGCTCACACACAGCCTCAGAGTTTAAAGACAGTTTTGTTTGTTGGCAGAGAGATTTCAGCTTCAGCACTGGCAGTCTCCTCCAGGCTTCACAAGAAATGCCTTGGGATCTTTTATCTGTGCCCCAGCTCGGCAGAAGGTACTTTGTTTGGTCTGAAGGCTGCTCTGTGCTGGGCTGTCCTTCAAGCCTGGGCTTACTGGAGCCCCGTAGTGCTGAGTTAACCCGTGGGCTCCTGGCTGGGGCACTGCAGAGGTTTTCTGCTCTTCTCCACAGCTGGTTGTCTCACTGCTGGGCCCCTGCAGAGGTTTAGCTGCCTCATCAGGCAAGTTACTGGGACAGTAGGAGAGAAGGGAAAACTTCAGGTGCTGCCTCTGCTCTCACCTCCTCTCTGGAATGGGATCACAACTGTGAGCATCCTGTAGCCCCAGAAAAGCTCCATGCTGTGTCCCGCTGCCTGCTGAGGGCACAGACCTCAGAAAGGGCCCTCCAACCAACTTCATGTGACTCAGGCACAGCTCCTGGCCTGCCAGGCATGAGGATAAAACATGCACCACTGGGCAGCAACACACACAGGCTGCCATGCAGAGATACTGACCCTGTGCTGTCCTGTGGCACCAGCCTGTGCCTCTGCAACTCAAGTGAATGCTCTTAATGAAGGTGTATCTCTGCAATCTGTCAGATTGATGCTGCCCAGGAAGCAGTGCATGTATGAGCTCCAGACCTGCAGCTTTCTCTAGCAATGAGCAGAGAACAAATCTAGCTCAGGATAATCCTCTCCACCTTTGCTGCCAGCTCAGCTCCCATAAGCTCCTTAGCCCATCCCAGGCCTGACCCTAGGAGGGAGCACAACCCTCACTGCCTTCCCAACTGTGGCACAGCAGAGCCAAATATGCTCTATACACAATAGATGTACAGAAATTTTGATTTGATTTGATGTACAGAAATCAGGAGAAGGATCAGGAGTCTGCAGATATCCACTGCTAACCCACCTCTCCATACTCCTTGTGCCCTGGGCAGGCACACTGCAGGAACAGCTGAGTTTTTGGACCAATTGTTTGAACCTTGGCTCTGAGTTGAGTCCCCATTATGATTTATTATTGGGAGTGGAGCAGCAGCTGCAAGCCACCACCTGAGCAGGCTCCCCAACTAATCTCCACTGAGGCTGGCTTTAACCTCCACATCTCTGCCAAATCCAGCTGCTTGGAAGCCTGGCTTCAGTCACAGAGTGCTTTGGCAGCAGGAAAAGGTCTCCAGGAGAGAGGGGCTATAAAGCAATTAAAAGCAATACAATTATTTCTCCTGTTGCAAAGGTCCACCAGGCAGTGTTAGCCATGGAATTTAAAAAGTAGCCTGATTTCCCTAATTTACATTAGCAGAGGGGGAGGACCAGCAAGTAGCAGAGTTATGCTTGTACAAGCAGCTCCATTGAGCTGTTCTCAGACGTGTCACAACATGCACACCCTTATTTAAACATGACACTGGGTTTGAATGAAAAGTACCCCAGTGCAACAGGGGGTTGCTAGTTAGTGTCAAGCAGGAGATGCAGGGTCGGACATCTCTGCCAAGAGGGCTGGGGCACTCTGTAGAGATGAGGAATCTGCCATGGGCAGGGAAAATGCCAGGAGAATTGGGAGAGGAGAAGGAGATGTACTGGCCAGAAAGCAGTGGGGAGAGAACAGTGGGATACCAGAGGATGACAAGGACTCCAGGCATGACCAGGCACTGCTTTGTTCCCAAACAAAATAGTAAATGAAGCATCCATTGACAACACCTAAAACTTTAACCACAAACTTTAACCCAACAGGTTTCTGCTTCAAAGCTACCTTGCAACAGCTTCATACCTCAGCACCCCCTCCTGAGAGTTCCCTGTGCTCCCACTCACAGCCCAGTAGCCACTACTGGGCCATTAGCTTTGAGATATCCACCTTTACTTTCACCAGGAAGCACAAGAAATGCAAGGATAGATTGGACATCTGGACTCTTGTCACAGGACACAGGCCATGCCCTTGTGACAAACGATCAAGTTCCATCACGAGATATTTTAATTGAAGTCTTACACAGTCTTCAGCTCCACCAGTGATAAGGGAACTAAAGCATTGGTTCAGCCAAGCCATGAAGAAGCCCAAAGAGGCTTCCAAATTCAGACCTAGGCACTGCTCCCACCTGAAGCAGGAGGGCAAAGCAGTCCCTGGAGAAACACAGCAACTCCATTCAACTCAGTTCAAAGCCTTCCTCACAGATGGTGCCTCCGTGCTGGTTCCTGTCCAGCAGCCAGCACCCCCCTCTTGGATAACCCCAGCATTGCAGACATTGTGGATACACATGAGTTTGCAGGAGAAAGGCCTCAGTGGGCACCAGTGCTCCCAGCTTAATAATCAACACTGAACAGAACTGAGCACTAAGTCCATGAATGAAGGGGCTGCCCAGCTGGGCCTCAGGTGCTGCTCGAGGAGAGCTCTTGTGACTCAAGGAGAGCTCTTGTGATCACAATTTGCCACTCCTCCACAGGCACAGGCTTTTCTGAAGCTTAATGGCATGTAGTATTCTGCCCAATGTAGATCAAACTCTGAGTTCACCGAGAAAGAGACAAGAATTTCCTCTTGAAGCAACTTTTTCCACAAAAATCCTTCATGTTTCCCTGAAGAAATTTTAGCATCAAATCCAACATTTTTTTTTTTATTTTAAGACATTTCAGCATAAACTATGAAGTGGAAAGAAAAAGCAGAAAGGTGGAATAAATATAGAATTCCCCATTTCACATGGCTTTCACAGTGTTTCCTGGTTGAAGACCTCTTAGAAATCCACAACTGGCAAACTCAATCTCAAAAACTCAAGTTATTAAAGTTTTATAAACCCATTAAAAACATTATTGTTATGGTCACTCCCAATTTAAAGTCAAAATGCATCATCAAAATAACTCAGTTCTCCCAACTGTTGCAAAAGATGTTTTCAGGTGCTCTTTTGCCATTAAACTAGAACTTGTTTATTGGACCTGAACTCATTCAGACTGGTTAGTCAGGTCCTAACATTTTCTTTGGGCAAGCTTTCATTGGCTTACTAAAAAGTCAAATTTTCACACATTCTGTTGAATAAGAAATCCCAACAGCACTTTCTGGTCGAAGAGAATGGCTCAATGAAGGTAATTCTTACCTCTCAAGAGTATTTGCAAGTTGGTCCTGTTCTTTTGCACAGACCTGTATGTTCTGACCTCAGGATGTCCTTTACCATGAAGTGAACCCTTTTCTAGGGGCAAAACAGCCTTGTAGCAGTAGCAGTAACCACTTATCTTCCCTTAAAAGCTCTCCAAAACTCCTATTTGGTATTTGTACTGTGCTGCTCACAGAGATGAACCCATTGAAACTCATTATGTTTGAATTCACAGTACCAGAGGAATGCAGAAATAATCATTGACTAGGTGAAGAGTCAAGAACCCACAACTCTTAAAATGCATACTTTAGGATCCAAAGATTGTTTATCAACAGCAGAATCACAGAGATTGTTTATCAACAGCAGAATCATTCTGTGTTCCTGGATTTGATTACCACGTGGTACAAATATTTTTCCTCACCTCATTGCTAGCTCTGAAGTTCTGATTTAGTAACTGAGCAAATCAAATGGATTTCCACTAGGGAAGGTTTAGATTGGATGTTAGGAAAAATTTCTTCACTGAAATGGTGGTTTGGCTGCCCCAGGAAGTTGTAGAGTAACCACCTCTGGAGGGATTTAAAACATGTAGATATGGCACCTGGGCACATGATTTAGTGATGATTTGGCAGTGCTGGGTGAATGGTTGGACTTAATGATCTTAAAGGTCTTTTCCAACCTAAATGGTTCCGTGATTCTAAACACATGGGGTCTCCATATGGCCAGGTACCCTCACAGCACTTTTGCCTAAACCCTTGTGTTCACAGAGAGACTGGATTTTGTGTCTGTCCCTTCAGCTTAAACCTACACTGCCAGACTCAGCTGTGATTACACTTGGTGGGAACAACCTGTCTGCCAAGTGTGGGCAGCAGCTGGCAGTGCCAGTGCCTGCCCCTCAGCAATCACAGCCACACCACCTTAAACTGGCACCAGGTCCACATCAGATTAATACTCCAGCTGCAGTGAGAAGGTGTAATGCCTGTTCTGCCTGGCCTGCTCCCACAGCAGCACCCTCTGGCAGGCAGGATGGCAGAGCAGGAAGGCAGGGATGAAGAAACCTGCTCACTAAACCTCACAGGATTTTAAGCAACAACCCTCCATGTCTGCTTGTGCCAAGTCTGGAAGCACAGTTGCAGCTCCAAGGTTGCAGCTCACCTGCTGTTGAAGTGTAGCACAAAACCCAGCAGAACCCAGACTAAGGTAAGGAGCTGTACAAACTGTCCTTGGGCTCTGTGGACTCAGCCACTAAAACTTAGGCCACTCTTTCTGTCCATGGCTTGCCAGAGATCCCACACCCCCTTGGAACACGAGTTCAATGCCCATCCAGAATGTAACACAAGCAAATCACAGCTTGCCTGAAATTTGGGCACAGTGAGGATCCAAGCCCACATATCTTAAGCCTGACTTTTAGCCAGAAGGCACTCTGCAAACACGGGATGAAGCAAAGTCTGCCTGGATGCCAGTCAGCACCGTTAGATGCTATCTCTGGACTTACAGGATGAGTCAAGAGGTTAATGCCTCAACTCCAAACCAGCCCAGTCCCTCTGCTCCACTCCAACCTTTGATACACCACATCTCCACTTGCTGCAGAAGGGCAGTAGCTGTACTACACTGACTCATTAACAAAGTTTGGCCTAGTTCCAAGATTAAAAGCTTTAGGGTGATATTTTCTCTGTCTAAAAATACATCTTCTTTTCTGTAATAGCCACAAAATGGAGCTCTGTTTAACATTTACATGTGGAAAAATCAGTGCTATAGAACATGAGCATTTCAGCCCTGAGATATTTGGGAGAAATACAGCCTGTGCCCATCATTCAAAGATGACTTTCAAATACCCCTTTCAAGACATTGTATGAGGAGCACAGGCCCCTTCAGTTATATTGCTATTGTCCAAGAGGTCTTGAGCAAAAAAATGGAAGCTTTCTGGAAAGTAAATACTGGCACAGAAAATACTCTGCTCACTGTGTCTAATTTATTGATGTGAGACTCATGATGCTCCACAGAAAAGACTGTGACAGGAGCATACAACTATCCTCCGAAAAAGCAGACAGTGTGGGTCTCTGCCCCAAACAAATCAACCTCCACTTTCAGTCTGTCACACCTTTAAATTTAAGAGGGCAATTTAAGATGCAGTCGACTGAACAGAACCCTCTTCTTAATTTAGTGACCCTGTAGGCATGATGGTACCAGGTTTTATTCTTAATGATTTCATAGCTCTAAAGTTGCTGTGTCCCTGAAGTGGGTCTAGGTCAGAAGAGAGTCTCCCTGTACATTTGTCTCAGAGGGTGCAAGGTGATAAGGAAAGGCTGTAAGAAAGCCCAGTTCTAAATCATATTTATCCCACTGTGGTATTTCACTCCTGCTGCTGAAAGGCAGGGTTTAGATCAGTGAGCCAACAAAACTAAGCAAATTCTGTCCTTCTCCAAGGACAATGCAGTGCCAGGTTCTTACCAGCACAGAGCTGGAACAAGTTGGAAGCTCCTCAGCAAGTTACTCTTTCACTTATGCACAAGTAGAGTTGAAGATGGGGTCAGGGAAGGTTATGAAACCTGCAGTCAGTGCCTGCAGTTCCAAAGGGTGAACACTGCTGTGTACAGGTTGTGTTATGCACAGCTACCTTATTTCAGCTGTACATAATATTTGGCAACTATCAAATATCTCTGTCTAGGCACTAATATAACACAGAACCCTCTTATCACTCAGCCTTACATGTTTCAAGCTGAAAAGTCACATCTCAAGCAGTGAGGTGTTTAATGCAGGTGCATTGCTGACTTGCTCTTCTCAACCCATTACAAATAAAAAAAAAAAAAAAAATCTCCTGAAGGACTTGCCACCTTCTTCTGATGTTCATGGCATGGTCACCTTTAACATTCCCCCAAAATTAGCATGCACTATTACATTGAAACTTGAGCAACACAGGAGTGCATCTTTCAGCATTTGAAGCAATGCCTTCATACCTCTTGTCATGGAACTTGCAAATACTGAAAAGCATCAGGCAACCCAAGGCACTCCTGGGGAGTTTTTCTTTTTGTTTCTTCCCCCACACCCTTGTTGTTTTTTTCCATAGGAATTTTATGAAGCGACCTCAGCAATGACTCACAGAGCACAGACCACATCTGCTGTTTAGACTCCTACTTTTTATGGCAGAACAAGCAACCCAAGGCCTCCACTCCCCAATGTTTTAACATCCCAAAGCATTATTGGAATAGATGCTGTTACAAGGTTTTGTAGCTTAGGTTGACCTCTTGTTGCAGGTTAGCTATTTTTTTCATGAGGAAGTCTTTCCCCTCTAACAGAGCAGTGTTGCAATCCACTACTACCCCAACATGAGCATCAAAAATAGCATCTCGAGTGCCCACTAACACAGAGCTGTTAATAAGCACATGAGGCTTCTTCCTACTAAATAATAGCTCCTTTGTGGACCCCTTGCTCTACTCTTCCATGATGAGAGCAACCAGTGGAAGCTAAGCACCAGCTGTATGGGTAGCAGACAATTCCAATTTAGGTTAAACATGATTTAAGAAACACTGATTCAAAAAAGAGACCACTGCTGAAAAAGGCCTGGAAAAGTCACATGGGGATACTCTTAGAGAAAAGGTACTTTAAGAATGGAAAAGGTGCCTAGTGTGCAAGAGGTCGAGTTGACTAAGAGCAGGGACACAAAAGTTGCGTTACAGAGCTGAAAATAAACAAGCAGATGTTTGTCCACAGCCAAAGCACCTCCTTCCCCTCCTGTAAGAGCTGCCTGCACTGTAACTCCCCTGCTGAAACAGAGCCACCCACTAAACCCACATTGCTCTCATTTTATGGATCTGTTTTCCCATAATCATCCACAGGTGCACACTTGGGACAAAAGTAAGCAAGTGGAAGATAACTGGTAAACAGGGAGGTTTATTAATCTTTCTTGCCAGCCACACTGGTTAACCAGTCCTGGTTGTATCCTTCTAACCCCAGAGGCAGCTGCAGTAGCATTGCTGGGACAGTGCTGTGTGAACTGCTGGGTCTCCTCAGTGCTTGGAGGTTGTTGGTTGCTGTTGCAGAAGAAACCCTTCTGCTTCTGCCTTGCAGAAAAGGGTGGCTGTCCTCTGTCCAAGTTCTGCCTTCTTTTATCATTTTTCCTCAATTTTATCTCTGCTATCTCAACTCAATCTTGCTCATTAACTTTATGTCAAACTCTGCAGCTTCCAAACCCTACATCAATCTGTACCATTTATCTACCAGCTTTAAAAAGGCCTTTAATCTTTGCAAAGCCTTTCTGCCAGGCCACCAAAGGCACTGTGTTCTTGCAGCTGACAGAACTGCCTTTCCCTCAGCAGCCAGCAATCAGCTCAGCAACACAGTCCCACACAGCTTCCCCTCAACCTCACCATCCCTGAACAAAAGGGGACAGGGCTGCTGGAGACAGGGGAAAGAAGAGGGAATGACACAGGGAAAGAAGAAAACCTAAACTGGTGAAGGGAAAAACAGAGAAAGTGGGAATGAAGGGGGACAAAATAAATGAATGAAGATAGGAGGACAGAAAAGGTGAAAGAACAGGAAAAGGGGAAACTGAAGGGCAAAAAATGAACAATGTCCTCTCTCTCAAGGCTAGAGGTTTTCCCCAGTCTTGCCCAACTGCTGCACTTGGACCTGTCCTGCACATGCACATTGAAGCTCTTAGATCACAGATGAAGTTTGGATTCTCTTGGTGCTTGCACAAGGGTTTACTTAATTTTTTTGTAAGGTTTATGTAATGTTACACCTGCCATAGCAGATAACTGCGTTTTGTAGACTGTGGAGCATCTGGATTGGTGGGTGAGGCCACCAAAAACCCTGGATTCCAGCTATAATAACTGAACTCAAGACTGCATTCACTGAAGAGGTTTCACAGACTTCAGCTGAAGTTGGGAAAGAGCTGATTGCAACCAAAAAAGTTTGTAGCTACCCGCTTAAATTCACCTGGTTTTGCTAAACCAAGACTCTACAGGTAAGTGAATACTTTAATGGCCATAGAGCTGCTTTAAATGGCTTTGCCTGCCCTGATCTCAGTCCTGTTTGCCACGGACACCTGATCAGGAAATGCACCCCAGGACTGGGACCTTGAGAGGAAAAGCCCTGGTCCTGGAGATCCCACCACTGACATGTTAGAGGGGATCCAGCCAAGAGCAGAAGCAGATCTTTCTTTTCTAAACACACATAGGAGAGGGCTATTCTTTTTGTTCTGGTAATGAGCAGAGAGTCTCCCAGGTGCTGTTCTGCTTCTTCATGTGTCTAAATATTCATTTTCCTGGGTGGAATCTGCTCATTTTCATACAAATACAGTTGCCCTTGATAGTTCTTTGCAACAGATTTTTTTCTTTTTACATTAAATTAATTGTGGACTGCTTGATTTATGTGGACTGCTTGATTTATTTCAGAATATTTCTTTCTCCTTCACAGGCCTGTTTCCACATACATGAATGATCCCCTGACCTGTGCTCTACTGAGTGCTCTGCATCAAGAGCTCTGTTCTCTCCCACAGCATTGCTCTTCCACCCTGCTTCTGGATCACACCCTTAGCATCATCTCATTGTCCCTGCAGCTTTTCTGGTTCTGCACCTGCCTCCTGGCCTTTCCCCTAGGTACCAGGTAAGAAACCTGCCAGTGCTTGACCTCCCACACCAACAGGGCTCACATTTTTCAGATTACCAATTGGAAGCACAGAATGGCATGGAAAGAAGAGGTATCCAAGATCTATGGATTTCAGCCTACTTCTTAGACCTTGATTCCTCTGAAGAGCACCACCTGCCAGAGGGACATTGACTGAAGTAAGAGTTTCTCATCTTTAGGACCCCATGAAATCTGCCTTCCCATGTTTGTGTACCCCTGACCTCTCTGGCTGTTCTGGGAGCCTTTCCTGTAGCAGCTTGCCGAAGCAGCACTTCTCTTATCAGCAATTCCTGCCACTTACACTACCTGCAAAAGCAGGGTCAAACTGACACTCAGGCCAATGACCCTGCACCAACATTTCCACAGACCTTTACAACCCATAAAGGAGCAGAGATCAACATCAGCTTGGGTGGTAAGCAGCACCTTCAAAGCGTTGGATGGGCCATGCAGAGGTGAAATGTCTTCCCCAGTGACGGGATTGAGATCCCAGCTCACTAGACTTCCAGCTCCTTGCCCTGATCTCAGCCTGTCAGAAAACCCAATCCTTCCTGAAGCCTTCAGTCCATGTGCTGCTGACCCTCTCAAGCCACAGCAGCTCCCCTAAAGGGAGCTCAGCAGCTGTTCAGGTTGCCTGGACAGAGACCCTGCTGCCTTTGCTAATTGAGGCAACCCAAAGCCAACACGGCAGATCAAGTCCTGTCAATCCTTGCAAGAGAGAAACACTTGCTCTTCAAACCTGAGCCTGAAGGCTTGTGAAACAAAGCTACCCTTTAATGAAATAGGATTAATGAGCTGGAAAGGTAGGCAATAAAAGGAAAGAAATAACTCCTCTATTTCACACCCCAATCCAACCAAAACACGGACATGATAAGATAAAACCATGCTGTTTACTCACTACTTTAAAAGCTCTGCTCTCCCTGGTTGCAGTCCACCTTTACCCAGTGACACCAAAAGAAGGGGCTTCTGCCCAGTTCTCTTTCCCCTTATTCCTTGAGAGTTCCCAGGAGCAGGGACTTCAAAAACAAGACGGGTCACACAGAGCTGAGTGGCAGCGAGGCTTCATATATGGGAGTGGTCAGAAGGGGAGGGTGATGTAATGAAGCCCTATCTTTGAGCAGTAAAGGCATGCCACCCTTCCCCCTCCCTGTCCCTGAAGAATTGCTGGCTCACAGGGCAAGATGAGAACAGAGTGGTCCAGCACTTTCCGTGCCGTACTTTCTCACGGTAAAGGGAACAGCATAGAGGGTGGGGAGCAAGCAAAGATCAGAGTTGGATGGAGACAACACTTTGATGTTAGGTAGTCCCAGGAGTGACTCTCTACTGGCAGAGTTTTTTCTTTTCTTCATGCATCAAACAATTCTCTGCCAAGTTGCTAGTTTCCCCTGGCATAAGTCCTGACGGGGAGCACTGGTGACCCCATACACATCCTGATAGAGAAAACCCCATTCCTGCACTCTTCCAGGTTGGCTGATGCTGGAGCACTGCCCAACACTATGGCCATAGGGGCTGAGAGCCCTGTAGAGGAGAAAAAATGTGCATCCCATAAATGGTGGTGTCTTGGACACTGACCTGGGAAGCTCTTGAGAGGTACATCCTGCCCTTCTCCATCAGAGGAAATCTTGAACCCTGTGAATGGAGAGGAAATCTCTCAAGGATGTACCACTGCTGTCCAAAGGGAAAAGAATTAATTTTTGACTTCCTTCATTTCAGTTTTGTTGATCGCTCACTGAAGGGCTTGTTTGACCATGAAAAGCCACATCAGGCATTAGGACAAGGTTTGCCTAATTCAAAGGTTACAAACAATCAGTTGGGTAGCTCTGTGATTGCTGTATAAAGGGAGAGTCCAGGTCTAACAAAGGTTTCTGTGTGCTCTCAGATGAGGCAATTGGAAAAGGCAGGAGCCAGTCCAGGCTTTCACAAAGTGGAATTCACAGAGGTACTGTCCTCCACCAGGAACAACACCAAGATCTGCAGGATCGTGCAACAGCAGCCAAACAAATACCACCAGCTCCAAGAACCAAAACCTCACACTGACAGAAACCTCCATGGGTAATTCTCCAATTCTCCAATTTGGATGGGGAAGGGAAATGTGGAAATGACTCTTCCAAGAAGAGCTGCTTGTGCAATGCATAGTGAACTAACTGGAGAACAACAGTGCCTTCACCACTTCACAGGTTATTTTTTTTAGCCAGAGATGTCTCCTGTCTACACAACACTGTGGCATCTCAATGAAATGAGCTATTCCTGTGCACTGTAAGGAGCATTCCTGTGCACATCACAGTCTGAGTCTCCCTCCCTGAGGAATGGGTCTGGTTTGATAGTGTCACAGGACTTAAAAGCAGATACACAACTGAGAACTCCTTTGAACTGCCAGGAATGCTGCCTAAGAGATTTTTTCAGATCCAGGACAAACTAGCTCTCTCTCACAGATGTAAGATTTGCTCTACTATATTTGCACTCCCCTGCAAATTACAGAATCTCAATAGACTACGCCCTCTTGTTCTGTTGTTTTGTGGGGGGGCTGGCTTTGGAGCTATTTGGAACGAAACAGAAACTAACATTGAGTTGTTCTGTTATCCTTAACCAAACAAAAATCTGTACCCAGCAGGTATTTTTCAGAACAGCCACAACTGCAGCAGAACCTGTCCATCCTAAGGAAAGCTCCCCACTTGCTCAAGGTGCAGCATGTTTGTTACAGGATTGCTTGGAGACAACCTAAACATGCTGGGTGGGTGACAAAGTAAACTCTAACCAAACTGTAAACACAAAGAGGAAGAACAGAGTTACTCATAATAGGTGCTTTCCCCTATTTTTCCACTGACACTCATGGCAAGAGTATCAGTGACATGGGAGACTGTGTAAAGCTGCCTACAAATATGAACCTTCAGTACTTGCTGCACCTACAGGAAGATCTCCAAACTCCATAACCTGTCCAGACTGCTGAATTCTTATCATCATCACCACAAAAAATTTCACTACTTAACAGCATTTTAAAGCTACTGTCAGGGCCAGGGAGCCTTAGAGGCCCACATGATAAAAGCATTCATATCCCCACTTCAGACAGGACAACAGACATCTTGCCCAGGGCCCCAGAGCAGGTCAGTGCCTGGACTGGAATAAGGAATCTTTCCCCCAGATTCCTTAACCATGTTCCTAGACATCACCTTTCTCCTTGTCACGTGCCTGATATATACAGTAAATCCAGAGGAAGTAACAAGGGTAGAGGCTGACACTGACCTACTTCACTGTGCCTAGAGCTCCATGGGGTGTTGTGTTCAATGTTCCCCATGGCTTTGATCTCTCCTCCACTGTAAACAGGAAATTAATAAAACGTGAAGGTAGCACCCTCCATCTCCTTGTGAAAAAAGATAGCAGATTAGATTGCAGCAGATGAGCGGGGAGGAAGTTCAGTGTTTGCCATTTAATGGAAAACTTGCAGATTATTACAGAAAGTTGTTGGGTAACTAATCACTGTTAAAGTCTAACCTAAGCAAGAGGGCCCTAAAACCACAGGAACACAGAGTTGCCCAGCAAGAGCCAAGGTCCACTTTCCATTCTCCTTAAGAATCAGTAGGACTTGGAGACGTGAGGCTCAGGAGTTGTTCCTGGACATGAACGAACACTGACTCACAGAGATCTGAGTGTGCAGCCCACCCAAACTTTGCCTGGTGAGAGCTCCAACTTTTACTGGAGCCTCCCAACTTCTTATTCCTTCTCAGCAGTTTCTGCTGAAGGATCAGCTCTACTGCTCTGGGAGCAACAAATGAAACCTCTCAGCATAAAATTCAGCACACCCTGGTAAGCCAGAATCTGTCCTGGGTTTCCTTAGTCTGGCAAGGTTTCAATGGGACCCCATGGCAGGGTCAGGGTAGTGGCCTCTCAGAGAGGGACAGGGCACAGCAGCAGGGGAGCCACCCCCTATCTGTTATCCCCACCTGCCAACCTGCTTACCCAGCCCTGGGGGTGCCTGCTGCCAGCACTGCAGGGACACTCAGCTCACAGAGGGGTGGGAATCAACCCAGCAAAGAGCCACTGATGGCTCTTAGGTGCTGTGAGGGAAGAAATCCCACTGAATCCCTGAGAAGGCTGTGGATAAAGCTCTAATTTGCACTGAGTGGGCAGGGGGTATGTACACTCTGCTACACTACCGCCAGGCTTCAGAGGGCAAACCTATCTCAGCAATGAACACCCAGAAGCAAGAGTTTCATGGACCTTTACACTGGGACCCCTTTCCTTGCTGTGGGTGAGGAGGGTGCTCAGCAGCCATACAAAGTTCATACAGCACTACACAGGAGAGGTGCACACCATGCAAGGCAGCTCATGTCCTGAATGAGAATCTGGACATATAACTCTCTTATTTCAGTGGTTCTCAGCACTTCATACTCTCTGGGTTTGCTCTCCAGAACAACAGCCTCAGGAAATAAAGGAATTTTTCTGTCTAAAAAAGTCACTCACTGCAGATCCAATACTGCCCTAGTGCTTCAGGCTCACATTTAGTCCAGCTAAGGCTTGGGCAATAACAGTTCATGCCTGTGTGGCCATTTGCAACCCATGAGTTTTGACCTTAGAGAGAAACACAGAGCACAGTTCAGCCTTGGGGCACACCACGAGCTGTAGCCCACGTGTGCAATGGGACAGGCTCCTCTCACAGCCCACCACCTGAGCATGTTCAGCTTCCCCCAGCCCAAGGCCATACACTGAAATCACTGGGTGACTCAGTGCTGCCCAGAAGGGCAGTCACAAAGTTCCTAGTAAAGAAGACTCCAGAGACAGAAGCTTGTCTTGACTGGCCTCTGCATTTGAAGGCAGAAATCTGGCAGGTTTGGTGCTTGCAGCATCTCCTTCTCTGGGCAGAGCATAACACAGGACTGAGGAAAGGATAGGTGCTCAAACACCAACAAGACCTCTGTCCTGAGTGATGCCTCATGCTACCAGGAGAGAAGGACTCACATCTCAAGTACAGATCAGAGAAAAGAGTCCCTGTCTGGTTCATCTCCTGCCTGTCCCAGTCTCCTTCAGGACTTGTTTGTTTAGGTGCTGCAAAGGGCACCAGAAATGGCCATTTGCTTATGAGAGACCACAGTCACAAACCTCTGCCTCAAAGCACTTGGAACCTGTGTTGGAAAGTGTGAGGAGGCCAGCTGGGGTGGAGGCAGAGCCTGTACCAGCACAGCTCTGGGAACACACATTTGGCTTTGGGAGGAGCACACGGGGCTGGACACAGCCCTGCACAGGAGCTCAGCCCAGCAGCTCTCCCCCTCCATACCACACACAGGGGCTGCTGAGCCTTTACATCACAGCCCCTCTGGGCTGGATGGGGCAGATGCTGGTGCCTTCCCACCCACTGAGCCCACACCTGCCCCCATTTCCACTGCCAGAGGGAGCCACAGATGCCTTTGCCATGTTTCCCCCTGATCTCTGGGGAAGGCTTGGTTTGTTTGCCCAATGTGCCAGGGCTGCAATTAGCTGCCAGAGTGGGCCAGTCACACCTGCACGGCACAGCACAAAGCTGCTTAAACCCCCTCCATGGACCTGAGCCCCTCGACCCGCTGACCCTCCCAGGGAGAAATGGCAACACATGGGAAACCACAGGCAATGCACTCTCTAAGATCAGGGTGTCTCCCACAGGTCGAGAGCAGGGGTACTACAAACCTAAATAAAACAGACACCTCCTAAATTTTGAGAGCCACACCAACCAGTGCTATCAGGCACAAACGGAGCTCTGCAGGGAGGAAGAGTGGCCTTCCCTGGGAAAGGCTCTCACCTTCCCTGCAGATAGAGGCAAAAGGGCTTCCCACAGGCTGGAGCAATGTTCCCACTCTGCCCCTCCCCACATCAGCCAACAACTCTGCCCCTCTGATGCTGTGGTATAACCATCTTCTGACAGCTGCTGTGCCTCTGTCTCCCACCTTGTCCCCTCACAGTTGCCCCATAGCATTGAGGAAGAAGAAAAATTTTCAGAACAATGAGGTCAGCCTGATGTGTCATGGGGGTTTGTGGGAAACAGACCTTGAGGTTTAACAGGGCTGCTCCCCTGTGAGAGCTCCCACAGCCAGAAATGAACCTTGAACTCCAGCAGGGCAGGGCAGAATTGTGCAGAGAACAGAAGACTAGATAAAAGGATTATCTTTTTATAGATATAGATTTTTTTTTTTAAGAGAGCAGGAAGGAGCAGGAAAGAGAGGCAGAGTCCAGAGCCTGGTCTGGCTGTTCAGATGTGACGCTACCAGAAATGCTGGCTGCTCTTGAAAAGGCTTCCTGACTCCCCCCATGCCACCCTGGCCTCTGCCACAGAGATCCCACCAGCCTCGAGCTAATTTGGGCTCATGGGTGAGAACACAGAAACACAATAGTGACAGGAATGAAAAGCAGCAGGGAGGATGACACCCAGGAGACTCATTCTTATCAAAACCCAACAGTATATCAAAGGGGATTTGTGAAGACAGGGAAGAGCCTTTTGTAAAAGCCACATTTGAGCCAAATCCTGCAGTTTTTACGTTCTCTTGGGAACCCCAGGATGAAGACTGCCCCAAAGGGGGACCCCTGTGCCAGGCCAGGCCATGTGCCAGACACGCTGCACACTGAGCAGCCACACACCCACAGTCGCTGTTTGCCCTGTGCATTTGCTTTTTAATTACAGCTTTTATTTGCAAAGCATCTCTTACAGAAAAGACAAATTGCATTACTCTCAGCTTATTAAAATCACATTCTGATTTTCTCAGCTGCTAATTACACCCAGGCAGCAGTGTCAGTGTAATTAAAGCTGGGATGGACATTTGGGGATACAGCTGTCACACAACCCCTTCCTGCACCAGATCAGCTGAGCCCTGCCCAGGCACAGCCCTGTCATGCCACGAGAGAAGGTGATGCAGGTAAGGCCAAGCACCTCCTCAGCACAGGGCAGGGGGCCCCCCTGCACCAAACCTCCCCAGTTACAGCTGGGCACCCACCCTGGCTCTGCTGCAGGGGCTGGGGGAAGGGATACACGTGGCCTTGGGGTTACAGCACTGAGGTGTGGGGAGTGAAAGGGGGTTTTCCCCTGTTCTGGTGCTAAATGATTGCAATAAATCACACTGCCTGTCCAAGCCTCTATTTGCTTTCATGCAAAACAGAGATTTTGGGCTTCCCTGGTAATTAAGCAGCTCTGGGAACAAACCACAGAATGGACTCTTGCTGGTACCCAAACACTTTAAAGCCTGACTGTGGCACACAACAGACCTGGGAGTGGATTACACAGGGAAAGGTGTGAAGCCCTAGAAACTGAGTTCCAAAGAACTGAGAGACAGCAATAAAAGAGCTTACAGACCTGTGAGGAGCTGGGAGCCTGCTGGAGAACCAACTGTGCCTCTGCAACATTTGGTCTTGGAGAAGGGCCACCACAGGTGTGCAAACAGCTTTGTGGACAGCACAGCAAGCACCTGCCCCCAGCTCAGGCACCTCAGAAACAGAGCTCTCAGGGCACAGGAGCAGGTAAGCCTTGGGTAAGTGGGGACTTAACCCAGCACTGGCTTCCTGCTGCCAAGGGGAGGCTGTGGAGAATATCACCTCCAGGAAGATGGAGCGCTAATTAGGGAAAGCAGATAAAGACTGTGTCTCTTTCAAGATGAGTTTCCTTCCCACTGAAATCCTCACAGTTTCAGTGCTCAGCAGGATGCAAACACATCCTTAAATGATTTCCTGGAGCCTAGTTTCAAAGATCAGACCCTTCAAAAGCAGGAACATGCCAAGATCAATAGCAGACCCAGGAGAACTCTAAGCATGCCAGCTCCAAAACCACGGGGCTTTGACTACAGCCAGTTACCTATCAGATGCTAAGAGGCACTGCTACCTTTTCATATTTGAGAAGGCTACCAAGATTTTTCTTCTAAGCAATCAGCCTTACTTAAGTACCAAGGGAAAAAAAAAAGAGTAGGAAAACTTACATTTCAGAAACAGATGTGCCTGTGCAATATATCCCGGAGAGGCAAACCCACAGATGGAGTTCACAAGCAAAGAGGAGCAGAGCTCACAGATACTGGATGTGATCCCAAGAACAAGGATATGCTCATCTTCTCCTTGAATGGTTTTACTACTAACTCCCTCAAGTCTAACAGGATGTCCTGGGAAGCAGCTATCAGGTGATCATTTTTAATCCAATACAAGTCACAACAGAAGAATGAATGATCAAAACTTCATGTGGAAAAAGCTGAGTGGGTGTCCTATGGATGCCAGAGGCAGCACGTTCAATATATTTACTTGTGGCTCAGTAATGAAATAGTAAAGATAACATATGGAGCTAGCAAAAGACATCAGGAAAATTTCAGTTGTGGAAAACTTGAAAACATCTGTGAAACAGAGCAAATAATAGCGGATGAAATTCAATATAGAGAAATATGTAATGCCTGGCTGTGATAAACCAATATGAAGGATAGATATATATTGATGGGTTTGACTTAGAAGCTCCTTACACCACTGTTAAATCTCTTAAAAAGATTTGGAGGGGGGAAATGCAGCAAGAAGGAAGGAAGAATTTGTTAGCTCCTGATTCATTGGCTCTTATTTAAAGCTTATAAATGAAACTGGGTCTGTAAAGAGGAGAAGTATTCCTTTGAAAAGGATAGAGGACAGAGGCAGAGTTAAGAATCAAAGCTGGCAAATCAAGCTACAGCTATGGAAACTTTTGAAAAAAATAACAACTTAGTACAAGGAACTTACCTAAGAAATGACATAACAAAGATTATACCCAACACACTGAAAAATAAAGTGTTTTCAGTCTAGGCTGTTCACTCAAGTACAGCTAACTGCAGCTCCCTTGGAATAGCATTGAAATCTGTCCAAATAGGAGAATTCCAGTCAGAGGTCATTATTTTCATCCCTTAAAACATGTGTGCAGCGTCAGAGCACGCCACAGGAACACAATGCCTGAAAAGCAGAGGCAGGATTCCCAAGAGCTTCAAGCCTTCCTCTCCCTACCTGGAGCCTCTGGCAGCGAGGTCTCGCCCAGCCTCATCTCACCTGCAGCCTCCGAGCAGAGTCGCTCCCTCCATCCGCCCCACAGTCACACCTGCGCGCTGCGATCCTACCTGGAGCTAAGTGGCATTTTCCATGCGGGCGGTGCGGCATCTCAGGGGTCCTCCCAGCACATCCCTGCCTGGCCCAGGGAGAGGAGAGCCTGTTCTCCAGAGCAGCCGGGCTGTTCCCCTGTGGGTGAGAGGCTGGGTCAGTCCCAGTTCTTGTGCTGGGCACTAGATGGCACAGACGGGAGGCGCTTCCAGGGGAGCCCGGGCTGGGCGGGCCGCACCGGGGGCTGCCGCTTGCCCAAGAGGGGCTGCTGCCCTGGGGAATGCGCTGCCAGCAGCGTCATCCCACGGGGTATCCCCTCCACGGGGTGCCCCCGCTGCCACTGCCCTGCTGCACTCCCTGACATCCCGTCCTGTCCAGCCAAAGCGCCGCCGGTGCTGCAGGGAAGCTGGATAGCCGGCAAGGGCTGTGGCATCCATGCCCCTGCCTCCTGGCCACGATCTGCTACTCCTCACCACGCTCAGGCTCACCGAATATACCTGGTTCACAGAGCAGCCCTGTATTTGGCTCAAACTGCATCAAAAAGAGGGCAGGAATCCTCCCTGGGAGGGCCTGTCCTGCTTCAGTGTGAGGCTGCACCTTGGTCATCAGCCTCCAGGACATTAAGAGCACCTGATACCCAGAGTGTGGGGACAGACAGCGAGGGCCAGGTACCCCCATGGTCCCTCTGGGTTCAGGCCAGTTCTGGGGAGTGGCAGCCCAACACCTTTCCTCTGCCCTGTGGGATGATGGTGCAAAGGAGGGAAGCACTTAGTCACTGCTCTTAAAGCATTTGTCACAAGGTAGCTCCTCTAAGGCAGCTCACTCTTCCTCCTGATTTTCTTCCTTTTCAGCACTGCTGCCTGCAATCACTGAGGCAGGACCTGCACCCCAGAGCCTTCCCAATCTCATCTTCCTCAATTTCTTTAAGGTGTGGATGGAATTCCTTACCAATGAACAGTGTGGACTGACGCGGTGAGGCAAACCTGGGCTAAGCCACACAAACCTGCTGTGGTAAGCACAGGAAAAGCCAAAGCGCTTTCTGTGGTGAAAAAAAAAACAAGTATGGGAAGGTGGAAGTTTGTATGTTGGCCTCTGCTGTTCTGACATTAGAAATTAACTTCACTTCAAAGGTTAACACAATTAATGCCCCTGCTGAAGATGACAGGCTCTGACAGCCTGCCTGGAACAGCTCCATCCGTGGCAGGGCACGAGGGACAGCACGTGCCGGGTGGCACTGAGGCGAGCAGCAAGCCCTGTGCACAGGGCACAAGTGGCACACATGGGTGTTATCCAAACCAAACCTGAGCCTGGCAAAGCCCAAAAGAGCTTTTGTGCTGAGCAGCTCAGTGATGCCAGGTATTAATGGCACAGACAAGTCTCCAAGGAAAAGCTTGTTTGCTTTTCCAGCAGCACTGCCCTTTCCTGTCTGTCTGCTCATGGGGCTGCCCTGCAGACTGCAGTGGGGCTAGGGATGACCTAGGTCAAACCCCAGAGGGGGAATCCCTCAGGGTGTTGTAGCTGAGAGACAAAACATAATTCAGATACCTGCACTATAAAATCCAAATTCATCCATGGTGTAAACAGGGCAGTAGGTCACTTTGGCTTAATGGCTCTTATATTTTAAAGGCTGGAGTGGGTGACACCGGTGACCTGGGCAAAACCTGGAGAGAGACTCATGCTAGATTCTGGGGACAGCTCCAGTCTAGTGTCCAGAGGCTGGGAAGTACAGATCAGCCAGAGAAGCCCCTTCCACACTGGGCTCTCACTGACAGACAGACAGACAGACCTGCTTTGGATCAGCCATCTAAACCCAAATGCTGGGTCACTGGTGTGTAACAACCTGAAAGGTTCCTGGGCAGAGAAGGAAATGCTCAAAAAAGGCTTTTATGCTTCAAATCTCACTCCAAGTTCTGTTTCTTGTACTCTTCAAACATTTGGGTTCTTTTTGACAAGAGATGTATTTTTATCTTTGGATATAAATGGAGAAAAAATAGTCAAACTGAAAAGAAATAAAAACAGTTGGTTGCTTTTCCAGGCCTCCCATGAACTGTAAATACATTTTAAGAAGTGCTGAGGTCTTTGGAGACCATGAAAGTCTTAGTCAGGGAGGCCATCCTCCTCAACAGGACATCTCACGTGTCATGTGCTGGCTGGACTCGCTTCCCTCTGCCAGAGCCAGTGATGGAGAGCACTGAGCTTCCCCTGCAGCCACCCCTCAAACCAGCCAGCAGCACCTCTGTGCATCTGCTGAGGTCAGACTGCACAGCCTGGCCTCCAGTGCCTGCTCCTCCCCCGAGGGCCTGTGGTTGCTCTCAGTGGTTTAGAACTGCTTGCTAAGGTGCTTAGAGCCAGTATAATCTGTGCACTTAGTGGTTTCAAATTCCAAAAGAAGCTTAGCAGCACCAGGTGCTGCCTCCAGCCTCTCCTGCATGGGCTTAAGATGGTTTAATTCTTTTATGAAACCAGCCCATAGCTTTCAACTGGGGAGCTTCTAAGCCTGGTTTTCTAAAAGCTCTTCAGAAATATTTTTACTAGACACACACACACAAACACACACAAAAAAAGGGATTCCAGAAGGACATATAAGATCAGACATTTCTACTTCTTAAAAGCTGGAAATGTGAGAGCTCCATGGCAAGGTGCATTTTAAGTCCTTGCAAGGCTTTCCTCCAATGTTTCTCCTGTCTTAGATCAGCTTTTTAAATGGTCTAATGTATGGTAATGCCTGGAGAGGTCCCATCAGCCTTGTGAAAGCATCTGCAGGCAAGATCCACCTCTGTGCTCCAAACAAAGGCAGGTGGCTGAACAGAAAAGCAGCCCCTTGGGACCACAGGCTGGCCCTGGAAGTGTCACTTGCCAGCATTTGCTTCATTAACAGCATTGCTCTGCTACTTTTTTTAACCCTACTGCTCCCCTTTACAGGCTGATCAAAAGCACAAGGTGTTACAAAGCGGACCTTGTGCTGCTGCCTTGAGACCTCCTGCTGCTCGCAGTGATTCTCCCCTTCCTTCCTTTTGTGTCTGCCAGGGGAAAGCAGAGGGCTGGGAAGGACAGAAAAGGTGTCTGGAAAGCACACATAGGTCCAGGTGGC
This sequence comes from Phylloscopus whistleri, assembly GCA_017589585.1. NCBI lineage: Eukaryota > Metazoa > Chordata > Aves > Passeriformes > Phylloscopidae > Phylloscopus > Phylloscopus whistleri. Next base: position 6,796,340 of record JADMLD010001548.1, on the reverse strand, counting down.
AGTGGAGAGGTGCAAAAGGTGGAGGGAAAGAGAGGGGAACTGTGAGCCTGAGGCAGAACGTGAGAAGATCCAGAGCTTCCCACCACCTCCCTCTGAAAGCCCCAACAGGGCTGGAGGAGATACTCCAAGATGCAGGTGTGTGATTCCCTTCCTGACTGGGACAGGAGAGTCTGGCCAGCCCCACTGCTCCCAGAGCAGTGAGGAACATCTCTGGTGGTGCTTTCAGAGCTGCCTGCCCTGCCTTTCTGCCAGGGACTACAGCCACTGCAGCAGTTCAGTGCAAGGTTGGGAGTCCAAACCCCACAGTATCTTCACAGCCCACCTTAATTTAATCAAGATAAAATTAATGTAAATGAAATGGGTGCAGCATGCTCCCAGAATGGAGGTAACAGAAATCCTCCATGCACCTCAGTTCCCAAACTGACTCGCTGTGAAAGCAGCAGAAGCTCAGAATTCCCCTGTGCTAAAAGTCAAGGTAATGCCATGTGTCACTGGAGCGGACTGGTGACCTTCCCTGTGCTCACAGCAGTGTTGCCCAACTTCACTGTGACCACAGGATCACAGGTGGTTAATATTCTCTATGCAGGCAATACACAGCCCAGCAAATCTGCTTTCATGGGCACTGCAAGAACTTGATTAATTTGTCCCATAATGAGCAGGCCAGTGTCCATAATTATGAAGCAGAACTCTGTCCTTTTGAAAACCCATCACTGCCTCAGATCCAGAACACCACCAAGGGCCTCATGGGCTGCAGAGAGAGCCTCAGCTGCAAGAAGCAAAAGGTTTAAGACCTAATGAATGTTACAAGGGTTATTGCTACCATTTCTCCATCAAATGCAGAGCCCCAGCAGTGACTGCCTGCATGCAGCTGCTTCCACCAGCACTGATGCTGCAGGCAGTCCCTGAGACTACAGCCCAGGGGATGCTGCACTCATCTTGTATCTCCCCATCTCCTTGTACTCCGCAGTTTCAAGGAAGAAATCCCCCTAATGGTTGTCATTAAGAGCACTTCTTCCCCAGAACTGCACAGTCACGGACAGATGGACCTTCTGCAGGTCTGCTGCTTTGTTCAGCCAAGAGCTTGCAGGTATTTGGGATATGGAGCTCCCACATGAACGGCTCATGGCCAAACAGCAAGTGCGTTTGCCCCTAGATACAATGGAACTAAATCTGGAGCCTGCACCAGCTCTTTGCATCTATCTCTCCAGAGCTACAGCTCCCTTCCCAGCAGGAGGCTTGGCTTTGAGGGATCTGCCAACAAGCTCAGAGCCACGAGAAATAACAACTTGGGAGCTCAGACAAGCTGGTTTGCAGGCAAACAAAAGCTGAAGCTGTGAAAGTGTGAGGCAGTCAATGCAGTGTCTGGCAGCACAGCCTCACCTCCGCCTTAATCCTCTTTCCCTCCTTAAGCACTAAATTAATCAATTACACTTCCAGCCCGGCAAAATCAGTCAGAAATGTAACCTTCATCATACGCAAGGCAAACATAATTAGGATTGTCATTCGAAGGCAGCTTGACCAGCATACAAATGAGAGCAGCGCCCCGTGAGCGGGCAGGGGCCATTGGAATTGCGCTCACACCGCCGGCACCGCGGGCTGTGCCCGGGGAAAGGGCAGCGGCTCCAGCCCCGGCCACCCAGCTCCGCAGGGAGTGCTGTGACACCGAGCACTGCACAGACAGCCCAGGGCCACGGCAGGCACCGCACACTCCAGGCAGCCCCTTCGGCCGTGTCAGGGAGGAGGCCACAACCTCCCCCAGCCAGAGATGGGAGCCCAAACCCCCAGCCCAGCGCTGCACAGACCCTGCGGGGATGGACAGCATGGAAATGAGTTCTTGGAAATCCCTGAGCATGCCTGCCAGTGTGAACTCATAAATGGGGTGAGCAGTGATTATCCCCTCCCCGGGCTACTAATGGGAAACTGAGTCACGGGGGCCAAGTGATAGCAAGAGCAAGGCAGGAGTGTTCAGTGAAAGCATCAGCTCAGGGCTCCAGCACAATCCAAAAAATCCAAGTGAGTGCTGGCAGCCAGAGCAAAATCACAAACCCAGTGTGCTCCCAGGTAGCTCCAGGGTGCAGCTGCAGCCCCAAGCTGCTGTCCCAGTGCAGTACAGGCTACAGCAGGGCTAGAGGAGAGGCAGGGATGCAGTCAAGGATGAACTAAGGGCTGAAATGGCTTCTGTACACGTCCAACACTTTTATTTGGGAAGCAGAAACATGAGAGGGGGCACAGCAGAGCTTTATCTGAGAGTGGCTTAGAGAAAATGAATGAGGAATGACTGCCTGCTGCTTCTTCCAATATTTAAGCTACAAAAGCATCAAATGAAAACAGCGAGTGACAGATTCAGAACAAAGTAAATATTTCTTCTCACACAGCTGAACAGTGCCATAAGTTGCTGTGGATACCCAAAATTTTCTCAGGCTCAAAGAAGGGATTAGGAAAAACTTGAAAAGACTGTTAAATGCAGAGATCCACATCTCAGGAAATTCCTGAACTATGGCTGGCTGAGGGTAAGGAGAGTACTCAGCAACACACTGACCTACATCCCCCTGTTGTTGTCCTCCTCCCTGGACATCCTCCTCTATTAACCACTGCTAACTGAGGATCCCAGGGGAAAGACACCTGTGCTCTGATCCAGTACAGTTTTCTTCTGTCCTGGCACTGATCTGAGCTCTCCTCACTTGCCTGAAGGACTAGGAACTGGGAACATTCCCATTCCTGGGCATTGGGTGACAACAAGGAGATGTGCTTATAGCAGAGAATTTGAGTGAATAGCGAAAGGGGATCTGCTTTCTATTTTTCCCATTTCTCATGTTAGGAGCAATTCTTGGTAAAATTAATTCTTGGTAAAATTAGCTGCGCCCAGCTAGATGTAGTTGGCAGCACCACATACCCTGCATTCAGTTTAGAAACAAGATAACACCCTTCTGAGAGGTGCTAAAATATCCACGGGGATGGGATTTCCAAGTCTCAAACCCACAGCTTGTGGTCGTTGTGAGAAACCCCACAGCTCTCACTCTGTTGTACCAAACAAGCTCATGAGCTGATCTATCTCTGTGTAAAGTTTACGGGTGCCCTTGACGCTGCAGCAGAGATGAGAGAAAGGTGTGGGCACTCCTGGAGATTGGGATCTCCCAGGTCTTGCATGCTCACCTACCAGCTCACTCTCTCCTAGGGCTGCATTAGGACCAGAGGATGCAGGCTGTGGCAGAAAAGTCCATTCTTTCCAAGCAAACTCCTGCCTCCTCCCCTTGCTGAAGCTATAGCAGTACACCCACTCTCTGTCATTTGTGCCCTTGGAAAGCACACACAGATAGGGCAGGATTATCCCTCAGTCTACAGAGAGCTGCTGGCCAGGCATTCTCCTTCAGTGAAGCCAAGTGGAGCACTGGTGTGTTTCTCATTAGCCCCTATTATCCCATGCTATTGTAGTGTTCCAGCGCTAAAGCACAGCCGGGAGACAGCTGAACTGCCCCTGCAATTGTTTGTTTGTTTGTTTGTTAAGAGGATTTGCTCTATGGCAGGATATTTCCAGGTCATATGTAGGGGAGGGGTATCCTGGCAACAGTGCCATCCTCGGAGCCTCTTGTGTGCCCTGGTTCTCCCACTGCCTCAGAACAATCCACCCGGTTTCATCCCCACTATGTGTAAAGTGCAGATTGTGTTTGCTTCTGACTCTCAGAGATAAGGTGTGAGACAACTGAGCCATACAAAGCCATTCTGCTGGTGAACTGATCCTTTGGTTCCAAATCAACTATCGCTGCTGCTCCTTTCAGTGGCACTCAGAGCAGAGCAGGAGCACGGATCTGTGGCAGCCTGTCCAGCTGCCAGACAGCAGTGAAAGGCTATTGTGCACACCTCCTTTGACACTCCAACACTTTCTATCCTTGCCTTTGCTCCCAGTGACAATTCTGCAGCTGTAACACTGCACTCCATGAGTGATTTCCTCTTGACCCAGCCTCTCTCAAGCTCTCTGACCAGATCCAGAAGTCCTTACTCAGCATCTACTCCCTCCAAATGGGATTAGCTTGAGTCAGTCTCAGCCATATCTCAGGATCTGTTGTGCTAATTTCCCTCATGCAGGTGCTTCGAGCAGGGAGGGGCCTAATGGGCAGATGGACAGCCAGGGCTTTTGTCTGACCAAGTGTAAAATTCTGAGAAGTGCCTTCAGAATCTGGCCTACCATGGTTAGAGAGCTGCACAAACACTGTGACAAAATTAATGCATTAGCCAAGCTGGTTTAGAGACCAGCCCCTTTTTGTCTCTGTCTCTTCAAGCCAGACATGGGTCACCAGTTGAGTATTTGAAAGAGGCTGTCATGATGCAAAGCATCCACATCTCCATCCCCATTCATGGCTCAGAGGAAGGTTGAGAAGGAAAATGATCCAGGGCCATCCCCATTCCCCCAAAGTGAGAGCCCAACAGCCACAACATCTTCCACAGGTGCATTGGATGGTGCTTGTCCAGGGATGCACAAGGCAGTGGGAGCCCCAGGTTGTTCCTACAGCTGTGTGCCCTCACATTACAGCTACCAGACACCCCTGCTCTGCCTGCAGGACTCACCATCTGCCATGGGCACCGGGGCTCACTGTGGTGACAGTCCTGAGCAGAAGTAAGCTTATGGATCCAATTCCAAAAAGTAGGTCAGGCTGAGCCACTGGTTATGTTGGGAGCATGATTGAGCTGCCTGCAAAATTTCGTTGCCTGGATGTGGGATCCAGGCTTTGTTTTTTATCATCCTGTTGGATGGCAGTGGTTTTGTCGGAGGAAAAGCATGAGCTAAACTTGCTGTGCACCGCTGGAGGAGGGAAGAATGCATACAAGGAAACCAGTTCTACCCACAGCAGGTGAGGAACAGTGCCAGCATCGTACTATCAGCTGCAGATGACGGGTGGTGGGCAAAATTCCTGCCACTTTCTAGATTAGTAAAACACCTCCTCTGGATCCAACAGCAGACTGATAGAAAACACAGCCCACAGAAGCAGTCCCTGCAGATGGTGTGTTTTGAACTGCTATTAATCTAGACAACCTTTGGCGATGTTCAAAGAGTTTGTCCAGGAATAAAATAGCTCCCAAAATGCCTAGATGGAAGGAGCAGTCTCGGCAGCACCCGCGTCTCTCTTTGTCTTCCCCACCGAGCATCTCCCGGCAGAACCAACCCGGGAGGAGGAGGCGCCTCGGGAGCAGAGGCAGCGGGGCTGCCCGGCCGCCGGGGAGGCGGCTGCCGAGCGCGGAGCCCCGCAGCACCGGAGCCCCGGGGCGTTGCTCCTGCGGGAACGTCGGCAGCACGGGGAGCCGGGGCGGGGCCGGCCGGGCGGGGCAGCCCGGACCCCCCGCCTTCCCCGGCGCCTCCCCCGGCCCACAGCCCCGAGCCCGCCCGGTCCGGAGCGAGGCGACGGCGCGGCCGGAGCGCGGCCATGGGCTCCCGGCTGAGCCGGCAGAGCAGCCTGGAGGAGGAGAGCGGCGAGGAGCCCTGCCCGGGCAAGCTGGAGAGCGGCCGGAGCGACTTCCACCTCTCCTCCCTGCTCCTGCACCCGCAGAAGCTGCCCGGGGTGCTGCGGAAAGCCTCGCCCGCGCCCTACGTGCGGCGGGTGGGGTGGCTGCGGGAGATCCAGGCCACCATCCGGGAGCACAAGCGGGAGCACGCCGTGCACATCCTCCGGCTGCTTAGGAAGGTACCTGCCGCGGGATGCGGGCCCGGGGCGGCGGGCGGGGCGGGGCAGGGCAGGGCAGGGCAGGGCAGGGCAGGACGGGACAGGACGGGGACAAAGGGCCGTGCGGGGCCGGGGGCTGCAGCCCCCGCCCGGCGCTCTGGCGCAGGGAGCCGCGGTGTAGGAGCCCCCTCCCCGGCGCCGGGCTTTGCAGGCTCCTTGGCGGGGCTCTTTGTGCTGCCTTTCTCCGCTCCGTGCCCTGGTCCTTTCCCCGCTCGGTCCCCACCGTGCCAGGCGACACCAGCCACCTCCCTGACCCGCAGCCTGGGCGAGGGGCGCCTGGCCCGACTGCCGGGGGGCTGGGAGGGAGCTGCGATGGGGGACTGTGCTGCACGCAGGAGAAGAGGGCTCCTTTGCACACTGTGCTCATCCACACCCCTCCATGCCAGCCCGCGGGTGTGCTCAGGATTGATGCCCTCCAGAAAAAAGCCACTGCCGCCCCACTGCCACCACATCCCATTAAGGCCACTCAGCCAGACTGGCTGAGATATGTCTAGGAAACCCCAAAATGGTTTTCGGAGGGGACCTCTGGGACACTCGAGGCTGAGAGGAGAGGTAAAGGGGTCAGTGTATCAGTGGGAGCATGTTTCTGTCTGCCGCCATTCAGGAACAGAACAGCCAGTGTGCAGACAGTGTGGTGCCAAAGTGATGCTGAGGACAGAGCCCTGCTGCTGGAGCAGAGCCACCTCCTCCATCACCCACTGCTACCATCACTTTCCAGCCAAACTCAACTGCCCCAAGCTGCAGGCAGCTCTGTAACTGGTGGCACAGGGGACAGAGCCCACCTCTGATATGGACATGAAGCCCCATCAGTTTGTAGCTTATCATGTTGCTTCACTGGATAACGATCTACTTCATCTTGGGAACGTACATGATTTCTTGCCTCAGCAGCAGGTGGGTGTGAGTGCAGTGGGGCAGGGACTGGCTCACTGGATGCTTGTTCACCCACAGCACCAGCTGCAGGGAGCTGCATGGACAGCCCTGCCTGCTCTGCCATGTCCAGGGTTCTACAACACCTCTGACAGTGGTGTTCACTGCCCCAGTGGTGTTCACGGGCTACCAGGAAGTTGCACACTTACAAGAATTCACAGGACCAAAAATTACATCTCTGCTTTTCTGTCCACTACTTTAGCATTCACTTGAAGATTGCTACCAGCACCACGGTCTTCTTGCCACACATGTAGGCAGATAAACTCACAGCAGAGAACCTCTGTGTGTGCACCAGTATGGCAGACAAGGGTTGAATAAGATTTCGAAGGCAGTTTTGGAGAGGCCCTATGGCAAGAAGCTTATGAAGAAAGAGGCAACCACTCACTGCATGGATGTGGCCATGTCACATGAACAGACTTCACTAGGGTATGCCAGAAGCCAGAACTACAGAAAGTCATTTTCTGTAGTGCTCAGCACCTCTCCTGGAGACTGAAGCACTGAAACCCTCCACAGACCCTGGAGGTCTCCAGGTCCATCTGTGAACAGACAGGGTTTGAGTGCTAAGTCACAGGGCCATATGGAAAGGAGGGTCATTTCTAAGCTCCTTTCAGGATCAGTTAAACACTTGGCTTCCCCACATCTGCGCTTGAGAATTACCATGTCCTGAACATTCACGTTTTGCCTGCTGCCTTTCCAGTTCCCCACGTTGTTCCTGGTCCCCATCTCTGCCTGCCCATGTTGAAACAGTGACTGTGTCCATCTGCTCACAACAGAACAGTGGGACATGCATCCTGTAATGACAACATCTTCTGCCAAGCGAGATGGGAACCCATCCAGCAACACCCCAAAGCCTCTGGTTCATTGTGTGCTCAGAGGTTTCAGAGACAGAGGGTTTACACCACTAACATGTACCACACCCCAGCTGTCACCCAGTCTGGGGTCGTGTAATCACCACCAGTCCTCCTCACTGTCCAATGTTGGCTTCAGATCAGCCTTTTTTCTAACTTACACATTTTCCTCACTCCACAGCTACACTGACCCCTTAGCTTGGTCCCCAGCCTGTCCCTCCTTACCTTGGCAGTGTCACGCTCTCGGGAGTCACGGATTAATGTGTCCCAGGTGAGGGTCTCTTTGTCACCTGTGAAAAGAGAGAGACCTTGCTCACTCCAGTGGACAGGGAGGATATTTAACACCACACCTGGGTGCAAACACCCCAGGGAAGGCAGAGAAATGGTGGGACTGGAGCTGCAGCCTCCTCAGGTGAGCAGACAGCTCAGCCAGACGGGAGGACAGGGCATCCCATGTGTGCCTCCTGCTGCTCCAAGCACACACCCCCCTTGCCCAACCCTGCAGGTGTACCCTGCTGAAGTATCTGCCAGTGGTTTTTGACCTGTGGTCTGCAGACTTCAAAAGGCTGCAGACTATTCCTAGGATGTTCAGAGGGTGTGATAATGTAAAGCAAGCAAGCCAGGCAGAAGCAGATCCACTGACAGAGATGTGAGATCCCAGCATTTTAGAAGACTGCATGGAGAGCAGCTGCAAACCACAGGTGCACACGTGCTTTGTACATGAACACTTGGACAGCTCCATTGCACATCACCTACCCCAGAAATGCCACCAGCAGAAGCCAGATCTGCTTCCCTGCTAATCTAGGTGGGCATCACTCAGCTGAAGCCCAGGGAGACATTAGACTTACACCAGCAAAAAGTCTGATATAATCTGTTTTCCCTGTGCTGAGACAATGGCAAAGTGTCATTTTTAAGACAACAGCACTAAGCCAGCTGAACTGGCAAGAGTTATAATATTCTGCTGTCTGCAGTCTCCCTTTAGGTGGTACAAAATTTTCCAAGAAATGAGAGAGAGGGAGGGAGGGAGACAGGGAAATAAGTAAGATGAGCCGGAAAATGCCTCTGGGCTAAGAATTTATGGAATATCAATGTGAAGTGAATATTTACAGCTATATTACTTACAAAACCCTTGCAGGCAGGATATATAATGGGAATGCAGATTCATTTTAATGGTGTAGCTCTAACTGGGGGAGTTTAATTACTGCTCTGACATCCACTGCTGCATGCCCAGCCATGCCATCCTCACGGCAGCTTTCTTCATCTGTGCACATTACACTTGGTGTAGGAGGCTCCATTTCCCTGAAACCTTATGGTTAAGGGAGACACTGGCATGATGCCTTGGTAGGCTCCTGGCCCATATCCAGCTGTGGCTGTCTGTCCTTCAGGACTGATCCACTGCTTGGGTTCCTTGCCTGCTTATGGATGTCGTTTGTGTTCACAGAGTGATGGGGCTGTAAAGTATTTGATTTATTCTCCTTTCTGAGTCTCTAGCCAGGGTCTCTTTGGGATTGTGCTTTTTGCTCAATCCAGCATATCCAGAGCAGGATAGAGCACTGGCTTTGATTGGTGCTTAGAGTTAAGATCCCAAACCTCTGCCAGCTGTGGCTCTGTCCCTGTTGGTGATGTATGTGCATACATCCAGCTTTTTTCCCCCTCTCACTCCATTTTTTTTTTAGCTCTCAGTCACTGGGTGGTGCCTGAAACACAGACTCAGTAGAGCAGTGTGAACATATGGGGCACCCATTTGCTTATTCATTTCTCCTGTCAGCTGCATTCAGAATGGGGAGAAGTCATTTCCTCCCTTAGCTGAGCCCTCCTTATCAACTGAATCAAACCCATTGACTATCCCTACTAGGAGTTTTTCTGTTCTACATTTCTACTCCTAGGGTACTTTTTTTTTTTTTTTGCCCCTGTGGCACTTTCATGTGAATATGTGATCTCTCTTTCTCACTTTTTTTTTTTTTTTTGCAATTTTGTTTTTCATAGCTGTGGGGTACCTTCTGATTGTAATAACTGCGTAAATATGTAGCTCTTTGCTTTCCCCTTAGCAAGAAACAGCTTAGTTCTTTGCAGTATCATCCATCTGCTCCCAGAGAGGCTTTTTGTTCCCAAAGATGCTGAGGTTTCCTCCAAAGGTGCCCCATCCCTTGGTCCACACAGATAAGTTGCAGATGTTCCCCTAACTCCCACCGTGGAAGATGGAAGAGGAGTTCCTCTGTCTGTGGTGTAAAGCCACCCTAAATTTCCCATTGCACCCCATTGCTTAGTTCTTATTGAGAAATTCACAGCACAGCTAAACTCATACAGATGGGCAGGACTTCTGCTCAGCCAGCCCCCACCAGGGCATATGGCAGCATCTAAATACCTGAGAAAGGTCTGATTCTTCCAGAAAAGCTGAGATTGGAGAAGCAGCTTTACAGCCAGCCTTCCTGCTTGGCTTCTTCAGCAGATTCACACATAGAGGCTGACAAAACTGTGCTTCTCTGAAGTTAATTCTCTCCAGGCTCCAGCCAGCCTGGAAATGATAAAATTCTCACCTTCCTGTGGTAGGTGGAAATAAGGTGGTCAGGCCTGGGCTGACGAGCTCAAATTAACACTGCATCTCATTCAGCTCTCTGGCTGCCTGCACCCCAGCACAGTAATGCTGGGTCAGACACGGCTGCTTCACCTCTCATGGATAATTTCCTGTGCTGGGCATGCAGCTGGCACCACATCACATTTACTTTCTGGTTTCAGGACATCCCATGGATATAGCTCAGAGGAAGCCTGTGTGCCTGACTCTCTGTTTTTGTTGTAGGACCTAGGACTGGAAGGAACATTTCTCAATGAAGTGCTCTACAAAAATGCAACTTTCCTCAACTTGGTGGATCCCATCTCCCATGACCTGCTGATGAGCCTTGCTAGAGATCTGCAATGTCCCAAAAAGGTGAGTTCTCCCTCAGCTCAGTGAATTCTTCGTGGCACAGCACTGATGCAGAGCCCTACTGGGGCAGCTGGTGCTGCAATCAATCCTCCAGAGCCAGGCAGTGTGTGCCCTGGGAGTGGCAGCATATGGATTGTGGGGCATGTTTCTGTAGAAATCAGTTAGAACTACCTCAGAACATGAATGCAGCTGAAAGAGGTTATGTGCACAGATATTAGGAAATTACTTTTTGTGCCCATAGTAAACTTAGTGACAGGGCAGAGAGCCATAATCACTGGTGTCACAGGGGTCCAAAGCAACTGGAGCTCATGGGATGCTGATGGGGCTGCAGAGGAGAGCAGAGATCTCTGCAGGAAAACCACCTCTCTCTTCCTGGGCCCTTTGCCATATGTAACTACCTCAACCCAGAATTATTTCCCCCCATAAACTGTCAGAGTTCCCCACAGAGAAGGATTCTGTAGGAATATATTGCCACTGGGGGTTCAGGAGGTAAATGTATTATGTGCACAGTATCCCTGCATGCTCCAGCATTTTCCTTCAGAGGATGAGGAGAGCAGAGACAGAAAGGCAGGGCTGAGAACAGACAAACATCACAGATGTCCCAGTCCCACTGCAACAACCAGCATCTATTTCTGTTACCCTTTGCCACCACAAACACTTGGATTTGCAATGGATCCATTTGCTCATTAGGCTTGGCAAGTGTCATGTTTGCTTTATAAGGAGAGGAATAGAGTGAATTTCTTTATTCAAAGAGAGATATTAAGTACACACAGCTCAGAGCAAGCAGCAGTGCCCCAGGGAATACACTGAATGCCTGGTGTAGATTAGTGGCATTTCTAACCTTGTTCTGCTGTCTCCTGAGGCTCACTGATAACAATTAACCAGTCATGTCTCAATAGACAAACTACATTTAGCCCAAGTTTAATCATCATTATTGGGCTGCAGTGCAGCCTGAAAAAAAAAAAATCTTTCCAAGTGTAATGTCTGTGTAATTCATATAAGCATCTGAAGGAAGGGGTGGGTTGTAGCAGTAGTGTCTCTTTAACCACACTTCACTTGACCTCATCTCCAGCTGTTCTGCCAGACCATCTCCAAGCCCGTGCTGTGCAGTGCCCCCAGGGCAGGCAGCAGGAGGGGCTCTTACTCTAAGCCAGTTCCCACGTGTTTGGCAGATAACACATTACCATTTTTGTGCACCTGCTTATACCCCCACTCTAGTTTCATGCCTTCTGACACATGTACCATAACATAAGAGATTTTTTTCCCCATTCCTGAGGAAGATGTTGAGCACCTGAGTTCCCCTTCAAAGCCAACAGAAGTTTAATTAAGTGGTTGTAGAAATTCAGTACCTACAGCACCGGCGCCCTCCCCAGAACAATGCCAGACCACGGCCCCTCTCCCACCCTGGCTGAGCATCTGGTGGGTGTAACTGCATTACAGGCAAGCAGGCTGAGTGCAATTCCCAGTCTGTCAGTGGAAATTAAATCACTGAGGACACAGGAAAGAACAGGAGGGTAACTGTCAGCTCTGAGCCAACGATTGCTCGCAGAGCTTTGTGCCAGCTGCTGTACTGGAGCCTGGTGTGCACGTGCACCCACTTGGAGAGCTTTGCTGTTGTAGGTGACAGCAGAGTGCCAGCTGCAGCCCTGCCAGTACAGCAGGAGTCTAGAACAAGGCACCCAAGCCAAAGGCATGGGCCAGTCCCTGTGGGTCTCCTAGAGAATCTGGGATGGGGATCAGGGCCTGCTCAGCTGAGCAGAAGGTTGGGATCCCTCTCTCCTTGGCACAGGAGAATTGCCCCATGCTGGCAGTGCATCCCTGGGGAGTTCAGCTGATTCAGGGACTGCTGAGCAAAGCCACAGTGCAGCTGTTGGCCCCAGTGCAGTGCTTTCACCACTCACAGTAAGAATCAATCAGTGCATTCCCTGAGAGCTTTACTGGTGTTTACCTATCAAATCCCTAAATGCACATGTGGCACCATGGCTGGAGGGCTGGGAGTGGCAGTGCAGGTGTCTGTCAGCAATTGGAAAATACAATAGAGAAGGCAGAAATCCCAGCCTTCAGCAGCTGCCATTTGCCATTCTGCTTCAGCAGAGGAAGAGGTTCTGTTCCAAGTCATGGCACTAAAGACCATGTGCAAAAATAACCCATGAAGGCAGCAACCATGTGGGTGCCTTCTTTTCCTGACGAGTTAGTGCAGGGGCAGGAGGGAACTGCTGGCATTGGGAACTCCCAAACTGAAACCTCCAGTAGCAGAGTGGACTGCAAGGAAGTAAGATGGACTATGGGGAAGTAGCTAAAGTTCCCTGTCCTGACATCTCCCAGCTAGAGCACAGGAGGTCGTGGAGTCAGTGTGCTCCTGCAGGAGGAGCAAGGAGCACCTTGGGGATGGGACAAAGGTGCCAGTTACTGACCTTTCCACATCAGGGTATCAGATAATCCAGAGACAGAGTTTGGGGAAGCATGGCAACAAGGTAATGAATAGAAATTTAGCACTGTCCTGTAACACAAGGAGTTGGCAGTGTAGGGGTCCCTGCAACAGAGCATTGTCAGTCACCCCTGCCACAGCCCTAGAAAATTAACTCCTCTTCTGAGTTTCACTTGTTCCTAGGTAGGCTGTGAAATGGTAGCCCTGCTCTGGGCAGGAACATGCTGGCTGGGCTGGGGTTCTTCCTGGCAGTGCAGAACTCCTCCTGCTCCTCCTCTACCCCAGGAGGAGCTGGCATGTGGCAGAGGCATCTCAGGCCTTCTCGCCATTGCTCTTCATCTCTTCATCTCTCCCTTACATACACCACCCTGCTCCACTGCCTCTTTATTCCTTTCCCATCTTCCTGCCCTCCTCCTTGTCTCATGTTCTGCTGTGGTGCAGGCAGTCTAAGTTGTCCCTTTGCTTTCAGGAATATGACCCCTGGAAATCCTCAGACAGGATCTGCAGGCAGCTGATTTACCACCTCACCCCGCACTCGAAATGGCACCGGCACGGGATGCCCCGCAGGAAGTCCCAAGTGTGGTAAGAACCTGGCAGGGGCCGTGTGGATGGGCACAGAGGGGGATGTGCCTGGGCAAACGGTGCTGCAGCCAAGAACCATCCCAGCCTGCCACCACTGCCCTCCTCGGAGAGAGGCAGGACTGAAAACAGTGCACAGCAGCTGCGGTGCAGCCCCTTCCACAACCCAGCCCCAACACCCCTCTCTTTGATCTGTTTTGGGGTTTGCTCCTTTCTGTGTGGTGTTACAGTTCCTCACCCTCTCTCAAGGGCACTGAAATCAATCCTTCCAAGTGCACAGCACAGACATCCCTCCTGCAGGGCTTGCAGGGTGTTTGGCCAGGGCTGCCAGCCTGCAGAAACACCCATGTGCCAAACAGAGCTGTTCCCAGCTCTGCATCACACCCTGGCCTAGTTTAAAGCTTCCCTGACAGTATGAAAAGTGTCCCATTACAAGGCATGACCACCAGCTGATCACCCCATTCAGCAGGAACCACTCTGGGGTGGCTGGCAGAGGTGACCATCCTTCTTACCTCCTACTTCTCTGCCAGCACCTGGAGAGGGCCCTGGGATGGTGCAGGTGCACAGAGAACCCAACTCAGAGCATGATGGTCACTGACAGCTACTGGATGGCAGCTGCTTTTCACTGCTAGGAGTGTATTCAGACACCCAGACTTGTTCCCTCCTTGACACTTTCTGGTTTTTCTGCCCAGATAGAGAGCAATCCCCACGTCTTTTAAATCCACCCCTCCTCTTGTCATTTTCTTGGAGCAAACCCTGTTTCTGTGACACAGATCACCACTGCTGAAGAAAAGACAGAGAAGTGGCTAAGAAAAGAGCTCATGTCAGCCCCATTAGCTTCACAGGAATAAATGTAGGATTGGATAAAAAGAAATGCAAAATCAGCAGCACTCTGAGAATGGCCTTGGGCTTTTCTGATGCTTTGGTCTTTGATGTGTGTGCCAGCAACTTAAAATCCACCATGGGAATTGACATTTCCATCATACCTTTCATTCTGACCCAGAGGCAGGTTTCCAGTGCATCTTAAGGAATAAAATCCCTAATACCATGATTTCCAGGCCATCTGCCTCTTGCACCTGTAGCCCCACATTGCCACTGCAGCCCAGCACTCCCAGTGCTCTCACCCCCAGCATCCCACAGGGCAGGACTGCTTGTGCTGCTCTGCAGGTATTAATCCCAGCACAGAACAAGACTGAGGTTTCAGAACTCAGTGAGTCCTTTTCCAGACCCACTCAATGATGTTTTCCCTATAGGATCCTGCAGAATACTGGAGATGCAGGGTATAGATGGCAGTTCTGACCTCATTCTGTCCCCTCCCAAGATAAGTTTAAAGATAAAAGTTCAGCACTCCAAACTCCTGCTTGCAGGCAAACCTCTTCTCCAGCTGGACTCCAGGATGAAGAGTCAAACTGGAACTGTTCCCTTTGATTGCACAGCCTGGGGACAGCAGAGGACTGCAAACTGCTGCAAACCCATCACATAGTAACAACAGAGAGGAGGTTTGTGGCCACAGGAAGAGCTCTGGGTCCAGTGATCACCCCACATAGAGGGGTCAGGCCCCAAGTGCTGGCCAGGTGCAGAACATCTGTGAGCACAAGCAGGGAGAGGGGCAACAAGGCAATGTGCAATGGAGGGAAATACAGGTCTAAAGTGGGCTGCCCTGCCTGGCTACCACACCCAGTTACAATGTGTTACATAAGGCACAAATTAATTTTGATTAAATATTTAACAGCAGAGCTTCCACTTTTAAGTGTGGAGATGAAATGGTTTGCAGTTTGCAGCAGAAGATGCCTGCAGAGTTGGCATCTGAGGCCACTGCAAGAAAATGGGTGTTGCCAGTAGCAGGAAGGCAAGAAATAGCTGCTTCATTAGGAGATACCAAGGCCTAAGTTTGTTCAGGCAGGCTGTTTTTATGTGATCCAAATTCTCCACTTCCCTCTGCCTGCTAGTGGGAGTATTTTACTACAGTGTCTGTCTCAAACCCTGTGCCCTTGGCTTGCACCCTTCCTGCTGTTGAGGTCCTGTAAAGAGCATGGGTGTAGCTGCAATACTTTGAAGGAATTCCTAAAATCTGGTGGGGATTAAGGACAGCAGGGAGGAATCTGTGCATGGAGACCACATTCAGAAACCAAATTCTCCTCTCTCTTTTGCAGCCTCCTGGGCTTTGGCATCTGACTTTTGCTGAGCTGATGCTGGATTCTCTTGTTCTCTGAAATGCAATTTCTACTTTCTGGCAGCATGTTAGATGGGTCCAGGAGATAATTAGGCAAGCCCATCCATACAGAGAGCTTGGGGCATCTGCCAGGTTTTAATTACATTTGGGCTGTTATGGAGATGTGGTACAGGAGAAGGAGAGGACCTGGAGTCAGATCACACACCAGGTGTTTGTCCCTACTGCCAAACCTGTGGGTCACAAGCAAACTAACAGTAGTTACATCCCCAGCTACTCCCAGTGGCACCCACATCCAGCAGATACAAACCTGAGCCACCCATGAGCTGGTAAAGCAAAAAGGATAAGATACATTTCTTCAAGCACTGCTGTTTCAGTACACTGGCAGAGCCCACACAGAAATGTGGAAGGAGAAAGCTCGTGGCAGGTCCATGGACTCAGTGCAACAGCAGCTGGAGGGAGCAGGAGACATCCAGCCCAGGCTCTGTCTGGTTTCTGTGCTTGACTACACTGCTGAAGGTGAAGCTGGGAGGCAACTTGCCCCCTGCATCCGTGCCTGTGGATTCCTTGAGTGGCTGGATGCCTTGTACAAGGAAGGGCTACAGTCCCCAGCTGTGCAGTCACCCAAAGAAACTATTTCAGCTTCCTAGATGATACTCAGACAAGTTTGCCACACTGAAAGGAAGGGGCTCCTTTCCTGCAGAATCCTGTCTCAGGTTTGCAGCCAACAGCCTGCACCCCACTGGCTCTGCCCTACTTGGGCTGGCTGCCTAACCAAACTAGGAAGATGAGCTCTTGCAGATTTACCCTGGGGGTTTTAAAATTAAAAGCTCAAAAGCTGGAGGATAAGATTTCTGCAGCAGGGACTAGCATAACTACTGCCCAATTTTCAGTGCTTTATATCCTAGAGGGAATTTAGTTTTAGCACCATTTTACAGTTGTATAGATCACTCCCACTTAACGAGCTGAATACATCCTAGAGTGTTGTATAACTCCAGCTTCACTTTCTCATTAAATTGATGTTTAGTGTGTAAAGAGTAATGGATTAAGAAATGCTCCCTTATACAGACATAGACCTTTTAGGCTATCAGTGCCACTTCTGTGGCATTTTGACGGATGCAGAACTTTTAGATGTTATTCATTCTTGTCTTCAGAATTCCTGGGGCCTCCTGCCGTGCTGAATTCAAGAAAACTGTCACCATCTGGTGCCAGAACAGGGCGGGACCCAGAGGGTGTATTATTTACTGAGGGCCAGACACACTGGGCTGCAGTTCAGAGCAGACAGGGAGAAGGGTATCAGGTGAAGACAGCCTTTGTCTGGAGAGCTGGATCACAGTCTGGTACTGTGATCAGGAAGCTCTGGATTACGACTGAACTGTCTTGGCAAGGCCCTGTCAGGGAACCTTAATGTATCTTCCACTTGCATCATCCCCAGAGCTGGCTACTTCAGTGTAACTACTTCCTTTCCTGAGTGCAAAGGATCAAACCTGAATCCACAAAGCAGGCAGGCAGTAGACACAGCTTTACAATTGTGACAAAAAGCCCCCCAGAATTTTTCACACCGTGGCTGGTTCTGGAAGAGCAAAGGTATGGAGTTAACTCCCAAACCACATGCATATGGGCTCTCCTTTTCACAAATCTCATCACAGCTTTACTTTGCTCATCTGAGTGATTTCATCATGGCTAATTCAGAGTGGGTGGAGAGCAGAGTATCCCTTCTGGGCTTATTGCTGTTATTGATGTGCATTGGCCAGACATTGCGGCATTAGATGCACTTTTAAAATGCACTGAAAGCACTTGTGTCTAGAGGACTTCAAGGAAACAGCTCTAAAGGGCTTCAGATCTTTTAGATCTTTTTTTTTTTTTTTCCTTGAAAACATCACTCAGCGCTGAGGCTGACAGTTCTGGCAGATGAGATCCCAGCCTTCTCATGTGGCATGAGGAGAATATTAACTGCAGCTTCATGTCCCCCTTATGCAACAGGGTAAACAGGCACCATCATTCCTGCTTTAGCAAGAGGAAGCCAAGTCAGTTAACTAAAGCCACATGGTAAACATCATATGGGAGCACAGGAACTGCCCCACACACTCTTTCCAAGAAGCTGCTGCTCACAGAGATGTCAGATGGACAGACATGAGCTGGTGGATGAGTTGTGGACAGGGGCAGGCATTGTGCCCTCATCTTACAGTGCAGAGCATTCCAAACACTGCCCCTGAGCAGGGCTCCCAGCAGCATCAAGAGGCCCATACATTTGGAAAGGCTGTCAGAGGTGGCAGAAAGGGTCACCCAGCAGCTTGACATGGCCCTGTCAGAGTCAGGAGTAAAATGGCCAAGACTGGCAGGTAAGAGAAGCAGGACACTGATGGAGAGACAGTGAGTGCAGTAACAGAGGCTGGGTGCAGGTGGTAGTTAAAAGCAATCAGCAGAGACCTTGTGCCTTTGTTACCCTTACCCAGTTGAAGGTCTGACAAGGACATGGTCAGTACATGATATTTACAGCCTCGTTCCCTGCTTTGCTAGAAGAGGCCTAAATAATGAAGGGAAACAACCTGAGGCCTTGGACAGATTAAGCAGCAGCAGGAGGAAGGCCAAGGGTTCATGGCTTTCTTGAACACACCTTCAAGGACCAAGTGACAGCAGAGGCAGGAAGAGAGAGGCACTCAGCTGCATCAACAACTACAGATTTCCATGTCCCACCTCAGCTGCAGAGGGGTGAGATAGGAGAAAGGCTACCTGTGCCTCCTCTCTACAGCTGGTCAGAAGAGCTGGACACAAGGCACAAGGGTGAAGATGTGACTAAGGGACTTCTCATGGAAGTGACCTATTTGTGCACTGCCCCCAGATCAGCTGGGGCTGGGTTAGTCTAGGTCAGTACTTTTGAGGCTTCTCTTTCCTTTTTCATGTTGCATTAGAGGCAGCTAAAGCCAACCCAGCACAGCAGCACCCCGTGCCACTGGGGAAGCAAAGCAAGCAGATTATGCTAAGCAGGCAATTAAAAAGCTTGGAATCCATCCCCTAAATCACTGCTCAAAGCAGGGAAGCCATCCAGACATGCCTGAGGTTCTGTGCAAGAAAGAGCAGCTGAGAGATACCTGACTCATGGCTAATTAGCCACTGCTGGCACTGCCTGTTAACGACAGAGGGGATACGCAGTAATGGGGATTTCTGGCATCAGCAAAGTTTTATATTTGGAGAGAAATTTAATGTGAAAATAAAAGACAGAGGGGTAGAAAGCTGGTAATTCTCCAGAGAAATAGGCATGAAGTAGTGAGCACCCCTTGTTAGCAAAGTTCTGACTCCTTCTGTGTCCTCCCAGCCTTTCTCCATAGCACGGAGACAAGGAAATGAGCTAAGACTCCAGAAACTTCAGCATTCTTGGGCTGAACGAGCTCCCTCAAACCCCACAAAGCTAACAAGAGGCCAGACACCACAGTGACTGCTACAAGTCCCAACAGGGCAATACTCAGGAGCCATTACACCCCTTCCCTGCAGCCACCAAAGATTTCAGCTGATGAGCAAGAAATTGATGGGATTCAGTGCTAATAAAAAACCCCAAACGTGCTGAGCCTGCAGCTTCATGGACTCAAAGAAGGAAGATGGCCACTGGAAGATGGCCTAAGGGTTAGTTAGTTCTCTTGGGACAGGTCCTGGAGACAAGCAATTAGCAATTAATTTTAAGTCTCCTAATTGTCCCATTTCAAGACAGCTCTGTATTTGCTTATGCTAGCTGAGTTCCCAGGAGGCTGGAACAGTGGCTGAGTGTTAGTGAAAGAGGAAGATTTTTATCCCAAAATAAAGCCTGGGGAGGCACAAGATGGTTTCACCTCTTTCCCAGCCCACATTTTTTTCCAGACACCCACAGGTCCCTCAGGCCCCTGCTCTGTCTGGACTGATCCAGGGTGGATCTCCCATAGCCAGGCTCCAAGTGCAGCCTAGGGACTGCTGGTTGAAAAGTCGAGCTGGCACCCAGGGAAGGGATAAGTGGCAGTGAGGGTGGAAGGAACACTGCCTCCTTGTCCATGGGAGAAAGGCCAGACCCCAAGAAGCGAGTTGGGAACAATGCAAAGTAAAACCTTTCACATGAGAAACAAGGAGCTGTACCTCAAAGAGCTCCCGTCCCTCAGCAGGGCTGGACAAGGGTTGCAAGCAGGGTGCTGATCCCTTATAAACAGGACTCAGGGCCAGCACCATTCCTCACTGGGTGCTGCATCCCCAGGCAGGCAGTAGGGGATGGGCTGCTGATTGCCCTTGTTTCTTGCTCAAAGTTTCCAAGAATTTCTCACTTGCAGCCATTTCTCCAGCCTCTGAGGGAGTGGGGGGTTGTTTTCTCTCCAAGCTTGCTGCAGATAATACAAACGCAGTCTGCTGCCCTGCATCCAGATCCTTGTTACATGCAAATCCTCACAATTACAAATGTGCCCTGAGCACCAGTTGCAGAAGCAGTAGGTTAATCCAGCCCCCAGTGCTCTGCAGCCTCTGTCCACAAGTCCCACGGGCATCAAGAGGCACGTTGCTAAGTAGCTGTTGTATTTCACACAAAGGAAAAAAAGCCTTCTGCAGCTGAAGCAATCTTAAAGCCTGTTTCAGTGCAGAAATTAGGGGATAATAGATGACCCATTTCCCTGGAAATAAACTTAGTATTTTCTCAGCTGCTGCACAAGTGAATGAGAGCTTGGTGCCCTGTGTACATGCCCCTCTCCCCACCAAGAACTAGAGAGCTTAACAGAGCTCCAAAAAATACCAAGTGTCAGATAATTCAGAGTAAAGCATCTACCCACATCTCCTTGACCCATTTCTGACTGCAGACACATTTACCTTTAAAGCAGTAGAGAGAGTGGGCAGCTATTCTGTGCCTTGCCCTAGAGATGGGATTTAGCTGTGCCTCTTGGAGCTGCACAGAAACACCAGGGAGGCGAGGAGGAGGCTGCCAGGGTTCACAGCACGCGTGGGGTGTTGTATCTCATGCTTCAGCACTTACCAGAGAGCTGAGGGCCTGGCTGCAGCATAGGGCTGTGTCCACCAGGATGAGGCTCCTACAGACACATCCCTACAAGAGGCATTTTTATAGACAAGAGAACAGCTTAGACACAGGAGGGAGCCCCCAGTCCTGAGAGAGGAGGCCCAGAGTCCCCCTGGCAGGTACAGCAATGAGGGCAAAAGGAAGCAGCAAAAAACACAGGAAAGGAAAGAAAAACAAGCCAGCAAAGAAGGGAGGGCGGGCTCTGGCACAGGACAGAAGGGTTTAAGCACATTCAGCCAGGAGCAGTCCAGTCTGGAGAATCAATTATGGGAAGATAATTTGTCTGCTTGATTAAAGCCTCCTTGGGGTATTGGCTCGTTGCTGGGGAGAGCAGCAGAAGGTACCTGTTCTGGTGAGAACAGCACGATCTGTGACTTATTACTGCAGTCTCCACACGGCCCTCACAGGAGGGGAGGCTGAACGGGCAGGGACAGACGAGCACATCGGTTCTGTCTTTGAGACATTTCCTTTCAGTCATCACTGTCTGCACTCGGAGCCAAGTCGCTCCAAAGGGGACCCCAGGAGCCTTTCAAACTTGCCCCCTGTTAAGAAAGCCGCTGCTGCAGACGCGACAGGAAGGACGGCACCTGAATGCCGAGGGCCGGCAGCGGGAGCGGTGCCGGCTCAGACGTGCCCTCCAGTGGTCCCCACTCCAGCCCGCCTCCCAGCCCCACGCCAAGCTAGGCTCCTGCCCCGGAGCTTTAGACAAAGGAAGGTCTGAGGAGGCTTTGCACAGACCAAAACAAGGCTTAGGGCTGGGGAAGGTGCCCCTGTGCTTGTGTCTCCTTTCTGTGTCCCCACCCACCCAGGATCTGCCACAGGCTTGACAGCACTGGGGTAGAGAGTTTCCAGGAGCCACAGGCTGCGTTCATACAGAACAGGCACTGAAGGAGTTACAGGCTTGTTTCTATGCTTGTTTTTTCTGTATTCCCCACACTCCCAAGAAAGCCTTATTCTAAACCCCTACAGGCCAGGGAAGGCTGCTGTACCTCTTGTACCCCTTGTGGATACAGGGGACAGCTGCCCTGTGCACTCGGGTTCACACTCCATTTCATTTCTCCCTGTTTCACTGACCCATATGAATGCACACCTGCACTGTGCATTGGATGCTCTGTTCTGGTAGAACTAGTACTTCAGATCAAACACCCAGATAAAATACCTAGCATGGCTAAAAGGGTAACTCTTGTTGTGCTAGGGGAAACATGAGACATTTCCATCTTCGAGGTTGGTCCCTGATAAATTTCATACAAGAGGAACCCTCTTTTGTGGTAGACTGTGCTACACCACTGCCAGTGATTAAGTGATAAACTATACCAAAATACACACATAGTTTTTCAAGAGAGTTGAAGAAATATAGCTCCCAGACAGCCTGGGCTGATCTCAAGCATCCCTTGGATTAGCAGGAAAAGGGAGACTTGTTCAGTGCCACCCAGACCACAGCATGCACAGTTCACAAATGCTGCTGCAGCAGGTAAAAGAACTGCACTGCTGCAACAAGCAATGTGGTGGATTAATTCTTCACAGTCCCATCTCTGGGGCCCAGACAGTGGAGGGGTATCAAGTTCCATCTTCAAGGCCCTTTGGCGACCTCCCTCATGTGCTCAGACCAATTAAAATTCCCCAGTACATCAGTCCCTGCTGTTTGACAGTACAGACAAGCACTGCTCCCCTTGCCCCTCCTGTGATCCACTGAGGTGTAGTGTGGGTCATCTGATGTGTAAATATTTATTAAGTAATACATTTTACTCACAATACTTTAGGTCTGAATAGAAGTTAATTCATGCTGTTTTTAGCTCTCTGCCACGAGAGCTCATTAGTCCAAATGCATGCTTGCAGATACAGGTTCAGCCTTGCACAGTGAATTCCCATGGGAAATACAGGGACACACAGAAGTAGCCTGAGCAAAGTACTGATAAACCCAGAGCAGGAATTTGTGGGCTTAAGAATCGAGAGGGCAGGCCACAAGATCTTTCTGCCTCATGCTCCTACAAGAAAGTGCAGCTGCAGGTTTGTGCCTGAATATGTCCACAAAGGGCTGCTGCCTGCACTGGTGCACATTTACTCCTTTGTGTCAACACATGCTTATAGGGGATTATTAAGGGCTGAAATTTCTAGGATGCCATGAACTGCATATGTAAAGCAAAGCTACAGAGGCAGTGCCACCTCCTCTGCACAGCTCCAGCAGAGCCTGGCAATACTGAGCTTGTAGGGACATTCTCACCTGCCACGGGAGCTCCTGCGGTGCTGCAGCCTCCTCCGAGGAAATTGCATGTCCCCATGTACCCATTGCTTTCAGGGACTGGCTGTGCCACAGGTGTGCAGGACACTACAGAGAGCCAGATAGGAAGAGTGGGGACCTTCGAAGTGGTGGTTAATGCTTAACCCACCCTGATCCTCCCAAACTCAATAAGGCATTTACAAGACCCCCCTGAGCACATGACTGGGGGGTCCTGCTAGGGCTCCCATGTCCTTAAGGCAAGATGTGTCTGAAAGAGCAGCAAGATTAACACAATTTACACTAAGGGATTAGGTTCTCCTATTTTACACCAACACACGTTTCTACTCAATTTTGCAACGTATCCCCCAGCAGCTCCTGTAGCCCCACAGTTCCCGCTTCTGACAGCACTCTTACAAACCCACAGTCCATCATTAAGCTTCCACCCCACTCCCTTTGCATGCCCAGCAGCCTCACAACACAGCCTTCCTACCTCCTCACCTCCTTGGCTAGGCAGACAAAAGAAATGGCTGAAGCCATCTCTTGGCACCCTTATGCCCTCCCCGCCTCCTCATAGCTGCAGCAGATCCCAGATGATCTGCTGACCACAGAGACCCAAACAGGCAGCCACTGGTGCTGCTCACTGACTAAGTGCTGCTTGTGAAGGCTTTTAAAGGGCCACACAGTAAATCCATTCCTGGAGTGCAGTTTGCCTATCTATTGTTTTCCTAGTGAAACATCCATTTCTCAGACGTTTAACGCTGCTCTCCTCTGTAGCACAGACCTTGGCATTCACCTGGAGGGGCGGCTCACAAACAGCCCCCACACAGTGTAAACCAATGCTCTTGGAAAGTTTGCTTGCCTTGGTTATTTTTGCTTTCTATGCATGAGCGCCTGTATGGGCACGTACAGACAAACCCTTTGACATTTGCTACTGGGAGACACTTTAGCAACCTGTGTTTAGCCAGTTCTGGGAAAATTCATGTGTAAGTGCTGAGAATACACAGCAAAGCCCCAGGACAGTCTGCCCTGAGGTATGGTGCAAATGCTCGTTTCCCCAGTGAGCTCTATTAACCCTTTCCTTAACATTCTAGCCCGTGTTGGTAATGAGTTCTCCCTGTCCCAAGTGCTCTCTCACTTGGCTGAGATGGATGGGAGCGCTCCCCTTAGTGATCTCTCTGTCTCCCCTTCTCCACCATCAGCCTGAAGACCAGCCTACAGAAGAAGGTGAGCCAGGACTCCATGGATTTGTCAGGGATCCCCCTGAGCATGCGGGATGTTCACCGCATGGCCTACTACCTGCAGAACAACGGGGACCACCTCACCTCGGTGGACCTGAGCTTCACGGAGCTGAACGACGACATGGTGCGCCTGCTGCTGCCCTTCCTCTGGGCGCTCCCCAAACTCACCCACCTGTCCCTCAACGGCAACCGCCTGACGCGGGCGACCATGAAGGAGCTGACTGACACCATGAAGGACATGAACAAGTTCCCTTGCCTGGCCTGGGTCGACCTCGGCAACAACGTGGACGTCTCCTCCATGCCGCAGCCGCTGCTGGTGGGCCTGCGCAAGCGCCTCAGCCAGCAGACCACGCTGCCGACCATCTATGAGGCGCTTGACTGCGACTCTGAGATCGCCGGCGGGCACGAGGGCAGCCAGCCAGAGGATGAAGCAGCCGGAAGCACCCCGCCACGTGCTTTTTCTCAGCAGGGCTGCGAGAGGTGACTGAACAACGGGCCGGCGCTGGCACGCTGAAGCAACCCCAAGGAGAAGTTTTGAGTACAAACAGCAAGCAGAGGGCCAGCTTGACCGGCTTCCCTTGGCTCTTTTCTCTCGCCTTCCCTGACATCTTCCCCCCCACCTGCTGTGAGACGAAAGCCTGTCGTCCCCCCACAACGTGCTCCGCTCCCTCCCCTCGCTGCCAAACCCATTGCCCACGTTCCAGAGAGGAACCAGTGACTTACAGTGAACCTGGTCCCCAGGCAGGGTCTCACTGGAAGACGGGAAAAGACCTGTCGGAGTCAAGAATATCCTCCAGCAGCCATTGGGTTGAGGGAAAGGGACTGGGGGGAACCTAAAACAGAAACAGGCTTGTAGTCTACTTCCTTTCTTCCTTTTCCTATGCACCTTGGAAACTTTGGGACCTGCAGCCTTGAGTGTGAAAGGAGGTACCCCAAGAGCCTAGTGCTGTGGAGCTTAGTGGAAGGGCTCAGAGGCCAGAGCTGGAGCCCAGCAGTGTGTCTCCCTCTTGTGTCTGGCTCCTTTTGTTTTGTTTTTTTCCTATTGTGTGTTTTGTATGAACGTCTGAACAAAGGGACCTGGTCAGAGACCATTGGATCACATAGGCTGGGGCGGACACATGGCTTGGAACTGCAGCATCAGGATATTTGCTGTGTGACCGGGGTGAGAGGGAGGGGAAGGAGGTATGTGTTGGTGGGAGCATGGGGGATGGGATGAGTTGGGATGGGATTGGGAGGAGGGGGGAGGAGAGGGAAGGGGGACGGTCTTGTGGAATAGTAGGATTGGTTTCAAAAAGTGTGCTTTTGTACTAAAATTACAAGTTCCAAGGTACTACAATTGCAAGTTCCAAGTGAAATTAAGGAAAAGCTGACAGCTCGGCACCTAACTGTGGCACTAGAGGAGCAAGCAGTGAATGTGCCAGAGGTGGGCGCTCCCAATCGGAAGTGCAGAGCTGTTGGCTCCTCGTGGCACATCACACACCTCCAAACACAGACACCACCTGAGCAGCTCATTGCCATTTCCAGTGCTGTCCAAAAACCAAGCCACTGATGCAGAATTTCCAGTGTTTTCCACGTTGCTCATGCTCTATGTAAACATAATAAAGAGTTCTCTTGGACATGAGCGTGGAGGACTTCAGAGTCTGAGTATCTGGGATGTTTGCAGATCTTGGAATATGGACCAGAGCCCTCATGCAGTGCCTGAGGGACAGGATCAGGTACCATTCCCTTTGGGCAGTGTGGTTCATTCCTTTAAGGAAAGAGAGACATGGCTGTTCATTTGTGGTAGGCTGCCATCCTTGGTGTTGAAAGGGACTGGTAGAAATAACCTGATGAGATCTAGCTGATAAGTTAAGTCCTCTCAATTATCTGTCCCCACAGGAATTCAGAGTGGATAAGCTTTTGTTAGTGGATAAGTTAAAAGTTAAAGAAATGAGACATATTTAAAAGAAAACCATAAAAATCCTCACCCTTTTAAATTAACAGTGGTAACTTTGCCTTCATTTGCTGATTGTCTGTGAGTCTCAGAGAAACACATATAAGTGACATATATGAAAACAACCCAAATTCACATGGAATAGATACACCTTTCATGCTCTTTACTAATTTTACAAGACACTGCAAGAAGTAAATAGGTGATATTTTTTAAGTGATCTATTCCCTTTGGATCAAGAGTGTGAGGACTCTGGAAGGTATTGGTGTCTGATCAACCACCAAAAGCCCCAAATAAAACCAGTTCCCTGAGGAAGAAAGGTGGGATTAGACACTGAGCATTACAATCTGACACTGCAAATGCTGGACCCAGTCCTATCTGCACTCCAGTCACAGGTGCAGGACCTCATAACCTTCATGTTATCCTACACAAAGGTCACCACCTGCTCTCTTCTCACAACTCATTTTCCCTTCTCAGTGTAGTATCTTTAAGAACCATGAAATTGTTTCAGTTGGAAAAGACCTTTGAGGTCGTTGAGTCCAAGCATTAACCCAGCACAGCCAAGCCCACCACTAAACCATGTCCCTGAGTGCCACAGCTGCACTTCTTTTACATAATTCCAGGGATGGTGACTCAACCACTGCCCTGGGCATCCTGTTCAATGCGTGACAACCTGGTCCTGCTGGCCACACTGTGGCATAGACAAGCCAGGATGCCACTGGCCTTTTCCACTCAGCAGCTTTGCAGCTGCTCTTCCCCAAGCCTGGAGTCCTGTTTGGGGTTGTTGTGACCCAGGTGCAGAACCTGGCACATGGCCTTGTTGGACCTCACTTGATTGTCCTTGGACCATCAAATCCAGTCTGTCCAAACCCTTCTGCAGTCTTCCCACCCTCCAGCAGATCAACATTCCCACCCAACTCAATGTCATCTGAATTCAGCTGAGGATGCCCTTGATCCCCTCATCCAGATAATTGCTAAAGACATTAAACAGAACTGGCCCCAGTACTGAGCCCTGGGGAACCCCACCAGTGACCAGCCCCAGCTGGCTCTCCAGGCTCAGCCCTTTGTTTCCTTCCCTGCTGTGAAAGAGATGGTATTAATTTTTTATTTCCCTTCCAAAATACCTTTCATCAAAAATGAAAAGTATTTCAAATGTCAGCAAGATCTGCTTAAACTCTTAGAGTCTAAGCAGAGCAGCACTCTGCTCTGTGCCAAGAAGAAAACTCGGGCACAAAGCATTTAAATGAAGGCTTGGAGCTGCCTGGTGAGCCAGTGCATACCTGCAAAGAGGGAGCAGTGCTGCTGAACATTTGGTCTTTGGCTCTGAGCACTGTCCCCCCAGGGCTCTGCATCGAGTCATCTTCACAGCTTTTCCAAAACAGCAGCAACCTCCCTAAAATGAGGTGAGACCCTCAGTGTGTAGTGCACCCCTGACACAGCTCTTCCCTGCAGAGCCCCTGGCTCAGCCCCAGCCTGTTTCCAGCCCTGCTCAAAGCTGTGCTTTCAGTCTGAGCTCTGCTACCCAGCAGGACAGGGATGAGACATTCAGCCCCTTGCAGAGGAATTCTGTGCCAATCACTGGCAATGCCACCTGCCAGTTGGCAGCTCCAGGATCTGGAGATAAAGCAGGAAACACACTGGCTCAGCTGAGCAGCTGTGGCATGCATGTTTATTCCTCTATATTCACTTGGTTGCTTTGCCACAGAAAGCTCCCCGTGGAGAACTGGTTGTGAATAAATATGTGAAAATGCAAATTATGAAGTCCTGCCACTGCTTCTTGGATGAACTTTGATGGGCTGTAACTCAGCAGAAACGATCCCAGCACACTCAGCTACTCCCTGCCAGCTCCTGATCACATGGATGGGTGAGGGGCTCTGGGGAGCACTGTGCATCCAGCTCCAAAGCTGGGGAGTGCTCCTGGACCCCCCTACAGATGAGGTGCATGCTCAAGGAGCAGACCTGCAGGCCCCAGCTCTGCAATTTTAATAAAAACTGAGTTCACCAACCAGAGAGAATGACACAACTGAAATGAGCCTTGCCTTGCACTGAATGAGAACACTCAGTGCTCTCAATGGGTATTAAAGAGCTGAGCTGCTCACTCAGGTCTCCTCACAGACAGCCAGAGGGACCAGCCTAGTTATGATGCTAAATCAGGGGACACCTGCCCTGCAGTGAGCCTGTCTCCTGTCAGGTAACACATCCAGCAGGACTGAATACTCTCTTCAGGAGGTACTGGCTGGTGCAGGGCTGTAATCTCAGGTACGTAGAGCAGCACTCAGTGTCATGACTCAGACACCAGCATCTCTCCACCATTTTCAGTTTGCCAGGCTCTCTCTGTGCAGGCTGCACATGGTCAGCCTGGGATGGGACCTGTGTGGTGTAGCAGGAAGGAAGCTGAAGCTGCACAGATGCTCCCACAGCCCCTTCCCCACCCCGACCTCCCACCAGGTGATCAGTGTCACCACAGCTCCCAGTGAGACAATTAAGCACACCTTTCAGCAGCAGTCTGCTGGAAGGAGAGGCCACCAGGTGGAAAGCATCTCCCTTGAAGATGCTGGTGAGCACTGTCAGCTGGGGCTCCACGGGGCTCAGGCAGCAGCAGAGAGCTCCAGCAGCACCAGCCTGCATGTGGAGATAACGAGCAACACCACAGCTAATGAGAGCATTGGTGCCTGAGAGGGAAGAAGGAACAGTTACTCCAGCAGAAAAGCACTTGTTCTCTCCCTGCCTAAGAGGACAACACCTTCCTTGCACCTCCATCCTGTATTTTACCTCAGCTTCTGACAACAAAAGCCAGGTAAGCATCTTGGCATGCTCCAAGTAGCAATATGCTGAGCACTGGGTTCAGCAAAAGCCTCCCTCACTTCAGTGACTCTGTCTAAATAAGTGGTAATTATTTTGTTGAGGTAAGGATGCAAAAAGCAGCTGGAAGCACAGACTTGTCTAATCTATTTTTTATTTCACACACTTCAAAACCTGTCAAGGCCCTTTGCTTTTGCACTGCCAAGGTTCTTTTTTTCAACTTATAATTCATTTCTCATCACAAGCACTAGGAAGATAAAGGAGTTTGCACTGTTTGGGGCAGGCTGACAAGCTCCTTAGTGGACAGCTGCTGACAAAGATGTCAAAAATATAAATTGTTTCATCTTAAGAAAACAAACAAGAGAAGATTAAACATTGCCTTTAGAGATTGCTCTGCTGCCTACCAGAGGACGTGATTCAAAGCTTGGAAGAGGCAAAGTGCCTCAATACAAACTCTTATCATGCAGTCCCTGGCAGTGCAGGTGAGAAGGCTCCAAGGGCAGCTGGCAGGAAGCCCAGCCACCCCAGCTGGGGACATTATCCATAGATAAGAGAACCTGTTTTGCACTTCACTGGCCTTAAACAGGTGCTCTCAAAATAGATGCAGTAGCTGGTTTAAGGCTGCCAAGAGGCAGTTCACAGAACAAACCAGGCTGGAACACTGCCAGCTGAGGCCAGTGCTCTGGAAGGCCACGACTGCACCTTGATCCACTTTGAGACACCAAGCACTTGACTGTGAACTGCTGCAGTTCCTCTCAGTTCAGTGATGCTGATTCCAAACCAGAGCAGCCACAAAACACAATAACCACACAGGAACTCTGCTTCAGCAGAAGAGATCAGAGGAAAGTCAGCTTTTCTTCCATTTACTCCTTTTCCCAAAGCCCAGCACTCCCCCTGCTGCACCCAAACGGGCCTCAAAAGCAAGTGAACCTCAATGGCACTGACATTTCCTTCCACAGTAGCATCAGGTTCATTCTGCTTGCATGCAGGGTGTGCCACAAAAGTGGAAGAGAGATACTTTCCTGCTTTCTGATCAGCCAGTTCCTCAGCTTCTGGGAGGGTTATTCCTCCCAGTCCATTCTGTGTCAACCTGCCCCACATTGGACACAATGATGGGAAGCATTTGAAAAGCTATCAAACCTACCTGGGCTGTATTCACAACCTGTGTAATTCCCCTGAAACACATGGTGTCTCAACAACAAAACCATGGCACAAACATGGAAAAAAGCCCTTTCCCAGACCAGCAGAGGCAGCTGCCTCTGGGTCTCCATGTCAGACTTCTGAGCAGAGCTTTGCTCTTGATCCCCTGAAATCTTTTGGTTTGCAGAGCCAACAGTTTGATGTGTGCACCTTTGTCTGAACTCTGCTGCAACTGAAAAACTGAGCAAAGTCACAACCCCTCCACCCATTTTACCAACAGTTCTTTGGGGTTTTAGTTTTTCAGAAACTGCAAAGGAAAGAGAGAGAAGTGAAGGCCAAAGGAACAGGTTTGATGTGTAACCAGATACTCAGAGACAACAGCCCAGAGGGTCTCCAAGTCCCCTTGCCTGGGTCTCAGCCCTGGACTGGCCCATCCCTCAGCTCCAGTATGAATCCCAGTGTTCTACAGTGTCACTGGCAGCCCCCAAACTCCTGCTAGCACAGGCCAGGTGCTCTGGAGCTGGGGGAACGCTTGGCTCTCTCAAGCAGGACAGCAGGATGCACCTCCAGAGCTCCTTTCCAAGGTATCCAGCTCAGCCAGGGGCTGCAGGGCCAGTAAAAGCCAGGCTCAAATGAGGCCATGGAGATAAAGTGAGATCTCCTACATGGACCCTCTCAACAGCCTCCAGCCAGAAGCTTCAGCATGTCCCATGGTATAAATGTCTGCCTAGGTTTAGGATTAGACTTCATGTATTTGGAGTCAAATTCTGAAATGAAAAGCCTCTAATGAGTACCCTAGAGCTTCATCCACTTTCTCCATGTCAAATTTGGATCATTAACTGGAAAATAAAACAAAAGGTTGCACTGAAAACACAAAACAAAGACAGCCAATGCTAACAAGTACCAAGAGAAAAGGAAGAAGCAACATTTCCTCTAAATGCAGCCACTCCTTTCCCCAAACCACAGCAGTTCTGCTGCTGTATCCAAACTGCCCTCAAAAGCAAGAGGTGAGCAAGACTGCAGGCAAATGACACACTCCTGTCTGGTTCTGAGAATGCATCTGATGTGCCCTTTGATAGTGTTCTTCAAGGGGAATGACATTAACTTTTGGCTGAGCTTTGCAAAAACAAGGCTTGTTGCAGAGCTGTTTCAGAGACATGAGACAGAAAGAAGCTCATTTGATCATGAAGCAACAAACAGCAACACCTCTTTGTTAGAGAAAAGTAAAATCCTCCACATGCCAATTCTGTGTCTCAGCTGGGTATGGTGTCAGGGGAAAAAAAACCCTATTCACTCTACAGTTTACTCAGGATTTTAGGGGAGTAGTGAAGTACCTTAGTGAAGGTATCAATAAGCATTCTAAAATGCCACCACATGGGTCTATGCATTATCACAATATCAACTTCACTCCATGTCTGTTGAGGGCCATCAGCTGCAGTGCTCCAAAACCTCTCTGAGGCTGTGGGCTCCACTCACTCCCTATTAACATTAGGCAGCAAGGGACAAAATGTAAGAAGTTTTGCCTCACAAACAGTGTTTTACTCTGAAGTAGATGTACCAGCATCTCTGCCCTGAGCTGGAATTAGGGCAAACCCCCCAACCACACAACAAATTTTAGGTCCCCAGGCAAGGGAAAATGAAGAACAAATTAAATGCTCACTGCAAGCACTTCACCAAACAAAAGAACAATAATAGTGTTTTTCTGCATTTCTTTTCATTTCTCCCAGCATAACTACACATCTTCTGGATACAATCTGTTTCTCTGCCAGGGCCTCAGCATTCTCCCCTGAATTAACGATGCTGGAAAGTCTCCACTTTTCATAGACTCTGATAGTCTCTGCTGAGCAGCAGAAGGCTGCACAATGCTTGCTTATGCAATGACTGGTCCTGTGCCAGGAATAATAGCCCATCTACTAGGAACAAGCAACTCACGCACAAACCCCAAATACTTTTCTCATTAAACATCTGAATTAAGTGGCATAAACCCACCCCAAACCTACTACTCATACTGCACACTAATGTCAGCCTCCACAATGAGTTAAATAATCCCACACCCTGGTCTGTGAGGAACAGTTACCATGAGCAGGGAAAGGTGGCACTTCCTTATTCTCACCTCCAAAATACTCCTGACTCTATCAAAGCTCTTATTACAGGTCTAGGCAACAACAGGACACCTGGAATAGTCAAAACACAGCTTGACCTGGAAAATACTTGCAGACAGGCAGTGCTTTGGTTCCTTCAGGCACTAGCACAATGCAGTCATCTGGTAGCTCTCCTGTCTACAGGTGTGAGCAGGTGGAGAAGTCTCCTCTCACTTGCAAAGTGATCTGCACACACTGACCCATCAGCATTTCTTCAAGGCTGTTCCATGACCATGCTTTTTGAAGTGGTATATCTGTATTTCCTTCCAAAGAATCACTGAAGGCAGGAGGGTCCCATAAAATTTTATCTAATGTTAGAGGAGGAAGACCAGGTCTGTCTGAAATCAGGTTGGTTGCAATAAGATGCAAGTCCACATCTAAATTTTTGCTTCTGTCAGGATGGAAACATCGAGGGCCCCTGGGAGAACTCTTCTCCCTGCTTTTGACCCTTGCCTGAGAAATAAACAGCTGAATCACTGACATTTTCTTGTAGACCTCAGAATTCCACCCACTGCTACCTTACCAAACCATTGTTCCACTGGGACATCAGTCTTCCACCCTTGCTCACATTTTACTGGCAAAAGCAATAGGACCCATCTATTTTACAGGAAAGCTCACTATAAAGCTCAAGTAGCAAAGAGATACAGAGTGGACAGTTAGTCTGACTACCAGCACCAGAAATTCACATTTCCCACTCCATTCTGCCTTTTATAAGAGGTTTTCTGAAAAGCATTGAAAAATGAACTAGAGAGAAGTACAACTTTAGAATCAAATATAAGTTAGACATACCTGGAGAGAAGAACTGTGCATGTATGGGATGAAAGCACCTGGTCAGTGAGGAAAAATCCCACAGTTCTGTGCAAAGCAAGTTTTTTCAAGTGATGCTTTCTCTAACTGTTCTCTGATGTCATGCCCTCTTTTCATACCAGAGCACAAGTGTGGTTTTGACCCTGGAAGACTGGGTGAATTTCTACCTGCACCTCTCCACACAGCATTTTGCACAGCTACAGTACAGATTTTCTGTCCCACAAGTACTTCAAAGGCACCTACACTGGTGTTATCAAAAGAACAAGGCTTTAGGCCAGTGTTTGTTTCTCTGGAAACTATGGAGAGCCTGAACCCACTGAAGAGCATGAGATTTACAAGCCCACACACAGTGTGATGGCAAAGAATGAAAAGAAATGCTGCAATCTGTGATAAAAAGTGACCAATAAGTGCAGATGTTAAAAACACCTGCATCTCTCCCTAGTATCTGCCATCCCAGGCAAACAGATTGCTTAAGTTACTGAACTGAGGAATCCACATGATCTGTGTGCATCTGCCCAATTAGGCAAGTACCAGGGAAACACAGCATCAATCAGCAGCTGGAATAACCCAGCCATGTAGGAAGCCAGCACTCTGGGAACACTGAAGAAAGAAGAAAATAAGGTATTTTCATACTAGTTTATAACAGCCCTTGACTTTATTGACTTTATAGCAGAAGTCACATTTCTTGCATTTTTCTTTTCCAGAGGGTTCTGGTTTCTTGAGCTTCATTTTCTTCCCAGCAGAGCCATCTAGTGGGTGAGACCTTGTCTGTGAGAAGGGAATTTTCATTTATCACACTGTAAGTATAAAGGCATCACAGGAAAGGTCTGCAAAGGAGCCTGTGAACAAAGTACCATTCCAGGTACTCCAGTCAGAAGTTGCTAAGTGATGTTTGTCTTGGCTGGGACTTTCCTACCTGTGTGAAACTTCAGCATTTTAACACTAAATTCACAGTATCTTTCTGAACAGTTCATCCTACATTCAGCCTCAACCTGAAGCCATAGTGCAAAGTTTTTTTGTTTATGCAAAATCCAGTATCTTCTTCAAAGCTGATATGCATTAGAGATGCTACTTCAAACTTCTTAAAGCAGATACAGAGTTTGTTCCATCAAACCTCCTGAAGAGAGTGACTGTTTCTCTCCAAAATTGGTGGTGGTCCCTTCACCCTCAGTGCTGCTGACCACATCCACTGCTCCTGAGAGAACAGCAGCTTGGCACTGCTCAAGGAGAAACAGGGACACTTTAAAGGAGGTGAGCCAGGCACCATCAGTGGAAGTGGCCCCTGTTTGTGAGGACTTCCAGCTTTTGGACATCCCTCAGGGGAGGCATAAGATGACACAATGCTTTTATAGTTAAGCTCAGGTGTCCCTGAAACACATTCAAAGGAGGTTTCCATTGCAAATATTTAGGATCACTACTACCCAGAAGAACATGCAGCAGGGTTTTCCCTAGTGATGTGAGACCAAATACAGCTTTATTTACACACAATTCAACAAGTTAATACATTAGTTCAACTTTCCTGTCTGCACACAAGGGAGAGTCTTCACAGCATCCGAGCAGAAAAGCAAGAGCAGCTCTTTTCTGTGTGTACAGACTGGTAACTGACTGTATGCAAGGAAGTGATTAGGTACAGAAGGGTTACATTGAAACATTTCAACCATTTAAGTCAGTAAAAACACCCACGCCACACCTGAAGCAAAATAAACTGAAGCTACATTTGGCTTCCTGCAGATCAGCTGATCTATACACAGCTGTGTGTGGATAGTAAGATCAAAAGCTGAAGGTGAGTTTTGTTCAAAACATCAGTATTTGTACTGAGTTGTGTTTAATGGACAACTATTTATAAGAAAGACCTCCCTCATCCACCTGCACTGCCTTTCAAATCTACAAAGCATTTCAAATTTATCCTGGAAAATGCCTACTCTATGTTCTGTCTTTTCCCAGACACAGGGAAAAACTGCTAAGAAAGTCAGAACAGATTTTTTCACTGCAAATATAGGCAAATTCAGGCTACCAAAGTTTTGTGTTCCTAATGAAATATTCTCCCCATATCCAAAGAGAAAAATAAGAAATTCAAGAATACAAGTTCAGTATACAGATCTGAAGATGGACCTCTATCTCTTGCAGGTCCATATAAAGCAAAGTAACAGAGTGCTCTGCTTCTCAGGAAGCTGCCTCTGTTACATATTTTCCATAAATGCAGCTGCTAATAAGACTTTATAATGTATGACTTAAAAGTTTTCATTAAGAATGTGTTCCAATTCTTTAGAGAATAAATGACAGCAGGACTAAACAAGAAAAAGGAAACATAATGATCTTTAAAAACCAATGCATCACACAAGGAGGTCAAAACTAGATATAATAAAGTCCACTGTCTTCCAAAGCTTGCTTGACTTTGAAATCAACCTACAGTGTATTTGCCCAAGAATTACCTGCCAGGTAAGAGCAGACGAGTTTTTGTCAGAAACATTTATTAAACAAAACTGATACCAATGCACACATTGTCAAGTTAACACCCCTAATAAAAAAAGCAATTCGGGCAAGACCAAAATTATCTTCGCTTCTGGAAGATGTTGCCACGGCCCATACCACGGCCTCTTCCTCTTGCAGCCACTGAAGAGAGAAAACATCAGGGATGACATGAATTTGACATACCTGCATATTTATCTCAACAACTGGCAAGCAAAACATCAACAACACTCAAGGATTGTTGCTCAGAAGCAAGGAAATGCTCAGAAAGTGATGTGAGAGCAAGAAGCTTTCTGTGAGAAGAACAAGAACCTAATGGCCCCACAGTCCAGCTCCTCAGAACAACTGCAGTAAATATTCATACAGCTCATGTTCCTTCCAATACACAAATCTGTGTCACCCAAGAGATTTGAAACCCCACTCTTGCAAGGTTTTGCAATACTACTCAGAAAGTTACTCCCCCACATAAACGTTTCTGCACACTAAAGCTAACCAGGGACTTTGTGGCACATGATTGTTATTCAACTACCTAATAACTAGACTGATCCCCTGAGAAAGGCACAAATGACAGTGAACTACAGAAAAACTAATAGTTACAGCTTCCCAGTAGCTTAAGTACCATCGTTATAACTGAAGCTGTTTTCCTACAAAAGCTTAACAAGAACACCTAAATCCTAAGTACTCCAAAAAGCTGGTGGCCACAATTGCAGGAAAACAGAACTTCCAAGTTTAACAGAAAGGCTCTGTTTAACAAGACTACTCACTGCCTCTAAATTACTGTGGCATCAATATTACACATTCAGAAAACTGGGACAATTTGAGTCTGTAAGATGAAACATACAGACAAACACTGTATGAACCAGTAATCTTTTCACTTCTTACTGCTTAATCTCCTCAGAGACAGAGATGAGTCTTCCAGTTCTACAGAAAAATAGGGGGAGGGACCACAAAGAAATTGTACATACCTTGAGCTTTGAGAATAGCTGCTTTCCCTCGCCCAGCTCCAGAACCCTGGTTTTTATTCTTCATGCTCTTTAGCATAGGAGCATTCTTCAACATATCTGGTAAGATGAGAAACCGTATCTTGCTGCCCCTGATGTACACCTGCTCGAGCTGTGCCACCCGCCCGTCTCTGTACGTCACTGTTATGTTGGACATCTGGAAGGTGAAGACCAGTCAGTGCTCAGAAAGGCCTCAGGTGTGACTCGAGGCATCACAACCATTTAAACACACCCCATGTCTATTGCCCAGGACTTTTGGTTTGTCCCCAGTTTACAAATTAGCTTTATCAGCATCATTAATTTTGTTTTCTTATCTGCAAACAGTTTTAATAAAGCTGTTCTAGTATTAACTATTAGGAAAGCATTCTGATTTCAATGATCACTTGGCTGGAGTCAAAACTAGGCCCTCTTGGAATGACTGAAGTGATGAGCATTAAATAAGTTTCAGTTTCTTAATTCAAGGGGTTTTTTTATTCTGACACTCAGTAGCTTTAAATAAAGAACTCCAGAAAAAAACACTGTTCACAGGACAGAATCTTAAAATCTCTGATCTTACTGACAGGGATGCCCAAACCTAATCTGAAACTGGAAATCAGCTCTGGTCTTTTTGGTGCACTTTGTAATGCTGAATCCACTTCCCCACAGTAAAAAGCAGCAGCACAGTTTTCTTTATTCCAGAACCAAAAGCAAGTCTTATAATCAAATTTTCAGCCCTCCCAGGCCCAGATCAGCCAACCTTCCCTCCATCCTTGTGAAGCAAAAGATACCTGACAATTCATGTTGTCCTCAGCCTCGATAAGTTTGCCCCGATAAACTTCTCCTGTGTTGGTCTCACAGGTGACGATGTGGCCCTCGGCCTCGTGCAGGACCTTGATTGGCACTCCAATGGACATGGCTGCAGTGCTGTGGCTCCACAACTGAGGCAAAAGGGAAACAAAAGCTTTTATTACAAAGGAAGACGTAGAATGAGCTCCAACTGCACAATATATCATCCTTTGCATTAGCGTAAAGCGCCAATTTTCTCACATTTAAACACAACGTGTGCTCTGACTATGCATCAATAACACCCCTCAGAGAGATGTGCCCACGGAGAGAATAATTAAAAATTAAAAATATCAATAGCCAGTCTTTTCCAGATCTCTTCTAGGAAATTCACTTTTAAGGACCGCATAACAAACCACTGGTACCTCCAAGGGAAGAGACCCAAGTACATACAACAGCGGCACGGCCCCTGCGAGCCCAGCAGGCAGCACGGCCGCGCTCGGGGGCCGCAGCGCCAAGCACCGGGCCCTGTGGTGAGGGAGCCGGGGCCACCCCAGCCCTCCCGCACCTCGCCGCGCTGACCCGGCCGGCCCCGGCCCTTCGGGACGCGAGCAGGCCCCGCAGGGGGGCACGGCACGGCCCGGGCCCCGCACTCACCGCCCGCACTCGCCGCTAATGGCCTCCGCCGCCTCCCGCCCTGCTCCGCGCGCCGGAACCGGAACGCGGCGCTGGGGGCGGCGCGGCCTCGTCCCGTCCGCTCCCGCCCGGGGCCAGCCCGGCAGCCCCGCGGTGCCCCGAGCCCGGGGCAGGGCTGCGCGTCCGCCTGCCCGCCGTGTCATGCCCCTGCCCGCCCGCACGCCCCGCCGCTCTCCCCGCCGCCACGGCGCGGGGCAAGCGCCCCGGGGCCCGGCCCCCCTCAGCCCCCGCCTCCGGGAGGAGCCAGCGCCGGGCCCCGGGGCCGCGCCGCCGGCTCGGCGGGGCCGGCAGTGAACGGGCGGCGAGTGCCGCCACCGCCATGAAGAGCCCCCGGGAGGCCGGCGAGCCGCCCCCAGGTCAGTGCGGCCCGCCCGGCCCTGTTCGGGCCGGCGGGGCCTCTGCGGGCAGGGGGGCGGCGGGGAGGTGGAGTCCGCCCCGCGGAACGGGCCGGGGGGGAGCGGGCGGCTCCTGCGGGCCCCACCGGAGCTCCCGGCGGCCTCTCGGTCCTCCCGAGCCGCGGTGCTGCGCGTTCCGCCCGCAGCAGCGGTGAGGAATTACCGGCTCCGTCGGTACGGTCGTGGCCGTGGGGGAGCTGGCGAAGCGCAGAGGGGTTCGTAGGGTGATTCACAGGCACGGCATAGACGGGCTGGTGTCTCGTCTCGGGACAGCCGACGGCGCTTCGCTGAAGAGCTCTAGGTGTGTTGGGAAACAGCTGACGGGAAGCTGGACGGCCAAGAAAACTTGTTACTGCTCTCTGAAGCTTTCATGTAGAAAAACATGTACCCCTTGGTTAATGTGGGACTTGCTAGAGGCCATGGCTGTTTACAAAAAGGGGACAGATTCATAATATGCCAAGAAAAAATGATGATAAAATACTTGAGAAGTCCTGGTTTAAGGACAATGGGAGTTGTTTTTTTCTTTTTTATTATGATACTTAAGAGCATCTGAAGCTAGATGAATTTAAAAGACTGAATATATCAACCAGTATGCTTCTCTTTAAAGTCATGATTAAACAGGGGCACAACTAGGAAAAATATAACATTATCTAAAAAAGTTCAATAAATAATATTACACCCAAACTAGATGAGTCTACGTGATGTCAAATGCATTTTTATTCCCATTATAAAATGTAGAGGATCTTGTTACCAGAACCTGTCAAAGGCCTTTTCTAGATCAAAGGTTACTGAGAAAAGCCCTTTGTGATTAACTCACTTTGGTTAATGCTGAAGCAGCAATGACAAGCACAGCTCAAGTCCTGCTAGTGGTAAGGGTGTTCCTGAAACTGAAACTACCACATTGTCAACTCCATAAAAGTAAAAAACTGAGGCAAAGGATGGAGCTGGTATTTTGGGACTTTTTGGCAGAGATGATTAATTTTCCCTCTCTATTGAAGTTTTGATGCAATTAATACAGAAGGAAAACTGGCGCCACTTGCAAGTTTTGACTTGTGAGTTTTGTTTAAATTCTGTAAATTAACATCCCTGAGAAAAAAAAAAAAAAAAATCTGTAGAAAAGGCTTAAATCTGTGGGGCTTTTAAGAGATTCCTGCCCAGAGATCTCAGTATGTTTTCTCCCTGTTTGGTTTAAGTCCTTTGGTGGCACAGAAGTACAGTCAGACACAAGAGAAAGGATGAATACCTGTTGTCTTACCTGCTGTTATCCAGAAGGAGACACAGCTTCAATTGAGGGGTGGTGGGTACATAACCCCACCAAAAAAAGAAAAAAAAAAAAAGAAACTTCCAAGGGAAAAGTGGGTGGAAGGCCAGTGATCTAGGTATGGAACAATAAGGGAGTATGAGATTAAACCAAATGCTTGCCTGTACAGAAATACTGAATGCATGCTCCCCTAAGAAAGAAAAAATCCACCTGCCAATCAGATAAAACCACGTTCCTAAGTTTCTGTGGCTGTAGTGCTGAGGACAGGCTGGCTTTTAGTGGCATGGAGAAACATTCCTGTATGGATTGACATTGTGTTCTGCTCACACAGTTGACTGCATCCAGCTGAAAGTGCCAGTGATTCAGCAGCTGTACCACTGGGACTGCGGGCTGGCCTGCTCCAGGATGGTGCTTCAGTAAGTGGCTCTCTTAGAGTGGGAAATCCCATTCCATGGGGAGGGGCAGCAGGAAGCAAATCCCAGGGAGAAGAGGTCTGTTGAAGCAGCCATGAGTTCAGTGTTAGGAAAGCAGCAGTTTCTTTGAGGTACCCTTGGACAGTGACTGCTTGGCTTGGGCTTGACTCCCAGCAGGAGCAAGGGAAAATACAAACTGAACTGAACTTTGGACCCTTTTGAATAATTGACTAATTAGACAGATGCAGAATACCTAATCAGCTCTATGAACTTTGCAGGCTGGTATGCATAAGCTCTTAGAAAGTGTTGCCTCTTTTCCTGTTGTTACAATTCAGAGCTGATAGTTAGCTGTGACTCACCTGATTCCTTTCTGTGTTTCCAAGTGATGGGTAGGTGTATCCCAGTTTCTGAGTGTGTGCTGTACCCGTACTGCCTCTGTCCTGCTGGGCCCCAGCCTGTGGGATGAGTGTTTGTGTTCCAGGAGTAGTTTCAGCTTCAAAATTGTGTTGCCCTTTGGGTTGTTTTTTTTATTATTATTTTTGGTTTTACCTTTTTTTGAACTAGTAGCTGTCCTGCTGAACTCCTCTTTCCTTCCACAGAGGAACATGAGCTTAGGTGCAGGAGAAATACCTATTTAGATGTCCACTTAGTAGATATGAAGCAGAAGATTTTCATTTCTCTCCATCCCTTCTGCCAAGACGTTAGTCCGTGTGCTGGTAATTTCCCATCTTGACTACTGTAACCTCTATTCCCTTTACCTCTTTGCCACCAGTCTGCCCAAAACTCAGCTTCCAA
Organism: Phylloscopus whistleri; assembly: GCA_017589585.1. NCBI lineage: Eukaryota > Metazoa > Chordata > Aves > Passeriformes > Phylloscopidae > Phylloscopus > Phylloscopus whistleri. Next base: position 6,755,663 of record JADMLD010001548.1, on the reverse strand, counting down.
GATTAATCTTCTCACCCCGCTGATCTGACCTTGTTTGCCCTGCATCCTCAGTTCCAGTCCCTTTTTATTTTTCATCATTTACTTCCATTCCTTTTCTTACTTTCAGAACTCCCTGTAACTACCTTGCCCAGCCCCTTTGCAACCTGTCCCGAGCTTCCTCCTGACTTCATCTCCCCTTTTCTTCCTTTTGTGTCTTCAGTGCCTAAGACAAGCTTCCTTTGAATATTTACTGAATTCCTTTATGGCTCCTCCTTTTGAAATCCATCTGTTGCGTGAAGGAAGTTTTAGTCTTTAACTCTTCTTTCTGTGTTGGCTCTAATACACTTGTACATTACACTGTAAACCCTTCAGGACAGAGTTCTATACCAGCTTGCCTCTGGTACAGCACCTGTACACTTCTAGCACTCTAAAACAGCCAAGGCACCACACATTTCCAATTTTAAAAAGTCAGCAATAAATCGAGTTAAATATTCCCTACTCCCTTCCCTTAAATTTCTGTCTCCTTTGTGGGTCGGTTTGGTTTTTTTTTGTTGTTATTTCGTAGCCAAGCCCATTGTTTCAGTTTTTATGTGCTGTGATGTAGAGGCTTGGGCTACAGCACACATTTTGCTTCTCCTAAGATCTGTGCTTCCCTTCCCCTGCCTTTCTTGATACCACAGGTACCTGAATCATTTGGACAATGATGAGTTTCAGAAAGCCATCCAGGAACTCCAGTTAACAAAGAGTATCTGGACTATTGACCTGGCCTACCTAATGCGGCACTTCGGAGTTAGGCATAAATTTTGCACCCAGACACTTGGAGTGGACAAGGGCTACAAAAATCAGGTCAGTATTCTCATCTACAGGGGGAGAGCAGGCAGCTTTAAAAGCCTCAAGTATCATGCTATAAAAGCTCTGCTGTGTTACTGACAGCTACAGTTAATTTGACCTAATGCCAAAACTGGCACAAATCTGTTCCAAAGGCAGTATGATCCCACATATTGATTCCATCTTTTGAATTTTTAAAACATTTGCATGTAGTGTTCATGAAAGGTTCCAACCTATTTGACAGCCTTGGAGACTGAAGCCCTGTATTTATCTACAGAACAGGTACAGCCTGGGCAGCAGCAGTGTTTAGCTTCCACACTTTCCCCACCACCGTGCCTCAGCCTTCACCTGGAAGATCCACCTCTAGAGGTGAGAGGGGAACTCAGCCTCCCATCCACTGAGAGCTTGGCCTTTCCAGGACTGCCCACAAGGGGCCAAGGAGGGCCTGCAGCAGCCGTGACTTTATTGCAAGCTCCTGCCCAGTTTCCCCCGGGAAACCAGACAGGCTCTCTCATGTAGGCAGCTGAACAGCCGCTGGATAGAAAGGGCAGCAGTAACTGACCAGGAGCAATTTAATTTGTAATTCAGAGCAGAAATCCTTGTCCTGTTTCCAGTGAACTAAGGGAGAGATCTTTTATCCCATAGCCAGATCTCCAATTTATGCAGCCCTTGCTAGCAGACTAAGTGGTGGATTACCCAAGGTAAACACCATTCCAGTTCAGAACTTCTGTTATTTCCCCAGTCATTTTACAGGAAGCACTTTGACACAGAGGAGAATCGAGTGAATCAGCTCTTTGCACAAGCCAAAGACTGCAAGGTGCTGGTGGAGAAATGGTAAGCTTACTGTTCTCTTTCTCTTTGGAGATTCTGTGGGCCCCTGCTTTTCTTGGAGGCACCAAGCTAAACTGCTGAAACAGAATGAAATTGACCCCTAAGCCTTTTTTTGCCAAATAGTGTCTTTCTACTGTATCTGTCTCAAAAAAAAGCCCATGCACATCAAGAGCTAATAATGAAGTTCAAAGAAAAAATTAGTCATGATCACAGTAAGTGATATGAAAATGCTGATAGGAGCTGACTGTGTCTTGAATTTGGAGGTAGTAGGGAGTGCCTACAGCATTCTAATTGGCCATTTTTGGAATTAAGGAGAACGCTGTGTGGGTACAGAACTCATTGTTCCCAAAGCTATACAAACATGGATCTCTGTTCCCAGACAAAGTGTAAGTTAGCATAGGAGCATTTGCCAAGGGGACCATGAAATAAGGAACTCCATGAAAGAACTGCAAACCCAGAAAAAATGGAAAAATTACAGAATCTTCATTATCAGCAGTGAAATTCTGTTGAGGAGTGATGAAGCATCCAACTTGAGCTGTGTCCCTTTCTATCGGGAGCTGGATTTAGATCCCTGTTGTCAAAGTGGGGTAAATGATATGGGGTAAGCAAAGAGAGGATATGGGGCAGCCACAATGGCATTTGAATGCTAGAGTGTAACTTACATTTAGCAGAATCAAGTGTCATTTCTAACGTGTGGAGTCACCATCACTTCAATTACAGCTGTGACAGGACAGAAGGGACACTCAGTTCCTCTTGCTTTTGCAGTCTGAAGACTGTGGCCTTGATCAAGGCAGGGACAGAGGACATGGACCTGTGCAGTGGACTGAGGCTGGGGCATCAGAGTGGGGAGGTGACACTGGGAAGGATTAAATAAAAAGCACATGAGTTCAGTCAGGTGGTGCACACAGCACAGACATCTGGAACAGATCCAAGTGATGAGCTGAGCTGCTCACACATATGGAACACACCATCTGCCTCAGTGAAGGACAGCTTTTAACAGATGAAGTCAGATGTGATGTTTGGTGGATACTTACTCTCTGTAGAAACAAAGCCTCAAGAGCATCAGGAGATTGAAAACTTCAGCTGGGAGAAACACAATCCTGTGTGACACAGGCAAATCTGGGGACATCCTGATGTGGTTAGCAGTTACCCAGTATTTAACCACTCAATCAATAAAGATTTGGTGTCTCAGAGATAAGCTTTTCTAACAGCAAGAGAGAACACTTCACTTTAAATTTCCCTACAACCGAAGTCCTTCAAGTTACTGAGTGAGTTGCCAGCACCTTTAATTCTCTTCTCTGGGGCATCTGGTATGTCATCTCAGAATGTGTTACTGCAGAATCCAGAGCCGTTGCTCTGCACTTCAGTAGCAGCAATGAAATGAAAAGGCCTTGAATGCTACAGGTTCTGTCAGGCTTTGCCCATAGCAAAGCCTGCAAGGTTTAAAAGCAGAGAGCTGTACCTGTGATACAGAAGTACATCTATAGTGAATCTGCAGTGTACCTATAGAAGTGCCAGCTGCACTGTCCACCATCAGGCACTTCCTTTACACCAGCCTCTTTCAATAAGCCTGTCTGTTTTCTTCCTTGCAGCACAGTAACCGTTCAAGACATCCAAAACCACCTGTCCCAGGGTCACATAGCCATTGTCCTTGTCAACGCAGTCCTGCTACTGTGTGATCTTTGCTCAAGTCCTGTCAAATACTGCTGCTTCCTTCCCATCGGACAGAAGTGCTTCTGCAGGAGCCCTGACTACCAGGGCCATTTCATTGTGTTATGTGGCTACAACAAAGCCTCAGGGAGTATTTACTACAACAACCCTGCCTATGCTGACAGTGAGTAGCCTGTCCCTTTTGGATGGATTCTCAGCCAGTGCATTGCTAATGAGTCTGACACAGCCACAGCTGGACCTCCCCCCAGTGCACAGGCATTCCAAGCATCATTACCCAATTTGTCAGAAGGGGTTTAGCCGTTAATTACATCAGTGCTGCATTTTGTGGTGTGATTTAGTTGAAGCATTCAGATAGGCATTCTAGCAAACGGCTTGTTTGGCTTTCAGATGGGTTAGGGAGAGATGCTGCAATGCCTTTGTGCAGAATATAACGGAAGGGCCACTTTGGTACCTGTTTGCAGCATTATTTCAGTGAGCTCTTTAAGGTGAAAAAATCTACCCAAGTAAAACTCTAACCTAAGCTGCTGGGTGTAGTCTCTATACTAGTTTGGTTTGTGGATGCTGTTACATCCAGTGTAAGAACTCTTCACTGGCAAATCCTTCTGAATTTTTTCTAACATTTTGTTCCTCCTACCCAGGAACATGCTGCACCAGCATCAGTAACTTTGAGGAAGCCAGGACAAGTTATGGCACTGATGAAGATATTTTGTTCATCTACACAGACAGCTGACATCCCCAGAGGACACTCCTGCTCCTTCCTGCACAGCCTGCACGGCAGCTGGCTGCTCGTCTCAGGACTCCCCTGCACAGACCTCACTCCTGAACTGCAGTGGGATCTTCAACAAGGGAGGCTTTATAGACATTGACAGGACTAAACTGTAATGCTGTCTTTACTTTTTTTTTTTTTTTTTCCTGGTGATGTATCTGATTTTGCAATGTCTGTCTCTGATTTTTATTTGATTTTGAGGGTTTTTCCCCTTATTTTCAACATTGCACATTTGACAGCAGTTCTAAAATACAGGCCCAGGGCCTGTTCACTTACAGCTTTTTTTCAAATTAAACACGTAAGAAAAAAGCACCAAATTTATGAACTTTAACACAAGGTAATATTTGCATAGGTTTAGGTAACAAAGAAAAAAAAAAACAGAAAATACCTGTTTCTCTCTCTGTCAAAGCATCAAGGGCTGCTCTTCATCCAAAATCTATGGATTTGAAGTTCAGCAGAGTATTATAAAAGGAAAAAAATGTTATTAAACTACTTTTAAATAACAAAAAAATGCCTTGCCTGGCTCATCAGTATTGTCTGCAATGTAGGAAACTTCCCATGTACCAAATTCATAAGAGATTTAGCATTTATGCAACTGCAATACTGGAATTGCTCCCTTGCACTACAAATTCAATCTCTTTTGGCTAAATGCTCTTGGATGACTGCTCAGAGCTCCAGATGGCTCCAAAACTTTAAGTGGAAAGATTTTATTTGCACTTGGAAGTCGTTATTGCTCTTTGCAAAAAGCTCTGAATGTTATGCCACCCACATGTGCCACATTCTGCAGAATCCATTCTAAATATGAATGCTCTAACTATTTAAACTTATTAAGCAAATGCAGAAAATTATCATCCACACTAATGGCATATGTTTTGTGTGTCAAGTGTAAATATCTGACAGCATCTATTGCATTGTACCTAAAATGCTGAAACACCATTTAAGCCAAATTTTGCTGTTGGTATTAGTTCATGACCTTCTAAGAGGAGCTAAAATCAATTAAGAAAAGAGGAAATACAAACATACCTGCTACAAGTAAGAAGGCAGGAACTTATATTTTTTCTAGCTCTTATACTACAGCTGTATTTGGATTAAGTTGTTGCTGTACTGAGACATTAAGTGAAATTGGTAGCAGCCTACTCATAGCCCTTTCCTCTGTTACATGAGGAGCATTCTGAAGTGTAAGGAAAAGCCACTTATTTCAGCTTCATCAGTTGTAATTTCCTGTAAGTCTCAATCTTCAGTCCTGCCTGTATGAAAGTGAGTAGGAAAATCAGCACTGATGTAAAACTAGGAAAATTTGCACTTAAGACAGAGATCCCACATCTCTGGCATGGTTTTAGGAAAAGAACTGTTTAAGTTCTGGAACTGTGTGGAATCACAGTAAAAGGATATTATTATTTACTGGTGGATATAATAAATAGGAATCTACTTCCAGCATAGAAGTTTTTTTAGCAAATAAACATTTTATCAGTTGACTAACTGAAAAGTATACAGTGTTGACTAAGTATTTAGTAGAATCAAAAGTGCTCCTTTGTACAAAGGCAAAAAATAGTAACGGACATCTAAAATGCAGTAACCCTTACAAAAATCCAAACAAAAGTGCGAGACAGGAAATTTTTTGGGTCAAATTTTGCTTATCATTGGTGAAGTTTAAGTCCATTCTGGCACTGATGAGTGACAGGTAGGATGTGATTTGTGTAGAACTGGTCCATCAGTGCCACCAGCAGCATCCCTCCAGAAGAAAGCTACAAAACCTGTTGTAGATAATGCCTTTCAAATCCTCCAGAGTAAGTACTCAGAAAACTCCTGATCTGGGAATTTTTATGTCCAGGGCCAAAAATGTGATGTTTGATTTAGAGAGAGTGTATTAGCTCTGTTAATTATTAACAGGTATGGAAGCTACAGGCTGTCAGAGTATTTCCTTAACCCATGCATTTTCAGGTAGGTAGTTCATTCAATACCATTAAACTGCCACAGGATTTATCTTAGAGCAGGCTTGATTAGTTGAATAAAAACAATTCTTACAAAGGCTTGTAATTGACATTACTGTTTCCGTTACCAAAAGTGAACCTGAGGCATATAGAAAACATGAACTTGAGGGCAAGCTTAGTGTTCTGAAGTGCACACACAGGTGTGACAATGTTGACTTGGTAAGTGTTTGGTACCCAGGGTTTAAATGCTTCAACAAAAGTTAAACAAAGCTGCCTAAGCTATTGCAGACAAAAGGAGAGGTCCACTATTATAACAGGATCTCGTACAGCTGCCAAATTGAAGATGGGTATGAGAGATGAAAACACAAGGAGGAAGCAAAAGCCAAGTGAAAAGACTGAGTATAGGACACAAATTCAGCTGAAAAAGCAGCTCACTGCACAAGCATCCAGAACATCTGCATTTGCTGAAACTTGGTTTCCTATTATAAGACTGTCTATCAAAACACTCACTCTGAAAATGTTCTGTTGCTTTGTTTCTGTCAGGATGTCAATAGTAAAGGAAGGGGATTTTACATGCAGGGATTTTATACATAAATATATTTTTATTTGTAATTAAGCCATTCTCAATAAAGGTTAAACTCACAAATAACCCTGTAACATAATGTAGCAAGTGCATTTATTAGCAAGTTTATTAGGAAAAATGTTTTTGAAAATCTGAAATTGTAATTTAGAAAAACAAAAACAAGAGTCCAAATATTTATTACAGCTGTAAGTTCATAGTTGCTGGGCTGTAAATTACATTCAATCTGCATTGCCTGAACACCTATTGCCATCACCCAAATCATATGAGGCAAAATTTCAGAATACAGCACTACCTAAGAACAGCAAATGTATCATTAGAACCTTTATTCCACAGCTGGTTTGTTTACTCTGCAGCCACCCCATATCCCACTGGAGTGCAGCCCCAGGGAAGTTTTCCTTGCCCATCCTGAGCTTTCTGTTCACAGTGAAAAGCATGCAACTGCCCCAAGCCTTGCCTGGGCATTGGCCAGGGTCTCCATTTCTGCTTCCCATCAGGGCACTGAGCTTGAGAAGATACCAAAGCATCTCTCTGAGCACGACTTCTGCACCTTGAAGGGGCCCAGCAAAGACACTGCTCCAGCTGTGGTTGTGTAAAAGGCCATGGAACCAAAGTGGTCTTGCTTTACAGCACCCACAGATCTTCAAATAACTGGGATGTCTGGGACATCACTCAGCTGTAACAGAACTGCTACAAGTAGTTCACAAGCAGAAAAAGCAAACATAACCCAGATGAAAACAATTTCTGCCTCCTTTCTCCCTAAATTATACATTTGGGCAGAGGGTAAAAACTGGAAAGCAGAAATAGATGTACAAAGTTGAGTTAAAAATTTTCATGTCCTCTGAACTCATCAACTACATCACAGTGCACTCTATGTGTTTCTACTCTAGAAAAACAGTGTATTTCTAGCAAGGAACAAAACTTTGGACTCAGTGTAAATAACAAACACTTAAGCCATTTTCAATTATTTTACGTAACACAGTTTTGAATCTTATTATTTAAAATTGGTTATATGAAATTAAACTGACAACATTAAAACAGCAACTTGTGATTCACAGTAAAGCTATCATCCAACAGTAACTTCAAATTTGTCTTGCAACATTTGAGTGTAATGGGATGCTCTCTTACTCTTTGATGATATTGGGCATAAAGAAAGGCTGGATTGCTTCAGCAAGCTTTTCTGCATACATTTCGTATCTACCAGTCATCTGGAAAAGAAAAATCAAAGCTTCAGTTCTTTCACTGAGCTACAGAAGTACTTCAGTAGAAAATATTTCTATCCACTTGTTGGTTTTTTCTACAACAATACATGACTTAATTGTCCCAAACATCAAAACCATAATTCCCTCAAAGAATTCAAAATCTCCAGTGCCTTAGTACACACTATTTTTTATAAAAGAACTCATATTATGTTGCCTAGGACTAAATTTCTATCCAAAAAAGCAGCATAGTTCCACCCTGAAAAGTCAAACTTTTAAATGGACGCCTTCCTGTTTTGCAGCTCTCCTTCAGTGACAATCATGTCTGCTGACTCACTGCTTATTAAAGTTATTCTGGATAGCTGAAAGTTGAATGTGAAAGTTGGACTTGCTTTCTCATGCATCAACAAAATTTTAAGTTATGTCAGTGAAGGCAAAGGAGTGTCAGTGTAATTAGGGCTTTGTGTCATGTCCCTGCCAACAAAGGAACCCTGCTGCCAGCAGTAAGTTTGCATGTATGCCACTGACAGTGTTGGGGTTACTCTTACTTCACCCATTAATATTACAAAATATCAATGGTTTGGGCAACAGAGCAAGTGCTGGAAGTGCTGCAATACAGCACCTGATGCAGTGCTGTCATACCTCTCCTGAACTGCACAGCCCACAACACTGCTCTGGGAGGGGCAAATTACATCTTGATTTAATTTGTTTAACCCCTTTGCTGCTCTAAGTTTAGCTAAGACTTTCTACTGGAAGTCCCTTTCAGGCATCACTGGGTGCAATCTGCAGGTACCAGAGCAGGTTAAATAGGTTCCTACTTGCTGTTAAGGGTTTTCTGCAGTGGGGACCTGTGACCTTTCTTCCTCATTCCCTCAGCAAGAACTACCTCTGTCCTGTCCACAGCTGAGAGGAAAAGGAAACAGCTCTCCCATCACAGGAACAAAACCACAGCTGTGCCTTCTGTGCCAAAACCCAACAATAGCACTCCACACCATCAACATGAAATTAAGATGCTGAAAGCACAGGACTTGAAGACAACAAAAAAGACACAATTCTACACAAATCAGCCAAAGGGCAGTGTTTTGCTTTTACTGTTTGTTTTTCCTAATCAATACAATTGCTTTTGTTCAGATACCCCTCCTAAGTTGGTAGAAGCAATGCTCCATGTGCTTCCTGACACACCAAGCCTCTATTCTGCAGTAAGGGCCTCAGGCTCTGGTGGCAAAGCAAAACTAAATGCTTGCCTGACTTAAAAAAACTAAGAATCTCTCAGCACAACTTAATTCCATTATGGCAACAACCACATGCCTACCACCAGCATCTGTAAAATAACAAATGTAATTCTGTTCCAGAAGATGACCTGAAATTACTTCTTGGTTTTAGTGCCTATATATGGATTAGCAATATTAGCAAAGAAATAAGAATATATTAGAAATTACTATTTTTTTTAATTAGAAAGCTTATTCAGCATTTCAAATCCACATACACTTTTCAGTTTTATGTTAAACTGACATCAAAACATGTTGAATATTGCACCATACTGTAATGCACAACAGGCAAATAAACCAGCTCTATAAAATAAATGTCTGCTTGCAATGACACAATGATGTTCAAAAATCGACACTCCTTGCAAATGATTACTTATTTTAAATACTAGGTGATCACTGAAGAACCTACATATATTGTACAGCTGCTCAGCCAGGCATTCTGGTCTATTTTGTTAGGATTCAAATCATGCTGATCTGAAGAGTGACTAGGAAAAAGTTCCAGTCTTTAGCAGTACTTAGGACTAGAACAAAAGATCTGTCTCCACAGAAGCAAGCAAGCAACCAAGATGTTTTCTTCATCAACAAAGCCTATTTCCAAAGTTGCCACTTCTTTTCTTTTTTTGTTTCCACAGGATCTTTGTGTGGCCTGTTGTAAACTTGATCAGAATAAAAAAAGAACTAGAGTGTTGTTTGTTTAAAAAAAAAAATCTGGTCACTCCACTAAATCAGTATATAATATAGCACCCCACATAGCTTGTACTGGCACAACTGAAGGGTTAGCAAGCTGCTGTGCTGAGGCAGCCATTTCTTCAACCAGCACTGCTGCTGAACAAATTAAATCCAATTATGCCCTCTGGAAAGATGAACCAAATTAGCTTTACCTCGTAACACACACACATAAAAAAAAAGTAATAAATAAGGTGTGTTAAAGCCATATGGAGTGGCTTGCAGCTATCTTAATCTGATTTAGATAAATTCAAAAGTGTGTTAAGATGCTTCAGAGATGAATATATACGGTACACAGTTCTTTTGCTGTAGTTTCAACATATCCACAAATTCAGGAAGTTGACATTGCAAGAACTTTGCCTTCGGAAGTTCTCAGAAGCTTGGTTGGTTTGTTTGGGTTTTCACTAAATTTCACCAAAACTGACAAGTAATGCCTTTAAGAATATATAACAGTACCATGTTAGACAGATCCAATGCCTGGCTCAGCTCAGCAACAAATGCCTACGTTCACTGCATAAGGAAATCACAAACTCTGCCCCAGCAATCCTCAGAGCTGCCAGCAATCCACATCAAGGTCCCAAGGCTAAGGTTTTCATTTGAAAGCTACTGGCCTAGTTTCCCTGAATTTAGCTACTCCTTTTCCAAATCTATTTATGCTTTTGGCCTCCATAACATCCTGTTAAATTACTTCAACAATTTAAGCTCTGAACTGAAAAAAAAAAAAAAAAAAAAAAAAAAAAAAAGAAAGGCTGTCTTTTAACTATTGTAACATCATGGAATCATTATCAAAGTTTGTTTGTTCTAATATCATATTTTCTTTATAATCAGGCTTACCTTAAAATTCCACTTGTCACCGACTTGCCGGCAGAGGTTCAGGTCCATCTCTGCCACCAGCAGCCCATCCTGAGTGCGAGAGAGCCCCGGGGTCCTGCTGCCGTCTGGCGCAGCCACGTAACTCGAGCCATAGAAATGGCCCAGCTCATGGTGTGCTTAGAGAGAGGTTTAAAAAGCAGGTATTGCCATCTGCAAATAGGTATGTAACTTAACATGCAGTGTCCCACAAAACCTGACTCCATTGCTTGGGGACTCGCTGTCCTTTAGGCAAGATAATCATCTTGAAGAGTCACAGCATAATCCTAAAGTAACTGCAGTTTTGGCCAGTTATAATTCTCAGGCACAGTACACCATCAAATTACCAGGAAAATCTCACTGCATTGCCTTTCAAATAATGTACCATTATGCTTTCCCATTATAAAGCCTCTGGACAAAGGCTTTGCTTTCATTGCTTTTTACTTAGCATTTAAATGAATTCTAATTGTCAAATCATACATTTTCAAAACAGCTGTGAGAGATGCACCCATTCTATTTTCAATAAAAGGTCAGAGGTGAAAACACTGGGATATGAGGCACAGAAAAGATGTTATTTCATATTGCACAACTCTGAGTTGTGCCAAAAATCAATCACATCTGTTGTACTACTAAGCAATTGGTAACTGACCTCCATGCAGCTGCTTAAAACACTTCACTCCAAAACTGGCTAAAAAAGGCTCAGGCCCACTCTGGATGGAGCCACAAGCAGCCATGGATTTCACAGCACAAATTACTGTGTTTCAACATATGAATACAGACAAGAAAATCTCAAACTCCTCACTGATCTTTCTCTTTAACTTCCAGAAAATCTGGGAACTGGTACTGAACGTGATCTCTGAACATACCTTTTCCACCATCTCCAGAAGTAAAGGCGTTTTTGTAGTATTCCTGTGAAATAAGAAGAATCCATAGGTGGCAGTATAATTCTGTTTCATTTGAGAAATCCTTACTAGTCTGTCATATTTTGGAAGTTTATATAAATCTACAAATATTTTTTTCTGGCACACGATCAGCACTGTCCAAAGGGAGTCATCAGAGAGGCCTAGTTTCTGTGCTGGATAGCATAGAACACAAGGTCTTTTTGTATCACTGTCTGTTGTTCATGCGCTTTAGGGAACATGCCTCGTATCCATTTCACAAGTTTAAAGAGGCAAAAGAGGAGATATTTAACCAAACACATCTTTTTGAATCACAAAAAGGGCAAACATAGTCACATAGCAAACAAGGACAAGCAGAGAATCTAATTTTTAAAATATACATGTAGCATAATTGGACTAATCTGAAGGTAAGAATGACCTATTGCAGGCATTATTGAATTTCATTATAGAATTTTACGGTTCAGAAAGAGGCAGTATCTGCACAACAGCCACAAGTTGTGTCCTGCTGACTTGAGGATATATATCAAATTTTCAGTCATTTTGGCTAAAAGAATACTGATTTCATCAGAGAAACTGGGGGAGTTAGGAAAAGGGCGGATGTCTATTACAAATATTCAATTCAAGAACAGGAAGCAGCTGCAAATCAAAAAGCAGGCTGCCAGCAACAGAGGCAGCACTCAATCTCTTCATCACTGTCCATCTCCAAATCACATGATAAACCCTAGTGCAGTGGTTACACAGCAGAGGAACCCATGCACTCTACTGCTATCAGCTCCTCCTTGAGCAAGCTCATGCTCCAAGCCCTGAATGATGGAATGAGATGAAACAATGAGGATACAAACCGTTCCTACTCTGTTGATGGGACAGGTGAAGCAGTGATTGGCGATGGCGGCGTTTCGGGCTTCGATCGGCCACAGAGCCTCGCTGCAACACACAAAGAGGCAGCAGCTATTCATTACTGTAACTGCAGTGCTGAGTCTAGATTCTCACTGGCTCACACTGCACATCTTCTGTCAAAGAAGCCAGAGTTAGCTTTCAGGAAATCCAGTCAGTAGGGTGCAATTAATGTTAATCTGCAGAAGATTTATCTCAAGGGACAGTTTATGCTGGTCCAGTCTGGTTCAAGAGGCTTGATAATCATAAAATTGCCAACAGTTTAAAAAAAATGTTTCTGAGAAAAGGGTATCTCAGCTTGGTTCTGAAAACTGCAATTTCATACCACACTCCTGGGTGGACAATGCAAGCTGGTAAAATAAGCCTGAACATGACCACTACCTACTACATAGCAAAAATATCACATAAAAATCTAAATAAACTCTCAGTCTTCAGAACACCAGCTGGATGCTGGTTAATGCTCCTGACTCAGAGACAGGTGCTGATGTTCAATAAAGTTCTGAAAGACAATCAGCTACTGGGAGCCCAAAACTCCTGCTGGAAGAAAATGCAGGCTCCTTTGTGAAGACAAAACAAGGAGACTACACTTCCAAGACCTCAGCAAGCTGCCTTTTAGGCCCCAGTGAGGGGCTCAGAGGTTCAATTAACCCACAAAGGGAGCAATGGCATAGATCAGTTTGTATTTTACCTGAGTGTCCCAATAGTGGCTGAGGGGTTGAAGATGATCTCTGCTCCATTCATGCTATACATGAGCCAGTTCAGAGGGTGGTGGCGCCCATAGCAGATGTTCACAGCAATTGCCCCAAACTGTGTCTGAAACACTGGGTGTCCTGTATTTCCTTCCATATAGTAAGTAGACTACAAACAAACAAAAGAAACAAACAAACAAAAAATCCAAACAAACCCACAAAGGCAGACTTCCCAAAAAGTAAGTACCTCCAACTAAAGAAGTACCTCCAACTAAAAAAGCTTTTCAATCTGTAGATAGAAGGCTGAGGATAATATGATGAGTTAGGCAGTAGAAAAGATGAATACAGAAATGCCAAGGCAGCAGCAGGAGTGTGTATTCACTGAAATTACACTCTTACACCAATGTGCTGCTTTCTGAAAGTACCATCACCAGGTTCAGATAGGGACAGAGATAGTGATAAAGACTCACAGATAAGGAGACAAAACATGCCACCCAACATTCCTGATACAACATTGAGGATCCCAAGGGAGTGCAGAAGTAGCAGTGGCCAGGCTGATTCCTGACAGTATCCTCTGGTGCCAATCTGAGACAGAAGAGCAAGGGACACCATCCACCATCCTGACCCAACAGGACAGGACATGTCTCTCTCTCATCAGGGAAGGAAAGTGTGCTGTAAAGCAGACACCTCTTTATTGAAATTATCTGTTCCTTGTAACCACCACTGCCATTGGTCCTGAAGGAAGCAGAACCACCTGAGGTGTAAAGGAAGCAGGTACAGCTGGGGAACAAACCTGGGCCTCCTGTAACTGTGGGCCAATGACAGATACAGGAGGGTCACCTTCTGAAACAAGGGCTACAGGCTCAGCATGTCCAGTAAAATAATCTCATATTTCTTATTTATTATCAGGTCTCATGAAATTGCACAATCCCTTGGGCACTGATTGGATCTCCTATCATGTCTGTAGACAGCAGACCACATGGTGGGTGCTCACACAAGCCTTTTACAAAACAATTCTGCTGAATTAATATATTTCCATTTTTTCTCCTATTCTCAGTTTCTTTTCTTACAATAGGAGAAGAAAAACAAGAATGCTGTTGCTTCAGGGAATTCATCAGTTCCTATTTCTTTATTTCACACCAGAGGTCACAATCCTCTCCACAGCAATAAACTGTGATGTCTCAAGAAGGATTGATTTTTGTTTATACGGCCTCCCACACATGGCTGAATGGCCACAGACCAATCTCTTTGCCCTTCCCATTTAGTTCTTACTGATTCAATGGGCACGACTTTAACAAGGCTCCTTTCCCATCCACCCTACAGAGACAACCCACAAGAAATAATTTCCAATTTGGTATTTCCTTGAGGTTTAACTTTGTTGATAAAGAAAACAACATTAAAGTAACACAGATTAATATAATCCCTTCCTGTAGCCTGGGTGGTTTCTGAAGTTGCTTTATCAGAACTGTTCAGCTTAGAAGAATGGACTTAATGCTTTGCTAACAAAGCCAGCTGAAGACAGTGCTGTCTTAGCTAAACAATACTTGATTCTGTAACAAGGTAGATACAAGAAGAAATGCCAGATCATTATAGTATATCTGGAAGCTATAAACAGATTGTTTTGTAGCAATTCTGGCATTTAGGATTCTAAGAACTTCTTTTAGCAACTATGCAAAACTCTTAATGAAACTCTATTTACACTTCACATGAGAAAGTAAAAATTCTTTCTTTAGGTGTCTCTCATTACAGTTTCATAGCTGGAAACAGTGAGTTTCTTGGAATTTGTTGATTCTCCACTAAACACTGTCAGGAGAACTGAAAGACATCATATTTTAGCACAAGCAACAGGAATTTAATTTTTGTTGGATTACATAAGGAACAAATCAAAAAATGTGGAAAGTAACCAATGGATTTGTTAGTTACTGCTTTTGCTATATAAGGACAGACCTGATAAAATAATTTTAAATATCAAAATAATTGTTAAAAATACACAGTAAGACTGGTGACTGACAGACTGTGCCAGAATTCATTGTGTAGAACTCTAGTAACAGCCTCCTCTGGAGAAACTCAAACCAGCCTGATCAGGCCTGGGAGCAAGGTCAAAACTTCCAGAGGTCTTTGAACACAAAGTTTTGAGACCACAAAAAACTTTTTACATTAATAAAAAAGCACTTTAGGTTCTGAAGCCTCAGTTTGATGACTGGAGCAGTCAGACAGGGAACAAAAGAACCTGCAGGTATACAGCAGCCTCCGGTGCTTAGAAGAAATGCCTCTGTTAATTACTCACTTTAGCTGACAAGGAGAGATTTAGTTAGGCAAGACAATGTATTTTTAGACTTCAGTTAATTTTTAATCCTGATCTTTCTGCTTGTGATAATTCTATGGATGGATAAACACATTTCAGATCTACCAGTCATTGCCTTTACTGCCAGTTCAGTTTCTGGTTCTGGAGGATGGCCCAAAACCTGCTGGGGGCTTCAGCTGCAATAACGTGATTAGTAAACAGAAGATGCCATAAACCAGCTATTCAGTCAAGGCACAATGAATTAAGGGATTCTGCTCGAATAAACACAGGCAAAAGAATTGTCATTTCCAAGACAACCTCACAGAGAAACAGAGAAAGGCTGTTAGTAATGTTCATGCTTGAACCATGAAACAATTGCCCTGCAAATTAAAGTAAGTTCAAGGTGCACACATGACAAAACTACCCAAGCCAATCATGCACAACGAACATAACACAGCTATAACTTAAACAATCTGCTTAAAGGATACTTGATACTTTGGAAGTTTCACTGGGCCAAGGAAGAGTACCTAACAAGATTCAATTATTTTTCCTTTAAGACTCATCACTCTCACAAAAATTACTCCTTCTTGATAAATTAACTTACTATCATTTCATCCCAGAAAAACTGATTCGACAGTAAGTGAACCACATTTTCCAGAAACACGTTGTGTTTCCTGCCACTGTGACACAGCACATGCTGGCACAAACAAGAGCTGCACGTTGATTGTGACAATACTGCATCTTACCTCATTGAAATCTCCAACCCTTGGAATGTGATTTTTCCTACTTTTGCCAAGGAGTGCTCCAGAATTAGAAATGACCACTGCAGTGTTCCACAGAATCCCACCATGCAGCTCATCTCGCTCCAGGATTGGAGACACCACAACCATATTGTACTTCTTTGCAAGCTGCACGAATGAACACAATTACTTTATTACACACCAGCCTGCAGTGCCCCAGAATGACAGACACCAGTCAGCTGAAAACAGTTAATTAAAAGAAAAGGTAAAACAGCATTACATGTTAACTAGAAATGTTAAATAACGCAGGTACAAGTGACAAATACAGCAAATTTTGCCTGCCAGTTCACTAGTATATTATCTTTTCCTTCAAATGATGTTGGTTGGTCTTTTTTTTTTTTTTTTGCTTGCTTGCTTGGTTGGGTTTTTTTACCTCTTGACAGAATTTTGTTGTTGGCCCATCCTCTGCTGGCTCAGCAAATTCAGTCCAAGGAAGTTTCTCTCTTGTACAAAAAGCAAAGGGCATGGCTGGAAAACACCAAAGCAAGGCAAAATGTACAAAAATGTTCATGTCACTCAAGAGATACATGCTATTTGCATGAATACAGATTTAAAAATTAAACAATTAAGAATTATTCAACTGTTTTCCTTGTTTAAAGGCAAAAGCTATTTAAAAATATTTTTAGCCAGGGCAAGGAGTTTTGAGCTCATACAGGGCAAACCAGAAGAGAATGGATGCACTTAGTGAAATAAGTGCAGGGGTAAAAAGAAAATACACCCCAGTCACTAGTGTACACTGTGAATAACCTGTTTTCACAAATATTTCATAGGCCTTGACTTGCCCATGAAAGTGAAGGGTTTTGCTTCTATTATGTCTCAAACACCCCATATTAATTAAAAACAGATTTTTAAATTTTAATATCTGTCTAGAAAAAAAACCCACAAGTTTTAGGAGAAAAAAAAATGAGGAAAGGATCATAAAGGATGCCATCAAGGTGCTCCAAATATCATCTGGCAGTCTTCAATACAACAGACCCCTCATATCTCTGCCATACATTTCTGCTACCTCAGACTCTTTGATTTTTCCTTTAGGAAGCAAACCACTGCAGTCAATGGTTGTATCTTGGAAGATTTCTACTGTTTACTCACAAGACATTGTACAGGACACCTGCTAAAATAGAAGGCACTTGACATCTGACAGCCTAGAGGGAAGCACAGAAAATACTCACTCCAAGCCTCCTGGAAACACACAATGTTGACCCCACACATGGCAGCCACTCCCACTATCTCCTCGATGCGTCTGTGCAGAGCAGCCACCTGATGGTGAGAAATGTCACACGATTGAAAAAGCCACATTCTCTAACCCACGGCAGTGCTAACTGCCTGGTTTTACAACCTTTGTTCACATGGAGTTTATCTTGTTCTATACTTAGTGCCATTGCTTTCAGGGGGAGTAACCCGAGGTACCATTCCTGAACACTGATAATAGAGTCAGATATAGATTTTTAAAAGCATTTAGATGCTGAAAATAGAGAAAGCATTCCAATGGGATTCTAATTCCATGGCTGCAACATTTATATAGCTGGAAAGTCACTGCTGTCTGACTTGCAAAAAGCTGAAAATCTAAACAGAATCAACAAAAACTATAATTTTGCCTGTCATTGTAAACAACCTACAGGATGATGTTAAGCCCTCTGTCCTAAGAGCTAAGTAATTATTACCAAGAAAAGTCATCAAAGTATTTATTAATTAGTTTCTAGAGTATTCTACTTAAAGATAAGCATAGGTGTAATACTTTACATTGCTACTTTCAGGTGTCAAAAAAAATGAATAAAGGCAAGACCTATGAACTAAAAAATTGTATAGTAATTTACAGAAATAGTTAACTAGTTATTCATAAAGCAAAATCATTAATATAGCTGGTACTTCATTCAACAGCTGTTATGAAGAATCCACAAACTTGATCCATTTACTGAATTAATGACTCGCATCTGTGATAGGTAATCTTTCCAAAACAAACTACTTCAGAAATGTTCTGTCCTGTCACTGTACAAAA
Organism: Phylloscopus whistleri; assembly: GCA_017589585.1. Classification (NCBI taxonomy): domain Eukaryota; kingdom Metazoa; phylum Chordata; class Aves; order Passeriformes; family Phylloscopidae; genus Phylloscopus; species Phylloscopus whistleri. The sequence continues at coordinate 6,737,473 of JADMLD010001548.1, read as the reverse complement.
CTACTACCCCAAGAGATTTTATGAACACAGTATTTGCTTTCCCTTTTAAAAAGCTACTCTCAGGAGACTATTTCTATACATATTTGTCACTTCAGTGCTGTTGTGTCCGAGATGTTAAGAGATGATGGTTTCAGAATCATTAATATTGGAACAGACCTCTAAAATCATCAACCAAGTCCAACCATTAACCCAGCACTGCCAAGTCACCACTAAACCATGTTATCTTGTAATAAGATTTCACTCACTGCTGTACAAAGAATAATGAACACAGCTTTATTAATCTGTTTCCTCTAATGGATTTTCCTGTAATGGAACATTTCTCAATTAAAATAAGAACTGCACCTGTGGTTTCCACTGGTTGCCATCCCTTTTGATTTTGTGCAAATGATTTTCTGTTTCATCTTAGAGGCAAAGGATTTTCATGTACAAAATGAGCTACTAAATATTTAGCTTTGGAAAAACTGCAAGCAGGTTGGGCATGCTAGGTAAACACAAGAGATGTTTCTGAGAAACAATAAACCAAATGTGTCACTCAAATACCTTACAGGATGCTCTACTGCAGTAGTGATGGGTCCTGTACTGCCAAACAATCATTAGACATTTCATGATACAGTTCCTAGTATCAACAACTGAACTGTGTTATGTCTCAGTCCAGCAGAAGAGGAGTTAGAAACAGCCCCAGTCCCAGTTTGTGTACCTGGACTGCCACTGCTGTGTCTGTGGGAAGAGGAATTTTATTCTGTATCAGTCCCACTCGAACAATACGTGGCCTTCTCAATTGCTCTGGAGCAGCTTCAAATCCATAGCCCTGTAGCTCAAAATCTCTTTCCTGAGCTGCTGCCACTGCAGCAGTTGGCAAATCAAGTTTTCTGGATTGGACAGGAAACAAAGACATTTCAAGATGAGATGTTCTATTTTCCTGCTCTGAATGCAATGGACCAAGGTGATGACAATTCTGCCTAACCCTGCAGAGACACCCAAGCTCCCACACCCCAACATTCATCCATCAGCCAAGGGACAGGCAATGACCAGCTCAGGTGCTGAGCTCAGGTGCTGATCTCACCGTTCCACGTCACCAATCTCCCACTGTCCTGTCATTTCCAGACACTAACACCCGGCTGCAGAAATCAGGGAGCATATATGCACCAACTTTCACCTGCCATTCCTGTATTATAAACACTTGTCCTCCAATGTATTTTCCTCAAGTTTTCCTTGAGGAATTTTCCTCAATCCCTACTTTTCAGGCTCCATCATCCCGATATCACTATTCCCGTCAGGTCTTCTATCCCTGTCCGTCGCCTTCTCACGCTGGCCTGCTCCCCACACCTGGATCACCTCCAAAATACCCCAGTCATCTCACTGCAGCCCCACAAGCCCTACTTTTCTTTCTTCACCTCAGCCCAACCGTGTGTCTTGCACACCCGCCCTCACATTGACTCCTTCCCCTCACTCCCGGACCGGACATTCCGGGGGAGAGGAGGGATGGAAACCCGCAGAGCGGGGGGGCGAGCCCGTCCTGATGGCGCACCTGGTCTCGCCCCCATAGAGGATCCGCTTCACCTCGGCGAGTTCCCCGGGCGGGATGTGCCGCTCCAGGCACAACTCCAGCGACTCCAGGGCTGTCGCCATGGCGGAGGGCGAGCGCGCGCAACCCCTCAGCCGCTCGGTGGCCCCCTGGACTTTGCCCCGGGCGTCCCCGTCGGCCACGCCCCGCTCCCCTCACGGGTTTTTGGCGGGACGGTCCCGTGAGGTGCTCGCGGTGCCCTCAGAGGCGGGTGCGCCATTGCCGGGCTGTCGGCGCTCCGGGAGCGAAGGCGGCTGCTCAGGGGTGGGGAGCGCCCAGGAGCCCTAAGTGCTCGTGGTCGAAAGGAACCACAGAAGTCGGAGAGTCCACAAAAAGTCACTTGGCGTGGAAATCCGTTATGTTGGTACCTGACCTATTGTATGAGCACAGAGTAAAAAGAAAGAGAGAAAAAGGGGGAAAGAGAGGGGAAAAGAGGGAAAGAGGAAAAAAAAAAGACAAGAAAAGAGGAAAAAGAGGAAAGAAAATAGAAAAGGGGAAGGAGGAAAGAGAGAAAAAGAAGGAAGGAAAGGAGAGGTAGGGAGAGAAAAAGAAAGGAAAAAGATCACCAGCCCTGGTTCCATCAGTCCAGCCGATGGCATTTCCAGGGGATGTGGCCGTTCCTGGCTACTTACTGCTTCTGAACCAACTCTTGTGCTTCAGACACAACTCATCTAAAAGCAGAACATCTTTAGGAGCTTTTTCTAATGATACCTTTCCAACAAAAAGGCTTGGAAATAGGTCATGAAATGGCAGTGGTTATGGATATGTGTGTATCCATTGAAGTTGCAATAAAACTGAACAGGAGCCAATAATAAATAACTTTGAGTTTAACATGGAGAGTTTAACATGGATTCTGAGGCCCGTTAAAATTGAAAATCCATCTCAAGACCAGACTTAATTTCAGATAAAGGATTGAACCAATTAAGACCTTGATCTGGGACAAAATAAAAGTGCATGAAATAAAGGACATTTCCTTCTGCAGGTACAAGGCAGACACCCTGTTTAAAGCAGTTATTCCCACTGAACCACTGGCTGTGCCTTCTGCTTCAAAACACACAGAAGTTCACAACATAGCAACTGAGTTTCTCCTTCGAGTGGAACACAAAGTCCAGGGGTGGCGACACGTCTCTAAATATATCCCACTGAGTTTAAGCACTGCTTTATGTATCTGCTGGAGGATGTAACAAATTTCAGCACTAAGCATTTGCAGTTGTTAGGTGTTTTGAGTTAAATATTAAGCCTTTTAGACTAAATAAAAAAAGAATGTCAGGGAGAGAGTGTCTAATATTTAACTTTAGGCAGAAGGTGTCCAGGGTTAGTCTGCTTTCATCAAGGCATTTGGAGACATGTGATTCTTTCTCTCTAATTCACCCTTTTTAACCAAAAAAAGTTTCCATGAAATTACTTTTCTTGCCCAAACATATTTATGAAGGGCAATAATAAGCAGTGACTTATACATACATTAGATTTATCATCTGATGATCCTAATTTTCTTTAATGGCCAATTTTAAAGGCACCTATCTGTAAAATTTTGTTCTGTTCATGGCTGGCAGACCTTTAAACATTGCAGGGAGGGAGATCAATGAAAAAATCAGCTGACAATATAGGGGGGAAATGAGGAGGCCAAGTAAGTTCATTTCCATATCAGCATAGCCAGGATGTCAACAGATAAAGCATTTCTGGAGGATTCAGAGAAACAAACAGAAGGGCCTGGGTTTCTCTGGGAACTGGAAAAGAACTGGGTTCTTTTCTGCCTGGACTGCAAATTAAAGGGAAAAACAGCAGGTCTATTTTGTAGCCAGCTCCTGAGGAAGGTCACATAACTGAACTTTTTCTCTTCAAGTTCTATTCTTAGTGTGAACTTTCACTGACTTCTCTATTGGTGCCTTGTTTATTTGTAATTTAGTAAATTGTACTACATGTAGGAAATGGACTTCATGGCAATAAAACTGAAGCCCCTGAAAAGAATACTTAGGAACAGTGGCGACCTGAAAAAACAGAACATTTCCTGTGCGCCGTATCAACCATCCTGCAACAACGCGGTGAGGTCCAGACTGCATGGATAGGAAATGACAAGCCTAGAATTACTAATAATGATGAAAGGAGATCAGGCTGTTCCATAGGGACTGTGTGTATATAAAGGTATAACTCCAGCCAACACAATAAACCTTCAAAGCACGAAATGTTAATGTTGAGCAGGAAAGTAACCTAATAAAGGAAGATGCCTTCCATATCCCAGACAAAGCATATTAGAGGGCTTGGATTTAAGTCTGAATGTTCCACCTCAGTCAGTGCAATTATCTGTTAAGTAGGATGCTTGAATCCAGATCTCAGTTCTGATTCTGACTTCTTCAAACCTCCGTATTTAAAGTTCTTCCCAGTTCTGCGTTACCTGGACCAAGTAAATGTTTTGGGAAACAGCTGAACCTTTTGGTATGAACCCAAACTGTAATAACTGATTTAGAGAAAAATAAGTATTTTATGGAACAAAAGCACTTCAAAACGAGGGAAAATTCCTGCAAAACCGTTCTGAAGTGCACATGCTTTTCATCTCCATTGCCCTCAGTCAGGGTGGTCCATAAAGTCGGGCGTAGAAGTCAGGACCACACAGTGCAATCTGTACAGAAACAGTTCTCATGTATTTCTGTGCTGAAACCCTGCATTGCACAGACACCATCGCAGAGCTAAAACTGGGCTTTGGTGTAGTGCTGGTCCACAACTCTGTGCTGCAAGACTGTTCCCGAGAGTTCCTGTAAAACCCCACAATAGCACCCTGGCATTAGTCAGAAGCACCCTGGAGAATGGATTTAAGAGCCAAATATCTGGAGTTCAGGCTAAAATTGGGACAGACCCAAGAAAAGATTTAAACAAACAAACAAAATCTTTCCACTGTAGCCCAAGATAGGAGGAAAGGCTGAACAGCACCACAAATCAGTGCTTGTAGGCAGGATAACAGGCAGCGTTTCTGTCTGTCCTTCCTAAGGCAGCAGCAGGTAGTATTCCCTCTGAAACACCCAGCTTCTTAGAAACCCTGCTACTATCATCACGTGAATCATTTTTCTGACACTTTCTTCACCTGTCAGCCCTTGAAATTGGTCACACAGAGTTCCCCAGAGCAGCTAAATAAATTAATATCTCATGTCCCTAACCCAGTAGCTGCCTCAGATATCCCCAGTGTCATGCTGCTGGTCATTAACACCTATCAAGGGATTTGGGTGGACACAGATATGTCCTGCAAGGGCACATGATGATGGTGCTCTGTCTAAGCTTGCCTTTTTAATGCTACAATACTCTTTGAAATTATCTTCTACAATGTCCTTTTCCAGTGGCCACAAAATAAAGTACTGAATTCTGCTGCAATCAGGTCTTTACATTGCTTCACCTCAAATACAAATTCCCTTGCTTCATGTGGAAATATAACACAATTATCTTGAAACACACCTGATTCAAAACATTTCAAGTGTAAGAGACAGGCAGTGAAGGGGAATTAGCATAATAGAAGTGTAGGAGAGGAGAAGTCTAAAATACAGAAGGAAGATAAAACACTAGCTTCAGGCTCCTTAATACACACCTAAAAGAAGGGTTCCTTCCTGGTAACCTTCCTGTCTCTCTCTCCTGCTTTGGTTTAAGGGTGCTGTGATGCAGGAAAACCAAAATTCTCTGTTTTAAAGTCACCCCTTTGTACCATGACCTCTTGCTAATGACATTTAATTCTGATGGGGCTTTCGGGGTTTGCGTTTCTGCCTTTACAGACAAAGCTCTCTTCCTGATTCTACTTAAATCCTCACAAGCACTGTTATCAGTTTTAGAAATGGGTCTGTGTGTAAACTTAAGCCTAATTGAGGTTGAGGATTTTGATATAGATGGAAAATTCCAGCCTGCATTTAGATCACCTGTCTTAACTGTGAACTCTGCAACAGCCATAGGTACGATCACCTATGCCAATCTATTTGGCAGCAGAGCCAAATTATAACCTCATCTAGTTGACTTTGTGTCCTCTGCTTTTGGCTTCCTGCTGCCCTGAAGGATGGGTGAGGGGAAGTGGCTGAAAACTGAGGAAGTTTATTGTTGACAATACATTTTGTCTGCTCTCAGGCATGTCTGGGACCAAAGCAGTCCCCAAGCAGCCCCAAATCTCGGCAGCGAAATCTAAGTTTTTAGTCACTCTCCCCTCCCTCCCACAGGAAAAGCCCAGCTCACAGTTTTCAGAGTTAATATATCTTTCGAAGATCCCTTCTGTTGTTAGTACTGTTGTCTTTCTAGCTAGAAACATTTTCCTTGACTGCTTTGACTGAATCACACCTGAAAATGTACGTTTAAAGCAGAAGAGCCTCACAAATTGGCTACTTTGCCAATTAAAAACTTCATCCTACCCTGGAATATGGCTGTCTCCCTGGTGCACAGGAAGTGCATTAAAGAAGTAATAAAGACTCATAAAACACATTTAGTGATCTAACATTTAAGAGCAGAGTTCTTCATTACTGTAACTTTCTGCTAAATTACCACCAACAAGATTGCTCATGGGCTCAAAAGGTCAGTGTTATTTTTGCTGTTGAAATCATGGAGTCTGGGAAACAACTGTGTGTAAATTGCTGATAAACTGGAACAAAGACAGAAGAGAAAAACACTGAACATATAAGAATGCAAGTAAACCAGCAGGAAAGGAGGGGAGGGGATGAATCTCACGGACAGTTTATTAAAAGAACAAAAGAATAAAATCTGGCGCATTTGTTTTCCACGGGTTCAGGAAGCCCCGTTCTAAGCACCTACTATAAATAGTGTTCTAATCCTTCATCAAAGCGGGTACTAGTCTATACCAAAATGAGTGAATTTTAGGTATAATCTGGGAAGAGGAAGATGTCCCTCCCCTCACAGGAGGAGAAAGATCTTTTGTTTCAATCCTTGCAGAAATTAGGTCATTTCAAAGTGTAAGAGCTGGAGAGATGAGGAAGAGTCTGGAACACGACGTTTCTATACTGCCAGATTCCTGTCATCCAGAACATTTTTAGAGAATGGAAATATTCCGTTCAAATTATTCCACTCCAAACATCTAATTTCGAATTGAGTAATCTGATTTCGAGAAAGATGGGCTTGAATTTATCACAGGGCTAACTTCAAAATCCTCAATGAGTTCCCCTCTGAGTGGAAGCTCTATGTGAATTGTATGAACTTTGGGGAAAGCTCTGTAGTTTCAGTCCTTTAACCCTGTATAAAGGATCTGATAGCTGATAGATCTAACAGCTGAGGTAGCTGTTATCCCAAACAGCTACCTCAAAGCCATCCAAGTTAAAACACAGAATACAGGAGCCTTAGATTGTCCTTAAGGGGGGAAAAAAATTAGTTGAAGAATTATTTCATGCAAAAACCTGCAAATTGTTCCAGGTGAGCTTACTAGATGGCCCCAAGACCCATTATTTTCTAGGTGAAAGCTTTGGTTAATAGTTTGGCCAGTGGCAAAGTGGTATTAAATGATTAAATCCACTGCCCTGGCTCTCAATTGTATGGTTTGGGGTTTAATGATATTCAAAGCAACTCGACAAGGACCTTGAAGAGGTTTGTTTTCAGAGCTTGCCCACTGAACTGGACACCAAATGGGTAACTTTTAGGATAAGCACTGAATATTTTTTGGGCAGGTCAAAACCTGCACACAGCAGTCAATACAGTGCTAGATTAATCTTTAGTTTCACACTTGACAGCACAAAAGGAACAGCAACATTCACTAACAGTCAACACCTTGCTTTTCTGGGAAGGCATTCATGCTGAGATAGAGGAAATTACAGTAAGGCTGTCTCTCACAGAGGATGAGACCCTTCTCACCACTAGAATTATTAGGGAAAACATGTTAGATCTCTCATACAGGCCCTGTATAAAAGGACTTCCAGTGCAGATTGCACAGATTGGCCCAAAGACAGGAAATTCTCCAGATTAAAATACGTCCTCATTAGTCTCTCACCAAAGCCATTCAACTCGCAGCTCTCACTGACCAGAAGGAGCTAGACCTGCAGTGATTTCAGTGGCAGGAAAGGGAAGAAAAAAGGGAGCATCTGTGGGATCCATCTGCAGAACCTTGATGTGGGAGCACAGATTTGGGCTAAGAAGTGGCAAAGGGGCTTCAACCCTTCAACTGAATTTGCCCAATGAGTTCATCCATACCCCTGACACCCAGACAAAGTCTCTCAGGATTTCAGAGGTTTTATACACAGGGACTTTCACTGACACTCAGCCTAGAAACTTCTGCTTGAGAATAATATGATCTGCTGTAGAATTTGTCTCTGAGTAATGTACTCTTATTCCACAGTGAGAGTATCTGATGTTACTGAGAATGCAGGGTGCTAACCAGAGTAATATCCAGAGTAATTACCAGAAGTAATATCTCGCTTGAACTGCAGACTCCACTGCAACCCAAATCAGTTGTTTGGTGTAAACAATCCCTTTTTTCAGAGAAGTGGGAGGACAGCAAAACTTACCATCTTTTAAGGACAACTCATGGAAGGGATGCTGTGAGGCCTCAACGGCACATCTGTGTAGTAAAGGCCAGTATCTCTGGCTCACAGCAACATGTGAAATTGGGCAGACGGCTGCAGCTGCACTTGGCAAACAAACAGTAGTAACATAAGCCTGACACTCTAAATGATGGTTATTGAACTAGTGTCTTCATGAACAGCCTAGATCTTGGCAAAAGGGCATGAGGAAGACAAAACAGAAGTTTAATTAACTTAACAGGAAAGGAAAAATCTCCTAGATAAAAGGGAAAGAGCCATTTCTGAGCCAAGTGTTTAAAGGGTTCTCAGACCTTCCCAGGCCAAAGAGTGTCTGTGTGTAATGCTGACTTCCTTCCAGTTCTGTCTGTGCCAGAAATAACTCATCAATGGAGTATATCTTATTAGTGTACCTTTTATCAAAGCCATTCCTGCACAGGAAAGTGATACTTGCAGCTGACGTGCTGCTGGCACATGAGGAAGAAGGGAGGTGTATTTATGAAGGGTATAACACATTCTACTGTCCTTCCTGAGCCCATACAAACATCTGCAGGCTTCGAGTGGCACAAGCCAAAAACTTCCAAATGAGAGACAGCACCTCTGTACCAAAGCAAGAGGGGATCTGCAAGGATTGATTTGCCTCCGCAAGATCTTGGGCATTTTCAGCATCTTTTAAAGGCTCTTTAGCAGTTTATGTCACCGATACTGTCATTGGTGACATGTTCCCTGTCACACAACACGCTGAGATGTGGCCAGCCAGGTTGTACACACAGAGCAGACCCACTCAAGACACAACGCGCAACTGGACCTGGGCGACGTGCGAGTCGCTGGAATTTAACCCGGTTGGACAGAGATGAGAAGACAGGATGTGTTAGAAACACAAAGGCAGTAGAAAGAAGGAAGGGAAGAGATTGTGGATGACCTACTGGTGGAGATAATTCCCCTGCTGAGCAGTAGTTACCATACCAACAATTTCTGAGCAAATTTCCAGCAGTAACTGTAGGAAGATTCTTTGTTTGGCTTTGGGGGATTTTTCTGTTTACCAGCTAGGCTCCATATGAGACCTTTGGTCCAGCCTCACAGTGCAGAGTTCTGTGGGTCCAGAGGAGATGACAGTACTAAATTTATAGCCCAAATATCATTAAGGATGGAATGTAGTCCTTTCCAGGAACGAGTGAGACACTCTTCCCACAGCCAAAGAGAGGGGCTTTTATCTCTTTCCTTCTACACTCAGGCACCCTCCTGCCCCCCCCCCACTGTGCTGCATACATATAGCCATTTCCTGAAACATTTCAAATTTGTTTTCCTTAGGTTATTTGTGTCTACAGCCACCAGATGGTCTGTGTCAAAGCTGATATGTTCAACATATTATTCCATTATCCTATTAGGTTGAACATGTCCTTCCTCCCATGAGAGCTGTTAAAATATCACCCTTACAGAAAAGAGGCAGCTTTAGTCCCACTGTCACCTCCTTTCTCCTTCTGAGGAACCCAGTATCCTCTAACATTTTAGACTGTCGTGATATTCTGTGTTCATACTTTCAAGAAATAATATCTGGCCATTTAATATGCAGCTCCCTCAATGAACAAGCTGCACACATGTATCAAGTTTGATTAAAAAAAACCAACAAACTCTGAAGACTTGAAAAAGATAGTGGTGATGCTTTATTCTTTTCAAATAAGAATTTCCCATATTGTTTTATAGGACTCTATAATTTGAAATTATCCTCCAGATATCAAGATACCAGTTATATTTCCAAAACTGCTCTCTTGATCTTCAAAAGTCTTGGAAAATATCTGCAATTCAGGTCAATGACATTTAAACTGAGGAAATGGTCACCTTTGGTTTTCCTCTGCGGGTTCCTCATGCCCCTGGGAATGGGAGAGCAGAAATTCCTGGCTGGTTTCCATGACCCCAAGGACTTTCTTTGCTTGAGGAGCCTTCCCAACCCCTGCAGCATCTACAACTAAGACAGCTTGTGTCAACAAAGATTTTTCAAAAGATGCTGTTTCAAGTTGGTAGGGGCAGAAGGCAATGGGAGAAGAGAGAGAGAGAGAGAGGCAGAGAAAGCCTCACTGATGGGGATGGAGGCAGCCAGCACACAAAGGAATGAGCCTACGTCAGAGATACACAGGGTCTCCTGTGGGAATTCTTAATCACTAGCAACAACATGAGCACTAGCTCTTGCTTTTCTCCAAGATGCAACTCTGGGTGAGAAACACCCTGAACAAAGGACCCTTCTTTGTACATACCAAAAAGAAATGTTTTTGGAAAAAAATGCATACCCCCTCCCCCCCCGCCTTATTTGCATGCCTGGAGTCTTGTGCTATCTGCTCACTCACCCTTTGCATCCTCTGTTCCACAATGGGAAGCAGTCACAATCATGTCACTCACAAATATGTTCAGTTCAGTTCCTCCTGGGCCTGGCATAATGACAGTCACCAGCATCAGCTCAGTTCCAGGAACTGAATAAAATTAGATATTTTAAAAGCCTCCATCAAGCCAGGCTGTTCCCTGGGAAGCCCCTCTAGCACAGCCTCCTCCTGTGTTAATCAGAAGGAGCAGTGAAGAACACGTATCTGCCTACCTACACATCCACACTCCTCACCCTGGCTCCACAGAGCATTAGCAGACACTTCAGGCAGAGGTGAAGATGTGTGAGTAGGGTCCATACAGCTCCTTCAAGAGGCACCAAAATTCATAACTGTCCCATGAAGAGACAGTGGTCTCAATTACTGTTGCATCCTCTTCAGTTATAGAGTTTTTATGATCTTGTGACACACAGGTTGTATGTTCTCCCCAGAGAGGTGGGAAGTGGCGGGTGAAAATTAACCAACATGCACCTAAACCACAGAAAGGTAATGAATAAATTGATATTAGGGCAAAATGGTAGAGGCTGTTATCAGTAGTTCCTACTGAAAGTGGCTGATGGGTCACTGTTTAGATGATGGCAGAGGAGCTCTGAGAGATGTTTTGGCTGAGGAGCCATCCTTGTGAGCAGCAGTTGCCAACAGAGGAGAGCAGCAGTGGAACTGCTACTGAGGGATGGGACAGCTGGGGGATGCCAGAGAGTGTCTTACATGTGCTGTAACTCAGACCATATCTAGTATCTCTTCTAATCCACAGGGGTACCATTTCTCATGCCCTTTCTTGCTGGATTGCTTTTGTCACCATAAATCCAGATGTTCAGGCTTTGGGAGGGAAGAAGCAATTACGCTGAAGGGCTGCTCAGCATTGCAAAACAACATCCAGTTAGGCTGTGGTCCTGAGGAATTGCAACACTTCAGAGATTCACTTGGACCTTGCATTCAGTGTAAAAAAAAAATGTGATACACTGACTATCACATCTGCTGGTCTGTGCTTCTCTGGTCAACTTATGTGCCTAATTTCATGTTAACTATTGCAGGTCTTCAAAGCCTCCTTCTAGCACAATGTAATTTTCCACTGCAAGCAAGATCTCTTCAGAAGCCAAACCACTGGGAAGCTCTGTATATACAAAACTGTAGTTTTCAGAGTGGAAACTCTGCCCAAGGATAGAAGCAAAACCTGAGTGGAAAGATTCCTCACTTCCTACAGGTACCAAGAATCATGCTCTAGTCACGTTGAATCACAAGATCTTGAATTACCAGTCCTAGAGGAATGCTGACTTACAAAACAGTGATGTAGCAGAATAATAGGAATATAAAGGTGAGAGGAGCAGCAGCATACAAATACTTTCTGTCTCACCAGTTTCAAAATGTGCCCAGTGCCTGGAGCCACAGATTACTGGACAGAGGCTGGGAGCAGCAATAAGAGCTGTCTGCAAATGATATTCCTAAAGATTGTGCAATTTAACCCAGCCCTTATGAAGATGGATGGATGCAGCATGCACACGTATTGCTGCCTGCTCCACACAATGGCTGAAATTGGGCAGAGGGAGGGAAGACATAGTGCAATTTGCAAATAACTGATATGCCTGTGGCCTTTCTGCACCTTTCCATCTCTTTATGCATTAGACAAAATATTCATATCCCAGGCAAGAACCCTTCCCAGTCCTGACCTCGGCATCCACCTCTTTCTTCCTGCCTCTGATTTGCCAGGGATTCAGTTTCCCTCAGACACATGTACTTGGCCTACAAGCATGATCTCACTTACTTTCATAAACCTGAACAAAACTTCTGAGATTACTACCATTTTGTCTTTCAGCTGCCTGCTTACAATTCACAGCTTCCATATGGTGTGGATGATCTCAGATACAAGATCAGATTGCTGCTTGTTTCTGTTATTCCTTTGTCTTACTTCTACATCTCTTCTTTTCTAATGCTATATTTTATTTTAGTTTGTTTAATGAATACAGCTGCTAACAAAGCAAGGGCCAAACTTAACAACAGCAAAAAAGATATTTAAGGTAATTTCCTTTCTTAACTGTAGAAAGCCATCTAATGCCCAGCCTCTCAGGACGACTTACCTTGCTTAAAAATGAGCCCTTTGGGTTTATTGAACCTCCACGTCTTGTGCATGCAGGGACATGTTTGCAGTTTAACCAAGGTGAAGAAAAATAGCACTTTTATTAGTTGCCAGGCCAGTGAACAATCACAGCCAGAAAACCTGGTTGATTCTGACCACAGTTGCTCATCCTTCAGGGGCACCTGAACTAAGTGAAATACCATAACAAAGGATTGATTATGTTACAGCCGAGAAACACAGCAATGTCTTCCTGAGCACAATTCCAAAATGTGGTTTGCAAATAGAGAGTGCTGAGGGGACAAAAAAAAAAAAACCCACAAAGCAAGCAAACAAAGGGGAAGACCCTCCAAAATCAAAAAGCATAAACATGAAGTAAGAAACCACCCAAGTCCAAGGCAAAGGGAAGGGCTGCCCCCCGACTTGCTGCTCTCCAGCAAGGCACTGCTCAGTTCAAATAGCCAGAATGTTTTCTATCTTCTCCCAAGCAAATAAGGACCAGGGTTAATAAGCTTAATAATCCCAACATTCAGAGTAATTTAGAGGCACTGTTGCTCTTAAATTGCTTAATTGCTTTTAAAAATCCTTTGTGGTTTCCCCATTCCTCCTTGACTTCTTGGCACCTCCCTAAGGGCCTTAGTGTTGATGCTTAGTCAAGTTGTGTCGTGGTCTGAATCTCCATGGTTCTCTCCTTTCAGAGTGAAGAAACCTGCCTGAAATAAACCACCAGAGAAGTCCACAGAAGAAGCTGCTATACAGACCTAAGATTTCTACCCAAAATTGAACAGGATTTTATTTCCTCTTGTCTCATTCAGGATGAAACATCACAGGTGCCACCTCCTCAGGAAAGATCACTTGCATGAGTGTCCCCCAGTCCAGTCCATCCTTAGTTAAATACAAAACTGACACGTCCATCCTTTCTCATTGTGGTATTACACTCCGTCCAAACCTGAATTCACAGTCACACACAGGCTGTGAGTCACACTGGGCCTTGCATATAAACAGCAATAAATGTATTTGATGGACCCTTTTCATAGTCATCTGCAGACCAGACAGCTTCCAGTGTCATCTCCAGCCCGGCAAATCATTGAATCTGGGCAGGGACCGGATTAGCCAGGAACTTGAAAGACCACAGACAGCAGAGGGAGCACTCACTGCTCCTGTCCTCAGCTCGAGCATCCTGTCCGAGTTCAACAATGCAAAACAAAAGTAAAAATGACCCCCGGTGGCCACCTGGAAGAATGGAGGTACCAGTATACACATGCTGCACTTGTGGTTCAAATGCTGCTGAATTATTAGACCAAGTTAATGCCCAAATCAGGCGCTTAAGAAGGGCTGTGTTTTGGAGGATGTTTCCCCTGCTGTGCTACACCAAGCACACAGCAATCACAGCACACGTTTAGCCCTTTCTGGTTTGTAGTCTAGGGTTTCACTGGAGATGTGGAGATGGAAGTGAGGTCTGGACTGGACTGCTGCGGTCCCCAGTTTTGATCCCACCTTTCCTGCAGTGCTGCTGGAATTTCCTCTGAAGGCTCCATCCCACCAGATCCCAGCACCTCACTGTCGAAAGTGGAGGCAACACTGAGCTCTCCCATGAAGCATGGAGACCTCTCATGACAGTCACTAGAGAGGAAACATTTTGTGAGCTGAATCCCATCAATTTAGTGGCTGAAACATTCCTGTAAGTACCAAATATTAAGCAGTTACAAAAAAAAAGAAACAATCAGGGGTTAAATGTCAAGTTTACACTATTGAAATGCAGGGCAGATGCTTCCTGGTCTGTTTACTGGCATATCATCTGTGGGTTCTGGTCAGCAGTTCTGTCAATCCAGGCTTTCTAGATGTGTGAGGAAAAACCCGAGTCCCTGGGCTCCAGAATTCACTTTGCCCCCACCATGTGCTTCCCAAGGTATAGGAACAGCAATTGCCTCTACTTGGCAAATCAGACTTATTCAGATGAAACACAAGCCCTTTAGACAACCCTTTCTGCTCCCCAGCAAGCAAAAGGAAATGCTGTAAGTAAGTGGAAAGGCTCAGTGTTGCCACTATTTCCTGACTCACAGCACCAAATGAGAGCACTGGGGTCTGTGATCAAGGAGAATATCTCATCAGGAGAATATTCCTGAGGAGAAACTATCTGCAGCCTTTTGGAAATTTCTTCTCAAAAGGGCCCCGTTTGCACACCCACCTGCTTTCTCCCAGTGATGCTGTTCTTTCCTCCCTCTTCCCTTCTTGCTGCTACTTGGCACAAAGAAATATCAGGGAATCAGGTTGATCTTTGGATGCCAGTGTAGAGAGGTATGGCCAGCCTCAGGGCCTCTGCCTGACACACCACAGCACACAGCTTTTCAGGAAGCAGGAGAACATGAGGCAGAGGAGAAGAAACCAGCAAAGAAACAAAAAGCTAAAAATGAAAAAAGTGCAGAACAGATTCACAAGATGGAACGAAAAAAAAAGTGAGGAGGAGAAGAGTGCAACCACCTTTAAAACACAGCACAGGTAGAAGCTGGGGAGCATAAAGAGAGACAATACCTTTGAATTTATTGGAACAATAGATTCTTTTCTATTCATCCCATGATCTCTGCCAGCAGTGCTGCCCTGTTGCCTCCACCCATCCAGGCAGAGTCAGCTTCAATTACCTAACCTCAGGAACATTCATTACAGGAAGATGTCCTGTGTGTATCAAATTAGTGCCTTTAGAAAGCCCCTTCAGGAAATGTCTATATGCTCCTTATTCAGTTAGCAGGGAGGGATGGAGTGGGGATATCAGCTGAGAAGGGGATTTTATGCAAACACAGGACTGACAGGGACATGTCTTGCCTGTACTGAATATTGGTGCAGCCCCTCAATTGCTTTTGTGCACAAGAACCATCATATTTTAGATTTGAAACAATTCTAATCTTAGATGGAAAGTACTGGGATGAACAACTGGGCCTGGAGGTACCCACAGGGGACATCCCCTTTTAATTTACAAAAGAGATCAAGGTTGATGAGCCTTAGATGCCTTTGGAAGGTGTTTTAAACTCAGAGTTTTGGCATGAAATTTTGGCATTGAAACAAGCAGCCAAGTCACTTGGAGCAACAACAAAGGCAATACAGTCCAAAATGTTCCCTCTGTAGCTGGGGTTGGGAAAAGGTGGGATTTCCATGTGCAATACACAAAGGTCTTAGATGCTGCAAACTCTACCAGACAGCTATTGGAACAGCCCCTGAGGCACTGGTGCAAGTCTTCAGCACATTTCCTAAAGTGCTGAACAGAGATCTCAGAGGGCATAGCCACAGACTAATACCTCTTTCAGGGACATGGTGTCTCACAGAAATGTCCCATTCTCCTGCTTTTGTTGCCCCAGGGAAATGGGATGTAACATGCTGCCAACAGCTGCGAGCAAACAAGATTGTCCACACGGCAGCTGTAAGGCAATGGGACTGAGGAGAGATAAATTTCTGTCTCTGACAATAGCTAATGGGCTCCAGGCAGACTGGCAGCTGCAAAGCACCCAGTTCCCTGCTCTGGTTCTGCTGACCAGGCACCTCTGGGACTGTACTTTGAGCTGGTGAAGAAAAGAGGCAGAACAAGTCTGCTTCCATCTATTTTTATACTGCAGATCCATCTGCTTCTCTCCACAGCTGGCAAGGCCTCGAGCTCAGTTTAGATCCTCCTAACAAAAGCCTCTTTATGAGGCATGGGAATCCCCCAGCACTATCAACACCACTTGGATTGGATTGCCCAGGCACGGGCTATTTTGGGCACCACAGGTGGTTTCTCCATCTCACTGAGTACAGGGATGGAGCCAGCAGATGCCTCTCCACAGTACTGCTCTGCCATTCCACCAGGGGTAAACTGAGCAGTGTGAAGGCTCTGATAAGCCCATTGGATCTGGAGGGATGGGACACAAAGGGAAGAGTTCAAGGGAGTGGGTTTCACAGGTGAGACACAGCAGAACTTCCACCAACACTGAGACTAGCTGCTTTTGAGACAGAAAAACAGCAGAACTGACCAGAGTCTCTGCCCTGAGCAAAGCACTAACTCACCCCACATCTAGACCCAAGACCTTTATTCCACAGACACCATACCTACACCATACTCTATAGAGAGCAACTCTTGCTTTGTCTGGGCAAAACCAGAAACCTCCTTTTCTCTCCTCTCCTCTCTGTCCAGGCAGTAACCCCTTCCTTTGTGCTGAAGTTCAACATCTGCTTGCTCCTGTTGGAGAGAGCTCCAAGCTCTGCGTTTCCCCCTGACACACAAGCAGCAGAAAGCTCTCCCAGCCTCTCCTTTCTCTGTTATCTTATTGCATGGATGCTATTTCCTGAGTTTATTTTTCTTGTCTGCTTGGCTGGCCTGGAGGGTCTCACCTGCTGGAGAACTGCCATTACTTCTCTATCTGCAACACTGGCCAAGGGTTAGCAAAAAAAAAGAGTTTTAGGTCACTTCTAGTTTTCTTGGGATGCCTGAGAGCCAGCAGAGGCCAAAGGCCACAGATGCTGAGGGAGAGCAGGTTCCTGTGTGTCTTTACCTGCAAGTTGACATCAGCAGATGCATCTCTTTAGGAAGAACAGGGACAGATTTCACAGCGCTGGGATTCATCTGGCATGGAGAGAACACAGCCACCTGGAAAACACTGAATTCATGGCTCTGTCCTCAAGGACCTCCCTTTGGAGACCGTGAACGTGTCTGTGCAGCAGACAGAGCACAGCTCTTCCAAGACCTGACTGACACACAGGCTTCAGTGTTCAGTGTCAGCCTCGTGTCACTGACATCCCTGGCCCAGGATGCAGCCTCGTGCTTCTGACGGCAAGAAGGCATTAAACTCTCCCGGGGAGGATTGCGTGTCCCACACAGTGTTTCCAGCTCAAATGCTGATGGAAAGATCCTCCTGCGAGGCAATCAGAGGATTCTGGTAGCACAGAGAGCACGTCCTCCAGCCACACAGGGAAAATCTACAGGGGCTTGCTGCAGTCCTTGAAAGTGCAGGTAGTTCTGAACCATGGAAAGGCACAGGTGGCCCCTGCATCTTGGATAAACTTCTTGTACATTGGGTCTGGTGTATGGCAGGAAAGGAGGGATCACCTGCAAACACAGAATTTAGGATGGGAGAGGAATTTCTTGGGAAGCAAGTGCTCAGAGAAAGCAAGCTAGAAATGTTTCTGATGAAAAGACTTGATTCCTATACATTGGTTCAGTCCATAAGGAATAGGGGATCTTGGGTTTAATTTTGTTGCAGATGGATGCTAGCTGGGTTCATTCAGCAAACTGGAAGGCCTCAGTGCAAGTTAGGGATATTGTTGTGTATTTCCTCTGGAAGGAAACCAAAATGCTGTTTCTCATGACTTCAGAAAGAACACAGCTGTAGAACAAGCAGCTGAGTCTCAGCTTTACTTGTGGCATTGAGTTACTGATGGTGGGAGAAAAGACTATTTCTGTTTTTCCAATGCAACCTTTAGCATTTTGGTCCTTCTGGAATTAGAGGAGGATCCTGAGGAGGGTCTGAGATTTTTTTTTGTCTCCACCCTATTCTGTTAGTGCTTTTGGCATGAATATAAAGAAAGGCAGGAAACACTTAGAATACTGGGCTGCTCCCAAATGGCAGGCACCTCAGAAACGAGGCAGTCAGCTGTCCTTTAAGGTGCTGGATGCCACGTAGCCCAGCCCCCCTGTACTGGTGCTGGGTGCTCTCCTCTTGAGACTCTGCTTTTCAATCAGTCACAATCCTTGTGAATTAACTGCAGCCCTCCCCTGGTAGCCTCTCTGGGATGGGAATGCAGACATTAGCCCTCTACTCCCCAGTGTCTCTTGGATCTGCAGAATAGCTTCACAATCAGATGTGCTACCAGCACAGGACAGCTTCAAGTCAGCAGCACGATCTTCAGTTGCCTGCAAGGAGCCTTGTGTATGGCAGGGCTGGATCAGGAAACTGTGATCGCTCACAGTCGCATTAACAGAGAAGACAGGATGGCAGGGAGCCACTCGGCCAGTCTCAGAGCTCCCATTCCTGTCACCTGTGAAACCAGTCAAATTCTCTGCATGATGGAATGGTTTAATATCACAGGATCCAGTGTGTGTGGCAGGGCTGCTCAAGACATTAACACAGGAAGCAATATTGTTCAATGTTGACTAACTGCCTGGCAGATTACACAGTAATGTGGAAGGATGGGAGCCTGCTTGGACCTGGGACTCACAGCCCTGCAAACAGCATTTGTCCTTGGCAGGACTCTTTTCTACAGCTCAGTGGTAAAAGCTTGTGTGAGCATGGAGTCAGAACAGCCTTCACCCAGCCCGGGTCAGCATGGGCAGAGGTGCTGGGCCCAGCACACCTGTCCACAGGAGGCTTCAGCATCTGCTGCTGCTCAGCCCTTCAGCACCTCCAAAATAGGAACTTGGCAAACAAAGCCAACAGAGTGCATTGCTAAGCAGAACATTCTGCCGAGTCCCAACACCAGGACTGCGTGTTATAGGGCACTTGCCAATTCCTGAGTCAACTTTATTTATTATACACAAGAAAGGTCATGACGAATCTCAAAAGATAAAATCTGTGTCTGTCAAGTCACCTTCCTTATTTTCATTGGCCCAGACCCTCACGTTCCACACCAACAATAACAGGACATGGGTTCAGGAGGCACCATGAGTGCAGCTTACCCTGAGATGGCCCAGGCTTGTTTTGCATTCTTCATAGAACTGATCCAGGCTGCTCAATTCTCTTTATTAGGAGGTGGTTTTTTTTCCTGGATGCAATCACCACACTGCGCAAGAGCCCCGCATCCATGGAAATCCCAAAGAACAGGCACAAGCTTTCACAGCCCAGATGATGCCAAATACCCAAATGATGCAGCTGCAAGTTCTCCACCAACATGAAGTACCCAAGATATGCTTAACTCCCAATTAGAAGAAATATCCTGGACCTATACCAGCCCAAAAAACATCCCCATGATTTCATCAACAGCTGAGGCAGCAAGATACCCCATGCACATTGATTTCTTCACTGTCATTATGAGCTGTTACCTAGGAAAGGCAAAAGATTGGAGCTGCCTCAGGCTCTGGGTAAATCCTTGGCTAAACCCGAGCAATTGCAGCTCCAATGCCATCAGTGTCCAAGCTAGCAGGTTTGAAGACTTCCCTGGGATCTGCAGAAGTTGCAGTCACCTCTCTGGATTGCAGCAGAACACTCCCAGAAACCACTGGGTGTGAGTGTCCCTGCTTTGGAGTCCAGAGTAACAGTCTTGGACCACACAATATGGATCTGCACTCCACATAACCTCATCTTTGTACAGCTTACTCTGGACTTGCAGATGGAAAGTTCTTTTCCCACTCCTTGCCTTTCATTTGCTGAAAAATCACCATGCTGCTCTCAGGCCCAGACTTGGTTTAGATTATTTTCTTTGGTCTGTTGCAAGGACTGTAATTCTTGAAATGAAATTTTGATTTTCTGAATTCTTGAAATGAAATTCTGATTTTCTGAGATCTAGACAGCACTTTCCTGACACTGCAAGATCTTAGCAGTGACTGCTGCCGTCCCAAAAGAGAAATGACTGCATCTTACAGCCAAAACTCCTCCAACAACTCCACCCACTGGGTCATTTCTGAGGAAACATCTCCAATATCCAGAGATGCCCCACTTTGTTATCTGAACAACACTGAAGTTGTTGTCTCAATCACTGAAGTGACTGAGAAGTCAAGGTCCACTTACTATTCAGCAAGACTCCAACCTGCAGTGAGTCACATCATCTAACCTGAGGTGCTTATTTGTGGGATCAGAGAAGTGGATTCCTCCCAGGATCACTCGGAGCAGGCAAAAGTCTGTATCCTTCCCATGAATGAACACACAGAGAATCTAATTTCTCACACAGTCAATGCAAGACTGGAGGAATTTTTCCTGTGAAATTGTGGGGTCCACAGAGCCTCAGAGGAGGTGCTCAGAGCTTTTTAAATACCTGAAACTTCTTGAAACACATGCAGACACTTCTGTGTATTATGCTTCACAGCAAAGTCTTCCTGTTTGGGATCAAAAGTGACAAGGAAGATTCTGCTCCTTTAAATACTTTGAAAAGCTCTTTAGCCAAAATCATTCTCTCCCACTCCTAGGGAAAACCTACTAATCCTCCACAGCCCCATCCTACTTCATCACTCAGAAATGTCAGCAGCTCCCCAGTGCTACAGCCAGCTCTTGCCTACAGCAAAAGCCCTGCAGAGTCTAATTGCTCCGGGCAACTGAGCCAAGGTGTGGATCTCTGCTCAGAGATTTCTGATCAGGCCAATTGTGTTGTTAAGCTGGGAGCTCTCTCTGTTCTTCCAAGTTCTCTTTCTTAGGTACGAGCATTGTTCCCGCTGGGCTCCTGCAGACGCCCATTGTTCCAAAGCTCCCGGCCTTTGATGCTGCAGAACAAAACGCACAGTGTTTGTGAAAGGAGGGAAAATCAAAAAGCTTCTCAATTACACACTTGGTTGAACAGCTCAGGCAGTTGGCTGCAGAGCACCAGGGTGCCAGCACCCCCTCCCATGAGGAGGCCTTGAGCACAGCTGCAAAGTGACCCAAAAGAGGGAATGACCAGTGGTTGATGGCTATCTGGTGAACTTTTCAGAACCTCCCAATTCCAAGTGCTCCCGGACTGAACAGAGTTCTGTTAGCCTCCTTAGATACACATTTAGTAGCTGCCAACTGGAAAAAGCTGGAAATTACTCCTGCTGCAGCATTGCTCAGATTTGACAGGACAAACACCACAGCAGCATCTAGATTTCCTGCCTCCATTTCCAGACTAATTTGGCTGACAAGAACTGGGCAGAAATCTGAAAGGGTGATGGTCTGAGGTGCACCAGCAGGGTGGGATGGAGAGAGAAAGGAAGGAGAGCCAGCAGAGTGGGATGGCCCAGTCACAGCTGGCAAAGCTGTTGCATGGTGCTGTTATGGACCCTCAGGTCCTGCTGTGGAACACCCTGTTCCTGCCAGGGCAGTAGTTTGGGTGAAAACAGCTCTACTTTGTGTTCTCTACACAGCTGTGAATGATTTCTACTGCCACCGTGACAGATCCAAGATGTTAGAGATGGGAGGAGTCTTCTGGTCGTTTTGGGTCTGTCACTTTAGTCCATGCTAATCTCTTCTGTGAAAGCACAGGCAGCACCAGGGAGAGAGCTCTCCAGGAGGATCAATCAATGGAGAAAGCAAGCTAATAATATAATAAAAACTACTTGTACACAAGATCCAGCCAGCCGGATCTTCCTGGGACAAAGGCACTCACACTCTCTTTTACAAATATATTTTATTATTTTAATGCTTATTAAGAAATGTAACCAAGACAGACTCCGCAGCACCAGCGGCTCCTCACTGCCCAGCAGTCTGATGACTTCACAGATATGAAAACTTCACAGATTCAAAAAAACCTTTGGTCAATGCACTTTAAATACATTTGCATGCACAGGTTGTCCCACTCCCTTCCCACCCCCCCAATGGTAACTGACAGAGGGAAAACAACACCTATATCATAAAACATTTAAATTAAAAGAGTAATTGTTTCATACTGACAGCATGTGCAGCAAGGTGTTCATAGTGTCTTGGTTTGCAGACCACAGAGAACCTCTCCACAGGACAGGGCAGGAACACCAGCTCCTAAGACAGTGAGGGGAGTCAAGGATGTTCTCAGATCAACAGGTTCCAGTCTTGATTTTAACACATCCTTGTGTGAACAGCCCCAGCAGGCAAGTAAGGTGGGGAGTTACACACAGCATTGGCCCAATCTGGGGATTCTCATCTCTCAGGGTTAGTCACCTCTCATGCAAATGAGGAACTGGTGATTTTTGTTACTCTTTGTGTGTTTTGCCATAAAGACAGCCTGAAGCTCAGGGCCGAAAAGAAAAAATGCTGAAATGACTCAGTGCAATTTGATGCCCAAAACAATCTGGGAGAGAACTGACTTTTAGGCAGCTGAACTTTGCAAACACCACCAGAGAGTATTGCATGCAGGTTTAATGCATTATGGCACCACTGCAGCCTGTTTGTCCTTCCACAGAACTTGGCTGGAAGGATTTGGTTTTAGGTGGGGCCCATGCTCACTAAGCAGAAGGGGATTTGTTATACCTGGATGTGCTCATGAAATGAATGGGACAGTGTATCTGGAAAGAACCATAAGAACCACCCCTGCCTCAGTCAATACACACTCTACAAAGTCAACCCTGTGCACACCCCAGAAGGGCTGATCTTGCAGTGACTCCAGGAGAGCTGTAAGGCTGATGTCCCTTCCAGAGTTCTTCCTCAGCAAGTCACACCTTGGTCTCAAGCCAGCATCATCTTTACACCCCACAGCACCTCCCAGCACATCCTGCTCCCCTGAAATCCTCCCAAACACCTACTCTACAAATGCTCCTTCACTACCAAGAATTCCTGTCCATCCTGACCCTCCAGTCTCCCACACTTTAAAGACTTCTCTATATCCACCAGCATCCCCTGAGGCCTCTTCAAAAAATGATCAAAGGTTCAGACTATTCTATGTCACTCCATGTCCACCTGCACCCTAGCACCAATTGGGACCAGTGGAAACCCTTTCTGACTCCAGTATTCCCAGCTGTCCCACCATGCCAAATTGCTTCTTGGTTCAAGAGCTGCAGTTCAAGCTTGCACAGAGCTTTGAAACATGATTGATCCAAAAGGGACTCTGCAGGATACAGCTGTAAGTGCATTTATTTGCACACACAAAAAAGCAGTGCCCTGTGGAGGAGAGAGCCCCAAGAGCTCTTGGCAAAATTACTCCTGGCAAGTGATCAAGCTTTGCTTTCTCCAAAACTCTTATAAAGCAAATAAACTCTGGAGCCTAAGAGTCTTCAGGGAATGGTGAAATTCATGGAATGCCCTCACGCCAAATGAAGCACCACATCTCTCTGTGCATCTTCAGACTTTCTTAGCAAGAAGTTCTCATTCAATGAAATTAGTCTCTGCTGACCCCAGCTCCTGCTCTCTGGACCCACTGCACCTGGGATGCCCAAGGTCTTCTCCAGCCTCTCCTGATAATCATCTAATTCTTCCCTTTGTCTTGGCACCATCTTTGTTTATCCAGAAGAGCTGGATCAGTTAACTTTCTCCAGCTGGAAGAAAAATGGGCATATGAGTGATCCTAGGCAGTTTGGAAGGAAGGTGCTTCTCTGAAGAGTGGAGAGCTGCCAGGAGAAGGAAAGAGCACACTTCATTGGTGGGATCTATTGCTTCTTTTCTTTAAGGAAAACAAACCAAAAAGCAGGAAGCCCTGAAATTATGATCCCAAGGAAACAAGAAATATGAAGTCCAAAATTCTGTTCAAAAAGCTCCTGCTCTCCCCAAGAGCTGCTCCAGAAACATCCTCAGAGGGTCCATCCCAGACACATGTTTGCCAGAAGGCCTAGCATGTGGTGCAGCTGCCATCCCTTCCTTCCTGTGACTGCAGACAGCTCCACACACCACCCTCTCCATACCCTGCCCTTCCTCCTGCACACAGCCCACCCCCTTCACACAACCTTTTCACTTCAAGTCTGCATCACTAATATTGAAAGGAACAGGATATACCTGGGGGTAGCTCAAGCAGCAACACAAAAGTTAAATTCAAGACATCTGGAAAGTCAGTAAGCTCGGTGTGGTGATCTGGTTGGGCAGGAAAGTTTTCCAGAGCAATCAGGAAAGCACAACAATCCTGTTTGTCCATCAACATAGATCAACTTGATTCTTGGGGCAACCAAGCAAGAAACTGCCATAAGTAAGTGTGGAGATGCTCAGCAAACAATAGAAAGCAACTAATCCACACCAACTGTTGAAAGTCTGATCCAATGCGGTGCAAACCATCCCTTTATGATGGCAGCTAGAGCTCAACAGGCAACACTTCTGCACTCGTGTGTGTTCCAGCACATGAGCAATGCTGGTATTTTCCCACACTTCCTTCCCTGCTCTGGGTCTTTGTGGACCTAATTGTTATTGACATGAGTGCCGGATGTAATCTTGTGTTATTCTTAGAAACATTTCAGCTCCCAGCTGAGGCCTGAAGAGAACAGCCCCCCATTTTCCTGAGTTCCTCTGCCACTGTTACAGGAGGTCAGAGAAGCCATCACACAAATAACCTACAGAAATATTCCATAAGAGGGATCAAGGGTAACGAGATCCCGAGTCACCCTACAGAGGAACCACCTGTGACATCAGCCACAGGGAAATGGCTTAGTGTTCCCTAATGGTGCTGGAGTGATAATCCTCTCCTCTGACGTCAGACTGTGGGGAAGAGCCCTGCCAGGAGAGCAGCAGTTCAATTAAACCACGGAGTCTATTGTTTCACAAACTGGCCTGTCTTTCTGCTAAGGACTGTAGTGGCAGCCACGTCTTTTTATCCATCTCACAGTGAGCAGCTACATGCTCAAACACATTCAGCATCACAGACTTCTCCCCACATGCATGTAGGGAAACTGGCAGAAAAAAAATTCTCCTCAAAATAAAACTGATTTTTCATTTTAATAGTTCACAATATATAAAATAAACATGGAATAAGAACATGCAAACCTAACCTGCTCTTCCTCAAGTATAAAAATCCAGTTTCCCTTGGCTTCTGAAATGTTAGTGGACAGACAAGAGGAGGAACCAGATTGGGGGAGGATATTTGTAATGTTTTCAGCTAGGGAATAAACTTCAGATCTCTGGAATTACCAGACTTTTTGTTTACCAGTAGGTGTCCTTTGAGCTGCCAGACTTCCTGTGACACAGAAAATTACCAAACTGCTGTGAAACACCTCTGCATCAAACCACAGCAGTGTGTACACTTGCTGCAGCAGAAATTTGCCTGTTCTACAGGAACTAGGAACTGCAGTTTCTAAGTTGAGTTCCAATACTACTGATACCTTTCAGCTTCTCAGAGCAGGAGCATCTCCTAACCAAACAGGCCCAGCTCTGTTGGCCTCTGCACCACAGGGACACATCAGGCTTCTCAGGAAAAAACTGAAATCACAGGAGAAAAGGTTTTTTTAAGTAGAGCTCATTGGAATTCCAAAATTAGGTCAAGGTATGTGTGTGGGTTGCTCTCTATCCCAAAGAAAGAAGAAAGAAGTCCCTCAGCCTGTTGAGTGAGGATGAAGATGACTGAAATATGGAATATTACCTCCCCTCACACACATCTGGGGCCATGAAAAGAATTTCCATTTGCGTTCTAGGAGCTCAGGAGGAGAAGCACAGAGACAGGGGGAAAGCAGAAAGTGCCACCAGCCTACAAAGAGCTCACACACCCACAGCCCTTCCCAGCCCACAGCCCTGGCCCACAGCACCACATCCTGCTGACAGCCCTTTTGCCAGGGGAAATCCTTGGCAAGGCTCAGCTTTGGTGATTTGTTGGACAAATCTAAGAGGTGATATTTGCCATGTGCATCTGAAACACTGAGCACTCAGGGAATAGATATGAGTTCTTGCCCATCTTTTATAACTTAACTTAAAGTAACCTTATCATCACGTAGAAAAAGAACATTTGAGCAACCTGTTGCAGTATAAGCTTTAAAAACACAAACTGAAAGACAAAGTGCCATGGTTGAAAGTATCCAGAGTTCCCATCAGGTAAATTCCTTCCTTCTCCAAGCAGCTCCTGGCGTCCTTCCTGACAACAGATTTCGCTATCTCCCCTTCTGCTTCTTTGCAGGCCACAGTACTCAGAGGCCCTTCCCAGTTGCTCTTTGTTATTCAGGGAATACTTCCAGCCATGCTTCTCTTTCCATTGGTAAAGACAGCGAAACCAACACTCATCCACAGGCATGGTACAGCCCAGTGTCACGAAATCCCTGCATCAGCAGTCTCCCAGTGCTGAACTTGGAATGCCATCCTTGGCCTTGGCACTGCTCTTGGTGACAGGTCATTGGTGGGTAACGTGTCCCTCCTTCCTTAGTCCACTTCAGTGGTCTCTTGGCTTTTCTCCAGTCTGGTATTTAGGATCGTCCAATAGTCCTGGATATGGACTCCTTTCTCCACAGCGATCTGAATGCACTGCTCTCCCCCCCGCCCCCCAACCTCTCTTTTTGCCATGGCAGAGGTCACCAATGGAAAAAAAAAATACTTCTACCAGGAAAAATTCAAAAGTCTCATCAGGAAACATCAGCTGCAGCAAAGGCTGCTCTTTCCAGATCTGAGTAAGACACCTGGGCATCAATTAACTCTTCACTGTGACGCTCCCTGTTCAGGCATGCATCTGAGAGAGTCCCATTTTTGCAGGAATGTGGGAGATGCCCATTTGTCTCCAAGTCCAGAGCATTTCCATTCTGGTGCCATTCCAAGCCAGCTTTGCATTTGTTTAAGTCCTGCTTTTCGGGATCCCTGTGGATCTCTCCGTTGCTGTACACCTCTAGTGCGTACTCACTGATCCGTATGCTGGCGTTCTCTGCGTCCCCACCGTGGGTGGAAGTCCTGGAGCTGGCTGCTCCCGCCTTGAACGGCTCCTTCCGGCCCAGGATGTGCTGGCTGATGATTTTACGGAAGGTGTATCGGAACTCCCTGATGCGGTAGGCATAAATTAGGGGGTTTACAACCGAGTTAGCGTGAGACAGGATAATAGCCAGATACATCAGCCAGAGGGGAGCGTGGGCGCAATCTGGGCAGAAAAGGGTAAAGCAGTTAATAATGTGCAGTGGAAGCCAGCAGACTGCAAACAGCCCAACGATGATGGCCAAAGACTTGGCTGCGTGGACTTCCTTTTGCAACGTGGAGCGGGAGCGTTCCCCGTGTACCATCTTGTTCTCCATCTGCTTGAGCTGGCGCCGGGCTGCCATGAAGATTTTCAAGTAGATACCAAACATGAGAAGGAGGGGCAGGAGCACACAGGCAAAGAAGTTGTAGTAGACCATGTACTCCATGGTGACCACGGCCTCGAAGAGACACGCCACCATGCTGTTGCTGCAGTTGATGGGAGAGGACCAGTTGGAACTCGGGTCGTTGTTCTGGGCACGCTTGTGCCAGCCCAGCATGGGGGTCAGGCCGATGATGAAGGACAGCACCCAGCAGATGGCAATGATGCCTTTGGCTCGAGAGCCGGTCACCAAGCCATTGTACCTGGAAAGCAGAGGAGATGGGAGCTGTATCAGTGGCATTCAACAAGCTGCTGGCACCCACACAACCTCACAATGGCCCCATGTTCCAGAAGGCAGTGAGAAAGGCACCTGCTTCATCAGAGGGGCCTTTGCACTGTGCAGAACCCATGCAGCACAGCAAGGACATGGTGACACTGTCTGCCACCCACCTCCCTCCCCTTTCCTTTAAGCAGTGAATAGTTGACAGAAAAACGGGGAAATTAATTCAGTTTTCATCTGTGCCCCTTCACTCCACAGGTCCACTTGGATATGCCCATAGATCTTGCAGCCTGGATAACCAACAGCCCTGCCCTGACCCTTGTGATGAAGACCACTGTGAGTCTCTTGCCAAAGGCTAAGGCAGTGTCTCCTTAGCATGGAATTGTTAGGTGTGTCTTGCAGTAGATCTGTAAAGCAAATAGCACAAAAGAACCTGGAGGCACAGTGCCACCAGCCCTGCATCCACATTGTGGTGTGCTCCAGGGAAATCCTGCTGGCTCAGTTGCAGCAGCCAGGCTGACGTGACACCTCACTCTGCTCCTCAGTGGCACTTTCAGGAAGACCACCAACCTTCTTGAAATAACAGGAAAGTCAGCAGTTTTCCTCACCAGCCCAGCTAAGTCCACCCCATGTCTTTCTCAGAAAGGAGGAATTAAGCTGAGGATAATTCTCTGGCTACAGGTGTGCCATGGGCTGCACTGCACACACCAAAGGGACCTCAGTGGTGGAGGTATTGATGCCTGGCTGAAGCCAGTGCTCTTAACAGTAAACTGCCCTAGATCTTTGGAAAAAAACAGTAAGCACTATGGTAAGAATCTGAGCGGAGTACAGCGGAGACCTTGGTTTGTTCCAAATACCAGCCAGTTTCCAAGGCCTCACAGGTTACTGCGAGTCCTGAGCTGACTCCACCAGTTCTTCCCTCTGAAAATGTAAATTAGGGCAGCAGTTTAACATTTCAATGCAATTTCCTTCCCTGGGTAATGCTCAGCATGGAAAGTAGATGGCTGGATTCCCACATGGAGCAGTGTGGGTCCCACACTGCGTTTGACCCCGTGTGTCTGTGATCCAACGGTAGCGCTGGGCTCCCAGTGTTTACCCAGTGCTCCTTCTCCTTCTGTCCCCAGAATTCTCTCCAAAAACAAACATTACAAGAAATAATACAACAAGCCACAGAAATCTTTCCATCTCCCAGTGAAATAATGACTCCCACAGGTTCATGCTCCTATCCCAACACAAGTTCAAGACAGGCAAGAAGAGTGGCTGCTTTTGCACAGTAAAGAGCGGAGATCCTGCACATGCTTTAAATCCCTGACAATGGGCCTTGGAAAAAACAAGACCCATCAGGCTTGAATTTCCCTTTCTCAGTTGCATTTCAAAACCAGAAAAGAGTGAGTGGCTAAGGGAGCCAACCACACAATTCCCAGCACGAAAAACACACCTAAATTGCCCTTCCAGAAATGAGGAAGGAATTCAGCCGATTCTGAGGGAGAAAAAGGTTTTTTCCAGCCATTAGTGGATTCTGCCGAGTGCTTAAAGGATGCAAAGGGCACGGCATGAATGGTAGCAGAGAGCTGCTCCATTCAGACCTCATCAACACATCAAAACAGCATCTGTGCTTTGAAATGTACACTCAGGGAGCAAGAGAGTGACTGGAGGCCCTTGAAGCTGGGAAAAACAACAAACAAAACAAACAAACCAAAACAAACAAAAACTAAAACCCAGACCCAAACAACAACATAAAAAAACCCCACCAAAAACACAACAACCATCAAAACCCTGCAGCCCTGGAATTAAGTACATCTTGTCAGAGGAATTTTGAAATTGTGCAGCTGTTATCCCACGACTAGAGATGTCCATTCCCTTCCACTAAAAATATATTCACTACTGCTCCAGACAAACACCCCCACACACACACTTCTCCCTCCCTCTTATCCTCCGGGGATTCCCATGCAAGGAGCTTTACAAGGCTTCAGAACAGCACTCAGCCCGAGGAGCCTCCCAGCTGCAGTGCATTGTGCTGGAGTGCTTGTCCATAACACCTTGCTCAGGATCTCCCAGGGTCAAGACAGAAAGCTCACAGCATCTCGTGACATGGCCAATGGCCTTGTGTTGGCCAGGTACCCACTGAGAAGTGTTAATTTGTTTAGGAGAGTTTCATTTCTAGGATCCACATGAGGCACCTCTGCCTGACTTGGCTGAGGTGGTGTTGTAGTCCAGATGGGCTTTCCTGGACTCTTTCCTCTTATCCACTTGGAGATGTCATTGAAGGCTTTGTGTACATCTTTGTGTACTTGATCTCAGTATCTTTCCAAGCTCACAGCAGCCAGGCCAAAGCCACTCTCTGTATCCTCAGTGCTGCAGAGCTCTGCAGGGTAAGTTCAGGCCTTCCCAGACACATCCCCTATCCTGGGAGCTGCTGGCACCATGCAGGAGACACAACAAGCTGAAAGGAGCTCTGCATAGCTGGCAGGTGACTTTGCAGCATGTCTGATATGTCCAGACAGCACTGGATTGTCTGTGCACCAGCAGTTCTGCTTCCTGGAAATAACACACTTGCTACACCAACAACCACTTCTGCTTGTGAAATTCCAGACACAAAGGACGTGGGTGCAGAGCACAGGGATGCTCATGGTGGCACTGGGTGTGAGCATAGAGTCACCTGCCTTCTCTAAAAAGCAAAACCAACTTTTGCAAACATGAAAGTGTGAAAGTTTTCCCCCAAATAGTTTCACCTGCCCTGCTGCTCTCCCGAACACCCAGCTGGCAAAATGACTGCAGGAGAACAGCTGCCCTTGGAGAATGTGCAGCTCGTCTGGGCTGCCTAGAGTAACTTGGCTGTGGATGTGCCACTTCTGGGTCCTTGGACTAAGTTCTGTGCCGTGAAGACAAAGATTCCTGCACAGAGTCTGGTGGAAGACAGAGCTGGTAATCTGTCCAGAGTGTCTTCAGGAAGAAATGAAAATCTTTCAATACATTGCACGATATGTAGCTGGCCTAACTCACCATCACAGTGTCCAGCCATCCTGCTGCTTGTCTTCCATACCTTCCTTTGGTGGACAGCACTGCACATCCTCTGTCACGTGTGGAGCATTTTTCAGGCACCTTTACTGCATCACCCAGAATGCCTGTGCTCAGCTGAGGGCTTTGATCTGAATTCCAGCACTGCTCAAAGGTGTTTAACAAATCACTACAAAATGCTGCTCAGCAAACACTCAACAGCCCACACCTTGGGCAGCTGCAGCCATCAGGGACAGGGCCAAGCAGGATGTTCAATCCCTGTTACATCTATGTGGAAGTGAGAAACCATGGCAATCCCAGATCATCCAGAAAATCTGTGGCAGGGCAAGAAATCAAACTGAGACTTTCATGTGTAGCAACTAAACAACCTTTCCCAAATCCCTCAGTCTGGAACCCTCCTCCTCTGTTGCCAGGTACCAGCTGATCCTGGTGTTTGTCCATGCTATGGAGACAGGGGAGGTGGGGTCCCACAGGTGGGCACAGGTGCCCAGCATTATCTCTCCTCTAAACAGCAAAAGCAGGAATGGTGGGCAAACGTGATCAGCTTCCTGAATAAAACCTTGGTAACAGCAAGTTCCTTGCAGCCATGAAGGCACTGCTTTCAAACCATGCCTGTGTTAAAAGGAGGAGGGGAAATACTCCATTCTCACATTAGGCTGAACCTGCCCTAAATCTATTTAACATGAGCATATGTAGGAAATGCCTGCCATAAAATCAAAAGGTTTATTGTGAGCAGGGAAAGAAATGAGTCCACATATGGCTCAAAGTGACAATAAAACATTTAAACCCTGATTCACTGGTTAGATGCTCACGTGAGCATTTCAGAAGGGAACCCTAGGAAATTAAAGCAACTACTGAAACAGGCTGTTCTCAGCACAAAGAAAGATCCATCCTGCACATCCTATACTTTATTCAGGGTTGGTGTTCATCTCCCCTGTTCTTCCTAGACTTTGAAAAGCCAGTTCTTCACGTCCTCTGGCAGAAAAACATCTCAGTGCCACCTCAGAACTGCAGTTTAAATCACTACCACATGGGATAAATCAGTCCCAAAGCTCCAAACATCAGGGAGCTGCACCTTAATAATGTTTCCCCAGAGAAGCATTGCAGCAGCAAAAGCAGCTTTCAGCAGAGGGAAAGGCCTGCAGCTGGCACGCTATGACCTGTGTGTTTCATGCCTGAATCCAGCACAGAGAGCAAGCAGCAACCTCAGTAACCTCAGCAAACTTTTCTGTTTGGCTGCAGGAAGGAGAATTTCCCCTCTCTTTCCAGTGTGTTGGAGCTACCTGTCCTTCCCCTGGGAATATCTTTGCACAAATGCCTGCACAGGAGCACGTGGCTGGGCACGGTGCCCACGGAGCCTTTGCTGGCACCACAGAGCCTGGAAAGCAGCAATTGTTCTTGGCCCAGGGCTCCATCCTGGGGCTCAGACTCACAGCCAGTTTTGTTCAGAGCACCTGGGGGGTTGATATTAGCCAGTGCAGGTTTTCAGGTACCTGCCATGTGAGAGACCTGGTTTTGTCCTGGAGTGAACAATGGCTGGGGCTCCCTTCCTTGGGAGTGCCTTACTGCCACTTGCAGAGTGTTACATTTGTATAAAACCTGGCAGAATTCAGCAAAGTGCTTGAGAACTTGTGGAAAAGTAACCAAATTCTACAAAATGTTTCAATCGTTTGAAAGGCAGCACACTTAAGATATTCACAAATTAGTTTTTATCCATTTTAAAATTTCACCTATAAATGTCTTTTCTCATTGCAGTTTTTTGGAGGAGGGTCTCTTCTCCACAGAAAAATAATTTGAAAGGTAATTTATAATGTACTGAGGGGTCCAAAACCAAGCACTATCAGAAGACCTGCTCTTCTGCCTTCTTAGTACTGACAGTTTATTTCTGTGGGAATACACATCCACATATGCAGTTCCCTTCATTAGGACAAATCAGACATGAAACAATTAAAGAGAAATGGAAGAATAAAACACAGGTTTGGCCCTTTTTGGGTTTCACTAGAGTGAAATGGCTTATTAATGATTCAGCAAATGAATATTAGGAATAGCTAGTGGTACCTTTCATGTCCTGTGAGGAGGAGAAGGGGCCTTCCCAGGTGTTAAAGAATGGGGTGAAAACAACACAGTGTAAGTGGCAGAACTTTCCTTCAAATGGTTTGACCCATTTTTGAGACAAACAGGTATCAGTAAAAGAAAAAATGTGAGGATGTGGGTAATCTAAATTACACCACATTTCCCTCTTGAGATACTCAGCTTTCACTTTCTTAGCACTTTCTCTGAGGCTATAAATCTAATGCTTATTCATCCATAAATTCTAAAGGGGAAACACAGTTGACAAGTTCATCACTCCTGCTGTGAAAGGACAAACCAGCAGAGGACAGGGAGGAGGAGGAACCCATGGATCTACCTGTGGGTTTCTGCATCCAATCAGTCCCTCTGTTCCTGGGGTGGAAGAGGGTGTGCTCTGTTTTTTCCAAAACAAGATAGTGAAACCGGTGTCATGCCCAGCACTGATGCAGTCTGGTTTTTTTTTGAAAAGACTCCTTACCTTGCATGTTCCAGGAAATTACATTTTCAAGACAATATAGTTACAGTGATAGCCCAAAACGTGGGCAGAAATCCAGATTTTTAAAATCCCTTTCCTGGCAAGTCATCCTCTAGCAATAAGAGTGCTTAAACTGTCAGCAGACATCCTCAAAATTAGCTCGTGAGAGATGAAATCAAGACATCAGCCCTTCTCAAACTCATTTCAGAGGCAGCTCCCAGGGGCTACTTGTCATGTTTCCTTGTACCATTTATCATTATTTTGGTTTATAAACTGAAATCACCCATAGCAGAACTGCAGAAAAGTGGAGACAGTCCAGTTTATAGGTAACTATTATTGATAGAGTTTTCTCTGCAGTGGAATGGAACAGTTATTCCTTACATCTGCATCAAAACTAGAGGCTGTAACAGGTATGACCAATAGGGTTTGGAAACTACCCATTAAAGGAATGTTACAGCAGCACAAACTTGCTGAGGCAAGGCTTCAGGAAAGTCTTGGCTGCCCTGGTCCACATGGAAAGGCAATTTCCTCTCTCCAGGGCTCCCATTCTGGTTTTGAACAGGAGGTTTGTGTTAATTGACATAAGTGCTGCATGACCAAAGTATTCAGAAGAGACAGAACTAAATTGTACAGATCAGCACAAGTGATTTGAGCTGAAGCAGAGTGAGGATGTCCAAACTCAAGAGCACAAAAATCAGAAATTTGTTCCAGTTTTTTTCAGCCACATTGGTGGTTCAGGAGACAAAGGTGGTCTCTCCATTCCTGACAGTGTGCTGCATCCTCCTAAGGACAAGACAGGAAGGAAGGAGACTCCTACAATTCCCCTGCACCTCTCAGGTGCAGGAAGCCTCTGCAGGGTTTCCTCTCCATCTCTGGAGCTCAGTGAGAGACTCGGAGCATTGTCACAGCAACGCTGCCTTAGCGCCCATGGGCACACACAGCCCACCAATGTGCTCCTGCAAAACTGACCTGAGCAGCAGCCCCTGTGTGTGGGGCAAACCTCCCCCTGTCCCACGTCAGCCTCCCTGTTTGCACACCAAGTAGCAGCCAGGCTTAGTCATTAAAATGTCCTTTTCTTACTTTCAGCTGCAGAGACCACAAAATCCCCATCTGCAGGTGTGGGTTGGGACAAGCCTTCACCTTGACCCAGCCTATGCTGTGCATCCAGAGGCAGTGCCTGAGCCAGTCCAGATCTTCCTAAGACCCATTTCTTGGTAGCCTGCTGCTTCTTCTCCCTTCACATTTAATGGACCCCTGAGAGAAAACCCCACCTCCTTCCCCCCAGCCCTGCTGCTACAGCTTCAGGCAGAGTCCCCCTCCTCCCCACAGACAAGGGGACGAGCTGATCTTCCCCCCTTTCTGCCCTCCACCATCCTTCTGGTGCCACTGGCTGCAGCTCAGGGCACAGTTTGCCGAAGTATGGAGTGGCAGCTCCCAGGCAGCACCTCTGTGATGCCATGGACACCCACCATAGGAGAACAGAGGACAGGAAAAGGAAGCAACCAGAAAATCCACCAGCCAAGGCAGACTTTAGGACCTAAAAAAGTTGCTTTCAAAATACAGGAGAAAAAGCACTGATCCTCCTTTAACTTTTCCTTCCTTGATGCATCTCCAGACCTGTGGTTTTTAGGGATGCTGAGCCCTCAGCAGCCCAGCCCAGCCCGTGCTTACCTGAGGGGTATTCGGATGGCAATGATTCTGTCGATGGCGATAGCAAGGAGGCTGAAGATGGAACTCTGAGTCAAGACCAGGACAAAGCAGGCAATGAAAAGGCAGCCATAGAAGAAGGCACAGAAGCCAGTGCTGATGGTGATGGCAAAGGGGATTGCCAGCACACCCACAGCGATGTCAGCAGCAGCCAGGGACACCACAAAGTAGTTGGTGACGTTCTGCAAGTTGCTGTTCAGATAGACGGCCCAGCAGACCAGGATGTTCCCCAGGATGGCCAGCACGGCGATGATCAGTTCCAGGATGATGTAGGCTATGTCTGAGAGGAAGTCGTCCTTCCCATGTACTAGCATGGTGAGAACAACCAGGCCCAAAGCTCAGCGTTCATATCTGCAGAGCCCTGAACGGCCAAGACACCTCCAAGCTGCCTGGGGTCCGTGCAGTGCTCGGCTGCCAGCCCGGGGAGGCTGCTCACACACACGTTTTCCTCCCCATAGCTGTTCAAGGACTTTACAGTAGCTGGTGTCAAGAAAAAAAGCCCGGGGTTTGCCAGCTCCAGCAAAGTGGATTAACCAGGTGCAGAATAATTCAAACTCCAGCGGACAAACGGACAGGAGAATCTCTCTTGGAGACAGACAGTGCTCCCCGGGCCTCAGAGTGCAGCAGGCAGCACAGCACAGCAGCTGTACTGTGCAGCAGTGTCACATTGGCTGCGGTGCTTTGTTTCCTGTTGACAATCCCCCTTCTAGTCATGGCTTCCTGTCATCTCCATACCTACTAGCAACATCCTCTGGTCCTCTTTTTCACCTTTTCCCACCAGGACTTGGGAAATATTCTCTTCAGCTGAAGCAAACATTGAACTTCTTCACTTGCCG
The DNA here is from genome assembly GCA_017589585.1 of Phylloscopus whistleri. NCBI lineage: Eukaryota > Metazoa > Chordata > Aves > Passeriformes > Phylloscopidae > Phylloscopus > Phylloscopus whistleri. The sequence goes on along the minus strand of JADMLD010001548.1, from coordinate 6,701,847 downwards.
TTTCCTCCTTTCTAAAAAGAAAAGAAAACACCAACCACATACACTGAGTAATCAGCTCTATGGAGGAGATGGAGAAAGCAAAATCTCATTAAAGCGGCACATTAAATTGATAACGGATATTAAACAGATCTAGCAGAATACATTATTGGCAAAATTCTCACATTTTGTCTATCCTGAAAGCTGCAGGGCCAAGCCCAAGTTCAGGAAGGCAGAGTTTCACAGTGGTGATGAGAAACAAGGGACGTTTTGTTTTCGAGGCTACCAACTGAGCTGGCACTTCAGCAGCTGCTCCATAGCCCGCCCTGAAACACGAGAGCCCCACTAATTATGTCCTGGCAAGTGCTGAGGCTGCACAGAGGAAAGGTGGAGGAGCCTTTCACACACACCTGTCTCCCTCTGATCACAAACACTGGGTTTGAGCCATCACGTGCTGCCCACTCTCACGTGCTTTGCCACCAAACTGCTGCACCAGTACCCTGCTCTGCAAGGACATGAACCCCCATTCACAGGGGAGCTGCACTGCTGGCATGTGTGGTCACCCCTCTGCAGCCACACCTGGCTGGGCTCCATGTATCCAGGCACTGGAACAAGATCCATGGCAGGGAGAAGTGTTCCAGGTGTGCCAGACAGGGACATCCCTGAGGACATTCCTGCAAGGGTCTCTGCAGGCTCCCCTCCTGCAACTCCATCATTTTTGTTCATGTAAATCTGTATCCTATAAGCAAAGCACTTGTTCATTACACCTGCACTGTTCCAGAGTGTTTGTTGCATCCAGGACAGCATCATCCTTCACCTACAAGCAGCCAGAAACACGTCCAACCAAACACCCCTCTCCCAGAAATACACAGGCAGGCATGATGCCAGTGCCACAGCTCGGGGCTACATTTGAGTTCCTGCAGTGTCCTGCACACAGCTCTGGGACTGAAGTTGGTGCTGCTTGTGAGGAAACAGTCCTGCAGCTGCATTTCATACAGATACACATCACCTGCACGCCCTTGCAGGTCACCTCGTACCTCTGCTTCAGATGTGGATTTCACCACAGTTTCAGCTAAAAATACAGAGAGGAGAACGCAATTCCCTGAGCTTTGTGCCACAGTCAAGAGATAATTGCTTGCTGTCCTCGCCTGTCACTTCCAGAGTGGGTTGCAAACCTTATTTAGCAAGCTTTAGCAATAATATTTTCTCATTAATTTAAGAAACAGCTTGATACATCAGAGGGCTAGGAGAGAGAGGAGCACAGCACTAACTGATAAATTACTGAGCTCAGTTTTTGATGCAATGAACCTCCAAAACACAAGATTTTTGAGCCCCATCCACAGGTGATCTGGTGTGGTCTCACCCATCAGGGTTTGATGCCTTCACAGTTCACTCTGTTTTTCAAGTCAGAAACCTAATTTCTCAGGATAAAATAAAAGGCTAAAGACAGTGATAATAAAAGAAAATATTATTAACTTGTGATTCACATCTGATCTCAGGAATATAATCTAATTTTAGACCTTTCATTGATTTAGAGCTCTATTGCTAATGCTGCATTTGAAAGGAAAGTGAATGATTCTCGGTGGTTTGGACATGCTTCAAAAGCCTTGCTTTTCTCTACCTTCAGCTATCTTGTTGCTGTGTTTTGTTTGGTTTTAGCGGAAGAAATCAACAGAAGACATCAGTGTGTGATCTAGCCATTAAGAGGAAGATAAAGATCATCCATTTAATCGTTTTTAAAGAAGAAAAACCCCAAGAAGTCTCTATAGTCTATGCTCCTGCAGCAAAAACCTCCAGTTTTTCAGTGACTTCCTAAAGATGGCTTTTACTTTCTTGGATTTCAGGGATGTCAGTGATATGCCCCTGCAAGCATCTGCTTGTCCATTACAAATCCCAACAGGTTTGCTTCAAAGCTGTGATACTGAAACCTCACCCTCCAGCCCAGCTTCCAGGGAAGAGGATTAGAATTAATATAAGATAGAAATACAGAAGGTCTGGAGGCAGAGAGAACAGAAGGGGCAGGATGAGAAATAAACAATGCTTTGTGTATATGTGTGAGCAAGAAGGGAGGAAAAAAAGACAGGAAAAAGCTGGTAGGAGGGAAAAACAACCTAACAAAGGAAGCAGTGGGCAAAACAGGCTCCTGCAAGGAAGCGGGGTGCAGGACACGGCTGTGCCCCTCACCCTGAGGTGGGTGTGAGCCCCTGAGTCCCTCAGGAGGTCAGGCACAGAGTGGGGGCACACACCTCCCCCAGGCTCACACCTCCCCAAGCAGGACAAGAACACATTCAAACTCCAGTGCCAGGCCAAGTTTAGAAAAAATTAACAAATTACTCTGACATACTTGGGCCAAAACTACAGCTAAAGGCACTATAATTCCCCCACAATTCTGAGATGGAGTCAGAAGAGCTGAAGGAGCCCTGTTTGAGAGGAGCCAGCCTGAGAACTGGGCAGCTTAACCTTGGTGCTCAGAGGATTTACCTAAAGTCCTGCTGTGTTGCTCTTGCCCATCATGTTCACAGCTCATACACCTCAGTGAAGAGGATCAAAGCAAAATTACTGGATATTCTTCCCATTTGAGAGCTCCCTTCAGTAGGATCAGGAATCCATACTGATCCTAGATGCATTTTGTTTTACTTGGCTCTTTCAGTGGCTCACCTCAAACTCCAGCAGGACATGGAGGAAAGTGGAGATTCTGCACATGCCAATGGCTCAGCACAAAGCTGAAATTCTCTACACCTCTGCCTGAACCTGAAAAAGCACAGTGCTGGAATCTGAAGTTTAATGACTACATCACACACTGTTTTCTGACACAAGAGAGCTTTTAACCTTCTGCTCCTGTTCCATGGCCTGATGTTAAGTTTGAATTTTTTATCTCTGAGTTTGTTCGTCCCTTGCTTCCCATCTCTCTACACAAACAGTGGCCTGATTCTTCATCCCCAGCCCCAGTCATTTATTCTGAAGCAATGGGAATGTTATGTCCAGAAAAGGACAGCATGTCCTTCCACCCTCTGCTCTCAGATGGGCCGGAAAACACTTGGAGTTCTGCAGAGCCAGCACATCTCAGGGGAGAAATGGCTGGAGCTGAGCAGGTGTCCCAGCCACGACAAAACAACATTTTGTCTCTGCCTCAGCGCCGCTGAGTAGCCACTGACATTAGAAAAAGCAATTACTGGCCACACAAGCCCAGCCTCACCTGCTGCTGCCAGAACGTGCCACAGCCCGGGAGGGTTCATGTTCAACCTGAGCTCACCCAGCTCTCCTCATTCCTCTCTCACAGGGTCAGCTGCTCTAGTGCTCACCTGACATAACAAATCTCCATTTCAGGAGTATTTGCAACTTGCTTTAGAACAAGAACAGGCTCAGTCTTTCTGCTTATACAGCTAGAAATTCACTGCACAGGGACAAAATGAAATAGAGACCACCCAGAGAAGATGACATAGACTCGGAGGCAAAATGAAATTTATTGTAGAATTGTCTACTTCACGCAAGACCCAAAGGCTCAGCAATCAGATCTAATAAGAAAAAATTAATTAACAATCTGCTTTACTCACTGGGGAAGTGTATATTTAACATCTCAGGCCCTTGAGGGATCAGCATGGCAAGCTTCTTGAAACTTAAGAAAAACAACCTGTATCACCCAACAGGCTGGACAGCTACAATTAGTATTTCTTCATAAGCCCTTGTTTTATTTTGTTAATTCCTTCTTGATACCCCGGGCTATGTTCCGGCCTTTCCCCCATTATTAAATAAACCCTTTTTGTCATTCACAAACCTGTAGACCTGGTGCTCTGTTTGTAGTGACTTGGAACACTCTGTTCTCTCTCATATTTCAGTCCCAATGAGAAACTCCTCCTTGAAAATTCAATAAAGCATCTGCACAGCACGTTCCCATGAAGCAATTCACCAGCAGAGCCTAAGCAAGCTTTAGTTTGGCATCTCCAGTTGACTTTGGACCAAGGTGCTGCCCCTTCTCTCTCCTGAGTGCCTAAGGCATCGAGCTGAGCCCTTGGCCACTGCTTGCTTCAAATCACCCACCTGAGACAAGCTGAGCTGCTCTTGGCCCCTCCAGGCTGAGTCCATCCTGCTCTGGGAGGCTTTGGCTGCCCAGGCTCTGTCAGCTGCTACAGAGCAGAGACTGTGCCTGCTAGGCTCACAGTGCCTGTGACACTTCAGTTTGACAGCTCCTCTCACGTATTAGCAAAAGGTCCAGATGATCAGCAGCCCTTAGGGCACCCCAGACAGTCTGTGGGCACGTAGGTGACAGACTGCAGCTCCCCCGGGCCCCAGAGGGGTTGGGTTCTGTGTCTGCTCCAGGATGGGGCAGGAGAGGCAGCAGGCAGCTTAAGGGGGCCAGGGGGGTGCTCATCGAGGCTCATTCCACAGATCACAATCTCGAATCTCCTTTTGACAACATGACCCTTCCCAGGTACCAGCCACATGCAGATTACCTAATTCCCTTAGGGAAAATCCTTGAATTCACACATGGCCCTGAGCAGAAAAATTGGTGCCGCTAAATCATTTGTTTCCTACTTTGCAGAGCCTGGAGGGGGAGATGCCTGTCAGTTTGTATCCTCTCTTTGAAATCCCTTCAGCTCAAAGAGAATCTCCCTATCTTTTAAATCAAAGACTCCAAGAAATCTTGTCTCTCCCCACCACTTCAGAGGATCGAGTCACAATAAACGAGCCAATGTGCTCACGGGCAGAACACAGATTTGCAAAACAACCGGGGCTGTAAAACAGAATGAAAACAGGTGTCCTTCGGGGAGAACGATAGGGAAGGCAGGAGGAGCACTTCTCTGTGTTGCTCAAGGGTTTCCCTTCTGTAGTTGGGTATTTTATGAATACTTCACGTAGAGCAGCTTCCCCGGGTCCCTGACTGCTCACACACAGCCGTGGGGAGCATCCTCAGCCCTGCCTCCCACGGAAGGGTGAAGAGCTGTGGCTGGGTGGGGCAGGAAAGAGGAGGAAGGAGGCATCACCCACCTAACCTAACTCAGACGTACATTTTCTGATCCCTCTCTTTGCTTTATTATTGGCTGCTGCCTAAATGATCTTTTAGGTCATCTGCTTACAGTAATAGGAGGAAATTAAATATTAATAATAGACTATTTCCCTCTAGACTGCTCTTTGTTAACAAAGGATGCAAGTGAAACAAAGCAGGCAAAATTATCAGCACACCATGGTCTAGGTTTTCAGGTAGCTGGAGCACTTGCACTTTCCCTCAGCCCTCCCTGGAGGCCCTTGCACTCCTGCCTGTGTGGACACCCTTGCAGTGCAGAACACAGGCAGGAGTGGAAATTTTTGTCCCATCAAGGAGCTCCACGTGCCAGTCTGACCCTTCCAGGCACCAGTTTCAGATTTTATCCAAAATATCATCTGAGCCACTGATGCTCTGACTGCAAAAAATGCAAGGCCAAGGATTTTTGGAAGCACAGACTTTGTTTCCTCTTGGGAAGTGAAGTCTGCTGTAATATAAACCTACAGTGGGGTAATGAGCTTTCTGGATAGGCTTTGCAAGTTCTCCTGAAATAATAAGTGAAATGAGAGCTTCAGCTTTGCTAAATTTGGTGTAATCCCCTCTTACAGGAAAGCAACAGCCCTCCAAGACTTAAAAAAATTCCCTTCACGTACTTGTGAAAGGCAGAAGTGGCTCTTCAGAGACCTGTACTGTGCCTGAACTTTGTCTGTCAGGTTAAAAATGGGGAAGAGGGGCAACAATTCTGTTTTACATTCCCATCCCTGCTGCAGTCAGGCCAAGAGAGGAGGCTGTACTCCAGCAACAAGCATGGTGAACCTGGGTGTAAAGTCTTGACTGAGTGACCAGAGACAGCCAGACTGCTGCACCAGTGACAGCAACCAAAACCAGGACAAAACCACACCCTGCCAGCCTCTCCTGTGCCTCTCTTCTCCTCCTGTTTATGCCCATTAGGAAAAAAATTAAAAATCAAAACTGCCCCAAAAGTGAAATCCCACAGGACAACAAGCAAAGGTGATAAAACAGAGGGACTGGCTGACAGGAATTGCTAATCCCAAACCAATATTGCAGCTTTGCCTCCTACCCTCCAAGTGCTAGAAGTGGATTAATTTTTATTGTGGTGGCGGAAGATTAGAACAGAACACATTTGACCATATTTTTTTTCCTAAGTGGATGTTATAAATGTTTAAAAGCAAGGAAAAAACCTCACAGTAATTATTCCAATTCTAATGGTCACAAAAAGCCAAGGAGGGCAAAACTAAGTAAGGATGAATGACCAGCAGTTAAAGAAGCCAGATCAAACAAACAGAAGGGAAAACAGCTCCCCTGTGCTCACCAAAGTCTCACTGGGCAGCAGGCATCATGATATATTGCCAAAAGACACCAAAACATGTTGGATATTTGAGGAAATTATTTGTGCTCAGGATGGCTGATGTTCATTTATCTATGGTGGCATTTCTTAAAAAAAAAAAAAAAGGCATTTGGATAGGCTTTCATAAGGCAGACAAGTAAAAAAGCATAATTAAAACCATGTACCATGACCAGAAACAAGTTACTACTGCCAATAACATCCACAATGTCTCTGAGGAGCCAGTTTTCCTTTCCTGTGTGAGGGAAGAACTCAAACTCAGCCTCCTCACAGCCCTCCTAAAGCCAGCTGTGTTCATACATGAGGAGCATTTCCTTCAAGGACAAAATCAGAGAAATGTGGAAACAGGATATAGAGAAGAGGTGACCCACTGAAGAATACAGGCAAGGGAAGAATTTTCTCTGAAGATATTTAGCATATTGCTAATGCATCCACTCTGGTCAATTTTAAAATAACGGAGTAGCCTTCTCTCCAGATGTGACTTTGCCTCTCATTTCTGTATGAAGTTTCCAGACAGGCAGTTGAGAATTGGGTACATCTGTTTGTTTGCTTGCATTTTTATCCACTTATTCTCAAGCCCTATTTGCCTTCTCTGAGTACAGGTTTTCTCCCCACCATGCCCCGTGATCCCTGCTCCCTGGAGCACTGTCCTGCAGGCTGCCTGTTTGCATAAACTCTGATGGTGAAACAAAAACTCACCCCAGTGCAGGGAGAGCTGTTGCAGCCCTCAGCCAACATCCTCCTCATCAGAAAGAATGGAACTCTTACTATCTCTCTCCATGTAACTTAAAATGATTCCCCAGCTGTCCTTCCCTATCCTGATGAAAGCAGGATACAACACTGTTCATCCCAAGAGCAGGCAAACCCCACAATAACAAATTTTCTGTCCCCTGAGCTTGTTCCCAGCAACTTTCCCTCATCCATTCTGTAAGGTGCTCTGACTGCTAATGCTCATTGCTCAGTGTCAGCCTCACCACCCTGTCAGTGCTTCTGTCGCAGCCTCAAAGATACTTAAGACATTTTTAGGGCTCTGCCACCCTCTGTGGGTAAGGAGTTGGTGCTCTGATGATGCCCCGAGGCCACATGCCCTCACTTTGTCACTGCCTCTCCTCTTTGCTGTGACTCGCAGCGCACTGCTGTCACCCTTGTGAGAGGTGACTTGCATTTCCACTCTCGCAGCCAGCCACACCGACACTAGAGGAACTCAAAGGGACTCTTTGTGTCCCCAAGGCCTTGATAATAATCCGATTTACTGAGAACCTTCCATTGTCACGGTTACTGACGGCAGAGTGTCAGTGTTTAGCTGTCCCTGTGTCATTTCCTCAGCCCCCGTGCCGCGGTCAGGGCGCATCCGCTGCACCCGCAGCCCCGCACCTCTGACGCTTCCTGCTCCTGGGGTGCAGAGCACAGAGCTGCTGGGGAAATGACACTTCTCACCAGTGAGTTCTGTCCTTCTACATCGAACCACCACACGGGAGAACCAGCAGCCATTCAGAAATCACTTCAGAAAACATCTGACTGCATTTGCTGGCCGTTCGTGAGCTGCTGTTCTTGTCCAGAGGAGAGCAGCTGTCAGGACCCCACTACAGCAGAGATACCTCCACCAGCCTGGGGAAGTGGCCCTTCTGTCCCATGAAAACTTGAGATATTTTACAGTCTCTGCACAACAAGATATCATAGAAAAGGTCCATCTGTAAAGAAACCTGCGACCCTTTCTCAAATGCATGACAACCATGATCCTTACACCTTGCCAAACAAGGATAAACCAAAAAAGACCCCCAAGGCAAATTCCTTAGGGACTGTGACATTTGACTCCAAGCACAAAAGATGTTAGTCAAGCAGAGATGGATCCCGGCGAGGTGCTCAGATACCCCCAAGCCCCGAGGGTGGTTTCTCCCACTTGTCCATCTCTTGCCTGCTGCAATCATACAGCTGGGCTGAACGTGGCTACATGAGGGGAAAAGGCAGATTTCCCTTTAGGAATGGGGTAGGAAAGTTAATAAGAATCCTAAATTAATCACAATGGTCAAGCAAAGTTTGCATCAGCATTTCGTAAGACACGGGATGACATAAAACAAAGTATTAATGTTTTTTAGGTGTTTGACAAAGTCAGGTACCTCACTTTTAAAAGGGCTACTAAAGAGGACCTGCGTTTTGAGATTATCAGAAACAGTCCCAGATTATCCCTGACTAGGCAGCCATCAGCACAGATAATTTTTTTTTTTCCAAAATCCAGGCTGCAGAACATTTTACAGACTTTTTAAACATCAGAGTCCTTCCCCACACTTGCTCCAGGAGCTGTAATGGTGCTGGTGCCAGCCCAGGTCAGTCTGATGTGATTTTCCACCGTCCCATTGAACCTGGGCACTGATCTGTGCATTGGACGTCTGTGGAAACTGTAATTATTCAAATCAATTTCAATCACGTGCCTCTCTTCTGAAGATTTTAGGGAAAAGCCGCATACCTCTTAGCTGTCCTTTATCCAGGGAAATGTTTCCTATGGAAAATCCTAGCCTGTGCCCAAGCCTATGGATCTCATACTGAAACCAAAGTTGTTGTTATCACAGAATATGACACTGAACCACCTACTTCCCTTAAGTCCTTAAGCTCAACAGCTGATTCATACCAGGATCTGACAATCCTGTTCTGTTGGGGAAAACTCAATAACCAAAACGATAGGGCTGTTTGTAGAGGACTTTCCCAGCACAAGAAGGGGGATTTGCATAAGAGGCCAATATTAGAGAGCAGGCAGAGAGAGCAGAAACATTTATGCTGCCCTACTTAGAAAAAACAAGAGGGTGGGGGGAAAGGGAAGACAAGAAGCAAGAGGAGAACACAACGGTGCAAACCCAAACCAAAGCATCCCCAACAAAGCAAAGCCAGGAGAAAAACAGAGGAGACTCTGAGGTCTGAATACGAAATGAGGAAACTTCCAACAGGGAAAGCTGCAAAGCTCACCATTCCCGAAGGGATGCATTACAAGCTCGCACTTCTCTCCGCTCAGCAGCGTTCCTGCCCCGCACGGGTCGGGGCTGCCCTGCCCGGGGGATGCTCACACGGACCCGAGCCCAGGGCTGGGCTTCCAGAGGCTCCAGCAAACAACCCCCCCGGGGAGCAGCTGTAGCTGCGAGCCACAAACACCGGGCACGGGGAGACAGGGAATGCCGTGCCGCAGCCTGCCGGCAGATGAAACAGCCCCGAGCTGCAAGGACTGGAATGGCCGAGTGCCTTCCTCCCTGGAACTGGGAGCAATCACAAATGCTAATCAACACACAGACAGGAGCCCAGCATGTCACCCGTCACGTCTCCAAAGCTCCAGGAAAACCCCCCTTTCCTCTCCTTGTATCAGAGAGGGACAGGAAGATTCCCTCATCCCCTGCATGCCTTTCCCTGCCCCTGTCCCTGGCTCAAATCATCCCTGCAAGAAGTTTCCCTCCCTGCTAACTTCTCCATTGTCTCAGATGCATTGTTTGCAAATGTTCCCTAAAAACGCCTTGTAAAGTATTCTTCATTCCTGTTTCAAGTCTTTCCACATCCCTGTGTAACACCTGGACTTTATCTTGTTACCTGTCAGATAGTGATAAACCTACTGCATGCAACCCCTGCCGTACCATCTAAGATAAATACAATTTGTCTTGTAGCTGTCATTTCTTTTCAAACCCTGCTTTCCACAGCTGCATTTGTAGTGGTAATAAAATTACTTTATTCGGGCTTGAAATGTGTAACTTTTAAAGAAATAAAAATTTAAAAATCCCCATCAGCAAGAGCCCCAGGACCCAGGCTGAGGAATGAAAGAGATCACACTTTTACCCACTCACATTTACCAAATACCTGCATTTGGTGAAGTGCTTTGAAATAGTCATTGCTGATTGTCTGTGGGATGCCCACTCTGCTCAGGATGAAGAACAAGTTAGAGAGCAAAGGAGGTTTAAGCCTGGACATCAGGGTATTTCCTGCACACCAGGAAAGTGAGGAGTCTCCACTGCAGGTCTTTAGGAGCAGGACAGAGAAAGATGTCAGGAATGGCAAATCCATAGCTGATCCTGCCTTTGGGCAGAGGTCTGGATTAGATGACCTCCAAGTGCCTCCTAAGGATATTTTCCATAATTGAGAGTTGTGTGTACCATCTGTCCATTCTGATCTACAGAGATTTACTGCAGGGCAAAAAAGTGCAATACAACCAATAATTATTCCTGATTCAGATGCAACCTTTGTGAAGGGAGAGGCATCTTCTGACTACAGAAGGAACTGAAGCCTTCAGAGGTTAAATCACCTTCTGTGCATCTGCCCAGACCCTCCTGCTGTCCCAAGACAGTCCAATCCTCAATATTCAACTACAAAAGCATCTCATTAAGTGGCAGCTTCCTCAGCATTTTTGAAATGAGCAGAGAGGAAAGGAACTGGTGCTATTTTGTTCAAGTAGCTTACACCAAGGCTGTTCAGGTGCAGAACCTGAAAATGGTCCATGAAGCAACCAAACCTTCTGGTCCTAAATACCAAATCTCCTGACAAGAGGGAATAACCCTCCACTGACTTGTGAGGATCTTCTCTGATTCTTTGACATGCAGCTCAAGGTCTCTTTCCTGGTTTTTACTTTAGAGTCCAACAAAAAAAAAAAATGTTTAATAGCCCATCTCCATTATCAGATGGAAATCACAGAATAAAGAATAAGCTTGGAAATTATTCACAATCCAGATCAAATGAGAAAATGAACAAGCAGAGCCAGAAGCTGTTGGAGCTGAAGACAAGGACAAACTTTGCAGGACACCAAGAGAGATGTTGGCACCAGCCTTTGGATGGAGAGAGAACACCTCACTCCCAGCTGTGCAGAACTCAGAGACTTTCCCCACACTGTGCCTTGTCTCATCACACGTGGGCAGAAATGTCAAACCCCACTGAACTGCTGAAGCATAGTGAAAATGGTGGGAAATCTGTGAAACCTTAAACATCCTGTGCAGACAAGAAATCATGCAGCCATCAGTCAGCCAGGCAGAAAGGAAGTGGTGAAGGGAGAGGCTTTCCCTCCACACAAGATGGAAAAACAGCCAGGCTCAAAACCAAGGGGGGACCAGACCCTTCCAAGAGACAGGACTGAAAGGAAGAGTAAAGATTCCCCCCAAACCTTCTGCAGGGCTGAGCTTTTCCCAGTGGTTCTTAGGAGAACTTAACCACACAGCTCAACATGAAATCCATCATTGAAGATTAAACAAAAAAGATGAAGAGCTTTCAGAAGTTGATTATATTCAAATGCAATAGCAGCAGCAGCCCTTATGGAAACATCCCATTAAAATACCAGCAAAAACAGGAGTGCAAACATGGGACACCTGGCAGAGGCTTTCCAGCTCAGACCTTTAGTGCCTTTTGCACCCACTGATAGAAGAACAGAGGCTAAAAACATCATTATTGGGCCAACATCCCTTGACCTGGTACAGGGTGATGCTGATTCTATTTTTTATGTATAAGAAAAAAATATGGAAAGACACAGATTATATACACATGAAAATTACAAATGTACCACCATTAAAAAGGAGACCTGCTTGCTTTTTTTTTTTTTCTTCACACCCTGCAACAGGTCATTTTTATTTTATGTACACACATACATGTTTGCAGTTTGTACCCACATGTTTTCTCTACAAATTCAGAGGTTCACAGCTTTCCTGGTTAATTCAGAATTTAATCCATTTGCCACATTAGACAGGATTTTGTTTCCATAGGTTTTTGTGGTATGTGATTACATTTATATTGACTTTTTACTGGGATTCAAAATAAGGTATTTCCTCCACAGACCTAACTCAATTGAATATTTCTCACATCCTTGCTGGTCACTTTATCTAATCTTTTTCTACCTCACTTGGGCAACATGCTCCAGGGATGTCTCTAACTTCAGGGGCTGACCATGCCTTCCCTCTCTCTCTCTGTCAGTCTCCTTCATGCAGAAGAAAGAATTTATCAGTTACTCCAGTTCTTGAGTTACATGTGCCTGAGACTTACAAGCCCGATAAGAAACCTGAAAACAAATACATCCAAAGACTGAGTTATCTAATAGTTGGCCATCTGCTTAGGAAAATCATTTTAAGTAGTTACAGCAATTCTATTAACTATTTACCAAGTGAGTCATGTTGTTCTCTTTAAGTTAACCCTTCCTGTCTCTCTGTGGGCCCAGTGCCCCAGGCAGTTTTGGAGAAGGTGCTCAAGCACCTCTCCTCCTCTCAGGCTATGGCCAAGCCCGCAGTCCCCCTGCACTCGAGACCCCCAAACTCACAGCGTGCAGGGCACAAAAGAGCAATAAAGCAGCCGCGACTCAGACCACACAAACGAGCGTGCAGAGAATCTCCTCCCAGCAGCATCCCCGGCGAGGGCACCACGCACCGGCACTGACACAGCGGGATGGGAACGCACCTGCAGCCGCAGGCACTCCGTGAGGGCAGGGCAGAAACCTGCATGCACACCCTGCCCACGGCTCCGGAGACACCCCGCACCTCGCAGCCTGTTCGCCTGTCCTTCAGCTGCCCTCTCCCCCAGCACAGGGGCACAGGCCCCTCGGGGAGCGGCGGCTCCATCGCGGGGTCCCGAGGCTGAGCGCTCCGGGCACTCTGCTGAGGATCCTGCAGCTGCTCGGCAGAGATAAGCCAGAGCTGGGGCTTTTAGGGCAAGGAACGGGACAGGACCGCACAGGTTTGAAGCCATCTATTCAGCCCCTGCCCTTTTCCCTTTCACACGACAGTGAAGTGCACAGAAATCTCCTTCGAAAGCCCTGCAGAGAAGTTTGCGGGATGAAGGGCGCTCCTGCGGAATCACTATTTTATGATTAAGCACAAATATCTGCTGAAGGGGCCAAGGAGGGCTGGGTGCAGGGAGACAAAGTCCAGCACCTGATGTTCGAGGGAAGATCCGCGGAGCAAACATCTTGGAGCGCGGGGGTGTGTCGGGGGACTGACAGTTGGGAATCGGCACGGAGCGAAAAGCACCGGCTCCGCGGGGGAAACACCATCCGAGCCGGGGCAGGAGAAAGCGGTAGCAGGGCGAAATCGCCCCGTCTTGGGGCTGGGGGCACGGCCGCACCGAGAGGGCAGCGGGCGGCCACTTTTCAAATTCGCGGGACGGGCGGGAGAGGGAGCGGGGCCGCCGCGGACGCCGCGAGGGGAACCGAGCCTCGCACGGCGGCTGCAGGGGCCGGGACCGCCGCGCTCGGGATGCTCCGGCGGGACGAGCCCCGCAGCCCGCCCCGGCCGGGAGGTCCCGCTCCGCCCCGGGAGCTGCACCCCGGGCCCCCGCCGCCCCTCCCCGCGGGCCCGCCGGCCTCACCCACCTGGCCTCGGGGCGCTGCTCCTCTCCGGCCGCGCCCGGAGCCGTGTGGCGGTGCCGGCGCTGCCCCGCTCCGCTCCCGCCTCCGCGCAGGACGCGGCTGCCGCGGCTCCCCCTGCAGGGCGGCGCGGGGCGGGCGCGGCCGCGGGACCGGCACCGGGAACGGCACCGGGATGCGCGGCCACGGGAACGGCTCCCGGCCCCGCTGCCGGCGGGATGGGCGCCCGGCAGCCCCGCAGCTTTACCTGGCGGCCGGCGGGGACCCGGCACCGCGGGGCTCGGTGCCAACACGGGCAGCCCGGAGCAGCATCCCCGCAGCGGGGCTGGAGGAGAGAGGGCACTTACTCGAGAGTCCTCGCTTGTCGGGAGGGACCTGCAAGTGACAGCAGCGGGCTTTGACTGGGCTTGATCTGCATACAATGAAAGGAGGAAAGAGAGGAGAGGAGAGGAGAGGAGAGGAGAGGAGAGGAGAGGAGAGGAGAGGAGAGGAGAGGAGAGGAGAGGAGAGGAGAGGAGAGGAGAGGAGCGGAGAGGAGAGGAGAGGAGAGGAGAAAGGGAAGGGAAAAGGAGAGGGGAGAGGGGAGAGGGGAGGAGAGGAGGGCTTTCTCACTACATTATTTTAAGCATCTACTTCTTTCCAGGCTGGAAAACCCACCCAGCGAGTCGAAGCCTGCAGCCGTAGCACAGGGCTGGGTGGCCCCGTGCGGTGCTGCGGGGGACACCGGGTCAGGCTGCACACACAGAGAAACTTCGCTCTCTCCCTAACTGCAACTACTACCGACGGAAAGGAACCCCTGTGCATTCCTGCTCTGGAAGGGTTTAAGAGTTCTCCACAGAGATATTGACTCTTTGACAGCAGTTTCACATTCCCAGCGGGCAGGCGGCTCTGGGTCCCCCCAGCACATTTCCTGCCGGCGGTGCCCCTGGGGCTGCGCCTGTCCCCAGGCAGCTCCTGCTCCTCCCAGGGACTTGGGGACAGCCATGACTCATCTCGCAGCAATTTTGAAACAGAGAGAGAAGATCTCAAGAATTTGATCTCACTGGTCTTTGTGAGGATCTTCTAAGTTTTTGACTTCTATTTTTCAAGTTTACCTCTTCAGCAGGTAAGTAATCTACGTGTCCCTATTGGGTGGACATTGCAAACAGGAAAAGCCACCAGCGTGACTCCACACTTCCCACCGGCTCCATGGCAGGTCCCAGCCTGTGACAGACTGATCCACCTCAGTGACAGCCAGCCCAGGCCCGGACTGCCACAGGTTGGGTGCTTGTGTGAGGTTTTATTCTAGGATTCCCTACTCCAGAGGGGTTTTGCTCCTGCCACCTTGGCCAAAAGCATTCCCACATCCCTGACAGCCAGCACCGCTCCCCCTGCCCTCGCCAGCAGCTGCAGCACGAGTGATGCTTTACATTTCCTTGGTGTAACAAGAGAGCAGGAAAGAAGGAGCAGAACTGGCACCAGCCCCTTCAGAGCCAACCTCAAAATCTATGAGCATCTAAGCATTATTAAAAATTCAGCACTGGCAGCAGCATTCGACACCTGAGGTGCCCTCCCCTCCACTCTTACCCGGGTCAGGAAGGCAGGCTGGTTCATGGGCTGGCTCAGCCACACAGCTGGGAACTACAGAGCACAGTGAAGGCTGCTCCAAACACAATGGGAATCCTCTGGGGAGAAAAAAAAAAAAAAAGAAAAAAAAAAAAAAGAAAGTAATTTTTCCCAGGAAGTTACAGAAAAAGCTGGAGTAATTTACCACACAGTAACATGACATGATTTTAAGGAACACGTACACTGACTAGCCAAGTCAAGAGAAAAAGCAAAAGTGGGAGATGAGAAAATTAGAAGCCTCATCCAAACATGCTGCATAAATGATAGATTTAGAAATGCCATCTGCCTACATGATGTTTACCAGAGCTTCTTAAAAAAATGCTGACACTAGGAATGGGATACTGTTCATGTAATGGCCTCACATCTGCCCTGTACAAGAGGTAGCATTTTCCCACTCCTAGTTGATATTCTATGAAATTTTATGCCATGCAATTGTTTTTGAACCAGAGGGGCAAGTCAAAATCAGCTGCCTGCCAGGCTCTGCTGCATCTGCTCAGTGTTGCTCCTTTCCAGGGCAGTATTTCCTGTATTGCAGAGGCTGCCTCACTCTTTGGCCCAGATCCTCAAAGCCATCCAAATTACTCTCTCCCACTGAAATCAATGAAAGCTGGAAATCAAAATACTTTTAAGGAGCAGAGATGCAGTTTCTAAAAATTATTTTGTTCCTGAATACATTAAACCCAAAGCTGTTGCAGTCAACCCCCTTTGCTGAACTACCAGACTGGTTTATTCCAACCAACCCATCCTCAATATATCACCCTACAAGTTTTCCAAGTCACAAATGTTCATCACCATGCCTTGAAGGACCCCAGAAACGCATCACTGGGTGTTTCTTTTCTCAGTTGCAACTCTGATTTTTGCAGCTAACCAATTTTAGGAGCATTTAATGTAGACTACATCGATTTTCTTTTAAATCTGCAAGTCACAGAAGATCCAACACAAATGTCCAAGTGCTTTCACAGGACTGGCTGATAATGGCTCCCTGACCAGCTTCTAAAGCTTCTTAGAAATTACTTTCCTTCCATAAAAGTGTTCTGATCCCAGGAACACCCAACCACTGGTTCAGTCCCTCACTGGCTATTTGGATGGCACATCAGACCCTCATTGTCACCTACTGATTTCCTCTGTGCAGCTGGGGACTCTGCAGTGATCCAAGATGTTCAGATCAGTATTAACAACTCCCAGAGCAACTGGGCCAGACCCTCCATGGCTCCTGCATGCTCATTTCTCACTTCTGCACAAGTAACTGTGTTTATAATGAGCAGCTGCTGGTTTATGTCCTATTCAGCAGTTGGATAGGATAACCTCCATTACTGTAATAAGATCTGAAGAGACCTGTTACCTTTCTTTTGAACTAAAAAATGAATTGGTTTTCTAGTGGTTCTATGCCATTGTCCCTACCAAGGATCAGACCATAATTCTTGAGTATATTCCATGTGCCCTGTCCTTACCTCTGGGTATTTCTACTTAGGCCCTCCCTTACCAGTGGCCAGTGACAGTAAATTGACAGTAAGGAACAAAACCAGCTTTTATATACTTTCTTTCTTTGTTTGTTTGTTTGCTTGCTTGTTTTGGTTTTGGTTTGTTTTTTTCATAATAAATGCAGGGGTGGCAGCACCAGAGAGTACAATTTCCCTTGGTCACTCTGGAGGATGAACCAGCATTACTGTGACTGCTGTGCCCAGGCACAGTTTGAGAAGGGGTGACATGAAAAGAGGCTGAAACCTCCTGGAAACAAAGCAGCTTTCAGCAGCCCCCGCAGCCATGGGAAGGTACTGCCACACGTTCAGAGCTGGCTCTGAACTGAAAGCAGTCCAGGACTGCAAGGACAGAAGTTAAATTTTCTGAGTGTCCCATGTGGATCCAAGAAAGGCTTTCTCATTCCTGGAAAGCAGAGCTGCAGTAACATCCTGCTCATTGTCTCACTGAACAAGGCAAACTCCAGGGTTTTGGGCAGCTGAAAAGTAGTGATAAGAGTATTTGCTCTCCTCAGACTTAGCAACTCAGCTCAAGCAGTGAACTCTAGAAAGCCTCTGTAGAACAACCCTTGAAATGCTTCCTTCCAAAAGGTGAGAGCAAAGCAAATAAAAACCTCACGCTCGAGACCTGTGGTGAAACTCACCCTTCTCTCTGCTGGCACTGCAAAAGTGACCCCTCGGGCACCTCAGGGATACCCCTGGAACACAAAACATAACCAAACACAGCCTGCCACCCTGGGAAGCAGAAAATCAAACCCAGGTACTGAGGCTCCATGTGAAGGACTGAAAATGATCACTTTGCCTAGGACAGAATCTGGAAGGATTGATCTTATTTTAAACAGAAAAATTATTTCTGTCTTCACAAAGAGATTAATGCTTTATCAGTTTGGAGGCTCTTCTCTGCCATGAAATTTTTCTCTCTAACTAGACTGAATTATTTAATATGTGCAAAATGACATTTAAGGGATGCACATTTTGCTGAGAGCATCAAACTGAGTATTGCATCAGCACACGTGTTCAATGTTGTTAAACAGGACATTTAAAATGGTGTGTTCTGACTTGTACATATCCCACTCCCACAAATACTGCCTGAATCTCCTCAAAAGCAAGGAAAGACACTTGTGTTAGAATAAAAGAAGGGATGAGGGTTACTCAAGGTCTTTTGGATACACCAGCAAATCCTTCAGCATTAAAGACAGACAGAGATATATATTAAAATCTGTGTGTTTGTATGTATGTGATTATTTCACTCACATTGTTCAACATTAAATATCTGATAGCATTTTTTAAATCAACATTGGGAAAAGCTCCATTTTTCTGAAGAGTGCAACTTAATCAAAGTTACACATGCAGAATTGTGCTGGCAATGCCCATGGCTAAAATCCTAATGAGGGACACTCCCGTGTCAGAGACTGAAGCCTTTGTGCACAAACTGTTCAGTTCCAGCACAGGAGGAGTTCAGCTTTTACCAAAGGCTTGAGGAGAAGCAGCTGAAGTCAAGGTAAGATTTGCCCTCACAGGGAAAAGCATATCCCCAACACAGCCTGAATCCAGTCTGGGTCAGGAACGAAGGAAGGATTTTCAGTAATTTCATGTCAGGAGTTGACTACTCTCCCTAAAAGGCACTGCCCAAACAGACTGTGGCTTTATTTCTCTCAATGCTATTCAGCATGACAGACTATGAGATGGAATTCAATCTAAATTTAAGCACTCTCTGTAAACTATTAATAGAAGAAAAACTGGTAGCATGAATCATCATGTGGGAGCTGCAGAGCAACAGCTAAAATATAACTTACCTTTACACAATAAATGAACTGTTGGATTTGAAAGGCCCAGCAGAAGTCACTTGATTCTTCTTCACTTGAACTATTCTCATTTTATTCTGAGGAGCAAAACCCTTATTTAACTGAACAAAATACACATTGTACATAACCCAGCTTTGTCACAACACAAACTGGAGACAAAAAGTAGCTGCTGACCCTGCTCCCCAGCACTCCCTGCGTGTGCTGGAAATGTTGGTGCAAAATGACACAACTTCAGGGGTTTATAGAGTTGAGCTCATGTTTTAGCACCCCATTCCAATGCCAGCTGTACCTCTGGCCAAGAGCAGAAGGCACCAAACCTCCCTTCTGCATTTCATCTCTGCCCAGACCAAAGTCCAGCTGTATTAATTTCTCAGAGCAGCCATTTCAGGGGGGGATTTTTGCAGCTCCTGAACTGCAAAGCTGACAAAGCAAAGCTGTGATTTTGCCCTGGCTATGCCCAGTGCAGGCTGTGCCCTGGTGCAGTCCGTGGGCTCTGAGTGTGGCCCCATGGAGACGCAGCCTGAACTCAACACAGTGGCATTTTGGTGCTCTGTGGGATATTTATTTTTGAAAAATATGATATTGTCAACAGCTCAGTGAAATTGTCTCCAGACTGTTATGTCTCCTTCTCAAGTTTCTTTCATTTTTAAGAGCTTAACTTTTAGGCTTCTGGCGTGAGGAAAGAGCCTAAAATGGTTTAAGAAAAGGACATAAACAAGGGAGTGAGCTATGCACAGCACTGGAGAGAAGCACAAACAGTGCCCCACACTATAGAATCAGTGCAGATGTCTAAGAACAAAAATACTGTGATGAGACACTGCTGTGTCCAACCCTATTTTCATAATGAGATTAAGAAGGTTCCAAAGAACTCAAAATCCTGAAGGACAAAGGCCATTCAAGAAAAGTCGACATATTTTTCTAATAGGGCACTTCACATACAGAAATTCAGTTCTACAAAAAGGGTTAAACAATGGTGACACAGAGGAAATAGCAGACAAAGGCTGATAAAAACCTTAACCTGGATTAGAATTGGTGGCACCAGTCCCTCATCTGCTTCTTTAAGAATTTGTAGACAATTTTTTTTTTTCTGGACAAAGACTTGCATGGGAGAAGTTTCAAATCAACTCTTCTCATAGAAATGAAACTAATAAAAATATTTTATTAGACAGAAATGCTCTTCTAAGCAGCATCTGGCATGTCCTGGCAGCATCTTGAGCTGCCAGGAGAAGAGACACTGATTAGCCAACTTGCCCATTCAAGGTGCTGGGCTGCAGCACCAAGTAGGAATTCATAGAGAAAGTACTGGAGCTTCCTCAATGCCATCACAACTTTCTGAGCAAATTCAAAGGGGAATTCACTCAACATTTGGTATTGAGGATGAAAAGAAAAAAAACCCACCAGCTTGAGATACAAGAACATCTCAATGTGAAATGCTGGGCTCAAGGAAAGAGTGCTGAAAAAACAACACAAAAGCACTGAGGGAGGGAGCTGAGAGGGGCACAGAATTCAGCTCCCTTTCTGTTTGTTTTTTAAGCTCTACCAGTAGCTGCTGGCTGTAAAAAGCTTCCTAATTAATGAAGTTAAGAAAGGAGTTAACTTTCAATTATAAGAGTCTCCTCTAAAACAATTCTGTAATGCACATCTTCATGAGCCCCTCTGATCTCTGCCCTTTGCAGAACTCTCTGCAACAGACAGGATTTCATCCACAGCTCTTCTGTCAATCAAAGCAATTGTGAAACCCTTTAGCACAATTTCAGCAGAGGTTCTGAATTGCTAACTTAGTTCCTCCACAGAATTTAACTGCAGAAAAACCATGACTCCTATATCAGCCTTTGTGATTTAATACAATGGAATATTATATTGCTGCTGCTTCTGAGGTATTTATTTTACTATTCCATATAGCTGCAGCTTTTTGTTACAGCAAGATCTTAAAAACTAATGAAGCAATTTTATTATATTCAGCTTAGACACACTTATGGAGCTGGTTTCACATTTTTAACAAAATTTTTTAGTGACATCTTGGAAGGCAATCCATGAAAATACTCTGGTGAGGGAATATTATTTCAGTGGACATGGGAAAGAAAAGTTGCAGCTCCACAGGCTGTGCAGACCCTGCAGCTTTAGCATCCCTCAGGCCTGGCCCATGTCCTGCCCTCCAGGTGCCCATTGCAGGGGGACCAGTCCCTCCCATGGTGCTGCCATGCACTTGCTACAGAAAAGAAGAATCCAGTTTCTGAGATGTGGCTACTCCACGACACTTCTGAAACACTGATTTGCAAAAGAAGTATGAAAACTGAAGATCCATGCTTAAAAACAGGATACAAATCCATGTTCTGAAACTACACACCTCCAGCAGCTCCAGACACTGCAGGAGGGACTGCAAGGAGTTCTCAGGGAGAGTATTTCCCCTCAAGAGGGGAGAAACAAGGCATTTTCTTGCAGAGTAACATTACTGAGACAGACTTTCCTGGATTGCTGAACAGTCAGAAAACACCACACAAAATCTCGAAAAGGTAGAATTAAAATACCTCTACTAGCCAGTGCCTTTTGGAACAATATTTACAATAATTAGGAGCTCAGTCCAAACCTCTGGATCCAATTTATTCCAGGGCACTAGAAATTAAAGCTCCAAAGCAGCATTTAAAAACAGTTCCCATCCAGGACATTTTGAGACCAAACCAGGTTTAAGGTGTTCTAAGCTTTATTTTCACCTGGAAAATTTATGTTTAGGCTTCTGCTTTAAATAGTCTGAACTTTTCTAGAAATTAAGTCCCCAACCTCTCTCCAGCCTAACTCATTTAGAAACAGAGAGGGAGTGTGTGGTAGCAACAGGAGTGAGCACACAATTGCCTTACTTGGGTTGTGCTAAGTAACATTTAAGTAATTCTAATCCTGCAATGTATTACAGAAGTTGCCTAAACTGAACATATTCTCTGCCATTTCCTTCTCTAGAACAATACAGGCTAAGCAGATGCCTTAAACATGTCCCCCTTATCTGGGGTATTCACTGTGTTATCACTTCAAACCCCTTGGGGGTAGATCCTGTAGAGGCTGCTGGCATCCCAAGAGACATGACTTCCAAAAAAATCCTGAGGTTATGAGCACACAAGCCCTTGGCACACACTCCTCACTTCCACCACTGCTTCCTGCAACACTGCTGAGAACTGAGTGCCAGAACCAGCGTGAGAACAGCCCCTTCTGCAGGCTTCACCCAAGAAAACAAACACACACTCTGCTATTTGCAACTTTTATTTCATGAATAATTAAGAAGAAAACATGGCAACATTGGCAAATTGAAGGCATACATACTAAATACTCATACAGAATACATTATGGAGAAAGTAAATGCCCAGGTCTTTAGTGGTCCTTGCAAACTGAAAGCATATTGGGTCCTCCAAAAGGTTTAGCTTAACATAGGCTTGCTGGCTTTTCAAGTTCCAATCATTACCAACTTGTGCCTTTCAAACCAGAAACAGGGTGAAATACAATTGGAACACTCATTCAGATTCTCCTCAAACCTGTTATTTCTCAGCTCCAACCAGATGCAAGCAAAATGGTTGTTTTCCTCCTTGCCATTTTAATATATACACTAATACACCAGCCTAAGTATTCCAGACACAAGCACTTGTTGAAACATGTTCCATGTTACTCAGAACCTGCAGGAGTACATCTCTGTACACACACATTTATACATGTGGGTACATCTGCACATTTATGCAAAGCCTCTCTCTATGTAAGATGTGTGTAAACTATTCAAAAGGGTTCTGGAAAAAAAGCAAAGTACTTGCACTTGTCTAGAAGAATTTCTAAACCCATACACAGGCTGACATACAACAGCTGTGTTTCAAGGAAGAGTAAAACCAATACAAATCAGAAAAGCTGGAAGGATGAGAAGAGCTTTTAGAATCACTGGGGTTTGTATCATCTTTAAAGGCCATGGAAAGTGAGCTTTAATTTAGCTATTTAGGAGAGATCATTACTGGCTGCAGTGTCATCTCAGACAGGGTTAGTCCTTATCCAGTATAGTGCTGTGAAGTCAGACTGAGGCATCAAAAAATTCTGTTCTTTCACCAAGTCCAAATTCATCACACTGTTCTGTCAGTTCTGCCTCACACCTGAACTGGAAGTACCCTCATCCAGGAGGTGGAGGGTACCAATTAATGCCCTTCTGGGTTTGATCAGGAGAGTTGTGCAGTATTAAAGGGGATCACTGATTTATTTCAGATACACTGAACAACTCTTGATCATTACTGACCTAAAGTGAACTTAAGAGTCTGGAGGCAAACTAGTCTATGCTTTGTTTAGTAGTGTTATACTTTCTTTCCATTAGATAATACATATAAAAAAAATCACATTTCTGTTCAAAAAAACCCTTCAGATACATATAAAAGTGCTACTTATAGACAGAAAAATTAACCTTACAATACACATAAAACCAAAAGTTTCTATCAAACTGAAATGTTGTAAGTTACAAGGATTAATTACTTGAGTATGTTACAGGTATTTGTGCCCTCCTAGCTGAACTGATTCCCAAGTAACCATCCTAACTGAACATATGCAATAAATGGAAACCATTAAAAGCCTCCAGAGGAATTTCAACAATGGAACAAAAAACCCCCCAAACAAACAAACAAACCAACAAAAAAACCCACCAAAACAACAACAACACCCAAAAAATCAAAAAACCCCACCAAAACAAAAACCACCCAAAAAACAAAAACACACCAAAAAAAGTAAAGAAGAGCCCCTTTCTCCCCACTTGTTGAAAGAGTTCCAAATCAAAAATGGACTTTTCCATTATTGCAAGTGCAGTCCACAGCCAGAACAGGTCAGTTCATGAACTGTGGAACCAGGACTGCCAATGGCTCCTGTGCAGCAGGAAATGTCTGCTGGGCTCCCTCACTACCATATAAATACACCAGTTACATGCAGTTAAAATAAAAAAATGGATCACTAGGCTGAAAATGCACATCATACATTGCTGTGCTGGGGCAGAGCAGGTTCCAAGCCTTGACTTCCCCAAGCAACTTCCTCATATTCTAGAGCTATGCAAAATACAAAAGCCTTAGAAAAGTGCAACAAAACTAGCTTTATGACATTTTCCTTTCCATTTCCATAAATACAATCTCATAAAAATATTATTAAACAGAAGCATACTTCCCAGTGGAGAACTAACAGGCCACATTTCAGCTCTCAGTAAATGATTTTGCCTAAACTGAAACCCCCTGAAAAGAGGGGATTAAAAGGAAACCAGCTTAATTGCATCAGGCTGCTGTCATTTTCTGCCAGTTTACCCTACTGCATCCCCAAGTCCTGCTGGGACTGATGGGACCTTTCTGTGCAACTCTGAGGCAGACAGTGGCCTTCAGGTAAGGAATATTCCAAGTAAAAGCTAATGTCAGTTGGAAGTCAGTCATCTGGTATTCACAGGTTTTACTGAAGTTTCATTGGGAGGAAATAATTCTAATATCCCAGAATAAATTAGCTCAAGGAGATCAGGACAGTGGCTTTGTCAAACCGAGTTCAAGGCTGTTGCATCCAAACAAGTGGAAAGTGTAGCAAAAACAAAAGGAAAAAAGGACTGGTATCAATAAAAAGGAATCAGAACTGTACAAACTTTGACCTTTTAAGTTATTCAGCATTAATTATCCACAGCATACTTGCTACATATTCCAGATGCTTAATGTCTTGGGTTAGATAATTATAGAGTGTACTACAAGCCTGATTCTGAAATCAGGGAACACAACAGAAGAACCTTAGGATGAAGGAGGGGCACAGCAAGCCACACAGCAATTTAAAACCCATTCAGCCACTCTCCTGTGAAAGCAGAAACACTATTAAAGATATCTTGCTAAATAGGGACAATTAAATGTATTAAGAGATGTCTGTGTTTTGCCAGTCAACACACACTAACTCGGGAAAGCACAGTGGCATGTCCAGCCCTCATGGATGATGAAGACACTTTAATAGCACTCCTCAGCAAGTAATTTCTCAAACTGGTTAATATTAGCTTAAAGAAAGGGATACACTACTGATAGCTTAAAGAAAGGAATTGCAGAAATAGAGCTCAGCAGAACACAAAAATCAAACAGAAATAAATATTTACCAAGTCAAGGGAAGGACCACAAACAAACTATCCAGTTAACTCAGTCCATACATGAACATGACTATTTTGAGGTCCTCTTTCTAGACCACCTCAGCATAACAGGCAAAAAGTAGCATGAAGGTGTACAACTGGATTCCTTCCTAGAAGAATTTTGCCCCTTAGGAGCTCCTGCTTGGGGCTGTGTTAGTTGCAAGAGGCAAACAAGAAGTGAAGTTACCACAGGAGTCACAGGAGCAGAGTTTAAAGATGTAACTGCAGCACTTCAGCCTTTGGAAGGAACTGGCACACACCACCTGAACACCAGGAAGTGTCCCCACACCAGGAACAGGCAGCAAGAAAAACACCCACAAAATCTCCAAATCTCCGTCTTCCCAAATAATCCTGGTTAAAACTAGGCTGGAATAAAAATTGTGCCCTGGGCCAAATCTGTACAGAAATAGAATTGAGTGAAAGTAATCTTCTGGTGATGCAAAAGAACCCAAATGTCTGGAGTGTTGAAACTGAAAAAATAGCTAGGAACTTAACACTGAGATCAGCAAGAGAATGAGTCTCCAATGTCACAGCTATACAATTCACAAGGCAGATCCTCAGCAGCTTTAACTACTGTACTGCACCATTACAGGAGTAACACAATTTATTTCTCCTCATGCACCTAAAACCAGAGCATCACTGCTACCAGGGACATTAATAGGAATTTACACCAATAAATTAGAGATTATTTAGCTCTGGCAAGTTAAGGGCCTTCTAAGACACGATGATGGACTGTACAGAAAAAGACAAACAACAGAAATATTTCATAAAATTGGAGACAAAAAATTATCAGAATCACTACATGTAACTTGAAGAATATATTTTATGCAAAAGAGACAAAAATCTACCTTTAAATCAGAATATGTCATAATTATATACTATATTCTGGATAAACTATGCACAAACACAAATTTAAAAGTGAAAATTTCACTCAGTTTTTCAGAGGCATAAGACCTTTTATGTGAGGGCCAGAGATTCACACTGGGGACACTAAATTAATGTATTTAAACAAATGGCCATATCAAACTGGATTAAAGAAAGCCAACTGAAAATCAAACCAAGTGTAACACCTATGGAAGTCTTTCCATCCAGAGGATGACAGAGCTGTACCTGCATCAGGATGTCCCACAGCTGGATTTTGTTGCCCACCCTACAGCTGGCAATGAATAAACCTCATATTCTACAGCACAGGCATTTGCAAGGCACATAGGAAAATATAAATGGATGACAACATATTTTCAGTACATTCAGAAATATCTTCTGGATTAAAAGGAAATAAATCAGCATAAACTTGCACTTCACATGAACAAAAAAACCAAACTGTTTCAGGATTAACTATGAAGAGAAACCAAACACAACAGTGTGTTTATTCCACATCCAGAAGGGCTACTGCTATTTTTCCTCTTGGACAACTGAATATGGTTTGAACCTTCAGAAAAAACCCCACTGCAGAGTGCAGCAGGGCATTGTGTTTGCTTTAGATCTTCCACTGCTTCATTCCTGTGCAGCACCTCACATGTAAAGGCTCAGATAGATCAGGCCACAAAAAACTCTTCATGAAGCCCAGGGTTCCTGGGCTAGATTCACAGAGTTTTACCAGACAGGTCACACCAAGAAGGAGTTTACAGAGCTCTGAAGTTCATAACAAGATCCCTTCTATAATTACTGCTAGCTTTTCTTTCCCTTCCTTTCTGAAGACCAGCAGCTTGTGTTTTTAACAGAAAGGATCTGGCAAACCTGATTTCTCCTTTGACAAATGGTTACACTCTCAGGATTATTTCATTTAAGGACTCTGACAACATTCCAGGTAAATGAAAATGACCATTGGACAGAAAAAAAAAAATTAGCTCAAAGCTCAAATTACCTCACCAAAACATGTAACGAGTGAATTTAGATCAAGAAATGCTATCCTTTTCATTAGAAAAATATTTTTTTTTGTAACTCTAAGGCAATGAATAAGACAATCATAGATAAGGATATCTGTTCAGAGGATAAACAGAAGGGTTTTTAAACACTGATTGGCAAAATCTGGAATTTAATAATAGGAGATAGAAAGCAAGACAGCAGTAATGTGTATTTCCACTAAGACTATTCTTATTGAAACTAATGAAGTAAAAATTTTTTTTGAAGAAATATAGAGGAGAGGAAAATGCATTTCAGACTTTTATTAAAATCTATTAATGAAGATCTCTCAGTTGAAACCTCTCTTGCAACAATTGTCTTTATGCTGGCTCTTCAAATGCACCAATTAATAATCTGAGGGTCTCCACTTCTAATTCTAAAGAGCTGTAAGAATGTTTGAGACACCACTGCTCTGAAAACTTCTCCAAAGGCCCTCAGCACAGGTTAAGTAGTTATTTTGTAAAGTTCCATAATTCTCACAGGCACACATCAGTGTAAATGTGTATTTTTACACAATGCTAGAGACATGCTGAATTATTACTCTTCACGTGGGCTATGTTCTTCAGATGACAGGGTTTTGGATTTGGCAATACTTTTGAGTTAAATCTGTGCTTTTATACCATGAAGAAGTTTCACAGATGCCAAGCACAGTTGCATTCACTGGGTTAACATCTATGACATTCAAACTGTCCTTAACAGTCATAAGAGCACCATAGAGCAGATTTATTTTCTTTACAATGGGGTTACTGCTGAAAGAGCCTGTGCTTATAAATAGCAGCTGTTACAGAACTCACTGCTCAAGTTGGCTTCTGCTTAATATTAATGAGATGTTCCGTGGCTGAACTGCTGGGAAGTGCTCAGAAAAGCAAGAGGCAGAAGCAATGACAGAGTGAAGTCTCCCCTCGATTTGACAAACAAGATCACAACAAAGAGCTCGTGACAAATGGAGCCATGAAACTGTTGGGAGCCATTAACATTCCACACCAGGCCTTGAAGTGCCAGGACAGATCAACTCAATGATCGCTAAGGCACTTAAACTCTTTTGCCCAAGAGCTGCTAAATGAATTCAGGTACAATTTCAGAAAAAAAAAAAAAACAACAAAAAAAAGAAGTTGAGCAGACTAAAGTTTCTCAATTCCTTCCTTGTGACAGTGAGTCACTTCCACGCAATATTTGAGACTACTGGGTGTACACACATTACATCAGTTCCTCCATAGTCCTTCCCAGAGAACATCTCACCTTCTGTCACTCAGATGAGGATGTGCAAGACCAATGAAAAACACACAGAAAACATGGCAGAGCTGGATTTTGATACAAACTACTTCATTATTACATCTTACTGAGAATATCTTCTCTGCAAAGGAAATGTTATCCCAGTTCCAAACTTCTACCACAGATATCCACGACGTGTGCTCGTATTGCTGTAGAGGAGAGCCCGGGGTGGCTGGATGTGCTGCACAGGCAAAGGAGGAAGAGAGCAAAGAACAAGCCAGGCAAGGGGTGATCATTGATTCATTTCTGTTAGAGTTGGAAGCACAGGGACTTTGCACAGATTCCTTGAAGTGTAGCGTACCCTGAAAGCCAGGAGCTGCATGTGCTAGTCTTTACAATCCATAAGATAAAGATGAAAGCCACATCACTGTGACAGAGGTAGGCTTATAATGAAGCTTTAGAATGAAGACTTCTTCTGTGCCAGATTTTTCGAGGTATCAAGAGCACTTTTCCCCTCAATTTGTCATTATGGAATCAAAGCTTGTTTTCCTAGAATATTGTGCACATTTTAAAGGATGGAAAAATAGCTGTATAGGCAGTAACTAAGTTACTATTAAGAACTCTACTGTATTGGGCTGCCATATGCTGTGGGTAGAATATTCAGAGTCTGTGGAATCAGGATGCTACAGAAAGTTCAGTAATATGATGCCATGTTATCCTTTTCCTTCTCAAAGCTTTATCTGTACATTCAGTCTCCTATATGCCAGAGGAAGCATTCATCTCACTCTCCCAGCAAAGAAAGTTTCAGGAAGTCTGACTGGAAAGGCAGCACAGAAGTAGTTCAGGCTCTTTAGGCTACATAATTAATCTGAATAGCTTAATAACTTGGGTTATTCCAAGCACTGTGGCAACAAATTCTTGCTTTTAAACAGTTGTTTCCATGCTTAGTAGCTGAAGCAATCTGAGGCAATCCATGGTAGTGTCACTGAAGTTTGAGGGGACTCAAATGTTGCCAGTTTTCAGTGAAATGGGAATTAGCATTTCAGGAAGGTTTCCATTTGGTAGCTCATGTTGGTTGTATCCCATGGATCTGTCGAATGATTAGGGTTCAGGTTTCAAAGTATTTGTAAATTGCTGTAACATACAGCATGACATTCTGCCAGTCTGGACGCTCAGTTCGCACCATTTCATTGATGTCCTGTCACAGAAAACAGATTGGTCAAAATCAGGAATGAAAACCCTGAGAGCAATGTGGCAGTGTTTTCACACGTTCCTGGGAATGGTCAATCTGTCAAGTTTCCACAATTTAAAGTACTTACGAAGAAAGCTCTGTTTTCTTCCATATATCTTGGTATTACTCACAAAATGTAATGAATAGCATATCTGTAGGTAGTTCTTTTGTTGACTTAAGATTGAAATGCCTGATGCTGTGCAAGATCCAGCTGTCCCCCACTGAGCACAGCTGGTACAATAGTCAGACTTTAGTGTTCACATAACCCTGCACCAGCCTTGCAGACCAACACAACTTACCCAGGAACTGTGAGCCACAGAATCAAGGCCCAGATATTGATTAAAGTTCAAAATTCCCATCAGGTTAAGCATCAATAAATAATTGACTCCCAACTACCCTCTTCAGCATATGTACAAAGCAAAACAGAGTGATGTAGTTCCTAGTAATTTCTGTTTACTGTAAGGCTCTGCTTGAAAACTTTGGATGCAGGAAGCTCCATAATTCAACAGAGAAGTTGTGAGATTTTTAGTTGAACTGAATTATGAATAACTTCTACTTGCATTCCACTCCTGTTTACATACAGCAGTTTTCACACCCTTCTTAACCCCTTGCTCATGAAATATGGATGAGACAAAAATCCACAAACCTACAAATCACACACAGTGTGCATGCAGGTATGTAAATAGATACTAACTTCTTAACATGGATACAATTTGCACTTTGACTGAATTCCATTCAATTTGCCTGTTTAGAGTATCTGTAGTGAAGTACATCACAAAAGGGAAGGGCAGACAGCAACCATTGGGACTGAGTTATGCAAGAATTTCTGTAGTTATTTTCCACAATCTCATTCTTACATCAGCACTTGGTAAGAAACTTCCACATCTCAAATCAGTGCCAAAGGCAAAGTACGAAAGCCCAGGAGTTGCACTGCCATTGTCAGCAAACACAATGCTGGGGGGCTAAAAGCACTGATAAGGATCAAGGAAAGTGTTATTTTTAAAAACTCTGTTGTACTGTTAGTTGCTAACTATGGCAGCTTTGTGAGAAGTTAGGTTGCAAAAGTATCACTTCAATCTCATTTCTGATAATGGCATTCTCAGCTGAGGTTTTGTGATCACTCACAACGGTTTGGGATATTCCCAATTCCACACCTTCAGAATTACTCCTGTTCTAGTAAACACTCTACTACTGAAACCTAATTCTTCTACTCTAAAATTTGTGTAAGATAACTTTTAAACAATCACTGAAGAAACCTTACAACTATTTGCAATGATGACAAATTAAAAGTCTGAACTTAAGAGGCAAATCTCAGCTCTCACACTACACTGAGAAAAAGGAACAAATTACATTGCTTGATTTGTAGCTCCAGAGCTCAAAAAGTCCCAAACAATTTAAAAGTAGGTCAGAGACAGGACAGATTTAATGGATTCTTAAAAACTGTATTCTCAAATTATTCTCAAACAAATTCATTGCTGTTATTGATATTTATTTTCATATTGAGAGAGTTGGTGAACCTTCCTTTTAAAGCTTAACGGGTCTGTATTTCAGTCATTATTTAGTGCAGTAACCTCTAGCTGAGCTCATCTGCTGCTATTTTTAAGTATAAACATCCAAATCTTCTGAGACTACAAAATGGAGTAATTTTGATTTTTATAAATGGGCCATAATTCATTCAATATGCATTTAAATCTTACCAGAGTGGATTTGATGCCAACACTTTCAGCTGCCTGAAAAGCCAAAGTGAAATTTCTTCTCTGCATGAGATATGAAAACATGTTAGAAAACAAGGAAATACTATTTCTAACACAACAAAATGGTCTTAATAATGTTCATAATAATGCTACTACTTTTGCTTCCCAAGGAGTCTATAATTTGACTATGGTAATTCAAAGAGTCATAGAAAATAATTTGTTTTAATATCATTCAAAAATTTCTAAAAAAAAATTATTAATTGCCTGTTCAGAAGATAATGCTGAATATCATTGTCAGTGAAGAACAACTGAGTTGTTCTGAGAATAAAATATTATTTATTCTCTAAAAAGCATAAATAAAAACATCTCTTCATGCATTAATGAAATAATCTTTTGTTTTTAGGATCTATTATCATTAATTGTACATCCTGGCCACCTACCTACAGCAGGTAGGAACTGTGGCAGACCAGAATACAGAGATGATTTGGAAATCCTAGTAACACTGGGATTTTTAGAACTCAAATCAGTTCATTGCTCTTTATTAACTCATAATAACTAAAGCACTGCAGTCCTGGGAATGGGATTTTTAATGTCTTACCTTGTCCTGGCTGTTCAGTTCTTGATAGGGAATATGGGCTGGGAGGTAAGTGTGGAGAACTGCACAGAATGCCAGGCCATCATTCCAGCTGCTGCTGAAGTTTGTGATGTCAATATTCTTGAAGAGAAAAAAAAAAAGGCAATATTAAAATCCTAATCTAACAATTATTACATGCTACCAATTCATCAATACTTCTTTTAAATACCTTCACAGAAATTGGCAGAGAAAGGGGACAGCCCAATACCAAAGTTCAGTGGTAAGAACTGCACTACTAACAGAGGAAAACAAAATAATACAGTGATAAGAAAGTCAGTTATTTTATATATTAATTTCAGGTAATATTAAGTCGTCCCTTAAAAAAAGTGCAAAATGTGTGCTTGAGTGTGTGTTAAAAGCTGTAAAATGTTGTGCTAGAGAAGGTAACGGATTTGGTGTACACCTCAAGACAGAAAAGCAAATGAGTCAAAGACCTGTACCCCAAATCCCTGATCAGACAATGTGCTCCTATCTCTGTTCATGTTCATTCTATTTTCTGTTTCTACTACTTTCATATCCAGACAAAATTTCTAAATGATGAGGAAAAGTATTTTTTCTTCTAAACAAACCATTTCTCTAATAGAAACTGATGTGAACAAGATCACAAACAAAAGTTAACTTTCATTTGGAAATAAAGATGTTCCAGCACATTTAGTGCTGATAGCAGCGGAGAATCTTTGGGATTGAAACTGAAATTGAAAACTGCTGTCTTGCACTTTTGATCTTTTAGTTCCCGTAGGAAACTCAGTGGCACTGGTAAATGCATCTCCTGAGACTGTATAAATTATTGTAGAGTCAGCCCAATCCAAAAGAGTTATGAACAAGATGCCTCAGTGACCTTTTAAATGACTGTATATTTGGCTGTTGGCAGTCAAACAATGTTAGAGAGGCTAAGTGAATAGCAGTCAGTTTAAACTTTAATTAGGAAACAACCACTAACAACAATATATCATATATCTTTTACACTTTCATGGAGAAATATAAATATGCTTTCATATCTAAATCACTGAACTGGGCTCAAGCAGAAGCTTACTCAGTTTTCAAAGTTTTAACAAAAGGAACTAAAACCTCCAGTCACAGAAGTGCAGGATCCCAATCACCTGAGCCAACCTTTCACCTGACAGCAATTTAATCATCATCATCACCAGCTCTCCTGGACAAGACACTAAAACTGATTATTCCTAAGGCAGAAAACTCCACCCAGAGCCAGCGCTCTGTGCCAGGCAGCCCAGGGCACTTGGACTTCAAATGAACAACAACCACAATCTCCTCCGACAGAGGGGGAAAAAACAAAACTCTGGGCAATTTCTAGAAGAATGTGAGGGAAATCTTGGTTTCCTGCTCAGCTTTAGCACTTTTGCTGTGAAGCAGCCCCAGAGCAGGCGGGCTCTGGTGTCAGTGTACGTGCTGGGGCTCACAGTGCTGCGCACGGAAACGCGCTGGAGACCCCCGGGCTGTGGGAACTGCTCTGCTCAGGCTTCCTCCTGCCACATGCCTGGGAAAAGGCACAAGCAAAAGGGAAAAAAAAATGAAAGGAGAAAAAAAAAAAGCAAAAAAAAAGCTCTTTTCTCCTCAAGAGAGACAGGAAATTGGATTTAAATTAATGCCTGGTTAAAACTTTCTCAATTGTTACTTAAATTAAGGCAACATATGCAACAGATAGTATGAGGCTTTAAGGAAAAAAAAAAAGGGAAAATGTCAGATTGTTAAAGCCAATAAATTTCTACATGTGTCCATTTACAGAAGTGACTTTTTGGAAAGTTCTTTCCTCCTACCCTGTACCCAATAAGGCCTCAGGCTCATATCTGTGTCAGTAAGATGGAAAAAGGTAGGGAGAGGGGCTTGTTCTCATTACAAGCGTGTGTGGCAAGCTGGCTATAAAAATCAGGTGTGAATGATCATGTTTGCTTTGCTATACAATTCACTGAGGGAGGAAAAACTCAAACCTGGTTTTCACCTCTTGGCTGAAATATTCTCCCTCTTCCCCTGAGATGACTGAGTGATGTGGGAAGAGGAGGAGACAGATGTACACTGGCATTGCCACAGCGAAATTACAACAAGCAAAAGTTATCCTCCCTTAAACATTACAATTGTACAAACTAAAAACTTCACTTTAACTATCAGTAAGTATCCAGAGAATGCTGTAATTTTAATATAAACTTTGGAGGGAAAAAGGGCCACTTAAAGTGCACCTACAAGTTTGGTTGGTTCTCAAACAAAACCAAACTCAGAATACCCCATTTTTTCTAAATCGTCTTGTAGGGTCCAGCTTTTATTATTAAGACAACAAGCAGAAAACAAACCCATCATCCAAGAATTTTAATGTATCCAGAGAAGCTGAATTAAATACAACGGAAGGAAACTATTAAAAGGGACTGGTTTCTGTTTCCAATTGCTCTAAGCATTATGAATTATTATTACCCCTCAGACTAAAAGAAGTATAATATTGGTCAGACAGTAAAAACAAATCTAGAAATGGGACAGATTGTCATTTAAACTGAAAATTTAATTTTTCATGTAGGGCTTTGAGCACATAACTGGCACATTTAAATACAGCAAATTTTATTTCCTAAATGCTTTTAACTACTTGTGGTTTTTTTGAAAAAGCTTGGTCAGTATAATGAAATCAATCTTGCATTAAGCTCTTATTTCTCAAAGAATTGATGGTAAACAGAACATCAGCCTAAAATCTCTGACATAATTTCTTCTTTGTTACTGCTTTTATTAAGTAATTGGCTCTATTAAGAGCATTCTGCTGGAATCTAATCTAGAATTATTCTTCAAGACATTTCAGACCACAAAGTATTAAAGCAACTGAAGGACATACTTGGAGATAAATTGTCACATGAGGAATAAGCTTTTCTGGAGATAAATGAACTAGAAGGGGATTTATCATCCCTTGTCTGTTAATGACTAATAGGTAGGATGGGAGTGAAGACACCTCTGGTATTTGGGGGAGATGGTTTTTAAAAAGGCAATTCTAACAAAAGTTAAGCAACAGACCATTGTCATAAAAAGATCTGTGGAAGACGCTTTCCAACCAGGAGTAAACAACTCCTGGTTAAAAATTTGTAAGACTTTCTGGAGACAGAACATAAAAATAAGAAAGTGAATAATAGATGGTAATAGAACAAGCTGGTAGATCCACAACCAAAAGCATTTCAAGCATGACTCCAGCCCATATTGAACTGGAAACTGCAGAGCAGGAGCAGTCACCACAAAATCAGGATTCCCTTGAGCTCATATAGAAAAAAAAGACTAAAACCAGTATTCCCCATGAAACTTTCTACACTGCTTAACAGACTGGGCTCTGCATAACATCAGTCTAAGATCTCTGCAAACCTATGGCCTTTCTCAAACTCACCATTTTAGAGTGGTTTTAACCAGCATACTGCTAACTTTAAAATTTTCTCCTATTGCTTTTGCAATAATTTTAAATTAATAGAGGGTCTTCTAAAGTCAGTGAAAACACTTTTTTAAAGAAAACAAACCAAGAAACAGATGTTAACTATTATAACCCAGTAAGTCTGTACGTTTTTTGTCCCCCCAGAACACTTCCACAGCTAAAAAACCCCACAAACATCGAGAACCTCAACTACAGAAAACATGGTTTCTAACTTGCAGCTACAAATTAAGAACAAAGAAATTTTAACCACTTTTTTAGACATATCCCCATCTTCCATGTCCCTATGGACATCAGAACTCCAGCAGAGGAGCATCCTGCACAGCAGCTATTTCTCCATCTCTTGTTCTGCACAAGGGGGAGAGATTCCCATATCCAAACTTGGTTTGGCTCTCAAAAGAGTCAGAACATGAAGAAAATAAAAACATGTGTCTATGTCTCTGTTGTATTAGTTAATTAAATAAGTGGGTTGAGAAAGCAAAACCATTAATATGATTCTGTGCTATAATACATTAAAGCCTTAAAACAAGATTTGAAGTTTAAGTGTACAGACCTTGGCAGACTTCTTCCCAGGGCAGCAAATTACTAGTAAAATGCTTTTAAAAGCTTTTAAAGATACAACCACAAAAGAAAAGAGCATCCATTACAGAAAACTACAAAGGTAAACTACAAAAGAACTGCTATCCACGCTGCATTGAATCAGGATTCACTGACTCTCAAATCATGGAATAAAGCTGTGGCTGTAGGTGAGAACATGAAAGATGTAAAAGTATTTCTGGAATAGGCTTAGCAGCAGTCCCAGCTACTGCCTCTTCAATCCCAGCTTCTGGAAAGGCAGTAAATGGCAAATATAAACCATCAAAACCCTGAAACACTGACTGGTAATGTTTCTTTCCATACCAAACACGTTATTTTTCAGTTTGGGCACGAAGAACCATAAAACAAGCAGTCATTCTCACAAAATCCAGTAATAGCTTCAGACATTAATGTACTTAAGAGGTACAGACAGCTTCATAATTTATTCTAAATTTTGCCATAATTAAGTCTAACAAGTTGACATTTCTCTTGTATCAGAATCCAATCCAAACACAAAAAGGAAGCATGTCCTTCCATAACTCAACAATTTTTGGCTAAAGCATCAGCTTAAACCAAGGAGAGAAGTGTTTTGGCATCCTGACTGCTCTGATGAATCAACCAGACAGCACAGAATGCACACCGTGGAGTCAGTATTTGAACACAGACTTACATAAGCCAGTCATGTCCTTTTCTTATGCATTTTTAAAATCAATATAGTACTTTGAATGGAATATGACCTAGCTTAGTGTTGATAAGTTTTTAAAAAAAGCAACATGAACCATTTTTTACTTCTACTTTTTTTATTCTACACTTATTGCTCAAGCACAAATGAAAGCATTGTTTGATTTCAAGGTGCATTGAGCACAGGATTCAATTTTTTGTCAGACATGTAGCTTTGATCTGTACAGGAGGTAAAACTCAGGTCTTTGCAGCAAAAGTCTTTCCAGAAAGCAGCATTGCATGAAATAGAGGATAGGTACTACAGGGCTACACTAAGTGTATCTGTACCTAGGAAGTGTGAAAACCTTAAAGAAAGTTTAAAAAAAAAATACTCTATTCTTGCTGCTGTTTTGTGACAATTGCTTTTTTGGTGTCAGACTTCTGGAAGTGCATTATCTCTCAGAATGCTGACAAAAATGGAAAATAAATTACAATAGTGGTGGAGATAAGAATGGGTAAGGATGTGTGTATCCTGTTTGTTGGTCCTCTTTTAACATGAAACATGCATGCTCACATCCTTTTTGGGACTTTTATTAGCTGTGTACTCAAAATGAAAGTAGCTGTGTTCCAGCCAGGGTAAATGCTCCATAACAGCTGGATGGGATTATTTTATGCTTTGAAGATATCTGGAATTTATGACAGTTTTATGACACTGCACATATTTTAGAGGAGCCAGGAGGATTCTCTCCTCTGAAAAATGCAGCACTTGGCTCTGTACCCTGCAGCAGTGTCAGATCCCGAGCAAAGCTAACACACGATGAAATTTCAACTATTTTGTGCCTGTTGATCTGAAAACTAAAGGTGATTTGCTCCTCTTTTATCTAAATGCTTATCTTGAGAGCAGTTCTCCTCTCTCACAGCTTAGAGATCTGTTCAGCCCAGAATACAAAGCAGCTCAGTAACTTTGTGTGTGCAATTGTGTCAAGACTGAACAGGCTCTGGGTGGAAGTTAATACAGAACCTGCCTCTGCCAGTCCTGCACTGACCTTCTGCAGATCACCATTCTCCAAACCTGAGCTCCCAGGAGAAATCCTGCCTGTGAACAACATTCAGGCAGCACGTTAAAAGCTACAGTATAGTAAGAGATGAAGTCATTCAGGTTTTTACACCAGTAATTTCTCTTATTTTCATTGGCTGTATCATCCTGAATTTCTTACTGAGGTCTTGAAAAAACATTTGAAACACAGTTAAATATTAACAACTACATTTAAAGGTGACTATTCATTTATTTCCCTCCAAATTTGCTTGAATAAATCAAGAAAGTGTACAATGAGGTCATTTACAGGGTTTTTAACAGGGTTTCTTCCACTATAATGGACTGAAATTAAGAGCTTCACCACACTATCATATCTGAATTATTTAGCATTCACAAAGTTTTAAGCTTCTAAAGCAGAAATAAGTACTTAAGACTTTTAATCAAAAGCTTGAAAGCAATTTTCTAGAACGGATAGGAAAGCAGGAGTTACTTCTCTTCCATTTTCTTGAGCAGACAAAAAACCCATACCAGTTGTAACAGACAATTCTGTAGTGCTGTACTCTCCACAAATATCTTGTGAGTAAAGAAAACCTTCTCTCTTTGAAACAGGACAGACTTTGGTGTGACTTTTTGGGGTTTTTTTTTCTTCTTTAGCGTTTTATCCTGCTGTTGTTGATAAGGATAAACCAACTCCAGCACACCTGGTGCTTAACAGGCTGAACCACTGGCAGCTCACCTATAACTCTGTACACCTTCAAAAAATTTTAGAAATTCAGATTTGTATCTGGTTACTTGTGTGATTACTATTTGTTAGTATTTATTAGCCACTTTCCACTATCCAGTGCAAAATATAATGGGAGAGATGAAAGGCAAAACAATGCCAGCAGCCAACATGTCTCTGTTAGAAATGGAGCTTTAACTCAACGTGCATGGTTCCATCTTCCCTGTGAAACACCAACAGCTGAAATAATTTTCTATAAATACCTTTCATGCATTTATGCATAAAGACCTACAGCTGTGAGACATCAGCTCCAGGTGAGAGGGAGAAAACAAGACAAAAAGTGATTAGTGCTGGCAATGGATGAAGAGAGGAAACACATCTTGAAAAATACTAAGTATTGGTAGTTTACCTAAGTATTGGTAGTTTAATATGACCAGGACAAAATTAAGTAAAGAATTATTCTGAAACAAAAGGCTTCTAATCCTTTCTTTTCTTTTGCTTGTTTCCAAATGATGGTTACAATCTTCCAGGTCATTTTAGAAGTTGTTACAGACTCAATTTGCAAGTATCTTTCCTTCAGCCTGCCATATTTACAGATAATATTGGCCAAATTGGTAATATTGGATAGAAATTGGTGTCTGGATAGAAGGTGACCTGCTGCTCTTCCTAGAGGAAAAAGTTGGGATATTTAGGACTCGTGTTCTGTGAGGCTCCTGCAGCAGCTCAGAGACAGAGAAGAGGGGCAGCCAGCATGTACCTGCAGCTCAGAAAGCTTGTGCTGGCTCTCACCGAGGTGCTAAAGCAAACAAAGCAACAGTGGGACAGAAGAAAAGTAGAAGTTCTAATGATAGGAAATGCTGGGGAGAAAAGGGAACTGTGGCAGAGACACCAGAAAGAGCTGAAGGTAAAGAGGGTATCCTGTCCATGCCTGGATGACAGGGAAGGAAGAAGAGCTGAGTACCTTCAGCAGCACTGAAGGAGGAAGGGAGATGTTCATTACCCTGTTGCTTGTTTACTGTTTGCAGTATTGAAAACACATAGTTTTAAAATAAAATTAAAATGAAGCAGAGATTCATGGAAAATTAAAAAAGAAAAAGATCCTTATCCATTATTGATAACATTGAGATGCCAGAAATCTGGATAAGCACTGTTCACAATGAATGCAGTGCTGGGTATGTTTAAAACATTAGAACACCACCAACACGGTGTTCAACCAGAACTGAATTCCAGGGCATGCTGAAAATAATCAAATTCTGTACAACAAAGAAATGAAAAATGAGTGTGCCTAAAGCAAAAGCCATTCTTCTCCCAGAACTACTTAATATAACCTCCTGATACTATCTTACAGTTTCAATGAAGGCATTGCAGTGGCTTTGCAGATGCTCTGTGCTTTCTCAGTACCATGCTGCAGGTTCTGAAGCAAGTACAGAAAGTCTCAAAACCTGTGCTTTTACCAGTGTTTATAAAACTCAAGGAATTATAAGCAGCAATCTGTAGAATCAGAAGCACATTCTTGAATGTGCACACAACTTGAGAGTGAAAAGTTTGGAATAATTTCTATCACTTTTCCTAACCAGATTAACGAAGCTGTCAAATTCATCTTTCATCTCAAGACAATATGGGAAAATATTTTTGCACTTAGTTCGAGAATTTATAAAGAAATATAACATCCTGCCTTTTTTAAAAAAAAAATGGGGAAGGAGAAAGGCTCTTTCCACAAAGCTGCTTATCCTCAGAAATAGCACAGTTGAGTACCAGACGTGCCACAGGAAGAGGGGGAGGGCTTATATCACAGCCTGGCCATTGTGCTGAAGGAGGACTTTTCCTATGGATGGGTGACCATCCTGTTATGCAGCTCTCAACTTCCTCCTGCATTGTGAGGCTCAAGTCATGGAAAGAGTAAAGTTCTTAAACTGAGGATTGTGTTGGGAACTCCAAACACTTTCAATACAAGTTAACCAAACAAATACATCATGGTCAGACTATTAACATCCTGGTTTAGTTTGCTGAAGCCACTATTCTTTTGAAAAAATAATGTAATCAGGAGAACTCTGGACAGTTATCTTGTTAGTTCTTTTGGCTTCTGATAACATTTGGACCAAGTGAAAAAAAAAAGTCTGCAGCCACAGTGGAAAGCCAAGTTCAAAATGCAAGACAATGCTACCTTGACAAAACAAACTGTCCCTAAGAGGCTAAATGGGAGTGCATTCAAGGATCCAAAGAAAACCCCTATGATAATTACCTATTAAAAAAATAAACCTCTGAAATCTGAGAAACGGTACTCCAACTGCGTTTGGGAAACATCCATTTAAACATTAAGCTGATAAAGTTTCAGTTCCAGTTTCAAAAGTGCAGCCTGTGAAAGGCTGACTTCAAGTGCCTCATTGGGAGGGCAGCTGCCCCCTTAAGAAAAAGCTGTGGAGCAAAGTGCCAGAGGAGCTGCTGGTGCTGGAGCAGCACTGGGAGCACACGTTCCAAGGGGAGGGTACAGGACATGCCAGGGCACTCAGTCTATGCAGTCAGGTGTGGAGCAGCCTGGCTCGTGCCACGGGCAGGCTGCAGTGCCTGGCAGCCACTGAACACAGGTGTTAGGCAGCTCTGCAGGTACCTGGTAGCCCTCTGTTTTCTTCTGGCACCACTTCAGCAGGGCGTTCCTCTTGGAGCCTCCATATTCTCTTGCCAGGGCAGACAAGGGATCTTTCCTCTCTTCCCTAGGAACAAGGCCAGAAGAGCTTAAAATGCAACAGAAACAGGTATTTATAAAGGCTTAAACAGCAGGACAAATTCTTGGCACACTGAAAGTAGCAGGATACAGCACTTCTGACTGAAAAACAGAACACACAGGAATACCTGAAAAAGGCTTCTGAGTTAGTTAGGAGTAATTTTTTCATTAGCAAGTCATCCTTCTTTATCCTTTAAGCTTTTTCAACTAGATCTTTCCACCTCAATGATACTTCTTTCTAAAAGTTTGAAAAATTAAACTCACAACACAGTAAGTTCTAGCCCAAACCATTAAGCTAACTCAAGTGACTTTATTTCGTATTTAGAAAGAAAATAAACTGATGCTATCTATTTTGCATCTCATGGCTGATTACAAATGTCACCTTGAAACAAGAAGTTTGCATATGAGCAGCATGGCATTATTAACAGAACATTTGCCTGAGACCTGGAATTCTCAAAAAAGAAGGGGGAGATCTATGTAGGCTGATCTGCCATTTGATGTATTAGCACAATAAAAGCAGTCAATTAATTTCAATTCCAGTTTGTCAAGCTATCTTAAGTAATTTTTTCCTTAAGAAAAGATTGGGGAAGAAAAGAACAACCTAACTAAGTTGGCCATTTTTTCATGAGCCTTACATTACAAGCATCCCTTTACCAGGCTTCAAAAATTAATTCTTAGATTAATATATATATATTATAGAGGCGAATACTTCTTTAGTGGCGTGGTTACACGATCAGTATTTCTACAGATATTGTAATAAACAGTCTCTGACAGAAAGAGCCAATACCACACCATTATGGATATTAGTTACCACACATGAAGTGTGCCAGCAGTTGTTCTTGTTTTTAATAATCTGTTTGGAAAATGAAAATAAGATAGCTATCAGTGAATGGCAAAGACTTCCCCATCTGCCATTTTTGAAGAGTCTATCAGATGTAAGCAAGGTTTTCACAACTTCACAGAGATGATATCCTAAGTGATTCTGAATAGTTCCCAAAAGACATAGGGATTGTATACAT
This sequence comes from Phylloscopus whistleri, assembly GCA_017589585.1. NCBI lineage: Eukaryota > Metazoa > Chordata > Aves > Passeriformes > Phylloscopidae > Phylloscopus > Phylloscopus whistleri. The sequence goes on along the minus strand of JADMLD010001548.1, from coordinate 6,660,387 downwards.
TCACTCTCAAATCCTCAACTCTTTGTTCTTTACAGCCCATATGGTGACTGGAAAGAGGGGTGGAATGTGGAAGTACATAATATCATCAGTGGATTCTCTGCTGTGGATTTACAGGTAGCAATTATCCAGCTCCTGCTAAGGGAAAAGAAAGCATCCATGGAATGTGGATTTCTTCCTCTGTGTGTGCTATAAACAGAACACCAGAGACTATTCCATGTATCAGCATCTCTTGCTTAATGCATAAAAGAGAACGTGGCCCAACAGACAAGGAAATGTTTTAAGGCATTGGTCTTAAGCACACGTATTGCAATTTGCTTGGCCAACATATGGATAGGCAGGATCTCAAGTTACTTAGAGATAACAGTTGAAATATCCATGCAAATGTATGCCCAGCAGGACAGTAAACACAAAACAGTGACTGCTATCTTTGATGCTGAGCCTTCCAACCTAACTGCTCATCTTGATTTAACATGATAGGAAGTCAATAATGGTGTATTTAAAATATGAAATAAATTATCTGAATAGGCCACTGTACCTAAACTTCATAGGCATCACACAGCCAGAATGATGCTTCAAGAAATTCTGTACTTCAGTTCTTAAATCAGTACAAATATCAACAACTTACACTGGTGTAATTTTTTCCTTTGGTGATTGAAACAAGTAACAATGGGATTGCATATTCAATCTATAATGAGGGTTATGCAACGCTATGAGAACTGAAGAACAGAGATCCGGGGCAACAATAGAACTCAAATAAAAATATCCCTCTCTCTTTACGCTAAACACACTGTTTAGCCATGAGGGAGCTGTACAGCCTGTTCTCAAATTCCAGCAAGAGCACATGGTTTATATCAGGTTCTCACAGTTATGAACACACTGCTGAAGAAAATAAATTAGCATTAAGTTGTATGGAGACAATGAGAAATGGCTTGACATACAAATCTTACATGTTCACATATTAGGTCAACTGCATTCCAAATCAAAGAGCTAACGAAGTTTCAACTACAACAGGGAACAGTCAACTGCAAGTATTTGTTCTAGTGAACTACACCAATAACTGTTTATCTTCCACTATCTTTCAGAAAAAGGTAAGGGAAACCAGAGAAATCTGATAATGTAACAAACTGAACTCCAGCAGTGACACTCAAGAGTGGCTCCAAAGGCCCCACTCATCACCCACACCCACTGCTGCACAGCCCATTAAGTCTTTTGTAGCACTGAACATTGCAGGCAAGAGTTGGGCAGCACAGTCATGATTTCATAATTATAACTGTACAGTGTCACCCTGGAATGCCACACTATTTGCTCCAGTCTGAAGGCTGACACCAATACAACTCAATGTTACCAGTTCAAAGTTCATACATAGGTGTTTCAGGGTTTTTAAAAAACTTACTTCTGGATGTACTCAGTTTAAATTTAGGTGCTAACATACAGATTAATTGCTGGTAGTAAAGTATCCACAGTTAAACTCAGTTTAAGTTCTGCACAATAAAAGCAGGGCAGCACTGAGGCCTGTCTCAGCTGATTTCAGGAAAATCACTTTCAAAAGTACCCACAGTTGTGAATACCTTAGAATTTTATACATATTGCAAGTGTCTCTGAACATTAAAGGGTTTAAATACTTCTGCTGTACAAAAGCTTTGTCAGGAAGCTCTGTGAGAAATAGTCTTGACAGAGATATTTAACCTTTGTCTGCCAATTTCCCAATCTATGAAGCAGAGCTGAGGACATACTTCACTTGGATAACATGAGGATTAAATACTTTGAAGTCCACTGACTGATAACACAACAGAGAGGAAAAGTTTTAAATTTACCACAGACTTATCTTTTGTCCCTACTAATCAAAGGAGGTTGTCTGGCCATTTCTTGCTCAGACTTGCACTATGACTCCATCTGTGGGACAAAAAAACCCAGGCCCACTCAAGGTTATTAAAAAAAGACTTGCCAGTGTCTGGGATTAAGACCTGGGCATGCTGCTTTTTGTCTTCAACTGGGATTACAGAAGTTAAGGTTTATCATGGTCTCTCTGGTCCCAAGCCAGTCTGAATGATCTCCTCCATGTGCTGCAAGCTCACTTCCTGAACTTGGCTTCGTGGTGTTTTGAACTGGTATTATTATTTAGTGACATGACTTAGCTTGCTTTTCTAGTGGAGTATAAAGTTCTGGTATTAACTCATAAGCTTTAAAAAGCTTATGAGAAAGTCTTAAGTTTTAGTCTAACTTTTAAAACAAATACTGAGCTGCAGAAAAACCTTTCTGAAGCTCTAACAGATTACTGAAGACTATTACTGTGTGGGGTCTGCAGTCTCAGCACCAGTATTATGTACTAGAGGTATGCAGACAGACAGCTGTGGAATCAACCCCAATAAAGGATTTTTACCTTATTCTGCTTCTGGTTGTAGGGGTGACTGATGCTGTAGGAGAAGATGAGAGGGACAGCTGTGGTGAGGTGGTACCCATTGCCATGAGGGATGCTGGGGATGCTCCATCAGGTGCACTGATGTCCCGCTTGATTTCTTCACTACTTCTTCGAGACACTAAGGGGGGAAGTGCCCATGCATTTAACATCTGCAAACAAAAACTTTCCAACTTGCTCTCAGACAAGCATTAGTTCAGAAACCAAGCATAGAAACCTGTATCTAATAGTAGGTCTTAACATTCTTCTTGATACTTTCCACTTTGCAAATATGAAGGATTTAGACTGCACTAGAAACATTTGTGACCAAGCCTGTATTTTGAAGCAATGAAAATTTGATGGATGTATCTTAATGGAACATCACTACTTCCATTTGAAGGATTTAATGAATGAGAAGGAATTTCAACATCAAAGCATTTATCTTCCTCTAGTCCATGTAGTTATACTGCAAAGCTTCAAGTAGTTAAGGAAAAAGAAAACCAAATCAGTTTAGAGATGACAGCTGTTTTATTTCCATTTAATTTTAATGAAGAATTGGTATGTGATGCTCTGGACATTAATTAAATATCATCAACAATAATATCAAACATTGACCTGAGACCAGTCAGCCACATTCCACAGAGCTTGCTTCATTTTATCAAAGGAAATGATTTTCCTTTCAAATGAAAACACAAGCACTGTACTCTGTAAAACCAAATTTGGAATTGTTACATGTTCCCTACATGGAAGAGTTTCCAGTTAATGTGTGAAGTTTGCCTTTATACTTAAATAGTCACCACTGTTCATGTTTGTGCAAATCAAAGATTCAACCCTTTACATAAATCAGGGACTTATTTTCTAATGACCTGGGGGCAAGTACATTAATTTATAAATACCAGACACGAGAAGTTTGGGTTCTTAAGACAAACAAAAACTATCTAAAACTTGTAAGCATTTACTCAAATATAGGGGTTTCAAAAATATATTGATCTAAAATCAATTCTGCCTAGATTATACACAGCATCATTTTCACAGTATCACACTATTCGTGCTATAATTCATAAAGATGTGGTTTTAGAAGCCCCTGCTGATACTGAGACATCAGTATATACAGCTTGATAGTAAACTAACACTCTACATAAACTTGTATTTAGCAAGTCTGTTTTTTTTTAAATGCAAAGTTAACATCAAATGTCCAGCAACTACCATCAGCAATACTGAAGAACATTTGTGGGTTATGCCAGTCACAAAGCACACCTGTAAGTACATGGCTGAGATGAGAGTTCCTAATTTTCCTGACCACCTAAAAACTGTGGTGTTACCTGAAATAGATTTGGCACTTTCCATAGCAGGGACTCTCGGCAGAGACGCCGGCCGGCTGGTGGAGGATGTTCTCAACAAATGCTCTGCACAAAGGAAAAGGAGACAGATCATCATACTGAAGATTCCAGTCAAATATAAGACATTCAGGTCTGAGTCATGAATATTGCCCACCAGAGCCCGAGTTTGGCTGTTTTAGGGAGGGCAATTGATTTTATCTGGAATATAGAGAAGCCCTAAGATTGCCCATTGCCAATGAAGTGCTCTAGGAACACACCATGAGCACCTTAATCCTTTCGCCCTAAAGCCTCTTGCTAATCCACTTGCCCTGGTCCTAAAAAAATCCTTAAACCACAAGGCTGAGAAAGGAACCCCCATTCAGCACATGGCCAAAAATACTCAATATGTGCTTCACAATGTTCAATGGGAAAGCAGATTGCTTTGTCCCTCAGGTGATTTCTTTTTTCCCCTCCTCTCTGGTTTGTTGGATGGACATTTTTTGGGCTTTGGGGTTCTTTTTCATTTTATTATTAAATAAAACTACACATTTTTTCTTTCTTCCTCCATGCAGTAGAGTCTAAAAGGCGCCTTTACATATTGTATTGCAAGATTAGTTCTGCCCAATGCCAATGAGTAAAAAAAACCTACAACAAAATTAATTTTCTGTAGCAACAAATCAAAGCTATTTCCTATTACAAAATGTTCCTTCAAGTAAAAACTGCAAACAAAGGTTGTTTGCTCCTACGTAGAAACACTTAGAAGACAGTAATTTGAATATAAAACCTCACGGAAACAAGGATTAAGAAAAGTGAAACCCCATTTATTAGTTGAAAATGTGACCTAAGAAACATACATTGCTGGAGAGATATATTTTTAATGTATCTGTATGGCTGTAAACAGGAATTCTGTCTGGCACCCTCACTACTGGAACACAGTCCTGCTCCTGCATTCACTGATTTGGAAAAAACCACAAAAGCCATGTAAAACATACCACTCATTTTGTGTTTAAGCTTATGTCTACCCCTGAACTTTGTAACAATTAAAGAATCCCATATTATCTTCTTGGAAAGGCATTTCAATATTCCTAAAAATATCAAAGTTTCTAAAATTAAAACTGCAGCTGCATTGTACAAAGAGCCTCAATATGGATTCAACAAAAGCAAGAAGGAAATCTGGCACATACAGACTATTATGAAGTGCTACAGAAGAAAAAAAAACCCAACCCTTTAGAAAACATCAGACCTCAGGAATACCAAATTGAGAGGAAATATTCAGCCTGGAGTCATATGGGGATTATCTTGAGAAACATCTACACACAAAAAGCCCCTAAAGCAGGCATAAATCAGAGAGCTACACCCAACACATGATAGCCATTCATTCTCACAGGAAGAGCACATTGTGAACAGTGTTTTGAGAGACAAAACAAAGTTCACAGAACAGGGGAATATTGGGAAATAGATAAATCAACACTCGATTCCATTCAATTTCTCATGTGGCTCCTGAAGGTTCAATACTTAATAAGTTTATTTTATTATTCACATGCAATACAATGCCAACCATCATCTTTGTTTTGTTTTGAGGGGTTAAAAAACCCACAAACACACAAATACTGTAACCCCAGAGGTGGGGCTTTTTAATATCTGGGCCAGCTGCAAGATATGTCCCTGAAATTATCTTATCTTGATTTTACAAGTGATCTTAGTTTATGCACACATTAAAACTTGTCAGAATAATACCAAGTTTTCAGCATGCAATTGTGGTTCTGTTGGAAATTCCAAAAAGCATCTTTATGTTATACCACCACATGTGATGAAACACAAGTAAAAAGAACTTAAACATGAGAGAATCTACAATTCCATTAAGATACTCTGATAATAAAAAGTATGTAACATGATAATGTTTTGGATACTAAATAATTTTTTAAAAAACTATCAATAGCAGCGCTAAAACCAAAGGGTAAATGAACTTGAATCAGTACCTTGAACAGGAATTTCTGCATAGCTTGGTCTTTTGTCTGTCAGTGTGGCGAGGGGTTTTGAAGCTGAGATTGGCCCACTTATGGAATGCCTCTGAAATGGAAAAATACTTGTGTCAAACATAACTGGAAGGTAAAAAACCAAACGTGGAATTGCAGAATCAGCTTTAGAAATTCAGATATGACATTATTACTAATTTTAAAGAACTACAAAAATAAAGAAACCTTTAATTTTTTTCCTTCTTTAAAACCTTTTACTTTTGCCAATCTGACCATGCCTTGATCCTGTAACATTTACTTCTTTAAACTGAGACCTGTTCCTCAGACCAATGTAAAAAATGAAGGCTGTGAATGCTCTTGCAGTTTTTGTATTAATCCTCACCCTCATTTATATTTTGTTTGAACAAACCTGTTCTGGTTAAACTTGACGTGTTTATTTAAATCAACAGAACCTCCAATATAAAGCCAAGGTTTTAGTACATGACTGGTGTTATTAACATAAGCCCTTACAGCTTTGTGCCTCTTCCTGGAAAGTTGGGAGAATGGATACAGTGACCCAAACTCTTTGCTAAGAAAAACACTACTGAAAAAATGGGATTTATTCAGAATGTCAAGAGCTTCTGTTCCCACATATTTAACTGAGATGCTCTGGGAACAAATGGAGAGACACATTTTATTATTTGTCAAAGATGTAATAAAACACAAACATGATTTTTTTTTTTTTTTGCCTTCTCAGGTCACTTTAATTTTTGTTCTCCTCTAAAGAGCTATGAATTGAGCATTTTGTTTTCAAGTTTTATATAAACATTTAGCAATGTATGGCTTTTAGGAAGCACATGATGATAACTGTGTTAAGACTTGTACACACAATTCAGTAAGCACTGAAGAGAACTAAAATAAGCATTTTAGTCTCACACAGTGAGCTGTACAAAGTAGTAATTACCCTTATAGTTAATGAAACAGATTCAGTTGCTGAAGACTCATGGAGGATCACCCACAATTATTTCAAATTAATAATTTCAAGAGCCTATTGTAAATTATAGTTCATTTTTTATCCACCCTGTCCTTTCTATTAGATTCCAATATTTAATCATAATCAGTCTACTAATGTGTTTATCCTGAAAACTCTTTTAGGTCTCCATCTGGCCCAAGGTTAATTGAGTCTTATCTTCATAAAATACTAAAGGTCAGGTGTTTCTCATGCCAAATTATGTAGGCAAGACAGACAAATCAATGCAGAACTGTGATTAAAACAAGTTAACAGTATGCACTTTACAGCATACAGGCAGGATTACAGGGCTACTTATTCATCAGTTAGAGTCAAACTAGAGTTATGCTTTTGTGCTGGAAATCAAGTGGAGAGAACATCTGCCAACACAGAGCATGAAGAATTTCATCACTTCATATATCCAATGTCCTGCACATACACCACAAAGATTACACCTTTAAATGTGCAGGTGAAAGTGACTGTGAGCCATGCACAGAAATGCCCACAACAGCTTCCCCTAAGAGCTGGTATTTCACACTTACATCACCTACCTAAAAAACCACCAAACATTTCCTAACTAAAGGACAAGAACTGTACCAAAGTGAGCCATTTCATTGCATCTCCTCACCCCAGGAAACAGCTAAACTAGATAATGAGGCTAAAATAAAAAGATTTAATTGTGGCTAGCTTTGGAGCTGGCACTACAGAGATAGGGGAGCACAGAGCTTCAGCCAAGAAACCCAGGTATGTACAGAGCTGGATAACCATACAACTTCATCCCATTAAAAAAAACATCCTTTATGGATATTGCCAGAAAGCAGCTGTATCACTCAGCTGATAACTTGCTGCATATTGGTCTTTTTGCAGTAAAACAAACTGGTTGTCTCTTTGCTCCTGTTGGCTCCCTTGCACTGTTTAGTTCCTTATTCTGTATCTCACAGCAGTAACACAGTGACTGATGCACTGCAAACCAGAGGAACATGGACCCACTGATGTTTACCTGTTTTCACCTGCCTTCATCTATGTACCAGTGCACAGGTGTCTGGGAGATGCTTTAAATTTGAAACAGAACTATGGAAGGATGAACTAATCACTTCAACTCCAAATATTTGGCTTCTGACTCATCATCCTTGTGTCTCCTGTCAGCTATGGAAGGAAACATGACCATCACCACTACCCAGGTACCTCCTCCCCATCACTTTGCACTTCATGCCAGTGCACCTACACATGGCAATTGCAGAATAAACACAGTTTTTCACATATTGACTAGTTAAGATATAGGAAGCCTTTGACACTAAATTGCTTGGACCCTGGAAGTTTATATGCTCAAAGCAAACCAGGACATTCAATGGTAACCTGTAAATCTGTAAGTCTGTTTCAGAGAGTCCTCCAGCTACAAAACAGAAAAAGTACCCAGGGAAAGCAGCAGATCTACTCCCTTGTCCTTATATTCCTCCCTAGGCATCTGCTTTGGCCACTCCCAGTGGCATACCAGACCAGCTAAGCTTTGGGCTAACCCAGGGGGGCTGCTTTCACATTCTGAAGAGCATTCTCTTCATGCCTCTCCTCCAAAATTGTCCTGCAGTACTGCTAAGAGCCACAGTAAAACACAGCTATGTTACACTGCAGGCTTGGACCTGAAGCCAGAAAAGGTTTTGTTTGTTTGTTTTGAGTTGCAAAATATATCCAAGAATCTATCTCATTATACACACACACACAGCTGTAAAGAAAAACAAACAACGCAAATAAAAACTCTTCAAGACTGAGGGAATTCATGACACAGTCCAAAGACAAAGCACATGGTTGATGCATCTGTACTTGGACAATGTTTTTTGCAACGAATCCATCTTATGGAACTGTCAACACTGTGCCAGTTTCTCAGTAGGTGCCCATGTAAATATTTCCCCTGTGACAGCAATTAAAAGCAACCAAGATTAAAGATAATAAACTCTCCAACACCCATAGAGAGATCCACATTTCCTCAAACACCTTAAACCATAGATGACTTCTATAAGGACCTAAGCCAATAGGTCAGCTCACATTGTGATTACTTATTAAAATCTTGCTTTTTAATTGCGAGAGAGCACAAACAAATGTTTCAAAAAAATTACATAGAACACAACAGTAGAAAATGAGGCAGCAATATGAAAATAAAGAAAACTCAACCCCCTTCTCTCTTGAGCAGAAAACATTCACATAACTGAGGTCATGAAACCCAATTGCCTTCTGGATAATTACAAGCACTTTGAAGAAAACCACCTATCTTCAGAAAGACAATAGAAGCTGTTTTCATTTACACACCCTCCCCTTTGTTTTTCAGGGAATGTTTCCCACTAATGAGTATCCAGCTGTTAATGACTTGGGTCTTTACCAGAAGTTGAATTCAAAATTCAAGTAATTCTGGCAGATCAAGAACATCAAACAAGAGCTGTAAACCTGAGCAGCTTTGCTGTATTCTAAGAGATTACTTTGGTTCATGGTTAATTTACAGGTAAATAAAGTGAGATAAGCCTTAGGCTTCACCAAAAAACGTCTTCTGTCTGCCAAAGGTCTGGTTCAGCCCTTTAGAACATGAGATTAAGTCTGCCTCCTCCTACAACAGTGCAGAAATAAACAGAAATATAACGACAGATCAATAAGAACAAAGCATCTGTCAGCGAACTCGTCACATTTGACTAATTTAGAAAACTGCTGTCAAGAGTGACTGAACCACAAGAAGTAGCAGAAGCTCTCCCAAAAAACCATTTAATTCTTTCTCTTTGCTTTAAGGCTATCTATTTGTTTCATGAAATTCACTTTTAAATGAATAAAAGCTGCACTAGTCTGAGAACAGGAGAACAGTCAGTCTGTTCCAGGTATTGTTCCTTGAGGACTAAAAGCTAATACAGCTACAGAGTCCTCAGTTCAGGCAGAGAGAATGTATTACCAAACCATTACACTGACCTACAGTGAAAATCAGATTTTGGAACTTTTGGATAGCAATATCTTGAAGGCAACAGGAGAATTATGGATATTAAAGGAGTAAAACAAAGTACATTCTTCGATTTTTCTTTATGAATCTGGTCCCATCTGCTTTGCCCTTAAACTTGTTGGCTTCTGCCAAAATCTCACTTCACACAGCAAGATAATCAAACCAGCAAAGATCTACAAAGCTGAACATCGGAGTCCTGACAATGCCATCTCAGTGCACCCAGGCTGCTGCAGCAGAGCAAAAGGACAAAGTTCAGAGGGAACAGCACAAAACACTCAGCACCATCACCCACTGGCCAAAGTCTGTCCGTGCGAAATGAACAAAGACAGAAATCTGCAATTGTTTCAATTCTCCCTTGTCAGGCCTGCACGGAAAGATACATTTACACTGATGATTGCTGAGAGACTCTGCACAGACCTTAGTCCACTGCCAAAGGGGATTACTGCTCTTTCCCTGCCAGGCACAGGACTAAGAACTGACAAACAGCAACTCTAGAATTAAGGAATGCAAATAAGTCTTCCTCTCATTCTTCATTATAGCACAGGAATAGCAATGGTTGTGAATATTTAACAAGAACTTTGAAATTTCCAACGTGCTTCTCAGTGAAAGACTTGTTAGACTGAACAGTTTAGTAATTACTTAAGGCAACATTTTATCATTATTTCCCCAGCAAGTCAGCCAATATTTGTATGTTACCGCCTGTAGTTTCACACAATCTTCTTCACAGAGAAGGATTAAGTGCAGTCATAAAACACCCACCTGCATAGGGGATACAGCAGCAGCTGGGGGGGTTTTCATGGGACTTGGGCTCAGGGGAGTGCGAGGAATTGTGGCAGCAGCAGGGCTTGGAACTAGGAGGAACATGGAAAGGAAGCCATGGTGAGCATGACACTGTTCTGCAGTGCAACAGGAGACTGCTAAAGCCAACCCTCACCTTGTACTTCACATTACTAGTTTTACCAGATCACACTCTCAGCATTTCAATTAGCAATTGACTGAAAAGTCATTTGAAAGTATGCCTACACATTTACTCCCCTGCAATTACCTTCATTTGCTGTCTTTCCATCATCCATGGTAAAAGCCTGAGTTTGCTGGGGGTGGACAAGGCTAAGGTGCAGGATACTATTACCTTGGCAGATGTAAATCATGACATTACTAGTTCTCTGATCTTCAGACAATTAAAGACATAGCAGCAGGCTCCTGGCTCTGCCAGTAATACAAGGAAGATAAACTATATCACCTGCTTCTCCTTTCTAGTTTCTAACCACAGTCCACAAGGACTGGATTATTATATACCTTAAATTTTGGGATTAAACAAGTAACATTTTTAGAAATGTATGAAAACAGAAAAATTCTAAATTGGTGAATCAGTGATCTGATGATTTCACAACATGATTAGACATGAATGCTGAGGTAGAGGCAGATACCAGCTTGAAATAAAAGATTCCAAAGAAGGGAGAGGGGATTTACCATTTAACTAAACTACCTGGCAAGAAAGCACCTTTCTCCAGTAATACACTAAAAAAAACCAACTTCTAAATTAACACTAGAAAAGTAAAAACCTAAATACCAATGAACAAAACGAGCAAGCATGGAAATAGAAGCATTTACAGAATGGTTAAATAACAGAGATGGTTCTGTATCTTAAACTTCCTGGTTCTAAGCAGTGAAAAGCAGCTTTGCTGTGCACAGTGCTGTACTGTCTCTGCTAACTTAGTCTGCTTCAGACCAAGCCTTTTTCCATGAGACTTACAGTGACTTTGTTGGACATGAAAGTCAAAACCCAAAGACCTGGCAAGGGAAATATTTTAATCCATACAAGGTCTCATATACAGTTAAAGGTGAAAGCCAAGCGTTTCCCATTTCAGAATAATTACTTGCACTCCTTATTCTGGTCACCTACAGAGAAAAACACCACTTGTTCCCACAATCAGAATCATAGTAAAGTCCATTGTCTCAAGAGTGAGACTCCTTTCATTTTAGAAAGTATCTCCTATATCTTTCAACAGGTGATCCTGGCTGGATCTTACTTTTAACTGTCATCAGAGCTCTGAGTATAAGTTATTAAAAGAAATAAACTCAGCTCTAGCTATTACATGGCTTTTAAAATGCTTAATTTGGTACATTAAGTTCACATTTTAATGATCGGGCTGAAATCAGCTGTGCTCCCAGCTATAATTATGTGTGTCATATGTGTTTATGTATTTCTAATATACAGGAGCACTGAATCAAAGCATCCAGCATATGAGTCACTGGCAATGCGACAGCAAAGAGAGAAATAAAGACAAGACAAAAAAAGGATGCTTGCACTTAACTGCAGCGAACAATCTGTTCTGCAATCCAGTTTGGGTTGGTTTGTTCCAGCCATCACTTGGAGGTCATGACAGGATGAAGCTCTGAGTGAACTGAGCCATCAAGAGATGACCACCTAACACATGCAGAGGGGCAGCCTTGCAGCTGCTGCTCTGGCTGTGGGACTCACCTTGGGAGGAGGCACTGTCAAAGGACTTGATGAGCGTTTTCACAGTGGGAGTTGGCTCTGAGGAGGTGGAGGATCTGCGACTCAGGCCCATTCCTTGTCTCAGAGCTGCCAAATCTCTCTCTACTGCATTCATGTAATTGTACACTCGACCACGTTCTTCTTCCTGCCTGAAGTCAATGTGCTGCTCATTTAGGGCATTTAAAAAACATTTTAACAGGCAAAGTCTTAAAAAAATTAACACAAATTGAAGCTGAATTAAAATCTAAGGTCCAAATGGGTCATTACATTAACCTATTCTTTGCACTGTAATTCAGAAATAAGTTATCAACCCAAATTATCACTGTAAGTTCTTACTATTTGTCAGCAACAGAGCTCAGCATCTGGTAAAAAAATCTATAAAAACAATATTTGATATAAGACTTAATTCCTGCTCCTATCTCACACACGCACATGGATGGAAAAAATTGAGACTTAAGGATTTCATCATTCCACATGAAAATAATCATCTCAGAGGGGAGAAATTTTTTCCACCTGAATAAATGGAAAACAATTTAATACTAAGGAGATAAGAATATATTACTGGTATGCATCTTTAGGCAGCGTCAGCTTTTCCCCAAGTTTCACAGCCTGTGCTATCTCCTATCCTACTAAATGCTGGGCTAAACATAATGTAAATTTTACCAAATTCCCATCCATGCAGAAAAGAATTGTTTTATATATACACATCACAAGCATCATTACTGTAAGCTATACACATATCTGACCCCTAGAGACAATGTAGTCAGGATTCAAATGGTGCTGTCCAAGATGTTCCTATTTGAGGACTTTAATACTTCTGAAAGATAGGCAACTCACTTTCTAAATATCTGGAGCACCTAATTCAAGCCATAATACATCACAATTTGGATTATTTTTGTTTTTATGTAGAAAGCACCTTTAATTACCAGTGGAAACAAAACAGTGTAAGTTATATGCAGAACTAGATGAAGGTGTCTTCTCAGGTAAAAACCCAGCTGTGTTTTTAACCACACCAAAAGCCTTAGCTGCTAATAAGAAATATTAATGATGGTACAGAAAAGCCAACACGGCTTGTTTTTCACACTGTGGGAAGTGAAATCATTTTTAGCTGTTAAGCTGGAAAAATCCTGCACTTCAACCTGGTTTTGTAAAACTCTGGGTGGATTAAGTATACAGTATAAAGAAACAAATATTGCTGCTGTAAGTGTACCTATTTTGACCACTGAAAGCAGCTTGCTGAAATACAGCTCCTCACTGTGAGAGGATTTACAAACTTCTGGAGCCTCAATAATTAAGAAATTGGATTTCCAAAACTGCATCTCCCCTGCAAAAGAGACCATATACCCCTGTTGTCATCTGCATACTTGCGTGACTTGATCTCCTCCAGCTCCTTAGTGAGCTTCTCGTTTTTCTCCTGTGCTTCGTGCAATCTGCGCTTCAGGTCCCCAATCTCCTCCTGGGCCTCGGACTTGATGTCATTGGCTATGACCACTGCAGTCTGCAGGTCTGCCTGGAACTGACGCCATTCTGCTGACTCCTCCTGGAAGCAGGAATTTGGAAGTTAAAAATAAAAGTTTTCCTTATTATTCATAGTTTTCCTATGCTGTTAAAGGAAACGATTTACAGGAATGACAGAGGCACTTGTCTAGTGTTAGGTACAACCGAACTCACAAGTTAAATTGAAGAGGTTTTGCTGGAAATAACTAGACTTTGAAAGTCATGAATTTCTTTTCTGGAGACAAATAAAATGCTCAAAGCGGAGGAGAAAAATATTTCATATTAAACTCCACATCAAAATACGCAGGAACATTTTCTCCTCAGGCCAACATCATATCTTTGTGACACTGAGAAATTTTTAGAAATGTTTAATGTCTGCAGGTCAGTAAATGTATTCCTATGATGCCTGTCTTTCAGCAATAATTATTTTATGGGCATTGTATCTAATATTATCTTTTCACAATTTCATATGCTGGTCTTAGAACATTCTAAGCTAACAATTTATTGACTTTTTCAGTTGTTACCTACCCGGAGTCTCCTATGAAGATTCTTGATCTCTCTCTCCATGTCATGCTTTTGATCCTGAAGTTTTTTAACTGTATCTGGAGAAAAAAAAGTTAAATTCCCTGTAAGATCTTAGTCAGGGATTTATTTACTTAAAAATGAGTAACTGAAAAGACCTGCAAATGTTTTTGAAGACTTACTCACAGAAGACATTTTTATAACCAAAGACATCTGATGAAACACAGTATGAGTAGGAATAATTTGCCAGAGGGTGCTAATATGTACACACTCCTCTGTGACTGGTAAGGGGAGCAGCATAAGCAAACTCAATTCTTACACAAATCCCAGATCACAATATTAAAACGACAAAGCAATAACAAAGAGCAAGTAAACAAGGTAGGCAATTTAACATGAAAGGATCCTAAAAACATCGATGTCTGGGGGTTTTCCCTCCTCAAACATAAGCTGCAGCTACACAAAGCCTTTTGATTCACAGTTTAATTCCTGCCACCAAGCAGCTGACATAACACTCACAGCCATGCCTTCCACAGGGATAAAACTGAACTCACGTCCCCAAGAATCTGACATTCTTGTCTATCAAGCTACTATTTGAGGTCAAAGAAAACTATATTTACAGCAAAAGGCCAAACAGTCTGTGAGCTCGTGTTATGAGAGAGATGTTCCCCTAAATCTGTCAGCAGTGACACAAAAGGGTTCACAGCCTGATCACCAGCAGCTCCTGTGTGGCGTCTGACAGGCTGGCTACTGCAATTATTATTCATTTGTGACTTTATTCAATACACAGGGACAATGTAATTGATTCCTCTGTTCCTAAAACTAATCAACTAATAAAGAAGAACACAGCATATATTTCTAATTGGTGTGCCACTTCACTGGTCCTTGGATTCTAGGATGTTTTATTTCTAGAGCATTTGTGTGACTGAAAAACTCTATAAATGATGGAGAAACTCACTAAATGCATTTTGTTGTTCAGGTTCATTATCCCAACACCTGCTGGAGACAAATATTTTTCCTGTATATTAGCAATGCTCTTTCCACAACATGACTGAAGGTGCCTAAAACATTTAGGCTGTTCAATACACAAAACCTTCCTCAACAGCCCCAAGGACAGGCACTCTTTATGTCACAGTTAATTTCTTTACAAGAACCATATAAACCTCAGCTGGCCTGAAAACATGATAACCTTTCCAACTTGGAAAAGCTGGAACATTAAAAATAGACAGATACTTCTGTATTTATCTCCTCCTTGCAAGACTGCCCATTTTTAGTTGCACCCAGCTGATCTTTAAGCTTTGAAGATAAGCCTACAGGGTGGGCCACTCAAATCTCATGCTACTATGATACTTAAGCAAAGCCCTCCAATTTTTAGCTTGTCTCTTTATACACAACTTGTTTGAGCTAAATTCAGAACTAAGAGGCCAATCTTAGGCCAAAGTTATAAAACCTGCTCCCCCCACCTTTTCCTTTAAATACATTTTGGAACAAATCAAGTTGATGTTCATTTTCATTTTTAAAACAGTTCAAAGAAAAAATGTTTTTAAAAACAAAATTTGCAGTACTACTAAAAGCAAGCCATCTAAAAATAACCACAAACCAGAAACCATAAATGCACCCACAGTTAAAGCCTGTGTAGTGCCATTGTTTTGAGCCTCTGTGAGTTATGAAACGCACCATTAAATTTTAGTGTATTTATGCTTTGAAGTAAAACACAATGGTCTGAATATTCTGCAGGTACCATAAATAATACAGGGCAGTTTACTGCAGTTGTTGGAAACAGTGCTCTCTCTTGTCCCCAATCAACCAAGAAGATTAAAAACACCCCCCAACAAACTGCAACTGAATTTGAAATGCAGTGAGAAATTATGATTAGTATAAGTGATTTCACCTCTTCCACCAAGTACAGCCAAAAAATTCAAATACTCAAAACAGGCAGAGGCTGCCACGTGGCATCTTTCCTTTCTGCATCCTTGCAAACTCCACACTCTTCTCTAACACCCACAAACCCTTTCCACCTCCATGTGCCTGAATTTTCAGTATGGTAGGACCTTCTACCCTTACCCAGTCTCCTTCTTTTAAGGATCATAGACAACAAAGAAGACTGGGATAAAAGAAAAAGTAACTACATGTTAGGGTAAATGAAGAACAGGGAGACTCTTCTGATGAATGAATAGGATAATCAGAAATGGCAAATCAGCTAGCTCGTGTTTTACTGCAGGATCCAATTACATCTGCATTTCACAAAATTATATTGATTTAAGCCACAGTTCGACAAGGCCTTGCCTCTACCTAAGAGGCACAAAAAAAAAAGGTGACACACAGACTACAAATGGTAAAGAAAACCTTTACAACTAGGGCTGAGGGTGGGAGGAAGAGTTTTGTAAGGCTACCAGAGAAAAGGTATCACAAGGTTCTGTATCTGCAATTTTTACTGATTATAATATAACTAGCAGTTATAATTTATCACTATGAAATAAAATGAGTATCAACATTCAATTGTTTAATTTCAGTAGTTTCTGGGGTAAAATAAGGGAAAAATACTAACAATATTTGGACACACGCAGTAGTTTCAGAAAAAATGACATGACAGTTCCTGGGAAGGGACACTAAATCAAGTAATGCATGCAATCACAGGCATGCCTCATACTGGGAGATTTTGATTCTTTAGCATAGAAATGGCTGTCTCAGAACAATCACTAATACACAGAGTAGTATAAGAACTACAGTTTCTTTCTGTAAGGAAGAGACACTGGGTACAAATACCAAAGCTCAGGTAATTTGTAGATCAATCTTGCTTTTGAGCTCATCATGTCAGACAATATGTCTGTATAGCAAGAAGGTGACTTTTTAAGGGCCCACCATTAGCCAAAAAAAAGGACAAAAAAGTTAAAAATAAGTACATGAAATGAACATCCTATTGACTTTTCCAACACTTTGTTAGAAAAGGCCTAAATATGGTAATGTAAACATTTCATTTCATAATTGCTGTCAAAATCCTTTTCAAATGAGATACAGCAGAATTAAAACTAACACTGTCAGATCCATAAAAGAATTATTCACTGAACATTAAATATATCCACCTTCTAGCTCACCTACCCTTGTCCTAAAAATTTACTGACTTACATAGTTACATACCACAGAACCCACGTGCACCTGTGCTAAGAGAACAAGCAATGATAATTTCTGTGCTGCAGAAGAAACCTCTGAGAAGTGGTAAGCTAAGCTACAAATACATATTTTCTGCACATCAGCAGTCAAACTTTTCTGGAACAAAAATCTCCACAAACTCTTATTAAATGGTTGGGAGAAACAAAGGTTGCTCTTTCCCCCTTAGTTACTGTGGGTGACTGATGTGACAGCTGGGCCACCTGACTATTGCAAGTTTTTGGGAGTCAGAAGTGAAACCCAGAGGGAACACGCCATCTAGTGCAGTGTCAGCCTTCTCCACTGTCCTTCCCTCCCCACTGCCTCTTTCAGCTCAGCACAGCAGGGAGGATATAAAACATACAGATTATTTCAATATTTCTTAGAATTTTCACATACAATAGAATCATAGAGTATCCTCACTTGGAAGGAATCTATCAGGATCATTGAGTCCAAATCCTGCCCCTGCACAGGTCAACAAAACAATCCCAGCCTATGCCTGAGAGCATTGTCCAAACACTCCTTGAGCTCTGGCAGCCTTGGGGCAGTGACCACTGTCCTGGGGAGCTTGTTCCAGTGCCCAATCACCTTCTGGGTGAAGAACTTTTTCCTGGTATCCAACCTAAACCTCCCCTGACTTAGCTCCAGCCATTTCCAGTCATGGAGGGCAGGGATTGAAGACCACAAGGTCTCCCCTCAGTCTCCTCCAGGCTGAACAAACCAAGTGCCCTCAGCTGCTCCTCATTAGGTTTCCCCCTCCAGGCCCTTTAAGCACTCTGCTTAAAGCTCCTCATCCCAGCAGTACCGAGCTCAGCTGCAGTGACTGCAGCTCTCACCACATCTGCATGGATGTCAGGAACACACTATGTGTTTTTCATCAACGCAATTTGCATCCTGCTGCACACATCAAAGAGACCCCTGTTTCTGCAGGCAGACATATTAACAGCTAAAATGTGACAGTTCAATACCCGGATTACTGGGAAAAATGTTCCATTGGAGGCTCCTTGTGCCTCTTTTTGGTGTTTGAAAAGCCCACTGTGAAGCATGCCCTAAGTAGCAGGGCTTGGAGTGTTTCCCATTCCTACATTACTATTTGTGTTGATTAATCATTAAATTAAATAAACACTCACCACCCTCATCTATGAGGCATCTTTCTCCAAGGGTAAAGTCTGTCTTTAGTAAAATCTTTAAGTTATAATTTTCCATTTTGTGTTTAGAATTCTATCTTTTAAATGTTGTACTCACTACCTCGAAGTCCCAGGTTTTTCATGATGTTCTATGCTGTCAGTACTTAGAGACTACCACAAAAAACCTCCTGTAAGAGCTTTAACCATGAGCCCACAATCAACAGAGTTTTCAAGCTGTCAGAACAAATACACTTTAAAAAGTTTATACAATTCTTCGGGTGCCATCCTTTCTTACTGCCACTAGATGCCACTCTCCCTCCAGCACACAACTAAAACAACAGCTTGCTTCCTCCCAAAGGATCACGTCAGGACACTGGCTGGTCCAGATGAATTTTCCAAAGAACGACCAATGAATAACAAAGACTGCTGCAGTTTTTGTTGAGAATTTCTCCCCTAGTAGAGGTTTGTCTGCCTGAATTTTTTCCAGTCGAAATTAAATATCTGACAGCTGGTTTGTGCCCACAAAGCAGAAGCATCTGAAAATCAGGGCTGCCTTGTAATCAGGTATTGCTAGACAGATTCCTAAATATCTACTTGACTACAGTGCTGTTCCCTGCATGAGTATATTTCAGTTAATGGGCAAAACAAAATAAGTAGAAAACTGTTCAACCTTTTTGAGTCTTTGCTCCAAAATGATTGTCTTTTAGCACAGAAAGGAAAAAAAATCAGAATAAAAAAACTATTTTGTAAAGAGAAGCAGTGATTGCCTTTCAAGATAAATAAAGAAGGGTTGCTTAGGAAAACAACACTCACAGCCATGTCTGAAGATACTGAGCTTGAATAAACCATTTAGCTTGCTTAAGACTCTAACTTTTCTTGATAGCAGACCAATTAAAAAACCTTTCTATGAATATTTCCCTTGTTGTTAGAACGAATCATGCTTTGGTTTTTTTGTTATCTTGTTTCATCTTTGAATAACATGGAAGACTAACAGATATTTGAATTCTCTAAGTAGCACTGTGCAAATACAGCTTGCCAGGGTAGAGTTGCCTCTGTTCTTATTTAGATGGAGACTAATTGCAGAATTCCAGCCCGTGGTAGGAATGTCTGAGCAGGTCTCCAAGATCAGAGAGGGAACTAAGGCACAGAGAGCTAGACAGGTACACAGTAAACATGTTTTTTACTACATGTTTTTCTACTTTGAAGAACAACTTGGAAACAGTATTAGTAGATTTCATATTTGTTCTCTATTCACAGGTTTTTATTCCCACACCAACTACTACGTGAGTCTGGAAAAGCTAAGCCAACTTGATTTTTTTCTTTCCCTAGTGTGTAAGGATTCTGCAAAACCTAGCCTGACTTGAATTCAGACATACAAAAGACAACTGGAAATATTTTCAATATTACTACGTTCTACTTAAGCTTTTTTTAAAATTATCCTTTCTCTCAAGAGAAATGCATAATACTTACTCTCCAAATCAGATATGATCAGATTGTCATGAAGCTTCACAGCACGGTGCTGCTCTACTTCATCCTCCAGCTCAAAGATGGTTTCTTTCATGTCACTCCTCTCAGTCTCTTTTTCATCTAGTTCTGTCCGAAGCTTTTCTAGAGTCACATTGAGATCCTCAATTTGTTTCTTGGCTTCTTCTTGGAACACTCGATATTCATCTTCAACCTAAAGAAGAACTTATCTTAGTTGCAAATTAAACATACTTTTAGTTTTGTAACTACCACACTTATAATCTATTTCTGCAACCAGAAAAATACAGGAGAAATGTAAGCCTTTGATTATACATTGTTCTAATGCAACTCATTTCCTGGGCCAAAGTTAAACTTTGTTTATTCCCAGGCTGGATGTATGAGCATCCCCAGCTACTCTCAGAGCAGTGCCCTGCACACAAGTGAAGCAATACCACTACTGTATTAAGGCTGAGGTTTCATGAGCAGCTGATCCAATTTAACACCCAGCTGCCATGGAAAAGGGACAGGGTGGGGGAAAACTATTTACCCTTCCTTTCTCTTGTCAAAAGAGAAAATGCCTGGTCCCTTGTGCATCAATTTTAGTGCTTGCTGGACTTGTGTGATGAGTGATTTCCTTATGCAAGTGTCACATTTGTGTGTGAGGTGTGTTAGTGACTTGAAGCAGTTCTCAGAGGAGTCTGTCCAACTATTCAATTGAAAAAAAAAAAAAAAACAAAACAGAGAAGAGAAGGAGTGGACTTGGTTGACTTCTCCCTTTCAGGAGCAGGGGAAGAGGCTTTTTTGTCCTGCCTCATAAAACTGTAACATAAATAACAGGCTGGGATTGGAGGCACAGGAACATTAATCCAACAGCAAAAATGGGGTGTCAGAAAAACAAGAGAAATTAGGTTGTGGCTTAGGGTGGGCAACACTGGCAGGCACCAAGTTTAATAGACAAAATACCCTGCTTTTATGTAATCTGTGGTTTTTTATTTTAATAGCACTCTCTAACTTCAGTTATTACAATTATTTTAGTATATTTTCACCCCAAATTAAGGTTGATTCTAACAGGCTCATGGTCATGACTAACATGTTGATTTGCAGCTGATATATAGTTCACACAATGAATTTGGCATAAATTGTCTCTTTGGGAAGATATACCTTTAAATGCATATGTAAAGTTATTAAATAAATTGTGTGATTCTTGCTTTTATATTAAATTATGGTAAATACTTTTACTAGACATAGCTACTGCATAAATTAGAAATATTTGGGTCAAAACAGAACCGGAAATAAACACTTTGATCCAAAACCTAATCAGCATGTAAAGTCTTGCAGAAGGTGTGCAATTTAAGCACTAAATTAGTACAATATCTTAAATACTGTTTAGGTTTGGCCACTGAAATAAGTTGTGGAGTTTAAATATTTTTAAAAAGTAACGTGAGAGTCACCTTGTAGCTCAATGTATGCATATAATTTTTTCATGATGACATAATTTTCATTGCAGAAGTCAAGAGAAAGCTATCAGTCCTAACACTACTGCCATCCAATTAACCCCATAATTAATCTTTTCCTTCTGAAAGAACTACAGAGGCCAATAGGCCATTGCATACATGGGATGTTAGAATGCAGAGGTATTTTAAGCACTACCTTAGCAATGGCATCTTGCAATCGATTGGCGTCGTTGCGGGTGTGTGCCAGCTCTTCCTGCAGGCCACTGGCCAAGGTCTCTGCTTTTTCCTTATCCAGCCTGACACTCTCCAGCAGGTCTTGTATATCTGATTTATCTCCAGAGTTGTGTATAGAATACAGCTCGGCCACTCTCTGCTTTTCGTGCTCTAGCTGAGCTTTCAGCCTGTTCATCTCAATCTGGTCACTGGCTACTGTGGCTTTGTACTCCTCTAAGGTAGATGCCAGAGCTGTTTTGCTTTTCTGCTCTGACTCAATGATCCGTTCCATGTGGTGATTCCTTTCTTTTAATGCCCCTATCATTTCTTGGGCCTCCTTGTTGTCTTGCTCTGCCATCTTCAAAGTGTTGCTCAAGTGCTGCTGAACCCCCAGCAGCTGCTCCCGCTCGAAGCGAGCGTTCTCTGCCAGCTCCATGTAACGCTGCTCCAGCTCCATGTAGCGCCCGCTCTTCATGTCCTCATCAATGACATAGGAAATATGGTGTTCATCCAAAAGGGACCGGAAATACTCGATCTGACGGCTGAAGTGTTCCAGCTTGTCACTTTGCTGGCACAAAGACTCCATCAGGATTACTTTTTCCTCTCCCAGTCTTTCATTCTCGCTGTTCAGCTCTTGTGTTATTTGTTGCAGATCTGCAAGCTCTTGAAGCGTGGCTTGGAGCTCTTCAGCTGTACTGTGTTGATTCTCCTCCATCTGATGTATCCGTTCTGTCAGACAAGCTACAGATACTTCACTTGCATTGCCACTGCTTCCCTTCCTAGACCTTTCTATGCTTGGTACTCCTTCAGATTCTGAAGATGACGGAGCATCTAAGGCATCATCACTTGATGTTAGTGGCTGATAAACTTCACTGCACTCACTGTCTAAATTATCCATGGAATTACTGTGTTGGTTGTCCATGAGAGTGTTTTCATCCTGACTTAACAAGTCTTCCATTGATCCAGGAGCAGAACCTTCCACTGAAGATGTCAGAGTGCCCCCACCATCGCTGTGGTTGCCAGCTGTAATCTCTGGACTCAAAGACTGATAGCCAAAGAGCTTTTCAGAGTTGTCCAGCCTTTGTTCCAAAGAAAAGCCCAAAGCATTAAGTCTGTCTTTTAACATTCGATTCTCATTCTTCAGCTGGTTGAGCTCTTCTCGGATGGCAGTGTTTTGTTCCTGTAACTGGAGCAGTGTAGACTCTACATCAGTTGGCTGATGGACAACAATGGCTTCTTTCTCTTCAGATTTTTCATCCCCCTCAAAATGATCTTCGTTGAGTCCCAGCTGAGCGCGCATGTCCCTTAATTCATTTCTCAGATGCAAGATTTCCACATCTTTAGTTTTTGCCAATGTCAGAAGATCATTCACCTTTGCTTCCAGTGCAGCTTTGTCACTGATCTGATTGTCTGACTTGGACTTGCTCATCCGGATATCGGATTCGGGGTTGGTGCGGCTGCGGGAGCGCTTGGCCAGCACCGTGTCACTGGGCCCCTGCCCTGCCAGAGGCAGCTTCTTGCTCTGGCTCAAACGAGAACGATCCCGGATCCTCTCTCTAGAGGAGCTTGACTCTTTATTTCCAGATGAAGTGCTACGCTTAGTTGTGGAACTTGTACCTGTATGTTTGTTTTTGAAAGTTAGGAACACAAATTTAAAATACAGTATCTGTCACAGAAAGCTGTGTGCCTTGTACCAGCAACACAGTGGTTTATTTTCTGAATCACACTGCTAAATACATTTCATAGAAAATACTGGAAGTAAGCATTAACCCAACATTCAGCATTTTCTGCTTCCTGTATTTTCATCTCATTGCATAAAAATGAAGATAAATTATTACTCCTTTATTTCCAGATGCTTTACAGCCTTGCAAGCATTACTGAATCCAAAACATGGCAATGGAAGGCAAGACCTATTTCAATCCATATCAATAACACACTAAATGATTTCACTTTTCTGAACGGTTCTGAAAGCCCTCTTACTTTATTTCTATAAAGCAATACAAAACGTCAAAATGTTCATAGTAATAAGGCATCTTAGAGATTTAGTGCTTGTGCATGCTTTTTAAACAGACAATTTTAGAAAAATCTATGATTCTCTAAATTAATTATATTATTTTATTTAGGAGTTATATAGTCAGTACTGAAAAAACTAAAAGGAACACCCTCCAAAAAAGCAATTACATTATTAAGAACAGGAAAAGTATTCAGAAGCTGTGTGATTTGACCATGGTTTTAATGAGCACTTTAGCAGGCAACCTAGATCTCCAATACACTAAATGAAAATAAAAAGCCCCCCAACTTCCACCTTTAAGACTCAATATATCCATCTACCTGCAATAGTTTTGGGTTTGTTTTCCAGACTGTTCATGGTTGTCCCTGGAGCTGAAGATGCTGTTGATACACAAGAGTTCTTCTTGGCCTTGACACCGTTGGTCATTGTCACTCCACCGCCACCAGCCATCCCTGCTAAGAGGTCATCGTTACTCTTAGTCTGAAAGAAAGGGAAGAAGCAGCTTTAAGACAGCTGGCCCAGAAGTCTGCATAGCCAACATTTCTACTGTTAAAGATTCCTACAGTTTAAAAAGTACATATTTGACAAGTCATGTGTCTATGCAAGAATGCTGAAAAGTGTAAGTGCACTGCACTGTGCAGAGTCGGTAAACTGAAATGGAACTTTAACTCCTTAAAGTGAGTTTTCTCTCTGCCCCCAAAATTCTTAATCTTTCAGTACCAAGGAGAAAAATAATAATAAAAAAAAAATCAATTAAAGCTCAGTAACACATAATTGCATTAAACTTCTCAATTTTGACTGAAAGTTTGCTTATGCATGAAAATGAAGGCAATTCCTAGATAATTAAACCACCAATTACCAGGAAGTTAGTACAATATCCTTCAATTGAATATGATCAAATGTTTTCTGGTGGACAAATTCACAACAAAAAGCTCAAATCAAAGAAGAACAAAAATCAATCCAACATTAGCAAAATACAATTTCTAGCTCAAAATACTAAGCTACAGATCACTAGAAACTAGGATAGAGGCAGGGGAAAAGCCACCCTCATCAAATATCCTTGCCTTATTTTCAAGCTCTTTTCTAGGGAATTTTAAGAGATGGGGTATTTGTTTGATGGATTTCTTGTCTAACCTCATATGATTGTTCCTGAAAATACTGTTAGCCACAAAAGCTTCCTGGAATGTGACAAGGCAGCAAGCATAGGATCCTCAACCACCAGACTCCCAAACAGAGAATACATCTTTCAGAATAAAGCAAAATCCAGAAATACTAAGCTCTTAAGCACTAATTGGCAGACTTTATACTCTTTAAAGTACAATTTTTCAAATGGTGAAAATCAAAATATGCTCAACATTTTTCCCATTATATGAGAAAAAAAAATTAAAAGAAAACAGCTGTGCTAGCAGCATTCCTTGAGCAACCGTATTATTCAGCTGGACAACACATTTGAACTCTCCTCCAACATCCCAGCTCAAAGGTAGTGCATAGAAGTTAACCAGTTGCTTTCCATCACATCTGCAAGTTTGTAACTTCCAGCTCCCACACACATCCATGTTAAAAACTATATTGCAGACATTAAAATTCTATACATTTAGAAGAAAAGTACACTTGCTTAATTAAAAAAAATAGTTGCATGTCACTCTATTCTCTACAGTCTGTTTTTGATAGCGCCAATTCCAGAACAGCTAGGAACTCTGATCACAGCACTGTGGAAAGAGCATGGATGGGATCTGTGCCGTTTACAAAGAGCAGCTGCAAAACAAAAGGGAGCTTTGGGACAAGAACATATTTGCTCTGCATGAAATTGATAGAAATATAGAAAATTTACAGATAGAAAATTTTAAGGGTAAAATCCTCTAGGACAAGAGTGTTTTTATTGATTCATGTCAGAAATGGTGCAGCCTTCTGAGAAGGTTTATAAAAGGCTGGAAGAGAACACATCACTCCAAGGATCTAGTCTGCTGTGCATCTAAAGCTGGCTTTTCTGCTATGAAAATGCCATTGTTGTTTGCTGTGCAAACAAGGCTTTTCCAAGGGCTCCTTCCTCTCAGGAGTCAGACCAGCCCCTTGATCTGCCATGTCAGGCAGCCATGCAAACAGGCACAGGGAATGGAAATATAAATAGGAAAGCAAAAATAGTCAGGAGGCTACAAAAGCCATAAAGCCCACCCAACTCATGTGGGGAGGATGGGCTGAGCACAAACTACTGGTGTGCAACAACCCTGGTTTACCTCTGATCTAATTAGCTTTTGTATCTAACTGAAACTAATTTTGTGGGCATGGGGGTACAGGGGGAGGGAAACAACCCTGTGCTGCTGTTGCCTAAACCAAGGTATTAGAAAAAGGCAGGGAACAGTGATTTTCTGCTTTGCTGCTGCATCTGCCAGCCGCCTGCAAACGTGATAGTTCAAACAGACTATGAGCTGTCAGCATTTTTACCCTGCTGAAAGACTGGGGAAATTAGATTAAGCTTTTAGACACTTAGAGTACAAGTACGTGTTATCAAGCCAAATAGGTCAAGATGTGTGACTCAGCTTGAAGAAAAAAAAACGCTAAGTAAAATACACACTTTCAGACATTAGTCATCTGCAGTCCTTGCTGAACAAAGGAATTTAAGACAGCCATTCTTCTTCTGACTTACCCATAAACTATTTCTGGTCTAGGTTGGAAGGCACTGCCTCCTCTGCAGCCAATTAGTAAACAGTTTCTCAAAGCTGTAACATTATATTCTTGGCAAAGAAAACTATTTAGCAAAGCTTTGGAAAAATTACAAACCAGCAGCTCTCTTCTTAATGTTCCACAATGGCAACCGTTCAGAACTTTTAAAATCAAAGTATTTTAGTAGCATATCTTTTTAACTGAAGCAAAAGCAATGGTGTATATTTATCAAACAACTTTTTCTCATTTACTAAGAACTGTGCCATCCTGCTTAGCATTAAAACTCCTACATTAAAATATGAGAAATTAGAAAATCTCATAATTAGAAATGCTCATCCAGACCTATTTTGATTTTCTGTATAAAAAACCACTTTATAATTATACAATTCATACTCTGTTTTCCTCTCACTACTTTCTTTCAGTGCAACAAAACTTGAATAATGACCTATACAATTCATTTCATCTTAGTTTCTCAACAGGTATGTCCTATTTATTGCATCTCATTCAAATCCCTTTATATATATATAATTATTCCTACCTAAAATTTTCTTTGATGGTTGTTGTTGTTGCATTTGAGTTTTTCAAACATCAGACTCCACAACAATCTGTAATTAAGTTACTGCATTTTGCAAACAGAATAGAAACCTAGACACATGAATACTGAAAACACACTCTAACTTTTAATATTCAAATATTGGTCTCAGAGTCCTGGCTTTTCAGGGACATTGGATTTTGCAATTCGTCTGAAGTACAGCTGCTGTCTAATTACAGCTGGGAGTGCTAGCAGGATCACAAGATCATTAGCTGAAGAAGTCAAAAAATAATGATCTTAAAAATAAGAATACATTATTTGTAGAGTGTTTTTTGACAGATTAAAAACTAAAAGTGGCTGGCAGCTAAACTTCTGTAGTAATAATGTGTGTGGGGTGCTGAACATTTACATAAGTGCTGGGCAAAGTGGGAGACAGAAACTACAGGGAAGGAACAGACCAAGGGCACTGGGAAAGCAGCTGAACAGACAGACCCTGGGACAGGCTCAGCTCTACTGAAGGGTGGGTCACACAGTTTCTTCCTGTGGTCATTGTCCACACATTTTGAAAACTCCACAAGAAAGGACAAATGTATGGAACAATGCAGTTAAAGAAGCCCATCCAAAGCTGAACGCTGGCCTACAATTATATCATGAAGAGGATGTTACAATTACAAAATATTTCCATTTTGCAACATCATTACTGACAGAACCAAGATTGTTACAGCACTGTATTTCTACTCTTTAATAGGGGCCTTTCACTCAGTATCCAACTCAAAGGACTGAATAAATTAGTAAGCGTTGCAATAAAGTTATTTAATGCCAGCTTTTTTTTGGCAAAGAATATTAAATGAAATTCAGAATACACACCAATTCATCAACTCTAAGACAATTTCCTACAGCCTCTATGAGGAAAACAATATGCCAAATGTTTCATCAACAATATAAAATATAAAATTACATTAAAAATACTTTTAAAAATGCAACTTCTATTGACACTTTTTTCAAGCCAGAAATTATGTGATTTCTCAGTACCAGTAAACAAAAACCCCACAAACAGCTAACTGTTATATAAGTGCAGAACACTCAAAGAAGATTCATCACTATCATTAAGTCACACAGTTGGCACAACAGCACCATAACAAGTAAAAGACATCCAATTGTATGAGTAAACCTGGTTGAATATAACCTGAGATAAGCCTTAGTAATCAAGAGAAAATTTTCATTGTGCCTCAAACTCACAAGTTGTCAGGAATTCTAATCCCACACCAAAACATAGCCAGAAGTGTTACTAATATAAGTAAAGCTGTGAAAGCATACTGGGTCAAATCTGTTCAGTGTTAGATCATCCTCCTCCTTTATCTCCCTGAGAGGTATGACATAAGAAACTTGATAAGTAAACTACAAAGGACTTTAGTTGCTTTGAGAGGTTTCTAGAAATATAAAGTTAGTAGTGTCAACAAGCATCAAAAGATTATTTAAAGCTCAGAAAACTGCAAGATGCATTGGGTGATGGAAGAAAGGAGGGGCACTGGGAGAAAACCTCCCTGAAACCTGGCTTGCAAGTTCATCAGCAAAAGTATTAACCATTCTTCCATTAAAGAAAAGGAAGTAGAGAAAGGGAACACACCTTTTGACTTCAGTAATCCTGCAGAGCTATTACAGAGAGACCTCAGCTCCTACACTTCTTTAATTTTGGATCTTTATTTGCCAGTTACTTAAATGGCCTTTGTGGCTTCCTGTGTGTCAGTGACAGTGATTCAGGTCCCAGCTGGACACCCTGTTCCTTGTTCATCTGTTCCAGGACAGCAGCACAGCATTGCACACTGGGCTGCAGAGAGCAAAAGGAGCTCCATCCAGCCAAGACTCCATGCCAGGAAAAGGAGACAGATGAGGCAGGCTCATCCCATCCATCCAACCCAGATGTGGTTGCTCCCAGGTGAAAACTCCACACCAGCACACCTCATATGCTCCTACAGATACTGCCCCGTTTTGCTACTGTAAAAGAAAACCTCTACCTTTGAACTTGTTCTGGGAGCAAGAATCAACTTGTGAAAATTCAGCTCAAGCAGTACTTCAACACAAAGCAAAGGCCAAAACAGCCAGAAGAATTCAGCTGCACTGACCCGACATGGATCACTGATATATGGAAGTTCTCATGTTAGATACTTCATTAGTTCTTTTTTCAGAACTAGTAAATAACTCTTATCAAATCCTATTAGTCACTGACACCATTCAAGCATAACACCAAACAAATAACATTCGTCAGAACACAACTTCCCCTCTGCTCCTTTTGCAGAACAGCCAAGTCCTGCACAGCACATTGCTCTCCATCTCATCCTGCAGTATGAAGTGCAGCATCAATGACACACAAGATCCTGTCACCCTGCCCAGTGCTCTGTAACTTCCCAGATTCCCTCCAGCTACCCATGCAACCTCTAGTCTAAGCTGCATTAAAGACAAGCCTTGAAATTCTACCCTTTTTAAAGCTTTATTGTAAAAAATACAAATAATCAGAATGTTCTGCTGGTTATTACCTTCAAAAGAGATGCTGATGTCCCGGTTTTGGAGAGTTTCGTTACTGCAGACACCGAGGAGCCGTTTTCTGGTTTGGCTTTTTCACTTGTTTGAGCTTTATTTACTCCAGGCACTTTGGGCACTGAGCCAACACTCCTGCTTGCTTTCTTCATTCTGGGCTGTCTGTTTATGATGCATTTACAAACAAATCTACAAGCAGAAAGAAAGAGACTTTAAATATAAAACACAGATGAAAAGCAATGCTTTTTTTTATAATGTTCTATTTGAGACCAGAAATCCAAAAGAGCAGCAAAGACCTCAAATTAGAGCCAAACAAAATGACTGACCAATGATTTTTGCCTTTTTTAAAATGGATTTTTGCTAAGGACTAAGCGCTTCCTAGAGCTCCACTCCAAATTATAATCTTTTTTTTTAGTTCTTGTTCCACAAATGGCATTGAACTGAGGATATTTTATAAGTGACCCATGCTGCTGAGTTCACTCGTTAGCCAGCAAAAGAAAGGCTTATTAGGGAGCAATGTCCTTTATTTCTGACTGTGGGAAGGAAAACACTGTGGGAGTATTCAGGCAGCAGCCTAACTACCAACAACACTGGATCTGAGAAAAGATTACCACCCGCTCGGTAACTACAGCGCCGAGAGAAAAACAGCAGTCACGGAAAAAAACCTCAAAGAAGTTGAAAAATTCAGATTCCCTCAAACCAATTATTAAAAATCACAATAATAAACACACAGAATTTGACAAAATTTAACACAAGTTGTGTGAGTACGAGGATTATCTGCAAGAAGAAGCCAGAAGCAGCTCACTGGGTTCCACAGCCTGCAGTGAGGACACTCCTGCAGCTTGGCCGGCCCACTGTCTCTGACAGCAGACAACTGCCAGCACTGCCATTCCACCCACAAGCACAGATGAAAGTCCAGAAAACAAAGCTGACTTTATCCAAACCAGGAGCAGCCACAATAGACCCAAAACCTGTAGGTATTACAACAACAACTAATTCCAAGGAAGCACAGACTAACAGGAGAACAGCCACAGAACAGCTATAACTTGAAGCATGGGCTACCAGAAAGACTAGACACACCAGGATCTTCTCCTCCTGCAAGAGTGAGAGTTGGCAGCTGTTCTCTTCATCACCCCTGAGTCAGATGTCATGGGATGGAAGATTAAGAAGACAACATCTCCACTCCACTTTCAGTCTTATGGATTCTAGGTGGAAGGAAGTGATCAGGTTTATCTGAGCCCAATAACTCTCAGCTGATTGGAAACACGAAACACGTTCAGTCAGTTCCACCTCTTAAAAATTGAAGCATTTCAAAGGCACAAAAAGCAGACTGACGACTGCGTGCATGAGACATTTGACATAACACACTGGTCAGAAGTACTAAATAACTTCAGCTAACAAAATTAACACCATACCCTTACACACACTTCTTCCTTCTGAGCACCACCTCAGCTGCATACAAGTATATTTCAATTCTGACTTTGATAAAAGTCAGTAAAACTCCAGGAGTTTTGCCTCCTCAGATCCCCAAGTACTCTTAACAGAAGCAACAGGAAGCTTCATCTTAAGACGCTGAAAGTATTTGTTTATAGTTTCCAGATTCCCTTTAGCTCTGAAAGCTGCCATGAACAGACACTGAAAACTTTGTTTGCTGTTGCAGTTTCATCATCACAATGTCAAAAATGCACCGGTCCTGCCATACAAGTACAAGTAATCAGAACGCCTTCACAGAAGATTAAATAACTGAGAGATAATTTGACATGAGAGACTCCTTAAAAAACCAAAACCCAAACCAGAAAAGCCCCACGAAGGTAATATGTTTGCTATACACACACAATATTAAGTGGTACAACTGCCTACTAGATTCCAGAAGCAGATGGTAACACTGGTTACCATCTAAGTTACCACACTTCTATTTCTTGCCTTTTTCATGTTCATGAATCAAACACGTACTTGTGCTTTTGATCTTATTCAACTGAAAACTAAAACTGAAAACAGTAGAGGATAAAGTTCTTTAGTACAACTGGCATCTTTACTATTGAATGGTATTTTTGATGCTCTACAGACATAAATAAATTGCCCATAGCACACTTGAGGAATACCCAAACGAATTTTCAGAGTGCAGTTTGTAGCTGACTGCATTTAAAAAATTATCCCAAAGAAAAGCCACACCTGCGATTAATCCAGTCAGTCAGAACCATCCCTCCTTTTTGACAGCTCACAGAGTGAGAAGGCCAGGGCTCCAAGGAGGGAGTGATATGACTGTGATACATTTGGGCAAAGCCTGACAACCTTGCCTGGCAATGCAGATAAAGCAGTGGCTCCGGCAGGCATGGAGACACCCAGCACTGGCTACTTGCAATGCACATTTTTCAGGTCTGCAGAGCACATTCATCAGCTCTGACACACCTTGCAAACCAGACACAGCATACTGTGCTTTGCATGCACAGTAAACACAGTTGGATCTGTTTATTACAGCAAGTAAGAGAATAACACAACCCACTGGATGGATGGATGGCCTCAGAAAGAGATGCAGGCTAACACCACCTTTTACAGAACAAGCCACTTATACCAGTATCAATATAGCTCAGGGGGTCAGCAGTGACAAGACTCTGTGAATTCAAATGTTTCTCACCCATGAGAAGTGTTCCTGAAAACATGCCACAGTGTTCGCTTCAAGAACAGCAACTGCAAAGCACAGAGATGGAAGCAAGCAAAACTCAACAATGTCAGCTAAGTATAACCCTCATGCTGCATCACAGCATTACTTTAAAATATCTGTAAATTTGACACACAAGACCACTATTTTTGATTCACTGAAACTCAAAGGTAGAACCACATTTCCAGAAACTTTAAAGACACACAGAGGACAAGAAGGGTTAGGGACCACTGTTTCTGTTTTCATTTCAGAGAAACTAAGCCTTAGTAGTTACTTTCCTACTGAAAAAAGTATCATTATAGTTTAAAAACTCAGAAAAATACACAAATGGGTCACACCAAATA
Source organism: Phylloscopus whistleri (assembly GCA_017589585.1). Taxonomy (NCBI): domain Eukaryota; kingdom Metazoa; phylum Chordata; class Aves; order Passeriformes; family Phylloscopidae; genus Phylloscopus; species Phylloscopus whistleri. The sequence goes on along the minus strand of JADMLD010001548.1, from coordinate 6,628,075 downwards.
AGAACAAGACATCAATTAGCATTACAGGTTCTAAAAGCAGCTGCTCACTAAGACTCCTAAAGTGAATTTATGGCCTCTCTGTGCCAATTTCTCCCCTCCTGCCTTCTCCAGGAAGGAAAAAGAAGATGGGGTTTCAGTACTGAAAACAGAAGACATCAATATTGTGTAACTGGAAGCAGAAAAAGCCCTGCTTCACCCAGTTTCTCAACAGGCAGGTATGGCAGATAAAAACTACTTTTGTGCTTCTGAAGAGCACCACCACATTCCTTAGGAAGAAACAGTATTAAGAATCAACAATAATCTTGTCTCTGCCCAACAAGAAAATTTAACAATAAATTTTAACATAAGAAATAAAACACTCTCTAACCAAAGGAAGCTTTTTGAAGAGTAACAAACAGCACTAACAACTTAAATGAGAACTAAAATACTATTTCACTATTGTTTTAAAAAGAAAATACTGCCTATAAAATTGTATTTTATATTTTGCCCTAGGGAGAAGGAAGGAATTACTGAAGACTTCCTTTCCCTTTATACACACTTCCTCCTCCAAAAAAAAAAAAAAAAAAAAAAAAAGGAAGAAAAAGCCACTACTAAAGAAAATACTCATCAACAGGCACAACACATTACTGGAAAAAAAACTGATTAATGATAGCACAAACAGTATCAATTAATCAAAATGGGAAAAAGCCAAAACCATGCCATAATATCAGACAGAGAGACTGCATTCCTAAACTGAAGTGTAACTATTGACTCTAACCTGTATCCTTTCCCAGCCGTCTCTCTTTCCATAGCACACATAGTCCAGGAAACAGGAGAGCCTTGCTCAGGAGTGCTCTCCCTGCTCTGTTGGAGGCATGTGAAACCAGTCCTGCACTTTATACCAGTTGCAAACACAACTCCATAAATAATAATTTAAAACTGTTTTGCCCAATAGCATGGCTCTGCTCCTGACTGTAAACTGATATGATACATCCAGCCAGCCAACATGTAATGATTTCAGCATTACTCCTCAGAACCCTGAGCACTGAAGCAGGGCAGGGAGGGGATGATTCCTTACTGTGATTATTTTAATCTCATCCTTTATTTAATATGCTTCTTTATGCTAATATTGCTGTCACAAAAGTAAAGCTCAGTTTACAAGAGTACAGAATTTAGTTTCCTGTGCCTGGAAGACAATCGAGGGTTAAGCAACAAAAGTATTTTTTGAGAGGCATTAAGCAGTGCTACCCACTAAAAATTGCACATTATTAAGAAAATCATAAATAATCTTAGAATTATCTTTTAAGAGATTAAAAAAAAATAGAAGCAAGCGGTCCCTCAAATCTGAGGATACTGAGCACTTTTCAAAAATCAAATACCCAAGTTCCAGAAGAAATTGCTCACATCTAAGAGCAACTGAGTCAGTACACTTTCACTCTCTATTTGTGCAAATTCTTTGCTTTTGATATATTTAGGCTGACAACTTTGCCCAAATAATTAGGGAATGACATTTTCAGGTCACTTACAGTCCCAAAAGACAGAAAAGCAAAAAGATTATAAAATACAGCCTCATCAACCCCCTGTAGAACACAGATACAGAACTTTCCCAAATCTCTGCAGACAAGACAGCACAGACACCAAAAAGCTTCATATCTGGAATATGAAATAAGCTATATAGAAAGAGACACAGCTTTACATTTATAACTTTCAGCCTGCAAGCTGCACAAGCACTCTACAACAATGTCTCTTGCTCAATAATTCCAAAAACATGATATATAAACCACTGGATTCCAACAGCCCAGAGCAAAAAGTGCATTATTTTATTGCTTAAAATCAAGGCAACAGTTTTAGTGACTTGAAAGTTTGCTGATGCTAGCTGGTAATTTAAGATACCAAAGACAACAGGAGAGTCCATGGAATCACAAAGACCCTTATGAGACTATAACTGGATAATAAAAACAGCAAACAAAACTGAATATAGGTAAACACAAACAAAACTATCTCTCAGGAGAAAGCAACCTCAGCTTCAAATATAAATGTGTTCTCAGTGTATCAATACTGCTCAGCAAAACTACAGCATTCTGATTCACAGCTTCATTAAACTATCAGTACAGTGTTTGGAATAAGGAAAAAAAAAAAGCAAAGCAATTCCAGAAATTATTAAAGAAACAAATGGAGAATGAACTATAAAACACAAATATCTCACTCAACAAATCAATTTTTTGCCCACCCACCCACACTTTAATTGCTATGTGCAGTTCCTCTCAACTTCAAAAAAAAAACAAAACAAACAAAACAAAAAAGCACACCAACAAAAAAGGTTTTCTTACAGATCTTAAACTGATTGAGGAAGGGGCAAAAATAAGATCAAAGGTATATAATAGCTCCCACGAGACATCTCACAGGAAACATGACAAAATCAAATCCTATCAAATCTGGAATGGCATCAAGAAGGCAGACTGGGAGTAGCTGTTAATCATGTCTTCCAGTACTACAACTAAGGACCAGAAAATGATTTTAGAGCCAGGTTCTAAATAAAATAGGTGAGCTGTATTTTTAATGCATATTGTGTGAGGAGATAGGGAGACTGATCATGCACAAGGTACAGAAATTTCCTAATGCCTGTTAAATATCTGAGCACAAAGGGCTCAGAAACCCCTCTGAGCCAAAAGGTGGGAAAGCAGCCAGGGCAGGAGGGGAGACTTTGGGTTTGGGTTTTTTCCTAAGGCATCTGCCCACGGCTGCAGGTGGGCTGGAGCTGCAGGTGGGCTGGATCCCTGTGCCAGTGTGGGCAGTGACTGCTACGCTCTTGTGCTGCAAGGAAAATACACAACTGTGCAGTGCAGGGCAATACAGATGGAGCACACAGGGCTGCACTCCTGCAACAAAGGCTGCAGGGAGACATTTAGAGAGAAAATCTACTACTTTCTGTCTTAAAAATTCTGAAGAGCCTTTACGGTTTTCCATTACAAGTTGTGGAATTACAAAAATAGGAATTCTGCATTTAAGTTATGCTATCCATCCACTGTTTTTGCAAGCCATGTTTGCTATTGCTACTTCTCTTTCAAACAGAAGGGAGGAAAGACCAGGGCTTTGGGCAAGAATTGGCTGTTACACACCTCAATTTCTCTACTCCTTCTTTGGAGAAAATTTCAGAGCTGTAGCTGCTGCGAGCGATGTGTAACCGTTGCAATACTTAACATTCCAGACAAGTGACAGGAACATTTACAGAGCTCCTGAACTCACAAACTTTGCTCTAAAAGCCTTTTCATAACAAAATTAAAATTATGTAGCCTTGTTTTCAAGCTCCTATTTCAAACAACTCCTCTTTCAAACCACTGCCAAGGAAAGAAAAAACAACTGTTCATCAACCAGCATGGGGAAACTGTTCCACAGGGAAGGGGAACACTGTCCATAACTTGGTCTCAGCATGAACTTCTACACTGACTGCAGCTTCAGAAGACTTTTTTTAATTATAGCTTTGAGAAACAGAATAACAGACCATGTAAATCCATACCTTACTGGTATCCATCATTGAGCTGATTAAAAAACATTCTGTCAGCTCAGTACCCTTAGCATGCCTGTTAACTACAGCTGCTCAAAGTCCAGATCAAAACACCATCCACATTGCTATCAAGTAGGGTTTGTTTCCTTGGTGTTGTAAATACAGGTAATTTGGTTACATTGCCATTTTTCACTCCTTTTGGGAAATTTCACAGTTGCATCCAAATTTTAAGCCACACACTTAAAGAGATGAGGCAGCATACACCTATTTCCTGGGTAGCAATTACACTTCTATGTCAGATTTTACATGCTTGAACAAACAGCAGACATGTCAACCTTCCCTGTAAAACCCTTGGGTTAACATTAGCCAAATAACAGACCCAACTCCTACAGCAACACTTGTTTTCCAGGAAAATACAAAAATGAACACACTAATTTTCCCAGCCAAAGGACTGGCCAGCTTTAAATATAAACCCCCCTAATCAAAAAAGTGATACTTGATCAGTTAACTCTATTAACTGGAAGTGCTCTTACCTGTTATTCCAAGCATGCTCTAAAGTGTTATTCCAAAAATCAACAACCTTCCAATTACAAATGTGTATTTAGTGTCCTATAACCTTAAGCATATACTGTATTCCTTACATAAAAATCAAAGTTCACTGGTGGAATGCTTACACTGTTAATTGCTGTGATTCCTACAGACTAACAGACCTGTAGAAGTTCTCCTGGCACTGCCTGGCAGTACTTTCAAAACCAGCCACGTCAATTTTAAAACCAGGGGAGTTGGTAGAATAGCACAACAAAAGGTGTACAGCCAACACAACAGCTTCCTTCCCTTTCAAACTGACTCTCTCAGTGTACATATCACTGCAGTGTTCTCTCTCCAGCACAGCTGTTTCCAAAAGTGCTGCCTAGGGCAGGTGACCAGGGGTGACCTCCTCCCTTTGGTCCATTGTAAATGTTGTCAGCTGAACTTAGATACCAACAACTGCAGCAAAGGCTTCTGCTGTATCAAGTTCCCAGGCAGGAGTAAGGCAGGCAGCAGCCAGGTGCCCATCACAGGAAGGGAGACAGAGAAAGGACATGCAATGGGCCATTTCAGGAGGCAGACCAGTGGCTCCCAGCACACGTGTTACAGGTAAAACCTGTAAGAGAAGTGATTAACTCTGACTAGGTCTCATCCTCATCCAAAACACTCCACCAGATCTTCAGTTCATGCAAAATCCAAACACTCCAAGTCCTAGGATAGTTACCAGGATGGTTATGATAGATCTGTTCTTACCAGCAGATGATTAAGTCTCAGCTTGAGGAGTTTGTATTGCCTGGATGTCTGGAACTGGGAGGTGACTGAGTGCTCGCTGTGTCCACTTCACCACCAACCTGGTCTGACAACATTCTTGAAGGCATTGCAACAAAAAAAGCCCCAGAGAACAGAAGAAGCAATAAAGAGATGCATCACCTGAGGACCTTCCCAGGCCCCAGGTGTTTACAGCTCTGGGATTCCCAAGCCCAGAAGGACCATCCTGGTCTCAGATGCACCAAGAGAACAGCCTGAATGGGAATGGCTCATGCACAAGTCAATCTTGCTAAGGCTGAGGGAGGGAAGTGCCTGCTGGGGATTGCTTAAGTTAGTCATGAAAATAATTTAATTGTACCCTGCCACCTAAAGAGGCAGGTCCCACCCCTTCCTTGGTCGTCTCCCTTCTCTCCATTCTAGAGATCACAGCTCATTTTTGATGAGTTGGGTCTTTCAGACAAATCAGGACTGATCTGACTCACCTTGTAATTGCTAGATACTATGCAAAGGAAGCAGCGGGACTGGGAACAAGAAGGAAGTCTCATCCTTTCAGAGATGGTGTAGCCCCAAATTTGTTTTAATTCAGTTTCAGGCTATTGGCCACTCAGCAACAGCCCTGCTTTAAATGAACCTCTTACCACCATCCACCAAACCATCACCATTTCCAAGCCACTCTCTTCCAGGGCACAGATGAACCATGTTATTTTTACACCATCACCACATGACAAAACAGGGCACTGAGGGGTCTGAAGCCTGGCTATCTATGGATTTCAATTCTGTACAGTGGCCCACACCTTTCCTCACCTACAAGACCTGTCAACAACAAACTCATTACATAGTTGAAAGTCCTTCAGGCTTGGCAGACAGAGCAGAGACAGAGCCACATGCAAATCCCTCCTAAATACTCTGGTATCACGAAGGGAGGAGCAGTTACCAGCCCCAGAGTGGAAGCTCAAGGACATAAATTTGAGTCATATGGAAGAAAAGTCCTTGCAACAGGATGGAGAGGTTCCCATCTACTGGTAATTTTTTTTTATTTCCCCAGGGAAAATGGGTAAGACTATTTCTCTTCCAAATTTAATTCCAAGCCTTCCAGAAAAGGGTGAATCACCAGCCAGTTTATGGAGTCACTGTTCCCTAGGACAGTTTGGTTGTTGGAGCAATGCAGGATTCTACATGGGACAAAGCCTGGGAGAGCACTAAAAGCCCAGTACAGCATCTCCAGCTGATGTAGCTGCTGATGTGCTGATATCTTCATGGAATGCCAAGTGCACCTTCCACTGTGAAACACTTTTAAGGTATTTCTTTGAAAAGCTCCTGTATCTCCAGATTTCCTGCCAAGCCTCTGATGTGTGACTGAAGGCCTCAGAACAGTTTTTCCTCCAGAAAAATGCAGTCTTTCTGTTAAAAAAGGCTATACTGAAGTCTTTCTCTTTTCCTTCAAATATCCTTTATATTACAACACTAATGTCCATAACTGACAGACTTTTCTTCTGTAGATAGACATTATTTATTTTTTACAGGTGTGTATATCAGAAAGATTTTCAGGAAACTGTCAAGAAATTTTTGTTACAAGTACTTGTATGATTTCATGTTTTTTAACATAGCAAATGTAGTTCGGAATATGAAATGAAGTAGGCTGAAATTTCATCTGCATGCTTGGATTTATACCCTTTAAAATGTCTTTACTATTTTTCCTGAGTTTTCACGAACAGAATTTACATTGTTTACAGCAATACCTATCCCAGCAAACGATCAAAACCTTTGGAGAACAGAATGATGGCACCTTTAAACTTTTTCAAAGTCACAGGCATGCCCATGCTACAGGAAACTCTCCTGTAGTTTTGTATAAAACTAGAAAGAACAACAACAGTAATGGGGGAAAGTTTGTCACGAAGTTTTCATTTTAACATGTTAATTCTTTATGATCTCAGCATAGTTCAATTCAATTATATTGCCACATTCAAAGATGCATCTCATATTTACAAATCCTAAGTCAAGAATAATCTGATAACAACTACCAGCAACTGTATGTATTTCAGAAGCTCATCATTTTCAAAAGAGACATTAATCATCCATCTTATATAAGCAAGTGCAGATACAAAGTAGCTTTCCATGAGTCTGTCACTGAAAGGAAAGAAGGTTCTTTTTTTGTCACAGAAAGAAATAAAAACAAAACTAAAACCTCAAGTGTACACAGTTACTCAGAGTTGTGGAAGGAATCATGTCTATAAAAGTAGCTTTAATTTTCCTTTTCTCTTCCAGAAAAGCCTATATTCCTTCAGGGACTGGAAGGAAATATTTGCCATTAACCATTTAAAGTGCTGGTCACTTGTTAGGGAAGAGCAAATCAAAACCAGGCATGACCATTGTCTGAAAAGACACTGCACAGCAGATGCTACTTTAAATGCACACCCATTATCAACCCTCAGTGTCATTTACTTTGCTAAATGAAAGAAAATTTTAGCTCAGAATAACCTGGCAACTCAGTAAAAAAAATTAAAATCCTATGGCTAAACAGAGAAAGTCAAACTCTAGCAGATCATTTTCATAAACCTGCCCATGTCACTTCAGACCTGTCCATACAAAGACAAACATTCTATCAGTGAAATACATTGAAAGAGCCTCTCCAGATCCAACCCTCACACAGCAAGGAAATTCTGCAGCCGAAACTTCAAGAAGGTTCCATCTGCCAAAACCACTGTGTGCTTTTAATTAAGAACATCCACAGAAATGCATTAAAGAGGAACACAGAAAGTTTCAGGGAGCGGTAAGAACGCCAGCCCCTTGGTCATGCTTTCCACCCACCTCCCCAAACACAGATCCCACAGAAAGGCATTACTCACTGCAGGTACCTGTGCACAACATGCATCCCACACTGGCCAAATGACCAAAGTCAAGGAAATGCTTTCAGCATCCAAAAAATACAAATACTTTCAGACTGATGTCATCATGTACTTCAACTCTACCTTAACTCTTTACTCTAAAAAAACTCTTATTACCTTTTAAATACTACATGTTGATTGCTCACTTTATTTTCCTGATTAAAACTGCATATCTAACAATTAGTTGCAGCCAGCCATTGCCTTGGCTCCATTCTGGCACAAAGTGATGGAAAATAAAATTTATGCAAGATTTATCTTTCAAAAATGTCAAACCAAGTTTGAAGTAAGTAAAAGCTTGTTATTTACTCTTCTGAAATTTGGCTTTAGTGGCTTTACAACCATTTCATACACAACAAGTGATTAGTTCTAATTTTTTTTTTTTTTTTTTGTACTGAAATCTTGTGGATTGAAACCCTTCATAAAGTCTCCTTTCACCTAAGTTCAGAATTTCTTCTTGTACTATTCTTCCCTGCAACTTGGGAAGCTCCTAGTTCTGCCACTGATTTGCAACACAGTGTCAGTTTTTTGCAAAACTGGAGTACCCAAACACATTTAGTTACAAAGATCAAAAGTTGTAGTGCCTTGTATGTGTAGGACAGTAAAGTCTTTCCCAAGGAAAATCATGCACGTACGTGTGAAAACTCTACTAATGAATTATTTATATTTAAAGACAGTGTCCTGTGATTACTTCCAGGCTGCACTAGTGCTAAGTGCTCCAAATGGTGGCTTCCCTGATCATTTCAGCTGGAATAAGCTCAAAAGAAACAAGTAATAGGTTCCTTGTAACTAGTCACGTAAGGCTACCATTATGTCCATAAATCAGCTTCCAACACTTGCTCTTTCTCCCTTTTCCAGTATAAAGACCAAAAATAAGACTAAATAGGGTGATTTTTTAAGCCAGGAAGTTCAAGCCTAACGTTTCTTATGCTGTTTTTCCCAATGAGCAACAGTGATTCAGTCCCATTAATAGCATTCCACACTGCTAGGACTGGATCCTTGTTGGCAAGACAGGCTCCAGCATCACAAGGTTAAAAAAGAGCTTCTGAATTACGTTAGTGAAAAATCTCTTAAGGAGTTTCCATAGCCTCCACCTACTGAGAATCTGTTTTCCTCTTTCATACCAATAGTAAAGCAAAAATGGCACAAATTTTTGACTTCAAAATGTTACTTCTAAGTACATATCTATTAATACATAAAATGTTGACTGTGCATCAGATTTACTTTGTACAATTAAATCTTTGCAGCATAAAAAATATCCATCCCAACACGTGCTTAGACAGAAACTTCTAAAACTCAACAAGCTGGCATTTGCAACCTTTCAGTGATGTCCAGGTATGGCTCAGGAAAATGCCAGCTGGCCCAAGCAAGCCATGCCAATGCCCATGCTGGCAATGGTGTGGCCAAGCACGTGCCAGACCTCAGCCTAACACCCAAGCTGTCTTTGATTTGCTACTATCTTTGATTTGCACTCTCCACTGAGGGAAACCTTAGCTCCAGCCTGATGCAGAATGCAGGAGACACCTTTGGCAGATGCCTGGGAGGCCACAGAGATCACACCAGTCTAGAGCACAGAGGAAAGGGAAAATACCCCAGAGCTGCAAATCACAATAGAGGTAAGAGTCACGACACCTGGAAATCCCTGCACAGATGTTTTCCCACTGTGATGTTCCACCATCATCAGATTTAATATAACAAACCCTCATACAACTGAAGAGAGAAGACAGATCTTTATGGATGATCACACTTAAACACATGCCAACAATTGGCTTGAGCAGATAAAATAAAATGGGAAAATGTGGGCTGCATTCCCTAACTAAATGGCCCTTTATTTGACAGAAATAGAAAAATACATCAAAAATATCTGAGACGTTTTATTCCCAATTATGTACCATACTCAAAACAGAAAGAAAAAGACATGTGTCTCAGCCATACAAAAACAACATCTGAGAAATCAAGGGGTTTTTCCTTACCTCACCTAGTTTACCAGCCTGGAATCTGGTTTTTCCATTAGCTGAAAGTGAAGTGGCAGTGTTACAAGAAACATGAGACTACTCCCGTCTCAGTTTCCCAGTTTTAATCTCAGACTATTTACAATGACCTTTTCTTTTCATTTTTGTTAGCAACTACCTAACAACACTCAACTAGGACTGGAGACGGGGAAGAAACTACTTCTCTTCTTCTGAGCTACTGCAGCACTATATTGTGATCCACAGTGTTAAAAGCAGCCACTGGCTTTAATTTGCCTTTCAGCAGCCAAAGTCCACACCATTAATGAAGCAGGAAGCAGCTCCAGAAGGTTTATGTTTGCTTTTGGGGTGAGCAGAGCTTGCACAGACTATGCCCTTCAACAGACCCCATGGCTCCTTAGAGCTTTTTTTCACCCAGCAGAACCACTTACGTGACACATTTTCTGCTACAAGAGAACTGTGTTTTCCAGATCCCGGCACAGACAGACACTTCATGCAATCACAGACAGTGAGATGCTGTTGTGGAGAGAAGGCTGCAGATTGCTGAGCATCAGCACAGCACAGCATTGTTTTTCTCTCTAAAGACACCGCATACAGAACCTCTCAGAACAGGCTGGTGACTGGTTTTGTCCCAGCTACAGGAACCTGCCTCCTACATCCCTGGTAATACGAGGTCATGACAGACTTAGAAGCTAAAATAGTGTGAGGCACAGGATGGCAGACTGCAGGCACAAAACTGGAACTCGGAGGCTCTTTCAGCTCTAAAAGGCAGAACACCCGCGCTCCAGAGAAGCATGAGACCAGAACCCAAAGGTGCTCCCAAACACACCAAAACCCAGCCAGAAAGCTGCTGAACGCGGGCACTCCGCGTTTCTCCTCAGGGAGCTCCGCACGCACCCACCATCCCTCTCACAGGCACCAGCCAGCAGCGTGAAGCGAATGATTCCACCGCGGGATGCAAACGCGGGCCAACCTGCGCCTCCCCGCCAGGCGGGACCGGCGGACGCTCCGTCCCCTCACCGCCTGCCCCGCGGCGCTCCCGCAGGCTCATCGCAAGATGGGTGACAGGGAGGACGCGGCAGGGCGGGCGGAGGGTGCCGCGGGCGGCCCCTGAGGCGCGGGGGCTACCCGAGGCGGGCGCGGGGTGGTGTCACCGCCGCGGGGTGACAGCGCGGGCCCCTCGGGGGGCGGCGGTGAGGAGGGGCCGAGCCCGGAGCTCCCCGCGGCCGTGAGGCGCTGCGGCCGGGGCGCGGGACACAGGCCCTGCCGGAGCCTGCGCGGCCGCGGGCGACCCCCCGGCGGGCGGGCGGGGGTCGGGGGCCGGGCTGTGCCCGCCGGCGCTCGGCGCTTACCGGGGCAGCCGCCGCCTCCTTCCCGCTGCTTCGCAGCCCCGGCTCCGGGGGCGCCGCGCGGGCCGGGCCGGCGGGAGGGGGGGGCGCGGAGGGGCGCGCGCACGGCAGGGACCCCTCCGCCCGCCTCCGCCCCGCCCCCTGGCGGCACCGCGCACGCGCCCCCCGCGGGCCCGCCCCGCGCCCGGGAGCCGTGAGGGGAAAGGGCGGGGCGCGGGCACGGGCGGCGCTTGCGCGGGGCGGCCCCTCCCTCAGGGCGACCCCTCCCTCAGGGCGGGGCTGCTCCGCACCTGAACCTCAGAACCGCGGGATACCAGGCAGCAGGTAGGGAGGAAAGATTCTTAGGTGGTCGAGTCCAACCCGTGACCAACCGGGTCATCTAGAACTTGGCGGTGAAGTCAGCGTCACGTTCAGTCTTTCCTTAAACACCTCCCGGCACGGTGCTCCATCACCTCCCAGGGCAGCCCGTTCCGATGTCTGATTAACCCTTCTGTGGAGAAATTACTCCTCATGTCCAACCTGCACCTCCCCGGCGCAGCTTGAGGACGTTTTCTCTCCTCCTGTCGCTTGTTCCCGGGAGCAGACTCCGACCCCTCACGGCCGCATCCTCCTGTCGGGGAGTTGTGGAGGGACAGAAGGTCCCCCCTGAGCCTCCTTTTCTTCAGGCCGAGCCCCCCCAGCTCTCTCAGCCGCTCCTCATCACTCTTGTGCTGCAGACCCTTCCCCAGCTTCCCTCCCCATCTGAGGGCGGGAGGGCGGCAACGGCCCCAACCCAGGGCCCGCCTCTGGGACCGGTGAAAAAATCAATTATTTTGTGGGGGTTTTTGGGGCGGGGGAATATTAAGCATGTATATTTTAAGCTCTGGCACCAAGCGCGCACAGTGCAGGAAACGTAAGTGTGAGTGGGGGGGCTCTAAACTTGAGTCTTACTGCCCAGATCTGTAATCGTAGCTTTTCATTCGAGTGAGTAGATGTTTAAATGTGTGTCGTGGCTTAAATGGGCTAGAGTTTTCTTCACTGTGTTCAACACAAACCCAAAATACGGCCCGTACTAGCCACCTTGAAGAAAATTAACTCTACCCCAGCCAAAACCAGCACACTGTGGGTAGGAAATAGCTTTGCCTTCTTAGGTTACAAGAACTCATGTGGACGCGAGCTTTCAGAGTCTGAGCTCCCTTCAGACACACTAAACTAAGCTCCACCTTGTACATCACTGTACAGGATGTTTGACTTGTCAGGAATAACCAGCAACTGAAGTTAATAACCCCAAATTGCAGCGTGGGTGCTTTGGTGGGAGGTATAGCAGAGTTTGTATTTACAGGCACTGGCTGGGAAGTGCTATGAACACAGTAATGAAGAAAATGTGCTGATTTGACACATCCCTGTAAAAGTTTCCCTCTATTTAGGTTAAAGCTTCTCTTTCAACAGCAACTCAGATGTTTTAACAAGAGAAACATGTCAGTCTAAGATCGAGTTGCATGTTCTCCCTTGAGGGTACATTCCTTCCTAGAATTTACAGGAACAGAATTCACAGGAATATGGAATTCGTAGGTTGCAGACTGGTAGGGCAAGTATGATTTACAGTCCCCTCATTACCTTTGGTGAAGTTAATTTTTAATATCATAAATCAAAGTAAATGATATCTCTATGATATCAGAGTTCCCTTTAAAACTGGCAGGATGTATGCTGCTAGATATTGCAACATAGTTAAGATTTATATGGTGGGAAATTTTTTCTGTTTATGTGTCTTACAAAGTCAATTTCATTGAGACGTCCTTCCCTGTCCATCTCTCTGTCGCTCTGCCTGCCCCTGCCTGGTGGGGATTCCCCTGGCAGGCAGCTGCACAGACATGCTGTACTCATTTCACAGTGAAATGCTCCTTTATGTTTAAGTAATAATCCTGATGTTTATTTTCCTACAGTATGACCAATGTCATTCTGCTAGATTTTCTGCTCCATGATACCTTCAGCAAAATGTTGTCCCGTGTTTCTACTTTTGGATTGATTTTTAAGTTATCAGCTAAAAAATGGCATTTCAATGCACTCCTTCATTAAGGATGTGAAAAGTGTCTGCATTTGTTTTATACAATGTATTTCTCACAGTAGCCCACAAAGGGCTCAGCTTTGTGTTTTGCAGCAGGAATCTCAGCTCAGTGAATTAATGAACAAGCTGCTAGCTGACAGTGCATATGCCTTGGATCTTGGTTCTGGAACTTAAAAGGCTGCTGAAAAAAAAGTGTTGAATTTCAGTATTGTGTGCTGTAATGTGTGCGAGAGTGGTTCAGCTGTCTGCTAGGAAAGCTTTCTCATTGTGGTTGTGCTCTGGGTTAGACTGCCCCAGAGGATCACAGAATCTCCATAACTGGAGGCTTCTAACAAAGAGCAGACAAATGTCTCTCTGGAGTCCCGGAGTCAGGCAGGGACAGCTGATCCTGCCTCTGACAGCTGTATCCCTCAGGTCCCAGGGGATGTGCTGCCCCAGGGCAGCCTGTCCAAGCCTCAGGGCTGTCTGGAAAATGGAAAGACACCTGCTCAGGTGGAGCAATTTGCACGGAACATCTGTGGTTATTATATTCATGTTCTTTCTCCTCCTGCTCCAGCCTTAGGTTTCGTTCGCTCCCTCTCGTTCCAGGTGCCGCAGGTGTGTGCCTGGCTGCTTTGCTCAGGCCTGCACACCAGGCTCACCTGGAGGCCCCGGGCAGCTTTGCTCACCTGGGGCCTTCAGTCGGGGAAAAGCACCCAGGAGGAGCGGCTGGGATGCTCCAGGCTGGCAGTCAGTGGAGAGCTGGACACGGTAGGAGCTGGCTGTGGGTGCAGAGCACCTGGTGCAGGACACAATCCCTTCCAGGCTCATCCAGGGGCTGCTGTTCCATGTGGTTGCACTTCAAGGGTTCACTTTCTGGGAGAGGGAGAACCAACTAGAAGAATTCCACATTGAAGCTATTGGAAAACTATTTTATATTATACAGCCACACCACTGGTCAGAAGTATTAGTAATATTCATTGAGTTTGGTTGTTTTTGCCCAGTTCAGGGGTAAGCTTGATACTCAATGTAGTTTTAAACACTGCAGGCAGTAGTTACATTTTATCTATTTCCAACGTTGCAATGGAGCCCTGTAATCTTTGTGATCCACATTTAATGAAATGGGCTAGAGAGCTTTCAAGCAGGTATCTTTTTATTGTAGAAAGGTTTATATATTATATTAAATTTTGGACTATATTCCAACATAAATGTACTTTAATTACATTAATAATTTAAACAATATTTAAATAAAGCACCAAGTTAACTTGATTTAAACAACTGATTCAGTTTCCACACTGATTCCTACAAAATCCCACTAATTTCATGCAGTGTTTGAAGAACTGGAGGCCAGAGCTGATTTCTTAGTTAATACAAACTACAGTTCAAGTGCTCTGCACACAAATGGAAAGTTGACAAAGTCTGAGACAGGCTGGGTTTTGAAGCAGAACTCCTACAAAAGGATTCATACAGATCTGAACATGGACTGGGTTGCTCAGCTATTTCTCTACCTTCCATGTAAACTATTTCCACACATTCAAGTTGTTTCAGTTTAGTTCTCTGTACTAACCCCTAGATTTTAGGTGATATAGCTTTTACCTTTTAAGACAAGAAACAGCTTTTATTTTGAAACAGCAGTGTTAAATTCCATGCCCCCAGCAAACTCAGCTGAATGGAATTCACACATTCAGTGTAAGGTAGGCCCGCTTTTATCTAAAAAAGACCAAAAGAACCTGACAACATAGATACAGGAGATTTTATTTAACATTGTGTACAAAGAAAGGCTACAAATGCCTTAAGACATTTTTCCCCCACATACAGTTTTTGGATCCCTTTTTCATACCACTTTTCTCAGAAAGTTAAAAAAAAATCCAGAATGACAATTTTTCCCTTTCCCCTTCTCTTTGGGCCTAAACTGAGAGACGTTCAGCAGTATGGTTTCAACGCCTTTCTGTATTAAACTATTAGGATTAGGTTTTCTTTCCCCAAAACAGCACTATGAGATACTGAAGCACTAGCAACAGCAGGATAAAATGTCAAAAACTGACTCCCTAACATAGGTAGTGTTTAAAATAATGCCAACAGTATTAGCTCTGATGAAACCCCAAATTATCCAAATAATAACAAGTTGTTTGTCTTCTACATCTGATAATTTAGGACTAATTATATAATTTAATTGTATTTATATTTAAATAAATAGTCTTAACTCCTTTCCTTGGAATTCTTCATGGATTATAAACACTTATAATACTAGAGATAAGAACCAACTACACAACTTACATAGGCAAGAGAAGGCTGAATTTTTGTTGGTCACAGAAAGGACAACATTTTAGTGTCCTACTGTGAGATAATTTTTAAATTCATCATTTCATTGTGATGCTTTTCAGTTATCCCAACACAATAATTCCTTACCCTCTTTTTGCTACCTTGGTAATCCTTTTTAGTACTCCTGAAACACTGGTCCCTGCATAGCTAAGTTTTATCCAGGATTCTACAAGTTTTGTATGTGATTGTGAAACCAAGACAAGACTTCTTTTAGGCTGAGACGCAGTAAAGAAGGCAGGGAATAGAAAAGGTTCTTGTGGAGAAATGACCTTCTGCTATGGCAGCTTTTACATTGCCATCTACTAAATATGAAATAGGTTTTAGATACAGATTGGTTTTCAGCTCTTTGCATAATCCCAAATCAGCACTGTCCCTGTTTCTCCCAAAATGGAACTAAAATAGAGGAATTTTGAGCTACTCTAGATCATAATTTGATCACTTGGTTGGGTGCAGTAAGAAGGAACTCAGAACTGCCTTCTCAGCCTGATCAAACTGCCCCAGGGGAGATGGGAGCACTCAAGCAGCAGCAAGGCCTCTGCTCACTGGTGGGCTGCACCCGCTGTGACCTCGCTTGGGGTCATCTCCAGGAAGCTGCTGGAGTCTCCTTGCAGGCAGGAAGCTGTTTTGTACACAAGCCTGCCCTTTTGTACATCCACAGGGATATAAAATGCCGTGTGGTATAAATCATTCTGCAGATTAAAGAAACAGTTCATCTGTAGAACGTCTCAGATTCTCACAACATCCTACCACGGGGGAAAAGACCACAGCAGTCACACAAGGAAAAGCTCTAGCACAAAATAAAGTTTTCTCTATTCTGGTGAACCATTTTTGACAAGAGGATTTGAACATGATTGTGATTCAGACAAAGTAGTAGAGCAAACAATTCTGCTAGGCTTGGGCACTCTGTAATTGTATTAATTCCCAAATATGCTTGAACAGCTGTAAATAATAGAATTTTACTTAGCTCACAACACAGCCCTGTGTGAGCCCAGAACTTTAGCAGTACCTGGTCCACTCTGCACAAGAAGACTGGAAGTATTTTAATTCTCTCCAGGGCTCTGCTACAAACTGAACCTCTTGGTGTAGTAGTTGCTACAATGCAGAAAGATGTGAAGTAGTTGTGTTGGAAAGGAGGGGTCTGTGTTGGAAAAGGAGGGGTCTGTCTTACTGTGAGGTGAAACATGGCAGCAGGAAAAATATTATGTAAAAACTGCTGCATGTTTTACAGTGGTCTCCAGAAATGGCACTGTAAGAAGGTAACAGAAAGAATCAACAGTGGAGGAAAACTAGGTAATTTAATAATTTTCTAATTAAAAGAGGGGTTGCAGCACATTAGAACTGTGAGGCTGCTGTAGCTAAATTCCTGGCATTCCCATATTCATGTTTATTTACTGGCAAGAGAGCCTTTGCTCAGTTATCTAGGGCATGAGCCACCTTCTGTAACTCAAAATGAGAACCTCATTCTAGTCCCAAGCAATGTGATCTTGAGCAATTCCTAATTTTGCATCCCTTGTCCATTTGTGTTGGTTTTATTCCCTAAAGGTTGTTAAGAACAGTTTATTAACTGTAAGTGCTTCCTTTATAGCTTCTGTTGATTTTAAGGGCAATCCATGGATTCAATTCTATTCAATGATAAAGTTCATAGAACACATATGAATGTTTATTTTATCCTAGTTCAGAATGAACAATTGCTAATACTAGTCCAAGGCTCCAGCATCTCAGTTGTACAGGCCCTGTGTTAGAGGAAGGGAATGGTACCATGTTTATTTTTCACTAATAGTGGTAGGACAATGTTAGCAAAGGCTACAAAGAAAAACATCCCTGGAGTAGAAATTTAAGAGGACATAAACAAGTGACTGTCTACAAGAATTTGATTAATTTGATTGTATCTAGGAATTGCCCTTTCAGATTTTTCTTCTTCAACGAAAAGAAACAAATCCCCCCAAATTCCAGCACAAATGTATTGGTCTTCTGTTATTACAAGTCCCTGTCAACTTGAATTAAAGTAAAAAGAGGAAGGGGAAGTTTTTTTTTTCTTAAAATCTTTCCCATCTTATACTAAAATTTCCATAAGAAGATTGCCACATCTGATAAAGTTATCCCAGTAGATGACAAACCACTGAAACAAAAGGATTACCTAGTGAGGAACTGGAGAAGGCTGAGGTTTTGCCATCAGACTTCAAACATTTTTAAAACCACATTGGTCAGTTTACATTTTATACACACTTGAAAGAATGGCACATCAAGGTAAATGAACACATTGTGACGCCTTCCAGTGTTACACGTGTGACAAACTACTCTGGAGATCCACATCTGCCTTTAGGAACAGTCCATTGGTTTAAACAAACTCATAGAAAACTAACAGGAACAACCACAAAAGAGTTTTCAACAGGTAAAAGTAATAAACTGTAAAAATCCTGCACCTCCCATAAATATCCTCTGTGGTTCCACCACCTCATGGCCGGCACCACAAGGGCCGCGTGGTGCCAGCCGATTCCGCGTGTGCGCGATGACGGCCAGAGCCGAGGCGGGCAGTGGGCACCGGCAAGGACGGGCACCACACTGCTGGATTTTGCCCTTAGCTGATACACTGAAAAATAGCAGCATTAAAATACAGCCTGAAATAGCTTAGCTACTACCTCAACTTGTTAAAAATGTGCAAGAATAAAGAACACCAGCAGCACTTAAATGGATGGATTTCAATTTGGTTTCCGACACTTCCCTCCCATACAAAGCGTACACAAACACAAAGCTGGCTCTGAGCTAGTAACTGTTATTCCTTGTCCATCTTTGAAAGCTTTTTCCTTAATTTGCTTAACTTTAAAATTTTACTTAAAAACCTACTCAGTGTTAAAAAAACCCACAAGAATTTTAAGGTAGTTTCTAAATACCAGAAACTGATGCTTATTCCCCTCCTTAAACTGGAGAGAGACAGACTATCCTAATCACCTGGATTTCCTTAGCTGAAAACTTAAACATTTCAGATTCCTGTTCCTGAAAGCAACATTTGTAGAAAAGTCTCTCCAATACATTAGAAACTGAAGGAGCAAAATCTCCCAGTGCACACAGAAAGGGTAACTTTTTTTGCTAGTTTGCTCTTGTGTTGTTTATATTGTACCTTTTAACATAGAAAATTAGAGTCCAGTTTTCTGACACAATTCACAAGGGAATGTATAAGAGGAGAAATCAGAAGGCCTTTACTAAAGCCACGTTTTGCATTTCCCTTTTTGTTTAAGTATGATAAGGCTTATTAAAAAAATTAAAGTAAAAATAAAACCCTAAACACAAAAAAACCCTTCTAAGCAAACAAAAAAACCCAACCAAATCCCTGGGAAATAAAAAAAAAAAAAAACATAAAAGCCTTTTGGAAATACTTAATTTCTGAAAACGTAAGACTACTGGAAAAAAATTAATTGCTAAATTAAAGGAAATTCAAGAAATCAATTCTCGTATTTCAAATCAGTTCATGATTTCATCATCAGCAATACGATCCACTATCTCTTCCAGCCCAAAATTACCAGCTTTGGGGAAAACATATTCATACTTAACAGAAATAATTAACGGGTTAAGTTAAATTAACTTTTTTTCCCTGATCCACATGCCTGCATGTTAGATAACATTACATTAAAACTGAGCACTGTAATGAGAGACTGACAGCAACAACCTGTCACAGTAACCAAAGCAAAAGCAATTTTCTCATGGTTACATACTATAGATCAGTAATTTAATATTAAAATTAACTTCCTCTATAAATAAAAATTAAAAAGTTGGGCAAAAGTAAATTGGCACAGTCATCATGGTATTGCTTTCCAGTTCAACACTGCAAGGAGCAGCCACAGATTCCAAACACCGAAGGAAAAGGCTATCACCCAGCAGCACGTGTAGCTTGGGTTTTTTCCCTTTTCCATGAAGTCATCAGCAGTGCTCCTGCCTCAGGTCCATCCCCCTGAGTGGGAGCAGGCAGGAGTGCAAGGATTGCTGTAGAGCTGCTGGGGAAAAGGGAAACAAATACAGAGAAACAAACACAGACAATGCTTTACTGCTCTGCACATGGCTCAAGTCAATAGTTTTTCAGGATTGTGACTAATTTTTACCTTCAAACAGGCAAAAAATTAAAATAAAAATTAAAAAGATCAAAATCTTAAGCCTTCAAGTTTCCTTGCCTTCATTCCCTCCCTCCCCTAAAAAGCACCTCCTACTACAGACAGTTTTTTTTCTTTTTTGCGGGTTCGGAAGTTGGAATGTCGTGGAAATACATACAAGAGAGAAGGAATTTCTAGTTGTACATTACATTACAAAGAGGTTTGCTCCCAGACCTAAGGAGGGAGGGATACTAAGCAATATTAAATTCCTATAAGAATCCTTACAAAGCATGCAAAATATTGATATACTCACAAAGTTGAAATTTATATTTGTTCCTTTCTGATTTTGCAACTTCACAGTACAATAATTTCTAATATCCTGCAGCAGTCAGAATTACAGTGACTACAATATCATTTCCCTTTAATTTTTTTCTATTTGCTTGAAACACTTCTTTGCTATTTTTTTTAAATTGAGAGTTTGCAGATCACCCAGCAGAAAATGTGCAATTCAGCACAAGAGGAGTTGCTTTCTGTGTCATATTTCCCTGCAAATGATGCTGACAACCTGACCCTACCAATCTTCCAAAATCTGTCCCTCCCTCCCCTTTCTGTGCTGACTCCTTCCCTTGTCCTCCAGCTGTACTTTCCTTCTTGCCAGGATGATGATGGACAGATGCCACTAAATGGATGCTGCATAGCTGGGTAGGAGTGGTGGGGGCTGGAATAGTTTAGGAAAATGGCATCACTCCCACCCCCAGGATGTTTGGCACAACTGCTTCAGAGCCAGAATGCTGGCTCTGGATACCAGCAATTAGATTCTGCAGTTTCAATTCCCTGGACAAATACTGCTGCCTTTTCCACCCCTGTAGCTTCAACTGATTTAGGGAGGGAAATACAAAATTGGTGTTTGGCCAGACCTTTTGTACTACTAGATGGAGTTCCACAGAAATTTCTCCACTGCTCTTAATTAAAACAGAGTTGGAATTTCTGGAGAATCCACAATGCATGCTACTTGCTAGATTGTCCATAAAGTACATTCTGGCATTTTTTCAGAGCGTTTGTATCTATCAGAAAAAGACTCTTGTAGAAACAATGTACAAAGCCTCCAAAAATTCAAGTATCAAAAAAAAGATGTTCTGATAAAAGTCTGGAGTAAGCAGCCAGCCAAACAGAGCTGTTGATTTCTTTTTAATTCACAAATTCTTCAATTACTTTTGCAGAGATAATGTATTTTCTTTGGAGTGTTGGGAATTAACAGCCTTCCCAATTAATTTTCATCAAGTTTGGTGGGGTCTAAGGAATTTAGCAATCCTTCCTGGATAATATTGCTTCTGCTTTTATAAGCAAACAAACATCAGAATCACTGACTGTTATCCTCCCTGCCTCTCTTTAATTTGCTGTATTTATTTAATTTTGTTGAGTTTGTCTCAACCCAACAAAACCCATCAGAAGTGCAACATAGGCAAGAGCAGGGCATCTCCTTCCCTGGGATGTACAAACATTTCCATGGGAAGGGCTGGGTAAGCCAAAAAACCATACAAAGAAACAAAAAACCCAGCCCGCAACCAGACAACTCTTCTAGCTGTACATAAATCTCTTTGATTTCTTTAGAACCATATTCAAATCAGGACTTGAATTTCTGTGGAGAGAATTTTAGATCCCAGACCCTTCTCTTCCTCTTGCAAAGCAATGCTATTTTTTGTAGCCTCGAACAGTACTTGAAAAACAGCAGTTATTAAAGACACAGTTGTGATATATCCTTTAACACCCCCTCTCCCAAAAAGGGGTGTCCTATCAAGTGGTCCAGTAGAAATCTTGAAGTTTCTTTATGATAAATTAAATCCATAAAATGAGGAATACCTTCTGTCACATTCCCAACAAGAATAATCGCCACACTCTGTGGTGCATTTGTCCAAGTGTCTATTGCTCCTTCTAGTGGAGATTCCGCACAGCTCCATCTCCGGTTAGTCCTGGTTCTACCAGCACAAGGAGGTTTTTCTCCATTCCCTCCAGCTTGTCTCTGGTTAACAAACAGCAGAAGCGTTGAGGGCCGGAATTCCCCAGCACAGGAACAGGCCAGTCCGAGGAAACACCAGTCATCTTTTTCCCAGGGTGACAGAGTTATGCCAAAAGCAGTTTGTGTCCTGTTGGTACCGTGGGCACCTACACCTCTGTGGAAAAGAGAATGCTTTGCCTCTTGCTGTCCGGGGTAGGGATAGTCTCTAGCTGCAGGAAGTACAGAAGAACTTGAACCTGGAAAGAGAAACAACAAGGTAATACTAAAGCCCTGTAAAAACTCCTTCCCATCCTGGCTATGTGAGAGCTGGTGATACAGCTCTCTGGGACATCTAGCTGCTGTGTATTTAATACACTGTATTACAGCAGTAGAAATAGTAGAACTTGCAGTGCTTCAGAGAAACTCTTTTTAGATTCCAGGTGGAACAATGGTGCTGGTTGGTTCCAGCAGTGAAAAAATTAGATCTTGAATTTGTCATTACTCAACAAGAAGTACAAAGCAGTCTGACTCAGTGACACAGGCTCTGTGCTCCAATCTCTGCATAACCTTCAAAGGCAGCAGTGGCCAAAGAATTTTGTTGTGCATCAATGAAGGTGGTTTATGTGCTGAGGAGCATTGTGGAAACACTGCTGATTCTTTTATCCCGGGCCAGCAGCACGGTGCTGGGACACAGCTCCCCAAAAACTCTTCCCATGCGTGAGCACACACAGGATGCACACACACAGACATTCCTTCATGAAAAGCCGTATTCATACAGATGCAAACTGACCTGCCTGAAGGAACACTGTTCTACAGACAGGCTAAAATGTCTGTGTAAGGACAAAAGTTGTTCTGTGGTTATCAAAAAAATGACCATGAAAACCCAGCAGGGTTGCTGAGCCAGGCCTGCCACAGGACTGCACTTTCCCAGAAAGTGTCTTCAAAAGATGGAATTGTACATTCGGGATTTTACCTGGGACATGACTTCTAGTGACCAGCTGTCAGTCATTGTGATGGGCTGGGTTGGGTTAGCAGGGATTTTACTGTCCTTCTCTGAAGGTCTGAGCAGTGTTGGTCCAAAGACAGTGGCAAGATTATGCAGGGACATCTTGTTCACGCTTTCCCTCTCAGCAACCCTGGGAGAAGAAACAATGCACAAGGCAGACCATAAATATATGAGTTTTATAAATGAGAAACTGAGGCACAAGGTTTAAAAAAATTTCCCCAAGGGCAGAAATGTCTGCAGCAGAAACACAAGTAAAGCCCAGATTTCCTGGCTTTTAATCCAGAATCTCAATCACAAGATGATCTTTCATGTCTCGAGGGACAGTCTCTGGTATGTACAACATACTTATGCAAATCAACACATTGGGCAAGCATTAAGCCAGCTTATTGCATTAATGTCAAATGCATGGCAATACTTTTTCACAGTTACAACCTTATTACAAAGACATAGACAAAAACAGAAAGACTTTTTACTACAAAAGGAACTGACTTCTGCAGTTAGGCGAAATGCTGGAATTTAAAAACTAAATCATACTGGATTTCAGAGACCTTCTGAGACAGGGTTTCCTAGACATTAAATATGGCCAAAGCTTCATGGTTTATACAAAAACCTTTCCTGGTCTTTGTATCCAGATGCAGGTGCAGTCTCAGTGACATTGCAGCAGGAATTTGCATTTGCAATAGATAAGCCCTGACTCTTTTGTTATTCCTTTCCTCCAGTTCTAATCCTTTTTCAGTATGACTGGGAATGGAATTCAGGATTTACTGCCTCACTAAGTGAGTATGAGACAATAGTTATCTGATGAGCATACACAGCCGATCAGCAAATACTTCATTTCTGTGATTCAGCAGGTATTTAAAGAAAAGGCTCCACTTTTCAAAATAGCCCATACTTTACACATTAATGCATTTGTCAAGGAATGACATATCACCTTTTTAAATGGTCCAGAAGGAAAAGGAATGTCACAAGGTTGGGTTCTGGAAGTGATAGCAACAGATTCAACATGCAGCTCTCTTTGCAACAGGATCTGAAAGTGCTGAAAGACAGAGAACAAGATATCACCACAGGCAAGAACTGTGAATCTGACTGACTGAGCCATGTCCCAGAACAGCCAGTATGGATGATCCCAAAAGGACTGTGACTACATCATCATCGGCTGGAAGGTCAGAGTTGCACGTCAATACCCCACAGCATCTTGTCCCTTTATTTCACAAATTCATTGAGAATCCTTTTCTCTCGAGCAGTTCAAGTGCTTTGAGGCTTTCAATCATTGATGTTTTTCTCTGCATCAAGATAAGATGAGATACATATCCCTCTCCCCTCCAAAGGGGCCTTCCCTGAAGCCTGCCTGGGCAGTGAGTGTGCACAGCCCCAGCAGGCAGGCTGGCATTCTGTCCTGAACCCATACTTCAGAAACCTGGGCTTTTGCAGCTTGCAGAACAGCATGGCAAGCGCCCATATTGCACCACGTGGGATGGCAATGCCATTCTGAGCTCCGTTCCACTCCCCTCACAGCTCATTCCAGGCTTTTGTCCAACACCACAAACACGGGGTTTATGATGCTTTAAGAGCAGCCTGCCACGGAGGAGTGTCCATTCCCAGGGGCTCCTTGTGCTGCACCTACCGATGCCTTCAGCAAAGTTGGGGTACAGTTCGTCTGTGAACAGGGGCTCCGGCAGCTCCCGGAAGTACAGTTTGAGGGTGCCTGCAATGGCATTAACGTCCATCTCACTCATCATCACTGACACATCCTTGTTATCTGAAAGAGGGGAGAGTAGAGGAAGGGTAAAGAGGAACTGCTGGCCTTGCATTCCTTCTTTTCCTCGCTTTGGGTCTGTTTATCTTTTGTCTCTGCCCAAATAGCTGGGAGTTTTCCTGTTTACATTTCTCTGGATTAAATGAGCAACCTTCCAGCTGAGAAGTGCTGCACAAATGACTGCAAACACTTCATTGCTTTACATCAAGCCAGGGAACCTCACTCTCCCAGGGCTAGCTGTGCTGTGACAGCGACCCCAGCCTGATCTGAACAAGTCCCTACTTGTATTTACATGCATTTCAACTTCTATTACTGACAGCAGTTGTTATTCCAATTCCCTGCCTCTAACAGCTTAGAATAAGAGATTCTGAGATTCTCTAACTCCCCACTTAGTGTAGTAGCTAAGGCAATTCAGGGCTTATATTTTATATTAAGAACAACAAACCCACCCCCTCTCCCTAAACTGAACACCAACCAGCACTGGTTTCATAAAGCAGTGTAAGCCAGCATTAAACAGAAATGAAAAAAGTTGGTTTTCAAACTGTGAAAGACCCTTACTTGCACTAGTGGAGATTCATCAATGGTTTTTGATAGATTAGGGTGATTGAAAAGAAAACACAAGAAGGAAATTTGACTAAAAACTGAATGAAAAGTGCAGAGAGAGTGAATTTTTGTGTCTGGCACAGGTCTTGTGACTGGTGGAGCGTGGCTTGAACAGTCCTTGGACCATCATGTGGAAGCTGAAAGTAGGGCAAAATTTCACTTTTTGTACTTCAGCAATTTGGAAGCATTTCACCTGCCCAATCTCAGGTGCCTTTTGGGACATACAGGCCACTCTTTTAAATGTAGCACCAGTAAGGAGCCTTTTTCTGCTCAAGATCAAAGAGAGCTTTGCAAAGGTTTCTCAAAGTGATCGAATTTTCTAAGCCTGTGCACATCAGTCCACACCGAGTTAGGAAGAGAAGCCCTGACCATGAACCCCAGCTTCATAAACACCCCTCCTAGTTCTAAGGAACATTGGCTTTCACAAAACATTCTTTATTTTAAGGACTTCTATTAATTTGGACACCTCACAACAGTGAGAAGTTATGACTTCTGATTGCTGATGTTTCCCCCCAGAAGGGTGTCAGCCATTTACAAAGATTTGGCAAGGCAGGTAAAGCCATCATTTCATGACTTCTGGGAAGAATAAAAAAAGCATGGTTTGGTACAAGGATCCCTCCTGTTTTATGTCTTTATCAGTAAATAAAATATGCAGCCAGGGTTAAAATTATTTTCCTTGAGTGAGAATCTCTACTCCTTAATGCTTCTTGGGCAACGTAAGATTAAAAACAGCACAGCCACCTGACAGGGAGCTCAGGTGGGTTCTCACAGAGCAAAAGGAAAAATCAGACACAAATACTTACTGACATCAAAGGCAGCTTTCAAAGCCTGGATGTCGGTTGCAACCCCAGAGACGCGGTAGATCCCCACCTCCTCCATCCCGCGCCGCTCGATCTCCTCCACGCACTGCCGCACGATGTACGGCACCTTCGACCTCTCTCTCCTGAAGAAAGCCAGACAGGAAGAGTTCAGTTCAGCCCAGGCCCTCCGTGCCTGTTCCCCAGCCAGCCAGGACGGTTACAGGCACCCCAACATGTCCCTGTGCAAACCTCTTCTGGACAATGGGATGCTAGGAAGTCTGAGCAGGCAGTCAGGACTGAGCTGAAAAACTCCTTTTAAAACTGGAGAAGGTTTTCTGACTGTCTCAGCCTGCCTCTGGCTGTTCTGCAGCTTCCCTGAGCACTTGAGCTCTTGGCCAGGTCCCAGTGCCCCTAGAGCCTGCAACTCTGCCCAGGTAATCAGAGGATTCCCAAACAGCCCTTGGATACATAGCAACTCTGCTTTCAAACTCATGCAATTCTATGGGGAGGAAATACCACACTTCCCAAACCATACAACAGAACAAACAGGTTTCTGCTGGCAAATGATTCATAACAAAAGATCAGGGGTTAAAATAATACAATGGGATCCAAAGACCTTGAACATTTTTGATTATGGAAAGGAAACATCACTGTTCAGTGGCTCTGGAAATTTGTGACCATGTCAGCTAACTACAGAGAAGACAAGGGCAGGGGGAATTTCCGGAATTCAGAGGAGTGATAGTCAGTAAACAGCCTGTGAGCACATTGGTTTTTATCTCTCCAAAAAATGAAGGTCAGAGATTGTAAAGCATCTCCTGTCTGCAGCCACATTTACACTCCTATACTAGTGGAGCAGGCTAGACTGCCAAACCCCTCAGGGGGACACAGGCAGGTGCACCCCACTGGCCAGTTGTCTTCCTGAAACACAACGGGGAGAAACATGACCCATCAGCTCACTTGGTGACAATGGCAATCTTGACCCCAAACACGCCCGTCTGCTTGCGGGATGGCATCCTTTTCAGGCTGAACTCCCGGCTGGTGAACTTCACTGACAGCTTCACTTCCACCTGAACCAAAGAGAACAGCTGTTACTTTTTAAATGTTTTATTTTTTTTTTCATGCTGCAATGAAAAGCAAAGAAATAAAGCCCATAGAAGGTACAGAAGCAGAGTTAATTTCTGTTTGCCACACTTACCCCATTCATTGAGATGACTGTGCGCTGCCAATCTTTATCCTGCAGTGCCTGTGGATCCAGCTGGAAAACAGAAGTTATGAGTTAGGAACAGACTTCAGAGAAACCAGCTAGCCTGGAAGGCTTCTGCAAGTGAGCAGAGCATGATCATTTTTACCTTGTTATTTCTTTTCCATAGGAAAATACACACTCCAAAGTTTCCCTGGTTTCAGGGAAACCAGGTTTTGGATATTGTGTAGTTCTCTAAAAAGGGCTGATGAGGGTGCATGCACATGGAAAAACCAGCAACATGAGAGCAGTGTCTGCTCAACAATAAAGGCAACCTCAGGGAGCACAACCAATGTTTGAATCTGCTGAGAAATCATGGAAAGTTGTCCTTCAACCAGCCTATTCCTTTTCATTTCTATTTGAGCATAGAGGCAGGAAGAACACCAGGCCCTGCTATTGCAAGCAGTCATTAAACAGAAATGAGTTCTGATCTCTCATTTTCAGCTTTGCTTGATCTTTTGAGCAGACAGTTGTGAGGCTGGGGAGCAGCTGACTCAAGTGCTAGTATGTCACCCAGCAATTCCACTACTGCTACCGAAGGCCTGAGGACTGGCACTCAGCTCCAGGAAGACTGGCAAGAGACAGGAGGAGCTGTCTGCCTGGGGGCTTGATCAGCCACTGGAACCAGCCAAAGCAAGAATTCTGTGCCTCCTGAGACAGCTTTGTAACACTTAACACGGAGGCACAGTAAGACCAAGAGGAGGCAACTGCAGCAAACTCTGTTTTGAGTTTACTGCTGTCAGCAAACAGTCATAACCAGATCTGCTTTGCAGCACAGCTCCCCCCTCTCACAGAGCCCTGTGCACAGCCAGAGAGCTCTGGCAGGGGAGGGAAATGCTGGAACAATGGCAGCTGCAGGAAATCCTGGGAGAGCTTAGACACGGTCATTGTCACACTCAGATCATCAAGAGAGCAGCCCAGTGCTGCTGACAGCTACAGAGACAAGCTGCCCCCCGCCCTTCCCCACTGCCCAAAGAAAGGCAAGCAGCAGAGAGTAAAGTCCCTCCCTGCTTCCTCCCACTGCAGAGACCCCAAGCAGCAACAGAACATGCGAGGCCAACCTTATCCCTGCGCACTCTGTTACGGACGTGAGCCCACAGTGGGATGCTGCCAGCACACACATGCTTCCCTGTCGAATTGGACCGGCTCCTGTAGGTGCAACGCCGGCAGAAATTGCTGAAGAGCCCTTGCAAGGAATTGTCAGTAACCAGGAGCTCCCACATTTTGGGACTCTGCAAAGGTCCAGGAGGCAATGGGCAGCAGTGCTTGGCTTCAGTGCCTCAGCGACCCCAAACACAGGACTGCTCGCCAAGGGGGTTTGCTTTTAACTCCAGCAGAACAGATCCGCCCCCGCCTGTGGGGCTGGCCAAGGGCCCTACAGGCTGGCCAGTGTCTAGGCTGTTCTACCCTGAACTTCCGTGCTGGAAGTTTGATTTCTTTCAACAACTGAATTCTTTCCCAGAATTAAGAGGAAACCATTTCTGAAGTGTCTGGTTTCCTATGAGGAGTAACCATGCTAAGTATTCCTGAAAGCTTGATCTCCAGCTCTGAAGAGTCATCTAGTTAAGCTGCCAAAATGACCTTGCTGATGCACACAGTCACAGCCAATCCTCTTGCTGGGAACCAGTTTTCCATATGCTTTTAGAATGGAGTCACTGAGTGTATTATTTATAGCAGGGAGCTATATTATTTATAGCTTAAGACTAAAGGGGAAAGAGGGTTTGAATATTTGCCAAAAACTAAAGGAAGAGTCCAGCAGAATCCAGTTACGGTTTATTTAAGCTAACAGGTATTACTGGGTATGTGTCAGTATTGACCAGGGAATTCCTGCCACTGCACAAAACAAAAGCAAGTAAATAGCTGTTAAAAAATACAAGCCAAACACCATCCTGCTCTGTCTCAAGAGTGACTTTGACACTGTTGCAAAGGACAAGCAGAAACTGAGTGCTGGGGCTGAGAACTCACAAAGACTTTTCCTTGCTGGAGCTGAGAGCTCACAGTGACTTTTCCCTCACTGGATAACTGCTGGGGCTGAGCCAGGACTACGAGTAAACCTCCATGTACCTGCTGCTGCCTCTTGCTCCCTTGTTTCTGAACTCTCCTGCAGAGCTGGCAGGACCCCTGCACTCCCTCCTACTGTTTGACTCCTGCTGGAGAATGCCTTGTACTGAATGGGGACAAGGGAGAACAGGCACTAGAGCTGGCTGACCCAGCCAACCCTGCATGAATCACTGGCAATAAACAGCAATTAAGGGGAAAAAAACCCAAACTCCTCCAAGGTGCTTTTTAAATAACAAAGCAAAATGATGGAAGCTATTAAAAGCTTGAATAAACTCTCAGCAACACTGAGTGAGACAGGAAGATCAGGTCTAACAGTCTGATAAGTCACAGTAGGACTTAACAGAGTCAACAGGAAACCAAGAAATGTCACTGGGACTTCAATCAAGCTTCAGTCGTGGTCCCAGCTGATGACTGACCTGAGGCCAGCAAGAGCAACAGAGGGAAAGGGCAGCTGGAGCAGGCAGGGAGAGAGCACACTGAGGACAATGAGCTAACAAGAGCGATGCTCCAGCACAGAGGACAAACGGGGCCATGCTGTCTTGTGGCCTGATTTGGAGATCAGTGACCTGAAAGAAGGAACACTGACTAGAAGAATGCAATCCATGGCCAGCATGGCAAAGGGAGGCAGCTCTGAGCAAGCTGTGCCAGCTCAAGCAGGGGAGGCACTGTGCAACTGCTGCCTCTGCATTTGACAGTGCAATTTACTGCTCCTCTACACAGTTCTTCCAAACAGTTGCTTGGTTTGAGTAACCTGCCCCATCTCCACTGAAGCAGAGCCACTGTGCTGTTTGCATGCTGTGTGCAAATAGGACAGACCTGCTAAAAGCCTCACAGACTGTATCTCATAGGCTTGTTTACACAGGCCCCACCAAAAGCTCACGCTGAACAGGAAAATACAAACCAACCACTCTGTCTGTTTGCTGCTCCCTCCAGTCCCCTTGTGGTCTTTGGTATTTGCAGTGGCAAGCTACAGCCCCCAATTCACTAATGAATCAAGCCAATACCTCTCTGTATCCTGCCCAAAACACAAGAGAACAAAGCAGCTCAGCACCACAGGGGTTTCTGAGTGCAGGTTTCTGGCCCTTGTAGCTCAGCACTGAATTCAGACAGGGCACAGCAGTCAGGAAAGGCTGAGAGTGCACAGCAGCGTGATGAGAACCTAGAAAAAGGCAAATTGGCAATGCTGCTCTGGCAAATGCAAGCCAGGCACTAGGAAGGGTCCCTATGCTCTGCCCTGGGAAACCACCACAGAGAGTTTGACCATGATTTCTTTTTCCCCAGAGAGAAAAGAAAACATGCAGAAGGAGGGAAAAACAAAGAAGCCTCAGTGGAAATGAAAGAGCATGGACTGCGGAACATTAAGGTTAGTGTGTTTTATATATTCATTCACATTACTTCTTCCCTTTATTAAATTTCCCAGGCAACTTCACACTCCATCAATTTTGAATTGTAACTGATGTGACATTCATGTTGTCAGAGTCTCACTGCTGCTGGGAACTCCCAGTCCTGCCATAACCCCATCCTTCTCACAGCTCCCCACTGACAGGTTAATCTTTCCCACCACCACCCTTTAGCCATGACCCATTGCCTTCTTCATTTCCCCCCTCTTTTGATTGCTGGGACAATGTTCTGCTTCAGCAAACTGTTTAAACAAGCTTGAGTGAGTAAAAGGTTTCCAAGTTAACACTTGGGAGGTACAGCATGGGACAATCTGGTTTACATGGAAAACAACTTAATGCCTGAAATAGCCATGGGCACTGCTATGAGACATCCCAGATAGTTAAGATAAGAGTGATAGTTTTGCAAGGCAACGGAGGAATGGTGCTGCTCCACAGAATGAGTGATCTAAGGTCACATCCTCCCTGATTTTCCAGCACTGCTGGCAGGGAGAAGGAAATAGTTAGCTTGAACTGATCATGCAGAAAAAGAAAACAGCAAAGGAAATGGCATTTCTGGAGGCACCAGTGGGAGGAGCCAGATCACAGGGTGAAGTATCCCTTCACTCACACTATTCTCCCAAGGCATGGGCTGGTCCTGCTGACAAATGTGCTCACTTAGGTACAGTTTCAATGCCCAGCACAAGGCTGCTACACTGCAAACATGGGTTTGTGTCTTCCAAGTGAAGTGCAAAATTCAATGAGCCAAAGGGCCAGCCCAAGTGCCAAAGGTGGACTGCAAGACAACAACAGAAAGAAAAGCTCACAATGAGAGGGGCTTATGCTCACAGCTGAACTAAGCCTCACAATTCCTCCCATCATGTGATGTCCATTCCATTCTCCTCCAGCTCCCCCAGTAATTCCAGTTTCACAGTGTACCCAGGAATAGTATTTCTCATGCCTGAGGTGCACCAGAAGCCCCCAGCCACAACTGCCAGTCAGTTCAACACTGCACACCCAGCACTGCTGTGCCCAGGCCTGGTGAGGACTTCACTTCTACATTTACAGGAGGTTCTCCCACACTAAAACCTCATGGGTTTATGTTTCTGAGATAAAAAACTTGCAGACTGGCAGGAAAGAAGCAGGTCTTGTGTCTAGCTATAGACAGGCAAATAAAATATTCCATAGGAAAAGAAAATATGAGCAATGGGAGCTATTAAAATTGCTGCCTGTTCCTGGAAACTTGTGACTACACGGACCAATTTCCAGCCTTCCTTCCTTCACTGCCATAATGTAACGGAGAGATTTAATAAACATTTTTACAGCCAAAACAGTCCTCATCTCCTTGATTGTCTTCATCACTGAGGCTCAGTATTCGGTGAGTCAGAATTCCCAGCAGTGGGAAGTTGCATATTTACAATAATACATGGCTTAACAATACACTGCAATTTAGCCAACAGAGAAACTTCTCTGCTTTTATCAACAGAAGGATGCAGGCACGACCCTTTGTGTTCCCAGAGTTTTTAACTACAAGGAATTTATGAAACAAAAATCCTCACCCTACTTCACAGACCTTGCCTTTAGACAGACAGACATGGGCTGAATAATGACAGTGCAACAACAAAGCAGAAAGCCCAGGATAAACTACAAACTCCAAGGTAAACAAAATTTTCTATAAAAGCGCCTGGGAGAACACAGCCAGCCTTCAGCCACAGGCTTTAATCAGATTTTGTTGCATTATTATGGTTCCTTAATAGAGAAATGGTGTTTACTTCAAAAATAGAACTAAATCAAAATCAAAACCTTTAATAATTTTTATCAATCCGAAGTCTTACCAGACTGTCATATGACTTCTCTTTGATTCAATAGTGTTTGAAATTCATGATGGGACATAAATCACTGAAAATTAAGAGGTTATTCTGGCAATTCATCAAGTTTCTTTGTAATTTGCAAAGGGGATTTACAGAAAGCAAGAGAACTTTTGCATCTGCCTTTTATGATACAACAGAATGCAACATTGGTACATTAATTAAAAACAATTGATTTTTTTAACCTTCCCACTGTTTAGGTTTTTGTAAAAGAATCAAGATGCAATTAATATTTAATTGCCATTAAAGAGTATTTTTATTTACTAAAGTACAAAATGTATTTACAGAATATACAATTGCTGTGCATAAAAATGCCCACAGCTATGAGAAGGAAAAAATTGCCAAAAATATACAAGATTTTATTTGGGTTTTTTTTTAATCATTCTGTGTAAAATATTTGTAGAATTTAGCAGGTCAGTGATTTCAGGGTTCTCTGTTATGAGCACACAAATCTCCAGGGCATTTCAGGACTGAAAACTTGCTCTTTTGTAGTTGCTCAGCTCCATGGAAAACAGCTTTTGTTAGCTGAAGGGACACAGGGATTTCTGGTCAGCCGAAACACACACAGGAGACACCCTGTGCTGGCATTTATTGTCTGCACATGAGCTCCCTTCCAAATCCCACCGTGCATTTGAGACAAAAGCTCTCCCTGAAAACAGCAGAGAGGGAAGGAAGAGACCTGATCAAAGACATTTAGGCAATGAACCTTGCCAGAGCCAAGGTGGGATGTGATCCTCACCCCCAGCTGCTTCTGCAATCCCACAAATGGCCTTAGCCTGCATGACCATCATTCCAGGGCCAGGAAAAGCTGTCAGCCACAGGGAGATGGACAGCCAGACCTAAACAGAGGAGAACTGGTGAGATCTTTAAACCTACCAGAAAGGAAAGGTTATGTGGGAAGGGTCTCTGTTCTGTTCAACAGCCACTCCAACACAAAGAATGTGTCCTCAGAGCAGGCATTTAAACACTCTCCTGAAGTTGTGGACAGACAGTGCAACAAACTGGAACAAGATGGGGGACATATGTTCCCCATGTTTTCCTCCACACATGGCCTGAGTTCTCCTACATCCAGCTTTAGTGCTCTACCACACAGCAGCCCCCCAAAGAGCAGCAGCCCTTTGCAATCATCACCTCCCCCACAGTATTACACATCTGCCACACAAAGTGTCCCAGACCAATTCTCAGCAGTGGGAATGTTCCTTGGATGCTGCCTGCTGTCATGGACACCACACTCTGGGCATGGCAGTCACTAGGACAGCCAGGCTGTCCCAGGGCCTGGCCAACACATCCATCAACTTCCAGCACACACAGATGGCAGCCTTTCTGCACATGATTTACAGAGTAGAGAGAATATTCTAGCCTCCTCCTGTCACAAATGAAGCATCCTCACCAGTGCCCAGGGGCAGTGCAGTTCCTGTACACTGGTGTGGAAGTTTTGAAGTTAATGGGCAAATGAGAGATCAAAACAAGTAGCTATTCCATAATGGTGCTGGAGCAGCCATAGGGCACAAAGCAAGAGGGACAAAGCTGCTGACTTCCTGCCTGTGAATTACACTGTGTACCTCACTATCAGAGGGAAAATTTTCAATGCTGAGACAATCAGAAGGCAGAAAAAAACCTCAGTGGTGAACTCCAGGATTCAAAAGTCCTGTGATGTTTTGCAGTAAAAGTATCAGGAATGAGCTGAGCACAGTCTTACCTGGATCTGTCCTTTCCCCATTATGCGGTCTGTGCTCTCTCCATCCTCTTTGGTGAGCTTGGTTTTGTTGTAGCACTTTTCATAGCACAGAATTCGCAGGGTCTGTGAGCCCTCCAGCTCAATCTCAAACTCCTGCAGGGCACCACGAAAGGAAAGAACAATGTCTGCATCACAACGGAACACCAGTCTCAGAATAATCAATACAGTCTCCTTAATAGTCATCAGAAGAACATTTAAGGACTGGCCAAAACCTCCTCCCTACTGGAACCAGTCTAGAAATAAACTGAAATTGCATTTTGTATCTATAAGGTGGTAAAATTGGAGACTAAGATGGTTCACTCCTTAGTCAGGTTTCACAGGTCTCAGCAAAGCATTATTCAGACACAAATTTGCTCGCCTTCCTTGTAAGAAATTTTGCAGGTCTGAGTTGGCTGTAAACAGGCCAAATTCTTCCCCCTCTCAGCAAATAAACAAAACCATCTCCTTCAACATATTTTTACTCGTGTCTTTAAAAAAATTATCAAGCATGCATCTGTTTAAAAGATGAAATACTGGACAAGACTCATTTGCACCAAATTGTTTATTTAACTACCGCTAATCCAAGAGAAAATCTTCTGCAAACCCCAACAGCCAAATGAACCTGGCAGAAAAGTGTTTTCTGAGAAGCAGCATATGCAGCACAAGTGCTGAGCATGCAGCAACCTCTTCCACTGGCAGGTCTTCTGCCCATCATGAGTTGATGTTTGGCACAGGGAACAAGTCATACCTAGAAAAATCAAACCTACCTCGTTCCAGTTGGGCTCCGTGGTGTCTCTGTAAACTCTAGTTTTGGCCTTGTTCACAAAATATCCAAAAGAATCCACCTCTAATGTGCAGTACAAATCTGAGGAGGAGAGACAGGAACAAAATCTTTTAAAAAGTATCTAGAATCTCCTAACTTGCATTAATCACTTGCACAGGGTGCCCTTATTTCCATCATCTCCATACCAGTACCAGTAACACCATCCCATAGAAATCTCGTCACCTTCATCAGCCCAGCTGTCCTTAAGAAGCTCTGTCACTTTTTTTGATCCTTGTGTCAAGTTATTCCCCTGGATTTTAACACCACTTTTTTCCCAACAAAAATTCTGGATGTCAGAGAACACCTTCCATTCTTTCATTGTAAAAAAAATACAGCTGAAAGAATTTCAGGATAAGGGCTGACTTGTTTCTAGAACAGGTGGGTAATCAGCAAACACTGCTTAAAAACCTCAGACTAGGCCTAAAAATAAATGCTGTGTGCACGACCCTTGATGTTCATCTTTTTGGGAGTTAAGAGTAGGAACTTCCAGTTCCCTAAAACACCTCTCCTCCTCACCATCATCACAGATGCTGCAATCCACACCCAGCTGTTCTAGCACATGGCTTATCTAACCCCTATCAGTATCTCTTGTGTGTCCCAGAACTGCAACTCACTTGAGCTTTGCTTGAATCCCGTGGCAGAGTGGACAATGACGTTCAGGAATCCATACAGACCTGGGGATTCGTCATCTGTACAAAAGACCCAAGGGATTTTGTTACTTTCACAGCAGAGCCAAGAGTGAGAGTGATGAGACTGATGTTACACAGGTTAATGAGCAGAGGGTGAACTGTCACTGTCCCCAAGGATGGCAGGAGCACATAACAACCACTTCAGCAAGACAGGAGACTTTTCCACAGTTGGCACCTGTAATACCTTCTGGCACTGGGGGGCTTTTACAGTGACAGTTCTAGGATCGGCAAGACAACATGGAAGAAATTCAAGGGAGACAAAGTAAATTATAGAGGCTAAATCTAGACTAGCAGATTAAGCAGTAATTTAGGATGGTCCCTGACACAATTTTGGCCAATTAGTGTTGTTCCAAAGGATTCTCAGACTTAGCTCAAAGCTGTCCCATGCTAGGAGTCCACCAGCACTCTGATACCTTGCACAACAGCTGCATGCAAGGACCATTTAATAAATGATTAATGTATACTGGAGGATGCCTGCAATCTGTAGCCAAAGGGAACAGAGAGAGGTCTAGGGGAAAGCAACATCAGGCAGGGGGAGTTTCACTAGGGGAAAGCACAACATCAGGCAGGGGGAGTTTCAGGTGCAGCTGCACTATGTGAAAGTAAAACTCAAAGGTCTTACCTTCCTTATTGATAGTGAGGGGAATGTTGTGGACTGTCTGAAGCTTCACACAGGAGTTTGTCAGCATCTGGAGCTCCACCGATGTGAGTGAGAAGCTTTTAAAGCCTGCCATGGAGATTGAAAGAGGGAGGAGTAAAAATTCCAAGGAGAGGCTGGATGCATGACCCCTCATCCTGGGCACACATGGGTAGTGCTCCCTGGGCACTGCTCAGCTATGCACTGAGGTGCTCAGGGCAGTACTGCTGCAGCCCAGCTCTGCTGGGGGCATATTTAGTTACTCTTCCAAGTCTCAGAATGGTTCTTAGTTCCTTGCAAAGCCCAAAACACCATGCCATAAAAGTAACTAAGTTTCATTTGAATGGACCCAGGGAAAGGTAGTGGCTGTTCCCCCTCAGTGGAATTGCACTGAGCTCTGATCTCTAGGGTAAACGGGAGAATCTCTACACACATTTATTTACTACGTGCTCTCTACATATTCCTCACATGTTGCTGCAGCAGAAGTTCCCCAAACAGCCTCAGACAAGAGACATCCACACTGCGCTGTGGATTTCAAGGCAGATCTCTGTTTTGGTAGGGTTTGTCCCACACCTCATCCTCTGGAGCCCTGCTCTCTCAAGATCACAGTATTTGTACCAATGACAGCTGAGGGATACTCACATTTCTTCTGCTGCTCCCGGATATTCTCCCTCCACTCTGCCCTTTCATAGTCCGATGAAATGAGGAATGTGTAACTCTACCCAGGAACACAGAAGAAAACAGGATATCCATTAGTCTGATGCACTACTGAGGGCAGGGCCTGCCTGCTCCCACCCTCCCCCAGTGCAAATTGCTGGACAGACTGTTCTGCTGGCACTCCTGCCATTTATCCTGCATCACATCTCTGTCAAGACAGGCTGAGCTCTGGCAACGTGCCCATGGTACCAACATGGACAATCAGAGCTCACAGAGCCCCACCCTGCCAAGGGCAGCTGTGGCCCTGCAGCAGCTCCCGTGGCAGCTTGTGCTACTCCTCACAACAGGCATTCAGCTGCACCAGGAATGCCAAAAGCCTCCAGCACAGGCCTAGACACTGATGAAGCAGTGACAGTCAGGAAGCAGTGACCAGCTCATGGATCTTCACTGAGCAGTAACACAGTCCTGTGAGACTCCTTTGCCATGTGCATGGAAATGCCACAGTGAGAGGATACAGCACTGCCAGAGCAGGGAATAACCCTGGCAGAGGATGACCCTGGCAGGGGCAGCTGCAGCCCTGAGGACACTGTCCTGAATGTGCCAAGCCTTGGAGCCACAGGGCACTCTAGAAGGAAGCTGCTGCAGAGCTGGATCTCGGGTGAAAGGCTGCTTCTATTGCTCCACCAGGACTGGTGCTGACACAGGAGATTCATTTCCATGGTTATTTCTTAAATGCCAGTCTTGTGTGCAAATTAATCACAGCCTTATAGGATGCCATCATAACCTTTGGCACAGCAAGGGTGAGGTGTCTGCTGCTTGTAAAGTGCTTTGAGGACACACTTGGAGGCCACAAGGGCCTCCCTGTGCAGGAGCACATGCAGTCACAGACACAGGGTCTGTGGCCCCTGGGGGGACGGGGTGCTCTCACCTTGCCGTTGCGATTGTGTACCCGGAAGGCCATGTTGGGAGACATCAGCAGTAGGAGGGATTCCTGCTCCGAGAGCTTCTTTTTCAACCTCTCAATGACCTTGCTGCCTTTATTGGCCCTCTGAAGGGTGTGGGAGAGAGGGAGATAGAGGACATGTGTTATTCTCCAAATCTGCCCCCATTTACACTAACTGCTATTTTGAAATCCACAGTCTCTACCCTGTGAGTAGGTAAATGGCCCCAGAGCAGAAGAAATGCTGTCAATAGGATCCACAGGACTCCCAGCTGCTCAAGGTGTTATTTGCAGAATCTCTACACTTGGACAGGGCTCTGTTCCCTGATTCCAGCTGTCCCAGCTGAAGTACAGAGGTGTGCCACCACTGTCCCTGCTGTACCCTGAATTCTCTGTTCCAGGGGCTGCAGTAGCACCGTGTCACTGGGCAGCCACAGCACTGCCAGGTCCCCCAAGTGTCCTCAGCTAAGGACACTCTAAGGAACCCCTGTAGAAGCCACCCAGAACTCTTCTGCTCACCACCCACTGATCCATTTTCATCAGAGGTCTGCTAAAAATACCTTTTTTTCCTGGATAAAATCCAGTCCCAAACCCAGCCATGTGTATTGTTTAGCACTGATGCACCAAAGCACACATCTTAGACACCTGCAGCTGGTGAGTAAAAGGCTTCCACAAAGTGTTCTTCCTAATATCTTGCTTTTTCCAGGAAGCCCTCTTTAAAAGCCAGCCAGGGCCAAGAGGCAGAAGTGTGTTCTTTGGAAAAGTGGGGAATAACCTTCCCACAGCATGATCAATGTTATTCATATCCTGCTCTACACACCACCAGTGTTCAAACTCTTATTTCTCTTTTAGGCTCTAGGAAGGTTTGGGATTTAACAGCTCTCAGAAAACATATCTTGCAAGCAAAGAGAAGCCTGGGCCAGAGACACCATGTCCATGTCTGACTGTCCAGTCAGCATAATTGCTGTTTTCTATACATTTGCTGCTGCTTTGACATCAGTGAAGTAGGAAAAAGCTTCAAAGGCATAACTGAGCCTGCTAAAATTCAAGGGTATATGGCTTCTGACCAAAATCACTGGCAGGATCATAATTTAACAGTCAAAAACTTTTAAATAACACTCCCAGTCCTTCTCATGTCTGCAGCATAAGATCCCTGCCCTCTACATGGATGCTCATGAGTTTTGCTGAGGAGCTGCTGGGTACAACCACAGGGTCTTTTTGTCTCTGTCTTCTCACAGGGCAGTATCACCCAGGCTGTGCACTCAGATGAGCAAAGCACCTGGCTATCACAAGCCCCTGCTGAACAGTCTGTTGCAGTCTGGGAGAGCTGCTACCAGCACCTCATCTGAGCACAGACCCTGTGCCTGCATTGCCATGGAGTGCTCAACTCCTTTACCTTTTCCCGCTGGATGTCATTCTTGATCTGGGATATCTTGATCTTCATGGCATCCAGTTCCTCATCAGGTACCAGTGGGATATTGGGCACTGCCTCAGACTCATCCACCATTTGGAAACTGAGGTCAGTGAGTGGGATGTACCACTTGCAGTCATATTGTTGGCTCTTTCTGAAAGGCAGTAAATCCAAACCTTTTACTACTACTGGTGTTTGACAACACCCAGTCCTTCCCACAAGTTCTTCCCTGCTATAGGGCAGAAGATGCAGATACCAGCCCAACTTTACTGTGACTCCCATATGGAAAAAGTCTGGCAACAGGCTGCTTTTCAGTAAGACAGCCTAGCAAGGCCAGTAGCTGGTACAGCACATAAAAAGGCAACTCATCTTGTTATCTAGTTCCTTTCATCCTAAGAAACCACATCCATCTCCTGCAGACAATTTTGGTCCTGCGTGCTCTCTCTTTGAAGCCTCTGGTGTGGCAAAGTTCTAAAGCTGTGCCACACCTGTGACCCTGGGATCTGAACCTGGGTCTCCCCTTCCCAAGCTGGGGCCAAGGTGGGGTAGGTGAGCCAATGGATACAAACCTCTGTGTAATCCAACCAGAGGTGAGAAAATACATCTCATAGCTGCCATTCTCCAGAGATTTCAATAGGATAAGCAGTTCAGTTTTGAAATGTTTAGTGTCATTTATTCCCTCTTCACCTTTGCTGTCAGGAGCAACCACTCTTGGGAATGTCCCACTCCTTTGAAGGTTCATTCCTCAAAAGCATGTGCTTTGAAAAGGGCAGGCATAACTTTTTGCCTGAGGAGGGCAAGAAGATAAGAGACATCTCCCCAAATGTTTACCAAATGAAGAGAAGCCCTATTTGAGGCAAGTACATTGGTAATGGTTCCTCCCCCCTCATTTGTGAAAAGTGTCAGCAAAACTGCTTTTATAGCTGCACTTTGGGGTTAACACGTAGTCTGTTTACTGCACCTTTGCCACTTTTCTGTAGAACTGTTAACAGGCTGTAGCTGCAAAGCCAAAATTAACAACCTTAAGTCATAAAAAAAAGTGAAGAATGTCACCTATTAAAAGAAAGGGGAAGTAGAAAAATAATGACATTTGTCCAGAATACCAGCAGCTACAACATATCCGGCTCTCCTAGGTAGGCTCAGGCCAGGGATGGGAGCAATTACTTTTCCTGAGGGGTCAGGACTTAGACAGGATCTCATACAGTAAACATTCCTATCTTGCTGATCATTTCTTGTCAAACTACTTCTGAATTACGGTTACCCAGGTCTGGGGTATCCATACGCAACTAGAATTGCAGGTTAAACCCAGGATTCTGTTATAGCTGAGGTGAAAAGCACAAAGTCCAAAAGGAAACTCACCCTCCAATCTGCTTCTTGAGCTTGGCACACAGGAAGAGGTCAGTAAAAAGAAAGACATGACGTAGCTTGCGAGCCCCTTCCACCAGCTCCACCATGAAACTGTCCTTCAGCAGCTGCCGGTGCTGGGAACAGAACAGGAAAAATGTTTCAGTGCAATACCAGCTGCAAATTTGGCACTGGGGCAACACAGTCCTTAGACACGACTCCTACCAGAGCAAATTCAGTACATCTGTCTAATTCAGAAAAACGAAAAAGCCTACTAAATACTCCTTGCTGTCAGCTCTGCTTCCTGCTGCAGCCCTCTCTCCCAGAGGCAGAAAGAGCCATGCATCTTCTCCCC
Source organism: Phylloscopus whistleri (assembly GCA_017589585.1). Classification (NCBI taxonomy): domain Eukaryota; kingdom Metazoa; phylum Chordata; class Aves; order Passeriformes; family Phylloscopidae; genus Phylloscopus; species Phylloscopus whistleri. Next base: position 6,587,388 of record JADMLD010001548.1, on the reverse strand, counting down.
TGCCCAGTGCTGGGTCAGACTTCGGGCTTCTCTCCATTACCTGTTCCTGAGCCCAAGTGCAGTTTGTTGTGAGTCACTGCCCAGCTCCTTTGTACCAGAGTCCCTGAATCCCTGCCAGCGGATCGTCCCCTCCCGAGCCAGCAGAGAGCAGCACACACCGCTTCTCCCGCAGTCGCTTCCCAGCCTCTGCATCAGCTTCAGCCAACCCAGCAGGGACAGCAAAGCTCTCCTCGAGCCCTTCCTCTCCCATTCACAGAACCACTTTGTCAACATCAACAGCTGAACGCCATTACTTCTTCATTACAAGTGCTGTTAAGGAATAATTCCTGTAACTGGCAAACTTCTCAGGAGTCCCTTATCAGCCTGTGCTGTAAAAGGACCTTCTGGATGTACCCTCACCACGTGCCTATTGGAATCTTCTGTATATACCATATAAAGATTCCCCAAACCCAGAAGATGCAAAGAAGCTGCACAACTCTGACGCCTTTAATCCTGCTTCTAGTTCCACGGAGTTTTACAGCCTTCTAAAGAAAGGGCACACATTGGTAGGCAGAACCATTGCTTTCCTAATTCCCTTATGGGAGAGGGGAGGGGCTGGACAGACGATTCCATAGATAAAAGCCCAAAAGGCTGGAATGCTGGCACAAAGGCAGGTGGCTGTGTGCTCCTTCCAGTGACCACGACAGGAGTTTCATGCCCTGCACTGTGCTGTCAGGATCAGCAGGACTGCACACCTGGAATAGATACCTCCCACTGATTTTCAAGCAGAAGTCGGGGGATTCAGCTCTGGGCAAGTTTTATTTCTACCAATATGTATAATTGTCAGTGTTGCCTCACTTCACAGCCAGTACAAGTAGGAACCATCAGCTTCCCCACACATGCTAAGATATGCCAAGGAACTCTTCCCTGACCTGTACTTCCTTTGTTACTCCAGCCAAGAAAATGCTCCTCTGCCACCACTTAATGCCATATCAGACATACCACATCTGCCTAGACAGCGCTGTGCCTGCAGACAGGGGAGTTCTGCTAACCCTGTCCAGGGCTAACCAGCACCTCCCCAGCTGCCTTCCTGCCAGCCTTGCCCAGCCCCCTGCTCAGGACTCACCCCCGAGTCCCTGCTGCCCTGCCCCAGGGCGGGGACCCCCCCACTGGGCACACACACAGAAGGATCTCCACGGGGCAGCACCACAGAGCAGCTCCCCTGGGCAAGGCCAGGACACCCACACCACAAGTGATGCCTCCATTTCCCAGGTGATGCCCCCGGGTTCTGTTCCTTGCGTGACTTAACAAACCCTGAACGCATTCCCTGCCGAGGGTGTGGGAGTACAAACCCCCACACTGCCTCTCCTTCTGCCTACCATCCTTCCCAACTTGCCTCTCCAAAATGAAAACAAACCACATCAGTCCTGAGCCTTGCAGGCATCACGGCAAGGAACACATGACAAAGAAATGCCCTTGCAGACATAATTCTTCTTTCCACAGTCTGTCCCACAGCACCCTACACTTCCTGACAGGGACTAGGAGCCTGCATTTTCCCATCTGCAGCTACAAGAGCACCACAGCTACCTGTGAAAGCACGTGGAGCAGTGTCAGCAGCTCATCTTGGTGCTGCCTTCCATTACATGAAGCTCCTGGAAATCTGTGAGCAGGGCAGCAAAAGCTGCACCTTTCCCAGAGCTGCAGGAAGCAAGGCTGCTCCCTGGCACTCTGCTGCACCATCTCTGGGCAGGACTCTGGGGAGATCCGCCATCCAGCAGTGATTCAGCTCACAAAGGCCCGTACATATGTTAGTGTTTATTTTTAGGTGGGTGTGATCCTCCTGGCTTCTTCTCAGTGGTTTTGGAGAGAACTCCTGCCTGCTCTAATGCCTTTGCTGCTGATGGGCACTTGAGCACGCCTTCCCCTCCCGCCTGGGAGAGCAAGCCCCAAATAGGAAACTAGAAACACTGAGCTTTGAAAATAAATAAACAAACAGGAGGAGGTATGTTGTCAGTAGCAAGAACACTCTCCACTCCTGCAAAGAATTTCATTTGGGAGCAATAATAAGCAGGGAAAGATATTTTCTGAGCAAGCCAAACCCCTGATCTCAGGTTTCTAGATCTGATGCATATTAATTACACTGCAAATCAGCTCAGCTCCTCTGGAGGAATGAGAATAGCTGCTTGTTGCCAGCTCAACCTCTGCTCATTGTTCGTAGGTGTAAAGACATTCTCACCCCTTACTCATCTCTGCTACCCAGCAGGATGTGGCACTGTCCTTTCCCTGTATGGCAGTGACAGGGCACAGTCCTGACCTGACCTTCTGTCTGCCTCTGCCAGGCACTGGCAGTGTGTGAGATGAGCCAGGGCCCCAGCCCAGCACCCTGCTGAGAGCACATCTCCCCAAAACCCGAGCAGAAAGCTCGGCCATTCCATGCCAAATGACCCAACAACCTTCCTATTCCCACCTGGGGCTGAGGTGGTGGCACTGAGTTTATTTGGGTTAGCACTCCTGGGAACCAAATCCTATCACTGACATAGACAGTACAACACTGAGGCAGCAAAAAGTCCCACAAAGAGAGCTGGGTGGAAGAGGACAAGCTTGTACTTCCTAAGCTTGGCTGGAACAGAAGGAAAGAGGTAAAGGAGATATATTCCAGTCAGTCAGAGGGAAACACAGAGCCTTCCCAGAACCCTTCATTCTTCTTCTTGCTCATGGGAGCTGGTTGGGAAGGTCTCCCTCCAGCAAGCAGCAGGGGTGAACTGCCACAAGAGCAACCAAGCACCTGGGGAGGAGAGTACAGGAGAAAACATTCATGGATGAAATCAGGAAATCTCTCCTCACTACCAGCTTTTCTTGGAAAAGAGAACTTTCATTAGGGCTGGGCAAAACAGGCATGCCCCAGGCTGCTCAGCATCCGTGGGGCTGAGGAGGGGCACTTCCAGCAAAGGGGCACATCCTTTGCTGCCAATGAGTCATCTTGCCGGGAGGTTCAGCGGGTCAGAGGGAAACAATAAAAGGATTTCCCAATGGCTTACCAGATCCCTGCCAAACCCCAGTGTGGGAGCAAAGGGCACCTTCCTGGACCTCCTGACATGAGTCAGCCCATCCTCTCCCACCCTGGGGGAGCCAGCAGCCCCCTCAGACAGGGCTTGTGCCACGCAGAGGCCTGTGCCACCTCAGCTCTGCAGTTTTGGAACCAAGGCTTTGGTCAACTCCTCCCACCCAGGGCCACCAACAGCTATTCCTTTGGTGGCCTCCTGTTAAATGGGGTCTCCTGAAACACAAGGTTTTTTGGATAGGTGAGCCTGCTGTACATGACATATAAGAGTTCTCATGTAGGAAACCATCTCTCTACCTTGTTCCCAGAGTTACTCTGTTAAAGTAGCCAAAGGTGCTGAAGATTTCCTAAAATACCCTGAAATAACACTTGACTACAGAAACACCAAATAAACATCCAAGAGAGCATAAGATTAGGGTGACAGGGTGACGGTGACAGGAAGGTGGCAGAGTGACACACCCTCTCTTCCCAAGACTGTCAGGTGTCCAGCACAGGAGCTCAGCTCAGCTTCAGAAAGATGTTCCAGGAAGTGTGGGAGGAAAGTCTTGATTATGTATCATAATAGAGTGAATTAGGATCATCTTTAATCTCTCACACAAGGCCTGTGCTGTTAACTTCAGTGGCTCTTGCAAAGCTCCTGTACTGGTGCAATGTAAGTTCCATGTCTCTTTTCCAGGCCCTGCTTTTCTTTGCATGTTTTCATCTGCTTCTTCTCCCACCCACCTCAGTGCTCTGAACAAAAGAGCTCTCCCTGTACCTTTTCCAGAGCTTGGTTATCCTCTTTGGATTGCCTATTGCTGTCCTCCTCCTCCTCTTACCTCTGTCACTGAGCATCTTCCCCTCCTCTGCTCCCAAGCTCACGACTACCTGTGTGCTCATCTATTCATCCTACAGTGTTTTTGTGCTGTTTGCATATGATAAATCCTGCTGCTGTCACAGACTGATTAACTCCAGGAAGTGTGGCCAGCTTGTCTGAGACACATTACAAAAAGTGCAATTTAAAAACCTACTCAAGCAGACCCACAGCTGCACAAAAGGCCGTCTCCTGCTTGTGTGCTGAGGAAGGAGCTCATCCGATGTGGTGACAGCAGAGGCCTGCAGCGTGCGTGGGTGAGAGCCCCGGGAAGGGCTGGGACGTGTGAGGCACAGGGAGGAGGGGGAAACCAGGAGATGGGTATTGGCACATGTCAGTGAGGAAGAGGTGGTTTGGCTTTCTGCAGAGCGTAGGAAGAAAATGATTCCTCATGTGTGTAAGTGTGTTGCAAGACCAGCACTGCAAAAAAAAAAAAAAAAAAAGAAAAGGGATGCTCTGCCTAGGGAGTTAAACTGGCTGCTCTTTGAGCATTTTAATGGCCTCTTTCTTCTTCCCAAAGCTCCTGTCACCAGAAGCCCTCTGGCTCCAGCTGTAAGACAGAGTGTGAAGCAGCCAAGATAATTTCTGAGTGCTCTATTGCCAACATCTGCCCAAGGCCTCCAGGAGCAGGAGGCACCAGGCCCCATGCTGTGCACGGCTGTGTCTAAGCTTCGCTTCCAGCTTTTCAAAGGCTTCAGTTTGCACTTCTGCTCCCTTGCACATGTCCTTTGTCCTTTCCCTTCTCTAGCACACTTGATCCTCTACGAAGCCAAACAGAAGCCTAAGGCAATGATAGCCAGTCCCTCGACTACAGTTTAAAACCACATTTAGAAACACAGCAGAGGAGCTTGCCAAGTAGCCTCTCCTCTCCAGGGCAAGGACAAAGGTGTACAGTAGCACAAGCTGATCTGTGATGTGATCTACCGGGCTTGTTCCCAGAAAAAGCTGCCTGTCAGCTCCCTTGTGTCTGGAGTGGTGCTGATGAGACCAGACATGAAGCCACTCAGGCAGCAGTGACCCAAAACTCCAGGCTCCGTCCCTCTGTGCTGCTGTGGGATCACACAAATATCAGTATGAACACTTCAGAGAGGGTGGGAGGACATGGCCAGGGCAAGGCAGAGTGGCAGCCACCACACTCAGGCTGGTCTGAACTCCCCTGGAACAACACTCGTGCAAAGAGCACGAGAGGAGCAGCAGTTAAGAAAGGGACCAGCACCTCTCAAGAACTCCGCAATTTTTTGCTGTTTCATTAATTCCTGCTTTGCACAAATGCACTGAATTAGCAGGAAACACCAGCCTTGACCTCTGGCAGGCAAAGACACAAGCACTACAGTCATTTGCATCCGGGCTTAGCTGAAAAAAAACCCAACATGCAGTGCCTAGAGCTGCTCTGTTAATAAGACCAGAGAAGGTTATTACTGCCCTCCTTCTGCATGTAACAGTGCCACATCCTCCAGACCAAAGCATTTGTTTTCCTTCTCCCCCACAGCACCATCCCCAGTAGAACCTTAACCTCGTTCTCTATTTAAACCAGGACAACAGTGGTGCAGAAAGATCAGCAGTGACAAGAAGATGCCTCTTCCATGGCCCCAAGGGCTGGGTGACTCTCCACCACTCACATTCCAAGCCACAAAGTACAGGGCTACTGAGAGTCCCTTCCCCTCCACACATTTGCTTGGTTATTTGGAGAGTTTGCAAAGTGGATACCTTAGATAATTCATTAAAAAACAGTAAAAAAGGTAGAATGATAAAAGTAGAAAGATGGGATGAAAAGAAGGGAGCAAGAGAATGTAGTGGATCCAGCTGAAGGGAAACAGACCCCAAAGGCCAGAGATGCCCCCTGGCTCCCCTGTGTTGCCAGGCTGGGGCTGAGGCTCTGCTGGCTCCTCTGTACCACGGCCCTCAGCAAAATCTGCTGCAGTCAGCAAGGACCAAACTCTCTGTTCACAGGCTCACTCCACCAATTTTGCCTTCCGTGCTGCAGCTCTTTCTGGCCCTCTGGGGAGGGATTTTACTCCCTTTGTTCCCATCTCTTTGCACTACCTGAAATACTCATCCAGCCCAGCAAATTAAACCACATGACAGAAACCTTCCAGTTCCTCTGCATAAGTCTAGATTAGAACAAAGCCTCTGGAACCCAGCAGAACTGCGAGGCTGGAGTGCAGGATGGACACCTGGCACCACACAGGGAGCCCAGCAGGCAGGGCAGGCTGAGTCACTGCTCCCAAAGCAGGGAATCACCTCTGCAACAGAGAACAACACTGTGCTGATGAGCCTGTACTCTCTCCTGACCTGCACTCCCCTCCTTAGCAGCCTGTCACTAGGGAGATTAGCGACTGGCTGCTTTCCCCAGTTCAAAGCAATCCTGAAAAAAAGAGCTGGAGCAAGAGGCTGGCAAAGGAGATTTGATTCCTCCCCACAACACACTCAAAGAGAAAAAATATTCCACATAAAAGGCAGGGACTGGGAAAAAAAGATAACTGAGATCAGCACCTAAGCAATACATGAGGGGAAAAGGCTATTTTACCCTCCTTCCTTTCCACCAAGGAAACTTCAATGGGAGGAAGACAAATAATGAAAAAAAAGCCATCAAAGCAAGCTGGTGATTCATTAAAATAAAAAATGCATTATGCATTGAGAGCAGTCAATTAGGAGATGCAATCCACACACTGTCCTGTCACCCCGGGGGAAGCACCAGCAAGGCGAGTGGGAGGAAAGGATAAGTAGAAAAGGAAAGATTTACAGGCATAAACAAAACCCAGCTATGACCCCAAGCTGAGCAGCTTGCAGGAAGGAACAGCCATCACTAACCCACACAGAGTAGCTGGGAGCAGATTTGTGTCTCTGCATTACTACATGGAGAGTGAACATACCTACTCTCAGGACATAGAGGGTTCAACTGGGGCACTACTGCTTTGATAGAAGTGGGATATTGGTGCCAAATGACTAAAGAAAATATTTATGCTCAGATTCCCAGAGTGGAAGGCAAGTCCTTTTCTTCCCTGGGCTCAGGAAAAGCTGTGTGCAGTGAGGGAGGGCACAAAGGATTCCCAGTTCCCCCTAGCACACCCACAGCTCTCTCACAGCTCTGGTATGTCCTCTTCCTCCCTCCCCACATCATACCTGGAGTCACAGCAGGACCAGTGAGAGTGTGACCAGGCCTGCTGAGCCCAGTCCTGCCATGCCTCCCCTTCCTGCTTTCTAAGATCTGACAAATACACAGCTCCAAAAAGCCATCAGCAGGATCATCCTCCTGAGCCCACTCCTCTGCCTGGGCTCTGGCACCTCATTAGGATTCTGCAAGACACATTTCAAAGCCTGCATCCCTCACTGAGATGCTGACAGACAACCAGAGAACACAAACTGCTCCCTCCCCTTTGAGGGGCATTCTAGCCTGTGCTTTCTGCTATGACTCAATCAGCAGCCACTTTAACGAGGCCATCCCCTGTCACTGAGGCACTGGTGACTGATGGCTGAGCTTCTACCTCAGCCTCCAATTGCTCGGCCCCTCCTCTTCTTTTCTCAGCTGGAGGTGTCCTCAGTTGACAAAATGAGACAATGAGCAAGACTTGCAGGAAAAAGTGCACCCAATTCCCAGTACTGCAGCTTCCAGCAAACCTTTTGTCAGCTGAAAATCAGTTTAACAGCTAGAAGCAAGCATGTTTAGCTCTCAGGATTTGGGAATAAATCATGAGGGTTCATGGTACCTTAACGATCTCCTGGGCTTTGTAAGCGATGTTTTTGTACAGGGTAATTTGGGTCACTGTTGATCAGCCCATGTCTGGAATGCTGCCACAGCTCTTCTTACACCTTTACTATCTGAGCTGCACCTCTCTGTGTCCAATCTCCTACATCCTTCTCTCTCTCAACACTTCGGCCAGTCCTGGCCTTTCTTTATCAGGAGGGACTGAATCCCTTGCTAATGGAATTAGGAGGCAGCTGAACCAAGCCATTGAGGAATGCAGATTCCACCACAGAGAAGCTCTGTGGCCTCCCTGCATAACACTGTATGCAGGTGAAGGATCTGCACATCTCAGACCTTTCTGGGTGCAGTCCAGCTCCCTACAGAGCTGAGAAGGGTAACATTACACTCTTAGGAGTCAATCATCTCCCTGGCTTTCCCAACCCACTCCATTTGTTTTGCTTTCCAGTCGTATTTACAACACTCTCCTTTAGAACAAGGATGCAGAAAATAAATTCTATGGTGAAAATGAAGATTCTGGAAAACAGCTTTTCCTAATCTTTCATGACTTCTGATGTTTCCTCACCTTTTTCTCCTCTCAGGCTTCCCATTTGGTTTCAGTTTGCAGGCAAAATACAAATCCACTTAGTGCATGGCAATGTGCATCATAGAAATTACGTATGACAAATGATTACAACAATGCTGAGGACAAAACTCTAATCATACTTTCCTCTCGGTTTCCAAACTGTTTTCTGAACAGAAAACAGAGGGAGCTGTACCACATCCTTTAGAGAACAAGGACACTGCATAAACTGTATCTTAGCAACAAACAGCTTAACAGCATAACTTCCTAGTCAGCTCCACAGAAAAGACATAACCAGTATTTAGAAACTGAGAAAATAACAAGAGCAGGAAGACTCACCTCCCCTTTCTTTACAGTCATGGATTGCCGGCGAGGAGTGATCTCCTCGTTGATGCTGGAGAGGAAGTTCTGCGAGATCCGCAGAGCATCCTGCAGCAGGGGATGGTCAGGGTGGCTCACAGGAGTGTGCTTGAGCAAATCCTGACAGCAGAACACAAACAGAGAACACAGTCATGGGCAGCACTGGATGGCAGGAGGGCTCGAGAACCCCTAATCAGAGCTGTAGGACAAGATGTTCCAGCTTCTTCATACAGATTAGAGCAAGGCTTTATCTCTAGAAGATAATAATACCCTGCACTTCTTGGTGACATCACTGCAAAGATAGCAGCATCCTAGCCATGGACTCCATCTCCATAGTGTAAAGGGAAGAGGCTCTTATGCAGCTCAACAGGTTTATTTTTGCAGTCCTGCAGCTCCATGGAAAATTTGAAGGTCAAAGAAAATCAGGCAGGGGTCTAAAGTTTGAAAACTCCCTTCAGACACTTACATGCAAGACAAGTGTGCTGCGGGTCACTCGGTCCACTGGCTTGTACAACAGAGCTGTGGAAACAAAGCAGCAGAATATCAGGAAGAGTGAGTATGGAAGCTCCTTCTAGCATGGGCTGTCTTCTACTCATGTGCACTAAGACAAGCACCGTGCAACCTGATCTTGACCAGGCTCTCTAAATGCCCCCATAAAACCATCACTGCTGGGGTTGGATTTATGCTATCAGTGGGTAGCAGATGTTCTCTTAAAATAACAGCAGCCCTGTGGTTGGGCTGGCTTTGCCCAAAGGCACTGATGAGGTTTGAGGCAGTTGCCCATGCAGGCAGCCTACTTTACACAAGCTCTGTTACTTAGCAAAAGGGAACTGACTTCCCAGGTAGAGCCAGCAGACTCCATAACCTCCCAGCATTTGAAAAGAAAAAGGGAGGGTGGAGGTTTGGCAACAGCCTCCACGCCATCCTGACAGACCAGTCTCCTCTCCATGGATCACTCACTTTCCAAGGAATTTTTCGTTGTCTGATCTTTAGATTCCTTTGTGCTTCTGGCCTTTAGATTCTAAAAGAAAAAGAAAACCCACATAGCAGATGGTCAATCACCTTGAAATATCACATGGGAACACAACAGACTATCTGCTCCTCCAGGGGAAGGCCTAGATGTGAAAGGAGGAGAGCCCTATCACAATTCAAGTGATAAGGGAAAATGTGCTTTCCTTCTCGGTAAATCCACCACTGCCATGTCACAGGCACCCACACATCTCAAATATTAAGCAATGTTCTTAGGAGCACCTGTCAATAGACATGCAGCAAAGCAGGGAACCACCTACAGCAACAGGGAGGGGGGAGTTTTTAAATCACCTGCAGAAGAAAGACGTCCATAAGGACACAGCCACTATCCCAGCAGCAATAAATAAAGTACAGGATTGGCATTCAATACCCTCAGGTTATACTTCCATTCCTGTACTCAGAGCTGGGTGACCTTGGACACGTCAGTTCTTCCACAGCAGCAAAGGAACACTGTCTGTGACTCTGCTCTTTGCCATGGGGCGTGCCACACATTAATGTGCTCAGCTCCAAAATCCTCACTAGGACACAAATGCACCACCATTACCATTCCAAATACAGTAGATACTGGCCTAACTCAGGATTATTTGTCAGAAACAGCAAAACTGAGATATCATATTTTACCTCTTTCTCATAAAAGTCTCAAGGGACATGTGATATAGAATGTACTCAGGAGTTTTCTCAGAGCACTAAACGCCCCTGGTAGTACTCAGCTCTGATGATTTAGCTGACTGTTTTTAAGGAGACACATATGAAATTCATGTTTTCTTGGCAACTGAGTTCTTCAAAAAATAATCACTGCAATACAAAGAGTCAATGAGACCATGTACTGCAGGGAAAGCTGATGGTCTGGGAAGCCTGAAAAAATATTCAAAATGCTTTGAGACAGGTACTCCTCTGACAGGGAGGAAATCAGAGCAGGCCAGAGAATAGTATTATAGATTTATGGTTGACACACTTGCCTTTTTCAAGAGAGAATTACCCTCTCCTCTCCATGCCAATGAAGCCTGCAATCCCACTGACAGCCACAGTGCAAGCCATTAAGGATGGCTTTTATACCACAGCCAGAATCATCAAAGAGAAACATATGAGAAACTCACATAGAGCTTTCCCTTCTAGAAATGCATGAGCTGGAGAAGTTCAAAGCAATGCCAGTTTCTACCAGATTCCCTGGGTGGGGACAGCACACAAAAGCTGTGTCTGTGACCAGCCTGAGGTACAATTCAGTGCAGGAACAGGAGCCAGAGCAGGGAGTCTGTGGGAGCTCACAACTCCTCCAGAAGTCAGGGCTGCAGAGGTACTTGGAGAATAGACAGGAGTGACATGGCAGGGTATTAGTCAGAGCCAGACAGCTCGTGTGTCTGAACACCGTGACATTACCTCAGAGATTTCAGCAAACTGAGCATTGGCTTGGCAGCATTTCTCTGCTGTCTCCATAGCAACTTCATAGTTATCCACAAAGGCCCGGTACACTCCCAGCTGGCTGGCCTGCAGGAAGCAAAACAAAATGTAATAAATGCTGGGGAAGAAGGCAGTTTGGGATGGTCAGTCTTGGTATCCAATGATCAGGTCACGTTTCTTTCACACCAAACAACTGCAGGGAATGCTGGGCAGGCCCAGAACGACATCTCTGACCTCTCACCTTTGTTTAACCAGCACTGGTGCCCTCATGCACCCAGGTCCACCCTATGCTGAACAAGTTTACTTGTGAGAGATGTGAAAGCCTATGAGAATGACACATCCCTGCTTCTGACATCTATTTTTCCCTTCTGAACTGCCAGATTAGTATCTATTAATATTGCAGCTCATTGATGTAACTGGAGCTGCTGGCTTTTTGCCACAACATATGAATCAGGGAGGAATGATTCAGCCCAACAGCACAAATGTGACCCCACTAAGCTACTTGTTGATCTTTGCATGATGGATATACTAAATCAAACCCAGATATTACCCATATCTGCATTAGTGAGCATTATTTTAGGGGCAGCAGAGGGCTGAAAATACCCAAGAGAGCTCCAGACCACAATCTGTTTGGATGGCAGTGACTGGGGCAGTAGGTGACAGAAAATGGCAGTTTTTCCAGCAGAAGGAATATGGAATTGGTCCAGAAGAGGATGGAACAGGCCTCAGAGTGCAGTAGTAAGTCATTATTATCACAGAGACTTAGCACTGATCCCGTTTGCTGACTTAAGAATTGCAGCCATATTCATGCCAGAGAACACAAGATCCAGCATGGGAAATCCCTGGGTGGCCTCCAAGCTTGTCTGGAGTGCAGAGCTGGCTTTGTGCTGCAGAGCTGCCAGGCTGGGCTGGGCACAGCTCAGCAGCCTGAGCCTGCAGTGCCGGGCAGCAGCCAAGGGTGCAGCAAGGAGACACTGCTGGGGGCTGCACTCACCTCTGCACCCTCCCTGAGCCTGCTGCCTGATGGGCAAGAGACAGAGCAGGGAACTTCCACACTGCTCCTTCCCAATCCTGCTCTCTCTCATAACCATGGTGCTCCCCATTCTCTGGGCAGCTTTGTGCAAGAGGTGATAGAAGAGAAAAAGCCACTCTCACAACAACATTCCCTGCACAAACTCTGTTAACAGGGCTGAGAAACAGTGAGCTATTTCCAAGGTCACATTTTACTAGACCAGAAACCAATCTGAAAAGACTGGAAACCAATCTCAACCCTTTTACAAAATTACAGTTATGACTGAAGCTGAAGAAAACTGCTCACTTATACCAGGGATGACTCCAGCATGGAGAGAATGAAATCTGTATTTGCCATTGAGGCACAATACTGTGAAGACATTGCTGTCAGAATTACTGACCATTTGCAGGGCTTATGCCATTCAGATTTGGATGATGCCAGCTGACTCGGCAGAGCTTTAAACTTTCTCCGTTCCCATGCAGTTCTTTCATTTCCTGTTACTCCTGAACAGTCTTTCTAAGCTTTCATTCTCCTCCTTGGAATGTGTCATCACAAAGATATCTTTTTTATTAAAAACTGAGCTTCCAATCACAGCAATAATGCTCACACACCGTTTTTGTGCTGGTTTAATTTTTTTTTTTCAATTAAAAAGAGCCCACTGAAAATGAAACAAGAGTTGGTAGAAATGGCTGGCTTTTGGGCTTTTTTTTTCCTGTTTCTGAGGCCTATCAGTGAGGATATTTGCTAAATATTCCTTCATTTCTAAAAACAGCTCTAAAGAGTTTCCTTTCTAGCTATAAAAAAATATGTACAATATATTTCCTCAAAATGAGAAGCGTATTTCACTCCCACATGCCTGGCATCTTTTCTTTTTCTCAACAGGAAAAGGTGTAATAACGGTCAATTAGATGTTGCAAACAGATCGTGCTTTGTGCCAGAACACACAGAATTCTAAAACTCTGCATCCACTATCTGTAACTTCAATCTACTGTGCTGGTTTTTGCGTGAGAGTACAGAAAAATTATGTCCCCAGGGACATCTGGATATTTCAGTGTTTATCATCAGACTGCATGACATGAGCACGAGTAAACAGTCTGCACCAAAAGATTTGATGTACATCCAGTGTAGATGCCTTATAAAGCCTGATGTTCTTGCTGTCTCTCTCATCTAGTTGCTTCCCAGTGCCTGCCAAGAATTATTAGCTTTATCTCGTCCAGCAAGGAGTTTGCAATTCCCACTGCTGCTGTACCAAACCACCCGAAACTGAAACGGCTATGCCAGCTCAGGGCCTCCTGCACCAGGGCAATTTGTTCCTTTGTTTCCAATGCTAATCCAACAAAATCAACAATTCTGTCACAAACAGAGAAAAATCAGGGGAACCTAAGAGGTGAGGAAGGGCTGAACTCCTGCACCAAAGATCAGCCAGCAACAAGAAATGGTCTGAAACAAAAGCTGAGTAGCTGTGCAGTGAGTAGAGAGCTGCTGGACAGCCCTGCCAAGGAACACATTCAGGCCTTCTCCAATTAGTGCCATTCCCATTGCTGCACCACACGTCCAGGGCAGCTTGTGAGGCTGCCACCTCCAGCAGCCTTCTGTGTCTGCTTCAGCATGCAGCAGCAGCTGGGTTTGTCCTTTCAAACCAGCTGCTCAAATTGCATACCATGAACTATCCACCAAGGCACCAACTTGACCCCTCCTGGCTAAAACATGCTGGCAGTGAAAAGCAGATTCCTGTATTTTCATCTTGAGCTGCTGGCATGTACAGAAAACATCATCTTCCAGGCCAGCTCCCCCTGCTCCATAGGGGATGGGGCTGATGCTGGGCTACACAGCTGCTAACAGTTGATGGACCCTGGTAAAGCACACTCCCCAGCCAATAAACCCCTCGCTGGAATGTCACTCCTACCCTGAGAACCAGAGGCACCTCAGGAATGCAGAGCTTCTTTTCTTTTCTAAAAAGGAAAAAACAGCTCCTTTAATCCTTTGCTCTCTGCACATGCTAGGGGAGAGGCTAAAGGGGCCAAAAAAACCTCCTAGAATGCAAACAATTTGTCATCTGGCTCAGAAACTCAGCAATTTTAATTCAGCCTCAGGAATATGCTGTATATGTCTTCGTCCTTTTTTGCACTCAGAGAATTTTGTTGAGGTTGCTTAGAGGATTCTCAGCTGCAGGTTGACTGCATCAGCATAACAGCAAGGGGAAGACAAAGGCCAGGACAGTGGCAGAAGAGCAAAGCCAATGGTGATGACTTAAATCAGCACCAGGTAGAGCAAAGCACCAGAGAGTGTGGGGGAGTTCAACAGTAATGAGGAACACTTCACTGTTGGTGTTAAGAAGTTCACTTTGTCATACTGCCACTCTCCTGTCTCCATCTAAAGGAAACGCTTTGAGGACTCTGCAGAAACCCTGGAGATTCAACATTTATGTGAAACTGTATTTATTTTACCACCACAGCTTGCTGCAGTCTTTAATTAAAGACAATAAAGAGCCATTTTTTTGCTGTAGGGCCTCCACTGCAGTGGCAAAGAGAGAAGGTGAGAAACCTCTCATCTATTCCAGCCACAGACTTTGATCCCTTTGGTCTCTGCAGTCACCAGAGGGAACCTCCAGCTCCTGTGAGAGGGGTGAGGGGTACCAGCACCTTTGGTGGTGGCAGGTGACTCACCAGCTTTTGGAAGAGGTCCCCAACACGTTGCTGGTGACTCCACTGCTGCACTCGGGGAAAGAGCCCATCATAGAACTCTTTGTGGATCTCATAGAGCTCAGGCACTTTGAAGAATATTGTCTCAATCTGCTGACTGGTCAGCACGGGCTGGGAGGTGGTGGCAGCAGCTTTCAAAGGCTTCATAGGCTGAAATGAGGAAAGAAGGAAATCATTCTCATGCAAACCATGAACATTCACCTTTGCCACAGTGTAACACATCCCTCCATAGAGTTATTTTTCATCCTAATAAAAAGTGAGATTTGCATTCACACAACTCCTGAAAGCTAGACATGAACAAGTTCTCTCATGGGGATCAGCCACCCCTAGTAGGTGGATTTTGCCTGGATATTAATGCTGCAATTAAAACCCCTTTGCACTCCATTTCCCTAATCTCTGTCCAACTGTACAGCAATGTGTAATAATTAGCACAGAATACTTAAAGACAGAGCTCCTGGTACTTCCACATTAACAACTCCCAAACTCTGCTACATCCAGTCCTTTCTTTAAGCCTCTCTCTCTACTGGAGGAGTAACAGGTACCTTTTGCACCCAGCAACTTGTAACCCATGGTATGTGAAGTTCAGGGAAACTCTGGGGAGAAGCAGCAGTGAAAATTCAAGTACCAGTGTTCATCTGGCATCTGTCCCCAGCCTTACCAGCAGCAGGGCCTCCAGGTGGCTCAGGTAGGTTTCCTCACTGGCTAGGATTCCTGACAGCACCCATTTTCTCATCTCCAGGCCTTTCTCCAGGTCAGGCTCACTCTACAAAGAAGTTGTTTAGGAAAAAAAAAATTAAAAAGATAAAGAGCGTGTTGCAGGGAAGTAAGAAAAAACCCCAAGAATGAGGATGGAGAATAAAAGACCATTCAGTTGACCAGAGCACACTTGTTTTCTCAATTTACTTTCAGACTAAAAACTAAACAAAAACATCCACCTGTGCTCAGCATCTTGTTTTTAGAAATATGCAAACATAAAACATGAAAGAATTTTTTATTTACCAGCAACTGATACCACTTAGATTATTTACAAGTTTCAGCTTTAGTCATCCAACTGTGGTGTCTCAATGACGTGCCCAGACCAAAACAACTGAAGAAAGAGAGGGGGGAAAAGCTCCACATAACTACATTCAAGGGCTAACGGGGAAGACTAGCATGAAGTGTTAAGAGAAGAAGCAATCTCTTCTGCTGAATTTCAATTATCCTTCCTCTCAAAACCATTACCTGAAAAAGCATTTAACCTGATAAACTGAGTGTTTTCAAAAACTCTAGAAAAATTTGGTCAAGCAATGAAGGTTATAAATAATGAGAAACATCCCCCTTTTCTGAGTCTATTCCCAGCTCTTTTTATTTCTGTCATTCACAGAAATAGCACTTTAAAACTCTTGCAACCTTTTTATGTTGTTAAATGTCTCTAAGAATAGAGGCAGAAGTTGGCTCTGAAAGGGTACATGCTTTTCAAGAGATTTGGGTAGGTTTTTTGGGGCTCCATCCTACTCTTAAGAGGAATCTTCAGCTTTTGATTTCACAGTGGGAGGATCAGGAAGCAGAGCAGCACACTCCACTCCAGTGACTGAATATACAGCCCCATAGCTGCCCCCAAAAAAGCTCCACTTAGTTTAGGGTCCTCTGCAGATGAGGTACCTGAGCTGCAGGTTCAGTTTGCAGGAACTATCACATCCTGAGTGTGACTTTCAGCCTACGCACAACACAAAGAAAGAAACAGATCCTCACGCTCCCAGATATTTCTGGATTCTGTCTCATCGATAACCATCCTGATTTTTGAACGGTTTCATTAAATTTCACAAGTTATACTCTAGCTTAAAAGACTTGCAGCAACTACTTCATAAAAATTTTGTGAGGTGTCAAATACCACCACCACCTCTTAAATAAAAGTGGCAGACAGAAGCTGTTCTAAGGAAATGAGTAAGATTTACACACACATTAGGTACTACATGGAAAGAAGAACCTCTCTTTGCATCCTACCCTTCAGTGACGTTCAGTAAGAACCACAGTGCCTTTTAAAATCTTGAAAGGGCATGTCAAAGAAAGCAGAAATTTTTAATTCACCAATCAGTGTTCAGAAGACTTCAGAAAAACACAAGTGACAAACAACATGGCAAAATGAACACTGCACCAGACTCTGCATCCATGGAGCACCTGTGTGACTGGCACAGAAATGTTCAGCAAGGCTGTGACCATTCCCTATGGTTTCTGTGCCAGCACTGCCTGGATGTCCAGCTCATGGACCACTTTGTAAGGCATGGTACACACACATCATCAAGACAGGCAGCCCCAAGATGGTTAACAAAGATTGCCTTCATCCAAAGAGGAAGGGATGTGGCAGTCCTGGTGCAAGAAAAACACAATTGCTCTTGGTCTCCAAAGATTTCTTACAACACTTAGAAAAAAGTGCAGCTACACAAAGAAGCATTGAGAAAAACCAACAGTGCTCCAAAGTCCGCATTGCTGAGGATGAGGTAACTGGTCAATATTGACACAGCACTCTAATTATCTTTACCAGGTTCTCTTGGAGGAGGTGAGGATTTAAAAACCAGCTGGGTATGTTTGTAACATCTGTAAAGAGCAGCACACAATGACAAGTTATTTAAATTACTTACACTTCCCCATCACGACAGTGGCACAACAGTTTTCCTTATAGCACTGAGAACAGTTTTCCTCTTCACAAGTAAAAGCTTTAATTTACGAGCCAGCTCTTGCTGGGCACCCTCAGCTGACGGAGATGGCATTTTCTGCCGGAATGTTAATTTCCTCCCGTTAAAAGAGATGCGCTTTCAGAGAGACAAACACCTCCCAGGACACACTGCAGGCCTTCCTTCCTGCCCATTACCACGAGGGCACTGTGCAAAGCCCACGGTTTTGTCCTTCCCCTTTTTTAATGGGGGCAGTTTTCCAAGTGTGATGCTTACACAAGTCCAGCCTCGGCCACAGCCAGCCAGGACACAGGGCAGGGCCTGGCTGCTTTCTGCTCTGCACAGCAATTGCTCAAGAAACCCTCAGGGGAGTTGATCCAACAATCACAGGGCACATTACAAGATCTCCAATGCAGTACCTCAAATTTACATACAGCTTCCTCCAGTGTGAAAAGATGATCCCCTGCTCCTGCTGTGTCAGGGATCAATGCACCACCAGGGAGCTGCTCCGTGCATTGTGCTGCTGCTCCTGTTCCCTCCCGGGAGCTGTGTCCTGACAAGAGCTCCTGCTGAGGGAGGCCTTTGCTCACAGTGTCAGCTGGGGCTGCGTGGAGCACGATGAACATCTGGAAAACAGCCCCTGTGCCTCTTCAGCCTCAGGGTCCTCTTAAGTCACACTTGTTATGAAATGTACTCCAGGACGCAGAAAATCACTTGGTGGCAAAATCAGGAGGAAGAAGAGTACGTTTATTATTTGATACTACAACGTTCCTCACTTACAGACCTGTGAACAGGCTCACCTGCTCACCCAGAACAGGACAGCAGTGAGCAGGCAGAGACTGTGGGACTGTCCTCCCACCCTGCCCACACAGCAGCCAAGCTGTGATGGACTCTGGGCCAAGGGCATTTCTGCTTTGCCTGTGTCTGACACAGAAGGGAAACAAAGAGCAGCACTGACTCCAACAGCCCCATTGCCCCTCTGTTCCCACACTCCAGCCAGGACAGCTAACAGGGAACATCCTGGGCATTGGTATCAAGTTCTCCACCTGTACAGGGAGACCTGCCAAGGCTGAGGACTCCTTTCCCCTACCCTGGCAAGAAGGGAGCAGTCTGGAATCTTTGAGCTGCTTGTGGCAAGTGGAGGAGCTGGTACCACATCTACCAGACCACAGAGGATGGGGAAAATACACCTATTACCAAAGTACAGATGGGATGTTCCCCAGCAGGAAGTGGGAGCAGCCTGTATTGGCAAACTCTAACCACTCAGCAGGGAGTGCCAGGTGGTCAGCAGTCCATCCCATGCTTCCTACCCAGCTTGGTGAGCCTGTTTCCCACTTGTACACGTCTGACTGGTATTTCATGCTCTGACTGTCCCTGCTCTTTGATGCCAGCATCCATGTCTAGCCTTTCTCCATTGCCCTTTCTCCACTGCCCTCCCATCTTTTGGCTACTTCTCTACCCATGTGTTTCAGAACAAAGCTTACAGGAGTGTACCAGGGCAGCAGAGCATTCCTGTCTCTCCCTGCCATGGAAGCTGTGAGGACCCAGCACCCAGCCAGTTCTGAACAAACAAGAAATCAGTGCTTTGCTTCCACTCCTCATGAACTACATTTAAAAAACACAAAAACAGTAAGGAAGGTGGAAAGCAGGCTACAGGTAATTACACAGGTATCTCATGCCTGTAAGATCCTGGTGTACTCCTCTCTCTGGTGTACTCCTCTCTTCTCAACAGGATGGTGCTTTTTGCTATCCCAAAGCCTTAAAAATCAAAAGATTGAGTCACAGTGCAATCTTGCAACCTGAACCTCGGCCAGTGAGAAGGTTTGGAAGCTCTGGAGATATCACAGTGCACACACTGGCCCCGAGCCATGGCTGGGTTGAATGTGTTTACAGCTTGTCAGCCTAAGTGCTTTAGTTTACTAACCAGGTTGGCAGCGTGTGCTGTGTTCAATTACTGCGAGGCTGACATTCACCAGCTCCAAGGTTTAGACAGATTCAGCTCTTCCTGACTCTGCTTAAAGAACTCAGGCCTTCCTGGTTCTTGTTTAAATTAACAGCAATAATTGTTTTCTTGCAAACGTTAGAAGAGCAGAGATTAAGAATCTAGAAACCACAATACGTAAGATTTTGCAAAGAGGTTGCTGCTGGCACAGCTCTGTAAAGAGAATCAGGGATTCAAAGTGGGCGTATAAAAGGCACTTTAACTCTTCCTTTGGTACAGGCTGTTCATACACCATGCAATGAATGTGTTCAAAGGCAAGGTTTCCCAAACTCGCCATCTCATAGAGAAGCTGACAGCCTACAAAGGAGAAAAACATTCAGTTTGATTTTTAAGGTGTAAATATGTTTGAAAGCTTCTGCTGGAGGTATCTCATTGTCTTGGTGATATTAAACCGGGCAAATTCTGTAATCAAGCCAATCATGCTCCATGTGGGGAGGGGAAGCAGCAGGGAGAGGAGCCAACATTATTTATAACATCAGTACTGGTGTGCCAGCTCTCCTCAGGAAGGGCTGTACATCCAGGCAGAGCCTTTAAGGAGCAAAGAATTGGAGAATAAAAAGGAAAAACTGCATCTGTTGGGGGTGGTGAGGGGAAAGTGACAGTAAAACCAAACAAACAAACCAATTCAAATACTGAGAGGAAGAAAGAAGAATGATTAGGAAATGCCAGAGGGGGGAAGGACAAGCTAGCAAGAATAGTACCAGGAGAAGCAGTAATCCCATTTACTGGTGTAGCTTCAGAGGTCAGCTTCTCTGCATCCCCTTGGGACCAAGCTAGGAGCAAAATCCACAACCTGCTCTGCCACAGCCCTGCTCTTGCTGATCTGGCAGACAGCAGGAACAAAGGGATCTGAGCAGAGGACAGGCAATGGCTGCCAATGCTGCACCAACCATGGATGCACGGCAGAAAAGGAAAGACAAATTCTACCTGAAAGTCTCTAAGTACCAGGCAGCTTCTCCTCCAAACAGAACAGGCAGTAGGAGGTAGTCACTCAGCTTTAGCACTCCTGCCTCCCTTGCTTTGATACATGCAAGAGACTGGAGACTTGGAGAGATCTGTTTTGTCAAAAAATCATCTTCTAAATTCCTGAGAAGGGACTCCCCTCATTTCCTGGGGCGATGGAATGAGCTTTGCTTTTCCAGTGCCTGCCCTGCACCCACCCCCACAGAGCCCCACACACGCTCAGTCTCTGAGCCTGCCTCTGCTGGTGAGCATCCTGAAAGGCCTTGCCTACATATCTGCACTTCCCAGGGCTGCAACCTCTCCTCATACGAGGAGCAGCACCAGGGTGACAGTGAGTGAAGCTTCCCCCTTCTCCCAGCCTTCTTTAGCCTCCAGGCTGCAAGCTGCTCACTCCAAAACTCCTGGCAGTAACTCTTCTCTCCTGAAGAGTGTCAGTCTCAGATTTTCCAGCTGTCCCTACACCTTCCTGTGGCCTAAGAACACCGTAGCAAACTCTCCCTCTGTCCTCCTCTAACTTCATCCAGGTATTTTCTCCATTCTTCACCCTCACTGTATGGGAAAGACAGACACATTCTCTCTCTTTCTGCCAGTGAATTATCACTATTTTTTACCAAGTCTGACACCTTCTGAAGCTACCAGCACTGTCTTATTTGGCAAACATTTGGGCTGAAATTTTCCAAGAGAGGTTTCCAGAATTTCTGTACAGTTCAATCACAACAGTTCAGCTGTTAGAGAAAGGAAGGCTTGAGAAAATTAAATCTCAAGTTAAATAAACAAACAACTTAAGCAGTAGTGGAACCTATTTCTCCTTTTTCCTCTGTCCCTGTAGGCTTGCTACAGAGCAAAGTTTGGAAAAGCACTGGTTTTATGGCAGGACTTGCATTAGCAGCCCAGCATGAGAGTCTAGATGAGCCAGAAAAAATGGAGCAACTGGGGTTAGACCCTACAAACATTTGTTAAGGCCTCCTTTCCACACAAATGACAAGTCAAGGGCTGCTGAGATCCACACTACAAATGTCTGTGTTGCTTGTCCCTCTCTGGGTCACAGACAAAGCTCGTGCTGGTGCAGCCCCATCCTCCTCCTTGGACAGCAGCAGTTTGTGCAGTGAGCAGGAAGGGGTGGAATGGGAATACAGCAGCCATGGCTGGAGTGGCACAGCCTGGAGGCAGAGCAGGCAGCACCTCCTCACCTGCTCATGAGATACATGTGGTAGGAGAGAGCAGAAAACACTGCCCAGGTGACAAAGTGTAAACACCACAAACCTCTGGAAGTCAACTGCAAGCCCCAGTTGTTGGAATAGAATGTGCTGGGAGCTGGTGGCCCTACACACTGAGGGAACAGCAGGAAGCCCCTTCACAAGTAGTCCAGGAGCTTCCCCTTCATTCTCTTCTAGCAAGAAACATTGCTTTTGGCACTCTGCACTTTCTCTGTGGTGGCTGGACAGAGCAGGTGAACCCTGATGTGCTGCCCAACCAAGGGCTATAGCTGCTCTAGGGAGGTGGAAGAACTCAGCCAAACACCTGGCAGAAAAATACAAAGCCCAGAGCAAGCCCATAAAATAAGTCAAAGCAAAATGCCCTCAATATTCAGATAGCAACAATGCAGTCCCCAAGAGAGCTCATGGAGGAGGCAGATGAACATCACAGCAAAATGCTGCAATGCCTGTGTGATGCTAAGTGAATTACTTGGATTTATATTTATAAAAAATAAATTTAAAATATCATTGTTTGCTACATTTTCTGTTTTCTGGGTGCCTGACTGGAATGCTGTTAACTCTTGGTTGCAAAGTGAAATTCAAGGAATTTTACTTTAATGTGAAGAAAGCTGTGTTAAAAGTCAGAACCTGGTTTAGCAGAACATTACACATCTCACATCAAGCACCCAAAATTAGCAGAGGCTTCTCCCATAACCTGTCTGCCCTGATTACTGTGGTTAGAGAACATACCATCCTCTCATCTCACAGGAACACTGCAAGCACAATTAAGACCTGTGTGGCATTCCAGCTGTATTTGGAGTTAATGGAAATGATTACTTTTGTACCCAGACAGGAGTTTGCAGTGTCCTGTAAATAAGGTGCACACTCTGGAGATGAAAATAAGGTGCAGCTCTAGAGATGAAATACTGAATCCAGTGAGTATCATTGCCTCTGTGCACTGCACAGTGCAGGAGCCCACAGGAGAGGTGGGACAGTTCAGTAATTCAAAGTTATCATAAAGATTCAAGACTTCCTAACTTCTGAATGACTTTACAGCCTAAATCTTTTGTCAGGGTGTATGTAACACATGTACACTTCCAGACTCTGGTGACAAAAATAATCTGAAATTTTCAGAACTAACTGCAGGCACCCAGTCACAACTTTAAAAGCAAACACATCTAGACAAAACATGTTTTCTGCTAATCAAGCTTAGTACAAAAGAAAATAGAATAGACATATGTCCTGGTATTTCTGGTCCAACACATGTTATGTGTTTGGCTCAGCAGTGTGTTTGACACTTAATTTTGTTACTGATGTCTTTTCCACTATAGCTGAAAACATAGCTCAGCAAAAGCCATCTCCCAGCTCAGGATGACTGGAAGTTTAACTTGCTTGGGGAATATCTGGATATAAATTAGTCTCTTTCTGCTTGTCATGGACTGTCCAGAGATTGTCATCCGTGGACTGATTACAGACAGGATCAAGTGAAGCAGTTGAGGTTCATGATTGGAAGTCTAATCTGCATCAGGACACCTCTTTCTTCTGGAAGCCATGAAACATCTTTTTACAGTCAGAGAAAAGAAAGCAGCAATTTATGTTAAAAATTATTTTTGAAAAAGCAGCCTTCAAGCATTATTAAAGTAACTTTTAAATTAATGACTGTTAAATGTTTATGAGGCAATATTCAAACAAATAAAGAACAAGATTAACTATCAAGTAGTGTCTCTTCCAGGCCTCCAGTCACAGGCACTGTCATAACTGGTTCTTTGAAGATAACTCTCAGCCATGTGTAGTCACACAATGTTTTTTCTCCATCTTGAGAAATATAACCTGAATATCTCAAGCCAATATTAAAATGGTTTTGGAGCTTTTTGAATTTACTAATGATAATTTCTTCATTCAAAAGCCTCTTAGGTATCACAAGAATTCTCATCTTGAGAGATAAGAAAGCATCTAAAAATGAATAAATTAAAGCATAAGCAGCTAACTAGATTCCTCACTTTACAGTCAAATAAAATTAAGTAAACACCAACAATAAACTACTCAATAAATGCTTTAAGAGATCTTGACAATGATTTTTATGAATGAGAAAGAACAAGGACACTGTATCAGGAAGGATTCTTAGCCTAGAATTCATCCTGAAGAAGTAAGCCTAGCTGTGACAGTAACCAACAGAGAGCAGAAGGATGTGTTTAATAAACACTGAGCACTGATGGTTTGTGGCACTTCTCAGACCTGCCTTTTGATGCAAGATAAATAAAACTGCCTGATAATGGTGATGGTGTTGATTTACATGTACACTGATATCTCTAAAATATCTATAATTATCATCCATGACATCTTAATTAACAGGAAAGAACAATATAAAGGCAACACATAAGTTAAAACACTTGGATGAGAGATTTCAAAGTGCCATTTACACTGTGGGAATTCAAGGTTGTTTGGCACATTTTCTTAGAAGTACTGTAGGAAGGAAGTGACAGTTGGCTTTGTGCTATTGAACATTTTTATGAATGATTTGGGGAACCCAAAAGTTTGAAAATGACAAAGATATTCAGGGAAACAGCAACTTGGGACTCAAGTGCTCTGCAATCTACTGCAAAACGATAAAAAGAAACAAAAGGTTGAAAGTCAAAGAGATTAATCCAAGCTGAAATGAAGACATTTTGGACTGTGAAGACAGCAGACCCAATAGTTCTTTACCAAGGCATGCAGATGCAAAGAATATTGTAAAACCAAAACCAGAAATTTTCCTGAAGTTCCAAGCTATAGCCATGCTACTGAACCTGAAGCAAAACCAAAGCAAGGCAGACTGAAGTGCCATGTTAAGCCCCAGGTCAGGCAAGGCATTCCCTTCTGTATTTTCAATCTATGATAATTGATTATATAGACAGCTATTAGTGAATAGTCAAATCTATTACAAGTAGTGGCCATCTCCCATGCACAGTCACCATTTCAGAGCTGGCACTTTGAATTCCTTTTATTCCATTTTCACAGGGTGAAGAAAACAGATCTTCCAGATGCTTGATCAAAACCCTTAACCTACCTGAAAATAACTTTTATTTTCTT
The DNA here is from genome assembly GCA_017589585.1 of Phylloscopus whistleri. Classification (NCBI taxonomy): domain Eukaryota; kingdom Metazoa; phylum Chordata; class Aves; order Passeriformes; family Phylloscopidae; genus Phylloscopus; species Phylloscopus whistleri. Next base: position 6,562,848 of record JADMLD010001548.1, on the reverse strand, counting down.
TGTGAAAGGCAATGACAACTCACATGGAGAGACGTATGAATGTGTTTGGTTCCACCATCTCCTTTTCAAAATATCTGCTACTCAGAGACCCTCCCAACTGCAATAGTCACCAATTCTCTCCACTAAAATGCACAAAGGGCTCCAGAACCATACACACAACGCTGACCCCTGAAGCATCAGCTAAAAGCCTCAGTTCAGCTTTAACCGTCCAACACCCAGCAGGCAGTGCTGTACCACAGCGGGGGATGTCCCACAGCAGCGCAGGCCCCGGCCACCCCTGGCAAACCTCCAAGGAAGCACTCACGGATTTTGTGGATTCCAGAGAGCCCGAGGACAGCGTGTCCCGGCTGCCGCGGCTCTTGGAGCTGAGGTGCGGGGAGGAGGACGGCGAGTCATCGATGTAGGGCATCATGTCATGGTGCCGCCTCTGCTCCTCGGCGCGGTCAGCATCGTACGCGTAGCCCGGCGGGGTCCCCCCGAACGGGGCATCTGCAAAACACAACAGAGCCTCTGCTCACCCTGCAGCCAGGCTGGGCAACACGGCCCCCCAGCTGCTGGGGACAGCATCAGCATAAACACAGCGCCAGCCATGCTTAAACACAGATCGAGGAGAGGAGGAAATATCATTAAATTCATGTTGTCACCAGAAGTTCATTTCACTTATTCCAAGTCCTAAAAGGCAAAGTCCTTTCTTGCATTAGTGGTCATTTAATGACAGCTCTTCCCCTCACATTTTCCTTCAAAAGCATTAGCATCAAAATAAACACTCCTGCCGGCTCCATAAGAGTTACCAGTCTGGGTTTAGGAACCTACTGGGTAACAGACCCTGGGGTTTCTGTCAATCAAGAGCAGATGATGTCCCGACAGTTTAGGAATGATAGGTAAGACATAACTCAGGGAGAACTGTCACTCTCTCCACACCTCTCAGCAACAAGAAGGGTCCTACATGTCAAGTGAATCAACCTACTGCCAGAAATAAAATCCTAAAAGGTCCTCTTCTGTTGGCTGCCCCTCCCCCTATTTTGAGCTTAACCTCTTAAACAAATAAACAAATCGCCACACTGTTCCCTTCTTTACATCCCGTCTCCCCTCCCCCAAAAAACCCTGAAACAACACATCCAAAACACAAGCAGAAAAGGATGGTGGTATGAGGAGTCAAGTTAACCATTACTGCATGAGACAGCCATGAACTTCTGCAGGAAAAATGAGTAGCAAAACTGGTTATGGCATCTTTAGTTGCTGTGTACAGAGACTGCTCCTGCAAAAATCTGTAACAAGGACACACACTGAGCAGCTCCTTCTGCCATAAGCTAAAAGGTTTTTCACCTCTCTACACAAAGAAACACACAGAGGAGCCAAATTTGGTGTCTACACAGTGACAGTGCACACGATTTCCATGGGCCTGTGAAGCACTTTCACCTGCCAATGCCCAGAAGTGTCCTGTGTGTGACAGTAACAGCCATGCACGGGCCACCGTCCACAAAATGCTCAAGCTGTTCCTCCTCTTTCAGCTACAAGTCACAGAATGCCTCCCTTCCCCCCAAACTGAAAAATACCCCCGAGGAGATAAGCTAGATCTGCCTTTACAGATGCCAGTGAGCCTTATGGAAAACAAAGCCATCAAAAGAGGAAAAACTTGAACACAAGCAGAAGCAATCTTTTGTTTTCACAAATATCCAGGTTCTGTGAAAATAATAAGCAGCTGCTGCCAAGCATACTAATAATCCTGTTATACATCACTAAGGCAGGGTGGAGGAGTAACATTTTAAAGCCCACTTTCCTCCCTCACAGTAAACTCAGTTAAAGCATGACTCATTTCAGTAAAAGATGTGAACTTTATGTGGAACAGAATAAAACTTGGTCTATGTGGCTTTTTCAGGAGGGAAAGCTGGCCTGGGGAATTTATACAAACAATATACTGAAAACCCAACAATAAACTCACTGTAGATGTGAGCCTCTGTCTCAGCTTGTACCAAATGCCACCCAGCTAAGTAACAGCCTGGTACAAGGCCTTTAGGCTGCTGAAGGACTGTGGCAATATTATTTTAACAAACTCAATGAGTTATATGTCACCCACCTGCTCGAGTTATTACCTCGTGCTCAAGCTCTCAGAGTCTCTCAAAAGACTTGTTAGATTGTGTACAATCACAGCAACAAAGGGCAGAGGGAAGCTGGTATCTGTTCTCTGGAAGGAACTGTGCCCTAAATGTTAGAGGTTTCCAGAGTCCACAACCATTTAGAAAACACCACATAAGTTGATTTTCTAAAAGCAGCTTGAATGGGAGTTGCTGAAAACAATAACCTTCGAACCCAAGAAACCTGTGATGTATCACTGACAATTGCACACGGCTTTTCCAAGGAGGAACATCAGTACTGGACACTCCTGCTGGCCTCAAGCCTACTCGAGTTCCTTTTTCCTGCAGAAGTTCTTATCCAAACCAATTTCTCTGCACTCATGCAGTAACAAGACCAACTTGCTGAGCAGAAATTAATGCAGGAATATTTTTTTCACTCCCAGTGCTCACTCTCAAAATGAATAGTTTGCTCTACTTTTGTTAGTGGGGGAGTAAATGCAGATTAAAATAAATTAGCAGAAAGGCTTGCAGTGAATAACAGTATTTCCACTTTCCTCACTTTCTCCAGCTAAAGAACAGCTTCATGCTTCTACCTCCCATAACATGTTCTGTCTCCTGCTACACAGGAAAACCTTCACCCAAAACTGGAGGAAACACCAGGTGGAGGATCAGCTCAGAGGGATATTTATTCCTGGCTTTGCAACAAGATTCAGTCTACCTTTGAATCACTTTGTCTTCCCAGCCATAAAAAAGAAAATAAGTCATCTTGCCAAGGAATGAATCTATCAGTGTCACAGCCTGCTATGAGATCTGTTCATAAATCCCCACACAGAATTTAAAACTTTATTTTTGTATCCTCCAGGGATTCTTCACCCATTAAAAAGCTTAGAAGTAGTTATAATCCTTCTTTCTATTATTGCTGAATACAGCACTGAAATCTACCTATGGAGATTTTAATTATCTCAAAGGCAGAAAGACCTTCTTGCTTTTATTTGCCATTTTTTCCAAGAGAAGCTAAGTACTGCCACATCCAGATACACCAGGCAAGCCTGAACACCAGAACAGAGGTAGCCTTGTGTCTCTGTGATTAAAGAGCCCGCTGTTGCCAGGGAAACTGGGTTATTCACATCTCCTCAGCCCAGCACAATGCTCACAGGCTGCTCAGCCTCCACCTGGGAGCAAAGGACCAGAGTAAAGAGATCAGAGCCAGGAGCTCACCTGCTCTGACACTTCCAGCTGCTCTAAGTGCTGCTGTGCTCGATGGCAAGTGGAGACAGCACATGGGTTCAAGCAAGAGCACTTGGTTTCTTAGCCAGTGTCTCTGTTAAGGTGAGCATTAAGAGGGTTCTTACTGTCATTTTAGGGCCAGCCAGTCTCAGAGTTACTAACAAGAACTTTGCCATCAAGGCCAGAGGAAGATGAACCACAGCAACCACGGATAACCGCTGACTAGAAAAAGGGCAGGCAAACAAGGCTGATGGGCTCCAACACAGTGTGCTGAGAGAGCACCAGAGACACTGAGGACACAGCTCCATGTGTGTTCTGCTTCTCATCTTATCACCAGGCACAGCCTTTCTCCTCTTTGGGTAACCTGAAAGAGATCTCATCCCATGGAGAAGAGCAGCAGATGTGACTTACAGACATGAGCCCTCTCAGCACACCAGAGGAACAATTTCTACCCCTGATCCTCTGACATTCTCTTACAGCACCACTCTCCTGCACCAGTAAAAGGGGCTGTGAACCACCTGGGGCTACCAAGGCTCATCATTAATTCACACATTCTGCAAAAAACCGCCCAAGCATTTACTTCCACCTTTGGTTCTGACAGCAACAGCCTGGCCTTGCTTTGCTTCAGCTTATATGAGTCTGCTCTAGCATTTCCCTCCTCAGTTACTGCTTCCATCCTCTTATCTTGTTTTTCATCTCTGTCCCATTTTCATTGTCTTTTGTTTTTCTCAAACATTATATTCCTTTCCTCTGTGACCTTGTGCCTCCCCCTCTTCTAAACTGCTTCCCTCCCTCACTGCTTCAAATTTCACCTGGCTGGGGGGTAAGGAAGAATGTAACAAATTTACAGTTACGAATTCACTGGCACTCAAGAGAGTGCACAGCAACACTGCTCCCTTGTCCTGTTGCCTACACCCTTCCTGCTGGGTGCCACATTCATTCTTTGGAAATATGAAATCATAGACCTAATGTGAAAGCAGGAAGGGTAAAAGAAATTAACTTCTAAGTAAAAAGAAAGATTATCTGCGTCTAATCCACAGCCACACAATGGCTCAAATGCACGTGTCATACTTTCACAGCAGCACAACATCCAGAGCTGCTTGAGAGGCTTAACAGCAGCATGCAGAGAAGATTCCAAGCGAGCTGTGCTCCAGCTAATCCTGCTAAAAGAGCAGTGAAGCCACAGCAGCTCAGACCTGCCTGCCTAAGTAAATACCTAGAATCCTGGAGGGGGAAGGGAGCTGTACATCCTGCCAAAGCCCCACATCACTGTGGCTTCTTTGTGAATGGTACCAAGGCTAGCACAAGTTTGTAATGTCTACACTCACTCCAAAAACATCCCCACAGCTGCAGAGCAGAACAGAGCTCAGGCAGTTTGCACCCTTGTGTTTCTATGCCAGGGAATGTGTGAGGCCATAGTTTGACAATGCATTGTCTTGGCAGCAACAGGGTTTTAGGTTTCCCCCACCAAGCCATAAACCACTTCACTGCCCTTTCCCCTCTTATCCCCTTAGTTCTGCAACCCCACAGATGCCTGTGGTCCAGATAAAGAACTCAGCCAGCTCAAAGAAAAATATCTTTGACGCTTCCCTTCTAAGCTGGATCAGCTCTGTGATCTAGTTCATGCTCAGAAATCCAAACTGGAAGGATACACGCACAGTAGATATGGGGTGGGTACACTTAAAAGCTTCTACTGAACTGAAGAACATATTAGCAAAACACTGCCTCATTTTCCTTCAGGCTGAAGCTTAGTCAGTTCTGGGATTTACACGTGGCTGCTTTAGGGATAAGTTACCGGAATGCAACACCCTTCTATTTTTATTTTTCCTTTGTAACCTTTAAGTTACTAATGTGCCTTCCAACCGTAGCTCCAGCTTTTGCATATCACTGTTTACTTGGTGATAAACAATACAGAAACATGTCATTTTATTCCTTAGTGCTGGCTAGGCTACTTGGAGAAGGATCAGGGATTCAGGCCCAGTGCTGAGCACACGTAGAAGTACATCAGTGTGGATGGGCTGTGAATGCAGTTGCCTGGGGAATACAGCACCATTCTCTAAAAGATATAATAACTAAGCTAAGGAAAGTAAACATCTTGCTTATTCCTTGACATACCCTGAATCATCATCTCCAAACCCAGGAAACAGCATGCTCAGTATGTACAATTTCACACAAAACTGAGATCCACAAATGATAATTATGGTGTTTACCTATACCAGGAGCCTGTCCTCCAGGCCACAAAGATCAAATATCCAAAGAAAAAGAGCAGACACGTTTGCCATGTCAAATCCCTACAACTTTATCTTTCTCATATGGATGAAGAAAAGGCTCCACCAGGATGCCAAATAGATTCAAAACAAACTATTTTCTTCATCCTTTCTATCTATGTAAAGACTGTACACCTACATGTAAGGATGTTTAGTGAACTCTGAAGCTCCCACTCAAGTACAAAACCAATTCATTTAGCAACAAAAAAAGTCCCATTAATTTGTACGAGGTACAATCAATTTTTCATCCTTCAGTACGATGTAAAACCAAAGACAAAACCATCCCAAGTTAGCTCCATGCCTGTCTATGGCCTCAGAGAGTGTTTCTCCTTCAGGCACATGAAGTGAAGCCAGGGGTCAGTGCTGACAGACCCTTACCAGGCACCCCATCACCAGCCACAGAAAACGTCCAGAGGGTGATCCCTCACACTGCTGAACATGGGAGCATGGGCTGCAGAAGCACAACTGCAGTGAAACACAACCCAGCCCACCCCAGGAAACAGCCAGCAGCTCAAACCCAGAATTAAAACAAGCAGTTCCACACTACACTGTCCCTTCTGCAGGGCTCGTGAAATCCTCTCCAGGGAACTGAACAAAAGGGAAACAGGGAAACCTCCCAGGGAAGGGAGGTTTCTAAATACATTGCTGGACACTAGAATGACAACTGCAGCTTATGCAGCATGCAAAAAACGAGTTTGTGAATCCAAAATTTCAGCAGATTTTCCCACATTCACCAACATCCATTTCAGGTTTGCATCCTCTGTTCTCTCATTCCAGTAGGTAATCTCTCAATCATGTGGAGTGGCTGCAGAAACAAGACCTGTCACATGTAAATTTTACACAATGCTTCCATGTCTGCTAAGGAAGGGTAAGGCCCTCACACGCCAGTCAAGTGTGTGTGTGCCTGTACAGATTGAGAACTGCATCTTATTTTTGAGATGGAAGGAGGAGAAAGCAATGTACCTTGCATATGGAAGCAGCAAGACAGCTGGTGGTTCTCTCCACCCTCCCTCCCCCGGGGGCTCCCAGGCCATGGATGTTAACCAGCCTCCAAGAAACTTCTGTCTCTACCACAGATGAGCTTTATCCCCACAGCAGACAGCGCCTTTAAGTCTTTAGGAGATGAATTAACTGCAGTCCACTTTTAATCTTTTAGGTGTGTCAAACCCAGACCATTAAACATCTAAAAAAGAAGATCAGGAGTTCTTTAATCTGCCCATATATTCTATGAAGAGTTCATGCAGAGACTAGAGGACAGGTCTGATCTGTTTGTAGCAGCCTGTTACTGAGACATGTTGCATTTGCTCTCATTGCTGTATTTGTGGGGACAGATTAAACATCCATGCAGATCTAATGCCCATGCAGAAGAGGTTCCATCATCTACCCATAATGAGAACGCTGGGGCTGAAGCCATTCTGCACCTCACAGAAACCTTCGGCATCCTCCCACAGGACAGAAGGAGCTGCTCACTACAGCTACTGAGAGTCATTAGAAAAATCCAGGAAGCTAACCTGATTATCCAGCAGAGTCCAGACAAGACTGCTCTGCAGCATGCAAATTCCGAGGATCTCCCTTCTGCCAGCACAACCTCCCTGCCGCTCATCTTTACCCCGACAGCTCCGGTCAGCGGCCCCGGCGCGCTGCACGCTGAGGAATCACACACACCTCACCTCACACCAAGTGCACACCACAGCAGGCAGCAAGGCAGGAGTAGCAGAGGTGTGAATTCCCATCTCTCCAAGCCATCTGACACTTTGAGCAGTTTCAATCCAACTGAAATACTGGGAGGGAAGCACAACCACTGCACCCCACAAACCAGACAGGGGAGTCCAAGCGATAACAAAGCTGTGATTAGGAGGAGAACGGGTTACACCTTCAGAAGATGTGGCCTTTCAAATACAGGGTGTCTCCACAGCCATTTGTAAATTCCAGGATATACTGCAAGCAGTGGGGTGTGACTAACATTAGGAGACAAAATTTACACCCATTGCCACCACAGAAGGCAAGACTTGAGCATGTCTCTGTGACAGCTGACAGTGCCTGTGTCCCAGTGGCTGCTGCACGTCCTGCCAGGCACTGACAAGGTTTAGTGGCCCCCACTTAGAGCCCTAAACAGCAAACACCACATACATGGATGAGGGATGCTCCCAGCAGGACTGGCTGCAAATAGCTTGCCAACAGATAAAGAGAGAAATTTGGTCAAGGCTGAATTACACAGGTACCACCCATTCAAGGAAGAGAGTGTGAACACTCCCAGTGCAGGCCAGGGCCCAAAGCAGTGAAACTCCTCTCACCTTTTTGCTTTTTCCACTGTTCCTTCTGTTTACCACTGAGTCATAAAGGCACAACATTACACCCCATAACATAGATGAATACCTCAGGTTCCTGCCTTAGAGAGCAGAAAATGAATCTCTTTCCTTACAGCATCTATGTCTTTAGATTCCTCTCCTGTTCTATGTTTTCTCAGGCAAGCTGGAAAGGTTTCCATGTTCAGTTCATATTGGCAGTCAGGCCACTGGATGTCCTTGGCAAAGGAAACCCCAAAGCACACTGGAACACCTTTGCAGTTTTCCACTCCTGAGTCAGGATTGTGCACCAAGTTTAGCTGTCCTCATTTACTGCAAGTCTAACAGGCAGAAAGCAAATTTTAGGCCTGGTTGTTCACATGTAGAGACTTTTCAGCACAGAGATACATGGACAGGGAGCTACATTCAGAAGTACGTGTGGCTTTGTGCCAAAGGCACCAGAAGCTTTAGCACTGACTAGATCAGAGGTGCAAAGTGACTAAAAGAGAGAAAAGATTTCCATGAAAAATAAGACAAAAAACACCAAGAGCAAAACCAAACAAGTAAATAACCATGAACCACACACAGCTGTAAGGAGAAGAACCTGGAAGTCAAAAGTATTTCCCAACAAAAGCAGGGCCTTCATTTTGAGGGCTAAAGTTTTAGGATTCAAGCAGTTTCCCCTGTGTAGGTTCCTGTCCATGTCCACCCACTGTGCCCTAAATCACATTTGCAGGGACCATGGCAGAGCACAGTAGGAGCTGGCTAAGCTAAAAATAACTGGAAACAGTGTTATTTGATAAGCCAGAGTGGTTCCTATTCCATTCCACTGATCCTCTCCACACAATGCAGCAGCGTCAGAGCAGAGGTGGGATGCAGCAAATGTGACTGTTCAGGTCAGCACTACTGCTGTGCTCAAACTACAGCCTTCATTTCAGTTCTAAAAAAAACAACATCAGTAACAAAGCCCAAGTGGAAACTGCATGTACTGACTGCACTGGGAGGGCTGCTGCTCTCATAGCCAGTGTGGCTCTGTCATCTGCCAGGTGAATGGAAAAAAATTCCAACCATGACCAGCATACTATTTACTATTTTGCTCTTCACAGTTGTCTCAGAGTTTTGCAGATCATCTCAAACAACATTTGGCAACAGGAATCTCCAAAGAAGTAGATTACAAAATTGATTTCAATAAAATGAGGCAATTCTCAACTCATGATCTCTTAAAAGCCCTCCCCATTTCTATATGCACCTTTTCCTGTATTTAACTAGAGCAGACCAACAGTCCTGGCACGTGGAGAGGAAAGGGCCTGTTCAAACAAGAGCTGCACTGAACTGACAGTTCTGTGAGAAGGGAAGGGAGGGTCAGCCCTAGGCAGTGGGGGGTATTAGAGTCTATTTAAAAGAAACAGTAAAATGTCTGATAAGAACACTGCTCTGTTTCTAGATCTTCAACCTCTTTCAGGATGAGTTACTTTGGCTTTATTTTTTTGCAATATTGTTTTGTTTTCTCACTAGTGCAGCTGGGACACCAAGAAGCCAATAAAGGTAGCTGCCCTCTTCCTGTTTACACTGTAAATCTACCCCATTGACATCTTCCTTGTAACACTGTGAAAAATAAGCTATTGATTTACTATCTTGGCCTAGAAAAAGCAACCCAAGCTAAATGCCTTGCTAGGCAGATGGTTCTGCCTACACCACTGACAACCCTTTCTGAACACAGCTGCTGCCCAAGCTCAGTGTCTTCCTGTCATCTGGCTGGAGAAGAAAAAACACTTTTGTGTCATTCATAATCATGGCAAGGTAGTTATAGGAACTTCTTTCAATTAAAGTTGCTGAAGGTGAAACACAGCTTCCTACCAGCATTAATAAACACCATCTTCTCTCCATCTCTTTCCCCTTGAAACTACTAGCTTAAGATGAAGGTCAAGGTCTGCTCTGGGTTAGGAAGTTCTCAGCTGACATACCACATCACCTTTTTCACAAACTGTGTGCTTCTGTGTGGAACCTGCTTTTAGAAGTGGAAGTCCTCCTCTAATTATTATGAGGAATAAATTTAGAAAAACACGATTCAAGAACAAGCAGCACAGTGGTGCCAGAGTTCTCTGAGAAGCTGGAAAGCAGATGAGAGGAAAGACCTCTCAGTCTGAGCTCATGGTGTACTTCATCAGACACCAACAATGCTGGTTTACACTTCAGCATCATTGACTGATTCATTGCTGCTCAGATTTTATTAAAACATGGGATAAGAGGGAGCTTATTTTGGTAACACAGATGTGTTACACCACCACTTCATTAAGCCCTGACATCCCACAGCACAAACAAGCCAACAAGGGAATTTGAAGCCATGCCAAGGGGAAGCACTAAAATGCCAATGAATTTCAGCTAAAGGAAAACTGGATCACATCAGTCCCAACTAAGACAAAACAACCTGTGTAGGTGATGGTGTCCCCCAAGAGCTTTGTTCTGCACCCAGACTTGTGCATACAAAGCAGAGCTCCTGCTCAGACAGCAGCTCCCAAAGCAGACTGAGTGTTCTCAAGCCCAGCAAGTCACAAAGCAGTTTCACTCAGTAACTTTGCACCAAGGCCAAGATCTGAGCTCTTGCAGCTCCCCAGTATTTCGAGGGGAGCTGTGGATATGCAGGGACACACAGAGGCAGGCAGGATCAGAGCCTGGCTGCCTGAACAGACAGCTGGGGCTGCCACACACACACACACACATTCTTCAAGGGCACCCAGAAGCTGCAATTCAGCTCAGCTGGTGCAGGAGAGGGCAAAGCAGGAGAAGGACTTACCTGTGGAAAGAGCTGTGTCCGCTGCAGGCCCCAGAGCAGCCTGGGCACTATTGCTGCACTGCAGGTGATGGAGCCAAGGGTTGCCCACAGTGAGGACTCACCCCAGGCAAGTCACAAAATAAACAGAGTTTCAGGGGACTGTGTCTCCACACCCCACATCCCTGCACAAGACCTCTCTCCCTTGAGGTGAAAAAAGCTTGTTAAGGAAACACTCTGGACACAGAGTTAAAAATAACAAGATATATACACCAAGTGTCTGTACATGAACACACACACATATATACACATATACAACCCCAGAAGAAGACTGATCAGTTGTCCCAGCTATCTGGGAGCAGGATTTGGTCTGCCAAAATACAGCCTGAACCCAAGCAATCCACAGCAGACTCCTACTGAGCAGTCTGCACAGCAGGGTAAGATTTTAAAAGATTAAGCAGTACAGCATGGACAGTCACACACAGAGCAGACACAGCCAATGATGATGCTCGCTGCTGTTAACACTTGCATTCCCAAATTCCACTGCTTAATAAAAACAGGTGAAGAGTCCAAGCAGCTATTCCACAGCATAACAGAAGCCAGGAGCAGAGAATTCTCACAGGAGCTAGTTTTAAGTAAGAAAACTTTAAAACCAATACAGCAGCAAAAGAAATGCTTTCTCCATATGGTTTTGGAATTACTTTCTCCTTTTATTTCCAGTGGCACACCTCTCCCAAAAGAGCCAGACAACTATCCTTCAAGCTGAAGCACTGAAATTCCAGAAGGAGTGATAATCACAGTGGTCTGACATGGCACTTAAGGCCTGCTTCTGATTTCAAGCCTGAAAAAAAAAATCAATTATTTACCAGAATTACGACCTACTTAGCAGATAATAGCCTGGGATCTCCTCCCTCCCCCCTTTACAAGCAATATTTTGCTAGAGAACAAAGCATTAAAAAGGAAAGTATGTGGGAGTAGCAGGAACAGGGCTGTTTTCAGGAGCTCTCAAGCCCCAGCACACCCACATCACTGCCCGGGCAGCTCCCAGAGGGCAGCTGGTGATGGGAAGCAGCTCCCCTGTGCCAGGGACCCCTGGGGCCCGGCCCTTTGCTTTGGCTGAGTGCTGCAGTGAGTGCCCTGCCTGTCACTGGCACCACACCAGTGCCTCTGGAAACCTGGCTGTGACATGTTCTGCATGAACTGACACTGCCAGCAGTATTTTGAGAGGAGAACAGTTCTACAAATACAGAATTACAAAGAGAAGCTCTATGGAGGGCAACCTATAACTACAAAGAGAAAAATTTCAAATATTTGAGACAAGATCCAAAATCTTCAAGACACTGAGCTTCCAGAAGCCCTTTATGTCAGTCAAGAGACAACAGAACGTGGTGCCAAAATGCATTACAAACACACATATGGTCTTGACACCTTACCCAGACACCTTAGAAAGAATATAGCCCTAATTGACTCTTTGGCCTCATTCAATTCAAGTTAACAGAGGTGGGGATATAGAAATTCACAGCAATGTCTATTGCAGTTGAAGGTACTTTAATCTCACCCACCCCCAAGAAACTGATTTAGAAATTATGTCAACCTAAACTCCTTATATAGTCCAGAGGCATGTCCGGAAGCAAACAAAAATCTTAGATGGGATAAACTGCTTACTGGAAGGGGATCAATCACTTGTCAACAGAAGAAATCCTCACAGTTATGCTCCCCCTGTCAGAGGAAGGGGATCCAGGCCATGGTTTCTGACTTGACTGGACCATTTTGAAAGGGAAAAAGATTAGCCAGGCCCAGATACTTGCTTCTGAACTGAATAAACTGTATGTACAGCTAATCTTTGTGCCAGTAAGGGAGCACACGCCCAGAAGGATGGCTGCACTCCTCCATGCAGCACAGCTGCCTCGAATCTTCATTCCTTTTAAAGGAAATGTATTTATTTATTTTCATCTCTTGCCTTTCATCTCGTGTTTGCAGACAGTCAAATATTTTGAGTGAAAACTTCAGAGAAAAGCCTAACCATCTTTAAATGGAATACACGTACAACCAGAAGCAAGTAAAACACAACAGGGGAAAATAAAGGAACACTTGTACATCAGCACTATATTTAGATACTGCTTTACTGGGACTGTTACAGAAACTTGGAAGACGTGTTGTGTTGATGCTTGGTCCAGCCCTAAAAAGCTTCAAGCAATTTGCCACAGCCCTGAAATAGAAGTTCTGACGTTTCAGACTGCAAGCTGCACAGAGCAGATACTGTTCAACAGCACAGTCACTGTTCTCTACAAAACCTCTGCACGCCGCTACGTTTCCTGCATTAATGCTTCCTTTAATTTCCAGCAGCAACTTTAAACAACAACCACACTGTCTGACAGACTCACACACTTGGATAGGTTTGAAATACTGAAGAATTCATAGGATAAGACAAGATTCCTGTCAATATTACTACAGCAGGCAGCTGTAGACAGAAACACTACTTTTAAGTTGCCATATGGGACTAGCCAGCCAATTATTTCAAGCACGGCATCCAATCACATGAAGTGGAGAGTTTGATCCTGCTCCAAGAACAGGGTTTGACAGACAGTCCCCAAAAAATAAACCTTAACCTGGGGATTTGTTTTACTTCCTCAGAGTGGGGCATGCCTCAGTCCAGATTTTATATAGCTCATAAAATGCACCCACCCAGCACAGTGGGCACATATTTCATTACAAAAGCAGGATGTGGCAATGGAAACCCTGTTCAGGACATCACTACCATAAAACAACAATCATCACCTTCAAGAGGTTCCTTTTCTGTCCCAAATATTAGCTTCTCCTTCTAAACCCAAAACCATTACAAATAAAAAAGAAGGAATCTTGGGAAGGTAAGTTAAAATGGGGAATTTCTGGGACCACACTGGTACCTCACAAGCCCAAGTAACTCATGAAAATAAGACTTAGACTCAAGCTATTTGAGCAAATTTTAGCCTAGATCCTTGGCCAAGAAACTTTCAATCAAATAAGTGTAGACTATAAAAACAGCAGGTGTTAAAGATGCCACAGAGAATGACATCAAGTTGTAATGGAAGAAACACAGTTCACACAAAAGAGATGACAAATATCCTCAGGCACTTTCTTCCTGTTAATAATCACAACCGTTTAAGTTGTTAGTTTCACATCAGCAACGCAGGGCTTGGGGACCACAAGTGGCTACACTCAGCAGGAGATGCAGGAAGTGAAACAAGCCTCTATGTCTCTTCTATCCTAAAATAAAAATGGGCTGGACCTCAGTACTTTATAAAGGCAAAGCTGTCTTCTAACAGCAGCCTGCTAGAGATGAAAGACGCTGGAATAGCTTCGTTTTCGTTTAAGGGTTTGTTTTTAACAGATGGGAACCAGGAGAAGAGAAACAAAACAAGCATAACTCACTCCATTTGCATATTACTCCTGAATGTAACAGCTCAGAAAAAAAATGTAAAGTTTCATAATCACCTGCACTGCTGATCCATGTGTATTAATCTCAACACAAAGCTTTCATGAAGCTGAAGGCCAAACTCAGTGAGCAAGGTGAGGACTTCCCAGGTAAAGCCAGCACACCCCTGTGCCCAGCCACCACATCTCACAGCACTCAATCCTCAGTGGGAGGCCAAGCAGATGGGTCTCTTGCCTTTGGTTACTGCACCCCCCTTCAGCAGGAGCACAAGGACCCACACTGTTCAGCTCTGTTACAAGGCACTTCTCCAGCACCTATGATCAGCACCTGATGCTGACAGATGGGAAGGGAACAAGAAGAGCAAAACCAAAAAGCACAGCTGAGCCTTACGAAAGGGTGCACTACAATGGCCTGGCCATCACACAACCTGCATGTCAACCAAAGGACTTGGTTCCTTAGTCACTGTTCCTGTTCTTTACTAGTCATGACAGGACCCTCAACTGCCAGGTCCCTCTTCCCAAGCCTGGAGATTTAGTCTGGGCCTAAACCTGAAGTTACCTTGAAGTCATGCACACACTGCTCTGCCTCAGAGAGGTACAAAGGGTCACGGGAGCAAAGGCAGTGAGTGTCTCAGGACCTGAAGTGCTCACACAAGGGACTATTTTAATTGAGCACCATAAAGCATCCCTGCTGCTGCTGAGTCTTGGTTAGGAGGATTTGAGCCCAACACATGGTCCCTCCTTTCAGGGCTGCCTCCCTCTCCTCCCAGGGAAGGATGAGCACTGCCTGATAGGTCCCTAGCAAAGAGCAGCCACTATTCCTTTTCTGTAACTGCTTCTTGGAAACCAAGGTCCCCCTGGGACCTGGCAAAAAGCCAAGGGTGAAATGTAAAATTTAGAACAGTGGGATCTGCAGCACAACACTCTCACAGCACACAGACTTTTCTAAGGGGATTACTGGCTATCAGCCATTCTCAGAGGGGGCTCTTTACATGAGGCTGGCCCTTGTCCTAGCAGGAGGGATGGCACAGACAGGCAGCAACACAGCCACAACAGCCCAGCTCACCAGGGATGAAGGGCAATGCAGGTACTGCAGCAGGAGGGCCTTGTCAAATGACAGAATTAACTCTACAGCTGCCAACAGCACACTGATGGGGCTCAACCCCAGAGCAGCCCCTCAACACAGGAGCTCTCACAGGAGCTCAGACCCTGCTCCCACACCCCAGGGCAAGCAAATGGCCCAGGTGAAACCCACACTCACTGGACACCTGCAGGCCTTGGCATCCCAAGCACAGTGTCACAAGGAGGTCAGTGAGAGATCAATGCTGTTCTTCAGCAGGTGGGATAAACAAGCAGCAGGTACCACTGGCACACGGAAGCACAGGCAACTCCATCCTGTAACTGGGAATGTGGAGAGATGGGCCCTAGCTGGCATTGGGCAGGCTTGTGCCTTCAACAGACAGGGCTTAAAATCCACTGCTCAGCTGAAAACTTGGAATGACCATACTGCAAAATGAACTTCCCTCTGGATGTACAACTTCTCATTCAAACTCAAACTCCCCTTTCAGGCATACAAACAGTCCAGGATTAAAATATCCCCCTCTCCAGTATAACAGTACTTTCTCTCTAATCTGCCCTCTAGAGATGACAAGTTTGCCTCTCCTCACTGCTTCTTTCTGAACAGAATGTAAAGCTTTTTCTTGCCTTCCAAAAAGCTGGGACTCTTCTTGCTTAGCCCACAAGGTTGGAAAAGGGTGGAAAAGTCTTTGGATGTGAATATTCCTCATTCTCTGGCCTTGTTTTACAAAAATGCTGGGAAGAATGCTACACCCTATTGCTGCACAGAGGCCAGGAAAGCTGGCTTCCAGCACAGCAGGTTGCCCTATGCAGCTTGGAAAGAAACTTGGACGAGGAGATTTTCAATGAAGATCCCACCTCCTTCAAATTCTGTTAATAATCTGCTTTTCCTACTGAATGCTGTCCATACATTACAGAAATCCTAAGAATGCCAGTGTGGGTCGTGCACACAGCCCTCCACATCTGGAGGCCTGCAAGCAAAGGGAGGCCAAGGCCATAAAACTTCAGGCACCCCTGAGTGAGCTCAGCTCTGTGGTTTAGTGCCCAGCCTCAAACATCACATTCCCATTTTGAACCTACCAAAACCAGCTCAATTAATAGGCCCAAAAGCTGTATAAAATACATATTATTTAAGGGAAGCAAGGAGGAGGAGACATGAATAGAAGCTTTGCTGTCAGGAGTTACTCCCTATCTATTTGTTGGGTAATTTAAGTCTCTCCCTCTCCACTGTCCATGGTTATTGAGTTTGATAAAAGGGAAGGAAGAAACCACCTTGGACAAGCCCTTTCTGCTTAGTTTCTTTAAATGGTAACAACAGGTCTAGTCAAACCTATTTCCCTGTTCCCAGTGCTAGTCTTTCCCTCTGTTCTCATGCCAGGTACAAGGAGTACTACACCAATGGCAACCAATGCCAAAACCTCTTCCATTCTTTAAACAGCAGAGCCCCTGAGCATGGTCCTACAGAGCAAGGCTCTCAATCAGGGATGAAAAGAGCTTGCACATGGAAAAAGAAGTGGCACTTCTGGGGATGTCATTCCTTGCAAGAAATGGAGCACAGACATCCTGCAGTACTGCCCAGAAGAAATGGAAGGAAGACTGAAGAAAAAGCTTGAAATAGAAGTTGCTTCAAATTGAAACACATCAAACAACTTTCTTAAACACAAGCAAACAAATCCCAGCAATTTCTGAATGTTCCCCAGTATTCCACTGAAAAGGTCAGGAATTTCTGGCTATAGAGATTTTTACCTCATTAAAGGAATTGAAACCTTTTTCTCCCTTACCTGGGAACCATTCAGTGTCACCTTTGTAACAGATTATACATGCAAGTTAATGCCTCTCCTGGCAGTGGCTAATAATGATCCTGGAAACACCAGAATTATATAAAAATTCCACCACAAAGGATAAAACTAATTTACAAGGGAACAGCTTTATGCTGAGCTAGAGCTGCAAATCAGGAGGACTAAAGCCTAATTTTGGTGCACTTCTGTCTGCAAGGCTAGGAACAAAAAATCTCAGCTAGGGAGACATAGAAGGCTAGAAGAGCTGGTGACAAACAGAGAATTCAATCCAAAAAGACCGGATGGCAAAGAGAAGGTGGATTCTCTGAGAACGACAGCTGGAGAAAAGAAGTCCTGGCATGCAGCAAATCCAAGGCAGAAAGCACTTTCCACGCCTCCAGGACTGCTGGAAATTAGAAGTATTCCAGTAACTTAAATTCAATTGCTTATAACATCACAGCTCTCTGAGTGCAATCAGACTGCTCTGGAAACTGGCAAAAAAATATCCCTATTTCCAGTGTTATTTTTCATGAGACTGGCACCATGAACTTGGACTTCTCCGGATCTTGTAGATGAACAAAGCCTGACTAAAAAAATTGAAAGAGTCAGTGATTCACATCAATCACAGGAAAAGTGTCTAGGAAACTCTACTGCAAGGTTTGACAGCATGGCACCATGGTTACTAAGACAATGCATGGCACAAAATCCTGCTGTCCACCAAATCCCTTTGTGTCTAACCATCTGGGACAGCAATTCCTTTCATGTAACAGGGAAAAACCACAATATTTTAGAAATGTGGCTTTTTAAACAACACCCCAAGTTCTTCCATTGTTTTTTAACTTTCTGACATCTATAGATGTGCTGAATTTACTATTTTATTTGTTATTTTCAGGACTTGTTACAGAAAGACAACAGCTGAGATCAGGGTCTTTTGTTCTGCAGGTGAACAGTTCAACTCTAGGAAGAGCCAGATTAGCATCCCGCAATGCCTTGACTTTCTCCACTTTTAAACTGAGGTAATATCTACCTATACTCAGAACTGTAAAGTAAAAGCTAGAAAAAACCATATTTGCAGCTTTTGGGGCAAAAGTCACTTCCTACAGGTAACTAACTCTTCTTAGGCTTCTCATTTGCACTTTTCATAGCAGGGAGGGTTTGGTAAGTGAATTAGGACAACCTATACAGTTAAGGGCCAAATTATTCAATTGCAAAGAAGAGAAATTCCAAAGCATCACTCAGGAACAGTTTTTTGAGACAAGGTGAACCAGACAGCTTTAAGTTACTAAAGAAACAAGCAGTACCACTGCCATACACAACAGAAGAATTTCAGAATTACACAAATCCAGGATCCCCAAAATCTTGCATCCCCATCAGCAGTCAAGCCCATCTGGATGCAGTACTTTACTCCTCTTTTACCTTTTTTACTATCAATTCTTTAGTCAAAGCTACTGCAAGGGCATGGAGAAAAATCTGCCTCAGTCTCAAGTTCATTATGTTTACAGTTTTTACCCCTCTGCACCCCCTGACAGATGCCAGTCCCAGCAGCTGCTGGTCCTCAGACAAGCTTACACAGTAATTGACTTGACATCTTCTTGAACACTTATGCACTATTATTTTGAGAGCTTACAGGTAGGAAGGTCACTGTATAAGGGCATGCCTCCCACACAACCTGCAGTTCTCCTGAAATCATGCCCTGGGATACAACATCACATCTGCTGTCACAGATTGACGTGTGAGGAAGGTTAACAAAGACTGAGCCAGCTCCTGTGCATATCCTGCACCACCCCTCTGCTCTTCCTTGAGCTGAAACCTGCTGTACATGCTTCTCCAGAATGAAACTGCACAAAACAAATAAAAATGAATCTGTGGGATGCTGCTCTGACCTCCAGCAGACATAACCAGACTGCTGGTGCATCTCTGGGAGCTCTGTAGCTGCAGTGGGAAGGCAGCTGGGCATTGCCACACCTGAGCAGACCACAAATGGAGCTTCAGCCACTTGACACCAATCCCAATTACTTGGTGTCTTTGTTTGTTTGTTTTCTCCAATCAATCATCCCCTTCAAGTCAAATTCTGGGTTTTCCTGTTGTTAGGAACAGGGATTCATTGCTTCAGCCTGGCTTCCTCTAGGACACATGGGGAGCTGAGATAAGCTCTCCCTTTCAGTCACTGCTGACCACAGATAAGCAGAGGGGCTTTATTATTTTCCACCTGGCTCTAGGAGCAGGACACAAGCAAGGATAATCTGAAAACCTGACAGGTTGAGGAGTAGAAGAAGCAAATGCTTCTTCAGCAAGTCTAAGCTTGCTAACAAGGTTTAAGCAGCAGGACACATTATTTTAGGCTCAGGAAGTAACCAAATCTTTAATTCTGCAGGAAAGAAAATTAGTTCTCCTGCCTAGGAAAACTGAGGGTGAATAGCTGATGTGCATAATCATTCTTTGGAGAGCAACACATACTGGCAAAGCTTTTCAAACCAGCCTTTAGCCACATTAACTCCCTTTAACACAAAGGAATTTGAAGACCACAGTCTAACAGAGAGGAAGCTTTCCCATCTCATCCTTTGCAGGGAGGCACAGGCAGCAGCATCACTTAAAGAGTATTAGAGAAATGACTGAGCAAAAAAGAAGAGGTGGGGGCATTTAAAATATACTGCAGTTCTAGTACTTCAACAAATGCCAGGAAGTGCCAAAGTCCTGCCTCTTATTTTGTCCCAAAATACAATAGTATGATTTAAGAAGGGTGTGTGAAAACTCACTTGGTGCCCCTTAACTGTGCATGCTGCTGCCCACAGGCAAAGAAAATGTACTCCAAACGTGACAGCACTGTAAAGCCTGGATTTCTTAGCACCTCAAGCTATAACAGAACAGATGCACTTTTAATACCCCTTTTAATACTTCTCACCCTGCCCATCCTTATAGATAATGTTTGTCCCCTGGAATAAAAGAAGACAGACAGCATTTGGAGAAATACAGAAGCAGATTAAGTGAATTCCTAAACCCATTTCAACAACTGTGCTTCTCATTTATGCTCATGTGCTGCATACTCCAATGTTTTTTAGTTGTTGCCACATTCCTAAAGACAGCTATCAGCATGGCAATTGCCATTACAAATCTGGAGTTCCATCTTTAGACTTAACATGAAATAAGGTCAGAGAAATGAGATGCATGAAAACAAGTCTGTACTCTCAAACATTTGGAAACTCTTAGTCAAACAGCTGAGACAATCTTTCTGCACTCCAATAATGTGCTCTGTTCATCAAAATTCTGCCCAGCACATTAAGTTGATTTTCTCTATGCTTCCACTTCCAAGCTGGTTCCTTCTGTTAACTCAAATCCTGTGTGGATGCTTGTCAGCCTGATCTCCAGCAGATAGTCTGCACTTCAGAGATGTTTCTAAACTGAACTCCTGAGGTGATCCCTACACACAATGCACTGAAATATTTACTACTGTGGGCTTAAAAATGTACATGTCTGGTCTCTCCCTCAGAGACTGTTTTTCCCCCACAGTGAAAAGCCTGAAATACCTGTGGGCCAGGACCAAGAAATATGAAAGAAATTGTTACCAGAAAAAGATTCTTATAATTCATTTGAGAAAGTTCTTTTCACTGAAGCTAGTGGGACTATATCTCAGAACATTTAATCAGAAGAAACTCTAAAAAGTCAAGTATTCCAGTGCTTTGAAGCACATATTACTTGAGACAAGAAAGTAATTTGCAGAATAATCCAAATTAGAACAACAAAACCACTCCTCCAGAAATACAAAGCAAGGTGCTCTCAGTATGTACAAGCAGGCACAGCTATGATCTGCAGATCCTTTGACCTACTGCAATTCTTTAAAATGTTTATGTAAAAAAAAATAAAAACACTTAGATAAGTAAATCCAAATATTTTGTTTAATCAATGGCTCCTAACAGTGTACTACAAGACTACCTGTCAATTTTGAAAAAAAAAAAAGATAGAGCATTTTATTTAAAATAAAAAGAAGAAATACTCATAATTAAAACAAACATGAAAGTGCCCTTCAGTGAGGAAAAGGAGCAACCCTGGGGCAATGACTGGAGCAAGTCATTGAGCAGGGGCTCAGATTTGACAAGGCACACAGTGAGCTCAGGAGCTGTAGGAGCAGCACACTGTGCAGCACACACAGACAGCAAAGACCACACTGACACACAGCAATGGGTAACCTACACCATGCAATTAAATATTTAGGGAAATTAGGGCCTGCACAGAGCTCTGCAGGAGCCACTGCCTCCTTACACTGACTCTGGAAGAGAAGCTCTGCATCAGCCTCTGCACAGAGACAGGATAACTCTCACCTTTCATGGGCAGTTGTGGCAGAGTTGAGATGCTCCAGGTGACCAAACCACTCCAGGCCTGTACATTCAGCAAGCAGGAAACAGTTAAGCAGTGCCAAAGCCTTCCAGGGGCAGAGCTCTTATGCTGACTAAACAAACAAATTTACATTATGCATACAGACAATACTGGATGTCAAAACCTGGCATGTCAATGAATAAGATTGTGTCTTTTCTGACACAAGAGTTTCAAATGAGCTCCCAATTTATGCACCACACAAACGTGAAAAGGCCTTACTGCTGAACCATAAAAGATTCTGCACATTGCAATACCAAAAAACCCCACAAAAGCCATTAACACTCTCCACAGGACTTTTCAAACATTTGATAGCATATGCACAGCAAACCATACCACGAGAAGCACATCTTTTATAGCACACATGAAGGAGTCTGTCTGTCTTGCTATCAGAACACTGTAAAACCTTTACATTTCCTAGGGATGTAGCCTCTCAGCTTTGCCACAGCAGAGCAAGTGAGACCAGACTGCAACAGCTATCCAAAAGAACACAGATAAGGACATTATGCACACACAAAAATGGTGTCAGTCACCAACCTGCACAAGCATTTATCTGCAATTATAGCTTATTACGCCTGCAGTCATAACACAGTTATTCAACAAATCCTGAAGACATTAGCCTCCTGGAGAGTATGAAGTAGTTTTTCACCACTAGCAGAATCAGCTGTCTGAGGATTACTGCAGTGATAAAAACCTCTTTCCCTCTGTATCACCTTACAGTGACAGCAAGGACATCAAAGGAAGGGACAATGAGTCTGGTTAAGTCAGCACCAACAGAGGAGGAGTGCAGCAAAGAGATGGTTCTGGAAACAGCTACCCCAGAGGCAACACAGACCAGAAAGAATGGATGCCAGTTCCAAGGAAGAACCTGCCTGATGCCAGTTCCATGCCCAGTCAAATTACACATCACTACAGGAAAAAAGAGGCAACATTACATACTTTATATGCTGCTTCTCTGACATGTGGAATTAAGAAATGATGTAGGTATTTCTGCAGCCTCAGTTCTGATCACAGCAAAACTGCATCCCCAGAGAGGAGGGGAGACCCAAATGCAGGAAGGAGCATCTCCTGGTAGAAGAGGACACAGCTTGCCAGTCCAGCTGGATAGCACTGTGGGAAGACCACTCTGCTGTACCAGCACAAGGAGTCTGGCCTCCTGCTCAGCTAAATCATGACTTTGTAAGCCTCAGTAACAATTCATTTAATGAATTACCCTTGTCTCACACCAGTTTTCAGCTTCAGTAGAAATCCGACCTTGACTAAGACGGACTGGCAGAGAAATGATACAAAAGTAAACCAAAAGATACAGATTTTCCATTCAGCTGATCCATTAATTTTCATTCTTAAGTCCAGCTTTGCAGCTAAAAGAGGACACAGTCTCCCAAGGACAGTGTATCCCTAATTAAAAGTCATCCAAAGGGATCACACCGATTCAGTTGTAACAAGTTAGCATTTAGACATTCTGGAATCAGACTTCAGTATGTGATGTCATACTCTGTAGGCCAACCTCTTTTGAACAAGAAGGGTTTCTGATATGTTCACATGAACAAATGAACATGAGACAATGAAAGGATTTCAGAGCTGGTACTACAGAGGCTTTTCTAAATCACAGATTTTCACCCAGACAATTCTTCCAATGTGCCAGGCAGAGCTTTGAGAACCTTTTATCAGGTTTCACAGGTGTATGTGACACATTTAGATTTTTAAGGTTACAGTACACTCCCAGATACTTCAGACTCATGCAGAAAAAAAAAATACTACCCCAAATAAATTTATTGGCACTTTCTGACCAGTATTTCAGCAGTTAAAGAATTAGGAATGTAAAGTGTGCTGGGACTTGAACTCTGGGTGTGGTTACCACTAAGCTGAAAGAAAGAAACAAGCCAATGCAAGAACCAGCTCATGTTTTGCTGGGGAAGTGGAAAAAAAAAAAAGCTAAATTAAACCAAGAAACCAAGGTAACAGATACAAAATTTCATTTTGAGTGTCATTGGCTTCAGCAGTGCAAAAGTTACAGAATTGACTGCACCTCTGGAGAGCCAGACATTCTGCTCCTGTTAAGCTTTAATTTCTTGCCATAAGATGCATGAAGTTTATCAGTGAAAACAAACACAAGAAAAGACAATTTCAGTTTTGTTTCACCTTCACAGCTTTCAATGACTGTCTATCCAAGGTGTAATTTTCTCAAGCTTTTAAATCCAACTATATTCATGTAATAAGGTGACAGTTTTCTATTTCAAACACAAGCAGAAAATTCTCTGTCACACTTTACACTGTCCTTAAGTCACTCCTTTGTACCTGGGGATGGCACGCTCTCAGCAGTACCTAAACACAAAGACTACAGAGAAAAAGGCTGTTATCAAAGATGAATACTTCTTCACCCCAGCCTTTACACAATGGAGTTCTCTGTATCCCTATCACAATCAAAAATAGTACTGTCTTCCTCTCCACTTCTCACCATTCTTCACCTTCCCCACAGACAGAAATACGGAAGGACAAAATCTGCCTGTACACTTGTATTTACAAGAGATTCCAAACTGATCCAAATGGCTGTTAATCAGAGCTGCACAAATACACGGATTTCTAGGGTAGGTTTCTCAGGAAAGGCTCAGAACTACCCTCACTAATCTCTGATGAATATTTAACAGTGACAGAGTACCACTGAGAAAACACACAGAACTTTCAAAATGCAAATTTTGACTCCAAATTCCTCCCTTTAAGAGAGAAATAACCCTTGTTCCAGACCTGCACAGCAACCTTGACAAAGGCACTTGTGCTCCAAAAGCAATCTACAGTTCTTTAACAAACTCCTCTGTGTGGCAGGCAGAGGAAATCCCATCTTGCTGCACTGGGCAGGAGAAGGCTGAAGACCCTTCAAAGCGTGTTTGTGGAGGATCCCTTTCTGTCGCTCCCCATTGCAGCAGATAAAAATTCCGAAATTCCCACCGGTCCCCACGGAAACAGCAGCGGAGTGTTCACCCCCCGCCCAGCACCTGTAGCAGAGCACAAGTCTCTAAAGCAGGGCTGAGCCATCAGCTGTCTCCCGAAGGCAGAGACAGGCAGCTTTTGTGCCTCCCTGCCCCGGCAGCTGCAGGGAGAGCCGTGGGGGCTGGGAGCAGGGGCTTCTCCCCAACACACCCAGCAGAGAGCATCAGCAAAGGACAAAAAAGGACTCAGGAAAACGGGGCAACAGAGCAAGCACACAGATGCCGTGTATTGGCATCCTCTCCTTCCTTCCAGCTTTCTGAGGGCTGATGTTTAATGCTGGGGAAATTCCAAGTCCACCTAAGGCTAAAGAATTTTAAAAAGAAAATGTGAAGCACAGTACAGTCTCACCTGCCTGCAGCCTTTCTGGGAAAAGGAGTGGAGAGAAGCACCTTAGTCACCCAGAGCTTCCATCAGCCAGGCTTCAGGAAGATGCAGGTGACAAAGGACAAGAACAAACCTAATGCTGTGAGCACTGGCATGAGCTGGAGGGCTCAGTCCTGCCCCAGAGCCAGCAGCAGATGCCACCCCAGGGTGTGTGACAGCTCCCATTCCACAGGCAACAGCTGGGGCACAACAAGTGGCAAGTGACAAAGCCACAGAAAAGAAGCAGCAGCTGAACAGGTGACAGCTCTCAGCAGAACCCAGCTGGAGCCCAGTGCAGTGAGGTTGGAGAGTGGTGCCACAGAAAGGGAATCTAAGCAGCAGGAAAAGCTGCAGCTCTCCCTGGAGCCAAGTCCTCCAAGTTCAGGCCATAAAACATAAGATAAAAAGCAGAACTGGCAGAGTAACCATAGGAGGGACAATAGGAGAACCAATGCAACATGCCTGGGTAACATTTACCACAGTCACTGGTAACACATGAAATGTGTGTTCCTTTTTAAAAATTCTTCTGTGCCTTCCTCTGGGCCCTCAGTGTTCCTTCAGCTAAAGAATTGCTACTCCTCTAAACTCAGGTAAGCAGTGATACTCAAATATAGATACTTCTCACATTCCTCCCAGGCCTATCCTGCAATTTTCAAGCTAAGCAGGGAGTTTCACTCCACAGCCCAGCTCAGGTAATGAACATCAGCTCAGCTTTGACAGCACCTTCTGGTTTTTAATGCTGTCACAGCTGGTCCACCAGCTGTTTTCTGCATCTACTCTTGCAAACTTAAGGGGCAGGCCAGGCAGCAGAAGTTTGAGCACTGAATTCTTGGATTAACAGGGGTTAGATGAGGCAAATGCGTAAGCAGCAGCACTCTGAGGAACTCCAGAATGGAGGCATAGCTGCAGAGAGGCTAGAGTGCAAGAGCCACACAAACAGTATTTCTCAAACTTTTTGAACATATACAAACACACAAGTAGTGGCTGAAACTACATAAAAATATGCACAGGCAAATTTCTCTAACACTGACTTAATTACAGTTAAATTAACACTACTATAGATCCACACCCCACTAACAGAAGTCCTAAGAAAACAAGAAATAAACAGGTGAGTCATCCAACTTTCTCACCTACCTTTCTTGCATCCCTTTATTGAGCCCAGACTCTGCAGGATCCCAGCTGCTGCCACATTCCATGCAATTGTGGCCACCAGTCTTCACCAGGCAGTTCCTGGGCACAGGTTTGAACTATTTTTCCATTAACATGGGCTCACTTGGAAACAAAAGGCTCAAACTACTGATCCATGTCAATTATTTTCTTCCTCTAGCTATTTCAGATGAGATATTACAGACCTGCTTGAGCTCCCTCATCCTTATAGATTTAGGGGAAAAAAAGGAAAGCTTTGCCCAGCTTGCTTCAGGAAAGGTATCCAAACCAAAGTTAACTAGAACATGTGAACACAGCCAAAGCTTGGCAGTGCCATTGGCTGTTCCTAATGAAGGGAGTTGCCACAGGGTGCATTTCAGACGCATCCACAGGCAATTCTGCCATGGATTTGCTCTCCCTTTGCAGTAAGCGACATTCAAAACAATTTAGGAAGAAAATCCTCATCTTCATCTCCCACAAAATGATAGAGGTGCAAAGAGGTAAAGCACATCCCCTCAACAGTCCCACTTTCTTCACTGTCCTGTGCTGTACCAGAGGGATCCTGCTCCCTTCAGGCTTTCTTGTACAACAGGAGGCAAATTACCAATTGCCTTTTACCATCCCCAGTAAGGTAATCAGGAGACAGGAGCTGGGAGGGCTGGGCTGGGCTCTAGCAGAGCCTTGTTTACCAGTTCAGGTTAAGTAGCTTCTCCACAAGCTACTCAGCACCTGCTATTCACAGAGGGTGTAAGAGTGGTCTAGAGATTCTCCTTTCTGCTTTCTTCACTTTCATTCAACCTCAAGAATTTCCTACTGAAGACACTCCATCCAACACCCACCCAAAGCTATGGCATCAAAAGACCTGTAATATAAACCACCAGAACTGGTAGGATGTCTCTGTCTGGCATCTTTGACCAAGTTTTGTGGAAATCTTGTGCCTTCAACCTTGCCAAGCAGCAATGTGATGCCTCCTAAAATGCTCCACCGACAGAGATTTCTGTTGTGCCCATCATAACTCATTCTGTCCACCCTCAAACAGTAACTGTGCTGGGTGTGCAATAAAGCTGTGACACTCCCACCCCCTCTTACATAGCAGAAACAAGAACCAGGGTCCAGAGACAGCCAAGTGAGAGAACCAGTCTGAGGCACACAGGTCCTGCTGAGCAGCTCCTCACTGCTCTAAATGGCTCCCTCCCCATGCAGATACAAGTGCTGCAGCCAGCTCTCCTCCACCCCTCTGCTCTCAATGACTAAATGACAGTACAGAAGCAAGGCTGGCCTCTCACAGCCAGAGAAAACTGAGGGCCTCTGCAGCTTGTGTGTGTGAATATAAATCACATGCCAGCCAAACCTCACACTGTAGTCAAGACAAGTGGTTCTAAACCTTCTTTTAAAAAAGAAAGAAAACCAGAACAAACAACAAAAATAACACAGAGCAGACCACAGCTCCCCTGCTTTTACG
Organism: Phylloscopus whistleri; assembly: GCA_017589585.1. Classification (NCBI taxonomy): domain Eukaryota; kingdom Metazoa; phylum Chordata; class Aves; order Passeriformes; family Phylloscopidae; genus Phylloscopus; species Phylloscopus whistleri. The sequence continues at coordinate 6,535,628 of JADMLD010001548.1, read as the reverse complement.
TCTTCCTCACCCTCCCAGGAGTTCAGAAAGACTCTCTGGTGACCTTAGAGAATATCAGCTCCTTCTTATTGATGAGCAACTAGCTGTTCTGTGGAGCTGCCCCATGAAAGCAGGGGTTCCTTTATTTACAGTTTCTTTCCTCCTTTCCCACCAGTTATTTTTAAGGGATTATGTTTCCTGTTTTCACTGCTTTGCCTCCATTTGTCATTCAACACTACCATTAAAGTAGGAGGGAAGTGCAGGGGAGCAGACCAACACAAAGCAAACCTTTAGGGTTCAGCAAGCAAGGGATTAAATGTCACTTCTTCCCCCCTCAGCCTCACCTCTCTCTTGCACACCCTCCAAGATGTTATGCAAATATGGCTTTATCCTCCAGCACATACCCAGATTCTGAGAGCTGGGACAGATTAGATATTTCAGGATGGATCAGATAAGCAACCTATTCATCCTGGTTTGTGACAGATACCTTCCCTCTGGCTGGTCCGTTCTGGATCATGAACAACTTGTTCTGGAAAACCCCTCCCTGTATGTTGGAGCTAGAAATGGTGTCACAGCATTTTTTAGAGACAAAAGCAGAGCAATAGAATTCAGATACTCTTTCTTGTTATGCTGTTGATTTGCAGACATTGTCTCTATACCACCTCAGGACCGGATGTGCAATTTTTAGGGAAATGGTGGTCAGAGAAAAAGCAAAACAAAAAAACCCAAAGCCTCTGGCAACAATTTAGAAGGATGCAATCCACGGAACTATTGCCCTTTCCTTAAGCCTTTGCTTCCCCAAATGTGCTGGCAGCAGTCTCACAAAGCCTCTTGAAGAAGGTTGTACTGAGTAACTCAGATGCAGTGTATTCCTATAACTCTACTGCTCCTCAGCACAGCTCTTCTGCAACTTGTAGAAGTATGGTGACCCCTGAGGACAATAAATACAAAGCTATCAAAGGGTAAGGCTAAGGAACAACTGGCTTTGAGTAGATAAAGGGCAGTTTTACTGTTTTAACACCTTTTCAGATATCTCAAAGCTCTCTGCTCTCTGTTCATACATTCTTTACTACAGCCTGACTCCCATCCATCACCTGATACTCAAACACACGTGCTCTCTATGAAGGATAAAGAATAACTGTTTTAGCAGAAGCAGTCAGAAGCATCTCTGCCAAATCCATTAGCCCCCTCCAAGGGTTCACATGCTCCTATTCACATGACTCTAGGCTTCCTCAAGGCTGCTGCTGTAATTGCAACCTTCCCACCCTCCTCTCTCCCAGTCACACTGCAGGGCTGCCCCAAAGGTGACAGTGCATTGCAGTAGAAGCAGGTGATGGCCAAGTGATGGCGGGAAATGAAAGACAAAAAGCAAAGTGTTGAGACAGGAACACAAAGACTCTGAAATTAAAGCTGGTTTTAAGCCAGCTTAGGGTATGGCTAAGCTAGTCTAATGAGGGAGTGCAGGTTTGTACAGCAGCAGATCATACACAGAGTTCTTACACAGGTATCAGAGAGCAATTAAGGTTTAATTAGGCTCAGGATAGACAAATCATCATCAAAGAGGAAACTAATTACATATGAAATTGAATCATGCATGGCACAGAGACATGTAGTAATGGCACATAGACAATAGTGAAGGTCACTAAAATGGGAGAAAAACACCACAACTAAAAAAAGGCAACAAGGAGAGAAATCATCAACTGAGATGGCCACAGCCACTTCTGGAGAAGATACATTTCTGCTCCCAGCAGAAGAAATCTTCACTTTATGGGACTGCAAAAATTAACGTAATTCAACAGTGAAGAAAAAACCAACTAAAATCATAGCAAAGCATCAGGAGCTCCTAAGCTCAGTATCTGACAGCTCAGATTGTACCACTGGGCAGAAGGGACAATAACACTGAAGACAAAACAATTTCCCAATGCATAAACCAAGCTGTCCCTTCCATTGCATTAGGAAAGGCAGAGATCATCCCAACACCAGCTAAAAAAGGATGTAGTCCTCTCTAGCAAAGTGTGGCACTGTGCTGATGGAAGGCCATGCTGGGGAACATGGTGCACATGCAGGAGGCCGTAGCTCAGCAGGGCTGTTCTCAGGAGAGCTGTGTAGGTACTGCTCCTCTCAAACCACACATCCCCTGAGGGCTGGAGATTTCTTTTTCCTTTGAACAGTGCCACCTTATTTCTTGATACTACTGTAAACAGACTCACCACAGGAACTGGTCTGGGGAGCTGCTGATTCAGAGCATCAGCAACTTCAGATTTTGAAGTTCTTAAGACATAGAACAAGCAGAGCACACAATAAAGGAGTTTTGGAAAAAATAACATGTACAAAGCGTATAAATAAGCAATCACACAGTGAAAACCTGGGCAAAGCTGCTGCAAGGAAGATACTGAAAGTTTCTAGGCTTGGTAATGTACCACAGATCACAAGACAGCTGCATTCTTGGCTGAGTACGCCAGCTTCTCTCACTGATCTTGCAAGAGAATGTTAATGAGACCTACCTGGAAGGCTTTAAAATTTAGGGGAGTACTGTTCTGGCAGGAACTTACTGGTTAGTAAATCATTTTGAAACACCAATTACTTTTACTGTAAATGCACCCTTTAAGCAGTTAAAACACAAACAAAAAACAAACAAACACCCAAACCAAACACCAACCCAAAAAACCCCCAACATACAGATCTGCCTTTGGAGAACTGCAAATAAGAAAAGCCGGTTAGCCTAGCAGTCAATCCTGTAACACAGGAAAAATGAAATTTTTTCAATTCCTGTCTCCTTTATTGTTGCCAGCTAAAGGCTTGGTTGATTTCTTAAGCAAACTCAGTGGGAGAATAGACCAAACGTCCCTGAAATGTTCTCTTGCCACAAAAATTTGTATTGCAAAGTACCATTCCATTAACACCAGTTATGGTCAAAAGAAGTGTCTTCCACACTTTAGCTAGTGAACAAAAGTCAGACCCCTGGATTCTACCATGCCAAGAGCCATAGAAATGTTGGGAGAAAAAAACAAGGACAGAAGAGCTTCCCAGTAAGGAGCCTGGTAATGAGACACAAACTACTTTATTTACATGCATTAGTAATTAAAAAATAGCTGGTTGGTTCGTTACATAAAAGAAGATGTGGTCACCAGTATGGCTCTTTATCATCCAAATACAGCAGCATAAGCAACAAAAAGGCAGTAGAGCTAACTACCTAGGGCCCTTTAGGCCCTACCCAGAGCAGTGCTCTACCAGAAACAGTGAAAAGAAAGGTGAAACCATACTGGTCTAACCAGCACAGGCAGAGATGAGAGGGGATAAAGCTAATTCAGCATTGATGTTACCACCTCACATCATGGATGAGATGATGTATGTAGTAAGTGCTAGAAGCAAAAACTAAAGTTCAGGGTCAAGATCCCAGACCTATTATCTGTAGATGATCTTTGACAAACAAAACCCCTCAGTTTCCCTGGATGGACAGGGAATGTACCCACGTTTCTGAAACACCTGCAGATCCCAAGAGCAAATAAACCCATATCATTACAGCAGTGCAAGAGAAGATATGGAAAGAAAACCCCAGTTTTAACAGTGTGTATCCTTCCTCTTTTGTGTAGAAAATCTTAGACTGAGTTTTCCCCTCCCCATTCCCGTGTCAGGTATAGGATCCTTATGTGCATTTTTTAAGCCAACCTCCAATACAGCACACTGTAACATAAAATGAGAAGTTATCCTTTTAAAAATAAATAACTGACCCTAATCACAAGTTTCACAGACTTTCATATCATTAAAATTATATTTCAATATACTTATAACAAAACCCAGGACTTTACAAGCAGAGGACTCCCAACATCTTTAGCACTACTCCTTTCTCCAGGCCTGCTTCTCTGAAAAACATTCACCCACCCAATTTTTGCCTTATCAGGAACCTGCCACATTCCAAAGGGCTGTGCTCAAGGTTGTAATGTTCTTTTCCAGGCATTCTGCTGACTATTTCACTGCCAAATACGGCCCTTTCCAGGATGTACTTGTTTGCAGAAACTCAAAACTTGAGGCATTTCAACAGGGTTGCACAGCATTGCTGACAGAAAGTAGACTGCAATTTACTTCAATCAAAGAGAAAAAGTGTGTCACTTTGTGTATTTTTAAACCCGAGAATTAATAATTGATATTTGCCTTCACACAGTGCTTTGATCCCAAAGCAAATCAAGCTAAAGGGATCCATTCAGCAGTACAGCTGCCCCTGGGGTGAGCCACTGGACACCTGCAGGCTGTGCAAGGAGAACAGACAAAAGAACATGAGTTTGCCCTTGGAACAGGGTGCTGAGCCCTGGCAGAGCACAGAGACTTTCTCAGCACTGTCTGAGAGACCGAGTTGTAGACAGCACAGTGTTAAACAGCAGGAATGGTTTGCTACTCCCAGTTTTCCCCTACAAATAGCAACTCCTCCCCACTGCCTACGGCACTGGCTGACATCTCCCAGGCACACTTGGTATGCACACAGAGATAGGACACACTCTGACAGGTTTCATTTGGAGCCATCTTCAAGGACATATTAAACGATGCAGTCAAATCCACTTAAATACCCAACAGAGTATCAGAATAAACCTGTTAAAAGGATTATTCTACATAGGAGTTGATTTCTACAACAGTTGCATTTGTTGCAAAAGCCCTTTAAACGAATACGAGCTAAGGAAATCACCTTGGGGCTGAGGCAGAGCACACAGCCAAGAACAAGAAATCAGCTATTTTAAAAGGTTCCACAGAAGAGAAGCAGACCCAGCTCTGCTGAGTTGCTCAAAGTGCCTCAGATAGTAATCCTATTTCAGGAATACAGGGACTGCTCTGGGCTCAGTGAGTCAGCAGGGTGGGGCAATTTTTTCCCATGTTTGTGGACTGAACAGGAACAGAAAAAGCAAAAGGAGCTGGAAGCCAGAAATGTAGCACCTGGCTGGTGCACAGGCACCACAGGCAGGAATTCAGCAGAGTAAAGTCAGAAGAGTTCACAAATCTCTGCAGAGCCAGCAGTCACAGGTAAAAATAGAAGTCTTATCTGGGAGTCACGTAAGCATTCAAAATAAAACTGAACAGAGAAATGGTAGAGATGTTTCAATGCTGGAAGCTAAGTGTATTTTCTCCTGGTGGTGGTCTCTTTCCCTCTCCTTGTTCAAGACTAAGCTTTTTCAGCAAATCACACTATCTGACAGAAATCTTAGTTGCATTATTAGGCCAGGACATGACATTTTATATTTCAAAGCAAACAAATGTTAAAAGGCTTAGGAATGACCTCTAAAACTCCACTTTCCCAAAAACACTCATCAAGGGAAAATATTCACACAGTTTTAAGATGTAATATTACAGATGTCTCATTACAGTAACTACATTATAAAAAATGACATGAAATCTTAGCCCATGAACACTCACACACACACTCTGAGAAAGCAAACACAAGCTACTGAAGGAGGTTCACTCACCTCTAAAAGCTGTGCTGACCTGGCATCCATCCTGTCCTCCTTCCAGATGATTTATGATCTAAACAACCTTTTGGCAGAAGCTGGTCACCTTTTTAAGTCTTAGTAAAAACAAATAATTGCATCTTTTTTTCCATTTTCTCCTGGTCATAAGCAGTCAGTGTATTTGCTGATGTAATAATTAAACCCACAAAGAACTTACACAGGCAACTGGAAGGAGAGTCACTCATACAGATCAGGATGTCATGAGGTCTGTCTTGCAAACACTTACTGTAAATACTCCCATTCTCAGTCTAGGTGTTCCACTTAGATTTATTCTACAAAACAATTTCAAATATCTGCAAGCTCTCAGGCAGCTTTTACTCATTCATGCTCCCCCAGCAGCAGAAGCAAAGCATCTGCCTGGGGAAGAGGTACTCTGCTCAAAGGACACCCCAAACCTCTTTGTGAAACCCCAAAGCAGCTGGATAGTCATAAGTGAAATTGTTGAAGTTAAACAAGAGTTCTCAGCATTAACGCTCCATTGTTATTTGAATTAACAGCCCCAGAGTCACAGGGGACTGGGGTTTTAAGTGTAAATTGTCTTTCATGGCATTGCACTCTCAACACCACCCCATCAGTTGCTGCTCCACCAGCAACATTTGTAGGAGGACAGATCAAGATCCATGGTTAGAGGGAATCTGTGCTTTGGTTGGGTGAGTTTTGTGATTTTCGTTTGATTGATTTTGGCTCAGAAAAAACCAAACAAAACCCCCAAAAATGCCACGGATAAATTCCCTGATCCAGTTCTCAGCATGAACCTAGAAATGAGCAGTTGCTGGCACAACTGACAGGGCAGCAGGTCACAGCATGAGGCTTTAGCACCAAAGACAATTTAAATCAAGATTTAGCCTCAAGGGGCATAATACAAAAATACTGGAAGACACATACAGATACATGTTGTAAAACAAGGCAGATCATGCTTCAAATTTTAAGCAAAGAAACCAAAGAAAGGAACAAGTAGAAAACCCAGAGATTAACACACAAGCAGCAGCCACAGCCACAGGCAAAAAACTCAGACTCTGGACTTAGAGAGGAACCTGAATGAGTTAATACGAATACAGAATTAAGTAGAAAAAAAGAAATAGTGGAAGCAAGCATATAAATTGTAGAAATCAGTGAAAGGGCAAGCCCTCCAGCAGCAGAACTCAGGTTTTTTCATTGTGTTTTCTTCTCTTTTTCTTTGACAGTATTTTCCTTTAAAAGTTAAATACAGATATAAACCAATTTCTAAACACACACCTATAGAGGAAGTTAATCAATTTACTAACTAAAGCGTGATCCAGGAGAAAAGCACCAAATTGGATTCCAGTACACTAGAGCTCACCAAAATTCAGCTAAAACCCTGAGTTTCAACAACTCAAAAGACTGAGCTGCATATTTCCTCATTAGCACACTTGGAAATTTATTTATGCAAATCACTATATTAAGATAAAAGCTTGCTACAAACCTGAGGCTGTTTTTCTTTTTAAATTCCCTTTTCATTCTTTACATGTGTTTGGAAAAAAACTTGCAAATGACTTGTTTCCTTACAAACTAAAAAACACAACCACAAAGCAACGAACTATTAAAGACTATTAAACAGGCCTGTTTCAATGTGCATCAGCCCTACATGGCAAGTGTCTATTAATGGGAAAACCAGTTTTAGCATCAGAATGCTTCCTCAACCAGATGTTGGTCTAATTACAAGGAAAAGCTCCTTATAAAGTTTAGGTAGAACTCTCTAAATTTGCTTGTATCTTTGCATCAGTGCATATTTGCATATACGTTGAAACCAGTCTGAAACACCTATACACAGAATAAAATATTCAAGTGAAAAATTCTTCTTCTTCATATCCTTCTTGTGCACATATATATTCAGAACACATTTACATAACAGATAATCAGGTCTCTGTCTTTGCTTTAAGTGGAGACACTGAGATTTCTAACATGCTCTGGAATGGAGGACACTAACTGGAGGAAGATGTGTAACCCTTTATCTGCAGTAGAAATTTTATTATGTTTACCTATCAGCACAGAACAAAGCAGAGCTTAGATCACATTAATATGTGTTTCAGTTTGAGCAGAGACCACAACAAATTATGTATAGGTCAGTGCTCAAGGCTGAGTGAATTTGGGGTAGTCAAGGTCAGGCCTAGGGCACGTTTGCTGAGCACACACACCAGGTCAGTGCCACTGCACAGCCCCAGCACACCAGGCTGTGACAGCCTCAGCTGCCTGCAGACAATGGCCCAGCAGAGGGAAAGGCACCTTCTGCTGTGTCTCAGGTACTCTAGAGACATGACAGACATACTTTCCTCTCTGTGAATACTGAAAAAACCCTACCTAACCAAAATTTGTTTTGAGTCTTAGTTCAGAGGACTGGGCAAACTGGAAAGAACTTATCTGATGTTTTGATGTAAACACCAATTTATCACTTTGTCAGGCCACTTTCCCCTTTAGGACGGCAGATGCAGGATGGCTAAAAGAATTATTAAATAAAGTAAAAATGCTTTCTAAATTACATTACTGTTTCCATAGCACCTAACCAGGAGGCATGGCAGACACATATGGCCAATGTACACAGTCCTCCAAGAGGTACAAGAAACTTCAAAACAAAATGACAGTTTTGAATTGCCTGCCCAGCATAGCTCTAAGCCAGCTCTCAGCCACATCAGTATTGCTACTGAAACAGCATAACCTGCAAGCATGTCAGTTTTAAAACATTTACAATCTAAGCCTGTGAAGACCCTATCAGTTCTTTTGAAGTCAGAGCTCAAGCTCAAACTTCAAAATCAAAGTATCTTGGGAGATTCTGGTTCAGGTAGCTACACAGAAACAAACAGCTAATGCTGTGGAGCTTCACTCACAGCAAAACATCACTAGAAATCCCCTGGCATCAGCAAGATCTGAATCAAGTCTTTCCTAAGACACTGCTAGAGATCTCAAGAGTAGCCACTGGCGTGTTCAACTATTAAAACAAAAACAATAATCCAAGAAAAAAACAAACAAACAAGCAAACAAACAAACAAACCAAACGAACCAAAACTTGTTAAGCTCTCTTGCTCATTCCTTGTTACTTATTCCAAACGTATACCTTCTTTCCTGATACTTCTTCCTATTGAGAACACTGACCCTTTTAGCAATACAAGAAACTGGTAATAGCAAGTTGACTTCAGCTCTGTGACTGCATATTTCAGTCAGGGCATACAGAAGTTGCAAAATCAATTTGGATTAGGAAGGGTCAAAGTGATGTTTAAATACTATGTAAATATTTCTATACAAAGCAGTGTGGTTTCTCAACAATGACAAAAGAAAAGGCTTATGGGTTTGTGAACTGCTCAGCTGTGCTCAGGAGGACCCTCAAATTCAGCAAGTCAACCAGAGGAAGTGCCTCTTCAAAGCCTAAACAGGTGCAGTGACAGCTCTGCATTCTCTGCATTGTGTGTTAAAACATCACTTAAGAATATAGGAAAGTGGAAAATAATTGTCTTCACTGTGGCCTCATATAAATTCATAAGATGTGAGAGACCTTCTGCTTTCACATAAGGCAGAACCCAGCCCTCATCTGAATGGCAAGAGCAGCAGACCATGTAAACCATCTCAGAATTGCAATCAGTCTCTCATCCCTGTCATGCAGTACAGATCAATTCAAGAAGGCAGTCAGGCCTGTAGCTCAATACACCACCTGAAACACCCAAGGAAAACCAGGGAATTTTCTTGACCCCTATCATCTGAAAAGAGCATGGGGACCATCAGCTAGGTCTGCCAATGGCCCTCCTGCCAGAAAAACAACTGAAGTGTTGAGTAAGTGTAAGACAGCAAATGGTTTCCAGGTTCCCTGTTGAGCTGAGCACACACTGGCTCTTCTGGATATACTCAAGGACTAAACACAATCCTCCTTGTCACACACCAGCCCCCTCACCTGACCAGACACATGCTTATCATGAGTTCTGTTCCAGCAGCATCTGCCTCTGGGCCCATTTACAGTCACAGGTTTCAAGGGAAAGAGGGCAACAGCAGACAATGGAGAACTCAAATGAGTTATTCAGTATACTTCATTCCCCTGAGTAAGCTCCTCAGGAAAGATGCCAATGGAGAAAAGGCTGAACAAAAGATTCACCCAAACAATTATTCAGGTGACTGTTAAGCCCAATGCATTGCTCACATTAAGTGCAGTAGCTTTCTGTCAGAGGTCAGAAGCAGCTCTTGAGGCCCCCTGAGGAGCTTACTTATGTGAGCTGAGAGGTACTTGTTCCAGCTTAGGAAGCCTTTGAGACAATACTCTGGATTTGACTAAAACATTCTCTCCCTGATATCCATTTACCCCATATCAGGAGCCACAGATGATTAATACTAGGACTAGAGAAGTGGTGTATGTCCCCAGGCTAAAGAGAGTATTTTCATCTGACAGCTTGTCTGAGTCTTTTTCCTACCTGCAATTCAGATTTCACTCGTCAGCTTTCTAATCAAGAAAAACAAGCAAGGTAAAACAAGGAATGGACTGTAACTTGTGCTTTCCTCACCAGAGCCACTGATTTAGTGCAGGATGCCCACCACCTATACAGGACACTTTTAGTCCCAGCTAAGCACTGGCAAAGACGAGTTTATTCATCCAAATTACCATGATTTCCTCAGAGACAGTTGAGGCATTATTGTGTTTTCTCAGAGTGATGTCAGTGATTTCATCCCTATCAGACTGAGAGGTCCAATGACCACCGGAGGAAAGTGTAAAGCAAAAATGTCCTACCCATGGAAGGGACTCCCATACTTGTTCTACCTAAAAGGATTCAAACAAAAGGGACAGTTTATAGAAGTGACAGGCAAAGACAGAGAAGAACACATCCAAGTCTTCCAACAGTGATCTGCTGTTCTGTGTATATTGTTTTCTGGAACTTCATGTAGTAATGTCACTTCAGGTCACTATAAAAAAATTTCTGGAGCAGCTCTAGGTTAGCAGGAAGCAGAACTGAAGACAAGGCAGCTGGACTGAAAGTCACAGAAACAAGTGTTCTGTGCCTTAGCTCACTGTAAGCACCATAATCTAACTCTTTTGGGAAGCCCTGAGCCCAGGCAGGGGCTGTCCTGCTGGGCAGTCACACCCTGCAATGTAACTGCACTGCAGCAAATCAGCGCAGTGCTTGTCTGTGACTCCTCCCTAGTGACAACAGACCAATTACATTCACTTTTTAGCAGCTCAAATACATTTGGAGCCTGATGCTCCAGGGAACAAGGTTTTTTTCCTTCAGAACAAATTACTCGAGGAAGCTGCTGGCCTATTTCAAAAGGGATTTGTTATTTTTCGGTGGCTTTTTGTGCGTTGGGTTTCTTAAAACTGTGCTAAGAACAGCCTGCTCCAGCCTCACCCATCTTGTGGGTTCAAAATGGGCACTCCTTCCTTAGCTCTGCAGCCAAGGGAGTACGTAATTGCTGATAAGAGACTAGCTGGTAAATACCCCATCAGAGAAGTAGCTGCATTTCAGTGTGGACTCTAGAAGATTCTGAAGTTCTTAAGAAGTAAACACACAGAGTGAGCCAAGGCTGCACGTCCCCACACCTCAAGGAGAGGAGCTGCAGTCCAAGCACACAAGTTACTCACTATTAAGTAACTCCTCCTGCAAGGGCTGCTTGCTTAGATTTCAGATAATACTGCACGCAGTACTCACATGCTGATCCACAGCAGCCTGCCATAGTTGCTACTGTGCTGTTGTCACAGACCAATCTGCAAGTAATTTGGGGATTTTGGATACTTCAGAACTTGTGCAGAAGCTCCTGAAGAGGATGGGGTGGTTTTGAGGGTTTCTAAAAATACATTATTTTTAAAAGAAAGAAGGTTGTGGTGGATCTACTCTTTTGGAAAAGAATCCTTACCCTCCGCAAGATAAAATAAATAATAATTTTTTAAAACCCCACCCCACCCAGTAGTAACAGAGATTGATGACATGACTGCAAATAAGAAAAAAACGGAAGGTAACAATGATGCAAAAGGCCTGTAATACCAACAGACAAAATTCAGTAGTATAAACCAACACACTGAACTTAAGCAATTCACTCTTCCTACAGGGCAGTCCTGTGGATTCTCACACACATACTCCTCGAGTACCCTTGTAGCCATGAACAACTAACTTGACTCCAGCTGCCACATTTGGGCAGAGCTTTCTCTAAAGCAGAGACTCCAATTACATTTCCAATAATCTGATTACTGCATGAACCATAACCTGGTTAAGAAAGGGTCTGAGAGAGACTATTTTGGCACTTAGGGGAAGAAGACAGGGAGAGGGAGATGTGCTTTGTTGTTTAGTAACAGAGAGATTTGCAAACTGCAGCCAGATTTTGTGACAGAAATACACCACGTTGTCCTACACAGGACACTTTTACTGTTTAAAACACAATTTGAAAAAAAATTAGAGAAGTTATGGATTTGTAAAATTATCTCAGCAGTAAGACAGACCAACATTCACAGATTTACTTACAGCTTAGGGTTATTTTCACATCACTTGTAATTTAAAGATATGATCAGGAAAGCAATTCACTTTGTCATCAGTGAGCTGGCCAAAACCTGCTTTGTAACCCAAGACACCCAAATTGTTGTTTTGGAAGTACTTCATTCACATGCAGCTCACCCAAACTAACCACGCCAGCATTTTTCTAGTCACTTGCAGCCTACCCCTCCATCCATCTGCCATTCAACCTGGACTGGAACACCACTTCTTTTCCTACATGTGCCAGCAAACGATTACTAAAGCCAATGATATTTCACCAGGGGAAGAACAGGATCAGACCCTTATTATTCTTTCCATGCTTATCTGACTGAGCAGAACAAATCAAAGAGGAGATGGTAAGAAAAACCCCTAACTGCTGCTCTTGGTTCCTCTGGGGAAAAGCAAGCTCCAGATAAGCTGTGCCTCCAATCAACACTCTGATTTTCACAAGCAGCAATATCCTTCCCTATGGTAATTGAAATGGAGCAATTCTCAAACAGCTTGCCAAGTCTCACCTCATTAACCTTTATGGACTGACCTCCAAAATTCCTTGAAGTTGAAATACAGGTCCCCCTTGCCTCTGCATGATAACTGTTTACCCCTAAGAGGTTGGGGAGCAAGGGGGGGGGCATTAGAGAGCAAACTGTTAAACATACTAGAACTGGGAGAAGAACTGTTTCCAGCCTATTACTGGTGCCCAAACCTTCACAGGCTTAAGCCTCCTTTGCTGGCCCTTCTTTCAGGTAGCCTGCAAAGCCAAATTTGGATTACAAATCACATCCCCCACCCACAACACTTATTTTAAGAGTCAATATATAGCTCTAGTGTGCTGCCCCGTAGTCAAAAATAAGCATTTCCTAACCCACACTTGAAGGTTTAGCAAATTTTATAATTAAACCTTATTTTTCTTTCATCCCAAATCTGTTACTCAGGATGCCTCCTTGCCATTCCAGTCAACTCATTTTATTACTTTTGCTCAGGTCTCAGTGAAACTTTCTGGTGGCAGTGAAAAGCAAGCTGTCAATCAAAGAGTGAATGAACACAGTACTTAGCATTTTATCCAAAAACCCAAACCAGAGATATTAGACAAATGGAAGCACTTAGGAAAAATGGTAGAGCAATTAGTTCCACAAATTAGCAAGCTCTTAGCTTTCTTTTTCTCAGCATTACCTTGAGGTAGCATAACTCTAAGAATTAGGAGTATAATGTTCCAGTTTTGTACCCTGGAAATCTGTGCGTGGGGTCATGTATATTTACACTAAACAATAAAAATCTTCAAGGTTAAAATCACACCAAATACCTGCTTTGCTAGAGGTGAGAAGACACTGGAGACCAAAGCACTTAATTTGCCAATATAATTCACTGCTTTAGAGTCCATCACCTACACACACAAGTAAATCTCTTCCAGAGTTCCTGCAAAGCTTTAGGGCTTGAGCCCCTGGCTCTGTGAAATCTCCGAGCTGGAATCACCTGGGTCCAACTGTTTTGTATCCAGCACAGCATTTCAGTCTGTGCCCATCACAGTATGGATGCTGCATGGATATCCCATGGCTCTGGGGCTGCTTGCTCCTAGCTGAGTTCCTACACCACTCTCAATCTTTAGGCTTGCACAGGTAATACATTTCACCTGCCCAGGCACAGGCCAGTGGCTGCCTCCAGTAGGCACAAAGCCCTCTTGCAGCACTGGCAGCTACACAAAGTGAGCCCAGCCCCACTGCCAGAGACCCCTTTGAAACTGCAGGTAAGGGTGCAGGGAGGACAAGCAGCTTTCTGACCCACTACCTGCAGAATTCACAGCTCTCTGTCTGCTTACTGCATAGTAAAGGCAGTCCCACTTTGATCCCCCTGTCAAGGACCATGAAAATGAGCTTCACACAGGCAGATGAGGGGACACCAGCAGTCTCCAGGGCTTCCCTGTACCAGACAACTACTATGTGGATTGGTTTACACTCCCATTTCAAAGGCAAGTGCTTTGTGACTGCAGAAGTACCTGATCTAGAGGGAACGTATGAAAAGAAAAAATAAAATCTATCTACATGCTATTACTTCTGGTAGGCCTGAGGTAAACATTAGCAACTCTCAGTGGAAGGAGGAACAAAACAAACACTTCAGAGTCCACTATAATCATTGGGGACATAAAGCAGCTCCATAGACTCCATTAAACTCTGCTGGAGGGAAAGAAAAATCTGGAAGAGAAAGAGAAGGAGCTCTTCACTCCCCCAGACTAAGAAGAGGGGAGTGGTAGTGCAAGCATCCTGATAATCTCCAAAATCTCAAAAGCCACTAAATCGCTGAAAAGCAAGGCAGGGTGGGGGTTGCATTCAAACAGCATCTTGGCATCAGTGCTCCTAGGAAATCACTGATCATCACAGGAAAGAATTAAAACATGTTTAAGAAGTAATAGCAAAATGAACTAAACAAGTGTCAGGAAAATTTAAGCTGCATTATTGATCCAATGTAAGTCACAGATGGAAAACGAGACCTGTGGCCAGCAGGCCTTAAAATTAACAAGCAATCTGCACATTACTAAAGTTCCTTCATTTCAGCTCCTCAGAATCTCAACACAGTGGACTGAAGTCTGCCTCAGCTGCGTAAAGGGAATTTGTGCTTCTGAACAACAGCAACAGGACTGCGATGTTGCCTCAGAAGTCTGCAAAATCCCACAAAGAACTTTTCAAACTACATCTCCAAACTAAAATTCACAGAATAGAATACTGGATGGAAGAAGTGCAGAGTTCAGAAACTTGTCTAAGATCTCAGAAGATGCAAATAACTCAGGAAGCAAACCCTTGCAGAAACTGGTACAGAACAAGGTCCTTCCATGACAACACACTACATGCTTTCTTGGGGCTTTACAAATAAGTAGTGTGAAAGCAAAAAAAAAAAAAAAAGCAGGGAATTCAGATGCTTGCCTATCTGGTCATGGATTTAAGGCACACAAAACATGAAGAACCTACAGCTCCAGGTAAGCAGGAGTTTTAAAACGGCCTTCTGACATAACAGGAATTGTGAGGTTTGCAGTTCACATGCATAAATTCCACTGCTCTTTCTCCTCTCGACATTAAACTCACTAAAAATACAGAGAACGTTCCATGCTCTCCAGAAAGGGACATTCAGAACTCCCACATTTAGTAGAGGCTAAAATAAGTAGAACTTCCCTCCAATGGAATTAAATGACACATATCCCCAAAGTGACCTCATATCGAGCACTGTGGTGGTTGGTGGCTGTCTAGAGAAAGAGCCTGGCATGACTCTCTCAGAGCACCACCAAGTCTGCTCACGTGAACACAAGTTACTCCTGGGGCACCTTGAGGGAAGCAGCTGTGCAGGTAAATATTATTTATGTAGACTCCAGATAGTTTCCATGTTATTATGCAGACAGATAAAACCATTTCACACAGAGTGAGAGAACTGATTTTACGCAGCAAGCTCCAAAGCCAAGCAAACAGCTCCAGTGTGCTCATTAACAAACTGCTGTTAGTTAAAAACTGTCCCAGCTGAGGCCAGTGCAAGATCTCATCATTCCATAACAGTACTGTGCAACTTTCCCCTTGACCATAAGCAGAAATGCACAATTAGTGGCTTTTCTCATGTTTATTTCCACAACTAACATTTAACAGAAGGCAGGATTTTAAAAATCTTGTTCTTTCTTCAAAATCATAGTAAAGATATTCAAACTTAATGCAAAGTTAAGATGTGATTTTTTTTCTATCCCCACTACAGGAAATTAGTGATACATAATTAATCCTAATATCAATATCTTTGCCCAGGCTCCATTAAGTACATTTAATAGAAAGTACAGCTATTACCAAATCTCAACCCTGGAGCTCTCATGCTGCTCCTTGGAAAAAAACTGAAAGCCTACTACAGTTTGGTCTGCTTTAAGGGTTTTAATAATCTACCTCCAAAAACCTAGATTCAAATTTTGGCTCAGACCCCATCCACTTGAGAGTTATGTCTTTTTTTTTTTTTTGTAATACAAACTCAGGAAAACATCACTTAACTGTGAACTCACAAAATAATTTGGACAGAACAGCACATGTCTGCTGGCCAAGCTCAAGGTGCACTGGGACAGATCCAGATGGAAATTTCCCATTGCACCTGTCCACAGCACACTCAGCATTGCTATGGGAAGAGTGATCAAAGGCAAAGCCAGAAAACACATAACAATCTGAATACACAGGGAAGTCAAGTACTGTTGAATAAACCCCACTTGATGCTAATTAACATTAAGGCTGGCCAGAACCTACTGTGATTCGAACTTGCACTCTGTTCAAGCAAAACTTTAGGGAAGCCTGGCAGAACCAGTGACTGAACCACAGGTGCTGGAAAATCTGTGTGGATCTGTGAATGGCTTTGGTCTCACGTGGTCATGGAGAAGAGCCCACATCAGAGCAGGGTAGCTGGGAATGGGAGCCAGCCAGATAATCACACAGTGGTCTCTCAGCCTTTTGTTGGTTTTATGAAAAGGAGGTTCTGCCAACTGGTTTCAGATCAAAATTCATCCCAATCGGGAAGGAAAGAAAATTCCTATAAAATGATGCTCAGTAGGAATTAATCAGAAACATAGAACTCCTGAAGGCATAAGCCCTTTTGGTTAAGTAAAAAATTGCCACCAGCTAATGTGCAAGACAGTACTGATTAGCCATCTGGTGAAAGTTCCTGCTAAGCTTGCCATGTCACCCCCTGAGCTGAGGAAAGCAGAAGGTGGATCAGTTACATTCTGTCCTTGCCTGCAATGTGTGGTCATCCTTAGGAACACGACACAAAGCTTTCCAGCACATCTAGGAATTGTAAGCGTTCTGACTTTTCAGCTGCCTTTTGTTTTTTATCACTGCATCCCAGATAAATTATTTAAAATAAAAATTATCTATTGCCTTTTTGAAAGCTGAATTTATCCTCAAGCTTTATCAACCTTTGTTATTTTTACCCCTTTGTTTCCTTCTGCAAAAACTGAAATTGCCAGGAGGCTTCCCAGTCATCTAAAGAGCATCAGTAAACAAGAGCAGAGACAGATGGTTGAGCTCAGTTCAAATGAGCACAAGACTCAGCCTCTCCCCTAAAACCCTGGAAAGAATGCAGCAGTCCCAGAGAGAAAACAGGGATGTACATCCAATCTGATAAAGGAGAAGTCACTGTGAAGAGGTGCAGAGCTTCCATGTACACTGAATATCCACAACTGTGCAGCCTTCCAATAATACAATGGGTAAGAGGACAGCACCAGGGCACAGAAGAGTTCTCCCTCCATTGTTGTTCCCAAAAGTATTGCTGACAAAAACAAACAGCAGGGAAAGTAAAACCAGGCATCTCCTTTGAGCAAAGTTACTCTTCTGAGAAGTAATAGAGCAAACACTCACAACCTGAGAAAGTGGCACCTCTGAGAGCCCTCTGAATTCACCCACCACTATAGGAATTTGATCCCATTGACAAATAACATGTTAATCCCTTATTAAAATGAGAGATTCGAAGAGACAAAGAAAACCCATGAGAGAACTCACAGATTTGTAATCAAAGAAATCTGTCAAAAGAAGCATTCCTATTTTCTTCATTCCTGGATTTGATTTTCATTTATTGCATAGGAGTCTACTGGTGTTAGCACAAGATACTATTTACATTACATGCCTTGCCTGGCTAAATAGGTTCAGACATCCACATACAATCAAAAAGTCCATCTGAACTAATAGAATTCCTTGTATGCCTCCTACACCCATAAACTCACTGTGATTCCACAGACACACCTGCATGCCTGAATGACTTACATAAGAACATTGCCCATTCTTCCCCAAATGAAAAGTTTTATTCTGCTGAAATTTAGTTAACATTTTTCCCCTCAGGGTTTCCTGATATTCCAAGTTCTGCCTTCACTCTGAGATAGCAGAAAGCTCCAGGAACAGAGCTGCACAATCATCACCTCCAATCAGCTCTAATTGAAGGCTGACACGAGACAGAACGAGAAACTAGCACTGCAATTAATACAGACAGGAAAAAACAAGACTGTGGGAGCAGCATCATTATCGGTAAAGCTTGTGCAAAACCCTCAGGCTGCGGCTTGTTGGCAAACTACCACCTCTGAGGTAGAGTTTAACTACTCCACACTGCACAAATATGAGGGAGGGAATAAACTGGTGGTGAATTCACCACAGATGGTGAATACCTGGTGACGTTCTGGCCCCTTTTTACCTCAGTGTTCGGACTGAAACTTAAAGAAATTATTAACATGGGACTCCATTGATCCTCTCAAGAGAAGCCTGAATCAACCCTTCTGGGAATCCAGATTGAATTCCTAAAATGCAGTCTGACATATACTTCCGTAGATCTTCCTAAAACAGCAAAACTAGAAATTAAACACAGAATTCTCACATGAAACAGTTGCCCCCTCACAATGATTCACTCAGGGTCTCCCATTCATTTTCACGATGCTATTCCCTGCTCTACATGTTTAAAAGACTAAGCAAAGAGCTGGTACACACCTGTATCCCCGTGGAAACAGCTGTCCTGGTGACATCTCCCAGAGGGCAAATCTCCATCACTTGGCCAGATCTGTCCTGTTTTCCGTACACCCACAATGGTGGCCTCAGACACGATGACCTGCTGCTGCCGGTGCCGTTTTTGGGACTGGGGGGTTGGGGGACTGCTGCTGTCAAAGGACTGCTGAGAGTTCTGGGAGGGGGAGCGGCTTTTATCCCGATACATGCGGTAAGTGGTGGGGCTGGGGGAGACATGGCTGGACTGTCCTGAGGAGAAGTCTTCCTCACTGGAGGTAAGGTTCTCATTAGAGCTACAATCAGGAGTATATCCTCCTCCAATATCTTCAAAACTCCTGGGGGAGTAAGATCTCCTGGGCCACGTGAGATGTTTCTCCTGGTCAGCTGGGCCCTGATTTCGCAGGATAGGTCCTTTTCCTTCTCCTTCCCCCATCATTCCACCAACGTAGATACTCTGATACGGCTGAAAGTCCATGGGCTGCCAAGGTGAGCGGTTGCTGCCATTAGCATTAATCAGGTTATCTTTAAGAAACTTGGGGTTCAGTTCAGCATCCTCATATTCTCCATCATAGCCAAAGCTGCTCTCTGAGGACCTTCCCCTGTAGGCAGGCCTCTGGAACTCGCTGAAGCTGGGTACCATGTTAGAAGGGAGGGAGTGCAAGGACTTCTTGCGTTCCATTTGCATGGCTTGGCTACCAAGGGAGCTTATTTTATCAGAAACATCTTTATCGTTGACCTTTACTAGACCCTTCTCATGATGATACTCCATGTTCACATAAAAGGGCTTTTCAACAACATCCTTGTTATCTCCAGAAGAATGCGAATTAACCTTTTTCATTCTCTCAAAATTGGACCTTAGAGCTGCCACACTGGTGCTGTTCCCTCTTTCCTTAGGTTCAAATGATCCCTCCTTCTCAGCAGATCCCACCAGCCTGCGAGTGGAAGCTGATCTGTGTTTTGAAGGAGAGCCATCTGTATCACAGCGATTCTCCATGTCTTCTACAACTCTCTTCAGTTTCTCTTCACCATAGTACTTACACCTGTCCTGCTCTCCTTCTCCATGGTGGGGGCTGTCCAAAGGAGACAGGTCTGACCCATCACTCTGGGTAGACAGCTTCCGCATAGAGGGTATCCTGGGTTTGAACTTTTCCTCCCCATGATGTGACTTGCTTTTTTCATATTCGTCTTGGTCAGCAGACTGATGATGCAGGTCCTGGATCTGCTGCTCTGCACCCCCTTCAGGCAACTGAGAAACACGTTTAAAACCCCATCTCTGTCTATCATAGCTTTTTTTCTCCTTTGCCAGAAGAGTCTGCAGGTAAATCATGCGGAACCTCTCCTTGTTAACCTCCATCTCCAGTCTCCGGATAGATGCTTTGCACATCTCCAGTTCCTGTTCAATGTCTCCCACAGATTTCAGCTCCATTTTAGGAGGCTCAGAGTCTGCAAATTGTGCTTTCCAAGCCTCTACAAACCCCACAGGGTCCACCATTTTGCATACGGGAGTAAGTGGAGAATACGAGAAGGAGGCTGGAGAGAAAGAGGTGGAAAGAAAAAACCAACCGGATCTCACATGTAGAAGCACAAACAGCTCGGGCAGGGTCAACTCAGCGCGTCTCTTTCGCGGTCCATGCAGGGCATTGCGAGGCAGGCAGCAATCCTCTCTCACAATCCTTTCTCCTCCCCGTCTCCTTCTGCTTCTGCCGGCCCCAGCCCCGCATACACTCGCTACTCTCTCCCCGGCATGACTGATCGTCTGCTGGCGAACACAATGCTCCCACCCCGGCGATCCCCCAGCACTTCAAAGCGCGTGGACAAAGGAGCGGGCTCGGGGCGGGGGAGGGAAGGTAAATATCGCCCCCCACCCACCTCCTGTCGCCGCCGTCCTGGGCACGGTCCTCAGCGCGGCCACGCTCCGGAGCCCCTCGCTCCGCACTCCCTCGCCAGCCCCCGTGTTGTGCTTTCTCTTTCTCTCTCCTCCTCTCCCCCTGCCCCTTTCCCTGTCTCCTCCTCCCGGCTATTGTGCTGCGCTCAGGGCGCACACGGTCCCCGCGCGGGGCGGCGATGCGGCGGCGAGTCCCGGCCGAGCTCCGCCGCTACCCGGCGGTGCCCGAGCGCCCCGCGGCCCCGCAGGAGCCCCCCCGGCAGCGCAGCCCCCGCTGCCCGCGGCGGCCCATCGCGGCCCGGCTCCGGCGGCGCTGCGGAAGGGGAGGGGAGGAAGGACCCGGCGCAGGCACTGACACGGCGCTGGGGCCTCTTAAAGGGGCAGCCGGGCCGGCCGGGCCGGGGGACCTGCGGGAGTGGGGGGGGGGGGGCAGCGCCTTCCTCACGGCTGCCCGTGAGACAAAGGCAAAGTCGTGAGCGGTCCCGCCCGCTCGCCCTTGCAGCCACAGGCCTGGGCATCATCACACCATACAGACATGACCATAGCTAAGACCGGTTAAGAACATACCATGCACACAGCCCTGTGTGCATAGGGAAGTATCCATTCACGTTCATACAGCCATGCCCTCATATATTATGTATAAACACCAGCACGTTTCTGTGCTCTCTCTTGTGTTCACAGCAAGGCTCTCCCCCCAGGCACTGATGCAGCTCACCTTCAAAGGTCACGTTTTCCCCCATTCGTGTAAGTGCTGGTTAGTAGCAGGCTTGTCATTCCCTCAATCCTACCTTGCTTGCCAATAAATGACAAGCTGGATTTCTGAGATGGGCACCTGGTACCCCAAAATAATTCTGATACTGACAATAAAGGCTGCTTTCTTTGGGCATTAGTCTCCACTTTTTTCCTGTATATTATTTAGCCCAAATACCTCAGTCCCACACTTCACCTCTGGGTGAAGGGTGGCAGATGATTTAAACACAATTCTGGCTGCTGGGTACTATTTTCCTTCTGAAATCACATCATCACACTTCCTTCTTAACCTTGCTTAAGGCATGTGTCCTTTTCGTGTATTAATTCAACCTCTGAAAAAAGGGTAATAAATAAAACTGAAGTTCCCTTTGCCTGTTTGGAGGACAGGAAAAGGTGATACGTACCCCTCATATCCCCCATAAAATTGTTTCTTTCATGTTTGTGGTGAAGCATATCTTTTCTGGCACATGTTGCTAGAAAAGAGAGTGGGATATAACCCTGATAAGAACTAATAAAACCCCATAGGAATGAAAAGTACAACTCCATGGAAGCAGCTCTCTTACCTTTGAGATATGGACTGTTTTGAAATCCATTAAGCAGTTTTCCTCTCCATGCTTTTTTATATGCCAATCAAAATATTTGGGGGTATTTTCACCTATATCACAAACAGCTACTCATGTATTCACTTTTGCATAGTTCATCCCTCTTGGTTTTTGTTTCCTGGCTTTAACTGCTTTTCCTGCACTTGTTTCCTCAGTTTTTAACACAGAGCAGGCAGTGGCTGACCTATATGGAAAACAGATTATGACCTAAATCATAATAAAATCTGTATGTTTAATAAATAACTCTATAAATCTTTCAAGACTTCTCAATCTGTCACAGAAATAAAATAAATTGCCTTTTTTCCATTGACACTGTTGGTTTGCTTAGTGGCAATTTGACCAACAAAATTCCGATATACAATGTACTTCTAGGAATAGTGAGATTGTACTGGCATGGTTATAAACAATGGCAGGTATGTGACAGCACTGGGATATGTTCTGAATTCATACAGAACTTTGACTGAAGGCTCACCATTCTGATTTATTTCTAGAGCAGTTTCTATTTGGGTCCACTTTTCTGACACTTGTGTCCTTTCTGGAGGGAGTAAGAATTCTGATGAGTCACATGAGGGATTTCTATATGCACACTTACCTTTTAGTGAATAATACTGTTAAACAACTACACCCTCTTTATCTACTGAGGTAGCACAACTCCAGAAATTCCACTGGGAATTGAAGTGTTCTCTGAATTTTTGCTGATACTTTATGCCTTGAACGGAGCAGTATTTTAATTGTATACAAAATTTCTTTAAGACTACGGTGGCAGACACATACCTGTGATTTGAGACTGAGAATCCTGCGATGAGGGACTAAATTCGGGTCGACCTGCCCGGCGCATCCCCTCTGCTGGCCGGCGAGAGATCGCAAAGCGCTTCCGAGCCGGCGCGGATCTGATCCTGCAGTGACCGCTGGGCTCCCTCTTGTGGGAAGAGGAGCCGCCTGGATCCGGGTAAAGCTCTCGAGCTATCTCACTCGAGAACTGTTCTTCAGCATCATCCCACGCGGGTTTTGTAAGGAAAACAACAACAACAACAAAACCAACCAAACAAAAAACCCTTCAAACAGTAGGACATAAGCTGAGTTTTTAAAATGAAAAATAAAACGTGGTTTCTAATTAATATGTGGCTGAAACTAAAAAATCATATTTTTGTTTACACAAAGCAGCACTCTTGGTAGAGTTTGACAAAACTGACAGGTCTTGGGAAGTCCCATCCAGCCTAAATCATTCTATGAACTCGGGGAAAAAAAAGGAACTCCCCTTCTCCAAATTCAGACAATGGCAATTTCTCGCTGTGAGAACATTCGGCCCAAAAATACAGGAAAGTGATCAATCTTCTCCACACCAAATACATATGCCCCTACAACTTGTCAAACATTTCATTTTAACTTGCACACTCAGAGATGTGATACAGAGTGTTCAGAGCATTCACTCACCAGTGTGTTACATTAGAACAACCTCTGACTACTGATGGAAAGCTGAAACCACGCAGAGGGGGACAGATTTATTCATGGAGAATGGACTCCAGTTCCACCACAATGTAAACCTGAGCTGGGAATCAACAGGATTCAGAAAGTTCTGAATCCCATGGCCTATGTAAATATAAACAATCATACCTTAAGTGTCAAATACCTTAAATGTCACTCAAAAGGTAAAATAACAGCGTTAAAAATTAAAAGAACAGACTTTTATAGTAAGAAATTAACTTTGTCAGGTGGCTGTCTTAAATGCCTTTTGATCCATTACCAGTGGGTTTGCTCAGCACAAATGCATCCACAACCCATGAACACATTAGCTTTTACTTATTAAAGACAAGAAACAGCACAACTTTAGTACTTCCTTTGGGAAATGGATTGTTACAATTGCTCTTTACCTTTGCTTCAGACTGACTCCAAAGTTTACTTCAATTTCTCTCCTGCAAATTCCACAAGGAAGCTGAAACTGAGACTGTTGCCATGATCACTGGGGGGATTTCAACTGGTACAGAAGTTGTGGTGTAGCCTACCTTTAGTTAATGAAGTTTTTTCAACACTGTTTTCCAAAATATTAAGGCTTCTTCAAAGTCAATTAAGTTGCTGATAGAATGGATTTACAGAGATAAAACATTGGCCAGGTAGAACTTAAAAATTTATATTTATTTTCTATAGTTAGCTTCCTTTGTGCTTTCCTAAGCAACTCATCATTTGCTACATGATCCAAGATTTGTTTTAGATGATAAATTATTAATATGGAGTTCTTTGCAGGGGAGGTTTCAGTGGTGCTAAAAACACCATTAAAACCAAGCAAGCAAGCAAAAAACCCCAAACTTAAACACACAAACAAAAAATGATAACAAAAACCCAACAAACCACCAACCAAAAAACACCCAGGCTCCCATCATTTAATAAACAGACTCAGGCTATTGTCCCATGATAGCTGATGACTGACAGAGTACTGGAGTTTTTGGAGCTCCAGATGACAGAACAGTAATGACATCATGCAACGTGCTGAATTCCTAGGAGAAAACTGTCCCAACTTTCTAGGCAACATGATTGTGTTGTTGAAGAGATTGCATTTCTGTGACTTTGTATAATAACAGAGCTCAGCAACAGAAGAAACCCTTAGGAGATCTATTTCTTGGTGGGAAAAAAACCTCAAAATGGATCTTTTCTTAAATTCATTCCTGAGTTATTTTGCAGTGTAAACATTCATGTCAGCACCGAAGCCCAGCTAACCTGATTTGCTGCAGCAGAGTGAACCATCACCACTCAGGCTCAGGAAACAAAAAGGCCATGGCCACACTGCCCACCCAGCACAGCACATGTTACAAGCACAGTGTAAATTCACCACCCTTGTGAAACAGACTCTGGAATTGAACAACGGCATAGAACATCATAAGGTTGAAATATTACACATTTGGATAAAGAGCTCCTTTCGTACCCTCCCAGATTCATTTTTTCCACCAAATGCTACGTTTGTGTCCTTGCCAACAGGCAGCACAATTGCCAAAGTGAAGATTGTCTGATAAAAAAAGACACAGAGTTCCTAGATCTCTATTCATCATATTCTAGGAAGCTGCTCTAACTTACGTCAAAAGGAGAAAGTAATAAAAAGCATATTCAAGCTATCTTTTCTCTGCTTTTCCCACTTCTTATCAAAGTGGGGAAAATGGTAGAGAAGCCAGAATATTTTCAGATTGATGCATTTCTTTATTAACAAATGTCTTTACTTCTCAGCAGCTTAAATCTGAGTACTGTTATAATTATTTTTAAAGACACTGTTCTTTCTGCAATGATTGAATAAATATCTCAGTAAACTGTAACCTTGTAACTGTTCATAGTTTTTCTTTGTTCTCTCCATTTAAAATAATTGCAGTATGAAATTTGGAGCATTTTTTTTTTTTTATGCCAGCAAACCTAAAATGCTGGATATGAATCCTAGAAACATGGAATTCTAAGCTAGATACAACAGCACATTAGAGTTCAGAGAGCTATTGGAAAAATTAGAGGAAAATATGTTTTCCATATTATGCACCTGGGTGACCATTCTTTCTTACTCAAGAGAATTGAAAAGAATAGCATTTTTATCTGGCAATATTTTCAAAATATTAGACAGCTTTGTTAAAACAACCAAGTTCCTACTTGGACTTCTTTTAGGCTTGGAAATATTTAATACTAGGCTCTGACTCTCAAGTGGAAAATGAAAAGTAATACACTTTTTTCCTGGATGGAGAAACCACAGTGGAAACTATGCAGTCTGCATTTGTGTATTTCCAGGCCTGATACTTGAAAAGATTTATTTTCAAATAGTTTTAAAATACTTGGAATGCATACAAGCAAATCAGAGTTATTTTACATGACGATTTTAAAAGACAAAACCATATTGATAGCACCCTTCATTCTGAACTGCCACTTGTTTCCTGCTCCCACAAGAATGCCACTTCAGTAGCTAAGATTTCTAGAGAATTATCAAAAAACAACACACTAAAACGACATCATTTTTGACTACAAGCCTTTCTGGCAGACAGGTGAGCCCATGGCACTGGCAATGTCTCCTTGCATTAAGACAACGATGCTATGTTTCAACTACACAGAGAAAGGTTTACATAACAATTGTACCACCCTGCACGGGGAGCCTGCAGCAGCAAGGGAACTCTCAGCAAGAAAGTTTGGGTCAGTTTTGCCTCCCCCATATCTAAAATTAAAGCTCTGTTTTGAGAGCATTGTTGCATAGAAGTGTGGCACTTGCAGAAACAGTTGACAGTTAGCAGCAACTCAGGCTGACTTGAGCATTGTCGTCTGGAGTTTCCATAATGTCCTTCTCTAGTTCTGTGGAAACAAAAAAAAAAAGTTATAAAATCAACTTAAAAGAAATTATTCCATTTGATACTAAAGGTTACAAAAGCTGGATGCAGGCCCAGTCACTCCTGTAGGCTAAAATCTGAGCAGACAATGATATGAATATGCTTGCAGGTGTTTGAAACTGGCTCTAATGCTTGAAAACCTCCCCAGTCCTTAGGACTATAAACAGGGAAAATGCACACAAAAAGCAAAATTCCACATACTGATGAGATTTCCTGCCCCAATTTGGGCCCTGTGCCCAGGAGTGCTCTCCAGCTCCTTTATCATGGACTGTTCAAAGGCCAAGGCAGCAACTCGGGAAAAGAATTCTTTGACATTTTCTCCTAGGAAACAGAAATTATGTGTTTTTATAAAGGCACATCAACAGATGATCAAGCATAACAAGCACATCTGTGAAGAGCTGACTGCTAAATATTGGGACAGAACAGGCCTCTTCAACAATTTCTCTCCCATTCTGGTCACCACAGAAAGAATTTCTAATTTTCTTACTCTGGAATGCTTTACCCTGTGCTGCATCTTTATTTTTAGCCAGCAACAGGGAGAATTCATTTGGTGGTGTAATCTTTTTCCATTGCAAACGTTGAGTAGTAGTGCACATGTGTATTTATGTAACTAACTATGAATTAAACATGCTCAGATACTGCAAAGCAGCTTGATTACTTCTTTCTGCAAACACGACAGTGAAAGCACACATACAAACGCTCAAATAAAATCAGCCATTAATAAGCCTGAAGTTTCTAATAGCAACAAAATGCAAGAACAACAACAACAACAATACCTGGCAATGAGGGGGATAATAAGTTCCTCCCACTCCAACATCAGCCCTGGTGGTTATGCTATTTTTACATTCTTTGCAGTAATTTACCTGTTTTGGCTGAAACCGACCAGTATTCTGCCTGCATCTCCTTGGCAAAACGGATGGCTTCCAGCTCTGTCCTTCCACACACAGCATCTGACTGGGCAAACAACATGGAACAACAAACAGAAGTGTCTGGGCCAGTAGCAGCACAAAGCACTGCCACAGCACCTACACTGTGATGCTTCCAGTTTTCCCAGCAGCTTTCTGACCTTGCCTAGACTGGGGCCATCAAACATGACTGCAAGAATTTGGTTCAAGTATTTAGTACTGGCTTTAAATGGAAGTGTCCACTCAGCTCCCACAGCACTGAAACAAACTAAGAGTTAACAAGTGACCCTTGTATCTAACACATTCCCTGGTAAAGAGCTACCAAGTCAGCAGCCCAGTAAATGGCCTTTAAATCCACCCATCATTCTCAGCTGAAGAGTTGTGGGACCAATTAGTAAGAGAAGAAAAAAGTTTGTTTTCAAAACTTCAAGAATCCTTTTTCTACAGAAAGACAAACACAGGACTGAGAGAGCCTGCATTCACCCTGTTCTTTTGAAAATTATGTGATATTCAATTAAGTAAGAAACCTTCCCTGTTCCTGAATAATGAACACACTATCCCTTAAAAACCAATTTCCCTCTAATTTTTCCAATAGCTCTCTGAACTCTGATACTCTGTGAGTATCTAGCTTAGAATTCCGTATTTATAGGATTCATATCCAGCATATCAGGCTTGCTGGCATAACAAAAAGAACATATAATGCTCTAAATTTCATACTGCAGTTATTTTAAATGGAGAGAAAGAAGAAAGCCTATGAACAGTTGGAGAACAACAACAAGACCTTCAAGATCACAATGTATGTTTATATATGCTTGGAAAATGTCATGCAAGAAATACTTCACTAACTACCCATTTTTCAGAAAGCCTCTTCTTAAATTGGTTTCAAGTGTGCTGTTCAATTTGCCTTTTAAGTTTTCCAGTCAAGGTCTTTATCTCAATGACATTGTGCACAACTTGCAAGGGAAATCACTTGAGGAACTAGGGAAAATCTGTTTTCCTTATCTGCACTCAATTCACTCACCACCAAATCTTTTTTTGTTCCAACCAGAAAGATGAAGCTGGAATCTGGTTCATTCTCCTTCAATGCATCTTCTAGCCACTGTCTAAAATATAAAAAAGAAATTACAGAATCAGTCAGAGGGAACAAGGAGTACAGGAGAAGATGACAGATAATAGGGTCACAAGAAAAGTGAGTGGAAGAACTTATGTGAGAGTATCAAAAGCCTTTTTTTTCTAGACAGAGAGAGCAGTAGCTCTCTCTCCAACTCCTTTGAATACATGTCTCCCACTAAGGAAGCATCATACCCATGGCAGAGTACAAATTCAACAATCATTTTAGCACCCAGAGAGGACATTTCTCAGTGTAAGGGAGAGGGCAAAGTTTGGTGCAAGATAAGGAATAAGAAAGCAAGCAGCAACTGAAAAGGTACAAACCACGTAGCAGGTTAGATACAAATGGGAATAAAGAGTGAAATAATCTATTCAGCATTATAAAACAGCTCCCTATGAAGGCTGTATGATTCTTGTCTCACAAGCTTTTATATTCTTGTTACTCTGGCAATCAAGTTTCTCTTGAGTCATCCAACACAAGTCAAGGAGGGAAGGCAGTGTGTGCGTGTGTGGGAAATCAGGTTCACAGGCTTCAATTACTTTCAGCCAAGCAGAGACACTAATATATATATTATTTTACAAAGTCCTATGTAAATGAGCTAAGCACCATAGTACACATTCAAATAAGACAGAGTACAGGTTGTAAAGAAGTCTGTACCTGCATTGCAGTCACAACAGCACGTTAGAAATATATATCATCTGAGCTGTGACAGCAGTGTGGATCATAGATCCATGCAGAGTTTTGCACTCTGCACTAAATGCAGAATGAGTTTACTCATAACAATTGGTGTGTTGTAACCAAATCATTACAAGGATCTGAACTAGTAAGTTTAGCTCTATCTACACATACTTGGAGTTTTTAATTTTCTCTCCTCTTTTTGACAGCTTATCCCCCATAAGAATCACAGAAACTAGAGAAGGAAAATTTTGGGATAACAGTGCCCCTAAAAAATGAAAGGCTCATGAGACATTATGCATGAGATGCATCTCACCAATTTTATCATTTACATCAGATTTCAGCCTGTTATTCTATTTATAGCAAATTAAGTTTAAAAAATGCTTTTGGGGTGCACTTCATCTCTTCCTGCATGTCTAGCTTTGGAAGGACCAAGCTTTTACTGGAGTGCCTCTCTCTGTGCACTGACTTTAAAGGAAGTCAAGTGTAAGCAGTTCAAATTTATGCCCTGCATTTTCTTCAGAAAAATCCCTCCCTATGTAATCCAAACTAGTGACTGTCATTTTTAATTTCTTAGCTCAATAGAAAATACACTCATGATCCACCAAGTTCTTAACACCTACATATGGAAGGCAATTAAACCTGCTGTAAAAACCTTTAAAAGATAAGCCAAAATGCAGAAACTTACTTGGTGTGATCCAAAGTTTGGATATCAGCCAGATCAAACACTGTTATTATAACTGCAATAAAAGACAAGAACAGGGAAAAAAAAAAAAAAGGTAATTAAATTAGAAAGTGTAACAGAAGTCTCTCCAACCCGCCTTGTTAAACAGAGAGAATATTTATGTATAAGGTGTAAGAACAGATTTAACACATAGGAGGTGGAAGACTATCCATTTCCATTTGCTTATTCCTTTTCTTTTTCTAGCACCCAATAAGACCTAAGTCCTTAGTCTTCAACACTTTATCTATAGTCTGCAGTCTATAGGGCTATCAACCTTTTCATTTTGGGACCACTCATTCCCACAGGATTGTCTCTTACCAAAGGGAAAGCCAGAAATACCCACTTCCAACTCCAGCATTAATCTAACCCAACTTCAAATTCTTTTCCCCGTAGTCACAAGTGCCACTTTTTATCACTGCATCATCAGAACACTCCGAGCTTGCAGATGTGACAACACATCAAGTCATGAACTTCTTCATCCCTTCTTCCCTGCAATAATGGACAACCTCTTCCACCTCACTGTGTCTATAGGTACCTTCCCAAGGAGCATATATGGGTATTTGTTGCTGTACAATAATACTGTACAAAACACAACCTCCTGACAAAAGCAGGATCAAATTAATATTGTTCTCACCCTCTGCTCCTCGGTAGTAAGCAGATGCAATGCACTTGAACTTCTCCTGACCTGCTGTGTCCCATCTGTGCAATGGGGGGAAAAAAGAAATTTCAGGTTAATGAAACCCAGGGTAACCTGAGTAAACATGTTAATGAAGCAGCAGACTGGTACAAGGCGGAGAAGAATGTGATACCAGAGAAGTGTCACCATCTGGAACATGTTATTCATTAACTCCTGAGAGAAATACAGTAAAGCTCTATTAGTTGATGAAGACATGAGATCACCATTTTTACCCTTTCATAAAAAAATAATAATTTTGGGACAATTCAAATATCTGTATGCTGCATGGTAATATCCTTTCCTTAAAACATTTTTTTCTTTCACCTATGTAATTTGCATGTATTTCTAGAGAAATGTAGTTTTGTAAATTTTCTCTGCTAACATTAGCTAAGTCATGTATTAGTCCATGTTAGAATCTAGATAAGATTCTAGATAAGCTGCTAGATAAGATATCTGTCCCTATACTACAAATTAGAGACCTGCAGCTCAGTCTACCAGGTACTAATGACACCAATAAATAAAATCAAGAATGTCCTTCTTATTGATGAACACAATATGCAGTGCCTTCAGCTACTGCCAGCACCACAGAGGTTTGGGTTTTGTTGTAGCCTTGTACTGCCAATCATGGATACTTGCAAATATATCTTGCATGGAAATCTCTCAGCAAGAGGGGGCACTAGTGCTTATCATATGGAAATGTTTTACCCAGCTTCTGAAGACTTTGCAGATAATGCAACCTGACCTTATTGCTTCAGTTTGCAAAATGCTGATGCATGAGTGGAGATTTTTAGAGGGACTCAAGTTCCAAAAGGACAGCACCTGGCAGAACTTTCCAAACCCAATTGCAGTGAAATCAGTGGGAAATGGATTTTTAAGTATTTCTCAATAAATACCACAAGCCATCTATTTACATCAGTGATCTCATCAGAAAAAAGTTTTCCTAAGTAAAAAGGTTTTTAAGATTCATGTACTAGAGTACCTCATGCAAAGCATCTTATTTCTGCTCTAGGTCACACTACAGATGATTCTATATTGCCCTCTACAGAACAATGTTGCTGGCCACCAGAAACACAAAGGAACACCACTCCACAGACTCAAAGCAGGTGGAAGAAAGGCAGGATTCCCACTAGTCTGACAAACAACATTGAAAAGCAAAGATATTAGGTACACATTCTTATAAAACCACTCCAGCCTTTCTATGATTTAGGGATAATAAATTAGTTGCTAATTAAGAGACGTGAAATCACTGGATGTCTTAACATTAATTTCAATGACTGCAGGAATAAAACCCCCAGTAAAGCCAATTTCAGTGCTCATTGTGCCTACTAAACTCAAATCACAGCCTGGGGTTACACTGGCACTGGACAAAGCCGTGGCAAAATCTTCCATTTCTCTTTCATGAATGTTGAGTAAAAAAGACAGAACCCCACTGAAATAGTGCAAGACATCCAAGATGAATTTTCATTGACAAGCTTGTAATACTCTTTAGGGATAAGAAATCCAAGAGTAAAATTTCTACTAAAACTGCAAGTCCAGAGACAGACTCTTTTCTTCAGATCACATTATTCTTTGTGCAATTGTATTATATTTTTTAAATCTTTATTCCACTACAGCCTGCAGCAGTTCAAGCTCTGCTGAGACTGTACTCTGTGCAATGCTTAACCATGCTCTTTCAACTCACATCTGGAGGTTATATGGCATTCCAATTATCTCAAAACGTTCAATCTCAAAATCTACTCCAATGGTCGCCTTGTAGTCTCGGTCAAAACTATCTTTACAAAATCTGCAATTAAAAAAGGGAGGGAGGAAATACTAGTAAGACAAATAAAAATAACTGCAAAACTAACACTGCCTAGGTAAATCATGAAGAAAAGAAAAAACTAACTGTGGATTTGCTATATGATGTAGAAGCAGACATAAAAACATCAAGACACTAATTAAAAGGAGATACTGTTAACAAACTAGAAAGCACATATATTTTGTAAGCTCTCAGAATAAAACATCTTTGGGCTCTCAAGGGAGGTACAGTATCTTCCAGTTTTAGTTACAAGGGAATATATTTTGGATTGTAAATAATGACCAAAATGTTACTAAGACTCAGAGAGGAATCTTTTTCCACTTGTTTAGCCTTTAGAGTGGATTCCTTAAGAAAACACTGTGTCATATTTGACTGGATAAAAATACCTCAGAATGTAACATATACTGATTGAACTGCTACAGCACAACTTTCTGTGTTGATGTATCAAGACTGTCTCATACTCTTGACTTCATTTTGTCTTCATTTAATAACAAAACCACAAAGTACTGGTTCAGGTTCAAACCAGAATCATAAAGCACTGTTTTAAAGCCAGCAATGGAAATGTTATAACATTTATTAGAGAAACAGGAGAATCAAATCATCAGCTGAGATATATATACTGTACCTGTTGATAAGACTGGTTTTCCCAACATACAGGTCTCCTACCACAACCACTTTGGATATTTTCAGCCTGTTATAAATATTTGAAAATATTACATAGTTTTAGTAGTAATTTCAACAGTCTCCTTCTAAAAATTCTGATTTAGATCTTTAAATTGCAAGCGAGGAGCACATGTACCTGTGACTTCAGTTTATCTATGTGCCACTGTGCTGCACGATCCAAGTTGTAAATTGCAATAAAGTCACCAAAAAACCAAGCCCTTCTGGAGCAGAAACAGTCCATTTCTTATTCTGTTTATTTTTTTTTTCTTAATTTCAATTCAGTGGAACAAATTTTATTCTATTAAAATTGCTTTGACTACAAGTATATGCATTTGGTATTAGTTTACATAAGTTTACACATAAGTCCATAGTGTATCTGCATCCTTTGCATTTCAATTTATCCCAAGTTTCTCATTGACTTTAATAGTACAAATGAAGTCCTAAGTGCAAAAATAAGACATTGCTGATAATAAAAGAACCCACTGCAAAATGTGCCTCTGGGAAAAACAACCCACAGGGTTAGAGCCAATACATTTTCTGACTATCTGGAATAATATTAATCTGAACCTGGCTTCATGCAAATAATCCTCTTTGCTCTAGGTCCTCCCACAGGATACAGCAGATGGGCTTTAGGTGACTCAGCCTGCATTCTTAAAATTGAAACTGTCTCTTTTAGCAGATCCAGGTGGATAAGTGAATTTATTTGCTGACCTAAACTTGGATTGACATCTCATATGCACATGCTACAAAAATGGCTTAAGAGGTTTAATGTTCTTTTCTATCAAGGAATGGCTTTTTAAAAAAGGAGTTAATCTTCTATTGAATACTATTTCTGGTTACATCAACTTCCATGTGATGCTTCTATTCTAAATAGCTGAAAAAGTGACTGGTAAACTGCATGACTAATATTTCCAAAAAAGAAAAAAAAAAAACAGTTTTATGTGCCAGTCAACATTAACTGGGTGACCACAGGCCCCTGTGCTCCTGATTACTCTTACTGAGAAAATACTGATTAAAATCAACGACCTTAAGGGAAAAGCCAAAGAGTAAGTGATGGTTTAGAGGTGTGTGTTCCTTTAATTTGTAATGGGGGAAAAAACCTCCCTAGATCAGACCATTTAATACAATGATGGACTATCAGGAGAGTATTAAACACAGCCATTAGCTACTGAATTTATCAGACTAGCTTTCCAAAGGACAAAGAAATATTTTATTAGTTGGGATAATGGAAAAGAAAAATAATGGTTATTCCTGTCAAGCTCTACAAGTACTGTACAAAACACTCTGGCTGCCCTTCCTATCCCTATTCCACCAAAAAATGGCCTAAAATGACCTAATAATTATCATATCTAGAAAGCAGTGACAGAAAAAAAGTTTAATTCTATTCACAAAGACAAAACATATAGCTTTTTAATTATACTCTGTTACCAGAATAAATCATGTAAAGAGATGGTTTAGTATAGAAATAAAAAAAATTCTACCAATAAAAATCCCAAACAAATACATTTTGGAAATGGAAGGAAAAAATTCCTCAACTCAACAAAGCATGTCTCACTTGAAAAATTGTCCAGACACTTGTAACAAATTTACATGAAACTAAGATAGTGACTGTGTTTCTAAAAAAGGAATAAAGTCACTGATGTCTCTCAGGGTGACATATTTTGGCTTAAAAAGTTTTTTTTAGCAAGACTCCCTAGTGAAATGAATAAAAAGTTGCATTTAAAGATGGTTATCATGACAAGTCTCATGTCAGCAACTCTAGAGCTGGAGGAATAGTGAGCTAATTGTCAGTATTCATAGGAGCTCCATTTTATGGAGGATCCTTCGCACTGAAACCAGAAGCATTTAGCACTAAAATGTACAGCTGTTTATTTTAACTGAATAGTGATGATTTCAACATAGTTTAGCTTTCCTGCCTTGCTTCAATAATTAAATCAGTCATAGCAACAGTTCTGGAGGAGAGCTAATGCGGAGAAAAAAACCAAGTTCAAGATTATTAGAAGAGCATAAACCAGCTTGTTCTGATTTTTAAATGCTATATATTTACCAGAATTTTGCTTCAGTTTTAAGGAACCATTTATGAGAACTTCTCAGCATGTATACTTCAAAATTAAAAAAAACCAGACTCCTAGATGTTTCAAGAAACTTAAAACTGCTGCCTTTATATCCTTGCAAAGCCTTTATTAACTGCTCCTTTGGAACACCTACAGAGAACACAGCAAGGCTGGATCTGTTAGATCTTTTGAACTGAGTGTTTACTTAAAGGGTGCTAAAAACCTTTTTGTTCCTAAACTACCACACCATTTTATCAATGCTACCTATCCCAGCAGAAGAAGAGGCACTTGATTCATGTACTGTGGGACAGGTCAGAGAACTGCCCCATGCAGGGGCTTGGCTGCCTTGACACATACTGGAGTGAGGAACATGAGGCTGTGAAAGCCAATGAAGAAAGGAGGCTATAAACAGCTTAAGATACTTTTTTCCTTGCTTACCTGGGTTATTACAAACTTACCCAGCTGTTCCAGTGCTCTGCTGACAAGCAGTCCTGACCTGTGCATGGAAGTGCTCTTTAAACTGCAGACAGGCCTCAGGTGTGTACCACTGAAAAGAGACAACAGCTGCTGGAACAAACTGGGTGATGGCTACTTGGCAAGAAGTCAAACGGGCAAGGAAAAACTGGCAGGATAAAGTGATTGTTCACAGGGTTTATCAAACACAGGGTTATCCTGGCATGAGAAAAGGGCTAGGTTGGATTAGAAGGCAGTAAGGTTTCCCCAGAGCTTTGTTTGTAAAAACTCCTTGTGACAACACCATCTTTTGAGCACCCAAGTGTCAGTGTCCAGCACAGCTTAAGCACCCATGGCCAAATCCATTTGCTCATCATTCTGTGCAACAGTAAAGTGCCTTCAGTTATCCCAATAATTTAAGACACACAAGAAAACATGGATGGGAGCATACTACCAGCAAGTCATTATTACTATGAAGTTTTTTCAATTTTTTGTAAGTGTGAAGCACTGTTTTTATTACTAGCTCTTCAACTGGGAATTAGTTAAAAATAAGGAAAATATCTTTTACCTTGCATTTGCTTAAAATACCTGTGCTATTTTTCATAAAATTAAAAGCAAAATATGTGGCTGAGATCAAGAATGGAAAAAAAAACAAGTGAACTCCCTTAAAAGGATCTTTTGAACAACTGAAAAAAACATGTGGTAATTTCTTGCCCTTCCCTGTCCTTAACTGTTCTATTATACTTCAAATACAAAAGTCTTTGGGGACATCAAAGGTATTTTGTCTGTGTTTCTAATGTGCCTATTACATTTGATCTACTGTATGACTAAGGTTCTTGTACAAACAGAAAATTAAAATTGCCTCAAATTCTTTAACCAAAGCCTCCTAATTAGATTTTTTGGCAATTAATGTCAACTATGGTTCCTCATTGCCCTCGGTGTTGGAGCTCTTTAAGCATGTAATTATTACTGTTTTGATGAAAAAACAAGATAAATATTGTAAGATAACACTTCTGTAACCAGAGTCACTTTTTGTAAAGGTTAGAAAGAAGAATGAGGATTATTATTAAAGAGATAAGCACTGAATGGGACTATGAGGTCACACTAAATTTTAAAAGAATCATAAATAATTTGTAATTTTAACAGAAGACAACAAGCATATATTAAATTAAAATACCATATTAGCACAATGGAAAGATAGACCAGTGTGGCAGGGGCTACATACAGTGGTCAAAGGGATAAAAAATGCTTACCTTGGGAAATTGGGAGATTATTCTTTCTCTACTCACTGGGGGAACCAAATGCATTAGGCTGGACTTCATCCTCCAAGTTCAGTTAAATTCTACAAGACTGAAAATACGTTAAGAGGAACACAGTATTCAGGAATTACCTCAATACAGGGACAACCAGATAAAAACCAACCAAGTTCTTGCAGACCTGTCATTTCTTTATTCCTTTTTTCTCTTCAATAGATCTGGCAGTTCTTCAACTCAGTTTGCATAAGGAAAGCTGTTTTTCATGTCAAAAGGACAGTGTGCATAGCTGTACAGTGGCCTTCTGAAACTACAAGGCACCAACTCTAATTCCCTGGGAGGGCAGAGAATTGCTCACTTAATTCAACGCAAGTGCTTGCAGTTTAGCCCTCAAAGGATTCTGCAGTGTTTAATTTTAAAACCTTGCTCATCATTGTTTCAAATGCCTCTGCACTAAGCACATTAATTAATGTTAGGGGATCCCAGATTTCATGTGGTCAGAAGAAAAAGGGAGGAAAGATGAAGCCGCCACATTTCTTGGCACAACATCAAACTTTCATCCAAGATCGGCTCAGAAAGAATGAAATCTGTCTGACATGGGAAAAGAATAATGTTCACATGAAAATCACAAATGCATTCAGATGTCTCACCTGAGATATATCAATTTGGTTATGTAAGGAAACCTCGTGGGTTGCTGGGGGAGGGGACCCTGATTAGGGTACCGATTTCTTACTGGCATTGAAAAGAACAATTCTAACGGGAGCATTTTCATCATGTAGCAAAGTGTGAGGAAGGACTCACCGAGCAGCAGCTGATGCAGCAGGATTCCAGCCGCACAAGCAGCTCAGCCCCTGCTACGTGGCCATAGCAACAGGTTTGCAACAGTTCCCTTCCTCCCCTTCTTCCACAGACCGGGAAGGCGGAGTTGGAGTAATTTAACTATACATAGACACGTAGTTTTAAAGCAAGCTCGTTTTAGTGGTCATACAGATTCCTTTGATCAGAAGCTGCTCCTCAATAAGCCCAATGGTCCCTAATCTGTTTAAGGAAA
This sequence comes from Phylloscopus whistleri, assembly GCA_017589585.1. Taxonomy (NCBI): domain Eukaryota; kingdom Metazoa; phylum Chordata; class Aves; order Passeriformes; family Phylloscopidae; genus Phylloscopus; species Phylloscopus whistleri. Next base: position 6,498,277 of record JADMLD010001548.1, on the reverse strand, counting down.
CAGTTCCATTTTCTTCAAAGATCATTGCATATATGGATACAAAGAGCAGGATTAACCTATTAGACAAGGAACTGATGGAGTGGGGAACTGTTACAGTGCTAATATTAAGCATAGCAGCAATTATAAAGGAACTCCCAAGGGATTTTTTCAGCATTTCAACTTGATTTCATCTCAGCTTTAAAGTCAGGATGCGCATGCCACTAATGAGACATTCTGAATTACATAAATGTCTTTCTACTCATTAATAATCTTGCTTTCTAATGTACAAAACACCAAAGACAAGGAAGAAGAAATTATACAGCTCTTCTGCATTACCTAAGTATTGTCAATTAACTCATTAATTCAGATAGTATTTAGTAAGCCAGAGTGCAACTTAGGATGCTAAAAGCTTTTGCTGTGTATTTTAATAGGATTTAAATTTTCACCTTTCAGGAGAAAACAAAACTCTCCCATTCTAACAATCATATTTTGATAAAGCTGGAAGAGGCTTTGAACCAGGAGACAAGCCTCTCCCACTTCTGCAGCAGACCTTTTTAGCTTAAAGGGCACATCAAAGCAGACCAGTAATTTTAAACAGTGTGCAAGTACAGAAGTGAAAACCCCACAGTTGTGTTTTACAAGCACACACAAAGAATAATGCTTAAGAAAATCACTAGTTCACTAATTAGAATTAATGTTTTATTCTCTTCCATGAGGAATTGCTTTTAAATCACTTCAGGCACGAATATGATTTCAACCTTACCAAGACAGCCACTTCCCCACAAAGAACCCAGATCTGTAGCTGATGGGTTCTTCACCAAAGGTGACATTACAGAATCCTATTACCACATGGGGAGTTCTACTTAGGCTACTTGCGACCATACAGTACTCAAGAGATCTAGACCCTTGTTATGGTGTGCTCCTGCCCTTCTGGCCAGCTCGAATGATTTTACGGCAATATTAATGTCTTAATTAATATTAATTAATTAAGACATTAATATTATTAAAAATAAAAATGTCAGAACTCTTAGTATAGTTCTGAAAACAAAATCTCCAGAGTTGGTAAGAGTTTCAAACACTAACTTGCTTTCTGCATGTTCTAGTAGTAGCTCAACACCTCCCAAGCATGGTAAACACCTGTCATGTGTACATAGACTGACTCACTGCTCCTCTCCTAGAGCTCTTTCACAAACTAAGCTACAAAAACCCCAGTTCAACAATCCCAGTGAATGCAAAGTACAGGAGGGACCAAGGACACAGACATATTTCAAAATTGAGAGGCCATCTTCACTTATACTTACTGTATTTAATCTAAATCTCACACACACATAAGCACATCCCAACTTACCACATCAACACTGTTACAGGAAAAGAATTTAAGAAATAAAAAGCTGCTAAAATACTAAGAATGATCCATATTTTCTCTTCTTAAAGAGCTGAAAGGGGATTCAGTCACCAGGGAGGGCTGGGAACACAGTGTCTCCATGGCATCACAACCCTCCTTATCTCAATATTGCAAGAACAGTAGCATCAGCAGCTTCTGTGGATAGACAAAGGATGTGGGGAAGGCATTCAGAAGGCATACATAAAATAAGTTAACATCATGACCACTAACAAAATCAGTATTCCAAGCTGTGGTGAAGGACAAGACAGATCAACTCACACCAAAAGCAGAGGTAACACTGAGGGACAAGTCTTTAAGACTTAACAACATAGTTAGTGGAAATCTAATCTAATTCAGGTAAATCACCTGTAAAGTAAATAATCAGGTCTAAAATATTGCAGAAAAATGAATCCTTTCCAGAAAATACTTTTTAAAGTAGCAATTTTTCTTTTATGGATTTTGAAGATCAACAAACCAAAACACATTCCTGTGATGCATTTTAATCCGGCTGATCAGAATTACTTTGGATTTGTAAAATCCTTTTTAAGAACTTTGATTATTACAATTGTTACTCACATAATGAAAAACATCTCGACGACTTCACTATCTGCACTACCCTTTTATAGCACAAGCTGTTCCGAGTTTTTTTCCTGATGCCAGATAACGTCTAACAATCCAGAACACCCGTAAATTGTGCCTCAACATTGCAAAGAGCCGCTCTTCCCGAGTTCCTTCCTCTAAACGGTTATGTGAAACTAATAATGGAAACCCTTACTACACATTCTAGCTGTTCATAGTGGCATTCTGGAGATTAGGAAGGAAAACCTAGTCCAAAACTACTGCGCTCCCTTCAGACCCTGTACCCCAAGACACTCGCCTGCCGTATTTCTGCCCTTAACTCGACCACCATTTTGTTCGCTCTGAATTTTCCTCGATTTTGTTCAAGTAAAATTACTTTGAAAACAGAGGGCGAGGAGAGACACTCCACACTTTAGCAGAGAACCGGGGGAGAACGGCCGCCACTCCGGGACCTCACAGCGGCATCGCCGTGCCCTCACGGCTCCCCTCAGGGGCCGCGCCTCAGCCCCCGCCCGCCCCGCGCCACGCCGCCAACTACGCCATTGACGTAACTCCCTCAGCGCGGGCACTGTCAAACGCGGAGCTCACGCTGGTGACGCAGAGCCGGACCGGGGCTCGGCTGCGTTAGTCGCTATTCACGAAGAGGCGCTTACGCAAAGAGCGGGCGCTGTGGCAACCAGGGCACGCGCGCGCTGAGGGCCGGCCGCGCTGAGGGGCGGGAGCCGGGGGCTCGGTAATGGCACACGGCGCCCTCGGTTATTTCGTCTGTTTCGTTTGCTTTCAAGGGAGAAGTGGAGTTGTTTAGAGGCTGTCTTAACTTTTGTTTTTGTTGTTAGCAGTTTTCAGTACTGGAGGCCGTAGTGTTCAGTCAGCTGAGGTGATTTCTGTACTGAGGGAAGGGGGCGGGGTGGGTGAAGAGAGCAGCCCTCACGTATGCTATCGAACGTTACCGAATTCTGAGGGCAGGTTTTAACCAGATCCCTTTAAAAAATGCCTTTTTTTTTTATTATTTGAGAAAAAAAAAAAGAGATATTTCATTTTCCTTTGCTTCAATTTTATTATTTTGACCCCCCCTCCGATTTTGGGCATTGGGCTGCTTCACTTGAACCCTTTAAAAAGCATCCCCTCTATCAATTTTAACATCCTTCCTTGCAATTTTAAGCTTTCTCTCTCTCTCTCTCTCTTCTTTACAGTGTTCAGTGAGAATTAAACCAGCTTAAGACAATTCAGCAGATGAACACACATTAGTGCTGATGATGCACGATTCCAGCCTCTTTCACAGCTTCCTGACACTTAGCTAAAAGAGCTCCTTGGGGACACAGAGCACTGTTTAAAGTCAGTAGTGTCTTTATGGTACATTATCTGCCCAGTCACCAAGTACAGCCGTTTTGGAGTGTTTTTTAGGGATAGGGAGAATCTTTCTCGGGAAGATCTGGGATGGCACAACCTCGTATCTCAGCCTACCTGCCCCCTGATATAGACCCCACCAAAGCTGCTCTGGCCTTCGGGAGGAGAGCCCTTCCCAAGCTGAATGAGGAGTTGCAGTCTCCCGAGCTGCTGACGCAGCAGCGGGCGCTGATGGCTCTCTGCGATCTGGTCCACAATCCAGAAAAAGTCTACGAGGCAATAGCATTAGGTAAGTGATCTGTTCTCACTAGCTCTGACTAGCTCACTAGGCTGAGGGGGGAACCCCACTTTACTTTCTTCCATTACTTTTTCCTTACAAGATCTTTGATGATGCAAGATGCCCAGGAAAAAATTTCCTGTTTGTTTTACCTTAGAAAGGTAAAGAATATTATAATACCATATACATGACAGTTATTATGAGAATTATCATCACTTTAGGATTCATCAATGGCGCACTGTAAGTTTTATCAACCCCCTAAATACAAAAGTAGTGCAGAATCTTTCTTTCCATAAAATCATAGAATTGTTAAGGTTGGAAAAGACCTCTAAGATAATCCAGTTCAACTGTTAACTCTGCCCTGCCATGATCACCACTAAACCATGTCCCCAAACTTTATTCTGATTTTAACTAATTCCTAACATATGCTAATAAAAAAACCCCACTTAGTTCAAAGGTAGAACCCCATCATGATGATCACCCGCTTGCCTGGAACTTAATGAGAAATTAGGAAAGAAAAGAATAAAACCAAATTTATGATACTCATCAGGACTACATCTGGCCACCACTTATTTCGAAATAATTCTGGAAGAATCCTGAGTTTCGATTTTGGGGGTGGGGCAAACCCCTAACCACAAGCTTATTTTTGCAATTTTTAGCAGTCTGTGGTGTATCTACATAGCTCATTATGTAACACAGAAAAATTTCCTTGTTTGCTGCTGCTTTTTTCCTCCATTTACTTCCTTTGTATTTTTTTTTTTTACTTTTTTTAAAAGAGACTAATCATGTCCAAAATTTATTAAGTTAGTGTTTGATGAACAGTTTGATTGCCATGTTTTTAGTTTGAGGTTGTTAGGTTTTTTGGCTTTGGTCATTGCCATATGTGCATACACAATCATTAATGGTCCACCACATTTATTTCTGTTCAAAAAAGACAAGTGAGTGTCAATCCTGCAAAAACATGCTTTTCTAAAGACATCAGTAGCTCTACTGATTTATTTTTAGAGTTATGTCACTTTATATTTGCAGGATTAGGATTTAACTTGGTAAGGAGTCAGGAGCTTGTTTGTAGCATGACATTTTTGGCAGTAGGCCTTGAAATTTGAAAGTTTCTTCCTTACTTGAGATATGACAATGAGAATTTCACTGTCAGGACAAGCTGAATATTCTGAGGCGCTTCAAATAGTGAGATAAACGATGACTATTGCTATTTCAAATTAATGCTGGAGGTAAGAAATGTTAACATGAGCTCTGATGTCTCATAGGATTCCTGGATAGCCTGAAGACTTTGCTGGTGCATCAAGACCCAACTGTCCGGCAAAAAACAACCGAAGTTCTCTCTGTAATGGCTTCACATAGTGTTGGCAGGTAGGTGCAGTTCCATCCTGAGCTGTGTGGGAAGTGATGTTGCAGTGAGAAATAAGAACAGAGTTCCTAAGTTTTGTCAGACACTTGCAGCATAAAGAAGAGCAGTTAAGATTAAATATCTCAAATATATATGAGTTTTATTATGTTGTGGTAAATCTGTTCTCCATTGTTGTTTTTAGGGAAGGGCTAATACGAGGTGGAGTCATTTCTGCCCTTGCTGGGCTCCTGGATGATCCAGTAGATATCTGTCAGAAGAACACCCATCAGACTTTTGACATGCTGGCAAAATTACCTGGAGGTAGGAGGTTTTAAGCAGTTAAGTATTCAAGTAGACAACACAGAGGAAATCAGGTAAATTCACCTATGCTCCAGATTTAATTTATTCCATTTCCATTGAAACTCACATTTAAAAACAGTATCTTGTCTATTTCTGCATATCTTAGTTTTCCTTAGTCAACTTTCTTAGGTCTTATGCAAGTTAAGGCTACCTGCTCAAGATACAGATTCTGTGGACTGTGTGCTTGAATTGGTATTTCAGAATCTTGCACTGAAGTTTCACTTTGTCACTTCTGTTCAAGGTGTGGATCAGCTGTTCATCACAGTGCATTAGTTTCATAAGTATTCTAATCTGAACATAAGTCCTAAACTTCTCTTCCATTGATCAAAATTATAATTTTAAAATTAAAATTTCAGTAGAAAATATCAGTTAATGTTTAAATTCCCAGCAAAGTATATTGTCTGAGAAGTCCAGTTTCATTACTGATGCTTAAAAAGAATTAAATGCTTAGAGCCTTGCTAACTGTACATGAATTCTAAAAAAAAGCTAAAGATGTATTTTTACATGCAAGCAATCCTTTTTTAAATTTTCAATAATTCCATTAATATGAAGGATATTAATATGTTGAGCTAAACCACTTTGTGAACATCAGTATGGAAAAGTCTGTAGAAGCAGCTCTGAGTAATTACTCTTGGAGAAGGTGGGGTTTTGAGTCATGTATTCTGTTTATTTAGATAAAAATATGGGCAGGTATAAAAATATTTTTATATCTATAAAAATATACATGCCTGTATTTAAGGGCTGGAAGATAAATTCTGGAGCAGAATTGTGTCAGTGTAGAATGGACTCACATACAGAGGGGTACTTGAAAGAAAAAGAAGGTGCAAAACATTTTGATATGTGACAATTCAGGGAGGTATCAGGAATAACCACAAATATTTTCCAATAAGTAGTAAGAGTCACAAGGCCTGACATAATTCATTTGACGTATTACAGATACAGAAATAGTCTCTCCTTGGTAGTTCAGCTAGCCAAGAAACTGTCTGTCTTTCTCTTTGCATTCACTTCTACACCTCACATCCAGATAATGAGATAGGATGTACCTGGATCAGCTGGAGGAGGTCAGCAACTACAGCAGCTCTCCACAGCTCCATTTGTGCTGTTCTCTAGAGCTGAGCTAATTTGCAGGGCCAATAAAGCAATGTGTTCTGTGCAAGACAGAAAGGAACAGGAGCTGTATGTGCCCTTGGCATGAGGTGTAGCTGTTTTAACTGGGAAGTGGTCAGTGACTCCAGCTAGCTCTGTGCCAGGCCACCTAGTCTTTCTCCAAACAGGAGTAATTTAGGAAAATGTGGTTATTTTGAGCAAATCCACTTCCAGAGTATTTTTGATTCCTAAATTTAAGGATGAGTACCAGTATCTTCCAGGAACTGTGGGACAGTTAAAAACCAAAAGGTGGGAGAATGCACGAAGGCTGGGAGAACGTTGAGTAACATTTCCAGAAGAAACAATAACTTAGTGAAAAAAATTAATGGGCACAAGAAGGACAAAAATAGATAGATATATGTGTTCAGTAGGGGACAGAAGAGGGAGAAGGGCCAGAAGGAGGAGAAAATTAAGAACATTAAAGAAATTAATAGCAAAACTTCCTCTCTCTGTAAAAACAATTAGTTGACGTATATAATACTTGACAATGTTAGTGACAGGGTGTTATGCAATGATAAATAACCTCAGAAATAGCAACTGCAAAGAAAGTTCTAGGAAAAAATGTCTTTCATTATGATATGGTTAACACTGGAAAGGTTTAATAATTCTTACCCATTGCCTATCCTGTCATTTATGGGTACCTAATCCTTTTAGGCAGATTGAGGTGGAATGGATGGGGCAATGGATTTTTAAGCTTGCCAGAGGCTCTATTTGGGAAGAACCCAAGAGATAATATTTCTCCTAGACTGCTGACTCTTAGTGTCTCCACTGTTTCACCATTGAAAAATCATAACCAATTGAACGTGTGGATAAGGACTCTTTAAGGATACCTTTTTCCCTTCAAAACTTGTTTTGCTGTATGGAGTGCAAATGCTGAAAGGACAGATGGCATTCTTACTGCAGCAGATGGGACATCTCTTCTGTGAATGTCATTGTTGCCCAGGTGAAGTGAAATCCCAGCTGTATTAATGCAGCTCTTTCAGGTGGCAGTGCACTGCATCACTGATAAACCTGAGAACTGAGAAAATAGATGCAAATTTAATTGCATGATTTATCCAGGTGGATGACTAAGAGTCAAGGGATTTAATTTCAGCACCTGTCTTCAGCCAACAGACTTTTTAGTTCTAACTTTGCTATGCCTCAGTGTTCTTATACAGTCAGAATTTTTTGTACAGAAAACTCCATATAAAACATAATTTATTTTAACATCTTGAATTCTTCAGAGAGAAAACAGAGTAACCGTGAATTAGTCAGAATGCTGAAATCAAAAACATCATAGGAATTAAATTATTAGAGTTAACAGCAAGAAATTGCTATTCAGATAACATGATTATGTGACTTGATTATTTAAACGTAATTATTTACTTCTTTGTTCTTCCCCATGCTTCTGATTTTAAGTCAAGTAGGAGCACAGGTGCTTCACTCTCTTTTCTCCTTTCCAAGATAGCTTTCACTCAGTGAGGAATAGAACTGGCTGCTTTCCTTTAGAAATCCCCTTGGGCCTTTGTTAAAATGTCCTAGGTTCTCCACTTCATCATCTCTAATACTTACGGTAGAAAGACCTTCTAAGTTGAATAAAAATTTGGTTTTTAATATAAAGTGTCTGTTACCCTCCTCATAATTGACTACACTTTTGGTTTTATCCAGCTTTCTTACCTTGAAGCTATGCTGTAATGAATGCTGGTGTTTTCTTGTCACTTCTTTCACTAATCTGAAGTGGCCACAGTCCAATGAAAGAAAGAGGTGAAGGAGACACAACATCTAATAGACCATTCATTGGAAAAGGGAGCCCTGAGTCACTTCTCACCTTTTCCCCAATTCAACTGGCTAATAATTGGATATTACAAGTAAAAAGCAAATTAGTCTAGAAATACTGCACAATTTCCCAGGTAAATGATAGCAATTTAATAGTAAACAAAGTTTAAAGGAACTTGTAGTAGCAATTACTGTGTACGTATTCTAGTAAATTTGCCAAGCCAAGCAGCCTGAGTGCAAATAACCCAAGCAGGCAGCAGTACCTTCTCACTACAGGTGAGCCTGAAAACTCTCTGTGTGCCACAACAGACCTTTTATACCTTGAAGGCATAGCCTCATTTGCTCTTTTGCCTCTACTCTTCAGGTGTGACAGTTGGCAGGGGATGCTTAAAGGGACCCCATGTCTTCAGAACAGGGATAAAATATCTTGTTCAAAATTAGACAGATTAGAAGAAAACTTCACAAACATTATCCAATTAAGTAACTGTTGTAACACTACTTAATGAACACACTATAGACACGTTCAGTATCATTTGAATTATTTATTTTTGAAGTGGACAATTTAAATGTTGATGTTATTCACCATTTTGTTTTAATTTTCTTAGAGCCCTTGGCTGAGATTTCTTGCACTAATCATAGTACATAAGGGGAACAAAAGTAGAAGGTGATTTTCCAGTGTGCATGTGTGTCTGTGTCTCTGTGTACGTATGTGCTTTACAGTTATCAAACATATATTTACACACCAACTTTACACTGAAGTCTTTAAGAAGTCTTTTCTATGGCAGGGGAAAGAACCAACTGACTAAAGACTTAGGTCTATATAATCCATATGAGATTTTCCAGTATAGTCCCACAGAGCTTCTTATGCATTCAAACTTTTGCCGGAATGTTACTCCATCCAGTAGTGTTTCTTTATGAGATGAAACCTGGAGCTGAGGATTGCATCTCTTCAGTTTCCTTAACTTCACTAAACTGTAAATAATTTAAATTATTAAATTGAAATATCAAGACATTTAGTTATTGTTCATATCGCTCATCTTTAACCTTCTAATAACACATCACATTTTAAAAATAATTTAAAAAAACAACAAAAAAAGACTTTGGAGGCTATATACTACACAATCTCCATGGCTCCTGCTTCTTGGGAAATCTGTTACAATATTACAATACCCAGAAGGTATTTGGAGCAGTGGAACAGAATTGTCCGTTGGCAACTTTCACATTCAGCAATCCAGACACTACAACAATAATTTAAAAAAATTGCTTTGTGATTTATTTTTTTAATCTGTATTAAAAAAGGAACACTAACCTACTTCTTAAATATAATTTGGTTTTTCATGAAACACCACAAGATTTGGCAAAAAAAGATGTAAAAGAAGACTGTTTTGATGTATAAAACTCCTTATCAGTAGAAGAAACACTGACCTTAATTTGGCCTATTGAAAGATTCATTTCATGTAGTTTTGCTGCATATTTGAAGCCATAAAGAGCAGAAAGAGCTGCTAGTCAGTTTGGAAATCACAAAACAGTTGCGCACCAACAATTCCTTTATTAGGCAAGGTGTCCATGAGAACCAGTAAAGTAAAGCAGAGGTGTGTACATAGTATATGCTGAGAGTCATGTGCATGTGCATACATGATGGATGTGTACATACTCTTGACTGTGGATACCAATATTGTGGGTGCATGCCCACTCTCTACAAATTTAAGTAGTATTTTGTTTAAACTCTCTCGTTCAGTAGCTTCTGGGTTGAACTAGCTTTTCTCCCCAACACAAGCATTCTGCTCCACACCCTGCAAACAAGTTCATCTGTCACTCACCAGATTTATATTTTTATGTCAATAAAATTTTAGGACAACTGGATGAAGAGTCATTTCTTACACAGAACATGATAACACTCCCACTGTAGGAAATGGAATGAAACAAATGGAATAAAAGTGCAGTGACTGTGGTGAAACATCTCCACAGAGTTAGGCCTCAATCTCTTTTTTTTTGTTTTTGTTTGGGGGGGGGTTGAGTTTTTGGTTGGGTTTTTTTTTCACTGAGGGTGTTTGGTTTTCTCGGAGAGGAGGCTCTCACTCTCCAGAACGTATATTTAGGGAAAATGATGTAGCAGGTTAAGGGGGCATAAGAGGAACTGTGTTCATGTATCAGATTTCCCCTTTTCTCTCCTTGGGCTATTAAGCATTGCCCAATTTTTTCCCCACTAGAAGTGGAAGAGGTTAGCCCCTTTTTTAACACTCCAGGAAAACAGATTAAACCAAAGGATTCTTAGCAGAGGCCAATGTATTTGAGATTGTTCTGAATGATGACATCTGTCACTGCATCAAACACAAATTGTATGTTACTGGTATCAGTGGCACAGGTGAAGTGTGAGTAGATCTCCTTGGTCTCCTTGTTGCGATTCAAGTCCTCAAACTGGCGTTGGATGTAGACTGCTGCCTCCTCGTAAGTGTTTTGGCCTTTGTATTCAGGAAAGCAGACTGTTAAGGGGATGCGTCGGATTTTTTCTGCCAGCAGATCTTTCTTATTCAAAAAAAGGATGAGGGAAGTGTTGATAAACCAGTTGTTGTTGCAGATGGAATCAAACAGACGCAAACTTTCTGCCATTCGACTCTGTAGGAGAGGAAAGAACAGTGTCAGCAATAATGTTTCAGCAGCACTGTGGAAAGCTCACAGCTCTGTCTGCTGCCCTGAGCAGGTGAACTCCATTTATGAACAATTGAGCATGAGCACCACAATTATGTTTGGAAATTAAAATCCAATGCTGCTATAGACTGAAAGGAGAAAGGTTGGTTAAAAATCAGTGGCTGCCTTGAGTATTCCTGAGGTATTGCTGCCACTGTGACACTCACACTGGTGCAGCTGGAGCTGTCCATGGTACCAGCCTCTTGGGAGGCTGTGGTTATTGCTTGGATTACACCTATAAATAGGTGTAAATAGATGTAATGTTTTGAACAGAAAATAATATAGACTATTAAAAGAAATATCATCCAAGTATTATCAAAAGTAGATACAGAAAATGTCTTAATCATGCATTTTTAGCAAGGTCACTGTTTTTCCAGCATGTTTAGGTTTCAGAAAATGTCATGCAGACGTCATGAGTCATGAGAGTGATCCAGGGTAAGTGAACAGCAGGCATTTGGGATATCAAAAACCAAGAGCATATTTGGCTTACAGGACTATTTACAAATATGCATGTATTCCATTTGTCTGGCTTGTGTTCAGAGGGGATGAAAATAATCAGAAGTCTGGGCATTTTTGTTGTTGTTTAATTGTGAAGTATTCTAGCCAGTTCTCCAGTTTGGAAGGAGCAAACAGAGGAGGCAAGTGGATGACATTGGCTTTTAATAGAAATAAAGTATTTGGGGCCTAATTCTCCTGAAATTTGTATCAGTTGTGTCTAGTGCATCTTCCTTAACTTCACTAGAGTCACCTGGTGAGAGGAAGAGAGAATAATCATGCACTGTTTATTACAAAAAAATTAATATGAAAATATAATTTATTTAAAATTTAGTTTTTATTTTGTTTTATTTGGAAACTAAATATATTGTATTGTTATTATTTCAAAGGAAATCTGCAATAGTTTTGATCATTATTGTTACACTAAAGCTGTATACAGAAAAGATTGTCCCTTAAAAATGCATAGTTGTTGAAATAGGAGCAGACTGGTTTACATAAGCTTTTCAAATTACCTCTTATACTTTCCTCACTTTGTGTTATTGCTCCTTCTCATTTGCTAAGGATTGATTTGGTCAGAATTACATCCTGTGTTCTCTGAGTTCCGTGAAGGCACTGATTTAGCTCTGTGTTTACAGTGAAACCCAAGGCTGGTGGCAGCTCCTGGTCATTACCAAAGGCCCGGGAGCGCTGGGAAGGCTGGCACTGCCTCAGCAGCCAGGGGCAAAGCTGACTCACCAGCCTCCTGAGGCACACTGAAACACAAGCTCAGTCAGACAGTTCTGATTTGGGGGCAGTTTGTTTACTTCTTCCATTGTATGGTGGGGTCATCTGACACTCCAGCCGACTTTATATATAGACAGATTTATAGGTGTAAAAACATAGCCTTAAATATATGTTTGAGCATTTCTCTTCACAGTGCAAATACTGACACAACAGACAATCCCCTAAAACATCACAGACCAGTTTTCAAATACTCAGGATTTCCTTTCCTGATTTTGTAGCTGATAATAAGCAAGAAATTTTTATATCAGTCAAAATGCTTTTGCTACTAATAGTCTGAAAAAGTCTTTTAGGGCTAATCTAGGTTTTTGGCCAGCTCTCAGTACAACCAGGGTATTGCATTTTAAGAGGTTTGTGTTCATTACTGTATTTTGTAGTGAATCATAACACTGTCCCCCTACTACCAAATCCTCCATTGGAATCTGTAATCCAAGGACAAAAGCAGAGAGCTAAAACCCTTCCATAAATTGGAAGATGTTATGAACACATAGAGGACAGATCGCTTTAAATTATTGTAAACTTGGTGATCTCTTGTGTGATGTAAAGAAAATATTAGTAAATTGTTGATCTTGACACCTAAGAAATTTCTTCTTCAATGTAATATTATAGTATTGGCTCAATATCTGAAAGTCATAATATCTTTAACTAAACTGAGTACAGTTTCTTTTACTGTTAAAAAGCAAGTAAGCAAATCAAGAATCATTTCCAACAAAGATGCAGGTGATCTTATGCCAGTGCTAGGCTGTGGTTGCATGGTATAAATGTGTGATATACTGTGGGAAATGAACCCCCCAAATCCAGGTCATGATTTTAATAGCCAAAGAAGGAAAATGTATCACTGAACAATGGGAAATGTATCAGAAAGGAAAACCCAAGTCTTCAAATCTTACAGTCATACAGTGGTTTGGGCTGGAAGGGATCTTAAATACCATCCAGTTCCAAATCTCCTGCCATGGTCATGGACACCTTCTACACTCAGGCAGCCTGGCCTTGAACACTTCCAGGGATGGGGCAACCAAAGATTCTCTGGACAACCTGTACCAGTGTCTCACCACTCTCAAAGGGAAGAGTTTCTTATTAATACCTTATCTGAATCTACTGTCCTTCAGTATGAGCCAGTCCCCTTTGTCCTGTCACTGCAGGCTCTTGTGTTTAGTCTCTCTTCATCTTTCTTGTAGGTTCCTTTCATGTACTGGAAGGCCACCATAAGGTCACCCCTAACACTTGTCTTCTCCAGGCTGAAGAATCCAAATTTTCTCAGCCTTTCCTTATAGGAGAGGTGCTCCATCCCACTAACCAACTTGATGGCCCTCCTCTGGACTCACTCCAATAGCTCTCTATGTTCTTCCTGTGCTGGGACCTCAGGGCTGCATGCAGCTCTGCAGGTGGGGTCTCACCTGAGTGGGGCAGAGGGGCAGAATCCCCCCTCCCCTGCTGCCCACGCTGCAGACTCAGCCCAGCACAGGGAGGTTTCTGGGTCCCAGCACACATGGACAGGGCAGGGCCAGCCCTCACCCAGCAGCATTCCTGAGCCCTTCTCCCCAGTACTGCTCCATCTCCTCATCCCACATGATTTCTTGCCATATCTTAAGTGATATATCCACAGTTCTAAGGTCAAGGCTGACACTTAAAATACATGGTATATCCACTCATATACTCCCAGCATAACAGGCTCATTTCTGCTTTTGACAATATTGTAAAACTGCTTTACATATCATAGGGAAAGTGAACTTGAGAGGGTTATGGCTTATTATAACAAAAACAGAATAAATTGTTGTATGACTCCCAAAGGTGTAATGAAACACAGTAAAATAATGATAGGCATTCTTCTCTGCAGTGTCTTTTCCAGTTCTGGAATCCTGAAGGGACTATATAGCCAGGTGGTCAGAAAAAAATGTGCTGCTGTAGTTTTATAATTATACACAAGCTGGAGTATAAGCAAGATAATGCCAATGCCTTACCCAGATGGCCTTGTTGGGGGCTAATTGCAAATTCTTCTCTGAGCATAAGAACAAGGAATTGGTTGCTTAAGGGAAAGAACATGCTAAGGAACAGATGGCTGCTTCTGTGCTTCCAGTACTTTGCAGACGCACAAACATTCCTGGTCATCCTCTGGAACAGCAGAGGTGTGCTTAGCAGGAAAGAGTTCTGAACAAGTAAGCATTTTCAAAAGGGAAGACCCAGTTAGCAAGATAGCAGGTAATTAAAAGAAGAGAGTTGGTAAATGGAGCCAAATTGTAATGTAGTATCTCCTTACAGCTTTCACATTAAAGCCTTCTAGTCGCAGCTGGGAGAGCTTTGACATTAAAAAGGAAAAATTATGAAGAGAGAAACTATCACAAATAAAGGAATTAACTGTCATTTGTATTAAAAGCTTAAGAACTTCATCTTTCAGTCATTATATCTCTTTCATCATCATTATTTTAAAACTGGTAGGCACTTGAGGATTTGAAAACCTTAACTAAACCAAGTAAAATTTATCTTGTGTAAGCCATAAACAATAATGAATAAAATTTGTGCAGGAATAGTAATATTTGCTTTCCAGAAAAGTTAGAAAATCTTTAAATGTCAGTAAATCTTGGAATAACCAGTGGAAGCTGTTGCCATTTTCCTGTAGAGGCTTTCCTTGCAATAGTGGCTGACATTTAGCTTATGCTGGAGCTATGAGCTATTCCACAAAATGGCATGAAACTCTCTGTTTCAAATATGTCCTTTAGAGATCCAGGACTTAAGATCTTCTGAAGAAAGCGGATGAAGCTAAAGTATTTGAAGAAGGGGTAGTGAGATAAAAAGGTAATTGAATCAGCTGGATGTTTTTCCTTAAGGTTAATAGGCAAAAAAAAAAAAAAAAATGGAATCCATTCTGAAATGAGGACAGTCTACAAAATAGATGAAGGAGATACCATTGCCCAGGACACTCACAGTAAAAGCAGCTCAGGAATTCAAACTATGCTTGAGGAAAGGCAGAGGGAAAGCAGAAGAATTTCCCAAAGAAAAGTACAGAAAGCAAGTGGTAGCTTGGGTAAATACAAAGAGACACACTTTTCTTGTAAAAAAGACTACAATGAGTACTAGCTGAAACGTCCTTCCTGTCTAGCAGTCAGGCAGTCCTGATTGAGTGCTGGATAAGAGAGACATGTAAAACTATTGTATGATTCATCTTTTGTTCAAAAGAATAAGACTTCTACAAGAAAGTATATGCTCAGTGGCTGCTGGACTAAATGGGAAAAAATACGGTAATTTAATCATTTTTTAAAAGTTTCTTTAATCTAAAGATCAAAAAGAAGAAACTATCTGTTGGACAGAAGTAAATAGACTTAATCTAACACCTTGCAAAGAAATTGAGAACGCCACTGAGGTAGAATTAAACTGGGATAAAACACTTTACCTGGGTTGTCCTGTATTATATCTGTTTCAAACCTTGGCATCTCCCAGAAAGGATGGGGAAAGCAATAGAGATTTGACTAGACAAAATTGTTTTGGTTTCCAAACCTTTTCTTCTCAATCCTTGGAGCCCAAAGTTTTCCTGGAAAATGTTGGAATTCTAAACCGGCAAAATTAGAAGTGACATAGAAGAGTAAGTCCTACTGTGAATTCCCTAAGAAGTGTTCTTAAGTCACTTAGCAGCTTAACTTATTCTGCCAGCAGATGAACTCATTATCCTATCACCCAAAGAATTTGTTACATTGGTCTAAAACCACTGCAGGAAATCCTGACCAGTCACATTGTAAACAAAACCGAAAGGAGCTTGGGATAATTAGAAACAGCTATGTCAATATAGCACCTATCATAGAGACACATACATGCACATGCCATCTGTTTATGGCCTTCCTACCAAAATGCCTTTCAATGTTCTGCATATATGAGGACTGTGAAGTGCAGAAAGGTGAAAACCTAACATAGCATATTAGTTTATGCCACCACAATGAAGGGAAACTGAAAGGGATGATAAAAGGTTTTATATTGTAGGAATATTGAATCTATACTATGAAATGAGGTTATAGAAAGCTGAGAAACATATGTATTATGGAGTCCTGAAGAAATCTCATGTGGTTTTGATAGGGAGATACCTATTTATATGGTGAGGGAAAAAATGTATTAAGCATGAAACAAGTTTGCTTTGAGTGGTTTTAAATCAGATTCATTCTCAAATCAGGAGGAAACAATGTATTAACAAACAAAATTTGTAAGCTACAAATTAATTATTCTTTATTTTAAAGATAATATCCTGTAATTGTTCATACTTGCAGTTTGCATATGCAAATGTAGAACTGGTAGAGGAGGCAGTAGTCAGTATTTGATACCCCTTTTTCAGAAAAGCAAGGGAAAATAAACCTTATAAAGTGGTAGTGCAACACACTATCTCCCATGATGGTTTCCTTTTGAATATTGCTATTGTCTTTACATAGAACTCTGCAGATGATAACTGAATCTGGCAGTATGAAAGAGAATTACAAGAGGACCTTTAGGCTTGGCTATTATATAGGATGACAATTAACAACATTATGAATATTTTATCATGTATGTTCTCTATGACTGAGAGAACCCTGAAGTGTTACTAAGGCTTACTGTCTAAACCAGACAAAGCAGATTTAATTGGGAGTATTACTTTAACAGAGTTCTGAACATATGTCTCTGAAAATTGATGCCTGAAACTTTTCAGGCCTGCAGTAAAACAGCAACTCACATCTTAGGAGTGCACGCTCAGTTAAACCTTGGTATGTAGTTGTTACAGACATGTAATACATGTGCCAGTGACAGACTGGGGGAAAGCAATCTTTAATACTATCTATCAAAACTGTTTTATATTCCTAGATCAGGAACAATGCAGATTTGTTAATTTTACTAAGTACAGTGTGACAACAGGCTATGGTTGTAGTAAAGGAAGCTGAGCTGAGAAAGAAGTTTGATTAAATTTCCTGACTGGAGGATTAGATTTTGAGCCAGGGGGTTTCCAAGCAAAGGAGCAGGACAACAAGTGCTTCTGCTAGGACCTATAGATTAAAGGGAACTTAAAGAAAGGATATGTAGAAAACTCTTAGAAGAGTAGAGGAAAAGGTTACAGTGTTCAAGTATCAGAAAGGGTGGGACATTCATCATTCCATAGAAATGCAAGAAGATCCAGATAAGGGCTACTCCTGTATGTCTGGCCAGGGTGTTAAAGGCTGTTCCACAAACAAGAAAAGGGGCAAAATAGAAATGGAGAAATACTCATAGACTGATTTATTGCTTGTAACCAGCTATACATATCTTTTAAGTAAGCTGAAGTAGAAGAAAATTAGAAGTCACAAAATGGGCCTGTGATAGGTGTTATATTTATCACTACCCATCAGAAAATTACAAGTCCAGAGGAAAGTTCTAGAAAAAGGTATGTTCAAGAGAACAGAAGTATGGGGCAGTCAGTATTGATCCTGTGCCTGACAGAACAGCCACACAAGTCAATGTTTCTGGGAAGCAGTAATAGGGATAGATTGGCAAAAGTAATGCTGCTGCAGCTGACAAAAGAAACTTAATGTCACAACGGGCCAGCATATTAAAACCTACACATTTCCCAGCCAGTGTCCAGCCAGGACAGTGCTGCCAGGCCTGTGGTAAAAGTGCCCAAGAGATCATGAAATGGGCAGGTAGCTTGGCTTTTTCTCCTTAAGGGAGGGCTTGCTGTGTTTCAGTTGCTCAGCAAACTGTTGATACTCTGCTTTTACTGCCTCAAAGTCAGCAAAGTTCATGCTACAGAAGCCTCTGGCTGCTGCATTATGAGTGCATGTGCTCTGCTTCTCTGTCAATCATTTTGAGGTGCAAGCAGTACTAAGAGGGCAAACATCCCATAAAAGGAAAACAAAAATAAATCTCCAGAGTCTTTCACAGTGTCAGAAAATTAAGATTTCCGGAGTATAAATTAGGATCTTCATGTAGTTCTAAGAAGTAAATTTGCAGCATATAATACTTATGTTTGCTTTGAGGGTGGAGTTTTTAAGTATTATACAGTATCCCAGGCAAACTGCATATTTCTGGAGGTTAGCAAAAATCTAGCTTAAAAACATTTTCTTGATAAAAGTATATTCATTTAAAATGTCACAATTCTTGAAAATATATTCAAAGTATCATTAACATCCATATTTCAATTGTAAATACCTGGATGTTTTATCCTTAGATTGAGCTTTTTATATGGTAATAGAGTCCAGCTTTTCTATTCAATAATATATTAATATATTTCATTTGCTTTCAACACTTACTTTCATTTCAGTAATATATTTCATTTGCTTTCAACACTTACTCAGTCTTTTCAAGTGGGGTGCATTTTTTGGTTTTGTTTTCTTCCAGGTCTTTAGATTACTTGCTTAGCTCAAGGGCAAAAGGAGCATTTCAAGCACATATTCCACATAGCTGAAATATTGCATAGTTTTATACATAAAGTGGTCCAGAACTTTAGCTGTCCTTGTTTGAGACCCTCAAGCTTACTGTCAGCCTTCTGTGTATAGACATTCATAGAATCACTGAATGGTTTAAGTTGAAAGGGACCTTTAAGATCATCTAGTCCCAGCTCCTGCCATGGCAGGGACACATTCTGCTAGCCCAGCTTGCTCAGAGCCCCTTCCAGCCTGGCCTTGGGACACTTTGCAGGAATGGGGCATCCACAGCTTCTCTGGGTAACCTATGCCAGGGCCTCACCATCTTCATAATTAATAATTTCTTCCTAATTTCCAGTCTCCATCTACTCAGAAGACATAACTTAACTCTGTTGACCTTCAGGGAGAGGCTGAGGGAACTGGGCTTGTTTGGGCTGGCAAAGAGGAGGCTGAAGGGTGACAGCCTAAGATTACTTGAAGTAATGATGATGCAGAACTCTTCCCAGCAATATTAGAGGAAAGAATAAGCAACAATGAACATGAATTGAAGTTTGGGAGGCTCAGATTAAATGTTAGGTTTTCTCTAGAAGACTAGCACAGCCCTGCAACAATTTGCTGAGTTTTGTGAAACCTACATCCATAGAGGATTTTCACTCAAGTAACTGATAAAGCCATAGCTGGCCTGATTTACTGCTGGCAGTAGTCCAGACCTTTAGAGATCACATCCAGCCTACATTTCTGTAATTCCATGCAATGTAAAAACATATTTATAGTTGAATGCATAAATAAGATGCCAGTTTTACACACACAGTTCTGAGCAGGTCTCAAACTTTGCCTCCCAAAGAGATGAATTCAAGCACAAGGGCTATCCTTTGATGGAAAGAGTCTATCCTCAACTATCCTGTTGTTGAGGCAGGATGAAAAAGAAAGAGTTAATGAATGGAGATGTGGCCTTTGTGGAATACCGAGGGTTTACTGTTTTCTGTTCTTTGATGCTCTCTTGTCCTTGGGATAGCCCTTAAGCTATTAAAATAGTGCAGAAATCTGCAAGAGAACTACACAGGAATACACAAGTGAAAAGAGAAATGTTTATTCACTGTTTCTGGCTGCTGACTAACCTACCTTTCGTGTAGTTTATTTATAACCCAAGCTTTGGCTGATACTATATTTATAAAGAAAAAATGTTTTTCATTGCACCTTCTTTGAAACATGCATTTTTCTAATACATTGCAGGGTGGGAAAGGGTATTAATAGGGTGAATATTGCTTTGTAACAATTGTCTTAATTGAAGTAAAACAATATATTGGATACATAAGAGGATTTTTTTTTAAAATGAAAGGACTCCAATACTTTTGCCTACTAGTGTGCCACTAGAATGCACCAGCGAGTTCAATAATTTTGTGTAATGCAATAATGGCAGGGGGACAGATTGCAAAATCTTGTGCCTGTGAATGCCCTTTCTCTGGAGAAAATACCCATATGATATAAAGAAAAGAGGGCTTATCAAATAAGTAGGTTTTCATTTCAACACACTCAAGCCCAGCTTTCAAACAAGACTCTCTGGATCTTTATGAAAGATGTAAGATGAGGAATCATTTGTAACAGTAGCATTAGAAAACAGAAAACCAACAAGAATTATCATAAGCATGGAATTACTATCATATGACATTAAATAAACTAGTTCTTTTCAATCTGGAAAAAGAAATAGCTGAGAGAGAACACGGAAGAGCTCATAAAACCATGAATGGTATGGAAATGTTGAATAGCAGATGGTTTTTTCACCATTTCTTACATTGCAAGAAGTAAGAAACATCAAATTCATTTGTCTGACAGCAGACAAGTATTCCTTCCATACAGTGCAAAATTAAATGTAAAACTGTCATGAGATGTTAGAGAATCATAATGATAATAGTAAAAGTCAAAAAAGTGTAATTGGGTTCAAGAAGCAATTAAATTAAAAGGGCACTTAAACAGAAAGATGTTGATGCAATCTGCTGTTCAGTTACCTGGGAGGGTAAATTGCAGGAAATATCAGTGTATGCTTGATCTGTCCCCATATCTTTCCTAAATGTGCATTGTTGCCCACAGTCAGACACGGACTGCTGCAGGTACTGGCTGTGACCTAGTACAGCTGGTCTGTGTGTTTTGGCTGTCAGAACAGCTCATCCTTGGAGAGAAATCCCTTGTTTTTTCTCTGTTGGTGAAAACTTCTCCTTTATGTAACCCATGTGAAATTGCTTCAGTTCCCAGGCAATTTTGCCTTTCCCATTAGTCTTGAAAAAGTTTGTTTCACACACTTCACCATCATTTGAAGCAGTGAGTGTTTCTCACTGAAAGGTAGGCAAAGGCTCTTGGCACTAGAAGTACTGACCTCTAGTAATTTGCATTGTCCAGTGCTGGAGTGTTTGAATGACAGGAAGACAGACGGACAGACAAAGAAAGAAAGAAAGAGAGATTGGACCACATTGATGCTGAACCAGTTTTCACCAGAAAAAGTTGGCCAGTCATTTCATTCTTCAGTAGTATCTGAACAATAAAAGCAGCCTATTATACACCAAAAAAGGTAAATGGCCCTTTATACTGAAAAATTCACTGCATGGAAAAAAAAGTCCCACAAACCCTGAGACCATTTCTCAGACTGTGGAACATCTGCAGAGGAATGCATTTTGCCCTCACAGCTTAGGCAGCTGAAATTCTTGCAGGAGCACTGGCTTCTTGTTTTATTGCACCTTTGAAGATATTTTAGGTAGGATGCTTACAGAGTTTAGCGCAGCAAGATCTCTTGTGGGAGCAACAGCTGCATTCCCTTTGTAGCCTGCCCATGTTGTAAGATTAAGGTAGCAGGAGCAAATAGTTTTAGCACCCTTGCCTGTAATTCAAACAAAGTTCTTCCCTTCCTTGGGGTTCTGAGGTTGCCTCCTACTAACCTGGAAGAAACAAAGGCTGAGGGGCACAAAGGTCAGTGTTCAGAGTCAAGAATGAAAAGGCAAGAGGAAGCAAGCTGAAGGGAAACTGCAAAGCAGCCTCAAGCAGAGGGTCTAAATCTGGGTCTGATCTTGGCCTTTTTTGCATAAGCTGAGAAAAGTACTAAGAGTGCAAAACCAGCATGTTTAGCATCATGGAGAATCTTGTCTTCACCTTCAAGAAATTCTTCTGCCTTTAAGGAACATTACTGGGACTCAGATCAAATCAGTTTCAAGAGAGAATTTCTATGAAGTTATTTTAGAGCAGTTGGAGAAGAATGAAAGAAATGGTGATGTAGGCTGAAAAAATGCTTCTCTCATATTTGAGATGGGAATTCTAATCTGTTGGGCTACGGATGAAGTAAAAATAATTTTGTTCAGTCAAAACTGTATTTAAGAAGACCACATTGTGGTCTCAGGTTACAGGAACACATTTTCTCTTCACTGAACTCTGTCTTATTCAACTTGCAAGATGGACAGTGACTTGAGCTAGTCAATATTTGTCTTTAGAGTCACAACTCAATTTATAGATTTGTGCTTTACTATAGACTTGCTATTTATGAACTGCTCAAAAACCAGAATTACTGGTTTCTTCTCAAGCTTGTAATTATTGTATCTGAATATTTCATTGACTACATTTGTTTCCACAGCATGTTGTCAGATCAAGAGGTGCTGTTAAAAGGAACTTATAAATAGGGAATGAAACAATCTATACAATGAGAAATTATAGTTAGAAGGAACCCAGTAATTCTAGACACCCAATCTAATTTTCTAGAAAATAAGTTTTCAGCACATGTATTAATTTATTTAACAAAGTTTAATAGGTTTTTCGAGCTGTCAGTGATATCTGGTGTAGCTCTGAATAATCAGACCTACTACAAATTAAATTACAGAATCTCAAATTAGGTTGCTTTGAGAAAAGTAAGGAAGAATGTGGGATTACCTAAGAAAATTGTCATTTAATAAACACATTTAGAACTAAAAAGGAATGTGGACCTATGCCAGGTCCTAGTACAGTGTTTCAGTACTGTTCCACTGCTTTAGCCATATTAACTTTCTGTTTTCCTGTGACCCTATGTTCCATTCATTTCACATTTTCCTCCCTCTGTTAGAGATGATGGCAGTGTTCCTGCAGTTGACAATCTTATTTATCACATGAGCCCCCATTAATCATAGAAAAATCCTCGCATTCATTGAAAGAGGCATAAAACATCATCAATATAAAGTCAGAATCAAAATATACACAAACAAGACAGTCAAAATAAAGTTACAACAACATTCTCCCATTTACTAACTCTTGATTATTTGATTGAAGCAGAGCACTTAAACTCCTCTCCATCTCATCCTCAACCCACAATGCTTCACAATCTAAACTTACTCCCAACCTCCTCACTCTTCCAGAGCTGTTTCCTTCTCTGACTTGTACATTCCAGATGAGAAACAGTGCTTATATAATTTTGTACCATTAGAGGCTGATCAGATCTCCATAATAATGGTTTGTACCCTTCATATTAGCACAGAAACACAGAAAAGGAATTAGGAAAAAACCCCAGCACTCTGAGACCACGGCTTTGCTATCTGAAATATTAAGATCTTGTTAAAATAATGAAATTCTTAACTGTTTTTCTTTTTTAATAATGGTTGAATTTTTTTTCCTGCTAATGAATATTTTTTTTTTAAATCACCATACAGTTTACCATTTGCAGAAAGGTAGATTTATTGTCTTCTGTCCCCAGCTTTCTCATGACTACTCTAGTACAGTAAGAGTCATTTTGGTGTATTTAAGTGTGTCCCTATTTGTATGTATTTAAGTGTATCAGGCGTCTGATAAAGAATCTTGGCTGTGGCTACTTCTAAATGGATCCTCCTGTATTATTCTAAAATTCCTTCTCTCTTACACTGAGGAAAAGCTCTTGTGGTACTTTAATCCTGGAATTTGCAGTGCTAGAAGATAGGGCTGTGCCTTTTGTACATCCATCACCAAACTTTATTACTGATTGTGTGTGTGAATTTCAGTGAGACTAGATTGTTTTTCCTTAAACTGTGGGATTCCATACACCTAAGTACATCACATTATTTATTTTAACTTGCCATCTAATAATTCCAGCTGAAATTGATAACTGAGATCGAGACGGGTGTCAGACGTACCGAGACTAATTGAGTTACACAAGGAAGTGTCTCGTGGGACTCTCCTGCTCTCAGGAGACAATAGAAACAACATTATTGGCTTATTTCAAACACATTACCGTGTCACTTGAACTGGTTCTTGTGGGATCACAAGGGGAATCACAGGGAGTGCTAGTGGAGTAATGACAAGTTGGATAACAAAATAGAGCAACAGAGAAGAAAAAAAGAAAATATGTTTGAACATTTGATCTTTTCTGTTATTACAGAACTACAAGTCATACTAACTTTTTTCTTTCTAAATGTTTACTCCATGTGAGTAACAATGCAGTAATCTTGGCAGCCTGCCTGATGTCTTTTGTAACAAATCAACTTTTAGTGTTGTCTCTGTGAAATAACTGCTGTCAAGAGAGGGACATTCTGAGAATTACTTATACCAGAGGAAACAAGGAGGAAAACTGACCAAGTGACCAGCTTTTGCAGGCTGGAAGGAATTTCATTTATTTGCAAGGCTGCTTATCCCTTGTCCGTTTCTCAGATTTCTTAAGGAAGTATAGATTGATTTTCTGTTCAGTCCATTAAAAGGGAAAAGGCTTTTGGGTTGTGTACTGGTTTCCTATTTTCAACTTAATGTTTAAGTTGGGTCAGAAATACTGTCATTAATTTTGTACCTAGTTCTAACAGAAAATGATTTTGGTCCAGTGATTCCTGAACCTGTCCTAAGCACGGAGAGAGAGCCCAAGATGCCTCCTCCTCCAACTTCTGTTTTCCACTGCATTCATTTCAAGTCCCTCTTCAGGTTTCCATGGAAATGGCAGAGAAGTGTGCTTATATTCTTGGCATTAAAATATTCATAAAAAGGGATAAAGAGATGGTTTAAATGACAGATGCTGTATTGCTGAAGCAGGCAGTCAAATTTAGGGTTCTTGTCTGTAAATGATCATGTGTGTAAGCGAATGCATTCTGGAGAGAAGAGGCCCAGAATAAATTCCTCACAGCGGTAGGAGAAGGGATAGCCAGGACAAACCTGACCTGCAGAGAAGGCAGGAATGGAATGCAAGATTTCCCAGAACAATGCAAAATAAAATGCTGCTAAGATTTTGCTATTAGAAGTTGAACCCTTTCTCAAGGGAAGAGAGGATGATTTAAACTCACAATATTACTTTTGTTCACTGAAAAAAATATTGCACAACTCCAAACAATTTAATTAAATTTTAAAATCTTACCTGTATAAAGCTTCTAATTCCTTTTATTGCAAATAGAGTATTTGATACAAAATTAAAATTCAATCCTTTCAAAAAGACTCACAGATTTGGACTCCTGAGCACATTTAATGTTCTAAAATAACTATAAAACCTCAATATTCTTTTACTCTTAGAAAATCTAACTGGAAGCAGGAAATGCACTGAATTTATCTGTATTTTTATTCATGAATCTTACTCAGACTAATTATTTTGGTTGTTTACTCATTATAGAGATTTGAATCTTGAGCACTACTAAAATTATTCTAGTAGTATAAATAAGCATTTATATTCTAGGAAATCTGTTTTTCTGATTCAAAATATAAGCTCTAGTCCTTAAAAGACCATTACATGGACAGATTCTATTGCAGTACTTTGACCCTCAAAGAGAATGGAGGACAGTATGTAATATAAAGGCAACTTCTAAAAATCTATGAAAAACAAACAGTAAATAGATGTATAATTTAAAAGCTTGCTGTTAGAACATTTACTGCATAGAGACTTGGTGTGGTTTTCATTTTCTAAGAACAAAAGTATTTTTAAAAATAAGTTTATGAAATAAACACCTCAATATGTCAAAATACTGTCACTTTTAGTAGTGGAAGTCAAGAATGTTGTATTGACTTGTTTGCATGAAGTTACTCTCAAAAAACTTGCAAATCCTAAGGCAGATGACCAGTGCATACTAATGAAGATCTATGAAAAAGTTTATTAGACTTTATATATAAAATCAGACTGACCTCTGGCATGTTTATTGGTAAATCCTTTTTTTGAAAGACGTTCAAACAAGGGTAATATGCCAGCCTGCAAAACCAATTATCCAAGCCCTGCTTGCAACAAATACTCTGAGACATTTTTATGCTAAAAAAGTGTTTCAAGAAGTATCTCTTTCAAAAAGCATCTATTTTTTTAAAAGCCATACACATGTGGAACTGAGAAAAGCAAGACAGAACAAGGAACATTAAGCCACTGATTCAAGTTGATAGAACAATCAAGAAATAGACCCCTCATCTCCACTGCTCTGCCACAGAAAAGGAATATTATAATAGGGAAACAATAACAATATAATAGGGAAAAGTTTAGGAATTGTTGTGTAGAGTCACTGCAGATATGCTCTTTGACTGCATCTATGAAGTTTAATAACTAAAATTTAAAAAATAGTACACACCATTTCATACACAATTCTGTATTATGATGCTGCCATTCAGGCCTCAGCTCTGGGGATGGGGCTCCTTGAGCAGCAATGTATGACATAAATACCAACACTGAGTCAAGAGGAGCACATCAAAAGGAGCAGCAAGGACTCAGAGGAGGCATTCATCATCTGCTGAACGAGAGAGAACAGCAGGACACTAAACAACTATTGAAGGAAAGCTCCTTTGAGGATACATGAAGGGATTTAGACAGCAATGGCTCAATCATTCTTTCTGGAAGGTGCATTTATCAGTCATATTACATTTCTGTTTTTTAAAAACTTATCTTTCTCCCACCAGAAATTCCACATGCCCTAATAGAGCTGTATGACACAGATACCACTCTAGCACTTAATTTTAAGAATAGTGGAGGTATTTTATGTCCAGGATTTATTACATTAGAAAACCTGTTGGTTTCCAGTTTGCACTTTTGGATAATCATGTACTTTCCCTATTGTTCATAGGATAATCATCTTCATAATAGAGAAAACAGTAGATTTATAAATGGATTGGTCAAGCTGTTCCAGAAAACTCTGACCACTTCTCAATGAGCATGCCCTAGAATCCTTTGTGTCAGGCAAACTGAGAAGGCATCTTGCAAAAGCCCTCAGTGGAAAAAGGGTTATAATTTCTCTAAAATCTTCATATTAAGTTGAACCTGCAATTAACTGAAATCATACCATCTGTAAAATCCAAATTCAGAATAATTTTCAGCTAAATCTCTAACTAACCACTCCCAGTGACCTTCCATTCAAGAGAGATGCTGGCACCTTTGGAGCAAAAAAACCTCAAAACGTGGGACAGGGCTCCTCAGCAAAAATACTACTGCATAAATGTTAAAATCATATTATTTATTAACCTTTCTGCCTCTAGTGCAAAATTGAAAACTAATTAATACTATCTTTAATCTAATAATGATTCTTTAAAGTGGGATAAAAAATTAAGAAAAAAACTAAGATTTTTTTCAGAGGTGTATGGATGGGAAAGACTACAGATACCAAGCAATAAAGAGTGGGAAAATATTAGCAATCAACCATATGCATGGTCTGTAAATTCAGTACATAATCATATGGGTGAGTCAAGACTTTATCTTGTAGCTCATCTCCTCTTGGCTGGCCAGCTGCACCTCACTTGCCCTGCTGTGTGACTGCTGCCCTTTGAGCAGGAGCTGTTATCGATCTGTGTCAACTTCAAAAAGTGACATAGTGATATTACAGACTGAGGATTAATTCAGTGTACTACAGTCATGAAAATAATTATATTGATGAGGGAGAATGATTGAAAAATCAAACTGGGGAAAGCCAGATTTTTTTTCTTCTATATTGCTTAACATACAGTGCCTCATTTCTCTCTGATGCTGTACAAGAGCTTCCTATTTATATTGTACCTATACACTGAGCAATACAACAAATTGCATATAAAACTGATTTCTAAATAGGAAAGCTTCATGAGTCAGAAAGCAAGATACCATCCAGGATCTATTTAACAATAAAGGAAACAATTGAGAATGTGCAGTATTAATAAAGAAAATTCATACTAATAAAAATTAGCAATTTCCTCACAGCAAATAATGAATGCAAAGAGCACAGAAATACAGAAGTATTAATCAGGAAAGCAAAATACAAAGAATTAAAATCTGGAGCCTGGTTTTGCTCATATTAAAATCAGTGGCAGTAATATTTTCATTCATTTTGTTGTTCGAAAACTACTGTCAATAAAATGAAATCAGCATCTACAATATAATCTGCTGGAATGCTGTACAATTTCCCAGTACTTCTCCAGTAAAACAAAGATTTCAACTATTAAGCTACATGTATGATGATATATTAAACTACTACACCCATCCAAGCCAGGAGCAGACAGGTTTCCCAGGCAAGTTCTTCCCCTCTGGCTCATCTTTTGGCACATGGGGACAGCCTGCCCTGCTCCTGTGCCTTTAAAATTTCCTTCTTGAAGAATGTCCAGCTTTCGAGGGCCTCCTTTGCCCTTCAGGACTGTCCCCTCAAGGGACTCTGTCAGGCAGTCTCCTAAACAGGCCAAGTGCAAGGTGTCAGCTCTGCTGAGCTCCCTCCTTGCTTTCTGAGAATTGCAAACTCTCCCTTTGTGATTGCTGTGCCAAGGCAGCCTGCGAGCAGCACATCACCTACCAGCTCTCCTACTCCTTCTGCAGAGTTTCTGGCCACCCATTGCAGCACTCCAGTTGTGCCAGTCATCCCACCACGTTTCTGAGATGGCAGCTACATGGTTTTCCTGCTGTGCAGTGCCTTCCAGCTCCCTGGTTGGTTGCCCATGCTGTGAGTGTTGGTGTAATGCACTTCAGTTGGGCTTCTGATCCCACCACCTTTTGGGGGAAGGAGCACCAACTCCTACACGTGACTGTTCTCAGGCTTTTCCATGATTCCTAACACATCAATGACCTTTATGTCTTTGCTGCCACCTGGTTCAGCCTTAACTGCCAGAGAAAAGTTGGTTCAGCCTCTTTCCTAAAAAAATGGAATTAAACCTCCCACTATTTCAAGTTGGTATTTATCTGACCTAACTTCCAGCCATTTGTTCTTTGCCTTTCCCTGTTAGATTAGGTATTTCTTTAAATATTGAGCATTTTTTTCTCCTCTAGGTATTTATACAGTAAGCAGGTACTTCACTTTTATTTAGCTCTACAAAACTAATTAACTTTTTGAAACCTTTTTAAATTCTGTAAGTCTCAATCTGGATTGCTGGGCAGCAATGACAGCCACATGCTCTGGAGAACACTACCTCCAGGACATTTTGGGCACAGCCACAAAGCATTTACTCTTGTCAAAGTTCATTTTATTTTTTTAACATATCTTTAACCTCCTTTGTTAACCTCTCACATTTCCAATTCAATTGGATTTTTTTCCTTTTCCCATGTGTGGGTTGTTGAGGGGTTATTTATTTATTTCTAATTCCTACTTTGATTTGATCTCTGAAGAACAGCAAAGGCACTCAGCAAGCCCCTATTAGAACCATCGCTCTCTGTAGCACTGCCAGGAGAATGCACGCTATCAGACTACACCTAATAGAGGCTTTATAAAAATTACTGTACTTTGACAAGTCCAGTGGCATCCCTAATCAGTATTATCAGGGTGCTACTGCATCAACATTTACACCAGTGGAATTCCAACTGATCTGGGGAAGTATTAATGGAAATAAACTCATTGCTATGTCCGAGTTGCAGTAGGAAAGCTCAGGCTGCTGGAAGCCCCGGGAGCTGTGGCAGGACCCGGCCGAAGCCGTTGTCAGCAGCTGTGACTCCCCAGCGCTGTGTTGGCAGGGAAACAGCAGAGGGAGGGAACATCAGGGTGGTAAACTGAGGGGCTCTGCTGTCCTGGAGGAGGTGCAGCACATCTGACACACCGTCATGGCCTTCTACAAAATCAGTTAGGCACAAGCTCTCTCCCCATAACTGAGAAACTGAAGGATTCTTGCTTCTCCTTTTATGCTAAATTGTCTTAAACTGTTATCAACAGTTTATTTTTATTGATGGGAAATGGCTGGGAGTTGGTTCCTATTTGCAAAGGAAAATATGGCCAATCAGTAAATAATGAGAAAAAGTACACAGAGAATATGTGGACTGTGCATTTTGAAAGCAAGTTGTTTCAATCAGCTTAATAATGGAAAGAAAGGACAGTATCAAGCTTAAATATCTAAAAAATAAGTGACAGGAGTTAGAGAGCTGAATTAATTGGAGTAGAGGAGTTATTCATTGTCTGCTAATTTTGAAGTATAATCAGGGGACACTGTCATTGGTTGACAAGTTAAAAGTTTAACTGAGCGTATTAATAGCTTTCAAAAAATGCATTTTGATGCTCAAAAATCTTTCCCAAGATACAGGCATACGTATCCAGTCTTGGCAGCACACAATCAAAAAAAAAAAAAAAAAGGGTTGAAAGCAGTAAAACTGCAGGAACAAGGGGAAATTACTAAATCTCTGCAATTGTATAGGATCTGCTTAATGTCCAGGCTTATTTAATATCTTAATTAATGACAGAAGGAGTAACTATAGTCACAGATAAAGCACAGGCCAGGATTAAGACAACAATGTAACAGAATTAGAATTAATTTCAGCTGTATGCCAAGTCACTGAGATTTTTTAAAAATTCATGTAAATCATTTCGTTCAGGGATTTTGCAGAATTGACAGAGAGTAGTCACTAATGATCCTTACAAAGGAAACAAGCAAAATGAGTTTCAAGTTGGGTAAGAGTTTTGCATCCACAGAATATTTTAAACACAAAAGAAAAAAAGGAACAAGGAAAGCTATATCTGAAAAGTCTCTAATCTAGATTAAGTGCTGCTTCAAACTGCCCCATGAGAATATTTCTAGGTATGGTCTGGTGATCAAATATTTGTATTTGCAAAACTTTATAGCTTAAATAAAACTGACCACCTCTCCAGCACCCTATAACAAATACCTGTATTTTCTTAAGTTGAAAGTTTCTGTCAGGACCTAGAATGGCTCCTTTTACCCATGCTGTTCAACTCACCCAGAACATGCTGATAGTTGTTTTGCCAGTGTTGCACTACTTGGTATAAAAGGTTATTAGGATGATTACCCTGTAAGGATATTAGTGTAAATGTAGTAGACAGACTTAATAGTAAATTTTATTAAAAAGAACATGATGAATCCTGTAGCCCTCAAGAACAACTATCAGGGACGAATCCATGGCCAATGCTGGTCTGACAAGGTTGTTGATTTGACCTGCAACCTAAATTACTGACATTTAATAATGGAAGAAACTTCTGAAAAATCCACCACCACCAAAACTCACTCTGAAGCTGTATTAACAGCAAGGATCCTCCTTTGTTCCAGCATTTCTGCTTGTTTTTAAGGCTAATTGGACTCTGCTACTCTTTCCAGGGTTGGCATACCACAGAGAGTTGTTACAGCTTATACACTTACAAAAATAACCCAAAGTAGCTGTTTTTCTAGACCAGGATGGAATTTTCCTTTTTTTTTTTTTTTCATGTTGGCACATTTCTATTCACTGTGATTGTTAAGTAGACTACATACAGAATTATGAGAGATGATATCAACACTTCTCTACCCACTAGATGGATTCTAAGTTTCTAAACTCAAACCACATTATTCTTTTTGTGGCATTGAGCTTCAGTGGGATCTTGACCCCTTACAATGCAGTCAAGTGAATTTCCAAGCTACAACTGTATCATCAGTGTTTCTCATATGTCTTTTAAAAGTTGCTCAGTTTATTGTAAAGTTCACATTAAAAGCTACATACTTTCATCATAAAGAAGTAAAACTGATTGCCTGAACTATGCCACTCTACTTTATATTCATTAAGTTTCAGAGACTCTAATTAACCTCTGAAGATTAAAGCTCTACATGTCCAAGAACCATATTTTCTATAAGGCTAGGCCAGGATTGTCACACGTGCCTCACAATCTTAAAATTATGTGACATTCCTTACTGTTGAAGGGATTCTTCAAGGACAAATTTGCAACTTGCTTTTAAGTAAATGATTTGCAGTAGAGTCATCTAGAGAGTTGCACATAAAGGTAACAATATGCTGAAGAACCTTGTATTGCTCTGCTGTATTCTTCTTCTAACTCCTTGCTTGCTATAACCAGTTCTCCAATTTCACTTGGATCTTTCCTATGACAATATATTTGGGAAGATGTTCATAGCTTTCCAACCCTGTTGAGAGAGGCAGAGACATTCAGTTCCTTTCCTTCAGAAACTGATTCTTTATCCACTTGATATTATCCAGTGTATATGATGAGCTCCTCTGCCTGCCAGTGGCAGTGGCTTTCTGACTCATTATAATTCTCCCAGTGCTTGACAGGTGCCTTGTGTTCATGTGTACTAACCCTGGTAGCTGCTTTAACTGTGCAGTTACAGAGCAAGCTTTACTGCCCCTATATTGACAGGCATTCCTGGAATTCAGCTGGGTTTTTCTTGGGTTTCTTTCCCTTCTTTTATAGTTTGAAGAGCAGCAGTGTTACTGCATCACTGAGATTTTAACTTAAGTTCTGTTTATTCATCTCTCAGTACCCATGTCTTTCCACCTAAGAACTGCTCTGAGCCTGAAGTTCATAGGATATTTAGGAGCATTCTGCCACTCCTGATGCCTCAATGTTTTATTTACCTTAGTGCCATAACGCTCAGCATTCATTTAAAAATCACAGCAAAACACCTTACCTAGTCCAGAAGTTTTGAATACAGCCAGTCACAGAGACCAAAAACAGAGAGCTACATCATCTCTCAGGCATTTGTCATGGGGGATTTGAGCCATTGCCTGCTGTTACCTAAATACGTCAGGAAATTCAGTCATCTAATTCAGATGTAAGTCTGACAGCCCTGGATACCAAAGCAGGCAAATACTGCTCAGTAGGTCCATTACTTCCATGCCATGGCTTTCCAAAACAGATAAAAGTCTCTCTGGTTTTGCCCCCGTGAATTTCTTTTAATTAAGCCTACTGCTCTACAGTGACAAAAATACGTATTTATCTGTAGGTTTAAATACAGGGTTGTCTTAGGGATTAGTCTATTGACATGAAATAGATAAGCCTCACAGCAAAGCTTCCCAGGCTTTTACAATCTGATACTGGCATCTTCCTGCAATCATACACAGACTCATTAGAATGAGTCTATTTTTTGTACTCCATAGTATGGCACATTATCATATTTATTACTTTTTCCCAATTAGAGGAAATAATTTAGTGAACATACAGACAATTATTTGTCTATCAAGTTACTGTTACTATCTGCAGTTACATAGAATGTAAAGTTCAGGGTGTGGCAACAACTCCAAAATATGAAAAATTGCTATCCCATGTGCTCTATGTGAGAATACTCAAATAAGAAGCATAAAATTATAATGAACAATGCAAACAAAAATAAATCTTCAGACTTGAAAAAATATCTAGTAAAAAAACCTGCAAATTGGCAGTTGATCAGTCATTTCCTGTTATGTATGTTCATTATTTTACTGCTGTTTACATATTTTAGAAGGTGGATGCTTGGATACAAGTCTTGAGGCTGGAATTGTGATGCTGTTACTATATAAAGTTAAACTTTGGTAAGGGATTATATATATATTACTTTGTTAAGTGCAAAAAGGCTAGAATTTCATTTGCAGTGCTGAAGGATTACACACATGAGTGCTGAAGTCATGTAGGCTTTGCTCCCACACAAACTTCACTATGAAAAGCCTTGAAATGCAAAAGCTTCATGAAAAAATGGAACAGTTTAGGTCAATCTTTTTTCTAGGATTCCCAAGTGACTTAGTTTGTCAGAAAAACATTTCCTGACATGATGTTTTACCATTGATAATAACAGGTGCTAGAAGGGCTATGGGTACACAGATCACAATTTCCCCTCTGTCCTGACTATTAGCGTTGCAGAAAAAGAGCTGCATGCCAGAAAGGATTTTTAATACCCTGAATTACTCAAAAAGCTGAACTGTCAGGAAAGGCAAATAAGCCCCTGAAGTATTTGGCCTCAGGGAAAAAAAAAGGAAGAAAAAAATGTTACCAATGTTGTTTACTTGATAGAAGAATTCCTGGCAGTAACAGGATTTCTGTTCAAAATTCATACAATTAACATATGACAGAAGGCTTCCAAGTTACTATTGGATAATGGAGAGGTTCCATTATGACCTCAGCAATTAGTGTTACATGAGGCCCACTCCTGCATGAACTGTTTGCTGCAGCGTTTTGACTTTTTCCTCTGCATCTTCCTTTTAACAAGATACTAAAAAAATAGCCTCAAAAAGCCTAAAATCTAATTTTTATATTCATTTACAGTGCCTGTAAAAAAGGGAATAAAAATTACTTGTTACCTGCAAGTAATATTCCATCCATATTTATAAAATTACTGAACCAGTGTCAGACCTGCACAACCTTTACTTGGTATCTCCTGCACTCTTGTGACTACTGGCCTCAGGAATTCTCAGGCACACACTCATGTTTAACTCAGTTCATTATGTACTTTATTATTGCATCTTTGAAGTGTTTCTCATAGTCTCAAACCCTGTTGCAGCTACAGGCTGTGCAAGAAAACCATCTGTGAGAATGTATAGCAGGATAGAGATGGACAGGTGGGGACACTCACAAAGAAACTGCAAGAACCCTTTTCATGGGGACAGGCAGCAGCACTGACTTCTGAGAGTACAGATTATTTAACACTCTCTAGCACACGCTCATTTAAAGAGAAATTGAAATAAAGATGAGACACTTAGATAATAAGGGGTAGTGCCTTCGAAGTGCAGGATGCAACATGTAAGAAGGCAAAAATATTATTACATGATAATGTAACATTATCAAAGGCCAGAGATGACATCTTAATGTGTAATAAAAGATAGAATAGGTCAGTCAGCTGCTAAGGTCCATGAAAAACAAGACAAGTAATTTATTTGACATAACAGAGAAGAAATCAGCATGGGATATAAAAACTTATATAACTTCTATTAAGGCAACCTTCTCAGAGTGCTGGTCAGGAATAATAATCATACAATAAATCAATAGCAATCCAAAGGTATTTTACAATTTTGCAACTGTGTCAAAAGAGGAGGCAGCTGTTATGTGGTTGAGTCATGCTAACCTAGCTATGGTGCATGGAATGATAAAGCTGTAGTTATTACATTAGGTAGGGAAAAAGCCTCCCCAAGACATTGTAGAAATGAAACCAGACACAGATCACATTGCCAGATAACCCCAGATAAGCAGGAAAATATTGTTATAGAGTGACAGAGCACACAAGGTGTGTGCTTAAGGAAGAAAGTGAACTGTAATTCTTCATTTATCGTTCTCTTCAGTAAACAGCTAAATAGCACATATGTTAAACAGACAAGCAAAAATATTGGTTTGTCCACTCAGGTGATTTTGTTCCTAGGAGTGACGTTACCCAGAATGAAGCATAGCAAGAGAAAGACAAAAACCCCTGCAAAAGTCAGCCTTCCCCTTCTGTCATTTGTTTTCAGGCAGGATAAATTTAATGTAGTCACTTAAAATTACACACAAAGGAAAAGTTGTCCAGGCAGCCGATAATTCGGGCATTATTTTTGTTCTCCCTTCTGCTCACTGGTGTCACTACAACAATCTCACCCTCAGCAGACTTCACGACTCAGCTATAATCAGAACCCACAGTGTGCAGAACTGGTTTTCCCCTCATTTTTTACCATATCTGTCAATCATTACTTTAACGCATCTTCAATAAAGACAGAGTTCATGCATAGCATTTCTCCACTTCTGTCAACAGGATCACAGAAGTTTTCATATTCATCCAGATCATTTGCTCAACTTTCACAGTTTATAAATCAGCCAGATTCTTACATGCTCTCTCAAGCAGTAAGTTATGTTTGGCAGTAGAATAGTTTTATTTAGCGGTTCTCTTCACCACAGATACTACACCAGGAAGCATTTCACACTCTGCAACTTTATAATTTGTAAGGCTTTTCTCATGAGTGGCAAAATCTCAGTGTTGCAGTTCCAGTAATGTACCAATGTAGGTACTATTGTTAGTCTGTATGGACCAATGCTCATAAGGATTTTTCAGAGTATATTGATTTTTTTCCCCTTTCAGGTAGTTGTTTTTGATTTTTAAATCTGAACATTAAGGCAGGAAAAGTCAAAAGAATTGCAAGAAACTCCTAGTCAGGGTCTATATGTAAAATACTTTTCCTAGTATGTCTGAAAATGAGGAGAATGAATTAGTGGCAATGCTTCTCTCATGTCAAGAGGAGATTACTAAACAAAAAACAGTTACAGAAATCTGTTACAATAGGAAGACACTAATGCCAAGACAAGAATCTCCAGATAATGAAGGGCAAGTCCAGGCTCAGGACAGTGGAATGGCTCATCAGAATAATACAGAGAAGAAAACAGAAGTGCTGTTTATAAACTGCAAAATCACTACAGAATATAAGAATAGGGAAATATTATATATGTGATAAGCTATACCAACAAAAAAGGGGCCATTGTGCATTCCTACCCACAAACTCCCTTCTCTTAAACAACATGTTTTACAAGGCTGTAAAAAAAAATTCAAGTAAAACCCCTGTGAAGCTTAATTCAGGCAATTTGAAAGTCACAGCAAATATATATTTCCGTATCTGTAAGCATTCATGTATTTCCTATAGCTGCTGTACTTGCATGCTGTGAAAACTAGAAGCTAACAATATTAAAGCCAATTAAATGGGAATGGCTGTTCTTTGGACAAGGCAAATCAGCCATTTAACTAAAAACAGTCAAAGAAAATATGAAATACAAAAATGTTATACTAATTTAAAAACGTGTTTAATTACTTTTAAAAATTAATTTCATAAATTCCTATTGAAAATCCTGGAAAGAAAAAGGGGAGGTAACTGTTACTTATTATTATTTTACCTTCAACATTTCCCAGGACCTTCATGGTGTCCAAATGAACCATCCCTGTACACCAGGATATCACTACTGCCTACCTTTTTAAGTAGTGTTTGAAGTAACAGTTAACCATGTAAACATTTAGCTAAAAGGCACCAAAAAAATAATAAATTGGCTGTCATGTGAAGAGCATCTCCATTTCCCAAAAGTAACATTAAATAACTAACTGTCCAGTGGGGAAAACTATCCAAATAAAGGAACCATATCTTCCAGATTTTCCTAAAGACTGGGGATTACTGCCTTGGGAGGGAAGGAAGGAGGGGAAGATAAAAGATCAAATAGTGGTTAAGGAGAAAGGAAAGGAAAGGAAGGAAGGAGAACAAGGAGCAGAAAGTGCACTTACTGTTTGGTTATCTTCATACAGCTTCAAGTCATACCCACTCAGCTCCACACAGAAAATTATTGCTGTAACCCCCTCGAAACAGTGGATCCACTTTTTGCGTTCAGATCTCTGTCCACCCACATCCACCATTTTGAAAGTCAG
The DNA here is from genome assembly GCA_017589585.1 of Phylloscopus whistleri. Lineage (NCBI taxonomy): Eukaryota > Metazoa > Chordata > Aves > Passeriformes > Phylloscopidae > Phylloscopus > Phylloscopus whistleri. The sequence goes on along the minus strand of JADMLD010001548.1, from coordinate 6,461,387 downwards.
CTCTTTGAAGGTGAACTTATTTTCTACAATCCCTGTGGTCATGTCCCGAGACCGCAGAATATCTTCCACCGTGGGGATGTAGTCCAGAGCTGCGATCCGTTCCAGGTCGTTCAGGTAGTAGGCAGCGTTATCCTCCAGGTGGTACTCGTTGGAGCGGCAAAAACACTCCTGCACGCCGGGGTCTGCCCACAGCCTCTTCATCACCCCCAGCAGCTCCGGGGTAATCTCCCCTTTGCTCTCAGCTGGGCCCGTCAGGGCAAAAAGCTGCACTGCATCGTATGCTCTGTCGGGATTGTGAAATTCTATCTTAAGGGTGGCCAGAGCCCGAATGATACGTGTGAGAGAGTCAATTGCATTATAGATAATCAGAGGTTTGTATTCCTTACAGGCCTCCAAATTAAAGCCACCGCTGTGAATGATTTTCATCTGCTTTACAATAGTACTCTTCCCAGAATTGCTGGTGCCCAGGAGGAGGAGTTTGATCTCTCTTCGTTGTCGCTGACTTTCAGAGCGCAGGTGGCGGTCAATCCTACGGGACCGCCGCGCTGCCTCTTTCTCCTCAGAGCTTTGCCGACATCCCATGGTACAGCAGGCAGGTACAGAAGGGAAGGGGTGCAGATTGGCTCACTCTGTTGGCGTCTCTCAAAAAGATCTGCGGTGGCTTTCAGTTCTCGTGCAGGTACACCCCAAATGGGAAAAAGGTCGCTATCCAATACCTGCTGATCCCCGATGCCTACAGCCACCTAATTGAGTCCCAGCAGGGGTGCAAACACATGTAGGTATGCAGCCACAGAAATAGTCTCTTCAGTAGATCTCATGGCACTCCCCTTTCCAGTGCATAAACTGTGGCACATTCCTGTTAATGATGGGACGCTTCCCTTTGCCACAGTTTGTCTAGAACCATCAAATACCCATTCCTGTTCTGCATAATGATTTTGCTGCCTTCTGTCCAAAGGTAAGAAGCTGCACTTTTGCCTTCTCTGCTCTAGCCTTTTCTTCTGATCGTGTTCTCTGGTTGCTGTGGTGATGCTGCAAGATAAAGCTGAAGCTCTTTTCACTGGTACTGTACTTGTTTTGTTTCTCTTCCCCCACTTCTTCAGCTGATCCAGTTCAGCTCTGTAAATTTCTGCTTTCCACCTGCCAAACAATGGGAAAAGAAATGAATGAGCAAGCCGCTTCCTTGGAGCAAGCCACTCACTTTTGCCTACTCTTCTAGCCTTCTAAACCTTTTATTATGCCAAATGGAAAATACAGATGGAAAAAATATGTAAAGAGAAGCAAATATCTAAAATTATAGTAAAAGCATAGGGACAGCTGAAGCTCGCAGACTAAGAAAATGTGGTTTCTGAACAATAGTAAATCAAATCTCCCTTTCAGCCTTCTGTTTTATTATCTAAACCTACATGAAAACAAACAGTGCTGAGCTGTGCCCCAATTTCTCCCTCAGCAAGAGCTTATGGCAGTGCTTTTCCTGCACGGTTCTGTTCTGACTGGTTTGTCTGAAGTAGAAAATGAAAGACTCACAACTATATTTCCCAGCCTCTCTATTTATATCAATATCTTCTACTCAGACAGATGTCCTCCTGAGTTTTCTTTCATCTTATCTATCTCCACTGAACATTCAAATAACTAAATTAAGAAGCAAAAGATGCTGATTAACTTTGCTTCATGAATTTGAGAAAGGAAGAGTTACTGATCTTGGTAACAGCTTTTTTCTTTTTCTCCCTTGGAGAACCGTATTGTTAAACACAGTACCTGCATCTTGCTTAACCAATAAAGAGATGCAAACTTTGTAAGCCTCTTTCCATAGCCAAGCTAAGTGTTATTGAGCCTCCTCTCTTTCCATTTCAATACAGGAAATTCTGAGCTACAGTAAAAAGGAGCAGTGACTACAAGGTGAATTTTTCATACAAGAAGCACGGGAAACACCATCCCAAGTGAGGGCAGAGAGCTTTTCAGCAACTGTTAGAGCAATTATTCTTTCCCAGATTAGAGTTTAAGCCTGCTAGTTGGAACTCTGCAGAAGGCAGCAGCAGGAAGCAGTTACTCTGGCAGAGGGAAAACACATTACTAACAGCTGATTGGTGATCATTTGCCTCTCTTCTAGGAAGGGCTTGCTGCTCCCACGAAGCTCTGAGCACAGTGGGCAGCGGAATCACAGATGTCACGGCTTCCTCCCCGAGTGCTGCCCCAGCACACCTTGGCACCTCTCCTGCTGCCTGGTTATTGTGCCTAGAGGCTCCTCAGTGGGTGTATTTGCAAACCAAAGTACACGGCACTGAGATCCTTACAGAAACTTGCAGAGTCTACTAAAGAAAACTTTCTACTGCCTTTTAATAAAACTGAGTCTTCCAGTACCATTTTCAAACTTGCCCTACAAGCCTTTAGAAGTTTTCCTGCTTGAACTTGCCAATATTTAAATGTAGATGTGACAATAAATTAAAATACATATTAAAGAGAATGATTCCACACTACCAGGAGAGAGAGAGAATGTTCCAAGCCAGATATTGAACCTCAAGCTTTTGTGAGAAAAATGTAACTACAACTACTTGCAACCTCATGTACTTAACTTTCTAACTAACCATGACAATCTTTCTCTGAGTTGTTCTAAACTATCCAGTCAGTACAGAGAGTCCCCTCTCCATAGCAGTTTGAAGTCTCTTGTCTTTGTCTGTAGGGACCACAGTGCTTGAACAGGCTTGCAATTTAAGCATTCTGGGTATTTTAAATGTAAATACATCCAAATCCTTTGCCCCAAATGCACCGTGTATTGCTTTTACCTGGTCTGAAATTCTACAAGAGAGTCTTAATATCAGCTATTGTTTATCTTACTTCTCTTTGTATGACAGGACATTAGCATGTGAAGAACAGATTAATCAGTGAAAAATTAAAACAATAGTGTACACATTAATAGAATGGTAATTAGCACAACTTTACTTACTCTGAAGATGTGCAAAGGAAAACCCTCCCAAGTGAGGAGTTATACTTTCTTCAAATAAATCATTTTTTCCAATAATCACAGAAAATGAAAAATTAGAGCTGAGGAAGCTGGTTCTTAATGAATAACTTTCTAGCCATGCTGAGAGAATGAAATTTCTCTGTTAGATATCAGTCCAGATTCTTATTTTACTTACATAAAAATCAGGGTCGCTTCCATTAATCACACTTACTCTGACATATTCAGGACCTTTCAAACTGGTTCTCCTTTCAATCCTCATCATCACAGGCCTTATTATATGTCATTGAAAAAACCACTTGCTGAATTCTTTATGACATTTTCTATGTATCACGGTGATTACAGATGAAGAATTTTGCAAGAAACACATACGAGACTCCCTCTCTTTATTGTAGCTCCATCCTGAACAAATGAGGTTTGCTAGCAGTGAGCAGCAAGAGGGCACATATTCCTGCCAAAAGGCAGCAGCACTCAGGATCAGCCTGGAGATTTTATAACTATATCAGACAAGCAGATCTTTTTTAAACTTCATGTTATTTGCCTCAAACACTTAGGACAAATGGTTGGGTAGAAAGACTCAGGAGTAATTTTTTGTTTTCATTCAGCTCATACATTCTGTAGAGTATTTCCTATTGCATAATTCCACAACACATTCAGATGCATCATTCATTTCCACAGTGTTTTTACATATCACCTATTTTGTTTGCTGTTCATTAATATGCTTAACACCAAAAAAAGATAAAGTAGGATCTCCTTATTGTAGGAAAGACCAGGAGTATGTAAATATACATTAGTTTTACACCCTTGAATTTTATTTTTTTTTGGGGGGGGGGGTGGTGGTTCTAGTCATTCCTATTGCATACATATTTGGATATCACTATTTCAAGTAGTAACACAATGAGGTGATTATATTATTGCTTTGTAAAGCAGAGTAGTAAATGCTATTTTCAAATAGCTGTACTACAGTAAGAAAGATTGGTTTACTTGAGTAAGTTTTCCTATATACAGTGAAAAAAATCTCTCATGTTCACAATCAATACTTTTTAAAATTCAGGAAACTTCACAAACTATTACATTACTGCAGTTTACTGCCCTGGCTACATACAGATGAACTTCCTCTTACCAGGTTTACTTTTTCTTGGAATACACTCAGAAAATAAGGGAGTCTAGAATTTGTTGGGTTTTTAAGGTCTGATTTCTATTAGACATGAAAGTGTTTTATGACTGTAGGTTTCTAATTAGGCAAGTACATTTTCAGTTACTCTAGTGGAAAGCCCTATTTCTTCCTTTCACGTGCACACTTGTCTGAAGTTTGTTTTAAAAAAATCTTATTATTCCAAAGACCAGATTATACTGTACCTGTGTGTCTAAACTAACATATTTGCCTTCTCCTGACAACTGAAGGCTCAAAATGTTAAGAAAACATGGGTTTTTTAAGTCTGATGATATAGATGAGCTATTTTGTCATGACTAGAATGGGTAGCTTTTCCCACAAGTTAAGATTAACATGCCCCAAATCCTGACCTAACGGTGATCTATTTCCATTAACAAAAGAGAAATGCTACCAATTCCTGAAGTGGGAAGGACACCTGAACAAAATTCTGCACTAGTTACTGTGTTAAAGTGTTGAAGCCCATTAAGCTGAGCAGCTGTTCTGACCACCCATTTGTAGCCAATAAACCCAGTCATTATTGTTGGTTTCATATCTAGGCTCGCTCTTTGCCCCTATCCATCACTCCTGGCTTGTGCAAACTGATCTGTGTGTGTAATATAAACACTTACACCTTTTCCCAGCACGTTCCCAAGTTATGGCAGCAGAGGGAAAAGAGGCATAGGGAAGGGGAGTGACACGCCACCACCATTCAATTGTAAACACTTCCATAAGGAAAGATCCAAGTATTGTCCCTGGATTCATTAGCTACTGACACCATGGAATGCAGAGTTGCAGAACCTGCCTGGAAAGATGTTCTCCCCATGATCCTGTAGAAAGGCAGTGACTCCTAAGCTGAGAACAAAACCAGTGTCTGTCACAGCACAGAAACTGTGCATACAGCATGCTGCTGGCAGCAGGAATTTCAGCTGGAGTTGTGGGCACGAAGCTGTATTGTCCCTCAAATGCAAGTGGTCTGATGATTTACCTTCATGACCACCCGCCCACTCACTCACTGTAAAAAGCTTTTACACTCATGTAAAAGCAAACTCAAGCAAATCTAGCAAGAAGTGGCACAGAACTCATGTAAGACTTACAAGTGTAAGCCAAGCTACTGTAATCAGGTTTCTAATGATTATACACATCCACTGAGAATTCCTGTGCTTTAACAAAACCTTATTTCTGCATGTTTTAACTTTCAATCATTTCTTATACTATTAATGAAAGAGAAGAACACACAAGGGAATGTGATATATCAGGACATACCCAAGGCATTTACTGAGGAAGAAATCAAGTGTTCTACTAAGCAGGCTTTTTTTTGAGGGAGAGAAAGAAAGGAACTGAGGATCACAAGAAACAGGAAAATTGGTCCAGATTTTTGAATCTGGGAAAGATCCAGAAAAGAGTCCCAGACATGCATGCTGTAGAAATACAAGGTTGAAATAACTTCACAGAAATTAATTTACTGTTTAATGTATGGTGATTGAAGTCCATTTATTGCAGAAGAAAGTTATTTTAAAACTGTGGCCACAAATATTACTGACATTCTCTTTATACAACCATTGAAACCTGAAAGACAAGCAAGTATGTTCAAGTTATGACAAAACTTTCAATTACACATTAAGTCACTACAATCTCACCCAAAAAAAAGGATGGGCCAGATGTAGTTGTTGAACAAGAAAACAGCAGAGAAAGTTGTATTTGAGGTTTATTTATTGCAGCAGTTAAAATGTATATTCTGTTAGTCAGATGAGTGAAGAAAGAAGCATGAGGGTTCTTTGTGATGTCAATTAAGTCCCTTAATCTTTTCAAAGATGATTTGTGCTTGTTCATTTCTCAGATGCCCAATTTGAGATACTGTTTGTGACAAAGAAATGCACTGAGTTTTCAAGTATAATCAGCCTCACTGATAGCTGTGCTCTAAATATTCAAATATTGAATAAGCCATTTTTTCACTTGATCCATCTTGATCTCTACTTGAGAAACAGGACCTAATCTCTATACCAACTTCCCAAGACAGAGCCAAGAAATTGTTAATGTCTGTGTGAAAGATAGCAAAATGAGAGGAACAGCAAAGTCAGTCAGCAATGCATATCCGTGGCACAGGACCTCGGCCACAGTAAACAACACCAAGTAAGAGAAGCTGCTGTGTGAGGATGGGATTCTTACAATAAAGGTTGTCAAAGAAGGTAAAAGGACAATGATTAAAGAAATTTAATTCAGAACTCAGTCCAAGGCAGGGAATGAAAAGGGCACTGATCAGAACTGATACCATGAGCTCCTTAGTGTCACCAGCACTGACTGTTACCAGCTCTAGCTGCTTTCATCACCCTTGCAGGAAGAACAATTGCTAGGTCCATTAGGTTCTCATCTGCTGATTCCCACTGTGATTTTATAGAAATACTCAGATTTATGGCATAAAATCTGAGCTCAACTAATGGAATTGCCACCTAGGGATACCATTCTGTGATACATGGCAGAAGGAAGTTTTACAAGGAAATAATGGAGAACCCAGAGAAAATGACTGTGTAGGCATAGACCTATCAGTGTATAATTGAGTGTGCCTGACATGGGATAGAACAGATTTGCTGCAGTGAGATATTATATTCATTAGCTTAAACATCTTTGTCTGTTTTTTGGAAAATATCCAATAAACTTTAGCAGTACCACAATACAAATTATGCTGGTTAAGTATATCCACTAGCTAAGTTTATCATCCAGCCAAAATTTAGCATACAGGCTTCATCCAAGATCTAGGGAAACTGAAAAACTTATAGTGAAACACAGTATTTCTTATAAACCAAGCATTCAACAAGAACCTGTTGGTTATTTTTCTTTTAACTGTGCACAGTTACTTCCCCACTTACTAGAGGAAATTGGAAACATAAATCCTGTGAAGCATTAATACCTAAAATACTTGGTAGCTATTTAAATTATGACCTGTTTTAGCAACAACCACAAACTACTGTGAAACAGTGAGAAGAAGCACCAACACAACCAGACCTAGGACTGACTGACTCTTGAATAGAGCCAGATATACAACAGTTCTGTTCTGAGCTGCATGGCCAAAGATCCAGAGCAGTGTCGGTGACTGCACAGGGAGTTGCTGTGCTTCACAGCAGTTTGACTAAGCCCAGAGTCTGCCACAGCTGCCACTTTAGAGGTGACCTTTAGACTGGCATAAAAAAGCATTACAAGAACAAGAATTACAGTGGGTCTAACAGTGGGTGTGCAGGAAATCCTGGCTGCCAGACAAGGGTGAGAAGAAACAACACGCACAGCATCTGCTTTAGGGACGTACAAACATCAGACTCGTTTAAAAGTGTGCAGTAAAGCAACAAACAAAATGCAGTAGCCACTCAGTGTTTTGTAAGCACCTTGGGTGATGACAGCAGTGGAGGTTATATCTTCATTAGTGTTGCTGTTTGGGTTTTGTCATTAGTGGGACCATAACCCTTACGTGAGCGATTCAAGAGCTAAGACTCACTAGCACAAGGTTGCTGTTTCGTGAATCTTACAGGGCTAAGGAGATTATTTTATTACATAAAAAAAGCACTAGTAAACATTAGATTTGTTCATTAATGTAATGGCAAATTTCCTATCACTCATTCAACGTTATTGCACACAATACCTTATGAAAGAAAAGGGCATTTTGGTAGTTAGAGCAAAAGAAATTTTAAGAGGGATTTGTAACAGGAGAACAGTATAGCCTTGTAAAAGGAAGTTTCTCTTCCTGTGCATAAAAGGTGACATAAAAAAGCAAAACTCTGCTTGCTTTTAGCTGTTCCAGTGACAGGCATGAGCTATGAGAATCTCTGTAATGAGAACATGAGAGTCTGGATACAGATAACAGGGTCCTGAGGACAGGAGGTTTCTTTAATGCAATAGAGAAAAGCAACCAGTGAAGATTCAAAGATTGAAGCTCAAGGCCAAGCAAGAGGCAAGGAGAAGATGCTCCAGTAAATGGAATCCTGGAAACAACAGATGAGTTTTATCTGTGATGATGCATAAGAAAGCATCTTGCAGACAGAAATATATCACAATTGTTCTGCTGGTTTTAAGGGAAAGAACAGGAGGAAAGGCAAAGATTAAGGCAAGGAATGAAAGAAGAAAGCCACAGAAGCTAGGTAGGATTTCTAGGGTAAATTGAATGGTATATAAACACAGGAAGCGAGAAATCCTGTATCCATGAAAAAAAGGAAGAGACAGCAATAGAGGAAGGAAAGATGAGGCGAGAAGAGCAGATGGGCACATCTTACTATATCATACTGGCATAAGATCAGCAGAAATCTGCACACAGAAAAAAAAAAAAAAAAAAGACCAGAGGGAAGAGATTGACTCAGAATCTGTAAAGATGGGTCTGCACATATGGAATTTAATTACAATAGGAGAAAGAAAAGAAAAAAAAGAGAGAGAATGGATCCAGGGTTTTCAGGGTGGAAGAAATTGCCTAGGTCATCAGACTTCCATCAGAATGGTTTTGCTAGAGAAAGGACATTGTTGGGAGTGGATCAGGACTGGAAAGTTGGCAAGAATAGACCTTGTAGGGAGAGGCAGAGCAAAAGGTTTTGGAAGGAGAAGAGCAAAATACAGGAACTGTTTCTGTAGAAGTAATAAGCACTGAATTCATGGAAAGGCTGGGTGAAAGCATGAGAGGACTGGCAATGTGATAGTTAAAGCTGGGAACTAAGCAACAGAGAATGAGTAATGTTTCACAGAGAACAAATCAAAAGAACCTTGGTGAATGAAAAAACAGAAAAACAGACATAGGTTGAATGAGTATGCAGGAGCAGTAAGTTACCAGCATGAGAAAAAGTCAAAAAAGGATTATAGAAGATTCACGTGAATTGTAAGGGAGTTCAGAGGCAGCAGCTCAATGAAAGCATGAGAGGAAAGAGCAACATGGTACAGAAAAAACAGCAAAGAGCTGGTCAAAATGGAAGAGAGGAAAGCAGTACACTGAAAGAATAAAGCCAATAGTTCTCATGATGGTCTAATTTAGGTAAGGACATGAAAACTTCAGCACTTTTGCCAGGTTATTAACCTCACAACCAGACAGAATCACAGATTAAAATGCTGTTCCTAATATAATAAGAGAAAGAAAGGAAGAGAGTGTCAATATCAGCACAAAAGGCAGGGCTATCATCAGGGATTAATTTGGTAGGTAGGGTAGAGAGTATTTTCCAGCCCCAGGCCACACATAGAATTATCCATATGAACTATGTCAGAAGGTATCTACATCAGAACTGTGGATTTGCTAGGTTTCATCTTAACAACTCAAATTAAACATTATTTTATCTGCAGAAGGGAGATGAGAAGTGGAAGAAGTATTAGACTGCAGTCCAGGGCCAAAAAAAATAAATCCCAAGAGGCTAAAGAGAATCCACAATGTTCTCAGAAGTGTGACTCATGGGAGAGGACTTGGATGCTACCAAGCACAGATTACAGCTGCAGCCTACGCCTGGTCTCATTCTGCTTCTCTTTTGAAATTCAGAAGCTTTGACAGTCGTACACTCCTGCTGCCTGCAAGAGCTTCAGCAGGTACATCTCAGACAGCTGAGCTGTTGGTGGAGTTACTCTCTAATTCAAAGGACCTTTTTTTAAAAGATGAATATGAAGGAAGTTACCCATGTTCTGGTTTTGAGATGAAATTGTTTTGTGCCAAATCCAAAACACAGATATACTTTACTTCAGAAAATAACTCTGCAACCAGAAGCATTTAAGTACAACATTGTACAATGGCTAATAAGCTCCTCATTTCAAAAGCCAAGCCAAGCCATCATTTTGCCATCTAGATAAAGTTCTGTAGAGACCTATACAAACTCAGTTCTTTTTCACTCACAGTAAAGCCAAAAGACCTTGGTATCTGATGCATCAACTTCTTTAGCTCCCATTTTCCTTCACTGACACCTCCCCCTGAACAAAACCAAAACAAAACACCAACACAAAACCCCACCACCCACTAATTGCAGCTGCCAAAAAGAACCTAACATCCTTCTGAGGTTTAGCAGCTACTAGGATTTCTCTTCAGTCTCTCCTTTCAATTCCCTCCCTCTGGAGGGGTGATCACACCCTCCTCACACCCCAGCTGCAGTTACTGCAGTTACACACCCACCAGCACACGGCAGAGGGATCTCAGTCACTCCCTGCTGGCTCCTAACTCATGATTGATTATAAGAAGCTTTTGTTGAATATACAATGAATATTAGAGGACACTGGCATGGTTAAATTCCTTTCATCAGACTTTTTAAAAAGTCTTTTAATAAGCAAGTTGATCATGAATGGAGATGCAGGTTGCAGATTTGAAGAGGTTGAAGGCCTGATTTATCCAAAAAGTGAAGCTAAAGCAGCAGTGCAAACACCTCTAGCAATAGTCCTAGTGTGTTTTTCACCACTTGTGCTATGAAGGGTTTAAGTTCCTTAGAAAATGTCAGGTTTTTCCTCTTATTCAACCTTGCTTTTTCTACTGAGATGAAAAATATTTCTATGTGGCACTAAATGAGAATGTAAAATGAACTTAAGTAATCATGGTGAAATGGCACCCTATGGTAAGTGACACTTTGGGATGAGGGTATTCATAGTTCTTCCTCATCAGAAACAGTGACAGTATTTATTAGGAGAAAAATAAGAGTAAAAACATTCCAAACTCTGTAAAGTGCTGGGGCTGTGATCCACTTACCATAAAAAGTAGTGGGTTTTTTGACTTCAGTAGGTTTTGAAATGAGCCTGTATTTGGTTTTGAACAGGATAAAAATAAACACAATGTATTCAAGTGTTTTAAGTGCCAGCGATGTAGATTGTTTTAGTGGTGAAAATTTAGTATTTAGTGCATGATTCATACTCTCCATATATTGGAATATCTACGCTGAGAACTTCTGTAAGAATAGATACAAAAATAGTTTAATTTTCAGCTCCCTGCTCTTATATGATCTCAGTGTGACTGTATTTCTAGGAAATGCTGAAGCATGATCAATATCATTGTGTTTCAACATTAATTTCTTGCTCTGTGCACATGTTCCCAGCCTGGCTTCTGCCGGTATTCACTATGTTTGTTCTTAGGTTTCATCAGTCTTAGAAGAGCAGAGGCCAGGTTTGACCACATCCATTTTGAGTCATGCTATGACAAGACTTGGTTGGATGGCTTCACGATAGGGTTATACTGAGTCTGTCAAAATTTTGGATGGCTTTCATATCATTCCAAGAATAGATCTTTGTCTATAAAACAAACATAAATCATTAGGTGTTGTATATTGATTAATCTTAATTAATTTTAAATTGATAGGTAACAAAATAAGCTGCTAAATGTAAGTCCATCATTTGAGGAAGCTTCTGTAAATTTTTAATCTGGGTATTTACTTTAAAATAAGAGTACCATGATTTGGATTTAGCTGGGCAAAGTTGTTATTTTTCAGCCTCAACTTGTAAAGTGTTATTTTCCCCAAACCTGAAACATAAATGATAGGTGGATTTATTTTTGTTATTAGGGATAAACCAAAATCCAGTAATTTTTCTTGATGTTTTATTTTTCATTGGTAACTGTACTACTAGTAGTAATATTAGCAGGTGAAGCTTCAAATTTTGTTGCACATACTGATGATTTTTTGGTGTTCTATTAGCACTAGCATTACTTTTCTGTGTATATGTGTGTGTGGAGAGAGAGGCGGAGGGGGTAATCACTGCTCCTGTTCAAGTTTTGTTGCATGCAAGGGCATTCTCATCATTCAGATATTTTTCCTCAATCTTTTTTTATTCTCTATAGTCCTGCAAACTTCCTAGTTATGGAGCCAATGTGTCTCTATTTTTACTTATCCTTTAGCCCTTCAATTCTGTCTCTAAATAATCCATCTCTCTCCCATTGTACAAGTTCTCCTTTGCCGAGGTCAGAAAAGTTTCCCTTTTGTATCACACCCTAACTGGAATTGTCTCCAAGGTACATAGAGGTCAGCTCACCATTTTGGGATCCTGGTAGTTTCATTCCTTTTGTTTGAAGCAAGCTCCTGAATCATATTTTGAGAAGTGATGGGTTGATTTATGAGACTACACACATGATCTACTGCTGCTGTTAAGAGTAAACCCCCCAAATTTTGCAGGTTTTGTCTGCATGAGGCTGTCCTACCAGCTGAAGGGGGAGCCTCACTGACCAGCCAAAGGCACAGCAGCACCCTCACAGCACAGCTTTTACAGCAGCATGTCAGGTAGCTGCTTTTCTATTCCTTTTACTCTCAGTGACATCTCTTCTTGACTCAAGTAGCTGCAGCTCTAAAATTATCTGAAAGCTGAAAGGTGCTAATCGAGCCTTTCGTTTATTCATTATTCAGCAGTGGATCCCTAGTTATTCATTTCTCATATTACCAGGAAAAAAATGCTTCTGGTAACACTCTAGCCTACTATTAAGATGGCACATAAAGCTGGAATTTTATCGCTGATTCCTAACTATTCTAGTTAGCATTCTTCATTTCACACAGATGAGATATGCAGGAAGAAAGCTGATGACTCACCATTTTATTTCTTTTTGCTCACTAAAAATCTACTGTTGATACTGTTGTAAAAACAGCTCTGTGAAACAGGCACAGATCTGGGACACGAAATAATACATATGGTGGAGGTTACCCACAGCACATGCAGCCTTCAGCAAAGGGGCTGGACACAAATTTCTCAGCTACGCTGGGTCAAAGCAGTGCAAAAGCTATTGCAGCTGTAGGGATTCCAAATCCACGTTAAACTCACAAAGCAGATTTACCAAGGGGAGAGGGTGGGAGGAAAATATCCACAATGCACACCAGAACAATAATTCATCTTGAAAACTTCATTAAGGACTACAAGAACATCTCTGAGGGCACTCAGATGACTTGGCTGACTGGGGTGGGGTGTTGGGTCTGCATTTTCAGTAATCTCAGGTACCACTGGTTAGATATCACAATGTTCCTAGATTGATAACTACCAGGATAATTGCACCTAAAAGCACAGCTTTTGTTATGTTTTGGTTCATTCACAGCATACCTCAAGGCTTCTAAATTGAGGTTTTGGAATCAGTATTTTAATTATGAAAAGATGAAAAGGGCTACTGCCTTTTAAAGCCATCTCTGACTTTCAGACAACTTTTGCATTTTTGTCGTAGCAAGACTGAAAAATTCCCCCTCAGGATGCATCTTACTACTAAGAGAACAACTCACAATCTACCCAAAAACCTACAAGCATTCCAGAAAACAAGGCACATAAAATTTCTTACTTTTCAACTCCAGGAAAATGCCTGATAAGATGTCTCCCCGTCTCTGCCAAAGGCAAGCAATAGCTACAGGGCTCACAGCTGGCTTAGCTTTCAGCCCAAACTCACCTTAAAGCAATTCCAATTTGGTTTCAATCTCTTCCAGCTGGCAGAAATCCCATTAGGATGCAATGCCACTGACACACACCTATTGGCAGTCTCCTCATCCCAAAGAATATTTTGTGCCAAATAGCTCAGGAGGGATAAGCCCCAGTTTGTGTCACCTCTTTGCTGGCTGAAGGCTCAGTGTAACAGGGAAACCTCCACTAAATGCTGAAAGTCATTTTGCTCTGTTAGAGACACAGGAGTGGCACTGAACAAGTCATTGTCATCATGATACTGGTTGTGCCTCCTTGGCTGTTCTGAGAACTTTTTATGTTCCAGTTCATAAGAATGAGGTACAATTTTGGTTTGCATATCAGATTCTCATGTCTACTCTTAACTAGTGCTCTACACAAAAATAATTTAACTGTCCCTTCCCATTTTTTGTGTTGATTGCAGGAGGGAACTCATTGGTAAGGGTTTCTAAAGGTTTCTAAAGGTTTTTGTGAAAGTTAAAAGGAAGAGCCAAGTCCTTGACCTCTTGCACACCTGTATTATTTTCTGAAATCTTTTCATCCTTACCTTCTATTGCTTGCTGATCACCAGTTGCCTCTGACCAATCCCAATAGAAGCTTAAGAAACTGTAGTGAAAAACAGTATTTTCTATGTATTTTGTAACTAGATAACTCTGAAAAAACATATCCTTTTAAATTGCATCTTAGAAATTATGGAATCTATCATTTATGATTCTAATAAGATGCAGATACCAAGTAAACTATGAGATTGAGGTACTGGTAATGTACCTGCATCAACTATAAATCTTTGCAACGTAGATAAAGAAATTCCATTTGCACTTCATATCTCATAGCTGAGTAAGAACAGTGCTGCACAGATTGACAGCATTCTGTCTGCCCTCCTTTAAAACAAACATTTTACTGTTTTCTTAAATTGACTTGTTTATGTAAACTTTCAATGAGATCTATGAATAATTCTTGACAGGTTAATCATGAAAACATAATGTATTCAAAATCCAAAGCTACAGTTGTATAGATAAGCTTTGATGAGTTACAGACTCCTGTCATTGGAGGTATCCAACACCACAAATAAGATACTGAATGAAAATACCTAGAGACTGTAATTGTGCTGCTCACTGAGAAGTTTTCCCATCACTTAGTAATTAAGTCCACAAAATTTAAAGGTACTCCCAGAGTTCCATATGCCTGTGTGCCAATCTCCCCTTCAAAGCACACTTTTACTATAATGGGCATCACCCATTTCTTCCAGATCAATTCTGCCTAAATGATTTCTGAATTAGAATATTCCAGTATTTTCTACTTGGGCTTCATTTCTTTCCAGTTTTAGAAGACACTAGAAAAACAACATAAAGTAATCAAAAATACGGAGACACTCCAACACTTCTAGAGTCTGAAGGAGAAAGGAATTTTCCTGATCCAGCCTTTATTGTAGAGCCAGGTTGGGGCTGCCTAAATCACAACGTGAATTGGAACAGTTTCCAGGTATGGTCCCAAGAGGCCACAATGTCAGTGGCTCTGCTTGGTTTTCAGGACTGCAGAAGTGGGAAAAGGGTAGATCTGCTATGCCATGGATACAGCAAAGAGAGGCTTTTCTTGTCACGGACCAGGGTAATATCCTCTGTAAACATTTAATTTTAGTTTATAACCCATGTGCGCTGGCAGAGAATGGGCCTGTAAGAGATGCAATAATTCAGTTCTTTGTCTATATGGAAGGTTATTACTGTTACTACTTTATCAATGTTTTAACTTCTCTTACGTAGAATTTGCACTGTTCAGGACTGTAGGGTACAATTAGGCCTCTCTGGAAAAAGGGAGAACTGTAGTCTGCAGTGTTAAAAGGCACTGGTTCCTACCCCTTCCTGATGCTACCTGATACTTTAATTTGTTTAGACCATTGTATATTTACTTGACCTGTGAGAGCAAATAATATTGTGCTGATATAATACTGAACTGCACATCAGCCTCAAGTCTTGCCACATTTAAAACAATTGTTGATCCCTTGAACCTAGTAGCCAAAAATTTGTTCCTGTAACTTAAAAAAATACATAAAGTCTTCAGTATTCCATTGCTTTTTGTGAGCACACATGCAAAAAGCAAACTTGACACACCTGTGTAATCACAGCTATGAGGCAAAGTTCAGATTTGCTTTTGGAAACATTCACAGCATGAAACATAATCAGAGGACTTATTGCACACCTAGTCAGGGAACAGAAACAATATGATAGTAGAACAATTGTTCAAATTTGAAGTAGATTAGCCTTAGAATTTTAAATACCTACATAAATGTCACTGAATTACAAATTAAGGTGAGTTTATCTGTTCATGGACATAGGTGGATTGAAAAAGAGATTAAAAGCATGTCTCTGAAATGACTGATTAAGGTGAGGTTCTACCATTACTGAGCAATACAACATGGAAGCTCAATAGATTCTTAGCAATGGTAAGAATATATTAATATCTTCCCATCACAAAATGGTTTATACTGTGGTACCCTAAACTCTGCCAAATTTAAAAGGTCAGGCACAGAAAGGCCTCTTAAGAGAAAATCTTCCTGCCAAGGCCCTGTTGCAGCAATCAACTTGCTGGCAGTAGAGAGATGCTCCAGTGCAACATTGTTAATTCTGGAAAACGTTCGTTTGTAATGGATTTGGTTAGCATCATATGCATTAGTCTACTGAATTGAGTGCTTTAAATTATATAAAAAATATTTCCTGTAGTATTGGTTTGAATCCTCTCCTGTAACATAAACACTAGAAAGGGGCAACAGCCAATATCCTGATCTTTCTTTCCTCATAAGACATCCAAACTAAAAAAAAAAATCTAATGCATATATATGTATAAATAGATACTATATATCCAAAAGAAATCATATTTTGTTAACACATTCCAATATTTTGAGTATATGACTTGAGCTGGTAATATTCAGAGACAAAACTCTTTACTTGAAAAATCCAGCCTAATGGCTCAAATTGTATTATCTTCAGAAAGATGTTCCCTTAGCTGGTAGGTAAGTTTCCTTTTGAATCATACACACATTTCTCTTTTAAAGGAAGGAATATAATAACCAGGTGCATGCCCCCTCTGAACAGCAAGCCCTCTCAGAACTAAACACCCAGCTGGGCTTTTGTTACTGTGCCATGACACTGAATTATAATCAATTCAGCTCCACTGTGTTGTTTCCTTCCACAACACAACTGTGTCAACTGTACTTGTACATCAACACTTGCTATGCTGCCTAATTGTATTTGCGTTCGTGCGGTTTATGAAGATAAAGGTGTCTGGGCAAGGTTTGAAAATGCAGAAAGCAGGCACAGAAAACCAGTAGAAAAACACTGGGAATGTATGCTAGAATACTGCCTGGATCACCAGGAGAAACGGATAAAAGATTTGGATTACTGGTGCTGTTCCAGCAAAGCCTGTCCAGTGCCGTGACCGTTGCTGAGAGGAGGAAGCCAATGCCAGCCCAGTCACTCACAAGGAAACAGGGCTGGTAGGTAGGGAATGGCAACTGCATTGTGACTTACAAATATTTATGGTGAATCATGAAAATATCTTCATAATTAACTAGTAAATCTTGGTTAAACATTACCTTATAGACAGTAAGAGTGGGATTCATCTGGCAGATTTAGCAGCTGCTTGTAGGTGGCTACTTCAGAGCTCCTCACTCAGTGCTTCCCTCGGAGACAGTGGAGAGGAGCTGTCATTTCCAGTGGTCAGCTCAGTCTCACACTAACATGGTAGTCAGAAACTGGTCTGGGTAACTCCAGTGGAGAAATCATTGGGTAACTCACACATTGGGTAACTCCAAGTGGAGAAATCTCTTTTTCTTCCACCAGCTAAAAGCCTTAACAACTGCTCCATATGTGCATGTCCATGTTATGGACATCTGAAAGTGATGAGAATAATTCCTTCCAACTGCCAAGTCCAGGCAATTACTATTTAATAAATCCACTGTAAAAATAACAGATTAACCAATTGTAGTTCCTATGAAATGATTATTTACTTTCTGGTCATTATTCTTGGCATGTATGAGCAAAACAAATACTTAGAATTTTTGGATTTGCCTCTTTAAGTTTTTATATTGGCCAAGATGTTGCCTGGTAATCCAACAGGTTATCTCTGCAGTGTAGACTCATGTGGAAGTGTTATCACGTTTGTCTTTTTGATGTGATGGCTTTGGAATCCAGAGAAGAAACAACTCTCTGGTATAAGGGGATTAAAGAGAAAACAAAAGGCAAATAGGATTTGTTGGGTAAAACTTGGTTGGGCCAAAACCAAAAAAACTTGTTGGTGTTCCCTAAATGATTCACTGGGTGTCCAATACTAAATAATAAAATGGGTTTCTGAGGAGAGTCAATCTGCTGAACCACAGAAAATGCTCTGAGCTGAAGAGGTTAAAAAAAAAATCTCTCTTGTCTTCTGTCTTCTGAATTTTTGCCACGTGTTCTGTTAGTTGTGAGTTTAGATGTATTTAATAGTAACCAATGTGTGAAGTCTGGGTAGGATGGGAGAGATGGCCCCATCAGCGATCTGTTCCTTCCATCCAACTCCACCAGTGCCCTTCAGTGCTAAGGAAAAGCCACAATTCAGGGAAGAGTATTTTCTCTGTAGCCTTCATGTCAAGGGTTAGATTCTGTCCTTGATTCCACTTGAAAGCTAAAACAACTTAAATTGCTAATATGTATCAACTCCTGATTCAATAACAGAATAAATCAAACTGGATTTAGCCCTTCTCTGTCATCTTGTCTATTCCATACACCTTAAATTGCCAGGGAACTTTGCAAAGAGAATCGATTTTCCTTGCTTTGGAACAGTATAGTTTTTCCTGTTTGGGATTATTCTTTCATCAGTATAGTAGCTGAAATTTGGACTTCCTAATCACCACTCTTGAATTCTGGAAAGTTTAATAAAAATGTGTACTTGGAATATAACATACAAAATATAAGTCATATTATCATCTCAAGTAAATGAAGGGAATTTGTTGTAACTAGTAATGGATGTGGATTTATTCTGGATACTTTGGGGATCACAAAGAACAAAATTTAGCCTTCATTTTTAATAAAAATAGGACAATACTTCTAAGTATAAATATGATTTTATGCACGCAGGCCAAGATTTTGATTTTTAAGGGCCTTTGAATAAGTTTTCTCCTAGATAAAAGAAAACAGCTGATTGCTTGTGTAGAAACTGTTACTGCTGAGGGCGGGTACTGTCAACCTTAACATGGGAATAAAACTCCCATTTTCTCAGTAAAAAAAGCATTATTCAAATAATTGATAATTTAAGAATTACAGATGCAAGTAGAGAGTTACTGAATTTGTCATTGAGCCAGTGACCTCATTGAAACCAACTACAAACATTATTGTTCCTAAAGGCAAGGGAGAACCTGATCAGTGAAACCATGTGTGCTTGGCTTTCTCCTGCTGAAATAAGTCACAAAACTTCCAATGACTCCTGTGAAAGCAGGACCAAACCTTTAGCAGAAATAGTCAGATTCAACTCTCATTTTCAGTTACATAAATCTGAAGAATTTCTTCTGAAATAAGTGGGATTACTGTGATTTAACCCAAAAGACTTGGAAGTATTTTTCTTTAATTCATGGAAGGGAAGAGAGAAAAAGACATTGTTCCCTTATATTGCCTCACCCCTGTGTATCAACCAAGGCTCTATCTGCTGTCAAAATCCTTATCTGCTTAAGCTGGAGAGGAAGAGCTGACTTCACCATTTAAGGATTTAAGCTTTTATTACCTACTGAATTGTCTGTTATCCCCTTCCCCACCTCTTAGCAGGTAGATTCCTTAAAGGACAAATTTCTGTTTCTATCTCCACTTCTTAGAATTTAACACACCTTGTTCCATCAGTGCATAATCAGAACTGAGACAACCAGAACACTTTCACTTCAGTCCCTCAGAGCTACCTGGCTGGTTATTTTTAGATTATCACCACTAAATTCAAAACCAAGGCCTGCAACTGAAACATGAAACTGTACTGGAGGCTTACAAAATTCAAGGTAGTACCTCCAGAAGACTTATTCAACTCTGCTCACCAGTGGCCTGTGAAGTGACAAGCACATAATCTCAGCCAGACGTGTGGCATTCTTTATGTAGCACGCGGAGTTTATTCCTCTCTCTAAGGTCCATTGTCAGAGTGAATTTTCCATGGCTTACACAGAATTAATCAGCTTTTTTTTCCTTATAAGCATACCTATGTACACAGAGGGGGATTCTTCTCTGAAAATGCAATCAGTGCTTTGGTAGTGAAAGACAGCATGAGTTTTTCTCCTAAATATGCCTTATAACTAAGAGGTTTTCTTTTGATTACACCTGTCACTGGCTTCTTGAAGACTAAATCTTCATCCTTCTATACACATAGGCCTCTCCTCTGATAATGTCCTTTATCCAAGGGCAGGGATCTGTGCTTTTTGCATGATAGCTTCCAAACAAATGATTTGATGGAGACAGCCAAGTTAATGGCAAAACACTCTCTGTTCTGCAGAGCTGTGTCTGTTCAGCTGTCAAATCTGTGCCTGTTGAAGAAAAGTGAGGATCTCTGCCTATAACAGCACCTAAGGCATCAGCTCGCACTTTGAACGTCTATATTCATAAAGTCAGAAAAGATTTCCCCTAAGTCCAAAATACACACTCATTTTTTGCCCCTTTGTGATCCACAAGTAGGTATTCACAGCACCTGTCCTGCTGTTGTAACCTTTACAGATGAAATGTTGATGGCCACCCGAAGGGTGTGACCCACAATGGCGCGAAATACTCAGCCCAAATAAAAATCAAATTGTGGGTGTCAGGCAATCAGAAAATGGATATAAACAAATATAAAGAACTGCTGGAGGGAAAACTAGTGATTTTTTCTCAAATCTTCCCAGGAAAATGTTAAGATAGGTCAGTATCTTGCAGAATAAATACTGCAAGAACACATGTTAAACAGCTTCTACAGTGAAACAGCCAAAAGCAGATCAGATCAGTTCTATGAGCAGAAATTAAACTGACATCTATTTGTCTGCAGCTCTCTCAGCTAACGGTGAAGGCTTGGGGGTTTTGTGTATGAAGCACTCACCCAAAATGCAAATGCAAAGATACCAAAAAACTTGTCTTTCACAAGTGCAGATAGGAGCCGTCCACAGGTGCAGATTAATATAAACCCTCCTCATTCCTTCACATGCATGGGCACACACGGAGAGGGAGCACATCCAGGCTCTGCAGAGCCACACATCCTTCCAATGAGCAGATGAGGCTGTTACCAGGAGAATTTATTACAGAAATTTGGCAGCAGGAGTCTTTCCTGATAGAATGTTATCCAGGCTGCATTTCCCTGGGAGGAGGTGCTACATAGCGTGGAGGTTCTTCTCCCAACAGGCAGAATCGAATGGATTATCTTTCTGAATCATTAGGGGAACGCAACAGATCTTATTAAGGCTCAGGTATTGGCTATTAATGGGTTACAATTCAGGCTAGGAAAGGGAGATCACTTAATTTTTAGAAAAAGGGCCCAAGCTGAAGCAGCAGCTAATAGAAGGCCAGTATCCCTTGAGAAGGTCATTTTCACTGTATCAGCAGCCTGCCTCCCCTTTACTATTTTTTGTCTACACACAGCGAAATGTTCCGACCTCACAGTGACACTCATATTTTTTTATCTAGCAGAAGCATAGCTTATTGTTTCAAAATGATCTCTTTTCCTGCTTGTTTTAGAAGTGCCTTTTTATTTTGGAAACGTTCATCACTGAACTGATTTAAGAGAGAAGGAAATGCGGAATATTGCACTCACCTCTCCAGCACCAGGCAGGCAGCCTCCACCTCCTCAATCCATCAGTACAAACGCTCGCATCCACTGACGCCTCTCCTCTGCTTTGGCCCTTTTTCACATCAGCATCTGTGATTTGCCGAGCAGACCACACCACGACTGCAGGGACTAGCCCCGCAGCCCCAGCAGGAGCAGGAACCTGCCCTTTCCCATCTTCTCCCTAGAAAACACAACCGTAAAAACCCGGGCTGTTCTAAAGGCGGCAGTGGGAGCACTTGTCCGGCGGCCCCCCGCGGGAGACAGGGAGGTGCTCCGCGCTCTCGCCGGGGAGCCGGGCAGGGGGAGCGCGGGGCTGGCGCTGGAGGAGGAGCCGGAGCCGCCAGCCCGTTTCCACGCCAACGGCGGGGGTACCGCGGGCGGGGCGGCGGCGCGGCCGGCGGGCGGCTCCGCTCCGCTCCGGCTCCGCTCCGGCTCCCGCCCGGGGGGCGGCCGGGCCCGCAGCCCCCGCAGCCCCCGCCCCGCCGCGGCGCTGAAGGAGCTGGGTGTTGGCGAGGGGTTTGTGGCTCTTTCCCGGCTCGTACGCTCCGTTGCACTCGCGCGTTACATAATGCGCGGGTACAGACGTGCCGCGGGCTCTGCCGCTGCACAACTGCATCCGCACCCGGGGCCGCTCCGCGGGTCCATGTTCGCTGCAGCACAGCAGTGCCCGGCTCTGGCAGCGGCAGGAGTTCCAGCGTTGATTTCACAATGCGTTTTAGGGCGAACCAGTCACATACATGTTGGAAGGATACGGTCAAGGGTAAAGGGAGAAAAAACAGTTTCTTTAGTTACACGGAATTTATCTACTGTTTGCTTTCCTCTTCTACCATCACTCAGTTGCTCTCGGTACTGGGCATATTTTTTTTCTGGTTTTCCCCTTCTGCCTTTTGCATTTGTGTGTGTGCAATTTACTACAGTTTTGGGGATTTTTGTTTTTAATTAACGATGAGTATAATTTTCTTTTTATCTCATTAATGGATTTACCCAATTTATATTTTACATTTTCCCTAGTGTCTTCTTCCTTTTGGCTACAATACTAGTTGCATTGTTGAATCTGCAGCCCTGATCAAGTAGCTGATTTCTCCCTATACTGCTAATTTTATAAGCTTGATTTGTTACTGATACACTTCTGCTAGAGATAGCAACAGAGACTCACACACACAGATGGGATGCAGGCATTTTTTCCCACAATAAGGCTAACGTAATACAAAGCAGAAAGCATCTGATTTCTGTAAATGATAGCACTTCCAGTACTGATATTATCAGCACAGCTGTAGCATTGGGGAATTATAATAATGAAATAAATTCATGTAAAAATCAGAATACCACGTAGAGAAAATTTTCCTATAATAAGGAATCTTAGACGTTGTTCACATCAGAAGAGTTTGCCAGTACACCTAGACTGGTAAATTTGTTCCAGTAAAATTTGTTAGAAGAGAAAAGTCATATACATAACTTGCATTGTTCTCCCAGCAAAACGATAATATTCAAATCATAATTTTGACCTGCTTTAATAAAAATATTTCTACGGTCGTATTTTGAAATTTAATTTTCAATATACATGCACAAACATCTCAGTGCATTTATAAGATCAGATAGTGGTCAATTTAAAACTTTTAAGTGTTTTGTTTTTCATATATACTCTTTACTTGCAAGTGCATAAATCCCTGATATAGTTATGCTGGCAAGGGAATAGAATAAAAAATGTATCTGTGGTAACAGAGTAGTCTAGATAATAGGATAAAAGAACAATAACAAGGTGTACAGGTTTAATCTGCAATTCCATAAAGAACAAGTAGTTACTATAGAAACTGTCACATTACATGTATCTTTAGTATAGTACTTGATATGTGTGAAAAGGCATCTTCCACACGCTAACCAACTGTGGCAGAAATGAAGCTCCAAGCACCAGCATCCTGGCTAGGCCCATCATCGTTTGCATGCTGTCTACAGAGAGAGCAATTTTAGGCATTTTCCACTGCTATGACAAAACACCTGCTTTCCTCCAGCTCTGAGGGAGGCACCAGAGCATAGATCAGGTGCTGGCAGTGAAGGAATTACAAACATGCAGTATCTGAGTAATGGGACAGGTCTAAGAAGTTTAGGAGCCATTATTTCAACACCACCATGTGGGAGCTTGCTGTTGATTAATGGCAGAGTTAAAAACCAACTTGCCTTAAAAATGCTTCATCAGATATGTCTAAGTTTTCTTCAGTCTTGCCTTGTCTTGCATCCAGAAATTCTCAATTAGGGCCTCTCAGCATGCATTGATTGCATTACATGTAGCTAAGCTCCCACAGGAATTTAAAGAGAAATAAGCCTCCAAATAGCCTGGACAGGTGATTAAATGCCAAAGTCAAACAGCACTGAAATCCAGGTCCTTAGCCCAGAACTCTTGAATGTTGTGCTTTCTAAACAGATAGACTGAACACACAGAAATAACAGAAAGTGTTTATTATTCACAGAAAGTGAATAGTTTGTGTGGAAGTGTAAAGAGTAATTTTAGGGACCTGTGGCAATCTGACTGGATTTCCATTTCCTCTTCTATGTCAGGGTGGTCACCACTTTTCCCCCACCAGAGCAGGTTTGAGTTTGAAGGGAGCAGTGTTTGGCTGTTGAGGTGCAGTGTCCAAGACACAACCTCCTGGGCCCATTGGCTCCACGAGTTTCACTCAACTTGCCAATGCTATTCATTAACCAAAAGCCAAAGCCTTGCCTGTTTACTGCTGCTTTCTGCTGGATCAATCAAAATAGATGCATTCATACATGTTTATTTTGAAGACAATAGTGCTAAAACAAAACTGTGCTCTTAAATGGAAAATCCCATAGGGATTTTTCTAATCAATTACCCTTTATTATGCCATGACAACATGAAAATATTTATATGCACGCATGCAATGTTCTTGGTGAATGTACATCTCCAAATGATAGAGGATAAATTGAGAGGCCACATCTGGTCTGCAATAAAAATATAATAAAAGACATTTTGTATTTCATTCAATCTTCTACCAAACACTCTCTTTTTAACAAGCAATTGTAGATCTGGGTTAGATATTTATAGACAGGTCTGTGATTCTCTCAGCATGAAGAACTGAACAGAACATTTAAAGCAGAATAAAAGGCTGTATTTTTATTTTTAACAATTTTTCTCACGTGGAAGAATTTAAAATAGCATCATGTACAGATGATTTGGATCTGAAATTTATGTGTATCTGATATAATGTTGCTTTGTATCAGTGACTGTGAGATGGTGGGGAAAAAATCATGAATGCACCTTCTATCAGGTGGTAGCAGCCTGACCTCATTTGGCTTCATCATTTAAGATGAAAATTCACTTTCTACCAGGATTTCACCCTTTTATCTTCTCTCACTCTTCAGGTAACTGAGGGTTTTACTTAATATCAGCAGTTTACTCTTCCTATGAGAGCAAATCATGAGAGACATTTGAGAATGTGAACACAGACAATGCATTGCATCTAATAACACGATTAACTAAAAAAGAACTTCAAAAAGAAAACAACAACCAAACCCTACAAATGTTGAGTGCTTTACATCCCTTCCTTCACAGTTCTGCACCTACTGTGTTTGCAGCTCATTGTTTCAGCTGCTGCATCAGCAGTTGCCATTGAAGCCAAGTTGAGAAAAACAAACATTAAATCCAGCAGCTGGAGGAGAGCTGCTCTCCCAGAGCCCTGGAAGATACCTTGGCTTTCCTGTGTAGGAAACTTTCCACAGCAGTCCTTGCTTATCCTAAGCTTTGGGATGAATCCATGAAGAAAGCTACAGTGATGCTGTGAAATAAGATAAAGGAACATAGTTCTTTGTAAAGACCCCATCCTTCAAGACTGCATTATTATAGTATTTTTTTTTAAAAAGGGTGAATTAAAGTATTCTTTGCTCATTTTTCACTATTAAGGGCAAAGGAATGGGAAAAACAAAACAAAACAAGACCCCTCAAATGTTAACCCAAATTGGGGATCACTTAGTAAAGTATACAACAAAGGATCTCTGAAGGTTGAACAGAAAAAATCACTTGAGATCAAAATACAGAGATCTTTGGGAGTTACACCCAGGCGATGCAATTAAAGAGTGCCAGGAATTTTTTGAAACCATGGCTTTAAAAACAAATTGTACCAGCTTCAGATCTTCTGTTAAAAGTGGTCTGAGCAAGGTTGTTGGTTATTCTTAGGGTACCCTCTTCCCTCCTGCAATCTTCCTGGTTGAGGGTTTTCCACTTCATAAGAATGATTAAATATTCCCTGAAGAGTGGCTTGAAAGTAGGTCTCTCCCACCTGAGGACATGGGTAGGCATTTAGTGGGGTTTTAAAACTTTTTGTAGTAACAAACAAACAAAAAGAAATGTATTGGTTTCAAATATATTTAGTTTTGCCACTTATGTTCTTACCAGCTGAAGAAGTATCAGATTGGGCCCTCAGAAGGATTATTTATATTTTATTAGATACTTAGAAAAAATGTTATGATTGGACTCTGCATTTTCTTGTATCCTTTAAGCATGTGGTTCTTCATGTAGGAACCACAAGATGTAAATACAATTTCATTAGGCACTGTTATTTATCTGTTCTGTAACCTCCTTGTGTCTGATTAACAGAAATTATTTGGTAGTAAAAAAAAAGAAAAAGGGTGACAAATTTTTTTTGAGGACACAAAGGTAATTCTGGGAAGCTATGGAATAAGAGCTGGGAACATCCAGGTGGTTTTACTATGGGGACTTCAAATCCCAGTCCAATTCTTAAAAAATTTGGAATATTGCAGTCAGGACTAAGTAATTGGTTTAGACAATTGTCCACTTATTCAACATCAGGCCCACAGGTGGTTTTGCATGTACATAAACTCTAACAGTTTCCCATCTATCTACCAACCCACCTATAAAGTGCAAAGCAGACACACAAATTGTGTTCTCTGCTTAACAGTGTTTTGAACCCTTTGTATATAATGTTCTTATAGATAAGCACATAAGTAGTATCGTTGAAGTGCCTGTGCTTAATCTGGCATGTTTACAGAATCTAGACCTAATATTTTAGTCCAGGTTAAGTAACAGCTTCATTTTGCTGTTTTGTCCAACATTTACTAGGGAGGTACTTCAAAAAACAAATCATCCTCAAAGCAGCCCACACCTTGGCAGGCTTGTATTCAATTAGAATTTTTGAATTTTTCACTGCTTGAAATAAAATACAGGCTAAAAGGCACTGGAAAGCACTACTGTAGAGCCTCAGCCAGATCAGAGTGCAATTTTCCTTGAGTAGCAGAAAGCAGTTTTCCTTAAGAACATGGCTTCCCATGGAAAGCATGGAATCTGCAAAGTAGCAGGTCTGAGGGGAGAGGGAAGGCTCAATCTGCTTTTCCACCCAGCTCCACTCACGTCGTGCAGCCATCTGGGCCTGTGGTTCCAATCAAGATGTGTTTCTTCTGCTCTCATTTCATACGAAATTGCCAAGCCAGAGCATCTGAAGCAGAAAAGGATTTCACCCACCTGTAGTACTGTATTCTTCTTTTCAGGAGGTTTTATCAGTTCTCACCAGTCAATTGTGCTCATCTTGGCACCAGTGGAAGCAGTGTGAACTGTAGGATAAAATTGCTTTATTGCAGCTTTGCCAGCAGTGGATTTATCAGCACTATGATTTCTCCAGTTATTCTTCTTTAAAATTTCTATCAGGTCATTTTTAAAATAACATAACATAATGTAACATAACATCATGACATAACATCACATCATAACATAACGTATCTCCCACCCTTCTAACAATGGAGAAAATGTAAAAAAGAAGTGCTTACACAGTGAGACTGAATTCATATTCCCATTAATTTCTTCCTGTTGTCTTCTACCACTGTTTGCAGTCTTTCAGTCTGTTCAGTTTTCAGTCTGTGCAATGATTCATATCTTCAAAGTGAGTTTAGGTTAATTTTCAGGACAAAATTCTTCAGAATCTGACACATAATTAATTCTAAATATTTGGTTGCTTTAAGCCTCTCATTTTTAATGTTTGACAGTAGCATAATCAAATCTCTAAGGGAAAAGTTCTCATTCCTATACCTCTGTTTCTGATGGATTGCCATTTAGTTGTACTATGGAAGTTCAGAGAAAACTTTTACCATCTTAATCATATATTTCTCCTAAGGAACAAAACTGAAAAAAATGGTCGCTAATGCCTGAGCATGTGTGGGGTTAATTCACTGGTTATAGAAGGTGAATCTTAAAGATAACCAAGATGTTCTAATGGTCACTTGGGTGTGTAATGCTACTTTGTAATGCATTCTAGTTGCACATAACTTCCAGGTATAGAAATTTAAGATAGTTGAGAAAACTCTTTCTGGAACTTCATTCATGTTGCTTTAATTATTTGGCCCTCTGCCCCAAAAGAGGGAAGATTTTTTTTTTCTTTCAATCTATTTTTTCAGCAGAAGTTCTGAAAACTTGCAATTGTGCATTGCTCTCACATTAGGGGCTTGTAAGACAGTTGGACTTAAAAGTTTAAAATTCTTTTTGTTAGTGTAAAATGGCTCTGAATGGTTTCTCAGCTGTTCAACTGACTTGCCTGAAACAAATGTTTGCCTCCCTCGTTCCCATCCACTCCTTCCACCCCAGCCAGCCACACAATCATCTCTGTAGGAAATGAGCTCTCACACATCTTTACAAACCTCTGTGACAAGGCAGACCTGTCTCCACAGGAATCTCTAAAAATTGCTACAATGGAAGTAATAACCATATGAACGTTTGTCAAACTGATAATGTCATGTTCACCTTCCAGCATCAATTTTTCTGTGACTGGAACTTGCTACAGAAACTCTTAACACTTAATGCACATCTTGGTATGAAGTACAAAATCCAAGATTCCAGTCAGTGTTTGTGGATGTGCCAGTCCAGGTTCTCTTCTGAACATTTTCTGTCAGGCACAGTAAATTCACTGCCTTCTGTGAGCACTGCATCTCACAGTGGGTGCTTGTGGAAGCTGAAATTCAAGTCTCTCGTGGTTAAAAGCTGCACTGGTCCCTCTTGGAACTACACATGTCCATTACTCACCAGCAAAAAAAAAAAAAAAAGGATAAATTCTGACTTGGAAAATCTGAAATGGGATAGCCTCAATGGCTGAGGCTCAGCTTTTGGGAGTAGGCTTTAATTTTCTCTACAGTTATTGATCTGAGGACTTTGGCACAAGTAGTGCATGTCAGATTGTTTTCCTTCCTTCATGTGTTTTGGCAAAGTCTTCCCTGTAGAGGAAATTAATAAATTTCAGGGTGACATTTCCTTCTTTGTCTAAAAGAACAAGAAAAAAACCCCAACCCTTAGGGTGAATTTTTACAATTTTTTCTTTTACTTTTGTTATTTTTTTTTAAAATGATAAAGATATTTTGTCAGAAAAATAAAATCCAAGCAATTTCCCAATTTGTGTGATTAATCTGCATGGAAGATTAGTGAAATGCATGCTGTGTGTGTGCACATGCATTCACACCTTTGGACACATAGGATGACTGTGAGGGTGTCTATAGATGAAGTTACAGATTTAGAAAACTTATAGAAATTTACTTAAAGAGGAGGTGCAAGCAGCTGGAGTTCAAAAGGGCTGAATAAAACCCCTGCAAAAGATAGCACAGCTTACAGGCAGATATCAACAATTACAGCTGGGGAAAAATTACTTCACCTTCATTTTGATTGTTTGCTTTCTTGTATATGATAACAAGTTGATATAGTTTCAGTAAAAGAAGAAAAAGTTGCTTTCATTTTGGAGACTGCCTTCAGATTCCATCTGAATGAGCAGCAATCCACAGTTGCTGGGCTATGCACTGTTACAACAGAGGACACATTTCATTATTTCCACCTTTGTGTTTTGGGGGATTTCCCACTGAAGGATTTGACACTGCCATCAGTCAGAATGAAGGGACCTGTCTTGGGCAGTTATTGATCTTGGACTGTAGATAATTCTTGTACAAAAACAGAACCCAGGGTTTATTTCTCTTTTTGGAAAATTCCTATGTGAAACACAAGTCTATTCTGTCTAATTCATCCCCAGACTTTGTAGAGATGTGATAAAATACATTCTGTAGACTAGCATTTTTTAATTATTTAGATATTATTCCTCTTTTCATTGGCCATGAATGATTTTAAATAGTTAAACCCACTCCTTTCAAGCAGGTGGTCACAGGCAGTCTTAATTACTATCAAAGTGACAATTTTTTTTTAAGTAACTTGTTTCTTGGATTTCTAAATTATACCAGAGAAGCTAATGCAGATATATCAGATGTAGTTTCTATGCTGATTTTTCCAGTGGTGCTTTGATATTACAATTGCACACACTCTAAAGCAAAGTTCCTAAAACAAAAATGAGATATGCAGGAATCTCTTTCATTCTTTACTGGGGCTTAGGAACCTCTTGTTTGTCAGACCAATCTTTCCTGTTCCTTGTTAGTGCTGGAAGCATTTTGGGTTTTTAAATCATCCCCAGAGGCAGCCACATTATGTGTTCTTGCAGGGTACTGCTGACTTTTTAATATTTTTATAACATTAATTTCTGCCATATCTTTCATTCAGACAGCATCCCAAAATCCTGAGTATTGGAAAAATTCTCAGTGGCTTCAAAAGCAGATCACATAATGCTTTTATAAAGTTTTATAAAGCTGTTGTATTTTTAATGAGGATCTGACAGACACTACTGTTGAGGTTGTGATTTTGTACCTGGCAGATCCCTAGGGCTCTCATAAGATGAATGCATCCAGCCAATGCTCCCATTTGAAATGGTCTGATACAGAATTGTTTACTATTTCCAGTCTGATCCAATCTCTGCAGTGTTTTCCTCAGTTCTCTTAATATCCCAGTAGCTCTTCAGTTCATGTAAACAGAGACTTCCCATCCCTCAGTCCTTTCAGATAAGAGAGAGGCTCTGTCTCTAGGCACAGCCATCCTTTGGGACACTGCTGTTTGTTCCTGTCAAATTGTCATGGAAAGACAAAGAACTATTCTGGCAAAGAAGAGGAAAATATTCTGATTTTCAAAGATGTTGAGAGAATTCTCCTCTTCAGGTGGAAGGCTTGGTGAAACTGCTGGATTCTAGGCAGGTAAGCTGTGGTTCATTGAATGTGTTCTGCCTCCTGCTCCAAACCCACCAGGAGGTTCAGCCCAGTTTTACGGTATTTCCAGTGTTATATTCAATCTACTCCCTGACACAGCCATAATGCTGAAAGCACTGAGAATCAAAATGCTGAATCTTAACTTTAAATAAGCTACTACAAGGTTCATAAACTGTGCTCTTGTGACAGGTGACTCAGAGATCTTCCCAGAATAAATGATATTTTTTCCATTTCACCAGTAGTGAGCGAGGAGTTGTTAAGGAAGGTGTGCAGGGGCAGCAGCCCCTGTGCTCATCTTGTCACTCAAGGTATCACTCTTGGCACAAAGGAAGCAGCACTGTTTGCCAGTGTCTATGATGTATGGTGGCTCTCACAAGGGTAATAAACCCTTGCTTCCCTCTGAAGTGGTGATAAACGATTGCAGGGCAAGCCAGAGAGCTGCTGCTCTGGGAGTTTTGTCAGGATCACTTGGCTCCTCAGTCAGTGAGCTGCCCTCAGGGCTGTCCCAGCTGGCTGTGATGCCAGGCAGCAGATTCCCTTCCCATGGCTCTGCTTTGCTTTTCCTGTGTGCACCTTTGTAAGCACAAACACCTTTACTGAGCATTTCAAATAATTGTGTGACCATTGTAGAGAGACATCCAAGGTGCCAACAAAGATTCATGTTCTAGAGAATCTGTATTTCCATATTATTTTTCTGTGTTCTATTACATCAATCATCACTTTGTGGCCATGCATGAGGCACATGCTTCAGAACAAAACACACATCTTGAGTTGAAAACCAGCATTTTTAAGGAAAAGGATTTGCAATGTGATTTGATTTATGTAATTGAAAATCAAAACACCACTGTTAGGTACTGTAAATAACTCCTTTGTCTTCTACAAAATTCAACTTGTTTCCATGCCATGCAGCCATACTGAGAGAACAGAATAAATGGCAACTCCTCTTTGGGCCAATTTGAAAAAAAAAAAAAAAACAGGAGAGGGAGGATGAGAGTGGCCAGAGAGTTATGAGAAGGAAGAGATGAGTGCTCAGATAAAAAGCAGCCCAAGGGAAGATTACAAGTTCTCAGAAAAACAGATCAATAATGACGTTAACTATGCAGCTGCAAATGCAACTATTTGCATTTTGAAAACATTTTTCCCAACTACTTCAGTGGGCCCAGGGTATCTAGAACACTCTCTGCAATAGACAAATCCCCTTTGGAAGGGCAGTATTTTAATGAAAAAGTCGAAATCCTGAGGATGCCGCTGTATTTTTCAGTACACAGCTCCTCAAAACCCCAGCTTACCTTCCCCTCCTATTGGCTTGCTCACTAAGATCCAAGGATCTGAGACCACTCTCATTTACAAGTGACTCCCAAACAACTTGCCACTGATTTTGCCTCCTCCCTTTTCCCTCCCTAGACCTTTCAACCTGTGCTTCCCCTGGGAAAACCATGACGAACTTCCACGTGGAAATTTCAGTCTCAGTGTTAGGTAGTTTCTTTTTGTTGTTGTTGATGGCCTTTCCTCTCCACCCTCTTTCTCTTCACCACATTGAGACTTTTGACAAGGTCAAACAATTCATCTTTGTTTCTATATTTATAGCTGGGAAGCTCCCTCTAGTAGCACGACACCAGTTGAGCTCAGACAGCTTGAAAAAACAGTAGACAAGAAAGCTCCTGGTACAGAGACCTGGCCTGGTAAAACAAAATCAATTAAAAAAAAAATTAGGACATCCCAAGTGTTCAGACAAAATGAGCACCAGTAGCCCCAGAATAAATACTGCTTAATGGCTGCCCAAAATCAAAGCTGTTCTAGACAACATTGTACATTATCTCAGCAGCTTATGGACACAGACACAAAGTGGCTTTGTTGGGTTTCACACCCAGGACTGCAGTGCCATAGGAAAGGCCAGCACCAAAAGAAGATGTGAAGTGTAATGAATGAGGGGTGACTGAGGCAAAGAAAGTCAATAAACATTAACTGGAAGGGATAAGGACCAGTGAAAGCAGCCCTGGCTGGATGAATGTATTGGGGGAATATATTAAAGGTAATTGAAACACCCAGACACAAAGAAGTGAAACCTGAATGCTGGTTATACTGCCTGGCTGTATGATGGTAAAGTGACCAAGAGAATTGGAAGAACTTAGCAATGAAGTCTTGAAAAAGAGGGAATTGCAGCAAAGTGAAAATGAAACTTAAGATGATGGGTTAAAAATGGCTAGTAAGCATTTGAAAGTAAGTACAAAAAATAGGAAAGAGCCAAGTACATCTCCCAGCACGGGGAGGTAAAGGGAATGCCACAGCAGCATTTGTTACAGCCACATGGAAAGTTAGGTTTATCAAGCAGTGGTTTCTTTGGGCTCAAACCAGAGTGTGTCTGCACTGTGCAAAGAGGATTTGCTTATGGACTGGCCCAAGGAGCACTGGGATCCACGTGAGTTAAAGTTACACACAGGTGCTTGTGACAGGCAGTGCAAGGGCGAATCTGTCACCTCCAATTTACTGCCCTTCCTCTGAAACTGTACCTCCCAAACTGAGAGTCTGTACTGATTTCCACTGCAACCCAGGATTTAGAAGTGCATGTGGTGACTGTGAGCAGTCTGGGGATCCCAATTTCACGTACTCAGGCCATACAGTTTCTTTTCATGAAAACCTTTGGGAAGAGTTTAAGAAGTTGCATTTGAAAAATCTTGTCTTTCACAGGCCATTTCAAAAGACTGTTGGGAAGTGTGGCTAAAGGAATTCTGGATATGATTTATCTGCTTTAGTTTGCTTCCTTGGGAGCAGTTCACTAGTGGGTTCCCTACTGCCTGGCATTCCATAAGGCATGGAGAAATTCCCATTTCTGCTGTTATCTAATCTGCCCAAACCTTTCTATACCTATAATGCACAATCCAAACTCCAGCAATCCTTGTCAAGAGGGTTGATGCTGGTGATGGATGAGCTGGGCCTCCTTCCCAGGGACCCTCCAACAGAGTCCTTTCCA
The DNA here is from genome assembly GCA_017589585.1 of Phylloscopus whistleri. NCBI lineage: Eukaryota > Metazoa > Chordata > Aves > Passeriformes > Phylloscopidae > Phylloscopus > Phylloscopus whistleri. The sequence goes on along the minus strand of JADMLD010001548.1, from coordinate 6,428,096 downwards.
GAGCAGTAGTGCAGATGTCCTTTGTCATATCCTTCTTTAGGGACAGTATAAATGGGCTGGAGTTACTCTTTGACAAATTTCTTTTGTTCCTCCAGGGAACAATATAGGGTTGGTTGGGGTTTTTTTCACTATGAAAGCACCAACTCCCCTGTGTAGTGACACACAGAGCCACAACTTCAAAGAACATTATTTCACTTTCCTTTCCTGCTTTGCCTTTCTGGCACAAGGAGAAATCCTTGTTTGTTAAATGCTGATAGCCTTCAAAGTGAATTGTCTTGGAACTGGTTCTCCTTATTTATTTGAATTCCCATAGAACCTGACATCCAAATGTAGCACAGGTAGTGAAGTAGTATCACCCCAAGGTGTTTCTTTGCCTTGGCATTGTAACATGGATCCTAAGAAGTCAGTAACATAAGTTATTCAGTCTTAGCAAAGCCTCAGAAATACATACAACAGAATGTACAATAACCTCTAGATTAGAATCCTGTTTTTCACCCAATTATCAAGGGGAGGGATTTCTCCTATGCACTACCAAGGGTCCTTAAAATCTCTTTCCCACTTGTCTCTGCTGTGGAGATGCATTTGAAAACACCTTGATGACTCTTATCCACAAAACTTCCTATCTAACCATATGTGAATCACTTTGAAAAGAGCCACATTTCTCATAGCAACCAAAGAATCACTCTTAGCAACAAGACAAGCTGGAGAATTTTGTTTTCACATAGTTACTTGTGGACAGTACGTTCTGCTTTCCCCTGGCATTGCTGTTGCAGTGTTGACTTAGTAAAGGGTAAGAAATGGTACAAATCAGACTCTTGCTCATAGCAAAGACATCACTTTCAGGGCAAGTTATGATCTCTCTGCCTTTGATGTTATATTTTAGGAGCCAGTGCAAGAGTACTGACTGCTGGAAAGTTCACAATTTAAATTTTTGCCTTGACAGAACTACTACAAAGAAATGTGTGAGGAAGCTGACAGTTCCCAAAATCTTGACTTTCCCCCCCCCAAGAAACCACCATGGAGAATCAAAGAACGAGCTCTAAAGGCCAATCTCTCTGCCTCTCTTAGCATCATGTTGAGAACAGTTAGAAAGGCTGCATAGAAGGTGACTTTGTAATGTGTGTATATATATATATATATATATATATCCTCTATTTTCTTTGCAAGGATAATTTTGGGAGAAATATTGTAGAGAAACTGGGAACATCAAAGCAATTGTCATGTTGGTTATTACCTGGTCTTGATTTCTTTAGAGGAGTTTTGGGGAAGCTCCCTGAAGAAGCAATGCTAAGACGACATCTATAAAAAGGGCAGTGTTGGAGTAGTTTCCATCTCTCAGTCCCACTTCTGTCTAAGGAAATGAGTTCCCATGTGTAAAAAATTCCAGTTGCAGGGAGCAATAGTAACTGCACTCAGCCCTCATCCACATTCCTTCCCTGTCCCCTCTGCAGGGGCTGGTGGTGTCCTGCGGGCTGGTTTGGTTCCCCCACTGGTCCTGAAGCTGAAGACAGAGTTGGATGAGATCCAGGAGCTAATCCTTGAGACACTCTCCAACTGTCTCCGTGTGGAGGTTTCTGAAGCCCTGGCAGCTGGTGCTGTTACTGTGCTGAAGGAAAAGCTCTCACACCCCTGCACAGCCATCAGGAGCAAAGCAGCCTGGGTCCTCTTAGAAATCAGGTAAAGAAAACTCTCTAATGCCTAAGTCCAAGAAAGAACTAATTCCAGGAGTAAATAGATGCCATTCATTTACAGCTGTGTCCCACTACACACCAAAGCTGCCACATTTCACACATGAAGCACTATCAGCCTGAATGCACACATGGGTAAAAGAAAATGGGCCACGTGGGGCTTAAAAAATTCCTAACAGCTATAAATCACTGAAATAGTGATGCTGATCAGTCATTCCTTCTCCTTCTGTTTGTTTTCAGTATTGGCAGTGGAAACAGGATTTTTTTCCTGGTACAGCACTGCTGGGAAAAAATCTTGCATGAAAAATCTTGTAGAAATAGGATTCTGACCACTATGGAGATAGGCAGACTCTCCCTTATGTTTTTGGAAAAGTGCTCTCTCTCAGAGAATGAGAGGTCCTTGGAAACTTTCACTGTGATTGAAGACAAAAATAGTTTTCTGCCACAGGCTGCCACATACAGTGATGGATCAGAAAAAGCAATCTTTATATTAAATTTGTGTATCAGAGAATGGATGAAAGGAATAACTTAAGTCCACTGCAATCAGAAAATATAGTAAGTATTCAACAAATGTCTAGTTTAAAAAGGTCTGCAGATGATGTAGTTTATATATCAGCTGGCACTACACATTTCCACATGTCCTATAATCAAGAGAGGTCTTAGAGGAAAAGAGTATAATTAACGTGAGTCAGAGAAAGAAAGCAAAATCCAATGTTGTAGGTCCCTGCAATGGCTGGACCACATTAAATATTCTCCTCATTAGAGAGGCTGGAAAGAAAGAGAGAAAAGTGATCTGGGAGAAGAATTTATTTCAGCCCTCTGATTTAGCAGGTTTTTAAATCTCCAGGGGCTTCACCAGCCAGGTTTGTAACTCCGTTGCAATGAGGACCAGCAACACCCTTAATCCTGTATCCTGTTACATGCAGCTGCCCATCAGCGTCCAGTGTACCATAGAAAGCTTTTTAGAAAATCCAGATGTCACCTGAAAATAACCTAAAATATGGTGAAGCTGGTGCAGGCAGGTCAGCGTGGTGTCCTCAGGCTGTATCGGCAGGTGGGGTCAGCAGGCACAGGCACAGGCACAGTCCCCCCGGGGGGCACAGCAGAGGCTGTGACTGCCCGTGGCACCGGGGCGGGGCCGGAGGCCGAGGGGGCTGCACGGACAGTTCAGGGAAGCAACTTCAGCATCTTCTCTACGCAGTTCGCACGCTGAGGGGAAAATCGCGCTGTGCGAAGAAGAGGTGATTCCTGTGCTGGTGAACCTGCTGGAGGACACGCAGCCCGAAGTTCAAGCTAACTCAGCAGGAGCACTGATGTTTGCTCTTGTTACACCTCAGGGTGAGAGACAAAGGCAATTCTGTTGGGGTACCTCCTGGAAATCCAATTCTAGGGCAACTAGGTAACAAAACATTTGCCCTCTCCTCCCCAGCCCAAGCCCTCAGTTTCTGACAGTGTTAATGCTCGTTAAGATACTCTGATTGGGACATTTCTTAAGAAGTGTCTTTAGCAACTGTTGTTGCTTCGTCACAGTGCCTGGGGGTGGGCAGGATATTTCACATTTCATTGCACTAAGTCGGTCAGAAGTTATTTATCTACCTCACCTCCAGAGGGGGAACATCTTTTATTCAAGCCCAGACCACACAGAGATCCACAAACCTGGAGCTACACTGAATCACCGGTGCTCAGCAGAGGAGCGCTGCTCTCTGGAAATATTCTGGGATTAGAGGCAGCTCCTCTCTCACAGCTGGGAGAGCACTGAATATTAATAAGGTCTGTAGCTCTCCCAAGTAACTTACATGACACAGAAAATACTAACTGCTAAATTTCCAGTGTGATGAATGAGTAATTAGACATAAAAGACTCAATAACAGCAGTTGTGTTCCAGTCCTCCTCTGCAAACCTTCCTCGGGCTTCCAAAGACAGCTCAGGAGTGGATCTTGGTCTTTGAAGCGTTTTTTAAAATGAAAGACTGGTGGATGTTCTTGAGGGCATCTAACACACTCCACTCCTCCTCACCCCCCTCCAAAACATAGTTTATCGTTTGGTGCCTCGTATATTTTTAGATAATTTGTTGCAAATGAAATACTAATGTGCAAGGCAGATAAAGTTAACCACGAACGATCTTTTTACTTAAACAGCTGGGAGCCAAGCTGGGCTCTGAAAGAGGAGCATGTTCTGCCTCTGTGCACTGCACCTCCAGGGCTGTTCAGAGCTGTAGCCGGGCAGGGAATGGAACGTGTCAGTCCAAAAGAATGCTGATTAGCTGGCACAAGACATTTCAAAGCCAGTTTATTTCCCCACAGGGAGATCCTCTGCCATGGGTGCTGAAGCCATTCCACCTTTACTGACGCTGGTTGCTGAGGAAACCAGCAAAGCGCGTTTGAATGCAATCAAAACCCTCGCCCTGCTGGCTGAGCTGCCAGAGGGCCGCCAGACTCTGCTGGATCACAGGGACACATTTCTGCGGTGTCTGGATGATCCCAGCGAGGCCGTGCAAAGAGCTGCCGAAATCGCCATCACCGTGATCGACTGGAAACCCTTCTGCAGCCGCGATCTTTTCTAGAGATCTATTGCCCTCTGTTGTTGTCTGACTGTAAAAGGTGCGTGATTACGTGAGACCTTCAACACCAGAAATCTATTCCTCACTTATTCTAGATCAGTTCCTCCTGAAAAGTTTTTTGGCAACAGTTTCACATCTATATTGCAGGTCACAAGCAGAAAAATGGAGAAAACTTAGGAAGTGTGGAGTTCTCCACTAGGAGTTATTGCCCAAGTTACCAAGATTTTCCTATGATACAAGACACCAACCATTTTTGTTCTCTTCGTGATGTTCTCTCCTTTTGTTTTGTTGTTTGTTGGTGTGATTGTTTTGGGTTTGTTTTTGTTTGTTTGTTTTGGTGGGGTTTTTGTTGTTGTTTTTGTTTTGTTTTTTTGTTTGTTTTTGTTGTGGGGGTTTTTTGTTGTTTTTTACCTCAGCCTATCAAACACTAATCAATAATTAATTATATTAGAAGGGTTCACAATGAACCCCTCCAGCAGTCTTGTCTGTACTGACAAACTGATCTAACAATAGGAATTTACATGAATTTTGCTGCAAACATTTGTGAACGGGAGATTCAGACCAAAGTCAGAAAGCCTTTACTGAGGTAGCCTTTGGTAAAGCTGTGTTGGGGGTCCCTCCAACAGGAGAGGACTCTGGTCCCTATTTGGAATTGCTTATAATTATTAAATAATTATAATTATAATAATTACAATTATAATAATTATATAAAGAGAACAAAAGCACCTCAGGGTTTGAGCTGAGGGGCAGTGGAAGTGGTGGGAAGTTTCAGTAGCATTTTATTCATTGGGAGTTCAAAGCTGGTTGCTTACAGACACGTTGCAAATTTCTGTCTGCAGTTACCAGAGTGTAATTCAAGAGGCTTCAACAGGAGGCCTGGGCAGAGAAATGACACAAATGAGCAGGACAGCCCTGGCCATCCTCAGCCACCAAGGAAGATGTGACAGAGCAGCTGGCACAGCTTCACAGCGAGTCCCATTTGTTTTCACCTGGGTTTTGTTCTCACGTGGGAGTTTTATATCCAGAATTGTAGCTGCAAAGAAGCTGCAGGTCTGTAAAAGGGGTTATTTGTCAGGGCTGCTTTTCCATTCAAACCCACGGTCACACTGCAAACTGCATTACCCTTACACACAGTATAAACTCTTCCTGTAGGAGTGATTACAGTTAAAATGTTTCTCTTCCACAACATAACCAAAGGGTGAATTTCCTCTCCTATAAAGATGTGATTCAGAAGTATTGAGTCAGTTGGATTCATTCCCTCCAGGCAGGATCTTGGAGGAACTCTGCCTTTTAAACACATAAGGCACTCGTATGTAATACATATTGGTGCCAGAGTGCATCCAACTCAATAAGGGAAGCCAGGCAGCTTTAATAACATGCTAAAGGACTAAAGCAGCACAGTGTAGCTCAGCTGCTCTTACAGAACTGCAGGAAAATCTGGGAACAATCATCATTTTCCCCCAGGTCCAACCTTGTCACAGCCTTCCCTGATAATTCAGGTATCACCCTTCAGTGAGTTCCCAAAATAATTAACTTGCTCAGATGCAGAAATAAGACCATCCACACTAAACTGACTTGGACCTTAAGTAGTTCATTCCAAGTTAATGCCTGATCAATGCTTTGAAGACAATATAAACTTCCCAAAGAAGCCTCTACATGGATCAGTGTTCTCATCTTACACACACCATTTTGTTCCACTTCCAGAAATGGAACAAAGCCTCAGGTGAACTCTGAGCTATGGGCACTACTGGGGCCCTCCCACCTGTCAGCTTTTGTGTCAGCAATTCTTTGGCAGTGTTACACCTGACAACATGAACCCATCACACTCCAAACACAACAGGAATTCCCTTGGGCTGTACTGACCACGTGCTGCCCCTGCAAATGCCAGAATTTAAAGTCTGTGTACAGAACAGACACAAACCACTGTTAGTTGGGGTTTTCTGCTTACAAAGATGCATTATTGACAAAAAGGTTGCAGATATAATAATCAAAAGTCACATGCTATGCTGAGGGCTAATTCCCTACTTTGGGATGAGAGACAAGAGTCCCCATTCATGAGGCTGGGAATTAATTAGCACTGTAGGTGTCAGTAAAACAATTGGCTGGATCAAAGGAGCAGCTGATGAACACTTTTCCTGGACTGACTTAGCTTTCAGTCAGGAATACTTCATAATAAAGCTACCACAGACTTGGTCACAAAAATGCTGAAGATCTTTTTGAATCACTTCATACACATTATAAATACTTTAATTAACATCTCAGGATCTGGCACCTCACACCCTAATTAAACTCACAGTTTCAAAGGAAATGCTGTGTGTACAGCAAGTCTCTGGTTTTAGCACTGTGCCTTCCCCAGTGCTCTGTGCTCCAATGGCTTTAGCACCAAGGCAGATTTTTTAACATCAATGAAATCAATTTGCCTTTTTAGCTTGAAGCCAACAATTATTAAGGCCCAGATATAATTAAAGTGGTCCCGGGTCAATACTGGAATTAATGCAGTTACACTCTACACAGATTGAGCTTTCAAACCAATTGCCCCACAATCCTCAGCAACACCAGAAGACAAGACAGCTGCATCCATGGGGAACATGGACTCCCTGTGGAGTCTTGTGTCCTACCTAAGCAGAGGTCACATTGAATTTTTTCTAACAGTTTCCAGAAGGTTAAGAATGTTATGGCTCTTTGTTCTTGCAACTACAGACTCATTTCCCCTATCCCTATACACTTTCCAAGTGTAAGTGTTTCCAAGGCCAAGGAGTGGAAACCATTCTGTCCTGTCTGGAAAATGGCAGCTTTTAATTCCATCTTTTCATGTTTCAAAGCAGGGAGTATATTTGCTTCCAACCACTGCCTTTTCTATTAAAAAAAAAAAATTAAAAATCATATAGTGAGAGATTTGTCTAAGGACAAAATAGTCTGGGGAAGTCAGATTTGGCTAATGACATTAAACCAGAAGGGCAGAGACAGCTACAAAGCTAATATGCTCAAAGCACAGAACCTATTTTTAGCAAGACAAAGTTTGCAATTTGAAGGCATAAACCCCATTTTAATAATTTGTTTTAGCATAGCTTCCATATAAGCAACATTATTAAAGTTATAGGCTCCAATGCTGTAAACAAAAAAGCTGCACAGAGTGACAAGAAACTCATACCTCAGCTTGAAGATCTTCCAGGTCCCTTCAGAAAAGCAGGGGAGGTGCTGATCCAGGCAGGCACAGCTGCCCGTGGTAGATGGCAAGAAGGAATGTTCTTCAGGAGGCACAAAAAAGGCAACCTGTTTTATTAATAATAAGGACAGTAACTTGAGGCACTGCTTATAGTGTCTTGCCTCAGAGCAACTGGTAGAAATTGGGGTGAGAGAAATTTTGCTCTGTCCTGTAGGTTCTCCAGCACAGGTGTATGAAAATACACACTCAATGAGAAAATGCCACAAATCACCAAATGAAACCAGGGGGTTTTTGCATTTCCTATCTCTTTCAGCAGTGTACTGCCTGCTGTTATTAAATCTGGGACTATGGATCCTCAGTCCAGCACAAGGGAAGGTCTCTGATTGCTGCTCTCTTCCCTCTCTGTGGGCTCTCTGCTCCCCAGAGAGCACTGCAGTGCAGGGCACACACACCTGCAGCTGCCACATGAGACCACTAAACAAACTAAAGCAGCCAGCAGCTTTCCTGAGAGCAGCTTTGCTGTGTCCCCACAGGCTGTGCCCACCCTTTTCTGTGCAGTCTGTCCCCAGAAATGTCAGCTCTAAACTCCTCTGGCTCAACACTTCAAACCAATGAGCTCAAGTGCCCTTCAAATACAATGACTGAAAATGCATGGATTTATTGTTTACCTCTGCTCCTCATTTTTGTGTTGGCTTTTACTTTATAGGAACACTCCTGGGTTTGCCAATTAAGGAAGGTCAGGGAGCTGAGTCCCCTGGCAATCCCAGCTGCTGCTGGGCTCCAATCACCACAACCACCTGCACCTGAGGAGCTCAGCCTTGTGCCATGGCCTGATTCCCCATGGCCAGACAGTCTGCTTAAAACCAAATCTGCTACTGCAGATTTATTCCAAGTGAAGTCCCAGACCTTCCCTCCCCTGGCATTTCAGTGCATGAGGTTTTTCAATAATGAAATGGGAATAAACCCAGATTCTGAGCTCTAAGAACAGGGTGTTCTCATCATGATTAATACTAAACATTTTTGAGATACTTGGATACATTTTTGTGGATGATACAGACAAATTAAGTGAACAGTGATTACCCTTTTCCAGGATTTTTCTTAAGAACTATGCTGTATTTTTTAAATGGAAGATTTTATTTACTGTGTATTCTTTACAGAGCACTGTCACAATTTGCTGACAGTGCTACTAAGTGAATACCTCATTTTATTTTGTTTTATATTTTTATTAAAATAATTCTGCATATCTAACTAAAGTCCACTAAAATAAGCTTTAACCATGTATCTCACCTCACAGGGTAAGCTGGGAAGTCTCAAGATCCCCTGAAACAGAGCTGTGTTGTGCTGTACATGCCATGCAGGTACTTTGTGCTGTGAGCCAGAGATTTATTTGGAACCTCACCAGTAACCAGAAGTATTTCAAATATACAGTCAAACTGGGGAAAAGGGTGTGCTCACAGTTCCCATCTCCAAAGCATGACAATGCCCAGAACAGTGTAAGCTATTGCTTTCATCTGAGTGTCCCCAACAATAGCTCCTGGACAGAGCTCCCCTGAAAACTGAAGAAAAGTCACTTTCTTCTCTAAAATCATGAATACAATAGCTACCAACCTGAGCTGGCATTTAATGGTAACTAAAAATTACCATTTTATCAGCTGCTCACAATATAAGGCATTTTTTCTTTGAAATTCTACAAAATTACAGGAGTCAACAGCAGCTGTCAAACTTTATGTAAATATTTGAGCTCTTCCCTCCACAACATCCACCCTCAGAGCAGAATGAAATCAGGTTGCTGAGGACATACAGGGAATATCCCTGGGAAACTGTGGGTTCTGGGAAACTCTCTAGTTCTGAGGAGCAAAATCATGCAATGATGCCTGATTAACCAGGAGATCATCCAGAGGCTGCTCAGACTGCCAGGAAATCACTTGTGTTATTTGTCTTTATCCAATAGCTTTATAATTTCACTGTATTTTTGTAGCAAAGAATGACAAAGAGGGATCTGGGCAATCCTCAGTGATGTCTTCCTTGTTTGTTTTTCATCCATTACTATTACCCAGAGCCAAAACCTAGACACCAAATGAAGTTTCTCTGTCTTCCATCATATTATATAAAAATCCCATCACTTTGTGGACACCAAATACTCCAATATATACAATTACTTTAATACATACAAGTCTTCATAGTTCATCAAATACAATGAATGCCATGGTCTTTAAAATACTCTATCACTGTGTTAAGTGTAAGGAAATAAAAGCTTTGCCCTGGTATTTCTGAAGTATTGATTTGATCTGGCCTATACAAAGGACCCTGCAGGGATTATGCTGAATAGCAGCAAGTCTACAGAAGAGCAGCAATTCTGCTGGAATCCAGAGCATTTGGGGTTAGATCCAAATGAAGCAAAGATGCTGCCCAGGAGATTCAGAAGTGGGAGTGCTGAAAGGCCGGCAGGCAGAGCAGTGTGCTGTGGCACGTGCAGGGCTTGCTCTGCCTTCCCCTTCAGCTGCACTTGCTGCTGGCCCAGAGCATCCTGGGGCAGAGCCTCGGGAATGCTCTGGGACAGCACAGTCCTACCAACGTGTGCAGAAAGGAGCAGGGAACTGTGGCACTGCCTGACTCAGCAAACAGCTTCTTCTTTTCTACACTTGATTCCCCAGGAAGCTGAATGGGATGAAAAGATCTATTGCTTTTTGCTTTGAAGTGTTAAATCTGTCTTTTCCTGTGTCCCCAGCTGGTACCAAACTTATCGAGTGGAGACAATCAGCCTGGTTTAGCTGATATCCCACAGCTGTGACTATTCTCCTTCCTGAGATGCTAACTCACGCTGCCATGCAGCAGGAATCCTATTTCTCAATGAAATCTTCAGAGGAAAGATTTCTACTTTGCAGAAAAGCAGTACAGAGGCCTTCAATGTATTTGCAAAATGTAGCCCAGCATTCCAATGCTGTGGATGTTTCTCCACAGGCTGGTTTATAGCACAGTCCATAGAGAGGCAGAACATTGACTCCAAGCCCACAGTAAAGAGGTCCTTGACACACCAGGGTGGGAATTGATCAGTAAAAAATAGAACTATATACACACATAAATATATATTTTAAATATATATAATATATATAGTGCATATACATACTGTATTACCTGTGTATATATAATATATGCATTTTGTATAAAAAGCTTCACATTCAAGTATAGGTATATATTAAAATATCAAGAGAGGAGGACCTTTGGAAGTTAACCTTAAACACATCATCTGCTGTAGGCAAAATTCTTTTTAGGATCATCAAAGCATGTGTTCCCCAATTTCACACTGTGATCAGTTCAGAGGTTAGTGTTCCACTGACAACTGAGAAACACAACCCAATTGAAAGTGAGAAAAAGGGAGGAAACCTGATAATGGAAAGTTATAGATAGTATCAAATACACTGATATATACATAAATCCTTTACTTAAGATATCCCATGTTTGGAGGGACAAAAGCAGTGTTTTAATTTGAGTTTGTAATACAGTCTCTCCGTGGTTGTGGGGTTTTTTTTGTGATCAAATTATCATAGCCAAAAGAAAAGGAAAATTGAATGATCAGAGAAAGGGCTGAAAATCAAAACAGTATCATCAACCCTAAAAGATAGTTCACAAAACCTGATATGAAATATGGCTAATGCAGCCTTGTTCTGAACCTAAAGTATGAAATGTATCATGAGCAGAGAGAATATTGGATGGAAATTCTGAACCTCAGTTCGCCCTGGATTGGTTCAATGTCTAAATAGAAATTCTCTCTCTTGAAATCCCAGTGGCCTTCATCTTTAAATTGTTGAAATTATGATCACGAAATCAGCGAGTAAATCACTCTGATGTTTTACAAATGTAGCTGATGAAAATACAATGTGTATCTAATTGTGTAAATCTACAAGCCATCATTTTTGCTTGAACAATGCAGTACAATTTCAGGACTGTGATCAGGAGGTTATGCAAAGTAGGCATGGCAAAACACAGCCACAGTCAACAGGATGATGCCATTGATATTCACGATGTTTCTCCACAGTGGCACTTCACTGGTGTCCGTCAGTTTCTTCTTCAGTGCCTCTTCTTCCTCCTTGCTCAGTTTGGGGGCCTTCTGCTGGTCCAAGCCACAGAACCAGTTGTAAGCTTTCCTGCAGCATCCTTGCTCCTCCTGGGCTTCCTCATTAACTGGAAGGAATAACACTCTGGTCAGGAAAGGTGAGTATGGATCATGGCACACAACCTCTGGGACTGAGGACATTCCTGTTCCAATTTATGGTCATAATTCAGTGAAAGTGTTTTAGTACAAAACAGTACATGCATCAAGTTGTGTTTTCACAGCTCACCCAGGAAAGGAGGGATTTTATACATGTTCCAAGAGAGCCTTCTGCAGAAGACACTTGGGCCTTTTGCAGCCCAGACACTTGGCCTGGTATTGGAGAAGCAATCTATGCTTCAAAGTTTAAACTCCATTTTTTAATACTTTCTACACTCTTAATTGAAAGACAAATAAATTAGTTTGAGGCTACTGATGAAAAGGAACTTGGGAGCAGAACCAGAAACCCAGTAAAGAGAGCAGGTGGGTTTGCAGTCTGCTTTCATGGTGCCTTCAATCCTGACCACAACCCACTATTTCCAGGTGAATTCCCTCCAAGTGCTGCAGTCACACACAGTTCTGCCAATGCACAGCGCCTCTGACCCAGAGGCACTGCCATTGGTTTAGTCCTAGAGCTGCCACCCAGTTACCAGGAGAATAAGATTTTCTCCCTTCAAATCCACTTCACTTCTGATTTACACCGAGCCTGAGAGATTGGCAAAGGCAGCTCATGAGCCATTTAAATTTGTGGGGGCTGAGGATGTTGTTGTTGGGGGAGGGAGGATGTCTTTGACTATCAAGCATGTTAATGTTCCTTCAGGAATAAAACAGGAATACTCAAATATATAACAGAATCTCTTAGGTATTCAACAGTTACCTGATTCCTCATCTTTTTCATCAGCTCTGTCCTGCTGCTCATCTGCATCCAGATCAATCCGTTCTTCTTTGCTGTTCCGCAAGGACCAGCACAGGCGGTAAAGCTGCCACAGAACAAAAGGAGTTGGATTGACCATGGGCTGAGCACACAGACACCAAGCAGCCTGGCCAGCACCTGAGCTGGCTGTGAGACCACAGCATCCCAAATGTCTGCAGTGTCTAAGGCTATTAGGAGTCACTGAAGATCTGTGACAGGTAAATGAACACTATTTCCTCTGCTTTCTTACAAGAGCTGTATGCTGGGGGTGGCTGGAGTGTCGAGAGGTAACACACCAAGGACAGCCTGGTGGTTTCATTGTGTTCCATTTCCTGAGGAGCAGGGCTGCAGTAATACTCACATGTACATCAGGAATGGGCTTGGTCATGAAGGAGACTGCCAGGATGACGATGCAAGAAACAGCAAAGAGGATCAGTGCAAAGTAAAGGTAGTGAATGCCACAGATGATGAAGGGGCAGTTGGAAGGGACCCCACAGCTGCCACTTCCATAGACAAACTCTGGGATCATCCTGCTGAGTCCAGTCAGCAGCCCAATGATTAGGCCCCAGAAGGCACCCTGCGGACAAGGGTGTGACAAGGGGAAATCAAAATGAGTCATTTCAGGCACGGAAATAAACTCTGAGCTCTCAAACTGTTGCTGGAGGAAACATGGCTGTAGTTATGTGTTACAGTGGCTTTGGCAAGTGGGTTTTAACCCAGATGCTTTCAGTGATCTTATTTACAGCTCAGTGTATGAGTGCAACTGAAAGGGCAATGAACAGCCCTGAGATGTCAGGCACCCCTCAGGACACTGCATCCAGACCATTTCTCACCGTCCATCTGGCTCCACACAACTCTCCCTCTACAGGAAGCTTTCAGCCATGGATTGCACATCCCAGGGGCTGTTCTCATACCTTTTTACCTTTGAGGGCTGAATCCCTGACAGCTCTGGCACAAGACAGAATGTTGTGTCATCCTTCCTGAAATGTGTGTCTGATTTACCTGCTAATGGCCCTAGGAGTAATTACTTAATTCTCAGTACCATTAGTGGGTGCCTGGTGTACAGTACTCCAGCCCAAGGTATAACAGACATAGAGGTATGTGTGGGCACAAACTGAAATATGGGAAATTCTGTTTAAACATAATTTTTTTGTTTTACTGTTAAAGTGCTTGATTATTGGAATAGGTTGCCTACAGACACTGTGGAGTCTCTGCTCCTGGGGATATTCAAAACCCAACTGGACAGGATAGGTAAGAGGTGATTTGTTTGATAAAGCAGCTTGGTGACCAATATCCTAAATGATAACTTTTAAATATGTGTCCATAGGTTATCCATTTAACACACTTCTTGGCAAAGTGATAGGTAATTAAGCTTCAGAGCCATCTCTGAATTCCTAGGTGACTGTTTATCTATCAGACTATGACAGAACTTTTTCAATCTCATCTCTGAAACCTCAGGCTTTGGGGTATGGAGACACAAAATCCCTGGGCTATACTGGGATTAAAATAAACAGGAAGAAATTGCTCATAACAAAAAACAAAAAAAACCCACCCAGTTCTCCCAATTCCTAAAGGAACATGCAGCATACCTGTTTCCTAACTTGCACTTACCTGCTCATTGACACGCTTGCAGAAGATACCAAGCAGGAAAACAGCAGCAATGGGAGGTCCCAGGAAGCTGGTAACAGACTGCATATAATCAAAGAGCTGCCCACTCTGAGCTGACTGCATCACAGGAACCCAGGCAATGCTGATGCCAATTAAGAGTAACATAAATGACCTGTAAACATAGCCAGATATTCAATTAGCCATCTGCTTAGAAGTATCTATGATCTATCAGAAAGAAAAAACCCCAGCAATTAATCAATAATTTACATGTTCATTTTGTATTTCAACTAGCGAAATCAATTATAATGGCAAATTAGCACTGAACAAACAAAAGAAATCCAAGTTGGGTATTTTGTATGTCAAATATCCATCAGCACATGGTTAAATATGCAATCAAAACACAGAAAATCACTTTTCTCCTGTGGTTGTTATGTCCAGAGACAAATCAATAGCAGATGAACTAGAACCAGTTCATTGATGCTGCAGCCTGGTGCAGCACGGAGCTCAGGAAGGTAATTTAAAAGATTTTCCTTTAAACAGCAGTGGGAAGCAGTGAGCATTAGCTTGGCTGCTTCATGCACACTGTCTGTTCTTTGGGGAGCACGGCGTGTTTTCCCAAAAGCAGCGCCGGGGCGGGATGGCCGCTCCGGCCACAGGAGGCCACTGCAGCTCTGCCAGCCTCTGCCAGCCTCTGCCAGCCTCTGCCAGCCTCTGCCAGGCTCCAGCCGTGCTGGGATTTTGGGAGGAGGCAGCCTGTGCCCACGGAGTGCTCAGGCTCTGTGCACAGGGGAAGCTCAGCCAGGCTCACCTGCCAGCCAGCATCAGCTCCTTCTCGGATGCCCGGGTGCGAATTTTGGTGTAAATGTCCATGGTGAACAAAGTACTGGCACTGTTAAAGATGGATGTCAGGGAGCTCATGAGGGAGGCCAGCATGACTGACAGCATCAGACCCCGCAGACCTGGAACACAGAGATGGGAACGGGGATCAGCATTCCTGGGGGGCCTCAGTACCTGGCACCAGGTGTTTGTCCAACCCTTTCCATCAGCCAGCTCTGAGCATGTCTGGCACATTTATGTGCCTGACATAAAATCCTGCCTGACATTCCCTTGCTGGGCAAGCAGAGCTTAGAAAAAGCTATTTACAGCAGTGCCAGGGAAACTCTTGAGCTTTTAGCACATAGGTATTCTTTAGTGAATGCTGCCTGATTAAATGCTGGAATAAAAAGAAAATAATATTAAGCAGATTTTTCCCAACAGTTATAAAAATAATTCCTCTTGTTTGCAGAGAGTGCTCACTTCCTTGTAGTATATTTGTGAACCAGGTATTTGCCAAAAAAACCAAGTTTATTTACTGCCTGAAAACCAGAGTAAGGCACTTTTCCAGGTGTTCTGGTCTGGTCACAGAGCATGGGGAAGTACTGCAGGATTTTAACAACAGTTATCAAAGGATGGGAAAGTACCAAAGTTATCAGGGAAGTGCCATGGTCTCTATAATATCATAACCTGGCTTTTTTGCCTTATGAGCCAACACCCACCTGTGTGGGGTTGGCAGGAGGACCATAGGAATAGGCCTCCAGCTCCAGAGATCCTGGCAGAGTCTTTTATAAATCATTGGCCAAGCAGGTTATGTTTTACCTTCACAATAAGGGAGCTCATTCACCATTTCAGCACCCAGTATTTACCAGCTGAGAGCTGACACCGTCAGTGTGGAGCTATTCTGCACCTACAGCTAATACAGACCTTTTGATTAATAGTACATCATTCTAGCAAGAATTTTGGAACTAAATATGGTTCTTGGACTCCCTTTATCACTTGTTTTTACAGTCTGGCTTTCCTAAAACAAAGAAACAACAAATACAGACAGTGTCTTACCATTTGGCATAAGCTCCACTACCAGTTTTGGATAAGCAATGTTTGTGCAGCCCACTGCGGTGCCACAGTGGCGCTGACAGATTTCAGGCACAACACAAGCCACCACATCTGAGGAGAGGATAATGAGACACTGAGACAAGGTCATATAAACAACAGATGTTCCCAAATTAATAGAGCCTCTAGAATGTATCTCTGTGTTGAGCCACCGGATTGACACGTTTGCTTTCATCCTTGGGTTGCTGGCAGGGAGGAAGGTGATTCTAAGCTTCTTTCCTTCCCTCCCTCTCTAAAAGGATACTGACAAGTGCTGCAGGTCAAAAGAAAATCAGCACTCATTTGTCACACCAGGGCTGAACAATATAAGGAGACCAAGTAGAAAAAAAAGCAGAGGAACACAAAGCCCACTCCCTGCAGCCTGAACCTCTCTCCCGTGCCTGCTGCCAAACACAGCCAAACTCTCTGCTGGTCAGGGAGGCAGGAAAGTCTCCCTTTTCCCCACACTGCCCTTGGGACTGCACATGGCCCAAACCCTGCAGTCTGTGACTGATGGCCCTGTCCCTCCAATTCCAGCAGAGTATCTGTCCTGGACAGAATTTTCCACTCATTCAGGCAGAGTGGGGCTGTACCAAACAGACAGCTGGGGAGGGATGCTGTGGAATTTCTTTCCCCTAAAACAGACAGCAATAGTATTAGCAGAAACCTGGGATCAGGGAAAAGAGGAAGGCCTGTGGCTTCTACCAGTGCAGTTAGCTGAAGGTCCCTGGACTGTTAGAATGAGAAGATGACAATCTAACAGGTATTTTGGAAGGGACAGAGATTGGCAATGAAAGGCAGGCAAGAAGAGCTTTGCATTTCTGTATCCACGTCATACCTGGGTACAAAATCCGGCTGATCATTCCAGGCATCACTATGATAAACATGGGCAGGAGTTTGAGGTACCCACACACGATGCAGCCAGCCTTCACATGGGACATGTTCTTGCCAGAGAGACATCTTTGGACAATAACCTGTCAATGACACATGGCAGCTGTAACATTTCCATGATCACACCATGCCATGTTCCAGATACAAGGTGCTTCTTAACTTCTGTGATAGCAAGAGAGCCTGTTTAGCATTTCTGCCACTAGAAAAACTACATGAAAATCAAAGGATATGTCTGAAATAAGTAAAGGAAAATGTTACTTATCCCATGTGTGTTTGAGAGGTAAGACTTCTCTCACAATAAGCCTTTAAAGCAGACAGACTAAAAAGGCAAAAAAGAATAGAATATTTAACTGAGCAGTAAATACAGTTACATTGGGGGTTTTGTCAATTTGTTGAGAAATCATGAAGATGATCTTTCTCACTATTCAGGATGCAGACAGATCATTTGTTAGAGACACATTCACATGTTGCAGATGCAGGAGCACATTTTTCTTTACTCATGTCAGTGTGATCTCTTGGGGAAACTGGACAGTAGGTTTCAGAGAGAAGGAAGGATGATTGGGGAAGAGTCTCCAGGCTGCAAGACCAGACATATAAAGAACATCCCCCCAAGACTATGCAAGCAAAGATGAAAGCTGCATATACAGGAAACAAACTTGTCTTACTGAAAAGGGAATGGTTTCTAGACCCAGTCTAACAAGGGTCATTTGTTGCATGGTTTCCTAAGTAAGCATTCACAGAACAACCCCTGTGTTTTCACACATGGTCACACTCAAAAAATGAGAAAGGAGGCAGACACAGGATCTGCTGGGCAGAGGTGTGCAGGAAGATTTGAAAGAACACCCATTCCATTTTCTTACATGTGAGAGGTGTCTAGAAACCAGGAACTAAAAAGTCACTGAGCAGTCTTGAAATAACAGCCAGTTCTGTAGCCCAGCTTTACATTAGAGGAGAGAACCACACTGGAGCACAGAGTTCTGTGCTTGGCCTTTGCAAGGCACTGGGCTCCCACATTACCTGATCTGTGCACCAGTACCACATGGCAAGGATGCTGAGGCCAAAGACAACCCCTGGCCAGGGCATGTCCCCGGTGGCAGGGTCCCGGAAGATGTGGAAGGCGTCTTTGCGAGGAGTGTAGCACTCGGGATCCACCACCGTGTTCCCATAGGAGACGTTGGATGGGATGGCTTCCATGTACTTCTGCATGAAAGCCTCGTACCCTCCCACTTCAGCAAATGCTGGAACATAGAAAAGTAGCAATAAGGGATTTATTGCTGAAATCTCAAACAGAGCTTGAGAGCGTGAGGAGAAAAGCCTCCTTAATGTGGACATAAAAATCCTGTCATGGGATGCTGTTTATTACCTTACACATTCACTTGTGCTTGGGAGGCAGAGTGACTCAGTGTCTAAAGGGCTTTGGCAATATGCCTGACTTCTGGCAACATGCCTGTTTTCTTCCCTGATAAATAGATACAGGAGCTGAAACCTCCTGGCTAAGGTAAGAGATTCACGCTGCAGGATTCATTCCCATGGCCACCGCAAGACTTGTGGCTGAACATTCCAGTTTAATTCTTCTGATTTACTTACCAAATCCCATGAGAATAAAGGATCCCACCACCATGATGAACGTTTGTAAGGTGTCTGTGTAAATCACAGCTGCAAGGCCACCTGATGGCAGAGAAAAGTCAGGAGAAATAAATTAGCCCTGGGCAAATGTCTCAGTGGAAATGTTTTTTCCTTTTTTTCCCATTTCTTACCACCTCTGTCTTTCAAAGATCACTATAAATAACCCCCCTTTCAGGTTTTCTTTTCTCTCTTTTTCTCTACTCTCTTCTCTTTATTCTGGCTCCCCCAACATCTCTGATTTATCAGACTGCTCTGCAAACTCACCTGTGATGGTGTAAAGAGCAGTAATAGAAAGCAGGATAACTATGGCCAGATAAAGATTCAGCCCTATGGCCAACTGAATAAATATAGCTCCAGAGAATATGTCAGCCTAGAAAAGAAAAAAATATAGGTTCAGCAAAGTTTAGGTTCATGATGACATGTTATAGTTTCATGATGAGGGCACTGAAATACAGAACTCTGCTTCTTTGCACACACAAATCAAAAAGAAATTAGAAGCCATTTTGTGCACCTGCCAGTGTCCCCTCAGAGCTGTGGAGTTCTTAGTACCAGAGGTGTAACACTTCTCAGGGAATTTCCAGGCCTTTTTTAACAGGTTTGTTTTCTCTAGACAGTCACCTCACTGCTCAGTACTTAGGCACTAAGAGACAGATTCAAAACAAACTGCTTAAACCTGAGTGTGAGCTCCATTTGCTGCTGTGTGCAGGGCTGGACTGTGTGACACCTCCAAGACATGGCACAGTTCTCTTCTTTCAGTGCCACCCCACAAATCTCTTTCCCTTTACCGCTCACATGTGGCCTAGCTTGTCTTGCTGGTTTGGGACAAACGGTGCATTTGCATTAAAGGCAAACATCTTACATGGTTTCTATCTTTAAGTTCCTGTTAGAAGAATTGACAGCAGTTGGCTAAGAGAGGAGACATTCAGCTCTTGCATAAGGAAGGAATTGTTCAGGTTTCAGAGTAACACTGGGATGTTAATCCCATTAGATCAGTTCCTGATTTAGAGATAATTGGCATCGATGTTATTTAATACGAGTCTGCAATCAGAATAATCTGCCCTAGTGCACTTGTGATGCCTTACTGTAAATTCTGCTTTCATTAGAGGCTGCTGCAGCTCATGGGCTCCCCTGCAGCCCGGGGCCCTCCTCCCTTTGCAGGCACACCGGGACTCCCGTCCTCAGCTGACACCAATTCCCCGTGGGGTTCTCAGCCTGAAGCAAGGACACAGAACTCTGCCCGAGCCCTGGGCTAAAGCCTCCCACAGCAGCCCTGCGGGATCCCAGCCCAGCCCCGCTGCTGCCCCGGGGAGAGCAGGGCACGCACACAACGGGCAGTGCTGCAGCCTGGGAGCTGGGAGATGCCGGAGGGAAAAACCATCAAACACTGAGACTGAGACTGCAGGGCAGGACCTCGCCCTGGTTCCTGCTGAAGAAAGGGGAAGAGGCCAGACCTCTGCAGCCCCCACTGCACTGGCAGCAGACAGCTACCTCTGTGGAACAGAGTGTGTCACAGCAGGGGTCCCACTCCCAAAACTCTGCCTTTGGAGCTTACAGGCTTTAGTTTGGAACTGGGAACCAGGATCTTTAGCTCCTACCCCAGTGGCTGTCAGACCCTGTTCTTAGCCCCATCTCTCTATGGTAATTTGTTTCCCATCTTTTCACACTAATCAGTCCATGTTCCACACCTTTCTTTTATTGTTCTTGGCTTTAGTTTAGCCTACGTATCATTAAATATTAATGGTCCTAGAATGCTTCCCACAAAGTAATGTATAGTTAATTATTGAGCATTCTGAGAAATGTACCAGCTTCTTCAAATTGCTGAGTTATCATTCAGTTTCACTGCTCCTCCTCCCCAGTAAGATTATTGCCTTCCAATATTTCCTTGTTTCTCCATTCATACTCCAATATAGACAATTTTTATCTAATCTCTTATTAGAGTCACTCTTTCCCTTACACTTCAGGCTGTCTCTGCAAAGGCAGGGATCACAAAGGAGCAGCTGGCCAGACACGTGCCAGCTGAGTGTATCCTGTGGGTGCCAGAGCAGGGGCACCCACTCTTTACCCCCTGCACTGTGCACTCCTAGGAGAAGGTTATTCTTCTCTTCCTCTTCCCCCTGGCAAGTCTATGCCCAGAGATTTCCTACTGAAATTACGCACAATGAACAGAAAGAAAATGCTGTAACAGATTTAGCAATTCCAGTTTACGATTTCTGATTTCTTCAAAAACATTCAGACCTTAATTCCCTTTTGTCTTGTCATAACTTAATCTATTACTATCCATCAAGACTTCATTTTTACCAGACCATTTCCTTTGGCATAATGACCAATATCATCAACACCAGTTGCTAAGAAGCCTCTGCAAGCTGCTATGGGCACTACTCACAATGTCCTGCACACTTAGGGAGCAGGTACAGGTGAGGCCCCTGTATGACTGAGATCCTTTGGGCTCAACATCACAGGTATCCTGATCCCAAGGATGAACTCCGTGCAGCATGTCCTTGTCTGTCAAGTGGCTGATCAGCCACAAAGCAAGGTAAGAAATCAACAAAACCCACAAAAAATGTGCAGGGAAAGAGAAATGGTAAGGACATTTGTGACAAGGATGTGCAAAGGGAATCTGATCCTCCCAGGGTGGTGGCACTGTGCCAGAAAGCACAGCAGGAGTCACACAACCTGATACACGATACTGCTCCCTGGAAAGCATTGTTATAATTATATTATTAAGTACACTACATAATATTTCAACACAGCGAGGAAGAAGCACATGAAATAACTTCCCCAGAAGCAAGAGATGCCACTCTTCAGCAAGGCTAAGGGGCAGTGAGAATCACTGGTAGGTGTGACCTCCCATTGAGGGCAGGGCAGAAGCCCATCCTCCTCTATCACATCTCAGCGTGCCCCAGAGATCACAAGGGAGTGTTTGCCAAGGCAGCACTGAGGGAAGTAAAATACAACAGCTTCTCAGCACGTGGATGTGTTTGGATATCCAACGTGGCTGTGCTCCCTCCCTGTGCTTGCACCTCTCCCCACAGCACAGCTCCCTACAGCCCAGCAGGGAACAGCCCTGCCCTCCCCGCTCTGGCCGCCACGTGGACACGGTGTTGCACAGCAGAACCCACCCTGAGATCCTCTGACAGCACCTGAAACCTCCAAGGACTGGCTGCTCTGCCTAATCTGAGTCAGACACAGCAAGTGAATCAGTCCTGGGCAGACCCTGCCCATGCAAAGGCAGTGACATGAGGCAGCAATGAGAGACCTGTCTGTGCACTGCAGGAATCTCACCTGTACAGGCACAGACACTGCCAGAGCAGCTCGGGCAGCTGGGGGAAACAAAACAAATGCTTAGAGGAAATTGAACACCATATTTTTCCTCTGCATAGCACAGAGACCCAGCTCCATGGCACTTCCCCACAAACACCTGGAATGAATGGGTTGATGGGAAGCTGGGATGGGCTGATGGTAGAGTGGGGCCCAGGTAACCTGCTGCTGTATGGATCCCTTGACAATGGAGAGGGTGTTTGATCTTTGTGACCACACTGGAAGCTTAAATGCAGAACCTGTTTTTCCTGGAAACAAGATATTCCAACTGAAATGGTGAAAAATGCCATAATCAGACCCTTAGGCATGACATAGGCTGGAAATCAAAGGTGGACAGTAAATTCAGAACCTCTGTAGCACCTTGATAGGCTCACTACCAACATGTGTGGCTGAAAAGGACTGTGAGCCACTGGCTGGAAGAGTCTCTCTGCTGCTGGAATGTCCAGAACTCTGTTGTACCCAGGAGTTTGATTATGGTAGCTGAGCACAACTACAGGAAACTCTCAAATCCTTTTGAAATATACAGAAAGCCAGCTCTGAGGCCAGCTCACACTACCAACCTGTTTAATTTATAACCCCTCTAAGGATCAGTAATCATGGTGTGAGAATGAGAGCAAAAGGCCAATCTTTTAGCTTAAATTGCACTATTATCACTCAGCTCCCATTCAGAGGGCAAAGACTAATCTGGCATGACAACTTCTGCAAAACAACAGACTGAGGTATGCCTGAACTGTGGACTTCTTTCAAAGCTTGGTACTTTCAAGATATATGGAAAACACCAGCTCCCTTTACTACTCCACAGAAATACATCCATTTACTTAATAAACATTAACTTCATAGCACCTTAAAGTTTACACCAATCCCTTGCCCATTAAAAGAATCTCTCCTCTTCCCTCCTTTCAGCTCAGCTATTACAATTTCCCTCATTTCCATTTCCCCACTCATCCATTTTCTAATTGCTGTTATTCTTTTTTTATCCATAGTCCCCTTGCTCTTTTCCCTCATCTATATTACTGATGACAAGTTCACCAGAGGATACTAAAACAGATAAATATGAAATCTAGGGACAAAAATTCCTGCCTTGGGTTTCACAGATCCCTAAGATAACAGACCATAAAACAATACAAGTTTCCCTCCACTCCGATGTTTTCTAGAAGAGAGCAAATGTAAAAGTAAACCCTACAACTTTAAAAAGAGGACAAGGCACAACAAGCATCAAGAGACACTGCCAGGAAGAAAAAACTTTGGATTGCAGCACAGAGTCTCACTAGACAGAATAAAGAAAACACAAACCCATACTTTTATAGTTGTTAATTCAGGAGCTCCAAACCTGAAATGCTTGACCCGTTGCATTTTGTAAAATATTTACAATTGCATATTGTAAAAGGGCATTGCTTTTCTTTAGATCAGTGTGGAATGGAAGAAATGCTGTAGAAGTTTCACTTACTGAGATCTTTGTGAAAACATAGATGACCAGGGAAAGGACTGACAGGTAGATCTGGATCCGTTTCCCACCAAAACGCTTCCTCAGATACTCTGGCATTGTCACCACCTGGGGAGGTGGAGAAGGTTTGAGATAATGGGGAACAGGCACAAATCAAATTAGAGGAAGATTTTTTGGCACTCAGATGCTGTGAGAGTGGAGCACAAAATCAGGGGAGCTGCAATTGCAGTTTCAAGGAAGAGCAGCTCCAGGAATCAAAGGAGAACAAGGAGAGAGCACCAAGTACTTCTCAGCTCAGGTCTTAGAACAGAGAATCCTCATTTTTCAAGTACACAGCTATAACAAAGAGCTGATCTGGCACACTCAGCTCTCGTGCCATTCATAATGACTTTGCAATATTCCAGCCCTGAGCTGCAAACATGAGCAGCAAAGACAAGTGTAATGGAGTGGTTTGACTTAC
The DNA here is from genome assembly GCA_017589585.1 of Phylloscopus whistleri. NCBI lineage: Eukaryota > Metazoa > Chordata > Aves > Passeriformes > Phylloscopidae > Phylloscopus > Phylloscopus whistleri. Next base: position 6,404,427 of record JADMLD010001548.1, on the reverse strand, counting down.
CCCAGCTTTGATGTAGATGGGTACAAAGATCCATCCTAGAACCACCACAAATATCAGAGCCTGCAGCCAAGACAAGATCAGCTGAATTAGCCTCCTGTCTCTAGACACTGCTCCCAAAGATCATTTATCACACCCAACAGCAGCTAGAGACCAGTGAAATCACAAAAACCTGGGTACTGCGAGGGTGTGGGGGCAGGAGGTTCTGCTCTGGCCTTTGATTTACAGTTGAAAATTTGAGGATGAAATCTTGGCTAAAAACTTCATCAGGTATAATGCAGCCTGGGTTTCATGCTAGCTGTGCCAAAGCACACATGATTATGGATTCTCTACAAAACCAGCTGATCTCTCCTCCCAGGGTTGCCCTCTAGTATTGAATCCAACTCCACCAGTGGCACCAGACTATCCCAGCTCTCTTCAGAGCAAGCCCAGGGTGGCTGAATGTTTTACAACAATTTCATAGACTCTACAGGATGCACCACATGCAATTGGTAAAATATTTTGTATTTTTCATATTACAGTTTAATAATGTTGTGTATCCATGTTCATTCTGTGAACTACTGACCTTACTGCATAGCAGTGCCACAGTTTTCTGACTTAAATGGCTGCAATGCTGTCCAATATCAAGTTGTACACACTTAAATTAACAAATATAAAACAAATTCCTGCCCTCAGAGCTGCACTCTGTATTTATTTTGTCCACAGGGCTTAGAGGGCTTTTAAACTGTGTCTTTTAAGTTCTGCCCTTAGGTCAAGACTGTAAGATGGACAAGAAATACTGGGTCAGCTTCTGCTGTCATTCTGATACAAAACAGAAATAATTTCAATGGAACAGGGATACACAAGGATGACAACAGTCAAATTTGGTATTACTTTCATTACTTCTGTTATGTCTGTTAACTGCCCCAGTGTAAATCATGAACTCTGCAGTGTGTCTGCTCAAACAGCCACAGACATCACTGCTGCTTCCCAACCAGCCATTGCTGCACACTGTGCAGTGATGTTGGGCCTGCAGGCAGGAATCTCCCAGGAGATAAAATGTTAGAGCTGTTTGAAGGAGGATATGGGCCCTAGAGATTTGTGTTCTGGTTTGATTTGCTTTGTTCTGCTGGCAAAAGAAGGAGAATCAGGTCTGTCCAGGCCTGATGTAATCAAAAAGAGGGAGCTGACAGACAAACTGCACATCTCGTACAGTTCATTTTAAGCTTTGTCCTTCTCCTTAAACATTGGTAACATACCAGTACTCGATTATTTGCAACAACCATTTACTTGCTAAGGAACAGAAGCCAAATCCCTCAGGGTGGGAGGACTCTTTCACTGCTCAGAAGTAAACATGAGGGAAGTATCGACCTGTGGAGCTCATTCAACCCTTTGTGTCATGGCCTAATCCCTCCCCGAGGGTGAATTAAGCACAACGACGACATTGTGAGCCACACCCACAGAGCCTGACACGGCAAGGAAATGCTCTGCAGGCCTTACGGAGTCTCTGTGCTGCTGCAGTTTGCTCTGATCCTGGTACTCCGGGAAGCTCATTAAAGTCAGCCTGGGTATCTCTACCCCGTACTGGAACCATAAGCAAAACGCGTGCATAATTACAGGAAGGAAAAGGTAAAGAGGAAAAGATTTTCGGAATGCAGGTGCTTGTGAAGGATGTTCCAAATTCCTTAGAGCCTGTGAAGAAATCAAAGCCCCTTCAATAATTTCTACATAGCAAAAAGCTGCAAAAATTTCCATGGATTACAAACCTGATACGTTCTTCCCAGCATCCTGCAGTCCAAAAATGTTCTTCACAAATACTTTAAAAGTAATAAAAAGAGATGCATAGAGAAAAAATCCACCAACTTATTTGGTTCAAATGCTTTCTAAAAAGCCTCAACCAAAAAGTGTCATCTTTTTCCAGTGGCCTGGACAGGTTCAATACTAGATTACATTGGCTCTTACTGGTCTGTGAAGAAAACAAGAGTTGCCAAGCACAAACTTTGACAGTCCTAACTTATCAGGCAATGTTATTTTGATTGAGCTCTGCAGATAATCCAGATGTTTCAAGTACTTTCACTGACATAAATGCCACTTACATTCCACTCAAATCCTCCGATGGCAATTCCTCCAGCTGCTGCTGTTCCTGCTATTCCCACAAAGTGCCCACTGCCAATGTTGCTGGCAAACAGAGAAGCACCAATCTGCAAAGAGAAAAAAACAAAAATTGGCTCTTATGTTCATGGGAATTTAAAAAATATCCTCTTCTTTTGGCACACTGAACTCTTGCCTATCTGTGGTGCTGGTGATGATGATGAGAATGACTGACAACCAACTTCCTTGATAACTTCCAGGACTCCCACTTCCTGTTCCCACTGAAGCCAGAGCCTCCAGCCATCACATCCACAGTAGTGAGGGAGAATAGGATATTGAATAAAATATCTTCCAGCCGAGTCCAAAAATATATTACACCAATACAGATCTAAAAATATTTGCACAACTTGCCTGGATGATATCCAGGCAATCAGGGAAGAAGGCTGGGATCTTCCTGATCGTCCTTCTTCGAGGAGGAAATGACAAGGGCATCCCCACTTGTCAAACCTGCACTCCCTGTTCCAGATTGCACAGCCTGGGCATCCAAACGTGTCCTTGGGGAGAGCTGGACTTGGTTCACTTTTAGCCAAAAGGTTATTTGATTACTGAATTAAATTCTGAAAGCTGCATAGCAGAAATATCTGCTAAGAAAATGCCTCTGGGAGCTACAAACAATAGCAAATCTAGGAGTTATATTTAAGAAGTGCTGGATCTTTAAGACCCCAAATATTGCACTGATCACACAAACAGAATAGGGGGAGAACATGGGAATTGATGCACAGGGAGAGATGAACAATGAAAGGCTCCTGTTGGTTTACAGACAGGCAGGAGCCAGTCACAAAGACCTAACTCTTAATCAAGTGTCTTAGAGAATAGAAAAAATGAAAAGGAATGAGCTTCATTTCCTCCAAATGAACACATTAAAGGCAGCAGAAATACCCAGTGATAATTTACTGGGTCAGGTGCTGAAGGATGCAGAGTGAGAAGTCGAGCATGAAAAAGAGGCTGGATTGGATTGAGTATTGTGGGGCAGAGGACAAGGAAGATGGAGAAGTTCCAAGATGAAAAAAAGGAAGTGAACAATTTTTTATTATTTTCTCTTTTTTTTCTTATGTTCTCTGAAAGCTAAAAAAAAAAAAAAAAAAACCAAAAAAAAAAAAAAACCAAAAAAAAAACCAATCAAAACCACCCAAAACAGAGTTAAAAAGAAAACCACATAGAAAGCAGGCAAGGGAACTTCTTCTGATCTCTTCTAATGCTCTCATTTAAATCATGGAATATCCTGGGTTGGAAGGGACCCACAAGGATCATTGAGTCCATCTGATTTGAATAGCAGCAAATATTCAGTCAATGTTTCTGGGAGCACAGGGACAATCTCCTGAGTTTTGGGAGGATGAAGGATTTCATGAAGACCTACCTCTGCAGAGCAGGTTTATTCTATAGAGCTATGCCATAGCCAGGAGTAGCAACCATGCTCTTCAACCCACAATCCTGATCTCTGATAACAAATAGATTATCCTCCCTCTTTTTTTTTTATTTGCAACACACAAATAAAATTCAGAGGGTTCCACTCTTTCTTTTCCAGGCTTACTTTTTTCTCTTTCCTCAGCTTGATCTCCTGATTTCTTGAAGTTTTTTTGCAACAAACTGTTCTTTTGCTGTGACAGGAAATTTATGTTTCTATGTTCACTTGGTTCTGGATTTGGGGTTTTTTTACACATTTCTAAAAGTCAGTTGTGCCCTACAGATCTGTAACCAGTTTGTCATATGACATTTCTACAGGACTGATAAGTTTTGCAACAAACATTGGCAAACAAAAGACCTCTGTTTCTTCTACCTTCTTTGTAACAGCAACAGTTTTCCAGAAATGATAGTGAAGAAAAAAGCACCATTTATACCAAGCATTAGCACAGTTGCCCAATGCTTTCCTTGGAGATAAATAATTAAACCTAAATCTAGGTTACTAGAAATGCAATGACCAGAAAATATTAACCACATTAATCTCTGATTTTATTTAATGTGTTCCCTCTCCTGTTTCAAAAGCTCAAAGGCAGATCCAAGTAACAAAAGCAGCTAAAGCAGAACTTTGTGAACTGACAAGCACAAGCTTGAAACCCCAGGACATACTGCAGGCAATGCTGCTGATGCTGTGTTCTCAAATTTATCTAAAATACCATTGTATTGAAAGAAAAATTCAAAACCAAACCAATGCAAAACTACCAACATATTCAGGACCAGCACAAGGACCAAACAATGTGAATGCAGATCCCACATTCACACTCTACATTTTTTTCTCTGAATTAGGGAACATCCAGTGCAGCAGAACTTTAAGGCTCAACATATACTAATAATGGATGCAATTTTAAAAATGGGTTTCAGTTATGTTGTATACCTGGGAAGGGAGAACATGGCTTCATAGCCAGGAAAATGCAGATTTTACCCTTAAATCTCCAGCACGGTCACAACAAGAAGTGTGCTGACCAAATACCCTCAGAGCCCATTGGCTGCTGATGCCAGAGGGGAGAGAGAGATTTCCCATCTGCCATGTTTTAATGATGAGGGAAGAAGGCAGATGGGCTCTGGGTCTGAGCTGCCTTGCTGAAGAACTTACTGCTGGGGGATTTTTGTACTGGAAAGGCTGATCACTGGAATCCTTGATTTGCCATTGCTAGATGCTGCTGAACATCTTAAAAACTCTGGGCTGAAACTGGGAATGGCAAAGGGAAACAATCTTCTGGAAGTGTTAACTGTTCTCAGTGAATGTGTGAGTGAATTGACTTTAAAGACAGATCTGGGAGGCAAGGTGAAGAAGAAAGTTGGTTGAAAGGGACAAAAGCTGCTAAGAGGGAAAGAGGACAAAAAACCTGAACTAACCTGAGGCAAACATGGAACATTACCCCTTTAAAATGTTTTGAGAGGTCAGGTCTTAACAAGAGCACTCTGTTCAGCAGAAGTACCAGCACCCTGAAACAGATGACGATCACTGTGTTTTTTCCTGTCACTCATTAACTGTTTCACCTTGCTCTTCTCATTCAGTGGAGGATGCAGTGACATCCCAGCCCTGGCCATTCCCAGCTGGGTGGATGCACTCTGCAGGCCAGGGGCAGCTGCAGTGACAGTGGCAGAATGCACAGCCTGTGGCTCCTGACCCTGCCAGGACCTGCCAGCACGTCCCACTGCCCCCCTGCCCTCCTCCTGAAGGCATTAGCTCGGTACTAGACCCTTTTCCCACTGGATCCTCAGCCCCATTCCAGAGAACAGCAGGGGCTCCTCTCACCCCAGGGCTCCTGAGCTGTCCCTGAGCTCTTCGTGGGTCACCTGAGCTGCTTCTCAAATCCCTCTACCCTGACACATTTCTCATTCCTACTCCTTGAGTCTGTTCACACTTTTCTTTAACACCTCTTCCCTGCAACATGTGACTTCACTCTGATGCAAAGGCATTATTTGTCCTACCTGAGTTTTTTGGGATCACCCTTAGCCACTTTGGAAAAATCAGTACAATGCAATATTACTGCCACACTTCCAAGGCTCTGAGACCCAAAGAAGGAAGTGTGGGGTTTTGTTCTTTCCCAATTAATCTGAAAATTCTATGAATTGCATTATTGCCCATTAAACCACATCTGTGCAATTACCAGTGTACTAAGCAGGAGGGATGGATGTACAACACTCCTCAAAATGTCTGTGCTCCAACAAACCCAATGGCTGCTGGAACAGCTCAGGCTCAGGAGCATCTGATCCCTCCTCACTTTGCACTCTGAAACACCTCCCAGCCAGCTGGAAATTCTCACAGATTCTGCAGAAATTCATTTCACTGAATTTAAAATTTTCTATCAGAGCTTTGCTTTGATTACTTCCTTACTACTTTGATTACTGAAAACTACTGATATAACACTTTGTACTTTTTTTTTTTTTTTTTTGTGGTACTTGACAAAATAAGGTAATTTCCATTCTACTTTACCTAAGCAAAGGAAGTGCAAGATCTCATTCACAGCAGAATTGTGGTTCCTGGTTCCTCATAGCAGTGTCAGATTCAGCAAGGGGGGGGAAATCCTGGGACTATGTAAAACTTACCTGGCTGCAAAGATCAGAGAAATCCTGCCAGTGATCAGCTCTGATGGCCACAAAGATAAGCTGTGCACAGCTGCAGTTAAGAATCTGTTGGAGTTTTTTTTCCCTAATTCTTCTCTGTCTCACAAAGATCTAAATGTACATGCCCAGAAACGAGCTGAGTTACATTTCTGGCTGGAGTGCCCTTGACCCTTCCTGCCTACTGTTCAGTAAATCTTTCCAGCAGAGCTGCCTTCAGATGCCCAGCAGATACTCTTTGTCCTATTCCCATTTGTGCCTCAGGAACTGAGGTGTAGAAGGTAACCCATAATTTTGTGCATAATTTTGTGCAGACAGCTCTGTCTGCAGAACTACACAACCTGAAGGAGAAAATTCAAAAGCAGGAAAGCTTCAAATTTTGAGGTTTTAAATTGTGCATGAAGGGCTGTTAATCCTGTGAGAGTGGCTGCTACCAGAGCTGACTGTTCTGCAGGAACAGACACTTCATGTCCTACAATGGCAGGAAATACTTGGCTGAACCCAACTCCTTCAGCTGGCAAAGGAAGCTGAAGTTGGCAAGGCCCATTGCTACAGAGCTGTCACTTGCCTTGAACTTCTCTGTGTCTTTTTGGAAAAAGCAGAGCTGACTATGAAGTTTTAAAGAGCCATATGAGTCCTTCCTGAAGATTCTTCCCTCAAAGCCCAAGAAACTAAAACCAGTTTCTTGAAGATTCTTCTCAGTTTCTATAAAAAGGCTGTGGAAGGGCACAGCATTCCATACCATTATGACTAACCAAGGACAGATTTCAGTTTGGGGTAATCTGTGAGAGTGTTCTTATACACCTTTATCCCTAATTAACCACTGAACTACTGAGATGGCTCAGCCACTGCCCTAGGGAGTGATTCAGTAAAGTGACCTCTCACCTCAGCCAGAGAACTGTCTCTGGGCTTGGTTCTGCAAAATGCTCAACAACCTTCTTGGATTCTGCTGGAGCAGAACAATCAGACCCAAAGCAGGACAGATTTGGCCCAGGAGGTGTCTTGGTCCTGCTTTATACAGTGAGAAATCAAATCACAATCACAATTTGCCAGTGACTGACAAACATTCAAAATTCATATTAAAAGTAGGAAAAATCTCTAGTCCTTCATTACCAGGGTCTCCTCTAGACTACCAAACCACAGCTATCATATGGTTTAAAGTGAACAGAATCCCTTTCCCAGCTTGTCAGTAAGAGATCCTAATACTGCTAATGAGCCTCTTCCCTCTAGGGTCAGAAAAGCCACTTCTGGGTGCCCCGCAGAGCATAGAATACAGACAACCACTGAAAAATACTATTAGTTTAGGGAATTAAGTTTATACCAAGTTTGTGGAAGGATTTTTTTTTTCTTCATTTTGTTCTGTTCCAGAAAGCAATTACATGACAAGGGTCATTATCCTGAAATGGCAGGGGAGAAATCTGACAAACAAGAGTCCACTTGCAAAACAACTGCCCCCACCCTGACTGTGGAACTGCACTGGGGCTCTCCAGAACTATTCCAGGTTAGCCCTGACTTGGAGCAAAAGAGGCGTCAAAGCACAAAAGTAAAACATCACACACAGCTTTAGCTCTTGCAGAACTGAGATCACATCTCTGACTGAACTTTCTATACTTTCATTGGTTTCCTCATGATTTCAGCCCAGTGTGCTCTGGGTGATGCACATCCCATCTACCTGCTAAGCAGCAGGAATTGGTGTTTTGGAATCTCTTTTTATCCAAGGCAAACTTTCCAGGGTGATGCTGCTGACACGGTGTTTAGTTTGTGCTTTTGGAGTGCTTGCTCTTTGTTTATTTTGAGTGATACGAGGAAGAATAGCAAGAAGGGTTTATTTTTATGGCATGGGAAGACACTCCTGGCATTCCAAAGGGAAGGATTGAAGGGGAGATCTAGGACTGCACTGAGGACTAGCACTTTTGTCCAGCTGAGCTCACAGAGTCTGGGAAGGAGAGAGGGAATCCTGGCAGGGGCTGTGGGGTGATCCCTGTTGGCTTCCCACTGGAGGAGGGGAGCTTGCTGAGTCTGTTGAGCTGGTATTGGCAGAGGACTCGGTGTCAGATCCTCTCCCCCAAGTCTCAGGGGAATCATTAGTAGATCTCAGTGCCACTGGAGCAAGACAGAACTTTTCTATGGTGAGTCTTTGCTGCCTTGCTGCCTCCATCTCCATTTACATCTGCACAAAAGGATATTCATATCCCCTTGACAGGCAGACAGAATTGCACAAGGTTAAAACCAGCCCACTGATTAAAGTGACAGTTAAGTAGAGTAATCTGTTGGGTTTTTTTCTCTTCTCCCAGAATTATGGGTTTTATCTTAAAATAACTTGGGAACTTTCTCTTTCCTCAATCTTCCAAAGGAACCTGAATTTTCTTAGATCTACTGCATCAGATGAAGAAACCTTTTACTGTCATTGGCCTTTAATCCTTTCATGTCCTCAAAGAGGCTGTCCCAATGCCTCCTAAAGGCAGAGAGCAGCTCTCTGAGGCACAGGACTGAGAGGTCTGTAGTATTTCTGCAGCCTACTTCAAGAAAATTCCTAAATCTTCAGGGAACCAATATTTACTCTCACTCTTCTGGTCATGTAACTGAATCAGTGTGTGTGAAGTCTTAACTCCCAAACCTTAATGATGTGCAGAAACATTTTTTGAGACTGAATGCAAGATCAGAAGTGTTGAGGAATTCCATTCAAACAAATGGAATCATGTAAAACTATTCCATTTTCTGTATTCCAGAAATACAGAAAATGCAGGTTTGTCTAAGATTCCTGCTTTTCATATTGAAGAGACTCTATGATCAGGAAGAAATAGATAATTGTTTCTAACATCATTTCTGCCAAAGGCCTGATGGAATGGATGGCTGAGAACACTTTGTATCTGTGACTCCTGTTCTCTGCCTTGGAAGATAATAGAGATCCACAGAAGACAATCAATGTAAGCCACAGCTAATCTCTAAACACATTTAAAATATATTTTACCAATAACATATCAGAACATTTCCAGGATTTTTCTCCTTGTAAGACCAGAACTTGTTACCCAAAGTAGGAAACAATAGAGCAATAAAGGGGAAAATTTCAGTAAATTAATTCCTGTCTGTGATAACCTTAAAATGACCCAGCTTCTTTCAGTGCAATGAAAAGAATAGAGTCCAAATGTTGATAAGATTTTAAGTGGGATGAAAGGCAAAGCACTGGATTTGTCTGTACTGACATTACCAATGTATTTATGTTCAAACAAGTTGATCACATTACCAAGACAGCTCAGAGCTGAACACTGACAACTTCCCCCTACACTTTTCCCTGCCCACCCCATGGATTTATTTGTGCAGTTTGCCCTGTGACACCACAGCTGGAGAAAGAGTTGGGTTTGCAGCCACACAACCTCAGCCATGACAACCTGAGCAGTGTCACAGAGGTGTTGATATGGACAGTGCCAGGGATGCAGATGCACCTCCTGTGCTTTGTGCACACCCAGCACTCACCGGCCACCACACCATGCTCCGTCCAGCCAGGAAAAACCCTCCCACTGTGCCTCGGTTGGTGGAGTACATAGCCTGCAACAAAGGAGAAAAGAAAGTTTAAATCACATTTCAAGTGTACTAGGCAAGCTGTACACAGGCTGAGAACAAACAGCCAGAATGAAGGGATAAGAAAACACACGGGCAGGGTTAACTGAAAGAAAATGAGTGGCTAAAAAGAACAACCTTATGATGAAGAAAATAATACAATGGAACAATGATTCTTTTATCTAGGTCTGCATTAGCCATTCAAGTTTCATTCCTTCACCTTTCATTATAGTGTGAGATTAAATTTAACCAAGAAAAATTATCACTCCAGTAAAAGCTCATGTGAATTTTTCATTGGGGTGAAAAGCCTTTGATTTCAGGCATCAAAATAGACTATAAGGTACAAGTTTATTAACAGAAAGTATGCAGCTTTTTGACTCAATACCATCCTGCCCCTACAGGTATCTGTTTTGTTGTGATATCAGTGTTGTGCCTGATTCCCTCTGAAGTTCCAAAAGAAGCCAGCTAAAATTTCCTTTTCACAAACTCATGTTGTCTTTGTTAAGGGGTAGGCTTTAGAGGGAAGTTACCTCCACTTTTTGTTAATGACCTTGAGCCATTATTTACTGGATTTCCATTGTTTTCTCTGATGGACTTTGAACAGTAAATAAAGAAAGAAGACCTAGGAAAATTAGCCATATATTTTCTTCTGATGGAAGGAAGTAAACATGATGGATTTACATTTAACTACACACAGCAACTGAGTAGTATTTGTCCAGTAACGATGTCATCATGGCTGGAAAGAAAAGGCTCCGGGAATTAACTCAGCACACAAAGGCCTGAGAAGCCAGAGATCAGCCCTTTGTTGTCAGAGATCTTTAACATAAAGTTCAAGTACAGCAACAGCCAGACTGTCGTGGCAAGACCCAGCTCCCTCCTGCCAGACAACAAGTTGCTCTGGTGGACTGGGGCTTCAGATTTTTGGCTATATTTTTGGCCTCTATTCCTATGCTGAAGAGGCAAAGAAAAGGTTGTGTCCACTTTGTGCAAACCCTAAAGTTTTGGTGCCATTCAAAATATTGCCAGGCTGTTAGAAAGTGAGGCTTCTTCTGCAGCTGACTTTTCTGCTCTGTGAAATGTTCCTGGGATGCTCCTGCAATGCAGAAGATTCCTGAGGGGCAATCCCTCCTCTCTGCTTGTTAATGGTCGGGTGTTCAGGTGACCAGGAGGGCTCGCCCCAGGGTAACCCGCATTCAGTGCCATTCCCCTGTTCCCAGCATTGTAGCTCAGTGCATTGGCCCATTCTCTCCAACGCTCCAGCTCTGAGGTCCCGGCGCTGGGCTGGGAGCTGCCGTTCTCCCCGGGTTCCCGGTGCTCTGTTTCCCGGCGCCCCGGGCAGCGCTGCCGGGCTGGGGCAGAGGCACCGCGGCGCGCAGCCCCGAGCCAGAGGCGCTGCCAGCACCTGCCCCGGAGCTGCTCCTGCTCTCAGCCACAGCGGCTCTGCACCCTGGAGCCAAGGAGCAGCCCCGGCAATTCGCCGTCAAAGGGCTCCCGCAGCCTCGGCCGAGGCGGCTCTGCCGTCCCGTCCCTGTCACCGTCCCAGTCGCAGCGGCGGTGCTGCCACACCGCCACCCCACCCCCGCCGCACTCGGCGTCCCCTCCCTTCCCACCTCTGCAACTCCCCCTCCCCACTATTTCCTATGGCATCACCTCACGGCACCAACTCTCCCCGCAGCCCCGGTGCTCCGTGGCCAAACCCCACCTCCCGGGCCCAGCCTGTTTCTAGGAGGGACCCTGGCTGATCTTTACCGATCACATCTCTGTTCCCACACAAACCCCATCACTCCCCGTTCCCCACGGTTCCATTCACCCACCCAAAGGGATGCCCCTCTGGGTCACCATCCCCTCTAATGCAAAAAGGTGCCTGCGTTGTGCCCACCATGCACTTTTTCAGTATTTCAATTAACATCAAAATTTTCATATAATTACACATTCTCACTTACTAAGCTATTTTACCAAGACTCTATGATCTACCTGCTCATTAAGTAAAACAATATAAAATCCCAACATACCCATAGTCCCACTGCCAGAACTATCAAAAAGTAGAGGACAATAACAGAGATGTCTGCAGCATTGTTGATCTTTATGTTGGATTCCATCCTGGCTGCTTCTCTGGCTTTCTTCTTCTTCCTCTCCTTATGTGCTTCTTGCAGAGTTCAGGTTAATGATAAACTGCTGTCATCACCTACGTCTTATATAATATATAACTTCAGATTCACTTGTCTCCAATGGGACACAAGTTGAAGCTGCTGCTTTTCCTTGGCCAACTCTTTCCCACAGAGTGCTCCTCTGTTACAGGTGCTGCAGATTTCAGAGTTCAGTGTCCCTGCCAAAGGTGCTCGGGGTTTTAACATCCACGAGCAGATGTCTGAGAAGGAATGACAGGGAAAGGAGTGGCTTGGCTGCAATAAACCTGCATATTTACCTCACTGCGGGTGAATACTTTTTTTTTTTTTTTTCAAGTGGTTGTACCTGTAAATCTAGTCATGGAAGATGTAGTTCTTTTAGTTGATGATGGTAAGCAATTATCTGTGAGGAGTGACCTGGCACCTGGGGAAAACCCAGGAGTCCAGGATCTGGGACACCCTCTGTGTCATCTCTCAACTCAGCAGCATTACTCAATGGAGAAATAGCCCTGTGTTTCTGGGAAGGAGAAAACTTGACTCTGCTTCCATCTCTCACATGGATACAGGTAAAGATGCATGTGAACACAAGACCTGGATCCAGGAGCTTACTGGGCTGAATTTCAGGCTGTTTAGGCCATGGTGTTGGCTCTCTCTATTGTAGCTAATCAGCTTCACATTTGAGTAAGCTCAAAGTTCATCAGAGCTTGGGGCTGCTCTCCCTTTATTTGCTCCTCTGACTTCAGAATTAAGCTAAGCAAAGCAACTGGTCACAGAGATGTGGAACACACTGGTTATAGACAGATCCTCACAGCTCTGAGTAAGGAAGCTTCCCCAAATGATGCCCGTGATCCTCTGTTTGAGCTAGAAGAGGCCAGAGAAATCCAGGGTATTTAGAACAATATATCCAGCTGCCAGGCACATTTCTGGGCTCTGAGGATATCTGAGAGTCCCATTCCCTGCTTGATATTAGGGAATCATTATTCATTTACAGCCTTTGGGTGTAAAATGTGACCTTGAAGTTACACTGAGCAGAACAAGCAGTCCAGGACAGGGGAAGCACAGCAGGCCTGATTGATCTTGCAGGTGTTATTTCCTCAGAGATGAAATCGAGGGCTGGCACTCTGTTCATTGGCAACGATTTTCTCCTAGGTAAACTACCCTGTGGTAATTGTGGCTAATAAAAAGCAGCAAAGAACCTATAATACAACAGGATTACTTACAAGAGTAAAATTTAAAAATCCCTCTATTGTTTGAGCAGCTCTACTCTTATAAAACAGTGCTACCCTTTGATAGTTTAGGCATCTCTCCCAAACACCTTCTTCAGTTTGTCCTACATGACTGTCAAATGTTAGCTTTAAATCCAACAGAGAAAAAAATTAACCCTGGAAGCTGCTGAGCATCCAGAATTCCCATTAGTTCTGACCTTCCCTGCCGTGTATTTCAGTGGAAAATAAAAGACTTATTTACTAACCTTAATTATCAGGAAACAGTTTGCCTAAGATAGGCTGCAGATGGCACTTCTTTACAGAGACTGACGCATGCTCCTCCGGGTCCTTGCAACTAACGAAAAGTTTGGTTTTCATGAATTCCATTTCTCTGTCAGGCTACAGAGGCAAGCAAAATAAAACATTAGTCAGGAACTGATCTACCCTCATGTGCCTTGTGCTCTCACCCCAGCCTCTGCAGAAGAGAGCTCAGAGGCTGAGCAACACTGTAGCTTCTGTCCACAGCTCCTAGTGTGGCCACATCAACAAAATTCCAAGGTTTGAAACCTTGATTGGAGAATCAACGTCTAAAAAGTAATAATCCCACAATTCCTATCTTTATGTACAGTGAAACAAACTTAATTGGTTGGTTTTTTTTTTTTTATTTCTGTAGGCCACAAACAGAAACCAAGCAGAAACCAGCATCATGTACAAGACTGTCAGAAGGGGAGGCAGCTTTGTCAAGGCTCTGAATATCTCATCTCCACATCCTCATAACTGCAGCCCAAAGAGAAACTGGGAAGCACTGCAGGTTGTCGGTGTACCCAATGATTCACTGCATGAATTCAGTGCATACAAAAGGTCTCTGAAAGGTCAGGCAGGTTTTCAGACTGGAAACAGGCTAAATCTTTCTTTGTGTTAAAGCTTTCAAAGATAAGCATGAGTAAATCTCCTGACGTGAGGAGTGAACACTGCGTCAGAACACAACAATCATTTCTTTTCCTCACACTCAGCTGGCAATGTGCTTCAGTGGGTCTCTCATCATCCTGGAGGATTTCTTCAAGCAGATTTAGGGTTCCAATACTAGACAAATGGATGAATAATTTGATATACTGAGAGTATTTCTCTACTCTTGCCTGTGAGCCAGGGCAATTTATTGAAGTAAGAGAGATTTTAATGGAAGTGAGAAAAGCAAATAGTTTAAGTAACATAACACAGTGCCTCTGATTCATGTGTAGAATGATTGCTCCCCTCTGGATAGAGCCTGGTGACAATTATCTTATCATGAATATGTCTGTTCCTACCTGATAGACAAAACAGAGGACAGAGGAGAGGGCAATTAGCTACAGACCAGCGAGGAACTGATTCAAATTCCCACCCCAGGCTGCTGATGGAGACCAAACAGGATAAATGTCCTGGACCTGCATTCCCCACTGACCAGCCACAACTGCCTGATGGGGCACAGGGCAGCTCATGAACTGTGCAGAAGCTGCAATTGCTGTATTGTCCTCAGGAAACAGAACTGTAGCACAGAAAATCAGAGAGTTACTGGCACTTAGCCAAGTCTCTTACAAACCTTTGTGTAGAAGTCTTCCTCCTGAGGATGACAAATGGTAAAGCAATGGTAAAACAAATAAACTACAAACAAAGAGAAAGATGCATCAGCATGCAAAGTACCTCCCACAGAGGAACTCCTCCAGTCTTTTCCCTGGCATTCCTCCACATCTCTTGATAAAGCAAGCAGATTTCTTTGGGGATGCTCTTCAGAAATGCTAACTTATACAGCATCCTTTGTACAAGCAATGAAGGATAAACACAGACAGAAAATTGCAGTTATTTTATTTGCAGAAGGCCATATACTATGTTAGTAAATTCTCTACCCACCTTTGATGGTTTCTAGTCATGCAGTATGAACATGGAAAAGAGTTTGCAAGTGGACAAAATATAAATTCAAAGGCTCTCAGAACAGTTTTCCTAAAATGGTTCTAGTAATGGAGGGTGGCAGTTAGAGAACTGTTCAACAGCTTTTTTTTTTTTGTGCCAAAAGTCCTATCTCTCTTTCTGCAATCTTGAATAAGTGAGCAAAACCTGGATCTAATTAGAAGAATTAGTCACAGAAGGATGACAAAAATGTGGGAAATTAAAATGTGCAATCAATTGAAGAGGAATTACTAAAAGGAAAAAAGATCTGAAGTCCAGTAGGTATGATGTAGATAGAAAAAAAAGTCAGTGGGAAAACAGGTGCTTTCCTAAAAGGTTATCAGAAAGAAAGCAAGGTCATTCTATTCTTATTCACTGAGAGGATCAGATTAAGAAACATGAACAAAACCACATATTTATCAAGAGACAAAGAGATAACAAAAATGAACATTTTCAAGACTAATTTTCTGATTAGTATCTCTACAGAGGAGAAATATCAGAGGACATGAAAATAGGTCTATATGCAGATAGGCCAACAGAAATGAGGCAAGGAAATACATTCACTTCTTCAGCAACTGATTCAATTATCTCTGTGTGATCACCAAGTACACTCAGCCCTGCAGTATCTCAGCATTGCCAATCTTATAAAAACAACAGTCTCAGGGCTGTGCTCTTCCTACAGGACAGGCCAAGACAGCAAATAATTTGATTTATTGTTGGTTTATTAATGTTTTATTAATTCTTATATTTAAGGATGTTAATAGGGGAGGACTAATGGCAAGAGATGGGTTTGGAATTTCCACTGGGAGTAATAAAGTTGAATAACAGATTAAAAATTAGTTCCCAAAGCCAGTGCAGGCTGTCACCAGATTGAGCCAACTGATGGCAGGGCAGATTAATCCCCACAAGCAACTTCTCAACTGAGTGGCATTCTCATTAAAATAGAAGTATTATTATTATTATTATGATCTCATAAATAATAGACTAAGTAACACAGGACATTATTCATTATCCTCATGATATAATCCATTATATTTTATATATATTAATGTCTTGCTAATCCTTCTGGGGACTTCCCCTTTCTTTGAAACAATGTGTCCAGAAAACATTTTTTAGGGATGGATACATGCTGGCCTGCCACTTCTACTATTGCTAAACCTAAATAACAGGAGGAATTATGCAAAGGAGCTGCATAATCAGCATCCCAACTCTCACAAGTATTTTGAACACTCATGTTCCAGAAACGCTTTAGGGAAAACAGGATCTCAGCTGCACAGAACACAGGAGAGAAATGAACAGGAGCTGAGCTGCTGAAGCCCCTTCCACTGAAATAATTCTCCACTTTTCCAGGAGATCCAATGAAAGCCTTAGTTGCCTTGCTCAATTTTCTCAAAGCCAATGTAATTACCCTTGAACAACAGACAGCCTGGCCTCTGTGGGTATGTTCTGATTGCCCTACAGCAATAAACAGCAACAAATATGTTATTATTTACTGTATCTGACAGTTTGATTTGATAGAAGAAATATAAGTGAAGGGGGGAAAAGAGCATAATCTACTAATGTCATAGCCTAATATAAATGTCCAATTTGCTCCACACGGGTCCCAGGGGCTCTTCAGTTAAAAATGTTTGTAAAGTGTTTGGCTGAGAAATTAAATGGGGACAAATTCTTAATAATACTGTACAAAATATATATGAAGCTTCTTGAAAATGAGAGAGAACAGAAAACATTGTTGGAGAGAACCTGGGGAAATATTCTTTAAGGAATCTCTGGTCAGGCTAAAAGTGAAGGATTTGCCTGCAAACAAGTCCCTACTAGGGGGAAGGAAAAGCTAACAAATCAACAAAAAAACCCCAACCAACAACAAAACATTATACACAGATTACTGTTGGGAAAAGAAAGGAAAGAAATGGCAATAATAGAGAGTGTGAAAAATAGACTGACATCTGAAAACAAAAAATAACAACAAATGATCAGGTACATTTCTGCAGAGGTACCTCCCCCAAAATAAGTGTGATGTAGTCTTTGGATAGACTTTAAAAGCTATTTTGCAGAAAGAAGAACATTTCTGAAAGGATTTATAGTTTATGGACCTCAGATATCAATCATTTTCTCCATTAGATCGATGTTATTTCAGTCTATGTGTGCATTTAGGTGAGGATTTCTCCACGGGTATCACATCAGGATGAGAGATCACCCATTCATTGATGGGTGTGGATGTTTCCTGGATTTTGACTGAGGCACAAGTTGGTTGCTTACATTTTTAGGGGAACGTTTACTGGCAGCACAACATCAAAACACCCCTACTTGCTCTTTACAGGTGCAGTGAGATCTATTTCCTCACCTTGTGATGAAAGGAGCTGCACCGAGACAGACAAACTGATAATTAAATGTAATAGTCTCTCGGCGGGAAGGAAACTCTTCACGGTGTCCATAGCTCCTGCTGGGGCAAATCAGCTCCCCCAGTTGTGCCCAGCTAAGCCCTGCTGCAGGCAGGGCGCTGATGTTTCAAACCTCACGTTTCAAACTGTGCCGAGAGCGCTGGTGATTTGCAGCGGTGCTCAAAGCAGAGGCAGCAGTCGAGGACCATCAGCATTCCCCAAGTTAGAGCCACCTGCCCCTTTGTTGCAGGAGCACAGAGGCTGATTACGCCTAAGAATGCACCATTCAGGCACAGGGAGGAGAATATTTAGGAACACACTGGCTTCAAAAGCCGTATCTTTGCTGTTATCTGTGAAAAGCCCGACGGACTGGAGGAGCCGGTATTCCCCAAAGCACTACAGAACCGAGGGAATACAGGGGGTGACAGTGGGGCTCAGTTATGGATGTTCTCCACCAGAAGAAATGTTCTTCAGGGAGAAAACCTCCTGGAGCAGTTCTGTGCATTCCTGCCATCCCAGGATTACCATAAAGCAACTAAAAATTCAGCATTATATCCTTTTTTCTTTCTCTTCAGTGGTGCCAGGCTCTTGCTCCAAGATTTGATACGAAATTATCATTTCTACCCAAACCAGTCATTACAGCAATATTTTTCATCCCTGCAATCCATGGCACAATCTATAGCTACAGCCTAGAATCACATTTACTATCACACACCAAATTATTCAGCTCAACAGTGTTAAATGGAAACAATGACACATCCACATATTGGATAATTATACCAACACTAAAGGAACAATGATAAATCCCTGGAATGCTTTTTCCTTTTCCCTTGCTCCCCCTTCAAAAAAACCTTCATAAAAGTCATCTTGCTTTTCTGGGGACTCCACATCTCCAGTTTACTTCTTTAAAGCCAGAGAAGGGTACTATTAGCAATTCAGAGTGGGAAATCAATAAGAGCCTAATAAAGAACAGTTTTAGCAGCAGAACATAACAACTTCACCTATTTTTCAAGTAATACTGCTGAAAGGAAAAGCTCCTGTGGGCTTGGGTAGCTCTGACAGACTCTTCAGCTGCCAGGAAGCTCAGGGCCCAGCAGGATCTGTGATGGATGCACAGGACAGGTCATAACTACATCCAGTTTGTTCAGCAGCTACGTTCTGTTTCTTGTGCCTACAGGAATAATTCCTGTGCTGTTCCCCCACACACTGGCACAGCACATAAACCCCATATGTGGATCTATCAGAAACAAGGAATAAAGCTTTTGACAGCCCAGCTCACAGTAGAGGCTGGGAGTGTGAACAGGGTGGTAGCTGCCAGGAAGATTAGCACTGATGACAGGTTCTCTGTACCTGCTTGCAGAGGGAGAAGGCGGAGAGCTTTGAAAAGCTCTGCACTTTCACAACCCTGCAGGTGTGGAGCTGTGGTGATTCAGATGCAGTTGCACCGTGTAGTACACTGTGTTTAAGAAGGGTGTGTAAAATTTGGAACATATTTTTCAGCATCAGTTAAGAAGTTTCCTTTCATCAGGACATTGCTTATTGGGAACTGCATTGAGGACTGCAAGACTGACCCGTGCAGATCAGGGAGAGGACTGAAGTCACCCCAGGCAAGAATGTAGCTTCCAACACCATCCAGACAGATCACATCCCACTGGAATACAAGCTCACAATCTGCTCTGAGAGATCTGTCCCAAAAGTGCAAAAATCTCTTCTAACTCCTCAAATGTCAGTGGTCCTCCCTTAAGCTCATGCAAAAGAAGAGTAAATGTTTAGAGAACATCATGCAAAGATCACAGATAGATTGGCAGATGCACATTCCAGAACACTCTGGGTGTAGCCCAGGGGGACAGTTAAGAGTTTGAGCTTCCATTTGTGCTTGCAGATAAAATTTTATTTCAATACTTTAGAGAGCAAGCAAATCACACATTAATTTTTTAAAAAATAATTTGATGACAATACCAGTGAGGCCCTTTCAGTTGTCAGAGGAATAGCATGTGTGTTTGCTGAAAAACTGTGTATTTGTAACTTATTGGGATTTTTTCCACATTCTGAAACGTTCATTTTTACACTTTATTGCCACTTTGAAAAATTCTAAGAGATTTCCTATCTATCAGTAATAGGAGTTCCTATAAAAAAGCTGAGTACTCAAATTAGGAAACACCTAAAAAGCTACTTTTACATGTTCATACATTAGAAATTACCTCACATGACTGAAATAGTATTTAAATTGTACTTTCTCCAAGGAGATCACAAGGGGTAGAGAATAATAATCATTGTTGTACAATCACAGGACACCAAAGTGATTTAGAGTGGCTATTATTTTACTACTTGTTAATGATTCCTTAAGAGTCCAGAACAACTGGCAGTAAGAGAAAGGAAACTCATTTGACATGTAAGACTTTTCATCAGGATCAGATGCTTCAGTGAATCCAACACGGCCTCTCAGACCATGTCAGAGCCAAGGTGACCTTTGTGAGCAAATCACTGTTAAATAACATCCATCAAGACAAACTTCTTCAGCATTTTGGGGAGAGGAGGGACACCTCCACTGCCAGAGGTAAGAGCACTAAAGGTAACTCCCTACAGCTGCACAAAGGAAGCCTGCTACTAATACTTGTGCATCCATAACAATGGGCCAAGAAATTCCCACATGGCTGGGGTCACCTCCCAGATTGTGGGGGCAGATTTTAGGTCCCAAACTGCTTGAAAGCAATGCAGTGCAGGCCCAGGTTTCAAGGCTTCCCTTCTGACTGCTTAGTCCCTGCTCCATGCTGGTTGTTGTTTTGCCAAATAAGCCCTGGAGACCCCACCAATAACAGAAACGTTGTCTGTCCCAGTCTCAGGATGCTTTTTGCCACAGCCTGGCACGCTGTGTTTGAATGGGAGATCAAAAATGGTACAGTATCCAGGCACTCATGAAGCTCAAGTGTCCTTGCAGCAGCTCAGTGTTTTTCCTGAGACTGAACTTAAAAAAAAAAGCTAATATCAAAGAATAAACTTCTCCCCAAACTTCTGCGTTACACAATTGTCCTGATTTCCTGCTTTGCAGAGGCAAACACATGGATATCAGGACACAGATCATTTGAGGACATCCTTTTGTACACTGTGCTAACAGCAAGCAAACACTGCAGTGGCAATGTCTGTGCACTGGCAGAGCACAGGGAGCAGCCAGGGCAGGGAGCTCTGCTGTGTCCCACCCTGGGCTCTTTGTCACCAGGGTGATCCTGATAACCTGGAGAGAGCTCAGGGAAGGGTCACAAAGAGTGAAGTGCCTGCACCACATGGCAGACCAGGAGAGGCTGAGGGTCTGAGTGTGCTCAGCTTCAAGAAGAGAAGGTTTGGGAGAGGAACCCAACTGTTGCAATCAAACATTTAAAGGGCAATTACATGTAAGATAAAGACACTTCTTAGAGGTAACAGTGCAAGGGCAAGAAGCAATGGTCACAGATTGGGGCAGGAGAAACCACGAGTGGATATAGAAGAGAAGAAACTCAGTGTAAGTGCTCAAGTCCTGAAATAGGTTGTCTAGAAAGACAGAAATCTCTGTTGCTAGAGGTTTTCAAAATCTGATTGAACAAGGAAGGCCCCGAGCAATTGATCTACCTTTGAAGGTAGCCTTGCCCTTCATGTTCTCTGGAGGCCCACTTCAAACTAAATTATGTTATCTGGAGATCCCTGACACATTTCCTTTTCTTTAAGTCTACCCTGCTGTACAAGGCTGTTTGACAGGCTCATCTCTGCACTCAGGTCTCCTATCACAGGCTCACAAGTCAGAGATTTGACACACATTCCCACAATTGAAAGAGTCAGTAGTGTCATATACTCATTTTTTACTAATCACTCACTGCCAAATCTTTGAGGCTGCTATAAGGCAAAGTCCCATCATACCCTGGAGAAAGCAGAGTGCACCTCAGAGCCACACTCCGTTGTGACTAATCTGAGCAGAAACTGCATGTGAGCTGAACTGAAACCACACCAGGGCTGTGGGGGCAAAGTCTGGGAGCTCCTAATCACCATTTGTTCAGCTCATGCACAGATCTCTCCAGAGCTGCAGGAGAGGTGCCCAAGTAACTTCTGGGCAAAGCTGGCAATGGACTTCATCAACTGACTGTAACTGATTTATTACACTGAATTGCTGATGGATGACTTGCAGACTGAGGCTACATGTCCCAGTGATTCATAAGTCTCACCCCATTACAGTAAATTCAGCACTTTTTTCAGACAGCAATGTTAATTCTGCTCTCAAATACAGAAATGATGGTTCAACATCAGTGGAATGGCTGAGACTAAAGTGCAGGAATGACCCTGAGTTCACTTTGGCTTCCTGATCCCAAAGCTGAACACTCATGACTGCAAGTTGTCAACAATAACTCAGGCCCAGCCTTGGGATCCTGACTGTGATCCTGGGCAGCACTTGGGAGTGGCAACTAACAGCTTAGACCAGGCAAAAATTGAGCTACATGCACTTTACTCCTCTTTTCTTTGCTAGAAATACTTCCTAGAACACAAGTACAGTGGAATTTTGGCACAGAACACCTGTGTAGCCACAGTGGACTCTTCACAAGAAATTTCCAAATGCTTTGCAGTATTAGGATGAAAAAAAATTAATGAATCCAATTTAATTCCTAAAAAGAGAAGGACAAAGAGGAAGAATACAGCTTCTAGATTTTAAGAACAAATTGAGTTATGACCAAAACAAACAAACAAACAATTTAAAAATGCTACTATCTATAAGCATAATTCATGCTAAACCCATTGTGAGTTAGCTAATTATAACAGAATACACATACCAAATCCAGAGAAGTAAAAATTAAAATGACTAAGATACTAAATCTGAAACCAATACGAAATACTTCACTTTTTCCTTTCCCACTCCAAATTTTTATTTTCATATTCTGAATAGACCTGTTGGAAAATGCAGGCCTGATCTTTCCCTGCTTAGCCAAGACCTGTCTTTGATGTGATTGATAATGAACAGTAAGAGGAGTGGGATAAACAGGTGCTCAGTGGTTTATGAACACAAGAGATGAAAACAGACCCAGTCCTGCACTCTCCTCACTCCACTCCACTTCGAGCTCAGTGAATTGCAATTCCTCCTTTCCCTCCTCATTCCCAGCTATGTCACATCCATTAGCTGGAGACTGCAAGGCTGTTTCATGGAGGTTTCATGGCACTAATGGGGAAAGTAGATGTTAATAGCTAAAATTTTGTTTTTATGAATTATGTTCTTAGGGCTTAATGGCTTATGTTTCCTTGGCAACAAACACATCATGTGCTTTTTAATAAGGTTTGTACATGAGCTTTATACAGGACCATGCCAGAGATCCCTGCTGATAAGGTTTCTAAAACATTATGAATTCAGAAGAGTGGATCTACCCTTTGACAAAGCAAGGACCACACTGGCAGAAGAGCAAGAGCCTTCCCTAGTCCTTATAAAGGTGCTCCAGCTGCAGCTTTTATTATCTAAGTCCTTATTCATGCAAAGACCATCTTCACTTTTTTACATCAGTAAATTTCATTAATTCCCTGGTTATCCACTTAAATATTCTACAGTTAAAAAAGAAAAAAAAAACCCAACAAAAACGCAGAATGATGTACCAGGAATAAATTTGTCCAGTAAGGCTGCACTGTGGTTTATCCTGAAGAAACCTTGGAGAAAAAACAAGTTACTTACTTGATTTCATGTTTTTTCCTATGGAACAACTTGTTACAGGAAATAGGCTGCAGTCTGTTACAGAACTTTAACATGCTTTGTGATCCACAAGAGGCTATCCCACATCCACAGAAAAGAAATCCTAAACTACACAAACTGTACTGGTAAAAACCAGACTTGTGGTGAACATGCACAGGCACAGCTAACTCCTGTGGCTGAAGCCAGCACAGATCATCACTGTGCCACTCCTAAACACTTCTAACATTTCTTTTCACAACAAATATAAAAGCTCCATGTACAAGCCTCAAAAGGTTTAGTGATGGGAGATGAAGACTTTTTGGGTATCATGTCCATGGAAAAAGTAACATACTCAACACCATATAACTTAAACCTTCCTAACACTATGAAAACAGCAAAGGTGAAAGGGGTGGAACATTGAACCTCTAACACAAAGTACCAGGTAATTAACTCATTTATATTTTAGACTGTCATTCACATAGTAGCTAAAGCAAGTAGTAAAGAGTACAAACATGTGATCCATAAGCACCTTAAAACATTTACTAACCAGTAATCCATGCAGTGCTCAGAGTTAAGGGAGCCTGACATCATTGGCATCAGGACCAAAAATAAGAGGAAAGTTACAATCAGTGCTCATCTGTTTGGCTTATTTATTAAAGCAATCAGAAACTTAGACAGAAACAATTTCAAATATGGAAAAAGTGTTCTATTGTTGCATCTGAACCAAGAAACACAACAAAAGGATTATTAGACATGTGGAAACAAGATCTACTAGATAGGGAGGAAAAAAGAAAGTGGAAGGTACACCAAAATTTACAATGGAACAATTAGTATGAGAGACATCTTGCAAATCAGACTGAACAGAATTGATATTAATAGATAAGGTGTGCACTGAACCAGTACAGGTGGCACAGGGAAGGAAAGAAGGCAACAAAACTCTTACACCAGGCAAGCTTCTGTAGGCAGAGAACCCTGTCTTGTTTCTCTCCCATTAAGCTCGATCAGCGTAATCAGGATTCCCCAACTGCTTCTGCACCAAGCTGAGCATCACTGAACATTTAGAATGCTAAAGCAAAACTGCCTCTGTTTGCTGCTCCCCAGGATGGAATAGAATGAGACTGAAAACCAGCCTTGACACCACAACAGAGCATCCCCAGCCTGTGCCACCCCTGCCAGAGCTCCAGAAGCATTTGGAGAACATGCTCAGGCACAGGGTGGAATTCTTGGGGTGTCCTGTGCAGGGCCAGGACTGTGGATCAATGATCCTTGTTGGTCCATTCCTGCTCAGGATATTCTACAATCACAAAAGTGTAGAGAAGACAACATCCAGAAAGCTTGCAGACAGGTACATCAGCCACAGTTTCACCTGAGAATGTTGCTGACATCACTCAACTGCTGGAAACAAATCATTATTCCCAGCTGAACAAAGCATCCAAGGCACAGCAACTTTCTGCTTCAGAAGAGAATTGCTCTCTGCCCCATCAATGACACAAAGGATAAGGCAGTCACGAACCACCAACTGCAGTGCCATTCTCCAGGAACTGAAAAGTAAATTGATTTCCATGACTCAACTGCTCAAATCAATATTCACCCTCCCCCTCCTCCTGTACACACACAGACACTTTTCTTCCTTTAAAATAAACAATATTATCTCCAAAGGTAAGGAGCATTACTGTGCTTAATGTGGTATAAATACATTTTTCAGGGAAAACGTTTTCTGCCTATTACTTCATCCAATGAAAAATTTGTCATCAGTTGTTGTGAACCTGATCACTGACAATCAGGGTGTGGCAATTTTGCATTCCTGCTCTTCACCTGCTGCAACTGGTGCTGAAACTTTATGGCAATGCATGATTTGAATCATGTCCATCAATACAACATCCCTGTGTTTACAATCCTACATGAAGCACATAGAAAACATAATTTCCCTGGCATATGGCACTGTCCAAATTATGACATCACAAAAGAGGCAATTAAGGCCACTTTAATGAAAATTAAGAATTGACAATTGGCTAAATACTAAATTATTAATCACTTCTTGAGAAAACAGTTTGAAGCAGCAAGAGCAAATGCATCCATCAACAAGGAGAGTAAGTAGCTTCATCTCAGTTCACAGGTAATAAAAAGAAATTCAAGCCCCCTGTGCAGAGACTTGCAGGTGTGAGTTACAGCCTGCTGAGGTATGTGAGCCATAAAGATACTGAGAGCCAAAATACTCAGAGGATGAAAGCACAGACATCAGCAATGGAATGTGCTCCTGCATGGGCACTCAGGGAAAAGCACTTCTGCCTTTATTTGCATATATAACATGATGGATGGGCAGCCTGGGTTAGTTTGGGGGGTTTTGGGGGGGGGGAGGGTTGGGTTGGTTTTTTGAGGGGGGCTTGTGTTTTGGGGGTTTTTTTTTAAATCCAATAAAATCCTCTTTATCAAATTACTACCAATGGCAGCTTCAGATAGTATTGCTCCTGCAAGTGAAGTACCAACACAAGGAAAACGATAACTGCCTTAAGTTTTGCCTCTGGGTTCCATGTGATTTTTTTAAACTGCATATCCAGTTCAATTAATCCTACTCAAAGATAGCTTCTGATGGTTGCTAAGATCAACAGTAGTTTATTTGTCCACACAAATGATGGATTTGGGACCTAGACTGTATTGTTCCCACCATTCACAAACTTGTTTCCCACATTCTCAACACTCAGAGGAGAATATTTGCTGCCTAGATGTACTGAGCTGTTTCTTTTCAAAAAGGCACAAACCCCCACACATATGGGATCAACTTATTTACAAAACTTATAAGTTTCATCAGTGAAAGGCATCTTGAATTATTTTTCCTTAGCAGTAGAAGAACAACAAAAGCAAATCTAAAGTCTGTATTTCCTACCACTCTCATCATTTTAAAAACATTAAGTCCCTAAAATCCATCCCTTTTTTTGGTGTTTGACCCTGGTTCCAAGTCCTTGCCTTAAAGCAAAGCACACTTGGTGGTCCTTGCACAGGCAAGTCCAACACCCCAATTGTCACCTGCCCTGTGGAGCCCAAGGATTTCAAGGAGATGGAGCTGATCTTGGAGCTGTCAAACTTTCACATGCACAACAGATCATTTTTATCAAGTGAAATGATGATCCCAAAGGGCAAAGAATTGCAGAGATTGCAGGGAGGCAGGGGCAAGGTGCTCTGACTTTATTGTTTATTGTCTTTTTATTGTTTATTGTCCTTTTTATTGTTTATTGAATTAATATATTTAAAGAAATATAAATAAACATACCATGGTACATAATCTTCATATAGGATTATACTATAGATAAGAATCTACATCTTTTTTTTTATGAATTCCTCTAAAATTATCCTGAACTAGTACATCTAGTCTAATAGATAAGCTTATAAATTTTATATATACTTTATAATTTACTTTATATCTCATTTTATCTTTATAAAGTTACAATTTTTATCTAACATAAGAATGTTGTATTTATTTGTAATGCCACTGTATCAAGTCCAAAGGTGTTCTGATATCATTACTCTTAACAACACTGTCATAAACAACAAGTAACACAGAACAGATTTGGTCTCCACAAATTTTATGGTTTGGGGTGGGGTTTTTTTTATTTGCACACTTTTTCTACACAACCTAATAAGAATAAAAAGATAATGCAAAGATAGAGTAACCATCTCATGCTGTTCTTTCAATAAATCAATGGATTTGCAGGGAAAAATGAGAAGATAACTCATTAAGGAGAGAAAGGTGGGCTGGGAAGTACTCTGTTAGCTGGGCTACAGTGTTGAGACACAAGTTTCATTCAAAGGTCTCAAGTTTATTGCAAAACAAGTTAATTCCACAATTCAAAGATATGCTTTGGGAGCACAGATTGTGATGTACTGTGGCAGTGTAAATAATACTGAGTGAACTTTCTAGTCCCAGCACTAAAATCCACCCTGCCCCAATGGGTGTGTGACCCCATCCTAGCTTGGCCATGAAGTGCTAAGGGACAGTCCCACAGCCTCTGCAGTCTCTCAGTGAAAGCACCAGTTTGAGTCACAAATCACAAAAAAATCACCCCCTAGGAAGTTGTTTGCAGAATCTGTAGTTTAACTTCCATTACTACTGTGTAAGTTAGGATATTTTAGAATAAAACATAGGAGTACTGATTCCAGGTGGGCAGAGAGTTACATCTTTTAGATGCAAAGCTACAGAGCACCTAAGTGATTTGTGTTAGCTGCTTAAAATCCCAGAGGAACTTGTTTTGTTATAGTAATTAATGATCACTAAATCCTTGGGGGTTTAATGAGCAAGATTTTATTTCTCTGAGTGCAGTACAGAGTGAATACTGTGCAAACAGACTTCTCCAGCAGATGGAAGCATTAGTCAGCAAAAGCTGAGCTCTCACAGGACTGTCTGTCCTGCAGCACCACAAACCACCTGCACTGCTACTCACAGAACTTCACCAAGTACAAACCCCAAGTGCTTCACAATAGTGGAAAACAAATCTATAATTCTGTACCACTTGAGATCCCCAGTATTGCTATAGCACAGCATACAATTATTATTTAAATATTTACAGAAATCTGGCATTGGTCCAAGTCCAGAGACAGGAAAAGCTGGAATATGAATCATAAACATGTGGATTTCAGGTAAAATTTACCAAAACCCCATAAGCTCTACCAACCTTTTCCCACACCTCCCTGACAGTTAAACAAACACAGTCTAGTTTCTTGCTTGCTTTCTCATATTTTACTAGTAAATGTCATCCAAACATAAATGTTTAAAATGTACTTAAATACAATAACCTCAGATTGCCAGGTAGAGTGTTGAAATAAAACAAACCCAAGTTCAGGGGTCATTCTGAAGCTCAGTTAACAGAAAAAGGAACACATGTGGCCATTAATAGTAGGATCAAATATCCCTTCAATTACAGATTCAGCAGCATCCCAGACTAGTAACTGCAAGGCTGTTCCAGTCCATTAAAGCCCGGAAAGGCCATGATTGCTGACACATATTTTACAGTGATGCAATTCCCTTGGCTCACCATGAACAGAACAGCCTGATTTGCAAACCCCACCATTGCATGTTGATGAGCTAAACACTGTTTTCAAACTAGAATTTAAGGATTTACACACAGATCTTTACACACTTGCACAAACAAGTGACTATTCGTGTCTCACCTGATTGTTGGGAGCACCTGAGCACTGACTGGCTGCTGCTTTCCCCCTCTGTGAGCTGTTTTGTTCCTTGCCATCTGATCAAAATGATATTCAATGATTTCAGGTACGAAGCACAACTTTCTTTTACAATTACTCTGGCACAAAGACAGAGATTGCTTTGTTCAGTATGCTGAACAAATAAACAGTCAATCAAACAATACTTGTAAAGCATAAGGAGGAGAATCCAAACTAAACAAATATCAAAAAACCCTGAACCTCTATCCCCTTGCTTCTCCCCATACCCAGGTGGAAATTCTGTTCCTGCTCAATGGAGTTACGTTCCCTCTTCTGGATTTTCCTCCCAGTTCTGCCAGAGCTGAGCTGCTACCCCCATTCCAGCCTCCTCCCAACATTTCAGGAGCCCTGGATTTTCAATAGTTCAGGTTTGAACTGTTACCTGGCCTGACATCTTCACAGCTTCTTTGACTGCATTCCTGTTTGCAGCTCCACAGTAATTGTAAGGATTTAGGTTTTCAGCTTGAAGATGACTGCCCCAGAGTGGGGCCAGGCTCATTCCATGAACTTCAGTGGGAAGTTTGTAACAAGTTTCTAGTGAGCTCCAGAGCATCTGCAGGGGTACTGAGAGCAGAGACTTTATCTGAGATGTGGAGGCAGTCACACTTACACACGTATGACTTTACTAATATGCCCTAGTCATGTAATTCACTCAAATTGCAGAAAGCTTGGAAAAGCTATTTTCATAAAAAGTTATTTATATATCCATAGAGCAACTGCATGTATGTTTATGTACATACAAAAATGCTGCCAGAGGTACAGATCTACACATCACAAACAGTGCTAACCACTGTTTACATCTCCACATCCTTACATGAATCACACACACTCACTAAACACTCACTTGCATACCTTTCTCATCTCTAATAGCTGCCTCCCAATTTTTATTTAACCTCTGCTTCACCTTTCACATGGGACGTTTCTGGGAACTGCTGGAATTATAAAAACAAGACAGGTATGTGTCAGCAGTGATGAAATAGAAATTGGGAAAGGTAGGGAAGAAGTGGAAAACAAATTACAGGCATGCACACAGGCTGATGCAGCAAGCTCAGGCTGTGATATTTACTGGTACTGCAGCTCTGATGTCTGCTGGGATAAATACTGGGCTGGGCTATTTATCTCAGAAACCAAGGGAACCAGAGAGGAAAATCAAAGAGCAATAGAAACTGCAATCCCATCTTATGCAGAACCACAGGACAGCACAGCTTTTCTCCATTTTATCATGGTTTGATGTTCACAGTAGCATTCAACAGTAGAAACAGGTGGGCAAGATCCCAGAGACCAATGGAAAGAGCCCAGCCAGAGAAGGTTACAGGACATAAAGCAATGGGGTCTTTGAGTCACAGGCAGCCCTCCCTGGAACATAAAAATATAAATAAAAGCCTCCTCTTTATTCCAGTTTATGGGAACACTTCCTGGCACCCGTCAGATGACAAACCCTTTTTCCCAGTTACCTCAGCCAACTCAGTAACCACAGCAACTGCCTCCAGTGCAATGACATCATATGGTTCCCTAGGCAACTGTTCCCAGTGCAATGATGTCATGTGGTCACCATGGCAATGCTCCATGAGGCCAGGAAGAAAGTATTTTAAGTGGGAAGATAGGTCAGGAAGGACAAAAGAAGGCTCAGGGAAGAGCAGGATAAAAGATAACTGAGGTAAAAATACGAACTTTGTAACAAGGATAGATGCAAGGGAAAGGAATGGATGGACAGATTGAAGGACAGACAGAAGACAAAAAAGGAGAAGTTTTAAGTAATTTGAACTGCGAATTGTGTTAAAAAAAATCTTAATTCTCTAATCTCTAATACGTTATTTAGGTCAGAGATTCTGAAGCAAGGCATGCATGGTCACAGGAAGTTTAGGCATGGTTCAAACACTGATTTACTGGAGGGATTCTGACTATCCAGAAGAAACTGTCAGAAATCTCCAAAAAGACACTGAGGGAAATCATACCACATAGAATATATAGGTACATTTTCTAATATATTTCCCTTCTCTGACTGATTACCCAGGGCTCTGTCATAGCAATGCCAATAACCAGGTGTTGTTGCCACACCTGTACAGGGCTTGAGGAGAAGATTCCTTTGCCCTCTTCCTTCTGTTCTTTGTACTTGAAGTCACAATAATAAGAACCTGGCCAGCTGACATATGAAAATGTGTTTTCCTTTTACTGAAAGCTCCTTCAGACCCTCACCAAGATGAAAGAGTGCCCCTTCTTTTTAATTTTCTAGATCTTCTTCCAATTCTGTTATACTCCCAAATATTTGAATTTACTGAGTACAAAATCCTTTCTGCATTCAATCCTGTTTTAGGTCTGGCCAGTTGCAGCCAGCAGATGATGTTACTGCCAGCTTTATATTAAATGGCTATAAAACCCCTGGGAAAAAGCTTCTTGGCAATAAAAGGCCAGCATTATTGATACACAGTGTTTTATCCATGTACACAGCCTTGAGTGCAAGATAAAGTAACAAAAAGCTCTGCCTTCTGAGGACAGCCTGCAGGCTAAAAGCTTAGGGCAATGTTCCTGAGGAAGCTTTCAGGTCTATCACACAGTGGTTTTCTATCCAGCATCCAGCAAGGCATCCCCACAGTCTCTCTAAAGCAAAACCTTACCGTTTAGAAGTATAGTTTATTCAGCACAATAATTGCCCTCCACCACTCTTTTCAGATGGAGTTAATGTAGAATCAGATGTAGGGATTGGGATTTGTAACATTGTAGCTCAGCAATGCAGGGTTGCAGCTGCGACTTCTTCTACTCAAAGTGACTTGTTTCTTACAGTTGAAGAGAAGATGAACCCCAGCTGGTCTATTCAGATCCAAACTTCAAATAATGTGAAGCTTAGAAACCTAATTTGAGCCTGGCTGTAGATGAGATATTTAGTCCCAGACTAACCCACAGCCTCTCATGAGTCCATGGCAGCAGTGCCCATCAGCCCAGCTGTCAGCACAAAGGGAAAGAGCACATTCCTATATGAAGGACTTTGTACAGTTTGTCACAAGGCAACATTTTTGTACCTCAAGACCTCATGCAGATTGTTGCTGTTACTCAGACAGCAACAATGCATTTAATATGCCAAGCACTTTCCAAATCTCTACAAAGGCAGGCATTAGGGCTCATAAAGTCCAACTCCTTCAGAGCAGCCCACTCAGTAAATCTCCAAAGGGTTTCATTGCAAAACCCTGCAGTCATCAGGTTGGAAATGTTCCAGGTGCTTAATCACACAGCAGAGTGAGAACTGAGAGAGGGAAGAAAAATTCTCAGAGATAAGCAGCACTAGGAAGGATGTGGTGGCCGAGGGAGAGAAACAGGAAAAGGGGAGGAGGAGGAGAGGAAAGGGAGAATAAATATCTCACACTGTTGATGAGCAGAAACACAAACACCAGAGACAGATGCAAAGGAGGCGCAGCAGCATTTCCCCCAAGTTATTCTGTCCTCATACACTGCCTCTCTAAATCAAAAGATATTCATGGAGCAGCCAGCTGCACATCTCACATAAAAATCAGGCTAAGCTGGGCATTCCCATACAGTCAACAGGTCTTGCAAACCAGTTACATCTTCATGAAGTTACCAAAATTATTTCTGCAGGGGAGTGGAAGGAAAGCTCAGCAGGGTCAGCACAAACTGAAGGAAAATAACTGCTGGAGAAGAAAACAAGTGGGAAATAGGTGGTGAGGACTGTTTTGGTTGTGGGTTGGGGTTTTTTCAGGCTGAGCTGTGAGACTGAAATATCTGCATTAAGCTATGCTTCAGGCTGCAGTCTTATTTCAAAACTAGGAATTTTTGGGAAACTGTGGCAAAATACAAGATAATGTCTTTTTGTTTGACTTCTGATAAATCCCCTTGAAGAAGCATGATATATGCCAACATTAAGTGAAACAAAATGCTGAGAATTTACTTAAAAGAGAGAAAGAGGAAAATACAGAGTAATGACTAATGGCCAAGAAAAAAAAATCTGTTATAAACTGTGTTGCCTTGAGTAATAAAGATTAATATGCACAAATATCTAATTGATTCCCACAGTAAGTGCCACGCTTTACAAGTGCACATACAAGTTCTAGGTTAATTAAAAATAAGACAAATTCTGCTCTGATTAATACAAGGCAACAAATATCAAACACAATAGAAGAAATGGTAACATGTAGCTCACCAATACAGACAAAGTATTATAATGAGGTAATAGTAAAACTTTGCAGCAGCTGTCCCAGAAGCTGTTAAAAGCTTCAGCTCTCAGGCTAGTTAGCCCTAAAAAAAGTAATTGATTTTAAAAAACAAAAGCAGAAATAACAGAAAGAAAAATAAGATTTGTTTCTATTGAGTAAGAAATAAATTATAAGGTCATAAAATATATTTATCATGAGGAATCAGAATACAGGTTGAATAAAATATCTCCTAAGCATTCCTGACTTTGTGTCAGCCCATCCACCTGCTAATTAGCACCAAGACATTATTGTGATTGCACTAGGATAACAGCATGAATAATTCATTATACCTCACCCAGAGATCTGGCACTTTAGTGCTTCTTAATCAGCTCCTAATCCAAGGATTCCGCATAATCTTTATGGCAGAATTAACAACATGCATACACACATAATGTGTTTAGTAAAAATGGAAAGCAATTGTTTGAAATACAACTAACATTGGGCTAACAAGCTCAGCTAAAGCTGGGCTTCACTGTCGTAGTCAAGATGGACACTGCACTGCAGGTGCTTCATTAAAATCATCAGAAGGCTTCAAGCACCAGCACCTTGTTATTCAAGAGTCTCCCACACGTTTTCTCTATATCTCCCAAGAGCAGCTCCACACAGTTCTGTCTCCCTTTCTTCTTCAGTTCTGGCTCACTCCTTCCTGTCCCCAGCACAGCCACCTAACCCTGCCTGTCCTACATACAGCATCTGACTTTTCCTGTCCCTTGCACAACCTCCTGTCCCCAGCCCTTCACAGCACAGCCAGCAGACTCCAACTGACTCTTTACCAGCTCACTCACTCTTTACTACACCCATGGCTGTGAGGGCAAGGCTGTTTCACTCTGAGATAATTAACACAGCTGTAACATATCAAGGGGAAGACTGCCTTCAGCAGCATCTCCTTGTGTCTCCCCACACTTCACTAACCTAAAAATAAGTTAATTCTGTCCCCTGTAACCCGGGCTTGTGGCCAATCTCAAAGTGAGGAAGTGTCATCAGCTGTGGAAACCCAGAGAATGACTCAGCAGTGGTACCAAAGCCTCTTCATCTCTGAGCAAGGTTGGGCTCAGATGATGGCAATGGCCATCAGCAATGGCAGGAAAAGTCTGAATTTTCCCATCCTTCCACACCAGCTTACAGCCCAGAGAGGCTTAACAGGACTTGTTTCAGAAGAGGTCAATAGCAGTCCTTAAACAGCTTGAGGTGGCACAAGAGAACAGAGATGTTCCTGCCCTTTAAGGACCTGCTGGAGTCTCACTGACCCCTTGGATGGCCAGCCAGCAAACACTTGGAGACACCCAGGCCATCTCCTGTCAAAGGCAGCCCCGGCCTTCTGCTCCCTGCTGGGGATCTGGGATGCAGTGACAGGAACAGAGATGATTGCTGCAGGGTGGCTCTGGCTGCCATGGAGACAGGAAGCCACTGCAGATGGTGGCCAGGCTGCCCCAGCACGGTGCCCACACCTTGCACCCCTCTGGGTGGTGCTCTGAGGCCCCACACCCTGGGCAGCTGTGGCACTGGAGTAACTGGGCTGTACTTCAGAAACAAATAACCACCCTCAATTTGGCTTTTTTCTGAGTCAAAACAAAGAAAACATGGACAAGCACAAGTTTCTCTTTGCAGAGAGAGAACACAATCCATTTTACTCAGCAGGGAAACCAGTTAATCACTGTCATCCATCTACTTCTCTGCCCTCTGCAAGAATCAGATGTTCTTGTGTGCTGTGAGGGCACACCAAGGGTCACAAAGCCTGTCAGGAAAATGCTGTTCCTGCCACCCCCCTACACCTCCTGCTCCCTCCAATGTGTGCCTTACGTGCTTGGGAAAGGAATGAACACTTTTCTGTCATCCCTGCTCTTTCAGTACCTCTGCTGGAGAAATCCCTGAATAAAGGACATTCCTCAGGTGTTCAAACAAGGATGCAGTCCTCTAAATGCCACAAATTTATATACAATAACTGCAAATATAATTGGCTTATTTTTCTAATCATACATATGTTTACTATCATTTATAAATAATTATTATATTTAGTATTTATAACTGGCAAAACATCACTGGAAGTCATATGGACTGTGTATTTTGATCTGCTTCTTCTCTTAGACATGTTAAACCACTAATTCTTCAGAGATGGAAGAGTTCAACTACTATTAGATTGAATCCTAAAGTGGAATCGATCACATTATTGAATTATGTGAAAATAGCTCATAATAATTTAAGTACATTACTGTACATAAGTGATTTCTTAATGATTACCTCCATAAAACTATGTATATTCACTGCTGAAGTACTCAGAGTGCTTTGCCTTGGTGCACTTTGGGGTTTACAAAAAACCAATTAAATGAAAATAATTCATCTGGCTAATAATGTTTGGGTTGGGATAGACCAAGTTGGTTCATAATCATTTGTTAAAATCATTTAGACTAAAATATATGACAAGTAACACTGAAGATTCAGAAAAAAGAAATGTGCATACTTGAAGTGTGTGTATATATATATATATATATAAGTGTATTACTACATTTATAGTTATTCAATATTAGATCAGAACTGGCATATAGGAAAGTCATAATAAACACTGCTATTTCTAACAGATGGCTTGATTTCTAATGCCAATTAAAAATTTACCTGGCCTGACCTCAATGTTCAGAAAACATCTTCATTTATCTCAAAAATCATTAAGGCTCAGACACTAAACCATCTGCATCCATGGAACTTCAAGTACTGTAGGCTTGTTCAGAACAAGATCTAAACATCCTCTGTCAATTATGTGTATAATCAACTTCACAGTCTTCAAAATCTGCCATTGATTTCAAGGAGCTGCTTCAATGAACTTAAGATCTATCTAAATAGGTTTCTTGTGTTTTTGAAGTGTTTTAGCCAGTTTTTCCTCATCAATTATGTCAAATTAATTGAAATATGTGGTGTGGATAGAATTTTAAAAAACCAAGAATCCAAAGAAGTGGAATATTTTTCCTGTTTTCTCTCTGCCCTTAAACTCAGATTGGTTTATTGAAAGATTTCCAGTTGGTCCCATGCTGACAGAAGATGTTTTATAATGTATAACCACATCACTTTTCACCCTTCTAACTTCCATTATTGTGAAGTCATTCTCTTACACGACTTAAAATTCAGCCAGGGTTTTCTTTTTCCTCAACCTGAGGTGTACTCACATGATTTTTTTTCTAGATTATTATAAAGCAGCCTATTGCAGCTGCTGGAACAGGCCCTGAGAGTAGGTTAGGGAATACCCTCATGCTCCTTTGGAAATAGATTGGGCTCTGGAAGTCAGTCCATCCAACTTCCACATGTAGATCACAGGGGTGAGTATTAAGGATGGAAAACCACAGCCTGAAGTTACAGGCAAGGGAAAGGCAATGTGGAAAATCTATTTTCAAACCCATAGTGAGACCCAAGCAGAAACAGGGTGAATGGTTACTTACCAGAGGAACTGTGGTTCTTTGATATGTGTTATCCATGGACATCCAGTCTCAGCACTCTTCTTAATGTTTCTGCTTCCCTAGAACCTTCACATTCTCAGTGCTGCTGCTGATGTTAAAGAACAGCCTCCCAGTGCATAGTTTAGTGTCCCATAGGATGGGCCAGTTTGTTCAATAGGGTGTGGGTGTGCTTCTACTCTGAGAGATGAACACAACTATTTCTATGAAACTTGAACATATTTGAGCAGATTAGGACATAGCCTGAAAGTATCTCTGTGCCTATAAAGAACACAGAATTAATTTAAGGGCTGACTATGCCACAGCTTTTAATTCCTTTAATATCACAGAAAATGCTGCTCTACTGTTAGCAGCTGCCAGATTGCTAACAATTCAAGGATATGCACAGGCCTTGTTAATATTATATCAACACCCTCAGAGTGACTGAACCTCTCAAAAAGATTGTCAGTGAAAGACATGACAAGTGTGGTTCTGGGCAAGGATAATGCTCAGATGGACCCCAACGACACCCTCACCATGTCAAGAGCAGCAAAGACCCTTCTGTGCCTTCAAGGACACATAAAGAAGCCCCCCTAGGGGCAGGGGGGAAACTCACTCAGTTTTGAGTCTTTCCATTGGAATTACCCCTGCTTCAAAAAATGTTGTGAACTTCAACTAAGCACCTTTGGTGAATATATCTGGTGTTTTCAAACAATAAATTTGGCATAGCCTAGGATTTTATTTTAGAGTGATAGGCAGAAAACATAACTTGGGAGTCACCTATGAGAAATATCACTTCCAAAATACCTGAATCCTATGGTCTACTGAAAAATATTAGAATAAATATGTGCTATTCATCAGCTTTGGTTTCCACCAGATCCCAGGAAGGATTACAAAAAAGCATTTAGCAATCCCAGAGCCCAGAAAATGAAAAAGCTGCTGAAGTAGAAACAAGAATATGGATTGCACTGGAGCATTTTTTTTGCTTGCTCCACAGAAAACTCTTTAACTCCTACCAAAACACAACCATGAAAACATGCTCTGCATGTCATTGGCTCATTCACTGACAGCTGGAAAACATGGGAGAAGTATCTGCTTTCCTACAGGGAATCCAATTCACTGTTACACAGCATCATTCTGCAGAATCACTTTGGTCTCCACGTTGGATCCTATGCACCAGGGCAACAGCCAACCTTCAGCTGCCAATGCAGAGATGCCAGACCTGCTGACTCACTTGCAAACTACATAATGCTCGTGGTTTCATGATAAAGGGTCTGCACAAGACAGTAAGTAAAATCAAAAAGGACCCCTTGGCCTCTGAATTAAGAAAAATAAAAAGGTAACAAAAAGACAGGTGCTTTTATCAACAGGGAAATAAACCTACCAACTGCCAGTATTATTGTTGACCACCCAGAGTGTTTCCATGTAAAAAGACAATCTTATGGCCAAGTTTTACCTTGGCTCCACAGGGGCAGAAGGAAAGTGTGTACCTGTATTTTCACCTTTTTCAGATGTTGTGTTACTCTTTCAATTGTTGCAAATTTTACTGATATAATAAAGCTAGAATTATCTCTAAGATGATAGAATACATAAATGCACACAAATCTACCATTAAAAATTCTAGAACTCTGGATACTTTAAAACCAGTGCACTGCTTTTAAAAAGTAAAAGCAGTTGTTGTGGGTAATTCTGACCAGTAGTAATTATTTCTACAATTAAAGACTAACAGTTCTGATAAATGAGAACTTACATGACCTTTGAGCTAGCTCAGGTGCCACTGGAAGTCTGGATACAGCTAACTTTTCCTGCTTCTGGGACATACCATGACAGAACTGTGTACAGCACCAATAAACGTACACTAACTGTTGGGAGAAAACAAAAACAACAGTGTTAAGTTTGTGGACTAGACTTAAGTGAGCTAAACAGAGAAAGGCAGTCTTTAGCAACAAGTATTGCTTCTGTCTGAAGCAGGTAAATATGAAATAGCTACTGGGATATTCACATGTAAAGCTGATTTGGTGAGCAGCACTTCAGAGAAAAGAGCTTAGAAGTTACAGTGGACAGAAGGTCTCTGCATTGATATGGTAAGTTATGTGCTTTGCAACTGTTCAGCAACTGTTGTACTGAGCAAACAGCTAAATATACCACCTTGGGAAGCTCCACTTTAACAGAGGTGACCCCCACTGCAGGTGCTTTTGGGTTTTGTGTGTTTGGGTTTTTCTTCTTTCAGCACACTGTGTTGTGTTTTTGTGTTGTTTAGCATACGTCAACTTCTCATTAAACTTTTGATTAAATATGTTTTAACCCATCAGTGATGTGGTAAATAACTCTGTCTCTGCTCTGAACAAAAGACAGGACAGCTCATGTAGAGATAACATCCCTGAAGCAGCATTTTATTTTATTCACTTAATTCCAAAACATTTAATTTAGAAGTCTGGCTTCCCAGTCATCCATCTTAACATGGGCAAATATTGACATAGAGTTGTCAGAATACACAGACAACTAAACAGCCAAAGAGTTTACAAAAAATAAATTCATGATTCTTCAAAACAACTGCAAAAGGTTACAAGTATCAAAACTCTTAGGTAGATGCACTGCATTTAAAGAAACTGTGCACATAAGTTAGAGGCAAAAAACCAAATTTCTACTGAAACCTCACATTTCAAACAGTTTACTGTAAACTGATGAAGAGAGTTGTCATTTCACATCAGCTTAACTGTTTTCATTGACTGAAAAAAATTTGGGGTGGCTAATTTACTCTGCATGCACAAAATGTACTGCTTAACAGAACTGTCAGCTCATTTCAAACGGAAAAATTGAACTGGAATCTAGTTATCCTCAATCACTTTCCATTATTCTTTCCCATATTTTCCAATCAACAGGCAAACTAAAATTGCCTCCTTCTGCACTGCTCAAGTGCAACTAAGATAAATAGGGCCAATAAACCAATCAATCCATCAATGCCCATGAAGCCTCATCTGAAACTGCTTCTTGATAAAGTGGACAGCAGATCTGAACAGCTGTACAATACAGATATGCTTAGCACTAGATATTTAGTGTGACTGTGGCAAGGAAATATTGGTGATGATGGGGATGGACAAGTGGATGAAAGAGGGATCAGAGGAAAGCTCATTAATTATTGCCCTCTCCTGCTTCTTCATCCTGCTGATCACTCGTCCACAGAGTGAGGTTATCTCGAAGTAACTGCATGATGAGAGTGGAGTCCTTGTAGGAATCCTCATTTAGTGTGTCCAGCTCAGCTATGGCATCATCAAAGGCTTGTTTGGCTAAAAGGCAGGCCTGCTCAGGGGCATTCTGGATTTCATAGTAGAACACTGAGAAATTGAGTGCCAGCCCAAGCCTAATGGGGTGAGTGGGCTGCATGTGCTCTTTGCTGATTTCAAAAGCCTCTTTATAGGCAGCTTCTGAGGCTTCCACGACACTGTTCTTCTTCTCTCCAGCAGCAACTTCTGCCAAATAGCGGTAGTAATCCCCCTTCATTTTCAGGTAAAAGACCTTGCTCTCATACTGGAAGTCATTGCAGTTCTTGATTAAGTATTTATCTAGGAGAGCCAAAACATCGTTGCAGACTGTCTCGAGCTCCTTTTCTATCTTCTCCCTATAGGCTTTAACCTTCTCCAGCTTCTTCTCATTCCCATCTGCCATAGTCTTCTGCTCTATGCTGCTGATGACGCGCCAGGAGGACCGTCTAGCTCCCACTACATTCTTGTAGGCTACAGACAGCAGGTTTCTGTCCTCGTTTGAGAGGGGCTCATTCAGCTCAGTTACCTGAAAATACAGACAAAGAGCAAATTGAAAGGGTTTGCCTTAGAGAAGAGTGTGCAAGCTTCCTTCAATACTTTCATCCTGAATGCAAGACTCAAAATTTCTTCTAGAACCCAAAATTCCTTCTAGACAGGAGTAACTTTGCAACATTGAAAGTTTAAAACTGTTCTGCAGTCAGGACTTAAAAGAGAGAAATCCCCATAGTTCTGATGTAATAGAAGGGGTATTTAGAAGCCATTGCAAAGAACATTCACTGAATAAAAGTGAGCCAGGTTTGTGTAATGGAGAAGCAAGCACAGAGGAAGGCTCAGGTTTTTTAGGAAGTCTGCTATAATTATACAGACTACACACTTAGTGATGAATTTAAATGTACCTAGAACACCAGATTTTGAATCTGGAACACAGCACTGACTGGAAGCTGGTGCAATTCTCACATCTCTGTCCCCTGCTGCTTGCTTCATTTGGCTGCAGCCATTCAGCTCTGCACAGCACCCATGGAATTCGGAATTAGTGTCTCATGGTATCATTCAGACACACAGTGAGCCACTATACAGTGTAATGCAAAAGTTCCCCTGATTTCTGCTAACTGGCTGCAGACAAATTCCAGGGATAGGGTGTGAAAGAACTGCACACAAATAGGACAGCAGATCAGGAATGAAGCCATTCAAACTGCTACTTCAAAAAGCAGAGATAGAAGGATAATATTTTTAATACTGTATATTTAGGCCTATTTCACTTTATGTTTTAATTTAGGCTATCAGACTCATGGTCATTTGAAATTGCTCTACTTTTTAAAATTTATATGCATGAAATTATACTCAAAGGAATTAGGATGAAAAATTAAGCATATTGCTTTAGAAGTAGCCACTCAAATTCTAAGGATATGTACTTTGGTGTGAAAATAAACTTATCCTTGCTCAGACACTGTTTAAATCATTAACTTGTTTTTTTTTTTATGTGCACATTTACACTGCTTGACAGACACCAGTGTTCACAAACAACTGCATACTACAAACAACCAAGTCACAAATATTTACACTATTCTGAGACTGCTGGTGCAGGCAGTGAACCTTCTAATAAATGTGCTTGTTTCCAGATCAAAAAAATACTTTATGTGAATTATACCTTTTACAGTAAGAGAGAGTTTACTTTCAAATTTAGGTTTCGTTCTTAAAATATATGAAGTCAATTAGTTTTATCTTCAAAATTACTTTTCCACAGTTCAGGAACCTGAATTCCCAAAAGACACTGCCCTGCTTGTCCTAATAGAATTAGAGGCAATCTACAGAGGACGAAATGCACAGGAGTCAACCCTAATGACATCTTCAGAATCTTCATCACAGCTCCCAATCAATATTTTCCTCAACAATCTCCACCACAGCCCACCTAAATCTTCTCTAGTGAAGATATTAACAGTCCTTTTGCTGTTTAGTGACCAAAATGGGAGCATGTAAAAGGAATCCTGACTACAACCCTGGAATTCCTAACTCCACGTACTAGTGAGTGTGGCAGTACTCCATCAGCTCAGAAATTACTTGTGTGTGATCCCACACAGGCCATACACCAAGCTGAGATCCTTTCATGTGGAGAACACCCCAAAGTGAATGTTCCACAATGGAGAGCAGATCCATGACCTGACCCAGCAGATCCTGACCTGTGATTATACTGGTTTTGTCAGCTAGAGCACATCACTCAGCTAGAGCCACTTCTGAGCCAGCTGCTGCAAAAATGACTGTACCTGAGCCAGTATAAAGTCAGGTTAAATTATTAAAACTTGCCTGATACAAAGTTATGCAGTCCATAATTCTGGAACAAATAGAAACCAGACTAATGAATTTAAACTGGATCAATTTCTTGTATCATGTGGTTGGAGAGCTTTGTACCAAGAACTGGAAGTTCTATAGCTACATTTACCCCAGAGAATGCCATGAGGAAGTCATCTCCCAGCAGGACACCATTTATATTAAGGACAAATCATTCCCCTCTCCCACAAAAACACACTTCATTAACCCCAAACCAGACACTCGGGGATAGGTACTAAAAACACAGAACATCCCAAACTTTTTAAGTCCATTTTTATATACAGACAAAGCCTGCATAAACAAACTACAACCTCAAGCTATTTTGTTTCAAAAACTTTAGTTCAAGACTTAAATTTATTTCACTGTGTAGTATTTCTCACACGACTAATTTTAAAATTCTGTATCTCACATCACCCACATTACCAATTTTAAAGAGTAAATGATTTTTTTACCACTATGTAGCTATATTGGAAAAGCAACATAAATCAAGAGGTCCTAAGCACTACCTATTAAGATTAATACTGTCCCAAAACCAAAGGGCTTATACAGCTACAATTTTTCATGATTTCTGGAATTCTCTAAACCAAAGGGTTCTCAATGCTGTAATCTGAGGAGGCTGAGGCATTTGTTGCATCAGCTGAGAACCTTACACACTTATACCCTTCTCCAATGTGTTGAGAAACAATTCTGTACCTACCGTGCAAGCTTGGTTTGAAATAGCTGGAATCCTGGAGCAGCATTAAATGCAATGGGAATGCCATGCCCCGTGGAAGAAGGCCATTTCCATTTTCTATTAAAATAACTTTAATAGTTACAAATTAATGGGTTTAGTTTACAAAACCCATTCATTTATAACAGCAACTATTTCAATTTTTTCTCTCCTGTTTACAAATTGTAAGCAGAAATACTGGAATTCTTCCATGAAAAATAAGTTTACAGCAACAAAAATTTGTATTGAGGAGTAAATTCCTTATTTAAGCTACAATTGCTGGGTGGACTGACTTTTTTCTTTATAGAAGGAATTGATGGGAATAAAAAAAAAATGTTTCTCCACCTTTATGCTGACAGATGAAATGACAGCCTTATCACACTTTTTTCTCCAGTGGCAGAGTCAAAATCAGGCAAATACACTTTCACTAAAACAAGTATTTGTTACTTTTATGTTTCTAAAGTAACCACCATGCTGTTGGCTATATTCTGTATTGTAAAGTGCAGTAATATCTAAAACTGAAAATAATTGTTCAGATTTCAGTTTACACTGAAAGCACATTACTTTAATATATCACCTTTAAAAAGTATATGTGTTACATTCAGAGATTTTTAAAAAATAATAAAATTTTCAAATCAAGATACCCTGGAGAATAGATTTCTGAGTTAGAATACTGATCTCCTTCCTTTGGAGGAAGCCTAAATTCTCTGGATTGCAAGATTACTTCAATATTAATCTATATGGATAAAAAGCTCTCTTAATTATCTCTCAGTTATTTGCAATCATTGAAACACAAGTATGAGCTGTGAGGACAGACAGCCCTCAGAGCATTCCACAGAAGATTATGCTCAGACCTACAAAATCAACCTCAACACTAAAGAACATTCTGGAAATTGCCCTGTTGAACACCTGTGAAAGGCAAGTAATCAACAGATACTACATAACAGACATGAAACAGTGTATGAACAGCTCAAAAAAAAAGGGAACTGCTGCTTTTAAATCCAGATTGCTTTTTGTATTTTAAAAGTATCTATAAGTTTCAAGACTCCACTCACGAAGTGTTCTTGAGCTCCCAATTACAGAAGCTCATTATCACACAACTTATTTGAGAGCAGAAGTGGCATTACAGATGAGAATACCACAGCTCCAGATGAATGAAAATTTGCATACTAATTAGTACAGTTTGAAGAGAACTGGACATACACACTGGTTGTAAGTATTTTATTTACACACTTCCTGAAGCACAGCAACTGTGTTCTCATGGTTTCACATGTGCCCAGACACCACATGTACACTGCAGGTCTGCAGCTCTTGGAGAAATACAAAGCTTTCTACTAGCAACAGCTAGAAATTCTCTCCTTGAGCAGTAGATTTTAGTGGGTTCTCTATTTCATCTTTTAAAATGACCAACTGAAAGAAAAGCTGTTACTATGACATCATATGTATCAAGAACTCTAGAGATAGAATTATAAATACATCTTATTTTAATGTTTTGTGGCTCTGGTACTGAGATGGTCAGATGTATCACTGGTTTAGAACCGGACAGGTCATAATTATTTATTACAACATAACAGCAAGAGTGAAGAAGAGCAGCAAAATTAGTATCTTTTTACTGCCCTCATTTAAGGGAGGTGACATTCTTACAACAAAAATGTGGACTCCATTTGAAGCTGCTATTTTTCAAACTAAAATAATCTCGTGCCTTCAAACAGCAGCACTCTCAAGAGCAACAGTTCCTGTTGGGGCCTTTGGTGTTCACAGAGGACAGATCAGCAAGAACAAACCAATTGTAATCTGATATGGAAAGACACTGCTAAGCATCCAATGGCATTAACATTACCCATAACACTTGGATCGTGTGAATGCTTTGTTTTCAAAAAAGGGACTAGACATAAAGGTTTGATCATTCTACAATTTTATTATGTATCAGTACAGATATATCAGTACAAATAATTTTCATTGCTTGGTTGTGAAAAGAGCAGAGTTGCAAATGTAACATTGTTTAAACACATTTCAGTATTCAACAGGGTACGGAATGCACTGAGAAACTGTTACCCTACAAAGAAGAGGCAAAAAGGCAACGTTAAGGCTCGGGAAATACTCCTGGAACAGGGGGTAGCTTTCACACCTGGATGCAGCTATCTTTGAGTCACCAATGCTAGTGAGTGAGGCATCTATTCGTGTCTTTCACG
The DNA here is from genome assembly GCA_017589585.1 of Phylloscopus whistleri. Lineage (NCBI taxonomy): Eukaryota > Metazoa > Chordata > Aves > Passeriformes > Phylloscopidae > Phylloscopus > Phylloscopus whistleri. The sequence goes on along the minus strand of JADMLD010001548.1, from coordinate 6,360,086 downwards.
GCTAGGCAAAAGAAACGTCTAGAAGAGGAAGGGCTCCTCTCGCTGTGTCCCCAGACAGCCCCCGCCGCAGTGCCCATCCCACAGGACCAGCGCCCCCAAACGCTGGCGGATACCCAGAAGGGGAGATGCACCCCAAGGTGAAACCCGGCACCCCAGCGGGGTGGAAGGGAGGTGGGCGAGGACGGGCCCCATCTGTAGCAGGGAAGGAATGCACAGCGTTCCCGCCGCGAGGAGAGGCGGGCGGCATTCAAATGTCCGCACTGCAAGCCCGATTGGCGCGGTGGGGAGACGGAGAGGAGGGCATGGGGACAGCCACACCCCCGGGGCAGGGACAGCCGGGGAGCGGGAGGGCTGCGAGACAGCCCTTACGGGGGAACGGAGGGGGGAAGGAAAAAGATTTTGAAAGGGGGTGTTAGGTCCGGTTTGGACCGGCTACTCTTTGTCTCATATCTGCCGAAGGCAGGTAGTACTGGGCACCGCCCCACACGGCGGCGAGGTGTCCCGGCGGGACGGTCTGGCTCCTGCTCCCGCCCTCCTTTCTTCACCGCCACGGGTGGGACCCGGCGGCTCGCATCCTCCCCGGACCCAACCCCGCCTCGGACCAGCCCGCACTTCCTTTCCCTCCCTCCCCCGCCACTACTCCCCTACACACTCCTCCCCGCGTACCCCTCACGGCCGCCACGCTACCGGCCCCACTCACCGACTTCATGGCCGAGGCCATGTCATCGTATCTCTCCGCCTGCTCGGCCAGGCGGGCTCTCTGCAGCAGCTGCTCTCGGTCCCCCATGGCCGCTTCCGTGGTGGCTGCCGGGCTGGGCTCTGCGCGCCCCTGAGAGAGAGCGGAAGGCGGGCGGGGATGTGCGGCTGGCCGCGCACGGGTGGCGGGAGCAGGAACCGTAAGCGGAGCCGCCCGCTGGGCTGCGCCGGGCTGGGCTGTGCCGGGCTGGGCTGTGCTGGCCGCCGCTCCCTCGCCCGCCGGCCGCGCTCCCGGACCGACCGCGGCGTGTGCGGCTCGGAGCCTCGCGCTGCTGCCGCCGCCCGCGCCTGCGCGCCGGGAAGGCAACGAGGGGGCGGAGCCGCGGTGCTGCAGGGGAGGGGAGGGGGCGCCGCTCCCCCGCGCTCTATTTCTAGGTGACGTCACTTGCTATAAATAGCCATCGCGGGGCGCCGGCCGCGGGCCGCGCGTGCGCGCTGCGAGTGCTGCATTTTCCTGCTGCAAAGGTGGAGGTGGGCGGGGGGCGCGGGCACTGCGGGACGGGACGGGGCACGACACGGCCTCGGACACCGGCACCGCCTCGCCCGCCCTGCCTGGCCTCGGCAGAGGCACTGGCCGGCCACGGCTGTCTGACCACGCTCGGGGTGACCACGCTTCGCGTTCACGTGCGCGACCCTGCCCAGCACCGTGGCTGCTTTGTGCGGCCGGAGCCTGCCCGCGTTGTCTGGCAGTGGCGGCACGGTTTTGCTTCTTTCGGGGAAATAACTGCACCTCGCATCCCGGCTGCCTTGAAACAGCCCGAGATGTGGGGGTGGTACTACGGACCAATTCTACTACCTTGCTTAAGAGATGCAGATAAATTCAATTTGACTACATATTTTAATGTGTAATAGTCAAGCTCCTCTTTCACAAATTGACAGACTACCATTCTTAAGTAAAAATCATGTCAAAGTAAGAACCTTGCACAAACAACAAACTGCTGCAGGTGTCCACAGAAACGCTGGGAGCCACATTGCTCATCTCTTAAAATAAATCGTGGATTAACTTTTTCTATTCAACCCTGACCAGTATTTAAACATCCCTGCACCACTGAAGGTACCGGGAGCTGCTGTACAGCTGAGTGAAAGGTTTGCTCACCAGCAGAGAGTTCAGCACCAGAGCCGCTGACCAGAGCACTTGTGGCAATTTAAGCTCACATCTGTCCTCACCCCCAAAGACAAGGAAAGAAAGTCCATCAGCACACCCCGGAAGCAGGGACAAGGCTGCTCTCACTCCTCCCGATGCTCTCCCACCACCCTCGGTACTCTCGCACTACTTCAAATGAGTCAATCCAGTTCCTTGTGTCACACAGAAGTTTTAGCCTTAACTCTAATGCTGCTGGCTTTTGTACATTAAAACCTAACGCCATTTAAAATAAATGCTGCAGTTTTAAAAGGGATTAGATGAATATTGCCGTCTTGTTAAAGGACTTAAAGGACATAAATAAATACGACAAATAAGAATAAACTATAGCTATATATAATAAGGCATGAAAGATAAAAATTACACCCAGCAAGTTATAAACTTGCCAGAACATTCTGGACACAGCCCTTTGCAGTAGTGTGAAGCACATACACCACTGTGAACACATCCCAGCAAACCAAATGCGGCTTTTTCCTACTGGGATTTTGTTTTCACTGTTTCTAAGAGAAGGCAGTGACATCTAAAACCTTGACAGAATGTATCAGTTCAATTTATTATCATAGTTATTTTCAAACTTGTATTGATTTTACCTTAGAATAAATGTTTAGGTGTGGACAGCAAAGATGTGATTTTGAAAAGATATGATTCCATGTAAAAATACAGATTTTAGTGTATCTGACCCTTAGGCAAGAGTAGTGAGAGATGTGCCAATCCTCCTTGCCCAGTACCCTTCAGCTGGGAACCTTTGCAGTTGTAATAATTTCTCAGCAGAGATTAGTCATTTTGCAAAGCATTCCAACAGCTCTGAAAATATGTAGGGTTTACCAGAAGCTTTCTAGTTTTGTACAGCAGCTTCAGACTCCCCAGGGAAATGGATTACAAAGTATTTTTAAAACGAGTTATTCACCCACTGAACCAATCTGCATTAATCTGCCAAATATATGTAGATATATCTACACATGCACAAAACATTCTCATTAAATGCTTTGGTTTCCTTAATTGAGGCTTCTGTAAAACAGCCTTTTCTCAGTCTAAAGCATCTCAAAAACTCGTAACCTTGAATCCACAAGGTCATGTGTAACCTCACTGCTCTAAAACCAGATACACGTCTAAATTCAACAGTTGCAAAAAAAGTGCTAAAATAAGGCAATGTTGTGTGCAGCATTTCCACAGTCTGACTGTAATCTAAAGAAAGGGAAGAGATTGCATTTCACATCCAAGGTCTGGGGGAGAGTACCTATATTCTCCTGTGCATACAGTACCTAGGGCTCAGGATTTTCATCCTCAGTAGCGGCTCCACAGATCCACAGAGGTACAAATAAACAGAAATTAGAGGTCACGCAATGAGTTTTATAATCTACTACAATATTTATGAGTCACAATGTCTTAAAACAAAAATGGAAAGGGAACGGAAAAATCAGCAGGCCTTTCATTAGAGTGCTGAATGGGGTGCAAACAGTGCCTGACTGTGGTTCCCCTGCTGAGCTGGGATGTGAGGCATCACTCCCTGACTCCCATCAAAGCTCAGGACTACTGCTCTCCTGAGGCAGGACTGAGAATTGTTCACAAAGTGACCACACCCAGCAAGAATTTGTAGATGGAGAAATTTATGGCAGTGAAAATTGCACTATGACCTAAGGCAGTGGCTCTGCTCCACAGGCATATCTGATTATTGGACAGCACCCATGTTCCATAAATAGCTTCCTGCTGAAATGTCAGCCCAGTTCAGTGCTCACTCGCACAGGAGCACTGGGGACACCACAGCAGCCTCAGAGGGTGTCTCCCCAGTGCTGATGTTTAGCTGCAGGGACACTGGAGAAAAGGCAACACCACGGGGAAACCACCACGTGCCATTACCAGGTTTTCCCCACGGTGGAAAATCTCCCTTTGTGTTGTCCTGGAAGCACTGAGGGAACACACACATTTTGTGGCACTCTTTCTGAGACTCATGGAACTACAGCAGTGCTGCTACAAAGTCCCTGCCACTAACATCCTCCTGATCCTTGGAGAAAATGATCTTCCATCTCCTTTCTGCAGCAAGGAAATGTTTTATTTAGGGAACTGCTAAATGATGAAAGTCTTGGGGACAGGATACTGAAAAACAGAGAGAGAGAAGAAAAACCACCCACTGGTGGGGGAGGTTAACCAGCTTCCACATCACAGCAAATGAAGTAGAGACAACTGTGGAAGAGAAAGAGAGATGGAGTTGGTTAACATCTGATCTTGGAAATACATGTGACTGGCCCTTACCTGGGGCATGATGCTCAGATAGTGCTGTAGGGACAGATTCATCCAGAGGCTGAGGACTATCTGTAATTTTTATTGTTAGAACTCTAGCAGCACATTCCCCCAGTAAAGTGAGATAAGTGTGCATCAGGAGGATAGGTGGTGTAACCAACGACAAGATCGGAGCACGAGATAGCAGTGGGTGTAGCTGTGGTGTGATGATTCTCTCCCAAACCACAAGGGACTGTAATTTCAGTGACATATTTCTAGCCAAACCATACACCACAGTTTAACAAGCCTCTAGGCTGTCACAGTGTGTGAAAATATTCTACTCTTTGTCATATTTCAATTTCATATTAATCTTGAATCACTCTCACAGAACCTCCCTCATAACTCAAGGGTAAATCCTAGAATGAAGAAAGATGACACTGCCTGAGTGCTGCTCAGCAGCAGCAACAGGGTTCATGCCATGCACTGTGGTGAAGTACACTCTGTATCTATTAACCTACACGGGAAGAACTTTAAAACAGAAGGGTACTGATTTGTACAAAACCTGCAAAGCTCTTTCTCCCTCATGGGAAAGGGTAGGTCTGTACCCTGCAGCCTATTTGGGATCACTGCAGTGTATTTGATACCATTCAGCATTCACACACAGTAGCCTTTTGCATGTTCAAAATCCTGTGCAGACACAAGCTGATAAACCCTCAGAACTCTCTGGCAAAATGTGCTATCTTCCAGCACCTGCTCATTTCAGAGTCCAGTGAGGAAACAGCACTGTGTCTGAATAAAAGATGATGGCAGTTTTTCCTTGCCAGAATGATTCAGGGATATGCACAGGGGGTTGTCAAGCATGCTCAGTTGTGGGGGTTCCTTGAAGTGGCGAGAACAGAGTAGCTAATTGAAAGCAGCTTTAACTCCTCATGAGCTACTTCAGACTACGGTGTGTGCTAGTCCTGCCCAGATAGAGGAATGCACTCTTTATGTAATGAGGGGCAAGTAACCAGGATTGACAAGCTTCAGCAGGAAAACATGAACAAGCCCGCTTAGCAGCAGCTGCCACCAGAGCACTATTTTGAAAATAGGCTCTACAGGTAAGAGGAAAAAGAAACAACTTGTGCTAAGAAAATACTGGAAGAAAAAAACCAATATGGATACAACATAACTCAATCTTACGATTTCTGGAACCTCTTTGAAAGACACCTCGTGCTGAGCACATACAATTAAGGACTCAGCATAAACAGTCACATTTAAAAATTAAGACCAGATCTGTCTTAACAAATGAATTTTTACTGCCCTTCAACCTTTACCAAAGTGGATTAGTTTGACTTAGAACTGGATTAAATCCCACTGAAAACGATTGATCTGAAACAATGACCTTTCACTGTAGAACATAACATGAAAGACTTTGGGGATAAGACTAATGAAGTGCAGAGATAAAACAAAATGCCTTTGCCGACATTTTCAAAAGTGGCCTCTTATTCCAGGTGCCCTACTTGAGTCACTGTGTAAAAATGCTCGTTTCCTCTAAAAATGAGGCCCCAAGAAAGGTGAGCCAGGCATCCAAAATGAGAGACTGCCTGAAAATACTGCCTTGAAGCTGTGTCTCCCAGCATTTGTCCTGAGGGGGTGTTGGATGCACCAGTGACTGTGACAGCAAGCGGAACTGCCAAAGGGACTGCGAGCAGGAAAAGCTGCTGCTCACATCCTCCATCCCCCGTAGCAACAACATGGATTAGCTCAGGGAAGTTTTCATGGCAGCTGCTGTGCAGGACCTCTACACAGCCATTTCCACAGCACACGTCCCAGGCAGAACCACCCTCAGCCTCTGACCTTGCCAGGCTCAGGGCTGTCTGCTGAACTGCCAAGAGAAAAGTCAACCCTAGCAGCAGTGCTAGAAAACATGGATGCTGCCTATTGGCAAAGTGTTCCTCTCACCTCAGCTCAGAGAGCCAAGTAACACAACTTCTGAAAGTGCTCCTAGATTTCCATCCCCTTTCTGTGACCAATCAACACTTACAGGCACCGTACTTTGGGCCTTTATATGCATTTTGGGATAAAAATAACTTTGGGTTTTTTCTATCTAGGGCAAGCTCCTTCCTTTGCTAGGCCATGCCATGTGGAGGAGGAGGAATGACAACAGCAGGTACAGCACATTCAGCTCAGGGCAGGTCAGCCATGTGTTCAGCGTGCTTCCAAGTACAGCTCCAAGGAAGAACAACATAAACACATCCAGAGCTTGCTACAGATGGTAGGACAGGGAAAGCAGAACACAATGGGGACATGAATCACATCTAGGAAACCAGAATGAGGTAAAACACAAAGTGAACAAATTGCTACCCCAATGTGAATACAATGGGAAGGACACCACTAGGTTCTCCTCGAAAGACTAACTCCAGCCAGCAGCAGAGGCAGAGAAGGTCAAAAGCACTACTGGCATTCAGCAGAGATTCACTTGTTCTCTTCCTATACTGCACCATGGCCAGGGACCCCATCTATTCGGGCTCATGGATGGGGCAGCAGCAGCCCACCCCCAAATCCTGCTCAGCCCCCTGTAACCCAGCATGGCCAAGTCCTGTGAGATCAACTGTAGGCACCACTTGCAAACTCCTGTCCCAATGCAATTAGCTCCTCAAAAGTGATTTGTGCAGGGTCAATATCCAGGTGACATGGGGCAATAGTGGGCCAAAATACACTGTACTTCCACCACTTGACTTTACATCTCTTCAAGGGAAATACTTTTAATTTGCTTGATTTTATATATCAAACTTTGAATTGTCTAACACAAATTTACAGAAAAGTAGTAAGTTATTTCACCTGGGAAACGACCTAGAAAATTCAGTTGTCCTCCAGAGAACAACTGTACCATATTCAGAAATGAAATTCATTAAGTATAAAAGGCTTTAATTCTGTTTAGTTGAAAATCCTTTTTCAGCTTTAAGTTTGGAAAAGATACTTGTTGTTCTAGCACTCCTGAGGAATTTTGCTGAATTGAGCCTCCTTTTTTTAACTAAAACCTCAAAACAACTGTGTTCTTGAACTATTAAAAAAACTTACAAGGTCTTAGGACACTGGTGTTGTTAAAGCGGTAGAACAAAGGTCACTTACATGCCAAGCCAAAACACCTGCATTCTCTAGCATGGGCCGCTTTCTTAGAAAAGAACCTATATAGAATGACAGCTATCTGAAACTTCTATACAGGCAATGTTAATCTAATCTTATCTCCCCTGACAGGAAACAGAACTAAGAATTTGAAAGGAACTGAAAATACATCTCATTGTAAGAGAGGCGTCATTCCTCTTTACTCCAATATATCTTGAACAGCAGGGAAGTGTAACCTCCCTGGCTTTCATCCACATGTATCATGTACCACTGGCTGGCTAAATCATAGTCATTGTAGTGACATGTCATATCAGCAGGGATGAAAACTAAAGTACCTTATTTGGGATCTCAGACAGCAGCCCAGCAAGGTCCAGTGGGAATTTTGCTAAGGGGCTGCTGCCTCTGCATGGAGCCGCGTCGCTGGCTGGCTCCTGACCGTGTCCCGTCTCCGTTCCACCGCGGGCCGCAGAAACGACGGTGACAGCGCCCAGAGAATGGGTTTTCACAAGGCGTGGCCATGGCGGCGGCCCCTGTGCACCCCCCGCCCCTCAGGGGTCCCGCCGCTCCCTCAGCCTCAGCCCCGCCGCCCCGCGCGCCCCGCTGTTGCTATGGCTCGGCGGGAGGCGGCAGCCAATCAGGGCGCGGCAGGATATATCTGTCGCTGTTGCTAGCGCCCGCGGACCAATGGGGAGGCGGCGGCGGGCGGCCCGAAGGCCAATGGGGAGGCGGCGGCGGGCGGCGGGAACAGCCCCGAGCGGAGGAGAGTGGGCGGGCGGTGCCGGGGCTGTGAGGGCAGGGCGGGCTGGTCCCTCACGGGTGTCCGTGCGGGCCCTACAAGCCCGGCATCTTTGCTCCCTGTCCAAATGCCCCGATTCACTCACGGCCCCGCTGTTGACGGCAATAAACGATAACGTGTGTGACCCTTCCAAGCACCGCTGTTCCAAACACAAACAAGAAAGGGGCATTCCTAGTGAGATCCACCAAAATAATGGAGGCTTCAGGCTCGCAGCACCCACAAATGTTCCCAGGGCAGGCGGTCCTGTGTTTTAATACATAATTGCCATGTGAAAATTATCACTTCACACCCTTACCTAGAAAAAAATGAACGCTGGAGAAACAGTAAGTGAAAATCTTTACTTGAAAACTTTGTAACAAAAGGTAAGGGAGGCACCTTCTCCCTGTATCTCAGGGCTGGAGGTTTGGCAAAGGGGACACATTTTGCAATAAAGATTTTTTAAAAAACAGTAGCACCTCAGGAAAATACCCCAAACCCCACCCTATAACTTGCAGGATTAGTTTTAAACCTGCATGAAGGGCCTGCCTTGCTACTTCTTGTATTAAACACCAAAACAATAACATGCCCTAGCACTGAGAATTCTGCTGTACTCCAGTTTGTGTCACCGGGGGCACTACGGAGTATGGAAAGCTCCAGAAGTTACACCCTGCAGTGCAACAGGAAAGCAGGGATAAGAAAGAGCAGTATTTTACCAGCACTTAGCTGAGATGTATTTTCCAAGCCTGAGAAAAGGTTATCCAATATCCACTGCAAGGCAACGTAACCAAATTTTACATTGGTTTACATTTGACAACCTTACTCCTTTGAGAACAGGAGCTTCATTTTATCTTCATGATGCAACCAAGCACTCGGATCTGGCCAGTGCTATGATTAGATCTATGTTATTGCCACAGAACCAGTGCTTTGATGATTTTAACATCTACAGTACAGCTTCAGACCCAGGAAAAACCTACAGTCCACAGTGCACCTTTGCTTTCATCTATCCTTTGCAAAATTCTTAATAAAACTGTAACTAAACCAAACTTTGTAACTATTGGAAATACCTCCATCCTCCTCTCTCACTCTATTCATCTCCCTGTCAGATTCCTCTTCCATTAAAAAAAATGAAACAATGGGGTATTTCCTGGGGAAGTGCAGACGCACGGCAGGCAGGTCACATCCGTCCACCGGCAGAAAATTCACAGAGCAGGCATGCTGCCTGGAACGTGTCGATGGCTACTGAGTCAATAACTGGATCCTCTGGGACCTGAAAGACACAGGAAGAAACCAAAGCTTCACTAGATATGATTTTAACACAGTTGCTTATGGTGGAAGAGCTCCTTTTGGCAGCCAGCGGCATAAGGTGTGTGATGGGAGGGAATGTCACTGGTCAGGGCAGTGTGCATGAAGTGACAAAGGCCTTCTTCCCCTCCAAGTTCAGGTGAGTAATCCATCAGTGGGTGTAGCAGTGATGAGCACAATCTGTGCACAATCCAACTACCAGGAATTCAGAGCAGAGTGATTCCCTTCATTTTGCCCTAGGCTTTGGCTCCTATAAAAAACAGTAACTGACAGCAGGTAAGACAGGAAGTAAATAATTAATAATTAAGGAATTGTCCTGAACAACGGAGCTCTGCTCAGGGAGAGAAAGAAATATCTCCAAAATTAATTAACTTTATTTGCTTGCTTTCATTTTACTCTCATTTTGGTTGTAACGGGGTGTATGACCTACAAAAACTAAATTGAGTCATGTGGACAAAAGAAAGTTTCCACCTGCACCTCTGTGGTTCAGCCATAGGAACCAAATATCTGCATATTCTTGCCACAAGCCCAGAGTAAGTTGATTCAGCAAGAAGCAAAGTGCCCAGGAAGTCTGTAGAATGCTGTAAAATCACTTACCCATTCAAGTTCTTCCTTTTCCTGGAGCACACACTAAAATATGCAAAAATTGCTTTTCTGAATTCCTGAACTGAGTAACTATTACAAAGATTTGAAGACTGATATCTACAAGCATCACTCAGTATCTTGCTCCCCAGCCCACAGTATATTGAGTGTCACATTCCTTCACATCTACAAAATCAGTGCAAGGATGCAGAACAGCAAGATGAAAACCAGCTAGAGACAGCCTGCCCTGGTAGTGTTAGAAAAGGCTCATTCATTATTAATGCCCAAAGCTTTCCTTCTCGTCTGGCTTACATTATGGCTGGCAAAAAGGCCACTCTCCAAGATACAGATCTTTATATTGATGCTTTCAGAGGCTCAAAAGAGGTTCTGTTACTGCCCTCAGAGCTGCAGCCACTTCTCATAATGAGGCCAGCAGATATGGGTCCTGCTTTTTTGTAATCTCTTTTGAAAAGGTTTTCCCCAGCAGCTCACACTGCAAGGGAAACAGCAATGGATGCTGACTGAGTGTTAGACCAACACACATGAAGCCAAAAAATACATCCATGTACAGCTTAGACAGGGCTTTCTTGGGTCCTGTTTCTAGGTAACAATTCAGAGATGTACTCCCATCCCTTTGAAAGCACAAGATTTCTAACTTGTATCCCTATTGCCTTGAAGTCCCCCTCAGAAGGCATACACTCACCCACAGCATGGAACTACCTTCTTTATCCTGACCAATAACCACACTGCTCTGTATGTTGCTATCAGCCATCTCAGAACAGTGCAAAATCCCCTTTCTCAACAATAACACAGACTTGCAAATGAAAATGACATTAAACATTTTAAGAGATCTGAGACAACAGAGGCAAAATGTGCAAAACACCTTAGAGGGGAGAACTTCGAGCAGCCATCTTCATGTGATTGTTCTATAGGTGAGCCCTCCATTGCTGAAAACCTAAATGACATTTTGGATCTGCACAGGATCTTTTGGCCACCATTTAAATGACACACTTAGTAAAATCAGGGTCTGATTAGCAATTTAAGTAGGAAAAAAATCAACAAAACCACCTTTCCTTCTACTATCTGCTGGATGATACCCAGGGAATGCCCAGCTTGCTCTGAACTGGACTCCAGAAGCTATGCTTAAATCAAACATGCTTCATACTAAATATGATATGAGATTTCACATCTCCTCTGAGAGAGCTGCAGGGGATTGTGTGTACAGAGCTCCTTTCTCTGAACTTTAGGTGTGTTCTTACCTGGCTTTGTCCCAAGGTTTGGCTTTCTTCCACACAGGGTGCAGAAACAGGTGGGCATGGAGGCTTGCCAAACGCAGTCTGAGAGGAACTGGAAAAAATATTATATACAAGTGCATTTGTATTTATGCTCTATTTGCCACTTACTGTAAAGTTTTGCAGCAGGACAAGAAGGGCTGTTGGCAAGACTTATTCATTTGATGGAGTTCTGTTATCTACACACTTGCCCCATTTCTCAAAATTGTTATGGCCTGAAAATACAGTTTCTGCAGTGGGAAGACTGCCCTGACCAGGAGCAGTACACAGGGAATCACATCTCAGTTTGCAACTTTCCTTCTGCCCCAAAACACTCTCCATAAACAAGGAGGTGTCTACCAAAATGTCTGGCTCCTGGAACACGCTTTAAAAGCAGAGACCTTAACAGTCAAAATATGTGGCTTTAGACAAAGACACAACATTGGCTACAGCTGATGTTGTACATTAGCTGTACAGCTTCTGCTACAGCTGTCCAAGGCCACCAGTGGAGTCTGGGGACACAGCTTCCCCATCCACACTCCCCTGGAGCCTCTGCCAGCTGCTCAAAACAGATCAGTCTGTGGGCACTGGGTCAAGGAGCAGACTCTGGGCACCCAAGAATGGGATGTTCTCTCCCATCATCACCAACTCAAAAGTCTCTCTAATGCAACAACACCGCCCGTACCACTGCCAGGAAGAGCCCAAGGTGTGAGTGTCATGCAGGCCCAGACAAGAGATGCCCAGTAGTAGAGTACAGGAAAAAAGTAGAACCAACAGGATAATGGTCAAGCTGCCCTTCCTTGGAATGCTCCCCAGGTTCCAGCAACCAGCCTTGGGACTCCTCTGCTGGAGGCTGCATTCGGAGAGTCACATTGCCTAATGACAAATGGGCTCAACTCCCTCTCCCACCCTCTCAAGAATTTGTCTCATGCTTTTTCACAGCCCACTTACACCGACATGCACAGTGCCCTTAGCAACGAGTTCTGCAATTCAGTTATGCAACATGCCAAAAAGTAACCTCTGTTGGTGGGTTTAGGACTTGCTGCCTGCTGGTGTCAGGATGCTGGGGTGTCCAGAGGGGAGAGCCTAACAGCAGGATTCCCAGCACTCTGAGCTGGAATCCCAGAAATGCAGGCAGAAGCTGTAAGCTGCCATGAACATCTCAGCACTGACATTTTCTAAATCAATATGCTGGCTCATAAATGCAGAATGCCCTGCTCCAGAGAGCTCAGTGTGCTTTTCTTTCTGAAATGGAAGGCACGAGATTTCCACTCTGCAAGAACCATTAGCTGGGCTACATTCCACCTGTCCCGACTTGCAGAGTGCAGAGGATGCACCACCACTATCAGTAAAGGGGAGCATCTGTTTGGTGTCCCACAGGGACTTCCAGTCCGCTTGCTGGATCAAACCCTCCTCTCAGGCTGCAGAAGCAGATGGAGACAGTCAGCTTCCAGCCTGGTTCCTTCTCACACTCCCACCTCACAGCCCTGTAGATCAGAAGAGGTTTGGACACAGCCCAAGTGCGTAGGAGTGGCTGTAAAAAGCCCATGAAAGAAATCAACAGGAATTGTTCTGATAAGCTTTGAGGCCATGTCCTTTCCAGGTGAGCATCTTTAAAAATGAGACAAGCAGATTAAGGGCCCTTTGGCTGACGTGTAGCTCTATCCCAGTGCTCAGGAAGCAAGGAAAGCATAACACTGAGTCCACTCCAGATAGGTGATCTTGGCTAAATAATTTCCTTCTCTTTGTGCTACTCTTACCTCTAAAACCAGGATAAGGTCACTGACCTGTCCTTCCAGGACAGCAACACTCATTTGCCTTACAAAAATTTTGTAATTTGTTTGATCTGTTGCCCCCACGAGTCCCCAGAGGAGTGATGCTCATTGCACCATGACTGCTCAAGAGGACTCTGGTAACAATACTCTTCTCTAATCCCTGACCCTGTTAGAGGGCTCTGCCTTATAACACAGGTGATCCTCATGGACTGAGCAGTGATCTTACCCAAAACTACCTACACGAGCTCTCCTGGCTCCCTAGAGAGAAACTGCAAAATGAAATTGCTGAAATTGCAGCCTAAGCCTCACTCACTTCTGAAAAAAGATTGATGTTCCATAGCATCCATGGAATTTTGAGGAGGGTTTTGGGGAGAGCTGGACCAGGCCACTAAACAGCGTTTACAAATCAGGTTCAAATAACTATGTCCTCACCAAAAAGTGCCAACAAAGCAGCAAGTCCTGCCCCTCAGGAATATGATAAAGGGTGTGTGAATGCCTGGCACATTGACATACCCAACAAGGAGACATTCACCATAGATTTCTTCTACTGGCAGAACATACTTTAAAAATAAACATGAGCTCACTCCAGAGTCAGAACATGTAATTTTAAATCCAGCCAAAATATTGCCAGCAAGCCTTGCTGATCTTCCATGATCTTTAGCCACTGTTTAAAACTGTGAATCCTGAAACACTGCCTGAGCTTTACAATGCCTGATCTAGGTTCTCCCTGGCAATTCAGAGCAAGGAGTCTGACATGAATGTGAATGAGGCACCAGGCCAAGTGGGAAACAGGGGTAAAAGGCAGAAATGTCTTCTGCAGGGAACTGGGGCCAAAGCCTCACCAATCTTTATCTCCAGTGAATCACTGCATTTACTTGTTTAACAAGCCACAAAGCCTTCTGTACCTCTGCTTCCTCATCTTTGAAGTGCAAATAAAGCTTCTTCTACCTGCCTTTTTGACATATTGACAGTGTCTGCTGGCACAAATGCTGGTCAGTGTCAAGCAGAAGGGTTATAAAATACGGCTGCTGCTCCTGCTCTGTCTTGCAGATCAGTAAATTAAAGGAAGCCCATAATGTCTGGCAGTGTTTATTTTTATGTAACATTATGAAAGTTGCATAACATATGAAAAATGGCATGGTTTTTTTTTTCGTTTGTTTTGCATTCTCTGAATTTATCTCAATTCCCAGAGAAAATCTGAAATCTGAAACCTTTGTTATAGGTGGAAAACAGAAAGAGAGAACAGTGCCTGTCTCTGTCTTCCAATTTGGAAAGCTTGCACTTTGGAACAATCTTGTCATGATGTTGTGAAGCCACAAAAACTATTTTAGGATTAGGTACTACCAACCCAGGCCACAGAACCAGCAGAACCAGCCCTCATTTGATCAGTACAGGTTATGATTTTCTGACAAAACCAAGCAAATAGTTCAGAAACTGAACCTGCCTAAAAAACAAGGGATCATATCTTTTCTGATTAGGCTGGTTCCAAATCTCCTTTGTGCCACACACACAAGTACACTTAGACAACATTACCCATGCACAGATATAAATACTGGCAAAGAAGGATGGACACAAGGAGGAGCAGCCCCTGGGAATGAGGTGTGTCACTATTTTCTGCAACTCTCCTCAACAGGGTATCAAGACATGGCTGGACTCATCATCATTTTTATTCCTGCCTTTAGGCAGCCCTGTGCTTTCCCTCCCTTTACCTGTGGGGAATAGATTCCAGAGTCTCTAACTCTAGTTCTTCTGTAAAGATTAAGCTTTCATCCTGTAAATCTGACTGCTCAATGATTCTTTCTGAACTGGCTTCAACACAGCCACCTTGAGGGACTGTGCTCAAGGGAACTCTGACACCTGCTGAAATAAATGCTCATGTTAAACACAAGTACAGATACAGATACAGATAACATGGCCCCAACCCCTGACCCAGCTATTCCTCTTCTCCTTGCTCCACATTCACCAGAGCCTGGGTGAATGGCAGTTAGAGCCCTTCCTGCTCTACAGACCTATGGCAAAAGCAAGTGGACATCACTTATGCATCCTATCAAGCCTATTCTGAAGAACAGGAAGAAGAAAAGAGATGGTGAGAATGCTGAACAAGACTGGACAGGAAGAAGACAAAGAGGAAGAGAGAAAAAATAGCAAGAGGGAGAAAGGAAAGTGAGAACATGTGCTTGAAGACAAGTCACAGTTAAGAAGTTCCCAGACTTTTGTCAGGCAATATCTTAATGATGACAGGCATTAAAAACTCAGAAGCTTGCAAAAGGACAAGGTGGGCAGACAACACCTGGAGGGACTCTCTCAATGGAAACACTATCTTATGGAAGTAGTTTCAGTTTAGGGAAAAGAGTGGGTAAGAATGTCTGTTTCAACACCTCAAATCAACAGACTTTCTCAGTTCAGTTTCTCTGAACTACCACGGAAGTAGAACTCCAAAGCTCAAAATAAGCCCAGCTCTCCTTAATCAGGACACCTATGTGAGCAAGAGTGTTTACAACAATGGGAAGGGAAGCTTGGAAAGTCTTAAGGTCAACAATCTGGCAGTTTTACTAACCTTCTACACCTGGGGTCCACATAGAGCCAGAGGTGACTCCGGTGCTGAACGGGGCCTGCCACATGGGCGGACAGTGATGCACAGAGGGAAGGGACTCGTGAGAGCAGCAGGCACAGCTCCCCTGCCAGGAGCTGGCAGCAGCCCTGCTCACTGCTTCTCCAGGCAGCAGCACAGGAGAGCCAAAGCAGGTTCCTGCTTCCATTACAGCCTCAGTGCTAAAAGGTACAGGTTGTTCAGTGCTGTGAGTGGTGAACAAAGCCGTGCTTGTTCCAGCTTCATACAGCTCAGGGCCCTGCATACAGCTGCAATGATGGAGAAAATTAATCAGCCAGACACACTGCTTTGCCAAAAGGGGACCCCCAGCTAAACCTCAGAATCCTGCCCTCCACAGCGGGGAGGTGAGGTGCTCTGACTGGACATGGAACATTTCCATCAATGGTGGCAAGGCTCCTAAGTGATGTCCCCATGGAACCAACACGGAAGTCAGTTCCGTGAATACATTTAAATGTTGCTTCATTTCTGAACTGTCACTGTAAAGATGCCATACATCACCTGGATTCCAGCATCTCTAAATATGTTCCTCCAGGAGGTTTATACAGAGGTGCAGCTGACTGCTCCCATCCTGGCTCACAGGGCATGAGGGTTATCTCCACTTGCTCAGGGCTGATGCCCACACGAGATCCACCTGAAAGGTGCAGGCCAGGCAGTTGAAACAACCCTAATGACTACTCCAAAAGGGAACAAAACAAGTCCAATCTGCCAAATGCAGCAAGACCCCTCTGTTCCTTGTGACTGAAGTTTGGTTAAGTGTCTGTGGAAGGACATGGATACACCGGATTTTCCTGGAGTAAACCGCCCTGATTTCAGAATCTGAGAGCTAAAATCTGCTGTTTCCCATGTATTTGCTTTCATTTGGTGCCTCCTTAAAGCCAGGCATTTCTTTTCACCTGTTGTTGCACAGGCCTTAGCAGTGTGTGCTCCTCTGGAGTGACAGCCTGGAGCCAAACAATGAGGCACTCCACTGAGGCAGTCCTCTAGCATCCACTTGATCCATCAGCACATAATGCTGTTCTGAAGAAGCAATAACCTTCCTTCCTGAGGGAATTTAAAATTGATTTTCACCTCTCTGGACCACATCCTGAACCCATTAGGAAGAGACAAACCTGCAGCTTGTGGAGTTTGGGATCCTTTATCCTGTGGCTCATTTTTGTAGGAAGCCAAAGCCTTCTCAGGACATGAATTGTTGGGCTCTTTCACATGAGGGGGGCGGGATTTTTGACGTCGTCGATAATTTGCAAACCAATTATAGACCTGAGTTGGCTGCAGGTTCATGTCCCGAGCCAATCCCTCCTGCAAACCCAGCACAGGGAGAAATCAAAGGAAAAAAATCACAAATAATCAGGAATTTCCCTTCAGTTGCAAAAGCAGTCCAGCAAAAGACCTTCCAAAGCCAGAGACATTTATTCACTAGGTCTCCAATAGGCCTAGTGGATCTGATTAAGGAGACCATTTTATAAACTCAGAGCTGATAGAAAACACAAATTCCACCCTGCACTGCAGACAATTTGTTTGCTAAGGAAGCCACTGCTATTCTATACTGCTCACCAGATGATGCCCTCACCAAAGCATGCTCTTCCCACAGAATGACAACTTCACAGAGGCAGACATTGAAGTCTGTAGCTCTCACCTGGCAAGGTAGTGATCAACAGTGCTTATTGATTTAATTCACACGTTCTTCCATTACAAATCTGCCCCTGTCCAAAGAAGGTAGATCCATGCATACACCAACACAGCCTCTTGTATTATCACATCGAATTACCAGCATTTGAAAAGTCAGCACAAAATATGTTCTGGTGAACAAAGTGCAATTTTATATAGGCTGGTACTCAGTCAAGTCAGAGCTATTTATCATTGTAATAGAGCTCTGCTGAGTGATGGCTGTTTGGCTGCCTATGCTCAATCACTACAAAATTAGAACTGTTAAAAATTCAGCAAGGAATTTGTTGTTCCTTAATTTCTTGTCCACAGCAAGAGAAATTACTCAGCATGAACCTGATGATTTTTAAAAGAAACTTTTAGGGAAAGATGAAATATGAGGAACCCCAGCCCTAATGAGCCTTCTGAAAACAAGGATTTAGAAATTAAACCAGTTACAGACTCCTGATTGCAGTGTCCTGCTTTCCTGTGACAGAGACTTGATTGGAAGTATCCCTAGCATATCCCTACCCGCTGTTTCTTGTCTGGATTTGCTGTCACCTCTGCAGCAAACCTGTACAGGTGCTGGCGTACTTCTTTCGAGTAGTTTCGACTCTTCAGGCCTTCAGGACAAAGGGAAATAGGTGGAGGATTCCTGTACACAGGAGAAAATGGGATTAAAAAGGACCCAAAAGGAATAATTCGCATTCATGGGAATTTTCTCACATTGCCACAAGTGGTCAAAATACCAAGACAAGCCAAGCTCCAAGAAGCAGCATCTTGAGGTGTAAACCCAGCCTCTGCATCTGAAAACTACACAAAAAAACAAACAAAAAATATCTTGTTTTCCCCACACTGCAGTACCTCTTCCTGCAACGGAATCTCTGCAGTGGTGTCAGAGAATCTGTCTGGTATTTCTCCATAACCCTCCGGTAGTGAATCTCATGCCAAAGTTGCACCAGCTCTTCCTTCTCTTCTGCCTTGCAATACTAAAACAAAACTGTGCGTAAGCAAACCTTTCCAGAGAGTCACTCAGACTGTGTATAAAGGAGAAAACCCTCAACAGAAATTTACTCAAGGATTCCCACTAGTTGGACAGAGCTAGTAGCATTGTCTAAGCATATGGCTCACGCATGAACACAGGGAGTTGCCTAATTCCTTCTTTTCCCCTGGTGAAAAGGTCTACATTACCTGATCTAGAGGCCAAAAATCCCTCACATTGAGTGGCACCATCCAGCCTTCCTCATGTACTCCCACCCTGCCCAGCCCTCTAATCTTGGGCTTCCCAACACTTGTATGTCCTGAGCCCTAAGATTGTTAAAAACTCCAAGAACCACCACAGTAGAACAAAAATCCTGCTACAACCAACCTCGTAATCCCCCAGTTACCTTTTTCCCCTTGGCTGATTAACTCTAAGTGCCTGTAGCAAAGGCTTTGTCCTGTGTTTCACATCAACAATGCACACCAACCACCCTCCACTGCCTCACACAAGCTGCAAGTGCTCCAGGTGCTGCAGTTTAGGTACTTCTGCACTAACAGCTCCAACTACTGTTTTTCTAACGTGGCTTTTTGTTTCCATGAAGAAGTGAAGAACACATCCCTACCTCCAGGAGTCTGCAAGCTGCATCATGTTGCCCTTTATGGATATGAACAGACACACAAGCCCGGACAACATGGATGTTAGTGAGAAAATATCTCTTGTTCTTGCATCCCATCATGGCTTCCACCAGCTTCTCCAGACTAGGAGATGAGCTCTGGAGCTCCTGGCAAAGCTGTCCTGCTAGATTCAACAGCTTGGTGGGTGGGCGATGCTCATTTTCACTCCTCTTTAACATGGCCATGAAGTGCTTCATCATCATGCCCTGTTGGAAGCTTTTTCTATGCAATGCACAAAGTTGTGGTTAGATAAAAACTCTTTATCTCCTATTTTTAGCTTCTATGGTATGCTTTTCTTTCTTTTTTTTTTTTTTAAGGAAAGAAATTCACTGTGCTGTTAAAAGCATCCTAAGGACCTCAAAATTCTTAAAATAAAACTAGGCCTAAAGCAGCCTTGAAAAGCTAAAGACATACCAGGTTTGCAGTTGAGAAAACTGAGCTCAGAAAAACACATTAAACTTTCCCCAGAACTCTGAGACTAACTAGAGTTTACATCCACTGCTTACAGGTTAAAACTACCAAAACATTAAGCCCAGAGACATTCAGGTGAAACTAATTTGGTGAAAATTCTCCAAAATGGCAAGTGACAGGCCCGGGCAGCCCGCAGTTACCATAAAATGTAAAACCCTCGTCGGGGCAGTTTCTCCCCCGTTTTCCTGGGAAAAGAACAACCTGCGAGATTCCCCGGGAGCTCACCCCCGAACCCTCGGGCCAGCTCCAGCTCCAGCGCCGCCGGGGAAAAGCTGTGAAAGAGCTGCGAAGCGCAGGAGCAGGGACACGCGGCAGCCCCGTCCCCTTCCTCCCGCAGCGAGGCGATGTCCCTGCAGCCGGCCCGGTCCCGATCCCGATCCCTGTCCTCACCGTAGCCCCGCTCAGTGACCGAGCGCTCCCCGGCTCCGAGGGCACTGCGGGGTCAGCTCTGGGGCCGCCCGGGGGCTCCCAGACACCGCCCGCTCGGGCGGGGCGCCCGGGCCGCCCCCGCACTCCGCCCCCTCCCCGCTGCAGCTTCGAGCGAGCACCTGCCACGTGCACGGCCTCGGCCCGAGTGCAGAACAGATGGAGAATGGTAGAGAATAGACGGCAGCGAGTTCCTTCCATAGTAGAGAGTATTTTTAAGTCGCTAATGGGGATCAGACAAGCACTGATAATTTTCACACACTTAGAGCGACTGAATGAAGAGGCACACAGCTCAAACCCACCTTCTATAGGTGGGTGCTGTCTAAAAACAGATGACTCATCCTGACTCAGTTTAGGGGATAAAAAGCTGCAGCAGTTACGATTTGCCTTGAACCAGATCTGAACACCACCGTGAAGGTGTCAGACCTCCCCTGACTCCAGTTTCTCGAGGACATGTAACAATGAGGAATCATCTGGCAGCAGAAGCCAACTGCCCGGGGCACGGCACATCTGGGTGCCGGCTGTGACCCACCCTAAATCTGCACTTCAATAACCAGCTCCTGCCAAGGCCCTGCACAGACAAACGCTACGTACTTGAGTGCAGGCAGCTTCCTCTTGCAACATGCAGATGTGTTTTAAAAACCTGCCCATAACCCTCAGCAGCAACTTGTGTTCAGTAGTCCTTGATTTAGCCTTAGGCTTTGGTGCTGGCCTTGCAAGACAGTAACTGGCTTCCTGCTCTTGCTGTGATCCAGACATGAAGTCAAAAAGTCCTGCATGATTATAAGACAAAGCCCCAGCACTAAACATTGAGCTGAACATAGGAAAGCAGTATTTTCTTTTGGCAATTGTTTTCTTTTACTCACCAATTCTGTATTGCTGTCTGTGGAGTTACAACAAAACATGAGATCACTTCATTTTCTGCATTTTACTTATTTACATGTATGAAAATTTAACAAGCATCTCTCACATGTTATCTTACATATTCACACAACCAGGTACACCTTGGAAGGGGAAGGGGCAGGCTGCTGCCAGGCACATCAGATGCCAACCAGTGACGGGAAGCTGATACCAACACACTGTGCTGAATCCAACTGCCCTTGAAAACCATTTTACTCTCCCTCCCTTACCTCTGCTCTAACTGAAGTTTTGGCAATCAATGACTGCAGCTACTTGAAACCAAGCTGAGGTCAGGTGATAGACACTGGCAAGCCAAGAGCTCAAATTCTTTTTTTCCAAGCACTTAATCAAATTCTGTTGAATATCAACAGCAATATCGCTCAGGTCCTCTTGGAGCCTCAACACGAATCCAACAGAGAGACTCTTCACTTCTACTTCCTTGCCACAAGGTAAAGCTGCTAGCTGTCTCCCTAAGAGCTGCAAGCCTATTCACGGTGCACTAGCATGCATCTTGTCCAGACAGTCAGTCCAGAAGGTAAGCAGGCGGCTGTCCTTGTTCCAGCAGAAGTCTGTGAAGTCCTTCAGCAGGCGGTCTGCGAACTTCTCGTCGCCGGTGGCGCTGGAGCGCCAGGTTTTGGTCAGCATGGTGTTGTAGGCCCAGTTGTAGCCGATGCGCTCCTCACAGAACATGTTCTGGTTGCTGGAGCTGGTGGAGTTGCGCCGGCGCCGCTGCTGCCCGCTGGAGAACTTCCGCTTGGAATAGGGCAGCTGCAGAAACACCGTCCCTGCAGGGAACACACAGCGCTTCAGCCTGAGGCACACCCCAGTCCCTGCTACTGATAGCTGGCTCATTAAATTCTGAAACGAAACTGGCCTGAAATGGTGAGTTTCATTTAATTGCCTTTTAGAAAGACAAAATGGGCTTTTCCCCACTTTCCCCCCTTGGCTCTTAGGTGCTACTTCTTTTTGTGTGTTACAACACCTGGAAGGACTGCATTTTGTCTGCCTTTCTCTTACAAGCACAGAATGAAGCAAAGATGTAGGCTCTGATCCATCTTGCTAACTTCCTATCAATTTCCATTCTCTTCTGCAATTTTCCAAACACTGCCTTCCTGTCATTGTTTTCACATCTCAGCAAGTGGACCCTAAATCTTGATCTCTCTCCCACACAGTGTATATGGGTAGAGATGCATCTACAACAGACCTTAAGCACGAGAACAGAGCACTGTTCTTTCCCTCCTTCTAGCTTCTGGGTACACATTTATTTACAGTGACCTTGGCATAAGCTTTGCTTTATTTTTTAAAATTTTTCATCTTCTGGAACAAAAAGTTTCACAGCCACACTAAAGCAGCATTTCAAACCAACACCATTTATTAGCAGCAACACTTTGTGCTTTTCATACTGCCCCCTCCAGTTTTCTGGTTTGTGTTGTCTGACACACCTACTTGTCGTCTGGTTCAGGGCAGAGCTGCACCAACATCACTGACACAAAACACAAACCACATGTAAAATGGTTCTCTTGTTTGTAACAACCTCCTCCTTGCCACAGAGCCTCCCAGCTATTGCTCACCTGTGACATGGATATATTGGGGCTTGTTTTCTGCTGGGAAGTTGAATGCAGAGGCCGAATATTTATCTTGTACAAATCCAAATCTGAGAAATAGAAACAAGGGGAATTAAAAAAGAAAAGAAAACAAAAAGATAAAAAGAGCCACTCCAGGTAGGATTCCTCAGCCAAAGGCAAGGGCACTAGAGGAAATCCTTCCACCATCCCTTTCTTACAGCCTGAAGGCAAAAGGAAAAAGAATGAAGAGAGCTGAGCCTCTCCAAATATTCTCTGCCCCTGTTAGACAGTGTGAAAGCCTGTCACCCCACACTGCTCCCTGTCCTGACTCAAGCTGGAAACAAGAGCAGCAGCTCCAAGCAGTCTCTGACAAAATGGGGCAGCTGCACACGAGGGAGGGAAGAGCAATAGTCAAGACAGACGTTCCCTGGGCATGTTTCAAGCTGCAATATTAATATTTTCATTATGTGCAACGTTCCATGCAGAACTTCAAGCAGCTTACCTGGCAGTTCTCTGCTGTTTGTAGGATACTTGTTCTTCTCCTGCTTTCTAAACTTATGAAAGCTGCTTTCCAAGCTAAAGTCCATTACAAAAGACAGCCCTCTCTGTCATAAAAAACCCCTGGCAGCAACACCATGAAAGAAACTAGCAGCTCAATCACACAAAGGAATAAGGCTAGACAGTATCCAAAGCTTCCAACATTTCCTTCTCAAATTGGGCCCAACCTCCTCTGTACAGCTCCCACCCCAGTCTACTGCCTCCTGTCAATCCTCAGGTGCCATCCAGTTCAAGACTGTGCTAAATACACAAGAAGGAAATAACTGTCCCTTCTCAGGAAGAATCTATTTACAGCCTTTCTGCTTCTAACTCAGAATAACAGGCACTTTCCAAAGGCAAGGCCCTCCCTAGGAGGGGAGGTTGGTTCCTAAGGAGTGACAGGCTGAAACACCACACAGCTCCCCCCTGCACCCACAGCAGCACTTCGGGGCATGGAGGCTGCATTTTAGTCTAACAATCTGTAAGCAAACTGCCGAGGGGCAGACAGCACAGAGCCCAAGTGACTCAGGAGTGACTGATCAGCACAGGCCTCCATCCCACATTATCCAGGGAGACAGGAGCTGTTTGGTCACCCCACTGCACTGCAGACACACCTGTGTGCTATTGCTTCCTGCAGCAGATGCATTCGGTCCCAGTATGTTTCTGGTTCAAAGCCTGAAACAAACAAAAAGGTAACAATTATCTAGTAAAGCTACTTTATTCCCTTCCTTTTCAAGACTTCTGTTTTCCTCACGAGGCCTCTGTGCACTCTCTTTTTTTCCCCTAGCCATTTCTTTCAGTCACATTTTTTGTCAGCTGTCTCTTCGAGATGTGTTTTGTACACTCCAGTAGCAGACTCATCCCTGAATTTATTATTTGTGTCTCTTGAGATGAAGGAGAGGAACATAAAGGGGGGTGTGGGAAGGGGGCAAGGAAGAAGAGTGGGTTGCTGTGTATCACAAGAGTACTCTGAAAATACTTAATTCAGTCAGTTGGGCTATGGTGACCTCACAGCATATGGATTTGTCACATTCATTGTGCACAGTGTCACATACATTGCACACTGAGTCAGGGATTAATGAAAATATCATATTTACTATTTTAAAAGAGAGCCTTTTGCTAATTGTCCTTTCTCATGATGCAATTTTGCCCTTCTCTGCATGGGCACAGTTATCTGATCTTGGGGTTCCACCTGAGGTTTACCACAACAGGCTCACTGGAAAGGGCGAGGTCACATTGCAGAAAAGGAGATTGCAGTTTCTGCTGCTTAATCTCATGTGCAAACACTGTAACCATTTAAGTAACCATAGCAACAACAAAAGAAGGATGGCAGTGGTGAAAGCCCAATCTTTGGGAGGGGGAGAATAAACAAACAGGATACAAACACAGAGCAGCTGCGGGTCTACCAGCAAAACAGACACAAGAGTCTGTCAAACACAGCAGCTGCTGGGTATGGGCTCTGTAAGGGTGCACAGGGTAAGCATGACTGGGGAGACCACCCTTCCTGTGTGCTGGTGCTTCCTGCTGCCCACAGCCAGCCTGCCAGCACCTCCTTCTGAGGGGCTGCTGACCTGTAAAAACAGCTCCTTCAGCCACCTAAGGCTGGCTGGTGCAGGAGCTTCTTTACATCAGCTACTTGTCAACAGTGACCTGTTTGCACAGAGCACCCTGAGGGGTAGAAGGAAATGCATTTCTTACCATCAAACAAATGCTCACTGCCCTCCTTGAGCAAGCAGCTCACATTGAGTGGGATGAAGAGCTGAGCTCGAAGTGGGTCCCCATACAAGTAACTGGGCAGAGCAAAGGGGCCCTCCAGGACTGGGACCAGCAGGAACCCACAGGAGGTGGCCTTCCGGTGCCAACCCTGAACCTGAGAAGAAATTCAAACAATGAATCACAGCACACATGCCAGCTGACCAGTGGCACTTACGTGCAAAAGAGCAACTCATTTCCCAGGAATAGATCAGACATGCTCAATTCTCCATAGGCTCAGCCTGGCAGGCACACCAACATCCTTGCAAGCAAAGCAGTACAAGCACAAGACATCAGCTTTCCTTTTTCTGAAGTGCCCCATCAATCAGAAAGCACTTTAAATTGGACATTTTTCAGGAACTGATTCAGCCTACTTATCACCAGTGGCTAAACACTTCTGCTTTACTGGAACAGTGCAATTGATTTTAAATAAAAGCAAAACCAACTACCCAGTGCTGTCTGGCTGGGTGGGGTAAAACCTGGTGTTAAATAATTCGAGTTTTACAGAAGCTACATTAGGGAAACCAAAAAATCTAAAAATAAAATCTAAAAATTTAATCTAAAAATTAAAAAGTGACATGTTTCCAATTCAAAATGTTTTCAGCAAGTTAAAAAAACCCTAAAACATTCCAGAACACATTGCCTGGAAAAGCCCTGTTATGAAAGCAATTCCACTGAGATTTAAAGTTTTAAGGTTTGGGGATAGAAGGAACGTAATGTGAAACAGATTTTTTTCCAAAGACCTGGCTCAGGGCTTAAAATTTGCCTAAGGGGGACTTAAATTTATCACCTTGACCTGTGCTGATCTCTGCATACGGTGCATAAAACCCACTAAAAGCAGAACACACTCCTGCAGACAGAATGACTATAGATGGTGTCATAAATGCTGACCAGATGCAGCAACACTAACAAGCAGCAGGAAAATGACTTATGGAAATAAAGGCAGATGCAAGCCACTGTCTCTGTCCCTAAGACTTCCTAATACAATGCCCCCAGTTGTCCAAGGGATACAGAGGCCAGCCAGGCATTTCTGTGCCTGTCCAGAACACCAGGATCTCACCATCTCAAAAAGAACAGCTGCAGTCACTGCCATCCAGTGTAACTTGATTTCAAAGGCAGCGTTCAGGGAGAAGTTGCCGTGGTAATAACAACTGCACCACTCCAGCCGGTCCGTGCGGTTGTTCACATCCACGTCCAGCGTCACCGTGCGCTGCTCGGGCACCGTGGCAGCTGGGCAGCCAAGGGACATGGGCGTTCAGAAGGGGCATTAGAGAGAAGGTGGCAGACAGGTTGAAGAGAATAGAAGAAGCAAGATAAGTCATTTGAAATTCATTTGTCCTCCCATTCCTCCCCAGGTGTTTTTGGGCTAGCAGAATAGTCCCAGAATGCCCTCATCCAGACCACAAAAGACAAAAAATCCTGAAGTATTTCTCATGTCAGGGGTATGTGCTACAGAATCACCTCCCCAAGCAGTCAAAAGACATTTCAGCTGCAATAAGGAGAGAGAACCAAGAATCCAGCAGTTAATCAACAGGCAATTGGTGCCATAATTAAGCACGGCTAGACAACACCAGCTTCTTCCTGCCCAAAACATTGCAAATATTTCTATATGCCTCCACCAGAAATCACAACAGGGTGCTGTTCCATGGGGCAGGAGCATTCCAGGACTTTCCACAGCTAAAGGAGATGAGAAGTTAAACTTCTTGTTTCTTTAATCCAATATCAATATCCCACATTACCGCATTGTTGAAAGTGCACATCCAACACTTTCTGTAAAAGCACAAAGAGTCAGCCAAGACATGCAGCAGCACTCTGACCACTGCAACAGCTCCTGGAGCTTTGCAGTAAGGGCTGGGATAGTGCCCAAGATCCAGCTCCCTTTGTGCCCCACACCCCAGCACACTGGTGACAGAAACCCTCGGGTATCAGGCAGGAGAGGGAGAGAAGCACAGCAGTGGAAGTGACCTGGCTGGTGTCACACAGAGGACTGCAAGGCTGGGGACAGAACCCAGATCTCCTGACTTGGAGACCAAAGTCCTGCTATGAAACACAGCATCACTTTCAACTTTTCTTTAGACAAATACACAATTTAACATTCCTGTAATGTTAAAAATGGACAGAAAACAATGGGCTGCAAGGCTTCTACTGGAAAACTTCTGCCCTTTTTATTATTGCATGCATGAGGGATGGGTGTTATCCCTTGCTGAAGTATATGTGCACCCCTTTATAGGGTCAGCTTCTAAATTATCTTATAATTTGGTGGTCTGATGGTATTTAAAAAAAAAAAAAAATTAAATCCTTCCTCAAGGTAGATGGTAAGTTCCCACCTTCACTTCTACTGCAAGTTACCTGGAGGCACTTTCAAGGTTATAAGGAAATCCTTTACATTGCTATTACTGCAGCATAGAACATGAAAAATAAAATAAAAACACAACAAAAATGAAACCCAGCTTTGTTTCATAAATAAGACCCATTTCTGTCCTTGGGAAACGTGTCATTTGCAATTTCTGAGTTGTTCTGGTATTGTCAGACCAACACTATGAGAGTTTGTTTTTCTGGCTCCTTTGGATACTGTGAATACAATACTTGTGGTCAGGAGGTTATGGTGCCAAATTTGTAACAAAGTGTGTTGAAAAACAACATCCTGGAAGCTGTGAAACCAAAGCAGCTCAGGTAGGTGTTGGTCATTAGCCAAGAGGTCAGTGATAACACCACAGCCCAGTGTGCCCAAGCTAGCACACTGTGAAGAATGAGCTCCCTGCTCCCTTAGACTGTTCCCAGAGAGTGCAGACTCCCTGTCAGGGCTGCACTGTCTCTCTCTGCCTTGTCTGCAGCTACAGTTCACAGGCAAAGCCAGAGGAACCCAGTCCAACGAGGTGAGCTAATCAAAAATACATTCAACACTGATGAGAAATCTCCACGTGTCTGAATTCAGAAGCTTCTGATTAAAACCAGCTTATTTTAATAGAATATACTCTGGCTTCCATAGGTCAGACTTTAAGAGGACTCACCTGCTTCCCAATTGTCTTCTACTATTGAGTATTTAACTAATGATTTACTAAGCAAATCGGAGAGGAGCAGGCAGGTTATTCTCCAGTCACAGACTCCACTACAGACATGACTACAGTTGCTAGTGCATGCACTGCTATAAATCAAAGGGACAAGATTAGCTGTATCACAGGTCACACTTCCACTGGGAAGGGAAAGGGGACAGTCACTGGGCAAGTGATTGGGAAATTGGGAGGGATAAAGATTTGAGAGATACATGGAGCTTGTTCCAGAGCTCCCAATGCTTGCATGCAATTTTATGTCACAGCCTGACATTTAGGGAAGGTGGGGAGGGGAAGAAATAAAAACCACAACCTAATCAAGACCAAGAGAGGAACAAATGAAGTCACGTGGACCAGGGGTCATCTGGGTTTAGTAAAGCTCTTTACCTCAGATGAACTGCTGAAGTTTTTTTGGAATACTGTTTAGAAGAGAAACAGCACAGAAGCATCATTTAAACCAGTTCTTTTGTAAGAAAAAACATCCACACTCAATTTTTCTACAAGAAACTATAATTCCTGGAAAATCCAGACTGCATGAGAGCAATCTGAAGGCATTTACTCATCCAAGGGCTGCAAATTAGTGAAATACTAAAATGGACATTACCCCCGCTGAAAGGGAGAGCTACACAGGTGTGTGATACCCACATGCTGCAGAAATACACTCTTTTCCTGGCTGGTGTTAAATGAAAGGTGAGGGGGACACTGAGGCACACTTCTACTCATCCCCATGGGTGCAGGCTTGCTGAGCCTCAGTCTGCTCAGCTCACAACAGAGCACACACAGAGGAATGTGAACTGGTTTTCTCAGGCTAAATAGTGAGTAAGAGATCAGTCCATGAAGAGGATCTGGCCCCAGTGCCTCCAGCCTCCACAATACTTGCATGCCAGCCTATGTTCAGGCTCCAGCTCTGGCCAGGCACTGAGCTAATGAGGCTGGATACCAGCCAAGGCAACAGATTTATCGTGTGACAGGGAAAATAACCTGCATATGTTGACTTCAGGGAATTAACCATTAGTTCAGACTTCCTATCCTTAATGCTTTCCCATTTCTGGTGCTGTTCCTCCTCAAACAAGGCTCTCAGAAATACTCAAGGATCACTGTGACTTCAGGTTTAAGAGATACCACACCATCAGTAAGGCATTTCTCTTCAGAAGGTTAAATATACACAACAGGAGAACAGCAAAAATTTTCTTTTTGTCCTCAATTGCTAGCCCTTTAACAGATGCACCTAAATAAACCTGAAGTCACAGCTCCATAGCAATGATTTTTCTCTTAAACAAGGAAAGAAGAACAAAAGCAAGTGACTCAGGCTGGCCTGGAAATGCAACAAGAAGCTGACAAAGCAACAGGGTCAGTCACGCAGCCAGTGTGTTTCACGGGCTGTTAGAGGCAGTCAGTGTCACTGACGGGATCCTGCCCAGCAGCAAGATCTTCCTACAGCTTCCCTGCCACAGGGATCATCTGCAGCTGGGCTTCACAGACTTATTAATGTAAGGAGTCTGCTTCAGATTAGCTAAAAAGCCTCCAGCACATCACAGAAAACTTCTAACACATCTGGACCTCACTGTGGCTTTTGCCCCTAGGAAGCAATTAGGTATGTAATTTTAAGAACAGCTTGACTGCTTTGCTGTTCTCACAACTTATCCATCCATACTCCTTACAGGTTGTGAAGAATCTCTCTGGATTTGCAAGGAGACAAAGTATCTTCATCAATTCCAGAGGTTCAGGAAGAAGGTATATTCTAAGAAATACTTTTTATTGTATTCCAGTACTCTGAAGTAAAAGTTTCCTGCCCAGCCAGTGAAACACACCTCCAGCATATGAGAATGACTCCACATGCAAGACACTGTAAGGCCAGCATGAAATTTGCAGCTTTACTGCTGGTCCACGTGAGATCATACCCTTGGCTGGCTGCTCTTCCCCTTTCAAACTATCCCCTTGAACTTCCCCAGCTGTCACCTGTGCTGTGCATCTACCTAAGAGTGCAGCTGCCTGGCTCCGTCCTCCGAAACTGCGGCTAAAGGAACTGTGCCTACTTGCATAGGAGGCGGGGCGGCTGGGCAGCCAGGGCAGCAAGAACGCCGGGATCTCCGAGTGCAGGAGCTCTTCTGCCACAAAGGCCACCTCAAACCATTTCCTCTGGAAGGCTGAGAAGTCGTCCATGGCAGCTGTGTGCCACATGGCAGGCTGTTGCAGCCCCACTGCACAAAGGGGAAGGGCAAGTCCAGTTAGAAACAAGTGGACAAGAATCAAAAGAGCAGTTCTTGATGAGAAAGAGGCAGGATAAAAATTACTTTATGTTTTCTGCTATTCATTCTTTTTCTGAACTTAACTAAAAAGGCCAAATTGCTCAGACTGTTTTGAGATCAGTGGTTTTGGTTGCTCCCAAAATGCATTCCTGCTGCAGCACCCCTAAGAACCAAGAACAGCCTAGTGATTATGCAAAGGGATAGCGAGGAAAGTCTTGTAATAACAATGCTGACCTCGGTCTGGTTCTTTGTCCACAACAATCTTGTAAAAATAAAAGCCATAAATGAAGGTTCGTAAAGCTTCTCCAGATGCATGGACAATAAGCTGCTCTTCTAACATTTTCTGAAGAAGAAAAAGAAAGAACAGAGCAAACGTAATAAAAAAAAAAAAACACACACAGCTACATAAAAAGGTTGCTAGAGAACATTAGGAAGTAATTTTCTTTTCCTTGACATCTTTTTGTCCAGATATGTGCCTAACAAGAATACCAGCAAAGTTATCTCTTGATATTCAGTAAGTGTAGCAATTTCTTATCTCCCTGAGAAATTACATTTGACCCTTCCACAGATGTCTGTCTTCCTCCCATACCCTGCTCTGGTTTTATAGATGGATTTATAGAAGGTAAGAGTTTGGAAACATTCTAAGTTCTCTGTTAATTGATTTGGGATCTCAGCAGAGGAACGAACTCCAGAACATTTCCAACCTTCTGCCCCTGACACAGTTCAATACAGAAAAATCCCTTGATGAATACAAGCAGTGTTCCTGCATAAAGTGTGTCTGCTTCAGCATCTGCAACAGAAAGGTCATATGCTGGTTTTATTACAACTTTATTAACTAATTATCAGAAAGGAAAACCAAATCACAGCCTAGTCCCTCAATTCCAACACAATGCAGAGTACTTGGTAAGTACCAGCTAATTGCAGGTTATAAACAGAACCATCATCATGTAAGTAGAAAAAAAAATACATATTACTACTGAAAAATATGTTGCTGTTTTGTGATAGGGAATCCAATAAATGTCATCATTACCCCATATTCTGTTGAGCACTCATCCATAAGGTTTTAATAAGTAACAGAATTATTATTATGCTTTGCTCTAAAACTTTACTTCAGAGAGTGAGGCATTTCTGGCCCTCCATATGCTCCTGGATAGTTTCCTTACCTGCATTATGTCAATGGCCATGGCCTGGGTGTGCACCCCTTCCACGTTATTCACCAGCCAGTGCACAACTTCTGCACTGATGAAGCAGTAGGGGGAGAGGCCCTTCTGTTCAGAGAGCAGCTGGATCCCTGTGCTGAAGCACAGCAAGGCACACGTGTTAACACAGGCTGACTGAGAGCTCTTTTAAGTAACAAAGACAAAAATCACTGCTGGGGGACAGAAAAAAAGGGGGGAGGACAGAATACAGGACAAGAAATGCACAGTGCCCCTGGAGTGATGTCTCATTGGCTTTTGGTAACAAGATGAAGAGCTGACATTGACAGCACTTTAGTGACTTACTGGGAATTCTTGATTTGACAATGTTCTGGGACTCTAATAATTGAAGTCTTTGCTCGTATCTCAATTTCTATAAAATTCCTTATTAGAGAGTCTGGAACTGAATAACAACAGTAAATTTAAAAGTCTTCAACAGCTGACATGGGGCTCTCCTTTGAGTGACTCCACTTCTCATGTCCTCTTGTTAAGCATCTCATCAGATGGCAAGCACATTTATATTAAAAACTTACGTGGGGTGTTTCATGGCTTCAAGAATCTCTACCAGAGTGGAGGAGGAAGTCAGAGCACTTGTCGAACACTGCTGAGAGCTGGGCAGTAAACAGAAGCACGTTCAAAAATCAAGGAAGCTGCCAGATTTGTTCAAATATGTACATTAAAGAAAATTGCCCTCTCTTTTCAACAATGACTTTGCCACATTTATTTCCTTTTTCATCTCAAGAAGGACAACTAAAAGCATCAGATGAGTATTTACCCCCTAAGGTCACCAGGACACTGCTATATGGACCCAATGCACAATATGTCACATCCAGCTGTACTCAGCAGCAATTGAGAGCAAACATTTTGAAGCTGGCTAATTTTCTTTTCACTGTGATATACAACCACAGGAAACAGGTGCTAATGAAGTTTATTTTCAATATTGCTTCCTCCCCGGTGTCTTGCCTCCAGATTAGAACCTCTTGGATTTCATCAACCTACTAAATCCAGTCAGACCTGCAGGCCCCCACCCCTTGCCAAAGCAGACAGAAGATGTCAATTCAAAGCCTGGCTTCCTACTAGCAGATTTCAGAAGTGGAATTTCTTCATTTCTTGAAGAATGAATCCCTTCTTGTGGGTGGAGAAATCAGGCCTTGTGTTCATTTAATTCTGGAAAACTGGGTTGCAGGGCTTATTTTACTACCACTCTCTCTGCACGTGGAAATGCTGCAGTAAGGTCTTGTGACAAGTGCCTGCTCGTGCTGACAGGCACAGCACAGCCTGTTCCCAGGTTCCTGTTTAAGTGCCCATTCTCTGACACCAGAAAGGGGCTGGAATTGAACAGCTCTGCAGTACAGCACTGCTGTGCCTTTCCTACCTGCCCTCTGCAGCAGTAGCTGTGCTGTATCCTGGCTCTGCAGTGTTCTGGGTGCTCCCCAGGGCCTGGGTGCTGCCCCTGTCAGGGCCCTGCCCCGTGGGTAGCAAGGTGCTGCCATCTGAGGTTGCAGGAACTGATTGATCAATGGAGACCTGGGAGGAGTGAACACAGCAACATCTCCATGAAATTCAGCATCTAATCCATTTCCCATCTTCTCCCCTCCCCACACCATCCGTGCCTCAGCCCAAGTTAGTCAACAACAAGCAATACTCTAAGGAAGCACAAGCATATGCAGAAGGGATAAATACAGTCTTATTTTGTCATCACTACAGAGCTCCTGACAAACAACATATTCAGACCCAAATAAAGATGAGGATCACAAACCCAGTAACAATTGCATTGAGAGAACTACTGATAAACCAACAACACCAGTCCAAACCTGACATTTTCAACCCAAGGGAATAAGTATGATTATAAGCACAATAGACAGAACAGGACACTTTATCACTATGGGAAGGTCGTAAGCATTTAGCAAATATAGTTTCAAGTCTAACTCTCAAAAATATGCAAATGTATCACACAAATTCAAGTTTCATAATACCCAAAAAAAAAATCAGCTCTTCTTCCCTCCTTTCTCAGGGCAGTATGAGAAGGCTGGTTGACACCCACCCACACCTATGTCGCCAAGACAACAGGAACACTTTCCTCCCGCAGGAACACTCACACTATTCCAATGGTAGACTGAATAGTTCACAAAATTAACATAAAATCATTTCAGAAAGAGCATGCATGCTGAAGGATTCAGCTAAGTACAGGCTGTAATTGCCATCTGTCATTAACACGTATGGTTTAGTAAAGGCACATTACATAAAAGCTGGAGAGGTGGGGGAGAGAACACGAACGGCAGAGTAACTCTAACTCAAGCTGGTGTAAATATGGGGGCTGCTCTGCTGTGATGAATCCACAGCACACACACAGCTAAAAATCACAAAGCTGGGAGCTTGACTTAGGTCTGACAGCCAAGAGTCCTTTATTTATGCCATTTCTCACATCCCAAAAATCTCTAATGGCAGATGTCCCTTTTTGGGCAGCCCAAACCAGCAGATGCTCCAGGGTCAACTCTACAGTGCCCACAGCCAGCAAAAGCCTTTCTCCCTCCTCAGGGCTCACTTCAAGCAGCAGCATTTCCTATGGCCACACTGTGTTACTGCTAACTCCTAACTGGTGCTGAATGGACCAATGATTTCTGTCACAAGGACTCTTTTAAGCCAAGATGATACTATATATTTTCAGCCTCAGTTGTTTAGGAATGCAGGGACACAATTTGACTTGGATATCTCCAGAGTCACCTGTCAACCAAACACCACAGAAGAAATTTAGCCAAGAACCAGACAAGTGAGCTGTTGCCATTTTGTTCAGCAAGGGAAGATGGAAAACAAGCACTTACTGAAAAACAAAAAGAGCAGCTTTAGTAGTTGACAAGACAGTAGTGCAAAGGACAGTGAGACAGGGCACATGAGCATCCAAAACACAACACAAACATTCAGTGATGGAAAAAAACGGTTGCATCTGCCCCTTTGTCCTGCCAATGCTGTACAACTCACTCTCAATGGAGCAACTGGAAACTCACACAGGTTCCCAGTGTGGCAAGCTCAGGACACAAATGCTGTCCATCACCTCAATATAAAAGCCAGAGATGACAACAAGCCATTCCAAACTAACCTGGGAGTAGAAGGTTGAAGCTGTGCGTGGGCTGCGAACAAAGTCCATAAAGAAGGCCCCATCCTGAAGGCATCAGAGGAAGGAGGCCCATTAATGGCAACAGCAACAGGAACAAGGAGTTGAAGAAAAGCAAATAGAAGGTTGTGGAAGTATGAAATGACCACAGAGAGAAAGTATGAGGAGAATGCAAATCCCAGACCCAGAAGGTCAGATGCAGCAGAATGCACAGCATCAGGAATTACTCACACACACATCTTTACTTTCTCTCTCTGTAACAAGACATTGCTCTCCCTGGGCACAGATGCTTTTCCAAAATTTTTAAACCCACACTGATCAGAAGCCAATTGAAAATGCAGCCTTCCCTCCATACTTCAAAGGAGAAAGTCTTGAGCTCTGAAGTATGGGGGCTTCCATCCCAAATACAAAACTGAAATACAGAAACCACAGGTGTAATGACAAATACCCAAAGAAGGACAGGGTTTTTTTCTAATCTGTTAGACATTCAAACGATAAAGAGGGAGAGGCAAAGGAGCTCTTTTCAGGAAGTGCCCTCTTCCTGTTAAATGCAGGTCTGGTATGGTGCAAAGGAAAGGGAAGAAAAAGTCATCACAAAGATCCTTCCAACACTGTGTTTAATACTTCATGCAAAATTAAACAGACACTGCCTGTGCTGTGTTCCTGCCTACTGACAAACCCCGGTGAATTTATCCCCAGCTGCTATTCAAAGATGTGTCAAAAGATTCTCTTATCACATAAGACAATGCAGTGGAACTCATCTAGATTTTCATTCCCCTATTTGCAATTCTTTATTCTGTTCCCTCGGCAAAATATTTTTGTCTAGCCTGCAGTTAAGATGATGCTCACCTTGGTAGGTGCATATAAAACATCTTCTGGAAAGAATCAATGCCAGGGTTACATGACTGGCAATTTACATAGTGCAGGAGCAGAGCCAAGCACCCTGCATCCATAAGGGCAAAGACTTCCCCAACAGATCATGGATCAAGTGAACTCACTGGGTTAAAACCACACTTCAGCCCAATAACTGGCTGAAGGGATTTGTCAATTCTACTCTGAAACAAAGCAAAGTGAAGCCAGTGGCTCAATTTTGGTCTGGAATAACTCGAGCACTGAAGAGCATCCTAGAAAAGCACTTGCTCCCTTGGCTGCTGGCAGAGCTCAGAGCTGTGATAATTTGTCAGTTCTCTGGCTGCCAGTGTGTGGAAAGCCAGAGCTCCCTGTGCTGAGGAGCCCTGCAGGGGCTGTGACACAAGGCACACACTTGCTGCTGAATGCTGCCTGCCCACTGGCATCTTTCCAACAGGCATGAGCCATCAGTTAGGAGATTCCAACTGCTTATCTCCCAGTCCCTGTGTGTAAATATTTACAGGAGTGTTTACTGCTGCAGCATGAAAGGCCTTCAGTTGATAACACATTCTTCCAGCGTCTCCAGTCAGCCTTCCAGAGAGGCTTTTGAACATTACTTTTAATATTACTCACAATGGCATTTTCTGGTGGCACAAAGTCTGCTAATTTGGTCCCAGCACACTCTTGTGTCACTGCTAGGGAAGCCCGCTTTGTCTTCTCCCCACCCTGCCACACAGAACAACTGGACACAACATTCTTCTCTCCTGTATCTCACACAGAATTTTCACCAGTTCTACTGGTCGAAAGCGACATTTAAGATTTCTGTATTTAAAGAGAGAAGCTGACTTTTCAAAATGGTAGAAGAGAAGCATGCAAAGCCTGAATTATGATGTGGCAGTTTGTACATATGCCTCAAGTCAGTTTGAGCACCTACTCTTTCCAGGCCTAGCACATCCTGCTCCAGACTCTCATCTGTGCTCTCCAAACACTAACACCAGGAGTAAGTGTCTAGTACTTAGACACTTAGTACTTAAAATGATCACAGTCACTCTACCACTTCAACTTTCAATATCTAGGTCTCCAGGATAACACAATACTTGTTCCTAGTGGTGGCACAAAACAGTGGATATGTAGAAACATTAGACACTTAGAGAAAAATGCTGAAAGTAGTGGTTGATAGTGGTGAATCTGAGAACCTTTTCTTTGCAATATTTGAACTGTTCAAACCAAAGACAGGACAAATTTAAGTCCTTTATTCGGTTCCTTGTTACTTCTGTTGAAAGACCTCCATGTCAGAACACAGAAAAACAATTAAATGTTTCTGGTTGGACTTGGAGTCAGAGCTCCTGCTCTCCTGAGTCTCACAGGACAGGTGACAGAAAGGCTGAGGGATAGCACAGTCTTTTCTTTAAGTGTCTCAAGAGTGCCCCAGGAAGATCACTTTCTCCAGCCTGGAGTCCAGCCAGGGAAGGAATGACATCTAAATCACTTCTCAGGAACACATCCCCTCCTCTAAACAGAGGCAAGAGACTCAAGTTCCTGCTGTTAAAATCCCACTCAGTGTTCCCACAGTCACAATCTAGAGGTTGATTTTGCTCTCCAAGACAGCCTGCACACAGATGCACACAGCACTGTGCTGCTACACCCAACAGTCAAGCCATGACTGAAATGAAATGTGCTACCAGCAGAGGAAATGCACTAATTAGCAAACAGCACTTAGATCAGCAAAATGCTGAGATGGCATCCCAGGGATTCCACACCATTGTCACACATACAGAATTGAATTCCTCTGCCCTTGCACACAAAGGCCAGTACAGGAGCAGCCCTTACTGGATTAGAAAGCTAGATGTGGTATGATGTAGCCAAGTGCTCAGAGAAATAATCTTTGA
Source organism: Phylloscopus whistleri (assembly GCA_017589585.1). NCBI lineage: Eukaryota > Metazoa > Chordata > Aves > Passeriformes > Phylloscopidae > Phylloscopus > Phylloscopus whistleri. Next base: position 6,323,255 of record JADMLD010001548.1, on the reverse strand, counting down.
TTATCTGAGGAATTCTTGTGTAGAAGCAGCAGCTAAAGAAAGCCCAGGAAGTCCTTACCTTCCGAGGACTGTCCATATAGGTGGGTGTGATAGCAATGTTCCCACTCTCTGAAGGCTGGCCAGAGCTCTTCCCAGAAAGCATTGCTGCTTGCTGCTCCCCCAGGCTCCTAAAAGAAAAGGAAGGAATACAGAGTTTATTCAAACATACTTTGTGTCTGCTTCCCCCCAAAGGCAACTATTGCAGAGAGGTACTGCTGTATTTTCAGGTATTTGCTTTCCCACACACTGAGGCACAGATTCAACATTCCATAAGTACCTCTTACCCCCACAAACATGGACCCTTGAACTCTGTTTTCTTATGCACGTATAACACTAATTTAGCATTAAAAATACGAATCTCTTATGTATTTAACACAACAAGGCAAAGCTCCCCAAATGTGCTTTAGCCAGCCCAGGTGCACTATGCAGGAAGGATGTTCTAGGCTCTTCACACAGCCTGTGGAGACTCACTTCTGACTGGCTTCCATCTGCAGCAGAGCTGACAGTGCTGAGGTTCCTTTTTTCCCAATGGGAGGCCCAGACTGCTCCAGAGAGTGAGTGGGAATTGGACCAGCAATCTGCAAGCCTTTCATAGCAGACCCTTTCTAACAAAGAAAAAATGGAAGCACAGACTTAGTCAAGCTGGGCTTAACTAGTAAGCAAGAACACAACACCTCGTGTTAGCAGGGCTTTACTAAGAACACTTTAAAAAGGGAGTCAAACCATTGTCTTGTGTGGATGTTATTCTGAAAATAAAATGTTTGGTATTCTGGAAAAGGTGAATTTGCTTCAAAATAAATTACCTCATTTACTGTGGGAATGGGAACAGGATTTAATACTCAGCCAGTTTTTCTTCAGCCTCTTGAAACTACTGTTTACCAAAAAATTCACTCACATGTTTCTCTTTTCCCAATCCTTCTCCTGAATTAGCAGCACAGAACCAGCCCAGGTTAACCCAGAGGTGACCAGCCTAACTACCTCAGACCCCTCTGGATGACCTGTCTGCTCACAAAGCAGAGTGGTGCACCCAGGCTAAGCCCACCTGCAGCACAAAGCAGAGCACAGCTGCAAAGAGCAGGCACCAGGCTCGTGGGTAAGGACTGGCCACGGTATAAAACAGAGCAGTGCCAGGCCAAGAGAGTGCAGAAGAGCCTGGCTTGTCCTGAGCAAGAACTGCCCCGAGCCTGGTTCCAGTCACAGCAGCACGGGATGCCCATCCCAGGGAAATTTCCTTCAAGCTGTTACCAAGCCCACTTTCACTTTTCACTGTGTGAAAGCTGACACAGCACGGGTCAGCAGTGTCCTTTAGGGATGGGTGACAGACAGGGACACCGTGCCCCAGACTGCCCGCCACGGACTCATTAACGCCTCATTAGCGGCTCAGGGCACACCCAGCCTCGGGGGGGGCCGGGGACTCACTCGGATCATTCGATCGGAGCGGTGGCGGCGGCGGATGCGGTTCAAGCCCTCCACGAAGCGGATGAAGCCATCGAGAAGCTGCCACTCCTCCTCGTCCGAGCGCGGCTTGTCGCCGTAGACGTCGCAGTGCGCCTCCCCCTCCATGATGCGCTTGGTGGCGCTGATGCAGGCGGGCAGCAGCAGGAACCGCGTCCTCCAGAACTTCAGGGACTCGATCAGGCTGCGGGAAGGCAGGACAGAGTTCAGCAGTCTCCTGGGAAGGGTTTTCCAGAATCTAAAGTATAAATCTACCTGGTGCACATCTCAGCGATCACCTCGCTGCTATCCCTGAGACAGAGCGAGCACACGGGCAAAGGAATGGTCAGCAATTTGAGTATCACTGGCAACAAGGGTATCCTCAGAGTAATTGTCACACAGAGATATGCTTTGTTTTCTGTAAAAGATAGGCCCCAAAAGCTTTATCTCTAAAAATATGCAAGCAAAAAGGAATTTTCAAGGTGCACATTAGCGTAGGAGGTATTTTGACTGAGACCTGAAAAGAAAAGATGATAAAGACTGGTTGTGTGGAGAGAAGGTATCAAAAAAGCTATTGATACCAGTGGAGATATTCCACATTTCTGGTAAGCACTTGCTCCACAGCTTAGGAGTAGGACTGCAGTCAAGCCCAGCACTCAAGCAAACCCGCAACAGCTTCAAAATAAATGGAAGTTTTGAGTCAGATCCAGAAATCAGTAAGAAGCCAAGAAAAGCATCTGTGTGGTACAAAATGCCATCTTATTTCTTTGCATTTGTAGCAGAGGAAAAGAGAAGTTCATGCTGAATTTTGAGATGAAGAGTCTGTATCAAAGGTCAGCTAATGCAGCAGCAAGGTTCCCACAAGGCAACAGCTGCTGGGAGCTGACAGTGAAAGCAGGCCAGATATTCTCCCTGGAGTACTGAGCATTCCTGGGTTGAACTTGATGATGAAATTTTAGGTCAGAAAGGAAAAGAGGCAATTAGGACACAGAACAGTCTGGATGGAAAAGGAGCTCTCACCTGAAATCCTCTGAGCCAGCAGAGCAGATATACTGATCCAAGTAATTCCACTTGTACTCTTCTAGTCTCTCATGGGAAAATTCTACCCAGCAAGAGACAAATTCAGAGTCAGAGTGTGAGGGGCACAAGCTGTAGGTGTAGTTTATCTGAGCAGATTCATATGGATACCTGAAAGATCAAATACAAGCATTAATCTCAGTATTATTGATACCAGTGCTTCTCTTTTTTCTCCCCAAAAGAAAGAAGGTGTTCTTTCATGCAAGCACAGAGCTGGAGAAGAATGTTCATCTGACAGCAAACTGCTCAAGCAGAGAGATACTCACTTTGGCAGGTACCGAGTCACAGTAATTATTTTGTCTTTTAAGGTGACTTTGTGGAAAGTACGGCCCATGCTCAGCCAGTACTGATCCTCCTCCTCAGGTCTATTTCTTGACACAAGACCTAGTTGTACAAAGCAAAACCCTTTCAGCTTACTGCAGTACTCAGTCAACAACTTCATAACAAACTGTGCCTATAGAAAGAGACTCCAGAACTGGACTCCAGAAGTGGGCTTCTCAGCACAAGCTAAAATCCATCTTTCAGGCCACACTTTTAGGAAGCAGTTCCACAAGGAGTCTTTTGCTCTTACAGTTAAGTTTTGCTGATAACAGAAGCAAAGAAGAGCACTTGGGATTCATACAGCACCCATTTAGAACTTCCCTGGGCAGAACCACCAAAGAACAGCCAACCAAACGTTGAGCAACTGGTGGATGTGCCTAACTGGAGGTTACTGGGACTGGCAGGAGGAAAGAGAAAAGCCTGACTTGCCAAGCCCAGGTCACTCACCTCTGCTGTAGAGGGGACTGCTGCTGAGCGGGGGTGGCACGGCTGGGGCCGGCTTCTGCGGTTTGGATTGCACAATAATCTGATAGCCTTGCATGAGACGCTGGCAAATGAACTCCTCAAACACCTGCTGGGCTGTCATCTGCACTCCTTCCTCATCCCTCCTGGACACAAAGGTTAAGCAGACTGGAATAAGGAAGCTGACCACACACCTAATCTTAGCTTTGCTCTGGGCCCTGGAGTCCCGTGCCTGGGAACACCTGCCTGTGGGAGCAGGAGGGAAAGGGGCACCTTCTGACACAGGGCAATTAATTAATTAATGTCTGGCAATATTTACTGCTGCCTTTGAAAGCAGTTTGGCAACTAGTAACAAATCTGCCTACAGCAGTTGTGAAACAATAAATTCTCCAAAGATGACTTTTTCAGCACTTTGCAGGCAGTACATGTTCAGGAGAGCTGAGAACACCAGTGGGCAGCAATGCTCCAGCCTCTCCCACAGTGGGAAGTGGAGAGCAGAGAGGGATTAGAGGACATCTCCATGCAACTCCTGCTCTGAACTTTGCCTTCCTACTGACATTTCTTTCACGTGTTTCTTCATTAATCCCATCACTTTTCAGGGTGATGTATTTCAATCACCCTGATTAATACTTCTGTTCTATTCCCATAAAGCAGCAACACGAGCAGCTCTTTTGATGTCTTACAAGTTATGGAAAGACAAAAAAAGTTTAAGATAATGAGACTGCTTCAGTAAAAGAAAAAAAAAAAACAAACTAACTCTATTAAAGAATAGTTACCAGAGACCTCTGAGACAAGCAGGGAAGTTCTATTTGTCCAACTAACACTGTTTTTCCAACAAGATTCTTTAAAGTAAACATCTTTTAGAGTGAGGATAAGCATCTTAAATACTGTGTCCACATGCTCATTTAAGTGTTTCCAAAATGCTTGCTAGGAAGTAGGTTAACAGAGATGATATCTTGAGGTTGAATATTTTGATCAAAAGAACAGAAAAGAGACATAAAAATTTGTATCCCATGAGATCTATGGAGCACACCATACTGTCAGGTGGGAACATCAGAAAAGGTCCAAAGCTATCACTGGAAAAAAAAGAGAAATATAAGTATTCTGCTGCTCTGCTAGCAATCCATCATTCCCTTGTACAGACTGCAGTGATCCTCTTCCATCACCTTAAGCCCAGGACTGTACAGAGGAGGTGCTGGCCAAACCTGTCAATGTCAGCCTCTGGCAGCAGGTCATAGCAACCCTCGGTGTAATCGTTCTGCAGGCTCTGGCGGTCGGGGAAGTAATCCGTGGTGAGAGGGAGGCAGGCTGGGGTAGTGAGGGATTTCCAGTCCACTCCAACTGTACAACAGAAGCCTGGCACTATGGGGGGAGCAGACAGCGTCAGAACTGCCTCGTCGTGTCATGGGGGCACACAAGGGGGGCACGGGGGGTCACCCATGGAAGAACAGGGTGCGGAGCAGGACGGAAGGAGTGCACGGAGAGGAGAGTTCAAAAGAATGAGAGACGAGAAACGGAGTTGGCGTAACGTCAACAGGGACAAAAAGGGGTGTGGAATGGGAAGGGAAAAAGAAAAGAGGATGGGAAGAAGGGAGGGAGAGAAAGAGACAGAGTTTGTTAAACAATGCAGTGCACATGCTGATTCAATCCCATCATGCAAAAGGCATTCAAAGTTAATACATTTTATTTCCTCTTGATTGAAAGCTAGAGCTGACATAGCCACTGCTCTTCCAAAATTACAGCAATTCAGGTGCAGTTACTGATTATTAATAAACAGATCAACATTCCAAGTCTGAACAAGAAAATCAGACCAGTTTTGCATCCTAGATAACTGCAGAAGGAGCTGGAGAGGAGGAGAGAAAGAATGACAGACCAGCCTCTTTCTGGAATAGTACAACAGCAGAAGAGGAAGTATTTCCACAGTTATAAAAACAGAAGATCTACCCAGAGGGGTGGGAAGACCAGAAAAATAGTAACTTGGAAAGCAATATTTTCCCACACCCTTTCCTAGAGTTATGCTGCAGTTTTGAGATTACAGGGATGTAAAACTAGACATTAAAAAGGTGAAGCTAACTAGGTTACATCAAATCATCAGCTCACTGCTGCATTACATTCTGACCCAATTCAAACAATCTGTATCACCTACTGATACTTAACTTCCTGTCACAGAGATCCTACAGACAGAAATTTATTTTACTATAGAAGTGTTAACACCAAGGGCAGGAACACTGCTCAAGAAAGCAATACAGGACAGACTGCCACAAAGAAAATGCTTTCTTAAGCAGTGGCACACTTGTTTCTCTAGGAAGTGAAGGCAGATATTTCTCAGTAAGTGGTACCAAATTCAGAAACTGACTGTACTAATTCTACTTCAACAAGCTGGTACCAAACAAACTTTTCATACTGAGAGGCAGATACGAGTTCAGCAGCTTTAGCTTTTTGCATAATAGTGTCTGGTAAGGAAAGAATTTCAGCTGTAACACAACAAACAGCTTCACATGTTCTTAAGAGCTACAGAACTGCAATCACAGTGAGACAGTACAGGCAGATCCTGCAAATTACTGCAGGCCAAAATAAACCACTGCCAAAAGCCAAGGAGGCTCCTCAGTTTCTTGCCTACCACCTCCTGATGCCTCTATATATGTACATGCCCTTTCCCTCCCCATCTTCCCACCTATGCAAACTCTCTTCCAAACCTTTCTCCTGCTTACTTGGATCTGGAGAATTAGAGACAGTATCTTCCAAGGAATCCTTGTTCTGAGTTTTGAGGTTCACCCCTACAAGAAAAAAATGTGTTTTATTTTAAGCAATTACGCACTTCTCTTGAATTTCAAATAAAAATAAATCAAAAGTGTGATGATGTTTTAAGATACAGAATTTCTCTGCATGGAAAATCTTAGGGTTCTGCACAGCACAAAAAAACACTGAGCCAATTAATGAGGAAAAAATACATCTTGGATCAAACTTGAACATCTCACTAGAAGTGCTCAGTAGCTAAAACCCAAACAAAACTCTCCTCCCTAAAACGGTGAAATATCTTGAAAAGTAGATGCTATAAACTCCTATAAACAGCTGGTATGGCACACGAGAGAAAAAGAGCTGCTAAGGAGACAAGAAAAACTGCTGCCTTCAAAGCCATTGATCAAAATAAAAATTTCAGTAAGCCTCCAAGCATTTAAAAGGAACTATTGTTTAAAACTAGCTTAGGTAGATTTACCCAGGAAATTTTTATCAACACCACAGCTGCTCCCTGTAAGAGAAAGGGGGATATCTGCTATGGTGATGGCAGTAACCCGCAGGGGAGCTGGCTCTGAGTGCCATTCACCTTTCACCAGCTCCTCCTGCCATCTGCCATCCACACCGGGAATTGCAACAGGATTTACTTGTCTGAGCTACCACCTCCATCTGCGGGGCAACAGCGACAACATCCCCAACCCCAAGGGAAATAGATGGGATCGTGTTTCACTCTGAAGCCCCTGATGCACCAAACCATGCTGCAGGCAGCAGAGGAGAACCAGACTCAATAAGAAATTGTGGTTTTGGAAATTCAAAAAACACACCACCTCCCTCAACTGCTTCATTTCATAGGTGACTCAAACCATAAGGGAGAACTCTCAGTCCAATCACTGGCCCCTATAGATAGGTGAGGGTCTACAGACACAAAGAAATTCTGTAAAATGCAAGCATGTTTACTGCCAGGACATGCTCTGCATTTACACTGTGCAAACTGCATCCAGCTGAAATGCAGTTCAGCAATTGCAAAAACAAACAGAGCCTATCAGGAAGCCAGAAAATTCTAGACGTGTAAAGCAAGAAAATTAAGTGTAATTGGATGAAATTCACAGAAGAAAACAACAGAAAATAATTTTTAATGTGACTGTGTGAATACAAGATGAGGCACAAGAAAATTAAGTCTGCTAACTTCTTTATGGCTCTGCAAAGCATAAGGGCAAACAAACCTGTCTGAATCCAATGTAATTCTGAAGGGCAAATTTATTCTTAAAAAAATCTTTAAATTGGTTTTGAGAAAAGAACATAAGTCTCGAATGCTGTAGCCCTAAACTTTCTTTCATGTGTCTGGCTAAAATGCATGTCCACAAAAGCAGAGGGTAGGTCACAGAAAAACAGACAACACAGCAGAATGCTTAACATGGCATGTTGTTCCATTTACAGAGCTGAAAAGAAATGTTGAGAATTTCCACTAATTCAGGGTAAGTTAAGGAAGATAGAGGTAATCTTCAATTGAAAGTACAGACACGTCTTCTCTCTAAAGGGTAACAGCTTAAGGCAACCCCACTAAGAAAAAAAAAAGGCCTCTGAACACAGGTGCATATTCATTTATTTTTTGTGTCTGAGCATCACTGCTTTGTTATTATGGAACTCAGTTACTGCCTGAGAGCTTATTATCAGTAAACAATGAGCATCTTTCTATAATAAACCTTAGCAGACACACCCAGAGAAGCAGAGACACATTAAGCGAAACCAAACTAAAACCAACAAAGCAACCAAAGAACTACCTTACACCCAGAACTCCAAGTGCCCTAACAGATCTGTTTTCCCATTCCTGGCTGTCCCTGCTCTGCAGTGCCTGTCCCCCCACGTGCCGAGTCGTGCCCACCCCCTGAGCGCAGCCAGGGCCCCGCCCCTGCCCCGGTACCTGCGCCGGGGCCGGCCCCCAGCCCGTTGCCGTACTCCTCCGGCCCGCCGAAGCTCAGGAAGGAGCCACCATCCCCTGGATGCCGAGAGCTGACGTGTCTGCAGAGAAACAAAGCAGCCTGTTTTGTACAATCTTCCTCACTCGGGCCGTTCCCTGCTTTTAGCAAATGTAACAACCAGCCCTCAGCCCCTCAGCCTCAGCCAGGCTGGAACCAAGCTCTCCCCTCACTGATGCTGGCAGAGATGGAAGGGCACAAGGGCAGCACAGAGAAGGCTGTGACAGCGTTCCATTATCTGTCCATACTGTTTGTTCTTTGCCTGCAGCAATAACCAAAGCACTGCCTCTGCAGGACAGCAAAGAACCAGCTACTCCATCCCCTCAGGAGGCAAAGCCTTGCTGGTTATCTCCAGATCTGATTTCATGGTCTATAAACCCAACATTGAGGACTGAGCAAATGGCTCACCTGCCCGTTGCCTCATGGTAAGCCAGCTCCAGCAGCTCCGCAGAGGAATGTGTCAAATCCTGCTGCCCACTGCCCTGCATTTCTGCCATGTTCTGGCGGGTTTGATGATGGATCTGGATAGCTTCTCCTGAGGGACCTACACAGTTACAATTGATCACTGATCACCACATCTGCACTGATTCCTCGGGTGCTTGTACCCCTCTTTTGCAAACAGCATAGGCAATGAGAGCTACTGGACATTAAGAAAGGATGTTCACAAAATCTTCAAAGCCTTGAACCTCTGCCATCTCCTCTGAAGCAAATGAAGCAAAATACTTTTAAAAACATTTTGGAGAGCCTGCTTACAAGACATTAAACAATTATGCAAACAATTCAGCATCAGAAAATCAACCCAATTTGTAGTTACAATTCCCTTCAACAGGGAATTGTTCTGTACCTGTTGCTGCTCATTTGCAAATAGAGGTTATTTCCCAAAAGAGGATTGCTCAGGCCTGCACACTCATTTGTGTGCAAATGAGCTGGTGCACAGAGCACTTTAACACACCAGAGCTCTCACTGGCTCTCTTGTTGTGCTAATCCCGGCCAAGGACAAAGCCACAGCAGGCCGTGCCTGAGGCAGCTCACCCACAGGGAAGGTGTGCATCCAGCGCCGGCGGTTGGATGTCAGCTTCATGGGCATGCGGGACGGGGCGAAGGGGTTGATGAGGGCGCGCTGGGGCGCGTACCCGCCCGGCCGGATGTGCAGCAGAGACTCGGCGCTGCCCACGTGGAACCGGCCCGGAGCGCTGGAGTCGCGCTGCTGAGACTCCAGCATGTTCTCGAGGAAATCTACAAAACACAACCCAGCCAGCGTGAGATCCTGCAGGAACCAAGCACAGGAGAATTAACTGCTCAGGTGTTGCCCTGTTCCTCTCTCTTTTTCTAAAGTTTTTCTAAAGTTCCTTCAGCCTTCTGATGATTTACTTTTTGTAATGGAGTTTCTCATAGATTTTCACATAAACAACCTGTTGTTATTGTAATTGTTCTTCCATGTTTACATTCTTCTCATAAAGAGGAGACTGTTGGGTTGACCAGTGTGGTTGGAGAGGAAGATTTGCTTTCTCCAATCCATGGTCACTGTTGGAATTCTATAAATGTCGAGGTCTGTAAATAAACTGCCCCTTTTTTGCCTTGGACATCTCAGTGCATGAGTGTCATACTGTGACACTCAAGGATATAGAGGTTGCCCAGGGTAAGGGGGAATAAGCAGACCTAAGAAATAAGCAGGCAGAGAAGCTGAAAGCAATTCCTATCCAGCCTGAAAGTTACAATGTAAACAAGGACCCAGACAAGAAAAAGCATTACTCCATCTGCCGCTACAGCACTGCTGTGAACTGTAAACTTCTACTAAATGAATCCATAAAGAAACAACTTGCTAAGCCAATTATGAAGAATTACTCAGACCTTCGAGAATTCTTGAGAAATCAAAAGACTGACATAACAGAAACTTCAGGATGAGTACCAAAGACACAGTAGAAGCCACAGCTGAGCCTTGTACACATGCCTTTCCTGTAACACTCAGATCTGAGCACTGAAATCAGTGATTACTCCCAGAAGACATGGGACATGATCTCCACGAGATACCAGCTAGTTATAGGAGATAACTACTAGTTATAGGAGATAACCACTTAGAAATAGGAGAGAAAAATATATTTAGATAGATAAGCAGCAATTACTCTGCCCAACAAGTGGAAATCCCAAAGAGAAGGAAAGGTCTCATTTACCGTTCTATATTGTCAAATACAACATGTGAAAAACCCCAGCTTCTCTGACTCCTCCCTCCCTGCCAGCCCTAATCCAGACACATCCTCATCCCACTGAACACCTTCAGCTGGGTCACACAGCTATCCTTCAAACTAAAGGAGTAACAGAAATACCAAAGAAAGAAAAGAGTTATATTAACTGACAGAAGGGGAAAACATGAATGGTAGATGTGATGTCAACTACACTGTGTGAGAGCAGCCCCACACCAGTAACTGTGATTCCTGTGACAGGATAAATATGGTACCAGTGTCATACAGCACAGCATGAAAAACCCATGAGAAGCCTTCAGGGATAGAATTTTATAGAAGATGAAGCAGTTGCAGGAGGAATACAATTTGCCTAGAAATGAGCAGGGTTTTTGAAGATACTACATCTGCTTGAGAAAAAAATTAAGTTGGAAAGGAAGAAAAGGGGAGTGCCAGCACTGCTAACACACTGAGACAGTTCAACAGTACACTGTCAAAAGGAAGGATCTAGAAATTTAGTCTTAATGACAACAAATCCCCACAGAGAGAAGTTATAAGCAGGGTCCCCCAGGGCTTACTGCTAAGGCCAGTTCTCATTTGACAGATTATAGGTGACCTGGATAATACAAGCTCCTTGTGTATGTCCACACTGGCAGGCAGGCACAGGAGAATAGTCAAGCACTAAAGAAGGCAATAGGCAAGGGAAAAGAGCAAATCCGTGTCAGGACACTTCTATTTAGGACAAGCCATTAAAACAAAGCAATGGAATTGGACAAGGATGACAAAGGGAGAATGCACACCCGGCTGCAGCTGTGCAAAAGCTGCACCACGAGTGCCAATACAAGCACCACCTCCACTGTGCTGGCCTGGCAGTGCCCAACACAAACCTCCCTTCTCTCCCCACGTGCCCCAGGCTGACCTCTGGTGCTGGTATAGCCCAAGGAGCTGCTGACTTCACACTGGTGCAGGTGAGGCCGTGGGATCATGAGGATGTTGGAGATCTTGCCCAGAGAGCTGTCGTCAGAGGCCTGGCTCCTCACCTCCTCGGGGGGCAGCGCGCGGCTCTGCAGCGAGGGGCTGCAGGACACGTCGTACGAGCTGGAGCTCTTCCTGGTGCGGCTCTCCCTCTCCCTCACCGACCTGCTGACAGGGATGCCCAGGGAAAGGAAACAGAGATTCATTCCCATGTTGTCAGGGGGCTGGAACAGGCCCCAGTCATGCAAAAGACTGGATGCTCAGCAGGTGAACTCGAGAAGAGCATCACAGGGAAGCCATCACTATCTTTTTTGACTGCTTGAGTAATTGATACTTCTGTGCCTCACACAACACAACAGGAACACTGCAATGCTTCCAGCACAAGGGCTGTGGAAGGGCCTGCTGAACTCACTCTGCAATCTTACAGATACCACACCAACCTGGTAGAGACGTGGCCTAGTAGATACCAGACCTCAGCCTACAGTGCCAGGAACATGTAGCTATAGGGAAACTACCTGGAATGATGAACTATTTAAATTGTGTTGGCATCTTTCAGCATTGATCCCTACAAGCTGCTCAAATTACCATATTAATGAGCCCACATGCTCTGAGTTAGGCAATACTACTGAAAGAAGTAAAAAAAAGTACTTCAAAACAAGCTTGTCAACCCCGTATTTCTGAAAAACCACAGAAATTTGTAGTTTATTCAGTGAATTTGGCCAGGACCTGAGGATAATCAGCTTTTCTCCTCAGACAAAAGGACATGGAATAGCTGAGAACATGCACCCAGATTTTCTGCCTCTTCTCTCATTCAGATAGGCATCATTTTCAGGGAGGATTCCTCACCCCTCTGTTCACCAGTTACTAAGCAGTACATCAAACAATCTATTTCTACAACTCTGTGCAAGCCTAACGTGCAGATATTTTCTTAACCCCCTTGCAAAATCTGCTGGGAAGACTAGCTTTATTCCACTTCAAACAAAACTAAAGATTTAATAAAAAAATATATTAATGCCTTTTCTTAGACCCCACACGTTATTTTAAAAGTAAAACACTAGACAACCAGTCATGAAGATCAGGTAGAGACAAAGCTTTGGGTTCAACTGTGAGCATGTGGAGATCAATACTCCTTGTATTTCTCCAAGTATTTTATGTATCAAGCACACATAACATGACTACTCCAGAAGCTGCCCTTGGAGTACCCAATGCCTCCTACAAACTGACATCAGGAACCAGGAGGGGTGAGTTTACTTTCCCATAGAAAAGGCCCAATGTTCATGTCCAACTCACTGAGCCTGGCACTGGGCATCTGCCACCTAAAATTCACTACAATTCCAAACAGATCAGCATTTCTCCCAGATGCAAGCTTGCAACCCTGGCTGCCCTTACAGTGCCAAATGCCTCCTACAGACTGACATCAGGAACCTGGGGGGCTGACTTTAGTTTCCCAGGGAAAAGGGCACTGTTTGTGTCCAACTCCCCGAGCCTGGCCCTGGCAGTGAGCAGTGCACTCCCAAGGCTCTCACCTGAATGTGCTGCAGCGCTGGGCTCTGGATGGGCCCGGCAGCCGGAACACCTGTGCATCGTAGCCATCATAATCTACCTGGATAGGCAAGGCATTCTCAGCATCCTTTGGAGCTCCTAATGCTGAAATAAAAAGCATACAGCACTGGAACCTCTTTCGAGAATGTTCAAGATCTGCAAGTCAGAGTATCCACCTCTCCCCCCACGGAAAGTATTTACTCCAGAAGAAATCCCAAAGTATCATGAGCAGAACAGCTGGAGGAGCTCAGTTATCAAAGTTGGTGCCTCTGAATCAGCCTGGCTGATTTTGTGCTTCCCCCCATATATTCTAAACACTAAATGAATAATTACCAAGAAGCTAACTGGCACATGCACATTAGCATCCTGAGTATCAAACATGGGTTTGATGGTTTTCTGTAACAATCGTCCCTTCCTTGTGCTAAAGTGTCATTGTCTTACTGCAGCTGTTTGTTAGGCTGGGAGTCAGTGGGACAGATCATTCCAGAACAGAATTACTCACAGGCATCACGACTATTCTTTGCTTTCTCCGTCAGTGGCTGGAGGGTCCAACAAAGTAAGTGTGAAGTGATCAAAAAAACAAACAAGAAAGAAAAAAAAAAAAAGGCAACAGAAAAGACAGAGGGAAGGGAATCAGTCAGCATGTTCTAAGGAAACATCCCCAGTGTGACCAAGCAGTCAAAGTTCAGCTTGCTGACTCGTGAGACAGCCAGACAACTTCAGAAATATTAAATATTGATACCTGGTCACAAACCCGTGTGAAAAACACAATGTTCAACACATTTCTTTCTTCCTCCCCATAGAGTTCTTTGTTACAGAATTAAACTAATTTTTTGGTGCCTAAAACATTTCTCACCCAGTTTTATGTAGAAAGACCTACGAACTGGTGCCTCATTCACAATCCCTACAACAAACCTTGCAGCTTTCCTTTCACAGCCTTTTGACACAGAAACTTGGAATACACAGCTGTTGGAATACTTGAGATGATTGACTGAGAAGAGGGATCTGACAAACTAGTAAGACAATACAAATCAGAAAGATTCCCACCTTCCTTCCTGCCAGCTTGATCCGTGGAGTGAAGCTGTTACACAGGAGTTGACTTTTGGATGTGTAGAAACTGAAAGAAAAAACAGTGTGGCTTCAAGAACTCAACACAGTTGGTTTGTTACAAAGTAAACAGACCAGGAACCTGAGTTCTGTATTGGATACAGAAAATGGGATACCTTTCTGTACATAGAAAAAGTTTGGAAAACACTGAGAGATGGTCTTTGCCTAAAGACAGGGCAGACTTTGACACTTGTACAGCCTCAGCCTAGACACTTCTTAATATGCTTAACTCTTGCATTGCCCAGTTCACTTTGTCTTTCTACAGAAAGACATCCACTTCCGCCTTGCCATTTATACAAACTCACTCTGATTTACACAACTGGAGTGATTCACACCAGCTGTTTGAAAACTCTGTCATTTCTGTTAGGTTGCATTAATGCCCAGAGTACTGCAAGAGTAATGTAATATTTCCTTTGCTTCACAAGGAAAGCAGAGGAGGTAAACAGTGAAAGAAGAAAGAGAAATCAAGAGATTACAAAGAGTAAAGCAAAGCAGAAGTGTTTAGCAAAAGCTGATAAAATTCACCTACCTATGATTTATCCAGTGTGGGATATTGTAGTCATCACCCATTCGTGAGTCACCAGGGCCACAGCGATTATGGAGCTGTAAGAGAAATTCAGAAGCAGCCAACAGCCAGTCACCACACTGACAGCCAGTCACCAAATGAGTAACATTTGTAGCAGGAACAGAGAGAAGGGCAAGTGGCCTTACCTTAAAGAGTGGTACAGCATGCAAGGGCTGCTCTCCCATGCACACCAAATCCACACCTATCCCTGTAAACAGACAACAGCAGAGTTCAGCTCTTGACCAAGCAGGACTGATATGCTAAGACAAAATAGATCATCTGTTTGAATTGAAGACTCAATATGTATTCTATATGAGGCAATAATACTGAAAATGGTAGTTAAGGGTCCCATGTATGGTTACAAACCAACAAGTACCTGTGCAGATATAAGAAATTGTTTTTCTACACTAATATAACTCATGCATTCTTTAAGAGAAAAGTTTGCACAGGCAGGTGAAGTTCTCTATCACAAACAAAAGAAATTAAATGCTTGTAAGTACTCTGAAATCTGCTCATCTCAATATGAAGCACAGACACAAGTCCTGCTTCCTCCCAGAGCACACAACTCACAGTAGATACTTTCTCACAGCCAGAAGTTGTTGGATCTTCCCCAACCCGTGTTTGCCCCCAGAGAGCAGAGGTTATTTACCATTGTCAATCATGCGCTGCTTGGTCAGGATCATGAGGAGCCGATCCACCTCGAACACCCCCACGCCAGGGGTGATCACCACCGACATCTGCCCCGTGCGGTCGAAGTTGCGGTTGATGTAATGCTTGTCGAACACTGCCAGAGAGAATGCAGCAAGGCTTGCAAAATACCCTGGATGTTTCTTTCCAGAGCAAGGCAGGTGATTGTTGGAACCCTAGTCACTGAGAATTTTAGACTCTGTGCTGACAGGCACTGACCCCCAAGAAAACACTGCACTTGACCTGAGGCCTTGGAGAAGGCTTCCAAAATTGAACGACAGAACTGAGATGATGAGTGTGTAGTTTGAATAGAAGTGTGTAATATCACATGGTGGAAAACTTGGAGTTTAAGATTTTAGAATATGATAATATATATATAAAGCAAGATGGGGGTTTTAGGGTGTAGGCCAGTCCTTCTTTTTCACCTTCTTCTTCATGGGTCTGGGTGGTATTTTGTAATTGGATAGGTAAGTCTGCATTGCAGACCACGGGTGGTCAGTAATTGGGTTAAAAGTAAAAATCATTTAGGTGTCATTTCTTAATCGGACAGTTTATCCTTAAAAGGCCTTGTAGAGAGAGGTGAGGCTCCGTTTTTAGTTTCTCAGCTAGAACTGCTGTAAAACTCATGGTTTGTGAGACTGTAATGTAGATAAGAATTAATAAAGTGTCCAAACAAGAAACACCATCTCGTGCATTTAATCCCGACCCTGGCAAAAAGAAGATAAAATGCAACAGGTGACCACCTAATATTCCCCTCCTCTTCACAGTGTTAAGGAAAAAGTAACAGAAGTCCACAGCTATTTACTGGCAGCTGCTTGAATGGTTCTTCCCCTGAATATTTTTACCCATTGCTCGTAACTCACCATTGAATGAAAGATTTATTGCCTCCAGGTAGTTCCCTTGTGCTGAGGTAGAATTGTAACCTGGAGGAAAGCCCTCTGGAAAAGTATTCAGAAGGGGGGAAAAAAAAATCATCATTCCTGTATACTAGCTTTATATAATAAAAAACCCACAGAAAAATATGTCTGTACTAAATACTATTACTTCAAAAATTACAGGCAAAATTGATGTTATTAAGTTCCACAGAAAGACTGAGACAAATTGCACGGGCAGGAGAGCACTAAGTAGCAGGACACCAGACTCCAACTGAAACTGCATAGTTTACTGACAAGCTAAAAAATAACAAAAGAAAAAAAAAAAAAAAAAAAGAGAGCAAAGGATAAAAGCAGGGAAAGGAGGATTCTTGTACCTGCTTGCTCGAGCCGTACCAGCACAGGATACTGGATGAAAAGCTTTTTAATGGTCACAAGCAAGGAGGTCCACTCCTCCCGCCTCTCATTCTGAACTACAACTCTAGAAAAAACACAACCTGATGAGGCCCATGAAAGGAAGCTATGAGGGGAAGTGAGAAGGGATGAGCAAAGTATAAAATGCACAAAAGGGTTGTACATCCACTGTGGGACAAGAGGTGAAAAGAACTGGGAGGAAAACATACTTGTAAAAATCTTCATAAAACCTTCCCTCATGGTCCTGCCGAATTGACGCACAATGTGTTTCAGGAAACTCATCTGAAATGGAAGGAAAAGCACATGTTATCTCATGCTCTTGTACAGAAATGACTCGTCCTTTCCAGCAAGAATCTCTTATTTCCATTAAAAAAAACCAAAAAACACCAGCCCCCAGCAAGCAAAAAAACAAAATACTTGGAGAAATATCAGACCTCCTATACAATATAAAAGCTGCTTTTAAACCAATATAACAGCTTGAGTATGATGAGGAAAATTTGCAACATTCCTCTATGTAAGGTTTTCACTGCAGTACTTTGATAACAATGGCTGTGTACCTACCGTGCTTGATAGAGAATATTTTGAATATGGCAATTAAAAAAAAGAGGAAGTCCTTGCCAGCCTGTGACCAACTTTCAAGAGACAAGACAGGTTTGAAAATGGAAACATGAAAATAGAGAATTTGCATACCTATAGATTTTGCTTCATAAAATGTTCTTGAAAACAGAACCACTGTCACTTCATGGCTGCAATTCTTCTCCTGTCCAGGAAGAACAAATGCAAAAAGAAAACATTAAAAGTCACATTTGGTAGAAAGTTGTGTATACACACATAAAGTAACAGCCTCTCTTCCCTCACACCTAGAAACAAAGGTAACTAACAAAACCTAGGTATGGTTGCATTAATGGATCTGCCTCTCTGAAATAACAAAATGGTCTGTCCTGCAGATTCTGTGCTGCTTGGCTATATCACATTTACCAGGAGCACTCTCCACTAGTCTCTAAAGAAGCTCCTCTCTGTAGTTGCCAAGATTTTTATTAAGAAAACAGACATTTGAACAGTTTTATACCCACAGCAATTTGATATTCTGATGTGTTACTGTTCAGAGAGATGCCCCTAAAAAATCCAGAAAAATAAAAAATGAAACTGAACTCAACTACTTACCTTCCATTTTGTGAAGAGGTCAGCAAGGAAACCATTCACAGCTTTCTCAAAGTACAGATCCCCTGCAAAATAAAAATCTCCCAAACATCAGATATGCTTGTTATCCAGATAACAATACATACTTCAACTATGGGGCATATCTAACTCTAAGATTCTAGACAATATTAAAATTTGAGCAGCTGTGTGCATAACAAAGGTCAATATCACTAAGATAAGATGATAAAAAGATTAAAAAGCATCATTTTTTCCAAGGATGTAAACATGACTCTTATTGCCAGAAGGATCTGACCTTTAATTCATTTTTCCAACACATTTGCAGCATGCTGGGAAAGCATCTGTACTGTCTTTTAGGCATAGAATGCACAACTGATCCCCTGCTCTGATTTGAATAGCTGCCCAGTTCCATATGCCCAAACACATGGTCAAAGGAAGTGGCAAGAGGTTTGCTAAAGAATTAAGCCAGAAAAAAAAGAAAATTGGATGACAGAGAAGTGACTCATTCTTAATGCCTGAAGTTGTAACACTTCCAGCTGCAACTTCAGCCTGGGCTAAGGCAGGCTTCATTCCTCAGTAAGCCAATGTCAAGAGAAATCTAAAACATCTAGGTCCTCCTTGCACAGGATTTCCACACATTTCTGGCTTCAGGATCCACAAACTGACACCTGCCTCACCACCCAACATGTTCATATCCACAGAAAACCTTTCCAATGCTCACAGTGATTTGGTGGCTGAGCAATGGTACCCAAGCTTTACAGGGACAGGAAAAGGATGGCACAGCCAGGGACAGAAATGGGTGGCACTGCAAGGAAGGATCTGAGGAAAGACCACAACACACCCTGGAGCACTGCTTAGTCCAAAGGCAGGATATTTTAGTTGGTTAGTAGTGGCAGAAAAAAATAGCAGTGGCAGTTTTGTAGTAGGGGCAGAAAGGACAGCTGCTACCATCCACAGGCACAGGCAGGTCAGTCCCCCACGTACCATAAATATCAAAATCCCACATTTCACAGCTCATCTGGATAAAAATGTAAACCATGGCAGAAGTGGAGCGGAAGACCACCTGCAAAGGAATGCAAGACCTTATTTAAAACCAAGTACATTCATGAGAAGGCCCAAATGAAGAGGTTAACTGCACAGCAACTTATACAATGTGGCCCTTGCATCACAGGGAATTTCTCCTCCAGCAAGTTGGCATTTCCCCTCTAACAAGTCATTCCTAGTGCTGACAGCACAGCAGAGCTGAAGTTTAATTATGATTAATTTTTGTCATTCTTCACCTTGCAACACAGCCAATTCCAATGATCCATATTAATCTGCAGGCAAGAAAGAATTACAAAAATCCTGGTAAGGAAAGGAAGGGAAAAACTGCTTTCCCCCTGTTTCCTGAACTCTTACCCGGGTGTCCTCACTGATGTATCCACAAGTGACTTTCTCACTCTTTACCCACAGTTCACCTGCCTGGGCCCTGGAAGAAAAGAAGTGCAGAATATTTGAATATGAAGATTGGAAAAATCAGTATTTGAGCAAGTAAGAGATGTACCAAAATCTGCACTCAAGAATGACTTATTGGGTTAAAACCTGAAGTTTAACCCAAAAGATGTCAAACAGCCATTTCCCTCTGCATCTACGCATTTCCTTGTCCCTGTGTCACCCCAAAAGCAACTGAAGTAATCCCCTCTGAACTATTAATACAGCTTGGGCAGGGGGGTAAATATTCTAAGAGATAAAAAGAAAACTATTTGGCCCTCATCAGAGGCCACGAGTGTAGCTGGCTCCCCTACAATTAGTTTCTTTTACCCCAAATCAGATAGAAGCCTTCCCCCACCCCATGGTGCAGACAGATCTGTAGATGTTTAAGAGAGCAATGAAACATGAAGGATTTTTCAGAGAAGAGTCTCCAGCTGGATACTTAAAACTCATGAAGCTAAAGCAGTAAGTAACAAGAGGCACTGACCTGATACCTGCAAATTCGACTTTTTGGGTGACATATGCACATGTGCTGACCTAGGAAAGAAGAGTTACATGTGCTACATGAAGAGCAGGCTCAGAGTGAGAAGAATAATGTACATAAAAACCACTTGCACTCAAACATGTGATTTTTACAAGTCATAAAATCCATTCAGTGTAGTTACTACTAATAGCTCAGCCTACAGAACCTCTGTAACAGACACCAGAAAACCACTTTTAACACAGATGAACTCTAACTGGGATTATTTGTCCTAATTCACTGCACTTAGAAGAGCTGAAGACTGCACTTCAGAGATGCAGACAGAAGGTATTCTAATAGCTGCTTATTAAGGAATACTTTCAGAGAGGGGACACTTCAGCATAGTTCTACTTGAAAAACATTTGGATTCAACTCCTTCCAAATGTAGTAAATCATTAAAATTCAGAACATAAGCAAAAAAACTGTGAACAGCATTTTCAGTGCCCAAGGCAGTAATCAACATTATAGCAGTGGAGTAGGAAATGATGGAATTTGGTTTTTTACAACACATTTACATCCATTTCTCCAACTCTGATGTGCCACTCACAGCACAAGATCCCCCAGAGGTGCTGGCACTGTCTTTGTCTTTGGTTCTCTGCACTTTGTAAAGCACTTCTTCTCTTTCCCAGTAAGGAAAATGCCAGATTTATCACCTGCACCCTGCCCAAGGGCAGCAGGGGCCTTACCAAACTCTTCTTCAGTCGCCACATATCCCCACGCCCAATATACTGATCTTTAAATGTCAGCTCCACCAAGTCCAAGGTCACCTCCTGGGAAAGGGATGAAAAACACTGCTTAGATTTCACTGCTTGTCTTTCAGTAGGGCCCACCAATCTCCTCATTTAATAACCAAATGTTACAAGAAGGGCCATTCAAAAGCAAGTCAATATCCCTAAAACTGCAAGGTAAAGGGGAAGCCCATACAAATAAATACCAAAGTTGTGCATGCACCTCAACTACTGTGAGCTGCAAAACAGTGTGACCAGAAAAAGCCCAAGGACTAAATCTGTACTACAAGTGTCAGTGCAGATTGGAAGTTGAAATAAAACAAATTACTGCCATTGTTCATGACATTAAGGAAGTTTCATTTCCTGCAGATTTTTGTCTTGTGCAGAATTTAAGTTCTGACTGCAGCTTTTTTAATAGCTGGGACATTTACAGGAAATGCCTCTTTGTAAGAGGTTCTGTGGTATCAAACAATGCAAATCCAGGCCACGGCTCCTCTTTTGACTAGGCCACTTTCTGTTTTTCTTTACTGTGCCTGGCTCTCATGAATTTCTGAAATTTAAAAATATGTGAAATGCCTACATTTCTACCAAGCACTGTTAAAGCAGGATCATGGAGTTCAAAAAGAGAGCAGAGATGGTAGGGAGAGAAGAGACACATAACAAACCAACAAATAATACAAAAGTCTAAGGCTCATTTTCTTAGGGAAGAAGACTAAATATCTTTCAATAAAAAACAAATGCCTTTTTCCCCCCAGACTACTGGAGATGGAAAGTCACAGGGCTCTGATTTGAGTCAAGTGATGGAATGGACAGAAACCCACACACCTTTGGGTCAACAACATTGACATGGACATCCTGGTAGGGCCGCAGGCGGAACACCTGAGCAACCGTCTGATCCACACTTATCGTTTCTGCCACAGGAACAAGAAAGGACAGCAGAGAGTGAATGTCCCCAACAGCTTTCAAGTGGTTTACAGGCACAAAACCAACACAGTGAGACTGTCCTGAAACACAAATTCCAGGCTAAAAAGTGAAGTTTGTTTAAAATATACGCACATTACTCAAACAAAAGTAGATTTAGAAATAACTGCTCATTTTCTGTTAAAATTCTAATCCTTCCCTTGCTAAACAAACAAAGCATTGATTTTTCTTACAAAATTAAAATACACACATTAGCCAATCACAGGTACAGCCTAGTTATGTCACCCTTCTTATGACTTCACTGTGCATAAGCCTAGAGTTTTACCTTTCTGCAGATCTTCCTTAAGTGACTTCACTTGTAGAAGCAGGGGACTAGAATGGAAAAGAGAAAAAAGGTAGACAAGTTGAGATAGCAACAGTCTCTCTGGTAAATCACACACTCAAAACTATTTTGTAACATGGAACACAGGATAAGCTAAAGGGAAACATTAATATTTTCTAGAAAGCTTCATACACCATCCTCTCCACCTGTCTCTCTGCCTTGTTCCTTACACTCTCCATAATTATGAGGTACTCTTGAGGTAAAGGTGCTACTACAAATGGAAAATTAGGGCACACAAGAACTTCTCAAATCCTCACAAAAGTGTGCCACTGCTTTTCAGATACAGGCTGCAGGATGAACAGGTTGATACAACAAGGCCACAAAATTTTAATTTTGCCTAGGATATACTGTAGGATAGGAGAATAATCCTTGGGTAACAGCAGATCTAGGAAAAGGATACAGACATTATTGATTCTATATTCAGGTGCTACTTGGCCTATGGAAGATCAGCAAACTAACACCACACAAAGAATTCCACAAATTTTAAGAAGCACTCTCACTAAAGTTAACCTCTTCACTTCTCTTTAGGCAGAAAAAAAAATCATGGCAGCATCCTGAAGCAAAGTTATGTCAGCCCTAAGAGCCTCTCACTCCAGAAACCACTACACATGAACAAATCCTTTCAGTGCTCCAACCTCACTGGTATCAGCAAAGAGAATTCACCTGTATTCATCATTGGGGTGTGCAATTTCCACAACATCTCCCAGCTTGATTTGAAGAAATACTTTAGGATTTACCACCAGTTCATCATCTACAAGACACAAATGAACGAGGGCAGTGAACAGATATATACTGAACACAGACACCTGCATGTTTGCTTCAATAGCTCAGCATGTATAAATACACCAAAGCAAGATGAACACATCAGCAAAATGCTTTCTGTTCAGCTTTCTGTTTGTTCCCTACCCAGCCACTTCAGATCAGCCACTCTTGCAGGCACAAACAACTCAAATAACAGAACTTTCACAAAAGAAGTGTTCAGCAAAAGACTGTGCCTTATTTAGGCAACCAGAATCTTCTTCTGTACTTTTCATACAACAAACATCAGCAGGAAAGTAGACAGCTATAGAATCTCAACTAGATTTATCAACATGCTGTAAGTCCAGAAGTAGGCAGCAATTAGTGGCACTGTTATTGGTGCTCAGAAACAAATCTGTAGGCAGTCATAAGTCACTGACATATGTCACTCATTAGGGTGACTGAAACACCAGATTAAGAGAAAAGTGTTGCAACAAAAGGAGGGGGGGAAGTTAAAATAAAGCAATTTTATTTTTAGATACAATCTTGGTCTCTTCCAATAAAAGTTAATTTACTTTGCTGTATCCTGTTATTAGAAAGAGCTTTGCAAACTCTGGCAGGCAACACTGCTTGTTACATCAAAGTTCCATCTTCACTCTTTTGTTAAAACAATCGATAAAACAATTGCTTTCAATTAAGTGAGTGCTGGTCTCACTGTTAGGAGCTAGGAGATACTGACCACTGCCTCCAAACCCCTTCTTATGTATGACGAGCTTGTACACCTTGTTGGTTCTCATCTTGAGCTCCAGTTCCTCTCAGACGCTTCGAGCCAAGACAGTTAAAGGCATCTTGCATATCTAACATAGAAACGAAAGAAAAAACTCGTCTCTTGTCAATGCAAAAACGACTGTGTATGTTCCGCACGTGAACACAGCGCACTGTCCCGGCCGCGGCGCGGCAGAGCTGAGCCCAGCAGAGCAGAGCGGGGCAGCTACAGGTACAGCCACAAGGAGAGAGGGACCGAAAAGTGTGCTTTTCGAATAGATTAAAGGGTTGAGCTTGCAGATGAGCTTGGCAGAAAGTCAAATACCAAGCTACAGAGTCCTCGTATACCCAAAATTTGTTAAACTCTGTAATTTGCAACTGATGCGGGTCTGGAAAGAAGCGCCGCTTGGTGCTGCGAGCCGGCAGACACGCACCGGGACGCGCCAAAGAGCAGGGCCGGAGCGGAGAGCAAACAAACCCAAGCAGTTCCAGTCCGCTGCCGTGCCTACAGCATTAAGCAGCTATGGAACTGCCGCTCGCTTATAGGGAAAGAGAAGCCCATCGAGACACCCGAGCTCCTGCCCGGAGCAGCGGCGAGGGGCGGTCTGGCATACGGGCCCGCCAGGGTCCTTACCCGCACGGGGTCAGTAGCGCAGAGAGCAGCGCGGCGGCTCAGGCCAGAGCCCCGAGGGAAGGACACCGGGGAGAACGGCGCAGTCTGGGCGCGAAGGGAGCTCGGACGCTCGGACGCCTTAACGCTCCGTGCCGCTCACAGCCGCCGCGGGCCGAGCCAGCCCCAGGGCAGCACGGCCGCGGCCAGCCGTGCCGCGCCAGAGCTGGGCCGAGCAGAGCACGGCGCAGTCCCGCCCCTGCTCGCGGAGCGTCCGAGCGCGGGGCCCTAAGCTGCCGGTGCGGGTCCCGCGGGTTCCGCGCGGCACTTCCGCGTCCGGGGCCGCGCCCCACGTGACACCCGCGCCGCCACCGTGGGAATGAGCGGGCGGGACACGCCCACCTCGGGGGGCGGGGCCGGAGGGAGCCCGGCCCAGTGAAGGGGCGGGGCCGCGCGGGGGGCGGGGCGGGCGCTGCCGGAGGCGGGGCCTCAGTAACGCCTGGCGGGTCCGCGCGCGCCGGCCCCGGATGCGGAAGTGATGCGCGCGGGGCGGGGCGCGGCGCGGCGGGCGCGCGCAGCGGGGCCGGCGGCCGCCGCCGCTCAGGTAACGGCACCGGGGCGGGGCGCGGGGTGGGGCGCGGGGGTGTCCCGGCGCGGGCCCGCCTCTTGCGCCCGCCGCCGCCGGCCGGGAGTTGGAGCGGGGCCGAGTGGCCGGCGGGGGCCCTGCCCAGCCCGGACGCGGGGGAGACACCGGCGGTTGTGTAATTACCGAGAGCGGCGATCTCCGGTGCGCTGCCGCAGGGAGGCTGCGGAGTTTCGGGGCCGGCCGGTGCGGGGGCTGCTGCCGCGGAGAAGGAGCGGGGCTCGGGAATCGAGTTTGTCGCCGCTGCCGCGGCGCTTGGAACAAAGGGTGGCCCCCGTTGGTGCCGCCGATGCTCGGGCGGCATCGCTGGGAGGGCGATGCTCTCCCGGGGACGAGTGGCCTCGCGTGTTCCCAGGAGGCTGGTGCGAGTTTCACTGTGTCTGTACAGGCTGCGCTTGCTTAAGGAGCGGAGATCAACGAGCTGATCAGCCCGTGTTTTGGTAAACGGAGTGACTGATGCTCCTCGGAAGGCCTGGCTTAGCCCGTTCCTGTCCGTGAGCCTTCAGGAGCGATTTGACGTCAGGGTTTTCCCGGTGCCGACGGAAGCGGTGTCTGCTCCGCCGGAGCTCCTGTCCCGTGCTCACGGAGCAGCGGCCGCGCTCCGAGCGTTCGGTGCGGGGCCGAAGAGGATCCGGGCCCGGGGCTGTGTCCTGGCACAAGGCATCCTCGGTACTGCGTGTGCGGTGCTGACATGAGAGAAGCCGAGAGGCACAGTCTGCTGGCTGCTGGCTTAGAAAGTGTTCGTTTGAGGCAGAGAATGTGAAGAAAAGTTGGAGCATTTTTCCAAAAATCAGAAGCTCATGAAAATCCCAGGAAATCAAACGATGCTTTAGTTTTAGTGAAGGAGGAGGATGTTTGATACAATCCCCAGTGATTTGCCTTATAACCTCTTCTCAGGTTTTTCAGAAGATGTGGTTAAATCCGCAGGGAGATGTTTGAATGTGAAAATGAGGCTTGGGAATATCCATTTGGCTTTACTCTCTTCTTTTGTTCATGAAACATTTCCTTAGATACGCAGATGTTTCTCAGCACCTTTCTTAAAGACATACTTGGAAGTATCTTTCTTAAACATATATATTTGATTCTTGAGGAATTAAGCTTTTCCTTTTAATCTAGTCCAGGAGTTGGAGTTCAGTGATCCTTGAGGGTCCCTTCCAGCTCAGGGTTTTCTGTGGTTAATCCAGTGTACGTTGATTTAACATTGCTTTTATTTTTAGGATAAACTGAAAAGCTCAGGGCAACTGATCTTCAGCAGCCCTGATGCTCTCATCTGGGGTGGAGTCTCTCCTTGATTCCTCTGTGTCTGCTGTAATAGAGGAGTTGTACACTGGACTGCCAGAGAGCATCTCCACAGAACTCATGGCAGTGCCAGGGCCCAGCCTGGGACTGGATGCACAATCTGATGGACCAGGACCCCTGCTGGCACACAGGGATGGGCCATGGACTTCTGCCATAGGAAACTTCTGCCAGAAGACAGAGGATTTGGGTGATATGCTCCAGGTGATTTCTCATGGGCCAGCAGAATCCTTTCCAGAAGAACTACTACAGGGTGGAGACTTTGCAGAGGATGAAAAAAGCAGAAAAAGACACTTTAGGAGACTAGACTGTTCTAGTGATGGATACCAGAAAGAAGATGAAGAGGCACAAGGTGCTGAGGACCATCATGCTGAATGTTGTCCTTCTACTCTGGAGGAGAGTTGGTCAGAACAAGTAAGTGAATGCAGAAATGAACTCCTGCATGATAATTTGAATTTAGGCTTAGAGTTACAAGGCAGTGGGTTTCTTTTTTGTGTCTCCTGGAAGTATAGATGATCTATATATCAATATATAGATCACCTATTCTTCCGTAGATGATCTATGCATTGATGTGTATTTTGATATATATATATATCAAAAGATGGTTTGGGTGGGAAGAGGACCTTGAAGGTCATCTTGTTCCAATGCCCTGCCATGGGCAGGGACACCTTCCACTAAACCAGACTGCTCAGAGGCCTGTCCAGCCGGGCCTTGGACACCTCCAGGGTGTGTGTGTGTGTCAGTATCTGGATTATTGTGGGTCCAGTGAAAAATCAGACTATAGTTCAGTAGACCAGCAGTATTTTAAAGTATCAATGTTTTCACTTGCTCAGATACTGTTGGAATGGTGAAGGCAGATATGTAACAGAACAAGGTGCACAGCTGAGTGTTTTACCTTAATTATTGGGTGTTGCATAATACTAAAATAATCTGTGTTTAATTCAGATTTTTACATCTGTTTTATCTGAAATTTAAAAAAAATTATCAATTATGTGAAATTAAAATTATTAAATTCTTAATAGTCATTCAGTTTTAAAAGATGAATTTTCACATATTTCTAAATGCAGGGAGTTTGGTTGTGGGATCATGGTTTGGTGGCTTTGCTGGCAGACTTAGGTCATCTGTCCCTGGGTTTGTGGTTTTGAGCCCAAGGAATAGTAGAAGGCAAGTTCTAATAGAGACAGAAAATGCACACATCTTCCCAGGAGTCTAGTGGTAGTGGCTTGGGGGTGTGAACTAGACTTGGAGCCTGGATTACTCCTCTCATTCCAATTTCCAACAATTTGCATTTTAAACCGTTTACTTCCATTTTGGCTGCCACATCACAAGACTTCATTGCTGCTAAATAAAGGTGTTTTGGGGATACATCCATAGTGCTTGTGTGAAGCCCTTGCAATGCAAGGCTGCCTCTGGCCAAGGCTGATAAGTCTGGAGGTTTGCTTAGTGGATTCCTTATTCTGAACTAACCCAGCTGAGCAGATGCAGTCCCTGAGACATCACACACTTCAGAAAATCTAACCATTTCCACTGCTATTTTTGTCTTGTTTCAGGAGGACCCTCACTTAAATGAGCAAGGGGCAAAGCCTTTGAGAACCTGTTGCAGTGAAATTGCAGGATCTCTGAGGAACACAGGTAGTTATTTTGGCTGTACGTCCCTATCCAGCCCCTGCTTCTCTCCCAGTTATTCACTGTTGATTTAAAATGGATGAGTGATTGTGGGATGGCACATTTATTTTGTTTTATGGTAGAAAGTATTACCCTGTGTAACTATAACAATATCAAAACTTAATGCTTTACTTTCTCCTGGCAGGGTATGTACTTGCCTGAAAACCTTTCCTGTAGAAGATGTGTTTTAGTTATTTGTTTCCAAAGCAGAAGAGGTTGTTAATAGCAGATCTTTTGCATTTCCTTTTGTTTCAAAGATAGAGGTTATGACAGCAGTAATACCGTATACATATAGAAAAGTATTATTCATTTTTGAGTGTTTTAAAAATAAAATTAAAAGTGCAGAATCCAAAGAAAGAGGACAGCTAAAGTAATTATTAATTTCATTATGATCCTCCATAATCTTCTAGCTCCAAGTACTTTGGTCACTTTGCCTGCATCTAGTAATTTTTTTCTATTTCCCTGCCTGCTATCCTTACCTGAAGCTGTGTTTAGCTGACCAATGCCATCTGGTCTGTGTGCTTAAACAGGGAAAAGATCTGCAGAAGTCTAAGTAAATATGTTCCCTGTAAAGTTTTGAGTATGAAGATATTCTACAGTAACTGTAATTTTTTTTAATTAGCACCTTCTTTATGATTTTACAGAAATAGTTTATGAATAATCCAAATTGCTTGGGCAGATGAGATACGTCTTGTTTTCCTATGGATGAGTTACTGACAGACATGTCTTCAAGGAAGAAGAACTGGAAATGGCCACACAATGCACAGCCACATTTCCAGGCTGGAGCAGATCAAGTCCCAGCCTATGCTGAACTTTGATGTTACAAATAAGCATTATTTTAATGTTGGCCATGGCTTCCTCTGTGTTAAGTGACAGGACCTGCATTCACCTAGCTTGATGTTAGAGGAATCTGGAATATACAGGACTGGGAATGTCTGTATTGAAAAGGATTGTCTTTGTTGGCTTTGTGGTGGAGTAGTTTGTTTTTTCCTCTAAATACTTGTAGTAAAATTGTGAGCATCAGTTCTCACTTTTAAGAACAGTGAGTAACCAATACTGCACAGAGTGTTGTGTACAACAGAAGGTATTTAATAAGCTGAATGCCTTCTAAATTTAGCATATGGTTCTGATTTGCTTTTTTTTTTCTCTTATGCAGAAGAAAACCAAGCAAATGTTCAGGTGACAGCTGAAATTCTGCCAAAGCTCACTGAAGAAGTACAAGGTATGAAGGCTGATGGGACTAGGATATTTAGTAAAGCAACATACAGGAATGACAGAGTGAGTAAAGGTCTTCCACCTGAGAGCAGTCAGTGCCCAGATGTAGACACAGTCATGGCCAGAGCTGGGGTTTCAGAAACCAGCATCTTAGGTTTTTTAGAGCCTTTAAAAGTCATGGACATTGGAGCAGCTACAGATCATCCACAAGAAACAAGTGACTATGGTGGGTCAAAAGCCCATGCTGCCATGCCATTGAGAACAGGGGGGCATGGTGTATCTGTTTTGGAGATTAGAGAAGAAAAGTTACCCAGACAAAATCCTCGTAATGAATTCAGTATGTCATTTGCTAATTGCCAGACTTGTCAGCAGGATGAAGAAAATGATGCTTATGACTACTTTAAGGGTTCTGTACCTGAAAAAAATGGACCTCATGAGTTGTTCTCAGCAGAAAGCTGTAGAACACTCTCCACACAAAGTTCTGAAGTTTTATATCCAGTTCTGAAAAGCATCTGCTATCTGGACTTTGGAAATATGCCACTAGAAAGCAGTTCTGCAGCTCATGGGATTATCAATGAAACCCCCCAGAAGTACCTTCCCCAAAACATCAAACATCACACTCCTTATGATTATGGAACTGGGTTTTTAGAAAACCAA
Organism: Phylloscopus whistleri; assembly: GCA_017589585.1. NCBI lineage: Eukaryota > Metazoa > Chordata > Aves > Passeriformes > Phylloscopidae > Phylloscopus > Phylloscopus whistleri. The sequence continues at coordinate 6,294,103 of JADMLD010001548.1, read as the reverse complement.
ACCTCCACATCTGTACCAGTAGAGCAGATCTCAGTGGTAAGGAACAAAGGATTATCTAGTGCAAAAACTGATCTTAGGGAATTCAGTGCTACTATAGGAAAATCATACAGCTCTGAATCTGAAGAGGCTGCTGAAGGCTGGAGAAAAATTGCTGTGGGAGATAACATTGAAATTTGTAGCTGGCCTGAACCTCAAGATGCTGCTAATTCTGAGCATTGTCATTCTCCAGTTTTTAGTTCTGTTGCTTCATCTCCTGAGGAGTTCTCAAAAGAAAAAATTAAAATATTCCCATCAGATGGTGATAAGTTGAAAAAGGACCAGTGGCAATTCTCTGTCAGTGACCCATGCAAGAATGATACAAAAGAAAATCGTTTGTGGGTGGAAAGGAGTAACATTGCTTCCCATGAAACTGGGCAGAGAGACATATGCTTTTATAGTACTGCCAATAAAATTCCTCCTCTCAGTAACCACAGCTGTCTTGATTTTAGTACCAAGCTAGAAAAAGACTCACCCAAGGCACAACTGCTTGAAAAGGAATCTGAGAGCAATACAACATCAGAAGAGTTGGCTGGTGGTTTAGTTAGAACTGCAGAAGCTGATGGTAGTGACAGCTTATCCACTGGGAACAAAGCAAATTTGTTTTATACACTAAATGTAACTCTACCTCCTGTTTTACAAAAATCAAGAGAACCTCATTATAATGAGTGTCTTCCTTGTACTGCTAACAAAGTTTCATGCAGGGACAAGGCTTGGGATAACCTGTCTAGAAAAGAATTAATTGGAGCTTCTGGAACAACAGCGAAACAAGTTGCTGAAGTTTTGCTTCAAAAAGACAAATTCAAGTCTTCTGTAAATTCCATTACTTTTGATAACCCTAATACAACAAGCAGAGTATCCCAAATGAACATCAAATCTGCAGGAAATACGGAGAGAGTGGTCACTGGTTTAGAAAATGAACATTGTTACACATGGATTTGTAATACTCAGAGTATAAAAAACCAGTGTACAGCTGCCAGTACTTCCTGTATTTTATCAGGGAGTACACGTGTGGATGAAGTTTTCCTGAACAGTCATTCTTTTGATGTTGAAGTTGATAAGATTGAAGCAAATGACAATTTGGAAGGAGAGTCTTCATCAGGATCTAACAGTAAAGAGGCAATCATCTTTCCAGAAGCACACGCCCCTTCGGCACGTGGATCTCGTCTTTGTGAAAATGACTGGGGCAACACAGGTGCAGCTCTGCATGGGATACATGACATTCCCACAGGAAAAACCATGTTTTGTTCAGCATATACTGCAGAGAAGTCTACTGCTACCTTGGCAAGAGATGAGATTTCAAATAAGAATATGGAGGTTGTGGAACAATTTGATCTTTGTAAAGTAACAGGCAATGAAATTGTTTGTGACAGAGATGAGGCAAAAGAACAGATTGGCATGTGTGCTTCCCAGACAGATGAATTTGATAAAACAAGAGCTGTGGTTTCCCCAAATGCTCCTGAAGGCAATCAGAGAAGTAAGACCAGTGAACAGCTGTTAGTCAGATATTTTAACAAAAACACCCGTGCTCATAATTTTGGATTTTACGACTCTGTGTTAGGCCCACGTGAGAGAGAACTCGACACATGTGAGCAGGAGGAAATGCCATTGCTCACAGCTGATCCCTGCCAGTGCAGCACTTTGACCTGGGATCCACACCCAGCACTTGACAATGTGAATGTTCCAACACAACATGCTGGCCAGACAGAAGAGACCCTTTGTGCAATGGGAAATCAGTTTCATCCATGCCAGAGTGAGTCTGATGTCCCAGTGCTGGGCAGTGAGCAACATTTAGAAAGTTTAACCAACCAACCAAACACTGGCTTACAAACCATGGGTGGTTCTGTGGAAAGAGATGAAACTGGTCCTAATCACAGTGAAGAGGTTCTGCTAAAAACAGGTGGTCACCTGCTTCTGTTAGACCATAAATATGCAAGAGAAGCCAGGTTTGAAGGAGCTCTGCAAGAAAATGTAATGGGTTTGGACTCTTTAATTGGTGTGAAAAATGAAGAGTCTTCAGGATACATGGACTCCATCAGTGATCTAGTTGAAGAGAAGACAATGAGACTACAAGAGCATGAGAACAGATGTGAAAGAAACAATAAAGGAACTCTTGAAGAAAACTTTTCTGATGGCAGACCACATTACTCACAGCAGGCTGGTTTTATTGAATGTGCAAAAGAGAAAGCAGAGCTTGTGTTTGCAGGAAATGAAACACAGCAACCTTTGCCAAAGATGAAGTGGTTGGTGGAGAACCAGGAAAATACAATTAGTGCTCAATTTCTGCCCTTTTCATCAATTCATGGAAATCTTTCATACAAGCCAGAAAACAGGAATGTGCTTTCAGATACGGAAAACAGAGAAAGTCTGAGTATAAATCCTATCTTAAATAACTCTCATCCACAGTTAACTTCTGAGCCTGGTAAAGAAACTGATGTTCAAAGCAGAGTTGGCCCATCTCATTTTGGAAAGTTTGACATCCAAGAATCTTGTGTTGAGACTCAGGCAGATTCAGAAACTGTGTCAGCTCTGAACTCTCACATCTCTCTGCCTGAGAAAGAAAGGCTGTGCATGTCACCTGAGAGTACACAAAGAGATAATCGTGATTCATCTTCAGCTGAAGTTTTTAGCAAAGATACTTCAATGACAAAAATTCTTTCTGTAACAATTTCCGTTAAGAAAAAATCCAGCAATATTGAGGTTCCATCTGCAGGGAGTGAATCAGCAGCTGGCTCTCTGTATGGTGCCAAAAGCTCAAGAGTTTGTGCCCACAGCAAAGAAAGTCTGAAGGGTGAGGGGCTTTGCATGCCAGCCGTGAAAGACATGGACATGAGCTCACCAAAAAGTCCTCCCGGTGAAGAGACGTTAAAGAATACAGATAAGCCGGAAAATATAAATGTGCTTTCGGATAAAGAGAACAGAGAAAGTCTGAGTATAACTGCTATCTCGAATAACTCTTGCCCACAGTTAACTTTTGAGCCTGGTAAAGAAACTGATGATCAAAGGTGTATTAGTGCATCCCATTCTGAGAAGTTTGACATCCAAGAAACTTCTAATGCGACTCAGGTGGATTCAGAAACAATGTCAGCTCTGAACTCTTACATCTCTCTGCCTGAGAAAGAAAAGCTGTGTATGTCACCTGAGAGTACACAAAGAGATATTTCATCTACAGACAAAAAAATTAATGATACTTCAATGACAAAAATTCTTTCTGTCACAATTTCCGTTAAGAAAAAATGCAGCAATAATGAAGTTCCATCTGCAGGGAGTGAATCAACAGCTGGCTCTCTGTATGGTGCCAAAAGCTCAAGAGTTTGTGCCCACACCAAAGAAAGTCTGAAAGGTGAAGGGCTTTGCATGCCAACAGTGAAAGACATGGACATGAGCTCACCAAAAAGTCCTCCTGGTGAAGAGAAATTTAAGAATACCTGTGTAGAAGAGAAGATAGGAAAAGAGGTAACCCCAAGAGGGAGGCTGCCCAAAGATTGTCTGTGGGCCTTGTTGGAAGATTCTAAAGAGTCTGGTAGCAAAATAGTCCCCCTCAGGACTGAGAATTATGGAAAGGTTTTGGAAGAAATCCCAAGATCCAAACTAAATAACCTTTCAAAGGAAAGACAAAATGATACAAAGCTCCCAAACTTAGCAGGTACCAATGCACTTTCAGAAACTGTGCAGGATTGTGAGGCTGGAGCTGTATCTGACACCGGGGCTGCCCCAGAAGTGCAGGATGATACAACGCCCACATTTTCTCCACCTCTGAGCACACTATCAGACAGTTGCAAAGAACCATCCCCAAACTGTGTGGTTTGCAGTGAAGCGTGTGTGCCTTACAAATTAAATGCACAGAGCAAAGATAATGTAAAGGAGGTAACAGAAGGCCGGGACAAAGTACCAACTCATGCAGATCCCAAGGAAAATGGGGCTTTAGATTCAGAGAGACTTGATCAAGTACAGGAACTTCAAATACTTAAACAAAAGAAGCGTGGAAAGATGGAAGTAAATCAGTTGGGCAAGGCACAACAAGAACAGAAGTTGGAACATCAGGAGAAAGCAAAAATCATACTGCAACCAAGTATGTTGCAGGGTTCTGAACTCTTATGCAGCTCTTCAGCTGAGTTGATGACATCTGGAAATACAAAGTTTGGAGGCGCTTCAGAGGAGATTTTTGCTGTAAGAGGCAGTGAAAGTAAACTACGTAGCACTTTACAAGAAGTTAAAAGGCCAAAGATTACCACAGATTTTATTAGTTCACAGTTTTCGAAGACTCAGGATTCAGAAATGGAAAACCTGAACCTTAATTTAGGGTATGATGGGATCCCTGGTGCCTTTGGAACTACAAATAAACGAAGAGGAACTACAAATAAACTGAGAGGACCTCTTCCATTGAAAATACAACCTGGAAGGACATGCAAAAAAGTTCCCACATTGTGTCAGCTAAAAACCGTAAGAAAAGTCAAAAAAATTAAAAGTTCCCCTTTTTCTGAGATTCCCCTGGAAATATTCCCTAAACAGGAAATCAAGCTTCTGGAATCTTTGTACTTTCCATGTAAACCACTGACAGTGGAAAAGGAAACAGCCATGAGATTTGCGCATATGCCAAGGCAGAGGGCCAAGAGGTGCAGTTTGTTGAACAGCTTGAAATTTAGAAAATGTACCAAAGAGCCAGCATTGTTGAGCAAGTTGTCTGCAATGGCCAGCAAGCTCCTGGCCTCTGCCAAAAGCAGCCGTAAAGGAGAACCTCTGCCATATTCTTCTGAAATTCTTCCAGTGGGTGACAGGTACAGCCAATGTAGATCTAAAAATCTCTTGGAAGCCTTTTCTTGCATTAACAGGAACGTACATTCACGCTGGGCTGACAGCTGGTGCACCAAGATGTTCAGCTTTCAGCCTTTGGCACTTTATCCTGTAGAAACTACCAAAATACTTTCTTCGGACTTAAGCCACACGCCTCCAACCTCTTTCCTGGACACCTCAGTTTTCCCAATTTCTTTTCACATAAAATTGGACTCCAGTCCTGTGACAGACCTCAGAGGGATTACATCCCAGCACTCTGTACATCACAGCCCAGTTTTCAGAGAAACTCCAGCACCAGCTTCAAAGTGGACTTTGTCTTTTCTCCTGTCTCAGAGCTGTTCAGATACAACAGCTCTCAAGGAAGATTCCAGTGTAAATAATGAGCTTCATTCCTCTCACTCCACAACAACCCCCAGGACTGTTGCTGTTCGTCCTGACACTGGAAGAAACGCTGTAGCTGGAAGAAGAGGAGGTTGTTCCATGCTTGGCCTTCACACAGTGTTAGCACTTTCTTCCCCTGGATGTTACAGGATTTGGACAAGAAGAAGAAACTTAACCAGTCATATTCCTACCATCCAGAGACTGTTCATATCGCAGTTGGCACAGGGTTTGAAAGGGGACAGGTACCCGAGGTGTGTATCCGATGACCTCGTCTCCTCATTGCCATACTCACTGGGCAGGGTGTTGTCCATATGGAGTCAGCATGGTCCTTCTGCCCGTCCTTCCGAAATCACTCCTCTCCATTCCAGTCACTGCAAGTGGCAGCCAAGTGTGGGCATCGAGAACAGGTAAAACCCATCAACTTATTTCTGAGATTAAATGTGTGCAGGGTATATACTTGCTCCTTTTTGGGAGGGAGAGGGTAATTGCAGCTTGCACTGGAGGGTCAGTTTCTCCTATTCCAGATCTACACATTCTGCTCCAGGAATGGCTCAACGTGGAAAATCCTTTATTACAGAACGGTCTGTTAGCTGAATTTAAATATATTTGCCTTCGCTTCTTTAATACTATCCTGTTTTGGCAGAATGGCTAACTCTATTTTCTTCTCCCTTGCAAAATATACACACCATGCATCAGAGTATATAATGCAAAAGGTGAGCTACTTCATTAGGTCTATTCAGAGTGACTGCAGAGGAACTGGATTTCTGAGGTAGGAAAGTTTTTTTCAGAGGTCTGAGCCACAAATACCCCTTGGAACCACTGTAAAATGCTCAATATCAGGTTAGGAAGAATTGTAAAGGGCGGGGGGGGTGTCATTCAGTAACATTTTTACTTGTCTTCCATGACCATTCTATGCTAATTGAAACCTCTTTATGCATGCTATGGCTTTTCATATGTGATGTTGGCACAAGCAAATGTAGCTCCAGTTAACATTGGTAATGAATTTTTCTCTATTTCAATCTTGTTATGAGTGGGAAGAGGACTGAAATCTACTTTGCATATTTAATTTTACTTTGCTATGAGCATTTAAGATCATTTTGCTAATAAAAAGAATGAAGGAAGTTCCTAGCTCTGTTATAGGATTTTTGCATGCCATTTAGCAAAGATTTTGCCCTTTATCCCTCAGTAACATAGAGCAGTTCAGTCCCTGATTTAGTCACCTTGCAATTCCTGGACAGAGAGCTCATGAGCACTGTAGCAAAGTCTATTTAATTAATTGTTTTGATTAGTGTGGCAGTCTGTAGAGAACTGTTGAATTTAGCCTATGTCACAGATTGACACAAGTGTAACCAAAAATCTTGCCAGATAACCGATGCTGCACTTTGCTTTGTATAAATGGGTAACATATCTAAAAGTTTATCACTTGTTAATATAAACTCTAATGTCTGCCAAAGGTGTGAGTGAGCTTATGAAAGCACTGCTCCATTCTGGAGTTGTCTGCACTAAAAGAATTAAGTTGAATAATGGCATAGAGACAATTTGCAGCACGTTCTGTGGGACTTGCTTCCATTTTCATTCCATGCTCTCTGAAAGTGATCATGCCAGTAAAGTACAGTTTGAGCACTAAACTTAAAAATAATACATTGTTAAAAACAAAACAAACATCTTTTAGTTATGTGTATGAGGTCAATTTAGTGTTTTGTGTTGCTGAGGCACACTATCCTTGGACTGGGAGATCAGAACTTGGGGGTTTTCCCACATCCTTAAGTCTGCAGGCTCCTCAGCAGCTCGGGACAGCATATCCAGTTAGCTAATGTGTAAGAGGATTTCATTCCTGACGTAAAGAGTAATTGGAAAACTGCGTGCTTTGCTATGAGTGATCTTTTTCCTAATGGGAGAATATTCAAATCAAACCTTTTCACTTCAAGTGAAAAATAAAGCAGAGTTGAAATACCCTAGAATTCAGTTTGCTCTTTTTCTCTAAAATACCCTACAACTATGAATATGAAGCAGGCGTAAATCTGTCCCACTCAGATGTTTGGTATATAAATATAAGAGGTACGTTTGGTGCAGTATAAAAGCATTTTCAGCTCCCACTACGACAGAAATCTTTGCCTGTTTTAAGATAATTAAAAATCAGAAAAATAAAAAAAGTTCCCTGCGGGCCATTTTCATCTGGAAAAGATTTCTTCTTTTAAATATTTCACTCACAATTAGTGTTCTTAATAACCAGGAGAACAAGGAACTAAAGTAATTGCCCTACCTGACTTCCACAGTCCCTTCCACTGTCAATAATAGAAGCATTCTTTTAGTGAAGTTTTTTTCTAATTAATGCTTATTTGAATTAAAAATTTCTAAAGTGATTTCCTTCTGTCCTTGTAATTTTGTATTATTATTGCATAAACAATAAGCTCTGTCTCTGACAGAGAGGGCTCTGCTGCACTATTGATACAGATTCCAGTAACACTGTAATAGTGAGTGGAATGTTGAAACAAAATGTTACAGTTCTGACATAAGTGATAGACAAAAAAAGTGGGTCTTACTGACCTTTTTATGAATAGTTGCACTTCCCTGTGGTTACAGCATGGCTGGTTTTAATTTCCTTTGTAGAATTCCAGTCTGGCTGTAACATCTTTTCTTTAGAACAGTGAAGTGTATTTCACTGTTGGTTTGAGAGAGCAGCAAATACAAGATTTTCTGTTGAATGTAATAAAAGCTGTCCCAGGTCATTTCCTGCTATTAACAGTATGGGCACAAAAGTAAAGCTTAATATCAAAGGATGTGGAGCTGCTGTGCTGACTTTTATGCCATAGAATTCTGGTAATTACCAACCCTTATGGAAAGGCCTTTTCCTGAACCTGTTGAGGCAACAGGGAATTGATTGGAAGTACTTCCTTTCACCTGTTACTGTTGCCATTATGCACTATTTTCTTTAGTAACCAAATCCTTCAAGGTTTTTGGTTACTTTAATTGTAAAAACTTGAGGTTTTGAATAAGAAATACAGACTTTCATAGAAAGAATTACAATTCTCAGACTTGAATAATTATGTAGAAATAATTATTATTTTCAATATCACTCTCTTCCTGTGCCTTTCCTTTTCTCATTACTACCATTTTTAAATGAAGGTAGGACAGTTTCCCTAACAATGAAATCCAATGGCCTAAACAGCACATGTGGCTTTCTTTTGTATCATTTTAGTCTTTCATTCTCATTCCTGATATGAGCATCTTGTCTTACAGTCCAGTTTATACTAATATTTTCCCTCTCATCTTTTTATAATGTAGACCTAATTTCTGCCTCTCTTGTTTTGTTTTGTTTTGTTTTATCCCTCTTTTGACCCAGCTGTGCCATGTTACCACACTTACCTGTACAGAGCATGGGAGCACTGCAGACCGCAGGCCACGCGATCCGGTGAGTCTCGGGATGCTGATGTTTATTCTGAGCAGTGGGACCATCACCTTCCCCAGAAAGCCATTCCTTATGTCATTTTGGCTTTCAGCTTTTGGCAGTTCACTCCCAGAACAGCTTTCTGATTAAGAAGTGGGTGAGGTAAGCTGAAGGGGTGATGTAATGTAGAAGAATGGAGGGGCAGTTATGCAAACACCACATAGATCATTGCACAGGACAACAGTTCTGTTACTTTCAACCATGTTGTGCCTCACTTCTTACAAAATGAGTATGTGAAACTATAGAAATTTGATTCCTTACTTGGATAAAAATTTAACTCCTTACTTGGATATAAGTCCTTTCTGCCTGAGCAACTGGACGATAGATGCTGAAACTTCTTTCTATTCCTTCTAAGTGTAGGGATGGCAGGTATCAAAGCTGTATTTTAAATTTATCTGTAAACAAAAAGTATGATTAATAGTTGTGTCAAAGAAATTTGCCAGCAGAAAAGGAGGATTGATCCCTTTCTACAGTAGTTGATAAATAGAGCTGCATACTGTTTAGCTGTATGAAAAGGAAAAGAGTGGGTTTACGATGACAGGTTCAAATGCTCTGGCAGTTTAGTTGGTGTCAGTATCAGTGTAGCCTGCAGCAGATTTGGGCTGTATGTGCGTACCAGAGTTCACTTACTTGGGCAATTTCTGTGAACTGTGTTGGCTTTTTGTGCCTGTATTGCAATTTAGGACCATCTTCTGAGAGCTGTTGCATTATCAGTTGGGTATCAATCTATACATGTTCCATTCTTCCTCTGTTACAGCCTGGAAACTTCATTCCCTTTTCCGTTACCAAAGCCTCATGCACTTCCAGAGTCATTGCCATCTCCCCCCAGGCTTTCAGCATCTGAGCTCCAGATCCCTGCTCTTGATGAAGCAGATGCTTCTGTTCCAGTCTGTCTGAGATCCCAAGATGACACAGAACTGAAAAAAGTGAGTCCATTTTATATTTAAATCTCTCAGACTCTTGGTTCTCCAGAAGCTGAAGCTGCTGCTGCTGGATATTATCAAGTAACTGTTAAAGATGAGAAAACAGGCTGCAGGTCCTACTCTGTGCTGCTGCTTGCTTTGATTCAAGCAGAAAGAAGGTGGCAAACCAGAGAGGAATGTTTATTCTATAGATAATTTATATTCAGAATAAAAGGGAATTCTGTTGACTACTGTGGTTTAATTTCCTTGATTTTAGCTTTTTCTTCTTTCTTTTATTCTTTCTTAAGACTGAGCCAGAGAAGAGGCCAAAGAAAGTCTCACAGATCCGAATCAGGAAGACTGTTCCTAAGCCAGACCCTAACCTTACTCCAATGGGACTACCCAAACCAAAAAGGTGAGCAGTACCTCTGAAATGGACTCAAAGCATATCAGTATAATCATTTCCATAAATGTTTCTCTTACCACCACTATTTTATACAGCCCCAGTTGAGTGACATCTGATATTTACTTCCTTTACAAGAAATGATTGATACAGCTCTATCAACTGGATCAAAACTACTGACTGGAGTTTAGGCAAAATGTGAAAAAGCAAGCTGCAATGCAATCATTTTTCTAAAGAAGAAAGAAGTTTTTATTGATCATTATAAAGTGAAAATCAGTCCACCTGCAGTGCACAGTGAGATAAAGTGATCTATTAGGAAGTTCTCTTGATGCAAATTGTGTTGAAGTTTTTCACAGTTCTTTCTTTGTTTGGGGTATGATCTTAGGGAAGCATTAGTTCAGTGAAAGTGTGGGGAATCACAGTGCCAGATGTTGATAAAGTTTTCCAATCAGTCATCTAGTGTTGACTGCTGGTCATACTGGTCAGATTAGTCACACTTCATCTAGTATGACTCCTGTCCTAACACAGGCACCACCTTTGACAAAGGAATGCATTTCTTCAGAGATCAGCTTGGTAGTTGTCATTAACTAAAATCAGTTTTGAGATGAAGTATTAATCTGTTAAACTGTAAGACTTTTTCTCAGCTTTCACAAAAGAGTGGAGGGGATTTCCCCTTTTGAGCATCATTATTTCAAAGCATCACAGAATGCTGGAAGGAGTGTTGACCTCTGCAGAAAGGCCAAGTCTTGACACCGACCTTATAAAAACACTGTATGAAATGATGTACTTAATGAGCTCGTTTTTCATCCCTCCTTGTTCCCAATTAGTTAAAGCATAATTAGTTAGCATTTAGGCATAGAATGCAAACAGTACTTGTTTCTTGTAAATCTGCTTGCTGTGAAGAGAGGTTGTTTTGAGATTCTTCCTTCTAGATTGATTTGTCCTTATTTTTTCAGGCTTAAGAAGAAAGAATTTAGTTTAGAAGAAATTTATACAAACAAGAACTATAAGTCCCCTCCTCCTGCCAGGTTGGTTCTGCTTCCTAATAAGAAAACTTAAGTGTAAATTAATTAGTGGGGGGGGGAGAGAGGAGATGAAAGGTGTATGAAAGCTAGGAGGGAGATTGTAGTGGTTGTACGTTTACTTGTTTCTGTTTAAACTGTGTTTAAATTCTTAAATTCTGTTTTATATTCTTAAAATTGGTCTGGTTTAAACTGCTAGAGAAAGTTAATTTGAAAATAGTATCTTTTACTGTTTGGATGGGAAAAAGTGAAATAGAATATGAACTAAGAATTTGCAGCTGGTTAAGTATGGATTTGTGTATTTTTTCATCCATCCATTCATTCCAGTCTCCATCCAAGAATGGTACTTTTCAAAATTCAACAGGAATTACATGTTCTTTAAAATACTAAAAATAACAGCCTGTCATCAAATGTTCAAACCTATTTATTCTGTAAAATCAAGATTCTATAATTGTGCTTTTGAACTGAAATACAAAGAGCTTCTACTCAAATGTCTGTGCAGCGGTCACTCAGCTGGCAGTAATGGGCATTGTAGGAGGTGTAAGGTGTAGATAATATTACAAGAGGTGTGGAGGGGCTGTAGAAATGTAAAAGTTAGAAGTGTGTTTGCCTGGGTTATGAAATCCCCCAGTCTCCCTCTCAGTGTAAGGTGGCTGCTGCTGAAGTATTCACAAGTTCTGTTCTTGCTTTTACCAGGAGCTTGGAAACAATCTTTGAGGAGCCCAAGGAGAAAAATGGACACTTGATCTCTGTCAGCCAGCAAAAGAGAAAGCGGATTCTAGAGTTTCAGGACTTTACTCTTCCCCGGAAAAGGAAGACACGAGGCAAAATCAAAGCAGTGGGCAGCTTCACTCGAGCAAAAAGAGCTGCACTGCAGAGTGCAGAGTTAGATGTTCTTCTGAGTCAGAAGCTAATGGACCTTGAAGCCTTTTTTGCAGAGGAGGTTGAGCAGGAGCAGGCCTCCAGCATCTGAGTGAGCCCCTTAGCTGGAAATGGTCCAGTCAGCTTCTTTAATTGGGAGAAGTCTACTGACTTCTTCATACATTACTCTGCCACTCTGTTCTAACATCTGATAATCAGTTTTATGGCTGTGAGCCTCTTTAAGGTGCTATTTTTTTGTTTTGTTTTGTTTTTAAATGCTGTTGGAGGGATTCTTTTAAGTCCCTGTTTGAGTGTAACACAGCCACATGAAATTTACCCTTCCTTTCTCAACCTCTGGCAATTACTGCTTATATTTAATTAATTATGTTTAAATATCTTTTGGCGGTAGAGTAGGAGTGTCAAGGAGGGAGTAGTGCACCTTCAGTGATGCTAGAACTCTGTACTCCAGATCATTTGCACATTTGAGTCTGCTGTTGTTACTGTAATGGCTATTTTTAACAAGCTGACAAAAAGAGATATGGTGTTTGATAAAGAAAAATTCTAGCAAACACATTCTTGATATACCACTAACCTTTTGATAATTACAAGTAGCTGTCTAGGTTTGTGTTCAATTGTTTCTTCCTTCTTTTAACTTATAGGGTTCCTTCTAAGTTTCTTTGCCCTTTCTGGCTCCAGGCAGCAGAAGCCCCACATAATTAGACTTTAAATAACTTGCACTTTGTATATATTTCTCTTAACATGATTCAACTCAAAAAAGGTAATGTTTTAAAGAAAAATGGTGCCCAGTACTATTTCTGCCCAAATAGCAGATTTTTTTTACTTGCTTGGCTGATGCCAACCTCTTCCCCAGAGGAAAAGGTAATTGGTCCATGAGGATGTTAAGCTGCAGGATGCATAGGCAGAGATTTTTATTTAACTGAGCTGAGCTGCTGCATGCATGGAACACCAGCAAAATCTTTGATACTTGTTTTAAAGTTATTTTAATTCCATTCATACTAACTTGATTTTAATGTCAACAAGAAGGGGGTTTTTTACCATTTCAGATTTACAATTCCTATAGCTCATAATTAGATCTTCTCTGTACAGCACAGATGTAAAATAGCCAGTGTTGTACAAAGAGCCTCCAAGTATGTGGACATTGTTTTCATTATGTAAGGCCATGTGTAATCATCTGATGCAGCACTGGGCAATTTCTCAGCTCTACCTTTGGAAGGAAGAGAGCTCCCTTCTGGCATAACTTCTGTTAAACTTAACTTGAAGCATAATTCCAATGCTAGCTGCAGTTCAGGTAATTTCTGTCCCTTAGTGCCTAGAGAAGTTATTCAGGCAAAGTTGTCATTGCTGGGATGCTCAAATTTAATTAGTCTGTTCTTTCTTTCACTTGTCACTTGAACTTGCACTTTCTTATTTATCTACCCATATAATAGAGTTTCGATTTACCTTCAAATTGAGCAAATATCTAGTGGGTGGGTATCTTTTTATAAAGTCCCAATAAATGCAGGACTGCAAATACCATCATTTTCTTCTAGTTGCTCTACCACTTCTGTTACTGACCAAACAGAACACTAAATGTTAACAAGCAATCTGTTGGATTTCAGAGCTTTGAGAGTAGAGAAATGGAAGAGGATTATTACACTGTGTGTGCCTGAGTCTTGAAAGAAATCTAATCTGGGTTTGTTTTGCTCCCAGCTTGTGAGCTGGGATTTCTAAAAGTTTATATTCTTGTTTTGAAGGGTAATTATCTTTAATCAGGAAGACTGAAGAAAAGAGGGGAGTGCACACTTAGAGTAGTAGTGTTTGGAGTTTGAGGGTAAAATAACAAAGCAAACTTTGAACATATTGACATAGTATTTTTCTGGTTAACCTATTGGGCTGTTGTAGAACATTCTAATTGATCCCCTTTATTTTTGTAAAAAGAAATCCCTAAAAAGCAAAGGTCAACTGTCCCCTAAAAAAATGTTTGAATGTTTCCCTATGCTGACTTATTAGCCCAATTACTGACTAGTTGGAAGCAGTAGCAAGAGTGAGAGATATATTTTTATGGATTTATGCTATAGAATGGGATTGTTATAGAGCATTCATTCACCTTCTATTAATATGGGAGGCTTCCAGGGCTGTGACACAATGAAGCTGTAACCTTACTGGGGCTTTCAAGGAAATACAGACTGGGGTGGGGGGGGAAGAGACTTGGGTCCAGGAAAAGTTCAGACCTCTAATGTGCTTCAAAACATGGAATGTGTTGAGTCTTTTCCTTTGGGTTATGTTGGGTTTTGTTTGTTTTGTTTAGGGTGGTTTTTTATTTTTCTTCCCTGCTTTCTCTTGTTTCTGATTGCATTGAAATAAGATTTCTTAACTTTTTTTTTTTCTATAAGCTACAGCAGAGAGAGCAGAGCAAAGAAAACACTCAAATTCTCTTCAGTTTACAGTAATTGGAGGAGTTGCAAAATGATGTTGCAGTTGTCTAGCTTCTCCCAAACCTTGGTTTGTGAAAACCCAAATACACAGCATTATTCTCTTTTGGTTTAGTGTTTGTATAACGATGTAAACTAGTGGAGACCAAACATCTCTTCCCCCCTCCAGCATACAGGTGTCAGTCCTGCTTGTGCACTTTTTTGTTTTTTTCCTTTCCCACCTCTGTTCGTGTTTACAGCACTCATGGAACAGCCATGTTCCTTGTGGCTGCTGCTTGTACACTGGGAGTGATGACTGGGCAAAAGCTGGGCATTGGCCATTCTGAGCTGCTTCTGTCACAGAAAATTGAAAGAAAAAAGTGTAGAGGATTCATCTTTTGGGGTCTTGTGTATATCCCTAGCAGGAGGATATGTACACTTGCCTTTTCATTAAGCAAACTCACTCCAGTGAGGATGTTCTTGTATCACCATAGAAAGTACATCACAAACTGATGACTAGAACAGCTTGAGAAAGACTGCAAAGCTTTTGCCATGTCCTGTCTCTTAGTAGTAAGTTATGTAGAGCCAGGCAGCTCTTTGCTGTATTTGCTGATTGTTAGAGATAGAAAGATCACTTTCAAAAAGAAAAAAAAAGGACGAAAAAATCATTTTCATCATGCTATGACTGGAGCAGTTAAGGCTCCTTAGAGTATGGTACAGCATTTGCCTGGCTGGCTTTGAGTTCTGGTACTTGCTGGATATGATTTCCTGCAAGCAGTTCTCATTCATTGTATTTTATTTCAGGTGGGCCTTTGGTATATTATGTTCCAGGTGCTTTTCTAGAGTATGGATGGTAACTGTGGATTAAAAGTCTGTATGATGCTATCAAGTTAACAAAATAGCTCAATGAAATTTGTACACTTGTGCCATTAGCCTCCATCATGCTCTTGGCATTTTGTTTCTGTTCAATATTGTGTGAATCTAAAATTTTACTGTTTCTTTTGTGTGTGTTTTTAATTTATGGAAATAAATTTTTCTGAGAACCTTTCAGGTTTTTAAGGCCTTTAGGCTTGTATGGTTAAATATGCATGATAAAATGTCTTGCATGTGGGGGGGAAAGGTCAAATCTCCAAAGAGATCAGCACTGTTAAGTAACAGGATGTGCTGTTATTGAGGCACAGAGCAGCAATTCTGGTGTTCTGCTCCAGCCTGGGAGATTTTAAGCATGATCTCAGCTACTGTTCAGGGCACTGAGGCAGCATCCACCTCTTCAGATAGCAGAGTAGCAGGAGCCAGGGAGCACAGAAAGCACAGACAGTTCCTGCTCAGCTCAGAGCTGAGATTCAAGGCTGAGGCTGGCCAGTGGTTCATGGACCACAGGCTGTGCAAGCAGCACACTGATGTTTGTGAATCAAAGCTGGAGCACGGGACCTCAACAAGGCCTAGTAAGCATTTGTAATGTCTGTGTCAGAAAACAACATCCCTGCCCTTCCAACCCATAAAATCTTGTGTATAACCCAGATTTTTAATTGATCCCTGATCAGCTGCATGCTGCTCTTGGCAAAGCCAGGCTGCCAGATGCATTTCTTCACTGTGTTCTCAGAACTTCCTTCTCCTGAGTGCAGTGTCACACAGGCCCCACAGATGGCAGGGAAGCTCCAGGAAAGAAAGGCAGGAAACACCTGAGAGGATTAAACCAACATCCTGCTCTTTCCTGTTCCTTCAGGGCTGCAGCTCCCTGGCTGCAACAGCATATGAGGATTTGGCTCTGTCACCATACTGGGACAATACATGATACAGATGATTTCTGTTCAAAAGGCTTCATATGATGTTCAGGCAGTTTCTGCTTGTAAACCTTGTGGTGTTTAATTGATAGATAATATTTCGGCATTTCAGAGAATCTTAAATTCAAGGTGTCAATATAAAGTAATGGTTAGAGGTCTTGACAAAGAGGAATATCCATTGCTGCAAGCATCCAGTTCTGCTGGCTATTAAATGTCTTAATACATGTATTTGTGAGAAAAAAATGTTGATTTACTAGTAAAAATCATTGGTTAAAGAAGAAATACTTATGTGCATTCAGCAGGGCCTATCTAGCTGCAACCAAAGTCACAGGTATAGGAAGACAATGTTGCAACGACCAAAATGTCAGTTGATTGGTGGTTTTGCATGGAAGCTGTTTATAACAGACAAACAAGGCAAAATGCTACCAACTAACCTGTGCCACTCATACCAGTCTGTATTTTAGTCCATGGTACTGGCCCTGCTCTTTCCACGCTGCTGCTCCTAGTTCCGAGCTGTTGGTTGTGCTGTTCCCCATGCTGCCGTGCTCCAAAAAAGAAAGGGGTGACATATGAGTAGTATTACATCATCATACACATAAAATCTGCTGAAATTAAAAAAAAAAAATAAGGCAGTTCAGCATACATTTCTAGAGATGACTGTTTCCTTGCTGATTGCTTTGGATTGGTTGGACTTGCAGGTTTTCCTTGTTCTCAGCAATGCTTCTATCTTATGTGCCCTGCAAAGCCTCTGTGTGAGCTGTCAGTTGGATGAGGATGCACAGATATCCTGTTTGCAGAAGTCTAAGATGCCTACAAACCAGTAAGAAAGTATACACTTAAAGATGCTATCAGCTTCAAAAGTAGTAAGTTCTTCAGATGCTACTCATTAAGACAGCAGAATAGAGGTCAAATTCCCCTTTTGAACTGCAGTTACCAACTTAGTTTCACAAGAAGTCTAACACAGGACTCCTTACAAATTTCTCACTAACAGGATTAGGTAGAACATACTTCTCTATCCAGTCTAAACAAAAGGGCCAGAGCTGTCCAGAGAAGGCTGTCTGCTGCATTTTTCTCTAATTCAGAATTAAGCAATTGACTTTACCTGCAGGTGTGCAATTAAACACTGATTCTGCCAGCTGAATGAAAGACTCTCCAAGGATCTCCTGATAGCTCAGGTGACTTGCATGAACAAGGTACTGAGTAGTGTCTTTGAAAAGCAAATCACTTTCACCATACTTCCAGGACTGAAAGAGCTGGAATTCAGAATCCAATTTGCTTCCCAGAGATTCCTGAACAGAAAAGGAATAGAAGTTTCACAGCTTGAGTCATTAATAGTACTTTTATCAAGCACTGTTCTTATTAGTACAACAAGATGCACTTTTGCAGTGCCTTATTTCTCAGCACAAGTATGGCCTCTGTGGAATGGGAACTGGTGCCAAAATACCCCTTAAGAGAATCCAAATAATTATTTTCTCAATCTCCTATGCACATTTTAATTCTTTTGTATTGGATTTGAAGGCACTAGTACATAAAGCTTTTATCTTGAGAGGGTTTTCAGCAGTTGTACACAACAAATGGTAACATGCCAAGCTTTTCCCTGTTACCTGTCATACCTGAGATTGCAGTAGAAAGTCAGAGATTTTGGTGACAGTGACTGGTCGAGTCATGACTGTGCTGGGGGGAATGGGCCCAAGGTTACAGCCTGCCCATTCTGTGACTGCGGCGCGTGTTCCGTCCGGACACAAGAGTTCAAAGTCAAGGGCAGTATAACCTTTTGCCCAACCAGAGCTGCCCAGATCTGAAAAGAAAAATGAAGTGAAAGTAATCCTTCTGGAAAGTTAAAGCAGAAGAGAGGGTGAATCTCAAATAAAATGTTCAGACTTGAGAGGGAGGAGTTAGTCAATGTGTTCAAAACAAACACAGCGTGCTATTCATTTCTTAGGAATGCATAAGGACCAGGGTAGTGTTTTCACTGAGGTCAGTGAACTTAAGCTGCACCTATCAACTAAACTTAGAATAATATCAAGGCATATGAACAGCATATCATGTCTCATCTGCATCTGTAACCAGATCCCTTTCTGGAAACAAAGCAATTCAGCCTGCATGCCCTTTGCTTCTCCAAACAAACTACTAATTGCTGCAGGAATTCCTGTGCGTTTCCAGCCCCTTATGCCTTCACTTGATTTTAGAGAGATTCCTCTCATAGAATTCTAAGTCTCTCTCATACTGAAATTGCCTAAAATATAATTTTATTTTGCTTTAATGAGGGTCCCTTTTCTCCTTGACTCTAAGAAAAACATATTTTGGTTTGCCTTTTAAAGCTTTGAGCTTTCCAGAAATTTAGTGCAGTCTCCAAGGATGATTGTCCCAACACACACCTTTGCACTGGGTGATTCTTCTTTCCTCTCCTACAGTATCTGAATGGTGAGCTTTACTGGAACACCTACATGCAGAATGCTTCTACCAGTCTTCCATTTACAAACACTACTTCACAGACCTAGATTAAATCTGTAAAGGCTGATCCTCACAAGTGATGGTTGTTTTGTGGGAAGTAACTGACATTAATGAACATTCTCAAAGGAAAAGAGAATATTTGCATCTCACCCTCTATGTTCTGGAGCAGGTTTGAGTGTTCCAGGAAAGCTACATCTCCAAAGCTTCTTCCACTGGGATTGCCAACTAGGCACCTAGTGCAAGAAAAAAAACAAATTATCAAAGACAGCACTACATGGTGACTGACATTTGGACAGTCATCTGAAGCCAAAATAGGAGTAGCTGGAAGTATCCCATCTCTAATCCCTTGGTGATCTCAGCATAGAGATTTGCTAAAACAATCCTTTTCATCCCTTACAGCAGCTCCCAAGTCAAAGCTGCTGCACAATGTGCACCTTCACCCATGCCCAGGCAGGAAAGAGAATGGAATTCAACCAAATGCATTATATATATTTCATAAGAGTGCTTTCACCTTTAATAGCCTCTCTGTCTCTGTCTTCAACCATTTTTTTTTAATAGCTCCACTCTATTTAACAATCTCCTGTTTGCTACACTGCTGCTTACCACATCATCTCTGCTCTCTGATCTTTTTTCATCCCTTCCCTCTAACGAATCAATACCAATGCTCTAAGCCTTACACATTTGGAAGCATTGCCTTGCTCTGGAAATGGTTTCATGATCATTTTAAATCACCAGTCAGCTGAACATCCCATAGCAACTGCAACCAAAACAAAATACACTCTAGGAGAAGTTTACAGCCAGATGCTTAACAAATAGAAAAAAAAACCTTCCAAAAAAATTCAGCAAAATAAAAAGACAGTTCTGGCTGTTGCTCTGCATTTCTGACTCTCACACAAAGCTCACCTGAGTGCTCCCATATTGCCATAGTAACGTTCATTGTGACTTGCAGCACATCTGCTGGACACTCGAGCTCCTTCCACCTCACCATCTCCAATGCACACCTTGCACAGGTTTCCATCTGCTCCTGGCATGCAGCCCTTCCAGAAGTAATTCTGATAAGCTGAGTAAAGAAAAGTGAGATGAGACTAAGGCAAGGTGTTCCCAAGCCTTTTCACATGTGGGAAAAGACAGGAAAGGAATTTCATCCTAACAACTAGCAAGAAGAGGGCTACATGGTGTGACACACAGTCAAATATGAGGAAAAGCTGCTTCAACACCCTCTGAAAGTGTAGTCATCAGTTGCTGGATCCTCGTGGCCCCATCTCTATTTTACTCCCAAATTTAGAGCATCAGATTTTCATGGTCTATTTAAGAGAGAACCCAGAGCAGCCCTTACCAGAGGCAATGTCACAGTTCTCAGTATCATTGTGCTGAGCTCCCACTGTGTGTCTGGACAGAAGTAACCATCCTGCAGGACTGTACAGGTGACTGTGGCAGGATCGCCTTCCCCTAAGGTTATGGATGTGAATCTGTTTGGCACTTTTCTTAGCTAGGGCAACAGCATAAACCGGTGGTAGTGCTGTGAAACAATGACAACAACCAGTTATACCAAGGCAATTAAATATTTCAGAAGGGTACAGCCCCCCTTCCCTCCCTCACCTTGTCACAGTATCTTCAGTTACAGTACAGGACCTACACTCTTTGCTTAGCCACAAACCTCTTGTCCTTGCACAGAAAATTCTATTCTAAACCAACACAAAATACATTCCTACATAAACCCTAGAGCAGTCACAGGAAAATCTAGACCTTATGCCCTCTCAAAGTTTCTGTTACCTTTGTGCTTAAGATGAATTTGTTTCCTTGTTTTCTCCATGGTCTCAGCTGCTGGGGCACAATCTCCCCCTGAAAGGAGAGAAAAACACTAAGGAACTTGCAACTGTTGTCATTCCTTTTACATGGCAGCATTCCTTCAAAACCCTTGTTATCCTCTTCAGCCTTTATCCCTCTAACAGAAGGGATAAAATAAACAGACCAAATGCTGGAGCCAGTTAGTGGAAATGCTGAGAAGAGTATTTGGACATTTATACTGACTCCTGCTTCCATCACAAACATCACAAACTGTGGAAATTTAATATTCTTAATGGTACTTTTTTGATTCCCTCTCTTCTTGATAAGGTCCCATGAGAACTCACCATAGCACTCTGCAGCTACAGGCACCAGTCCACATCTCCCTGCAATGTACACGTGTGTTGCATCCAGGGTGACTGCATCAGCCTCACTACTCTGCCAGCAGCATTAGAGAAAGCAACAAAACCAGGATTTACATGAATTGTGTATCCAAGCAGCAGGAGTTCTCCACTGGCTGGAAATTCCTCTGCACAAATTCCCTCTCATTCCCACTTATTCCTCAAGCTAGTTTTCCTCTCTTTAGTTCAGACAAGACATACACACGCTGTGAATTCTTATACCCTGAGCAGAAGGAGTCTCCTACCTTGATCATCTCAATGCATTTGGTCATGGAAGTTGCTTGGACACAGACTAAGGGGTCGGATTTGATGTTCAGTGCCCACTCCTCGCATTTGCGAAGCTCAGTATCGCTGATGCAGCACCAGCGCACAACGCTGTTGTCCAAAGAGCTCCCTGGAATGGAAGCAGATCGTGTCTGTTATGTGTTAAGGGGATGTTCAGGTAAATGCATTTGTGCCTGGAGGGAGGAATGATGTAGAAGGAAAACTTTCTCTTCCCTTTCCTTAGCTACAGCCCTCTGGAATGGTTCTCACCTTCGTGGCCAAGGCCCTTAAGGAGAGCTACATAATCCAGACCAAGGACATAGGCAATCTCCAGCTGCTCCTCAAGAAGCTGCAGGTGCTGAGTGGCATCTCGGAACAGCAGGTTCTTTCCCCCAAAGGGTGCTGAACTGAAGAGTTCAAATCTGGCTCTTTCCTTTCCTTTATGCCCAAAGAGGCGCTAGGACAAGAACAACACTATTAAATTGTAACAAATCTGCTCATTCTTCCAGCAACAGGCAGCCTTGGCCTTCCTTCCCTTTGTATTAGTGGTCAAGATATCAAATACTATTTATAAGTTGAGAAAAAGAGATGAAGAAAAGTAAGCCCTGCCTGAACCTATGAGTCTCCCTCAGCTACATAAAAATTGATTCAAGTTCCATGGCAGGATGAACATGAGCCATTTTCCAGTTTGTGTGTTATGGCATCTTCCCCTGCTTTACTGATTTATTCCCAGCCTCCTACAGAAGAACACTTTAGGAAAAAGCAAAACCTTACACAAGCCAATGCAAGATCCTTCCCCAGAACAAACAATTTGTAGCACTTCATTCACAGTAGCTATAAATTTCTCAAGGAAAAAAGGCAACCTGGGTCATAATTCACAAAGATGGAAGAAAAGACTCTGTCTGGACACAGACAGCTTATAATATTCACTCACTTGGATCATGCTAAGAAATTTGTTGGTGATCCTCTGGAAGTTGTTGCGGGTGACGATGCCGCGGCCAGGCCCCTTGCCCAGGTTGCAGGTGCTGTACTCGGTCAGCCCCGCTGTGGAGCCATCAGGACACAAGAGCTCATATTCCTCTTGTTCTGACTCTGAAACAAGGAGACACTCATGAATCTGGGAGCCATGACTTGGCAGCAGGCACAGAGATGGAATATAAAATGTTTTTCAGGGGAGGCTGCTAAAGGTTATGCAGGCAGCAGAGTGTACCAAAGCACGCTTGGGAATGTTGTCTTTGGTAAGTACTTCTCTTAACAAAGAGAGGGACCTCAGCCAGAGCTGCTCCAAAATACTCCTTAAGCTGTACCCCTGTAAATACATTTATTTAAAAATATTTACCTGCAAATACTACTGCTAACCACCTTGGTACAGAGCTCAACTGAGTTTAAAAGTACAGGAACTTCAGGGTTATGCAGCTCAATATGCTGAATTTTTAAAGGAATCTTGTAACTCAGGCAAAGCAAATACTGACAGCTGTGTCAGAGACACATCTAATGAAATCACCTGCCTGCTCCCATTCTAAGAATCTCCTGTGAGCAAACATTGCTCTCACTCACACTTTCCTGTTCTGTTTCTTTCTGAGTTGTGTGAAGAGCCAATACCCCTGAACTGCTTGCAGGGATTGAATTTTCCCTGGAAACAACAAAAATATAGGCATATCCCCCAAACACCTGTGCAGGAAAGAGCACAGCCAGAGATTAAAAGATAATTGCATTTTTAAGATTACCTGTGGCACTCATAATTCTTAGATGATCTAAAAAGGCAACATCTGCCACTCCATCCTTCAAGCACCTGCAGGAAGACAAATGCCATCCCACTAACATTTCACCCGGCTTTCCTACCTTTTAAGTTCTTTTTCCCCCAAAAGTGCATTCAGCCCCAGCGTCCCAGAGCTCACCTGAAGGCTCCCTCGGAGTCATAGAAGGGTTCATTACTGCTTGTCTCACAGAAGTGGTTCCTGTCTCTGACATAGGATTTTTGTCCTTGGCAGAGAGCACACAGTCGGGGAGCAGCAACACCAACCCCAGGGATGCAGCTTGCATTGAAATATTCACTAATTGCTGCAGATGTAGGGGAAAAAAAAAAAAAAATCAAATGGGAAAAAAATCAGAAGAGGAAAAGGGGCCAAACATACCATAATCATAACTAGTTCATCCTACACCTGCTGGCATTTCAGTTACTTTTGCTGTGGCCAGAGGCCTATGGCTCCTATCACCTACCTTGGCTCAGAGGTTGTGCCTCATCCCAGGAAAGATAATTCCTTGCAAGGAGAAAGCCAAGTGGAATATTCCAGCCTGATGTCCACCTGGCTCCATTGTGACAGCTGCGCACACCTCGTAGGCTCTGGATATCCAGAGTTCCTCGTTTGGCAATGGCCACAGCAAACACACAATTTCCTGCAATAGCACAAAATGTGTAACAGAAAAAAAAAATCTCAATTCTGCAGCTTCCATCTCTGAAGAGGAGCTGAACTACTTCAGTGAACATGGCTAAAGAAGAAATTATCTTAGGCCTATTCAACGTAGGTACTCATGCCAGGAACTTAACCATCTACTGGCTACATGGCACCTTGTCAAACAGACAGTGCAAGTTTGTCAGTACCACAGGCAGAAAGGCTACTGGGTACAAAGCACCACTGGAATTTTATTCATCATCATTAAGTATTTTAGCAACAATTGTTAGCCACCTCCACATTCCTATAAAGTTAATAAAAACATGTTGACTTTTTTTTTCAAGATATCCAGAGCCATTCCTCAGCCAAATCAGAAGTACAGTTTATTCTTCAGCTTTACCAGCCTACCTTGATCATAGATCTCCTTTGCCACCACTGCCAAACCATACAGCTTTACAGCAGAGTAAACATCTCCAGCATCCAAGGAGGCAGCATCTGCTTTATTTGCCTTTAAAACAACAACAAAACCCTCAAAACAAGTGTGCTTACAAGGAAACAAACAGAAGGTTCAAGACCACAGTTTCTGCCTGAACAAATTTTAATTTAGTAATTTGTTTTTGTCTACTCATTTCCAACCAGCTTCCTCTATTTCTTGGAGATTGCAAAGACTTTAGCTGGGGTGAAACAGTACATCTGGTAGAATGCTCACAGGATTTAATTCTTGCCTCTCAAGTGACTGTGTACTTTGTCATATAAGCAGTTCAATTATTTCAATATCATTTTATTTTCCTATAGTTTCTGTTTACCAGTTACTTTTCCAAGAGGACTTGGACCCAAAATCAGCTTTTAAAGTCTCTGTGAACTCACCCTGATTTTATCAATGCAGTCATATGTATTGTGGGCTCTGATGCAAGAAATCCTGGTAAAGGAACTGGCAGTAGCGAGGGGCAGCACAGCTGTAAGTGCTTTGGAGAGCTCAGCACACTTTCTTTGTTCCAGGTCAGACAGGGTGCACCATCGGAATTTCTTCCCTGTAGGGTCAAAAACAAGTCAAGATTTGTAGGATTTCATGAAAAAAACCCTCTGTTTAACACCTTATGGAAGAGAGATAAAATTTTATTTTTTTAACTTCCCAATAGCTTAATTATGCTCACACACACCCACATACCCACACACTTAGAGGCATTCAAGAGATGTGCCCACATGTGACCAAGGTCACTTTTGCCCAACATGAGAACAACATTTGCTGCTGAATTGTTAACATGTCTCTTTGCTTCCTTTTGGCTGAAAGCAACCAAATAATTTTTGGCAGATTTTTCAAGAATTGGCAATTATTGTGGCAAGATCTTTTGCCACAGGATCTTAATTGCTTCAACCTTAGTGAATTTTAGGCAAGGCTGCCACCCAGAATGAGGAGGAACCAAAGGTAAGGATGTGTTTACAGCTATGGCCTGTTTTCCTGTTGGGATAGCAAGAGAAGGAATGGCACTTACAATGCAGGGTGACCCTCTTCCTGTTACCAGAGTGCAGTTTTTCCCCTAACAAGTCGACTGGGATGTGACTTTATCAGAGCACAGACCTTCTAATCTTGATGTGAGCATGCATTCCCCAGTATTTATCAGTTTTACTGCTGGCCTTGGTTATCAATACAGGGCCATGCTTTTAACCTTTGCTCTGCTGTTTCCTCTGGTGCTTTCACACACCAAAAAGATGCAATTAAGGGTGGAGGTGAAGGTGAAACTTCCTTTTTCAGAAGGACTTGGAGGTTTGGTGGGTTTAAACCAACTATAAAACGACATCTTAAGGGAATCCAAACATGCCAACAAAATTTCCTCTTTTGCTTTAGGCTGCAATTATTCCATCTTGTATTATTCCTCTGAAATGCATTCAACTCTGAACTATATAATCATATGCATCTCCAAGAAGATACTAGACGTTTAAGGAAGAAAAAAGTGATTACTGTATACCAAAATAGCATGCAGTTATGTAACTCAAAAGAATCTTAAGCCATGTAATGAAAACCAGGACTGAAAACGCACAGAAAATGCCACAATATCTCTAAAATTGTCATTTCCAGATGTTTAAGCATTTGACTCTCTGGAGAACTATTAATGCTAGCAATGCACACAATTAAATCATTGAAGTTTTTATTTCTATGAGCATAGCATCAGACATTAGTCCTCCACTTGTTTTGACATTAATTTAGCACAATTCCAAGAAGAACCTGTCGTGGTTTTAGAGGGGAGCAGCTTGAGGTCCACTGCTTCATTCTGACACGGCTAATGAGTCTGCAGACCCCAGCTATTCAAAGGAAACAAACCCTCACTGAATTACTAAGGAAGTTGTGTATCAAGCTGCTTCAAAACTAACAGGGTCACCATCTGCCAATGATCAAACAGAAAAAACACAGGCACAGCTCTAACTGCAACTTCTTTCTTTGCACAGAGGAAAACAAAAGCAAAGCATGTACTAGTTTGAGTGGCACCCACCCAGAGGCAACCCTTCTCTCTCCCTCTCTGCATCAGCCTTACCTGAAGCCAGCAAAGAGAAGATCATTAGGACAATTAAAATCACTGTTTTCATCATTACAGCAGCTCAGCAAGGATCTTCTCTCTATCCTGACTGATCTGCCTTCTCATGCCAGGAATTCCACAGTGATGACCAAAGCTTCTGGAAGATAACAAGGGGGGTTTAGACATCAACAAGGCTAAACCAAGATTTAAGAAAACAAACAAACTGTCAGAGGATGGTATATCCTTGTATGCAAAGAAGAAAGGGACAGTGTCCCTTTCTTACTGGCAGATGGAAAATATCTATGCATTTTCTGCTCTATTTTTATCAGACATAGAAAGAAATGTAAGCCTCTGCTTTAAAAATAAATAGCACTTCTGCTGTTTCAAAAGGCACCCAAATGCCTTTGGGAGACAGGCAAGACTTACACCTAACTTACAAAAAAGATACCTAAAGCTAAGTGAACTATCCAAACTACTGACCATACCTCTTTACAAAATAAGAAGGGTCCTTCTTATTTTTTTCACCTGATAATGGCTTATCTACTGAGTAATTTTAAACAAAAAGTAATCCTACGCCTCCCTAAGGCTTCAGAACAGAGCTGGGACACTGTTGAATGTCTTGATTCTCTTCATTCCATTCCAGCCCAGCAATCTCATACAAACTGCCTTATCTCCTATTTTCTAATGCTTAACCTGAAGTATTATTACCTCTTAATTACTCTACAGCAGCTATTAACATCATTAATTCTATGGCAGGGAAAAATACATTTATTTATATATTATATATAAGCAGAAGTGTCTGATGATGTATAAAATATTGTTAATATGCTTTCATCTTTCCTGTTCGGGAAAGAATTAACTGTTCCAAGAGTTCTGGAGGAATAGAGTCTTTATCCTGCTTTTGTTTTCCTTCTTCATCTCACAGATTTCCCTGGTGCTTTGTCTACTTCATGTGTTTTTGCAGATACTTTACCCAGATTTCTTTTGTTGCCTTATGTACCATCATTCCCCACTTGCTTTTTTCACACTCACATATGTATTGCTTATCTCTTGAGTTTCACAAGTTCCCTCTCTAGATCTGCAACATTTGTTGAGGTGTTGTTTCCCACTAATCTGACCACAGAAGGAGTTACACAGAATCACAGGATGGTTTGTGTTGGAAGGGACCCTAAAGCTCATCCTGTTCCACCCTCCTGCCAAGGGCAGGGACACCTTCCACTAAATCAGGTTGCTCCAAGCCCCATCCAGCCTGAGGCATTTCTCATTTCCTCCTGCACTCCCTGAATAAATGTTGTCAAGCCCCAAGACCTCCATCCTCTCATCTGTCAGAGGAGCTGTGGTATTAATCCCTTTGACTTGGCTCAGGCCTAGCACAGCTCAGCACCCTTAGGGAAGCAGGTTTTATCCCTCAGTGACTGCAGTCTATATAATCTGACCAGACATTAGAAAACATCATAAATATAAGAACAAAACACATGATAAAAGTACTTTTAAAATAGTTACATGTCCACACATTTACTTTTAATTCCAAGGAGAAAGATTAGATCGGGACAGATCATTAATCAGTTTTGCCTTGTGACAATTATTTTACACTATAAACAAGCCTGTTACATTTAACTACACCCTAACCTCTGAATCACTTCTCAGTCAGTTCTGGGGAAACTTGTCTGTCAGGCCCATCAGCGGGGTGCACTTACACATCAAAGCTAATGGTCCTTGCAAGGCTTGTACCAGAGCACCTAACAGCATCAAATCCCACCCTCTCTGAGGTTTTACTTCCTGCCAATCCTACCATTATGTACAGGATATGTAAATCCCAACAATTCAGCTGGCTAATAATGTTACTGCTTCATGAGGGCTGTATCTGGATTTCCCCTCAAATTTAACATATTTAACAATGAAAGGCTTTCCTGTATGTGTCTAAGATACTTAAACAGATATTACTGCCTATGATGATGTGAAAAAAAGGCAGAATGACACGAAGGTGTTGTAGACTTCCTTTAGGCCTGGTCAGGAAAATAAACAAACATAAATCAGGAATTTAAATGAATCAGCTTGCCTGAGGACCACATCCTAAAGCACTGAGGATGTGGAAACACAGTACCAGAACTCTTGAATTCTTTTCCTAATGATTCACTATATGAAACTACTCCTCTGCCACCTCAGAGAAAGGTAATTAGCTACTTCCCAGCAGTGTAGCATTTATTCATCTAGGGATGCATCTAAGAGAGTGGAAAACCAAATAACCTCTATAAAATTCACCAATTCACTCTGGGCAGCAGGCAGCCAGGCAACATCCAGGCAACGGACTCCAGAGGAGGAATAGATGTTACTGCATTACCCTGCCAGACGCTTCACTTGGAGGACCAGTATTGTGTCTGTCCCATGTCGTATATCCTCTTCCTAAAATCCCTGCCCTGATATTCCTGGTGCTCCCATACCTGGGGCAAATAACTTACCTGTCTGTCAACAGCAGCGCTGAAAAGCAGCTGAACCGCACCTGCCTCATCCTGAACTCCCCAGCAGCAGCCCCCTCCTCCCGCTGGGCACAGCCCACACAGCCCCTTCGTGGAGCAGCTTCATCCCCACAGCACAAACCCTCAGGAACCACCGCCCTGTCCAAACTCTACATCCCTCGGGAAACGTCCCCACATCCCGTCCCCTCAGGGCCGGCCCTATCCCCACTCCACATCGCCTCAGCGACGGCCCCTTTTCCCCCCGCGCCGAGACAACAGCCCTCCCCACAGATCTACCCCCCTTTGAAGAACAGCCTCGCACCCGTATCCCCATTCCGGGTCCCCAGTCAGAAATGAACCCCTCCCTACGCTCTGTATTCCCTCAGGAAATTCCAGGGAATATTCCCCCTCACACCCGCCGTGCCCGGGACCGCCCGCTCCCCTCACGGCCGCGGCCCCGCCCCCGCCCTGGCCCCGCCCCCCGCGCTGTTCCCGCCCTCGCGCGCGGGACGCGGCAGAGGACGCGGCGGCGGCGGCGTGGGAAGATGGCGGCGGCCGCGGCGCGGAGCAGGTACGGGCACGGTGGGGCTGGGGCTGTCACTGTCATTGTCACTGTCACTGTCCGGCCCCGGCAGCCCTGTCTGACAGCCGGCACCCCGCGGGGGAGGAGGAGCCGGGCCGGGGGCCGCAGCCGCCCCCTTCTCTCCCCCCCTCGTTCGCTGACGTTTCCCTACCGGAGTGAGTGCGGTTGTCTCTGCAGCCTTGGCCCTGCCCTTGGCATGTGTGAGGAGCCTTGCCCTCCTCCAAGCTGGAAAAGAAGATAAGGAGCTTACGTGTTTTAAGAACGAGAAGCGTGTGGCCTTGTATAGTTTTGACTCGATTTTGCAGTCTGTAGCTGTCAGGGTGTAAGTACCGAGTGGAAATGGGTAGATGGGGGCAGTTACAGCCCCTCGGGTTATGCAATGCCGGGGGGTGGCTGTGAGCAGAAGCACCTGGCTGGACACTGATACTCCTGTACAGAGATATCCTCTTACAGGTTGTGCTTTTCATAGCAACCAAGCAGCTGAAGGAATGCTGTTTCTTGGCTATAGTTCTCTTGGATAGAACAGACAGTCCCCTTATTCCTCCCTTCTCAAAACCTGGAGAAAACACCTTGTGCACAGAGCATTCTGTTTCCTCTGGCCTCAGTGCTGGCAGCAGAGTGTTGTCCCTCGTCCAGAAGTCACAGAGGGGCTGAAGTTAACATGGAATTCCTTGACAGTTCCTTCTCCATCAGCCTCCAGTGGGGTGCGAGAGGCAGGAGGTCAGTACTCCCACATGCATTTGTACCCATCAAAGTGAGGCTGTCAGGAGCAGGGAAGGTGAGACTGTTTAGTTTTGTCATCTTTGCCTGGTTTTAGGCAGATTTCAGAGTAAGGTGGAGACTGATTTTCCAGTGTTGGACACCAAAAACAGTTCTGGTAAGAGCTTAGGGTTAGGTGTTGTGTCCTTCCACTGTCTGAGGAAGTACCAAGTCCCAGGTGCCCTGCCCTGCCTCAGCAGCCTGAACATCTCTTGGATGCTCCTGTGAAGCCAACACAACTTGTTCTGTTCTAACTGTGCATTTTTGTATAGACTCTTATGTGGGAAGGCTAACAAATGTCTCAAATACTAATGCTTTAGGCTGCAGTTAAGTTTCAGTAATTTTTCCATTACTTTTTAGGATTTGAAAACTCTTCTGGTAAATACAAGTCTAACACTAATTCAGTTAGTTGTTTTTTGAATCCCTTAGAGGTAGCCCACAGGCTCCCACCTTACTGATGAGGAAGTGCTCCTTTTACCCCAAGTGTTTTAATATGTTGTAAAACAGGCCTCGTAACTCCACAAATTACTGCAGGTCTGGTGTATGACCCAAGAGCATCAGGTGACCTCGTTGTTCATGACAAATTACAACATGTTGCTGTGTGGAACATACAGGTTCTGCAGCAGTGGGAACACTTTTTGTGTCTTGCCAAGGAAGTGACATCCTGGGAGATGATGCAGCAGTGGGGCATGTTTAGCACATGGTTACAGGAATTTGGGGGTTGGGGAGGGTCTGTCCTGTCACATTTGGGTTAATACAGGGATTTTAATAGACAAAAGCTGAAGAGCAGAGTGAGATATTCTGGGGATAAGAGAAAACTTTAGCTGTTGGTCCTTGGCATAGTTAAGGCATAGTTACCAAGTGTGTGCTGGCATAATGATGTGACTTCTAGACAAGAAATCTGCTATTTGTAGAGTCTTCTTTGAAATAAAGAGATCATGTCTACATGTAACTCAGTAGACACCTGAAATTAAGTCTTTAAATTCTTAATAATCACTTCCTGAGATTGAATGGCCCCAAATGATGCAATAGCTTGTAAGCTACTGAAGTAATTGTGTCGTTGGCATATCTGATCAAGAGGAGATGGAAGGCCAGAGGGCAGATGAGGACATCGCAGCTGTGGCATTGCCTCCTGGAAATGAGCAGGTTGCACAAAGATCTGGTTCTTCCTTAGGGCCTGAGCCTGTTGGGGTGAGAACCTGTCCCTCTCCTCCCTGTGATCCTGTGTGACAGCAGGATGTTGCCAGGCCACAGTTAAATACTTGTTTAAACATGCTTATTTACAGACTTTGAACAGTTCTTATACAACTGGATGTCTTCTTGTCAGATTTATTATGAAATTAAATATGAAATATTAAACACACAGAAAGTCCTGTTTGAACCTGTTCTCTATATTGGCCAGTTCCAAGTCTACTTTACGTATTTTCAGAGGGACAGAACCACTCTCACTGCAGTTCACCAGTGAACAGAGTGGTAAGGTAAATTCTGAAGAAGAGCTGCTGTGCCTGGCAGCTTTTTAACCTTTTCAGCTACCCCACTTGGTCTAATAAATGCCATTACACCTTCATAGAATCCAAAACTTCTCTATGCACTCCTCCTTCTTCCCACCAGGATGGTAAGGTAAAAGTTACATGAACCAAATCCTAAGTGTCTCTCTAGACAGTTGCTCTTGTAGGAGATTCTTAAATGCCACAGTTGCAGCAGCCCAGTGGAGATGAAGTAATCCCAAGTACTAAGCAATAATTATAAAATTTACCACTCCATTTGCATTTTAGAGCTCCAAACAGGCCAAGATACAGTACAGGCAGACAACATCAATAGTTGCCTCTAAAGGGCTGTTGGCAAGATCAGCATCTACAGTGCTCAGAAAAGTATCACTGTTACAACAGCCCAAGAGGAACATGTAAATATTTGTTAAGAAAAAGAAAATATAAAGATGCATCATTGAATAAATACTTGCAGGAGCAGTTGGATTGTCTGGTTTTTTGGGTTTTTTTAGGAAAGGAGTAGACCACAAGGGACTAGACTCAGTGGAAATTTTATGATCATTTGAGTAGACTTTTCCCTCTATTACTTAGATTGTCAGTGTGCTGAACTGCTGACATTTGCATTACTGAACATCTGTACTTAAGCAGCCACTTCTTGTTTGTTGTATTTGCAGTTTGCTGTGCAGCTGTAACTTGCTGGTGCATAAGAACCTGTGTGTTAGAGCTGGGGTCCTGTGGAAGCAGCCTCCTTCAAGGACATTTTTCAGTGGTAAGTGATGGGTTGTATCTATAGGTGGATTTAAATTCAGGGTCACTCAAAGTTGGGCAAATGGTGGTCTCAGATTGGGGAAGATGAATTTCTTGAAATGAAGGGAGTGGGAGTCCAGCATCAAACACCAATTCATGGCATTTCCTTAGACACAAGCATGCAAATTATGTTTTCCACATAGTAAAAGAAGTATATTTACCTTTTTCATAAGATCCATTATGAGCTGTTGCTGTTTGTTGCTTTCAAACTTTACAAAGCATCTGAAACTCTTTCTAATGAAGGTGATTCCTATATAGCAAATTAAAACCCATTAGCCATTATTTTTCTTAATTGATTTCTGTACTTTAGTTTTCTCAGGAGTCTAGAGTTCTAAAATTATTTTTTAAAAAACACAGTATAATTTTCCAGAAAGATTCCTGTTAGGGCAGTGTTTTTACATTTTAAAAACCCACTTAAATGAACTTGATGAGGAATAATTTGTGTACTTTCCACACCTACTGAAGTGACTGACTGGGAAGGGTCACATCAAACTTATGCATATTTAGAATATTCAACTGTATTACCTGCTTTGTATTGCTGGTCTTATCAGGGGTTCACCTTGAAAAGTCTGAGAGATTCAGATTTCAGCAGT
Organism: Phylloscopus whistleri; assembly: GCA_017589585.1. Classification (NCBI taxonomy): domain Eukaryota; kingdom Metazoa; phylum Chordata; class Aves; order Passeriformes; family Phylloscopidae; genus Phylloscopus; species Phylloscopus whistleri. The sequence goes on along the minus strand of JADMLD010001548.1, from coordinate 6,261,566 downwards.
TTAATAGCCCTATAAGAAAGAAAAGGTATAAATATCCTTTTATATTTCAATCTGTACTTGTATTTCAGGAAATCAGAGTAGGCTTACATTAAATGTTAGGACTTGGTTAAAATGGTACTTGCACTTGACATTTCTGTAGCTGGGTAATGCTGTGAAGATCAAATCTTATTGTTTGTTTTTAAGGAATTTTTGTAAACTTGTAGCATGTGCACTGCCGTGTATTAGTATCACAAATAACAATCTTCAATTTTTCTTTCCTTGCCAATAGCTGAGCTATTGGGACCCATTTTCTAAAACCATTTCTTTGAGTTAATTTGCCTTTCCAAATGCTTTGTCTGGCATATCATATATGGGTATTTCATCATTGAAAAATATGCTTACACAGATGGATAGAAACAGCAGCTCTTTGTTGTCTATAAATCAAAGTCATTATAGAAAAATAAATCTTGGAAGCTGAGACATAAGCAAAGTTGTTGATCACAAAGAAGGAAAGGTCATTTTAGTCAAAATTAGCTTTGACTTTTGAACAAGTCAACTTTCTAGCCTGATATTTTCTAATTCATTGATATTTCAGATTCTGATTTGGATTTAAACCTAGATGATTTGCACATGATGTCATTAGAAAGGAAAGATAACTCTTCTCTAATTTTATCTCTAGTCCTTATAATGGCCTCCTCTGAGTGTTTATGTCATGTCCTAGAAGAAATTCTTAATTTGGTTAGAGTAATGAAGCAGCATTCATGTTACTGCACTAACTGCACAAACTAGAGCACTCCTGCCATTATTCATTTTCCTTTCTCATCCTGAATTTTCCAGCATTTCTGAGGGAATGTCTTTTTCACCAGTTCCAGAGAAGGAAACTGTTACTAATCTTTTTTATTCTCATTTGCTGAATATACTCAGTGTTTAGGAGAATTCTGGAAGAGGTTGGCTTTATATGTGAGGGCTTCAGATTTAGGGTAGCATCTAAAAATGTTATTAGTACATTGACAGTCCTGCATCTTTTTACTCTTACCCTGGACTTGTTTCTGATGGCTCTTGTGCCAAGGTATGAGCTCTTCCCACATTCTCATGCTGCTTTCCAGGGAGCAGCAGTAGCATCATTAGAGAACACAATGTTCAGCTGAAATCTAAGCAGTGCCAGCTGCCTAAACCTGAATCCCTTGCCAGAATCAGTAATTAGTGTTCTTGTCTTAGAATTTTTAAACTTGTGTGAATTCCACCTGTGCCTGAAAGGTGTGGAATTTTATTTTGTCAGGGCAAAAAAGCTTAACAGTGGCGTGTTGGGTGCCTTTGCAATGATAATGTTTTGGAGACCAGTTACAGAAGTGCTGTTTCATTAATGCTGGAGATGGGGAAAATCAAATCTTCATTTATCAACAAATAAAATGTTGATTTTTTGATGAAGCACAAAGTTGTGTTTGCTGTGGCTTGTGGAACACCACATGGTGTGGTCACTGTTAAAGGAGCAGAAATGTTCACACGGTTGTAATCAATGCTCTTGAAGCAGAAACTGCCTCTCTCTGGTTCCAAACCAGAAAGAGCTGAGGGGTTTTGGTTTGGGAGTTTGTGAAACTCTGCTGAAATAGCTGAGCAGCTTTGCTGACTTAGAACCAAAGATGTGGTGGAAGGGAGTTAAAGGCTTTAGGGCTAAAGAGTATCATTGTTCTGTGTACAGACATTTCTGTTGAAATAGCAATGCAAAGTTGAAAGGTTGTAGAGTCTTTGTAAATTCAAATAAGTCTGTCTTTTTAAACATTCAAATGATCCCTCTCCTTCACTGATCATTGTTCTTTAAGAAAGAATAATTTTTAGAATCTTAACTGTAACTGTAGTTGCTGACTTGTTTGTTTGTTGAGTTCGGTTTTTCCCCCCAGAAAAGAAAATACTTTTTTCTTTTTTTTTAAGGAGGAACAAAGCTGGTTTTGTTTTATGATGCATTTAGGATATATTGTTTAAGCAATGTTTTAAATCACAAGTGTAGGAAAGAAATTATGCAGAAATATTATGTTGATAAAACAAAATATGGAGAAGAATTACTTTTATTTGGCATCTTTGCAGCATCATGGCTGAATGCTTCTAATCAACTCAATTACTTAGAACTAAAGCTCTCCAGACTTCAAAACAATTGTGCTTTGTCTCTCTGTGTGACTAGAAATAGAGCTGGTGTTGACTGAATTCTTTTGGTTGCTAATGCATCCTTTCATAGTCAAACCCGAAGAAGCCTGACTTTGATGGAGCGAGATAAAGTTCACTGGGTTTGATTCTGGCACATCCAAGTTAATGATTGCTGTGGAAATGACAGCAGTCAGTATCAAGAATTGGTTCTGAGCATTTCCTGTCAGGTAGTGACTCCTACTCATTGCTGAGAACTTCTGACTGACTGGCAGACAGACAGGAGCAGCACAGGCTAATACTGACTTAGCCCTGCACAGATTTGTTTTCTCTGAGGGTTTTGGAAGGGAAATACTCCCACGCTTGTGGCTGCCCCATGCTTGGTCTGTTGCCTAGTGACCACGGTGTCCTTGTATCTCACAGTGACTGCAAGGCTGGACTTAAGCAGGAGCAGCTTGGTAGTTACTCAGTAGGAAACAGATGTAATACTACACATCTCTTTGTTTCACATGGTGACTTGTATTGCAGCAGAAATGGGCCTGTTTTCCTCTTACCAAGCCTACTCTGAAACATGTCATCATTTCCTTCCCTCTTCCAGTTAGCTGTACAGTCTGGGGATTCCCTAACTGTAGTGAAAGCTTCAATGACTGAGAAGCACAAAGCTTCACAGTAGTACAGATTGTTCAAATGATTATTTCACATAGCACCAATCTTCTCACAGCTGGAAAGTATGGTAGTGCTGTCAGACACTAATTTTATGTATTTCTCCATGGGGCTTCCAGGGAGAACAATTTATACATATTTTGGGGAGAAGAATGTTGGAAGCACATGGGGTGGCAGGGACAGGGATGAGGTTAAAACCACAGATGACCAATTAGTGTTGGTCAGTTGAGTTACAATAACTTGGTAAACTGCAATAACTGGAGTACTCAGCAGCATCTGTACATACCTTCCGTGTCAGATTTATTTTCTAATCACATTTTCACCACCCAAGCTCATATCCCTCACTGCACAGAATTGCTTTCTCTTTGCTGTGTAGCTGTTCTCTCCCCTGAAGCCTGGGATGTTTTCTGTTACAGACAGGAGGAAGCTTCACACTGCTCCGGTGGGACCGGTCTTCCGCCTGCGGCCCTTCCATGTTCTGGTAGCTACAGGTGGAGGATATGCAGGATACAGAAAATATGAGGATTACAAGTTGAAACAGTTGGAGAAGAGGGGCATAGAGGTGCCTGTGAGACTTGCAAGTGAATGGGAGGTAAGAAACTTGGGGCAATTTTACTTCACCACGTTTGATGCAAAGCTCCTTTGCTTCCATTTCAACAGAGGAATCTTTAATTTGCCTCTACTGACAACATGTACTTGACAACTCATGGAACTGAAGTTTCTGTCACTTCAGTAACTCATTTTGGCTGAAGTTGTGATACATTAGGAACTGCCAGCATCTCCTCCATCTTTTAGTGTGGCTGACACCATATGTGCTTTATGAGAAAGCTGAGATGGAATTAATCCCTGGTTAATAAAAATCTACCTGTTTCTTGTATGAATATACAGCAAGACCTTTTTTTCATGGGTAACACTTAGGCTTGTAATTCTTCTTGATCCTGAGGGATTTTTGCCTTTTCCTTTTGGATTCCAAGGAGTTGAGAAATTACTGTGGAATTGCAGAGTGTGTGTGTATCAGATTCATGGGTCAAATACCCATTGCAGCATTGAAGTAAGAAATACTTCATGACTTCCTATAACTGCAGTATTGCCTTTGAAGTATTAAGTGTAATGTACAACTCCGTGTTGGACAGTTTAAAATGTTTGTGGTATTCTTCCAAACAGCTAGTTGAGTGCCTGCTTCAGTGCCACTTGTGAAGGCAAGGAGTTAAAGATTCTAGGATTGTAAGGTTGTGTAGGAGATGCTTCAGTGTGACCTTTGACATGCTGGTTTCTTTGCATTCCTGAGTGAATGATTTGGCCACATGCCTGTGGGGGTCTAGGCTGGAATCCCTAAATGCATTTTCAGTAGTGACCCAAACCAGATATGATCCAGACAGTCCAGATGCTAACAGCTTAGCTTATGATAGCTCCTGAGGAATCTGTAAATCTGTCTTCTGTATATTTTTTTCCTGCTGAAGTTTGTTTCAAATGGGTTCTGATTAAAAAAGAACTGGTAAGTGTCCTCAGAGTATTTATTTAACAATACAATGTCAATTCAATTTTGATACTTGAAAACAAATACTCTTTTGTTATTGTTCATACTTTTTGGTATGAAATTAGGTAATTCTCTTATTGCATTTGCCTTCTTTCATTATACTGATATGTGGGTTTGTTATTATTTGGTGAAGCTAGGAGTATTGCTCTTGATGAAACAGCTTTAAAGGATTTGGTGTTTACAGTGGGGAAACACACAAAGAATTTCAAACCAATAAGCAGGGCCCTAAATACAGCAGACCCTAGTAGGAGACACTAACAAGATGTTGCAGTCCTTCCTGCTGTGTTTTAAATTCTGTTGAATGCTTCCGTGGGAGGGAAAGGAAGCTCAATAATTATGAGGAAAAAGAGAAACTGTGGTCAGATTGCAAGGAGTATTTCAAACAATGAAGGATTCAAGAAATATAAGAGCTGCATTCTTCCTTTTTATTGTAAAGTGAAGTGGATTTTTTTGCTGACCTATCATTTTCCATTGTTCTGGTTTTTTGCATCACTGGGCACACGCTTAGGAGTGTGGAAAGGGGGGTGTTGTCCTGTTTTTAGGGCAGAATAAGCCTTTGCATAGGCAAAGAGAGACCAAGTGTGATTGAATGGATTTTGAATACTTTGAAATAGTAACACAGACCAAGAAACCAGTGCACATGCCCTCACTGCCAAGCCTGCTGCTCTGAAGTGCTGATTCCAAAGTACCAGCCCCGTGTTCCTGTGGGAATGTGGACCATCCTCCACCTGCCAGCTCTGTGTGTAAGGCAGATCTCCTGCTTCTGAGCACAAGACAGACATTAAATGGGTAATCCTCACCCTGTTGAGCTGGCAGGGTACATGCTGGGATCCTCATTGAGGTGTGCATCATTTCTGACTGAATTACGGAGTCGATAGCTTCTGTGTGGTTTTGTTTTGCTTGAGCTTCATGAAAGAATGGAGGGGGGAGTTAATCTGGTGCAAGTCAAATGTCCCTTAAGTTTCTCCACAGGGAAAGACAGAACTATTGTTTCTTTAGCACAGACCTTTTCTTTGTGTAATTTTCTTAGAGACATTCTGTTGCTAATAGCTTGAGCTGATTAAGGCCTTAGTGTCTCCTGCTGTGAATACCAGTGGGGATCAGCTTTCATTTAATTAGATGAGGTAAAGCAGAGGGCTTGGATGGAGACAGGTAGATGTTTATCAGATGGATGGAAGCTTATTGTTCCAAATCTTTGCTGTCACAGAACATTTCCTGGCTGGGATCTGCATGCATGGCATGCCATTCATATGCTAACAAGAGGCATTTTGCTTCTTCTTACCTAGGCACCAGGGCACTGTTGATACAGGATCACAGAATTACTGTGGGAAACCTTGGCCAAAGGGGGAGTTTGGAGAACAAAGTGACCAGATGAACCAGAGTTTTGAGAGTGGAGCTTGTAGGTGTCCTTTGCTCCTGTAGTTTGTTCTGTTCTGTGTAAGGAAAAAGCAGCGTTTGTTGGAGTGACATGTGCCAGGAAAGCACAGTAAACGTCTCTGGAAGTGAGCTGCAGTGTTCAAACTGCAGCTTATTGTCACGGGTCAGTTTTTAAAAACAGCTTAGTTTACCAGAAAAGTGCTTGAGCAGAGGTTTAGGATCTGGATTCTCAGAGGTAACAACAGCACAGCCTTTCCTACTGATGCCAGGAAGTGCTTGTATTTATGTAACAGAGGATACTGGAGCTCTTATGGCAGTACAATACAGAAGGTGCTTTTCTTGGCCCAGGGGAGACATTTAGTATTATGGTAAGAGGTGTGTTTCAAGTTCAGGAAAGAGCTAATAATGGAAGAATATCTGATTTTTTTTTTTTTTTAATCCAGCTTCGGAAGAAATATAATCTCCAACTGGTCTCTTATTCCTCATTCTTGCACCCAGATTCTGATGCTTGGAGTTTTACTGGAGCATATATGTAATTATAAAAAAAAATCCTTGTAAAGTGATCCAAAGTACACAAGAAATATGGTCAGAAAATGTTTAAACCAGGGACGTTTCAACAGCATCAAATTGTGTAAAGGGTGTAGTGGTGTAAATGTTTTTCTCGATTATCCTGGAAAATTGAACCAAGTAAAATCAGTTTGGGTTTGTGGGGTTTTTTTTAATCTGAACAGTGGCAAGGCTTTTTGACTAGATGTGTCTGTTCTATCTCGTGCAACTTCCTGAGCATCTTGCTGGGCTTAGGGAGCAATTTATCCGAGCGTTTCGGAAGCAGTTTGTGAGACTGGAGCACGCTTCCCTTCTTTGGCTGCCGGTGCCTGTGTGGGATCGTGCTCCCGCACCAGGACACGCGGTGGGAAGCAGTCTCAGGGAAGCTGTGCAGTGCACAGAATCCGCACCGGTCCCTTGCTCCCCGACAAGTCTCTTTCCCCGTTGCCCGGGCCAGCGGCCCTTTGGGAATCTGAGCGCTGATCGCCAGGAGCGCCCGACGCTCCCAGGGCAGCCCCTTATCCCGCGGGCGCGACATCGCCGTGTTCCGGAGCCCTCCGGTCTGTTCCTTTGCGTTTGTGCTGCCCTGGCCCCTCCTCCGAAGGGGCCGGGGCCCTGCGGGAAGGAGCCGCCGAGCAGCGCCAGTGGCTGGAGGCGAGGCGGGGCAGGGCCGCCCGCGCCGCTTCCTTAAGGCCGGGGCGGGGGGGCAGCGAGCGGCAGCGCGGGCCGGGCCCGGGGGCACGGACGGGACGGGAGGTAGGTGCGGAGCTGCCGGGGCGGGGGATGCGGGTGTAGCCGCCGCCATCCGCTCCTCTGCCCGGTAGAAGGGGGCCCCGGGGCGGGATGGCTGCAGCGCGAAGGGGCCGGGGGGTGGGGGGGAGTCGCAGTCGGCTGAACTTTGTTCACGTGTCTGAAAACTGCTTTGGAAGGAAGGGTCGGTGTCGCATTTCGGCGATTGAAGGCGGAAAGCCTCGACGAAGGAGACTTCTCTGGGCATCAGGTAAGGGCTGCTGGACCGCAGGGCAGATGTGCGAGGGCTGGCGGCCAAGGGGTGATTCACTCTGCTTTGCTGGAATTTTCAGGTGATGTTCCAAAGTCGACTCATGAGTAATCTCTGAGTAGATTTAAACAGAATGAGGCTGCTGGACCAGCCTTATCGGAGTCCAGAGTCCCGCGGGGCGGGCGGGGGGCCGAGGAGCCGCCGGAGCCTTTGCGCAGCTTCCGCCGGGTGGGAAGGATGTAACGCGGCTTATGCTTCCTTTAGAGACCCTTTATGGAGCTGAGAGTTTGCTTTAGCGATATCTTACGCTAAAATAATGGGGCGATAGTAGGCGGTGGTACTGGGGAGTGTTGTTTTAAACCATCTATTGGAAATGACTACTACAAAGTATTAAAAGGGCGCCATTCAAATTTCATGTCACTTTGTAAAATAAATAAAGCTTTATCTCCTTGCTTCACAGAATATCTTTGAGACGGAATATCTTTTTGCACAGAATTCAGAACCCAGTCGTCCCGTTAGGCTATCCTAAAATACTACTTTTGCTCACTGTTATTTTTATAGAAAGCAACTGAAACAGCATTGTAAAGTTAGGGGGAAACAATGAAAAGGTTTGGGGGTTTTTTTTGCCTAATACACGAAGAGAAAGTGTATAGAAAGGCTTTTTCAAACGGGAAGTAAAGCATTTCAGACAGTAAGGGTGGATGCAGCCGAGCATGGTACGGTTTCATTGGGCAGCGCTGGTAAATCCGCGGGGAGCGGTCCCGCTGGAAAACTCCTCCCGGTGGAGCCGGGGCCGAAGGCGCTGCCCGGCAATCCCGTGGCCTTGGCAGAGCTCAGCGCTGCGCTCAGGTTTCCCAGCAGCATCGGGGCGGTTCTGTTGTGCTCTCGGAATTGGGGAGCTCCTGCCTGGGTGTGGAGTATCCCGTGTTTGTCCTGCCGGGCCGCCTGCGGAGAAGGTTGGGTGGGAGCAGGGATGACGTGTGTGATACTAAACAGTTACTGCTGGGAAAGGAACGGAACCTTCAACAGCGCTCAGCGAGCACCTCGCCCCCGAGTGCAAGAGCGTAGTTTTTGCTGGCACTTGAGTACAGCACTGAGATGGATTCGGTGCATTTTTTAAACAGTAGTTCTGTGACCAAATAGAGAAGGATTGACTAGAGGGCTTTGAGCACTGACCAGCACATTCCAAGCCTAATGATTCATGCTTCTGGTTTAAAACCGAGGCTGCAGGTTTGATTCAGTTGCATATTAGTCTTTTCTTGCAACTGCCTTGCTATGTCATTTTTTAAAACTTGAGAGAAGAACTTGATTAGTTCACTCTTTGACAAGTAATTAAAAGAGGTCACTGGATTTGATGCTTATTTGAGCTGACAGAGTAGAAGGGTGTTGCATAGCTGGCAGATTAGCAGTTCTCTATGGGATAATAATTCTCTGTGGATTGATACCTGCTGGTAACTGCTGCTTTATTTGCCCAGCGTGGATTCTGGGTGAGTTCAGACAGGTGAGGGAGTTTGGTAATGGTATGCAACTCCTACAAACCAAAAATTTTAAAGATTTTTGTCTAAGCTGATGACGACAGCCTGTGGGCACTGCCTGCATCCCAAGAGGTCCAGTTGTTGAGATGCCATTATATGAGTCCTCTGTCATGAGCTGTTTGATGAGCAGTTCTTGTTCCTTTCCCCATGGAAAGCAGGTAAACTCAGGGTGGATTTTTCATTTCAGACTTCTTACACTGTAGGAACTGCATGTTACTTCTGGGGCAGCCACAGCAGGGATGGCAACTGGCCAGGCATGCCAGCATCTCAGCAGGACTCAGGTATTGGCATCCTGGTGAATGGAATGAGGGAAGTAGAAAGGAACTTTAGAGAAACTTCTCACTCAGCTGAGTGCAGGTTTTTTAAGAAGTGGAAAAAAACTTGTAACACCCATGTTTTTCCCTTTCTGGAGAGGAATCTCTCCCCACATTTTTTGTTTTGGTCTGAAGGTAGTACTACCCACTGCATCAGGCTGTAGGACATTTCAGTGTTTGGGTTTTTTTAGGGAGCAGGTCAGCTCTTTAGCTAGGTACATGCTTCCATAGAATCATGGTTACTCAGTTGAGAACATCATAATTCCTTAAAAGTGTTTTGAGGGATAGTTGAATTTTACTGGGAGAGCTTGTGGGTTGCCTCCCTTATCCTGAAGGGAAGAGCACTGAAGCAGATGTGATGAGACTTGTGTTTGCTCTGTCTCCCTGCAAGGGTGAAGGTGGCACAGGAGGAGATTGGATGGGGAGCAGGGTTCCACCCTGGCTGCAGGAGCTGCTGGGCTGGGTGCTCTGCTGCTCCTGCCCAGCTCCACCAGTGCCAGACAAACTCTCTCCCCACAGTTCTGTGAACACACGTGTTGAGTGTGAAAAACAATTTTGTCTTGGTCTGATGAAGTTTCTTTTGAAACCATGTTGTCGAATTAGCTTGTTGCTGTTTAAAATTAAGTATTTGCTGGTGGTAATTTCTGATGTTCCTGGTGAATTGAGAAGTAGCTCCCCTGTGCTCCTTGTTGCTTTTTTTGAAATTTGATAGGATTTTGGCTGCTTTCAGCATTTCACTATACAGATGGCATCGTTTTTGTTGTGTAGGAGTTTCTTGTGCCAGCCAGAGAAAGACTAAATGATTTTAAATAGGAAAACAAAAAGAGTTGGCACAAGGCTCAGGGAGGAAGGAGTATGTTTTGAGTGCTTTCATTGATCTAAAATTTGCCTTCTTTCAATTAGCTGTTTTTTTTTTAAAATATGCTGTTGTTAAAATACAGCTTAAACAACATGCACACAGGTCTTAGAACTTCCTGACACACAGAATACCATACAGAAGTTTTCTTCTTGAGAAAAATACTCTAATGCAAGATCTCCAGAGGTGTTTCTAGGGAGTATATGTAATATTTGGAGTTGAAGGCAAATCAAAATACACAATTACTGCATGAACATTCTTCGAGGCCTGACTGGGCTGCCATTAGCTAGTTAATTCTAGCTTTTCCTGCTGGTCCTCCCACTCCTCCTGCCTTATCCCTATTACAATACAAGCCTTTCCCTCAATCAGAGCAACAGTGCTCTTTTTGATCTACTCTCTTAGCCACAGTTTTCATGGTGCTTAGAAGGCTTCTGAAAAAAGGAGGGGTTTTTTTGTTTGTTTTCAACCCAGATTTAGCAGAAAGGAGAAGTGAAATGGAGCCACTAGAGAGGCAGCCCTGAAATTTTTCTGAGTATTTGGTTTAATCTTGAGGTGAGATGTAGCTATCTGACTTCACTTTTTGAACCAGGGCTCCCTTAACAATCCAAATGCAGTCACAGGAGATTCAGAAGATCTATGTTTGAGGTGTGTTCAGAAGATCTATGTTTGAGGTTAGATTAGAATACTTAGAAACACTGCAGCCTTCGGTCTTTAAAAACCAGCTTCCCTTACTGTTTTGTATTTTAGTTCTACTGGACATAAAAACTGTGACAGTACTGAAAGTCACGTAATAGACACGTAACACTTCTTTTATACCCAATTCTCAAGCTGGCCATAAAACTGGCTTATTTTGTATGTATCTCATTAATTGTAGAAGAATGTCCATTACCTGTTCCCTTGAGTGTTTTGAGATGGAAGGAGACTTCTGCAGATGGATGCTTGTGTCTGGCAAGGGTTGTAAAATAGAAATGCATTCCTTTCTGTTCTGTTATTTATAAGCTGGACACTAAGAGCAGGAAAGGATTTTTGGTGCCCAGCAGTCCAGAACTCTTAGCAGCAGCTGCTGCACTGCAGAATTGAAGCTGGGAGTTATCTCCTCCTCCTCCTCCTCCTCTCCGCCCCACTCCTCCTCCCAGCCTCGCAATCAGGCTGGTGCTGGGATGAGCTGTGCAAGGCCAGCTGGCTGCTCCTCTCACTAGTGCATCGCTGCCCAGCAGCCTGGGACAGACTGCAGGGTGTTTTGGGGGGAGTTGGGTTTCAATGGCCACCCGGACTAGCAAGAAGCAAGGACTGCTCATATGGACAGCTCATTTTTATCGTGTGCAGAGTCGGCTTTGTAGCGGGATGTTGAAATGTGACACAATGCCTGTTTGTTTGCAATAGCTGCAACCCTCGTAGCAGAGATTCAAGTGGGAAACAGAGAGGGAATCCAGAGACAAACCAGCGAGGGATTTAGGAACTGTGACGCCGTGTCCTCTCTCCTATGCCGGAGCAAGCAAAGGAAAGAGAGGTAGAGGAGAAAAGACTGAGCCTTGCAAGAGCCGTCACCCTGACGATGTGTCAGTCAAACACCCTGCAGGGACCAGAGCTCCACACAGGGAAATGGTGAGATGCTACAAAGCTTTATCTAACCCTCCACCCTCTTGCTACAACCTCCGCAAAGTTAAAATTCATGTCCGGAGGCTGCGTTCAGGGAACGGCGGCAGCAGCAGCTGTGCCGGGGACCAGCACCCACAGCTGGAGAGTCCAGGCCCGGCTGGCTCTGCCGGTGGGACACCAAGTAGGAGAACTCGTTTCAGGTACTGTTGAGCGTTTTCTGCTTTGAAGGAATGGTGACTGAAGCGGGAGGGAGGCTGGGAGGGTTTCTGGGCAGAAGGAGCGGGAGCCATCTGCGAAGCTTTTGTTTGGCTTAATTACTATAAAGCTCCTTATACGCTGCGTTGGCAGAGAAGGGCATGCTGTTCCATGGCAAGGGGAATGGGAAAGCTTTCATTCCTTTCCCTTCTACTCTCCATTGCTAGGAGAATGGAAAAATTAGTTGAGGGGCCGCTCTGAAACCAGGCCAAGGCAGTGAGAAGCCCGAGGGCTCCAAAGCGATGCAGCTCTGCAGGGATTGGTCCAGGAGCGACTGCAGTGAAGGGGGGGAGAGCAGCAGGAGGGGGAGAACGGGACCCAACCCGCTCCTGGCCTGCCAGCCCTTGCAGGCTGCTGGGTGGTAGGGATGGGAGGGAGAATGTGAAGTGTCCCTTCCTATTCCCATGTCAGTCCCACCTCCTGCTGAGAAGCCTGCATTAACTCTGCTAAGACAGCACTTCTGCTCAGGGTTCTTTTTCCCTGTTGCATTAGGATGCACAGATCATTTTCTGTTTATTTATTAGTTCTTCAGGGGAAAGAAGTTGTGTTCACTGCAGAAAAAACATCACTGAGCCAAAAGCACCATCTTGCATCCCAAAGTGAGGGATGCCTGATATTTTAATTCTGATCCAAGTTTTGAAAAGAACGAGTTGGCAAAAAAACTTCCTTTTAAATTCGTGGCTTCTTTCCATCTTGGAAAGACATACACAGTATTTTGTAGTTCCTCTTTCATGTCACAGAATCCCTTGAGTGAGCTGTTGGGAGCAGCCAGACTGTGCCACTCGAGTTTGTGTGCGCACGTCGCTGTGTCCTGGTTGCAGAACAGTCTCCTAACCAGGAGTTGGGTCACTCATTTGAATAGTCTGCCCTCAGGTAGACAGATTTCTATTTGATAATGTGACCTTGAAAATGCCAGTGGTTTTTCCCGAGTTTTTCATCAGGGTTTTGCATCCAGACCTCCTGCAAGGGTCTGAGCTGAGGCCCTTGATGTCCGTCCTCTGCTAAGAAGCTAAGTAGCTTTTCCCTATGAGAGTTAGGAGGTCAACTTCTCCCCATGGCCATTTGTGCAAAACGAGATCCCGCTCAGTCAGGACATCCATGTAAGAGAAAAAAATCAGAGATGCAGCTGGTTATGAGGCAGGGGAGTTGATTATTGGGCCATGGAGATTACATTGTTGTGCAGTAGTAGAGATATTGGACTTGTCCACATATTCCCTATACAGAATCAGGATACTCAGTGAAGGCTTTAAGACCTGGAAGCTGGTCTTACCTTTAATTTTTGAGAGTGTCATTCAGAAAATGTGATCTGTGAAGGTGAACACCATTATTTGGACAGGGAACTTTTGTTTTTTAGATAAACTGTCCTTCTATTTTGGGAAGGGGAAGAACTGATCAAAAAAAAGGAGTAAAGGCTTCTAGTATCAACAATTAAGAAGTGTTTAGCAGGAATAGCTGACCCCAGCTGTCGGAAGCTGGTGGCTCTGCAGCTGAGATGCCTGACCCTCTGATGTTGTGTATGTAATCTTTCAGGTTGCAATTCCCCCAGCTGGCCCTGAGGCGAAGGTTGGGCCAGCTGAGCTGTATGTCTAGGCCTGCTCTGAAACTCCGTTCTTGGCCTCTGACTATTCTCTATTACCTTCTGCCTTTCGGTGCTCTTAAACCCTTGACCAGAGTGGGATGGAGGCCTATGAGCAGGGTAAGTGTGAGCAGGTCTCGTGTGCCTGCTGGGAGCTGTGTCCTGGAGGAGCTGGCAGCAGCTGGGGGGAGAGTTGCTTCATGCAGGACAGCCTGGTGATCACTGGTGTGAAAGCAGAGGTGCAAATTCATGCTTCTGTTTAGTTTTTACTGTTCGTGGTTGTGTTGATTAATTGCCTCACAGACAAGTGACTTTTTCAGAAGCAGAGAATTGCTTTGTCCTTTAACAGTCAGGGAAAGTCTACAGAAACTCCTGAAGGAATTCAGTCACCTCATGGTATTGGGGCTGGGACAAGGATGACCAAACCTCTTGGCAAGTTCCTTTTCCTGGTCCCATTGAAATGGTCTCTTGTTTTTTGTTATTTTTGCACCAAGAGGGTTTGTTCCTCAAGTTCACTGAGCATTTGTAGTCCAGCATGTCCAAATGATATGCAAATCTCTGCTCTGACACTGTTGAGAGCAGGCTGTGGGATGCCTTGCACATAGTAATTCTCCCCACAAATCATGCAATTTCAGAATCCAACAACCAAGTAAGTATTTTGATTGCAAACAGGAACAAAATTGCCATTCTTAAGCCTATTTCATTGAACATCTGTTCTGTTTGATCCCATCGACTTGAAAACCAGGCTCCTTTGAAGAGAAGGGGCTGCTAGGAAATACCACTTTTGACAATTTGTGGTTTTATAGTTGCATGTATATTTTCTGTGTTGGTGGAAAACAGCAAAGTTAATTTTTAGAAATTAATACAGTATATGGCATATCAAATGAAATGGCAACATTTTTTTCTTCAGTACTTCAGCTTATATAACCTAATGTACAGGTTTGTTCATTTAGAAGGTTTTATCTGAAGTAAGATTAGGTTGGTACTTCCTTTCTGAAATAACCCTATAGGTATACAGGATGGTGATTTGCAAGTGAACTCTTAATTTGCTGTATTTGATACAACGGAGCCAGTGCGTATTTCTGTTTGTGTTTATGGCTGTGTTTTGCAAGACTTAATCATGAAGGATATGATTAAGAACAAATGATGACTCTCACTAAGAAAAACCCCAAGTTTTAGCTGCCAGTTGAATGCAGCTGTTCAAAAACAGCACCAGTCAGCAGATCACTGCTTCCTTTGCAAAACTGGTTTCAGAGTGTTCAGTTCCCTTGGTCCGTATTCCCCAGCTCCCCCCAGTTACATCATAGCCATGTGAGCTTCCTGGCTGACAGCAAGTACCACAAACCCCAGAAGAGTTGTCTGCTGGAATTATCAACAGAAAGATGTTGTCATCTGGTCACTTCCATCAACAGCAGATACCTCTTGCCAACTCCATTCCGTTTGTTTTCCTCGCTAAAAGTTGGGCTTTAGTGCAAGTCCAAAGGTGGATTTCTACAGAAATAAAGGCACTTTATATTCTTGCAATTAGCAACTCCCATTGCTGTGAGAGGAGTAAGGCTGGTGTAAGTTTATACCTGTGTAGCTGCAGTGGGTACATTTCTTTGATGGATTTTGTGTCATTAGGGCATACAGCACACAGTACTGGGTGTGGGAAACATCCTCAGTAGTATCATGTATTTGAGGAGCATGTCATCCAACACTGAGAAATTATTTTCTAGTCAATCTTCATTTGGTTATTCACAAAAATTTATACATTAGTAATGTTAAATTTTCTGATTAGTGCTCTACTACAATATGTGCAATATCTCTTTTTTCTGTAAGCCTTACATTGGGCAGTTTCCAGTAGCTTCAATGTGGAGCTTCAGCCTACAAGGGAGTGGAAATTCTGGCTTCACTTTAAAGTTATATTAAGTTTCATCCTGTCTCTTGTCTACTCTTGCCAGAATGGAGGGAATGAGGATGAAATGCAGTGTAAACTTTTTGCTGCCTTAAAGGCTACTTGTAACCCCTGAATTCAAGGGAGGGGTTTGCAGGAAGAGTTTGATCCTTCCTGTGTGAGGGGGAGAAGTAAGAAAGCCATCAGTGGGGAGAACACCGACCTGCTGCAATTGTTCCTTCAGGTTGCCCTGTACAAGTCAGTCCCAACCCGGCTGCTCTCCCGAGCCTGGGGTCGCCTGAACCAGGTGGAGCTGCCCACGTGGCTGCGGAAGCCGGTGTACAGCCTCTACATCTGGACCTTCGGGGTGAACATGAAGGAGGCGGCTGTGGAGGATCTGCATCACTACAGGAACCTCAGCGAGTTCTTCCGCAGGAAGCTGAAACCGCAGGCGCGGCCGGTCTGCTGCGTGCACAGCGTGGTGAGTGAAAGGAAGGGAGGGCTTCACCCGGCACTGCCAGCTTCCCTCAGCCCCCAGAGGAATGGCACTGCTTCATGAGGAATTAATGAGCTGCTCACTGTTTCTGTTTTTTCTCTTTGCTGTAGATTAGTCCCTCTGATGGAAAGATCCTTAATTTCGGTCAAGTAAAAAACTGTGAAGTGGAGCAAGTAAAAGGGGTTACTTATTCTCTGGAATCTTTCTTGGGACCTCGCATCTCCACAGATGAAATGCATTTTAGTCAGGGTGAGTTCTGTGTCAGTTCTGCATTTATTCTGCTGTGCCCGTTCAGTGTTCTCAGAAATCATGAGGCCAAAGAGATGGAAAAAAGTAACATTTTCTTGCACTGTCAGGAACAAAAGCAGGTCTGATTTTTGATTCGTTTTATTTGCGAGTAACCATGTGGCTGTTGAGTCATGCCTGCCTCGTTCTGATTATCTGAACTGAGTTGTTTGGTTCCTACACTTGACTCCAAAATCTGTTGCTATACCATGGCTGCAGCACTCCTGCTGTCACACTGAAACGGGCCCAAGCAGTGGCTAGCAAAAACTGGATGAGCTACTCCTCAACAAGATCCATGCCCAAGCACTGCCCATCTAATGACTTAGAGGACTTTTCACAAATTCTGTTCTTAAAGGGTAGCTTTAATAAAAATTCTGTTGTGCTGGATTTCAGTTTCTCCTCTTTTGCTTAGGGAAGGGCAAACTCCAAAAGAAAAATTTTCACTATGATTGAAAACATCCAGGATCTAATTTTCTTTTAAAGGGGAAGGAACACTTGGAATTATTGGATTCCTGGATGAAACACGTATTTTTGTAGCCTCACTAATCCACGTGGGCTGCATTCAATCCTCTGCTATTGCACTGGCTCTAACATAGACTGCCTGGCTGTGGTAGATGACTTCAGGAGGAGTATCTTTAACCCCTTCTTTTCCCTGCTTTCTCTGCAGCCCCACCTGGTAACTCTTTTCAGCAACAACTTGTGACAAAGGAGGGGAATGAGCTCTACCACTGTGTAATCTACCTTGCACCAGGGGATTATCACTGCTTCCACTCGCCCACAGACTGGACAGTGTCACACCGACGGCATTTCCCAGGTTGGTTTCTGTTCCCAGGAAACAACTGCAGAGCAGCTATGGAGGGCAGCACTGCTGTGGGACACTGCACTGTGAGACACAGCAGTGCAGAAGATATACAATAACATGATAGATAATGGTAGAAAAGTGATTTGTCTTAAACAGCAATGACTTTTGCAGCTGTATAGTTTACCAGAGCAAATCACATATAAATAGTGAAAACATTAATATTGTATTCAAACTGTTTGAGTTCTTTGAAGTACCCCTTGACGCATGCAGACCTGATTTGTTCCCAAACACTGCACCTGAAATACAGATATTTCTGCAGATCACACCTAACAGTAGCCTGAAGTATGATCTCTGCTTGTGCTTGGTAAAGAAAATGCAACTGAACAGTTACACTACTGGAGCTGGGATCGGATGTTTTTGCAGATAAAAATATTTTACCTCTTGGTATCTAGCAAAAACCTAAGTATTTGGATTTGGTTTCAAACACCCTGAGAGAGATTGACCCACCACACATATCCTTCTGTGACCCCTTTGTTTTCAGCACAGACTTCTCTTTCATTTGCTCTGCCTGGCACTTGCCTCTCTTCCTACAAATAGCTGACAGAGTTGTTTACTGGATCAGCTCCAGTTATACTGAAAACACCATCTGAGTGGCATTACGGTATTTCTACAAACCAGACAACCTAACCTGAATATTTTCTCACTTCTTCAGGCTCTCTGATGTCTGTCAATCCCGGAGTTGCTCGCTGGATCAAGGAACTGTTCTGCCACAATGAACGGGTTGTCCTTACAGGTGACTGGAAACATGGCTTTTTCTCATTAACAGCTGTAGGAGCAACAAACGTGGGCTCCATCCGCATCTACTTTGACCAGGTGAGCAGGATCACAGCAAGCACCTTTCTGCTGTTAATGGTTGAGGTTGGTGCAGCATAACAAAAAACAATAAAAAAAAAAATCTTATTACCCTGAAATTAGGGTGTCTCACAGTACTGATATTCTATGACTTATTTAATATAGACTATTTTTTAAATATTCCTATTGCACCTTTGAACTGTGAGTTCCTGCATGGAAAATGCCTGAGTATGTACAGTCCACAGCTGTGGTGATGAATGAATACAGAGCAATGAAACCCTCCAGTAAATCCTTCTCTTCTTCCTTCTCTGTACAGGACTTGCACACGAACAGTCCAAGTTACTCTAAAGGTTCCTACAATGACTTCAGCTTCATATCCAACAACAACAAGGAAGGAATCCCCATGAGGAAAGGGGAACATTTAGGGGAATTTAACTTAGGCTCTACGATTGTACTAATCTTTGAGGCACCCAAGGACTTCAAATTCAACCTCAAAGCTGGACAGAAAATCCGCTTTGGAGAAGCACTGGGCTCTCTATAGGAACCGTCTCAGCATGAAGATTTTCTATGAAAAGGGACTCTTTTCACACCACTGAGTGTTTCACTTATCAAGTTTGTATCACTCAGCAGGACCTGGGTGAGGAGAAAACAAGATGTCACTGTTGTGTTAAACTTGAAAGTATTTGGTCTACATTTACCTGCTGCTGAATGTAGAAACTGAATTGAATGATCATGGATGTATCGGGTACAGCTGCCTTTAAAGATGTTGCCCATGGTGGTTTCTGTGCCTGTAGTCTTTCATGTTCTCCCCTGAATGTGCCACAGGATAATTATGTTCTTAGAGCCTCTAAATCCCTTTTAAGCCTTCCTAGGCAGGTGCAGTGGGAAAGGGTGGAGGTAGGGATTACCTGTATTTAAAGGGACACTGACAGGCTGAGTCAGACCTTGTACCTACAGTATCTATTTCAGACTTGAGTAAAGAATATATTCTCATATTTATTTTATTCTAAGAAACTCTGCCCAAATTCTTAGATAAAAGCAGTCTCTGTATGCACAGAGGGCCAAACAGGGAAATTTGCTGTTGTGGCTTCATGGCCCAAACAAAGCAAAATGTACAAGTCAGTCAGTACAATGAGTGATACTCATCCTAAGTTTTGTACTTTGGACAACTTTAGTTCTTTTGTCTGACATTTAAAAATTGACTTTGCAAAATTGACTTTAAAAATGGACTTTGCACTGTATTTTAAACCTAAAAACAGTATCTGCATTCCAGACAACAGAACTTGTCATCTTGCAATTTTCTTTCCTTTTTTTTAATAGACAGACAAAGCTCTGTGTCCTCTTCCTAATCCATGGTTTTATTTTGCTATTCCAGGCCTTAAAGTTTTTGTCTTTATAAGAGACAGTTAACTTCACCTCTTGGATTAAGGAGTTAGAAGACACAAGGTATATTTTTCTTGGGTGATGTGATGGCAACTAAAGTATGTTTTTACTTTTTGTTACGTATCTTGTTACTTTGTCACTAAATTCTTGAAGAATTAGTTCCTCCCTTACAGGACAGCTTCAGCTACTTCAGCACCAATTTTTATTGTACAAAGTGAAATGCCCTATGCACTGACTGTGTTTAAAATATTTATGCCTCTTTAAAGAAGTCCCCTGTTGCTTCCCAGATGCCAATCTGGCTCTCCCTTAACTGGCAACAACTTCATCTTACTCAAAATAC
This sequence comes from Phylloscopus whistleri, assembly GCA_017589585.1. NCBI lineage: Eukaryota > Metazoa > Chordata > Aves > Passeriformes > Phylloscopidae > Phylloscopus > Phylloscopus whistleri. The sequence continues at coordinate 6,242,159 of JADMLD010001548.1, read as the reverse complement.
AAAACAAAAAACCACACTGGCTCTGACTTCTGCCCTCATACTTAATGCTAGGAACGTTCTGGGGGCTGAAATTTTTGTGTTGATGCTTAATCCACTGTAAAATTTTAGAGCCTCTTTGTGACTTCACATCAAGAAGAGTTAAAATCTAACACCTTGGATCTACTGCATGTGGCACTGACAAAAAACACTGCCAAAGTGAAGAGAAATTAAGTTTTAAAGCAATGTATCAATTGTTTTTTGAGAATAAACTGTTTCAAGTCCCAGCACTCAAACACTTAGAACTGATTTTTGCTGTCCAGAGCTTGTTGGAGTGGACATGCTTATGAAACCTGCCTTTGTGCTTTCTGAAAGATTTCTTATACTACTTCCTTGCTTGAGCTACTTTTCTGCTGCTTCAAGGAGATGAGAGGCTTTGACCAGCTCTGATCTCCTAAAGAAACCCTTCTTTGTATGCACTGCAGAAAATAGAATATAATTTTGTTGTACAAATGTCCAGTTTGCCAAGTCCTGTATGCTTAGCTTGTCATCAGGAAGGAGGGACAATAAATTGCCTCTAAGTGATGTAGCCCAGGCCTGAGTCAGATGAGGGTGGCTGTTTGGGTGACAAGCAGGAGAAAATTCATTTGGCTCCAGGAGTCAGTCTTTCCTCACTTTACACAGGGAGGAGTTTGAAAGCTTGAAGTGGCTCTCAGCCACCTATCTTGTTAAACTTCTTGGCATTAGCAAGTTTACTCCTGCAGCAGCATAGTACCAGATAACAAGTATTTTTAAACCTTTGAGAGTGAGAAAGGAGTAAGGCAAATATCAGCTCTGAGAGGATAAAGTTAGGGTGAGCTTTTTGATTAAACATCTATGTCATGTTAACAAGAGAAAGCAAATTTGTTCCAGTGGATGAGAGAAAAAGACAAATGAATCTTTTCCCTCTTTCCCACTGGGGTCTGTGACATCCAGACAGAGCCAAAGGAAGTTAAAGCTTTATCTTCTTCCTACTCAACAGCATCATCCATAGTATCTGAAGGTAACTATTAGTCTAGTGATGGAGCATGGGTTGCTTGATGTTTGCTTTATTAGAGATCTCAGAAGGAAGAGAGGATTCAGCATGCAAGTGGCTGTTTTTATGATGGTTGTAATACTGTGCAGAGCGAGCTAATAAACCAACATTGCTTGTGATGCAGGGGCCAGCAATGCACCCCAGGAGTGAAAACAAAGTTCCTTGAGGGTACTGATAATGCTGTGAACTTCTCCTGCATGGAGAATCCATTTAATTCAACTGTATCAGTAGCACGGTATTTTTGTATGTCAAAGTGTATGACTTACTGACATGAACTCATTTAATTGCAAACATTTTGAAATAAAGAGTCTTATCTGTGTTGCTTATCTTTGTGGCATGTCAGGTAACCTAAACTAAGGTATTGCAAAGTGCAGCATAAGGTAGATGTAGCTCCAGTTTGGTTTTGATCAGCTAGAGTAACCATAAAAAAGCAGAATTATTTTAACTTAATTTATCAAATACAAATGCCATACATAGAACTAAGTGAATGGATACATCTCTTGCATCATCCCCTGCTATGAAAGGGGCAGAAAGTCCTACCCCCAAGCTGAGAAGTTGGCAGATGCGCTACAGATCCAGGGCAAGCTGGATCTCTCGCAGGCGGGCAAGCAGGGCCTGCACGTGCTGTCTCTCAGCCAGCTGTGCTTTGGTGAGAGTGCTGATCCTCACCTGCAACTGAAAGGGAACACAAGTGCATCAGCACAAACATAGCTTTGTACACTGAGACAGTATTTACTCTTTGACAGCAAGAGCTGCTCCAGCAGCTTTTGTGTTATCTCACTTGAGGGCCAGTAAGTGACAGATTGTGTCACTGAGGAACAGCTCAGAACTGGCTGCACTCAGAGGTACCAGTACCCACACCTGGCTGGGGGAACCTGGGGCCTGAAAGCAGTGCAGGTCCAGTCTGCACACAGGGAATTGTCTTGAGAAATTGCAGAAAAAAATTTGAGATTCAGTCTATGAAAGCTTGATCCATAGCTTAGAAGTAGCCTCAGAAAGGTCTACTGGAGCAGCAGTTATGTTTTTGAACAAACAGGAAGATGCATCTACACAGCCTGTTGTGCTCCTCAGTCTGCTTCTGACTACAAATTTCCCTTCTCTTGGCATTTTACTAACAGTTTTCTGCACAATTCCTCACAGCCACCATCAGCCTTTAGGTTGATGCATGGCACAGTGATAATCACTTCAGTAGCTTCAATTTAAATGCTGTGTACACACCTGACCCAATTCTTCCTGAACTCCTTGCACACCACCTTGGGCTCCTGGTTGCGTGCTCATTTCCAGCCACTGCTGCAGAATCTGTGCCTGCTGCTGACAGCACCTGAGAAAATGGATTAGAAGGAATCTTATCCCAATTAAGAGCTGAACAGTCTAAGCCAACTTAGACTTGCAATTGATACTTGCATTAAGACCCATTTTTTTGTCTCAAACCAGTCAATGGTTAAAATATTTTTAAAAAGGTAAAAAAAAATGCTGGAATCTGAAAACTGTCATCTCCACCTCCTGCTTCTAGTCCCTGACTTCTTCCTTTCCTAACAGTTAAATCCCCCCAAACCCCCATTTCTTTTGAGCATTTCTGTTCTCTTGTTCTAGTAGAGCAGTTACCAAATACCAGCCATATTTAGTTTTTTAATTGAAAGCTGGAAAAGCTCAGTCCTCACTCCTCTTGGTAAAATAACTAAAAGCTAAATTTCAACTGCTCTGCCCAATTAATTTGTACTGTCTTCAGATTCCACCCAGTGATACCTCTGACATGCTTCTGCAGGAGCTGCAGAGGTATAATTAAACCACCTGGCTGACTACAGAAGTAGTTATGCACATACTCTCCTTCACCTGGAGTGAACTCGAAAGGAGAAAATAAAAATCTCTGGAACTTTTCTCTGTTTTGTTCACAGTTCTACTGTGAACAGAGTGATTATTTCCACGGTAATACCAGGAAAAGTGCAAGGGAGTGGATAACATGAAGAAAGGCTGGCCAAATGGGCATTACTTGAGTTCCAGCTTCCTGCTGTAGTAGTACTCCATCTGCTGCTGGATATGTTGGAGTTCAACTTCCACCTTTTTCTCCAACATCATTTCTTCTCTGGAACTGTGCTCCCTCTTTTTCCCTTCAGCTGAATGGAAGATATAAGGCACAAGCAATGGAGGTAGTACAGACATCCACTCTTTCTTCTTATCAAAGAGGAAATATTTTTAATGACAGGAAAAATGGAACCCTCCCAAGTCCTTTTCACGTGTGCTGTTACCCTGTGACGTGTACCTGTTCACACCAAAGGATCAGGTACAGTGAGAGCAGGAGCTCTGACAGCAGTACAAGCTCATGAAGACTCAGTCTGAACACAAAAGATATGAAATACTCTGGTGGATGGCTTAGTACTACAGATACTGTTTTGGCCTGTTCAGGATTTGATCTTTCACATTTAGTCTAGAAGCAATTAAGTACAGAAATCCTGCAGAACACATTTCATGCTCTGATGTCATTAAAAACACCACAATGAGAGGTGCTTAGACACCATCTGTCCCCTTTATAGCCACGCTGTAAGTACAGGGAACTCTCAAAGCTCTACTGGATGAACTTCCCTCCTGAAGCAAGTTCTGTAGAACATATGAACACCCCAGCACCTGAGCACATTCTTGCTAAAAGAAGCTGGCCTCAAGCAATTCCCATCCTTCAGTGCCTGGAGCAGGGCTTTAGCTCCCAGACTCAGCAGAATCCATATAATTGCATTTACCACCCCAGAAAGGAACACTGATACCTTTTACCTCCTGATGCTGGCACAAGGATTGCCCTGTCTCCCATGCATTTTGTGGCAGTGACTTGCAGTCTCATATAGATTAGAGGAGGATGAGCAACTGCTACAGTTTAGATCTGAGGATGTACCTGCAGTCTGGTGACTCCCTTTTCCCACCAAGTCTTCAGGTGACAGCAAATGTGGCTGCAAATTTGGTTGCAACCTCTTCTCCACAGAATTCTGTTGAGAGTCTTGGGAATGAGCTCCTTTGTGACCAGGCTGACCTCCTCTCTAAAAAGTCAGAATGATATTGGGGTTTTCCTCAAAGGGTTTTCTTAAGTCAGCCCTACAAGTAGGATGTGCCTGATCTACTTAGTCCTACTCCCACTCAGACAACTCCTGTAGGTGCTGAGCCCCTCTCATAAAATCCCACAGAAGAAGCAGAGCTTAGAAGATGGGCTCTTTGATTTCTAGCATGGAGACATTTCATCAAGATAAAAACTTTCCATTCTCTGTGGAACAAGGAGTTCAAAATGCAAGCACCTATTAGGGGGTTAAGTGAATTTCAATTTTTTTGAAGCTCTCAGACACACTCACTGCTCCTAAGCTGAGTTTCTCTTAAATGCCTACAATCTAGACAGCAAAGTGTAACTGCTCTGAACTCTGAAGAAGCAGCACCCTCATGTCACTTGCTAGGAAAAGATCTGGCTAGGAACACCAGGAAAAAGGCATGAAACACAGAACAACACATGGACTGCATCAGACTAGGGGTAAACAGTTCTTGGGCATTCAGAAGCAGTTCACTTGGTCAGCTTTAAAGATGACAGCTAGAACAAGTGAAAAACAGCTCAATATCCAGGTGGGCAGTTCAGAAGAACTACAAGAAAACACAGCAATAAGCAACAGGCCTGCTGACAGCAGCCCAGCACACACACAAATTGTTCCTTCAGCAATACACTCACCTCCTCTGAGCCAGCTTTCATTTGGGACATGAAAGATGCAGGAGACCACAGCTCTGGCCCCTGCCCAGCATGGTGCATGCCCTGTGTCCACAGGGGGAGAGAAGCACAAGTGAGAGGGGGATGGGGATGAGCAGCATTGCCCATCTGGGACAGACATTTACAGGTACTTTCTTCCACGTGAGATGTCAGCACTAAGTTCCCAGTCTGTGCAGGACATTTATTCACAGATGTTTGCTGAAAGGGCACCTCTGACCTGTACAGGAAGAAGATAAGGTCACTATACATTGCAGCCTGTTGGTCTTTTCCTTTGCAGTCAGTGCAAAAAATGGGAGACTCTTGTCATTCCCTTGCATGCAGCTCTCCAATCAGCTGCTCTACTATGCCCATTGTAAGTCACACATCCTCTTTTCTTTACTTTTAAAATTAGATTTTCTACCTGGTAAAAGGAGGTCCCAGCAGTTCCTTGCTTTCTAGAGATTCCAGTGGGAAGTCAGGCTTCTGTGGTGGTAACCTGGCTGGCTGAATGGCATTTCTGAAAAGAAAAACAGAACAAAGAATGCCCCAGACTTAGGATTACTGTAAATTGGCATCAGCTGAAACAATCCTGTTTCATCATTCATCCTTGCTCTGCAACATTCTCTTTGCATGCAATAATGATTCTTAAAAAACAAATTTCAACCTGTATTAATGTGAGAAACTAGTTACCACGTGAATGGTTGTGTCAACAGGAAGAGTGGTGGAAGTGATACAACTGAACAGGGCAGAAACTCTTCTTTTGGCAGCATATACTGGCTTAAAGCAATGTAAAGTTACAATCTTACTTCCCTGCAGGGTTCCTGTCCTGCACTGAGAAGCTTCAAGAAGCTTCATAGACAATTCTTCCTTGCAAGTGCTCCATGATCAATAGGAATTTTTAAAGGAACAGCTTCCCAGGGAAAAGAAAGGGGCAAGAAGAAAGTTCAGCACCTGTACACCAGGATCTTGATGTTTATCATTTCATAAGATGACTTCAGTGAAAAAAACAAGAGCTTCAGTAACACTAGGCCACTTGGGAAAGACAAGCTCTCCTGATGGCCAAAAGGTATCTTTCAAATATTTCTCTATGTAACTGTTCCTATGACAAATGGCCAATGCCCCACAAATTCAGTTGTATCTTGAGAAAGACAAAGTGGAAGGTCTAGAGCTGAGCAGGTTCTACCTGTCACTGGCAAGTACAGTCACAGATACCTTCCCTATGTGTGGGCTGATGCTTGCATTACACAGCAGCTCTTGTACAACTCTGTACCACCAGCCACATGATGCAGAGTCAGAGTGAAGGAGAATGCATGGAACTAAGTCATCAATGAGAGAACTTGGAAACACAAAAATGAGACACATATAGATAGATTACAATATATGCAAAGTTACTTATATGCCAGAGAAGTGGGGGAGGGACTGAAATTTGCACTCACAGGCCACGGAGAACTGAGCCACCCTCAGCAGGGTGAAGTGGTAGATGTCTGCATTTTAAAGGCCATGGCTCTTCCTCTGGTGAATGTCCTCTTGTCTCAGGACTACCATCAGGCCTTTTAAATGTTACTTGCTTCTTCAGAGGTGGCAAAAAAAGAAAAAGGCTTATTTAATTTCTGGGAGAGAGCTTCTGTTTCCACAGCATGGCACAATACACTGACTGGTGAAGACTGCAGGCTGCCTGCCAACACAAAGAACAGCAGAGCATCTGATGGCTGAGAGCAGGAAGCACCACATCACCAACAGAGAAGGAACCAAGATTTCTGATGCCCTCAAAGCCATAGCAGCTCTCTAAAGTAAATCAAGGGGTCCACTGTGGTAACATTTGGGTGAGGAGAATTAACCAGGTACTTCTGCACCAAGGCAAGCTGCACATTAGCAAATGGAACAACTGGTATCCTGAAAACCTGGAAAAGAGCTGGGAATGCTGCCCAGAAGCAGGAAGAGAGCAATCAGTACAGGCATCCTTCTCACACACAAGGCTGGATTGATACTCAAAGGCAGAAGTATGGGCTCAAGCCCACATATGAAGGTATAAGCAGTGCTAAAGCTAAGACAGGATCAGATGTGGCCTCTAATGCTTCATTCTAGCACAGAATTTAGAGGCCTGACCCACATGCAAAGGTTTCAATCAGGAGTATTGTCTATGGCAGAAACTGGCCAGTTTAAAATGGTTTCATTAAGGAAGGTTCCCAGTGAGTCTGAAGTCCTCCAGACTGAGCTGAATGAAATGCTTTGAACCAGAGACAGAAGTGTATACAGGATCTAAACAACAGCTGGGATGTGGAGCTCCAAGATACATACATGCATGTACACACAAGCACACATCCCACACAGAGAGCAGAGCAGCCCAGTTCTGCATATGGATCTGAGCAATCACTTCACCTCCAGCTGCTGCTGGGTATGGAGCTGTCCCTGCAGCTGTTTGATGCCAGCAGCGCTTGTCAAGGCACAAGTTACAACTTCTTTCAAAGGAGTTGTGTGGTGAATTCCTGGGACTTTTTCAATGCCATCTTTCTTCTCCTGCTGCCCTTTGGCAAACCTGAGCCAAGCATCAAATACCTACAAGAGGAACAATGAGAGCTGTGAGTGTCATACAGGCAGGTTCCAGGCCAGGGACTCCCCCTGCAGACAGCAACATTCTTCCTTCCACTGGATAAGAATAGGCAGAGCTACAGCAACAGCATGACACTGCCACAATGACAAAGGGACAGAGATTTAAGTCAGCTGAGGTCAGATGGGGAAAAAATGTGCATATTTTTTAATCAGCTAAGAAATTTTAGGGATTTTTCCAGCATCCCAAAATAACATACAGCACCCCAAAGAGGAAAGGAAACAGACAATCAGTGTGCACTCTGCTGACTACAGTCAAATCTGCACATGATCTGCACATCTGCAAACTCACTTGCCCGCCCCTGCCCTGCACAGCCTCTTACCTTTCTCTGCACTGAAAGGGACCAGTGCCACAATGCTTGCACTGTCATCTGCTTTTCCCATTGCTGCTGCAACAGCTATTAGGGGAAAAAATACACAGCAACCAGGTTAGGAGTTCCCATACCCAACACCAGGAACACCTGCCAATGAACCAAGCAAGGAGAAGTGATGAAGCCAGAGCAGAAAAACCTGCTCAGTTCACCCAGTCTATGGCAAGGTGTCTCTTGTGCTAGCTGAACCAAAAAAATCCTGAAGATGTTTAAATAAAGTTTTCTTGGTCCTTGTATAAACAGAACATGAAGGAGAAGGGAGAATGACTAGCAAGCAGCTTGGTGTCTACCCAGGGGAAAATTCCTTACCCGAGTTTTCCAGCAGGAGAAGGATGCGGAGCAAAGCCTATGAGTCATTAGTTCATCTCCCCTTCTCTGCAGCAGCTGCAAGGCAACCAAAAGAGTGAGTCACCTGCAGACAAACCCCATTTATCTGAGCCAAATGCTATTAGAACAGCTAGGAAACAGCCTTTATCACCCTCCCTTTGCTCTGTTGAGGCCACCTCAATACCAACAGCCCTACAGTGTACCCCCATGTGCATCTATGAGTCCAGCAAGGGTTTAATTCACAGTAAGCTCAGGTTGTCTTGTTAAAAGTCTGTTACTTCTCTCAGTTTCCTCAGGCAGACATAGCCATGCTCCTTGCTCCTCAGTACACAAAGCTGTCATGCTCCTCTCAGCCCAGATTGCCATTCCCCTCACCAGGGAACAGAGTGTGTTCCTCCACACCTGTAAGTTCCCACAGGCTGGCGGGGTTACTGATCCTTCTCACCTTTTTCCCAAGGCACTGCTGATGATAATTTTTCCATTTCACCAGGTACTTCTGGAGCAGGTGCTGCTGGTGGTGCTGTGCTGCCCTGTGGTGCTGAGCCCTCAGCATCAGAGACTCCCTCATTAATTCCTTCCAGTGAAGAAACAGGCTCTGTAAATACACTGATAGGGGGAGATAAATTAACTCACACACCAAAAGGAGACCATTAATCAGAGTATCAAGTGATCAGCTACGCTTCCCAACTGTTTCAGCAATACTTGGACAACACTCAGCATTGACGGTATTCAGCACAGGAAGAACTGTGAACACTCCATGTAACAGACAGGGAGCTGTGACTCACAGGTCTTCCCTGCTGCCACTGACATTCTCTATAACCTTTAGGAAAGCCCTCTGTGCTTCAGAGTCCTCATGTCAAGAACATACCATGGTACCATGAGGGTGTCTCAGTATGAATTACTAGAAAAAGACTGAAGCAGAAATTGATAAGACTACTTGCACTGCCCTCAAAACACATCTGAGGTTCTCAAAACTAGTAATGGAAAATCCCTTTGAGGAAGGGAAGTGTTACCATCCATTATATAGTACAGAGGACAAACAGAAACAGAAGTAACACAAGCAGCATTCAGCAGATCACTGGAGTCCAAAGTCACTCTCCATTCTGTGGGGACATCCTTTGTAAGCCAACAGACCATCCAGTCACTTCATCTGTACAGATGACACAACACACTGCCCATTCACAGACAATGAGAATGTTTGAGAGCTCAACATCTACATCAGCTCACCTAAATCCAAATGTTTTCTGGCCTCCAGCACAGCTGTCACCTTCAGATGGCGGTGACACGCTCGTAGCCAGGCAGTGTCCCTCCACTGCAGCAGCACCTAAGGGTACAAGGCAAACAGGAGATGGGACACAATGTACTCCCCCCATGGCTGGTAACATAACCATTTCCACCTCATTTTTCACTAAAGGCTCAGCAGACAGTAAGACTTTCCTACAAATAAGATACAGAAGTATTTCAGAGGGTCCCCTTGGCATTTTTCAAGGTGCTCTTCTCTTTCATCCATCCCCTCCCTGCCCCACCTCACCAATACTACTCTGCTATATCATGCTACTAGATTTCCCTTCCTTCTAAGGAATGAGAAGGACGAAGAGAAAAAGCCATGAGCACACAGAGACAAGTTTCAGAGACACCTGTAAAAACAAGATGAGACTCCCACACTGCACATCTCTGTTAGTAATGGCTCTTAGATTTAAGTTTTTGGCCCTTCTAATTACCTGACCCCTGCCTGAACCAGCACCTGTACTGAGACCTTGGCACCTGCTGTACAGATCCTACCTTTGTCAGGATTGCTCTCCTGTAGTGCTCATCTGCCTGAGTAGCTGCCTTTGATTCATGTATAAGAGCAAGAGCATTTTGTCTCCACGTACACAGCACCTGCCTGAAGGCAAAAATACACACAAAAGTTAAAAACAAACAAACCCATTATGAATGATTCTCACTTGTTCATTTGGCACTTTCCTACTCACAAGGGAACCAAAACCAGCTGCATCTATAAACTCAGTCATGCAAATCAACTTCTGCCCTTTCAGGTCTCTGCTGAAGAGAAGGCAGTGCAAAACACAACACTCTCTGAAATCCAGCAGCTTCAGCTGAGCCAATCAGGCCCTGCAAGTGACTCAAGCTGTTTAGCACTGAAACAAATAAGATAATTAAAACTAAACTAACTATAACCAATGCAATGTGATAAGATCTATAATCACTTTCCCAACTGTAATGCAAGAGAGGCTCTGCATTTTCCAGGCTGCTTCAATACCACAACAGACAGGGAATGATGCAGTTTGCTGTCTGATGACTCTCGTAGGACTAAACAGAGATTTAAAAAATATACAAGCAAAACAGACAGCAAACAGGAAGAGCTTGATTTCTTTTAACTAGGTGACCTGCATGCAAAGAAACAGCAATGCATGGCAAAGTCAACTCCCAGCACCGAAAATTCAAGAAGTTGCAAAGGTGGCAGTGAAAGAAAGTGATGAATTTGACTGCAGTGCAGTCACTTCTCTCATGCTGCCTAGGAAGAGGCTCACCGCAGCAGCAGTTGAGTGTGCTCCTTCTCCTTCTCAGCCACTTGATACAGAACGCACTGTATGTTTTGTTGGTAAATCTGAAAAAAAATAGTATTGAGAGGTAAATTTACCTCAACTGTTAACCTGTGAGGAGAGGAAACACCTAGAAACTCTTACTAGCATCTAACTAACTCTTACTAACTCATAAGTAGCATTGGCACTAAAGTACTGGGGAAAAAATATAGCCACTGAAATCAAATGCTGCTTTGCTTTGACAAGCAGTCACTACACAACACTTAATGCCAGCTGTGATAGACCATTCACCAGTGCTACAGGATTACCTTGGTTCTTCTGCTCCAAAAAGCAATGCTAGAACTCACACAGCCCTGAATACAAGAGCCTCCATTCTACCTCACACACGTGGTGTGTACGTGCCTCCAGTGAAGCAGTGTGGGAGCTCTTCAGCTCTCACTGAAACACTACAGCACATTCAGACAAGTGTCTCAAAAAGGCTGTTCCACCCTACCTTCCAAGCTGCCAAGGTCTTGCCCAGCAACACATGTCGATAGTGCAGATCTGCTTGCACCAACTTCCTCCATTTCTCACGCTGACGTCCCACATACTAGAAAGAAGAAATGGACAAAAATCCAAAAGATACATACATGTGGAGGAGGGAAAACAAGTAATGGCAGAGAGAGGAGGGAAAAGGACCATTTCCAGTCTCTGGAGAAACATCAATCGTTCACCTTGCTGTAACAGCTTTTCCAGCCATACACAAAGGCCTGGCTGCAAACTTCTAACTTAAGTTTTGAGAAGGATACACCCAGTACTGGATAGGGACAATTTCATCACACTAACTCTGATAACATTCCCAGGTACATCTAAAGCATATTCCTATTCTCACCATACCTAGATACATGAACAAAAAGAATTCCCTCTCCTCCCTACACAGTTCCTGTTCCACCCACACCAAACTGGTTTTATCCACATGAAAAGGGAGGAGAGCTTAGGAATGACTAGTGTTTAAAATAAACAATTTAACTTCTAGCCATAAGGGTACAAGCAACTCAAACATAACAGAAAGACTTCACGCTCTTCCCCATCTGTTAACTCTCTCACCTCTCTCCACTTGTTCCAAGTCTGCTGCAGACACTTTGAACAGTGAAATCTTAAAGCTTCTGCCTCCTTGAGCCTCCTATAAGAAAAGTAATTATTTGTCCTACAATGCAATCCATGTTACTGGACACTTCTAGCACAGACTTGAGTCCACATTTGTTATTTTCAGTAATTCATTTACTGAAAGACAACTTAGTAGACTCCAAAGCACAAAAAAGGAGTGAGCACCATTGTGAATTAAATACTGTTTGTCCAAAGTAGGCTGCCACAGCGCCAATCCAAATCATTCTCCGTTTGAAAAAAATTCTTACTCTGTTTCCCTCTCCTGAGTCTTCTGTTTCCACAGACAGAAGGCCTTTAGCAGCAGCTGGTTACTGTAGTGATGTCCTGCACGATCCAAGCCCTCCTGCTCCTCCAAACGTGCAGCTGTTCTGCTCCGCCAGCAGCACCAGAAGCAGCGCAAGAGCCGCCTTTCGAAATGAAGGACAGCCTGAAATGGACAGAAGGTGGCAATGAACACACAGCACAGGCAGCTACAAACAACAGGAAACAACTGAAAGGTGACATGCACAGAACTGTCTAACATCTGTTTCTCTGAGGTTGAACAGCAATGGGCACACCACCAAAGCCCCTTTGTGGTGAGTTATGGAACGTGCTCTGCAGGTATCTGTGTGCATGTGGATGGAGGAGCTGTTACCAAAAACCAGCAAGCCAAGGACAGGAAAAACACGAGCTGATAAATAGCTTGTGAAGGACTCCTAAGAACTGATAAATTCCAGAAGCCAGTCCTGTTGAATGTACAAGAACTGATAATCTCCCACCACCAAGGGTGAGCCATTATCTGCACAAAGACACCCACACGTGCTACTGTCAACTTGGAGTTGTGTAAGAGACCCCATAAAGGCCACAGTGGCTGCTACATGTAAAGACTCCAAGACTATATATATATATACACACCCCCCCTTAGAAAATGAAGGGCCCTGTAAAGAACTTTATGGACACCTACCTAGAAGCATCTAATTTCTCAGTACTACCTTGCACTTCTTAAATAGGCTGTGGTCAGCCATTTAGTACTATTATTATTATTATTATTTCAACAAAGTAACTATGAGACAGCGTGGGAAAGAGAAAGCACAAATACATTCCCAGGGTGAGGGAATAAGTGAATGAGCTATGTGAATGGCAATCCTCTAATAATAACTTGATTCTGTCATTAGCAAAGTGCTTAACTTAAAAAGGTGATCAGTAAATATTGGTTGTAATCTGTTTCTCCCCTGACTTGATCCCGCACTTGGGAAAAGGGAATTTACAACAACAAAGTCCATCTCATGCTAACTCATATTCACAACAGTGACTATGAAATCATCCCCTGTATTTCCTAAGCAAGGTGCAAGAGTTACATTTACCCTCTTCTCTCCCATTCGATATTCTTGCAGCTTGCAGGCCTTCAGCAGCCACGTGTCAAACACCCGCCTCATCAACACCCTCCTGGCAAACAAAAAGGGAAAATGTCAGCACAGGAGAGAATTTCTTCAGAAAGCATATTGATCTCACAAATGTCAGCTGACTAAATAAACCTCAGAGCTAGGCTTAACCAATCTCCCTCTTACATTCCACAAAAAAGCAGGAGATGTAAATTGTTCACTACTCACAGAAAATGTCAGAGCAATTGCCATCAAGTCATGCCCCCACAGGTATTACCATACTTAAGAAGAGAACCAAAGGCCCACAAATCCCACATTTGTACAAGTTTGCATTAACATTTCTCTGCATACCTATAACGGGCATGAGCCATTGATGTTAAGGCCTGCTGCTGTTCCTCCTCCTTCTCTTCCAAACAGGACTTCCAACGGTTCCAGTACTTCTGCAGCACCTGAAATAAAAAAGAAAGACACAAAACCCCCCCAGAGACACTAAGTGAGGAGAAAAATGCAAAGAAAGAAATTATTAAGGTCCTAATGAAACTGCATACTGCAATGGTTGCCTGCTGCACTGCTTCATATACCAAACTTTATAACCTTCTACAAGTTTTCTGGTAAAAGGAAAAATCCACCATAAACACAGGGAAACAAAAATCTAAACATATCTAAGAGTGGCAGTTGACTCACACAGATTTTTTTTGGCTATTAGTATTTAAGAACACAGGCACTGCTGTAATAAAAAAGTACTTTGTAGGTGACAGTGGAAGTCAATAGGACAGCTCAAGACAAAGTGACACAAGAACCAAAGTCAAACTCACTGTAACTCGATGCTGATGGGATGACAGATTTGTTCTCATTCGCTGAAGACGAGTGTCCAGGACATTCTGCCGAAGACCCTTAAGGCCAAGTTCCTGTAACAAGAAATAAACACAACTTTCATTTGTAATCCAAAGCAGGTAATTTAGAACTAATCTACAATCCTAGAATCCCTTGAGTGGGGGCAGAACATGGTAAATTGCATTATGAGAGCATCCTACTTCAAATCACTAATCATCCTGCTCTTTTAATCACTAATGTTTTCACTTCATGATCCAAATCAGTTTATTGGTATTCTTTTAATGACCAGTACCGATCCAACCTTGATAGCTCAGTTCCTAAAAGCTGGAGGCCTGCTTGTGCCCACCTTCAGTGATTTATTTTTTCTTAAAAAAACCCTAAAACCTAAGCAAAACCCAAAACACTGAACTACTTGCACATGCAGCAAGCTATCTTTGGTCTCATGTGAAAAGCAGCATGCACACGTTACTGCAGAGAAGAAAAAATAATTCTTGTAGCAAACAGCATAAGAAAAAGAAATCAATGGGAAAAGGCAAGCTCATGGTGGAAGAGCCAGGGAGCAGGTAACCCAACACCCTCAAGATGAATCTACTTGACCAGTTTCCCCATTTGGATTCAACTGGCAGATTCCAGAATAGTTTTAATTTAGAAACCTGGTGTGTCTCCCAGGTAACACCCACACAGCACTGTCAGTGTTACAGGGACACTCCACAGCCCCTCCCACCTGGCACATAACAGTGCTCTTACCAACAGGTGACAATTGTAGTGCTTTTCAGCCAGCTCACACTGCTGAGCCTCTTCCACACACAGCACAACATCTGTCACTGAGTTAAAGTGGCTTTTACACAGAAACAATCTTCTCCCACAGAGAGGCACTACAGCTCCATTTAAATTTCCTTCAATGTTTGAATGCCCAGCACTGTTATCTGCAGAAGTTTTGACTACAGACAAACTTTTAGATTTTGCTAGCTTATCACAGTATGTTTCTGATTCACTCTTAAGTAACAACCATAAATTATCTTCTGCAGGCTCTAATACACTCCTATACAGCTGCTAATATACTGTAATTACAACAGTTTAATGAATTGTTAGTATGGCATCACATACACCCATCTAATGACAACATGTTTGTTGTCCCTCGCGTTACTGCACAACATTCCTGCTTATTAACTGGATCTTCCCCCTGAGGGAATGCTTCTAACTTGTCTTTGCTAGGGGCTAAACACAGCTTGGATACAATGCTTCCAGTGTGCAAAGACTCTCCATAAGGCAATCCTTGCAGCTTGTTTTTCCAGGTCCCTTTGGTGAGCATGCATTCTCCTCCTGCACTCCCATGACAACCTGCCAATCGGAGAAGCACCTCCGGAGCGTCCTGCTTCGGTGAAACTCTTGGGCCAGCTCTGGAAGACAAACACAAATCACTCATGGCTTCTTCTGTCCTAGACCCATTCGTATCAGATGAGATCCTGGCATCTGAGCCACTGGTTCACAAGTGACATGAGCTCTAACACTGAAAAATGGTTACAAGAATTCACATTAACGCTCAGCCTCAGATCATATTCTTCCTATTGATCACAAAGGCAGTCCTAAAGCAGTAACCTACTGTACTGACTTAAGAAAGGGAAGTTAGGACAGCTGTATTACTTGTTCAACATAAACTTGCCTATATTTCAGCATACTTCTGTTACTAGTTTCTACATCCCCAAGCTAGATCTCTTTCCACTGCCACCAATCAAAAAGCAATTCAACAAATATCTGAACTCATTCCCATTCAAGGAAGAAACAAAAGAACTAGTGTAATCTTTATCATCCTATACGAGTTGTGATTTCACTGATTATCAAGAAAATCCACAGACTGACTGATCAAAGTCTTAATACATCCTTCTCACAGATATCTCAGTCAAAATACAATAGATAACATGCAAGTTTTCCTTAAGGGAATTGTAAAGCATTTTCTTTTAAATCCCATGGAAAACAGGATCTTCCTTACAGTTCAGCATATGAGCTGAGCTAGCCAGGCCTGTCACAGTGCACAGCCCAAGCTGCATCTCATGACCTGGTGGGCAGAGACATTGCAGTGTCCCCTAGAACAGAAAAAACCATCACTGTGCCCTCAGCAAAGGGGCTGAGCCCTGTTCTGTCCTAACTAACCATTTTCACTCACCATTCTGCCGTTTCTTTACTCTGTGGAGGTTCAGGTATCCCAGCCATGCTCCCACACATCTCCTCAGTTCCCAGTGCTGATAGTGAGTTACTGCCCTGGTGTCCTGCTGTTTCTCATTCTGGGTGTATAAATACAGCTCTCGCCACTGCAACCAAGCCTGAAGGAACAATTAAGGGCAAGGGCAGTAAGGGGAAAAAACAGGTAAGATTAGGGAGGTAGAACAAAGAAAAGAAAAGGAAGAACACACATGCAACAAGAAATTCCATGTAAGTTCTAAAGGTGATAGCCACGAGCAATGAGGTTTCCCCTCAAAAAAGGGGAAAAAACCCCAACTAAACCCAAACAAACAGGATTTCAGCATAGAGAAGGTCAAAGATTTTTTCACTTTAAGTACTTTCACACTTTTTCCCATTAAAAAGACCAATATAATACTTTTCTTTTGCCAGTAGGCTTTCTTTCAGAGTATTTTCATATAAAAGGGAATCACATCATGAGATACTATAGACTTCCCAAGTCACAAGTTTCTTTCCTTAGCAGAATACTGCCCTTAAAGAGGCCATGTTGCATCTTACAGTGCAGGTCAAATTAAATACCACCCCTTCTTTGTAATGAAATGGACAAAAAGCTACAGTTTCAGTGAAACAAAGCAAGAAACCCATGCTGTTTTCACTTCAGCTAAGATCAACCATCTGGACAACACTCTCAGTCATCTGATTTAGTTCTAAGTAGTCCTGCAAGAAGAAGGAAGTTGGACTTGAGACACCTTGAACTCTGACAGGTTTGGTGCTGTGACCACTTCCCTGGTGAGTCTGTTCCAGGGACTGACCACCCACACAGGAAGATCCTTTTCCTAATGTCCAATGTGAACTTGCCCTGACATAGCTTCATTCTATTTCCTGTGTCCTGATATGATATTCCATCATAAGTACTGCAGTTTGCAAAGTAAATAAGTACAAGGCCTAATTTTTATTCATCTGCAACATTTTCACATGTGAGCAACTTAAACATTAGAAATGGCAGTAGCTGAAGCTCCTGAGACTTACTCGAAATTGCAGGCTCTGGGCCCAGTGTTGCAGAGCCAAAATATTCATTCTATGTCCAGAGCATTTCTGGTACTGTTGTCTCCTCCACACTGCCCACGACATGCTGCCAAAACAATGTTACAGACAAGTTCAAACACAGGTGCCACAATTTGGTGCAAGAAATCACTTTCATCTCACTGGAAAAACGGATGAACAAAAATCTTTTCGAAGAACCACTGAATGGTTTGGGTTGGAAGGGACCTTAAAGGTCATCTTGTTCCAACCCCCTGCCATGGGCAGAGACACTTTCCCCTATCCCACATTGTTCCAAATCCCATCCAACCTGACCTTGAACACTTCCAGGGATGGGGTATCAACATAATCTCTGAGTAATCTCTGGGTTTCAGGGCCTCACCACCCTCAGAGTAAAGAATTTCTTCCTAATAGTCAATCTAAATCTACTTACTTTCAACTTAAAGCCATTCCCCCTCATCCTCTCACTTGCATGCCTTTGCAAAAGTCACTCTCCAGCCTTCCTGTAGGTTCCCATTAGGTATTGGCTGCCATGTCTCTTTAAATTCACAGTCTATGGATGTGCCAGAAGAACTCAGACATCCCAGAAAGCAAAAGAATTCTTAAAAAAAATTAAACACTGAACGAAGTCACTGCAGGAAAAGATAACATAACACAGATAAAAAGCCATGGCCTTATGGTGAGTGCCTCTCTGCCTGTTTTATTCCATCCTTACCGCAAACAGCTTCTTTCCCTGAATGCCAGTGCCACAGACTGCATCCCATGTTTTGTCCTTTGAACGCCAACATAAACCAGCCAGTGCTGCCAGGTCCTGAGCAGAGTTTGCTTCTTTGCTGTGCACGACACAAAACAGCAGCATCTTAAACTCACGCAGGAATCTGGCACATCTCAACCAGCCCGTCACAGATCGCCCCCGACTCCTGCGCCCTCAACCTGCAGGGACACCTTGTGGAAAAGCCTGAAACGACAGCGACCCTCCTCCCTCTGGCCGAGGCTGTCACAGCGAGAAGTCTCAGAATCGCTGACAGCACCGGCCATGCCACCTGTTCACAGCAGCGTGAATTATCGGACAATGGCCGATTATCCCTTTTTCTTCGGTGCTTACAGGGGAAATAACTGTAGAACAATAGCCAGCGTAACGACTGGACTGGGGAAGAATTAGAGGATTTTCTTTGGTTTGTTTAAAAAAAAAATTCATGAGGTTCATCAGTTGCTTTTCAAGAGCTTTTCTCTACAATAAGCACAGACATCAACCAGAAACAAGTCAACATTATTTAGCAGGCTGGTCATGCAGCTAAAAACAGAAGTGGTGTCACAAATTCCAGTTTACCACTTAGTGCAGCACGCTGCATATTCTCCTTATAGCAAGCTGCCTTGTCAGAATTAACACTATTAAAGCAGAGTTATTAGAAAAAAGCTGGCATTGATTCTATGCCACTTCACACTTACACATAAAAAACCACAGACTTTTCTTTTTTAGGATTTCCTTGTGAATCAAGCATTAAGCTACCTTGAAACAGATCACCTTTCTCTATTTTTGACCAAGTAACATACAGCTTCTGCTGTAAATACTCTGGCCTCACTCAGTAAGAAAGTCTGGATGGCCTATCAGTTTGTGTCCAAAGGTGCCAGTCTCTGGGACATTCTGAGGCTACATTCATGTGCAAATGTGCAAAGAGAGCAGTTAACTTATTTTGCAAATCAGCACAGAACAAAACCTCAGTATCACCTTTAAACAAGGGTCAACCTCCCTTCAACAAAACATATTCCCTGAACCCAAGAAAGTTGCTATCAGTACAGACAGCTCCAAGACAAATCCTTTGCAGAGCAAAGAACCTACACAGTAAGAAAAAGGGCACTTCAAAAGTTTGGGCTTTTTTCTATTACAAGACACAAGCTGGAAGGAACAGTCAATAGACATAAAATAAGTGCAATTAAAAGCACAGGGAATTACTATCTAATGTCTACAGCAACAGTTGGTAGAGAATTCCAGTAAAACATTTGATCAAAAAACATCTACTTGAAAACATATTGTGATTAAGTAAAAAAACAAACAAACAAAAAACCAACCAAAAATCAAGCCACCCCCTCTAAAACAAACAGTGCAATCCAGAGCAGATGGAGAGGCCCTGAAGCTTAATTCACTGGCTTCCCTAAATAACTCTATAGCTACACCCCTATAACAGAACCCCCCAGCCATCTGCTCCTGCAAGCACTGCACAGCCATGGGGTGGGGGAGCTCAGAGTGCAAACAGGCACAGGGGACACAGATTCTGGTAAATATTTCTCCATCTCAGTATGTCCCCAAACACTGGTAATTACCATTACTTCACTTACCATGAGACTCTGCAACATGATACTTGTTCCTCTTTGCTCGCTGTTGGCATACATAGGCTCTCCAAGCCTTGAATATCAAATTAAGGAGTAAATGCCTGAAAAATGAAAGAAGTGCCATTCAGTAAAATATATAAATAAGCAATGAAAACATTGTTCTTGGCCCAGATGTACCATGGATGGAACTGGCTCACTGGTATTAAAAACTCCTGCAGAAAATGTCTCATACATACCCCAATGGGAAGTCATTTCACTGACCTGTAATGGTTGTCTGCTCTGAGGCTGAGCTGCTTTTCTCTGCAAACTGTCCACTGCTCCTTCCACTCTCCAAAAGTTTTTTGAAGAATCTTCTGATCATAAAAACATCTAAACAGTTGAAAGATTTGGACAGGAGAAATGTCATACACGTTTCCAGAGTGACCACGAATCAGTTTTAATGACGATTACACCACCTCTTCTGCAGGCTTGCCTGATTAGTCTAACAATGTCTAATTGCATTTAAAACCACTACCCTACTGTGACACTTTATTCCAAGAATCCATGAAGTACTGCAAGAAGCAATCACTTGACTGACTGTAAATACTTCACATAAAGACAAGGAATAAAAGACAGATGTTGTTAACATCCTAGTTTGACAAACACCAGTTGACTTGAGACCTATTCACATCTTTCATCCTCAGTTCTGTTTTACTCTAATAACCAGAAGAGTAGATAACAATAAATGTATTTTCCCTTCTAATTTTGTTCTTTGCTATTTTAACACAAAATGTTTTGCATATAAAAATAAATGCAAAAGCTACATTAGATTTTATAGTGCTTTGATGTTTTTATCATATAATAACAGCAGAATTAGGCCCAGAATACTTAGAGGTCTCTAAGTGAAACATATCAATCCTCTCACAAGTTGCAATTCACAGCCACCTACCCCAAGCCAAGCTGCTAAATCATTCCAAGCACTCATGCATAAAAGGAAAAAAGAAAAAAGAAATGAGCTATACATTATTTTTTGGGCTTGGCACATTGACAGTGTTGCACATGCATTAACAGGTATTACAAATTAAAGCTAGGAGAACTGGGGACTTGTGAAAGGCAATTCATTATTGCTTGTGCACCCTGATGGTATTTATAAAATCTATTTCCCCTAAAAATTAATTCATCATTGTGCTGAATTGATAGACAGCCAAAGTAGTGCCAATTCAGTAGATCAAGAGGAACAGTGAGGTTCACAAGACAACTTCCATTTATCAACAAAGGCAGAAACAGAATATATTTGATAACAAAAATGAAACTGAATTATTAAGGACCTGATCTTATTCCAAATACAAGTCTTCCCACTGGGAATTGCTTCAGTTCCCAAGGGTGTGGTCAAGCAAGAATGAACATGCAAATTAATGCAAAGCAAGAAATGAATATCAAAGCGTGGGGTTTCAGTAGCTCACAGAACACTGACAGCAGAGGGAATTCTCTGCCACAGGTATTTCCAAGTCAGACAGATACCAAACACATACAGATATACATTAAGAACAACAGTGCAAACAGTAATATTAACTGAATTTCATATTAAGAGTTGGACTCAATGATCCATGAGGGTCCTTTCCAACTCAGAATAGTCTCTGAAATCTCTATCATCACAACTTTGGGAAACAGTTAAATTTAAAGCAGGTACCCCAATCATATCCCATCATTTATATGCACATACTGTTCAACTTTATCAGCTGCAAAACACAAGTCCTATGAATTCGGTTAATAGAAGTTTAACCATGATTATTAAAAACAAACAAGAAAGCAAGAGCAAGAAAAGTACCCAAAGAAAATCTTCAAGTGATCTTAAAATACATCCAAAGCAGCCAGTACTCTCTTAGCCCAATGGTTTACCACTAAGCCATAAAAAAACTCAAACCCAAAACAAACCAACCAACCAACTAACCAAACCCAAACAAAAAACCACCCCCATCTCTGAGTTCTGAAATTTTATTTACCTGGCTTTGGAAGGGAGGACTTGTCCAAATGTCATTTTTGCCCACAGACAGAAAAACTTCCTTGCTAGATATCTGGAATACAAGGAAAGGTTAGTTGCCTTTGTACTCCTCTGCAAATTCAGAGACAGTAGTGAAAATAGGAATTTTTATTCTAGCTTCAGTAATAAAAGTAAGGGTCTAGTTTTTCAGAGATCAATGCATATATGAACTATTTAGACCCTGAAATTAGTACCTGTAACAGAGCAATTCATAAAGCATAAAGAGGCCCAAGCATCATTGCAAAACTTGAATTGGGATGTACTTCTTTAGGAATGCTGGGTAGCCAAAATGCCTTCCAAGCAGCCCTCTTCCACCCAGTGACACTGCCAAGCAGGGGGCTGCCTGGCTGGGGGCCCTTTCTCAGCTTTCAGTGAGGTAACACCACTGTTTCCCCCAAGTCATCAGCTGAATCCAGAATACCTGAGCCAATCTAATAGCTGGCCCTTCCTGAAGCCAGCAGATCTTCCTCTTCCCCCTCCCCTCAGCAGCTCCACATCTCCACAAGTTTCTCCCAACACCAGCTCAGCTCACTAATGCCTTCCTGTGACACTATCACCCTTCCCCTCTCTTTTCCCAATGGATTTCAGAGTTAATTGGCACACGGAGGGCCCCAACAAGCACCAAAGGCTTCACAAGGTAATTAGTTACAGCACACAGCCAGGAAGGGGGGCCTCCCTCTTTCAGCAGGTCTGAGCTGCTCCATCAGCTCCCGCTGCTCAACAAGGGGTGGGCACACAATTACAGCCCACCTTTATCTTTGTTTGTTCTTTCAACAAACAAAAGAAGCAAATAGAAAACACTGGAGGAGGGCAAGAAGAAATCAAGGGCAAGAAGAAGTGTATTAGAGCCTGCAGAAGAAATCATTACACCTGGCAGTGCATCAAAGAATATTGTTAAATAGCTGTTTTTAAATCTGCCTTTGAAAATAAAAATTATGTGAAATCCAACTGTCAATCCTCATCCTCAAGTTACCACAAGGCATCTTCAGAACTGTCTGCCATGGCCATGAACTAAAACTTCTGCTGTAACCTGCACTGGTACTACTAAACCCAGACATTTTCAGGTCTGATCCCCTGCTCCATCTAGTGAAAAATATGTTTTGCACTTATTACCTGCTTTGGAATTTTTTTAACATTCTTCTTTGACTCTGGGTATACCCATCTTGACCCAGCTTGTCATGACCTCTGTCCTGAAGTTCATGTGTTGTAGACTGGGGAGCAACAGATTGTCCAGCTGCATGAACTTGATGCTCAGGTGGTTGCTGCATTTCATGCATCATCAGGGATTTTGAACTTAAAAGGAAAGGAGAAATATATTGTGGAAAACTGTATTACCTGCAAAGAAGTGGCATTATTGTAACAAAGGTATCTAATCAAATACAGAACATGACACCTACAAAATGCTAAAACATTTATTGTTTCTTTATTGGGTGTTTTTCAGCATCTGGAATTTTAAATTTCCCCAACACAACCAGGAAGATACACTTCAGTGCAATCATGTCACAGACAACTCTTTTCTCCTCTAAAGTTGAAATGAGAAATCACTCAAATGCATTTGTGTGTGCACACAGGGTGCCTTGATAGAGAAGCTCTGACTGTGGTTTTCTGCTTTTTAATTTCAAACATATCAAAGTATTCTGTCTACTGCTGATAAATTCTCTTAAGCACTAGTGAACTGAAGTGAGAACTTTCCATTTTAACACAAAATGCTCTTTTACAAGCTCTTTCCTAGTTTTGTTCATATTTTAACTGTGTTTCTCCTTAAAAAAAAGCAACCTGAAAATCTCTTCCTGTTTTTACGTATTCACCATTAAAAAACAAAATCAAACATATTTTTCCATCATACAGTTTACTTTCACGTGTAGTTCTAATCTGAAAAATAACAAGTGTGTTTTTACGAATTCTAAATATTTTTTCTTGGAAATTTCCTGAAAACAAGGATTAAAAAAACCCCCTGTGCAGATAAAACTTGCTGCACCGGTTCCATTGAAGCCTCTTTCCCAAAACAAATGCTGCCACCACCCTGAAAATTTGCACATTAGAACCACAAACACATTCTTGAGCTCCAGAAGAGGCAACAGAAGAGGATAATCTGAAATCTCACCCTAATAATCTCCTGAATTGAGCTAGGGAAAACATGGCTGCAGCCAGAAAAAAAAAATGTTTTCATAAAGTGACTGGAACAATGCAAGTTTCAAAAGTTCAGCTGAATAACCACTATTAACAACAAATCACTGGGAGGAAATACAGTATTTCTGGCTTGTTCTGGCAGGCTACAAAGAGTTAAAAAAAAAAAAGTTAATGGAGAAAACAAGACCTGTATCTGTGTGAGAAATTCATTTTCTATAAAATATTATCTGAATGTTTTCTGAAAGAGGCAGGCCCTATCCAGCAGACAAAAGAATTCTGTTCACATCAAGGTGTGCAGTTAAGGCAATTCTATGCACTTTTGAAGAAGAGCTTCAGGCACTTTAAAACTGATGCAAAACAGTTTTCAGCACAAGTTCTTGTACACACCCATTAGGTCCAACTCCCTTTGAAACTATTCCATCTGCCCCAAAGGTAAACCTGGTCTGACCACATGCAATGACAACCTTACACAAAGGAGATGGAAAAATCAAACTTGGGTAAAGCATGCAGAAGTTTTGTATTAAACTCTAAGGTGTATAAATATCTAACGATTTTCCAACATATGTACTTTTAAACAGATTATTTCTCTATTTGAAACATTGTTATGTGCTGCACATATTTAATGATGACAGCCTACATCCCCCCAAATTTATGGCAAGTGACTATGAAAAATAAGCCAAAGAAGGATCATTTCTCCCTTGTAAAGTTAGAAAAAGAAAGCATGGGAGGAATAAGAGAACTAACATGGGGTAAATCTATGGTTGGGCCAACAATTGTGGCCAAGTACTTCATGTTCCTGTCTAACAGCTCAAGCTCAAGCTCATCAGTTTTTATATGTCAATGCTATGATACTGTAAACCCACATAAAGTTGTGTTTCATGATTGGTTTGGGGGTGAGGTGTTTGTTGTTTTTTACTTGCTTTAAGAGGAACATTTTCTGGTTAACAAAGTTCCATAGATACTAATAAGCCCTTCTGGAGAATAACTCAACTTTCTTCTGTCCCATGGAAACGTTAAGATGTCATAAATATAAAATAAATTACAGCTGAGGTCTTTAACATAGTAGCTTCTTATTACTGCTTACCTGCTCCTGAATTTCTCCATTTCACTGTAGTTCCCAGCCTGCAGTACAAATGCACTCTCTGCTCTGCATTGTTGTTTATTAACTTTGGACAAAGAACAAATTGGTGCCTGTTACTTGTGATGAATCCATCACATGGATCGATGCTAAATGCAGTCTGTATCATAAAAATGACATGACTTCCACTCAGAGACCTGCACACAAACAGCATAATGCAATTCCAAACGTTTAACATGAAAAGCATCTCTGTGTCTCACTTAGCAACACTGTGCTGGCTTAATGTAATGGTAATAAAGTTATAACCAGTTGAATCCTAAGCAATTCTGCCCACCTAAACAAAAATGTGCTAGACAGATGCTGTAAAAAGAAAACTATTCCAAGTTATGTGCCCCTAGTTCAAAATAAATTAATAACCAAGGGTGACACTATCAGCAGCTGACTCCTTTTCACCCCTTTTTTTTAATATTATGTTCCTCTCCTTCACAAGCACGTAGAAATGAAGAAAACAACGAGTTCCACCTAACTCCAGCGAGAACTTCTCTATGCATGGAACCCTGCCACTTCCAAAGGTCCCAGGAAGAGTGACTCTGTGAAAGCACCTGGAAATATGGCCAGGCATCTCCTTCTATGTGAGAGACCCAAAGTGAATTTTTCTATAAGTATTGGTTAAGGTGCAATAGCGAAAACAAAACAAAACAAAAAACCCAAAAAATCCACTACACACAAAAAACACTAACCAAACAAACTAAAAAAACCCACAAAAACTACAAGATTTTTCTGGAGTTTTACTGGACAAGATTCCTTTCAGCAGGTAACTATACCCTGAACGCTTTTTCTGCTCATGGACAAACCCTGGACACCCACAAAACGCTGCTCCACAGCCCCGCCGTGAGGGACCTCGACAGCCGCTCGCGCCCCCCTGAGGGCGCCACGGACCCCGGGACCGACGGATGCGGCACCGACACACGAGACGGGCGGGCAGCAGGGGGTGGAAATCCACTGCAAAGCGGAGAGAAGCGGAGGGTGGGACCAGCAGCGCCTGAGGCGGCCCCGCCATGAGGGGCGTGCGCTCCCCGCCCCCGCCCGGCCCCTCAGCAGGCCCTGGGGCGCCCCCGTGCGGCGGGGCGGGCGGACAGCGCCCCCGTACGGCGGGGCGGGCGGACAGCGCCCCCGTGCGGCGGGGCGGGCGGACAGCGCCCCCGTGCGGCGGGGCGGGCCCGAGCGCTGTCGCGGCCCCCGGGCACGGCCCCGGTGTGACCGGGATTTACCGACCGCAGGCACGGACCCACCCGCGCAGGGAAAGGGGATGAACGGCCGTGGCAGGGAGCTGTTGCTGCACTTGGGAAAAAACTGTGTTCTGTCACTTCTGTCCCACTGGACATTTCTGCTGTGAGCATGAAGTACCAGGCACCTGTGGCAGATGTGCCTTTGGGAGACAAAAAACCTGTTTTAGCTCACAACAGCGATGTGCACAAAGGTGACAGTGACACACAACGTAGTTCAGGCCTTCTCAAAGCATCTTGTAATAACCACTCAGCCCGAGGCCAGTGGCCTGCTGGTTGCTATGGACTCTCCCTGTGTATTTGTTTGGAAAGTACTTGTTGGCTTCAGGAGACTTGGCAATAGTTACAGTGCTGTCTTATTAATAATGCAGCACTTTGTCACGAAAAAAAAGTGAGGAATGTTTATTTCTCTTATATTCCTCTCATTCCATAGGTAACCAGATTTTAATTCTGGTATTCAACTTCTTTAGAGATCAGGGAAGAGAACACTTTATTCTCTTTATTCAGACCCTACACGAAATTCGTTGCTCCTACACAGACCTCTCTGCCCAAGGTGCTTGGAAACCCTGTGGCCCAGGCTGGGTTCCTGTGGCAGAATGGATGCAAGTCCTGGAGACAGAGCTGTGGGCAAACGGAGCAGCCGCTCTCGCTTAGTAAATTCCTCAAACTGATGTTGAAAACAATGTCTGCTCCTTATTAGCAAACACCGAACGACTTTCCCGGTGCCTCCGAATAAGATGCTCCGCTCACTGCACCAACCCAGCCGTGCTGTCCCACGGGAATGCCAGATCCCGAACTGACAGCAGCCCGCTGTGGGCTGAGAACCCCGGGGCCCTGCGCTCACACTGCCGGGCAGGGCAGCGCGCAGGCTCGGCCGAGCCGCCGCTCTCCGCCGCGGGAGCCGGGCCGCGCACGGCGGGAGGCCAAGGCGCGCTCGGGCAGCCCCCCGAGCCCGCCACTGACCACGGCGAACGCGCGGGCCGAGGGGGAGCGCCCGCCGAGCGCGCTCTCAGCCCTTATCAGCCGCGATCGTCCCGCCGCTTCCCGCCCTTCTCTCACGCCGCGCTCCCCCTGAGGCGAGAGGGGGACACGGGGACAGCGCCGGGACAGGGACGGGCCGATCCCGCGGCCGCCCCGCACATGGCGCGCACCGCATCCCGCCGGCGGCCGCCTCCCCCGCAGGGCTGCCCTCCCAGAATGCCTGCAGGCCCTCGCCGAGCCCCGCGCCTCTTCTCACCCACCGCACGGCTCGCAAGGTGAGACGCCGGTTCCGCGGGCGGCCGGCGGCGGGGACACACGGCGGGCGCGCGGCCCCGCCGCCGTCAGCGCCTCCCGCTGCCCGTTCGCGGTCAGGCGGCAGGCGGGGGAGCCCCCGGCGCGCGCGCCCGACGCGCCTGCGCGCGGGGCGTTAAATGGGTGCGGAGCGGGCGGCGTGAGGCCCCGGCTACGGCGGCTGAGCGGAGGCGGCGCCGGGCGGAGCGGGAGCGGCGGCGGCGCGCGGGGCGGCCGGGGCTGGGGGGGCGGCGGTGGCGGCGGCGGCAGCGCCGGCCCGGGGCGCGTGCGGCCCCTCGGTGGGGGCGGGCGGGGGAGAAGTGGGGCCGGTGGCCGGAGTAGGAAACGCCGCGGGCGGCGGTGAGGCCTGGAGCGGAGCGGAGCGGCGCGGGACACCCGCCGGTGAGTGCGGCCGGGCGGGGATCCGCTGAGTCACCTGCCCCACTGCCGTCGTTCCCCCCCGGCGGCTCCGGCGCCTCGGGACGCCGCCTGGGCCGCGCTGCCCCCGCGGCGCGGGGCGAGCGGCGCCCGACCCCTCAGGGCCCCGCGGGGTGTGTGGGGTGCGGGTCCCGGCGGCCACGCGCCCCGGCCGTGCCCGCAGAGCGATTTTCCTTGTGCTGAGCGCGGGGCAGGGCCGGCCCCGCTGCCGGAGCGGCTCAGACCCTTGTGCGAGAGCCGCCCGGCTGGGCCGGGGGAAGGGGCTGGGTTGGGAGGGGACAGGCGCTTCTGGGGAACGCGGCTCTACTTTGCTGTGCCCAAGTGCTAAACTGACTCCGGCTGGAAAGAAAACGCACCCTCTAGAAAGGTACGTCTTGAAATCTGACGGGTTGGTTTTGTTTTAATTAGCTCCGCGGTCAAAGGCTTTGAAGTAACCATGGATAAAAGAGGAGGTGCAACAGAAACTGAAAATGGCGATGCTTTTCTGGAGCTGAACAGAATTACAACTAAATATCCACATCGTTACACAAAGGTTAGCTCACTCTCCTTTGGTCTCTGAGTTGTGTGTGGAACTTTCAGTCACAGGAGTAGAGTAGGAGGTGGAGGCTCCTGTGAGAGGGAATCAGTGAGGTGAAAGCTGAAAAGCCTTTGCTTGGATTAGGATTTGCAAGGTGGTATCAAATGAGCAGCTTGTTAAATGCGATGCAGTTGTGCAATCTTGTCCTCGATATGCTTTTATTTCTCACCACCTTATTTTAATATCTGAGCACCCCACAGCGTGTGCCGAGAGATTATTGTAGAGACTGAAGTATGTTGTTCTACCAGCTTTCTCAAGCACTTTGTAGTTCTGCTTTCAGCAATATTCTTTAAAGAGTTGACCAAAATGCTTCCTTGCAGTAGGTGTCGTTTCCTAGGAAGGTGTAGGACACTAGATCTTATCAGGACCTCTCATATGTTTACTGGATGCCTTTTGTAACCTTAGAATTGCTCATATTTGATTGCTGAAAGCTTAAACAGTTGTGACTCCAATCAATGCTTAATGTTAAAACATTAATGCAGGTGCTTCTGTTTAACTGTGATGCCTAAATGTGTTTGAGTGGAAGAAGAAGAGACAAATAACTTGCAAATAAAAAGAAAGATTGTTTCAGCACTGAGTTTGATATGCTGTGGGGTTTGGGATTCAAATTTTGTTTGGGGTGTTGGTACCACTGCTCAAAAATGCCTCTGGAAAGAGTCTGTAATGGTGGTTGATTTTCCCATGGCTGCAAGCTGTGGGAACAGGTGGTCATTGCTTTGTGAAAAGCTGTTAAGATACTTTGCAGCAAATGGCCTGAAGTGTGGAATAGGGTGAGATAGTTTACTGTTTCTGACTGTGTTATCTTTCTTGAGGAATTCGGAGCTGTTGGGGTTTTAGTAGGTTGTTTTTTAAAGAAAAAAAATTATCATTGTGGCTCTGTTCTGTTGAGATAGTAGAGCTCTGGCTTATTTTAAGTAGACATCAACAATAAACCACGTACTTCAGAATTGGCAAAACTTCTTGGGAATTGTGCAGCTTTCTAAATCTCTCTAACTTTTTAGAGAAGATGTGCCCTTAACTTTTGAGGGTGCAAAGTATGCTGTTATTCAGACCTAGTTAGTCAGTTAACTGCTAAGTGAAAGGGAGGAGCTGTTTTTAAAGCTCCCCTGCTGAAAAAGTGGCCTCTATTCTCTTTTAGTCTTGCCTAACTCTTCTTGTGTGGTAACTGAATGCAGCTTCAGTTTCTGCTCTGCTTTTTAGGGCAGTGTTCAGCCCACACTGGTGGTGGCTGTTCACTGAAAGCAGTGCATCTGTAGCTTCAGTTTTGCTAATTCAGTGCCTATAGTTTCTGACCAGGATAAAGTTGCAGAACTAGTGCCAGAAGGTGCCTAGTCTTGTTTATCAGTTGGTTTCCAAGGAGCCTAAATCAAGAAATACCAGAACTCAGTCTGTGTTAAAATACTTTTCATCATATGGTTTCTCTACATGTTACAGTTCAAATATTTTGAGGTGGTGAGGTAATCAGCATTGTAAGGCATTTTCCTGTGTTCCAGCTTCCTACTAATTAGGGATGGAGGGAACACTGTTTTGGGGTATGTGCTGCCAATTTGGAAGGGGGAGTGATTTCCTCTAGTGGTTTATATTCACTTACTACCACTAGGAAAACATCTGGCTCATCATTTTAAGCTGTTTGCTTAAAACTGTTTGATAACAGCTAAGCACACTTTTCCCCCAGCCTGCTTAGAAAGTGTGTGAATTAAACATGAAACCCCACACATGGAAGTGCCAGCATTTATCTCCTCTGTTACAGGAGTGCTGTACAGTTTAAGCTGTGTCTTTTCTAGTTCTTGGGGAATCTGTTCCTCCAAGGGTGCACAGCTAATGAATGAGAGGCAAGAAACAATTCAAATTTTCCTCACTTGAGTGGAAGAATTGTGATAGGATGTGAATGAGAGCCTGTAGACTCCCTCTCGTGGCCAGCAAAACAACCCATTCCCAATCTGGTGATGGACAGGGCTGTTAATACTTGCAGTATCTGCATCAGGCTCTGACAGTGTTACAGCACTGATGTTCCTCACAGATTGAGCTTTATTTTGGGAAGCTGTGGGCAGGGAGGCCAGGCTCCCTTTAGTGGAGCTCTTTTTGCTGAGGTCTGATACAGGGTGATGCTTGGGGTGGGTGGGGACATTAAGGTTTTGTCCAGCTACCAAATTGCCATCTAGAACAAGTGTCAGGCTCATGTAGTTAATGAGCTGATTTTAATCACGTGGGGAAAATGATATAAAAGTTGTGAAGGATGGTGTATTTTGTTAGGATTTCTTTATCCTTCCAGCTGCCCACTGATCTGTGCACAGTTCTGAATCAATTCAGTACAGTTGGGAGTGAGGCAGGTTGAAGAAAGGGGATCTTGGGAGAATGAGTATGTGTAACTAGAAATGTGCATCTTAACTGCAGCAGAGTTAATGTTGATTTAAAGCTCTGATGGTCACACCATTAATAATCCTTTCTGAACATGGCAAGCTGCAGTGAGGCTGCACTGGTTGCCAGTCAAGTGACTGACTACTCAGGGTGTGCAGTGCTAAACTAAGGGCTGTTCAAAGCTGGTAGAAAGTGGGAGAACAAGTTATCATTCAGCATTGATATGGTGTTGGGTGGAATGGGTAATTGTGTAACACATATTATGGTATCTTGGAGTTGGTGGTGGTCAGAAATGACAAGTTTGTCTAGAATTTCCAGATCTACACCAGTCACTGGAATTGTGCTAATGCTTTTTTTTCCTGCTGAACCTTATATAGCATTAGCCACAGCAATTCTGATTCCTACTTGAGAACTCACCAGCTCTGGTGTCCATGGTACCTGTGTTGCTTATAAGTGAACTGTCCAGGGAAGTGAATATGTAAACATTTATGGTGTGAACAGCCTTGGGCTGTTCATGAGGACTGGACCTGGCCTAGTAAGGCTTAGTGCTTCCAATAGGTGTTTGGTCAGTGGCCACTAGTTGAACAACTAAAATATAAATGTTCAGTGCTGTACTTCACAGGATATGAAACAACATATTGGGAAAGCTGGGCTGTCAAAACACTAAATTGAACAGTCTGGAATAGATGGTTTGACTCACTTAAGTCTTGTCCAGATGTGAATCCAAACTAGTCTTGATTTTTTTATTTTTTTCTTTCTAGGAAGAACTGCTGGATATTAAAGAGCGTCCCTATTCTAAGAAAAGGCCTTCTTGTCTTTCTGAAAAATATGACAGGTATTTTCTTGATTATACAAAGGCTATATACATTTCTTTCAAAATAAAAGTTTAAATTCAAAAAAACCTCTTAGCTAAGAAGTGCTCTTATGTTGATGGGAGGTATATGTGCTACAAAGTTCAGACTGCTACAGAGTCCAGTTTTCAGAGGTGCTAATCTACTAGGAAAGGCTCAGGGCTCTGGCCAGGGATTTTGTTCTTTGAACAGAGATTATTTTCTGCTGGATCTCGTAACTTCACACAACACAAGTCTTACAGACTTGCAGGAAAAAGTACCAAGGACATAGATGGATGTGTAGTACAGACTGGGTCAGGCTGTAACAAGTTGCCTTGCTCAGTGGATTACTCTCCCATGTTGTCACTGTACCTCAATAAAAAATGGAGGTGAGTGTTCTTGGCTGGTGTTTGTCAGTTTATTAAACAGCAGTTTCTTTACTATTCAGATGAATTTGTTGTGCAAGCCTGAGATTGAGATAAAGTTACCCAAATGCATAAGAGCAGCACCATATGATCTACTTGAACTCTTTTTCTGTGTACCAGGCAAGCTTCACCAATCACTAGTCTTTTAAAATCTGATACTGGATATTACTGGTACTGGTACTTCCTTGCTGTTACAGAAGAGATCCAAATACTGTGTGTCAAGTAATAAACTGTAGTAAGGCAGATTAAGAAGTTGAGTATGAAAGATAATTCACTTGTGCAGGTTGCTAACCAGTGAATTCTAGGTTTCCAACAGCAGCATTATGAAGTATTTATTAGACTACAAGGTAGCAAACAATCCTGCAATTTTATTTTCCTAGTGATGGTGTCTGGGATCCAGAGAAGTGGCATGCATCTTTATATCCAACTTCAGGGAGAACTTCACCAGTGGAAAGCTTTAAAAAAGATTTGGATTCAGATCGGACTTCTCTTATGCGTAGGATAGTAGGTGAGTGTGTTCTACAGCACATTGCCCAAAACTGAACCTGGGCTTTTGGCAAAACCTTTCTGTTGGGATAACACAAAGGAGACTAAACAAAGTCTCTGAAAAGCATTTGACTGCCTAAGATAAGTGTCAAATCTTGATTGTTCCAACTAGACTCTAGTGGGTTGTCTGGTGACTGTTACCTAAGAACAACCTGGATATAACTCTTGTTATATCAGTTATATCCTCCTGTTCTTGCCATGTAATAGTGAATACGTGTGTAAAATGCAAGTGCTGGGACAATTTCCCTGCAGCTCAAGGCTGAGTACTTAGAAGGTCTATAGTGGGAAAGTAGGTACTTCCTAGGAGACCACAGTAGTTCCTCAATACCCAGCTGTAAATTTTTCTCTGCATTTCCTGTGGTCTCAGCTAGATCAGCTTCACAGAAATAAATCACGAGCATTTTCCTTTAAAAGCCTTGCAATAGCAACAAGGCTATGGAACAGAAGGCTACTATACAGACAACTCACTTATCTTTAGTAATACATTAAATTTAGTGCTTTTTGTGTGGTCTTTGACTTGCAGATCCTAGAGAGCGAGTGAAAGAAGATGACTTGGATGTAGTGCTGAGTCCCCAGAGGCGAAGCTTTGGAGGTGGCTGTCATGTGACTGCATCCGTCAGCTCCCGGCGGGCAGGGAGCCCCCTGGAAAAGGACAGCGACGGTGTCCGCGTGATCGGCGGCCGCAGGATCGGCAGCGGCAGGATCATCTCCTCCAGGAACTTCGACAAAGACCATCGGGGTGGTGATTCCAGGGATGCAAGGGACCGGGATCGTGACAGGGACTACAAAGACAAACGCTTCAGGGTTTGTTCCTCCTTTTCCTGATTGCACATTAAATCACGGGGTTTGGACATCTGGCGCTAAAAGCGCCTGGGGCAGTGAGCTGCATGCAGCAGTTAAGTGTTCTGTGCAAGCCCACCCTTTATTCTTAGAATGGGATGGGTGAGCACTTGGTGCTTCAAAACTTAGTTACATTCCTTCAGAGAGCTCCACAAGGATGCATGTAATGCTGTTTTTCAGACAAACCCTGCCTGTGGCTGACTCTTACTAGCAAAAGATCCAAAAGTCTAATAGTTCCTTTGTAGTTCTTGACCTGGCAGTTGTCAGCAAGCATTGTCTTTAACCTCAGCAAATGGGAGCTTTCCATTCTTTCAGGCTTTTTCAATACTTTTTATTTAAAAGAGGAACTGCTAACTCTCAGGCTGCAAAACTGAATTTGTAGAAGCACTTGCAGATCAATAGCTTTTGGTGTAATGACGCAGAAATTCAGCTGTGAAGCTTAAAATTTAAAAGCTTACAGAGCATACAGGGAGCTTGTATACACGCTTAAAAAAATACCCAGAACAGGTGTGAAAGGTGGAAGTCAAGGAATAATCTTTAGCATTCTATTCATGCTAATGTTTTTAATATCCCCCTTCAGAGGGAATTTGGTGACAGCAAACGTGTCTTTGGGGAGCGAAGAAGGAATGACTCTTACACTGAAGAGGAACCTGAGTGGTTCTCTGCTGGGCCTACAAGTCAGTCTGAAACCATTGAGCTCACAGGATTTGATGATAAAATTTTGGAGGAAGATCACAAAGGGAGAAAACGCACGAGGCGACGCACAGCCTCACTGAAAGAAGGTAAGGGCAAGTTTCACAAAAGCTCTGCTTGTCTGCTGGTGGGGCAGATTGCTGGGTGGAGGGGTGACTGTTACAGATCCAAACAAGTGCAAATGAAAACCTTTATCTTATACTCACATAGCTTTTGGTCATCCTGAAGCACAAGATATAAAGCCTATAATGGTATTTGTAATCTGAGAGATCAGTTAGGTGATAAATTCCTTTTTTTTTTTTTTTTTTTCCTAAAGAGAGGCAGGATTGAGAGGCTGGGAAAAAAACCTTGTAAGGATGTTGAATGATATCAGAAGTTGATAGAGGTTATTCTAAAGGTCTTGTCCATTTCTGTATCCTGCTGGGTGCTGAATGCTCTGTTTAAATTAAGCTAATGCTCTGAGGTACTTGAAATATATTTTTTTTTTCTTTATGGTAGTACCAACAGGAACACTGATCTGGGCATACAGCTGCCAGTAACATAGCTTTAAACTGAATTAGGAGACTTGAATTTGTGTGCAGTCATTGGATTATTTAAAAAATATTGCAGTATGGCAAGAGAGAAGATGACTTTTTAATGCTAGAAGTTGTACAGGTGGACAACATAACTGGATTGTAGTGCAGTTCCAAGCACAGGAGCTTACAGCCATGTCACAACTCGTTTGCAGTGCCCTGTGCAAGCTTGCTGAGAAGTCTTTAAAGTGCTTTGCTCCTGGTGAAGGAGGAGAAGCAGTATTTGTCATATGCTGATTATTAAGAATCCATGTCAGGAAGGCAGGAGCTGCCAAAGGATTCTGGAGGAAAAAACAGCAGCAGCTGTTAACTTTCTGCAACAGCTGTATGTGCTTGGTGTGGCATAACAGCCCAGGCTGATCAGGATGCAGTTGTTTGTGCACAGTTCCGTGGCAACTCTTATTTTTTTGAGCTAGATAGTCTTACCAGACTAGAAGCTTTGTGCTAGGAGTTGCAGTGGGTGCTCTTTTCTCTTGCAGGAGCCAGCACAGTGTAACTGATGAGGTATCAGCTGGGGGCTGGGTTGCTTTGGGCCTGTGCTTCTAATCCCTGGGCAGGTGCATTGGCTGTCAGGCACTGTTCCCACAGGAAATAGTCAAATTCAGTGATTCAGCAGTCACTTGATTTTCTTTTTAAGGCATAGAATGCAATGGTGGAGTGGCAGAAGAGGATGAAGTGCAAACTGTCCTTGCCAATGAAACTCCAGCTGATCAAGAAGTTCCTAGAGAAGCTGTTTTACAAGAACCAGCTCCAGGAGAGTTTGACTTCAATGAGTTCTTTAACTTGGATAAAAGTGTTCCTGGCCTGGCTTCAGTGAGTTTTCTGGGTTTTAAGACTGGGTATATTCATGAGAAGCATTTTTGCTGCAGCTGCATTCTGTGAAAGCTAAAAGTTCTTGCTTTGTGGCAGTTTCTTTATGAAGTGTGTGAGTTTAAGATGAATTTGCAGAGATTTAGCTTTGGAGTGTTAGGATGTTTCTGCCTAAGTGAAGGGGCCAGACCCTGGGTCTGGCTCCATCTCCAAAGTATTTTAGGCAAACTAGCTGACTATTTTTCCTTTGATTTGGTCACTACTTGAAGGCTCAAGTGGGATTCTGAATGGATCTTCTTTGAAATTATTAAAAATATGTTCTGAGAAGACTCGTTGTACAAATTTAGTCTAGCTGAAGACAACCTTTTCTGTCTAAGTCTGGGAATTGCAGCAAACAGATCTTCTCTGCAGAATTCCTGACAGGCAGTGAACCTGGAGACACTAATGGTAATGTGCCTGAAAGGATGTATATATGAAAGGGTTGGAATCTTTATTACTTTAACCTTTAAGAGGTTAATTTGTTTTTTAGAACTATTACTCCTGTGTTGGATAAACACAGATAAACACATAAATTCAGTCAAAAGTCAAAAATTATGTTCTGACTGCAAGCAAACAGACCTGACACGGTTTAGAAATGTTGAAGTTTAAAAAAAAATGGACTTCTGACCTCATTTTTAATGTGGACAAGCTGCTTGCATTAGGAAGGAGTTATCATATGATGCCAGTAATTTGATAAATACGTGGAGGAGAGCTCCTTCTCCCTATAGAAGCTGTAAATGGTTTCTTTAGACTTGATAATCTGATTTTCAGCATATGTGCAAGATGGTGACTCCTTTCAAAAGCAGGAAGTTCCCAAGTGAAAATATCTGCTGATGAAACAGATGGGCAGATGTTATAACTTGTCATAAAAGTGAGTTTCTTTGTACTGGTGATATGTCTGTGACAAGTGTTATTGTAGGTTTATGCATTTCTTGTCTTAATTCTTCTAGTATGTTAGAGCCAAACAATCAAAACCAAATGGAGCAATACTATTTTTTTTTTGCTCTGTTGTAGATAGTGTTGAGTGCTCCTTGTTTCAGAAAAAACAAATTTTCTGAGAGGAAGAAGCTGCTCTTTGTTTTGTCTAAAGGGAAATGTGCTGCCCGAAACTGCATCTGTGCCTATTGAGCCAGGCTTTACCTGGGTACTGCAGGATAGGAAAAGCTTTAGTTTGAGTTATGTTTTTATAATGCACTGGTTTTTAAATACTTGGGGTTCTTTTGACAGTTCCACCTTAAAATGGTGTAGGTTAATGGTCTTTGGGTGCTCTGATTGTGCTTTTCAGTTAATTCTACTGTGAGTAAATATTTGGTGTCAGTCAGAGATGTACACTGGGTTATGTTACCTGACTGCAGGAGAAAAGCAGATCAAAGCTTTGAGACTCTGGGAGCAGCATCTTGTGGCCTGTAGCAGAAGAATCTTGCTTGCACAGTAAAACTTCTCAGAGGTGTTGCTATCTTGCTTACGTTAAATTTTTTTCTTTTTCCCCTCCCTTAGATGATAGAGGATGTGCTGGGGGAAGGTTCAGTGTCTGCCAGCAGGTTCAGCAGGTGGTTTTCTAATCCCAGTCGTTCTGGAAGTCGGTCAAGCAGCTTGAGATCTACCCCTCATGAGGAGCTGGAGAGGCTAGCAGGTAAGGCTGCAGGACACTGCAGGCTCAGGTAGCCTCCCTTCCACACTCTTTCTTCCTCATTCAATAAGAAGATGGCAGATAAGGCTTTAGGACAGTGAATTCTCCCACAGTTTAAGCACTTGGTGTTCTTTTGGAAGCTCTTAGAGTAAGCAGCTGTAAGTTCTTTTTTAATAAATGTTCTTGTCAGTGCTTCCTGATGACTTTCCAGCTGATCTTGGGCAAGGGGTGTGAGGCATGACTTTGCAGTGGCATGTTGAAGTTGGTTGCCAGTGTTGTTCATCTTGAGCCATTGGGTTGGTAAACTGATGTCGCAGTGCTCCTGGTTTTGCTGTTTCAGGTCTAGAGCAAGCCATTCTCTCCCCTGGCCAGAACTCTGGAAACTACTTTGCTCCCATTCCATTGGAAGACCACTCTGAAAACAAAGTGGACATCCTAGAAATGCTACAGAAAGCCAAAGTGGACTTAAAACCTCTTCTCTCAAGTCTTTCAGCCAACAAGGAAAAGCTTAGAGAGAGCAGTAAGTGCCTCTTCAGCTATTGTCAAGTTCTTGTGATGCAGTATCTCCCAGCAAGAGGCTTGGTATTCTGGAAACCTCAACTGCCAAATCCAGGAGTAGGCAGTGTTATAGATTTACTTACAGTACTGAAAACTCAGTATTCAGCAGCTCTCAGTTGTGTCAATATCATCACTGACTCTTTTCATCCTAATCACAGGATGACATCAGGACTTTATCAGACTGCTTTAGTGCCCAGAAACAATTATAAGATGATGCAAGTCTTGATCTGAGCTTTGTGTATGGCATTTGCATAATTTTTTTCATACTGGTGACTGATAATGTCAGCTCTGAAGCTGTGGCACTTAAACTCTGGCTTTACCAAAACCAACAGTGTAAGTCATCCTTAACAGTGTCTATGATGGATCACATTGATCCATTAAATGTCAGGATCTAAGAAGTTGAACAGTGGCTTGAGAATGTGTTTCTTTTTTTTTTTTTTTTCAAGGGTGCCTCCAGCTTAGGGATTTGCATGTCTGGACCCATAGAATGCATGGAGTGTAGAGAATGCATGTGTTCTGTGAAGTCTTGAGGTCTAATTCCAGATTGGTTTCTCTTTGGCAAGCAGCATGTATTGCCATGTAAACTGGACTGAAGAAAAAGAGATGCCCCTCTGATTAGTGTGAAGCAGCTAGGAAGGAAAGCATCTAAGCACTGCAAATATTCTTATGCATCCAGTCTGGGAGTAGGAGTGTTGGCTAACATGTGGAGAACCTCCTTAATTTCACTTAAAAAAGACTTGTAGTTCTATTTCTGTTCTGCTTAGTCTGACTTTCCTCCTAAAAACCTTTTTGACTTTGATCCTCACAAACCAAGGATGAAGGAACACAAATCA
Source organism: Phylloscopus whistleri (assembly GCA_017589585.1). NCBI lineage: Eukaryota > Metazoa > Chordata > Aves > Passeriformes > Phylloscopidae > Phylloscopus > Phylloscopus whistleri. Next base: position 6,203,725 of record JADMLD010001548.1, on the reverse strand, counting down.
GTGGGGAAGCTTCCATTCCCCCAAAAGTACCTGATGTGGGGCTCTGCATTCCCATAAAATGCTGTACAGCTCTTCAAGTGTTGTGGAGTTTTCAGGTCAATTCCTCTCCACTGACATCATTTACTCATGTTCCATGCTGCATGTCTGCATCATTGTTTCTTTTCTCCACCTTCTTGCCCAAATTTCCAGTAAATCTTATTTCTTTGGGCCAACATCTGCAACCCATGGCATGCTTCTGTCTCTTCTTCCTTTTCTTTTAAGGTGTCATACCTTGTGATGTGTGTTAGCTGTCCATAAAGCATGTTTAGCCTTGATGTCAGGCACCAGTAGGTGTTTATATATGTGTGTATATATATATATGCATATACAGGGAAAAAGTACTGCTAAGAGCACTGTACCTTATGCTGGTGATGCCAGTGAAATCTTTCTATAAGAGGCTTTAAGTTCTCAGCAAAAAATCTGCTTCAAGCTTTATACACACTGAGCTTAAGTGTGTAAGTGAGTCTCTAAAGTATCTAGATTTCCAGGTATGTATTCTTTCTACTTATGATAGCTTCAGAAATTTGACATGGCTTGCACTGTGGCTGTAAAACCATTGGTCTCCTGGAGTATAAGATAAGTGAAACTTTCCTAATTGCAAAAGAAACAATACAATTCAATTGTCATATGAATGTTCTCTGTGAAATGCAGGCAAAGTTGTAAAATGTAGTTAACATTTCTTGCAGGATAAATGAAAGAGTGAGAATTTAGTAGCTGAAGCCTAAAGAGGTTCTTGTGGAGTCTTACATGGCAGTAGTTGTGCATGTCAGTTCTCTGAATTTGGATATATTAGAATGTCAGTCTAAACACAGGTCAGTCATGGTTTGACAGCTAGTATCAATATCAAAAAATAAGGTATTGGCTGTTTCTAGTTTTCAAACAACTTCTATTCAACACCTGCACAAGAATTATTAGCTCACTTGAGAACAGAACTGTTGTTTACCAGTTTTTCTCTTGTATTTCTCAGCACATTCAGGAGTTGTACTTTCAGTGGAGGAAGTTGAAGCTGGGCTAAAAGGTCTGAAAGTGGATCAGGAGGGGAAAATTGCCACTCCCTTTATGGCTGAGCAAATGGAAGAAGCCCTGAATGTCAGTGGCCCCAGACAGATGAAGAAGGATGGGGATATGACTGCATTTAACAAACTTGTCAGCAGCATGAAGGCAAGTGGGACTCTGCCTTCACAGCCCAAAGTCAATGTAAGTAGCAGCCAGTGGTTCTGGTGACCTCTGTTAGCAGGGGGGTAGCAGCCAACCCTTACCTGAGCCCAGGTGATTTTAGTGACCTTTGTTTAGTACAGGTGTGTCAGTGAACAATCTATTATTTTACACTTTTAACCTCACTTGTACTAAGGTGAAACTGAAGTGAATACTTGTTAGCTGGAAGATTAATATTAAGCAACAGATGATAGTAAGCTTCAGACTGCAAGGGATTGTAGGATGAAATTTCATCCTGCCACTAACTGCCTAAACAGTACACTTGACCCAAAAGCTGTCAGTAAATATTTGTGGCATCAAAGATACTTCTAACAACCAAGTAGGTCTAAAGCATGTGTTTTTCCTGCCAACTATGCCCAAGGACTTTTAGACTCATCCCACTTCACTAAAAGATAGTGAAGAATGCAAATTTGTCCTGTGAAGAATTTGCAGGTTGATCTCAGACTTAAATCAAGACTTCTGCTTCCAGAAGTCTCTCTACATTAATGTGCAATTTTGATGCACAGAAGATTATCTTAAATATTAACATAGAAACACTTCTCAGTTTGTACATATTTTCAGTTAACCAGTGGCTCAGTGTTCCATCTCCACTTTACACAATTACATAAATTCATATATTTGACCCAAACTTGAATGAGGCACAGTAAACTACCCTGTATGCAATCTAGCACAGGGCATTTCTCTTAGATAGGAGAGATCTATGAGCCAGCTCAGCCCTTAACTCTGAAATTTTATTTGGCTGATTCATGAACTACTGTTCTAACAGAACAGATGAAATTTCTGTCACTGAGACAAATGTAGATAGTTTCTTCATGAGCTTGGTTGTATCAATGTCTAATTTACAATGCTTTCATTTTCTTAGCAGAGCCTTGACAGCCACTTAATGTCACCTCCAGAGATGTCAGGCCAGCCTCTATCAAAGAATATTCTGCAGGTATTCTTATTGGGGGAAGGGAAGTACTTAAAATATCCCCAGTGGGAAAACAAAAATTATTTGAAAATAAGGCATTTAAGGCAGTTATGGGATCAGTTGTCAGACAAGATACTATAGAGAAGAAGGAGCTAGGGACTAGATCAGTTTACCTAAAAGTTTGTCTTGTCACATTATTTCCTGTAATTGCAGCTTGGAAATGAAAAGCTTGCTGAGTGCCTAATTCTGGGCAAAGCAGGATTGGTGCATCTGCTTGCACGAGTCCCCCTTGTCTCTAAATTGTATAAATAGGGCAGCCTGTAGTGTAGTAAAATGAGCTCGTTTGTGTAAATTGCTCATATTTTGAATGTTTTCTTATTCTTAGGAACTCCTTGGTCCACCCATTACCAGACCTGCTTCATCCAATGTCTTAAGTGGCCTGATAGGTGGTTTGGAACCTGCAGCCTCTTTGCTGACACAGAGAGCCCCATCTCCCCCCATTCCACCTGTGTTCCCAACACGAGCTGCTTCTGCAGATTACCTGCGCCATAGAATATCTTCACCCATTGGTGAGACTGCCTGCAGAGTGGGGGTTTATTACTTGAGGTTTTCTTTTCCTGCTTTACAGAACTATAAAAACTTCCTGGCACTTGGTGGGCAACTAGGGCAGTGTCTGCCTTTTGAGTGCAAATTACCTTTTCACTTACTAGTTTCTAATGTTAAATTCATCACCCAGACCTCACAGTGAGTTCTGGTGTGGAATAATGTGCTCAGCTACTGTGTAAGAATAACTTTCAAGGATTACTTGGCCATTTGTATTACAAAACACTGCCAAAAAACCTTTGTAGTTCTCCAGGTCTGTGACAAGGAAGAGATGTAACTCTATGTGGATTTAAGGGGTGTGAGCTGAGAGTCTTCACAAGGAATCCTTAATTCATGCAGCATTATTTTACTTTGGGATATTTACTCTATGTATTCAAAGAAACTGATAGTACTTTTAAATACAACTGTCAAATATTCTTTAGGTTTTGGACAAGGTTCTCAGCAATTGCTTGGTGATCCATTTCCAGGTGTAAGGAAGCCCATGAGCCCAGTTGCTTCACAGGTTAGATGGCATGCCTTTTGCTTAATGTATTTGGATCTCTTTGTGTTCTGTGGTCTAGAACTAACTTGTGGAAACACTTAACTGTTGCATCCAGATGTTTGTGCTTTCTTAAGTTTGCTCTGAGTGTGAGAATGCAAAGTCTAATTTAATACAATCTTAAAACCTCATTGCAAGTTGGTCCATCTTAGAGTACCTCAAGTACAAGATTTTTTTTGAAACTTGTATTGCCTGTTAATAAAGCAGACTGTTGGTGAAGACACTAGTAGCTATAGCAGTCAATCTTCAGTATCTTAAAAAAAACCCAACCAAATACAGGCTTTGACTTGTGTGTTTTTGTGCAACTCTACCTCAGATGAGTCCCCTGGAGATCCAGCAAGCTGCATTAGAGGGACTGGCACTCCCACATGACTTGGCCATACATGCAGCAAATTTCTATCAGCATGGCTTTGGTAAACCACAAATGGACAAAAGCAGAGATGGCTACAGAAACAGGTGAGCACCTGACTGGAAAATTTAAGGGGTATGCTGTTAACTGATTTTTAATGTGAATATTGTCTTTCACTAGATATTAGTTCTTGGTTCTTGGCAATGGTGCCTTTAAATCTGTGCCAAGAGCAGAGCCTCTTCTGACTCCCTGTCCCTTCACAGGCAGCAGCGAGTGACTAAATCCCCTGCACCAGGACACAGAGGGAATGCATCTTCTCCAGCCCCTGCAGCATCCATTACCAGCATGGTCAGTACCTGGTGTTCAGTGGTTGTAGGGAGAGCTGTAAATGTGTCTGCAGTAATCAGATGATAGCAGTGGTAATGGCTGGGAGAAAGGGAGGCCATCGAGTTAATCATATTCCTGTTGTATCTGTGGCCACATGATACAGGAATGTTTCCCTTCATGCTTAACTGAATGTCTTCACCTTGGAAAAGAGCCTTTTCTGGCCACTCTCTTATTTAAACCTGGAGAAGTACCATTAGTGTTATCTTGACCTCATCTTCTTAAACCAAATGAAGGTGATTATGAAAACTCAAGCCATCATATTTTGGTGCTTAAATTTTCAGAAGACAAGTGCTGAACGCCATGAGGTGCTTCAGAGAACACTGATGTTTGGTATGAAGTGTTTGACCTAAGTGTCTGTGGTTGAAATAATACCTAGGAGCTTCAGGGTCCCTTTGAAAATGAGTAAAATCTCAAAGTCAAGCTGTTGCCTCTCTGCCTTCAGTACTGTGTAGAATGCAGTTTTGATCTCAATTTTCCAATTAATCAGTCAGGTACCTGCAGCTCAAGACTCACACAGACTGTCACCTGCCAAATGAAAAAAGTAATGCAAGTTTGGATTCCAAATGAGTGACTTCCACAGGTGCTGTGGAACTCTGAATGGGGGAAAACCCAAGTGAGGCAATAGTTTTCTGCAGAACATCAGCCCTGAGTAAATGCAGATGAAGCAGCTCTACAGGAATATCTATGGAGCTGCTCCTCTGAACCAGTAGCAAAGGAAACAGCTGTAACTTACACTACAGCTCAGCTATTTTGTTTCAAGCCTGTTAAGGTGCATTTAACTGAGAACAGCTGCAGATTTTGATATTGGACTTGCAAAAAAGCTAAAGAGAAATGCTTAAACTATAGAGTAAAGCTATGAAGTGAGGTGAAGTAAAATCATGGGCACACAGCAGCTGATTCTAAAGAGCTTTAAATGGAAAGGATGTGCTAGAATTGGTGTCCACCCACAACTGAGCTACTGTGGCATGGATAATGAGCACTGGGTGAGGCATTGCATCTTTCTGTGTCCTCTGCAGCTGTCTCCTTCCTTCACACCTACCTCGGTCATTCGCAAGATGTACGAGAGCAAGGAGAAAAGCAAAGAGGATCCAGTTTCTGGGAAAATGAAAATCAGTGATGTGAAAGATGAAAATCAGAGACCAAATGAAGGTATTGTAATGGCTTTAAAATACCACAAACAAAAGGGATTTGGAATAGACTCAGCACATAATACACCCAGGCTACCTTTAGACATTCCTGATCTGTGGAGTTGAGGAAGGTGTAGAAGCGAGGGAGCCTGTGGGCGGAGGGGCCAGAGCTATGGAGGGGATACACTTCCAAGTGCACTCTTCTAGTAGTGCTGGGGCTTAATCTCTATTTCCTCTCAATTTCTGAGCAATACTAAGAGGCCTGGACCAAAACTGTTTGTAACTTCTCTTGATGAACAAGCACAGTGACCATAATGCTTCCTTAGCTCTCTACACCAGTAACTGAAAACCTAGAGTTGTCTTGAGACAACTGAACAGTCAAAGCTGAGACCAGTTAAGCTCTTAAGTGTAGCAGATCAGGGAAGCATTTTGTCACCCAAACTGATGTAAGAGGCTATTAAAAGGAAATGCTCAGCACAGTTGCCTGAGCCAGTCAGACTGACATGGCCAATGGGCATGGCATTGTGCTTCAGTGCTGGTAGCTGCAGAGGCAGCTTGCAGTTCATGGTAGCAGTCCAACTGAAATACCTCCACTGTAGCAGTTGATGCCAAGGTATTTTAGGCCTTGTCTATCTCATCTGGATGCTCGGTGGAAGTAGCTTCTGGAGATGCTTTAGTGTTCCAAATCTTGCTAAGCAGACGTCAGACCTAGAAGGCTGCTGTTAACCCCCAAACACAGCTAAACTGAGAAACCACCTTTGGCCAGACTTCTGGCACAACTCCAGCTTAAAGTCTTATGCCTAGGGAGGATCTCTTGTACCTCCTATGACCTTTGGCATTGACCCATCCATGCTGCTAGTTCAAAATTCCTAAAAAAAGGAAAAATAAGAATTAGTGGAGTTACTGCTGATTCTGATCTAATTTAAGCTTCCTGTAAAGGGATTTCTGTGGAACATATTCCTTCTCATTATCCTTTTGAAATAATTTGGCCAGAAGCATCCAGAAAAAGATGCTTACTATTAAATATTTATGACTACAGTTCAGCTAGTTCTGGAGTCTAACTATCAAATCCAATCATTAAGCTTTAATTTTCATTAGGTGCAATCTCTAGCTGTGGACTGTAATAGCTGTATTCAATTCTAGCTACAGATAACCTACTGTCTAGTTCTGTGGAGAATGCAGATCAAGGAACTTTGCCCACCTTAGGTACCAAACTACCTGCACTGCAACGCTCTGCATGTTCCACACCTCTTACCCAAGCAAATCGTTGCACCAAAGAGCAAGACTACAGGCCCAAATCAGCTGGTAGGAAGACTCCTACAATGGCCTCCCCAGTACCAGGAGGCCCTTTTCTTCGTCCTGTTCATCAAGTACCCCTTGTTCCCCATGTACCACTTGTACGACCTGCTCATCAACTGCACCCAGGATTGGTCCAGAGAATGATGGCACAGGGGGTCCATCCGCAACATCTTCCTCTGCTGCAAGCAGGTAATCCATCCTTCTTTTCCTGTGCATGCATGTTCTCTTTGAGACTGTGTTAGGAACAGCATAAGCTGATACTGATGGTAGTCTTCATTATATCAGAACTGACCTTTAAAATCAGACAAATTCCAGCCCATCTAAATACATATGTTTTGTTTTGCATTAAGTTCCTTATGCTTATCAGGTAAGAAGTTTTCTCACTCATGTTCAACAGGTATGCTTCCTCCTGGAGTGGACCTGTCTCACTTGCAGGGAATATCTGCTCCCATCCTTGGCCAGCCCTTTTATCCACTACCAACAGCAAGCCATCACATCTTAAATCCACGCTCGGGGACGCCCTTGCAGCTCGCCATGATGCAGCAGCAGCTACAACGATCAGGTAGGCTAAAACAGGCAGCAGGAGTGTGAGTTGTGGAAGGCTGCTTTGTGGGGCATTGAGTACACTGTGCTAGCAGGAAGCAACTTTAATTTAGTTATTCATCGTCACTAACCTTGTGTGGGTCTCAAGTGGTTTGGGCCACTGCAGGCTGTTACACCAGAACAGAGTCCAAGTGAAGTGTTTGGTTGCAGAACATGTGTTGCTACTGACAGATCTGACTCTTGCAGCATGTGTGCAAGCCTTCAGCCTTCCTGGGCCACAGGCCACCCACCTTCTCCAGGGAAATGCTATTTGATCCTGGTCTTCCCTTCAAACCTGTGTGATACCGTGTCCGGAACTGGCAGTGTCAGGCCATTTATGGGAGTACTAATGAAAATAAACACGTGGTGCCTGGACTTCCTGGGGCTCATAGAATGAATAAAAGCCACATTCAGCTCACATGCCTTATCAGGTGATAGCTCGAGGGCAAATCTGTGCTGGGTATTACTCCACCTCTAATAGCTTTACATTTCACAGGCTCTGGAGCACAGGGATCACCTGCTGGTGCACAAACAACCCCTCAAAATGTGCTGCCTCGGACTGGATTATCTCACGGGCACACACAGCTTGACCATCGCCCCAGCCAGAGAAGTGGCTCTCCCATTGGCCTTGCAAAATGGTTTGGTTCAGATGTGTTGCAGCAGCCTCTTCCATCCATGCCATCCAAAGTCATCAGTGTAGATGAACTGGAATACCGGCAGTGAACAGTGACCGCTGGGTGGAACATTTGTGATTCTTTAGACTGGATGAAAATGTCCATAGTCAGGACTTCACCTCTGTTTGGTTTTTTGGGGCTTTTATTTTTAGCACTCTGTGCAAAATTTCCTTTTGAGAGACTAAAGCACATGGCACCTGTCCTGGTCTCATGTCTGCATCAAGACTAAAGGATCCATTATGGCTTGATAGTGAAGCCTGAAGAAATTTAGATGCACGACAAAGCCAGTTTAATCCTGGAAGTGTCTATTTTTTTTTGTTTGTTTTTGTAAGATATGTGAATGAAGTGCTGATATTCTCTAGTGTAGAGGTAGCAGCTGTGGATTCCTTCTGCAGAAAACTACATGTATAGACCCTTCTGTACAGACTTGTGTATAAACAATCTTTTGTACATACACACCTAGAATAGCCTTTTTGAATCTATACAGCTGTACATAAGAGTAGCTGATAACAGTTGAGCTTTAGTTGTGCCTATGGTTTGGACCTTTCTCCATTGTACGTGTGGGACTTTCTTTAAGATTAAAGTTGCATATCCTAAGTGTGAGTGAACAGGATGAAGTTGCTTTGCCTTTTCTTGCTGCTCATCTCCTCTAGGTCTCCCTCTCACAATTTTCTGTCACGTACTGTGCACTCAGTGTAGCTAAAGTGTCAAAGTAAAAGCCCACATCTTGCTGTCCGTGTAACAAAGGTCTGATTCCCTGTGACTCTTGCCACCAAATGAGAGAATTGTTTAGTCTTCGAAAGCCTTGAGGATGGGACCTGGTGCAGTCGTGGTAAAGCCAGATTTTCAGTCTGTAGGTACCTACTGGTTGTTGCTCTTTCAAGAGGGCTGGTGCTGGTCCTTGTTTAGCTGCAGTATTTTCCTTGTTTTAATCTTTCAAGCCAGTGTTACTAAAGGTCATCAAAATGGAGCCTTGGAATCCTCACCCTTCAACTCCTCAGTCATAGCTGTGGATATTCTGTACTGCCTTCAGTGCTGTTCATAGAAGGGAGTCCCGAGAACTGTCCTCAATCTGGTGTGCATCTGGTGATGCCATTACTGTGAAATTTGCCTTTGGAGTCTTGTTCTGTGGCTTGAAAGGGGGAGGATGGGGTAGTTTTGTGATCTTACTGTGTATATTTGGTTTTAAAATACTATGTTCCTTTTAAGCCTGTTTCACTTCCCTGAACAGTTAAATGTTCTCTTCCATCCTTCTGCATGGTTCCTCACTTCACTCCCTCACTTGTGTTGAGTCTAGTACTGCTGTCATGTCCTCTACCTAGCTTAGGCCATTGTGCTCTTTTAAGAGGTGAAAGTAAAACCAGAACTCTCACAGACTTGCTCTTTCTTAGGTCTCACTGAAAGCAAAACCAGCAGCAGGAAAAAAAAAATCACTTGTCTGTATTCTGACCCTTGCCCGTGTGCTGTGGTGGGTTTGTTTCAGTGCAGCAGAGACAGTGTTGTATGGAAATAGCAAGCTGAAATCTCCAACGTGGAAGCTGTTGGAGGTCACCCATACTTCTAGTGGTTGTTCCCAAAACAATCCCTGTAAAACATGCAATCACCAGCTTGTCCTTGTAAGATTGTTTTCATACTTTTTTAACTTGACACTTTCCCAGTAACATTCTGTAAATAAAGTTGATTCTACCAGCTCTCTGTATCAATTGCTCTTGTACTACATTATGTTAGAGTATTGATTAATTTTTAGCACTGTTCTTGTGAGATGGAACCAGGGTTTGACTTGAGATGCAGAAAACTTCAATTACTCCAGGGGTGGGGAGGATCAGTCTGCTTTGGTAAGAGTAATGGGCCTCACTGATGACCCAAAATGGAATTGCTGCATTTAAATGCCATGGGTAAGTGTGAGGAATTACAGTGTATTACAAGTTGTAAAACTAACCAGCTCTAAACAAAGTGTGAATGTGAGGAAACAGCAGTGAAACCCAATCTCAGCAACAGCCTCATCTTCTGCCCCTTCTACTGAGGGGCATACACCAACCACACCTGCACACACAGTTCAGCTCACTCATGCAGGGATCTACAAAAAGTGCAGGTGGAAATGCTTGGAGTAGAACCAAGGCTTGGACATTTCCCTACCAGGCTGAATAACAACCACTGTTCCAACGATTTAGTGCTTGAGTGGGTGTCTCTAATCACTTTGTCTTCTTGAATGTATAATAATAACATGAGGGGGAGTGGGTTTTTGTGCATCTAAACACCCCTATAATTAAACACAACTACTTCCTTTTTGTAGGTGTTAGAGGCTGATGTATTTGATAAATGCTCTTGACATGAGCTAAAAGCTGCTTTATTCATCTCTGTTAAGCAACAGAACCACTCTAAGAGCAATGTGCTTCTCTTGGGCACCTTACTTCTCTATCTAGGCAGGAAATTCTTTTAAGAAAACTTCAAAGCCTTCAGTCATCCAGACACAAGTGAGCAGCTAGCTCACTTCCACTAGTCTAAACAACTGAAAAAGCAACTGCTCCTGAGCAGAACTGACCAGCTTTTCCATAACTGCAGGACTATTAATAGCCTTGAAGTATTCCAACACCAACACTTTCAGATAAAGGCAGCTGGAACTCTGTCCTCTAGCACTGTTTCAGAAGATATGGTTCTATGGCCTCTGCTTTTCATGTTTTGTTCTTGGAACAAAATAATTCCTGATGTGTGAACTTTTTTCTAATTTGGAAAGACATCCACATGCAGCAGAACCTTATCCTGGCAATCAAAGCTTCTTGTAAGATTTTGCCCTTGTCAAAGTCACATAACCAGAGCTTTTCATCTGCAAGTTCTGCTGGAATGAGCCCCTGCAGTGTAAGTTGGCCAGAAACATCACTTTTACCATGCAGCAAGGTACTATAATAAAAGGCTATTTCTACATCAAAACTGGGGTGGGAGGGGGGTGTCACATACAATTAATGACAAATTTCAGGCACAGCAACAAACCATGTAAGAATAACTTTATTTCTTCACAATCTGAATAACATCCTCGTCTTCAAGAGTATGGTCTTTACCAACTTTCTGAGGGTTGTGTTTAACAGATGAACCCCAGACCAGTGCACTGAAAGAAGAAAAATCAAATTTAAAAGGCTTAGAAGTATGATATGCAATCAGAACAGCAGCTATTTCTGTCACAAAGCTAATGCACAAAGCAATGCTTCAGAGCTATTTTTATTCTCCTACAAGTACCTGGCTGAGTGGTTGGTGTGAGCCAGGGTTCAGAACAAGCCTGAAGCTCTGCTGAGTACCCAAGTGCACAGGACAATGGCTGGCACTGCTCTGTCTAGTGCTACTTTTAAATAGCAAAATATGTTTTTCTCCACAGAGGACATTAATGTAGGAAAGAACATGAGAACATCAAATGCAGCAACTGAAGTACTAAGTTTGATTATCATAGGCAGATTTATCCAATTTAACATAAAGGTCCTGGCATTCCCTTCTAGTTTAGAAGAGGATGAAATAATATACCTGAAGGCAAGTTATTTTCTATTCTATATATTCTTGTACAATAATACTTACTATTTAAAGTCTTTTATGAGATTTTTGTGGATCTTCATGCAGAAATCCTCCACTGTGGTCTTGCAATAAGGTAGTACCACAGGAGAGGTGTAGTCTGGGAGCTGCCCTTTAGGTTTGGTGTAGCTGTAACACAGATGGAACCATCAGTCTATACCAAAACTTTCTTTTTCAAAGCCATGCTGGTATTTCATCAGTGATTTGCACTGTCACCCCCAGCGTGTGGGCCAAGTCCCACTACTGCAGTGGTGACAATGGGTACACTGCAAAACATGTGGTGGACCCAAGCTGAAAATGCACCTGGGCAGCCAGTGGCTGCAGTGGGTTCTCCCTTGCAACTGCAAAGGTTTCTCACTTTCTGAAGGTGCTTAAAAAAAAAGCCAAATGACAGTAGTTGTTGGAAAAGAACACCTTTAGTGTTATGGTTCCAACTTGCCAGGTTTTTTTTCTGTGAAAACCTCAATATATATTAGGAAAAGCACCTGATGAAGTCTATAGCATAGATATCTAGACCACAGACACAAGGGATTGTGAAATGCCTTTTCACAAAACATTCTATATTATTATAAGGGGATAGATATAAATTTAAAAGACAAGTACTGTATTATGAGTATTAGTAAATTCATTCACAAGTTCATCCAAAATGCCTAAGAATTATGAGGTAAACCTGGAATAACTTGTGGTAAAAATATCTGAAATTCTAGATGAAGAACTAAGTTCTGTCAAGAGAGCTGCATCCATGACAGACTGAAAAGAAGATTAAATCACAGTGTTACCACAAAGTTTGACAAGAGTTCCATGTTTTCAGGAATTTTTTAAGATGTGCATTGATCTCGGTTTCACAAGTTTCTCATTTAATTCCCCTACAAATTCAAAACAGCACCTGCGGCTATCAAACAACAGCGAAGATGAGCACAATTTCTGGGTTACAAAGCAAACATCAGTTAATAGAAAAGCATTCTAAAATATTCCTCATCCATTCCTGAGACCTTTTTCAGTCTCAGCCACACACTTAACTCCACAGAAAGCAGCAATCTTGACTCACATTCGGACTAGTTTCAAGTAGTCCCAGATTTTCTCCAGCAGATCATCAAAGTTCCAGCGATGATGAGCAGATATCGGTACACAGTGGGGTACTTTGTAGATGATATCTAGTTCTTCAATGGAAATTTGGTCAATTTTATTTAGGACATAAATGCATGGGATGTAAACCCTGCAAAGAGAAAGAAATTGTTAGAGCAACGTGACAGCAGCACGCTGCTACCTTCACCGCAAAGAAGAAAATGTTTTTAAATGTTTAAAATGTTTTGTCCCTATGCTGATGCCACGTTGCTGGCTCAGCTTCTGTGGGAAGCAAACCCAAAAGCCAATTCTTTTCCTTGTAACACAGACTGCAGGTGTGCCCAGGCAGGAGCCAGCAGTACCTGTTTCCCTCCACAACGTCGATCAGGTCATCGGCAGTGGCGTCGCTGCGCAGGGTGACATCGGCGTTGTGGATTTTATACTCTGCGAGGATGCTCTTCACTGTCTCAGTATCCAGCTCACTCTGAGGACACTGAACATGGACAGACAGACACAGTGTTAAGGAATGGCAGAGCCAGCAGCCAAATCAAGCACTACAAAGAACAGTGATGTCACAGAGCAACCACTGCATATACAGTACTAGAACGAATAGCTGCATTTTACATTACTGGACATGACTCTGATTTCACCATAGCTGGTGTGAGGAGAGGGAAAAACAGACTGAAATCCTAACATTCATTTATATTAATGCCCCACAAACCCACGGATCTTCTAGTTCAGAGCCCAGACAACTACACTTTAGGTACTTAGAGTGCAGAGTTCTGACTTTTGGTATCTCTGGCTATTTCTTTGCTTTTAAAGATTCAGGTAAATGAGTTGCAAGGCCTGAAACTCTGAGCAATCCTCTCTGGAAGAACACTGTAGTCACCAAGAGCCAGTTTTTGCACACTCTCCTTTGGATCTCAAACTTGTTATGTGTGGAACTTGCTCTGTTTTGAGGGCAAAGAAGTGGTCTGGCTTCAGGAGAGGTGTGGATGGCCTCTAAGGAAAGTAACTGACTGCAGCAGAGTACAGCAGTTCAGCTCCTAAAGAAGTCACAGCACAGCACGGTCCCAGACATGCCATCAACTACAAATGCCTCTTTCTTCAAGCAATTTGTTAATTTTGGTTAAAGAAAACTTCCAACTTACTGTGGCTGTAAGGTTAATGCCTCCTTTATCCTTTTTTTTAAAGCCAATATTGGGGGGCTTACTATTCAGACGAATTCCAAATCCCTCCAGTTCATTCTCAATGATTTTCTTGTGGCCAAGGGGTTTCAGCACGTCCAGAACAATCAGAATGAGATTACAGGTTCGAGCAACTAAGAATCAGAAAAAGAAAGTCACCTCTCAAAAGCATGCTCACACAACCTGAGACAAAACAACCACAGTGCAGCTCATGGACACTATGAAACCCCTGAGGGGGAGCATATTGGTTGTTTTTAAATGCCAGTGTAGGACTGAAGTTTATTGTGCTGGCCAGGCATCACTGATAGACAGATCTTTACATGCTGTAAGAAGGACAGAGGCTGGAAAAAATCTTCCTGTCTCCATTCAGACACCAAACTGAGGATAATTAACTGGGTGAGGAAATGAAAACAGCAGCCTTGTTTAGGATGGGATCACATCTGCCTGCAAAACTGGCAATGTGCTTTCTCTGAAGTGTCAATGCAGAGCATAAACCCAGCAAGTGCACAAAGCCAGAACTGAAAACAACAACTGTGAAAGCAGCTACTGCTTCTCAGCAGGCAGCTCAAGCCCAGCAAACAATCCAGCTTTTTAAAGACATCAGAAACAGTGATCCAAGCCCTCACTCTGCTGTAGGGTGTTAAGTGAACCAGTGACAGGCTGCTGTCTCCAGCTCTAACATACTCACCTGCAATGACCTGCCGTCCTCTGCCTTTACCATCTTTGGCACCTTCAATAATTCCTGGCAGATCAAGCAGCTATTTGTTCACAGGAAGGAAAGTATCACATGAGAAAACTATTCTTCATTAAATCAATCCTACTTTTACCCTTCTAAACCAGCTGACTCTACTGCAAATCTGAACAGAGACTGTTTCCCATTTGGTTGTTATATATTGTATTATCCCACGTGCCCTATTGGTACAGTGGAACAGATCCTGTCATAGGGAATAATTACAACTAACACAGAAACTTCCTCCCAGAGCAAAGTGAAAAGCAGGGAAAAGTATTTCCAAGGTATTCTCAAGCACTTCTACACATCACTTCTGACCTGCTAATGTCAGGCCAGCCCACTCAACCCTAACAGCACAGCATCTGTACAGCCCATCCTACCCCCACAGACACCAGATCTCACCTGGATCTTTGCTCCTTTGTACCTAATGACTCCAGGCACAGTAGTCAGTGTAGTGAATTCATAGGCTGCCACTTCAGAGTACACACCAGCAAGATTGCTTAGAAGAGTAGATTTCCCCACTGATGGAAAACCCACAAACCCAATGCGGGCATCACCTGTCTTTGCAACATCAAAACCTGCAAATAAGGAGTAGAAATATTTCTCTAATGATTGACATGTTTTATCTTCTAATGTTCTGGACAGCAGACACACTATTATTTTTAATACTGCCTCAGCAAAAGCCAAGTAAGCTTTGCTAGAAGAAGGATGAGAGTGGGAAATTGATTGTTCACAATGTTTATTGCCTTGTATCACTTTGTAACACTCCATGACATGCACCTGTCTAATAAAGTCTTGGCTGCAAAGCTTCACAGTGGACTGTATTTGACTTGAGTGTAAGTGGAGCATTCCCTTTAAGCACTGCAGCTTAGGCAGTTCACACTTTTATATATAAAAACAGATGGCTGCTGCAAAGGTAGTTCTTTGTGTAAAAACCTTAAGATTTCTGCAAAGAATATGTCAGCCAAAATACAAAAGCACTTTCATGTACACTTCAGGAAGGGCTCCACCCCACAGGTGGGCTGGAAAAGGAAGGGCCTAGGAAGGCATTTGTGGCCCCCTAGGAAGGGCCACAAATCGTGGTTAGAGGTCCTCTACTGGGTAGGACAAGAGAAAGCGAGGGCGGAACAGGTCGCCCGGAGAAGCTGTGGCTGCTCCATCCCTGCAAGCGTTCAAGGCCAGGTTAAATAGAGCTCCGAGCAACCTGATCTAGTGGAAGGTGTCCCCGCCATGACAGGGGGGTAGAACGAAAAGATCTTTAAGGTCCCTTCAAATCCAAACCCTTCTATGATTCTATGACTGTTTAGCAGATAATCTGACACGATTTGTGCGGACAAGACCCCCCCGGTTAGATCGATTCCGTCACGCCGCCCGCACTTCGACAGCTCCTGCATTGACAACGCACCTTCCCCAGGGCCGCCGCCGCCGCCTCCCTTGGGGGTGATGAGCTCCCGGCGCAGCTTGGCCAGACGGGCCTTCAGCAGCCCCAGGTGGTGGGCGGTGGCCTTGTTCTTCTGCGTCCGGGCCATCTGCAAGGGCACAGGACCGAGGGCTCACACCGGGACGGCTCTGCCGCCCTCGGCCCCTGCGCGACGCTTGGGGACAGGGGCCCCGCCAACCCTCCACGGCGCGGCCCAGCTGCCGTCCCCCTCCCTGGCCCGTGCCCCGCGTCCGCCCCGTTCGGCGCGCCGTGCCCGGCCCGGCCCGTCCCGCGGGGGGCGGAGGGCGGCGGTGCGGTACCTCCGCCTCAATCTCCGCGATCTTGGCCAGGGTGCCGCTCATGGTGGCGTCGGCCCCGGCCCTCCCGGCCGCCCCTCAGCGCCGCCGCTCCTCAGCGCACCGCTGGGGGCCGCGCACGCGCGTGGCGACCTCTCGCGAGAGGTGGCGGGCGGGAAAGGGCGCGCGGCGCGCGCCGCCGGCTTCGCGCGCTGCCCTGAGGGGAGGTGGCGCAGCGCCCCCTGGGCCGTGTGCAGAGCGCGCGCCGCCTCACAGAAAGAGCGGCCAACGCTGTGAGGGGCGAGTGTGAGGGAGAGATGCTCGAGTGTGAGATCCGTGTGTGTGAGGGATCCGTGTGTGTGAGGGATCCGTGTGTGAGAGAGATCCGTGTGTGAGAGAGATCCTTGTGTGTGAGAGAGATCCTTGCTTGTGAGAGAGATCCTTGTGTGTGAAGGATCCGTGTGTGAGAGAGATCCTTGCGTGTGAGAGATCTGTGTGTATGTGGGAGACCCGTGTGCCTGTGAGATCCCAGTGTGTGAGGACCGTGTTTGTGAGGGATCCGTGTATGTGAGAGATCCTTGTGTGTGCGAGAGAACCTTGCGTGTGAAAGATCTGTGTGTATGTGGGAGACCCGTGTGCCTGTGAGATCCCTGTGTGTGAGGTCCGTGTTTGTGAGGGATCCGTATATGTGAGAGATCCCTGTGCCTGTGACATCCATGTGTGTGTGAGATCTGTGTGAGAGATCTGTGTGTGAGAGATCCGTGTGTGTATAAGAGATCGTGTGCCTGTGAGATCCATGTGTGTGAGAGAGATTCGTGTATCCATGGGATCTGGGTGTGAGAGAGATCCGTGTGTGTAGGAGATCCCTGTGTGTGTGAGATCCATGTACATGTGATGTGTGTGTGGAGATCCGTGTGTGTGATGTCTGTGTGAGCGCCGTGTGTCTGCCCCGTGTCCGTGTGATGTGTGCGAGGCAGAGCGCGGCTGTGGCGGCTGCGGGGCTGTCGGAGCCGGCATCAGCCGGGTGTGCGAGAGCCCTGACGGGGCGAGGCTGAGGCGCTTGGCCGTGAGGGGCAGCCGGGCTGCGGCGCCGAAAGAAGCCGGCGTGAGGCGATGGGTGCTCGGCTGTGAGAGAGGAGGGTGCGAGCGGAGCTGCGCGCTGGGGGCAGCGACCCCGCAAGCGTGAGAGGAGCCCGGGGTCTCGCTGCCCGCGAGGGGAGGTGGCGTGTGCCCTTCCCTGGGGTTAAACCGGACCAGCCTCTCCGCCGTCCGTCCCGCAGCCCGCTCTGCTCCTCGCCAGGTGTGTATTTGTGGCACTCCGTGTTCCGCAGCGCTGCTGGACCGGGCGGCGCTGCCGCACTGCCCGCGGCGGAGTCTTCTCGAGCTGGTGCTTTGTCAAACCGGGACTTCATGCTGGAGCTTTCTCACGGCTCCTTTCAGCTGAGCCCTGGCCGTACCACTTTGCCCCAGGGACGTCTGTAACTCTGCACTGAATGCAGGCTAATTAAATAGAGAAAAGAATTTTTTTAAAGGCCCCTTCAAACTTTAAAATGCCAAGTATTTCCAGCGTTTTGCAAAAAGCCGAACAATTGGATTTCAAATTAAAAGTATTTTTATGATAAGGAAATACAATTTGATCATTGTTCAGGATTTTGGTTTCCAAGTTTGTTTCCGTATCATATTTTGTCTGAATTCCAATATTCATAGAAACCTTTTTGTCCATGCTCAGTATCCTTTCCAGGAAGGCTCTTCTACCTCAATTTATTGCAAAGTCTGTTTTTATGGGATGTATCTAAATGTAAAACTTAACTTAAAAAAAAAAAAAAAAAGCCAAAAAATATACTCTCCTGGGCCCGTAGTGTGAGCACTTATAGACACACCTGCCACATCTTCAGACAGAATTCTGAGTGTGTTACAACTGACAAAATTTACTAACCTTACAACAGTTTTGGTGCTAGGATTGTTATGGAATCATTAAATCTTTAACTTACAGAGAAAAGGAAAAAAAAAAAAACAAAGAGTGCTAGTGCAATGGGAACCACACTGCTATTTGTGGTCTCTGCCTCTGCATTTCACTTTTGGTCTCATTTTAATCAAAAAAGCAGCCTTTATTGTCATAAACTGTTTATAGTAGGAACTGCCATTAGTACAAGCTTATACAGAGCTTACTAAAATAGAACCTCAAATAAAATGGAACTGCTATTCCTGGTAATGTTAGTTCAGCTAAGCTAGGGTAAATATAAATGCACCTACCCACTGTATGTTTGTTCATGGTTTTCTAATTATTCCTTGTGAACAATATCCTTTTCCAACATGGGACAGAGATTTGACCCTGGTATAAATTTTTTCCTGCTTACTTCAGGTGGGGTTGGATTTGTTTATGCCTCAGCTGAATTCAGCCATACAATCAGTGCACATTTGTGGTTCTTTTTAGTAAAAGGAAAAACATTGAGAAAAATACAGATTCTGAATGCTCAATCAGGGTTTAAGAGCTCTCCCCTGTTGTGTAGTAGATCATGGTTAACTTCAGAACTTGTTGCTAGTTGTTCTTACAAACTCACTCCAAATCTCATAAACTGAGTCTTACTTAAAATCATTTTTCAAAGTGAGGGCTGAATGAACAAAGATGTCAATAAAATACATGGTGTGAAATTTTAGTTACTGGCTGGTTTTTATATTCCTGGTTTATGTTTCCGTAGTGTTCTTAACATACAGCTGCTCAGTAAGCTCTGAAATTCTTTTTTGCTCAGAAAGTTACTCAAGCAAAGGCTGTAAGGAATTTAGGCACCTAAAAACTTCTTTCAGTGTTGAGTATTGTCCTTAATTACCTGAAGGGAGAAAGAATTTAATTAATAGAGATAATTAGTCTGATTTTGGTAGCCAAATTAACACTTTCTAATTGGTTAGGATTATATTAGGATTGGTAAAGATTTAAAGTCGTTTCTATCAGTTTATAACAGCACCATCTTTTAATCTTCAGAAAGTCCTGTTCAACAGAGCTTGTTCCCAGGTTGTGAACAGAGTAACAACAGGGTTACTTTTATTTATTGTGAGCACTGCTGTGATTTTTTAATATAAAGGTGTTTTATGTGATATGGTGCTTAGAGAACAGGGTGGTTCTGACCATAGGAAATAAGGTGCAACAGCTGGAAAAATGACTGAAGGGTAGGTGAGTGGGAATGGATAAATTATGTCCCCTGAGGACTGCAGTCAGAACTAGAAAATAGAGTGCAAATGATAAAACCTTATTAAAGAAAAAAAAAAAAGTCAGTCAGAGAAGGGTAAAATCAAGGAAAACATTAATAGAAAATTGGATATAACGTCAGGAGAGAAAAAAGCCCCCAGTAGAACTGGAGAGCAAATGAAAGGAGATGCAAGAGACTGAGATCTGCTCGAAAGGTTAATTGAGCTTTATAGCGGACTGAGGGAAGATGGAGTATGGGAATTGCCATATTTTTTATTAAAATGTATATGTGTGTTTTTTAAATTGCAATCATTCCATTTAGGAAATCTAGATGAAGTTTAACAGGGGGAATATCTCCAAAGGTTGTAACTTGCACAACAGTCAGTCTCTCCTGGGACCAATTGCCTATAAAGTCAGATGACACAGAACGAAGTTTCAGATCTGAAGCAAAACCCACAAATGATTAAGTAGTGGTATGAATGACTAACTGATAAACAGGAAGTATATCACTTCAGCACTTCTCTAATTATGTTCTTAATAAGAGAAAGAAAGCAAAATGCTAAAGGGTATTCAGCAAGTGGACAAAGACTGCATCTGACGTAAAGGCTGTCTCATCAAACACTTAAGGAACATGACACAGTATGGAATCAGTATGGGGATAAAACCAGGAGTGTTTGTTTCACCAAGCTACAATGACAGGAATGTGACTGAAATGGCACATACCTCATCAGGAGGATATGAACGATGGAGGGCTGTAGAAGAATGGGTTTCAGAAATTCATCTTCTACACACTGCAGTCCTGCTGACACTGATTTTGAGCAAATCTTTTCCTTTACTTGTGCCTCAGTTTTATTTTTGCACAACAGGAATGTGCAGTTGCCGCAGAATGATTGAAACTTTCATGTTTCCATAGCATTGCCCTGCAAGTATGATAACTGCAGCTCACTTCCATAGGAGAGCTTAGGAGCTAATGCATTTAGGTTTTATGTCAAACTACCAATTTTAAATAAGCTTCTTCATTATGGGCCAAGTTCTGAAATTCTTTCTAAAACAACTAGTATTTTAGCTTGAGTAAGAGTTTTACTTACATGAGACAGTGAGATGCAAACGAAGTATATTGAGAAGAGGCTTGCAAGTCTTTTGGATAACCATGTAAAATTTATCATTGTACAATACATGGTAAATACTGTGAGTATGAAATTAATTGTGATAACTTGTGTATGCTTCATTAAAATCACATTAAGTACCTTGTTAAAAATAAGCAGTGTGTGTTCACCTAATCAGGTTTGAGGGGTTTCCCCTCTCTTTTATATTCTAATAAATAACTCAAATAATTGTGGATATCACGTTTATTCACAGTGCACTGAGAAGGTCATTTTAGCTTAAGAGCCACTCTGGTGGTACAGTACTTGTGGTTTTGGTAATTCACCTCATGGCAGAAGCTGCAGACTATACTGGCAGCCAGCTGGTGCTGTGTGGTTGTGGGCTTGCTACAGACTGCATTTCTAGATTAGTGGTGGGATTTCTGCAGCATTTCAGAAAGTGGGGAGAAGGTGACAGGGAGGAAATGAAATCACGATGAAGCAAGCAAGGATCTTGAAATTTCATATCCTCTCAGAAAGGCTCACCAGCCCAGTGAAAAATAATCTGTATCAAATGGTAACTGTGATCTGAGTACTTATGATTTTAAAAATTATGGGTGTGGGACTGTAACCAACCTACTAAAGTTCCTTATGAAAAAGGGTAACTGCAACTTAAGGCATACAGAGAATTGGTTCGTTTTAAGGTGGTTTTTCTGTGGGTGTTTGTTGGGTTTGTTGGATTTTTTTTATTTTATTTTTACAGTTTTGTAAATTTACCCTATGAATTGTACTTTGATTTGAGAACTGGCTGCTAATTAACTCTATTATTGTCTTTCAGGGAAGAACTGCTCATGCTGAAGAGGAGACAAAACTATAATGAGCTATAATGAGTTGACTAAGGACCAGCTTCATGCCTGTTTGGAGGAAAGAGATTTTGAAAACCCTCTATCAAAAGGTAGGACTTTTTAAATCCATAGTTTTGAATCTTCAATGGAAGCATAACACTGATTGCCTGAGGTGAAGTGACTCTGAGAGTTGATGCAATTCACATCTTAATTAACTCTTGAGCCTATAGACAGAAAGTTGTGTCTCTTTTAAATGCTGTAAAATGAACAGATGTAGCCATTCCTAGTTGTCTTCTAGGATTAACTCTTTTTTTATGCCAGTTTGCTTGTTATCTAGGGAGGAGTATTCCTGGGGACAGCACAGTAGTTTAAGTGTTAAACTGTAAATACCAAACCTTTGTTGCTTGCACTGCATATTTAGGATCGTATTGTAATGTATGTTTTAGGAGAAAAAGTTGTCTGTCAGGTTTGCTTAGGTAGGCATGAATGCCTAATTCACTGGGAGTCAAAGAGATGGAATCCCAGGTTGTATTTCCGTGTTGCACAGATCCCTAATGTGGCAATCCTGTTTCGAATGGGTCAGGTTGCTTTGGTTCCAGGCAGTCTAGAATAAGTTAAACTGGGCAGACTGAAGAAATGAGGGGAACAATAGGGAGATTAAGTATCAAAGGTTGGCTTCCAAGACTGTGTAAAATTAGTATAACAACTAAAAGTTGTATAGTTCAGCATCAGCTCCCCACACTTCGCCGTGGACTGCCATGCAACACACAGAGTACACAGCACATGAGTGCAGTGTGGAGAGTGATCAAAAAGGGGAAAAACAAACAGAGCTGTTTTCTCTTTTTAAAGTAAGTCTTTCTGTGTACTTTTCACAGCATCATATACCATCCTTTTGCTGTCAGTTTTGTGAGGGTTGCTGGGTATTTTTAAAGAGTTTTCTTCTGCTTCTAGAGGAGAAAGCTGACAAATCACTAAACCCACGTCTGGGTTACAGAGGAAACTGCTGTCTCCAAGTCTGAGAATCCTTGCTGCTAGGGTTGGTGTTCTCATGGGACAATTTCCAATAATAAACTGAGCAAGCTTTAAAAACTAAATTTAAGTAATAATCAACCTAATAAGTAATGAATGCTGAATTAATTGCTTGTTATATCAGTAGCAGTTAATTAAAACACCAGTGAAAGCTCAGAAAAACTGACAGCTACTCACTGAAATTGCAAGTGTGCCACGAACTGCGAAGTGCTGTGTATTTCTGTGGAACACACATACAAAGGAAATGGTTCATATGACTGATTAGCTGGCACAAGTGCTATGCACAAATGTCTCTGCTAATATTATAATCCATGTGAAATTGTGACTAACCTTCTTAAAGAGTATAATAATGGGACTATTCTGAAAAGTTTCAGTAGCCTCAAGACCTACACAGATTCACGAGTTGAAAGTGTTGAACAAATAGGTATGACTCAACTCTAATTAACATATACCCAAATATGTTTGAACAGATTCGACTGTAACAGTCTTTTGTTACCTCCTATATTTGCACACCAATTTAAGGTCTGCACTTCTGAGTAAGGCCAGTAGCAATTGATCTGCAGTGAAGCGAGCAATGTACAATGTGGAGTCCCAAATGGTACACACATGTTTGGAGAAAAGGAGGATTATTAATACTATTGAAATACCAATCAAAGTGCTTCAGCAGGCACCAGGCAGCTGCAAAACATTTAGGGACACCTCAGGAATTCCCTTGAGCAGGAGTGAGACAGGAAATAGTGAGAAGCTGAATAAAGTAGCTGAGGAAAATGCCTTTATTTAAAAGAGGGATTGATTCAAAAGAAGTTCAGCACATTCCAGTGCAGAAGATGTCAAAGAAAATAGATTAGGAATCATCTGAAAAAGGAGAGGAAATACTGGATACAGAAAACGTAAATTTTAAAATTGAAATTTAAAACTTTCTTTCACATTATCTGCAACTTTGTCTTCAAAAAGTAACTTGCTAGTTGTGATGGCAATTGAGTTCAAAGGTAATCATTCCTGTCTGCTTACAGAGTTATGTATGGAGAAATGCCATTTAGCCATCACATTAAATTTAGGGATCTTCACCTTACAAAGTGTGTTCATAGTGATGAGCCAAATTTTTGCTCAGTGTGTTTAGTACCTATTAATTTTCAGAAGAAATTTAGCAAAGTTATAACAAATGCTAATTGAGGGGCTACTTCGATAGTCTCATATTCTGAGACAGGATAAGTTTGGGACCAGAAAACATTCTAAGCAGCAGTCCTTTAAATGTGCTGGTGGAGCTATAGGGTGAAGTAAGCTGGTGTAGAAAGACTGTAAGTACCAAGAGGAGAGCTGCAGCCACTGCCATGGCAGAGTGCTGAGGAGCCAAGGCAAAGGGCTGTGTCTGTGTCCTTGTGATTACCCAGGAGTATGAGGTGCTGGCGGTCATCTTGAACGAGCATCCAGCAACTACCCGGAGTGTGAGCTCCCAGTGTGCTGATCTGGCATCCTCATGGCAAGTGTGAGTGGGTCACAGCCATGCTTTGGGGGTTTTTTAGCTTTTACCCAGAGAAGTAGGCAGAGTGTGTTGGATGGTGCCTTTTAAACAGGAGAGCTGGAAGCTGAAACCAGAACATTCCGTGGCAACTGGAGAAAGTTCTGAGGAAAGTGCTGTGAGAGAGGCAGGACCCCCCTCCCCCTGCCTAGAGGAGAGACAAAGAACAGGCGAGGAGGGAACTGAAATAGGAAGCAGGAACCATGTCAGGAGGCTGAGGGCTAAAAGAAAGCAAATTAATAAACCAATGGGAGAAAGGCACACAACTGTCCAAAGGCACTAGCAAAGATAAGCAAATTCCAGATTCTTTAACTGCTCCGTGTGTGTGTGCTTGCAGCCTGGCTAGTGAGTTAAACATAATCATTTTCCTCACTGTAACAAGTACAACTTGTGTGTCTGTGGCACACAGACTTAAGAAAATACGAGCACTGTGTTTTCTATATAATAGGGTGTATTTTAGCTGGGTTTGTCAGCATTGCTACCACTCCACCTCGAATTTCTCAAGTATATGTTCATATCAGGGTGTGTGCGCACATACTGCAGTAAAAAAGTTGCTGGTAATATTCTGACTGCTGTAGAGACAAACAGTTCCTACCAAAAGCAGGAGAATCTGGTGTACAGGCTGAGGGCACTGTGTGGCCCTAAGTGTTAATGTAGTATTTTGGAAGTTAGAAGCTTGGTGCGCTCATTTGCACATCAGTACCCAGAATGCTTTTTCAGTTCCACCACTATTTAATTCAAGTACTGGGTTTGAGCTTTTGGAAGGCTCTGTAGTTTGTGATGCCCTCACATGTGCCAAGTTCACTATTTTCTACAGAATAGTTTAAGTGACGATATTAGATCGTGAATAGGTGGTCCAAGCATTCTTAATTAGGCTTGACGGTACAAATGCAAAAAAGTGTCCTTGAACACTTTTTTCCAAGCGTTGTCTTTAACAAAACAAAGAACTCTGTTTGGGGAATGTGTGTGTATGTGATGTGTGTGGGGGAGATGTTTCTTCAAAAGTAGAGAAAAATTCTTGTCTGAGACAGAAAGCAGATTTCAGCTGCAAATGAGTAATGATAACGACGATGTTGAAATAGCAGGTCTTCATAGAGAGACCTCGAGCACACAGGGAAGATTCAGCACTAGGACAGTCCAGGCAACCCCGCGCAGTGAATTCGGCAGTGCATTTTGGAGCGTTTAACCTGGGCCCGGGGAAGGGTAACTTGAGGGAGCGGCAGCCTCGCCGCGCTGGGGCGTGGGGCGCTCCGGGGGCCGTGGGAACCCCGGCTGCGCGGGAGGGGCTCCGCGGGCAGCAGTTTCCCCAACATGGACGCACTCGGGGCTGTGAGGTGCCCGTGCCTCCCGCAGCCCCCGGCCCGCGGGTACCGTTCCACCCAACCGCTCCCGAGGGGAGGGCATTTTCGCACTGGAAGAATTCCCGCTGCACCCCTTCCCTCCCCCACAATGCCGGCGCCTCGCTCTTCTAGCGAGGCTGAGAGTTGATCGTGTACGGGGGGTGGGGGTGAGAAATGCAATGAAAGACCGGGGGGAGGCCGGTCCGCGCTGCAGCCCCTGGCCCCTCTGGGATCGGCTCTCCTCAGGCGAGCCGAGGGAGGTGGGGGCCGCTCTGCGCCTCTGCAGCTCCGGGAGGGTTTGCATTGGACGATTCGCGCCTGGGGAGGGGGGAAGGTTGCCTGCAGCCCCCCCCGCCGGCCCCTCCTCCTCTCTCTAGCGGGAGGGGGGCCTGGGGGGCGAGCTGCAGCCCGGATATTTGGGGGAGGGGGCGAGCGCAGCCCCACCACCCCCGTGAGCCGCGGGCGGGGGCCTCACTGCCGGCTCGGCATTGGAGGATCGGTGCTGGGGAAGGGGGAGACTGCAGCCCCCAGCCCCCGCGGGCGGGCGGGGTGGGGGCCGGCCTGCTGGCTCTGGCTGCTCTTGCATTGGCGGATGCGGGGAGGGAGGGGGGCAGGAAGCGGGGGGGCAGGGGGGGAGCGCGAGTGGCTGGAGGGGGGGTCTCTGTGAATAGGGTGGGGGTCTTCTCGTCTAAAGAAGAGAGGAAAGTTTGCGGCGCCGGTGGTGAGGGTGCGTCGAAGCGGGCGGGGCCCGGACCGGGGCCGGCGGCGGCGGCGCTTGGTCGGGGAGCAGCAGCCGGGGGGCCCCCGCTGGATTTTTGTAGGGGGGGTGGTATCGCCCCCTCCTTCTCCTCCCCCCAGGGGTGAAAGTGCAAGAGGAAGTGCAGCCGCTGCCATCTTTCCTCCGCTCCAAACACACAGGGACGGACGGAGCCGGCAGCCCGGAGCCGCCGCCGGACCCCCGTCCCTCCCGGCTGCTGCCGCCGCGCCGCGCACGCCCCTTCCCGCGGCGGCCCCGCGGCCGCAGCGCCTCGTGGCGGCCGGGCCCGGGCGGGGCTCGCGCGGCCGCGCGCGCGCCTCGGCCGCCCGAGCCTTTTGTCTCGCCCCCCCCGCGCCGCGCGAGCCCCTCGCGCCGTGCAGGGAGCGCCGCGCGCGCGCCGCCGCCGGCCCGGGCAGGGGCGGGGAACGAGCAGGAGGAGGCGGCGCGCGCCGCCGGGCGGCCCGAGAGCGCGCGCGCCCCCTGCGGGCGCCGGCGGGGCGGCGCAGCCCCCATGGAGCGGGTGAGCGAGGCCGCCGCCTGCGGCCCCTCGTCGGGCTGCTACACCTACCAGGTGAGCCGGCACAGCGCCGACGTGCTGCACAGCCTCAACCAGCAGCGCAAGAACGGCGGCCGCTTCTGCGACGTGCTCCTACGCGTGGGCGACGAGAGCTTCCCGGCGCACCGCGCCGTGCTGGCCGCTTGCAGCGAGTACTTCGAGTCGGTGTTCAGCGCGCAGCTCGGCGACGGGGCAGGTGGCGGCGGCAGCGGCGCGGACGGGAGCGCGGCGGAGGCGGCGGCCGGCGGGGCGGCGGCGGCGGCCGGCGGCGCCCCCGGGGGCGGGCGGGAGCTGGAGATGCACACCATCAGCTCCAAGGTGTTCGGAGACATCCTGGACTTTGCCTACACGTCGCGCATCGTGGTCCGGCTGGAGAGCTTCCCGGAGCTCATGACGGCTGCTAAGTTCCTGCTGATGCGCTCTGTGATCGACATCTGCCAGGAGGTCATCAAGCAGTCCAACGTGCAGCTCCTCGTGCCCCCCGCACGCCCTGACATTATGCTCTTCCGTCCGGGAGCTGCTGACCTCGGCTTCCCTCTTGACATGACCAACGGTGCCAGTTTGGCACCCAATGGCAATGGCATTGCCGGCATGCCTGAAGATGAGGCCACGCGGGCTGCGCTCACGGCTGCGCAGTCCTCCTTACCTGTCCTGCAGGGTGTGGACCGCCTGCCCATGGTGGCAGGACCTCTGTCCCCACCACTGCTGGCCTCACCCTTCCAGAATGTTGCTGCTAGTGCCCCCACTTTAAGCACCAAGAGGGGCAGAGGGCGTCCCCGTAAAGCCAACCTCTTGGACTCCATGATGTTTGGTAGCCCAGGGGGCCTGCGAGAGGCCGGTATCCTGCCTTGTGGTCTCTGTGGGAAGGTATTCACCGATGCCAATCGTCTTCGGCAGCACGAGGCTCAACACGGGGTGACAAGCTTGCAGCTGGGCTACATAGACATCCCACCCCCACGACTGGGTGAGAATGGTGTTCCTGGTCAGGATGACCCCGATGCACCTCGAAAAAGAAGCAGGACGAGGAAACAGGTGGCCTGTGAGATCTGTGGCAAGATTTTTCGGGACGTGTACCACCTGAATCGGCACAAGCTGTCGCACTCTGGCGAAAAGCCTTACTCTTGTCCGGTGTGTGGCTTGCGGTTTAAGCGAAAAGACAGGATGTCCTATCATGTTCGATCGCATGATGGCTCTGTGGGAAAGCCCTACATCTGCCAGAGCTGTGGAAAAGGCTTTTCCAGGTAAGAGAGTGTTTGTATGGACCATTGACACAGACAGAGACCTAGGAAGTTGATTTCCCATCCCTTGGAAATATACTTAGGATAGTTTGACTGTTCCACTTAAAAATGCTTCAAGGAATGAGGCTTCCATCATTTCCTCTGGGATGCTATTCTGCAGTCTCTTGGAAGGGTTTAAAAGTAATTAAAACATTGAACTGGGAGTCAGCTGGCTTCTGGCTAACGTTCCCAGCCTTGTCCCAGAGTTGGTTGTATGCGTGTCCTTGGGCAAATCAGTTAGTCTCTCCCTCAAATGACTCTTCTGTGAAATGGGCTGAAATAATTACCTGCCTCACAGAAGTGTCTTGAGATCGCTGATGTGTAGGTAGTTTGAAGGTGCTGTTGAAGTGCAAAATAATACATCTCAAGATTATTATTTTTCTCGTATCCATTTTAAATTTTCTTTTTCTTAACTTCCCTTCATTTCTCTTAGTTCGTAATGTTTTTTATCACCCAAATGTGAAGGAAGAGGTGAGATTTCAAAGGCTGCAGCATCAAGTATCTTTTAATACATGATCTTTGTGTCCTTTGGGTTTACATCCTTCTGAAGGGGATCCTGTTTCTGCCCTGCAACATACGTAAGATCTGTGCATTTAATGTTGCTGATTTTTTGTTGTCGCTGTTTGTGGGAGCTAATTTAATAAGTAGTTTGGTACACGTAGTTGTCTTAGTGGAATCCTATAGTCTGAGTTAATGAATTTGAAACTTTTTTGGAAGTTTGCCGCTCGCTTTGAGTGTAGAAGTAGTGGGGGGAGGGGGATGCATACACTCTGCTATTCCTGTGCCAGCAGTCGGTTTTCTACAGCAGTTGATTTACTCCAACGTGAGGGAAGGAATCGAGATCTGAAAACAAATCAAAAGGCCACCGGGCTGTGTAAATTGTGGAATTGTGCCCCTGCTCTCTTTTTGATAGAGGGACTTTCTGTTACTGAAATAAATTACGAAAATGTAGCCCCACCCCCATTTTTCTTTTAAATCGGCAGTAATTAGGGATGCATCTTCATAAGGACTGCAGATTCAGTGATGGAAGGTCACAAAATGAATATTGCATCTGTGGCTAGAAGTGAAAGTACTTTTTTTATTATAGTGCTACCTGGGATCGTGTGCCAAGTTTTATTGTTTTTACTGACGCTTAAAGATTTCTGCTGTTGCTGTATGAAAGGTTTTTGTCATTAAGGGGAAGTGAGAAGTACGTGTTGCATTCCTATTTTCCCCAGTAAGTTAATGTGAACAGGTAGGAATGCTGTTACAGAAGTTAACAACAAAACCGTTTGCATATCTGTAAAACAGAAGTATGAATGAAAACTAGAGACTCTTTAAGTTTCGGTATTCACTCTTAGGAGCAGCCGGAGGAAGTTGGAAGCGTGATGTCTAATTTTAGTGACCTTTCCTGTATTCAGTGGCTCAGCACGCGAGGTTGCTGGGCTTGAGGTACCCAGAAGGACCCCAACCAGTCTGTCCGGTTACACCGCTCCAGCCCAGCGCTGGAGCATCGGGTTTAAGAGCCTCACTGCAAAGTCCAGCCTATTTTCTGTCTGCAGTGTGTGAATTCCATCCCGTGCCCTCTCATTGGTGCAGCTGGGAAGCTGGGGGAGGAGAGGGTGGGGAACTTGTTTCCAAGCAGTTTTGGTCTCATACAATGAAAAGCTTTCTTCCCACTAGGAGAAACTCCCACCAGGACAATCTGCAGCTCTTCAGTCCTTCCTTCTTCCAAGTAGGCTTTGCTGGTTGTGAAGAATGGTCTAACTTTCTACAGTAATCATTTGCTCTTCCATTGCACCTTCTAGTTGGAATGTTCAGAGTACTTTATTTGTATTAATGCAGTCTCCTTACCAAGGTGTAAGTTAGGAGTATTTTTTAATCTTGCAGGTGGAAAATGTGTCACAGGAACAGAGTTTAGATAGTCTTTTTTGCAAGAGGTGCTTAAAGTTGGCTTTTTACATCTGTGTTTAGGACATAAACCAAAAGGGTCTGATTTTCAAATATTCAGCAACTGTAAATCAAAGTGCCCTGATTGTTAAGGTCTAAATAAGATTTTGGACGGGGACTTGCAGGCTTGAAAATCATAACTTGTATTTCCTGTTTCCTCTGATCATTCAGTCATGATTTCTTCCTGAGAAAATGCTGCCTTTTTAGCAAGTTGGAGAGGGTGCATAACAAAGTAGAGTCCCAGTTGTTGGCCATCTGGTTCTTGGAAAGTTAAAACCCACTACATTTGTCATAAATACAGCACTGGGATTTTTTTTCCTTTTTTTTTTTCTTTTTTCTTTTTTTTTTTTCTTGATAAATTGTAACTTTATTTTTAGTATTTGTTTTAAGTGTGCTTATGTGTATTTTCCTTTAAGGCCAGACCACTTGAATGGACACATCAAACAGGTGCATACCTCAGAGAGACCTCACAAGTGTCAGGTAGGAGCCAGACTGATGTTGTGGGCAATCTTTGGCGTTGCATTTATGTGTGCAGACAATTTTGAAGTACCAGCAGAAATACCATGTCTATGTGATTTGGGATAAATGTTTATAAAGAACAGTGTTCCACAGTGACATCTGCTTTACATCCCTCCCATCCCTGCTCACCTCATCTACAGCTTTGGTCCTCCTGCCTCCCCACCTTCTACCAGATGTTCTTCCCTACTGTGCTGTCCCAGTCTCACCCTGGATCTCTTACCCAGCCACCTGGGCTTGGAGTCGATGTCACTGATGATTCCCTCCCTTTATTTAAATTGCAGTTGTTGCCATCGGGAGGCTCCAATGCTGACTTCATTTTTTTAGAATAACTTCAATTAAAAAAATTAGTAAATTGTAATTATAATAACTTGTCAAGATACTACTTTTTAAAAATTCCATAGCCTTCAGAACATTGCACTGAGCAAAATTGGAAGCTTTTTTATCTCAGGGAGAATATAAATAATGGCATCACAATATCCTTTGTTGTACAATGTCATAATGTTGTATATGGTTTTTTACAGTTAATAAGGTTTGAAAGATCAAATGAAGAAAGATATTTTGTAATCCATTTATGGAGAGATTTAAAAGGTGCCCTGGAAGTATCAATTAAAACAAAGTAGAGAATCAGCTTCCACCATCACACACTGCCATCAGAGAGATAGTGGGCAAACTTTTAAAACAGTTGTTGGGCTAACAATCTCCATGCCTGGCTTCTGAAGAAATACTTAATATTTATTTAAAGAAGCTGGAGCAAGATTCTTTTCTTTTTTTTTTTTCTTTTGAAGACAGTAAAGGTTAGAGGATTTTTTCTTCTAAAATATTTAACCATGTTTTATGAACCTAGACAATCCTACATGATTGCTGCCTCCTGATCTGCATTGTTGCACATTTTGACACGCTTATATTTCAAATTGTGAGAGTTTTGAAACATTTTGAAATTTTTAAAATCCTGAAAAGTTTTCCAGACAGCTGGAGCCATCTAAAGGTTTCTGTTGACATCCATATGATCTGTGAAAGCCCAGCACATTTGAAAGTCAGGCCATAGAGCTGTCACATTGATTTAACTCTGTCCTATATAAAGCCTTAGATTGGCTCGAGCTTCTTGAGATGATTTATGGGTTACAGATTTATACAAACTGGAAAATTCCACTCATGAAAAGAATTCACAATGTGGGGGCAGCAAGAGGTCTGTGGATGAAGTGATGATGAATGTTTACATCCCAACATGAACAGACACTCATCAGTCTTTTGCCAGTTGATACCAAGATTACTGGATGAGCACTGCTTACAAATGACATGGATAGCTATGAATTGTCCTTTGCCAGCTGATGACTGATAATGCTTTTATAGTTTAACATTGATTTAAGAATATTAAATATCAACTTCATGTGAATCAGAGGATACACTAAGAGCTCAGAAATAGAGAAATATGGAAGCTAAGATGGCACAGCCAAGCTCAACTCCATTTCCTTGCAGACATATATTTTGTGATAGCAGTTTCCAAGAACAGCCTTTCTTACCCTGTGTTGTCTAAAGTGCCATAATACTGTATGCACTGTTCATTTCAGTTAAAAAGTACAGGCTATAGATTGCAATCATCAGGACAGAGTTGAGATTGTCCTTCAGACTTGGGTTGTTCTTGGTTTTTGATTGCTTAACCCTGCAAAGTAAATTTTTCATGAATCTTAAGGCACAGAAAATTTGTTAATGACCTGTTGTATGTCTTTGCAGAGAATGCTTTGTAATATCCTATCAGATTTAGAAAGTCTTCTTCAATGCACAGATCTGCTATACATTGTAGAAACAACAGAAGGGATGCAGTCACTGAAAACTTGTTTCAAATATGAAAACTGATGTATAAATTGATGAAGTTCTCCCTGTGATTATCTCATAACCAGTTATGCGTCTGTTCCATTGTATGTATCTAACACAGGATCTGGCCACCAAGAAGGAAAATATTAATGTCGTTTGCCCATTTTCCATTCTCGTTTTCCACTGATTTTGTTTGGCAAATTAGCTCCCCCTGAGAGCAGCCTGAACAGCATTGAGCATCCTTTTTGAATCTACTCAGTTCCTGTTGAAAATTCCTGTTATTGTCATGCTTTGTTTATGTTTACTGGAAAAGAGAATTACTCTGTCAGTAAACAGAAGAGCACTCCAGAATCCTCTATTGTAATGGCATTTTTGGAATTTGTGCTCTGTTGTGATTTAAATGAAGTGGCCATTTACCTGAGCTCTTAGGTATCTTTGCAAATTGGTGGTATGTAATGTTTTGTTGGTGTGGCATCAAGGTACACTTTGGAGTACCAAAACAAAAGTGGGAAGGTGTCAATCCAACTTCAGAGTAAATGAAAGTATGAGAAACAGAACAATTTTAAGCTGAACATCCCTGCAGCAGCTGTAGTTTTCAGTGCTCAGTTTGTAATCCTGCACTCATCCCCCTGAAATAATGGCTGTGTTCACAGATCTTTCACAAGTATCCTAACTTCCAGTACCTCTAGCACCTGATGCCAAAGTCTTGACTACAGCTTTTTCATTACTGTTAAGACAGACTCAGATTTTAGGGAAGATCTCCACAGAGCCAAAGCAGCTGAGAAATCAGATCCAGGATGTTGCCTTGGTGTCCAGGCAAATGGCACTCTGGATCTTTTTCCTTGGATTGTTGCACTGGTGAATTTATTTTTTTTCCCCCCAGTCTGACAGTTGAGTTCTGGCTGTAGGAGAAGGAGTGAGTCAGTTTTATGGCCAGAATGGGGCAGCCCAGTTACTGACCCCATGGGATGGGGTGAAGCTGTTGGCTTTGGCGTGTCAATGTATGAAAGTCAGGCTGCAGTTTGGGAGCAAACAGTGATCTGAAAATCTGTGGACGTGAAAGCACAAGGGAAGAAAACAGAAGTTTGCTCCTCTCAGAGACAAGACAGATTGTTCTTCTGGCAAATTAAATAAAAAAGAAAAATGCAGGTTAAATTAAAGCACAACTTAATGGGCATCCCAAGTCCAGTGCGTATCCCATTGATTTCAATGCAGAATGAGTTTCTTCCTGTCCTAATTTCTCTTACTTCCTGCCTATTAGCAGGAAAATGGCAGCCACCATGGAATAAGCTCAGAGACATCCACATCCATAGAAAAGTTGAAACTTCAAGAGGTATTTCTTAAACAATGTTTTTTAAACTTTATATATTCTTTTTGATCTATTTATATACCTGTGCAATGTTTGGTAGGAAAGCACTGGAGAGTTTTCTTCTGTGATTAACAATTAATGATAAATACTTAGCACTCATTTAGCACTTCACATCTTTCATAAAATAAAACTTTTTTTTTCTCTATACCTTTTATAAATATTAACTATTTGAATATTAACTTTGGGGTTTTCTTTAACCCTAGTCCTGTCTCCCATTGTTATGATTCAGCTAAACTGGTTCTTGCTTTCTCAACTGGACTTAATTATTGTTTTTAAGCTTTGTTGCAGATATATTTACTATATAGCTTATCCAAAGGTGAGCTTTGCACAACTCAGCAGCAACAGTGAGAAATCAAACACATAAATTTTTATATTGCTTTTCCCTAAGCTTTAAACTTGCTAAGTTCACTGTGGGATAGATTTGGTTTTACTTCTGGCCTTGCTGTATTTATGTGATTTGTCTCTGGTCTGCTTCTCATCGGCTAATGCACTCCCAATGCTTGGGTATGGACCTTCCTGCAGCTCCATAGCTTTAGAGTTATTGATGATGGATCTCTTGGCTGTCATTGCTGATAGTCTAGTCACATCTCTTTAGTTGATATCCAACTGATTGATTAGTATCAGTGCTGCAATCCTGCCTTAGGAGAGTGCTTACCTCTAAGAACGCTTTAGTAAGTGAAAGCTGCACCTGTTTTGCTCAGCGCTGTGTACTGAGATTACAAATTCAGAGAAATCCTTCATGTTCAAGAATTTGCCTCTTAAACCTCAATACTTGTAATTTATAAATCTTTGTCTGGTGGGCCTAGTTAAATTGTGTATGTTGCAGAAATCCAGATAATTTAACTGTTGCCTTTTTAATTTCATTAAGTCCTGATCCTCTGAGGTGTTAAGTCTTGTACTTGCTGTGGAACAGCCTCATCTCCATGGGAGTTTTCCACACTTAAGCATCTCACAGGATGGAGTGAGTGTAAAGCCTGTTGAAATTGATAGGTGCTTTTCTGCTGCCTTCAGTGGTTTTTGGATTAAGCTCTTGAATAACTGAATTTTATGTAATTACGTTATCCTCTTCTGTATTATCAATTTCACTTACTTGAATTATAATTTTGGAATTTTACTAAGATTGTTACTTTAACAAGTCTTATCTCTGTTGAAACAGTGGTTTAATTACACACTGATATTTAAAAATATGGATCATACCCAGTTCCCAAGACATTGAACAGCCTCATATTATTTATTTGGCGATTCTGGTTATAGCTCTTAAAACTGTGTTATTTTATATGAAGTTGCTATAAACAAAACACTGTAAACTCCTGAATATCACTGCTCTGGCTTGGTCTGGTCATTCTGATGTGTGTTTGCTTTTGTTTCTCCTCTTGCACTAGTGAAATGGTTTAGATGATAACTCTTAATACCTTGTGCAGCATATTGCTGGTGATTTATTGCCCTTCACACATTAGAGACAGAGCAAGCCTTTCAAAACTGGCAGGCCACTCTAAGAGGCTGTGGGCACAGCCTGCCTGCCTGCCCATTGCTGGGGTTATGAAAATGGGAGGGAGCCTTCACTTATCATACAGATTTCAGCTGGAAATTGGGCAAATAGAATCAATATTATCTTATGCCAAATCACACTTGTTTTCTGGTAGTAAGTGGAATATACCTTGATCAGGGGTAAGTTAAAACAGATTACAATGTCATGCAGTTATTTTGATACCTGCTCAGTTTTGAGGCTTCACTTCTATGGTTTGTCTGCACTGCTGCTGTGGATGCCAGGATGACTCTTCTACTGTCCCTCGTCATATTGTCATCCCAGATAATTCTCTGATCCTTTGTTGGTATGTCTTCACACTCCAAAAGAATTCTGTGTACTGAAGTTAGATTTATCTCATCAAAGAGTAGAATTTAGGAAAATGACAGAGAGAATATTTGAGTGGTTTAAAGTGATTGTAATGGCTCAGTGAAATGGCAGAACTTACTGTAAATGAAGCAAAGTGGTTTCTGCTATTTCTTCTGTTAAATATTACTTAAAATTTTAGTATCTTCATCCTCAGAAAGGAGCTAAAGCCTTACAAGTCTATCTTGGTGTAAGTTTTACTGTCTGTAGTGTGTCAGAGCTGTTTTCGTGCTGCTTTAATTCTTTTGAGTAGTAATACTACATCTTGTGCAATGTATTGCTCTTCTGAATTTTTTATCTGGGGGAAAATGGCTTGTGCATCATGTGATATTTTGTGTTTACACAGGATCTAAGGTATTTACTCTAAAGAATACTAAATATATTCAACAATATCAGTGCTGTTAGCAGAGTTGATGAGTCACATGGTTCTCGTTATACCTGCAGACTTGTAATGCTTCCTTTGCCACTCGTGACCGGCTGCGCTCACACCTGGCGTGCCATGAAGACAAAGTTCCATGCCAGGTGTGTGGGAAGTACTTGAGAGCAGCATATATGGCAGATCACTTGAAGAAGCATAGTGAAGGACCAAGCAATTTCTGCACTATCTGTAACCGAGGTAATGAAGAAACTCTTTTTTTTTTCCAGTGGGATGGGACAGCACTCGAGGGGAGCTGTAAGGCTGCGTGACTCTCTGCAACAGGAGGTTATACCCTATTTATGTCCATACTCTGCTTTTCCTACTGAATGCTTAACCCTGAAACTGATGGAGTATAGGTCTGGCCTTTTCACGTGGCAGATTGTTCCCAAAGAAACTCAGTTTAAATCTGAAGCAAATTTTATTTGCTGAATAGCCAGATCCCTTTACAATAACCATGATAAGTTGCCTTGCTGCTGTTCAACATACATCTGGGGTTTTTTTTATACCTGATTAGACTTGAGCCCTTGCAGTCAGTTTGGAAGAAGAATGTTTTTTTATCTTTGAAATACACATGAAGTTGAAAATCATACACTGAACATAAATCTACATTATGTTATTAAGTCTTACTTAACCTCCTGGTGCAATAGAGTCAAGCTGCTTCTCCCTCTTAAACCAAAAAATTGCTTTGTACTAATGTATATTTCTAAAACATACTTTTTAAAGAGCACTAGAAATGTGCTTTACCTTTATTTGTACAAATATGGCTTTTCACAGTTGGAAGGGACCCATAAAGATCACTGAGTCCAACTCCCTTCTCCTTGCAGCAGCATGTAAAACTAAACCGTATGACTAAGCTTGTGAAGCTTTTCCATCTCTTTGTAGTACTCTTCAGTTGGAGAGAGTTGGAAATTTAGGCTTCGTGGGATGTAAGGCAAGCTGGAAAAATGATTTTGACTTATTGGTGTCTTTTTTTTTGAGGGATTAATTCACAGCTCCAAAATGCCTTTTTGGTTCACACAGGTGTAGCTGGTGGGTGTTAGAAGAGATAGCTGCTGTGTTTTGGGATCTTGTTTTTTCTGATGAGTATTTTTTCCTGGCCTGTGTTCAGTTTTCTAGTTTAAGAGAGGTGAAATCTTTTGAGAAAATAAAGCTCTTCTGTGTTTAATGTGCAGACTGTACAGGGAGCTTTTGGAGTTGAATAATGAGACATTGAATTGCAACTGAGGTGTTTCTACTAGGTGAACAGTCTGTAAATCCTGAAAGTGATGTTATCAGTGTGAGTGGAAAAGGCATCTGGGTTGAAAATCTTCAGGTTTTGAAGCTCCAGGTAGATGGTGTGAAATGAAGCTTGCCCTCCTTAGCTGAAGGCCTGGCTTCTGAAAAACTGCTTAAGTTTATCCCGATCATTTTGTGACAACATGAAAGATACTGTTGGAGATCCAGGTGCTATCCTGCTCTCCTTCCATTGAACATGGTGCCAAACAGAAACTCAGATGAGTTGGGAGGATGTGTCTTGTTTCCACGGTTTGTAAACTTGAATTTCAGCTTAACTACCACTGGATGTCACTGCAGCTCTTTGGAAATGGAGCCAGTGTGACAAAGACATACCCAGCCTTCAAACAATAAAATGGCTAAGTGGTTTATTCACATTTTACAAGTCTAAATGTACAATGGCAATTTAAATAAAATACATCCTTCTCTGTAGAAGAATAGGGAACCTGTTGTACAGCAAACTTTAAGCAACTACTTTCTTCTTACAGTTTGTGTATTTCATGAGGAGTTGTGAGAATTGTCTGCTGTGAATTTCAGTTTACATCAGGATTTTAAAAATGTAATATGAATAATGTTAAATTTCATAGGAAGTATTAAAATTCATAGGAAGGGGAAGCTACAGACTGGATTTGTCAAACACTTGTGCTGTAAACTCACTCTTTTATGCTGTAAATTTTGATTATAGATCTGTGATCAATGACAGCAGCATTTTAATCCCAGGTGTTCTAGAATCAAAGTATAATGTTCATTGTTTTGCATAATTATTTTTTAAATTGTAGAGCCTGTCAAGATTAGGTCTAATGGAAAATTTCTGGATTAGAAATATCTATTTGATAGGCATTGGTGCAGTCAGAAGCCACACAGTAACCTGATCACAGCTGTGCCATGGCTGAGGTGCTTGTGCTGTGGGATTTTGTTTATTCTTCCCTTGGCTAATGTGCTGATGTATTTTTTAATTGAAACTTAGCTGGTTCTGGATATAGTAATTGTCAGCCTCTGGATATAGTAATTGTCAAGCAAGAATGCTCTACAAGCTCAAGCTGCTTGTGGAGAGAATTTTGGATGTTGGCCACTTTAAAAAAAAGTGGGTGAAAAGGTGACTCTTTACACAGCTCAACATTCCCAGTGTAATGACAGAGCTTAGACTCCCTCAGTTTATCCCACTGGGCTGAAGGCTTTTCTGTGGAACTTAATGAAGTGCCTCTTGTTGTTATAAAGGTTTAATGGGTTTAGGAGGTGGGAATGGATCTCAGTACCTGGCAGAAAGCAGTAGCCAATGGTTTGCCATTTCATGTGGGTTCATATGTTGATCATACTTAGTTCTTTTACAATATGGCAGCGAAATTTTAAAAAAAACTACCAGTTGTGATTTGATGTTTTTTCCAGGTTGTTTTCTTACTCAAGGGCTTTATGCTTAGAATGATCATGGAAGCAATTAAATCTTGTTAAATCAGGGAAACAGTGAAATGGTTTGGGGGGGTTTTGTGTTGGTTCCTTTTTTCCTCCTGGGATTTTGGGGTTTTTTTTTCTTCTTTTTTGGTTTGGTATTTTGTTGGGTTTTGATTTTTTCTTAAAGAATTTGTCTAAAATGTGCTTAAAAAAATGAATCCTCAAGCCTCGCTTTTTAAGACAAAGTCTCTTTAATGGGTTTAAATAAAGAAGACATGCTCCTGTTGCGTTGTTACACAATCTTCTCTTACCATCCTTAGGAACTTTATTTGCTTGTGTGGGCTTTTTCAAAGAACTCAAGAGATTAATGACTTTGGCAGGTCTAGAGCTGGTGCTTAATGATAACACCTGCAACTCAGAAGTTTGGTTTTATATTTCAAGCACATACACATTGTTTGTTTCACAGAATCAAATTAGTTAGGAAAAGGATAAATATTCCAATCACAAATGAGAATTTATTTTTATAATTATGAGTTTTTAAAAATCTTAAAAATTCTGAGTTCTTGTACATTTCATAGTGGACAGAGTCCATTAAAGCAAGACACATTCTCCTCATGTTCCAGATAAATCCAATTACAGTTTTTGAACAGAGAGCATCCTGCAATTATTTCTATAGTTTATCTCCTTATAGATATTATCTAAGAGATCAAGGGATAGGTCCCATTTATATAAAGAAGATAATTTCCTCTCTATACATGTTTTTAATATTGGTTCTTCTGGTATGAAGAAATAATCTGCCCTACAAAGTAGAGAAATGTGTATGAGTAAAGCAATAAATACATTCCTTCTCTGAAAAATACTGCCACTTTATCCTCTGCATTAGTCTGACTTTGCTCTTAAAGAGACTTTTAAGAGTGAAGGATTAGGGTCTATGAATCCCCATCTTCCTAGGACAGGCATTCATAATTAAAGTCTGGTGGAGATAAAAAGGCCAGTGCTAAGTGCTTCAGGAAAAAATTAGGATGAAAACAACCCCAAAAAAGTCTCCCTTTAAACGGTTTCCCATGAAGCAGTTGGCATTCTTATGGTTTTGATGGAAGTTGATGACTCACATGTTCATCTGCCAAGTGCATAAAGGGGAGCTAACACACTTTGCAGCAGTTTTCATTATATAAAACAATGTACTCTACAAATAGAACTGCAGAGTTCAGAAAAAATATTGTGTGCAGATTACAAGTTCAGATTTTCCTGTGTCAGTTGTGGTGTAGAAAGACACTGAACACCTGCATGTAGTCCTTTTTAATGGTTGGCAGTGAGAATTTAATGCATTGCTACATCAAAGAGGTTGATCTCAGCATGCATGTGGTTATTAGATTAGCCACATGTGTGAAATAAGGAAAGTACCTCATAGTTGGAAGTGTCACCATTATATCTGTACACTGTGCCCTTTTCTCTTCCAGTCAGAGACTGATTCTTTCAGGTCTACAGTGAATTTTTGGTGTTTGTAAGAATTTTCAGTGCAGTATTTTGTGTCTGAGGGTAGGTCTTGCATTATTTCAGAGGATAATATCCTTACATTAATTCCCCAGATGACTTGGCCTTGGTGATTCTTCTCCATTGTATTTTGAGAGTCGTGTGTTTTTGGTTTCTTCAGTTGTGATGTATCTACTTTTCTGTGCTTTTATCTTCAGCTCAGGGGTCCTCTTGTTCATTCTCAGCAGCCTGCCCCTTTTCCCTTCAGCAGGTTGCTGTGGAGTTCTTGCTTTGCAGGTCCTGTACATGTGATTCTTAATAACCCCTGGATAAAAGTCAGGGTAGAGGGATATTCTGTGTGCTAGGGCACAGGGAAATCTAGTGTAAAACCACATTCATTATTAAATTCAGCACCTGAAACTAATAGCTGCAGTCAGAAAATCCAGCCCAGAGAGGTGTGTAGTATTTGGTTTGCAGCCTTCCTAATATATTATTATATATCATCAAATGCAAATGCAGTTATGTCACTACAAAAATGGCTTTATGGTAGAATATCTATTCATATTTTAGGCAAAGTATTGTTATGAAAGTTCTCTTGCAAAGACTTGTGCTGTTAATGGTTTAAAAAAATCTAGGGCTTGGGTTTTCTCTCTCCAGGAAGGGAACCTGTAACTCTGGGTCTGTGATGGTGAACCTTGTGTTGTGTTCTTAGTTGTTAGTGGAAATGTTTATAACATGAAAGTGCCATAATACTCTGGTCAAAATAGAACATTTAGCTGGTTGGTGGTGGTAGCTTTACATCAGTAGGAAGTCTTTAAAACTCTGTCCTCCTTGTGCCTCGTATGTGGTCCAAATGTGCTACTAGCAATTGCAAATCTTATTGAGGTTGGATTTTAAAACATTCCAAAGTATATGTGAGATAATTTATTGCATTAAAGAGAAACAACATATTTGTGAGACTTAAAAAAAGTATTTTAAAAAGCACATGCACAAATGTAAAAATCTGGTTTGTTCAGAAATCAATTGTTTGATATATATGTTTTTATTTTCAGTGTTTGGCGCTTACAGATCAGAGCTAATAAAAATACTGAAATTTATTTTTAGTACTTTTTGTTAACTGTAGACAAAATACGAGTTCTAGTATATTTTTTAAACTCAGGATGAGCTGACTGCAGGAAATGTTTTTAAAAAATTACTATAGAGAAAACTGTATGCCTTAAAAAGTCAATAGTTTCAGCTTTCTGCTTTCTAGAAGTCACTCTAAGTGCTAGAAACCTGAGGGGAAAGCACTTAAAAACCAGCGAGGGTTGTTACTAGATAGCATTCCTTCAGATCTTAACAGCATAAAATCAACTACTTGGAACAATCTTCCGAAGTATTATCAGGTGGCAAAAGCATTTTTAATTAAAATAAATAAAACAGAACAAAAATGGTGAAGAGACACGGGTGCCTTTTTGTATGATGTCTCTTCTGCCTTTTTTCTAGAAAGTTTCATGTCACCTGCTAGGTTTGCTTACACAGAATTTGTTTTTTAAGGAGGCTGTTCTCTCCTTGTGACTAACGAAAAGCAAACTCAGTCTGATGAAAAGTGTGCATTGCATTACTGCCTGATGATGACAGGACTCCTACGTGAGCATGTCAGAGGGAACTGGTGGAACAGCAGCTTTGCAATAGGGAGCAGGAGCAAGAGAAAGATTAAAGGAACAGGGAAGGCAGATGTGTGTCTTTGCTGGTGGCAGGATCTCATCTCCTTTTATCTTGTTTAGGTTTCTCCTCTGCCTCCTACTTAAAGGTCCATGTTAAAACCCACCACGGTGTTCCCCTTCCCCAGGTCTCCAGGCACCAGGAGTCCATCCCGAATGGGGGAGCAGCGTTCCACTGCGTCAGGACCTATGGCATCAAAGGCAAGAGACTCGCTGCTCTGCACCTTGCTGCTCTGGGCAGAGCTTTGTGTTGTGGGGTGTTGGGCTGGGCACGAGAAAGGGGAGGGAGGAAGGACAGGGAAAATACTGGAGAGAAGCTTAGGGAGATGCAGAGAAATTCCATAGCATCACGTAGGATGTAACACCTGCCATTGGATAGCCAATTTAACAAGTCTAGGGAAAGAAAATGGACACAGAGGAGTATGTGAAGTTTTAGCAGGTTCTTTGATTTGGAAAATTGAAAAAGCCATGTTAGTTCATCTTAGCCCTCTTCCTTGGAGCAGTCAGCATCTGAATTTTGCCTGAGGGCAAGTTCGTTAGTCCCCACTCCACTTGAATCTCAGTCAAACCCCGTTTCTGGTTTTGATAGGAGCCATACTGTACATGCAGCCAGCTGTCTGTAGCTAAACTTACACTTCCAAATGCAGTTGTTGGGGAGGAGAGGTAAAGGATGGTAGTACTGGTGCTTTCTTTTTGGTTTTGACATTCATTTAGCTTGGGCCGGGGGAGAAAAAAGCTGTTACTGTAAGCATAGCTGAGGAGTATTTAACTTCTGAATAAGTAAAGCAGTGTGTTTACCTGCGTAGAATAGGGTTTTGCTTCTTGGTTTGAGCTGTCAGTATTCCTGGTGAAAGAGGAACATCAGAAAATTCTTCAAAGCCATGGTTTTT
Organism: Phylloscopus whistleri; assembly: GCA_017589585.1. Lineage (NCBI taxonomy): Eukaryota > Metazoa > Chordata > Aves > Passeriformes > Phylloscopidae > Phylloscopus > Phylloscopus whistleri. The sequence goes on along the minus strand of JADMLD010001548.1, from coordinate 6,161,495 downwards.
CTGGTTTTTTTCTTGCCCAGGAGAACACAGCAGGGTGGGTTAAACAACGTCTGTGCCAGCAGAAAGCTCAAGTTGTGTAATTTTTTCTGTTGAAGTCTTGATAGAGTTACTACAGAAGCCCTTTAGTTTTGGGTGGTGTGCTGACTTAACAAGAGGTTTATTCCAGCTCAGTGGTGTATTGATTTCATGCATATCCTGTTAGGTTTGTAATGCTGAGTCCAGAGCAAATCTGTCTTTTGGGTTGTGCCAAGTGGTTCTTTGGTCTCTTAGAGTTAATAGTAGGTACAGCCTATTTGTATTCAGAGACTCCTTTAGTGAGCACGTCTGGGTTTCTCACGCTCATTCACATGCACTGAGCAAAAAGTGTGGACAAACTTCCTTGGCATAATGCCAGAGGAGAATGGGGAAGACTCCAAACATACCAATGGCTTTGCCAGGATATATATCCAAATAACTTAAATAAATCCCTAACCTCTCTGCTGTTTTACACTGCAGTATTTAAAGATAGAACAATTGTAGGTTGTGAAGTTTACTTTTAATAGTGTTGCACTTGTGAAAAAGAGTTCGTTGAGACTAAATGGAATTGCACTTCTTAATTTGCAGTAGCTCCCTGCTGTTTATCTGAGTGTTTCCAGGTTTCTTCACGTCTTGCTGCAGCCTGTTGTACTTCATGAACTTTCTAGGCTCTCCCCCAAAGTATCAACAGGATTTCAGAAGCGTGCAAGTGGATTGCACAGTTGAAAACTCATCATTAGCTCCATCCTTTTGTAGTGTCTGAGGTGTAAACATTGTGAGACATCCTTGGGATTCAAGAAGTGTTTTATAAACCAGAGACCCATTATGGTTGTGTTCAGTATCATGACAAATCCCTAATGAAACCCCAGCTGTTGCTCTGATGGCAGCCTGGTGGTTTGGAAAGGGGATCTGTGCTCAAGGGCTTTAGAATATGAGGGACTGAATGTTAAGTGTGTATCATTCTGTTGTGACAGGCATTAATGTGATCAGGTGATAACCAATCTAATTTATTTTAACGCATGTTAAATATCTTCCTTTGGGAGCTAAGATTCTGAAAACTTCTCTCTTTTCTTTTTCCTGTAGAAGGCCAGAAATGTTCACATTCGGACCCGATTGAGAGTTCTGATTCATATGGAGACCTCTCTGACACCAGTGACCTCAAGACTCCTGAGAAACAGAGCACCAACGGGTCCTTCTCGTGTGACCTGGCAGTCAGCAAAAACAAAATGGAGACAGAAGGAGAGAAGAAGTACCCGTGCCCTGAATGTGGCAGCTTTTTCAGATCGAAGTCTTATCTGAACAAACACATACAGAAAGTGCACGTCAGGGCCCTTGGTGGCCCACTGGGGGACCTGGGTCCTGCTCTAGGATCCCCCTTCTCACCCCAACAGAACATGTCTCTTCTGGAGTCGTTTGGGTTTCAGATCGTCCAGTCAGCGTTTGCATCATCCCTAGTGGATCCAGAGGTCGACCAGCAACCAATGGGGCCAGAGGGGAAATGAGATCAGTTGGATCTTAACAAAGCAAAGCAGCAGTCTGGCTATAATGATAAGATGCTGTGAATGAAAGAGGAAATAATGAAATTTGGTTCTATAGCGGAGAATTTTTTATTCATTTTAGCTTCCCTCTTTGTCTCATGCCCTACCCCACCTTTAAACCTTCACTGGGGAGAGGGAGAAAATGCTTCTTTAGCTGATAAATTACAGAAGATGGTGGCCTTGAATAGGAGACATGACCCAAAACAAATGGAGCTTTAGAGGCTGCTGCTGGTGTTTTCTTTGTGTTCTTGGAGAGTAATCAAAAGTTACCAGCACTGGTCTGAGAATGAGACAGTCCTAGTGACCGAGGCACCTGGGGAGCTGCAGCTACAGGGAGCTGTGATTTTGTTCTCTCTCTATTCCCCCGCCTTCCCTAAACTCCCCCAGAAAAACAGTAAGTTTAAAAAACAGACCCATTATTGAATATAATGTTAAGTAAAATGCCCCATGGTTCCTAGCAGGTTAAAATGCAGTTGTCCTTTTAAAACCAGAAACATTTAAAGAAGGTGAGAGAATTTGAACCCCTTCTGCCTTTGTGAGGCTGTGAGTGCTGCAGCAGGACTGAACTGCTGAGAAAAACCACCTTTCAGAACAAGTTGTTTTTATTACTTTTGACCATTAAACTTGCTGTCAGGTTTTTAATTCTTTATTATTATTATTATTTTAGGACCTGTTGTAGTGAATTGCTACTGAAAAGCCAGTCTAAGGCGATACACAGAGCACTCGTAAAGCAGCAGTCACATTAGGGTTAGTATTAATTTTTTTTTTAGATGTACCATAATTAATAACTTGGCTAGTTGGTTGTTTTAAGTCTATGAAAGAAATAGTTTTTATGAAAAAAGAAAAAAAAAAGGAAAAAAAAAAGGAAGGAAAAACACCATTACAGTCTGGTTGACTGGTGCTCATTTTTCATGTGGGGACCTAGGGGATGAACACGATCAGTTATCGGGTTAACATTATGTACCACTGACTTGTTTAGTGTGAATAAACCCAGGGGTTCACAGAGTGATTTTGGTTTAATTGGATTGGACTCTATTAAAGAAGTTAGTCTGTTACTTTGCATCCCCTCGTTTTGTCTGGTTTTTGAGCAATTTAGCCACCTGTCCAAAAGGTGTGCAAATGAGAGCCAGTAAATAATATGTGAATCCCACTCTGCACTGTGCTGTATTCTCAGTGAGCCAGACTTTTTGGCCACAGTTGTGCTCTCCTGATCTGTCTTTAGTCAGGTTTGCAAAAGCCACTGTTACTCCTTTCTTTTCCAAATGAGAAGGGTTTCTAGTATAAGAGGTGGGAATTGCAAACAGCATATCTTTGAAAAAGAATTAATTACAAAATGCAAAGAAGCTGCATTCCAGGCTGTTGGACATTCCATTTAATCTGAAAATACCACTTGTGCAGAAATAATGTCCTTTCTTGACCCTCCCTTTCCTTCCATGTAATTAGTCACGGTTTTATGTACCAAACCCAGGTATAAATGTTGTTTAACACAGGGTTAGGAGTTAGGAATACTCTGAGTTTTAATTATGGTTCTGCTGTTGATGCTCAAGGTCACATAGAACAGTTTCCTGAATTTATTCCTTAATTTCATACCAGTGAAGAATCTTCTCTGCATCACAGTTGCTGAGAGGTTTATTGAGCAAAGGTTTAGCAGTGATTTGGTAAACTGCCTTGTGTACTGAACGTTTCTAAAGGCCACTCTGAAGAGCCCTTGTCCTGCACCAAACTTGCATCCCATGAAACAATATCTATCTCCATCATTAACATAGTGCTGGACCAGGTTCTCATTTGCTGCAGATCTGTCTGTGTAAACATGCACAGAGACATAAACTGTTATTGTACCACAGCCTGCATTGCCCAGGTGCTTCTAATCCAAACCCTGTAGCTGATGCTTAACTGATATTCCCATTTTGGTTTCATATTAAAATTAGAGAGTTAAATTAAAATTTTGGAATTACATTCTAAATTCTACAGAGTTAAAAGACCCAGATTCCCTCTTGTAAGAAGCTACTTTTTGTACTTGCTCTCGACTATTATAAATCAAGGATGAATAATCAATGGCTTTCTCTTTATAGCACCAGCACTTTCTAAATTGAGAGCATGTTGCAGTGGACTTGATGTTTTGCTATTAATCTGTGTTGGGAGACTGAAGGACATGTTCTTCTCCAGTCATCTCCTCCCAGAATCCTGGAATAGGTATGAGCCTCTTTTAAAAGGAAAAACCAGTGAAACAAACAAACCCCACCACTAAAGCTTCATGGAATTGCTCTTGTACTGGTAAGATTAGTAGACAGGTAAAAACAGAACATCTTAGAAAAGTGACAAAACGTTTTAAAATACCTTACAAATCTAGTGTTGAGACAACCTTGTAAGCTGCCAAGCAAATCAAGAGAGAGTAGGCTTTCCAGTCAGCATAACAATTTGTTGGGATTAGCAAATGCAGGTGCAGTCACTAATTTACTAATAGCTCATAATTAATCCACAAGGGAAATTTCTGTTGAACTGAAGCTATATGCTGAAAGACAGAAGTTTTTGTCCCCAGTGTTCTTATAGGCACTCAAAGAAGGTGCATTAGTCATAAAATTCAAAATTCCAAAAGCTAAGTCCAGAGTATAGAATACTTCATTCTATATCTCGCTCCCCTGACTCTAATGTTACAAGTGAATTTTGGCTGTATCTATCAGAATTTAATTTTGAATGCTACAGAATTTGACCTGGTGAAACAAAAGAAAAGCCTTTATCTGAAAACGAAGCCTTCTGAAACACTGTGTATTCTGCTTGTCAAAGAAAATGCTTACTAAGTTGTCATGAATACATTGAATGAAAACTACTTACTTCTCAGTCTAGTGGACAGGGAAACAATTAGGCAGGAGGTTAACAATCCTGAAATGACAGTTCTAGATCATCCTAGTGTAAATGGGAGAGATTTGTACCAACAGAGGAGGCTGGTGCAGGCTAGTGCCAGTAGGAATTTGGGCAGATCATTAGCTGTGGTGTATTTCCAGTGCTTTTTGCTGCTTTGGGGGCATACTGTTCCATTCTGGACAGTAATTTAATCTACATGCAAATTCTTTCTATTCTGTACTTTGGGAAATGCCTGTTTCTCATAGAACATGAGACAGATCCAAACAGAAAACTCAGCCTCACAAGTTTAGAGTCCAAAGGGAAGTATGTAACATGCCCTGAGCTGCAGCTTGTTGCTATTACATTTTATTTTTAATTGGTGTATAAGTGTATAGATGATAGTTCTGATTTTGGGCCACCCTCCCTTCCTTGCCTTCCCTTTTGGAGGGACTGCAAGCCAATGTTTGAGTTGGTGCACATATCAAGAATGAAACTTCAGTTCATGCAAATTTATATAATCAGACTTGTAGTATTTCTTTGTATTATAGGAGTCCCATAACCTCTCATCTGAGGCTCAGAGCCTTGTGTATTAGGTATGATGAAAACATCTTCAGTCATTCATAATCTAAATATTAAAGACAGACAAGAAAGAAATAGATGCTTATAAGACAGTGAGTGAAAGATAAAGGACTAAAAACCACTTGCATGCATGCTTAAGTGTTGTGTTAAATGTGGGGGTACAAACTTCTCAGGCTTCTTTTGTTGCCTGAATTTATAAATTATAATCCAGAACAAATGCAAGGTAAAGCAATTTAATGTGAATTTATTCCATACCGAGTTAAATTAAGTGACGTGGCCTTGCATTTGTCATGTCTTAAATGTGTGCAACCAGTGTGGCTCACCTGACACATGGCAATGTGCATGGGAGTTCTCAATCCTAAGTGATTTGCCCATGATGATATGGGAAATTGATAGCAGAACCAGAAATTGAACACAGATTTTTCCTTCTCTCAATCCAGTGCCTTAATTATAGTAGGGCAAAGTATTATATGTTGGGGGGATGATTTTTTTTGTTTGTTTGTTTTTAAAGCCTAGAACTATTAAGATGGTGTGGAGTTGGTCTTCCTACCAATCTTTCGAATAATTGTAAATGCCCAGTCACAATTTTAGACCTGTTTGAGTGCCAGTGACTTAGGGAATATTTGTTATTTCCCATGTATTCCCTGAAATTATTGTTCCTCCCTCAACTGCTGTCAGCAGTAAGGAATGACTTGAATAGAAGAGCTGTGTAACTGAATGTCTATAACTCAACTAATTGAATTGCTAGTATGAAAGCTAACCTAGATTTTGTAGGCTCTGTTGTAACTTTAGTGTCTTGTTTTTTCACTAAATTCTTTGTTCCTAGAATTCAATATCTAAACTTACGTCTTGAGTCGGGAGTGGGGTACCACTTTCAGCTTTAATTTTTTTTAAGGTGCTTGCTTGAGGAAGTAGATGCCAAAGTAAACTTCAAAGGAACTCCAGACTTCAGTGTTGGAAGAATGAATGGAGAGCAAGAGCTCTCCTTGGGTTTCATGAGAGATAAATGGACAAAGTAAAAAACAGCCACCAAAATTCTAAGTAATTAAACAGGAAAGGCTTTTCTTTACCACCCACAAAAATAATAAAATATTTTCAGTTGTCACCATGGCAGAAAGTCTGAGAGCAAGTGCCAAACAACACCATAGAATGTGCTGGCTTTTTCAGCATTATGATTATACCTTAACAACATTGTCAATACCTGAATGTAAATTAAGCCAGCTTAGTACTGCTCACCTTTTTCTTGGGCACAATACCTGAGTTTTATTTAACAGAGCAGAAGCTCACAGTGAATCTCTGAGCTTAGTTCCACCCTGAGAGATAAAACAAATGAGCAAAGAGGGAAAAAAAAAAAACCAAACCCACTCGGAAAACTTAAAAAGGAAAACAGATTCTGGAAGGCTCCAATGTCTCCTAAAAGAGCCACGTTTTTTTATCCTGAACATCCTTTTCAAAACAAGATCCTTCAGCTGCTGTGAATGAGCCCTTGGGAACAGATTTGGCTTCCAGCCCAATCTTCTGCTGCTCCCTGTCTGTGTGAGAAGGCAGCATATTCCAGAGCACTGAGCCTGGGACCCAGAGGGATGGCAGGCAGTGCTCCTGGGCTGCAGCCACAGGTCAGCACCAGCACTGGCAAAGTGTCATCTGCCTGCTGCTTTGACTCTTGCCCTCCATACATCCTGTGCAGTGTGGTGCCTACTTGGTTGCGTGCAGCTCTGCAAATGTTGGCTGTAAAACAAAGCAGGGAGCTATTTGGCTAAAAAGAAAAAAGAGAAAGCACCACTTCAGAGGAGCACTATGACATAACTCAGTGCTGCAGCCCAGGAGCAGGAGCCCTGGCTCTGAGGGGTTGTGGTGATGGTTGGAATGGTTATAGGACACCAGTGAGAAACCACAGCTGTGCACTCTGTGGCGGCAGGCAGTGATGGCCTGTTTGCCAAGAATGAACACCCTGTGTCATCTCTAGCCTCTTCCTGTGTTGTGTTCCTGTCTGTAAGATGAGATGATGATAACCTTTGGGTAAGAATGTGCCAATATTTAATTGACATGCCAAATAGTGCTCCACAGTTGTGCTGCTGAACTCTGGCAAAAAAAGTTTGGCCTCACTGACTTCAGGTGTAATGCAAAGTTAAACATTTGGCCACATTTTTCCTGAAAGGTGTGATATTTAAGTTTATTTAAAGACTGCCTGGCACTATTGATCTGCTCTCAGGGTTTATGTGAATGAAGCTTTTCCTGGGTGGCCTCCATACTTGTACTGCCATTTTGGAGACCTGGAAGTGCTCGGAGCTGAGATATGCTGAGGGAAGGAGGTAACTGGAGTCTCACTGATGTTCCAGTGGCTCCCTCCCAGCTCCTGTGTTCCATGTGGACCATGGAGTCACTTCATGCAGCCACTGGCAGCCATAAATGCTCTTGAGCATCCTGCAGTCACATAGTGACCTTGGGTACGTGATTTTAGAATAAATCAATCTCATGCTTGCTAATACCTTTTTAGCTGCTGTGTCTACAAACTGGTGCCTTTTTCCAGGCAAATTTTACATGCCCTCTGCAAAGTTATCAGACTGACTGCTGGCTCTTAAGGAACCAACCAAGCCTTGCTCTTGGGCTCAGAATTTTTCTTCGGTACTGTTGTAATCTGAAAGTTTGCTGCAATTAGTGCAAATACCAGAGTAAGAGAGAAAATAAAAGGCTGTTCTTAGATGTCTTGTAGAGTGAACAACTGAAACATGAGTGTGGGATGAGCCAGGAAAACTGGTATTTTTCCCTGGCTGCACGCCATATGGAAGAGACAGTGCCTTGGAAGGGAAGGAGCAGAAAAGTTTGCCATTGGCTCTGATGAATCCCAATCCTGCTTCTACTGAAAGTGTTGGGAATCCTCCCATTGTCTTCAGTGGAGCAAGAAAGGATCTTAGGTGAGGATGGATGACTCTTTCCCTACTTGAATGAAGTCTCTTGCCTATTTATGGGCCTGCTTCTATTGAAACCGAGCCTGTTTTAGCCTTTTTGGGTTCTTAGGGACCTGTTTGTATAAAGCAACTTACCTACCTATCTTTTTTTTTTTTTTTTTCTATTGTGTGTATTTTTTGTATGTTCTGTTGGAAGGTGAAGCCTCTGTAGAAGGGGATACAAAACCTGATTTTTAAATAGTAATAAACCAAAAGAGAATTAAACTCTGCAGGCTGCATGCATTCATTTCCTGGAGATGGAGAGTAGAGACCATGAGTGCACAGAGAGATGGCCTGGACTTCTCATATCTTGAAATCTTCCCCTTTTCAGAGACAGTTCTGCCTTTGCACATTTCCACAGCTCGATGTGAGAATTCATAGTGTGGTGGGCAGGTTGCAACACTGTATCAGGATGGCCTTATTTAGACTAGGAAATCCTCTCTCTGGCACTGTGTGGTGAGATTTCTTGGTTTAGCATAAGTGGGTGGAGTAACAAGTATTTGTGAAATTTGGTATTGTTCTCACTGAATGGCAGTGAAATAAAAGTGAGGTCATATAAACAGTGTTTTGCTTCTGGCCTGCCTACCTCAGGTGTTGGGGTGCTGGTCAAAAGCAGTGTTTTAAGTCCACACCCTTACATACTAAAGAGATAAGTGCAAATATTAAGTGAAGCTTTATTAAGCCTTTGTTTCTTCCTGGCTTTTTATCTCCTCACGATGTTACCAGTTGGAGCCATAACTTTCTAAAAGAATGGCAAACTCAAGACCAAAATAACAACAAAGGTTTGCCCTGTTCTGTAAACATACTTAAAGGAACAGTGTCTTTGCTTTTGTAAATAGGTGTAAAACAGTCCACTTGCCTATGTCAGTCATGGAAAAGGCTATCTCTGCATGCTTATGGCATGTGTGTGACCCAGAGAAAACACAGCTTTGCCTTTCTACACAGGAAAGAAGGGCAACTTCCCAAAATTAACAACTCCTCCCACGGCCTTCCGACAAACACCTGTGGAGAGAGGTCTTTCCCAGTACCTGTGTGCCAGTGGTTTTATCTGCTTTCAGGTCAGCTAAGAAGCACCAGAGGTGTGAGCTTTGCACTGTAAATGTCCCTGAATCCTGCACTTTATGAGGAAACAGCAGTAGCCCCACTGTAAGGTTTGGTCTCTGCTTCTTTGCTCACATGTTGAATTACAGAGACCAATTACAAAATGTGTCTCTGCTTCTGCTCTTATGTTGATGATTCCAGTCCTAGTCCCAAAGCCCTAAAGAGAGAAGAAAATACATGTTTGGCTTTTTTATGTGTTCAAGTTTATAACCTTAGAGCCTTTCTGATGGCTTGGGATAGAGGTCACATGAGTGGTTGTGCTATTTAGAGTAGGAGTTTTGCATATTTAAGTGCAACTTTAACCTCATGTTTTTCACAGTGAAATCTAACTATTACTGTGGTAATGTTCCATTATTACTGAAGTTTAAACAGCAGAGTTTTGGGCTTTCACTTCTGTTTGACTGTGAAATTGGCTTCTATGGTGAGTGGAAGATTGGTAGAAGGATATTTAATAATCCCATCCAATCCACTGGAGGTTAATTTGAACAGATATCAGAAATCTTTATTCCTTTTGACTGAAATCTCCAGATGTTTTGATGCTGCCTTTTCACATTCCTCATGTGCAAATAATAAACAATTATTTTTAGATGGGCATTTTCTAACAAGAACAAATTGGGTTATCAGACTGCTTAGCTTTACCAGGTACTGCTGGGCACAACTGTGGTTTGAGAAACAAGACAGTTACAAAAGTACTTTTATACCTTAAAAAACAACCAAACAACACATTCTCCTATTTGAATGAATTCCTGCATTAATGCTTATTTGTACTTTCATCTAAGTCAGCACTACATATTGTAGAACTTGAGAACATCTCCTGCATATCTGTCTCCAGGATTCCTTCCCTATAAAGCCATTTCATGAGGTAGGTATTGGATGTTTGAAACTTTCAAAGTGCTTTGCAGACATATAATCCTTTCTGCCTCTGTGACATAAGTAATATTTACATGGGAAATCAAGGCAGAAGCTTCCCTAAGGTCAGGCAAAGATCAGTTAAAGAACTGAGAGTAAGGTTCCTGTTCTTGGCTCAGACTTATGTGTTCTCTGAGTAGATCACAGTATGTTTCAAAATAGCTTCCCTTCCTCCACCCTTAGAAATGTGTGCTCTGGTTTTCGTCAGTAGCAGCCTGCATCTGTAGCAAAAAAACAATCAAACAAACAAAAACCCAACAACAACCAATGAACTGGAGACTGAAACATCTTTAGACAGCTGTACCCAATTCCTAACAGTATTGCTATGGTTTTATGGTGTCCTGCTAGGAGACACACCCACCCACTGGGTAGCAGGTAAAGCAATCTGTGATCCAGATCCCGAGATTGGAATGCTGCAGCCAGGGGAAGAGCTGAGGGATGACCCATGGGGACCTTCACAATTGCTACAGTGGGCCAGTGTGAACACAGATGTCTGTCAGCACTTGGGCTCTTCAAAACTGCACAGAAAACTGGAAAGGCACTGGGCAATTCTTGATAAAAAAAGGACAAAAAACCAATGCTGTTAGAGGAGTCTGTGTGTGAAATTTCTTAAGTCACTGACTGCCAAGAGTATTGAGTGCTAATCTCTTAATGTGGGAGAAGTGTAGCTGCAGTGCTTCTCCCCAGTAAACAATAGGACCCAGATTGCCCTCCCGAGGCCTCTGGCCTTTTATTACAGCCCACACACAAAACCCATCTGAGAAAGCACTCTGAGTTAGTGGAGCAAACTCTGAACCAGTCTGAACCAGTTCAAGTATCACATACCGTTGTTTTGCTTCTGCAGACTTCCTTGTTAGTCCTTGGAGGCTGTGGCTGGCATTTACTTAGCAATAGCTCATACTGTCAGACTGAAGGGGGAGGAGACAGCCTCTCCTTGAGCATGTCAGCAGCACGATGCAACAGTGCCAGCAGCTACTCCTGTCACACCACACCGACTCCTTTGTAGTCACTGCCTCTGTCTTGATTTTTGGTTATATTCAGCTCAGTTTCATAAAGTCAATATCTGATCCTTTTGTTGCAGCCCTGATGTTCTGTTATTAAGTTCAAATTGTATCTAGGTTAGAAATGAAACACATTTGTTTCCAACTCCTACATCACTGCTTACAGAAGGCTTTTTACAGGTGAGACCCACAGTTGTTTTCATGATCAAGAGAGAGGCAAGAAATAAAACCTCTGCTTTTGTTGGAGTTGCAAGTACTCAAGTACTTTATAGTGTTTAGTAACACGTGATGCTTGCATCTTTTTAAGCTTAAGCACAAACTGCTTTAATATTCTGTTCATGGTGAGGTCTCAGAATTGTACTATCATTATTCTCAAGCATTGGCATTTATGAAAGAAGCAGAAAATTGAGAAAAACAAATTTTGGGGAAAACTGGGACAATTATTTTGGTTACCTAGGAAGAAGAAAGGGGAGGTTATGGAACATGACGTATGTCCTGTTACAAGGAGGGCAATGGTCAACTTTTTCCATTTTAAGCAATCCATGTTAATTTGGCTAGGAAGGATTACTCAGATTAGAAAACTCATTTTGTTTACTCCCCTCAGTGTCTTATTTAGTAAGATTAAGTAATAAAGCATGTTAGTTCTTGCATAGGATGTTAGATGAGCTTCTGCCTGGCAAGATCTGAACACACTTGGCTGTTGCCAGAGAAGGAGGGTGGGTTTGATGTCTTCTTGTGGAGTCATTCCAGAGCTATAGATCTGGGGCTGCCTCCCTTGGCACAGAGTGCTGTGCTATATGTTAGATTTTTATTTTTTTTTAATAGAAGTCTCAAAACACTCTGAATTTTTCCACAGGTGAAAAAGTAGAACAAACAAACAAGAAAGAGCAGCTGACAGACAGGAGAGAGAGCAGACATTGTTCATTCTGGAACCTGTATAAAGAAAGGTACCAGCTCACAGCTGAAACTGGTTCACACTGAGTTTAGGGAGGATGCTTGATGTCCCTCATTCCTAAAAATAGTGTATATATTCTGTAAAATGTAGGGATGTGTTGTGATACATGTATTTGTATATACCTACAGCCATGTAAGTGTAAACTATGTGAGGAAGTAGCTGCAAAGCTATTAACTTGCTTATAGTTTGGGTAGTTTAAAATCAAGTTCTAGGAAATAATGTCATGTTTAGTATCTCTAAAAGTGTAGCAAGAAGAGCAAACCCATTCCCAAGCAGTGGAAAGAGCAATTGAGTCTGCCTCTGACAGCTGCCACCTGGCATCCTATTAAACTTAACTCTGTGAAACTGCCAGGCATAAATCTTCCCTCATCCTGGAGAAAGCTAGAGATGAAAGAAAAAATTATGCTTAGAAGTCAGTTGTGGAAAAGACTTTGATCTTTACCACTAATGTGAAGTTTTTTGCATTTCTCCCAGATTCCCCATTGTCCTTCTGTGGACTAGAAACTCAAATTGTTTACTGGAACTTGACTGAGTGTAATGAGAAGTGCAAATTTATCTTGTTACATGGTAGGAGAGAGAGCTAGGAAGGTCTGAGATTTGTTTCCACAGAGATTACTGCAGTTCTTGCATCAATATGTACAGAAGGAGGTGCTTTCTGTGCTAGGTGGCATGGAAGCATTAGTCTCATGAAATAAGCAAAAAGAAATTAATCGTGCAGGTTGGCAGCCCATCTGCAAAGTTGTGGACAGGCAGTGCCTCTGGATGCTTGTGTGGCCCTGCAGTTCCTGCTGAATGGAATTTGTCCCATAAAATCTGTGATGAAGAGCTATTACAAACAGGCAGCTTGATTGAATAGCCCTTATTAGAAATTCTTGCTGACTCCAGTTAGCCTTGCCTTTACAGAGGGTAACTGGAGAGCATCAGGATTGCAGTTAACAGTGTGTCTGTGCAGACAATGAGCATAATGGCACAAAGGCTGCATCTTAGCTGGTGATGTCAGTCAGGACTGGCATATAAGGTTGGTTTTTGGTTTCCTATTTTGATTTTTTGCAACCATTTTTTTAAATCTGACATTACTAAACTAAAATTTCTCTCGTGGTAAATCATGTTGTTAAAGCATGAGTCACACAGGTGTGCTAAGACCTGTGGTTTCATAGTGGGCAGTAGTGCTGCTTAATTGACCTGTCTCCTCATTACCCATCTATCATGCTGGTACATCCATGTTTTTGTGGCTCCATTGTGGACTGGATGCAGATGTGACCTGGCTGTAAAGAGCTTAAAGTGTTCCTGACCTGGTGAAAAAGGGACAAAAGTTGGGTTGGATCAGAACCTTGAGCAGGTTTGTTACACAATTACCTGTAGCAGCCTGACAGAGAGCACTGCCAGGATGGAAACATCTGGGAGTGGAAGGGAAAGACCACTGGTCCAGCCAGCACTGCCTTGAAAAGTGATTCATCAAACACTGAAGCAGCTTCCTGGCATAGAAATGCTTCTTATGTGTTCAATGGTTTCCACGTGATTTCAAAAAACTTTAAAAGAAGGGAACTTCCCTGTCCTACTCTAAGAAGGAAGGGAAGGTTTGATTGTACCTCATATAACAGAAAGAAGGGAAGGTGCAAAGAAGTGAGGCAGGCAGGTTGGCCAAGGTCATGAAGAACTCTGTGGGAAAGCCAGAAATAGCACCTTGTGCTGCAGGCCTGTGCCTTGGCTACAAACCCATCAGTTGGCCCAGGCTGCTTTGCAAGCTCATTGTTGAACAGGACCAGCTATTCAGTGGCTTGTTTTTCACTGGTGTAAAACTGTGGTTTTACTGCTCCAGATGCTTGTGTACAGACACTAGCACTGCACTGTCTGAGTCCCTTGGCATGATCAGAAACAGAAGTAGCTATTATAAACCTGTGTGAAATACCTGCAGAGAGGCTTTATCACAGTGCCTGGATGCCTGCAGTAGAGCTATTCTAAACCTTCTTCATGGTGTTTACCTTGTTTTTTTCTATAAGCAGGCACAGCTCTTAGAGTAAGTACATGGAGTAAATAGAAAGTAATGGATTAGCAGAGGTGAGAACGTAAACCCCTTTAAGGTGGAGGTGCACAGCCTCCGTGGCAGTGCGTACCCCCCACAATGTCTAAGGGAACCCAAAGGGAGAGTAAGGACAGCAGGATTTAGTCCTTCATGGTAATTCTCTAGCGGAGAGAGCAGTTTTAGGTCTCTGAAGATAAACACTTTTCCTGCCACAGGCAGCGGTTCAAGCGCAGTACCATGTGGAAAGTATCCTCTTCTGGTCTAAGACTTTTCCTGCGACTTTAAGAGACAAGCCCAGAGACGCGGAGTTCCTCTCGAGCCAAACAACCCCGCGGCACTGAGCACCCATCGCCGTGCTCGGTCCCGGTGCAAAGGACCCTCTGCGGCAGCAGGTTGCTGGTTGCCCCGAGCCCTGCCCCGCGGCAGCCGCCCCTTCCCCTGCTGGGGGCGGGCGGCGGCGGCGGCAGCGTTAGGACCCGGCGGCGGCCGCGGGGCGGGGGGGGAAGCGCAGCCCGGCGGTTGTTTACCGGGGAGGGGAGCGCCGGGGTAGGTCTCGCAGCGGCGCCGAGCGGAGCCGAGCTGCGCGGCCGGGCTGGCGGCGGCTCCTCGCCCTCCGCGCCGAGGATGCTGCCTGGGAGCCCGCGGCGAGCGCTGCGCGCTGTGCTGCTGCTGGGCTCGCTGCTGCTGGGGGCCGCCCGCGGCGCCGAGGGTGAGTGCCGGCCCGGCTTTGTGGGGGACAAAGGCCGGTCTCGGGAGGGGGAACACCCCCGTGGGGAAGGCGGGGGCCGTGCTGGGGAACGGCCCGGAGCGGCGGGGGCTGCCCGGGCCGCCCGCAAGGCTCGGCTCGTCTCTCCGCAGAGTGCCTCCGCGGCAACGGCGCGTCCTACCGCGGCAGCCGGCAAGTGGCCTCCGGCGGCGCCCCGTGCCTCAACTGGCTGACGGTGCGGAGCGGCCCCGGCGCCGCGCTCCCGGCAGGTGGGTCCGGGGCCGGGGGACGCGGCGGGGGGGGCTCTCGGGGGAGCGGGGGTGGCGCGGCCGCGCTGACGGCCCGCTGCTCCCTAGCAGTCGATGAGGACCACAACAGCTGCAGGAACCCGGACGGCGACGCCGCGCCCTGGTGCTACATCCAAGGCGCTGCCGGGATCCCCGAGCGGCGATCCTGCGACATCGCCCAGTGCTCAGGTAAGAGTGGCCGCCGGCGGCCCCCTTCTTTTGCTGCCCTCCCTGGCCTGCCCCCTACCGCGGGAGCTGGGTTTGTCACCAGGGTGGGGTCCCCCCTGCTCACAAACAACTCCGGGCTACGCCAGCACCTCCCTCGGAAACACCGCGTACCCAGGGCTCCCCTCCAGCCCCCGCCTGTGTGCACATCTGCCTCCCAGCTATGCCGTGCGCTCCTCCCCTAGAAAATGGCTTTTCCGTTAGTGCCAGAAAAAGGCCTGTGAAAAGCCCCCACTCCCCCATAATTCACTTATCACTGTAGCGCTCTCTAGCTGTGTTGCAAAAGGCTGAGGTCTGGACATCTAGGAACTGCTGAGGTGTGGGTAGACTGTTGCTGTGGGCCATATTACAGCTGACTAAAGAAGCTTCCTGCTGTTAAAGGATTGCCAGTGGGAATTTAAGTCCGGGGTGCACGGGAAGAATGTGGAAAAAATGAGAATTGGAAGGGAGGACAGTAAGAAATGGAAACACTGGATTCCTCCTGTATACTCAGAGTGAGAAACAGTTTGCCAAAAGAACTGTAGCTGAAGCCTGTTTCAGGGAGAGGAGGTGTCAGTATTGACTGACACCAGAGTAACCACTTGGGGTTTTTTGAACTGTTTACTATTTCCTAAGCCCTGCAAGATTTACTCACACCACTGTCCCTTGAGACTGCTGTCCTTGCATGTAAATACTTTTCCCACACATATACACCCTCCCCTTTTTTTCACTTTGCTCTTTTTTTGCCTGCTTTTCCCTAAAAATGAAGCAAAAAAACATGTTCTGCTGCCAAGATCCTTACTCAAAACAGTCTTGCAGCTTTAGGATCAGAAGAGTTACCTGACCTTTCAGCCATTTGCATGTTTAATAGGTTTCATATTTTTGCATCTCAGAGTGGGCGCCTTTTCGTGGCCCAACCGTTCAGTTTAGTTCAGTTGCCTGGGCTGACTCTACGTGAAGTTACTGGGGAGGACCCCTGATTTCCTGTCTCTGACTCCCTTCTGTACTTCCATTTCACATTCCACTGAGGCTTCAAAATGGCTGCAGGTAGAAAATCCACATGGAGTTATTGCCTGCTGTGGGGGGAGATGCAGGTGGAGTGCATTTTCAGGTGTGGATGCATACTGTGAATAGCATTTCCAAAAAGGAGGGGGGTTTGTGTAGAACAGGTAATAGATACCTACTTTACACTGTCACAGCTTTTGCATTGCTACAGCTTCCATTTAAGCTATGTCATGAAAGAAGGAGCTACCTTGAAAATCTTCAATGCTGTTGATGAAAAAGAGCATTGATAGAAAACAGGACTGGGAAGGAACCTGTATTCTTGGGTGCCTTTTCTGGGCCTTGGCTGAGGAGGAACTTGTCCTTAGTCAGTGGCTGTGCTGCCTGAGGGCTGCTCTGAGTTAGCCTGTCCAGTGGTGTCCCACACTATCAGAGTTGGGTACACCACTCCAAAGAGGGGCTAGGGAAGAATATCCCCAGGTTGCTTTCACACCAGCTGGAGTCTCCTGTCAAACTTTCCTGTGTCAGGAAGATTGAGGCAGAAGAGAGATAAATAGGCTCCTGGGAGATTTGGGATGGAGATTCTCATAATCTTGTTCACGTCTGTTCAGCATGATTGAAGCTGCAGCCTGTATATCGATCTAACACTAAATGAAGTCATTGTGCATCTTCTGGACTCATGCCCTGAACCTGGGTTTCATTCTCTTGTCTGACTTTTCTCATCTGTGGTGGTGCCTTGGACTCTTAGTTAAATAGGATAGGTTCATGTCAAAGGAAAATGAGGGGAGGAGTACATTTCTTGTCTACTTTGGTAGCATTTCTGGCAACAACTTAAGGGGGAACAAGTGTTTTTCAGTGTGCTTTGAAGGCAGTTCAGTGATATCAGTCTAGAGCTGTCCCACTCTCAAGGCACATGTTGTTTTGAAGTACTCATAAGTGCTTGGTATGTTGTATATATGTATTTTTTTTCCCTTCTCAACAGATGCTACAGCTACCACAGCCCCAGTCCCTACAGCAGAAGTTGGTACATCCCAGGAGGATGAGCAGGTGTTTGAACCAGCTGATACCTTGCCCTCCCGGAGCGAGGCAGCCGCAGTGCAGCCCGTCATTGGCATCAGTCAGAGAGTACAGATGAACTCCAAAGAAAAGAAGGACTTAGGGACACTAGGTACAAACCCAGGATCACGTGATGGATCCATTCCTGGAGTTCTGGCAGGACAGGCCTGTTTTGATACTCTGAAAGCAACATATAGCTGGATCTGCTGCCTCTAATTTTGGCTCTTCCTCTTTTTGCAGGTTATGTGCTGGGGCTGATCATGATGGTGATAATCATTGCCATCGGGGCTGGCATTGTCCTGGGATACATCTATAAGAGGTGAGTGCCTGTTCTTTGTTCAAAAGCTGGTGTATATAGAGCAGGAATGTCTGAGCACCTGCAGACCCAACCAGATCCCAAGGACATGGGACGGAAGCATATGTTTGGTTATGGCACATTGAGCAAGTTTGCTTGTCACACTGAGGAAAGAACTACTGAAGAGTTAATTCTGTTCTTTTCCATTTCCCCCATTATTATGGTGTTCTGTTTCACTTAAAGTTTCAAAATGTCCTCTTTAATGTTTGGGTTTTGTGTGTGCATGTGTACCTTGATGTGGCTTTTTCAGATATACCCAGGGGAGACAAAATCTGAATTTTGTCTGAACCGGAAAGAACATATCCCAGGTGCCCTCACAGGAAGTTTCTTTTGATCAGAAAAAGAACAATCCTTGTGTATTTTTTAGCAGGCCACCTGTTCCCCTGATTTCTGTGGTCTATCTTTAGAGGAAAAACAATTGGCAATTTTTTTTCCTACTCATGCATTGTATCCTATGAAGCTATCAGGTAGCACTCTTTTTTTGGTCAAAGTTCATTTTAGCAAAGCTCCTGTATACTTCAAGGCAAGTTTTGATTTGGACTTCAGTTACTATTTCTTCGGCCACTTCACTGTGTTGGACAGAAATGTTTCTGTAGCTCTGCAGTGTTTGAGGGTAGTGGCAGTAGCAAGCTGCGTAGTTGTATGAGAGAGGGCAGGATTAACAAATAGCAGTGATTGTCCCTGCAGCAAGCAAAGGCCCAGGCTCCCTCCTCTGGGAGGGTTTGTTCTATGTTTTGGCTGTTTGACAACAGTCTGACACAACCAAGCAGAAGGAGCCCTTTCCCAAGCTGGGACATGTCCTTATGTAAGTGTTTATAATAAATGCTGACAGAAAAAAAGCAGAGGGAGGAGTGTTACATAAGGGGCAAAACACAGAGCGCTGCTTGTCGAGGAATCTGATTTGAGGTGTCACTTCAGAGAATGCTGTCTTGTGTGCTGGCAGGAACGGCAGCCACTGCTGCACGCTTGTAGGCAGCTTTGAAAAGCAGCCAAAATGCTGACAGGAAACCCCAGCAGCTCTGCCTGCTTGAGATCACAAGCCTCAGGAGGAGTGAGTGGTGCCTGTCCCACCTCTCTCCTATCCTCAGCAGGAGGAAGCAATAGACCAATGTTGGGCTTTGTCCAACTGGGCTTCTCCAGTCACAGAGAGCTGACAGCAGGGCTGTAGTGCAGGTTTGCTGTCTCCGTCCTTGCCTTGATCTCAAAATTGCATGTGCAAGCTGGCAGGTTTGAGTAGTAGGTGTGGTGAGAAACCTTTAATGGGTTTAGTAGTTTTTGGTATACACAGCTCTTCTGGAGACAACATGCTATTAATGCCAAATCCATTTTTAAAGCAAGGCAGTTCTTCCGCAGCACAAATTACAGAGGTGTTCCTTCCCTTAGCAACAGGCTGCAGACTGAGGTAGGTTTGAGGAGCTGGTTGTGGCATTAAGCTGTTATAGCTGCAGTGGCAGAAAGCAGGGCCAGCTCTGAAGTCAGCTTTAATACTTTCTGGACAGCTTAATTTGCTGCAACAAAAGGCAGAAGCTGTCAGCACCTCCAGTATTTGTTTCAGATGCAGCAGGTTACAGAAGCTCTTTTCCACAGCAGTGGCCTCTGCACTGTCTCACTTCTCCCCTGGGCCTGTACAAGGCAGTGCTGTGGGACTGTAAAGGATAAGGAAACACATGGCAGCTCTGTGGTTTGAAGGAGGGGCCTGGCTTTACAGTCATTTATCAGCAGCAATGTCAGTGAATAAGCCAGTTTGAGGGAGGGACAGACTTCACTTGGCTGCTTGCTTTTCAGAGATGCTCAGCTGTGGTCCTCTGCTTACAGTGGGGAATATTTTTGGCCCTTTGTACGCAGCAGAAACCTCTGTTTATCTTAAAGAGCTGAGTCCCTTCTTCTCTACTCTATCAGCTTCACTGAGACTCCCCTCCAAGCAGCACTCACCCATGTATATGTTTTGGTTTTTCTTTTAATGCAGGGGGAAAGACCTGAAGGAGAAGCATGAACAGAAGGTTTATGAGCGTGAAATGCAGCGCATCACGCTGCCGCTGTCCGCGTTCAGCAACCCCGCGTGCGAGCTGGTGGATGAGAACACCATCGTGGTGCACACCAACCAGACACCCGTGGAGGAGACACGAGATGGCAGCGGCCCCCTCATGGGGCAGGCGGGGACTCCCGGTGCCTGAGCAGCTCAGGCAGGAGCGCTACAGGCTGAGCAAAGCCTCCAGCTTCCCACTGTGAGTGCAGGGGTTGCGTGTGTTCATTTCTATTTTGTTTTCTTTTTGATGAACGCCGGATGAAGGTGATGCAGAGGAACAGAACAATGGGCTATTCATCATCTGTTTGAGGGGCACCATTCAGTGCATGACCAGCTGGGGACTGGTGTGGTGGACCCTGCTGCTTCCTCCTACCTATCTCCATGGTGTGCCAAGGAGCTGGGGGGGATGATGGGCCAGGCTTACAACTGGCCACAGATCCCATAGTTCAGAGTGTGGTTGTGGCTTCCTCTTTTTCTGTTCTTTTCCTATTTAACGGTGTGCACTGTTACTTAAGTTTCAGCCTGGAACCTCAGGAGAGAACAGTACTGCAGGGACTGAGGGGAGCTTCATGTCAGATTTAGCTAGATAATTACACTCTGATTGTAGTTCCTGCCTTTTTGCTTTAGTGACTGAGAGCTGGAAGCGCTGTCCAGAATCCTACTACTGTATCAGTTTTTTTTCCAAGGAAGAGCTTATTTGATGGACGCCTTTGGCCAGAAGCAGTATGTTTAGCCCCAGTGCTCTCCTCAAGCTCTTGACAAATCCAGGTCTTCCAGGGCTGAGGCCACTTCTCCATTCTCCTGTGGTGCTACATGCACAGCCACAGTTGTAGGTGTCCAGGGGGTGTCTGTCGGTGCCTCCTGATCACTTACACAGATCAGGAAAGCAAGGACGAGTGGTAGATAGTTGTGGAGTGAAGAAAACAAACTGCCCTTCAGTTACTTAGAGCAGGTTAAACACTGAGGATAGATAACATCCTCTTTTGTACTCCCTTGGCTGCCTACAGAGCCAGTGCTGTGGGACCGTGGGCCACAGGGTGGATAAGCTGTGGAGGTCACCCTGATCACACTGCAGCAGTTCTGGCTCTAAGGGCAGAACAGGGCAGCTGTTTTGTAAGATACTGAAGTTCTGGCGTGGCTCCTGGCCCAGCCTCTGTCACACACTCAGCTTGTGCAGCAAGACTACTTACTTACAGATCCTGGTCCTATTAGAGAGGTTTTGTAACAACTTTTATTAGCATTTCAGGGGGTTTGGAAGGGATGGTTGCTGCAGTGTCTCCCTAATGGCATCAAGGCAAGGCCAGTTCAGGGAAACATCTGTCCCCGCTTCAGGGGATTCAAGCCATTCAAGTAAGTTTTCTAGCCATCTGCTTTATAGCTGTGGGCCTAACAGGGAGCAGCACTTGGCAGCAGGGGTTTTAGTGTTAATGTTCGATTCAGAAAAGGGAAATATTTTATTTTTAAATGCCTTTGAATACCATTTCTTTGTAAAACGTTTTAAATACCTCATTATGAAAAGATGAAGACTGTGCTACCTTGTATTAAAGCTTAAAAGAAGAATGCTCTGTAGACCTGTGTGGACTCTGGCTCATCTGTGCATTCCTCCTGCCAGTGCAGCATCCTTTGCCTTGTTTCAGACTGTGAATTGAGGAGAAGAGAAGATGCCACTTCAGTTTGTCAGGCCCAAAGGTAAATCGCTACAAGCAGTGCCTGCACTCACCAGCACTGACAAGGGGCAGGAGTTTGTCTCCCTGCTGCCAGCAGCTGCTCTTGCACTGGAACTGTTCCTGAAAAGCAGCTGTGGGGGTGTGACCTGTGGGTGACTCAGCAGGCTGGCCCATGGGAACACACTGTTGGTTACATCCCCTTCCTGCACTGACCTGGCTCAATTCTGCTTTGGTGCTGCTCAACAGCAGCTCAATCCCTTGAGAAGTACAATGGAGACAGAGCACAGCAGGTTACAGGAGGTACTAACAGAGCCAGCATTTTTGTTCAGTTGTTGTCTTAACTAATGTCCCCTGAAGTACATATTTCAGAATGTTTCCAAGAACAGGCTGTATTTTTATCCCTGGATTAGAAAAGGAAAATGGAGAGAGGCTCCATGATCTGCTGACTCCTGTCCACCCCTAAAAGCCAACCAATGAATGAAGAGAACTTCTTCCCTTTCCCTCACTTCAGGTAAATAGTCCTACAGAGCACTGCACTGTGATTCTGCAGTTCTGTGAGTGTGGCAGAGTCCACTGACTCAAAAAGGGTGTTCTAGATGGTGCCTCATCTAGGCAGTTCTGATGTTGCCATTTTGTGACTACAATAGAAACCTGAGAAAGTTACAGTTTCCAGCTTTATTTAACACAGAGACCACAAAATCTTGTTCTCAATAGCATACAGTTACTGCTTTTTAATTTAGCTAGAACGTGGAGCTGTGCAAATCACAGTTCATAAACCCCACCCACACATCACCCAGGACTCTCCCATCAGGGATCCCCTCACAAACCAGCCTGGGAGGGGGAATGAAAGGGCAAATCCTGTTAACAATCCTGGATCCACTGGACCCAGTTTAGAGAGGCTCCTGCCTGAATCACAGCACAGGGAGTCCCCAGTGTTTCTAAAACACCACTACATAGACTAAAAACACGCCCCTTGCACGCCGGATGTCAGGTGATGGCTGGTCCCATGTTATTTTACATAATACTTTAACCTCATGGGTAGGGGTGGGAGCCAAAGTAACAGCAAAGACTAACACCCATTCCCCTCCATTCAATACTGAAGGGAGGAGGAGGGAAAAAGGAAAAATCCAGTTAAACCGTGATGTTTGTGAGACTTACGAGCAGAACTTGATCCAACTTTTTGTTCAGTTCTGCCAACCATGTAAGCTACTGCAGCAGTAGCTTCCTTCCTTCCTTCTCCCACCAAGGGAGGAAGAAGGAAGTACTGGAAGAAAATACACCCCTACCCACCTCCCAATGACTCCAAGCCCTTTTTTTTTTCCCCCAGAGCAGGGAATGACCCTGAGGAAAATTTCTGTTTGGAGAATCAACTTGGGTGCTGCAGCAGCAGCTGCAAGAAGGACCTTCAAAGGGTCTTGCACAATGTGCAGGAAAGGATGAGGTAGTGGCAACTGAATTATTAGTTCTTCAGCTGCCACTGCAGGGAGGATGGGACATTGTCCAGCACTTTTCTATTGATGACAAGTCAATCCTTTAATTAACCTTGGGCAAGTCCCCTTTTGTCATTGTCCGTGCCCAAGATGTGGACCACTTCAAACCTTTGGCTTTTTGACAAGCACCTTCTGCCGCCATTTCTGTCACCTCACATCCACAGGCCAAGAGCTCAAGCACTCAGGAATGTCCACACCCGGTGCCTAGTGCAGAACTACACATTCAGGTTCAAATACTTTCACCTAGGTTAAGGTTTTGGGCAGGCAAACTCACTGCAGGCGCAGGGTCTGAAAATGCTCCAGTGGCTCATTTGCAGCCTGCCTCATTTGCCATCAGGAGGGGCAAGCAGAGCTCAGTCTTAGTGTTTCTAGGCAGGCTTTTGGAGGTATTCAGAGACAGAGAAGGAATAAAACCCACAAAACCAAAACAATTCATCTGTGCTTCCCCAGAGACAAGGTATTTCAGGAGAGCTGCCCAATTCTGGGGGCTTCTTACTCCTTCCTCTGATGCGTGTCAGAGGCCAAAATCTCAGTGGGTTGTTCTGGGAAACACATGCAAATACATACATGTGCTGTCCTGGTGGGACATGTTGCTGGATGTCCAATTTCCCCACCGTTCTGGATAGGGCAGTCAGTGGGAGAAGCTGTTCCAGAAGTGCTGGTCCTTACCCAGGAGAGTCTCCTATAGCAATTCCCTCCCTGGCAGACAGCCAGGGTTGTTTCACAGCTTGCAGCCAAGTTCTAAGGCACCACAGTAAAGAAGCCTGAAGAGGCCAGAGAAATATTTCTCAAGCCAAAAAAGTAGTGTTCAGTGGCTCTCCTAGGTGCAGCTGGCAGGAAACAATCCTTTTTGCTTCTGAAACGTGCCAGAAATCCACAGTGAATCAGGATATCCAAGAGGAGGGAAGCTGGGTGGGGAGAGAGAGGCAGTGCAGCAGATGCACAGCGAGGTGCCCCGTTAATGCCCTGGAAGTGGCTGAAGTGCATCTCCCTCCCTGATGCTCCCCCCAGCTCCAATGGAAGTGATGCAGGCAGCAGGATGAGCAGACTAGGTTGTGTTTTCAGGTAGCTTGTCACGGTTCAGTCCATACTGCACACTCACATTGTGGTCTAGCTCCTCCAGCTCAGATGGAAGGGGGATGGCAAGTTCTCCCAGGTACAGAGAGAGAGCTTCAAAGGAATCTTCCAGCTTGGAAAAAGGGGGCCTAGAAGAAGGAGTGAGGAAACATGAGTAGGAAAGAGGAGGCAGAACAGCATCTGGAAAGGCTGAGCTAGTTGTCCATCCAGATCCCCATACGTACAGAGTGGTGGACAGGGCCATGATGTCCTCCCCATTCAGCTTCCAAGACTGCAAAGCCCTCATCTGTCTGGGCTACCCATTTTTATAGCCAGTGAGTGACCAGGGAGGTCTGGATCTTTGGAACCTACTTGGCAGCAACATTGTTCTGAAGCTACAAGTTTCATAACTGAAATCAAATGAAGTATTTACTTTACTGTCAAAGTCTGCCCCTACTCTCTGTACCTGAGAAATCCTGAACAATCATTCCTCCTTTACTCTCTGTCTTGGAATTCTTTCAGATGCCTCCACCATAGAGCAGTCTCTCTCCCAAACTGCTGAGTCTGAAGTCTCTCACTCATGGAAGCCTTTGAGCATTCCCATAGAAGGCTGGAGCTGCCCCCTGTGCAGAGCAGTCCGTCCACTATGGGAACACAGACACATCCTGCAGGCTTCCAAAGAGGAGTCCTCCAGACCCCAAACCTACCTGCTCTCTGGTTCCAGTCTGCAGCAAATAGCAGCCAGAGGGAAAAAGGCTGGAGGACAATCAGCAGGAACAAACTTCTCCCAGAACAGCTTGACATTAAGGCCAAAATCCAGTGTGCGTGGGAGACAGTCCGGGTCAGCATAAACCTGGCCTATGATCTAGGGAAAAATGAGAGAAGCACTTAAGTACTGCAACAGTTCCAGAGTGTTAACAAACAAGGAACTTCTGCATCAGGCAGGGGCTCCTTCAAAATTTTATGGTGGAAAGGAAACAACAGAAACACTGTTCTTCCTTTCCAATGAAGCCACTAGCTCATGGCACTAGGTACAGACAAATTTCACTGGAAACTTTTTCAAGACCTTGTGATATGTCCATGTCTGTGGAGTAAGTCCCAGATGCCTTCTCCTTCTGCCCAGCGTCTCTCTGCCAGAAGACACAGCGTGATGTGCCTCTCTCAGGGAGCTCCACAGTATCTTGCAAATGGGGATGATGCAGCCCCTCCTGACTGCAGGTAATCAAGGCAACCTGCATCACCATCCCATCCCCTCTCTAGCCATCTTACCATGCCATCAGCAAAGCCCCTTGGTACAGAGCCTGTCCTAAACAATGCTGGGAAGCCAACAGCAACTCTAAATCTGAGTTGTTCTGCCAGTGACAGACTCAGCCCTCACCACATCCAGAGAGCTGGGACAGACAAGAACAAGCATTCCTGACACCCAGGAGGCTGCAGGTAAAGGAGAGCCAGTAAAGAGCTGGGTGGACAGGTAAGCCCTGCCCCAGAATTGCCCCAGTACTCACTACCTCCAGCACAAGTGCAGAAGTACAAGTGCTGTGGGGTGGTGTGGACTCACAAGGTCAATATAAATTTTACATGGACAGAGCATTAGGTCTAAAGCCTCATCAGGTATCATAGAAGGGGTGTTATTTATAACCACCCAGGCTTTTCTCTGCCAGTAACAGCAGGGCAGCCACATCCTGTAACTAGACAGAAATGCTCATTTATGTACTTTGGCAGGTTTATTTCCTTATCTGAGTGTTTCATTTTAATATTTTTTAGCAGCATTATTTTGGTGACAAGGAGAATGTTCATATGCAACTACCATTTTATTTGTCTTTTTTTTCTAGATGAAACAATTGTTCTAATCCCACATACAGATTTTTCAAGTTCCTAAATCTATCACTCACAACCACAACATTCTCTGAGAGGAGGGCCCAATGTAAACAGAGCTCCAGATGAGGCCACAAAGATTTATGCACAGACATTTTCTTCATCCCCTTCATCCAAACACTGAAAACGAAACTGTGCTGGCATCCCCTGGTGTTCCTGCAACTGCTGTGTTGTACATAACACCCTGCCTTTCATCTGTATTTCCACTATCATACACACCTTTTAAACTGAAAATACCTTGCAGATTTCAAGTGCTGTTTTTTGTTCTGCAGATAGAAAAGCCTGGTAGAACAGTCAGACTCTGCATTGGCTCAGAAATAAACTAAGCCAACAGACTTCAGGGTGCAAGCTTCATTAATCGACCTGCAAAGAGGTTTTTGTTTCCACTTCTTTGAAGTGAAGTGCCATCCCCAGTGGAGGCCCTGAATTTGCTGAGATTATGCAGCTGATTGTTCTTTTAATGACGCAGAAAAAGAAAAAAGCATTGCAGTTCTAAGGGAATACATCTACTTTCAAATGGATACCAGGCTCAGTCAGAACCTGATGACTTTTTTATAGCTTCTCTCAGTCCAGGAAGAAACTGGGACCAGAAAACTACAAGACAGTTATCTTCCATGAGGAAACAGAGGCAGGGTAAGCTTGTTTGCCCAGTCTAACTCACTAATAATGTGCTGTTAGGTCACAGGCTGCACACAGATGCAGAGGTGATACCATGGGTGCACAGAGATGGGGACAAAGTCCATGAAAGATGCCATGTAATGTCCTTGTCTTACCTCGCAGAGAACAATCCCAAATGAAAAAATGTCCACCATCTCATCGTAGCTCTGTCCTGTAGGAAACATGAGACATTCATTTCTGTAAAGAGAGAGTTACCCATCCAGCTATTTCAGGAGCTGCCAGTACAAAGCTTAACTAAAACTATTCCCTGGAGGAGGATAAAAAACAGGAGACAAAGCAAGGCTTAAACCTGAGCAGGATCAGTCACCCCAAGATCTGTATATACCAACTGCATTACACTGCCTTACAGATTTTAAGCCTGCTCCTCTCTTGTACTGGGGAATTACAGGACAGCACTGTATCAGGTCAGAGCAAATGGTGAGGATGACTATGGAAAGCTTCTGCCCATTTCCATTGATTGCTGTTCTTGTGCATCTCTACAGTGCAGGGAGCCAGTGCTCAGCTTCCCCAGCAGCCAGGGAGTCGCTGCTGCAGTGACTGCAGAGATAATAAATTACACACCGGCAGCACTTTGATCCTGGGAAAGCTGGCAGGCTCCAGCATGCCATGCTCTGCTTACAGACACACCCCTCCCAAGCCAGTGGCTGGTAAACAGCCTTGCTTTCAGAGGTGATGTCAGACTATGCTTTTGCTGTTCTCTTGACAAATGCCAGGACTGAGACAAACTCTGAGAAGCAGCCTCAGACTCCTTTAGGGCTGGCGGCCTTGAGGAAAGGCAAACAGAACAGTACACAAGAAAGCAACATGGAGAACTGAGCTGGGGGAGAGGAGCCCAGTCCTCCCTTCCCCAGTAGACTCTGCTGGTCAGTGCTGATATTCCAGCCAGCCAAGCTGCCCAATCTGGTCAGAGAGATCTGCTCATTAGGAGGGAATTGTATCCACTGTATGTCACCCTCACCTCAACTCCTGCAGGGGCAGCTTTTCCTCTGAGGGTCACAGCTCAACCTTAATGCAGCTGAGGGCTGCATGTTGAAACCCAGATTTCCCTGCACTTGGATAACTCCCACTTGAATCCTGCAGCTTCAGCAAACCTGGCAGCAGATGGCCTCTCCCTAGATCTGTGCAACAGCAGATCATTACACATCCCAGAGTGTAATGATTCCCTGTTTCAAGGGGCAGTTCCAAAGCATAAGGCTATACCAGAAATTGATTTTGGGTTCAATTTTATCTCAGGCCTCTTTTGTCTTCCCTTTTATCTGAATTGTAGCACGTTTACTTCTGTTGCCTTCCTGAAGAATCCTGTTGTCAGGAAACATTACCTGGGCTGGTAACAAAGGCTTACCAGGTCAGGTACTGCAAGACTGCAGCTAGAGCCTCTGTGTGTATAAAAAAGCTTCCATATTAGCAGGTCTAAAACCACAGGCTCTAAAAGGTTTGGTTGTTACTGGGGCACAGAAACTTTCAGTAATCCTGTCATCTCTACTTTGTCCCAAGCTGTCTCCTTGCCTACTCCCTGCTGGACTCTTACCATTCAGCATCTCTGGGGCCATCCAGTACGGGTTCCCAACCACGGTGTAGCGCTTTTTCCTGTCGCTCTTGCGCAGCGTCCGTTTCTTGGCAGACGGCTTCTCCAAAGTGGGCTTCTTCCTCTCCTCCACAATCAGCCGGGACAGGCCGAAGTCAGCCACCACCACTGTCTTATCCTGCACAGGGCATTTAGTACAGGCCACTGATTACTCTCAGCCCCTTCCAGGAGCAGAGAGGCTGCAATTCCTGTTCACTACCAACTACAGTCTAAGGGCAACTATCCAGGTTTCCTGCAGCCACATGAGCATAGCAAGATGTGCAGACAGGTGTAAGATACCCAATTCATGATCCCAACTCATCACTTCCTCCCTTCATTGTCTTATTTCCTGTGTGGTTGTTAGCAATTATCCCATCAATTTGACTACACTTGCCAGAGGAAACCTGGACTTTTTCTTTTAGATCTTCCTGTTTCACCTGGTCAGGAATTAACTTAGACTTTCATCCTGAGCTGTCTGAAGCCAAGTGAAAAAGGGCAGGCTTGAGGGAATGAAACTACACGAAAATTTTGTGACCCAGCATTTAAAAAAAGAGAGAACATACACACGCACACACCTACACACTTGTCTGAATCCTGAGTGCCAATAAAAAGTCATCAAGTGGTTAAAAGAACAGAAACAGCTGCAGAGAAAAATCTCATAGTTGAGATAAAGAACAGCGCTGTACTAACTCTCAGAAAGTGACTCTTATAGGAGCTGCTACCAGAGAAAGGGTGGTAAGAGAACAGAACACAGAAACAGTGAAAGCTAGATCAGTCTGGAAATCCCTGTGTCAGAATAAAGCTCCTTTGCCTGGGGCACAAAGCCTCTCTGAAATCAGTTCCACCCTGACAAAAGAGGGAACATCATGTGGAGAAAACCAAGGGAGGAAGATGCCAAAGAGAGGAGCAGCATGCTGTGGGAACTGAGGTGTAACTCACCAGCTTGATCAGGCAATTGTGTGAATTCAGGTCTCTGTGAATGATGCACATGGAGTGCAAGTAAGCCTGGAACAGAAGGAGAAAAGCTAGTGTTAGCAGTTCCCAGCTGAGCATTTACACACTCAACAACCCAATTCCAGTGGTCAGGCAGTGTCTCCACCCTCCTGAAGCCACTAACCCTGACCCCAGAGTTTGCTCTGTTATGAAACAACAGTCCAACTCACCATTCCAGAGGCAATCCCTTTGGCAAAGCTGACCTTCTGCTGCCAGGGGAATGGGTCCTGAAAGACAAATCCTCAATGGTCAGGGACCATCTGTCAGGGACTGGTGACAGCAGCTCCTTCACAACAGGGACTCTTACAGCAGTCAGACACACACAGGAGAGAAGAGGTTTCCTGCCTCAAGCTCACTCACAGCTACAAAGCAGCTTTACTACACAGCTCCAAAGAAGACTAAACTAATAATGAGTATATAAGGCTGCTACTACCATCAGCACAGTCGGGCTCACTGAGAACAGGTCTCCCAGGTGCCCATACTCACTGCATTGCGGAGGAAGTCCTTCAGCGTGCCCCCCTCAATGTACTCCGTGAGGAGATTCAGCTTCTTGTCCTTGTACAGCACACCAATGAACTTCAGCACATTGGGGTGGTCCAGGCTGCGCATCACCTTCACCTGCAAGCAGAAACATCCCCCCCAAAATGTGAATGGAACAAGTCCTGACAGATCCATTCTGTGGTGAAGAGCACTCCAGCGCTCAAAGCCCTGTTCAGGGATCACACAGAACACTCAAACCCCAACCTTAAGGCAGTCAATTAACTGTTGCCTCTTCATTTTCATGCTGTGCAATTAACCTGATCTTAGTCTTAAGGAGAGCACCCTTGACTTTGGCTAACTTTTCAGAGTGAGAAACTCTCCAGGGCAGCTATTGGGTCTGTGCTGTGTCAGGGCCACAACAGCAGCAGTCAGGTGTTTGGGGAGCTGCCTTTAAGCTAAACCTGACTTTGAAAAACATGGTAGGCAGCCACCAAGAAAATAGTTTTGCTTAAATACAGCATGAGTCTTAAATATCTCACAGATACTGGCCCTCATCCTTTGTACTTATGCACAAGGCTCAAGGGATAAATCCTTTATGTACTGCACAGCTCAATTTGCCTCTGACTGAAGCTGCTCTTATCACTGAAAAATTAATGAACTGGAGCTGAAGCAATGTCTATTGCCCAGTGTGAGTCACACTTCACTGCAGCAAACACTCAGCTCATGTCAGCTTTTCCTCATGCAATGTCTCCCTCCTCAGCACCTTCATTCCTGCCAGGTTGCTGGCAGGATCTCTGTCTCTGGAGAAGATGGGAGAGTTCCACCACACTACTGGCTCGGAAGCTTTTTGAAATCCTGCTCCTACCTCTGTCAGGAAAGTCTTCTGTGTTTCCTCATCACAACGAATCAGCTCCTTCATCACCATCACTTTTCCTGTTGCTTTGTGAGTCACCTGGGGGAAACAAAACCCACAACTACAGGCAAGGTTCAAGAATACACAGCTCCAATGCTCCTGCAACTTCTGAAAAGGTGTAACGCTCCCCTCCCTCCAGAGAACAGAGATGGGAGGAAATTCAGAGCCCAGGGATCTGCCGAAAACCGCGTGAAACTTCTTCTTTCAGAATTCACTGAAGATGCTGTATGTGAAACAGAAACTGCCTAAAGCTGACAGAGGAGCATGCCAAGACCCAGAGCTGAAGGCTCCAGTTTGGGTAGCACAGGGCTGAGTGTGCACACAGGCTGCCAAAGCCTCCACACTGGTGCGTGCCTCCAAGTTCCCTTACAGAACACGTTTGTCCAACGGGATGCTCACATTTTGTACCCAGGCTTTACCAACTACATCCTGCATCAGCAAAGGAATCAATATTCCTCTGCATCAGAAACCAAACCAAACAACCTAAAACTGCATTAGAAATGCTTTGGTTTTATGGGGAATCTGAATCTCATTCACATGCAAATGAAACTGGAGTGCACAGGCTGCTCAGTTAAGGCAGGAAGCAGTTAATTTTACCTTGCTCCTTTGGAGCAGTGTGTCTCAACCTGCAAGGAATGTCCCTAGAACAGTGGAAAACACAAAGAAATCCATCATAATAATAAGGTAATAAATTTCCTGGCTCTTGACATGGAAAGCATTTCCAGTTCCTCAAGAACTGTTTGCCCGTCTCCAACTAGTTCTTGGCATTTTGCTGTATTATAGAAGTTTTTTGTAACCAGCTCAGGCTTGCTTGCATGGGGTGCAGGAGTGAGTAGAAAGGGTCCAAATTCCTATGAGCACATTTTCCTGGAAATCCTCTCCTCTTTGTTTGCTTAACTTGGACAGCTCTGGCTCCCTAAGATCTCCAGGGAACTAAATAACCACCTTGCCTCTCTGATCAGAAGAGAATTGTGTGACCCGATACAGTACTTGCTGCATCACACCCAGTCAATCTGAAGGCTAAGAAAAATGTCCCTTTTTTTTTTTTTTTAAGGTAGGAGGCAAAAAAGTCCTTTAGAAAATCTCTAGAACTAAAATCCAGAACACATGACCCAGCTATAGTATTTAGGAAGCTTATGAGTTCTTGCAAACAATGTGACACACTAGTTCTGTTTGGAGCCATGGACAAAGCTGACATAGGTGGAATGTGAGTGCATGGAATAACACAACAGAAGCAAAAGTACAATATTCTTCTGCTCCCGTCTGAAATCAAGCATCCATACACAAGTGATGAGCCAGGGAACACTGCATGTTTCAGCCAGGGATATGAAAGCCAGGGATGTCCAATATCCAATGATAAAGGGAAGTGAAGAGACAAAGGCAAGGCTAAGTGGAATTCTTAAGCTGACATACCAGCAAAACTGAAACAAGTGTCACATGAAACTCCACGGGGGCAAATTTAACTCCCAGAGCATGCACCAGAACAGGATAGCCATGGGGTAATTTGAGCAGAAAAGAAATGCCTTTGTGCCAGTAACTGCTGGGACACAGATGACAAAAGCATGCGACAGAGCAAAGGTTCCACTTACCTGCACCTGTTATTTCTCTATGAGCAGAGAGGAGAGAAATATGCTCATTAGTATGGATCAGGTGTTGTGTTCGTAGTGCTGGCTCATCACCTCCCATGGAAGCATGAGATGAACATGGTGGCTGGACACCTCAAGTTTATACCAGTGTAAGGGGAGAAGTCCCATCCCATGGTGAGTGCAGCCTGACTACTGAGGAGCTCACAGAACCTTGACAAGGCAGAGGAAGTTCCCCTGATGCTGTCAGAAATGTTGGGATAGGAACTGCTGGAGTACCCTCAGTCAAGATCAGAGAGCTTAAATGCAAGAGAACTGCTATTGAAATTAGAAGTATGAGAATCATGCAAGACCTGACCACTGCCCCCACACTGACAAGCCATTTAGGCTGTGCCAAGGGTTCAGACATGGTCACTACATCAGCCTAGCAAACCCCTGAACATGCCCCACTAAGGGTGGGTAAGAAATGCAGGTGAGCTGAATGCACCTCATCATAAGAAAGATGCTCGTAAGAGGAAGTGTAGCCTGTTCCCTGTTCTCCCCACCTCATCCAGGAGGCTGCTGTGACAGGCACCTGGAGTGCTAAATCTGACTCGGGAGATGAACATGTATGGCCAAAGTTGACGTTCAAAGGGGACAAAGTCAAAACCATCTGCAGTCAGAGACACCCATGGTCAGGGAATGAAACAGAAATGGATCTCAGAGCAAACCAGGGAAGATCCAAGACTGATCACTATCGGCATGGCAAAACCACCGAGATTGTGGTGAAAGTTGCCAGGACAGGCAGACATTGCTGCACTCAAAGTAATTGATGAACATTTGAGGACCTCCCTCACCTTGATTGCTTGTCCAAAAAATCCTTTTCCTAGAACCTCGCCATGGATCAGGTCACAGGGCCGGAAGATTTGCTGGGAGCAGCTGGAAGAGGAGCGCAGGGATTCAGAACGACTGATGTCACGGCTCAGAAGGAGCGGTTCCTTTGGAGAGCTGGGGCCAGGGGACTTAGAAATGCTGTTACTTCGCCTGGAAAACAAGGATGACAGGAAGATTAGGGAAGCTGCTGGGTAACCTTTGGTCCAGCATATCCCATCATTCACTGCTAAGGGATCAGTTTCTAATGTGCTCCAGTGCTTTTACTGTCTCCAAAGCCAGATGCTCTCCCAGCACTGTGAAAGCTCCTTACGAATCCAGAGCAGCTTCCAAGTCAGAGCTGCCTGAAAACAACAACAACAACCTCTCCTGCACTGGCAGTCTGAGGTGGAGCTCTGAGAACAGGGGGAGGAAGCTGTGAAGACACATCACTTGCTATCTCTAAACAAAGTACTGGTAAAAGACTAAATGAGCAACCAAGTGTTCCACTCTTAGAAAGAACTTTTCCCAAGTCCCAGGTTTCAGGCAGATTCTCCTAAAGGACACGTTCTTCCCCAGTCATTTAAGGCTGGTAAAAACCTGACCTTTACATTTTCTGACTCTGAAACTTAGTAGCTTTTCTCTGTTAACAGTTGAGCTCCTTATTTTTATTAAGGAAATCCTGAAAGGGAATGGAAAGAGAGTATACACCAACAGCAGAATCCAAAGCTCCCATGACTTCTCCAGTGGTTTATACCACAGCTCACATCAGAGATAAGCCCTGTCCCCACAGTCACTGCAATTGTAGGCACAAGGCCTGAACTGCCCAGCCAGGGAGCACAGGGCAAAGGCAAGGCAGGTCAGAGGCAGAGCTTCCAAGCCTTTACCTGAGGGAGCGCCGTCGGAGTGTTCCTTCCAGGTTCTCCTTGATGTCCAGTGGAGAGAGGGAGCGTGGGGACATGGGTGTCTTTATGTGGCTGGGAAGACGGGAGTCCAGGCGGAGCCTGTCCAGGCGCTGCGACACAGGGTCATGCTCGATCAGCAGCTGAAGGGTCTGGCTTGTCTTGCGGATCAACTCCTCCACCTGAAATCAAACCAAAGGGCAGGGTAGCAGCAGGCAGGAGGAATGCAAACAACAGGAGACAGAGGAGACACAGGGAATCAGGAATTGCCCTTCAGGAATCAGAGGAGAGAGTTCAGTGAGATCACTCCATAGTTGTGGTTTAGTTGTGTGCACCACAGCTGTCTACCAGACAAATCAGGCTGGCAACACAGAAGTTCCTTGTGCTATCCAACACTTCTTTCTGGTCAGCTACAAGTAACTTATATAAAAAAGATGTGGACAGGCTTGAGAGGGGCCACAAAGATGACTGAAGTGCTGTGAAGCTGCCACGTGAGGAAAGGCTGAGATAACTGGGTGTGTTCAGCCTTGAGAAGAGAAGGTTTAGGGGAGACCTTATCACCATGTTCCAGTATTTAAAGAGTGGCTACAAAGAAGGAGACTCCTTTTTTACAAGGAGTTACATGGAAAATACAAGGGGTAACGGGTACAAATTAATCCTGGAAAGATTCCAGGTGGACACAAAGACAGTTTTTTACAAAAAACAATCAGCCCTTGGAATAATCTGCCCAGCAGAGTGGTGGATTTCCCAACACTGGACACATTTATATTTCAGCTGGACATAGTGCTCTAGATAGTGCTTTTGCCAAGAAAGATTGGACCAGATGATCCTTGAGGTGCTTTCCAGTCTGGTATTTTATGACTCTATTAAATACTTTTCTTTTTCTGAGAAGTGTTCAAAAACTACACAAGTTTCCACCTTGAACAGTGCTGCAAAAAACAGCTTTGCAAAAGCTACATGGAGATTTATCTGAGAGATGCCTTGTGCTCCTCGTGTTCTCTTCAGCATCAACAGTAAATAAAACCCTTATGAAGTGAAGGTAATGGTGCTCCCCTTACACTCTTGCAGCATCACCTGATATCTGTAGAAAGCATCTACTTGTAAATACAGACAGCAAATAGGTTTTTTGCAATGGGAAATGTCCCTAGGATCAGCTGGGCCCTTGTGTATTAGCAGTGCCTCTAAAAGGATCAGAAGTGTGCACTTCACCAGCAGTACAGGGAAAATCTTCAAAGCCTCTCTGTCCTCTGTCACAGCCCTAGACTTTCCACAAAATCAGGACTGATCCTAATTGCATTTCCATCTGTTACATTTTCCTCTCCAGCTGGAAGGCAAAGCTTGCCTTCGTGTTTATTCCTCCTGTCAGCACGAGTACTAGGGGTGTACACACACTCTGTGCAGGGTGGGAGAACAGTGTCAGGAAAGGGAAAAGATGTAGGAAGGCAGAGGAGAAAGAGGCTTCAGAATAGAACTCTACCCACCTCCTCCACCTGTAGTGTCCGAATAGGAGCTCCATTGATCTCCAGGATACGATCTGCAGGGTGGATGGCATTTCGGACATCTGGGCTGATGTGCATCCTGTTAACTCTAAATATGGGAATTACAGTCTGTACATGAAGTCAGTTTAGCCAAAATTATCAAAAATATGTTCAAAATATTGGTATTTTGAAATAAAACAATGCTCATCTACCAACACAGGAAGCTACCATTAGACCAAGAGCTTAGGTCTGAGCTGATTTGAAGACAGCTCTTGATATCACCAGTGGTAAAATTTTAGTCTACACGTTTTGTGTTCACTGAAGGAGATAGCACTGAGAGGTACAATTATCAGTTAAGGTTACCACACAAATGACTATTAGCCAACCTACATCCCTGTAATGCCAAGATTCCCTCAGGACAACAGCGCTGAAGGATTTTTACCAGCTCCCTCTGCACAGACATGTACATTGCACAAAATCTGGTCATACTCACTCTTTCACCTGGACACCAGTGGCATAGCTGGAGCAGCCACCTTCAACAGACACAGAGAACCCCCTCTTGCCATCCGTGGCTGCAGGCATGGAGATGAGGGTCAGTGTATAAGGCAGCTGCTCACGCAGAGACTCAGTGGAGTGTTTTTCTATCATCGGTGTCAGCACAATCTGATTATGGCATTTTCCACTGGAAGAAGTGAAGAAAGTCATTATAGCAATGTCCCATCCCTCCCTGCCAAACTCACACATCTGAGTTCTCTCACTGACCACAAGCCATAGTTTTAGTGTTTACACCACTCCTCCCCCTCTCCCTCCAAGGCAGCTTCCTGGCATTCCTCAGAGTAGCACTGGCTGAACCACTCAGAGCCAGCTGCACAGGGCTTACACTCAGCAGGAGGCAGCTCTGTGGCAAAGTGCAGCTCCTCTTACCAGTAGAGAGTGGAATGTTGCACCAGTGCATAGGTGTCCCCATCTTCGATGATCACTTTGCAGCTCATACAAGCAAAGCACTCGGGGTGATACTTGTATTCACCAGCCACCTACAGACAGAAAAGGGAGTAGCTTAGGAGGGCCAAAACCCATCAGCAGATGCAGCTCCTGCTTTCCTCTCCAATTAACGTGTTCATTCACGTCTCTAAGGCAAGTGGCAGTTTTTTACTGGACAGTTATATTAGTCCATTCTGACCCTCCTGAACCCCATCTATGGCACCTTGTTTGAAGAACTCCAAAACAAACACATCAACACTCTAAGCAAAGCTCATGTCCCAGGAACCACTGCTATATTTGGCAGCTGCTCAACTATCAAAAATAGTTGATAGTCTGCTGCAGACTAGTAAACAAGGTATTAAACCTTCCTGTTCAGTTGCTCTTGGCAAGATAACTAATGTTACGCCTGAATTAATAAAGCTGAAAGGGCTTTTTTTTGGCAGACAGGCAGTGCACAAATTGAGATATTTAACCAGCCAGCTGACAGAAAAAAAAGTGTGAACTGAGACAAAAAATACCTTTAAAGAATATTTTTATTAATTGGTCTGTTTTTCTATTTTCCTTATAAGAACTTCCTTTAGTGCCATTATTATGCAAAGACTTTTGCAGGCAATGAGAAATTGTCAGCACATTTCTCAGTATTTCCTTTTGAGTTAGCAGTCATATTACTGAGTACCATCCTGCTTTTTACTTAGGTTCTAGAAAAATAACGGTTTTGTTTCATTCTTGGCAGGTTTAAAGTTTAAATATTTGCAAGGTTGTGGCAGGAGGGCAACATTCAGATGAGCCCATATTGTGCAGGAAGAGTTCAGTGCATCAAAGCAGTTGGGGCCAACACTGCTCCAAGACACGGACAGCCTGAAAAAGCACTCTGGCCACAACCCAGGTGGGACTTGGATGGCAATCCTGCCACAGCCAGAACCTGCTGCTTTTCCTGAGCTGAGAGCTTTGACTCCACAGTGCAGTGGAAAATCACCCCTGGAGACACTGAGGCACTGTGCTACAGAAACTGAACAATGTCCCCTGAATCACCTTTCTGCCTCTCAGGTCTGTACTTTTCAGTACCTGATTTGTTCAGATGCTTCAGATCCTCACATCTCCCTCCTTTAACAGCTACCAGCATTCAAAATTAATTTTTATCCAGAATCTGCACACACAAACTTCATTCCTAATCTTTGACTAGAGATTAGAATAACAAGGAGATTATTACCCTCAGTTTATTTGGTTATCTGAATAACTAAGATAACTCCCAACTAAGTTTGAGGAGATGGAGGCAGGCATGTCCTGCCTCCAGACAGGAGTCTTTCAAAGTCCTTACCATCACAGGTCCAGTCATCAGTAGAGAGCAGCCATGGCAAGATTCCCCAAACTTCCCCCAGTAGTCTTTGTGACAGTACAGCTTCCCATCTTTCTCATAGTACCAGTTAGTGAGGGGATCCTGGCATTCAGAGCACCTGGAAGGAAACAAAGGAACAAAGTTCCAGCTGGCAACAAGTCACAAATCGATGGTCCTGTCCTGCATGGAGAACACATTCAGCAGCAGCTCACCACCAGGTAGGTCTGCCTACTGTGGATGTACTAAACCCTTCCACTTCCCAGGGCTCTTTGATCTGAAAATTAGCACCAAACCCAAGGTTTGTAAGGAGAGGTGGATTCAACCAGTACAAAGAAAAAGAAGCTTCCAAAGTTTAAAACAAATCCCACACGTTGAAACACATCAGTAGGTTTATAAATTTTGCTTTGTAAACTTTGCTCCTCTGCTTTCTCCCTCTTTCTGGATGCAAGTTTCCAGCTGCAGAGATGCCCAGCACAGAGCTCTGCTGTGTTTCTGCTTCGTGTTTCTATAGCGTCACCCTTGTGCCAGGGCACCTGCCTCCTCAGCCAGTTTAGGAAGTGGGACAAAGAGGCAGGATCCACTTCCCTTTGAAATGCAAAGCCAGTTTTGCACCAACCTTTCTGGAAAGCTTTTCTATTGTTCTGTAGGAAGGCCTCTCCCAAAAGGTAAACTGCAGCACTCTGCATTTGAGGGAGAGTTTTCAAAGCAGTTCATCCCCTGAGCTCCATATACTTACTGCATCCACCAATTAACTGTGATGAAAGTCCACCTCTCCCAGGCGATTGCTCTCCCTTCTGCTGATCACAGTGCATGAGAAAATAAACTCCACGAGCAGCCCACCAAAAAAACCCCGAAATAAAACTAATTTTCTGATTAAGAGAATCCCCAAATCCTTCACATATCTGTGAGACTCTATTTCAACAAGAAACCATTATTAATCATGTATCTACATCCTTTCAAGAAACAAACCTCCCCCTCAAGAAAAAGTATCAAGGAAAAAAATGCAGCATTTCTA
This sequence comes from Phylloscopus whistleri, assembly GCA_017589585.1. Taxonomy (NCBI): domain Eukaryota; kingdom Metazoa; phylum Chordata; class Aves; order Passeriformes; family Phylloscopidae; genus Phylloscopus; species Phylloscopus whistleri. Next base: position 6,123,089 of record JADMLD010001548.1, on the reverse strand, counting down.
CTGCAGATACCTTTTCAGCAAATCACAAGCAGAACCCAGGCTTGCTGAATACAAAATAATCCTGCCTCAGCAAGATGCACTGGGCAAGGGAGTTTAACTTCAGCAGCATGGAGGTGTGACTTACTGGAAAGATAAGGCACAGACAGGAGTTGCATCAGGAAGGATTATTCCATTAGCCCTGGGCAGCATGTTCTCAGACTTCAAGAGGAAAATAAGTCTGGCACTGGCCATTTCTGAGTGCAGAATCCAAAGCAGTGTAGTCACCAATAACTGGTTCAAAGAAACACCTTGAGGACCAATGCTGTCATCCTATGTTTTCCCAAATGTGAGAAGAAGACTTTCTTCTGTCCCCTACCCTAACCCTGTCTCAGTTGCTGCACTGGGGGGAAACCACTGCAGTGGGGTGGGGGTTTAGGTGGCTGTCCCTCCAGGCAGCTGATCTCCCTCAGCACCCAGTGTGCTGGAGTCTGCTGGTGGCACTGGAGGAGCACTTTTCACATGCTCTCAGGGCTAAGAGGAGAGCTACAGTTGACTTCACCTCTCACAAGCTTCCTAAAAGCTTATTTGTGCCAAAGACATTCCTTGTAAACTCCAGCAGCTTGTAATGAGCGTGATGATATGTGAGGCTGGTCGTGCTCCAAGAGAGCACGGAGAGAGTTATTTGCTCCATCTCAAGAGACTGCAAAGCAACAAGATAAAGCTGCCTGTAAGCAGCCCTTGGCTTTAGGGAAAAACACACCTCATGGAGTATTCAGTGCCCTACCCTCCCCTCAGGAAGATTGCTCCTTAAAATGTATTTGGCTTCTACAGTGTTTGTTCTCCCAGCTGAGGAGCATCAAGTCCTGTCTCCCCTCCAAGTGATGGGAAAGAACTCCAGCACATGCAACAGGCCCTGCCAATTTTGTGTAGAGTAGAGGGAACAGTAAGTTAAGATTGCTGTACATGGTACATACATCACTAGAGCCCCAGCCTGGGGGCACTTGCATGGTTACACCCTGCTCCTGGTATGCAAGAGACCCAGAGGGCATCCCAGTGCATTCTGCCTTCAACCACTGGTCTTTGGCTTCCATTTGCAGTAAATACCCCGTGCTGAATGAGCAAATAGGTGAGTGGGAGGGAAAAAAAGAGCAAGTGGAGACTAACAGCAAAGATTTCTATCACTTTGTGGCAGGAACATCTGGCTCAGCACAGGCAAATCGGCAAATCGGATCCCTGAGACTTATCCAACTCCTCCATGCATGCCTGTACCAGTGTGTGTGCTCCAGGAGTGATTACATCTTCAAACAGGGAGCTGTGACCAGACCTGCACTTGGGCTGCAGACAGCAATGCTGAAGACTGCTTCACCAGGATTTCAGGACTTGACTTTCTATGTTCTCTCTACACAGGTGGGTCATTTATTTGTTTTTAAGCACCTCACCTTCCCCTCCTCACCCCTCTTCAATTTCACCTTGAACCCCTTCCTTTTTCTCCTTAAGTAAACGTAAAATTTTTGCAAAAGCAATACAAACTGCAATTCTGTTTAGGTGGGCTCCATGGGATCATGTGCATTTGTCTTCCCTTTACCCTTCCTGTAGTACTAAATGGTTTGATTCAACCATGTAGCACTTAGTTAAGTTTGCTTCCATCCGGAAATAAGCACTGGTATCTAATTTGGAACACACCCATAGCAAAATGAAGGTGAGGAGGTGGAGCCAGCAAGCAGTCAGTTCTCTGCTATGTAATTAAACAAATCTGGGCAGGACAAGTTTGCAGCTTAAGGCTCAGAACCCCACCCTGGGCAATGAGGCAACAGGAACAGAGCAAGCAGCCCTGCAGAGGCTGGATGCTGGAATGGGTCTAACTGGCTGCTTTGTGAATCCCTGCCAGGAACAGGACACTGCAGCCCATGCTGCCAAGCAGCACCTCTGTTACTTACCATGCATTCTGTAACCCTGAAAAGGCTTAGATTTGGCAGGTGTGGGAAACTGGCTGACAGCACACAGGTACGGCTTTGGTGCCTTCACCAAATGATAAAAGCATTACATGATTGTTCCACAAGGCTCTCATTGAAGAGAGATGTCAGAATTTTATCCCAGAAGATACAAGAGTTGCCATTTCTTCCTCTCCCACCTCACTGGAGCAGTGCCCTTGCACCAAGTTTCACATCAGCTGAGACAGGAATACAATTACTGCTACAAGTATTAAGGAAGCTAACCTTTGCCAGTCACCACAACCAAAAGAAAGGAGTATGCCATGCTGCTCTATCTTATATAGATTAGAAACCACTAATCTTCTCCTAGATTATTGGCTACTCTTATTACAGCGTAGCAAACCATGGTAATCAAGTTTCATGGAGAACTGGTAATAGCCATATTTGACATGTTTCCTCTTGCTGCCCAGCCACCATTTTCAGAGCTGCAGAACCCTGCTCTGATTATACAGATCAGACATTATAATCCTTCACTTCCCAGCTTTGGCTATAAATTAATCTGCCTCCCACAGCCATCCTCCAGGAACCACAGGCAGCATCTGGGTGCAGAGTTCAGCCCTGATGGTCTCCAGCACAGCAAGTGCAGAAGAGCTCACAAATCACTGCTCCATGGACTCCTGGTTTTGTGGGGGGTGGTAGGAGGATCAGGTCACAACAGGTAACCAGCCTAATTTCAGTTGAAAAGCAGCACTGGTGCCTGGTGGCATCTCTTTTATAGCGAAATGAAAGCCAATACCTTCATGGAAGCAAAGACTTCCCTGGCACTGAAGAGACAGATCCCTTGGAGAAGGGCTCATTAACAAAATGCCCCCCTCACACACACTGTCAGGCCGGATCAGTTAACGCTAGACAGGCTCGGGAGAGCCGTGGTTCCAATTCTGCAGGCAGGGCAGGGAGAGGACAGTCACACAGAGAGCTGCAGAATAAAGCATGAGCCCAGCCTGTAGCTCACCCAAAGGCTTACTCACCCGGGCTTAGCAGCAGTGTGTGCACTGGCTACGTAAGAGACACCAGACAGGGAAGAACAGATGCTAGACAACAGACCACTAGAAAGACAGAGTGCTCAAGCTCTTACTGTGCAAAACCATTTCCACACACACAGGAGAAGGTGTATCTCTGGCTTAGCGTAATACCTTACACATATTACAAATAATGAGTGCTCACTTTCCTTCTTCCGAAAGCAGCTGCTGTTTCAGAAAGTTGCCTAAAGAAACTCAGCAATTGTGCAGCAGTATCTACTCCTATCCTAGACTGTTTTACCAATAGGCTCCTTACTCCCAAACCAGTACAAAAGTGTTTGCAGAACAGGATCAATAACAAGCAAATCCGAGCAGAGGGGATAGGAGGGAGACAATGAAAGTGCAAGCTGTGCCTTTCCTCATCTATCCACCTAATCAGCACATCAGTGTCAATCACCAGCCTGGCTGTGTTCAGCCCCACTGACTTTTCTCACTGTGGAGATGCAATGCAATCAAAGTGTTGTTCTGGAACAATCGCCTTTCTCCATTCTCATGTGTTCAACTGGACCAAAACCAATTAAAAGTTGAATTAACCAAAATATCACAGAAGAATCCTTCCCACGTAAGGGAAGTGTGCCACTCATCCCTAGTTACCTGCAAAGTGCCTGATTTCTTAAACAGGATTATGTGCTGCCTCGCTGCAGATTACATCACCTTCCTGAACTCCCACAGCAGCACCTCACCTCACCCAGTCACAAGGAGCTTTGGAAGAGAAGCAGCAGCAGCCACATTAATCTCATTCCTCTGCTGGTGAGCAAAGCACAGGGTGCAGTGGCACATCGAGTGCTCTCAGGAAGGGAGCTTGCCTGGCTGTGCACACACTGGAGCTGTTCCCTCGAATCAGGGAGCTGGGAAGGGACTGGCAATAGGAATCTTCCCTGTCACCTCCTCAAAGCAATATGGGATCCCATTTTGAGGCCAGCTGTTTCCAGTACACGAGCACAGGACCTCATTCTTCCAGCCTCACACACTGACTGCCTAGGATGGCATCACAGGGGGGAACAACACTCTGGGGCCCACTGCTAATCCTGTGCAGGACTTACCGAAAGGGATCCTTGGGAGCGAAGTATGCTGGAGCAGACAAATAACTTCCCATCTTCAACACTGGATAAACCGGATCAGCCACAAACTCGTCCAACTGCCTCTGAACAGCTCTGTTCTGCCAACATGGCAGCAGCCAGGGCTCATTTACTCTTGCGCTGATTCAGATACTTCACCTCCCTTTGAAGCTGCCCAAGGAATGCCAGGTCTCTCGGCTGCTCATTCCTTTTCAGATGTTTCCCGGCTCCCATTGCTACAACCATCTCCTGCGCTCAGCAGCAGCAGCACCTCGGGAAGGACAGAATCACTGCTCACCGGGCTAGTGGGACATGCTGCTGCCGTAGCTCTGTGAGCTCTGCTGCCGGCTAACTATGGCAAGTTTTCCCTTCTCTGGTTCCACCCAAGGGTGGGAGGGGAGGAGGAGCCATGGCAGGCGGACAGCGGCGGCTCCAGAGCCTCAACAGGCTCTGCTCCTTCACGGGGGTGGAGCTCTGACCCAAAGAGGGGCTGCGTATTTAGTGCTGAAAGAGAGCAGCTTTGGCCAAAGAATACAAGCACACACACGTGAAGCCTGTCTTTGCAGCAGCCGCACGTTCTAATAAAGGAGTCAAAGACGGCGACGAGCCACATCTCCAAGTATATCAAATTAACTATATCCATTCCTAAACCCTTCACAGTGAGTGGGGTTATCCTGTCTTCACAGCACCTATTCACCCTGCTGCAGGAGGTAACTCACAGTGTGCTTCATCCAAGGAAAAACTGCTTTCTTTCTAATACTGTTTTAAGAGATCATTACAATCCTTTAACTGATTCATCATCTCCTGAATGGAAGCTGAGAGGTATAAACCAGCACGGAGCACTCTCTCCAGCTTACAGCACATGCAGTTGTATCACTGTGCTTGTCTGAAGCCAAGCATGATCTCTAGTGACCTAATCAGCTAAAGCTGCTCACAAGACACTCAAAAATGCAACAAACATATGGTGCTGCACCAAGCCCGCCCATTTTTGTGCAGTCAGCAAAGCCTGGCATGCCTGAACACAGCCTGAAAACCATGCTCTGTTCCAGAGGCAAGAGCACTCCAATGTGCTTTTCCTGGAGATGATCGTCTCAGCTGGCATGCTGTTCCAGGGACGCTTGGGGCTGGAACAAGGCAGTCTTGGCTGCAGGTTTGACAGCTGCTGCTCGCTGTTGGAAGTATGCAGAAACCTAGGCAGCTTTTTGTGTTCTTTTTTTTTTCTCCTTTCTTAAACTTTCTTTTTAATTTTTTTTTAATTTAACTTTTAATAAGAAGCCACCTTTCTGAAGGGAAAAAAAAAAAATCTCCATTTTCCCCATTCAGCGTAGCTGGTAAGCTTGGCTGTAAAAGTGCAGTGAAGCCTAGTGCTGCAGAGCCCGATGTGCTTGTCAGTTCCAGCATGGGTCTAATTCCTTCTGACATTTCACACAGCTCCACTGGAAGCAGCAACACGGTGAGTCTGTGTCTAGGAATGCGCTCTGGTCTCCCACATTCTCTATATGTTGCGTGCTGAAAAGGGGCCAGCGCTCGCAATCCTGCGCTTCCCTGGCTATCAGCACCTCCACACCTCCAGCGCAGCCCGAGCCCCTCCCGCCTCTGGCACCTACACACAAAAGCCTTTCCCCACAATTCTGCTGCCATGGGCTCAACGCCCTCCGAGGGGCATTCCACGTGACCTCATAAATCCCAACTGTTCAGACAAAACCTTTGAAGATTTGATCCACAGATGTGATAAGCAGTCAGCTAGTCTGTGAATGAAGCCAGCAGATAAAGCCGAACTTCAAAGTAATAAAAACCACCCAGACAGCTAAGCAACTAGGAGAGGATTTTAAGACTTCCCTAAAGCCAAAGGATACATAGTCAAATGTCTATTTAAACAGGAAACTTCTTATCAAAATGATTTTATTTCTGCAGCAAGACCCAGCAGCAGCAGCCAGTAAGTTACTTTGGCTACACAGAAATGTCTTGTTACTTCTTGCTTTTTCTGTTGTCTCTATGACCTATTTGAGAACACAATGTCTCTGATAAAAGGGCTCTGGAAAAGGTGTTAATGTGTTCATACATTCTAGATCTGAATTTCTGCCAGAATGACTGTACTTCAAAAATGCTGATAACAGGTGTGTGTTGGGGGGGAGGAGGACCTTTTGTAATTTTACTGATACCATCTCCGGGGGCCAAAATGCACGGGAGTAAATTTCTTTTTCACCAAGTAAAGTCAGACATCAGCAACTTCTCTCTTGCAAATGCTGACAGCATTTCCACTACAAACAGGTAGTCATCACGGGGGTGGGGGGGAGCTTTTTTCCTCGTTATGGTTTAGAACTGCACAGTAACTTTTGCCAGAAAGACTATAACTAACAAATGAAAAGGAACACATGAAAAACCTCGACAACATGATATTTATCACCGTGTCTCAGCCATTACAGATTCATCCCCAAAGAAATGAATCACACAGCTGTTGTGATATTCCAGTGATGAACACCTTGAGCCAGCTGGGGCTGGGCAGCCTCTCCACACTCTTTGCCACACATCCCGTGCTGCTCAGTAGCAGATCTGCAGACAGATGTATTGCTCAGCACATCCGCCAGCCCTAAGATACACAAAGCGATCCTGGCACAGACAGACACTTCGATATGTGTGGGACTGAGGGAAGAGGAATCTGCTTGATGCCTGAAGAGTTTGCAGCAAGCCTTTCCTTTAGCATGGGCGCAGCTTGGAGGCATTCCAAGTACTTCAGTGCAATCCCAACGCCTCATTGTATTTCCAAGGCACTTAACGTGTAACACGTGCTTTGCTGCTGTTGAAAGACAAGTCAGCTCCTGAAACCAATACAGTCAGCTCCTGAAACCAGCACCGCTTGGGTCTGCACGTACCTCCCAGAGCTCTCGCATGCAGCTCTTGAGTAAACTGAAACAAACAGTGACGTGAAGCTCAGCTCCATCACTGCATCTCACTTCTAAGCAGCAGCACAGCTTCAGAACAACACCCTGGTGCTCTCAGTACATCAGCAAGCACATTAGGAAGGAGAATTTCTATCCCCACCACACTCGCCTCCTAAATGTGTGCGGGCTGAGAAGCAAACCAAGGAAATTCAGCCCACTGAAACTTCATAGGTTATATCGGGTTTGGGAAGCAGTGGCTTCTGCTCTGTAAATGCAGCAGATGTGGCAGTAAGGCCGGCACTTGCACCACTGCATCCTCACTCCTCCTTAACTCTCATGGAAGGATCCTGCCTCACTCCTGTGAAAGCCTACCACATTCTGGGCTCTGTGAATAATTCTAATTACCCTGATATAATAATGCTCGATAACAGTGCCCTAAAGGACAAGCTGCCAATTCAACCAAAAGAAAGTTTGGACTGGAATGCCCCATTCCTCCTTAAATACAAAGGCTGGTCATTGATGCCCTGTAGCTGATAGATCCCCCTGAGGAATTCGGCCACCTGCAAAGTGCTTCATTGTTCCTTTCAATGTGTAAACTCTTGGGTCATAGTGATCTGTGTGCCAATAGGCAACTATTTCTCCCTGAATCTGATAGTGAGCTCCTGAATTTCAATGCTGAAGAAGACACCACCACAGGAAGGTTCCCAGGAGTCTGCAGGATTAGTGGAGTTCTCACCTCTGAGGCCCCTATCATTAATTTACTGTAACTGCCAGAAACTGGAGAAGAGAGGAAGAGGAGAGTTTTATCTTCCTGTTTCTACCTTAATTCAGCTGCCTTTTATTACTACTACTCTTTCTCCTGCTCTCAGCTGCTGTGTGTATAAACCTGCCTTGTGCTCACAGGTGAAAAAGCCAAAGGAAAATTCAAAGCACCAAACATCCCACAATTTAAATTCCTCCTAATACACATCTTTGCTTACATCTTCATTTGTCCACATTTGTGCTTCAAATCTTGTTCAATCATTTGTCCTCTGGGGAGGGAGCTGCTTTTGGAAAATGAAGGCCTGTGCAAAAGAGATTGAACCAACAGAAGTAATCTAAAGCCTAGAAAATACAGCCTGGAGAAAAAGCAAAGTCCTAAAGTCCAGGGCTTCTTCCTTGTACGAGGGACTGATGGGAGACAATCTTCTTTCTGACAAGGGAAGGTTATGTAGATAACAGAAGCAGGGAAAAAGCTTGTTTTTCATGAAAATGGCTAGAAGAAATGGATTTAAATTGCAACACGGAATTTCTGAAGATAGTGGACAGAAGGCTCTAACTCTGAGGATAACGAGGTGCTAGTAGTCTGGGAGACCAAAATCCTACAGTCACTGGAGATTGTTTGATGACCAACTTCTTGATCATCCCCAAGCCACAAAAATTACTTGCTTCAAATATAAGTTGATGGTAGATACACTAAAAACAGAAAACAGATTTATAAAAATACCCTCAGAAATCATCTCGTTTATCCTGCACCCCCAGACCAGGTTTAATTATATATAGTCTTCATACAAGTTTGCCTGGCTTGCTTTCCCCTGCCCCCAAATGTAAAAGGAATAAATGTGATTTACTAAGTTTTGCTGAGAAAAAAAATAATTCTGTAGCACACAAAATACAGCATTCAATACAGAAAAATCATATCTTTGTAAGACAATCAAATCACTAGAACTGGGAAATTAATAGTGTTTCTCTGTCTGTTCAGTAGGCTGGAGCTTAGGGCACCCCTTGATCCATGGATACCAGAGCTCTTCAAACTCCTGATTTTTCAGCTTTTAACTAACTGGTTTGGGTATAAAGTAAACAGTATATTTTAAATCTATGACTGTAAAACCACCACTAATCCATCACCTTCTGCTACTTTTGAAGATATACTGTGAACATTTTTTCTGGCTTTGGCTTTTGGTTGAGATTTCTGCAGCAAGGCAGTGTTGCTTGGCTACTTAAATTAGGTTTATTTTATAGACCACAGTACTAGATGTGCTCTGTTATTTCATGGTTAGGAAGGAACTGAGCCTCAGCTGTCTTCCTTCCTAAAAAGTGCTTAAGCACCCTGCTACAGTAGGAATTCTTGCCACCATTTCCAATGATTTTTTTTCTATGTATCCATTTTCCACCTGGATGTAGTCTACAGGCTTGATCTGAATTTGTGGTTTTCAAATAATCAAAACTGGATTTTTAACAAATACCATGTCCTTAAGATAAAGCCATACAGCTATGTCTGGGTCTTCTCATTCCATCCTATTCCACTTCAAATACACAATGTCTCCACAGAAAGTGGGGATTGTCTTTAATTTCATTTGTCATTAACTGCAGAAAAACAAAAACAACACGAAACACCAAAAATAAACACTGGTAAAAATACTTTATTCAAAAGTATAATTCAAGGCATTACCTTCTATTTTGCAGTACGGAAAAAAGTTGGACTGAAAACAATAAAACCAGCAAGCCCTTGGTCAAAAAAAAAAAAGCTTTTCCAATAATCCCCTGAGGCAAAAGTGATCCAGACCTAGGAAAAAGGCACCTTTTCACTTCTGTCTTTCCCTTTCTTGGTGTAATGTTTGAAGTTCTGTGCAATGCAATTTCCAAATCCAGTCAAACTATGAAAAGCAGTGACCTTTGAAAGCGTGTGCTGTCTCAACAGAACTCAGAGGAACAAAAGCACATTCAGAGTTAATTCTCAACAGACACTGTGACAGAAGCATCTAAGAAACTTCCTCAGCCAGATCCAACCCATCAGATTCAAGCCTAAGGAACCAGCTGGCCAAAGAGCAGTTTAAAATAGCCAAGATCTACAAACAGGGATTTGCTCTTCCCTCAAGCCACAGCAGAGCAAATGCAGGTTTCAGAGACAAAAGCTCCTGTACATGCAGTTTGAGGAAGGAGGGAAGCGACAAAAACTTAAATCCTCAGAGACGCTCATGTACGTCAGCTCCTGCCAGCGCCAAGCCTGACCAAGAATAAACAGAGCTAACGAGCCTGGAGCAGTGCCAATCAGCATTAGAGAAATTATGTGCCAGGCCAGGGAGTCAGCTAATCCACAGGAAGACTGTAAAAAACACTCCACAAGAGCTGCCGGAACTCACAGCTACCAGCTGCCAAAGCCTCCTACCCTTAGAGGCTTTTTAAAGTTTGCCTCTGGGATATCAGGCACAAGGCTGCTGCTCAGCATGGTTTAGGGACAGCAGAAGAAAAGGAGGAACACAGTGCAAAGTGGAAACTTGTTTTCATGTACAGTCCTACCCTGGAACTAGGAAAAAGGGGAGGGCAGCTTCCTTTGCTGCAGGTTCCAACTGTTCACTGAGCACAGCAGCCTCACTGGGTGCTCGAGCCTGCCAAAAGCACAGAGCACAAGGAGTGCATCAGCAAATGCAAAAAAGTGACTACACAGCTCACAGAAAGGTTGGTGTCATCACTTGTACAAAACAAACCAGCCCAGAAGCAACAACCAAACTAACATTACACAATATACCTATGAGAACAAATTCTCTGTAAAGTATCCCAAAGGCAGGATTTGCATCCAGCTCAGCTGTTCCTCACCTCAACAGCCCCAACATTTGCAAATCAAGACCCACAAGAGAAACACATTCAATGGCAAGAGAGACAGACTTCCCAGCACACATGGCTTGGGGTTTGGCTACTGGCACAATCTTAGGGAAGCTCAACAACAGGATACTAGTCCTTCAGGGAGAAGAGAAAACCAGGATTAAGAAAAGCTGCTTCATTATAGCTAAACATGAACACTAAACCCAACAGAAATCCAAAATACTGGGATTTGTCATGCTATCAAAGTATAATTGTGATTATTAATGTGTCACTGTAACAGCATTTTCCAAGTCAACTGAGCCTGAACTGCTTTGGCAGCATGAGATGCTTTATTTTTTTAAAATATACCAATAACCACAATCCTCACTTCAACAAAGTTGGGGTATTTTGTTGGGGGCTTTTTGTTCTTTAAGCAAGGACAATAGATGCTTATTTTGGCACAGAAAACATTCCTCCAAAACCACACTTTGGCTTCCTTTTCCCCTATTTTCTTTAACAGTATCCAAAACATTAGCCCTCCATATTCAAGGCAACATAGAAGCCATAGAAGCTGCAGGTACTCAACTGATCTCAAAAATACAGACCCCTTCAGAAATGTGATTCTGGAGCATGAAAACTGGACTGAATATCCATGGAACCCCAAAAAGAGGCATTGCTCTAGCACCAGGAAAAAGCATGGCACACATCCCTCTTAGCCTTGCCGACAGCAACATTATCTAACAGATTTTATAAGTTTGTCTGCCTTAAAAGTCTGAAAAGGAGAGAATGCAAAAGGCAAGATCTCTCTCTTCCCTCCTCTCTATCAGCACCCTGATAACACCCTTGCACCTACCACTCATGGAAAAAGCAAGAGGCTGTGCAAATTGCCTGGGCACTACATTGGAATGCTGCAGAAGACAAACATGCAACCCATGGCTTCTGCCACCAGCAGTAAATCAGAGCTTTTATTTGCACTCTATCTGTATCCCGTTTGCGTCAGCACAGCCGCGCTCTGCCAGGCAGTGTCAGCTGCTGTTGGGACTGCATGTCGTCCCTGAGGTACGGCCACAAACACGAGCTCAGAACAGGTCAGGCACACAGATCACTGCAGGGATTCCCAGCTGGTACCTCACCAGCAGCTCCCAACCCGTGGGACAACACGAGGAGGGTTTAAAGGCTGAAGCTTCACCTACCGGAAACACGAAATGTGCCAAGCTTCATTGACGGTCTTGTGGAGGCGCTGCCCGGCAGCAATGCTGTCCCCACATCCCAGACATCTCCAGACTTCTTCACCTGCATGCAGCAACAAGGGGACAAACAGCAACCAGTTTACACCAGAGAAAACAAAGATTGGTACATCCTTCATAAAGAACAATCTTAAATTAAGTAGCTGACAGGAAAGCTTTCCCACATGGAAAGGTGCAGGCAGTCTGTAACTCCAGAGTGGGAGCTCCCAAATCAAACTCTGATATCTTGTACATTTTTTTTTCTCCATATGTAACATCTGCTCCTTCACAATCTGCAGAAGAAAAAAATATGACTTTTCACATAAAACAGCTCAGTTACAGCTCTGTCAGAGCAGATATATCAGGAAGGCAACACTGGACTAAGTACAATTCCAACAGAGAACCAAGCTAGGCCAGGAAACCACACTACTGCTTCCCCCACAGCACTGACTCAGCACATAACGTTTGCTCTCATTTGTATAATTAACTGGATTTCCCAGAACTGAAAGAAAGGAAAGGCAAACTTTATTCAGTAGAGAACAACTAGACTACCAGGAAGGAATTACACTCTTGAATGAATATTCCCATAGAGACTGTATGGCCAACATCAGACTACTGTCAGACTTAGGAAGGGGGAGTGATGCTACTGGCCTATTGCCCTTTCAGAAAATACTTATAATAGTTATAATAGAGCTATAATAGTTTTTGCTAGAGCTGCCAGAAAGCTCCAGAGAGAGCTGGTTACTTAGATGCAAGCAAGCTAGGCAAACAGAATGAAAGCTTGTGCACAAAGAACATTTGGCACACAGATAAATGCTATCCAAAATCCCAAGGGCAGTGCAGGCATATTAAAGAGTCAAGAATCTTGGTTCAGCACAGGGCACAAGAAATGTGTCACAGAGCTGAGCAGATCCCAAACCTGTTTCTTTCTGCTACCAACAGCTTGCTTGCAGCAAGGCTGCATTAAAGAAAAACGTGAACTTAGACAAGGAAAACCACAAACGATGGCCTTCCCTTTTCCAAAGAATAGTACAGCTTGGTGGTTGCTTAGGCAAGTTGATACCACTGTTAAGTTCCTTGAAGCTACACAAAACAGAAGCCATCAGCCTTCCATGCACCTTTACCCCACCACGTAGGTCAACGAGAACGTTTAAAATTAACCAAGGTGAAGATCTTGCACTTTTTACATGAATAGCTATTTCAGGGAAAAAAACATTTGCTGCTCAGCTACAAGCACCACTATCACCAGCAGAGAAGCAGTACCCAGGAATGTCTCCATGCAGACTGTAAGGCTCAAAGGGTTCCTTCAAATGTGACAAGTGGTGTAGGTTGTTACTTCAGTTCCCAAGTGTGCTTCAGCTCCACACCTGAAGCACCTGCCCCTGTGCCCTCCTGCTAATCCAGAACACCACGAACTCCACCTGAGCTCAGACCTGCACAGCAGAGTAAAGGTTGGGAGAACCTTGGAAAAACCTGACCCTACCTGTGTTGTCCTATAAAGCAAATGGCTTTTCAGCACACCAAACGGGCTTGGGAATAAATGGCAAAGCTCCGTGTGACTGTGCCTCCATTCACAGGCAGCCAACACTCTGCTCTCCAAGCAGGGCAGGCCCTGGAAGTCAGCTGAACTTCTGAAATAGCTGCAGGCCAAAAACACCTGCAAACTAAACATCCCCTCCCATTCAGTGTCACCAGCACAACACACACGTATCAAAACGGTCTGTGGATCCTATAAAAGCCATTTAAAGATCAGTGACTACACCACAGCCAACTAAAAGCAACAAATTACTCCCTGACCATTTTACAGAATCTGACCCATGAGCTTCAGAACTCCACGAAGCAGTCAGCTACTCTCAGCTGTAGTGCTACATCTGTTTAAGTGTGCCCAGGAAGGCTGATTAGCTCATGAACGGAAATGAACAGTCCCCAATCCAACAGAAATTGCTTCAGTATGGAGGAGAAACGACGGAAATGAACAAAACAGAGCAGGAAACAGTGCGAAGGAAACGCAAACGGACATAATCCATGTAACAGGTCGGTCGAGTTTCCCAGGACGGGAGGAATGTGTCAGAGACGGCCAGCGAGGAGCAGCCGCAGCGGCCCCGGCGGGCACCGGCCGAACCTCGGGGGCACCGCGGGACCTCGAGCGGGACAACAGGGACGGGGTGAGGGCACCGGCAGGCCCCGCGCCGCAGGACCCCGCGCCGGCTGCAGCCGCCTCGGGGCGGGACGCGCCGCATCTCCCGCGGCCCTCGCGCGAATCTCACTGCACCGGGGCTGCGGAGACCCGCCGGGAGCCCCCGGGCAGCGCGCGCGGCCGCCAACCGGCGGTGCCACCCGCTGGAGGGAGCCGCGGGCCGGCTCCAGGATGCTCCCCAGCCACGGGCTGACGTCCGGCCGGGGCGCGGGCTCAGGAGGCAGCGGCCCCGTCGAGCCCCGCAGGGGCCGCCCCGCGACACCGCCGATGCACCGGCAGCCACATAACGGGAGACGCGGCCTCGCGTACGCGCGTCCGCCCCGCGGGGGCGCGCCCGGCCCGGCCCGAGCTCACCTGGCAGCGCCTCCATCCCGCGCCCGCCGCCCGCGCCCGCCCGACGCCAGCGGCGGCCGCCGCACCTGGGCCCGCCTTCCCTCGGCACCGCGCCCCGCCCCCCGCCAATCGGCGGCGCCCGCTCCGCTCCCCGGCCAATCCCCGCGCTGCCCTGCCCCGCCCGCCCCGCCCCTTCCGCGCCGGCGGCCAATGGCAGCGCCCCGCGCCCGCAGCCCCGCCCCGCGGAGGGCGCGGCCCCGCCGCTCCCGCCCCCGAGGCAGCGCAAAGGAACGGCGGCGCACTCCGCTCAATGTAAAACCATTTTTTAATTCTAAATCACTTTCACAACAGTGAAAATTAGTGAGGAGGAACGGTAACGCACTAACCGAGCCGTCCGGACCGTGTGCGGTCGAGTTACGGGGCAGGGGTACATACAAAAGCACACCAGGGAAAGGGGGAACCAAGCGTTAACACTTTTAGACTATTTCATCCTTGAACTGCCGGAAAATAAGAGCTTTCATGTCACGTTTCTGCAGCCTTCTCTAAATCCATTATCTCTCTCATTCCTAGATGGAAATCCCCCCCGAGCCATTAAAATTCTGGTTTTTAAAATGTATTACTTAAATATATTTCAGAACCTCTTTAATCTTCTGCAGTCACTTCTCTATCCTCTTTATGGGATAAAGGTTTCAAAGGGTCCTGCATAACCTCTCAGCATCGTGTTTCTCCATACAAAAGGAGAAGGAATCCATCCCTTATTGCCACATGAACCTTCCCTTCCCATCAGCAGGTGGTGCTGACTGCGCAGGAGAGGAACCCAGAGCTGCGACATTGCAGGACAACCGAACAAAACCAGCCTTTCTCCTGGGAAGGGCCCCAGTTACTGAGTTATGCACTTGAGAAGAACCCTATGCCAAAGTTCAGCTTCTCAGAAGTGTTGAACAACAAAAGCTGAAGCACCACTTCAACTATAAATAGTTGAGCAATATATTCTGTCAGATTATAATCGAGTCAGGTCTAAATCTGACATGACAAAACACTGCAGAAGCTTTGCAACATTCTACTTGCCAGATGGAATTCTGGAGGTAGGCAAGTTAAACTTCAGTCATCCTCTGCCTTGACACTAAAAGGGGACAGTTTATAATTACATAAATAAACTCCTATAACAATTAATCAAAGGTGTTCTGCCCAGGAAACTCTTCCATACGATAAAAATTCCCAAGCTATTGAAACAAAGGTTCTATTAATTGATCAGTTTTCTGTCTACTGCCAGGGAAGTCACAACATTCATCTTTCAGGAAATCATTATGACTATGAGCGACCTGAATCAAAAAAAATCTAAAAACATTGAAGAGAAAAAAAAATGGAATTGCCTAGTCAGAGAAACATGAACTGTTCGTCTTGCTAGGGAATCTCTCATACCTGTTTCGAAGGAATCTACACAAATACATCAGGAGTACTCCTTAAAGCTGAATACCCAACAGGATTCCAAAGTGGCTGCAGAGTGCTCACCTTCTGGAATATCCCCTCAGCACATTAATGGTTGTGGTCTCCTCCAGCACTTCAAATTAAAATCTTTGGTAGATACTGCAGAGACTCTTGCGCTGTAGCTGTTCTGCTGTGGCATGGGAGAAGGTCTGTGTGCACCTGCAGAGAGAAGGTCTTCCAAATGTTCCCTACTGAGCACGTGCTGGCAAAGGCAGCATCTCATTTCTCCTCCTGCGTAATTTTAGAGTATGCCAAGTTTTACCTCAAAACTCAAGCAAAGATGCCTTTTGTTCCTCTCCCCAAACAAGCTGATCTCAGATCTGTAATAGGATTTTATCTGGAGTACATGACCTTGTGTAGAAAGTCTCAAAGCCTTGGGGGAGATAAATGTCGCTACAGTGACGAGGTTGTGAGGGGATTATCCGTGAGTGCAGCCACAGGTGCTGCACAGAGCTGGGGAAGACAACACTGTTTGTCAGTGAGGAACTGGGCTGGGTCCAGCAGCCCCACCTGGCTCCACGGCCAGAGAATCTTCCAGTGTCTGGCTCCAGCACGCTCAGGCTTTAAAAAATTGCAGCATAAATTTGTATCCCTCCTTCTAACAGCCACCAGAACCATCGGGGAGGGTTTTCCATCACGCTGGGAAATAACAGACGGAAAAGAAACCAGGCTCCAGACCTGGCTCCATTTGCATCACGTGCTGTGCCCCAGAGAGTCTCAGCAGTGCTGCAGATGATTTCCTGGAGAAGGTCAGATGTTGATGGAGACATTAAATAACATCTGCAGCTCTGGCAGATCCATTGTGGTCGCAAAGCAGGAGATACTGGTCACACTGGAGAAGTTTCCTTACCTGCCCGGTCTACCTTGGGATAACTGTCTATCCCACAGACCTGGTGTCACTGATTGGCACAGGATTTCAAAGCAGCACTCCCTTTCAGAGTGCAGCTCAACGCTAGGCCCATGGTTTGTGGCAGGAACCTGTTGTACAAGATATCTGAGCTGAAATACACTTTTAAACCAATGTTTTAATTCCCAACTCTGGTGCAAAATGTGAGATTCCTCATTGTGCTGTAGTACCACCAATTCCTGAAGCCCATAGTTAGCTATGGAACCAGACACCAAGAGGTTTAAAATGGGATGGGGATGCAGTTTGTAACTGTTTCAGTGGCCTTGTTGGTCATGAATATATAGAATAATGGAAAAGACTTATGCAATCAACAGCCAGAACATTATCACCAGTGCCACAAACAGGAAGAGGCGGGAAAGGAACTGCTCATCCACATATTGAGGAGTCCCTGGAACAGCTGGAAAACAGGAAGTAAAAAAAACAAACAACAGTTCAGCTCCTTCCTCTTCTCTGTGATTGTGTATATTCTGAATATAGTATATTCATACATTGAAAAATATGCAAAGAATCTGCTCGGTGAGAAAGTTGCTATTTCCTACCCTCAGCCCGGCTGGTTGCACAGGAAGATCAGAAGGAAGACAAGTATCAGATCCCTGAAGCAGGACTCCTTAGTTCAGTCCCACCCCCAACAGATTTTCAGGGAACACTGAACTATAGTTAATAGGGAAGATCATTTGACCCAAGGACAGCACAGGACCATGGCAACGCTGGTTGTGTGTGACGTAAAGAATGAGTTTGTTCCTCATAATTCCTGTGCTATACGACACAAATTATGGTGGAAGATTTGCCAGGCATAACCTTTCACAAAATAAGTTCAGAACACTCTGGGCAGTAGGTGTTCTTGTTCAAAACAGATTCAGTTTGTCTACAGTGAAGATGGGGAGGAGGTTCTCTTGGGATTACTTAATTGTTAGAGAGCAAGGTGACCCCTTGGAGTAACCCAACTGTTTTTTGTTAATCAAAAACGTGAATTAATTTCACTGGAAAGTTACTTCTTGTAGAATACAGATGACTGTCCCAGAGACAAATTTCTGAAAAATGAACAATCTTTGCATTTGTTATTTTGTGGTACAGAGCACCAGTTTAAATTTTTCCTTCTTGTCTTTCAGGAAATGTTCCTTTCCTGCTGTTTTTAAAATCTGGGTCTCCTTCATACACCCCTAGTGACTCCTTTTTTATTATTATTAGAAAGTCTAGTCCAATTTGTCTCATTTTTCAGGAGGAGTCTGCTGGTGTACCAGAGGAGAGATCTGAATTAAAGGAGAGTAGTCTGTAGTGCCACTGTTTCCCTGCACTCACTGGTCTCCCAGGAGGGCTTTCAGCAAATTATATGGAACTGACAAACTTGCTTCTTTTATAAGTCTGTGTACAAAACATATCACCCACAGACGACATTCTCTACTGAGTGTTTTTGCCCTCATTTTGTGTTTCTATTGACAACACTGGTTACTGTTCAGAATATTTTGTCATTCAGCAGGTTATTTAAGAGTCTGTAAAATGTCTGTTTGTGACAGGACAGGAGAAGGATCCGTGGTACCTGGAGGAGGTCGCCCATCGTTTATGTTGAAGGCTGTTGCAAATATACCAAAGGGAAACGCCCCAATTCCAAATGACATCTGGAAGCCACCATCACCAAACCCAAAGCCCTGGAATCCCTGCAGAGAACAAAGAAGAGAAGACAAAAAAGGTACCAATCATTTAGAGCCTATTTCAGACTATTATGTGGAAGTGCAGACATTCCCTCTCCCAGGCTTTCCAAGGGCTGAAGGAGAGCTGTCTGGCAGCTTTCAGTCTGACACACTTTTGTAGATAGCCCCTTAGCTCTCCTGGGTTTAAATGTTTCAGACAGCAGCAAATTTGCCAAGCAACCCAAAGGTTTGAGAAAATGTAAACTAGTAACTGCAGTTCTTGCTTGAGGGCCACAAATTAGGACAGTGTTCCTCAACTTGTAACCTTTCTCAACTTGAAGTGGTAACTATCTGCAAATGTATCAAAATCAACAGAAGGGATTCTATTTAGAAGGTCTTAACAATGTATCATGTCTTAACAGCTGTTAGTCATTTAAGAAAGGTACTTAAGAAAACAATTTAAATTGATTTTTGTGATACATGTGCATCATTTAAACACTCAGTGAAATGATAAATTGCTAGTGGGATGCATAGAGCATTTGAAGGAAAAGTACAAAAAAAATTTACTGGGGGAGTCAAATTAAGGTGGCAAAATCACCTGGGGCAGGAATGAAAGATACAAGGAAAGGAGGGAAAAAGGAAGTCACAATGCAATAACACTGACCCAGTGGGATCTAGACTAAAATACCACATCAAGTCAGAAGATAAGTGTTCTGAATTGAGATGAATCCTGCTCTGCAGAAGCAGTGTGCTGTTTGAGAACCAACTGTGTGTGAATCCAGGGGCTTGTGTCATGCCTAATAACTGTGGAGAGCCCACAGTTCTGTAATCCAGCGATCTGTCCCCTCACCTCAGGATTAAAACACTGATACCAGTTCTGAAAGACCCTCTGGTTTATCACCAACAACGGGAGGACAAAGATGATTTTACTCATATTATAAAAGCCAAGCGTTTCTTGATTGAGCCTTGATTTGAGGAGCTGGTCTTTTGACCATACTCTTCTCAAGCATTTTGCCACTAACTCTGAGGGACAGCAAAGTTCTCTGTGGCAGGTACAGGATTTGAAGAGAACAGGGAAGCAGCACCACTACTGCCCTGTTTCCGTACCTCATCCCTCTAATTTACAGCAGCATCAGCTGAAAGGTTCGAGTAAGGTACAGGCGCTGATTTAATAAGGCAGCAATGCTCCAGTGAAAGAGACCTGAGCTCCCAATACATTCAATACAGAAATGCACCTTAATCACACCCTGCAGAGTTGTTTGCTCGAAGCATGAGGGACACAATCCTCTCCAAGGACCCTGGGCTGAGTTACATGGAAATGTGCCATTGTTTCATCAGGTCATGCTCGCTGCCATCGTGCTGAAGAACACTGTGGTCTGTCCTACCGCCTACTCCCACGTCTGCTCCATCTGTGCCAGCTGCTGTTTACAATCACCCTATGCAATCTCCTCAACAAAACCACAGATCCCTCTTCAAATTAACATGTATCCAATAGATATTGACTCTCTCTTGCATACAGTAACATCCCACTGAAACAAGAGAAGCAGGTTCTTGTCAGTGTCAAAAATCTAAATCCATACGTGGATTACATATTTCAATGACATGTATGTTTTGACAGAAATACACTTGCACGAAGGATTTTCAAAGCAAAGTGTTCCTTATATTTAAACATGGAGAACAATCAAGTATGAAAAGCTTTTCCAGTGATACCACACTGCATTCATGAAGTATGATCCAAGTTGGGCTCTTCTTTGGGAAGCTAAAGGGAATGGAGCTCTCTGCCACACCACAGCTATCAATGATTCATGAACAACCAACTGGGGAAGAGCAGGATGTGTAAGCTGCAGGATCCTCATGCAGGATCTCTCACACACATTTATGTCCTCCAAGCTTGTTTGTTTGATCACTTACCCCTCTGTTCTCTGGTTCAGGTCTCTGGCCTTGGGGTCGTGGTGGAGTTTTCTCTCTGCAGGAAGTTGTGAAATTAGCTCAAGTGCAAGGACACGTGACAACACAGTATCTACAGTAGCCTGGCTAATAATGTAGAACAACCATAAAACACAATCTCCTGGGGCCATCCAGCAGAGCTGGAGCAGCGTGTGAGAGAGCCAACCAGCTTTGGGCCTTCAGCAGCACATCACTGAATTAATGCTGCACTTCAAACACACACTGCAAAGGCTTAAAACTGAGGACATGAACATTTAATACAGGCTTCTCTGGTCAGATAACAATCATTGCAACCTGTCACTTGTAACTGATAATTAACACTTGACTCAAATTAAAATGAACTGCCAGTTGAACAAGAAATGTGTGCAAACCCAGACCTTGAAATCCAGAAATATTTGGCAGAAATGTCAGATCTATGTCTTTGGACAAAGTATTTAAAAATGTGAATCCAGCACTTTAATAGTTTAATCTTAAGACCCTAAACTGAAGTTTCATCTTTAATTTTCAAATGAAAATAGTTGCATTTAGATTTCTTACCTGGGGTCCTGTTGCCCAGTGCTACCTCTTCCATACAGAGGAATAACTTTATCTCGACTGATTCCTGCTTTGCATACAGGACACACTTGTCTGTTTGGCCTGGTCTCTAGCCACTGGAAGAAAGGAAATTATAAGAAAACTACTAAAATATCACAAAAACAACTGTGCAAACCTCCTTTGCAGCCATGCAGAAAGACTTCAGCCATTTCTCACCAAAGGTCTGAAGCAAAATATTTTAGTAAGTGCCAAGTACTCCCCAAAGTGGAGTTGGTACTTTGGCTGTTGTTCTGGTGGGAACAACTCACTGATGTGTACATACTCAGATCTGTGCTGGAGTAAAATAAGAAATAAACAGTACCAGCAGTCCTGCATAGGCTAAGGGCTAGTGCAGATAGCCTTCCTGTCATCCACATTTTCTATAATGGTACCACAATGTAAAACACTATGCATGCAAAGAGAAGTACACTCAGCACTTAAACCTGCAAACTAAACCCTGCAAGCTCCAACAGTAATTATACTGGAATTACACAGGGTTTAAGAAACTCAAAAGTGGAGGCAAGTGGAACAGAATCTAAGTTTTCTTGTTGCTCAAAGAGCAGATTGCAAGGTGTTGCACATGAAGCTGCATGAGCAGGTTGTGATTGCCCTGGAGAGAAAAGCACATTTGAAAAGAGGGGGATACTCCAGAGAACCAAGGGCTTTATTGAGCAACTGGAGCTGATGAAAGACAAAGTAAAAGAAAACCTGTCTTACCTGGTGTAAACAAGGCCAACTGTGAGCATTCCCAGGACAAATTGTTCACAGAGCAGAAAAAGAGAGGAAAATGGAATTAGTTACTGAACTCGATATGACAAATGTGCAGTGCACAGGGATAGCACAGCTTGGTGACAACAGAACCCTGGAATCCAGCTGAGCCAGTTCTGCAGCCTCCCATTAAAATCATTTTTGCAAGCACAGCCCAAGACTGATCTTCACTGGGTTTTTTCAGATTACACAATCTAAATTCCTAATGTGGTTCTGTGCATCTCCCATTCCCAGGTCCTCATCCATACCAAAGGCCCAGAGGCTGCATTAATCTCAGGGTTTATTGTACAAATTTTCTCTTCTGATACCATGAAGATATCGCAGAGCAAGATGCAAATGAGCAAGATGTCAGTAATGAGACTTTGGGGATCTTAGAAGACTGACCTGAAACATCAGCCACATTCACAGAATCATGGAATAACTCAGGCTGGATGGTACCTCAGATAGCCTCTAGTCCAACCTGATTGTCAGACCAGGGTCAGCAATTGAGAGCAGACCCAGTTGCCCATGGCAGAGAAATTCCCTTTATACAGATTAAATTGCTATGGCAAATTAAAAAAACATCTTAAAAAAAAAAAAAAAGACAAGCAAGATACAAGATAAAACTGCTAAACAGCCATTGCTTTCAAAATGGTCTCAATAACACCATTCAGACAAGACACCTGGTATTTTTAAGGTTCCACTCTTCCAAATCCTTTTCTGCAATAATTTAATCTTGTTTTATCTTAGCACAACCTAAGCCAATGATTTTCCATCTCCCCAAATAAAAATCTGGATCTTTAGATGTTATGTATATTTACACAGGAGAAAAGCACTTTCAGGCTTCTTTTTATTAAAGATTTAGCCCACTGTGTAAAATAAACTCCAACCTTTGCCATGTTGATCCTTAACTTCTTAACATTCAAGAAAGGGTATACTCAAACCAGGTTACCCACATCAGAAATTCTGCATATGTATTATATCTGTCTTGTACATTATTTCCAAGTCAAATTAAAGAACTGAAAAGTTTCTAAAACAAGTGCAGTATCATGGGAAAAGAGAAACAGCCCATATGTAAAAAGCTTATTGCCTATTCTTTTCTCTTTTTTTATGGTTTAAAAGGAAAAAAGAGCAAGCTTGTAGGAGAAACTACAATCTGACCTCCAGAACCTAGATTAATATCCAGGTTTAGGTATGCAGAGGTTAGAAAGGAATTTAGGTCTAAAGAACATATCTGTGGTAGGCCAGACAGCACAAATAAAATAACACACATAAGCAAACAGTGTCAATGAGCACTGAACTGTGTGGGGCTGCTTGTTTGTTTGCTTTTACACAATAAACCAGAAGCACAGGGAGTTTAAGACATAGGAAACCCACTCCCTGGAACACCAGCAAAGGAAAACAGCTGAGGAGCAAACCCAAGCTTCTAAACCAAACCCATAGTCCCTCCTCCAGAATTACAAACGTCACAGGTTTTTCTGGGATCAGCTAGAGCGTGTTCTGACTGATGTGTGGGGTGCAGCACTTACCAGAAGAGGTGCCCACACAAGCTGATAACTGCATCCTTGGCAGTGTCTAAACAGATGTTGCATTCAAAAGTGTTGTCCTGATTGATGTTGTCCCCAGAACCATTACTGCTACTGCTGCCACTGGTCCCCCCAGTACTGGAGCTCTTTGTCGATGCAGAAGCCGTGGGTCCTTTGCTTGCCATCCTCAGGAACTACCCAGACAAGCTCAAGAAAATTTTCCTCTTGGAATCCTAGCTGTGAGAAAGGGAAACAAACAAACAAACTTAAACAACTTATTGGCATTATAAACATTGCATTCTGGCCCCATTCCAAAGTGGTAGTGATTTATCTAAGAAGCTCTTGAATCCTGCTGTTGATGGTTTTAGTTTAACATAGCCAAGAGGGATCTTTTTTTAGAAACTAAGCTACTTTACAGTCCCATAGTATGACCTGGCTGATGTGTGGCCTGTATTTTACTGTTACTGATAAACATCCACAGCCAAAACAACCCCTCTGTATTTCTCATAAATGCCATTTGCTGTAAGGAGAATGAGCTCATACCTAGTCACACATGCTCTTCCAAAATTCAACACAACTTATAACTGAAAATACAGCTTGAGGCAGAATTTAATCATGAAGTAATTACCAGTTTGAACAGACTGACAATGCAGAGTTTTAAGTTCAATGTTCATTAATTTGGAATATTAATGAAAATAATGGCAAGCAAAGGTCGCTTAGAACTGGAATTGTCTCCTGAGCTATTGCTGCTATCACAGCAGCATTGATATGACTATCAAACATTCCTAGTACTTTCAAACTATCAAACATTTCTAATCTAGTAGTAAGGTAGTAATGCAGAAGTATTAAAAATTTTACCTTAATGTGCTTGAATTTTACTTCAATGCTTTTGCCTCTCATTAACATAATCATATTTACCAAAGAACAGCATTGATTTTATTGCAGTAGCAACAACCTCTACAGCATAATTCCTTGATATGAAAATTCCACAGTACCTAAAACTATGAATTTGAATTCCACAGTACCTAAAACTCAGCACAAGGCATTTACATTTCTAGAAACATTTTTACCAGTACAAGATTTTTAATCCAAGAACTAAGAGAGTTTCAGTAGCTACAGAAATTAATGCACTAAAACAACAATGTTTAAAATATTCCACTGTGCTTTTCACGAAACTCTAACATCATGTTGATGCTGCAGGAACAGGAATACTTAGATAAAGCTGTGAGAAACAAACAGGTGATTATCTGAACTTTTTGCTAGTGTACAAACAGTGGAGCGTTTTCAAAGGGCAACCTGAATTTTTCAGAAGGTAATTTCTTTGCCAACTTACCCCCCAGGCACTAAAGGCTTTCCTTAGTGTTGCCTCTTTGTAGCAGAGCTGCAGCACGGGTGCAGGGCAGCAAACTAAAGCCTCAGGATCTCCAGCTGTTATTGGCAACAGCTTTTTTCTTACAATACAATCCCACTGCACAGTCAGGAAAGCATCACACTCAAGCCTTGTGAAGTATTGCAGCAAAGACTCAGTTACAGCAGGTGAAATCTATTTCTGCAGAGCTTTTTCACTCCGTTACATCATTTTGCACAGTGTCCCAGAAGGGCAGATTTGTATTCACAGATGCTGCACTTCAACATACGCTGCTTTCAGCAGTGCTGACTCTTAGCATTTCACACCACAACTCCATTTACACTCAGTTCATTGTACAAAATTAAAATCCGTGTTAGATCTGGGCAGATGGAAGTGCTGCCAACCCACAAACTGTATGCCAAAGGCACTTGGATTTTTCACACATCCTTACAACCAGAATCTTCAGCTTGTCTTGCTCAGTAGTTTAAGTGAAAACTTATCAATTTGGACCTATGTATATTAATATAAAAATTAAGAAAACCTCCTTAAAACTAAGGAGTTCAACACACTGTAAAAAATACAGCATCCCTTTATGGAATGGTCACAAGAAACACCTTGACATATAACACAAGGAAAGGATGTGTACAAGGGGCAAATAAAAAAATTCTGAGTCCTTTTTGGAAAAAGTTCTTTTTCCATGGAAAAAGTAAATTCCATATATAAACACAATGAATCTGGAGACTTGTCAAAAAGATAAAATCTGTATCTCCACAAAAACTCACTGAAAAAACCCCCTCAGTTTTTAGTAACTACAACAAATAAATAAAATGTTACGAAGAGGGATGACAAAGAAATCCAGAGAACTACCAGTAATGAAATGGAATAAAGATGGCTGAGACAGAAGAAAGATTAAAATGACATCATGCAACAGGCACTGAATCTGCTTTCCTAGAAGAGAGTCATTCTTTAATCTCCACTGGGGATCCTCTCCTAAGTATTTGTTCATTGGCTGATGGAGCTCAGCGACCTACTAGGATATAACCAATTTAAAATATCAAAACCATAGCAAAATGCAACAGTAAAAAAAAAATAAAAGCCTTCTCAAACATTTGCTCTTGTCCCTGAAATATTGTTTAACATAACTAGGTCTGTAACAGGTGCTGCTGAGCTCTGTACATCTGCACATATACAAAGAAACAAACGTGAAACAGCTTCCAGTGGTTAAATTTACATTTGATAATCATATATTGTGTAGCTTGTGAGTGTACTCTGAATCCTAAAGCAGGAATTCAACTGCAAATTGAACTTATTCTGAGTGCAGAATGAGCTCAAAATTGAACAATCACTCAAACTACTTAAACTTTGAGACCAAACTCTCTAGGGAAAAAACCCAAACAACCCTAAGCAAATCACAAACTAAAAAAATCAACAACTAACACAACAGGCCAAACCAATGCCATTTTCATTTTGCTTTAGGGTTTGGGAGGAAGACTATGAGTGCACTGGGACAGAACATGACCTCTGGGGTTAAGTAAACACAATTGAGAGATGCCAGTCAAGGTTTGCTACACCTTGTCCTTCAGATCAGCTCTCCAAATCAACCCCAGAGGCATGATGAACAGCAAACAAAACAAGGGAAAGGATATAAAAATCAGCTGATACCTAACTGCAGGCATTGAGAGATCTTGTCTTTTTCTTACTTCTTTGCTCTCTACATATTTACAGGAAAACAGTATCTTTGTCTCATAAAAGCCATCCAGATTAGCTGTTCATTTCCTTTAAACCACAATCCCTATGTTCTATCCCAACAGGTTGTTCTGAAAATGACTGACATTTACTACATCCAAGAACCAAGAGTGGCAGCAGATGAAGAGTTAAGAAGCAAGGAACTCATTTGCAAGTAGGCTTCCTAAATAAATGCAGAAGTCTGGTGGAGCGTGAAGACATGGAAGTGAAGGTACAAGAGAGGGTGAAACTCCAAAAGGCCAAGTGGGACCTGAGCATGTCCTGACAGCCAAGAGCACAGGCAGGAGTAAGTGCAGGGCACTGGCAATGCCCATGGGCTGGGTGTGAGTACTGGGTACAGATCTCACTCACAGCCACTAAGAAAGAAATTTTTTCTCTAATATTTTAAAAACATAATCTGTAAATCTACTGTGAGCAACTGCACAGCAGGAAAGCACGGGCTGAGTGGCTACTGTCAAAGATCACATTTCTGAACTCAGCAAATGACAGTGACTGCGTTTGCCAAAGTACACTGGCCCAACCCTCAAAACACAGGAAGAACATTTTAAGACAGGCTAGAGGAGTCTAGCCTGTACTTTTCACCGTAAGTTAAAGTACACAAAAAAATCTGCTGGAGACAGCAAGTAAACATTAATTCAACCTGGGAAAAGCAAAGAGGGAATATAAATTAGAAGGTAATTTCACCTATACAAAACAATCTTGGAATATGTGTTCATAGGACATTAGGATGTTTCAAGTATTTAATTTTTTCCATGAACACTGAGAAGTTGTTCTGGTGAGGATATAGAAGTCTGGCTAGTTTATTAACAAAACCCAAAGTTTGTTCCTCTTTGCCATAACAATTAAATTAAAAGAGCAGCACTGTTGGATGTCAATGCCACTGGAAAGACCCTTTTCCATATTTCTTTCCTAATGAATCTTATTTAGCTAAGATTAGTGAAATTGAAATAATCCAAATCTAGTCTGTTTATGAAACAAGTTCTGATTTAGTTCCTGAACCTTTTGGAGTTTAAATCAAAAAGAAGACTTGTCAGTGTATTTTTCTTATCACTACAGTCACAGTGTAATTTTCTGACACTTAATTTTTTTTATAAAAGAAATATTAACATTACAAAATCAATTTAAATCTAAAACTACTACTGAGAGTTTATATAAATATGCCCACTCATAAGTTTAACAACAATCTGATACTCAACATATTACAATTGCCTGGGCTTCAAGTACCACAACCAGGTAACCTTAGCCGAAAACTGCTGACAGTGCCTAGAAGAAAGTGCACTGACTTCTTGACAGTCATTTTAGATCTTCTTAACAAACACATGACTGTCCTGCTGTTAATCATTGAATACATATTTATCACTCACTACCTTTTTACTCTTTTCTGTCCCCCAAACATGTTACATTTTAACTCCTTGGAAACATTTCTCGAGTTCATCTTTCCACTTCCTGTAACCCGTACAGCATTGGGCATCTACTTTTTAGTATCACCATAAAGTGGTCCCAAAACACGAATTCATGTGATCACTTGCTCTTGCAAAACCAGCCATTTGCCTTCCAGCCCAACGTGCCCTTGCCTGGCCTCGTTTCATTAATTGGGATTCTGCAATGCACATCTGTGTTACAGTCAGTGCTGCCAGGGTAAGGGCCCAGCTGAAGGGCTGCTTCGGGAACACTGAGGAGTCCACGTACCTTGTAAATGCAAACAGTAAAAACCCTTAGGTGATTAAAGTAGCTGCTTTTTTATCCGTCCCATAAAGGTTTAATATAGACTCAAAGAAAAATCTTTCAACAAAGATTTGATCCTCTTACCTCACAAAGTCCAAAGGGGGAAAAAAAAAAGAAAAAGAAAAAAAAAGAAATATAACCAGTTGGGTAATGCTGCCCCAGCGTTTTCCTGGTCTGCAGTGCCGTGTGAGACAGACGTACCCTGCTAACCCAGGTTAGCAGCAAAACGTAACAATATCAAATACAACACTTATTATATACAACAGACGTGATTTAGGAAGTAACAAGCGAATGTTAACATATGAGCAATTCTCAAAATATAAGTAATGTCATGTACCAGCAGCTGACACCTCGCGACATACCCAGAGCCAGACCCACCTATCTACGGCAGCGGGTCCGGCCCCGCACAGCGCAACCCCGGGCACCTGCGGCCCCTGGGACGGCGCTTTCGGGGGAAAACCCCGGCCGGCAGCGCCGGGCCGCGGGCCGGAGCTCGGGGCGAAGGCGCCGGGCCCGCCGGGGGCACCGCGGTTCCAGAGGCACCGGGCGAGGCCGGGGGTCCAGCGGCGTCCCCGCCCCGCTCGTTCGGAGCAGGCGCAGGCGGCTCCGGCCTCCCAGCGCCCAGGCCCGACTCGGCCTCCCAGCGCCCCAGCCCGGCTCCGGCTCCCCCACGACCCCTCGCCCGGCTCGGCCCGGCCCGGCCCTGGCCCTGCTCACCGGCGGGTGCGGGCTCCTGGCAGCGCCCGTGCCGAGCCGCCGCTCCGCCGGGCCCCGTCACCTGACCCCCCGGAAGCGCGGTCGGCGGAAAGGCCCGGCCCCCGCCCCACCGACCGCGGCGGCTCCGCCAACCGGGCCGGCGGGTGTCGCTGCCCGCGGCCCCTCCTCAGCCCCGGCCCCACGCAGACCCCGCGGGCGCTCGTTACCTCGGGCTCCTCCGGGCCGAACGGCCGGGGCTGCTCCGCCCGCGCTCGGCCCCCGCCGCGACCCCCGGTTCTGCGGCTGTGTGCGGCTCTACTGCCAGGGACGTGCGGGGGCCGCGGCCAAACGGCGGCTCCGGGGACTGCGAGAAGTTCGTACCGAGTGCTCGGCCCAAGCAGGAAGGGAGGGAAAAGGAAGGAAGGACGGAAAAGGAAGGAAGGACGGAAAGGGAAGGAAGGAAGTTCGAGGGAAACCAATTGTTGACTTATGAGTGTAGAGTGCTAGAATCTGAGCTTCGAAATACCTCCAGGATGGAAACAGAGAGCTTGATAAAAGCATTTAGAGCTTGGTAGAGGTATTTATACAGTTGTGAGAAACCAAAGAAACAGAGGAACCAAAGCGAGGGAGAGGAGGTGACCTGCCTGAGAAGGCACTTCTGGAGGGTTTGTCCTAGCTCTGAAGGCACCCACCAGTCCTGAGGATTCCAAGGTACAAAACAGCCCAAAATTGCTTTTTCTTTTGCACAGTGAGGAATGGGTGAATCCTAAACCAAGGTTTCCACTAAAGAAGGTGAGGTTTATGAGGAAACAGTGAAGAAATGAAGGGAAGCTGGTGCCAAGGAAGCCCATCAGAAAGAGCCCAAGGATATTGTCAGCAGCCTGCCTGCTGCCAGGTGGCCTGAGACTGCACAACTCTAGAGTGAAGGTTGGAGGGTGCAAGCCAGGAAGTGTCCAGCAGGATAAAAACAGATAGACGGAGTCTTCCTGCTGCTTTCAGCAGCACATAGGCTTGGCAAAACCCATGGCAAAAGTGGTTATCCAGAAGCCCAGCTGGAATCACCAAACACGTTGTTGTATGACACCAGAAAATTTCAAGTTGGGATGAAAATGTAGTACATAACATGATAGTGCTGATGGCATGAGGAACACACAGAGCAGTCCTACCTGCACGAGCGGTGAAAATCTCTAACAAAGCAGCTCTCTCGTTTTCAACCAGTCAGCAAGGCAGCAGGGTTGGGCACAGCTTCTACATTCAAGCAAAAATTTGTCATGTCAGTGTAGCAGCTGATTAGGAAGTTACCAGGGCCCTAAAGACACGAACCGTATCCTCCAGAAGCTGATTAAAACAAGGATTGGGTTTATGACTCCAGTGTGGGGGGGCCGTGTCGGACTACAGCTCCCGGCATGCATTGCGGCCGGACTACAGCTCCCGGCATGCGTTGCGGCCGCACCACAGCGCCCAGCGTGTCCCGCGCTTGCAAGATGGCGGCGCCCAGGGGCGGCTCGGGCCCGGACAGCGACAGCGGCTCGGACTCGGACAGTGGCGGTGAAGCGGCCGCGCGGTTCCGGGAGGCTGCCTGGGACTGCACCGCGCAGGCGGCGGCGGCGGCGCGGGCGGAGCCGCGCGGCGGTGAGGGCGGCGGACGGGCTGGGCTCTCCTTCCCCGCTGCGGCGTGCCCTCCCCTCTCTTCCCCGCCCCGCCGCTCGGGTCCGGCCCCCTCGGCAGCTCCTCCTGACCCGCGGGGATTCCTCTCTGCCGTGGTGCCCGTGTCAGAACGGAAGGGGGCTCTGCCCGGCCCTGGCGGGGCCATGTCCGGCCTCCCGCCGGGCCCAGAGCCCCCTCCCGGCAGTCCTGGCCCGAGGGAAGTTTCCCCTTCCCCTCATAACTCTTCTCCCCCGAAGGTGGGCCAGGGCTGTCCTTCAGGCATTATTCTTTATGTGCCTGACGGGGGTTAAAGAGGTCCTGGCCGCAGGTCTCTAAATGTGCCTTTGCTACCTTTTTTTTCAGGAGGCTTTAGAAAGGATCGGTTGCAGCCTAAAGATCAGCCAAGCCTGAGGTATTTTTGTTTCTGCTTTCAGACTTAATGTTTCCCTGGAGAAAAAATTAGCGTGTAATATTTATGCTGCTTTTACTTTGTACCTTGTGATGCTTCATGCTGAAAGGGCCAGTTCTGTTTGGGGAATTAGTCCAACAACAATCTGAAATGATGCTTAAATCTGAACAGACAAATGTGTTTGTAAGGGTTTGGGTGAGAGGGCCGATGTTATTGGCCTCCGAAGAGATAATCCTTGTTCTTATTTCTAACGGGCGTGAGGCAATCGGCCGCGAGGAGGGTGACAATGAGCTGCAGACGACTCCAGAGTTCAGAGCACACGTTGCAAAGAAACTGGGAACCATGCTAGACAGGTACTGGTATGCAAGGCTGGAAATGTTTGTTCTGTGGGTCACTTACACTGATGTGTTTGTATGCTAAACCCAGGAAATTCGATATCTTGTTTCCTTCATCCTTGTATTAAGTAAAAGCTTCCACTATGCTGTGGTCTAACCTTGCTGATGTGCTGTGCCCATCTGGTCAGAACTCTCAGCAGCACTGCTTGTCTCCATTTGCCTCTGTGGTGAGCAGCTTGTGGGAAGAAAACAGAATTTGGATACCTTAGCACTTCCATCATGTAAAAGCTAGCAGGAGAATCTTTGATTTGTTCTTACAACCTAAACCAGTACCTGATTCAGGGTTGTGCTGGCAGAATGCTGCCACTCTCTCTCTATTGTGCAAGCATGGCTGTGGAGATCTGGAATTCCTGCTGTTCAGAGCTGGCTTTACAAATGCTGGTTTTAAACCATTCTTGTGGCTTTCACTGCTGAGGAGAGAAGGCCTGGTCTGCTCTGGAAGCAGGGAGCTGAGGCAGCCTCACTAACAAAAAAGGATCCATGCAACATCTCCTCTAGTTTTGTTTCCCAGAAATACCCAACTTTAGCTCAGTTTGCACAAACCTGTCTAAGGTCTGACTGGGGTTTTCTGTTCAGTTTCATCACTGTCTTGAAGGACTCATCAGGACCATCCCAGGCTTTGGTGGCACAGTCTGGCTCTGAAGATGATGGTGAGTCCCAGCCTCAGCCATTGTGGCTGTTTTGTGACTGTTCACTCTGACTGGTGGGATGCATCCTGTCCATCACCAGCTGTACATCCAACTGACTGAGAAACATTTGCACTGAAAGAATTTCTGTTGGTGTCTGTGAGGGCTGTTGTTCCTTTGCA
This sequence comes from Phylloscopus whistleri, assembly GCA_017589585.1. Lineage (NCBI taxonomy): Eukaryota > Metazoa > Chordata > Aves > Passeriformes > Phylloscopidae > Phylloscopus > Phylloscopus whistleri. Next base: position 6,091,253 of record JADMLD010001548.1, on the reverse strand, counting down.
GCTCTGACCTCTGTGCCCCATGTCCTCCCACACAGACCCAAATAATTGCTGTCAAGCACTGTGGAAATACAGCAGCACTGAGGCTTCCAGGGAAATGCCAGTTGATTGCTTCCACCTCTGTTTTGTATTCTGCCTAAACCCCCTTTCCATGCTCCAGGTTTTCGCCTCTTCTCCTCCTCTGTCCCTGGAGACTGTGGGGAACCGAGCCTCGCCCTGCAGCGAGGAGGAGGCCAGTTAGCTCCAGGTGAGGTGCTGGCAGCTGCTTGGCTCCTCAGGTACTGTTGCATCCCACATTTCAGAGGCAGCTGGGACTCCCACAAGGGAATAGGAAGCTGAAGAGCTTGAGGAGTGTGTATTTATGACTCTTGTACTTGGCTAGACCAGAATATTGTTTCTTTTTTAGTGCTGGGGAGCTAGAAATGTTTGTGGGAGATTTTCTTTCCCCTCCTAGTGTGTGTAAAGAGCACACTGGCTTTCAGACTGCTCAAATGCAAACTGTAGGTGTGGGAGTCCCAGAGCCACTGGTGTTTGTTGTGTGTTCTCATCTCAGACTACTCTGCTGTCCAAGTTTGGGGTGAATTTGAGGCAAAAGTACAACACAACTTCCCTCCCTCTTGTTTCCTTTCCAGTGACACAGACAGTGACCAAGAGTGGCAAAGGTACCAGGAGGCTGCTGTGTCAGCTGCAGATATTCTGAAGCAAAGTGCTTTTCCTGCATTGTCCCAGGGTTCCAGCCAGGATCAGAGTCAGGGTTGTGTAGAGCCCAAGCAGAAAAAGAAGAAGAAGAAGAAGAAAATTAGGAGAGAGAACAATATTCAAGAGAAAATAATGGATCCAGCAGAGTGTGACCAGATCTGCAAAGATTTGCCTCGGGTGGTGTTTGCAAATGGCCAGCAGGAGAGACAGAACAGCAATCACAGAGAGAACTCTGTGCTGCCAGGAGCTGTGAAGAAGAAAAAGAAGAAAAAAGAATGATGATTTTGCTCTGCAAACAGCAGGTGGTTGTGATGGGTGAAGGAAACTGAGAGAAAACCTGACAACAAGAGTTGCTGCAGATGAGGGAAAATTAATTGGCAAAGCTTCTGTTCTAAAAGCTCAGTGGCCTGAGAGACTAATTATGTGACTTCCTGTGCTACTGGCATCCCTGAGGAAGGGAACATTGTTCTCCTCACACAGCAGTTGTCTGTGCTGCTGCTTAGGCAGGCCCAATCTGAAAGGATTAAATTCTGTGCCAGCCTTGCATGGCAGAGGGATGTGATCATAGCTGCATTCCTCCTGGTCTGTTCCTTCACATCATGAAACCTTCCTGGAGAAAGTATATGATGAATTGAATTTGGTTTACATGGCAACAGGTGATCAACTGCTTTTTCTCTTTGCCTCTTTGTAGGCTAAGAACAGCTCCAGCCTGTGGGAGACTCATTTATCAAAAGCATCCTGTCAGAAATCAGAGCCCCTTATTTTTTCCCTGAGATCATCATCACAATCTGTTGTTGAAACCTGCTGTGTTACTAATCCCTCTGCAATCTGCACCTCTCCAGGGCCCCTGCACATAAACAGTGTGTGGTGAGCTGATTTCAGGCTTGGTGTAAATGCATCCTACTGTTCCAGTTGTGTCCACTGAACATTTTTTTCATGTATAAGGTTTTTTTTATGGCATCTGTTGTTATTAAATTTTACTACACTTTTGGACCTACTTAATTTGATAGGTTTTGTACAACAGTGGCTTTCTTGCTGTATTCAGATTCTCCCCAGCAGAGATAGAGGTGGCTCAGGATGGCTCTTTAGTTGCTGGGTGATCAATGCTATGAGATTGCTACTGGAAGGACTTAAGCCTAATTTAAAAACCACCTTTCAGTCCTTGCTTGGGCTGGTTAATGACTTTAGTCTCTCTGAAATACTGTGAGGTTTGGTAGTTTTCAGTATGACTCTGTCTGCTTATTCTTCCTTCCAGTCTTTCAGGAAATTAACTGTTGTTGATAAATACTTCTGTTTTTAAAATTCCTGGGTTTCAATAAATCCAATTATTGGCCCAGTTCAGAAGATCAGAAAGCCAGATTAGAGAAACCAAAAGAGTGAAGTGTAGCTCTTTGAGCATGGGAAATCTTTGTAAGATTCTTGCTGCTTTTTAGTCAAGAAAGCACAGCTGACATCCAAAAATAGAAAAGCTAAGTAGAAACTTGGCTTGTAATCTAACAGAATGTGCCAGCAGAAGTTACTTGTCTTATGTGCAGTTAAAACTTCAGTGTACTGAATTTTAAACCTGGCCTTTCAAATACATGGTGGCCTAAACATTTCCTTTTGCTTTGTTTTGGGTTTATTTTTATGCTAACTGGAAATTAGATTTATTTGCAGCTGATGTACATGGGAAATTAGGAAACAATTCTAGGATAAAATTCCTCAGAGAATCTAGTTACTGAAATTGCTGATGGTATCTAGAGGAAGCTGTTATCAATGAAACTTTTCACAGACATCTGCAGTTTTGACATTCCCAGGTATGATAACTAAAGAGTTCACTGTTGGGCTTTTCCAATTCTCCCTTCCAGTCTCCAGGTTTTTCATCCATTTCACAGTTGAAGGAGTAGCTCAGGTTCAGTCACAGACAAGAACCTGTTAGCTGGGGCTGTTTCCACATCTGGCTAATGGTGATGGTGTCAGTGATGTGGATGTTGAGAGTAAATAGAGAGGAATAATTAGAAGAGGAATGACATAAGTAGATCCTTGGGACTAAAACCCTTCACTTAGTGCAAGCAAGACTCTTAGACCCCAGGGTGGTTATTTGCATACCAAGAGCTACAAATCAAGCCTACATGGAAGCTGAGAATGAGCCATGTTCTGTAAAATGAATCCAGGCTGAGTGCTTATAGAGAAAACTGAAGGAACCTCTACTCTCTATGGAGCATGGGAACCTCCCAAGTGCTGGGCAGTGTCAGGGACCAGTGGGGAATGCAATCCTGCAAATCATCCAGCAAGTCAGATGAGATGAGAATTCACAGGGTTAATGCAGAGAACTGGAATCTCCTTGCAGCTGTTAAACTTTAATATCTGCATTTAAAACAAAGCAGAGCTATATCAAAAACAACCAAGCCATTTCCATTAGGATAGCATGATTTTGGAGCAGGTCGTTTTTAACTGAGAATGTTTGGTACTTTGGTAGTTAATTACGGATTTGTAGCTTGTCAATGATCCCATATTGACAGGTTTGTGCCAAGCCATCCCCAAATCTGTTTCTTGGTTATTCTCATTGCAAAGTCAGGAACTTCCAAGGTGCTGTTATTTCTCATAGTTCCTGTTGGTGCTTCCTTGCAGCAAAGGAGAGTGTTTAAAGGTGGTGCTCCTTCTTTGGCAGCTCAGCTTTGCTCTTTCCCACATGGTTCAGTCTGGTGTTGGCAGGTCTGTACAGGCCCAGCTTGATGAAAGCTAGAGCTGAATGAAAGTCCTGTCCATGTCCTGGCACTGTTGGGATTCTGTCTTGGGCAGCCACAAAAGGATGTCTGGCCATTCTGAGCTGGCTCCTGGGGTTTAGGTTTGCTGGTTTTGGGGAGGGCAGTGGATTTTAGCAGCGCCAGCATCATCTTCCTGTGTTTTCTGTCTTGAGCCTGAGACGTTTTCTCTCCTGGAGGCAGCTGAGTAGGGGTTTGTGTGAGGCTGTGGTGGCAAACACAGCTGCAGTTGCACGTGGCAGGTTGGTTGTGGCAGTCACTCAGGAGCTACTTGTGGTGGTTACTGGGTGGAAGATGCCATCTGTGTGGAGATGAAGGTCTCGATGACGTTGTGAGTGGATGGCAGCAGCTGGCTGTGGCTGTTGGTGGAGTCAGAGCTTTGGTAGAGCACCAGGCTGCTGGAGGACACTGCCAAAGGTACAGGCTGAAGTCAGTTGCAGATTCTCATCAGTCCCCTTACTGTGCATGTACACCCCCCATTTGCAGCATGGCTGTACTCTCCTGGCTTAGGGGCATAACTGCTTTTGTCTGTGTGTTTTGTGTGCTGCTAAATACCTGGCTTGGGTCCACAGCCAGCCTGAAAACATTGAGGGCAGCAATCTCCAGAGTGTTCAGTTCTATTGAATTCTAGTTGATGTCCTAGTTCTCCTCTTAGAACCAGGAAGACCCAATTGGAGTCTTCATGAGGGAGTCTTGGGCTTCTCAGCCCTGAAAACTGCCCACAGAACTGGGTACTCAGTGACACTGATTTTGTTGATATTTTTCAAGATATTTTCCTTTCTAGATTCTGAAGGGGCCAGTTTCCACAGTCTGTCCTTACATGGACTCTGCTCTGAATCTTTTCCTTGTATTGACTTTTCAAACCCCTCAGGACACCGGCAGAGCCAGTTTAGGGAACTGTGAGCCCCAATTACCATTTTCTAACTGGATTTTGCAGTGTTGGCAAGAAAAACCAGGCAACACGTGGCTTAAGAGCCACAACAGTGGCTGCTGATCTTACCAGCAGGGCTCGAGGTGAGGCGTGGGCCTGGCTGAAGGTGCTGGATGGCTGTGTCTTGGTTCTGTAGGTGGATTGTTGGTGCCTGTGACACTGGTGTGTGCATCCCAGACTCAGTGTGAGTCTCTGAGTCAGGTGTGAATGCCTAGAGAGAAGAGAGTTAATAGTGCCTGGCTTCTACATCCCTTCTAACAGCTGGGAGAGAAGCATTGAGCAGGGGCAGTTTCTGGGGAGATGAAATCCTCCTTGATGATGCAGTGAGGAACTTGCTCTAGTGCTCTACTCCAATACTGCAGCTGGTACCAGCAGGGCCAGGAGATAAGAAAGATGCTTCTGCTGGGGTGGCACAGACACACCCAAAACCTCTCTGACATGCAAGGAGCTGCCTGCAGACTGGTGCAGCTCTCAGGAGGGGGAACAAAGGCTAAATAAAAGCTGTTACCTGTTTAGTTGGTGTCAGGTTGGTCAGGGCGCTGAGATTGGCTGTGTCTGTTATCACCATGGTTTGTGGTAAGAGGCCTGTGTGTGTGTATTGAGTCACTTCAGATTTGGGGCCATAGAGAGCTGTACATGAAAGAAAACAACATCATGTGGATGCTGGAGCTTTGGCTGAGTTGTTCTCCTCATGCAGTGGGACCTGCTGTCTGTCTCCAAAATGCTGGGGGTGGAGCGACAGGGAGATAAATGCAATAGAAAAATAATTTCATAACTAGAGTGACCATAACAGAGGAGGAAAAGAGAGTGCTGTAAGCCCAAGGAGCCAGTAAATGCTCCAGACCAGTATCTTTATTTTTGTTTATTTAAACAAACGAGTTCATATTCTTACCATGAGGGTTCTGTATCTGAGCCATGGTAGCCATGAAGGGGCTCTGGTTGATGTGGCTCTGGACTTGCTGCATGAGGGGCTGCTGGTAGGATGGGTGCAGTTGCTGGGAGAACTGGACAGGCTGCAGGGTGGTGAGGCTGCTCCCCATGCTGTTTATTACAGGAACACTCTGGGGCTGAGTTGAGGCCAGGCCTGGAAAACAAGGACTGATGCCAGTGGTGTCCCACACTGCAGGAGGAGTGTGGCTGCTCTGCTGTAGGGGCATCTGAAACAGCCCTTGTGGCAGCCTGTCACTGCAGGGGGATTTCAGATCCAGCTTCTCAGGGGTTCCCTTAGTTGTCTGTGATTAAGAATAGATTTCATGCCTGTGAGAGTGAAGTGGTAATGTCCAAAAATGGCATAAAGCCACCTCTGGTTTCCAGTGTTTGTTCCTGTCTATCTCCCTTGTGTACCAGTATAGTCCCTTTTCCAGTTTAGTGATCACCAGGGAGGCCTTGCTCAAAAGTAAATTCAGAGCATCACCTCAGTGCCCAGTTAATTTACTCTTTTTATTTTATGAAGCTGTTGGCAACAGAGACAACTTGGCTGTAGCTGCCCAGCCATGTGGAATGGAGTTTCAACTCTTTTTGCTAGGGCTGCCAAATTAAGGAATTTGGATGAATGGGAGAGGTAGAGGGTTTCACACACTACTGCCTATTTCCCACAACTGTCCAGACCCTGTTCCTGTAAATCAGCAGGTCTCTCCAGCACTCCAGTTTATTTTTTTTTTTGTTTGCACAAAATTCAAATCCATATCATAATCTTGGGAAGAAATGGAAATTAGTTCACAGCTGTCACCATGGAACAAAACAAGGCTTCTTTCTTCCTGGGAAGAAAGTGTAAGAGAAGAGTATACATTTTATTTTCCTTTCTCTAATGAGATGCACTTTGGCAGTAGACTAGTCTTGGAATAAAAAGAAATCTCATGAAAGTCCAGAAAAGCTGTCAAAGTGAAAAATATAAAAAAATAGTAATTACTGCTGTGGATTCCAAAGGCATATGCTGCTCTTTGCAGGAAGTGGAACAGGATGTTTTGTCTTTCAAGAACTATGAACATGCTTCAATTTTCATAATTTTAAGGAAGAATTATATTTATATTTGGAAAGATGAAGAGCAGCAAACCAAAACATTGGCATAGAAGTAGAGTATAAAAGTCCCTTACTCTTAAAACATGGGCTTTGTGTGTAACTGAATTTTAACCTGAATGAGGAACATCTGTCCTTAATCCCACTGGTGCTTGCCAACAGTGCTGCTGATCTTTTGCTGACCATTTCCTCGGGTTTGTATCACTGCCAACTTAGTGATAAGGCTTTGAAAGTGAGGCAGGTAATTGTAACACGAGAGGCAGTTCTTGCTGGGGGTGCCACTACTCACCGATGACCAGGGTGGAGGCGCCGGTGTTGGTGAAGGCGGGCGCCAGCGACGGCGTCTCGCCCGCCCCGATGGCCATCACCCCCGGCAGGGATGCCATGATCAGGTTCTGGGTCTGCTGGCTCAGCGTGTGTGGGCTTTGCTCTAGGCTGTGCAGGGCAGTCAGGGTGCTGACAGGAGGGAGAGTTCCTCCAGAAGCTGATACCTGTGGGAAAGGAGAACCCTGAATGTGCTGCCTGCAGCGGGCGAGTCCCAAAGCTGTGATAAACACCCTTCTTCCTGCTCTTCCCCCTTGCTAACTGAAAAGGCTTCACATATCCTTGTCTGCAGTTTCTGTGTGCTCATTGATTAACTAGCACAGGCCAGCTGTTGACATACTAAGTGTAAATCCCTGCTGGTTCAGTTCTTTTACATTTAAGAGATCGTAAGAGTGAGATTAGGCCCACTGTGTTCTCTACAGGGAAAGATCATCTTCTGTTTCATAGCTGAGGGCAGAAGGTGAAGCTCAGAGAAATTAAGAGGCTCAGGTAACTTTACACAGTAATTCTAGTAGCAGAGTTCAGCAAGGAATCCAGGAGTTCCTCTTTCCTTTAGAGACCTGTAGTCATAGTACTGTGGAAGAGCAAAAAAAGCATTCTAATAATTTGGCTGATAGAGAAAGTTAAATGCCTTATATTATACTTTTTTTCTCTCCCCTTAGACAAAAAGTTGTAAGGAATCTTTAGTAAGAATAAGCACCAAGAAGTTAAACAGTGGAACAAACCACCTTGATATCAGTTTTAGAAGACAGACATAGAAGATTTTCAGGACCTCGTGAAAGAATTATTTTCTTCAGCAAGAGACCAGAAAGCCAGCAAAGTGAGTGTCTGATGAGATTTAAATCATGTTTATTTTTAGCGACCTTAACTTTGCCTCTAGCAGCCTGTGCTAATGCAAACTTCTGCTGCCTGTTTCTCTGAAAGCAAGGGAACATGTGCAGACTGAAAATGATCAGTCATGTAGTTCTAATGCTTCTCTGTTAATGATGTGGGAAAAGGTCTGGTCAGGTGTGAGAAGGAAACTGGCTTTGAGGAGGCAATCTAGTTATCCAGTACATGTCTGCATCCAGGCTGTTGGGCTTCATTTTTACAGGTAAGGTAGATGTAAGTATGGGTCTGTGCTCTGGTAATCTGGCCTGATCAACTCTATTGAGATGGGTAGAGTCCAAATAAGAGTTAGAGATGAGAATCTCTCTGTGGAAGGGAGGGGAGAATAGGGTTTCTAGGGAAGAAGGAAATCTTGTCATACCTTGAGTGCTGTGTTTCCAGAACAGATTGCTTTAATTGCTGATAAGGAAATGTCTTCTTGCTTTCATGTCTAATACCTACCCTCACCACAGTCTAGAGGGCACTTGTATCTCAGGACTATTGATCTTACATGGTCAGGGCAGAGTGACTCTAATGTAACATATGGTTACATAACATGTGATGTAACCATATGTTATATAGGACTATGTAACATAAGAAGGTGGATTTAAGAACATTCTAGAAAAAAATACCCATGAATAGTTCATATTATGACCACAGGCAGATGGCTGACATCTTCCAGTCAGCAGAACCAGAGTATCCATCACTTACCAGCTTAGTGTCTGTGCTCAGCAGGTTCTGGCTGGGCTCCAGTCCAGGGGGAGAAACCTGATGCAGGATGGTTTGGGTGGTCACCATGGAGCTGTTCCCGTGGTGGTTGCTGCTAGAGGACTCTGCCTCGCTGGCTGGCTGCTGGTTGTACCTCACTCCTGCATCACAACAGGAGGGAAACTGGTTGTCACAAGTGAGAAACTGAGAAACTTAGGCAGGCACTAAAATTTGGGCAGATACTTAGTGGTCAGTAGGGAACCAGAAGAACAGGCACTCACACCCTGCCCTGACTTTCCCCTGTAATTTGGTGTAACTGCCTCCTCAAACACTGACTGGCTATGGGTGCTGCAGGGAGCAGGAAACCACCCCTCTGGATGTGGCTGTAGAGAAGAGTCACAGTGAGATCATCTCTTCCCAGAGCAGGAGTAACCCCCAGCTCTGGCCTGTGAAGCTGAAAAAGCTGTGCTCTTTTTGGATGGAGAGTGACTTTTCCTCATGCCTAAAAACTCTGTCAGAGTTTGATGGGGCTGGCATTGAAAGGAGTAAGGGGCACACAGGACTGAAAGGGCATGGAACTGACTTCTGATAGGCAGTGATGGCTCCTGGAGCAGGAGGTTTGGGGTTGATGCCTACCAGCTGGGAGGCCTCACAGTAAGTGAGAAGCTTTGGCTGTGGGTTTTGTTACTGAATTTTCTCTCTGACATTCTAGCCACTCTCCTCAGCCAGAAACATGGTCTCTTTGTCACCTTTGCTCTTCTCTTGTAGCAAATCTGCCTTTTCTGTCTGTAGATTCATTTCCTAAAGGGCTGGACTTGGGAGACAGTTTGGGTGACTGAGTTTGGGGAGGTTCACTCCTCTTTCAGATCTCCCTCTGGTTGTTTCTTACCGTGCACTTTGCTGGGTGAGAGAGCAGGTGGTGGCTGGAGGGAGGAAGAGCTGTGGGGGGTTAGAGGAGGGGCAGGGGTGGGCTGGGGTCCGCTGAAGGTGTCCATGGCCAGCTTGTGCCGGAAAGCCTCCTCCTTCCTGCGATTGGCAAACCAGTTGTAAACTCTGACCTCTGTCACCAGGTTGGAGCCCAGTCCCTGGGCCTGAGATGGGGAAACACCTCTCTGAATACACTCTGCCCTGTTGGGAAAAGCACAAGAAGAGCCTTGCTGAGCTGGGCTTAGTCAGAGACACAAAGTAAGTGCACAGCCCCAAAGTGGCTGTGGTCTGGCACACTGTGTGGAAGGGTCCTGCAAGACCTGAGGCATTCCTTGTGCTCTGTGGACAAGGAATGATCAGTTTAGTCCAAGTGTGGCTGGTGTCAGTGGTGCCACTCAGTGCTGTGCCTTTGGCCTGCCTGCCAGTGGCACCAGCAAACACCAAGAGTGCAGAGGGACCCTGCTGTGCCCCTCTTCCTCAAAGGCACACACCCACCCTTACCTGTTGCACTCTTCCACCAGTGCCTCCCTCTCTTCTTTGCTGGGGTTTTTCTGCCTCTCATAGGCTTGGAACAGGATCTGTTGGGAGGCAGGACCCCACTTAAAGCGGTTTCTTCTTCCCTTCTTGGTGGGCAGGTCGTCTCCCATGGGCTCATCGGTCAGTATGCCCTGGCCAGCGTGTGTGAATTCTGCAAGCACAAAGGGGCAAGGGAATTGTTTCCTTGAAAACAATAAGGAGTAAGGAGGAGCAAGGGACAGCAGGAGCCTTTATGAAAGTGAGACAGGAGAGCAGTTGTTGCCATACTTACGCTGGGCCACCTCTCGCTGCTTCCGGACGTACCAGGTGTACAGGGCTGCCCGTTTTTGGGTCTTCATGGGAGTGCCCTTGTTGAGGTGTTGTGAGAGGTGGGATTGGTTCAGACCTGTGGTGTCCACCACTTCACGCTGAGGGATGTTGTGCTGCTGGAGGTAAGACTTCACCATCTTTGCTACTCGCCAGGGATCCTCTCTGGAAGGAACAGAAAATGTTTCTCAGGGGAGAGGGATCAAGCACCTGCTCTCAGCAGACCTGGATTTCAAGGAAGTGCAGTAGTAGCTCCTGGGGGGCACTTGTCAGTCATCACCATCACATTTGGTGAGGCCAGAGTTCTCACTGGCTGCAGGGGACAAAGCTGTTCCTCAGTGTGCCACCTTGCTCAGTTTTGACTCTGCGTGCAGGGTAAAACTGCATGACATTGGAAATAAAGTGCAAAAGATGTAACACTGGCTTCCTTTGAATTGCTGGCTGTACACACTTAGGTCTGCCCTTAGGAGGAGACTTTGCTTACCAGGGGAGTTTCCCAATACAACCTCTCTTCCCTTTCTCTACATAACTTTTCTTCCCTATCCCCTTCTCATTAAAGCAGATGGGGCAGATGTACTGAGTTTTCCAAGACAGATTGATTGTGATACTAGACTGAACTTGACTCATGCCCTGATTCTGGTCCAGGTTGGGTTGCCTTGCAATGATTCAGTAAATGGAAACAGGCTGTCATTATGCTGTGACATGACAGCTCTGTATGCATATGCATGTGACAAATCACCCAGAATTATGTTCTTACACATCTGCTACGTGTTACTCAAACACATAGGTTCACACCTAGATCTACTCAGAGCTTCTAATTGCAATATAGAACTACAGGCAAACCACTAATTCCTCCTATTGCTGCCCTCCTTTGGGTAATAGCTGAGGGAATAGAACTATTTGAGACCTGCTCACAAAATTTGAGGAACAGTTTGGGATTTTATAATTAATGTGATCCTCTGGGTTTTATGATCTCCAGTTAGAATATCTGTTAAGGTTCTTGAGGAAAATAGAGAAATCACAACTGTGACTTTATGTGTATTGATTTCACCACAGCTGAAAATCACAGTAGAAGTACAGACATGAAACCCATCAGTCTAAATCCAAACAGGGCCAGAGCATCTCTGCAGAACAGCTCCTGGCTCACTTTGAACAAGAGCATCCTTCTGTGCCTTCTGTGTGAAGTGTCTGGAGGAAATGGTGTGCAGTGCTGTAGGAAGACACTGGTGTCATATTCAACACCAGCATCAAAGGAGCAGTGGGGAGAAAAAAAGGTACCTGGGATGGTGCAGAAACTGTCACAAGAGCACACATGTCTGAGCAGCAGGCAACAACTGTGCTGTTCATGGCTTTGTTGACTCAGGAGGTTGCCAGAGGCTGCACAGTGATAAGGAGGACAAAGTCCACACCTGTTCTCTCAGTACAAACACCCTTATCTCTGTTCCCTGCAGCCCCTCTCCCAGGGGCTGTGTAGTCCAAGGAGCAAGCTCCACAGCAGTTAAAGTGTGACACAAATGGTGTCAGTTACAGCTTTTGGAAGAACCTGCTCAAAATAGATCATTTGTTTCTCTTTTACATTGGAGCACTTGCCATAGAGGCTTCTTATTTTTAGCATCTTCCCTTAACTATCTTCGTCTTTCAAAAGCTTCAAATTGAGCTGAATTTAAGAAAGCTTTTCTTTCCTCATGTTTGGGGAGTTTTTTAGTTGTTTTTTTTTCCTCCTGCTGCCTAAACCATTCTCCTGCCTTTGTACTTGTGATAGTCTGGCCAGCACCTGCACCCTGTGTTCATTGTTCAGGTCCCTGTAGAGAGGAGAAGAGTCTCTGACTGGGAAGCTGACCTCTTCAATTTGAGTTCTGGCTCAGATAGGAAGAGGAAAGACTGTGTTGCCACTGATGGAAGCCTCTGTTATGTGTTAGTTCATTTCTGCACCCCAGTTGAGTCAGTTTTGTCTCCCCTGTTGAGATCTTCACTTTGTGGCAGGAATAAACCAGTAAGTTCTGTGAGTCTCTTCTCACAGTGGTTACACACTTGTGGGTTTTGTCTTCTTTTGACACAGCAGAGAGCTCTGTGATGCAAAATAGTGCAGGGGATTGTAGTACAGTGTGATTTCCTAGGACAGCTGTATGAAATCCTGGCTACTCTGTGCATTGTCAAAGGCCAGTCTGCAAAACCAATGGAGCAGGTCCTTTAGACCCAAGGCTACACCACAGTCCAAGTGATGACAGTCTGGCCAGCTGAACCCTTGCTCAAATACACAGTTCCACCTGCAGAGCCTCCATCACAGGCTAAGACATCACAAGTTGAAACCTGTTCTCTTTAACTGGCTAGAAGACTATCATTGACTGTCAGAGGGGAGGATCTAACTCTGAGTTCTCCTGCTTGTTGTTACAGTCAAATAATTGTTTCAGTGAGTCAGGACTGTACAAATGGGTCTGCCTTGCTCAAGCTCTCCTTCCCTATCTCCAAGACTGTTTCCTGCCTTTTAGTTTTCCTTTCTCCTCAGATGCAAACTGTCTCCCCAAGGTCTTGTTCTCCAGGGTCTAATCTGTCTCCTGGTTGCTCTCACACAGGTAGCTTTTACTTCCTTTTTCTGAAGTTTTGTTCTTCTGCTCTCAGTTGCTTATTGCCACGTGAGCATAGCCCTTCTCCATTGCTCATCCCCACCACAGGGCCCAGGGTCTTCTCTCCATGTCAGCTTCCCATTTTCTTAGTTCTGAGGTCACTTTTTAAGGGCGTTTTCACCTCCCTTTTGTTACCTGAACAATAAGTAACCCAGGTAGTTAGTTATAAACTCAAAGGGAACAAGAGGCTGGTTGATAATTTATAGCAACATCTCAAATTTAAATGGAAAGTAAATATCAAGTTGTTAGCATTAAAGAAAACTCATTCCAGAGAGCTGGAGATGTAACATTCAGGGGACCTTCTCCCTCCTTCACTCTTCCTGACTTTTTATTTTTCCTTTGGTCTTTACTTTCTTCTCCTCTTCCTCATTCTCTCTCTCTCTCTCTCCTTCTTTCCTGTTCTGATTCTCAGGTGGGAGAAGCCTTCATTCCCTTGAGGTGGGTTCTGAATTGCTGCTTTGGACCAGACCCTGCTCAAGCAGAGGTTCAGAGCTGTGAAGTGCTCAGGACCATCCCCAGCCCTTTCCTCTGGAGCTGCTCCACCACCCAGTGCACAGCCTGGAGCCGGGCTGGGCAGAGGGAAGGTAAGACCATCCATGCTGGCAGTGTTCCTTTCTGTTGAACTTGGCCTGGTTTGCCTCATCTTGGTTTATATGTGGAAATGGAAGGGGTGTGGCAGCTTCATCTCCAGATTCCCCAGCTAGAGCTGTTCTAAGCAGGGGGAAAGACTGGACTTTTGTCATTATATATCTTTGTTTTCTTTTTTCCTCCTGGAAAACATGCTTTTATCCCTGCCTCCAGGGGAAATCTGTTGCTTATCTCAATTTCTCTCTTTCCTAATGGAATTTCACCCCTTGCCCTACAGGTGGATTGCTGCTATACCTCTCTCCATTTGCTTTACCTGCAGCAGTATGATCCCTTCCCCCAAGGGAGCTTCCTTCTTGCTTTATATTCTGGGAATATCTGGGAGTTTCTCCACACAGCTCTACCTCCCTACTGAGTAATTTATTTCTTATCATAGATGCAATTTGTTTTCTGTGTGGATTGATATGGAAAGAATCGTTTTATTCAAACTGTAAATCTACGGGAGATCAGTGAGGCATATGAAAGGATGAAATGAAATTATGTTAATTCCTCACTAGAGAAACCTTTATCTGAACTGCTTTTAGCATGTTTCCTGTGTAGGGACAAAATCTAATCAACACCCATGGGTGCACCCAGTCCTGTGGGTGTATCTTCTCTGTTCTACTCCACTTTGACCTGAGTTTTTTGAACTGGTTTCAACTTCAGTGGTCCTGTGAAGACATAGTTGGTCTCTTGGTGCTGTCATTTTTTCTCTTTCCAGCTCCTGGAGAGCCTAATTATGACATTTTTCCTGATTCTGCTTTATAAAGCAATGGCTTTATAAGCAATGGCTGCAGTTACCACAAAGACTTTCCTGTATCAGCAATAGCTGCTCAGAAGTCAATCTCTCTGTTAAAATTTGCTCTGCAGACCAGGAATTGTTAATAATGCCCAAAGAGGCTTCTTTCTGAAGGGAGAATTGCCTTCATCTGGTTTCTGTATTTGAAACCCTTTTGTAGATGCTGAAATAGTTTTGCAAGCATCGACATTTTGCTGGGAATCCCTGGGCATGGAGATCCTTGCCTGCCTTTCTTTTATCTGTTGCTGGAAGTAATTTCTGCCATAGACTGTTCTGCCCTGCTTTACAATACTTAAAATACTATTTTAAGGACATTACTTTTAGGCATCTATTAATGGAAAGGTTTGATCTTAAAACCAAAAAAAGTTTATTAGTAGATAACAACTTCTTAGGGTATTATCAGCCCCTGATACTGGTTCAGATGCTTTGAATAGATTTTTAGACACACTGTTGATTTAATGAGAAATTTGAAACATGTCAATGCAGGCTTCCTACCATTTTCATTTTAACTTGATTAATTTCAATCTATTATAGACCTCCATAAGTGTTCTTGTAATTTTTTTTCTGAAACTGAGGCTTCTGGTGTCTTTATACTGTCCTCAACAGCAGAAGTGAATTGCTCTGTCCTGTGGTGGGGGAGACTGATGACAGAGATCTCTGATGTTTCAGAGTAAAGCCTTTGTAATTAAGAGCCAGTGTGAGGCTTAGGAGATCCCTGTCCTTGCTCAGTCTCCTCTGTGCTGTCTCAGGGGTTTAAGTGGGTCCTAGAATTTGTCTGTGCCTCAGTTTCCATTTGTGAAATGGAAATGCTGCTCAGTGGACTGTGTTCATGAGGAAGTGTTAATGTCACAGCTTTGGAAGAGAGGTAAGACTTGTGGTGAGGCTGGTAAGCACAGGGAAGACTGGCAGCAAGATCCTAGAAGGGCAGGGAGGATCAGAAACCAGAAATGGTGCTGAAGTGAGGGTGACAGGAAGGAATTCCCTCCACCTGTGTGTCTGCTCTCAGATCACAGCGGATGTCACTTCAGTCCTGCTTCACCCACTCATTAGAGAAAGAGGGACAAAGCCAGGGGGATCTTCCTCAACTTCCATGGCTTCCTTTCTGGAGAGATACTTGATCAACCATCAAAAGTTAATGATCAAAGAGCTTATCAGGGTCTTTTCATCTATAAATTTATAAGACAAAAGAGAAATAATAAAGCCATTGGATAATTAGTAACTAGCCAGGGCCCGCCCGGTGCCACTGGGCTCAAACTGCCCCAAGACCTGTACGCAGACTCAGGAAGATGAGAAGGAGACAAGGATGAGGGGAAGAAAAAGAGTGAGGCAGAGAGAGAATCAGCCAAGGAGACAACAAAATGAGAGGAATAGCAGCAGAAACAAGAGTGAGGAGAGAAGGGAAACAGGGAAAAAGAATCTGAAAGATGTAAAGGAAGTAGAGAAAGATGTGGAAGAGCTGGAAGTTGGGAAGAAATGAGACACACTGGGCCAGGAAGAAGACTGAATTACTGGGGATGTTTTCCCCACCCAGGTAAGAGATGATCCAGTGAATTTTCCTCTCTTGGGTTCTGCAGAATCATCAACTCCCAGTCTGCCAGGGAGCTTTCTTTTAAGTAATTACAGTGAATGCTAACTCTTGCCATGCTGTTTTCTTAGCTCTGGCCTTTTGTGGTGGGATTTGATGTTTGCTTCTGCAGCTATATTTTCTGTTGATTTCCTTTGCATGTGAAAGAGAGTGAGCAGAAAGCCTGAGAAATTCTCTAGCTGGATTTTTAGTGAAGATTTCAGGTGCTGCCCTTCTGTCTTCTATCAGCTTGTCATTTCAAAATAACCCCAAAACAGGCAAGAATCTGTTGTGATAGGTGATAGGATGGGCCTGATCCTTGCTTGGACAAACCTCTTGAGTCTCCCATGGGGATTATATCCCAGTAAGAATCCCAAATGGGAAACTGAGTGAATGTTTCTCTGAGTCTATTGTGAGGCTTATTGATTCAGGGAACTTTCCCTGTCTTTTGATCTCAGAATTCTTGGATGCAAAGGCAAATCTATGTGGCAGCAAATCCTGTAATTGTTGCTGCATGTATACTTTGTAACTGTGACAGGCAGTGGATGGTAGAAGCACGGTGTTTTGTCCGTTTTTTAACCTCTGCATGTATTTGGTGTGTGCTTTTTCTAAGAAACATCCCCACTGAAGTCAGGGAACTTCACACTCAGAAGAACAACAAGGACAAGGTCTCTTGATTTGGCTTTGGCCAATAATCTATAGCAAACCCCAGTGAAACTAACAATATCATTCTCCTTAAATACAGCAGGGACACCTTACAACTTCACTGTATCATTGATACATATATAGCACCAGCTCAGTGACCAGGTGAGGTCTTTTTTCTTTCCTGATGACTGAAATTGTGAATTATATTAAAAAAATTAATCCTAAACCTTAACATTCAGTCAGAGAGATGAGAGTTACACAGGCCTTGGACTATTCTGAAGCCTGATGCTATAAGCATGTCAAATATGTAATCAGGCTCCATAGCTTCCTCAATGCATTTTAGGCAAGATAGAAGAAAATCTGAGCATTTATAAAGCATTGGGGATGTTTGGGGGGCTGCTAGTCCTGGCGTGGATGAAGATTATCTCTGTCCAGCTAGATCAATTGTGAATACTAGGGACACTGAGGAGAAGGGGAAAGGAAAAGAGTTAGAGGGAGAGTGCAAGAAAGCAGCAAAGAGGAGCAGTAAATCTGTCCTTACTGTAATAGTCTTTCCACCACAGCCTTCTGGTGAGCGGCCTCCTCAGGGCTCAAGTTTTCCAGCTCCTTCATTATTGGAGGGGTAAACTCCTCTCCGTCATCTGAGGTTTCATCTTCTGATGCCCTGGACTCCCCCATTCCGTTGGGGAGGTTGGGGATGTCGGGACAGGGCTCCCCTTTCTCAGTCTGGAGGGCATTGATAGCGCGCTGACTTTCGCTCTGGAGCCCGTAGGGTTCCGCTTCGCTCAGTGCCTTGATCAAGGTCTCCTTGGTCAGCCCCGACTCCAGCAGCGCTTCCAGCAGCTCCACTTGGAGATGAGTCAGCTTCGAGACCATGGTCTTCAGCCTGGTGTCCCTTGGGTTGGAATTTCAGGTTATCCTGCTTCCAGCTTCCCTACACCATGTTCCTGAGGTAACGCGCCCGACTGTCAGGAGAGTGGGCACAGCACAGCCTCCCGTCTTTACACCCCCCCCAAAAAAAACAAAATACAAAATTGAGCCACTTCAGACCCCCCACGACTGTCCTGAGCCAGTGCTGATAAAGGGACCCTTGGCTATCTGTTTACATTGGAGCAAATGTAAATTCTCCAAGGTTCATATTTATCTGTGTGCTTTAGCAAGTTACTGAACTTTGGACTTCAGCACCGCCGCAGCAGTTCACAAAGTGCAGAGGGAGAGAAAGCAGGGGGAGGGGGAAAGGGAGGGAAGCAGGAGAGAGAAGGAGAAGAAAATGAAGGGATAAAAAATCCACAGCGTGAAAAAGTGAGTATGGAAAGAAAACTAGGAAGAAGGGGATGGAGAAGCATGGCTTACTTCTGGCCCCAGGAGTTTTGGAGAAGGAAGGAGGCGGGGTACCCAAAAGGAAGAGCTGTGCTTGACTGCCCATGGTTCAGGACAAGGTGCTGCCATTGGAATATCACAGAACCTGCTCAGAGCTCTGGCAGTGGTGAACTACAGCCAGTGTCGTGCCCTGCCAAAGGCTTTGGGCTGAGAGAAGCCACACTGGCAGCTGCACTGGCCTTTGTGCAACCCCCAGCAGAGGGGGAGGCTTTATATGAACATTCCCCAGCCTCACAGGGTGTTCTGAAGCTCCAGCTGATTTCTGTGGCAGAGCATCAAGGCTTAAGTGACTTTTTCAATTCTGGCTTTGGCTTGCTGGGTATCTTGATATGCAAATACTACTAGTACCTCCATTTTACCTTGCCATGTTTATTGCTCAACTATGAGCAGGAGCAGTGTTCCCACATAATTTGGGGGATTGCAGGGGTTGCCCCTCTGAGCTTGTGATTCACGTATTTGATAAAGGATAGCCCTGGGTGCCAGGTCATGCTCCAAGTCCCTGCTCTCTCATCAACTGCCCTACTGCTTCTGATGTGTGCTCTGGGCTAGCCCGTGGTTCCTTTTTATCATCCCTTCATCATCCCTTCATGCCTCCATCCCTTCTTGATACCAGCCCTGCTCTGAGGTTCTGCTCCCACCTGTTGGGTGATTTCCTAAAACACATCCCTGGCGTGGCTGGAATCGCTTAAAACGGTTCTCCAGGAATCTTTATGACTAAATTCTCTTTTCTGGTCTACAATGATATGAATGAATCTATCTACTTAGAGTAGCTAAATTAGGGAGTAACTTGATGTGCACGTGTGGACTCGATGCAGGAGTGTCTCATGCGAGTGATTCCTTGGAGGATGCAAAGTTGTCTCACTGGGAGCTTGCCAGGGGCAGCTGCCTGTGGCTATACACTCCCACCAAGCCTGAGCTAAACAGAGCCTGGTAGGGCTGTCCCCAGACTGGGCAGTGTCCCAAGACAATGCTGCAGAGGACCTTGTCCCCTGTTTTCCCTCGTGGGCACCACTGGCCAAGCTCTCCAGGCTCCCGAGTCAGCGGCTGCAGGACAGAGTTCCTGCAGAGGGACCCCTCCTCCTTCCAGGCACCGGACGGGACTGTGTTAACTCTTGCCTTTATTTCAGGTCTGGTCTGCACCCAGAGCACCACATCCCCTCCCTGCAGGGCGATAACGAAGCTCTAATGGATACGGACGACTTGGTGTGGCTAAAAAGGAGTAAGAGTTCTGAGTGCATGTAAAAATATTGTAAGAAATCTTCATGTGAACGTTAATGTAAAAAGACAACTTCAGCTTCTGAAGATTTTTTTGGGGTCATACTCTTAATAAAGACTTGTTCTGGTTTTGCACCCGTTACAGGAGTATTTAAAGAGTGGTGAGCATTTTTTGGCATTGGCAGTGTGTTGATACAATTTCCATGCATTTTGTTATTACAGTTTTCCTTTATTCCCACCCCTCAGGTAGACATGACAACATTACTGGCTGATAACAGTAATTTTCAATTGTAATTACAGTATCCAACCATGGCATACAGTTTCAGCATGATATGTCCTTTTAATTCAAGGATTTTGCAAACAGACACAACAGATTGTGGAGCTCTTGCAATATGTGACAGAGGAGATGCTGTCATTCTGTGTTACTTATTTCTGCCTCTCTGGCATGGTGATCCCTTACATAAACCAAGGTGGAAAATATTACCACTTGTTCTTGTTAAAAAGATTGTCCATATTCTGTTGGTATATAAACCTATTGAATGTTTGAGGGGCAATGGGGACACATCATTAAGTTTAAACAAAGAATAGCAATGTTGTCAATGGAAGCTGTAAAGAGAAGAAAGCTTAGCAACAAATTACATCTATGTTATGTGGTTTTGAGGATTCCTTATGCACCCAGAAGTCCTGATGCTGCTGCTCCTGCTTGCCTTGAAGACCTTCAACTGTAGAAGCTTTTTTTGAAACCAGTGAACTTTGAAGTCTATAAAATCAGAAATGCACATCTGTTTGTATGATAGGACCTCCCTGAATGCTACAACTGGATGTCATGAGGAGAATGCTTAGCTGAACAAGGGAACATTTCAGATACTGAGGAGGAGGTAAATATTCTCTATCACTTTATCCTGAAGGGCTTTTTCCCTTGGCCTATTAGAATTGTCCATTTTAAACTATAGGAGCCTGGTCAATTAGCAAAAAACCCCAAATAAACTTACCCACTTGCATCTTCCCATTCATTGGAACCTGCCAGGCTGTGCCAGTGAATGGCTCAGCCCCACTGAGTATTTCAGATTGCTCAATGCAGGAAAACCAGTGAGCTTTCCAGTGTTTCTGAAATGTTAAAAATAGCTAGTGATGTGGTCAGACTGAAAGGGATTCCTGTTGTGAATTAGCCAGCATCCCTATTTTATAGCCTGGCCCTAAGGATTGCAATATCATATTTCTCAGATTATTACAAGTGCAGCTGTGAGGTGATGAGAGAATAGCAGAGGTCAAGGGTGGAAGCTAGATTCTAGTTCTGTTGGAGGAAGAGCTCAGTTGCAGAGTGCACAATCAGACAATGTTCTCCTGTAGCTGAATTGTACTCAGGGACTGTGCCTTGAGATGAATATTTAAAATAAGGGGACTTGGGTTTCCTATACCCATTTTTATCTCTTACCAGTGCTTACTATATGTTGATTTCTTTAATTGTAACCATTTCCCAGGCCATGACTTGATTCTCAAGTCACTCTGATTAATATGATCTTGGTCATTTAACAGGGGAAACTTAAAGTTAGGAGACACCAAGAAATACCTGCTTGTTTTTCTCATGTTTGTGGTATTTGATTTTGTATTAACTGTTTCAAAGTAATCTCTTCTCCCCTGTATCAAATAAAATGAGTGAATTACTTAACACTGGAAACACTGCATGAAAGTATGAATGGGAACACAATAGGAACATTATTCTTATTTTACATGTACTGGTCTGTATTCTGCTTATTGCACTGGGGCAAACCCACAGTAAGGGACAGCAGAGTCCTGTGAACAGCGGGACTGTGGAAGGCAGAACTTCCAAACCCTGACTCCTGTATCAACACCATTTCTACCTCTGATGTTTTCATTTACTGAATTATATCTATTATGAAGTGTACATGATGAAAAATACAGTAATTTGCTGGTACAAAGCCACTGTAATGTGGCTTCAAGGAGCATACAGAGAAGGAAAAAAAGCTGAAGTATATTTATGATAAAAGTGCTACTAGAGGGAGCCCGTAGAGTTCCCTTAATAGGGTGGTAAAATTGCCATTGGCAAATGAAACATGGAGAAATGGTTCTTTTAATAATTCTTTACCATTTTACTGTTCTTCCTGCTGTGACTGCTAAATGCTTTACTGGCCTGAATGACATTAACATAATCCCCTCCTTGAAATGTGAGAGCTATTATGGTAATGTTCACCCTTATTTCTGTTATTGGGGGGAAAAAAGCCATATGAGTACCAAAACTGATTATTATTTGTGCACTGGGAGCTTAGTCCCAAAAGGCACACAGGAGTGTGAAAAATCTGAGATAATTGTCATTTATACATTGTTTTCATAGGGCTGGATTTCAGCTATTTGTGCAAACCCCGAGTATCTCAGTGGGGAAGGACTTGCTTGAATACATGGTTTTAATGTTTCCAATACATACCCATTTAGGTGTAAATATGGGATTATAATTGAAAAATGTGATTCTACCAAGAAGGAAGCTGGGTTTTTTCTTCAGTGGGCTGGGCTGGATGCAGAGCTTGGAGTTGTGGTGTGGTAAATCCATGAGGCCAAATGGGTTTAAATTACAGACTTTCTCTACACATTCCTCTACATGTGTGTGGCAACAGGACTGTGTTCTCCTTCCCAGTCATCTGTCATTTTCTCCCTCCACTTATTCCTTGTTTCTACTATCAGGCTGAGGGTGAGGGTGGAGATCAGGAGCAGCTCTGGAGTTGGGTTATGAAGGAGTTTCCCACTAGGTGGTAGTGAAGAGAATCGTGTCACACATGGTCAGTGCACATTTTAATTAGGTTTGTAGAGAGGAATCCCACAAGGATCTTACAAGCAAATAGCCTAGTGTAGCTCCCAGCTGTACAGTCAGAAGTGGATCTCTTGATTCTTGGGGTTTTTTTCCTTCCTTTTCTGCTCATTTCCATGCTATTTGTTCCTTCCTAAACAAAGCAGGGTTGACAACTATACCTGTCATGTCCTTTCCTGAAGGGTGAAGTGTCTACATGAAGCTCCTCTGGTTCTTTCCACCTCCATTACAGCAGAATCAAGACATGGTTAGCTAAATGTCATCTGCTGACATTTAAACAACTTGGAGGTGAGGATTCTTTGTAGCCAGTACTTTCATCTGATTTTTCTCTACCACACTTGCCTCTGGGAGCTGCCCTTCCAAATACAAAAATATTTTTTAAAATGGTTTTGTTTGCTGCTAGTCCTGAAATACCTTGACAGGTCTAAGTAAAGCATCAGTCTACATCAAAGGTTCCAGGCAGAACAGGTATTTTGGGAGGACTTTGTAATGTCAGAGTAAACTGTCACTGAAATTCAGACTAAAGCTCTCTTGTAGGTCCAAAGAAAGACTGGAGACAAAAGATACGCTGAGAAAATTGTCTGAGGAGTGCAAGCAGTGCTCCAGTTTGCAGTGAGAGCAGATGCTGGGTCTGCAAGGAGGAATAAATTTCTCCTGTGAATTCATCCCACTGCTATCCTGTAATGATAGAGCAAGCCTGCAAAATCATTTGATAGTCTAGTCACAAAGCCTGAGATGCTGGAAAGAAATTATACTTTAATTGCTCATCAGCTATAAATCATTTGTGGCAAATTAATGTGCTGGAAAATTTGCAAGACTGAGAAACTGGAAGCTTTTTCAATATGAACACAAAGCAGGGATATTGTTTCATAGATACCAATATCAGTTTTACATCCTTATTCTCAAAAAAAAAAAATAGGAGAGGCTCTTTAGTATCCTAGACAAGGCTGAAGCTTGATTTATCTTTCCTTGATTTGAAAGGACTGAGAGGTTATTTTTACTTCTTACATTTACTCTGTTATAATCACTGAAAAGGGTAGCACAAACAGGCATTCCAGGCACTCAGGTTTGCACCACAGTAGAGTGAGGATTCCAAACTATTTGTTCATTATCTAAGCATTTCTGCAGGTCTTTCTGCTGTGCTGAGGAGAACAAAAGCAGAGAAGTTATCCATTGTGCAAATCCTACCCAGAGCCTGTTTGTTTTTTTTTAGATAGGGGATATGTGTATGTGGGAACACCAGAGTTTCCCCCCAAACTGACTGACAGGGCTCTGAGCATGACTCCTCCCTTCCCCTCCCATATCCACCGAAGCTCTCTGATCTACTGAGATGGGCACAGGGGCTCTGCCCGGTGCAAGCCGAGGGCAGAGATCAAACAGGGGAGGAAGCTTTTCCAGGTAGTCCAGCCTGAACTGGATGGGAGGAAAGTTTAGCATTCCTCACCCTCTCATCCTTCCAGCACACCCAGCTGCCACCAGTGACCCCAGCAGGGATCCATGCCCCAGTCAGGCACGGTACTTGGAGCATTTCCACCTCGTGGTGGATAAATCCGATTCTCAAACAGATGTTAGTGAGTGGGTAAAGTGCTGATTATGCCGGGAGCTCTAAGGTCATTCCTGTCCACAAGGCCAAAGGGCTGGGAAAATCAGAGGGGATTTGGACACTGAAGTGATACAACCCAAATCACGTGTTTTGAAAGCATAAAGACACAGAGGGAGAAACCCTCGCAGTGCAGCACCACCTCAATAAAAGCCTTGTTTAACTGGAGCACAGGAATCCTGGGCGTTCCCTCCACCAAGACCAAGTAAAGCTGTGCTGCACATGCAGCATCTTCCTGCTGCAGCTCCCCAAAATTTCAGGTGGCTGCAACACATTTTCCTCTGTATTGACTAAGGAGCCAAGCTAGCAAGGATGAAGGGATCTGCCAGGATTACACAGCAGCTGGTGACACAACAAAGATGAACAGGGACATTCCTTACTTTTTATCCTCTGTCATGGCTGCACACCAGCCTAAGGTTTTTCCATTTAAGAGAAAAAAATGAGATGGACGCCATGAGAATAATTTATTCAGTCCTCTAATAGAAACAAATTAAATTGGGTTCCAAATGTCAGAGGCATCTGGCATCCCTGTAGATGCAATGAAAATGTCCCAATGACCCATCATTTTTTTAAAGATTTTAACAAAATTCTGTTGAGGCATAGAATTTCTTCATACTTGTTTTTAAAACAAATACCTATTTTGATGATCCCCAGGCATTTGTTCTTCTGTTTGGTGCAGTTACATCACCTCTAACTGTGTGTTCAAACTGGCTGTTCTCCCCCCCACGCTGAAAGGGACAATGAGTGGGAATGCACAGCTGGACTGGAACAATTGATCCGAGCTCTGCAAAGCCCCACTTGCACAAAATTGCTGCAAGTGAACTCCCAGGAGGTAAGGATTACTCACATGAGCAAACCAAGCAAAAAGCACGAGTTCTGCATTTGGCAGAAACGTAATGAAGGGCTGAGGGTTTGGCAGAAGAAACCAGGGAAGAGAGGGACAAGACCAATATCCACGCGGCAGTTTCTCTGCCTGAGACTCGCACAGGTTTAATATCGGGCTGGCAATAAATGAAACACGTGATTTTTATTTGGTCAAAGTATCTAGAATATTATTTCCTTCCTTAAAAAAAAAAAAAAAAAAAAGCCATACTGAGCTTTTGATCCTATTGATTTTACTTGGTTTCAAAGATCACAAATTCAAAAATACAGCAATCTCCAGAAACACCTGTGCGTTTGATGAATTAACACCGCAGTTACGAATTATTTTACCCGAACGGTGCATTTACAACCCAACCCTCCTAGAGAGGAACCCCGCGCCACAGCGGCATCGCAAACTCCGGGGAAGTCACGGACTCCTGCGGGCTGCGGGAATCAGCGCCGTGCCCGGGCAGCGGGGGCAGCCCCGAGCCCCCGAGCGCACCGGGGTCACTCTCCGGCCAACAGCAGCGAGCCGAGCCGGCCGCGCCCGCCCTCCCCCGGCACCCCGCAAACCCGCGGGAGCTGCCCCGCTCCCGGTGGGGCCGGGGACGCTGCGGGAAAGGAAACGCCGGCTCGGGATTCACCTCGCGGCTCCTCGCCGGAAGCCCCCAGCCCCAAAACCCACCCGCAGCTGGCGCTGCTTTTCTGCCGGACGAAGCTCCGTCCCACCCGCCTCTCTCCCGCCCCGCCAGCCGCCGGGCACGGCCCCGCGAGCGGCGAAGCTGCACCGGGGTGTGCGCACCGAGCCCGCCCGCCCGCGGGGCCGGGCCCGACGGGCAGCGCCGACCGCCGCCTCCCCGCGCCCCACAGCGCCTGCGCGCGGCCGGCGGCGGCGGCACGTGAAGGTGTTGTGGGCACGTGACCCCGCGCGCCGCTCGGGCCCCGCCCCCCCGGCGCGGCTCCGCCTCCGCCGTGCGCGAGCACGGGCACGCGGCGCGGCCTGGCCCGGCCGCCCGGTGCCGCCGCCTCCCGCCCCCGCCCCGCCCCGCGTCGCCGTCGCCGCCGCCGCCGCCGCCCCGCCGGCCATGAGGCCCCGCCGGCGCCCTAGCGCGGCCCCGCGTCGCGGCTGCTGAGCCTCCGCACGCTCCACCGCCACCATCGCCCTTCCCGCCCGCGCGGGGACCCCCCCTCGGCTCCCCTCCCTCCTCACAGCCGCCGCCATGTTGGGCCGGGAGCCGCAGCGGGGCCGCCACTGAGCCCCGGAGCCTGCGAGGAGGAGGCGGAGGAGGAGGCGGAGGAGGAGCCCGGGCCCGGCCGCCCCGCAGAGCCCAGCGCCGGCCGCCCAGCCGCAGCCATGGCGGAGCAGACCTACTCCTGGTGAGCCGCGGGGCCGAGGCCGCGGGGGGGTCCGACCCGGGCGGGCCGAGCCGAGCGCGGCCCCACGCGGGGAGGGTGTCCCGGGCGGGGGGGGACCGGCGGTGGGGGGGCTGCGGCGGGGGCCGGGGCGTGAAGGAGCTGCTGGCGGAGGGTCTGTGGGCTGAGGGCTCAGCACGGCTGAGGAGGAGGGATTAGGGGGAAGGGAGGAGGGACGGGGCGGCCGGGCTGTGCGGGTCCCCCCCGCCGGCAGCCGGGCTGCAGGAGAGGATCGCCGGGAGCCTCGGCGTGTCTGTCAGCCCCTGTCCCGGAGGGCTCCGTGCGAGCTGATCTCTGCACGGCCGGCGCTGCGATCCGCCGGGCCCGGAGAGGGACGGGAGCTCGTTCACGGCTGTGAGGCTGCAGGTCACCTCTGCCTAAAGGGAGATTTATGCCAGCGCAGGCTGGTAAGTCGGTGGCATGTGTGTGTGTTTTCACCTAGCGACAATAGGCTTGGTCTGTGTACAGGAAATAGAACGACGAGGAAGAGAGCAGTTCCTGTGGAAAGACATGAAGTATAGCAAATGAGAGGGCATTTTTTTCTGTGTCCTGACACTGTCTCGGGCCTAGCTGGCAGTGGATCAAGAGATGGGGTGTAGTTTCTTCCTATAAATCTGGGGGTTTGGTACTATTGTGGATCACAGCCAGAATACCTCATATAATTTACCTGTGCATCATCTCTATTGACCTGACCACTGCAGCAATTTATTGTGTTATTCTCACTGCATTTTACATCCAGTGATGTCATCCAGAGTTGTTTCTTAGATTTTTTTTGAAAAAAGTTACTTGTTTTGAAATAAGTCCTATATTTAAAAAGGAGTTAAATCTTAGGTTTTGACCTTGGTATGTGCTGAGTGTGGGGAAGGGATTGAATATCCCTATTCTGAATGTTCCCATTACTTTTCAAAACTTGGAACCCAGTGGGGATTTCTGTTCTACCACATGTTGAGACTTTCTTCCCTCTCCTGTCTCTTCTCTGTCAAGAACCAGTATTTGTATCAGTCTTCTGCTTTTTAGATCTTCTTATTTTGTTTCACAAGCTCAGTTCAGGCAGTGGTCTGGTCTGCTTTAGAACAGCAGTGGAAAGTCAACTCTTGACTTCAAGGATTGTTTATGTATTGACACAGTAAGTGAATATTGGTACAGATTCAGGCAGTTTAATGTAGTTCAGTTAAATGTGTCTTAGTGTGTTTTAATTGCAGAATGAAATTATAAATTCATAAACTCTGGGATTTATCAGCTTTCTGGAAATAAGTAAATGAAACAAAATGTCAGTTATATGTTATTTTGATCTTAACTCATTTGCTTTTTTGAATGAGTGCTTTTGCCATGGTAATAGTCTACAGGGAGGATTTTTACCAGAGGCTGGGGGAAGGATTTGCTCTTCTGTAGGCTGTGTATTTTAGGGGAGTAAAATTGTGATTTAAGATGTTCACTGTGTGCCAGGTGGATCTGAAGAGTGGAAGTTCTTTCTCACAGTACTGAGGTTGTAGCAGAATGAGGACATGATGCTTGTCTTAAAACACTATAATTTTAAGTCTGTATTCTCTATGGTGTCCTCATGGATCTGAGGTTTCTGTCACTTTGCATTTTTACCTGTAATCAGCCTTGCCTGGGAGCTGTGGGAGCAGTGGACAGAGCACAAATCCAGTTTCAGTCATGCTTTCTTCTTCTCTGTGGGTATTTCATTACACTTCTAACAGCAATCTTGCCTCAGTTTATTTGCAGCTGTGCTAATGCAGCTCAGCATAAAATTGGCCAGTGCTGTAGCATTTTAGGAAAAATGTGCATTTTGTCACCTGAGGAGACTGGTGCTCACGTGCAGCAGAGCTGTGCCCAGGAGCTGGGGCAGGAGCTCAGTTTGGAAGTTGGCTGATCCCATCCTGTCCATTTGGCAGACCTGGTCCTTTCTCTGTGTTGCAAAGGCAGCTTCCCAAGAGCAGGTGTGCTCTGTGGTGCAGTGTCCAGCTGCTGCACACATACCTTATTTCACATCTGAAAGTACATGATCTGACATTAAGAAAAATCCTTTCACACCCCTGTCTCTGCGTGGATGTCAATTGGCTCCTGGCTGCAGCAGCACTTCCCTTTTGTCCAGGTGCATGAGGCTTGGTTACATCTGTGCGTCCCTAACTGTCTGCACATGCTGTTGAACCACTGTAGCTTCATAAGGTGTGATAAAGGCTTACTGTGGGTTTGATTTTTGGGGGAAAAAAACCCAACAACAACAACAAAAAAAAGCCTCAGTTGTGTTAAAATTATTTTGAAAAAAGGTACTTGCCAGCTGTGATTAGTGGACATGAGCACTGGCAAATGTGAAAAATAGGGCTTATTTCAGTGACTGACAGTCTTGTTAATGATGTTGTTTCTAAGAGATGAGAACTAATTCTCTTATTGCTATGTTGTTTTGTAAATATGACTCTGAGATTTTAAGGTAGGCTTATATGTTTCTTTTAATTTCCAAGTGAACTGAATGCAATTACTATCTTAGATATAATATTTTCTTTTATTAAGACACTATAAGAAGGAGAGACTTGTGCTTTTCCCCCTCTCTGTCATAGTTTTAAATACAAGAGTTATCTTTGGACACTGTTTTTCTAAGGTATTTCTTCTGAGAATCTTTTTTTCTTCAGTAATGCCCACACCTATAACCATATGTACTTTTAGTTAATTCTTTTTTAGTGTCTTAAGTCATCTTGCTGAGCCAGTATTTCAGATCGAGGTGTCTTATCCTGAAAGGAGGCTCTGCTGAGAATTTTGCTGGAGCAAAAGAATGCTGTCTTCCTGGAAAAACTAATTTTAATGTGAAATGTGGGATAAGTCCCAGATGGAAGTACTCTTTCAAAGAATATGGACTTTTTAAAAAGAAAAGGTGTTTGAATCAAATGCTTGTCAGTAGTGAGTAGAGAAACTTTCTTTGTCAAGTTCCTGCAATAATAGAGGGAAAGGAGAGCCTGTGTATGGTGCTGCTGCATGGCAAGGTTGTTCATGATTTAAACAAGAGCCAAAATTAGTTTTCTGCAAGTGGAATTGAATGGGAGAGGAAAGGGATTGTTGAATACCCATTTTCCCCTTGCTTCCTGTCTGTGCTCCAGCAAGGAAATGGAACTGGGTAGTGACAAAAGTTTCTGCCACAGCAGAGGGGGGAATAAATATGGGCAGAGCAGTATATACATGTGTGTATGTAAGAGATTAGTAAATACTAAGAAATTTATCTTCAGGCACCAAGCTCTTGGAGGTGTGACAGCAGATGAATATGGAAGCAGCAAGACCTAGATCATTACTTTGTGAGATACTTGGTCTGTCCTTGATTTTTAGCGATTTGTGGTGAATTTTTTGTGCTGGAGCCTATTGGGAAGGCACAGCACCATTCCTATCTTGTTTATCTTCAGTTAGTAGGTGTTTAGTGTTTTTCAAGGCCTGATGTAACACCCCCTCCCTTTTTACTGCTGGCCAGTCTGGCAATAGAGATTGCTTTGTTCTTTTTCTGCCCTTTGAATGCACAAAAGATTTTCACAGCTTCCTTCATTCGTGAAGGAAGGGGATTTCTACACCAAAATTGAATGTGTTTTTAATATTTCCTTTCCAAGAGTGTTGTATAAGAGTAATATGGATTGCCATGTGTGTGTGCCCTCCCAGGGTGGTGGTTGGGAGACAGACTGGGAGAGCAAGCTAAGAACAAAAAAAGAAGGCACTGTATTGAGTCACTAATCTCAAAAACAACTGAACTCCCTCTTCAATGTTATAATCAGTGGGATGATTCTTGTATTAGCCATCAAATGTTTCATGAGTGAAATGGTGATATATTTAGAAGCTTCTCTTCATAATGCAAAGGGTGTGGAAATTAAATCTAATGATGTGTCAGAGTAATCAAACTACTGGGTTTGGAATAAGTGTAAGTGCACAGTGCTGTCTTTGCTCCTGGGAGAATTCAAATTGGTTGGTGTTAGAAGTCTTTCTAGATTCAGAGGTCTGAGAATTTGCTTTGATTGCAATTTAGCATTTAACATGCTGCTGCCATGAATTAAAATGCAGTTTCTTCCAGAAGACTCAGGTGGTGCTTTCAAGTCTTAGTTGACTGGATTAGATGTGTATGTGGGAGGGCAGGGAGTAAGAGGAGCTACAGCTTGTTGACAGAACTTGTCAAGTACTAGTAAAATAATTTTTTGCATTCAAGATTTTTTACTTGTTCGCTCAGTTTAGTTTGGGAGACCTTAACTGACTAATTAAGGTGTTTGGAGGATGGGAGGCAGTTTACAGAACAGAAAACAAATAATTCACCTGAATTTTTAAAGTGTTTCACTTGATGGGCAATAGATTGCAAAGCACATAGATGAAATTCTGTTGTGCTGCTGTCAAAAATCTGTCATGAAATCCTGGCATGCAAACGTGGAGTTTGGCCCTTAATCTTACATTTTTCAGGAACTGAAATTACCAGGCCACATTCCATTTTAAGGATTGTTGGGAGCCTCCTGAGAACAAGGATGTCATTGTATGAATGTGCGTGAGTATCTGGCTCAGAAAAGTGACTTAAACCTCAGTAAATTTGAGAATATCAGGTTTAGAGTTCATATGTTTGTCTTTCAGGACCAGTCTCACTTCACTTGTTTGTTACTCTCCCTGGAGCTTTTGCTATCTCAGGCTGTGTATCGTGTAGACAGAGCACTGTCTACAGACAGCTCTGGGCTGAAAGACAAATAAAGCAAAGAGCATAGGATTAGGAGAAGTTTACAGTTACTTGAATGTACGTGTGTACAGTGACTGATTAGCACAAGGAAAAAAACCCTCTGTCAGTGATTGCTAATTGTAAGGCTGTGTTTACTAATACATTAATAATTCTTTAGGAGAAAATTTAAAGAGAAGAACATAAGTCAATATTCTCTTGGTGCTGGTGTGCAGTACCTCTTTTAATTAAGATTTCTGTCACCTATTTTAATTAAGATTTCTGTCAGTTCTGCATTTAACCTTTTCAGGGTACCATGGTAATAGAAGTTAATGGTTTCTTTAGTTATACCCAGTGACTGGAGCTCTTGGCTAGGATGCAGGAATTCAGTTCCATCCCCCAGGGTTTCTGGCCTTGCATCTCTCACCTTCTAGGGGAGTGTTTTCATCACCAAACTATGAGTTACTCAGAGGTTGAGCTTTGTGTGTCCACTTAAATCTGTTTCACTTCATATAGAATACTGTGAATATTTGCTGGGCCAGGAGGTAGGCATGCCTTTCTGCCTGGGATTGGCAGGGACCTGGATAAAAACCTGGTCTGGAAGACTGAAGGGTCTGTAGTTTGTGGGAGTAGTTCAGGCTGCTTTTCTAGGGATGAAAGGTTGAATTTCCATGAACAGATGATATGAGTATGATTTCCTGAGTCACAGGTGAGTGAGTGCTTAGGTGTGTGGATCCACCAATATCAATATTTGTTCTTGTGGTTTGTGTGAGGTTTGATGGACCTGAGAGCATATCTTTCTTCTGCTGAAGCATAGGATCCAATAAACTGCTTATTTTGTGCACTTTGAGATTTTGGTACGAGTTAAGCAGCCTGATGCTGTTGGAATTTGAGGAATTTTTTGGGAACCACCAGACAAACAAATTGAGGATATTGAGTTCTTTTGAGATAAGTTGTGTTTTGGTGAATACCACCGTTTTTAATACTAGATTCAGTTGCTGAAAACTCAGTCATTTGTCACTGAAACACAATGCCAAAAAATGAGTGCTTAGTAAAAATTCCTACAAAAAGTACTTTGAAAAGTGTGTCATGCTTTTAAAAATGCAGTGATTTTTATTTCCTAAAATTTGAAAGAAGAGTAGAGCAGACTCTGCTCTTTTTCAGTATCTCAGCTATTTTATTTCATTATTTTGATAATGGGATGTGTCAACATCTGTGGCATAGGTGCCATTGTCTTTATTGCCCTTTGACATTTTATGATGACTCTAAGCATTGTAATATACTCTAAAAGCAAATAATTGGTGCAAGTTTAGTCAAAACAATCTAATTTGAACCTGGTGACATGAGGAAAGTTTCCACAAAGATCCAAGGGTGAAATTAGTAGAAAAAGGTTGTGCACATTTCCTTTCTGGTGCTGCATTGCTTTAGTGTCAGTGATCGGGATTAAAATTTGCAGCGAGTCAGGCGGTGATGGGCGTTGCGGGGAGCGAGGCACAAGCTGGAGTGCGGCTGGACGGGATCCAGGCAGTCAGACCCACTCGGAAAGGTGATGATTTAATAAGATTAATGGAGCATATGTGTCGATGCAACACTTGCTGATCCCCTTTCTCTTTAATTCTTCCAAGGATGCTTATGTTGATGATCTCTTCTTGTAAATCTTTCGGTGTCTGTGCCTGAAATACTCTGATCTGCCAGAGCAGGGTTCTCCCTTCGTGTGCTTCCCGAGAGCAGCTCAGCTCTCACGATACATTAAGTGTCTCTCTGTCCACTAGAACCACCATGATGACATTATCCCAGAGCTCATTAATTGTGTAGCTGTGTTGCTGTCATCTTCATTATTAGATTCTGTTGAGTATTTCTTTTTAGGGCCAGACCTACGCCTCAGGTCTCAGATTCCCTTGGATAGCCTCCATGTCTGTGTGTCACATTAAGTGGTAGGGTATAGACAGGGCTGTCAGAAAGTAGCATGTTCTGCTGGCTTTTTGCAGGGATACTTTGTAACTGATAACCAACCAAGTAAACGTTGTTAATATCTTACAACAACAAGGATTCAAAATAATAAATGTGTGAAATAAGGCTGAAGTGACCTTTTTTTTCCGTATTTCAGAAAGGAAGTTCTTTAAAACCATCACAGTCAGTGTCATAAAATAGGGGAGAATGCACTAAGAAGATAATTCTCTACTGTACAGTGTTATGTTTAAGATTCCTCCTTTATTACTGAAGTTGACAATATAGAAATTGGAGGCATAAAATCATGTCTCAGGGTTTGTATATTGGTAGCATTTTCCCTGACCAGTGGAATCTGAAGGGAAAATTATACTGACTCTCATTTTTTCCCTACTGTGACTCCAGGTTTGGATGTTCTTTCTTTACTTCCTGTAGCTAGTTCATAGACTTTTGACCCAAAAAGTTATTTTCCCATGCAGGCAGGTATGTAGCCAAAGACTGTGAAAGGATTCTCATCCATTTTTGAGTCATAACCTTGTTCCTGCAGGTGCCTCCACAGGGAGGTTGTGTGGGGAAGCAGGAGGAGACCCAGGGGCTTCCACTCTCTGTTCATACCCAGTCTTAAACTTTAGCCATGAGCTGGCAAACTTACCTTACCTATTCGAGAAATAGATTCAAATCTAGATTATTCTTCAGTTCATCTAAAAGGAAAAAATAGTTCTGTGCAACGTTAGCTACTGACTGTTAAAGCTAAGCATCCTTGAGTCCTCTTAGTTGTACTCAGTTAATGCTTCTCTGCTTGCTGATTTTGGAAGTCCAGAATTCCCTTCTTCCTTCTACAGACTCTGCTGTTTTTCGGACAGAAGTATCTTTAAAAAGTCCTTCTGTTCATCTGATAAGTAGCTAGCAGGTAACTTCTAGTAAATTTGCAATGATACATAATTTTAAATATGTTTCCAAGTATTTCAGAGTTTAGTGATCAACAGAAATGTTAAGAATTGATAGTGTTTCGCTAAATCACAGAAGTCTGGGAGCTCTGCTTACACCATTTTCTCGTGGCACTAGTACTGCAAATAGCAGCTTTGTGTTAGAATAGCAAAACCTGGTGCACGTGGATTCGTGGTGCAGTGTGGTTTCAGGTGGTACAAAAAATCAGGTGATCTCAGCATGTAGATTTTGTGCACGTTTCTCTACAGCACAGAGAGTTTTGCAGAGGGGTTCTCTACATGGGTTAGGCTGGTTGCAAGTGTATAGCCTTAGGATTTATTTTAATTTCAGTCATTACTGGAATAATAAGCCCAGCTTATTATTGCAGTAATCAGTCAGTCTCAACTGGCTCCAGTTGAGATAGCCCAGCTTGGACCAGAACCAGCGTTACAAAATGTTTGAGCTCTGCGGTAGCGCAATTAGCAGGACAGACGTGAACACAGCAGCTGAATTATGGCTCCACTCAGTCTTAGTTCTGGTGTCTGTGGCTCCTGGCCATGTGACATCCCTTCTCTGGTCAGATGGATAGCACAGGCTTAAAACTGGATTTAAATTTATCTGGAAACTTTAGTAGTGGGTAGAAATTCAGCAGTGAATCCTGAGTAATTATTGTAGTTAGTATCAGCCAGCTGTTGGTACAGATCCATTGGATGTGTAAGACCAAAGCTCAGTGGTGAGTTGTTATACAAAGACATGATTTTACTGGTGCCACTTTCAGGTTACAGTTGTGATTTATCTCGCCATCATCTCTGTCAGACCCATTTGGCAAGATAAAATAGGTGTAGTGTGACTTAGACTTATTTAGTCAATGGGAAGTCCCTTCTCTAGGTCACTGTTAGCTAAAGGTGAGGTAGGTGAAATAGCAGGAGGCAAAGGAGCAAACAGAGCTGGCTTATATGGATTTCTGTAGCCTGTGTTGCAGACTGCTGAGGTGAGGTGTGTCTGTCTTGCTTTCTAGGTTTGATGGCGTAAGGTCATTGTGGTTGGTCCTTTTTAGAGTTCAGATTGATGGGCTGTGTGCTGGAGGAAAGATTATCTGCTCCCTGAACTCTCCTTGAAGTGGCTGATCCTGTACCTTCACTTGAATAGCTGCTCTGAGAAGTTACCACAAAGGGCTAAAAGCTCTCATGGGGAATATTATGATCTCTGCAGGGTTTTGAAGATGAAGAGTAGATCTAATTAAGCTTTATGTTGAAAATAGTTTAAAGAGTGCTTTTTTTCCTCAAGAAAAAGGGAACTTTAAAGCTAAATAGTGAAGAGCTGAACTTTTTTCCTTTAATTCTCTGCTAAGTTCACTACTTCTAAAGCAGATGCAGCTGTAAGCAGTTACAGATGGTACAGAACAGAAACAACCTCTTTATCATGTTTAAGTGCCTTAGAAGAACCCCAATGTTAGTATTCCAGCTAGTTATCTTTCTCTTTTTTTAATATATTTTTTCAGATAAAAAGAGCACACTACCTTAAAGCTGAATCAAAGGATGAGAAGAGTCTGCCATAAACCAAAAATACTTCTCTGCAGGGGGGCTTTACTGGAAAAAGTTTCCTAAGATTTCCAAAACACCCTCTTTGAAGAATGTTCCTACTTTCTGTTGTCACAAGAAAAGCTTTGCTATTTGGGCAAGAGTTTGTTGAAAACAGTCTCTCTCTGTTCTGCTACCTGTTTTTCACACCTGGAGCTGACTCAGCTGCCGTAACCCTGGCACTCGGGTGTGTGAATGTTCTGTGCTGCTGCCTGCAGGTTGTGAGGCAGCGATCAGGCCCTGGCCAGCTGAGCTCAGGACAACTCAAGACGCTTTTATTTTTGAGTTTGCCTCTCGGTAGGAGGTGGCAAAAGCAGGGTGCCTGTTTTGATGGTCAGTATTTTGTATTTTCATGCCAGCTGAATCCCCTCGTGACTTGGTGCAGTTGTGAATAGTCATGTTCATTTCAGATTCTCACCAGCCATCATCTGACAACATGAATTTGTCTTAATACAGGGCCAGCATGATGAAAGCTGCTTAAATCTGGCTAGACAGACTGGCTACTCTATAGCTTTGACTGACACAGGAGTGTACTTTTACCACTGTCACTGAAGAGTTGTAGTTGGGTGCTGATGGTATTAACTCATTCTTTTATGGAATGTTGATAAAATAATATTTCATTCTCCCCAGGCACGTGGTGATAAAGTATGTAACCCTGTACTGTGTGGGTAAAGCAGCTCATCAGTAGCACTCAGAGCTGCTCTTTCTGACAAGGTCATATTGGTCAATTTGACTTTGGTTCTGGCTTGTTTGTTGTAAGGTGTGATTGTTAAATGCTTTGATTAAACTATTAGTTGTTAGTTTTATTTTTTTATCTGACTTCCAAATACATTGCTAAAAAGAGTTTGGATTTCTAAGCACGTAATCAATAAATACCAGTCTAAATGTCAGACGTATGAGGTGTGGTTTTGGTTTGGCTTTTTAAGTCAACAGTAAAGTCAGTATAGGTGAAAAAACATCCTGTTTTCTGATTTCTGTGATAAAAACAACCAACCTCTTTCATACTAGAGCCCACTATGTTCTTGATAACTTAAAAAAATTATTAGTATCACGGTATTCTGCATATTTGTAATTTAAGTACAAGAATTGCTGTGGAAATGAAAGCTCCAAATTAGACTTTTTTGTTTTAATATTGGGATGGAAGAATATGTTTTGTCTAGGAAGCAATGTAGTGTTCAAATCAATATCCTCCAGGATACCTGAGGCAACTCTGTAACGTCTTTGCACAGGAAGTCTTGGGTGAGTGTTCTTCTATCAGTTAGCCAGCTGCATTTTTGAACCTGTGTAATCTACATAGTGATGATTCCTAGTTTAGGGAAAGATGCACACTCTGGGGTCTTTGCTATGATATCGTCCTGGGTCCTGTTCTAGGCGTTGACCCAGTAGTGCCAGCATGTTAGCCTTTTGTCACATTCATTGCCAAAAACACCTCTGTCTCACAGATAAACCAGCTGTATGGCTCTAGTACAAGTATTCCTGCTCTTTCTTGCTCTGAACCACTGTTTTTTCTTCAGTTGTTGCATTTGCTTTATGAGGAGGCAGTGACTTAGCAAAGAGATGGGATTTGCAGCACATCCTGCTGTCAGAGTTCTGCTCTGCATAACCAATTCTGTCATTTACAAAAGAAATGTTATGAATGTGAATAAATCCCTCTTCTATTAGTCCTTCATGGCAGTGAGTATCATACTCTAGATAGTCAGAACAAGGTTAGATGGAAGAATTTCTCTACTGCTGGTGTGTCAAGAGTGACCAAGTCCAGAACTGGACACAGGCTTTGTGGTGGTGTGGGACAGGTTGGTCTCCTGGAGTGCAGCTTTTGTTAGAACCCTGGGGTGCCTGTGTGAGATGAGGAGCAGGGCTAGAGTGAGAGCCTGGGGATAAAGGATGGAGCTGGTAAAGGTAAAGAAGTTAAGCAGGAATTTGCACAGACTGTCTTCAGATAATACTGTGAGAGCTAAGTTAGGCCACTCAAGTATCATCTGTGTTTCTTGAGTGAAACTGTACACATCAGAGAGGATCAACTTCATCTTTGGTTTTGGCTTCTGGATGAGCAGAAGTGATCAAATATGGCATCAAGTAGTGGTACTCCTCTGTGTGCTTGTTAGAAAGTCTGCTCTACTTTTTGTGTGTGTTCTTTGTGTTGCTTCAGGTGAGGTACATACTTTGGTCTGAACTTTTTTGATTTAGTCTGTTACTCACCTCTCTGCATCCCATAAGAAGTCAGATTACAGATTTAGTAAGATTTGTTGTCACAAATATTGAAGTAGTCCTTTTGCACAGCGTGTTGTTCCCTGTCCAAGCAAAGCTGCCAGAACTATTACACATTTGTCTTGCAGAGCATTACAGTAAGATTTTCAAGGTGAAGTCGTTCATGAGGTCCTCAGAGGCAACACAGCTTGTCCTGTCCCTGCTGCTGGGTTCTTTGTGCTGTTTGGCAGGGCGGTGGCAGCTCTTGGTGCAGTGAGGGAGCAGCAGTGAGTTCAGTTCACACCTTGGCAGGTGTCAGACGGGCTGAGCTGGGGCCCTGCAAAGCCCCTGCTGGTCTGGCCGGGCTGAGGCACAGCCTGAGCAGAGCACTGCAGGCCAGCAAGGATTGCCCTGTATATCCTGAGAATCCTCCCTTTCTGCCACATAATAATCTGTTTTCTCTTGTCCTTTTTTGACTGCTTGCTGGCACCATGACAACCGCAATATTCTGTGTATGATGGAACGTTGACAATAAATATGCCCGGGATGATGTGCCTGCCTCAGCTGCACTTTAGATGAACTTAGCCCTGGATCTGCAGCACATTCTGATTCTTGGGTAATGTGGCTGTTAGAGGACCAAGAGAAGGGTGGAGCTGGGCAATTAGTTGTGTAGAGTTTTTATCTTGAACAATCTTATTCAGAAAAACGCCACTTCTGGACTCGGCTGGCTGTCAGTGGCTGGGATGAGGCTGAATTGCATTAATAGAAGACAGGCTGTGTTTTCTTATGTTAAATGAATTATCTGGAACCTGGTTCAGGTAACTTACTGCTCCAGTTCTGGAGGACACTAATACAGTTCCCTTTCATTAGGGTAAAGTGTGAAAATTTGTTATCCCTTGTTACTAATAGTAGCCCTTATTTTGCTGATCGTAGTTCAACTATTGGAAGTTTTTTGTAATGGAATTTTTCAGTGCTGTTAGGAAGCTGGCTGCTGAATGTCCTGTGTCTTGGTACTGCATAGGAAATGGATAGCTTTGGAGGAGCAGGAGTCTAGAACTCCATGACCATCTATTTATAGTGTCTATATGACTAATTTGGAAAGGCTGCAGTGCTGTAGTCTTTCCAAATTTGTTGAAGTGAAATCACAGAATCTCCTGACCCCTCTGGACACTGAATAATGCCCCAAATCATCCAGAGAGATCCAACTTATCCTTCATTTCTGTGACTGTTAATTCTTTTGCTGACAGTTTCTGCAGAGAGAGGAACAAAGGAAATAATTTTAAAATACTTGTAGGAATGATGTAAATTCATGGATCTTAGCTAGTGTGGAGCCTTATCAGGGTAGTGATGTCCTGTAGTTGTTCTGTGCAAGCACTGTAAAATGAAGCAAGAATTTAGACTTTCTTGTAGTTGTAGGCATCTGAGGACAGTAACTCTGCAAAATGGCCAACTAATAGAAAATTCACAGTGCTCTTATTTTGGAAACAAAAGTTGTTTTGAGTAGTAGATGTTTTGTAACTAAAAGTGTCTTGGGTATGTATGTTGAGATATTTTTAGTAATCAATGCTGAGTGGATGTTTTCTTGACGATGGGGAATTTTTAGCATGTTGTAACTAGGCCTTTTTTTTCTTTTTTAAAAAATCTTACTAAACTTAAGGATATACCACCCACCCATTTCTGATGCAAGGCAAGTGGGCTAAGACCAAATGGTGATAAAAATCCCGCACAACTCTAATGGCATTTGCAATTTTCTTCACAAAAGTCATCTTCTTTCGAGTTGCTTTGTAAGATTTAAATGTATCAGAAGTTGCTTTTGATTTTGCAATTAGGGAATTGACCAAACTGAATTGGGTTCCATTCTTTCCAAGAAGAAAGATCCCATGAATGTGAAGGTGTGCTGGGTAAGGCTGAAGGGAGGTTGTGTGTTTTAGTAGCTGTGTGGTAGTGGTGTGGTTCTGAATTCCTCTTGAAGTGTTGCTCTGGTTTAGATCAGTGTCCTTGCTGCAAGCCAAACTGTGCTTTCCCTGCTGGAAAGTTAGGAAAACACTTTTGAAGCAGAAATGTGAAGAGAACGGCTGAGAAACCCTTTCTGTCCCTTTGTTGGTTGGATTTAAGATCTGGGTTGTTGTTTTCATGACACTAAGAGAATTGGAAGTCCATGATATCA
This sequence comes from Phylloscopus whistleri, assembly GCA_017589585.1. NCBI lineage: Eukaryota > Metazoa > Chordata > Aves > Passeriformes > Phylloscopidae > Phylloscopus > Phylloscopus whistleri. Next base: position 6,052,180 of record JADMLD010001548.1, on the reverse strand, counting down.
GCAGAGTTTAGTGACAGGGTAATCAGTTACCTGCTTTGCTTATTAACAATTGGATTCTCTGCCAGGTGTAATTTCCACACTGAGGCACAATCCATGCAGTCAGAATGGAAATTAAGAGCTGATGTGTGTTTCTGTTTGGTGCAATGGCTTCTATACTTTGGGTCATTTGCTTGGGCTGGGGCTTTTCGTTGTGCTTTTTTCTTTCTTTTAGCAATTGATAGTTGTTTAATCCTTTGAAAGAAAATAATTGCTACTGAGTGGCTTATGCTATGGCATCAGAAGTCTGTAATCAACTGCTGTTTCGCCACAATTGTCTGAACTTTGTTAGGAACTAGCACAGTTGTGCTTGGACTTTTCCAGGCTTAGTTACATTTCTCATAGCTCACCATGAGAAGCATCACAGCATTCATGTACCTGTATTGTGTTTTGTAAGGAAATTTTTCACTTTTGCAGCTCTCTGGCCTTGGATGCAGTAGAGATGCTTATATTTTTATTTGTCTTTTCCTAATAATGTCTCAGGAGGTGCATCTCCAGCCAGCGTGTTGTTTGAACTTTCAGGGAAATTATCATTCTGTGCTTTGAATATCTCCCTATTACCATGGCAAATAATTCATGCTGCTAATTAAGACACTGTTAAGAGTTGCACAGAAAGATGGGCAGGGAAGGGATGCAGCTTACTTACACTCACAATTTATCTGTCTTATAAATTTATGGAACAGTTACTGGTAAGATTTACCAATGAAGATCCATGACCACCTGATTCATGGCATCTGTCTCCTGAAGGGAGGAGGGAAGAGCCAGACGTGTTTTGTGTGGTGGATATGGAGGCACAGGGTTAGAGCAGCACTGTGCCCCAGACAGATTTGTGTTCCACAAGAGAGGAACACATCAAGAGAGACCCTTCTGCTCTGGACTGAGGGCTTGAACTGGGAAGGCCGTGAGTTCCCTGAAGAAGTGGTGACTGGCAGTTTTATGCTGAGCAGAGTTTCTTGCACAGGTCTTGCAAACCCAAAGGAGACTCTTTTGTAACTGTGAAATGAATGGGAAACCACTGCACAATCTGCCAAGTGAGCAATAAATACAGCAGACTATTTTGGTGTTGGTTGGAGTTAAAGAGAAATTAGGAGACTTAATTAAGGTGTGTGTTAAACACTAGGGAAGCATCAATGCTGAAGAAAGCTGATGGCAGTGTCTTTGTTGTCCACGTGTAATAATGGAGACTCTAAAACTAATAATTCTGTGCTATGTTGTGACTGTGTATCATAAGCCAGATACTATTTCTGCCCTTTTTTTTTCTTCTTTTCCTGTTGTTACAGGTAAGATGAATTAAATTCCATCTTGCCTGAAATATGGTGGATAATTTGTATACTTTCTTCTCTCTTCAAAAACAGTTATTACTAAATCTTGTTTGATAGAAAAAGATGAAACTCATCAGCCTTACCAATGGCATTGTGGTAGTTCATACTGCACTGTGTCTGGAACTGGGTTGTACTGCCATTGCACACTTACTTCAGAAAATCAAATGCCTATTATTGAAAAATAATGTTTTTCTAGCCTTTCTTCTTAATAAAAGGTAATGTTTTCCTTTGTAAGGGCCTATGTGATTAGATGTTTATCCTCTGTTCCCAGGAGGGCAGACATTGTGGTTCATATTTTCTGTTTTGTGAAACAAGATTTCATATAGCTGACTACGTCTCTGGAATCTATGTCATTCTCCCCCTAAAATGAACTGAAAGCAAATTGGCTTTCTAAAACATGAAAGAAGCCTAGAGCAAACTCTTTGTCATCACATTCCTGGTCAAATCCAGCATTTGCCTTCCACAGAGTTTCTAATATTTAGTAACGTCTGTGGTTTCCCATGGGGTTGCTTAGGTGAACATAATAAGTGAGAGCTGTTGAAAGAGAAAAGAATGAAGACTTCATCATGAGCTGAATTGAGCAAAAACTCTAGGGGGTTTGCATGCATGTTTTCATATAGATCTTTAAAATCATACTACTTTTAATCCCAGTGTTTCTTTCCTTTGCAATTAGTTAATAATCAGAGACAGAAAATACCAACCATTGTAAAAAACTTACGTAGATTAATTGAATTCTTACTGGTATATACCAGAAATATATCAGAAGTTATGGGGTGATTATTCACATCAATAAAGTTTTAAACTTCAACTCAAGGATTGCATAAGTACCTGAAGGGAATGGGAGACCAGAGGACACTTGTGAGCCCTGGGTGGAAGCGTGTCCTTCTCCACTGACTGTGTAGGGAGCTGCTCTTGGAAGTGAAGGGCTTCAGGTGCCCAGGGAAGAGGGACTTGAGTAACCTGTGTCCATTGGGCTGAACATCACAAATTTTTAGATAGCACGGCAGTTCCGAAAAAAGGGAACTGTTCCCATTTCCCTGCTGAGGTGCCAGCAAGTCCTGGTTGCTGACTGAGAACTTGGCTCTGACTTGCAGAAGTGCAACCTCAACATTTCCTGCAGCATTACTAATAAATGCGAGCCCTTGCCTTAAGAGGTGTGTGGTTCTGTGTGTGTTTAGTATTTTTGGAACTGGTTTGGGGTTGAAAATGTCTTTTCCAAGAGATATACTGTTATATTTAAAAGTAATTTCAGGAGAGATAGAGAAAAATATTTGGACAAGCCAGTGTTCAGTCCTGAGTAAAAAAAGCTCACTTTGAAGTAAAGTTCTCTTCATTTTTTCATCTACAAATCATTTTTGTCACCTTTTTGTCACATTTTTCTCTCTTTCTCGTATTAAAATGTTGCCCAACTTCGTTCATTTTACGCAATTATTTGCCTTTCCTTGCATTTCAAACACTTTGATTTAGAACTGTCTTAAAATATAGACAACAAAACAGGCAGGGAAAATGTCTGAAACTTTGGGCTGTTGTGCTTGTTGTTGTGCTTAATCCTGTGCAACACAAGGTGCAGTTGCTCATGTGTAAAAGCTTAACTCAAAAAGTCTCCCCAGTGCCAAACAGTGATGAGATAGTGTTTTAAAAACAGCTTAAAATTTGTTACCTACTTGCTCATAGTGCTTTACTTCTTACACAAAAGTGGTTCTCAAATAAAACATTAGGGATTATTAAGGGATATTTTTAATTTTTTCATTTTACTTTGTTCACTCTGCACAATCAAATCTGAATGATGTTATGAAAGTGAAATAACATTTTAATACTATTTTGTTATCAAAATAGCATATTGTTTTTAGGTACAGGAATCAATGCACGTGACAAACTCACTGTGAATTGTGTCTAAATTTAGTAGGTGTCTTCAACAATCAACCAAAAATTCTAATGTTCAAATCAGCTTTGTCATCTTGCTCCTACATTTTCCTGAGTTTAACTTTTGTTGGAGTGAATTTATGTTCTAGTTCTGATGTGAGTGCTTTTGCCTGAAGGGTGCTCTGGAATTACGACTGTTCCAAGGGTGAACTTGGTTATTTTTAGGAAGGTTAAACATCTGGATGTTCACTACAGAACCTTTTCCAAGAAAGCAGTTTGTTTCTGAGCAAGAAATATCAGCAGAAATATAGATGCAGCACAGCAGAGTGTAATCTCTGTCTTCCCAGGGCACTTGGGTATTTTCAGACTGGTCTGTTGCTTAAAGTACCTCTGGGATTATGGAAGGATATCGGGAGGATTTAGCTCTGTTGTATTTTTGTAGGTGGCTTTGAGACTTTGGAATCCAGAGCAGGGATGAAACCAAGCAGAGCTGCCAAATTAGGAGTGGTTATGGGGGACATAAGTGTTACATTTGAAGTGTTTCTGGGACTCCAGGTGTTTGCATTCTGGCTGAAAAAAAAATTGGTTGAGATCAGTTGATTGGAGGAAATTGTTCTCTATCAGTGTTAAACAGTTTTCTGGATGAGGAAATTTAAAAAATGTTACAGGTACAATGTAGAATTTGGAGTAGAAAATTTAAGTTGTAATGATAAGTCTTTCCCATATATGTTATATGTGTATGGGAAAAAAACCTCAAGCTAAGTTGTGAAAGTTAAATGAATTAAAACTGAAATAACTTCAAAAAGAGGCTGATTTCTCTTTTATATGAGCTGTCTTACACCCTTGATTATACAGAATACTACTCTTAAAATGTATCCTGGCTGCCTAGTTTGGACCTTGAATAACTAGATCAAAAGTCTTAGGAAAATATGCTAATGTGTTACGAAACTGTTGATTGCTGAAACATTGCATTTCCATCTCAGGGTTATTTTTCTCCCATAGCAGTTTCCAGGTGCTGCTTAGGGAACTGTGATATCCCCTTTTCATTTTCTCAGTACATTTTGAGTGTCTTTAGCTCTATAGTCTTTTTCCTTAAGCAGGAAAACTTCAGATTTCCAAATGTTAGTTACTATTCCAATTTTCTAATATTGTTGATAAAATGATAAATCTACTTCTGGTGGGAGGCAATTTTTAAAAATTAATTGATACATAGGTGTTTATGTACCCCTTGAGGATATCAAAATTCTTGTGTGTACATGCTCTCTCCAGCTGTGTATTTGCTGGTGTCATGAGAGATTGCTCCTCCCCACAAATGCAGTTTGATTTCACTTGTTTGCATGTTAATAGTGGGAGACTGTTGCAAGTTGAAAAGACTGTTTTGTTTATTTGAAATGCTTAAATCTGGTCACTCACTTTGATTTGTGTTTTGTTACTCACTACATACATTACATGAAAATGTGAACTGAAACAGATGGTGAAGGATCAGCATTCAGGCTTCCAGCATGTAAAATTTCCTGGAAAGCTGAGTCTTCTCCCATGGCCTCAGCAGCCTGTGTTCAAAACCACATCGTGTTTGTTTTATAGTGGCTCCTGGATGCCAGACATATATTAAGTTGTTCTGAGCCTGCTGCTGCATGGACATCCCTATTGAGCCCAGCAGTTCTGTGTTTTTCCTAAAAGAATCGAGCTGTTAATTCCCTAATCCTTGGGGAAATGATTTGAAGGTAATGTCAAAATTGCAGACCATTGTTTCTGTGGATTCGGGATTCATACTAAAGTATCTGTTTGCACTTTTCAAAGCAATTCTGTTAAAGATGGGAAGAATAGAAGTTAACCTGGCTTGCATTTATGTGTTTTTCTTTCTATTCATGTGGTTGGAAGTGTCGTGATTTTTACTAACTCCTGAAAAATCTGATGTGGCTGCTCCTGTCAGGGCTGGACTGGCGTTTTGTCTGGGTTCAGTTTCTGCTGGGAAAGATGTAATCTGACATTTAATGAATATTGAAGGAAAAATTTCTTTTTAGAAGTGGATCTCTGCTCTGCTGTGTTGCAGTTTCTCTTGCCTCAAACACACATTAAAGGAGTACAGTTTGAATTAATGAAATGTGTATTTAGAATGACTGGTGCAAATTAATGGATGACCTGAAACAGGAGAGAACTTACTTTCCTGTGTAATGTTATCTCAATGCCTTTACCTAGAAATTTGATTTTTAAAAGGCAAACATTTTGTGGAGTAAAAATAGTCTTTTGGTTTTGTTTGGGATTTCTAGTACTTTTCAAATCTGGTTATCTCGGAGCTTGCAGAATATTACAGACTCACCCTGTGTGTTGTCTGATGCTGGATCTGGGGTGTACATTTCAGTTCTGTATTTGCAGAAGGAGAATGATACATAATGAAATGACAACATCTCTCTGGTAAAACTAGTTCAGTTTTCAAATGGGTGTAATGTGATGCTGATCAAACAGAGATTTCATTTGGTCCCATACATGAAGACTCCTGGACTTCAGTTTGTCCAAGAGGTTTATGTGGTCCAATATTGAAGACATGACAGCTGCTGTTAAGAAAATTTGCTGTTAATAAGCATTTCAGAGTTTGGAGGCTCAGCTCAGCATGTGAGATGCCTCTAATAATCTCTGAACATTACCATTTAATTAAACCTCTACTGTTTAGAATAAGCAAGTACAAAAGAGCAGTAGGACATGTTCTCCTTCTTTTTCTTGTTTCTCGAGGCTGAAAAGAGCATACTGGGTAATACATTTGGAACTGGTCCACTTGGTTTTTGTGTTCTTTGGGTTTTGGTGTCCCCTCCCCGCAAAAAAGCGCAGTGGGTGAAACTTTGAAGAACTGCCACTTCTTGTGTTGTCACTAGTGTTCCTGTGACTATGGAGATGTTAATTGGAAAAAGAAATTGGATTTGAGGGGGAAATTGGATCTGTTTACAGGTTGGTGTTGGGAAGGAGTGTAAGTTCTGCTATTGTGAGTAACACAGTTTTAGGTCATTTTAATCTCGTAGTTCTCCCACTTGGTGTTTCCTTTTGCCTCTAAGCCAGCTTCTCCCCTTCCTGTGTATTTTCCTAGACTAAATAAACTCAGTTCCTATCTCTCCTAGTCATCTTAGAAACTCTTCTCTGCCCTCATCCCAGTGACAGGCTAACAATTCTGCTCACACTGAAACTAAATTCATACCCGAGCCTGCCCTCCCCCTCAGCAGTCCTCTGTCCCTTCTGTGCTGGATAGATTGTGTGCTCTTATACCACATGACTCAAAAAAATGAAAATTAAGGGAACACCTCAGGAAAAAGAAGTGTCTGTCCAAATACTGGCATTAATAGGCTCACTAGTATGGGGAAATCATAATGCTCATGATGTAAAACCCTTATTGACTTCTGTAGTAAATCATATGCAGTTTTAACAAGTTAATTGCATTAGAGTCTGTTTATGTGTGTTTAGTGCCATGCTAACAATTGAAGCTGAAGTTCTGTTTCCTGCTTCATGATACCCTGAGTCACCCAGCCTTTGGCACAGATACCTTGCATTGGTTGGCTGTATTTGGTGTAATGTCTCATCTCGGTGCTTTATGCTCAGAAATTTTCTTCCTCTAATAAACACAATTCGCTTGTTTGGGTTGTCCTTCTGTGCTAGGTAAAATAGTAATTTCTTCCCATTGATTAAGAGACTTTGTGGAGTGTGTCCTGTGCCTATAAGTGTGAGTTGCATCAGAACAGGAGGAAATTCCCAGTTTTAAACTTAATTTCCCTTTGTACTGCCTCAGTTGTAACTGAACTAAGCATGGGAATCGTGGTGTGTTCAAATACGCCTTTGTGCATTCTCTCTGGGTGGGATCCATTCAGTAGTGAAAAGCTGCTCTTTGACATACTGGTAATGTAGATCCTAATTTATTTCCTGTTTAAAGGAGTTTAGTATTTGTAAAGAAGCTGCCTTGCATTTACTATTCAAAAATCAAATTATGTTGCTTTTTTGTTTTAGAATCATAATTCTGGTTTTGTGAATAGCAGTGCATTATTCTTAAAAAATGAAGTACTGAACCTATGAAATATTATTGTTACAATATTACAGGTGTGAGATTTTACTTCAGGCTTTTTGTTCTAGCTCCATGGAAGGTTTGGTTTTTTGCTTTTGTTGTTTTGTGGTTTTTTCTTTTTAACTCCTTGCTTTTCACTTACATAGCAAAGTGGTAGGGGTCAGTCAGTGCTTCTGTTTCAAGGGAGAAAGGAAATGTACCTTACATTTTCTGGATTCATTGCTGGTAGTTCCTTGACCTACTTGAAGCTCGTTTTTGCCCTGCCAGCACCTTTTTCTTGTATTATCAGGAATAATGATAATACTTTCTGCTTATATCAATGTGCCTTTTGATCATATTTGTATGTTTGGAAAATAGACTGGTTCTGCTTAGTTTGCCTTCTGTGCCTGTGTCTACCAAAGTAACCTGATACTCTTACAGAGCTTTGGGTCTATTACAGACCCAAGTAGCTTCTTGTAGTTCTTGACATGTACAAGTGTAGAGCTGAAGTCTTCCTATCCCACTTTTCTAAATTTAGCAAAAGTTAACATTTGAGTGTCACAGTTTGAAAATACTCAAAAGTAAGGCTATGTCCAATTTTATGAGCTTGTTTTGATGTCCTCTGACTATTTGAGAGAGAAGGTTGGGTTTGGTTCTGTTTGTTTAATTTTCATTTAGTGAAAACATAATTTATTGTGTGTGTAGTCAGTGTTACAGAACACACTGTCAGAGGTGGTACATGAGTTGTTTGGCAATAACTTGCAAGGTAAATATGAATCTCTTAATTGTGAGGCAGAGATGAGGTATTTGCTCACCACTGTCTTCCAGGTCCAGAGGAGCAGCAGTGAGGATTGGGATAAATATTTGACTCCAAATTGCAGAAACTCCCACGTTTTCTCAGCTCACGGCTTAGGGTCCTGTGAGATCTGTTGGCTGAATGTAGAACTTGTGGTGTGGCAGCTGGGTTAACAGCCTCGAGTCACGAGGGGAATGGCTTGTCAGCATTGGCACTGTGGTGCTTCTAACCCTGCCCCAACAGGTCTCCTGTAAGGGCAGCACCCCCTGTGAGCCCGGCTGGAGGAGCTGTGCCCGAGCTGGGGCTGGCAGCAGCAGCTGCTGGGTCACAGACATCTCCTGTGGCACTTGGGTGGGGCTCTGTCAGGGACTGGGGGATTCGTCTGTGGGAGAGCCTGGGACTCAGTCTGCAAGGGAAATGTGTTTTACTGTAAACTGGAAGTAAGGAGCATCCTCCTGTTTTATATGATTATAGTCATTCTAATGAACTTTTCTGTTAAGTATAAAAAGACTGAGATCAAAACATAGATGGGAGCCTAGGGTGAAGATTCTGGGGAAGTTTTTATTTTTTTCCTGTAGATAGAATAAGTGCCATAAAATGAAACCCAGCACTGAGCAGCCTTCTGTGTGATGCAGAGCTGTACCACCAAGTGATTGAAAACTCCAGGTTGCATATATGACTGGGGTATAAATTGATACTTTTATAACCCAAAGAGGTCTTAGCCATCAAAATTGCAGAAAACCTTCCTGTGCCAAGGATAACCACTGACATTTCCAAATGGCTGTTTCTGAAGCACAATGTTTCTTGGATCATGGTGAGACAGTCTAGCATAAAACTGTAGACAGCTTGCACAGTGGTACTTTGTAGACTTGAATTACAGTAACCACACCCTTGATTTGCCTTTTCCTGATGTAAAAAGGGTTATTTTTTGAAAATTCATGCAGTTGAAAGTGGTAATTTAGATAGAAGAGCTGTTTCAGCAAGTCTTTGGGGTAGGCTAAATATTGGACTGACCTTTGCAGAGTTCACTGGTCTATTGGAATCTGAAAATTTACATAAAGAAATATACTTGTGGCTCTGGCAAGAGAGGATTGTGCCTAGCAGATCTTAATTTGACCTCCTCTCTTCTCCCTCCTTCCACTCCTCCTCTTGATTATTTGTGGAAGGTGGAAGCACTTTTCTAGATGAGGAAAGTCTCCGTGTGGTCAGTTCTTTCTTGTGGCTAAGCTGCAATTCTTGCTTTGTCAGATGTCTCATACATATATTTATGTGCACTGTCATAGTTATATATTTACATCTTGTTCTGATATTTGCTGATTTTAATTCTTCCACAGAAACATTGTATTCATGCTTTGGTTTGGCAATTTTTACGGTACTACAGCAAAATTTGAATCTGCCCTCTGCAGTAAACTGAAGTCTTTTGTGAAGCTATAAGCTATGAAGACAGTTAAAGACAATACAGTTTCTTTAATTAGTTCAGCAAATGGGTTTTATATGTTTTTTCTCATCCTCAAACATCTTTTAAACAAACTGATAGTTTGGCCCTTGCAAATGAAGTGTGGCTGCTTCTTGCACTTCACTGAGTTCCCCATTTGTTGTTGATGCTGGGGTTTGTTAGTGAATGGCCAGTGCCTCGAGGTGTTGTACTGTGGTGGGGCTGTGCTGCTGAAGCAAAGTTGTCTGCAGTTTACTAGTAAAAAACAAATCTGAAAGGACTGAAATAGCACAAAATATTATAAAATGTTATCATATATTGCAGCAACTGCAGTGCTTGTGGTCTGTTTTGAAAATTAATTTAATTAAAGCAGTGCTTATTTCTGGGAGGTTGTTTACAGGAAGATAGGAAAGTTAGTTTTGTTTAATTTACATTAGCTCCAGCAAAGCTTGGATTACAGGTGTGTGTATTACAATGTGCTTAGTGAGATCCAACTGTAAGCTGTTCCCAAAAGGATTTCAGTCCCACCTTGGCCCCATCTTATCTCCTTTCCCCTTTGTGTCACACCTGCTGATTGTGCAGCTGCTGGCCTGAATGAAAACTCACCTCACAAAAATGGGGCTGCAATGATTTTTCCACTTCTTTCTTCTTCTTCTGTCCATGAATAAGTTTTAGTATCAAAACCAAAGCTAATTGTAGCGGGCAAGTATTTGAAAAAGCAGGTTTTGTTGGCAAAACTCTTAATGCCACTTAAGTCAGAGGTGAGCAAACTGAAGTGGATACAATTTGAAGTGGAGCCTGTTAGGCTTTCCTTGCTTCAAGCTTTCGATTTTCAAACAAACGCAGGCAAATCCTATCTTAAGCTGGAATCCTTCAGATTCAATTGTCAGGAAGGGATAAAAGTAACAATAGTTTCAGGAAATAGAACCAGGACTGTGCCTTGGCTTAGCAGTTTGCTGGGGCTGGTCTGCAGTAGGATACCAATGTTCTAGCAGTTGCCTGATCTGATACAGTTCAATTAAAACAAACATGACACAATTAAAATATGAAATCAAGTAAAACATTTGCTACTAACAAGCTCTGTATCTTGATATCAAATGTGTTTTTCCACATATTCTTGTTCAGTTTAACTCATTGAAATGATACTCCTTCAGTGGAGGTCCCCTATTGCAAACATCATTGTATAGATGTTCTTTTCACATTTTCAAAAACCTGGTGATACAATTTCAAAATCCTGCTCCTGGAGAGGATTCCTTGCCTGGTTGTCACATATATTTGGCAGCAAAAGCATGCCCTGCTTTTCATGACTGCTTGTTTTTTTCTTTCTTTGGGAAAGAAAGAAAAAGAAAGCAGGGAAGGTTCCCAGATCTTTTTTCATTTGTCAAGTTTAGAGCAAAACTCTCAACCTAATCTAAATCAATCAATAACATAAGGAACATCAAAAAAGTGTTGTGTATGTGTTAAGGTAAGAGATAAAAATTATGTGTCCAGGCTCCCATTCCAGTGTGAAATACAAAAGGCAGTGTTTCTGTGACAACAATGTCAAAGACAGTCAGTATGATTTTTGTATTTTTGTTTTGGTTCTGGCTAGTTCATACTCAGATGTGTGTGTCCAGTACAACTTATTTGAAACTGTACTGGTTAATTTTTCTCCATTAACCACTGATTGCAAATTTTGCTCCCAAATATCCTGTTTGCTGTGGTTCCACCTGAGCTCTGGGGACATCAGGAGCTGAAAATACTTTCAAGGGTAAGTGGGCACTATGCTGTGTTGATTTGGAATAATGCTCCTTTGAATGAGTTTGTTATGCTTCCATGCAGGGGCTGGAAGTTGTGCTCCCATTCCTGTGAGGGAACGAGTGCTCCAAGCTGAATGCGAAATCTGGAAATCTTCCAGTGGCTGTAATTCCTAAACACTGTGAAACATGTAATTCTTTGTTCTGTTGGCAAACAGTTGGGTGAACCAAAGTAGCTCGAAGAATGTTTTTAACAGAAAATATTTTTTTTTTAAGACTGTGAGTCTCAGTGCCTTACTGGATACTTCAATTTCCTCTCAAAGTGAGCTCAGAGAAGTGTTTGCTCTTAGCAATTTAGTTGGGAGCTTAGAATTTGGTTTTGCAGAGATAATTTAGGAAAATATCTTCCTGGAAAGGATAGAAGACTTAATTGGGCTTAAAAATTGTTTGGGTAGAAATATATATATATATATATATATATATGTATGTATGTATGGTATTTAATAGTGTGAAAATGTTGTTCTGAGACCTCTGCCTGGTAAACAGCAGAATTGTTCTCTGGTTACAGGTTGAAATGCCTGCCTGACCCTAACACAGAGTCTGTATAGGGAAGTCTGGTTTTAGTGGGACATGTCATATTATTCTTTTCTCTTTTGTTTGTTTTATTTCACTTTAGACTTGTTTTAAGTTTATTTTCTGACATAACCAGTGTTTCCATGAATTACTCATACTTAGCATACCTTATCTGCACGTGACATGAGATGAAATTGTAAACTTACTTTAGAAAACAAGCTATTCCTTTAACGTAAGCGAAGCCATGGCAATTTGCTTGCTTTTCCTATGAATCACACTAAAGAATGGAATAGTGTTGAGATATGTTTACAGCTGTGGGTGCCATGACTTCACGCTTAAAATTATACCTTTAACTGTTACACTCAGATTTAACTTTGGTTTGGCAGCAAGCCTAATGGAGCCTCTTAAATATGTATATATCTTACACACATAAGGCAGCTGAAAGAGGCTTTTTAGTCATACCCTTGACCTGGAATCCAGTAAAGGAAAAAAGTAGTATTGGTGTTACCTATGGAGTGAGTCCACTCCCCAGCCAAAATGAGTATTTGTGCAATTAACTGTAATTGATCTTCACATCCATGGCAGTGCTCTTCTTTCATGTGCCCTAGGACTGTGCTCTGGAGTCCTTGAGTTTGATTTGTGCTCTTAATAAATAATTCTACAGTGGTAGCTCTCAAATGCCAGGTACTGGAGCATCAGAAGTGAATTGCTCTTAGCAATAAATTGCCCTAATCACTGAGTTACCACACACTCTTTTTAAGGAATAAAATAGTAGAATATTTTAAAAGCTTACAAAACAGATAGAATCAGGAAAATGTTTTCCTCATGAGTGGCACATTCTCACATGATCCAAAGAAGCCACAGGTATTGGGTCAGTGCAGCAGTGTGAAGGTGAATGTTGTTTTCTATGTGAAGTTAATAGCTCTAAAAACCTGGTGTGGGGCAGAGGAAGTGCAGAAATACTCCAACTTGCCTTGAGTTTACCAACTGCTATTTCTTGACTTTCTGTTTTTCTGCTGCTAAGACAATCACTGATGGAATAAACACACCAAAAAAGCTTTGAAATATATGAAACCCTTGGAGGGAAGAGAGTGGAAACTTTCTCCATCCTTGATTTTGACATTGAGCACCAGATTTCCAGCAGAAGTTGATTGTTCGGATTTGTTTTGGTGGGTTTTTTTGTGTTTTGTTGGGGTTTTCTTCTATTTCCCATTGAAAGAGTTGCCCATCAGCTGAGATGGGACCCTCACACTGGATGTGTGCCCTCAGCAAGTTCTGAAAATCGATGGTGAGCACAGAGCAGGGAGGGAGAGGGAGGTGCTCTATTGTCACTCTTCCAATGCTAGGAGGAATTTTCTTTCAAAGAGAATTGGGATGCATGTTTTGTTGAGCATGGATTATTGTCTCTTACCTTGTGAGGAGACTGGACATTTGATTATAAGGGTGGTATTTGAAATGCAGGTAAAGAGTGCCATATTGATTGGGTAAATACTCAGGGATTTAGTGTGGGCTGAAGAGTATTTGAAGTTTTGTGTGGTCACTTCTTTCAGAAGCAGCCACATCTTTCAGAAACTGAAATATGTGAGTGGATTCGTGTATGGATCCATTTTACCCCAGATGTGGCCAGTATGAAAAGCTCTCCCTAAGTTTTGAAAAAGACTTTTGTATAGGAGAGGAATTGTGGACTAAAATTGTAGTCAGAAAGATTTATATTACATGTCAGGGAGGTCCCTAAATTTCACCAGTTAGTATTTTAAACAACAGATGAGGTAAACACCTGTCATGACTGTCTCTCCCCAGAATAAGATCAGTGAATTAAATTATCTCCTTACATTCCCAGTGTGAATTTGTAATTCTGTGATGTCTGCAAGTTGTAGATTTGGTCCCTTTAGACACAGCAAAAGCTCTTCTATTTTAATCTATCTGTACTCAAGCCTATCTATGCTCACCATCCTTTTATAGTCTTGTTTTCCTTAATCTTGTGAACTCTTGGATGTTTTGATCACTGATAAAGAAAAATACGTGATGAAATGCAATCTCTCTTCATGTGAGCTTTAGTGAACTTAGTTCATCTGCTGCACTTCCCAAGTCGTTGTGATTTGTTTGTTGCTCTACTGTTTGCATTCTTGTACAGGCACAGTAGATATGCAGGGAAGGTTTGTCTTGCTGCTGTTGCAGCAGCTTTTGTATGAGAATGATGCATGTCCAAGGCCTTTAGCGTGCATTGCTATGGAAACTTCAGGACATGGGCTTCTCATTCCCCCCTTGGCAGAATTTTTCACTATAATTTCTCTTGTACCTGGAAGTTGGGAGTGATATTTGTTTCTGAAACATCGATGGGCTGAATTTTTATGATCATACATTTAGTAGGCATCTTGTGCAAACAGATAGGGAGGGGGTTTTATTCCAAATACATAAAACTTCCCTGATACCTTGAGCAGTAATTTTGGGGTACTTAAGTTAATGCTGCCACTGAAAAGTCTTTTCTCTTTGATTTTATGTCCAGAGATGGGCCAAATCAGGAGTCTGAATCACCTGAGAAACTTTCCCATTTGTTCTTCATTATTATTCAGGCAAGCAGGTTCCTCAGTCTGGTTTTGTGTGTGATTTTGCAGATGGTTATGCAGAGATGAGATGAGATGAAGAAGAGCAGGTGATTGGAAAAGGTGGGAAGTTGCTTTTGTAGTGGCTGTGTTGACTTGTGGTCATTTCAGCTTGCCCATGAGAGGTAGGTTGTGTAGAGGGTAATGCTCTGCACTGTCATCTGGAGACACTTTTGGTTCCTAGTTCGGGTCTTCATTGAACAAAGCGAGTTGCAGATTCTTGCTGCTCGCCACAGAGGGCAAAAAAGAATCACCGGACTTTTCCCAAGGGTTCCTTCTGCAGGTTTGGAAGGAATGTTATCCAGAAACTGCTTATCTTTTGGTGATAAGGAAGAGCTGAAACGTGAAAACCAGTGCTTATATTGACTGGGTGATTTTGTGATTTTCTTGAGTGGAAATGCAAAAGAAAAAAAACCCCAAAAAGTACATAATAGGAAAAGAGTAGGCAGATGGCAGAGAGCTTGTAGGGTGAATGTCCAAAAGACAGGTGAGCTTGGACCTGGAGGCACAGGGGAAAAGAGCTTGACCTGCAGCTGCTGATCCATAGAAAAGAGCTTACAAGTGTCTCCAGTGTAGCACCATTTCTGTTGTTGTGGCAGCTTTCATTAGCTGGTTACCATCTTCCCTGGCTGGGAATGAAGTGGGTCTCTGTTCCCTTGGGAATACAGAAGTTATTCATTTTTTCCCAGAAGAGGGGAGAGTGCTGCTTGGAACGCCAGCTCTAAGTGGTGTGGTGTGTTTAGCATGGTCACTGTTTGGGAGTGGTGGTGTGTCACAGCGCCTGGGCATCCCTGGAATTGTTCTGTAGGTAAAGGGCTATGGAGCAGCCTGTGCCAGGCTGGGGAGCTCGCTGCTGGGATTGTTGTCTGGACAATGCTCTCACTGTGAGCTGCAGGGCGGACACACAGAATATGTTATGGAACAGTGCTCGCTGTGTCTCTGGCCTGGCGTGCCTTAGCAGGCTCTGTGTTGTGAGCTCTTGCCCATGAAGCTGCCAGAAATAGATGCCCAATGGCAGAGAATTTATGAAAATTGATCTCAGGCATGTAAAGATGCAGGTTCAGAGTGAGATCTCAAGCTGTAGATTAAGTGGTAGGGAAGTCACCTCTCAGTAGCTGGCTGAGAAAACTGTCTTAAGGCACCGGTGTGCTTGGTTTTATTAAATACTAGTGATAATTAGTTACTTGTTAGTTAACTAAGTAAGAATCTGATAGCTTTAGTAATAATAATTCTTAAACCAGCTTCCTTACATGGATGTTGAATTTCAAGAATCCTGGAAAATGTACTTCCTTGGGAAAACCAGTGTTGTCTTTGTATTTTGAGCAGTGTTCTGCACATATGCTAGAATTTGGAAGTGAGCTGGGAGTTGTTCTTGTAACATGGCACACAGGTGAACTGCACTGGAGTTAGTAATCAAAGGAGCATTTAGATGGCCTTATCCAGTACTAATTTTCAGATTGAGGATGAAGAATAATATTTTCTTTGTAGGTTGCTGTGTTGTAAGTACTGAGAATTGCATCTAAAATCAGTATTTAAGTCCAAGGACAACTGTGCACAAGTTTGTTACAGGCATTTTCTGTGCATGAGTTTCCATTACTTATTCCAAGATTGAACAGTTTTCCAGAAATACCTTGTTAGAAGGAAGCTGGTTTCATTTTTATATGTGCAGTGGAAGGCTGGTTAAATGTGACTGCAACTTCTGAAAACTGTCATTGGTGCAGGTTCTGGTTTTGGCTGATGCCATTTGGGAAGAACATGGCACTGATGCTGCTTGGCTATGAGAATATGTGAACTTTCATACTTGAAATATGCCTATAGGAGAATCCTGTTATGTGCATGTGGAATCTGCTGGACTTGTAGAAGGATTATTTAAATTTCAGTTAAAATTACACATTAGTTTGCAAGATACTGTCATTTTGAATAATATTTAAAACTTGGAAATAACCTTACTTTTTGATTCTTTCATGTGACAGTAATTTGCTTATTACTTCTAACCTGGATTAATGTGTTAGGAAGGATTTATTTGGGATCAAGGATTTTTAGTCTCTTAACCAACTGTCTATCCAGTCAGTGGTTAGGATTTTAGGAAGCAGTTCTGGTTTCAGGTCTTGTGCAACATCTTAAATAATGTAGGGAAATGTAATGTTTAAAAGATGTGAGGTTTTATTACAATGAGATTCACCTTGGCATTGTAAAATTATTCTTCAAGTTTGCTTGTGGGTTGGTTGTGTTGGAAACCTTGGATGGAATCTGGACATGCCCAAGCTGCTCTCTTGGTTCAGCCTGTCACACTCTGTGTGTTTTGCCTTGTTCTTTTTTCAGCTGCCTCAGGAAGAAGGAAAGTGTGACTGTATCTCCCTGGGCCTGTTTGCTGGAATATCAGTGAATATGAATTTCCCCAGACCATTATCCTGGTGGCAACTCTTAGGGTGTCCTGTTACAAGATCTCTTTGGGGAGCGGTCAGGAAACATCCCTGGTCTGTGATGAGTTTCTAATTATTCTGTTGCACTTCTCTTGTGCAGGATGGAAGGACTTCAGTTGTCATTTCTGCCTTGCACAGAATCAGCAGGTTGCTGTCCTGAGCACCACTGCAGCCTGTCAGCAGGGCTGGCATGTGCTAGACCATTGTTTAACATGCGCTTGCGTTTCTTCAGTTTCTTTCATCGAACCAGAGGGCTCTCAGTTTTAATACAAAACTTATGGATTATGCATAGGGCTGATCCATGGTCCATGTATTATCTCTGTTTTATCTGTTTTATGAATCTTTTTATCATTTACAGCATTGCTTTGACTAATGTTTAAAATTATGACAAAATGGCATTTTAATTATCATAGCCTCCAGTGTTGTCACTGAGTGAAGAATTATGTAGAAAACATTGTTCATCTCTGAAGTATTTGCTGATTTGTGAAGATAAAATTTTATGAACATAAGTTAATAAAATTCAGTGCATAATCCTGGCCATGTTTAATCCTTTCTGAAATTCTATTCATTTTGTTTTTCTCTTAGATGTGGAGTTTCTGAATATTCTTTTAATAGACGAGTTCCCCTATTTATTCTCAAATCCAAACAGTACAAAGCTTTCCTTTCCCTTCGCACAAGGCAATGAGGATGAGGGAGTGCTTCCCTCTGAAATCAGAGTTAGAAACAGGACATAAACCCAGTGTGATTGTCCTCAGGCTGTTCCCTTTGGTGCGAGTTCAGCTGTAACCATGGCATGAAAATAATGTGCTGTGAACTATATTGTGTATAACCTGAGCATTTATATGTGCACTGGTTGTAAGTGCTGAGATATTATGTTGTGTGTGTTTGTAATTCACTGTATTGATCTTTGCATTTTCCATAACTCTTTGCCTGATGATCCATGATCTTCATGGATGCTTTTTAGGCCTCTGTTCCACAGCCTGGTAACTAAAGGTCATACGTACAAAATAAAATTTGATCCTTAAAGCTCAAGATTCTTTATGTGTTGGCCAACATTATGAGCAAATAAGATACCTGTTTTTTTCACTTTTAGTGTGGAGATATGTGGAAGTTATTCATGGTAATTAACCAAAGTAATTTCTAATTTCTTAAAAGCTTATTGCACAAGTATATAATTTCATCTAAAAGAGGCAGACTGTTTGTCAGTGATGTTTAATACTGAATTTCTGTAGTAGAAGATTCACATTTGTGTTTATATATTAAAAGAAAGTATTTTAAATTGTGTGTCTAGTGGTTTGGTAATTATCTCTGAATTGCTTTTGAATTGGGAATGGGATGAATGTTTCTTTAACTGTCTCGTATCTTCAGTTTTTATTTGCTCAGTGATACTTAATTTGGAACAATCATGTAATTCAATTATCTTTGTTCCATATCCATAGCCTTGCTGAAATTAGGCTTTTTGGTTGATTTCAGAAATATTCAGTTATATCTTTTGTAGGATAAGACTAATGCAATTAACATTGAGTATTATTTTTGTTCTTTTCCATTACTTTAGCACAAGTTATGGAAAAGCTGTTGGGAGTTGCAGAGTTACTACCAGAGCCTCTCCTTGCCCACTGTGCCCCTGCCAGCACAGTGGCCTCTGCTGCATTAATGTTCATATTTCCATGCTTTAAACACAGTGTGTTACATTAGGAAATCAATCAGATAAAGCTGGGTTTAAGCTTCCTGCTGAAATGTCCATCAGTAATCCTGCATTGAGTGATCTGCAAGATGGAATAGGGAAGCAGTTGTATGTGGTTTAATAAATGCATGTTGCTGCTTGTTGTGAGGTTTGGGCTTTGGTTTTTGGGGGGGTTCTTTTGTTTGTTTGGGGTTTTTCCCCTGAAACCTTAACTGCCATATTGCCACTTTGAAGATTTAAGAAGTGTTATGGAAAACAGGTTGCTGTTATTGATGTGCAAGTTTTGCAGTAGTTGCAGTTGAAGCAATTTTAATGAGTTTGAGGAAAAAAAAAAACACCCTGAATCTGGTGAGTTCAGAATAAATTACCACAAGGCTTTTGAATTGTCCTTTGGTGGTTGTACAGATTTTTCATGGTGCAGCCTTGAATATAATTAGTTAATTCACAAGCTACAGGTTTTGTGTTCTAGATGAGACAAGAACTTCAGAGGGAGCTGCTATGATTTGTCATCCAGTTCTCTATTTGTATTAAAATAAGAAAAAGAATTAGCAAATGGCACTGGAGAAATGGATGCTCACAATGACAAATATGCCTTCTTTTTCCTAATTCCAGGGCATATTCCCTTGTGGATTCCAGTCAAGTGTCTACCTTCCTGATTTCTATTCTCCTCATAGTCTACGGGAGTTTCAGGTAAGATTTTTTTTAAGGTTTTGCAGAGTTTTTATTTTTCAAGTAGTAATATTGCAAATGACTGAATACAGTTTATGCCTTTTTGTTCCATTGTATCTTTGTCAGACATAGGCAAGGTAAAAAAAATATATTTGCTTCTGAGAAGGAAATGGAAAAGGAAGAAATAATAACGAGCTGGGGTTTCTGAAAGACATAATTGCTTGTCATGGTACAAGCACATACAAGTTAACTTAAAAGTCAGTCCTTGAGGACAGCTCTGTGAAATTGTATTTTAGAGAGTAGGAAAGGATTGTTGAGACAGATAGAAGGTAATGTTCTCGATGGCAGAATTTTCTGAACAGTAGCCAGTGGTGGTAGATTGAGAGTGCTCTGTGTGATTTCAGACCTGTCCTGTGGAACAGCGACCCCCAGGTCCCACTGCTCGAGTGTCAGTAGCAGCTTCAAAGAGAAGTGGGAAACACTGTCAGTGTTGAATTCCAGCAAAGCATCTGAGAACTGCTGCGGGATGAATTTGAGTCTTCAAAAATCAAATTTGCCTCATTTTAGGAGACATGAGTATAGTTTATAGAAAACACACTTATCCTTTTAGACTTGCATGCTGTATTATACAGTTTGTTTTACTGCAGTGGCACCTAAGGAATGAGGCTCATACTGACATATTAAAACAACATAACCACAATATGAAAGTGTTATTTTTTTAAACTTAAGTACAGCATGTTTTTCTCTCTGCTTCATGAGGAACATTGCTTCATTTCACAGCTCTGTGATAAAAGGCCTTATGCTCACTACAGAGTCTCTGAACTGCTATGAGTATTCCTGAAATAGATGATAGCTGTGCTCATCCATATGATGTAAGCTGCAGCTGTTTTAGGATAAGTGGTTTTATATCACTACTGTAAGTTAATAAAGTCATGTAATGAAAGAGCCAATTTTTTTTGCAAGAGCTGTCTGTTGTTGTTAGCAAGCGTTAGGTAACAGCACTGCTGGTGAAATTAAAATAGAAGGCTTTGGGGAAACAAAATCTGGATATGATCAGAACAAAATAGTAATCAGAGGTTGTATTTGTTTAGTTTTTTCTTCAAGTTTTGAGTCAGATTAACATATAGGGACTATATATCTATATTAACATATAGATTGAGGGACTAATTAAATTTTTAACTATTTGAATTTATGCAATTGTGTAAAAAGGAACTATGCATCTGGCTGCAAGAAGCCATAGCATTTATTAAAAGTCCATTATGAAAATGTAGTGCAGTATAAAACAGCAGGAGTGTGAGAACTTAAATTGCTTGTCTTTCTTGGAGCTCCTTGCCCTTCAAAATTTTCTCCTGCTGTTTGCCATCCCGTTCCTATTGGTACCTACACATACTCTTACCAGTTTGTCCTGTAGTTTTACATTTAAAAGTACTCGCCTAGCAAGGACTGCCAACTCCAGAGCAATCTGACTCACTGGCTGGAGTAGTGGGATGGTGATGGATACAAATCCATTGAGGGAATGTCCTGTTTTAGTCTTTTGCCTTTGCGTGTATCCTGAAGTGAGTTACAGACTAAAATAGGGTCCCAGAGTTTTAAAATTACTTTCCTAATAATTCTCCTGTATGTGGTTTCTTTAGCAAGTGTCTGAGCTGAAACCCACAGTTATGCTGGTTGAATTTGATCAGTGAGCGAGGTTGAAAGCATTTTTTTACAGAAAATTGTGCAGTGGTGTTAACAAAGCAATCTGAAATACAATTAAGTTATTTAAGAAATTGAAGTGTGGTAGTAAGTTACAAAATGATATTAAACTGGAAATTCTTAAAGTAGTGAAATGAAAAGTTCTGTCAAAGTGGACAAATTTTCTTAGAAAACTGATGTGCTGGAAAGATAAAAGTTACAGGGTGCTCATTCTCATCTGTCAGCAGTGGTGTGTTCATCTGGATTTGAGTGCTGTCTCCTGCAGAGCTGTTGTAAGACAGAAAGATAATAGCACTCCTTAGTTAACCTTTGTGTTGCAGAAGGTGGGTTTGGTGTCTGATTTTGCACTGAAAAGAAGCAGGTAGAGTTACTGTAGTGTTCTGGCAAGTGGCTGAAACAGAAGTGCAGTAATAGGATCAGAAAGAATTGGGTGGGTGAGTTATTAGGATAAAATCCACGTGTGTGGTGGATCTAATCTAAGCAGGTGGCATCAGGGGAACAAAGGAAAGCCTTGGTCCACTGTCCTTGTTCATAGGAGTAGCGTTTGTCCAAAACAAATGAAAAAATCCCAAACCCCCAGGATGCTCAGAAGAATGTCTGATAAATCATGAGTAAAGGCCAGAACCAGAACAAAGTGCAGCAATAGAGCTGAGTTCCCCTTCTCTGACCGTGCATGAACGAGCATTTCCTGCCCACATTTGGGCTGGGTCAGGAGTTTCAGCTTCCAGCCCTTGTGAACATTTCTCTCATGTACATTCTGACTGCTCTCAGTCCTCCAGCTTGACATACTTTTATTACTGGCTGCCAAAGGGGCAAGTCTAATCCTTTAAACCATTACGAGCTGTAAACTGGAGCACACAAGTAGATGTGTTAGTTGTGGATTTTTAGAGGTGAGCTCAGCTTGAAACAGGTTGTCTCCAAGGGCAAGACAGCCACCTGTTCTTGTCCAAATGCTTCTCTGTGACTTAAATGTTGGGGTTACTTTGCAGGTAACAGCTAAATCTTTTTCTATCCTATCACATCCCCAGACATGGGCTCTCAGCTTATGTAAAGCCAGATTTAACCCAGAATCTACCTGTTCAAATACCTGCTTTTGAGCCAAACCAAGAAGTGTGGGATGACCCTGGGGCCTTCTGTCTCTAGGCTTTGGGTATCCAAAGTGTGGGTGTGAAGAGAAAATAGCTCATGGTGAACCCAGACGGCCATGTGAACGAGGTGTGCTGAGGGTTGGCTTTCCAGCCTGGCATTCCCGTGCTCCCAGAGCTCTCCTGGGTGCCTGTCCTCACTGGTAGAGCAAGAAGGAACTTCTCAATAAACTGCATCTGTCTCTAGATGGATCCTTGCATTCCTGTTTTCTCCATTGTTTGACAAGAACATCTCCTGCAGGGTTTCCCTGAGGCATTTCTGCAGTGGAGTGATCCGTAGTTGAACCTGAACTCTGCAGGCAGTGCCCTGCCAGCAGCTTACTCATTCCTTTGGCCTCAGTGTAACCCTCCCAAGGGGCTCCCTGCAGGAGGGTGACTCTTGCTTTGAAACCCTGCGCTGGAAATGCAACCAGCTGGAGCTCCCAGGACCCACAGAGGAAACAATGGAGCAGTTCAGTGCCCCAGGGGAGATGCTGACTCAGCATTCCCTTTGGGAGCCCAGGAGAAACTTGAACAAAACAGCAAATGTTTCCCAGCTTGCCATTTCTCTACAGCCCAGTCATTTTGAGAGTATCTTGTTTTACAGTATAATTTTTAACTTTCTTGAAAGGTGTTGTAGTGATTGCTTCTCAATTTTTTTATTATGTTAGTGATAATTTGTAGCAGAGGGAAGAGCCAAATCATAAAACAGTTGGAGATTATTCAGAGGATGGCTTGGAAGAGCAGCTGTGTTGTTAAGTGAAAGTAATTTCCTAATTTATGCTTACTTTGGAGGCAGGGATATTTATAGGTAATAATAATTGCTGACACTATGGCAATGAAAAGAGAGGGGCTGAGGTTGTTTATGAGCAGTATATCTAATAGGTTTTATTTCCAGTTTTCTCTGCTGATTGCAATCCCTTAAGTTATGAGTTGCCCAATGCCACTGGGAGAATGATGGTGTGAGGTTCTTGCTAAACTGTGCTAATTCAGAGGGGAACAAAACACTACACTGAGAAAAGAATTATCTTGTTTGCCTGAATCTTGGACCAAGTCCTGGAGGGCTGTCAGCCTCCTCCTAGATTTTTATAGCTTGGGAGGAAAATTACAAAGCTAAAATGCATAATGGGGAAAAAGGGAGTGTGAGTGAAGGATGGAGGCACTCCGAACAAAGGGCAGAGCAGAGAGATCTTTAGAAGAACAAGCTAAGAACAACAGATTAATTTGTTAGAATTTTAGTGTTCTCCATTGCCTGTTTGTATTTTCCATAACTCTTTAGCTGATGATCCATGATCTGTGTAGAAGCACTGTGGGTCTGAGGTGGAAGCTTCCTCGTGTTTTGCCTGAGACCAAAAGCTGCTTTAATCTCATAACACTGTTGGGAGCACTTGCTTAATAGAAGCAAAGGAAACAAACCAGTTCTGTGCTGGAAGAGCCTTTTAATTGGTTTTGTTTTATGGGGTGAAGTTGCTCAACCCCTCTGTCTTTAATACCCTACATGTGTTTTGGTCCTATGGACCTGACTGTGCCTAATTCCAGGTTCTGGGACTGCAGCACAGACTTGTTCACATTGCAGTAGATGATCAACGCACTGCAATAAAATATCTGTGACAGCTCTAGAATAATTAAGAAGATGGTGGTGTATTTATTACTGGTCTAATAAATGAATAGAATTTGTTTATTTTGTGTAACTCAGTTAAGCTAAACTTGAAAAGAAGTTTAATGCCTGTTGACCTGGAAGTTTTATTGAAATACTTGGATGCTGCTGTAAGCTTAAGACAGGAGCTGTACAGTGGGAGATGCACAGTGCTTCTGGTGGTTCTCTGTAGCTTGATTGAATAAATCAATATGCAGCTAAATCATGGATACCATACATACACCAGACTGAGAAAGTGTCATGGTAAATGTGATTGCTGGTGTTTTTGTTAAAAAGCACAACACATTTAAACAGAAATTATTGCTGGTCAAAACAGACCTAAAGTGAAATTCCCCCTTTTCAGAAAGTTATGCCAAATGTGTTAGAATATAATTTGGAAGTTGTATCAAAATGAGGGACTGTGGTAAAAGGGGTAGAATACTGTGCTAAATTGGAACTTTTGAAAGTGTTTATATCAACATGAAAAGAATAATCAATAACAGCTAAGCTAGGTACTCAGGAGAATGTTGTCAGCTCCTATGGATTAATGAAAGTGTATCAATTTGTACTATTTATTCAGAGCTTCCTCTAGTCATCTGTTCTGTGTGCATGTCTGGTTATTTTCTAGGCTTTGCTGAATTTTTTTCAGTGAAGTAAGACCTTACATTAAGCAGACACTTAAAAGCTAGTTTGGGTCATTTATAACAACATCTTGAGGAAGGAAATATTATTGTCTTAAAAATGAAACCTGATAGTCAAATTTGAATGAAAAGGAACAAAAATGAGAACTTGGAAAGAGTTCAAAATCACAAGAGAATTGAAATGTTTATTGTGCTTCCATCATGTTCTACACTACCCAGAAATCAGGTAACAACAAACAGGAGCACAGATATTTAACACTCCCCAGTGTAGACACGGTGGTGACTGATCTCACTGTCAGAGTCTGGGATGTGGGGCCTCATTTGGGACTAAGCACTTCAGTTATTTTCATTTCCCACTGTGTCTGGTGTTGTTTCTAATAACTGGCATTTCAGGGCTTTTCCAGGGGGAGGGTGCTGTGGCAAGTGGGAGTGAGACTGCAGCTGATGAGCCTAACCAGGAGTTTGGAACTCATCTGTCACATCTGCTTTGTTCCCTGCAGGTCTCTGAACATGGACTTTGAGAATCAAGACAAAGAGAAGGACAACAGCAGCGCCGCTGGGTCTTTCAATGGCAACAGCACCAATAACAGTAAGGGTCAGCTTTGCTCTGTACCCCTTTTGCTTCCCCTCAGTGCTGCAGCTCCTGCTTCACCTGTGTGTGTGTGAGAGCTGCTGCATTGCAGATTCACTGATCCCAGGCTGTGTCTGGGCACTCCCCACCTGGCTGTGCTCTGGCACTGCCCGTGGGTCTGGGTCACGCCCGTGCAAGCTGAATTTAAAACATCAACGTAACATTTCCATAATGCATAAAAATTGCATGTGGCACAATTTGTCAGGTTTGACTGGAAATGGAAACAGCTTTACTTTTAAAAAAGCCACCCCACAGTTAGGAGAAGGGAGTGTAATTCCTTTTTGTCTGGAGCTCATTGCTATGGCGTGTTGGCCAGGCTGTAAGCAGGGGGAGATTGAGGGTGTGCTGACAAGTCCCTAAGGAGGATTCACCTTATCAGTAGAGAAACTGAAGTAGAGTTCACATGGCTCTGGGCAACTCATTTATAATGCACAACAAAATATGTGTCTGCACACTGTCTATTCAGAGTGGGATTAGCATGTCAGCTCCTGCGTGGTGACTGTCCCTTCTGTAATCTATAAATAGATTCCAGGCAGCTTGGCCATCTGACATGCACAGTTTTGCAGGTAAAAATACAGAACGGATCAGTTAAGTGTGCACAGGGTGTTGTAAATTCATATTTGAGTTGAACTTAAGGCAATTTGTATTGCCATATTTTGAGAAAAGGCTCTAGAATGAAATAGCTTGCCAGAGTGTAGAAGGCAGGAGTGAGAAGCACTGTGCATGAAACCCTGAATGCTAAACTTGTTGTGTTTAAAGCAGGAAGTATAGCTTTAAAATGGTAAATGAAATAACATATGTTGTATGTGTGTCTTGCTGGTTTTCTCTTTTTTAATGTAGACTCTTTGAATTTAAACAGTTGTCAGAGCACTGCTTCTGTTGGCAGCACAGAGCAAAGAGGTTGCTGTGCTGGGTGATACAGCAATGAGCAGTTGAGGCTTTTGGCATCTGGGAAGGAAGAGAAGACTGTCTGGGGCTGGGGAATAAGCACATTAAGGGGATTAGCTGTCAAAATGATCTGAAATGAAATGAAGAAGTCTGACATTTAATGCTGCAGGCACTAATTCCCAGATTCCAAGGTGGTGTGGAGAGTGTCATTTCTGGGTTTTTGTTTTGTTGGGTTTTTCCCTTGGGAAGTTGAAGGGTATGTGACTAAATGTGCTTTCTCAGAGCAGGAGGAATCAGATCTAAGTCACAGATTAGAACTTTTGTGTCTTCACACTGTCATCACTGGACTGTCTACATTGCACTTTGCCTTAATGTACCAGACCCCAGCAATGTAGAAATCCCAAGTGACCGAGTTCTTCTGCTTTTTATTTTTAAAATTTATTGTGCTACTTATGTTTAGGAGTAATAGAGAGTAATAGATCATGACATGAACTAATAAATGACATGAGCATGTGCAAGTGTCATGACTTCCATGCTTTTTGTTCTGCTTTTCTTTTATGAAAATGGTTGAATATTTATAACAGATACTAAGTTGTAGTGAGTATATTTCATGTGTGTTTGAGGTTTCTAAACATAATCAGGTACATTGGTAACTGAGTTTACAGGTACCCTGTTATTTATTGCCACTCTTGACAGGAAAAAGTAAGACACATTCTCACATAGAAACACAATTTGTGTGTGTATTTACTTGCCTGGGTATGTCTCACAACCCTAAAGGTTTATCCTTCAAATCCTGGCATTGGTAAAGCCCCCTTCACTCAGCAGTGTTTAATTGTTTTGGGACAATGCAATTGATGTCAAGCTGGTTTTACATCTCTTCTAGGTCTTAGTCTTGTATTTTTTCCATTGGTCACTTACCAAGTGACTACTTCAGATGTTCCCTAATGTTACTTTAGTGCTCCACAAGTAGAAGAGTGTCTTGTATTTTTAACTGGGTTGCTGCTTATGGCTTCTTCCCCCCCCAGGGATCAAATGTGAATATAGCTACAGAGACTGGTTAAGTCTTGGAATTTGTGGGGTTAGGTGGGCTTCTCAATTTTGCTGGTAATTCTGAAAACTCAGAAATACAATAAAAGTTCTCCTATCCTGTAATTATCATCCCTGGTATTCACACTGCATGAGTGAGGTGAGGGAAATACTAAGAAGAAAATAATTCAGTATCTCAGCCCTTTTTAAAATTACTGCCAGCTATGAAAGGTGAGCCTGAATTCTTGTTGGTTTTTAGCAAAAAGGCAATTACAGTGCACTTCACTGACCTGCTGGTTTCATAAACAGGTAAATGACTTGGGGTATTTTTTGAAAACTGCCTTTTATTGTTAGGCTTGATATTATCTCATTATTGCAGCCTGTGATGAAATTTAAGAGCTTGGTGGCCTTCACCCAAGTGGAATTTGAAGCTGTGGCACGCTTTGCATGAGCTGGGTCAGCCTAACACTGGCCAGGCTTTTCACCTTGTGTTCAGAGATTAAGTAAACCTTACATATGCTCTGTTCAACACAATTACGTGTCTCAGTATAAAGTGATTCTAATACCTAAATAATGTTAATTTTCATAACTTGTCATTTGTTCTGTCTATGGCACAAGCTCAAGCTGAGCTTTCAGTTCCTGTGTTCTGCAGGGCGGGGCTGCTGCCGTGCACACTGAGCCGGAGCGTTCCTGCACGGGCACCTGTGCTGGGCTCAGGGGCACCCACTCAGTGCCTGGTGCAGCAGCACTGAGAGGGAACGTGCTGGCACAGCCCTGCCCTGTGCTGGCCAGGGCCCGTGTCCCTGTGTGCCACCCAACACGAGCTCAGTGTCCCCCTCTCTCCTGCAGGTATTCAAACCATCGATTCCACCCAGGCCTTGTTCCTGCCCATCGGAGCCTCCGTGTCTCTCCTCGTTATGTTCTTCTTCTTCGACTCAGTTCAAGTTGTCTTTACAATATGCACAGCAGGTGACTGAGTTTTCTTCTCTTTATACATCTGGGAATAGAACAGAAAGTGTTGAAATAATTAAATATTGTTGGTAAGAATTATAATACACATCACAGTACATTAAAAAAAAGAATCATCAGGTTTCACAGTTGTATTTTCATGTGTGTGTAGCTATAAATAAAGTGACAAGTATTATTTGAGTAGTATTTTCCACTTAGAGATGTGCTCAACCTACTGAACTATAAATTGCCAGAGGTCTAAACATGCCCAGATGTTATTTTGCATGAAGTTCACTTGTTTATAAACTGGTTCTCAGAACTGTACATGGTATTTCATAGTTCAAGTACTTCATGGGAAATAACTTTGGGGTGTCCAGGGACTTCCTTCCTACTTCAGTTTTGGTTTTGCTCTCATGAAGTTTTTCTGTTTCTGGTCTCACTAACATTTGAATATTAGTCTTTTGCACTGCTTGAATTTATAACAAAATTGAAGCTTACGTGCAAATAAATTGCAGATCCTGCAGTCCTGTTCAGCATTTATAGTTTGTCTTTTAAATAAATGCCAGGGCATTGCTTTCTGGAAAATTTTGGCCTGATCTTTTGATCTTTTTGCAATTCTTCAAGAGACCAGCTGCTGTTGAGAGTAGCAAGATTCTTCCTACTGCTTCAGATACACAGCAGCTTCTAAAAATTGTACTCAGTCCACATACTGAGTCTGTGAAGATTTTTAAACTCCTAAATACCTCTCATCCTCTCCTACTTCACTGCAGGCTTTGCCCTTATGGTTTAACTCCTGAGCTGTGCCAGCCTCCTAAAGAGGGCTGATGTTGATGGGTGAAATTTAAACCTCCAGTCTTGAGACTCCTGTCTAATTCTACCTCCTGTAGAGGCCTCTGGAATTCTGCTTTTGTAACTTTGACCTATGACACATATGTTCTTTCCTATCAAATAAATACTTCAGATAGATTCTAATGTATCCTAGATATCAGGGAAATAGATACACACAAATATATAATATATTACAAGGAAAGATTTATGACAAAAGAGTAATTTTAATTTGTTGGGGTTATTGGTCCATTTATTTTTAAAATGACCTTGGGGTTTGTAACTTTATTTGTATCACTTCTGTGTGTAACTAGAGGATCCTGTGTCCCTTGGAGCTTGTTGCAGGTCTCAGGGAACTGGGGGTCAGTGCTCTTGGGTACTTTATTCTTGAGCCTGGTTTTATTGTATGTTTGTGCTTTTCCTTGGACTTGCATCAGAGGCTGTCAAGCCCAGAACCTCTAAAATGCAAAGCTTCCTCTGAGGCTGTACAGCAGGATGGGGACCCTGCTGGAGGTGCCAGTCTGGGGCTGTGGAGCTTGGTGCCTCTGTCCCTTGAGGGGGACAGACCAAGCTCAGGTCATGCTGTTGAAGCCAGCAGGGGCTGATGTGAGGGACTGCTAAATTACAGCTGATGTCTGCTTTCTTAAACCCCTCTCAAATCTTCCTCCCACAGAGATTTGCCTTTCAGGGAGGAGTCAGGAGCAGGCGTAGGTGCAGCGAGCAGCCAAGGCCAGGACCCACTGCCCGGTGAGGGCAGAGCCCCAGAGCTGGCACTGCCTGCAGGAGTTAAGCCAGGGGATTCCCCACTGAATCATCGGGATTGAGGCTTGGGGCTAGAAGCCTGAACAGCCCCAGCACCCTGGGAGCAGCTCCTTGGGGCTCTGCTTTGGAGTCACTGCAGTTTAACTCCCACTCTGCAGGAGCCCAGATGGGGACAGGGGCAGGGATGCAGGGTTCCCTGCTGGGCAGAGCGGGAGGGGAGGAAAGGGGAGGAGACATTCCAAGGGCAAAGAGGGTTGAGCCTGTGCTGGTGAGGCAGGGCAGGGAGGGCAGACAGGACTCGGGCAGCAGGGCACAGGGTTTTGGGCAGTGTTCTTTGCCAAGCACCTCCAGAGAGGTTCTGAGTTCAGTTTGTGCACAGTTGCCACACTGTTCCTTCTTTCCCTACCGCTTCTCGTTTTCTTCCCTGCTCTGAAATATTGGTAGAACTGTGAGTTTCCGTGGTGCTGTTTGTATGCAGACACTTCTTAAATTTTCTTTTTAGATCATTTGAGTTCTCCTTATTTTGTTTTGTTTCAATCTTCCTCCCACCAGAAGGGAAGATGTGGTTTGACCAAACGAATTTTTCTCCACTTGGTTTAAACTGTAAGAGTGTTTGATTCTTTCCCATCATCTTCATTTGAGAAGAGAAGAAAAATCCCTTTTAAAAACCAGCAACAAAAATTTTAAAAGGAATAAGTAGAGGACAGCACAAAGATCTGAATTGCAGCACGCAAAAACTTCCAAGTGACTTCCATTTTCATTGCAGTCTGTTCTTGTTGCACAGTTTTGGATGTGTGCTGCTGACATGTCTGTGTCTCCACGCCCTCGCGCTCCAGCCTTTTAAACAGTCCTTTAAAAAAACTGGAAGGAAAAATGATTATAACTACCAGCAGTTACTAAACATTTTTACAAATGTGTGGGTGGGATAAGTATGCTGCTTGAAAAAGAAAATGCTTATGGAAATAGTCTGTTTGGATGTTTATGTATTTTTATCATTCTATTTTCAAAAACTTTTAAGTACTTTGTATTTTAAAAAAGTGAGGTTGCCAGCTACTGGCTGTAAGTTATTTGAAGTTGTACTGTGTTTTAGTAATGAATAAAGAGTTTTGAGTGAGATGGAGGAAAAAATTACTATCTGAGTTAAAAAGTGGAAAAAACCCCTTTATTATGCTGCGTTAGTCTGTCTTGTATGTTGAAAAATTGTAAGAAAATATCACAACCAGTTTGTAGTAGATTTTTTTTTTACTCAGAATGTGTGAAAACTGTTTTTCTTGCTGACATGATCATGAATAGATTTAAGACTTTTTTTAAGGTTTGGGGATGGGGCGTTGCATTCCTTTGAGAGCTTTCATTTTATTTCAGTCTGAAGGCTCACTGTTGTGCAGAAAACCTCAGAGCTTTGAGCTGCTCATGCTGGAATAATGCTGAGCATATGATAATAGGACATTGTTGCAAGAGCTTTTTCAAATTGGAGAAGCCTGTTTGTGTACTGTAAAAATTAGGTCTGAATGTCCTAATATTACCTTTTCTTCTTTTCATAGTCCTTGCAACAATAGCTTTTGCTTTCCTTCTGCTCCCGATGTGCCAGTACTTAACACGGCCTTGCTCACCTCAAAACAAGTAAGGACTTGAGCAATCCTTTGCTCCTCTTCTTGTGTGTTGTGTTTCTTTCTTTTAATGAGAATTCTTTAATAAGCATTAACCTCAGGGCTGGTGTTTGTGCATATTTTTTGTGCCAACATCATGTTTCCACTTTGAAAATAGGAAGCACAATTTCTGCAAGTCACTCACACTTGCCAGCCTGGGAAATGCAATACCATTACAGGGGACTAGATTTCCCAACAGTGATTTTAATAAGTTTGGCTTGTTTGGGCTGGTATTTTAGAGTTTGGGATTTGGCAATGGATTTTAATGTTTGTTAACATTGGACTCTGGATTTTAATGCTGGCTCTTTCAGAGACTGTAGTTAAACCAGTGGAAATTACAGTTGTTAATGTCATGTTTTGAAGCTAATTTTATTTTTAACCTTGTGATTGGAGTTCATGTTGCTAAAAGCACTATCTTAGGTGGTGCTAGGAATGGTGGCAATTTCAAGAGAGGTGCCAAGATTTACAGGGTTTTTTCCATCTCTGCAGTTTATGCTTTACACACCGTATTTGAATGTGAGGAAAGCTTTTATTTTGTTGCTGTTTTGGTACCTATTTGTGGCAAAGGAACTTCCCTTCAGTTGTTCTTGGCATCTTTCATCAGCAGTTGAGCCTTGTTCCAACAGTGTCCATTTTCTGTTCTTTAAATGGAAACACAAAGTCTTCCAGCTGATGTTTGTGTGTTGTTCTAGGATTTCCTTTGGCTGCTGTGGGCGTTTCACTGCTGCTGAGTTGCTCTCATTTTCTCTGTCTGTGATGCTTGTCCTTATCTGGGTCCTAACTGGCCACTGGCTCCTAATGGATGGTGAGTATTGAATTAAGGGCTTTCACTACTGGTTTGTGCCTGTTCTGACACGAAGGGTGAAATCTGCTAATATTAATGGCTTGGCTGCTGAGCTGTGCAGCAAACTCCCTGAAGAGCCACAGCCAGGAACATGCCAGGGGAGTGCTTGGAACACACCTGCTCTTCTGGTTTGTGAAAGCTTCCAGGGAAGTGCCAGAACACTCTTGAAGGATATTCTGCACCTGTGTGGTGGAGGGTAAATGGCCAGATTGAGTTAAAGATGTGTGGAGACAGTGGTTGTTTATGATTCATAGCTTGATCCTAAAAATCTGGTTAATTTTTGCCATGCATCTTGTTGTTTATTGGTTCTGATGCTGAAATAATTTGTTGTGAGGCAGCCACAGGAGCAGGTTGTCTTTGACCTCTGGATGCTTACCTTGTGTGGTGAGATGGGCAAAACTGGCAATCAGCCAGCTGGCTTGAGGGTGAGATTTATTGGGTTTTTTTCATGGTGGTTGACCTGAATTCACAGCTTACTGTTCCAAAAAGGAGCCTTCGTCCTTCCCTGCTGCCTTCCAGATTTCTTGTGCTAGCTCTGGCATTCACTTAATCACATGGTAAACCGATCCAGCTCACTAGAATGGCAGCATGCTTGGGTTTTGCCAGCATATTTTTCTGCTGCTGCAGGGAGATGAATTGGATTATTGTGTAGTCAGGTATGTGCTAAATTTGGCAGAAGGTAAGTGGCAGCATGATGGGATCTGAGGGGATGGAGAGGATATAATAGCAAAGGCATGAAGGGGTAGCCAGGACAGGACCTCTGCTTCTCAGCAGTGTCAGGCACCTAAATTGGCTTAGGACATGGTGTAATGGCACCCTGAGGTTGTGATTGCTTGAGGAAAAATTATTGCAACATTACCTACCCTTGAAATTGTTTGTTACAATAGAAAACATCCATCCCATCAGCTTCCAGCTCCTCCTAAATGAGGTAGCAGCATCAGCACTTCCTTAGCACTGAAACCTCTCATGGGACCATCATTCTTTCTTCTGTATATGGGCACTGTGCTTCATTCATAGTTTGAACTGCTTTAAAAGTCCCACCTGTTGTATGAAATGGAAATACCTTTTAAAATACCAGGTGGTAAATGAAAAAAAGGCAGACAAAGTCTGTTTTGTGATAAGCAGAGTAGCCCACCATGAAATCAAGGGTGACACTTGATCTGCAGTAGCTGCAAAGCTAAATGGAATGTCAAGTGTGGGTTTTGGCAGAATCTGAAGAGTTGTCTACATCTGAGGTATCAGCAGAAGCATTTAGTTAAAAATAGTTATTTTTTGTGAGCACTTCAGTCTGATATGATGGACTTTGCAGTAATTTATCTCCAGAGCTCTGAGCTGCTGGTGCAGACTGGTGTCTAGCTTTTATTTCTCTTGGATGTTTTTTATGATTTACTGAATTGTTGCTGCTGTCTCACTTTGAATTATTTTATGTAGTTTATTAAGGGAGCTTGAAATGGATAAGTGATTCTTCTGTCATCTGTTCAAATCCAATTAAATCAGTGTTTGCCAGTGACACTAAACAGGCAGTAGCTTTTATTGGCCTTTGTCAGGGAGACAGATGGGAGCTTTAGTCGTCGTCCTGTGCTGCTGTTTGTGGGATCCCATCATCTCTGCCTTCTCTGCGACTGAGTCCTGGAGACGCCAGAGGGTCCCTCCCGTCCGGAGGGCAGCGCGGGCAGCAGCGCCGCTCACTCGCGCATCCAGGCCGAGCACTCCTGCCCAGCTCCCGGCCCGGGAGGATCCCTGCTCGGCCGTGGGCAGAGAGTGAAGCCGATGTTGTGAACGTGCGGGCGGGGCGGGGCTGGAGGAGGAGCTGGAGGAACGGGGCGGGTGTTCCTTCTGAGCAGCAGCACATGGAGAGCCCTGGGTGTTCGGTGGGGGCTGTGCAGTCGATTCTGTCAATGTGAAAGAGCTTTGCTGCTCGAGAGCTGAGGAAAACACGGGAAATACTTCGTGGTGATTGCCAGTCCTTACGAAATGGAGGTGTGGCGGTTCCTGCTGGAACAGCTCAGTGCCCAAATCCTCCCCTGCCCCTGCCTGCACAGCCCTTGGCTGAAGTGCTTCTAAAGGCAGGGACGTGTTACAGGGCAGAGAGAGCCCGTGTTGGCTCGGGGAGTTGTTCTGGCCTGCACCATTGTTGAAATGATGCACCTTTGTTGAAATGCTTATTTCTCAAAGGAGATTGTTGGATGACAGAATCACCAGGGATGGTCACTGTACCCTGGTAAAGCCTGGTTAAAATAAAAGCTTTCCTAAATAGTGGTCAGAGCTGGAATGCTATAGATGTGTGGGATATCTGTAGCTACAGAGTGAACTGCATGGTCACTCCTGGATACTCCAGGAGCTGCTGCAGCAACTGGGCCTGTGTTCATATTCCCTTCTTTTAAAATACACTTTGGCCAGATCAGAGCTTCACCTGGTGGCCTGTGGAGGAAGCTGAAACCTCCCCAGCTTACACAGTGCTTTGTAAACCAGACCTTGCACCAGCAGCATCTTGGAGCTTTCACCTGCTCTGGATGCAGGAGAGCTGGAAAGCTGCCAGAGTCTAATCACATATGCAAGAATATTCTTAATCCTCAGAATATCCCTGTTCCAAAAGGAGTGTTTTTGCAGGGACTCTGGAGTTAATTTGTGCTGTTAATTGATGATTAACTCCTCCAGTACTTTCTTATTCAGCTTTGTTAACCCATTGCCCAGCACTTCCAAACCAGAGCTGCTGGTTGTGTGGCTGCTCTGCCTCTCTTTCTGTCTTCCTCTCATCTTTGGCTATTTTTTTTAATGATTTGAAATATATTTCAGTGAAGATCTGCCTTCTATAGTTTGTCAACACTGTGCATGAGCTTGGATAGGAAAGCTGGCTTCCATTTAGAGAAGCTCATTGCCTGCACTTTTACTTGTACTGCTCATGTTACTTGTACTTGCTCTTGCGCATTCTTGCTTGTTTTTTAAATTTACCAGTGTTTCTTAAAGCATTTGCAAAACTGGGTAATTATTAGCATGTGTATTTCACTGTCAGCTGAAGGATTTTTTCCATCTTCTTTTCTACCCAGCATTTGCTTCGTTTGATTCCTTGTGCCTGTGCCTGTGTTCATTTCAGTGAGAGAGAAATGGAGTGTGTGAACAATAGATAAAACTCATCCTGGTTACAGTATTTCCATTTCTCATTAATTATAACCTGGAAATCCTCTCCTAAATATAGGCTTACTTGAGCTATTATTAACACTGGCTTTAGAGAAACCTCTTTGATTTAAAACAGTCTGTTCTCTTGTATTTGCTCTTCTGCCAAGGAAGTGTGTAACTCAGGGCTATACTGAATTTCTGAATGCAGTTCATTTTCCTGCTGCTTTGCTGTGTCAAATTCTTTAAGCCTCAATAATTTGCTCACATTTTGTAGCTAGTTACAGTTGTGCAGTGTGACTTAGGGTACAATTTTCTGTCAGTGATCCCACTGCTTTGTTAAAACTGGCTGCTGTGACACTTGGGGATGTGCTCAAGTTGCCAATTCTCAGGTGGGCTTGGCAGGATTGCTGGGATGCAGCCCCTGGGCACTGCAGGCAGCCACGCTGGCAGGAGGCCCAGGGCACGTTTATCCCTTGAATGTTATGGATGTGTTTCCCCAGCTTTCAGGTGAAATGCAAGTGTAAGGTGGCTTCACAGCCCCATAATTACAGCCTGAGAATCCAGAGGTTAATTTGTCCATTTTGGCTGAGTCCAGCTGTCACACTGGTGGGCTTGTGCATAATGAATTGGCTTCCCCTGCAGTTCCAGTTGGCAAAAATGGGATTGTAACTTCTTACAAATTCTGTGTCGTGTTAGACAAAGACATTGTGTTGACAAATGTCTGCATGACTGACTGTAATCTGATCCCAACAGGGCTCCATTATTCCTTGCAAATAGACTGATATCATAGATGAAAGCTGATTTGCTTTTTAAGTATTTTTAAAATTTGTTTTATTCTAAGTATTTCTTTGGGGATTCACTTGTAACCAGTAGAAATATATCCAGTTGTCACTTGAATATCCTTGGTAGATGAGGCTGGGCTCAAAGAAGCAGGCAATGACACAAATGTGAAGGCTGGGTTTTTGTTTAAAATCTTACCTTTCTACCCTGACAAAATTCCCTGTGGTACAGAGTGAAAATCTGAGCTGTGTCTTGTTGTTCAGCTCACTGACCTGGCTGAAAACTCACCATTAGAAGGGATTAGGAAAAAACTTACCCATATTTTTTCCCTAAGCTTTCACACACATTTTGGTTCTTGGGAAATCCCTGGATATCTAAATGATGACGTTTCATAGTATTCAGGCAGTCTTG
Organism: Phylloscopus whistleri; assembly: GCA_017589585.1. Taxonomy (NCBI): domain Eukaryota; kingdom Metazoa; phylum Chordata; class Aves; order Passeriformes; family Phylloscopidae; genus Phylloscopus; species Phylloscopus whistleri. Next base: position 6,016,045 of record JADMLD010001548.1, on the reverse strand, counting down.
CACAGTCTTGCCCAGGCAGAGGTTTGGTTTGAGTGGGTTTTTGTCAGTCCAAGTTCTAACAGGTCATGTAACCTTGCCCTTTCTGAATTAAGAGTCAAGGATCTTATTTATTTTATGCATTTCTTAGAAAAAACAGTAGAGGAAAAATAGATGTTTGTGTTTGGGGCACAGAGAGTTCAAAGCTGTTTTGTTTGCTTCTGTTTTAAACTGGGTAGTCAGGGTTGTACAGGGGAGATGGAGTCTCTAGGACAGAGGACATGGAAACATTCCATTGTGGTGGGTGGTAGAAGTTGAGTGGAACAGTTGTGCCTGCAGAGGGATCTCTGCTTCCATGGGGACGTGTTTGCAGTTGGCTGCTGAATGCATTTTGACTTTGCTTAACCCTGGTAAGAAGAATGCCACTGTCTGGAAACGATAGACAGTCATCTAGTGCATGCAGAGCTGCACAGGTGCAAACAGAGGCTTCTTTGGGGTCCTGGTGGGGGGAGATACTGGCTCGGGATTGGTGTTTTTCTGTTTGTTTTGCAGTTTTTAATGAACTAATGATGTCTTGCATTTTTAGCTCTGGCTATGGGCCTGTGTGTTGCAATGATAGCCTTTGTTCGGCTGCCGAGCCTGAAGGTTTCCTGCTTGCTGCTCTCTGGGTTGCTAATTTATGATGTCTTTTGGGTAAGTGTTTGGTTTTGCTAAAAACTATAAAAAACTTTTTATGCTTTGGATTTGTGATCGGCCTTGGGCCAGTTTTACATGAATTCTACTGGTATGAAGTTGAGGAAACCTGGCAAAGCCAGAAGATGGGCTCCACCACCTTATTCTGAGATGCTGAATTTTACAACAGGATACAGAATTATTTCCTTACTAATTACTTGAAACAAAGCAGAAATAAGATTAGAATGTTTTGACTTTTGCATATTATTAAAAAAACCCCAGAATTTGGATCTCAAATTTTGAAAGCTGTCTGAAGATGAGAACAAGCACTTCCCACACACATAGAGCTGTGTCCACACTGGCACAGAGTACACATGCTGGCTTCTTATTAGTAGTGAAATCTCCAGAATAGGAATGCAAATGGGCTTACAGGACAGCCAGGCAGCTTGGCATAAAACCTTAGGGCACTTCTGCAAGAAACCTGTCAGAATGTGTGCTGAAATAGCAAGAGGGGTTTGTTTTACCTTTGCATAACACTGAGCACTGATCCAGGGCAGCACCCACTGACAGCTCTGGCAGCCAGAGATTCCAGTGGGATGGGCTGTAGCATAAAAATCTGTTGGAGACAAGGGCTGCCTCATTCCATTGAGTGAGCACCATGCTCACCTCTGCTCTGTTCTGCAGCTTTCTTCTATTTTCAAGGTGCTGTTATCTGCATTTGTCATCCCACACTATCTGCTTATTGTACAGACAGATCTTTGCCAAAGGATCTCAATCAGTATCTTGATACCAGAAAGTATATTCCAGTTATTTGGAATAAACATATATATATATAAAGTATATATCCAGTATATATTATTCCTAATTCTTAAGGATTAATAGTGTAAAAAGCTCTGTCTGAATTTTTTAAATACATTTTGCTTTTTATCATCTTTTATCACCTTATACAGAGTATGTATAAGGAAAATATCCTTTCTTTTCTTGAATAGCAAAGCAGAAGTACATTCAGCTTGAGTTGCTGTGTAATTGCACTTTGTAACTTCTGTTTACCTTGTTCTGTAGGTCTTTTTTTCTGCCTACATCTTTAACAGCAATGTTATGGTGAAAGTGGCCACACAACCAGCTGATAATCCCCTGGACGTGTTATCCCGGAAACTTCACCTGGGACCAAATGTAGGCAGAGATGTTCCCCGGCTGTCGCTGCCTGGCAAACTTGTATTCCCAAGGTAAAAGCTTCTTGTACTGCAGTGCATGAGAAACGTTTTCCCTCCATATACTCAGTAGTACTAATTCTCTTGGAAAATCCCTGTTTAGTCATTTCCTCTTCATGCTAAAGGGGAATATAATAAGCAGTGAGGACTGAACACTTTGCTCATTCATAGCAAAAAGACCCTGACTGGGGTAAAAGGTGCCCTGTTCAGAGCAGGATACATTTCTTGACATTTTTGAGAGTTCTGCAGCCTGGTGATTGCTAGTGTGACCTCACACTTGAAAGCAAGAGATCTGAGGTTTATTATAACATCAGAATAGTCTGGATTGCTGCATAATTGCAGATGATTGGGAAGGGGTTGGAAACTGTCCTAAGCAAGGATTGCTTACCGGGCAAGCGCAGTGCTGAAGGGAGATTATTCCACATGTCCCTGCTCCAGGGGCTCCTTGATGGCTCAGATCTGTAAGCAGACACACCCAGGGCCTGATGGGGCAGTAAGCTCAGTGCAGCAGCCATCAGGCAGTTAAGTCTTGTTTGGGGTATTACTCTGTTCTTGTTTCTTTAGATGTTGGCATGCTAAAATTACAGAGAATAGAAGTTGATTGTCTGCAGCGATAAAACGAAAATTGTTCACTTTGTTAACCTTGTGGTAACTTAATTTGCCTTCATTTTCATGAAAAATACCTTGGATTTATTATAATGGATGATTTTAGTTTTCAGTCTTTTTCACAATTGGCTCTTTTCTGGGAATCTGGCAAGACTGTAGTTTGCTGTTTTATCTGAACATCCAAAATGGGTGTATGGCCTTGTTTTAGATCTGTGTGCACGGGGATGAAGATGCACTTCAGTGGTAATCAAGTCAGATCAAAGGGCCAGTTGGTCCCTCCCATCAGTGCTGAGGGAAAGGACTGAAATACTGGGTAAATGGATCAGTTTCACTGAGTGATTTAAGGGCTGAAGCAGCTTAAACACTACTGAGAGAAGGAAACTGGTTTGGAGCAATGTCATCCCTGCCCAAATGGGTTTGTGTAAAACTGAGGGAGTAAAGAAATCACTGAGGAAAACCTCATTAGCCAGCACTGGGTTCTGCTATGTGCAAGTTTGCTGGTAGGAAGAGGGGCTGTGCCAAATGGAGCTCAAAACCACAGTGGTGGAGTCTAGAGCTTGTCACCTTTTGTTTTGGCCATGAACCCAATTCCAGTTGCTCTTTAGTTCCACAGGCAGCCACTTCTCCATGCTGGGGATTGGAGATATTGTGATGCCAGGGCTTCTGCTCTGCTTTGTCCTGCGTTACGATAACTACAAAAAACAAGCCAACAGTGACTCCTGCGGTGCCCCAGGACCAGGGAACATCTCTGGGCGTATGCAGAAGGTCTCCTACTTTCACTGCACACTTATTGGCTATTTTGTAGGTGAGTAATTAGTTCAACATTAAGAGCTGCCTATGTGAGCAGATGTGGGATTATTGTAGTAGGTTTAAAAGATGATGAAAGCAAGTGTAAAGAGGCTTTGAGAGGATGCTTGGTTATGTTCTTTTTAATCCTCTTCTCTTTGCGTTCATTGGCATGGTCTAGGGACAAAAGCCCTTCTATAGTCTTCAAGGCGTTTTTTTTGTAGTTGTATTTTATTTAGAGGATTAAAGAGAGTATCAGTGTGTTTTTGTTAGCACTTGCACTTTGCTTCACTGGCATAAAAAGTGTTGTAGCTCATACCTGAGTGATGGGAAAAATATGGAAGTTTCCAGATGAATTATGCTGTGCATAGTACATAGCAAATTTAAGCAATTCACGTAGGCAATTCCTGCATTTTTGTATTCTGATCCTGACATAGTAGTACATACAGAAAATCATCAATAGTTACAGCTGGAATGCTGTTTATAATTTGCTTTATAAAACCCAGTCCTTTCCTGCCTAATATAAAATAGGCTTTTCCCTCCAGTCAGGGCATGCGTGTGCATATCCTGACCTCCCACGGCCCTACTGAGGCTGAAAAGGAAAGATCATTTCCTACCAAAAGCCTTCCTTCCCCCACACCTCGATTTTTCCCCGCTACATTCCCTTCTGGCAAGTGTCCAGGGTACAGCCCTTACTCTGAGCCCTGACTGCTCAGGCCAGGGGCCATAGACCAACAGTCTCAAGAGCAGCATTTCAGTGCAATTCAGTCAGCTTCCCCCATCACCTTTTGTTGTATTTTGTCTGAATTACTCTTGGCTTAGTCTGAGACTCAAAACTGGACCAAGTGGCTCAACACAGCCTAATACTAAAATGGAGTAATTTTTCACTCTTTTGTTTGTTTCAACTGCATTCAGGGAAAGCAAAGCACAGAAAGTAACTTATCCTCACCTGTCTCTCAGAATGGTGGATGAAATGCTGAGAACATCCACCTGCAACCTGAAGATATTTATAGTGACTTTTTTCTCTTACAGGTTTATTAACTGCAACAGTAGCTTCTCGTATTCACCGGGCAGCCCAGCCTGCCCTGCTCTATTTGGTACCATTCACTTTATTGCCACTCCTCACCATGGCCTATTTAAAGGTAAGAGGGGAGGACATGTGGGCAGCAGGGAGCTCTGGGCCAGCTGGCAGCAGGGTCAGTGTCCTTGCACTGGGCAGCAGCTCTCAGGGGGGTGATGTGTGTCCCTGGCAGCCCTGGCCCAGAACAGAGGAACCGCTGCTGTCGGGTCAATCTTCATTTCAGAGGACTGAGCAACTGAGAGATGAGTTCCTGAAATAGAAGATTATTCATGCACATAAAGTAACAGTAACTCTAAACTAAATAAATTCTGGATTAATTTCTGTTTTAATTGAATAAGCAAATTTGTCCTTGTCCAGCTGGTCATGAAATACCACATGCACAAAGTTTGAACAGTGATTGGAGAGGCAGGACCTTGCTTGCCTCTTCCCAGTCACCTGCTCTGAACAGAAGTTGTAAAATTTACCTTTCCTGTTCCAGGGCTGTTGTTGAAGTACACATCTAGCACTCTGCAGTGCAGAACATAAGGTTCTGAGTAATTCTTTCCTTCCCATCAGAAACCTATTTTGGGTATCTGCTCTAAAAGTCATTCTGGCCTGACAGGGAAAGGTTTTATTTTTACTGTCTTTATTGTAATTTGCAAAACAGGTGAAGAATAGATTTGCTCTAAGACGTGTTTGCAATTCTGTGTGCATTTTAAAATGTGAACTCTAATCAGAGCTGAGAGTTTCTGAGGGCATGGTCCTTGTGCTGTTTCCCTGCCTAGGGCGATCTACGTCGCATGTGGTCTGAGCCTTTCCACTCCAAGTCCAGCAGCTCCCGTTTCCTGGAAGTATGATGGAACGGACAGGAAGTGACCTGAACTTCTGCCTTGGTCCTTTTCACTTTAACTTGTGGCTTTGTTGTCACCTAAAGCTGGACTGGCTGGTACTTGGGAAGGTACCAGTGATGGGACATGTATGAAAGGACTTTGTATTAAAGGAGGGAAAGAAACAAAAGCTAAAACCACCGAGCTCCGTGTGACTCCGTATCTCCCTGCAGATGTGGAATTGGGGACCCTTTGTGCAACTGCAGCCACTTTCCTCTTTTCCTCACTCGGATGGATTAGTACCAGACTATTACCTTTGTGAGAGAGGAAGAGACAGACTTGAAACTAAAAACGGCTTGAAGTCGTTCAAAAACTTGTGAACACTAAACACAAAAACAGTTAAGCAAACTGAGGCTTCTTCAGAGAACCCCTCGTGGACATTGGGACCAGTTTCCTGCGGGACTTCGGTTTTGAAAAGAACTGAGACAGAAGGTCTTCTGTCACAATATTGGGTTTTTTTGATTTATTAAATATTTCCTGTGGTGTGAGGTTACTTATTAAATCCACAGACATTGAGTGACTTCTTGCAGTATACATATAAAAATTTGTTGTAACAAGTTACATTTCCACCCAGATGTCATATTGCAGTGAAAAAGGGCACGATTTTTATACATATATATATACACACATATAGATATATATATGAATAAATAAAAAGGAAAACCTGCTAAGATCATGCTGTGTAGCAGACAGGGGCTTGCTGTAATTTTTAGCATGTAGCGCAGTTACTCTGGCTTTATGTATATGGATCTACAATGAGCTGCTGTTTTTTCCCCCCTCCTACAACTGAACCTGCAGTTTAAAACCAAGTGTAGTATTTGTACTGGTTGTACCATGGACTTTAGGGGATATTTGATTTGATCAATGTAGCAAACTAGGGAAGAAAAAAGTTCAAACCCAGCCCTGTGTGTCTGAGGGGGGAGGAGGTCGGGGGTGTCTTTTTTCTTTTTTTTTCTCCTTTTTTGATTTTTTTTTACAAACAGCTCCCTTGCAGGTTTTTAGTAGTTCCTTCTTGACCAGTGCATGTATTATAGCAGCAAATGTCTTTGTGCTTTCTGATCATAGTAATGTATCACTTGTAAATACATTTTTTCTATTTTCTATTTTTTTGTATTTTTTGCATTTTGTTTCATTAGTGTGCTGTATTTTTCCATGCCCCTGCCCCTCAAAGAAAAAAAAAAGAAAAAAGAAAAACTGTCCTTTACTGTTGTGACTGGTTGGAGTTTGTGTGTTGACTGCTTTGTACTTGTGGCCTGTTAAAATGTGGATTTTATTCTTTCTTTTTTAAAACCAGCTGTTCCAGTTGTTATTTTATTGACTGAAAGGCTTCCCTGAGGTAACTAAATTTTTTCCTTTCAAGCACTGTGCCAAGCAGGGTTTGGGGAGCTCTCCTGAGAGCTCACAGCTCTTGAGCTGACAGATGCTGGGAAGTGTTAGTGGCAGGGGAGAAGGAGGAAGGTTGGAGACTCTGACTGAGCAGTGAGGTGACTTTGGGACCGGTTTCGTTCCAGGTAAGGGAGGGGTTGCTCAAACACCTGAAGCTCTCAGCACTGTCGGGTGGTACAAGAGCAGATTGGACATGGAAGGAAATTTTGTCCAGCCATGTGTGTGCACTGTCATTAATGTCATTAATTAACCCCTTCCTCTGTTCTCAGGCAGGTCTGGCATGGGTGGCAGAGGGCCAGGTGCCTCTGAGCTGGCTGGGATGCACTTCCAAGACAGCTGGAACGTCCCAGGAAAAACAGTAAGACACAGCTCAGCCCTTGTGGTGGGGGGCAAGAGCGCTGAGATTTAGCAAATGTGGGTGGGTGTGGCAGGGGGGATGTTGGGACTTTCTCACTCACACTCACACACACAACCCCCCAACTTCTTTTCTTTCCCTTAGCTGAAAGCATTCCCTCTACCATGTACCTGCAGTGCTCATCCTCAGATAACTGTCACTTTTTAATGAAATCAATAGTTTTTCATTGAGAGTCTGCTTTTTCTGCTCATGCCAGGTGCTAGGTCCCAGACTTGCTTGGGACAGTAAAAAAGCATCAGTTTTGAGCTATACCTCAAACATAAGGTGAATAAAATACTGAGGTGGGTATTCAAATAAAAAAGACTTTTTTGGTGGCTTTTGTTTTGCTGGGAGGTTCCAAGCAGTGGAATAACCACTTCAGATCCACTTTGCTCCAGCCTTTTCACCTACCTGACAATTGTGCACTGCTCAGGTGCCATCAGCTTCACAGCAGATCCCTCCTTTGGTATTATTTCTTTGGAATTCCTTTGGAATTAAGATACAAGGTCTTTCTCTGTTTTGCAGCAGCATTTTTAGGCCATGCCTGTTACACGTCCTTATGAACAATTTCTACACTTAGGAGAAGCGTTCTGGAGAAAGTTCTAGAAGTGCTAATTGATAAATACTTAACGAGAATCAATTTAGCTTTCCCAAAAAACCCTGGCCTTCCTTGTTAAGCTGTCCTGCCTCCCTGCACTCTGTGCCCTTCTCTTGCACCAGGAGACCCGAGTGAGCTGTTACTGAGCCCTCTGTCTGTGCCCCCCAGGTTGTGCTGGGGCCCTGCCCAGGTGAGCACCCACTCACCTATGAGAAAATGCTTTCCCAGAACTTTAGGTTAAAGCTGCAAAGCTTTGTCCCACAGCTCTCCCTCCTCTCACCATTCAGAGGGATTAGAAATGGATCCTTACCTGGCTGTTCAGCTGTGGGCCTTCCCTGCACAGATGGACCTTTGGTCCTTTTCTTTCCAGCCTGACGTGTCTCCTCTGCTTGAGGATCAAGCTGTGCAGGGTACTTTGGGTCCTCTGGATTTTGGGAGACTCTCTAGGACCTGGATTCCTGTCTCAGCTGGGTCTGGTACAGTTGCTGATGCCTTCTTTATTGAACTCCTTAATAACCTAGACACAAAGTCCTGCAGTGAGATTGCCCAACCTGTGGTCAACAATAACTATTTAATAATTGACTAACATAAACCTTCCTGCAAGAGGAAAAATGCTGGCAAAAAAGGTGATAGACTAGGGTGTGCTTATAGCACAGGTGTCAGGACACAGACCACAACTGTAGTGTACAAATCTGCTGATGGGTCTGGTTCTGTGCTGCATCCTTGAGAAGAGTCAGCTTGGAAATGGTACTGTTTGTATGCTGACATTTCCTGAAGGTCACACTTCACCTTGCAAAGAGGATGAGTTCCAAAATATGAAATTAATTTTTTCATTCAAGTTATAGCACGGTCACATTTTCTTATTCCATGTCTTCATTCTATTATTCTTCAGGCACTTTTTTTACTTCAGGATGTCTTTCAAATATAGTATTCTCCATCTTTTCCAAATTCCCAACATAACCTGCATGTGTGGCTCTTGCCAGGTCTGTGTTGATGGTGAAGGCTCTCAACTTAGGCAAAACAAAGATCTAATTTAAAATCAGAATAAATTTGTCCATTTTTCAGAACAGCTCATCTCCCTTTGGTCTGTTGGGAACTCTCAAGGAAGAGTCTGAGCTACATAATATAAAAGCTAGCAGGTGGGGCAGGAAGTATCTCCTAGTTACTGTAACTAATTTTTCTAAGGAAGGATTCTAGTTCAGGCTCCACCTGCTCCATGCCTCAAACCAGTTTCATGTACTCTTAGAGCACTGTGGGTCAAAAATGACAAAGTCCTTGAGAAGTATAGCTTTTGTTCTTGAAAAGTGACTTATCTCCTTCCCTACTTCTAATTTATATATAACCTGATTGTCCCGTCTCTGTGTCCCAGCTTTGCAATGTTGGCTGAGTTTGTCAATTGACAGAAAGTTGTGGCTTCACGTGTAAAGAGACGCTTTTCTCCAAGGAGAGCCTGGCCCTGCCCACACCTGGGTTTGTGCTGAGGGTGGCTTGGTAAGAGCTTCTGCTTTAATGCTGCAAAACTCGTTTGTGTTTTGCCCTTTCAGCAGTTCCTCCGCAAGAACCCTGAGCAGATGCTCAGCACGCAAAGTTCTCTCATCCAGCAGCAGCAAGGAGTAAGCTTGAAGTATCTTGCTCTGAGAAAAACCATTGCTTTGCTCTGGGAGCTGTCTACCCCCAAAGCAGTGCAGTGTCACAGGGCACTGAGCTCTCTCTCTGAACCTACAGCAGCAGGGGAAAACTTGCAGAAACCTTTTGTTTGAAAGCTTTTGCACTTTTTTTTTTTTTCCCCTACCTCGAGGCTGTAGGTTCTCTCTCCTCTGTCAGCAGAGGTGGTTACAGCCACCATGGGGGTAACAGGGATGGTTTCATTCTGCACTGGAGAAGCTGCAGCAAATTAGAGCTGGTAATGAGGGAGGCTGAGGGTGAAGAGGGGCAGTCAGCAAGCACTGACAGCACAGCAGATCTAACAGAAGCACCTGGACGAGAGGGGAAATGGGCTGGGCAGAAGTGTGACTGTGCTGGCTCACTGGGGATTCAGCTGGAGTGCAGCATAACAGGAACTCTGCATTGCTGAAGTCCTCACGTCCCTGCAGCTCCTGTTCTACCTGAGTGGCTGCAAGAAGTTAGTGTAAAATAGTATCCCACATCTTCAGGTACCATCATAGAAGTGAGCCTGCAGCAATCCAAGTGGTGACACAGGCTGAAATCAAGCTTCATGCAGAAAACCCTCCTCAATTTAAAACACATTCACAATCATTGGAATGCTTTTCCAGCAGGAATGCTCCTGTTGAATGCACTGCCTGGCAAGTTCTGTCAATCCTTATGCATGGGAGAACAAGGAGAAACTGAGCACTTGAGGCCCTTGCCCCAACACGCTGTTGCCCTCCAGCGCCCTGCACAGGGATGACTGACATCACTGGGAACTGGTCTCACTGGTGCATGCAGGCCCTGCTGGTTTCTGCTCCTTTGTCTTGTGACTGGAAGAAATTACTCTAAATTAATTCACATCTGCATTAAAAAAAAAAAAAAGGTGAGGGAGTGGTGGTCCTTTAAAATCAGGTTTTATTTGTCTTCTCTGCTCTCTCGTGTAACAGAATCCTGCTCTTCTCTGCACACAAGTCTAAATAAAAGGCACCACAGGAAAGTAACCATTTCCCTCTAGTGTACTTATTTGGACAAGGAGGCGGAGCGGGCCGTACAGGCTCTGGTCTTAATCCTCTCCTCTTCTCCTGAGTTCTTTTCCTTTGGCTGTTGACACTTCTGAAGTTAATGTCTTACTGATCACTGATTGAGGATGTGCTACTGCTGAGGTTTGTGTGTCATCTCTTCATTCCCTCATTGCCCAAGACATGTAGAGATTAAAAGCTGTTACTCCCCTATCAGGCACTTCCTTTCCTGCTGATGTATATTGCAGAAGCAGATTTAGGAGCAGAGGGTTTGTTTGTTTGTTTTTACAAAGTAGTCCTAGGTTTGCAGCTTTGCTGTCCTCTGCTTTTATCCCTACATCCCAGAGCAGTTGAGTGAGCAGGTGCTGGCCTCTGCTGGCCCAGATTGAGGGATTCTTTCTGATCTGTGTTTTCACATCTGTGCCGACAGCAACCAGTTTGTGCTCAGAGCCCTCTCTGCGTGTGAGCTGTCCCTGCATGTCCTCCTGTCTGGCTCCTCTCCTGCTGGAAGTGAGATGGGCCCTGCTGCAGGGATTACCTCAGCCCTGGCTCTTCCATGAGGAGCTCACACAGAGCTGCATCCCACACCTGAACTCCACTGAAGTCTGATCTGCAGAGGCACGTGAGCAGCAGCCTGAAGCAGGGCATAGGGGTCATGGCTCTCAGCACCTCTACCTCCAGCACTGGTTACCCAGTGCCATGTAGTGACAAATTTAGCAAAACAGGCAGTGACTGCCAATGGCTGTCATTTTGCCACTACCAAACTACTGTTTCCAACAGTCCAGTTTAGGAAAAGCCCCAGGCCGCCCTATGAGCACAGGCTGCATCCATCCTCCTGCACTCACAGCCATCACTTAAAACCTCAGTCCAGCCTCTGTGCGCCATGCTTTGTCCAAAGAAGAATCAGCACATTTTAACTAGAGGGTCAGTTACTCATTGGTGAGGAAAACCTCCATCAATAGGCTCATTCAAGAGGGTCAAACTCCATCACCGTGCACCATTACGAGGCACTTGGGGCAGTGTGCTGCTCCAGGCAGCGTCTCAGCCTCGGTAGGCCTTCAGCAGCTGGCCTGCGATCACCAGTCTCTGGATCTCACTGGTCCCCTCGTAGATCTCGGTGATGCGAGCGTCGCGGTAGTGGCGTTCCGCTGGCATCTCTGTCACATAGCCCATCCCACCCAGGATCTGGATGGCCTGAAACAAAGGCAGCAGCTTAGAAAGGAAGTGGGGTCAAGAAATCTCTTTTCTACAGAATGCACACGTGCACACACAGCTGTTTTAAGAGGAACTGAGCCCACTGCAAGCATAATGGGGAGGGTGGGACACACGGGGTTGACTGCAGCTCATTTGTGATCATAGGAATACACAGGATTGATCTGCCTAAGAGCGATATGGACATTCCAGATGGGCAATTAACTCCTTCAGAGGTATCTGCTAGGGGACACTAAACAGAGGAATAGAGATCTCATCCAGGTGCAGTGGTGATGACTGGTGGCACCATGCTCTCTCCCACATCGCTGCTCCTTCTTAAAACTGCCACTGCTCTGGACAGCAGCAGACACAGGCCAGTTTAAACCCCTGCCATCCTCCTACTTCCCCACAACCTGTGAAGATGGTTGTGCTCATCAACTTCAGCCATAGGGTTGGTTGTTTGCTTACTGGTGTGTTTCAAATGTAAATTAGTAAATTCCATCCCACCTTCCCAAAGCACTTGTGAGACGTGTAAAATCCCTCCCCACTATGTCAGAGTTGTCAATTGACAGTTACCTGATGAGCAATGGACGTTGCAGCTTCTGATGCAGCCAGTTTGGCCATTGCCGCTTCCTTTGAGGAAGGAAAACATCACTGAGGGTGCAGCTGTTACACAAAGGAACCCCTCACCTGCACGAGGAGCTTGAACACTCACACAGCAGCTGTGCAGAGAGACAGGCATGGTGATGGTGCCAGCTGAGAGCAGCCACCCCTCTCCCCTGGGCTACAGCCAGTGCTGAACTCAGGGGGCTGCCCGAGGCAGGGGCAGCAGGCCCAGGACCTGCTGGGGGTTACACCCCAGCAGCACCGGCTGGGCAGGTGCTGAGCACAGCGATGCTCTGTAGGGTGGCTTCCCTGGCCTTGAGCCTGTGTCCTGTGCTGTGGCTGCTGGACAAAAGCAGGGCTGGGAATACCTTAGTGAAGGGCTTTCCATTGTCCTTCAGCATAGCAGCTCTCCAGGTCAGCAGGCGCGCACCCTCCAAGGCCACAGCCATGTCTGCCAGCTTGAACTGCAACAACAAACACTGCCTTTGGTCCAGGGCCTCTCCTGCACAAGGGGACAGCTGAATTCTCCCAGCCCCAGGCCCATCTAAGGAAAAGAAGCCTCTGTCTCAACAATGAGTTTTAACAGCATCTGAAAACAGAATTATCACCCTGTTTATCCCAGACAGTACAAAGTGCACTGTGTGCCTGATACCATGCCCAAGAGCACACATGGACTTTCCACCATCCCCAGCACCCTGTGGAGCTGCCCTGTGTGCCCAGCTCGTACCTGCACTGCCTGGAGCTTTGTGATGGGTGACCCAAAGGCCATTCTCTTCTCAGCATAATCCACAGCACAGTCCAGAGCTGCCTGTGCTATTCCAAGTGCCTGTGAGGCAATACCAATCCTTCCTCCATCCAGAGTTTGCTGAGAAAGACATGAAATATATATGTCAAGCCATACTTGATCAAGAATAGTACACACACAATTCTGGTGTTGCTGGAAAGCTGCTGTAGCCTTAGAATTCTCTAGTCAGAGACCTCCTTAATTCAGAATGTTCCCAGTTATGCAGGAATAGGGAGTGGTAACAGGCACTGCCACTGCAGAGAGAAGGCAAGAGTTCAACAATAGAAGGAGAAAGGAGAGGGATTCCTTATTAGCTGGGAGAAAACGAGAGGGTGCAAAATAACGGAAACAGCATAACAGGGATGGAACTGCTCTGGAAAGAGCTGGAAAGAACTCTTCAGGCAGACCCAACTCAATCTGCAGCTGATTTTACTTTGGAGATCTGGTCAGTTTTCCTTTTTTACCTTTGTCCTTAGGACACACATGTGAAAGCATTTTTCAAACTCATTAGTGAACCAGTCAATTACCTGACTTAGCTCTAACACCTACTCTGCCCCTCTGAGCACAGGAAGAAATTGCAGCACAGGGAGAAAAGGCTTCATCTTCTCAACCCTGGGCTGAAGGTCTTTAAAGGAACCTGTCAGTCACAAACCACTTTTAGTTCTGGACATAATAGAATGGGCTCTGCTCCAGGGAGCTTGGCCTAAAATGTCAGGGTGTTTTGCCCCTCCAGAGGGGCAAAATCCTCTCAAAGGACAGTGCTGCACTGCAGAAAATAAAGCTGTTCCCAGCTGCCTTGCTCCTCCTCAGAAGTCACATGCATACCATAACTCAGCTGTCATTCACCTTGAGACACTCTCCAGAAGTTGTCAAGGGCCTCCAGGACAACTTTCCTCTGCCACAGTATTCACATGGGGAAATGCCATGTTTTCCCTTTATCTATGGGTACAACTGGATACAATAAAAGTGCCGTCAAAGATCTGTGTAAATTAAACATTCATCAAGCTCTGGGAATGATGCCTCCGACGTTGGCAAGAAGGGTCAACAGCTTAACATGACACAGAACAGCTTATGCAAGCAGTCCTCACTGAAGTGACTGCCTCTGGAAATGGTTTACAAAACAGTAAGCTTGGGAGCTGCACAAACCCACAGCTGCACCCCATCCCTCTCTTACCATGGCAATTTTGAAGCCCATTCCTGGCTGCCCCAGGAGATTGGCCTTGGGTATCCGGCAGTCCTCAAATATCAGGTTGGCAGTGGAAGAGGCTCGGATTCCCAGTTTGTCTTCCTTCTTCCCCAGTGACAGCCCAGGTGTTGGCATGGGAACCAGGAATGCACTAATGCCCTGCAACAAGACCCAAACTCTTAGGAATGGTGTCTTCTTACCTTCCCACTTCCTTGGCTGTCAACAGGCTCCCTCCATTTTACATAACAGCCAGGTGTCCAGGTAACCAGGAGGAGGGAGGGGAGAGCTGAGACAGAACAAAACCAGTGCACATCAGCCCCTCCTCTGCTCAATGCCTGCACAGCTCTAAAAACAGAGTCCCAGCTGTGGCAAAGTGCTTCTCCTCAACTCCTTCACTCGCAGCCCTTTTCCCTGGCTGATACAAACTATCGCACCTTGTGCTTCAGCCCTTTGTCCGTAGTAGCAAACACCACGGTGGCCGAGGCGTCCCAGGCGTTGGTGATCCAGGCCTTGGTGCCATTCAGAACCCACTCGTCCCCATCCAGGCGCGCCACGGTGGAGGCTGCACCTGCGTCACTGCCGTTTCCTGAGCAAAGCAGCAGCAATCAAACTCAGGTGATCCGTGACACGCTGGGACAAACCCACCCCACACCTGCACCCCATCAGCTCACAGCACTTCTTGAACTGTGGCAGTGTCACCACTGTCCCTCCCACAGGACAGGGAAAGGCCCATGTGTGCAAGATGTGTCCAGAGCTCTGCTCACACAGGGAATGAGTATTTTCAACAGGGACCAGGATAGCAGTTCATACCTTGGGTACTGAGACTTCACTCACACAGAACTGCTATAAACCACCCTTCTACAAACTGTTCCAGTTTCAAAGACCAAAAGTCCATCTAAACCTGACCAAGGAAAGAAGCTACACCACGGGCTTTGCAACAGGGATGGTAACAGTCACATGACCTGGTTCACTGAGGGCAAAACATCCAATTTTCTCTCCACTGGTGAAAGGAGTGATCCACTGGTGCTTCTGCTCTTCAGAGCCAAACTTGAGTATTGGCCCTAAATACAGGGACTTTAAGAATTTAGTGTTGTTAGTGCCTCTTGAAGGTACAACCAATCCAGTAACTCCCTAACGTGCTCTCCCACACACCAGAACCCTCCACAGGAACAGATCCACTTCTCCCAAACACCCTCTGCCATGCCAACCCCACCTCAGGCCTGCCCCTGACACTCACGTTATTGACGCTGACGATGACGCCGGTGGACGCGCAGCCCCTGCTGATCTCCTCCACAGCGATGGAATAGGCCAGGTAGTCGAGGCCTGCTCCTTTGTACTTCTCTGGCACATCCATAGCCAGCAGCCCCAGGCCACCCATCTTCTTCACCTGCACACGGGGAATGGACAGGTCACGTCCTCTGCAGCACCAGTGTGCCAGCAAATACAGACAGACACACCGAGAGCAAGACATGGCAGGAGAGGGAAAGATGCACGCAATTCCTGGTGAAATGGGAATCTGAACAAACTGCTAAGTGTCCCCAGATCCTTCAGCAGGAACTGTACACAGTCACTATTGTTTAGGCTCTTGCTTGTTTGAAGAGCTCTCTTCAGTACTGGGAAGGGGGGAGCCTTCTGAAGGTGAAACAGGGAGACAGAACTCCACCAGCATTTCCTCAGCCTCCCACCAAAGCTCTACCCTTGCATGTTTCCTGTCAATAGAAATGGGAAATCTAGCTGACAAAAATCATCAGAACTTTACCTTTGAGTCTGCTGAGGCTTCAGCCTAGGACTGCACAAGGGAAGAATGTTACAGAATGAATGACTGCAGAAAACAGTGGTGCAAGGTGATTTTTTTCATTCCCAATAAAGCCAGATCTTGCTTCCCAGAAACATTTTGTTAGTTACATTGCAATCTACACCAAGTTCCCCAGCTAACCCCTTGCTTTGCAACCATAAGCCTCTGCTTGCTTTTAGAGGAACCGGGGAGAATTTTTAGACACATTATTTCCCTCCTATGTCGGCGCCCAAAATACCAATCCTCCATATTAAATTCAGATGAACAAGACAGCCACTGATTCTATGTATGTTGCTTCATCTTATTAAACACTTGTTTGCATCTTGAATTTTCCCCTACACACTCAAAAGACTCAGAATCAAATGTAAAATTCTCAGATGAGAACAGTAAGGAGTAAAGTTATTTTCTTCCATAGAGTAAGTGTGACTTTCCTGGCTACTGTCCTTAGACCTCACTAGAAAGAGAAATGTGACAAAACTCTCATGCCTCCAACAGTGTTTGCCTGGAGTCTCTTGGCTAATGTAACAGGATCTATTTTGCTGGAGCTTTGTATTTCATTGCTTAACATGCACATCGGTGTGTCTTTCCACAAGATAAATCACTGGTTTGGCTGCAATTTCAATTTATTCACAGCCCCAGAGGATGAGCAGCATGTACCTCCTGATCACTTTTTTCCACCATCTGAAATGCATTCACATCATCTATGCTTCCTCACCATAAACCATTATGTGCAGTCTGTAAAACTATTTAATTCTATAAATCAATTTTATAATTTGTATTACAGCTCACAGGTAAGTCGGTAAAAGAACTAAAAACTCAGTGGTACTAAAGCCAGATACAGAGAAACACAAGTAAAGGTGAAGAGCTCGCAATGCCCTGTGGGAATTACAACGTCCACATTCAGAGCAGCGAGTTGGTCTAAACTTCAATTTTCTGCTAAACCGGAGCTGGATGTACGTTTTGCCTCGGCCGGAGTGCTCCTGCCCCAGAGCAGCAGGAAGGGGTTTCTGCCTGTGCCATCCCAACCCTCGCACCCACCTGCTCGGCCGGGAAGCGGTGCTCCTTGTCCAGCTGCGCTGCAAGCGGCATCAGCTCCTTCTCCGCGAAGTCCCGGACCGTCTGCCGCAGCATCTGGTGCGTCTCGGGCAGCTCCGCGCTCTGGTACACGGTGTGCAGCCGGCGGCACCGCAGGGCCAGCGCTGGAAGCGGGGCGGGGACTCAGCGCCGCCGCTGCCCTTCACACCGGGCCAGGGGTGGGCGCCGGCCCGTGAGGGGCTCTGAGCGCCCCCCCACCTCGGGACCCCTTCCCGCGGCCCCGCGGCCCGGCTGAAGGGCGGCGCCGCTCCCGCGCCTGAGGGGACTCGCCGCAGGCAGGCCCTGAAGGGCACCGGGACGCCACCTCCCGCGCGGACCTCGGCCCCTTCCCGCCCCTCCCGCGTGCCTCGCAGCCCCCCCGAGCCGCCGCGGCAGAGCGAAGCAGCTCCCGCCGCCCTCACCCCGGGGGGCTCCGCCGCCGCCGCAGCGGGACACGGCCGCCGCCATCGCCGCCGCCGCCATCGCGCCGCCTGAGGGAGCGCGAGGCCCGCGGCGCGCACGCGCCGCCCCCTAGCGGCCCCGCCCCGCCCCCGCAGGGCCGCGCGCGCAGCGAGGAAAGGGAAGGGAAGGAGAGCAAAGGGAAGGAGAGCAAAGGGAAGGAGAGCAAAGGAAGGTCCTTTATTCCTACTGCTGGTGACAAAACCATGGGCGTACAAACACAGCGGCACCGCGGGGACACCACGGCCACCAGGACAGCCCCGCGGCGCTGCCACGGCCACGGGAGCAGGGTCCGAAGGGGACAGCACAGAGGAGTCCATGTGCCAGCAGCCCCAAGGCCACACTGTGAGATATAAATTACATGTCCTGTAACAGCACTGGGATCCAGGCAGGCAGGGAGGGCGTTTGCTGGTGTTCATGTTCCTGCTGCTGCAGAGGAAGGGGTGCTGACTCTGCCAGGCTGCCATCACTCAGCCCTGTCCTCGGCAAGGACACGAGATGGCAGTATTTATGTCCAAGGGTCACACCCAACAGCGAGCCAGGCTCTGGCATAGCACAAAGTAGCTCCGTGTCACAGGACAGCAGGGCAGAAGTCTGGGAAACAGCTGAAGACGATGTGATGAAACACAGAGCTGAGAAGCAGAGTTGCTACATTTGGACCTTACTGCTTCACCACCACCTTCTTCCTTCATTTCTGACTACCAAACACTTGTTTTATTCTTCCTAAACCCTCAGATAATGGAATAAGCATCCCCAAACACCAGAGAAGAGGCTGCTGCTTCTCTGCAACAAGAGACATTGAAAATCCTCAAGTACACACACAAAGGAAGACATTTCCTACCAAAAACAGAGGACAAGGACAGAAGTACCTAGTCCATACAACAAGAGGTGACCTTCCTTCACAAGGTGCAGTATATATCCCACACTCAAGGTACGAAAATAGCTCTGCAGGAAGTTTGCTGGCATGGATCCAAAGCCCTTGCCTCAAAAATGGGAAAAAGAGGTCCTGGTACTAAGAGGACAAATACTGGAAAAAACATACTATGAGTTTGTGGGTTTGGTCCCTTTCTTTTTGAAGTTTTGAGCAGAACTCAGTATGGTCCCAATTTTTTTCTTTTTCCAATTCAGCACTCAACCTGAGAGAAGTAGTCCTTGATACCTTTTCCCTTGCTCAAAGTCCAACTGACACTGCAAGCATCTCCTCTGCCTGCAGCACCAGGCTAGGACTGACCATCCACCTGACAAGGATGTGATCCCAGTGGAATTTCTTCCAAGCTCACTGGCATGAGTAGCTTTGACCCATCATTAAAACACCAGAGCACACACTCCAGAAGGAAACTGGTCTGCTAAACCATAATTACCAAAGACATCATCCCTGCCACAGAGATAAGAGGCTTTATAGAAAGTACCTACGAGAAAATGAATCCTAGGGAAATTACTAAAGTAGGGACAGGAATTTGGAAATCCCTGACTTTCTGGATTACAATCAACTTTTTCAGTGCTGGGTTGCCCTCTTGTAGGGACTTTCTTTTTCCTGCAGCATGCTTTTAGGGCAAAGACCTTCTGAGTTGGCAAAGCAAACAAACAGAGCTAAAAAACGCAGGGTGCTACTGCTGCCTGCGAATCTCCCGGTTTTCCTCCAGTTCTCCCTTTTATTGCTGAATAGCCGACACATCCACCAGTGTGAAAACAACCGCTTCAGTGCCGTTTCCTCGTCTCTGCTGATGGCCAAGGACAGGAATTCCCTTTTCCTACCGGGACCCGACACCGGCTGCGCGTTCCCGCCGCCGCCAGCCGCTAGATGGCGCGCGCGCCCCGTGCGCGCCCCCATGCCCCGTGCGCGCCCCCGCCGGTGTCCGCCCGCCCTGGTCACGAGCCCATCCGCCTTTGAGGAACCTTCACAGGGACAAGAGAAACAGATGGGAATCGTCACACTCGTGAGTGAGAGGTTGCTTCACGTAAAAAGTGTGATAAAAGTAACGTTTAAAGGCACCTGGATTTATACCACATACAAAATCCTGCTCAATATGCTAAAATTTGCCAGGGAGTAACTGGTAGGCTCTTCAGACACTATTTCTGAACACTTCAGGATGAAAAGCACACATCCAGGCAGTTCTGCCTTGTGGTGAGTAGCTTACAGCAAAGCAGATGCTTCCCACCTCACAGGCACAGCACGAGGGCTGCTGAAGGTGTTCACTGCAAGAGGCACCTCGAGCTCCACCTCAACAGCAACTTTAACTAATCCTGAAGATCCTAAACAAGATTGCATTAGTGCCTGTGGAGATGCTGGAGGGGATCCATGGTGGCAGAATTGTTCTTCATCTTTCCATCAGGCAGACCTTGCCCCTCCACATTCCCAAGACATTTGTTGTGGTTGCTCATGATTAATGCTCCACCCAGAACAGGTCATTTGTTGTGGTTAATCATAATTAAATATCTTCCTAAGAGCTGGAGATTCTTTCATGGCTGCTACCCCACACACTCTCACTGCTTACTCTGCTGCCAGCTGATGTTCCATGCCAAAGTTGCTTTCACTAATCTGGAAGTAAAGGCAGTGGTTTCCTACTGCTGTCTATGCATTAACAGGCTCTAGGCTCTGATGTCCAGTCCACTCAATCCTGCTAAAACACAAACTACACTGAATCCCTCTTAACACAACAGGTAACCATCGAAGAGTTAGGTTTTACCTGTCTCAGGAACAAATGGAACTAGTATTAGGAAAGGTCTCCAGTCTAGACACAACCTAACCCCACTAACAAGAGACAGGAAAAGTACCAGTCTTGAAAGCCAGCAAAACTGGCAAAAAAGGGGTTTGATAGCTGAGATTTTGCACAGTTGGGAGCTGGGCCCCAGCACAGCTACTGGCAAGACACAGGTCTTCCTCTTCCCACTGCATGATGCTATCTCCCATTGCCAGATTGCAAACACAGCTGTGGTATCAACCTTGACAGCATGACTTCCTAAACCATAAATAAGCAGCTGAGCCAGCAGAGCAGTGATGGGAACGATGAAAAAGAGAACCATGTACATTCTCACTTTCCAAGGACCCCACTCCATAACACTGAGTGATCTGACCTGGGAAGCTTTTAGCTACTAGTATCTCCACTGCATCAAAGAAAATGAGCTGGTGCTGCTCACAGCAACTCTGACAGACCAGTCAGGTTTACACAAGTATAGACTGAAGCCTAGGAAGCTCTGCTTCCTCCTCATTTTCAAGTGATTTTCCACATTCTCCCTTTTTCTCTAAGCCCCACTAGAGTGACACCTCCACCCCAGTCAGGTTGACAATGTGCTGTCCACCTAAAAAGCAATACATTCTGTAGCAAGGGCCAAAATTCCTACAAAGGGAAGAAGGGGAAATGGTAAATATAGTGAGATTAACTTCAGCTCTAAGGTTGACCTCTGAGCTCCATAATTCAACAGTTAGCTCACAAAAGCTCAAACAGAAATGCTATCAGACGGATAGCCCCCTTTTTCCCCTACCTCATATCTCTAGTGAAATCTCTGGCAAAACAGAGATTAAATGTTCTTAGGGGCAGCTGAGTCCCCCCAGAGGCAGATGGAATATTCCTGCACTGCTTAGAAGCTGAATTAGTCTCTTTCCCACTGAAGAATATTGGGATGCACCCTAAAAAACAATGTCAGCCATGCCACAAACAAACCCACCCCCACTGAAGAAATGATCCATCCAACTGAAGATCTGCTCTTCAAACATCACTGGTGACTTGAAGGGGTTAAGATTTTCCTGCTAAGAAATAGCTTAATACAAACAATCTGACCTGTTGAAAAAGGATATTCACCCAAGAGGTGAAACATCAGAAGCACTAAAGGTGCAACCTAACTAGAAAGACTAAGAGCAAGAATTGTCTAAGAGTGCCTCTGATCACTGACCTAACCAAGGTTATCAGAAGGCAGCCAGGAACAGAGAAGGAGAGGCAGGATACACTGAATGTCAGAGACGTGTTGCAGGGAGATTTCCTTTCAGGAGCCGTCGTCTTTGCTTCATGTTCTCAGCCTCATGCACAGAAAAAAAGTTCAGCAAGAAGCCTTGTTGCACAAGACAGCAACTCCAGTCCACTCCTGCACATCTGGAATGGTTAAGGGCATCACAGCATCCAGCAGACAGAATGATTACTGTCCTCCATTGTAAGCATAGTCGGCTTGTTGTGCATAATCAACTTGTTGTCCACAAAGTAGAAGCTGTCGGAGCGCGTCTCGTACGGGTTCTCAACCATCAGACGGACTGTGAAAGAGAAAGAGCCATTACACTCAGCAGCCAGCCACAGCCAGGATAAAAAGGACTCTGCCACTCCACTGGATTTACCAGGCTGATGCTCTGCCCTTCCCAAGGAAGAGAAGCAAACTGCTGTGCTGAGCACACTTCAAAGGCTGCAGCCTGCCCTTTCCTTTCTTCCTATTCACAGGACAAGTGCTGTCAAAAGCAAACGGGGGAATCAAGTAACCTCACTCAAAATAACCTTAGAAACTGCCAGAGCCATTAGTGGAGCCAAGCAGCCATCACATCTGTAAGCAGAAGGAGTTTGTTTGTGGCACTCCCCACACGTACACAGGTGGAAGGAAAACCCCAAACCTACCCCACGGCCAGGCAGCCCCAGAAGGGCCCCTGTGCCTCTGCTCTATCCACACCCTGAGGTCAAACATACCCTGTGCAATCTGTATTTGCAGAGATCTTAGCAGGCTTAAAAACAGACCTCAGGGAGAGCCAGTTCTGTTCCAAAGCAGGAGGCTCTAGCCCTAACAAGCAAGTGCAGAAAACAGATGGGTGGCTATAAAAACACCCTTTCTTCGGTGTTTTGTTTTCTTCTGGGCTACACTACGAGGCATCAGGCACGTCAGCTCTGTGACTCTGATCAGTTCTTGCAGCCTGTGACTTAGCACAGGTTGTCTTAGGCTTTCATTTTCAAAGGAGGAGACTTTGCAGCACAAATCTTTAATTCAGACAAGATTACACACTGCTAAACTGGGAACCTGTATCTGTTTGTTCCTGTGCCCTCAATCCCAGTCACAACTTCTTTCACAAGTAGAGGGAGAGAATGAGCAGATGCACACACACAAACAAAACACCACTCAGTGTGGCAAAGGAGGTACTTACTAAGGTCTTCTGAGAGCTGAGGGAATTCATAAATGTGTTCACATGTGTTCCTGCTACTGGGGATGCAGAAGCCAAAATCAAAATCAAAGTTCTTCAGCAAGCGATCTCGGAAATAATGTCTCTCAATCATTCTGAAGTTTGACACTGGCTTTTCTCCCACTGTGAATTCCACTCTGCATGGAAGAATCAGGAAAGAAACAGCTATTGGGAAGAACAGAGCTGTGGGCATGAGGCTACATAAGAGTTCTCTACAAAAAGTTTGATATTTGTAGTCTAAGATAGGCTCTCCCGAGTCTTCAACCCAGTTTTGTTATAAACTGTCAAGTAACACTTTGTAAACATCCAATCCTCCCTTCTCTCCAGGAACTCATACTCACGTTGCACCAACAGTCCGAAGACGGAGAAACGCTGGGGTGAACTGGTAGCGAACAAAGCGACCTGCACTTGCATCCAGTTCACTGCTGTCATCTTCATCCTCTTCATTGTGCTCTAGAAAATGCACCAGCCTGGAGTTACTCTGCCCGTAGTGTACACATGAGGTGATACTGGCTAGTGGCTGTATCAGGACAAGCTGCCTACTGCTTAGGTACTGAAGGTAAACACATTTATTAATTGGTCTGAGACTTACACTGGCACGAAGTGAAAGAAAAAAGACTTGCCATGATAGTTGGCCCAGCCTTGGTGGCTCCAGAACTGGAGCCATCCCTCCCTCAATCTCACAGGATATCCTCCCTCACAACTGCCAATGCACATGAACTAATCTCTGTTATAACCAGCCCAAAAAAGGAAGATTGCCAGTCGATAGTTCTCTCCCATCCAACTACAATCACATTTTTATCACAAGTTTCTCAGCAGAGATAAATTCAGTCCTATGCTCAAAGGAGAGGAATTTAGTCATTAGGACATAAACCAAAGGACCCTTCTGCTCCATTTGCATGGGTCGTGCATTGCAACCTCCCAGCTCTCCGAGTCTCTCCTTGCAATGTTTGCATGCTGTACCTGAAGCAGATGGCTTGGCAATTTCAAATAGTACTGTTCCAGTTTCAAGGTCCCGGATTTTAAACCTGGTGAAGTCAATGTTGTAAATGTTGTCCTCAGGTTTGCATAAATAATCTAGGAGAGAGAAAAAAATATAGTAACATTTCAAAAAACCTGGAACCACTCACCAAAACAATTTCCTCTTTTGTTAGCCCCAGCCCGATAAGATATGTACTGCTCGTTGTTTTGCAGAAGCTTCATGAAAGCAGGACAAAATTAAGGATGTGAGAAACAAAGGCATGGTAGGTGCCAGGTAGCAGAGCAAGGAAGGGATGAGACCGGGACAGAAAAGCAGAGATCAGTAGCCCAGAGTAAAAAAAAAAAAAAAAATAAAGAGAAAAAGCCTCAAATAAACCAAAACCCACAAACAACACAAAAGCCCCCAAACTTTCTGGAAGTTGTACGGGAGCTGCCGGCGGGCACACCCCGAGCCGCCGCGTCCCCCGCCGACAGCGCCGGGCCGGGCCCCGCCGCTCCCCACGCCAAAGGCCCGGCCCGGCCCCGCCGGCAGAGCCCCCGCCGCTCCGGGGACCGGCCCGCACTCACTCTCCGTCACCCGGCACAGCCCCAGGACGTGCTCGGGCCGGACGGTCTCCAGCGCCAGCAACTCGGACTCGGTCCAGGGCTGCCGTGGCGGCGCTTCGGCCGATCCGCGTCGGCCCCGCAGGCGGCTGAGCGGCCCCGCCGACCCCGGCGGCAGCTTCTTGTCCGGCCCCGGCGCCGCCGCCGCCGCCCGCGCCCTGGAGCCGCTCATGGCCGATGCCAAGATGGCCGCCGCCCGCCTCGGTAGCTATGGGAGCGCGGGGCGGGGCGGGGGGCTGTTGCCTGGCAACGCCGCGCCCGAAGCTCAGCAGAGCCCGCCCCGGTCGCGCCCGGATGGGTGACCAGAGACCCCGCACGGGCACCGCCGGCGCCGCAGCCGCTCCCTCCGGGGACGCAGCGGGACAGGCCGGCTGGGAAAGCTGAGTTACCTGAGGGAAAACAACACAAGGAACAAACAAAACCGGCCCCACTCCCGCTGCCCCCGGCCGGCTGCCAGCCCGGATCCCGCTCCCGCCGCACCGCCCGGGGAGCCGGTGGTCGCCCCTCGCTGGCCACCTGGGCTCCCGGCTCTGAAGGCACGGCCTGATCCCGCAGCGCAGCCGGTGACACAGAGAGCAGGCATCCCCCGAGAGCCCTGCTCTGTTCAGGGCACGGTGGCAGGCACTTTTCAGAGAGCAGCAGCGTCAGCAAAAGGATGCCATGGAGGGCACACCACGCTCCTGCCCGGGGACAGCCCAGCTGCTGTCCGTGGGGAGCGGGGCAGCGACAACACCGCGTGCCCCCGGATGAGTTTCATGACCACACACCGGAGGTGGCAGTGGCAGACATCGGACGAGTCTCCCCAGCCTGGTGGGAGGAACTGGGCAGGTCCCACTTAGAGGGACTGACAGGAGCAACACACGGAAGAAAGAATGTGTTTCTTCCCAAAGAGGGGCAGCCCACCAGCCCGCAGTAGGCACCCAGAGCTGCCAAGAGTCACCTCCAGCCCTCTGGGGAACTGGGGCAAGAACAAACATCTGCACCCTCTTTTTGGACTCTAACCAACACAGAACAAACTCATGATGACCGGAAGCAGATTTTGAGCAGTGGTTTGTGACGCTTGCTGTGGCTTGTGAGCAGCACACTCCTGCTACTGCCGGCCAAATGTTATTTTAAAAAAACCTGCCCACACCAGTGCTCCTAAATCCTCCTCGCTGCATGGGCTTGGTGCCTCCATCCTGTGCCCTAAGGAAGGACAGACGCAGGCCTTCTGGAAAAACACCTTCTCTGCATGGGAACACGGTCCCTTGCCCCCAAGAGCACAAGGCTGCTGCTTTCTCTCTGCTCCAGCCCCAGCCCCATCTGCCTCTGACACGGTTTCAAGCTGAAAGCAGAGCAGCTTGTAAAGCCCCAGACGCAGATTACATCTCTCTGGCGCTTCGGCTCTGAGCAGGAAGCAACAAGCACATCAGCGCTTTGAAGAGGATGTTGTACCATTCGATTTGCACTTAATCGCTCAAAACAATGGGCAAGAGATCACCAGGGCCGTACTGGAGGCAGCAGCACGATGTTACCCGGCAGTCAGCCAGGCCCAGCCTCCCTCGGTGGGTGTAAACCAGAGGGGGCTCCTCTGCCCCCACCACCAGAAAAGAGGGACCATGTCATCCAAGTGACAATATAATTTTGTTTATTTTCCTTTAGCACACTGCTGGTTAAACTGCCAGACAGTAGATTTCAGAACATTCCCTCAACCAAACATCCTGGGAAAATTAAAAAATAAAACTGCTACCGTGTACCAAAAATAAAATAACCCACCCCCGTGCCCATCTCCCCCAAACTAGTCCCTGCAAAGCCGATGCAATCAGAAATAGGTATCTGTGCTTTTCACCTAGGGCCCAAGCTTGCTGCAAAACAAACTAAAAAACATCACTGCAAGTTGTTATAACACAAAGCAATGGGCAGTAAAATAAAAAATCCTCCTCAAAACCCCTTTGTACTGGTGATATGTACAGATGGAGATTTCTCCCCACACTGTTTCAGCCTTTACAGATAACTCAGACCTGCAGCTTTACGTAGTTTGTGATGTGTCCTTAATGCCAGTGGCACAGGTCACTTCCACACATCCACAGCCAGGCACTATGGAGCAGTGGGACCATGTGCCAACGCTGACTGCTGCCACCCCAACAGGAACCAAACATCACCACAGTCCTGGCTGCTGTCTCCTGGCATGGAGCACAGATCCTGCCTCTGCTCTCACAGGCTCCAGGGGCTGCTTTACCAACCCAGCTGCTTCTCAACTGGGAAAGCCCTGAATGCACAAAGCCCCCGAGGAAACCACAAAAAATCCAAGCCCCCACTTGTCAGCCAGTTTCCAGCCACTGCTTCACTCCAGAACACCAGCTCAGGAACTGCCACAGTGTGACACAACAGCCATGGTAGCACAGGAGAGCACATCCCCATTACGTGTGACTGGGAACAACTCCAGGGCAGAGATCTTGCATTTCCTGGATTCACACTCTTCCCAGCTAAACTGGCTCAAGCTGTACTTCTCCCCTTGCTTTCAAATCTCCATCACACAAACTCTTCAGCAGAAACCTCTGATGTTTGCAAAAGATTATTCACATTTTCTAATCAGCCAGCACAGTTTCTAGGAGGGTGGAAAGCACTTGTTCTGTTGATTTTTTTTTTAAATAAAGCACTTTTTGGGAAAAAAAAAATCAAAACCTATCAATAACCTGCAGTAGCATCCCACCAATCAGACTGGGGACAGCATCGTCACATCCCTCCCCACCCTCATCTTCCCCTCAATCTCCAAAAATAGTATTTAATATACAGCAATAAACTCTGAGCAAGCCAGAGTCCCGGAAGACATGGACCTGCTTTCACCTCTCCCACCCATCCCAGCACCTTTCAATGCTACAATACTCCTGGGTCAAATCCATTTGGATCCAAGGTGAATGCCCGTGTGCCAGACCTGCTGGGCAGCACGGAGCAGGGGTGCAGCACAGGAGGCCCATCCGTGGGATCACATTTCTGAGCCCTCACAGCTCCAGCCTGGCGTGTTTGTGCTGCTGAGAATACTTGTGTGAGCCTATCTGGGACCAGCCGGTGGAGACAGACTGGTGGAACCAGGCCGACGTTAAAATAGCATCCTTGAATTGTATTAGGCTTTGGCATTTGTTGTGGAGATGCAGAAGTGCCAGTAGGTAAATTAGCTCAGTGCTGGCCCAGTTCCCATTTCCCTTGGATTCTCAGCAAGGATATTTCCCTCCCCACCATATATGCAAGAAGCAGACGGATCTCTCCCACATTTGAGCACCAAACAGAGCCTGAAACACTTGGTACTTCGCAGCTGCTCAGAATCTGTCTCACATCAAGGGCTGAAGCTGCTCTCATGGCCCTCTCCTGCTGTCTTCTATCAGCAACAGGCTTGTTCAGCCCAGAGTTCCTGTAGCAAGACACTTCCCTGGCTGTTGCAATCCCATTTCAACTTAAAGGCCAAGGGACAAGGCACAGGTCCCTGCTCTGTTTGGATCTAAGCAGCACAGGGCAACGCCTCAGCAAGTCAACCAGGGCCCCCCAAGCCCCACTCTGCACCCAGAAGCTCTAAGTGCCATACAACTACCAGGACCCAGTGTGACTCAGTCTGAACTGCACAGCCGCCCAGGCACCAGACTGTCTGGAAGTTCTCCATCCTGCCTTCAGGAGATTTCTGGGGGAGACCAGACCTGAAGGAGCTCTTCCAGTTCTTCTATCCCCTGCTAGACTTTTCTTCCATTGACTTTAAAGGCTGAAAATAAAGATACTTGCTCACAGTTCTATACTTCAGCTGTGACCTCTTCTGTGACGTCCAGAGCTGGCATCTGGGGACAGGGAGACAGTCCCCATCTGATCTCAAGGGCAGGGAATGCCTATCCCTTGAAGAAAAAGAAAAAACTCAGAAGCTCCTTAAAAAAAAAGAAGCTCCTTCAAATAGACTTTTATTCAAAGCCTGAGACAAAGGCACCAAAAAGAGAAGAGAATTCATTTGGCTTTCTGTTCACTGCCACCTGGGACACTCAAAAGGGTCAGAGATGTTTAGTCACACACACAGAAGACTTCAATAGCCTGGCTTAAAGGAGGGGCTGATGGGACAATTAAAATAAGCTTGGAAACCACTATGCTGAGGCTGTATCCAGGCCTGAAACATCATAGACAGTGATTTTCCCTTTATTAAGTGGAAGCTTTATTAAAATTGCCGTATCTGCCCCTCTCTACACAACATGAATCAAGGCAGGGTCTGTTCTGACCCAGCTCCTCACACTGCTGCACTCCATCTGCCTGCTGCTGCCAGAGGAATCAGCACAAACAGGCTTGTCTCTGACCTGTCTCAGCTGATGTCTTGGATATTCCCTCAAACACCCATTCTGGGAAGCTACAGCCAGCCCAACCTTTTTCTTTCCCTGGTCAGGACCAGGTACCTCATTACACCCCTGAGTTTGGCTTGCAGATACAAGACAGAGATGGCCAGGGGAGCTGGAGTAATTCCCAGCAAGGTGCTGACTGGCCATCCTCCACCACCCTCAGTGCTCCCACATGCTTTGTTTGAAGGCTCCTTCCAAAGCAAACCTGTCAGGAGGGGATGGACCAGGAAGGAAACTGCTCATAGGACTGTAACAGGGTCAGGAACCCCCCAGAAATCAGCTTTGTAGTGAGAAAGATGCATAAAACCAGAGTCAGAACAACTAAATTGATGTCATGAAGGATGAATTATTTATCCTCCCTATTCTGATTCAAATAAGACAAATTCATTTGAACTGAGCAACTGGAACAAAGTAGATCACACCCTGTACAGCTCTGCCTTGGGGCAGCTGATGGCACCAAATGGGTGCCCTGGCTGCTAGGAGAGGCCAGGATAAACTATCCTAGAAGACTTGTGCACATCTAAACACACACCCTTTCTCCCATGGTAGGCAAGGTGCTGAGATTACTGGGTGAGATACAAGAAGCTGAATGATTCCTTGCTTCAAGGATGCTCAAATAAAATGCATCCTAAAAGGCCTGGAGGAGAGCAGCTCCTTAGAGATGCCTGCTTTCAACTCCAGGTTCTTTGCTTAACAAATCAGCACAGTTCATGGTTCTCAAAATTGATTAAGATCTAAATGTCTCCTTGATCCAGTTAGAGCAATCCCAAAAATGCTGAAGAATCCCTGCAGGCACTGTCACTGAACATACCAGAGCTCATATTTTATAACAGTTTTATAAGTATTAGGATTTTAACAGCAGTTAGAAGTTGAAACAGACAACTTCAAGCTTACCACCTTTCATCCTAAGGCTTGTTCTTCAAGATCTGCTCTCTCTGAAGCCTGTATTCTCCTTTAACTGGGGCAGAGACTCTCCTTGCTTCTCTCTCAAACTACCCCTTGTGCAGTTGGAGAGAAGATAATTAAGGTCCTGCCTGTTTTTCAGCTCACATATACAGAATTAGAGTCAGGCCTGGAGCAGTGATGTGATCAGAAAGGCAGGGTTCAGTGGCACTGCTGCAGAGAGCAGCGTTTTGTCTCCTCCCCCAGCTTCCACTCTGGAGCCCCTGAGCTGACAGCTCCTATCACAGCTTGAGGGTTAAGAGGAAGCGAAGGCTTCAGCTCTCTGGGCCCAGCAGAACAGAACAGGCTGCTCCTCCAGTTCCCTTGCCAGAAACTCGGTAATTCTGCTGACCTGCTCAGCTCAAAGAAAGGCTGAGCCACTGCAGGGGACCAAACCCAGGAACAACTGCTAGGAAAATGCAGGCCCAGAGAGGCACCACTCAGTGCCACTGCTCTGGGGAAAGACAGAACACTTCTGAGGACAACAGACAGAGCATGAGGTAAAGCGCTCTGTGAGCCCAGAGCTCAGCAGCAACAAAGCTGATCTACAAAAACCCGACCCTGCCTGGGACAGATCCTGCTCCAGCACAGAACATCTCCCTCCTGGTCAGCCAGAAATGCTCAACATGTTGGAGGCCAAGATTGTGAGAAGGCAGTTCCTCAGGGCCTGCAACTCCAGACCAGAAGCCATAGCAGCGGCTTTTGCTCTGTTCAGCCTCTGCCAGGCAGGCACAGGCTCTGCATGTGGAAACAGAAACCTCTTGCAGAAATATCCCTGGGGGAAGCAGGTGACCTTGTCTCCAGTGCATTGCTCACTTCCAGATCTCTGGATGGCAATGAACCACCTTGCTCTGCAGGACTGAAACGTTTGACATCTGCCCCATCACTACAGGGCCTGGATATGCAAAAGGCCAAACTCACTCATTGCAAACACTGATCAGCTCCACTTCTCACTGCCACAGCCAGGGCTGGTCCCTGCAGAGGGACCACAGGCAGCATCCACCAGGTTGCTCTGCTGTGTCCTACAGCACAGGTTGTTTAGAGTCATAGAGAAGGGAGCTCACCATTAGGAAGATTAAGGAACAAGTCCTGAACCTCCTCTCTAGTTCACCTGATTCTCAGCTTCCTCCAAAGAAGAGGTCACTTGCTAGGAAAGGCAAAACAAGGATCTGGGCTTAAAACAAAACCTTTGAAAATAAAAGGATATTAAAGGAAACAAAAGCCATAATCAATACAGAAAACAAGTGCATCTGATCAGACGCTAACAACGTCAGCCTCTTGCAGGATACAGCAGAATCCCTCTGTGATGGAACAAACATTGCAACTGCCAGACTAGGAAAGTCTCTCCCAACTGGTGCAGCAAATCAGGCCAGATAATCCCTCTGCTCCTGGCGCAGCCTGCAGTCTCAGGAGGGGATTGTCTCCACGGAGGCTGGTCTGGAGCCTTGGTATCCTTACGCAGGCGAGTACCATACATCGTGTTGCACACATTCAGGGCGATGCTGAGCCAGGCTCTGTCCTCTGCAGTGCTTGACACCCAAGAGCACCACAACACTTCCACGCTCCTGGGCAAAGTGTGTACCCCAGCCTTGTTTTAGAAACTGCTTTCCTGCTTAAGGAACTGTATTCCACCCAGTAAAGGCAGAGATCCTACAGCACATGGCTTTCTCTCAGTGTGGGACATGGCCCAGGACTCGTAGCATCAGCTTTCAGTGGCCCAATACACACCCAGCCAGGACTCAGTTCACTCTTGGATGCCCCAGGGAGAATCAGAGGCTGCACATGGTGCGAAGGGGAAGGCGAGGGCCTTGCTGCTGGTAGGGGGAAGGTAAGCTCCCTCCTACCCAGACCTGCTATTCATTCCAAATGAATCATCTCTTTTTTTTTTTCCTTTAAATTATGAACGATATGGAGAAATTGAAAGCAACCATATTTGGTCCAACTCCTTCCCTCCCAGCCCCTGGGCTGATGCACTGTGGGGCTTGCTCTCACAATCGGCAGAGGCAGAAGAGGGTAGGAATGAAGACACCAAAGGCCACCAGTATGGGAAACATGAGGCTGCTGTTGTCCGAGGCATAGGGGTTTGGTGTGCGTGGGCCTGACTGAACACGGTTCTTATTTGCCTGTTTTTTGACACTGGAGCCATCATCATAGTCATCTTCATCGTCATCTTCCTCTTTTTTCTCCAGACCTGGGTGTGGCTGCAGCTTTGGAACATCTGTTGAACAAGACAAAAGGTTGCAAGCAGGCAGGATGTAAATTGGGAGATCACTCGAGACACTTCCTTCCCCTCTTCCCGATCCAACATGAACATCGGCAAGAGGGCACCTGCAACCCCACCAAAACCCCAGAAGAGAGGAGTATCTTCTACCACAGAGGATCACTATTTCTTTTCTTTGCAAGATAAGAGCATCCAAGGGTGCAGCCTGCAGAAAAACTACATCCTTCCACACCATCAACGTGCCACACGGACAAGTTAATGCACAAATCACACTTAGAGCACACATTCAGATACTGCAGCTGCTCAGTAAGATCTAGTCAAGAACAAGCACCTGCTGCCTGCAGGACCAGCAGACACAGGTGCAAACAGGAATGGGAACAACCCTTTCCATAATCAGTCCTACTCCACAGCACTGCACCCCCTAAAGCTAGAGCTGTGAGAGCAGCATGGCCAAGCCCCATTCAAATCCAGCCTTCTGAGCCTCAGGCCTGAGCTGTAGCTGCCACCTAGCCACAAGGCTCTTACCAAATCTTCAGCAGCACCTGACCATCCCATAGTACAGCAAATTGATAATCTGGTCAGAGAGGGATCCTAAACTCTCCTACTTCAGGAGCTCAATGGGCTTCAACATCAGCTCACTTACAGAGAGGGTGATGAAAGAACAAGGACCTTTCCAGCACTCCCCAGAGCTATCCAGAGACACTGGTATCTGGGAAAAAACACTGCCTTGTCCTCAAGCTTAGAAGGCAAAACAAAGCTCCAGGTAAGAAACACTTCTGCACTAGCTAAAATAACTGTAAATTATTTGTCTGCAGGGTTGCTGCTGACATCCAAGGCCAGAGGGTATTTATCTGTAGCTATAAGCTGAGACTGACCAGACATGTTCCCTTCTCCTCTACCCTATATACAGGAAATTCCAAAACAAATTGATTTTTCTCACTCCAAAATGACACAAGCTTTGTGACTTAGAGGAGAATGAGGACAGTATACACCTACTTCACTCTGCCACTGCACTCTGTGGGAACTCAGTGAAAGAGAAACAATTTTGGCAGATGTGGTTCAGCAAGAGCTATGATCTCATAGTCTGAGAAGCAACAGGCTGCTCTCCAAGAGGGAAGAGCCTTCTGGCTCAGAAATTGTGCTTACCTTCCACTGTTCCTTGCAGGATGTATAGGGCACAGATTTTCGGATTGTCATAGTAGCCCTAGAAAAAGCAAAGGCAGCAGTCAGTGCTGCAGCTCTGAGAAAAGGAATGGTCCCCCACCTACCAACAGCTCTCCTCCTCCAGCACACAGCTGCACCACATGACTGGGTAAGAAGGGGAAAGGGAAGATCAAGGCTCTGCCCTGAAAAGCTTATTACCTTTACAAACTCAATGTGGAGCTTCCCTGTGAATGTTGAAACCTCTCCCTGGACACTCAGTTTTCCCTTTTTGATACTCATGGGAATGATCTCATCGTGAGCTGTGCTGTGTCCGACTCTGTCAAAAATGTCCAAGTCTTTCACCACCACGTGGCCATTCAAGCGAACATCAAATACCTTCAGGGTGGAAGAAATGACAGAGTCAGAGCAGATTCAGGCACGTGATAGTTGAAATGGGAACACAACAGGAAAGGTCTCTGCTTTTTATGCACGCATGACCAGGAAGCATTGTAACATGTTCTGGCCCACTCCTTTGGGAAGGATTCAGAGCCCAAAAGCAGCCAGGTAAAGACACCAAAGCATTAACAATGCTTTCAAATACCCTGAAATCTGCCTTCTCCCTTTAAAGGCAGCCCCTACATTTGCTGTTCAGACCTGAGGACAGCACAGTTTTATTCTGGTTTATTCATGTTTCTCTTTCACAACTTTTCTCCTGCCTAAAGACCTGCTCTTACCACCCTGGGGTGGCTGACACACCACACCCTAGGGAATGAAGCCATTTCTAACTAAGAGCCTGCAGCGGAAGAGAGAAGAGGAAACAAGCTGACGAAGAACACAGGGTTTGAAGGAGGTAAAATGTTTAACTGCTAACCACATCTGTGAGTTCAGAGTGAAAGTCCTCCTCAGGGCTGTAATGACTCAAGCTTCATGCAGCACCTGGGGAATCCCAGCAGAACCACATGAAGGAAGAGGAACCAAAGATGCCTCAGCCCTTCAGTTTAATCTGAGGCTGCTTTTTGCATCCGTTCTGTAAGCTAGCCCCACCAGTTCTGCTCCCTGAAATACTTCTCTGGCAGGAAGGCAGCACAGTGCTTAAGGAGATCAGCCCTAAAGAAGCTGATGGAATCAGAGGAAAGCCAGACTAAAACACAAACCACTCCTACCCCAATTTATTACAGGGCTTTGAATTCTGCTTGCTTCTGTTTCCACTTCTATACATGAGGGGTTTCAAAAGTGGACAACTATTATTCTTCTCTAAAAAGCAAAAAGCAGTTGAATTTAACTCCACTTTCAGGATCAGATTGAGCCAGTATCAAGTCTTATTACATTTGTAAAAAATGTTTTGAATAGGCTATTTAATCCAAACCACCTCCCTGCTTCGATCTGTGCAATACTTCCTCCAGCATAACTATGCTGTCAAGTCAGAAGCAAGTGTTCAAGAAAAAGGAAGAAACTTCTCAAAGCCTGCACAGCCTAAACAGGTCATAAAACTCTATTGCTAGTTATGTTTAGTTGCACATGTTTGTTTGAATACTTTGTTTTCTGTTTTCCAGTCCAATTGTATAGCTGGAATGTGGAAGAGAGCTCTAAAGGTTCAGAGCCTGGGAGGCTGGGACCTAAGTTAACAATTAGTGCCTTACTCCTTCCTCCAGCATGCAGAGCAGCAGAGGCAACCCAAGCACACACAGTCTTAGCCAGGAACTCACACCAGAGACACACAAGGAGCTATTGCTTACCTTCTGTTGAGACTGTGCAAAATAGACCTCTGCAAACTTCAGCACCAGCACATAATCACCCTCCTCTTTGATGGGAACTTCATAGCCAAAGGTTTCCTCATTGTAACGCTCTGTCTGGTACAGAATCTGGTCTTCGGCGTTGGACCGCAGGATTGGCAGTTTCATACCATAGTCAGAAGCTGGGTTTTGAGCACAAAAGAGTGAGAGGAAGGGTTACATTCCGAGGAAGAAACACTTTATGTATTCTTGAAGCACTTAACTCCACAAGTGGCATTAGCACTTACAACCCATCAGACCCATCCCCTGCCTTGCTCTGACCAGGTGGCGGCACTACCAGAGCAGAAGCACAAGAAGCCAAAGCCCCAAAATCCAAGAAATGTAGGGAAACAGGTCTGGGGACCTGCTGCAGTCTAAGCCACAGTAAGCTCACTTGCACCATTTCAGAAAGAAAAGCCTGTGTCAAAAACATTACACAAAGCCAAAGGACTTGGCCATTGGCTCTTGCTTTAAAGAGTGAAAACACCTAGAATATTTTTACAATATTTTCAAATTTCAAGCTCCAATTACAAAACTAAAGCAGTTAGCATAGGACTGACTTGACTCATTGACACAACAGATTTGAAGTTACCAGTTGATAGCATTGGGTTTTAGAGACTCATCCCCCTCAACTAAGAACTTGGGGAATGGCAGAAGGGTGAAAAACATTAGGCATCTTACAAAGCCCTTTCTTTTCACCACAGCCCCACAGTACCTGTCAGCATGAAGATGGGATGAAGGAAGTAAAAAAGATACACAAGTGTTTCAAGAGCACCAGCAGCTCCATCAGCTGATATTCTCAGAGCCACTCAGCTGAAATAGGTGCTGTCTGCAGGCATCTGAAGAGCCCCCTAGAAGGGCCTACAACACCATGCCCAAATAGGACAGTAAGTGACAAAATAAGAGAAATCACAAAATTTGCCTCCTTTCAGTGTTTCACCACCTCCACAGCAGCCCCCAAAAACTTTAACCCCACTTGATATGCTACTGCATCAGGGGTCCTGTATAAATGCAAACTGATGCAATGCCTCCAGAGCTGCACATCAAACAATTCCCCAGCGAAGCAGGGGCAGGAGGGAAGACTGTGGACACCATCTGTCCACTGGCACTTCAGACAGAAGTTGATCCAGATGAAGTTCTCCGCTGACACTTACCTCTCCCAGCCCCATTTCCATGGGAACAGACACTGCATTGGCCAGGACAAAGCAAGAGCTACTAACCCAGCACACGTTGCCAAAGTCAGAGCCAATGCAAGCGAGTCAGAGGAAATTAATGCCAGTTCTTGGTCTCCTGTTTCACACAGAGCTGCTCTGGCAATCCTCTACTTCTCTTTACCACTCGAACCTGGGCATAAAGACTGAAGACACTAACCACCAGAAATACACAGGGTGAAAAGTTTAACCTGTCCTCCCACACAGGTATTTCTGGCCAGGTACAGATTACAGTGATAGGAAACCAGGGACTTCACAGAAGTCAGCTCCTATTAATGGAAAGCCTGCACAGGAAGAAAGTCCTTTAATAGCCAAGAAGGTAACTGGAGAGGAAGACCTGTCACCTGCATGTCAGAGCTCTGTTGACAGAGCTGTGGAAGCAAGATGGATTTTACAGCATGCTGGGTGCTCTCTGGGAGCTAGCAGTACACACCAAGCTGTAACTCAACTGTGTTTGGCACCTGCCTATTCTGTAATTGGCATCAGCACAGTCAGTCCTTTAGGGCACAGCAGCTGAACAGAGGCTTGGAAAAAAAAAAAAAAAAAAAAGGTTTAAATTGCCCAGAGGCAGTATGGCCCAGAATTATTATCCCTAGGTCATTTCCTCCCAGTCAGCCATACATTTCTGCTATAGCCCTTACATGTCTATCAACACAGAGAGGAGCCCAGAGTAAACGAACAATGGTGCAATAAAAAGCCATTGAGGGAAAGGCAGCTGAGAGCTCAAAGGGGTAAAGTCTCCACTGTGCCTGGCACCACTGGCTGAAGCAGGATTACTTTAACAGCCTGCTGCTCAGAGGAAACACCACGGGCTTTCCACAAAGGAAGTGCATGTCACAATGTGCTTGAAAAAGACCCTTTTTTCTCCTCAACTCAAAAATAAATAGTTCAAGTCCACAAGGACATTCAAGTCACACATGTGAGAGGTCTGTGAAGGGAAGCTGACCCACAGTGATCAGGGCACCCTGTGCAACTGGAGCAGCAATTTCCATGGGTGTGAAAAACTGTATTAGAATTTAAATGTGACCTCCACTGTATCCAGTGTGCCCAAAAGGCTCTCCATGTGGGACAGCACTCATGCAGGGTAAGCAATAGCAGTTCCAGCTGTATAGAACAGGAAAATCCCCACCATCGTAAATGGAAACAGCAAAGGTTAGACTCAAAAGTCAACAGGGAGCTCATCTTCTCCACATTCCACCACTCACCTGTGAATGACAGCAGAGCACCTCAGCACAGCTAGCTTTTCAATATATTAGTGAATCGACTAAGTTTTGGTACACCAATTATCAGAAACATGCACAATTCAAACTGTGGTGGTCTTGCAGGAAGTAAGAAAAGGTAACCCAAGCACAATTAGTTCTCCATCCTGTCTAAACAGTAGGCTGAAGACTTTACTGACTTGGTAGTTAGAGCAGCCGATGATTTCCCATCTGCCTCTACTTCTGTCCGTGTCCCTGCCCTTGAACACCCAGCCACGACTGGGGCATGGAGCAGACCAGCCGGCTGCAACTTCCCCCTGCCGGGCCCA
The DNA here is from genome assembly GCA_017589585.1 of Phylloscopus whistleri. Taxonomy (NCBI): domain Eukaryota; kingdom Metazoa; phylum Chordata; class Aves; order Passeriformes; family Phylloscopidae; genus Phylloscopus; species Phylloscopus whistleri. Next base: position 5,978,815 of record JADMLD010001548.1, on the reverse strand, counting down.
GCACCGGGGCTCCAGCGAGCAGCCTGTGCTCTTCGCTGTCGGGACCAGAATGCTGCAAGCATCAGCCCACATCGTGCGCGACCCAGATCCGGCTGCAGAGGGCTGGAAAAGCTTGTTCCCACTGCACCGAGCACGCTGCGCACTGGGCTGCGAACTGGCGGATCCTGCTGTGGAACACGGGCTCTTCAGTGGAAAACGGGAGAGAAAAAGGGACCGGCGGGCGCACGCGGCAGGGCTGGCAGCTTGACCGCTCCTGCCGCCTTTCCAGCCGAAATCCCACTCCAACCCTCGCGGAGTCACTTCCCCTCCGGCATTACACAACCCCGCAGGCCGAGGACAGGAACACCATCCCCCAGGGCTCATCCCGCCGCCTCTGGGGACCCCGGGCCCGCACCGCCACGGGGACGGGTGATGCGGCCCCAGCTGGGCCCGGCGGGAGGACCCCGGCCGCGGTTCCGCTGGCGCTGCCTTCGTGCCACGACCATCCCCGGACAGTCGGGGAGAGGAGCCCCCGCCGTCCTGCGGGGACAGCCACACACCCGCCGGAGCTGCAGCGGGCAGGACGGCGCCGGGGGCGCGCGGGTCCCGCACCCCGCCGGCACAGCGGGGCCTCGCAGCCCCAGCGGAGCGGAGCCGAGCGGGACCCCGCAGGCTGTCCCGCCGAAACCCCCCGGCCGCGGCGTGTCCCCCGCCCTCACCTCGGCCCACGCGGCCCTCGAGCGGGTCCTTGCGGAAGTGGATGCCGTTCACGTCCACATGGGCATCGCCGCCCGCGTTGACGGCCCAGACGACGCTGTCGGCGATGCCGCCCGCCGCGCCCCGCAGCAGCAGCGGCAGCAGCAGCACGGGCGGCAGCAGCGGCGCCCCGCGCGCACCAGCGCCCACCATGTCGCGCTCCCGGCGCCGCGCCCGCCCCTTCCTGCCGCCGACAGGGGGCGGCTTACCCCGCTGCCGGGGCGGGACGAACGCCGGCCAATCCGCGCGCCGAAACGAGAATATTAATTACCTGCCCGTCTGCCATTAGACGGCCGCTGGTCTGTATTTGCATATTCATAAGGCGGCGGGCCAATGAGCGGCGGCGATGGGCGGGCTGGGCTGAGCGGCGCGGGGACAGCGGCGGGAGCGGCGCGGGGAGCCGGGTCCCGGCGGACTGGGGTGCTTGGGGCTGGTACCGCCCGCGCTGGGAGCGGAGCGGGTGTGGAACCGGCTCCCCCAGGAAGGAGCGACAGGGACAGACGAGGCTCCCCAGCGCCGTGCCCGGAGCGGGGACAGCCCGGCGAACTGGCCTGAGCGCCGGCTGCTGGTGGGCAGAGCCCGCCCCTCCGCGCCGCCAATCGCGGTGCTCCAGCGCGGCGGAACGCGGAGCACGGCGGGGCGGCGGCGGGAAGCACAGGCGGAGGGTTGCCGGGGCAACGGGCGGCGCTGCGGCAGCGCGGACCGGAGCGGACCCGGTGTGCTCCGGGAAGGGGCTGGAAGCGGAGCTGGAGCAGCGGGAGCTCCACCGCCTTCGGGGGCGGCTCCACGCCACGTCCCGGTATCTCCGTGCCCGCTGTGCTCTGAACAGCAGCTCCCAAAGCCCGGCTCTCTGCCTTGGCAGAACATGCTGGTTCTCCCCTGGCCGTGGAGTAAGGGAATAGGCAGCTGCCGCCCGCCCGGTAAGGAGCGAAGCGGCCGGTGGCGTGCAAGCGCCTTGCACCACAATAATCTGCCTGAGAAGCAAAGCGGCCAGTGAAGGGGGAGGTGACCGTGACACTGCCAGCAGGCTGATCCCTGGCTTGCACTTTATAGGAGAATGTAAAATCCCGGGTATGTTATCTGGAGGGCCTTGGCAAAGTCTTGGGTGGCTGGAGTGAGATATCCCAGATGGAGGTCGAATAAAACTCACTCCCTACACAAAGGGGGAACAAATAACTTAAATTTTGCCCTTCTGTCTGATCACGGTGTTCCTTGAGGCATCAGATACTGGCCAGGCCTCAAGGTTGTGCTCCTGGCACTGGCTGCATTAGCAGTGGCTCCTTCTAAGTGCCAGTGATGTTTTATTAATTCAAGTCTTTCACAAAGCATTCGCTTTTATAAATAAAGACTTGGTGCTGCAGACTGAGAATTAAATGCATTTGTTGCTTTTGTAATGCACCTGTGGGCCTCTTAAACAGACACAGTCTTGGCGAAGTGAATTGTTTGGCAGAAGGTGCACCCACCCCCTGCTCCCCAGTGTGCTCTGCCCAGGTTGGAGTGGACCCCAAAGCATCTTCCTGCTGCTGTGACATCAGTTCTTGGCTCCTGGTATAAGTGGGCCAGGACAGATATGGCACTGCTGCACTCCCACACCAGCACTGCTGCCAGGAAGGGGTTCCTAAGCTACAGGGTGCCTTAGGAAACCACATCCAGATTAGTAGCATGAAATGTGTATGGCTTAGCACCTCTCCAGGTTCAGCCACCTCACGCTGATTCCTGGCAAATCATCTCAGCGTTACAGACCCCAGCCCTGGCAGCATCTGATCAAATCCAGGCTAATCTCCTGTACCCCTGCTGTGTTTGTGACTCTTGGGTGTCCCCCAAGTTCTGTTTCCAAAGGAGTGCAAGCAGCTGTGGCCAGGACAATGCTGTCCAGTTGGTGAGGCCGAGGGAGGCCTCATTAGAGCTCATTTGTGCTGATTACAAATGATCCTCCCTAATCCTACACTTTAAACTGTGATGTGTGAGTCAGGAACACAACTTTGAAGCACATAAACATTTCAGGTGTTACCAGGTGTCCCAGGGTGAGCATTCTCTATAAACTAGCTTGGGTGATCATTTCCCAGGAATCAGTAGTGCATCACAAAGCAAGAGGGATTAGCTGAGCAGCAGTGAGGAGGGACAGTGGCTGTGCTCATCTGGGGGCAAGAGGAGCCCTTGCCCTGGCTCACAGGCTGGTCACAGCTCCTGGCAGAGGATGGCAGATGCTGCTTGGTCTGTGTCCTGTGGTGTCCTACACTGCTGCCCTGAATCAATACTTGCCGTTACACCAGCAACTTGATGCCAGTTTGAGCCCCAGATGTCAAAGGCTCCATCCTGTTACTAATCCACTGAGCCATCAGTCAGTCCCTTGATGCAGGCTGGATTTACACCAGTAACCTACGAGTGAAAGGCTCAGGGTCATTTTCTCAATCCCTTGATCTCTCCCTGTCCCCTGGCAGCTGTGCCAAAATGACTGACTTGAATCAGTCCTGCCTGGTCTACCTACAACCCTGATTGCTCACGAGCAACGAGGGGCACATGTTTAGGGTATTAGCCATTTCCTGCTGGAAAATGGGATCAGGATTTCGGATATCCAAAAAGAGCAGCAAAGATGTGTGGGTCAGGAAGCTTCATGGCTAATGAGATACCTAAGAAATTAGTGTGAGCCAGCCTCGCTGCCCCATAGCCCTCCCAAATGGCACAGGGCTACAAGGCTCAAGTGCCCACAAGGAACCAGTTGTGCCCTGCCATGTAGAGCTCTTTGGAAGCCTCACTGGTACCAAATTGGAGATGAGAGCAAAAGGATTATCTCTGGAATTAGATTATTTAGATTGGATCTTTAATCTCTGCCTCTGTCTACACAAGAAAATAGTAAAACTCCCTGGGATTATTTGGGGTTTGTTGTGAAAGTAAAATCAGGCTAGCAGCAGGAGCTCAAGAGCTTCTGCTGGAAGAAAAAAAAAAAAAAGGCTTTTGAGACCTGCCCTGTCTGATCTGTTCACTGTATCATGGTGAGACCTGGCAGAAAAGAGCTACAGATGATTTGGCAGACTCAGCTTTCCTCAGAAGTAGCTGTGGTTCCAGGAGTGCCTCTGCAATGACACAAAGGTGTCCTGCAGCCAGCCTTTGCCTGGTACTCTTGCGATGACAGGCACAGCTCTGCCACACAGGGACCTGCTTAAGTGAAAATGGCTGTAGTTTGCAGAGAAGATGCTCAGCCACTGTGACACTGCACTGTGGATCAGTCCAGCCTCTAAACTTGCAGTAACCACTTTAAATAAAGACTGTCGTGCTATCTGATGCTGCGGGCACAAGATGCAACTGCTCCAGGCAAGATCTGGGAAGGAGCAGGCAAGAGGCAGCCACCACGCTTGTGGCCTCTGACTGTGCACTGGGCTCCTGCAGGCTGGCTGTGGCACAAGGCATATGCCCCAAGCCCTCCCCAGTGCCCACAGGCAGGCACAGCACTCTGCAGCACACGGGCAGCAGCACAGCTGTCCTGCTCGACATGCATAGGCAGCTCCTTCCTCAACAGGCTCCACGGGAGGTGAAGCACAGTTGTGTAATAGCACTCCCTTTGGCAGACACAAACCTGCACATGGCTCCCCCTCCCCAGTATTACCCTAAACACATTTATAAAGTACCAGGACTCTGGACTCTGTTCAGTTTATCACCCTCATCTCCAGTAACACCCTCAACAATACAGCTGCTGAGTAGCTGTAAATGTGGAGATCTGTAAATATCCATTTTCCAGTTTCTTGGCTCACACCCACATTTCCAAGATGGGACCAGCTCCATAGATAAACACACACAGTTTGCATACACCCACTTGCATACAAACTCTTCTACTGCTGCACTCCCAGGTACCCATCTGCACTTCTTGCTTTTATGTGCACACACACAAACCCTTCCTAGTGCACACACCTGTGCAAACACAAGTAAACACACACACATACAAATATAAGGAGAAACATAGTTTTTCCATCACTGGAACTACACTTCTGTCAGCCATCACTACAGCTATGCTGGTTGGCACAGCAACAGGAAAGCAGAAGAGAAATTCCTCCTTTGGGACATGGATTTGTGAACCCCAAGAATCTGAAAGAGAACCTTGGAAGTGAAAGATTTGAGATGCAGGAAAAAGGAGGATATTGGTCCTTGACCTCCCAGTTTGAGTAAGGAAGCAATCAAGAGGAAAACAGCTCCCAGTCACACCAAGAAACAAACTGATGACTGTGCCCTTTGAAGCCAAGCAGAAATTAATCCTGGCAACTTGTGACTGAACCTTTGCATAGAGAAAGGAGACAACTGTAGGTCTGGTAGAGTAGGGAAGGGGAGTGGTAGGTTGGGAGCATCTTGGGGAAAGGAGGAGCTCTGATGTGTCTGGAAGCAGCTGGTAGGGCATAGAGGCTGCTGTTGTCACTGCTGCAGACACGTGCAGCAACTGAGTGTGAAGAGGTTGGAGAGCAGGGCACTGCCACACAAAGAGGCTCCCAGCCAGTCCCCAGCACCAGTGGAGTTACAGCTCAGCTCCCACAGCATGGCCCCACTGCACATGTACTCACAGTTGTGTTTAAAATGATCTGAAAAGGGGTGAGGTTGGCTATTGCTGCCTATCCCCTTCCCACCCAATGGGCCCTTCTCCCATTTCTCCTTCCTACGATACTGCCGGGGCTCTCACCTGTGCCCATGCCAGCGGAGGGGATGCAGAGATGGGGACCCTTTGCACTGCCCTCAGTGTGAGGCATCTCCAGGCTCCTTGGCCATGGGGACAGTGGGAGGGAGGGCAGAGTCCTGACACAGACTTAGTGACCAGCACTGACTTCCCTTCCCATGGCAAGGGCTTGCCTCTGGATCCTGGTGCAGACACTGGGCTGTGCATCTGCCCAAGCCCTTCTCCCCCAGGCCGGCCACCACCTCTCACAGGGACATCCAGGCTCCACATCATTTCAACGTGCATATTTATCACTTTCCCCCCACAAGACATATATTTGAATTTACTCTTGGTAAACATAACCACAGGAGATGCAAATAAATGTTGGGGAAGCATAAATAACTTCACACAGATAGACACACACTGAGACAGCAAACACAGACACGGTTCACCAGGGGAAACCAAGAAGTGCAGAGCACGCCCTGAGGCTGCCACCAGTCCCAATGGCTTTGCTCTCATCCACCAAGCCAAGAGGATTTCTCCTGCTTTTGCTTTGCAGCAGCTGGTGGGAGAATAAAGCTGGGGAGGAGGAGTCTAAAGTTGCAAATATCCCATGAAAGCATCATGGCAAGTCCTGGCTCTGCAGTTTCCTGCAATCATCTTCAAGGAATGGTTCCAGTTGTAGGAAGTTGCAAGTCTTTCACAGTGTGAAAGGGTGGAGGGGCATGGGGACCACCATGAGGGAGGAGCAGCAGGTCATCTTGCAATGTCCTAATTGCAGCCAGCCGATAAACCTTCATGTAGGAACATCGGGGCTAGATGCTCCATCTAGGTCCTCTTCTGCCCTCTCTAAGGTGCTGATTCTTCTTTAGCTGAGAATAATCTTCAACGGGACATCATGCGAACAAACTCTGCAACCAACAACACAAGACAGCCCTGAACCAGAAGGCATCCATGGTCCCCAAGCCAGCTCTCATTCACTGGGGACAGCAAGCAGCCAGGGTGAGACTGGGAGTCCTCAGGCTGCCAGCAAAGTCTGTGTGCTCCGAGACTGGCCCTGAGAGCTCACACAACATGGGCTTTGATCCTTGCACTAGGTATGGTGATAAGATCCCTCTAGCAGGTCAGTTCATTGCCTTGGACTCCTTCCCAGCCACCCACAGTCTTGTTTGCACAAGCAACTCTTTGTGCAACACTACAGCAAGCATTGTCTCCCTTCACTGTAACTTCAGGGAACCTTGATTTACAGTTTTGGGAACAGAGTATGATTTCTTAGTAAACTTGCCACTTCACAGAGATACCAGTGTGGGAAAGCACCAGTTTTGCTAGATACTGGCATTCTTGTAGAGAAAAGTTTACTTAAAGGGACTTCTTGCTTTTAAAGATACATGTAAACTGTAAGGATACTCTGTATCTATTTCTTGACTACCCTGCAGTTTGTGAAGTCAATTGCAATTGTTCAAATTGAGTGTAAATGCCATCAAATATAAATGTGTTTTCATTCTGCACTTGAATTGCTGAGAAACTAATGACTCTGCAAAGAAGAGGGCAGTGTAAATTACCCCCTTGACTTCTCCTTTTCCATTGATGGAGGTGTCCTTTGACAACTAAAGTGGTAACTCACAGAGAAATTGATACTGGGATAGCATTTCATGTATTTTAGCTGTCTAACATAATTTAGCTGTGGGAAACAAGGAGAGTTACTGCCATGTAATCAGCCAGTGCATTAGAACTGCAGCTACCAGATACTTTCTAGGAAGTTACTGGTGGTATCCTAGTATTTTCAAAGCCCTCAGAGGCTTCAGTAATCCTGAGGACTGAGATGCCTTGTCATGCAGGAGACCCAGAAATGCTGCTGAGCCAAAAAAAAAAATGTCAATTTTACTTTAATTTTATAGTTCCTGTACTTCACCCTTACTGCAAAGGGACATCTGGATTTCCACCAGGGAAAAAAGCAGCCTGCCACACTCTCACACCTTCCAGCTCTTATATCTTCTTTGCTGCCTGATATCAACTGCTTCCTTGCCAGAAACCCTGGGCTCTTAATATTGCTCCTGCCACAGCTAATGGCTATGATAGTAGCCTAACCACTCTTATTTTTCAAAGTCCTTTTGGCATGAAAATTGTGAGGAGAAATTAATTATCTCTAGGATTTAACATGAGACCTACAGATCAGATATCTGCAGTCTTAGTGAGCACAGCAGGCACGTGACCATCTTCTGGCATAAAAGCACAGAAACAAATTCTCTATAAACCAATATAACAAAGGTGAGCCAGAGGAAATGGAAAGTGCAATGCATTCTCCAAAGCAATCCAGCCACCTCACAGCTCTTGCAGTAGATTTAAAGAAAGGAAAATGCCCCATAAAACAACGGCAGGCACAGCATGTGTTCACCAGGATCTGCTTCTGTATGACAGGTTCTATCTCTTACCATGCTAGAATTATGGCGACCTAATTGAAACTGAGATGCAGCAAGAGATGATACACAAAAGAACAATTCATCTGACTGATTCTTTTTTTTTCTCCACACTTCAGAACCCTGGGCCCTGAGTCTGCAAATCTTCCACTTCAGCTTCTGATCTGAAACCCTGACTCTCAGCAGAGCAGATGGACAGCGAGCGTTGATCCCTTCTCACCTTCAAAATCAACACGCCCGTCTCCATTCAGATCCACGTCCCGGATGATCTCTTCAATATCCCGGTGACCCACCTGCTGCCCTAGAAGTTTCTTCATGGCTTCTCGCAGCTCACTGGTGCTAATCTCCCCATCACCATTAGTGTCAAACTGCAAGCACATGAAAAATACCAGCAGGGGAAATACAGTTAATGGAAACAGATCTTGCTCTAGGTTGGTTTTTGTATTGTCCTGATCCTGAGTGCCCTGTATTTTCTCCATTTTCTCCATGTCCCTCCTTTTCCTCCTCTGGGCGTCTTTTGGATCCAGTCTGTCTTTTCTCCTCAGAAAATCCTTGCAAATGCTGTGTCTGAACCAGCTTTTCTCCTCCTTGCCTCAAGAGTTCCCTTATCTTAGCAATATTCTCTTCTCCTCCCTAATTCCATGCCTGACTGGGCTCTTTCTAGATCTTCCACTGTGCTGCTCTCTCCTCCTCCTCTTCTCCAGTGAGTCTTCTCTCTATCCTGTCTTGTGTTGCTCACCTCTCTGGGGGCACGCGGAAGGGATCACTCACCTCTCTGAAGGCATCACGAAGTTCTTTTACACCAATCATGTCTGCAGTCTCTGCTAGAAGTTTTGGTCCCATCAGCTCAACAAAATCTTCAAAATCCACATGGCCACCCACTTGGGACAAGATGAAAGATTGTGTGTAAGAATTCCGTAAGTTAGCCAAGACCACTTTGCATTTATGTGCATTTCTGCTCCCAGAAAGCACTTGGCCCTCCAGGAAGCACAAGCACAGAAGGTGTGGGACAGTGGAAGGAAAAGGAGTAGTTTTACCCTGTATTTTCTGGATTATGGTTTGGGCAGAATGAGCCCAAGCTATTCCATCCTAGGCTGCCATGGACTGACACACCCTTACTGCATCACATAGTACGTATCAGAGGCTTGATCGTTGTAGTGCTCATGGCAACTCTGCTGCGCCTGTGCCAAAGGGCATGGCAAGGGCACAGCATGATGTTCCTGCAAAGCCTGGGCAGTGCCCTGCAGCAGTGGTGCAGTCCTGCTCATTACAGCAGCTAATGTATGTTCAACTGTTTATTCATTGAGTTAGTTCTTTTACTTGTTAGTGCCCTGAGAGCTGTCAGCAACACTCTCAAATTCCCAAGCACTCGTGTGCCAGGGTTATCAGCTGCTTTTGTGTGTGACTGGTTCCATATGTCACAGCTGTTTTCCTTCCCTTGACCAAGTAATTTGTCCTTTTAACATAATCCTGTGTCAGAAATAACATGCACTAAATATGCTTCTCCCCACCTGGCTGAGGCTGATACCCTGCACTGCCACAGATGAGAGGTGACAAAAATGATGGTGAAAGACAAGTGCCACAAACACAGTTACAGTGAATCAGATGCATTTGTCACATCTTTCCATGACTGCAGCAGATGCTCCCATCCGATGCTGCCAGCACAGCTCGCTCACAACCCATCCCCAGGCACACAGCAGATACACAAAAAAACACCAGAGAACAACAGCCTATCCATCACCCACCTGATCAAAGCATCCCCATCTTCCCAGGCTTGCTCTTCAGTCTGACACCATCTGACAACAGCTTCAATGTGACAACACACAGAACCTGTGTACCAGTGCCTGACTGCCCACATTTAAGAGCAGTTTTATATCTGACAACATAAGCATGAAGGACAACCCCTCCACTCACTGTTCCCATACATGCTACAGTCCACACAGTCCCTTTGATAAGCAAAAACAAAGGCATTGACTTCTAGGGACCACAAACAAACAGCAGAGATGATAAGGAGTGAAAATCAGAACCAAAGAAGAGAGGGGAACAATCCAAAGGAAAAGAGGCAGCCAGAGACCAAGAGAGCTGAGGCAATGATGCAGGGTGCAGCAGCAACAGGCAGGTACAGCTGGGTGTGTATTACTCACAGTTCATGTTGATCTGCTGGGAGAGCTCTATTAGCTCCATCTCAGTAGGCATGTAGCCCATGGTCCGCATGCAGTTCCCCAGGTCCCTGCAGTTAATAAACCCATCCTTGTCCTTATCAAACTCCTTAAAGGCTTCTCTTAATTCTGCAGGAATGGAAGAACAATATTTTCAGTGACAGCTTGAAATGCCTTTTCCAAGTAAACTCCCCAGAATCAACAGCACTTTATGAAACCAGACTGTCAAGATACTCAGTATTTTCCCACCAGATCTCCCTATATGAGGTAACAACTGCAGCAAAGTCTAGCTCTTCTGTCAGCAGTGCTGCTGACCCATTCCTTATAGGAAAGCCTCCTCGGACTAGGAGTGTCACAAATGCTTCACTGCTAAACTGCGCTCTCTAAAGAAACTGCAGCCAGTAAGTTTTTCCAACTTACACCTCTGCACCCTATTATATACCACTCACTGTAGGGATTAGCAGGTAAAACAGCTTCCTTGGAGCCATATTATAGTATCATGCTCCACAACACTTTCCGTGGGAGCTGGAGGGACAGCAGTTCCTTAACAGCCAATATCCCATCACTTACTTATCCTCTCACCCTGAAGAATATGGAATGGATGCAAATTCCTTCACAGTCTTCTTTCAGTTTTATACATTATTCCTTTTGCTGGGGTTTCCAGGAATTATTCTAATAATCTCCCTTGATTTACCCCAAATTATTTTAGCCCATGGGGGCCATCATGAAAGGGCCAGCCAATAGGTTTTCACTGGGCAAGGAGAAAGATGACAAAGGAGGAGCAACAAATTTTACCTTCAATTTCTTCCGGACGCAGTTCTCTATCCTGCAAAAAGAGAACATACTATGTTAAAGACATTGGTTGGCCACAAACATAGTTTCAAAATAGCACTTGCTGGTACAAAGGGTACTTGCTGGTACAAACAAGCCAGAAAGTGAGAGAAGAAACAAGAAGGTGATGACATGTTTAATACCATCTACCTAGGAAGGCTTCCCAGTTTTCCTTCCCAAAGAGAGGGGTGTTAACCTGCACACATTTCTCTGGAAGCCCCTCTCCCTCTCATCTGGTGGACAGGGGGATGACAGGTGGTCCTTGAACAGAATAGACTTGGACCAACACAGCATTTGTGGCCTCCCCACTGATGGTACTGTTGGCACCTTCATGAAGCTGCTTCATCATTCCCCAGCACCAGGTTCTGGAGCAGAGACTGTCCCTGCAGCAGTTACGATCTCCTCTGGAGCTCTGATTGTATTTCTATTGCCACTCCTGCTGACACACACAGATCAAAGCAGCTGGAAGCAGTCCTTGTAACCAGCAGGTCTAGACCATCATCTGCTCAGATCACTGCTTGATCTCTGTCCTTCTGGCAGTACAGCAACAGCCATGAGGTCTCTCACAGTTAATGTCTCAGTGACATCTCCTACAATCTGTCCCCACAAAAAGGTAAGAACTTCCCCCTTCCCCCCAGCCTCAACTCCATATACAAGCATTTTGAAACCAGTCAAGGCAGACACACGACATATACATCATCAAGGTCATCTACAAATGAAACAGGACAAGAATTCACCATGTTCAGGAAACACTGCAACTTCAAACATCCAATTTGAATTTCTTGGAAGAAGGGGGAGGATATAAGAGCATAGGAAAGTTCCAACACTGCACCAGGAAGAAGAGATGAGCATGGAAATGCACTGCTTTCCGGTTTAAATGCCCTTTCTAATTCGTCTCATGGCTCCCAGGCAAATCCAAAACATCTGAGAATTTGGAAACACAGAAACGCAATCTCTTTTGTCGTCTCACTCTTGGCTTTCCCCCTCAACTGTGGGGAGTTTCTCCTTGCCTTCCAGGTGTCCTGCAGCCTCACCACATGTGCCTGGAGACGGTGCCTTTGATCAATTTGAGAAGGATGATCCTTTGCTATTTAACCACAGGCTCCTCTGGAAACTCTAATAGCAGCTGCTCAGAGTGCATAGCAAACTAGGACACACACTGGTTTACGTCTGTGCAGAAGTGGGCTGTGCCAGAGAAATGACCAGCTTGCCACTTGTAACCTTCCCAGAGGCATCTCTGTGCTGGATGGAACTGTCGGAGCGTGCTGGCTCTGCTGTTTCATCCTTCACAGACCTGGTATTTTCAAACATGTCATCCCATTTGTTCTGCTTTCATCAACACCAAGTAATAAAACAATGCAAGCTCCTTAGACCGGATGCAGGAGGCATAATTGCCTTCCTGCCTTAGATAAAATAACAGAAGAAAACCAGCCATGATCAGTTCCAGCACCTTGTGCACTTTATCCCAGCGACTGCAAACACTGATCCCTGGCGATAGTGGCTGGGTGCACAGCAGGTGCAGGGCTGTCAGTGCCAGCGCCGCAGTGCAAAGGGTGCCGTGACTCACCCGCGGTAGCCGCGGTCTCATGAGAGCGGCCAGGGTAGGAGCCGGGCCCTCCTCCAGCACAGTCCTCACAAGACCATCCTCCTCCTCCTCCCTCACTGAAGACCACATTGCAACTGACACTGGTGACACTTGTCAGAAGTGGGGGCTTCAGCACTGGCTCTAATTTTGCACACCAAAGAATCTGTGTTTGCCATGGACTGCAAATGCAGAAGGAGGGGGAGGGTTTATGTCCCTCCAAAAATCTGACTCAAGTGACAACTAACGTCAGGAAGAGGTTTTCTGTTTTAAACTTGAAAGATCCCCTAAAATGATTAAAGAGTAAATTTGTTTGGGATAAAATGGGCTGAATCACTCTAAAGCTTTCAGAGAACATATAGGAAGAGGAATAAAACTATTCCAAGAGTTTAGATCCTAGATATGAGCAGACGTGACCCCCAAAGAGTCCATTATACTTAATGGTCTTACCCTAATTTATTTTTGTTCTATGCACAATAAATCCTATTGGTCTAGATCAGTAAAAGTAAAGCTGTGTATTAGATGCATTTATTCTACATCAGGGTACTTAGAGACATCACTAATCCTATTTTGGAGACCTCTTAGGGTACAGTGATCTTCCATGGACTAAGCAGGATGGACACTTGTCCAGCTGTCCACTGGGGAGGTGGACCTATCTCCTGTGACAGGTGGCTCTGTGCAGCTCAGCAAGTGTGTTTCATGTTTTAGTGACCTGGGACAGGGACTATGTGATTACTTAGTGGCTGAAGGTTAAGAAGAACAAAAGCCCTTTGATCAAATGACACATACTCTTTTGTGAGTTGTTGGTTGAAGCAGAGATTTCAGAAATAAAGACCTACACGTCTCCTACAGCTGTGGATAACCACATCAACACAGCAAGTAAAACAGAGGTTTCTTACAGAGGCAATAAACATCTGGTTCTGAGGCAGTTGGGGTGAGCTTTGTTTCACCACAAGAACATGGAAGGCACTGGGTGAATATAGGACAATGCACATATTCACTCATACGTATCCATAAAAGGTGTGTTAATCATGTTTCTGTTTGTCTTTAAATTCATGTTATTGCAGGAGTAGTAGAATGTTTGGGGGCAAAAATATGTTTTAGTTCTTGTAAAGACATACTATTGTGGTACATATATACAAGCACATATTTTTATTTATATATATATAAATGCATACATTGGATGAACACCTAGTTACAATAGGTGTGACTGAATGAATAGATGTGGTTTTGCTATTTCTCTCTCTCCGTGTGGGAGGGTAATAGCATTTGGTAGCCTGGCACTATTTGCAAATATGAGGACAGCCTGATGTTCCTCAGTTTAACTGGCTGGGATTGCTGCAGTGTCAGGCTGGGTATGCCAGTGCACAAGAGATTGTGTTTGGGTATCTGTGAGGAGGCAGCTGTCTGCTTATTTCTGCTGGTACGAGTGTGCTCACTGTGAACTGATAGGAACGGTATCAAATATGGACAGCTTGTTCCCAATACAGATCCCTGATTTGCATTTAACTGGCTATTTAGGCTCTAAATGCTAATCTGAGCCTGGGAATGAGCGCTGGGTGTCTTGCTGGAACAACAGCTTTGAGCACTGGACTTTTCCTGAGTTCATATGATTATGCAAGTCCTGAAGTCCTAAAACCTGAATTTTCCTGAATTCATATGATTATGGCTACTTGAGTGTAGGCTACTTGGATCTATCTTCCATAGCTGCAAGTTTAGAATCCTCCTTTCTTGGTGTTTAGGCACAAGGGTATCTGCACATCCTTCAGGTTAGACATTTGCCTGTGACTCTATTTGCGCTTGGAGCTGGAGCCAGGATGCTCGAGATCCAGGGCTGGGAGTTACAGAGCTCCACGCAGCGGAGCACGGGGGTGGCTCCGCATCCCCGACTCGCGTCCACGTGGCTTTGTGCGTGTCTCGCCCCGCTGGGTGTAACTTACGTACAGGCTGCCTGTTTTCTGCGAAGCCCTTCCTCAGGAAGATGCATGCTGGCCCCAGCAGGTTGTGCATGACGGCGCAGTTCTGGGCCAGCACCATGAGCGGACCCTGGTAATCGCCAGCCGACGACCCCTCTTCGCTCGTCTGGACAGCTTTATAGCTCGTCTTCTCGTCATGGCGGATCTTCCCAGCCAACCAGCAGCAAGCAAACAACACAACAGAGGATGTTACCTCCCCATCTCGTTCCTCTGAAGTTTTACTGAACCGCCTCGCAGAGACATAATCGCTAAACTTCTTTCATCTGGTGCACACTGCGTCCCCCCCACCAGCCTATTAGGATTTGTACAGAAGCAGTAAGTCCAGGAGTTCACTTTCAAAAGCTGAAAGGAGAACAACCAACCACGAGAATTTCACTTTGAAATGACATCAAACTCTCAGCACTGCTCACATCTACCCAGACACAGCCCGAAGTGCCACACTCCCACAATCAGCCCCAGAGTTAACACTGCCCTGAATGAGCTGCAAAGGACAAGCACATCCCAACTTAACAGTACGTGTGCCAGCCCGTGCCCCGGGCAAACCTGCCGGCAGAGCCGCCTTGGCCAGGGCATCCCCAGGAGAGCGGGCAGAGCCTGCACAAAGCCACTGCACAGGCTCCACGTTACTTTTCAGCAGCACAGCATCACACGATTTATCACGTTATCAGGAGACCGTTTACAGCATCAGGTGGCCCTGCCAACTGCAGGCTCATGCTGCCTTGTGCAGCTACTAATTAGCTACATCCTCAGGGTTTGAGGCACTTACTGCCCTGGCCTCTTTTAACCACTGACAGTCCCAAAGTGGAGATCAGGCACGGGCACAACATTTTTGAGTGTTTGCATTTGCACGTTTTCCTAAGTGCACACGTCCTGCTAAGCTAAGGCTCCAGAACAGAATCCAGCACTGGATTTTATAAGGAGGCATTGCTTTCCTTTTATAGAAATGCATTTCCCTGGCTCTGCAAAAAACCTCTTATCCTGATATTCCCATGCAGCTATAAAAAGCCAACACAACCCACAGGACCCTTGGTTTTACAGAATAAACATTAATCATACATCAGATTCCTCTTCAGGAATGATTCTACTTTTACAGCCAGTGTTCCCAGGGGTGATCAGAGAAGCTCTGTCACTTGTCATTGTCTCTATTAACCCTTTCCTTAAAGCCTGAGGTACATTTTCAGGCTAAAAGACCAGACACAAACACCCCCAATTCACACTTGTCTGAGACTATTGTGTCTCCTTGCTGTGTCTGCCATGTGCTATTACATTGCATGCATGGTTTGTAATTTGCCTTTTTGTACACAGTCTTACACCAATCTGCTCATGTATAATGTCATGTGAATATCAAGCATCAAAACAAAAATAACTCAAAAAGCAAGCCATGGAGAAAGAAAATGATGAAGCAGGAAAGCATTTTCATTGCAGTCATGGATGAGAATGGAATCTGTCTCTGATTAATTCTGACACATAGGACACTTGTCCTTAAAAAACTGAAAGATGAACATCCATCCACAAATGGCATATTACTAGCTCAGCTAAATGTCAAGACATCTGTTTTGAGCTACACAGCTTTGTGACATCAGTGCAATGTATTTTCAAAATTATCAGCTTTATTTCCTGGCACATTTTTCAGTTTAATATACCAAATAATATGAATCACTTAAATACCCCACATCAGTTCTGTGTTTAATTCCAGTGAAGCCATGTGAAAGATGCAGGTCCCCCGAAATGTTTGTTTGCTGACACTTCCAGTCAATAGTTTATTACCAAGCTATACAGCAGTACCTCATAATAGCCATCCCATTATTTTTCTGTCTCAATACAGGTTCCCAGTTTGACAAAAATCAGTTGCCAAGAGCCACTGACGACTGTGATCAGACAAACTGCTGCAGTGCCAGAATACCAAGGTGGGGCTCCCTGCCCTGCCACTGCAGGCAGGATTTATGGCATTCAGTGTCCCCTCTGCCAGCAGTCTCACAGGTTCTCCTGCAAATGTGCACTCCAGTTCCCTTCACCTTGTTCCTTCTACATCCCAGAAGAGAGGGCAAGAGAGCTGTGATATTGGTATGGGGCAAAGAAACATCAGCCACCCATTACAGGCGAAACAGCAGTGTGCATGACAAAGAAAATGCAAGGACAGGACTGGAGAGATCAGGCTTTCCAAATCCCTTCCCTAAGCAAAGGACCACTAACCTGCTGGCCAAGTCCAGCCCTTGGCTGTGTCAGACCAGCAGCAGACTATGGAGTGGGAATAGACCTGGTTGATCTAGAGACGGCCAAAGGGGTGGAGAGGTGTGGTCAAGTGAGGGACCTGGATGCCAAGGCTTTTAATTATTGCACAGCAGAAGCACACCAGGATTCACTTCATTTTCCTGCCTGAGTGTCAGAGGGACTTTGCAGAACAGCAAGCCAAGAGGGGCCTTGATCCCAACTGCAGTATTTCTTGGAGGGAAAGGCAGGCACGATGGCTTCCACGATCACTGAGGAGGACACTGTGACAATAGGAAACTGAAGCTTCCAACAACAGACATGGAGTCAACGCCTGAACAAGCAAGGTACCCTGGTGTCATCTAGACCCAGACCAAGCCAGCTGGTGCCTGTGAGTGAATCACAATTTTGGGTTGAAATCATGTATTCAAGAGTTGAGATCGTCACCCGAGAACAGCTTCCACACATGTTGTCTGCAGTCCCTCCTCTTTAACATTTCAGCAAAAAGAGTTTGCTCAAAGCAAAATCTGAGAAAAATGACTGGGATCATATAACAGCCAAATGAAGCTGGGCAATGTTAAGACTGATCTGCAAAGTCTCCACTATAATCCTGTGTGTTGTGACCAAAAGAATGGCAGAGTACCAGGACTTGTCAGGATGAGTGCCTTATTTCATAGTTCACTAGAGTGATGTCTGAGAAATTCTCTAATTCAGCTTTGCAACTTCTTCTTTTCAGTCCTGACATCCCAGGTCTTGTAACTAGGCACAAAGTGAGTTATTCAAAGCAGCTTTTAGGAAAGAAAGCATCAATTACTTCAAAGACTGACAACACAGAATTTACAGGTTCTTGAATCTATTTTGATTCAAGCAGCCTGGCTACATGTCAGACTTTAATTGCACTCGCCTTGCACAGCTGCAGCCAACTCCTTTTAGTCCAAGTTGGAGGCAAACTACAAGCAACCAAGCCGGTTTTTCATATGTGCAACATTTGGGTGAACCTCAGCTACTTCTACATCTCCCTGCAGGTCACCCTGACCTAGGGACTGGCCTCAGCACTGCCTAACTGCTTGGTGATGAATTTCTTCATCAAGTATCCCAGCTCCCCCACAGAAGCACTGTGCCATTATTGGCTTTGTTTACAGCAGCCAAGATAACAAGCAAATTGTGTTTCTATATAGAAGAGGCCAAAAAGAAACACTCTACGATGGAGGTCCTCTCCCAGGCAGCTCCCTCCCAGGGAAGCTTTCCCAGGTGGCAAGGTCTCCTGGATGGAGCATCTTGATGGCAGTGGCATTTCACTGTCATCAAGGTCTCCACAGAGGCAGCATGTCATTGCAATATTTTGGATGATCAGCATAACTTTATCATTTAGGGGTAATGAACTGCATAGCTTTTTGCTGAGCTATTAGATTTGCAGCCATGCCAAGTGAGAAGTGTGGCTGACAGGTACACAGTGCTGTAAGATCTTCCTCAGTCAAACAAGAAATGTTTCTGGGGCATGTCATTCCCATTTCAACCCAGTCCATAACAGCAGAATTATTCCTGAATCTAATTTGTCCCCGGACCACTGCAAAACCTCAGCACAGAGTAGACTGTGGGCTGAAGCCTAACAGATACATGTGGCAGCTTGAAGTCCAGCTGGGTCCAAGCATGTAGACACATGAGCCACACTGATGTGCAACATAATGAACAAACACACAGTCAGGGCCCAGTGTATCCACTCACAAACAGATGCATGGACAAGCAGAACAGAGAGAAAAACATGCTTCTGTACCCAAACACATACCAACAAAACTAATTGTGTGCATATGCAAGGATGGATAGACATAAAACCAAGTTCATGTCTACACACAGACTTCTGTGAGGACATGCACCAGCAGGTGAGCACACACAGCACCATACAAGCAAGGGCATGTGTGTGATACACAGAAATTCCCTCCTTCTGCACTCACAGCAAACCTGCTCAGGCACTCAGGATGCCTGTGTAGAGATGTAAAGAGCTAAGGACACACACGTACCTCAGATGTGCCCATAGGTGTGCATACTCTTACAGAGCAATGCAACACGTACAGACACGTGACCCTTGGCCAATATGTCCCTACACCCCTGGCACACGTGATTACTCACAGAGGTAACTCTTAACTGAAGCACGTGCACACGCACAAGCTCACACATACACCCGCACACCAAGCAAGATGCCCTGACAGGAGTGTGCCAGCACACTGTGCACATTGACAAGCACATGCTTGCACGTAGCCAGAGGGGAGCTGTACACACACAATGAGCAGGACACGAGCCTACACACACATTTATTTGTACATATTATGGCTCTCAGCATCCTGGGCTCTACTGGCTGCACTTGCATGAGCAGCTCTTACAGAAAAAGCCTGGTGAAGAAGCTGAACCCTTCATACTCATCTCTGTGTTTCTCCCACCTCCCATTCTCATCTGCCCACAAGGTCACCCATCCCAAGAAGCAGGGCTGGAAATGCACAGTGCACTTTGATTCAGGGAACATACCTTTTTAGAGAGGTTTCTCAGAGGAGACTTCACACAGTTGCCCATAATATGTTGAGGCTGCCTTTCCGGTGGACTTGGTTATAAAGGAACTGAAGCAATTGATCCCATTAAAGGTATTCCTTGGGAGCAAAGCAAGAAAGGCAGCACCAGGCAAATCCAAACAGCTACTGGCTGCTGGGGCTTCCCTCTTCAGGGAGCTTTTTCTCTCTCTGCCTCTCTCTCTCCGTATTTTACTTTATGTTCACTTTCTTGAAGAGATGAAGCAGGAAGGAGAGGGAGGGGAGAGAAACAGACAGAAAGAGAGGGAGAGAGAGAGAGTGAGTGAGAAGGGGGGAGAGAGGGAGGCGGATGTATAATCTACATCAGATTAATGTTCAAATCCCTCCCACCCCCCTCAATCTGCAGGCAAGATCGTTTCACTCATAGGAGAGGGCTGTTTCAGGGAGAATTAAAACAAAGAGGCAATGCAAGAAGTGATTTCAGTGATGAGTTCCCTGAATCTAGCTAGTTTAGGTCCACATGGCCTCTGAACACTGCATCCCTACCCACCCCCCTTCTAACTCCTCTCGGCTTTTCAATCAGCACAGCGCTAGGCTGGCCAGAAGGCAATCCACTTAGGGGCTTGGAGCAAACCACAGCTCGTTTCGGAGCAGAAATGGACCATTTATCTGGGTGGGACCTGTTTCAGCTTAGAAATACCAGCAGACCTAGAAGTGTCTGATTTTTTTTTCCTGTCATGGTGGAAGCAAGTCTGGAGACAGCAGTCCTGGGACCCTACAACACCTCAGCCTCAGGACAGTAATATTTAACCACAAGGGAGAGACCTTGAGCCAGTCTTGCATTAAAGTTTTTCAGCTTTCTGCTAGTAAAAATCAATTGGCAGTTTAACTCACACAAGTCTGCCAAAGATGGACTCACACCTGAATCTTAATCTAAACAGCCCCAGGTTAGATAATGTGAATCAAAGAATTTTGATGTCAGATCCATCCATTCCATTTGCAAGAGCCCAAGTCTTGGAATAAATAAGGGGCACCTGAACCTAGAGCTGGCTCTAAACTTTGGACTTTATGCCTGTAGGATAGAATAATCTCTGAAAGAAAAGGGATGAATCCCCAGTACATTTTCTCCTGATCTCAGGCTGAGCATCAGAGCATTCAGTCTGAAAAGAGATTTAAATTGCACAAAAACCACATCCCCACACTCAGGCAACAGGATCTGAGCAGGATAGTGAATGCACCTGTAGCTATGAAGGCACCCCAGCTGCAGCTCCACAGTGATAAGAAGTATGAAGAGCTACCTCCTTCAAATACCTTGGAGACCGGGATGACACTGATCTTACACCCTGTTATGCAGCAGGCTGGTGGGACACTCGGGTGTTGAGCTGAAAGATTTCACATCTTTGTTTGCAAGTGATTCCAAACAAAGGCTTCTACAAAGACCTGCTCCATAGGCTGACTACTTGCACCACATGCTTTTTGTGAAGGAGCCAAGGACTCACTCTCCTGACAGCTCTAGGGCTGTAGGACAGAGAAGGATGAACTGTCAATGTCACAACAAAGCAGGGATTTCTCCTTCGACTCTGATGGTGCTGTGGCAAATCAAGTATTATTCTAAGGTGACTCAACAGTTGCTTTAGAGCTTAGAGGCTTCTTCCACCTAAGCAGATGAGTTTAGGAGTCCAAGTATGACAAAAGTCCACAGCTTCTCCAGTTACAGTCACAGACAGGAGTGCATGGCCATAGGGAATTGTGTTTCTTGCTCTTCCTTGTACTAACGGCTTCCCAAGAGTGAAGGAAGTGGGACAGCCTCTCTCAGATTCCCTCAATGCCTTCTTCATTGAATGATGTGAGTAGGAGCTGCACAAAGGTCCACAGGCTCTCCAAAACAAGAAGCTGCAGCAGGAGATGCTGGAAGACACTCCTTGTCTGCCCCTTGTACCCAGGGCTGCGGGGCAGGGGGGACAAAGGGGAAGATCTCCATAGCAGAGCCCACCCATGCCAGGCTGGGAAGCAGAACTCTGAGCTGGGCCTGTCTCCCGCTGTCACAGGAGATGCTGAGGAAAAATACAGTCACTCCCTGAGGGCTGTGCCAGCCCTGGGCCCTGCAGTGGGGGACTTTGCAGGAGGATGCTGAAACTCCCAGCTGCTCTCAGGCTTCCATCTTTAGTCCTATTTCTCTCTTCCCTCTTAAAGCAGCTAATGGGAGGCTGATCTACCCTCTGACAAAGTGCCAGTCATTAATAATGTCCTCTGTCAGCTGCAGCCATTCCCCAGGCTCCTTGTTTATTGACAAAGTGCTTGTCTCCCTTGAGCAGAAGCTGCCACACAGCGAGTGAGGCGCCTGGGCTCCTTCCCGAGACAAACGACTTCAATTCCAGAGCAGAGGAGAGAGAATTGCCTTTCTGCTGCTAATGAATCTCTCCCTGACAGAAAGCATGGAGGCCAGGAACGCCCTGCAACTGAGAAGTGCCCATCTCCCACATTGTCCCAGAGAGAGGGAGGGAAAGAAATGGAGTCAGACATCTCCTGCCAGAAAAATCCATCCCAGTTCCCAGATTATTGTGGGACAGCTTCGGAATACAGCTGTGAAGTGTGTCTTAAAAAGCCTCTCAAGAGATGGTCACCCTTTAAATACTGCCTTGTACCAGAGCACTAGAGCCAGCCACTGTGTTTGCCTACTCTCCAGCTTTTCTTCCCTGAGTTACAGGCTGTTGTAGGAAATGTGCAGGGCAGAGTGAGAGGAATGAGACCCACTGCCAGATTTGGCAGGGAGTTCACAATCCAGGAAGGGAAGAGGGAATGGGTGCCCACATGCACCAGGTTTGCAGCACAGTCACAATCCTTCGACTCTGTAAGAACTCTAGTGGAGCTGCAAGAGGCCCAAGAGATGCAATCATAAACAATTTTTTAATCTCCTTATTTACCCTGACTCTCTTAAGAGCAACTGGGCAGGACACCACAATCTAGCAGACAGCTAGAGCTCTGAGGAGGAAAATCTCTCTACAGCGGGATCTTGTTCCCACCACCACCACAGGTAGCTTAGAGATAGGCAGGAAAGTGGAGTTGGCAGAAAGGTCATTAGATTAGGTTAGAAGGAACGCATTTTCTCCTTTCCTCCAACTGAGGCTGCTGTAAGAGAACAGGATGCTGAGAATAAGTGTGTCAGAAACATTTCTGTGTAGGTGCTGATCTGTGGGTATGCCTATATCTGGGGTAGTCAGTATGCATGTGGGAGGGCTGCACATGCATGTATACTGGTTTTCCCACACTGTTCTTTGTGGCAATCACACTGTTCTTTTAAGGTCTGTGTCTCTGATGTAAACTTTCTAAAAATCTGTAAGAACTTTGTGAAATGCAAGTCTTGCTGCTGTTCATGCATCCCTCCCTTTCTCCTGAGGTCCAAGGTGGAGAGCAGAGACCTCAGGGGATGCAGCTTGCCACAGAGCAAGGTCCCAGCTCACAGGAAAGAAGCATTCAGCACACTGACCAACCTGACACAGGGGACGGAGAAGACTGGCTGACTTGGCATTGAACAAGGAATGATTTAGGTGGTTTAATATGTCTGGATACTTTAAAAAGCACAGTGCTGTGCTTTGGGCTGGCACCTTTGGCAGAAATGCTCATTTCATAGGAAGATGTCGGAACTCCTCATAGCTAATCACTTGGCAGCTGCCAGAAACTTTATCCAGCGGCAGCAAATATCCAACAGACACAACAGAAAGAACAAATTCAATCCAAAACATGTGATTGTTTATCAAACTGTAGCTTTGCTTGGCAAAAATTTTCAGTGGAAGTATGGATTTGTATGGGGACTGTTCAGATGCTAGGCCTGTTTCAGTCCTTCACGTGCTGGAACATTACATCATTCTCAACAAAACATAAATACTGCTACAGGGCAATGTCAGTAGGTAGTAGGTATTGTATAGTAAAGCAGGGAAAACTCTTCCCTAGTATCTTTTCACTGAAGTCCATAGTTCTGCCAAGAGTCCATTAAATGCTTCAAACATTTAGTGTATTACAATATATCCCCTTACTTAATTTATCCTAACAGGACAGGAATTTCTGTTGTACTTTTTCCTATCCCAGAGTGCAGAGTGCACATATGGATTAATAGCTTTCAAATCTGCTTCCAATAACCCTTTATCTGGTGGCTATAGATCTATATTTTACAGGAAACATACAGTTTTACACAAACTGTCCTGTTTACTGAATGACCTCAGATGAGCCTAAGCATTTGGATTAGGTAACATCTTCCTGTTGCTGGTTGTGTCAAGGACCTCATTTTGAAGCTCCCAACCACTGAAACATGCACTGGCACACTGCACTTGTGCGACTGATTTGCCTTTCTTCTGCATCAGCTCCCAAGTGCTTTTGCTGCACATTGAGTTGTGTCTTCTAACCTCAAATGAACCTTGGATGATTCCATATGCCAGTCAGACAAGTACAGGTCCATCTCAAGGGGAGGCACCAGTAGGTATTGGTGGATGCAGTCCAGATTCTCATCTAGGGAGAGGAATTCTGCAGAGAGTTTGGGAACTTTCTTTGCTGTCAGCTGTTCCAGGAGGAAAGTGTTGCTGACTCATGCCATGCATAATATTCTCCTCCATCAGAGCAATTGGATCATAATCAATCACAAACAACAGAATGTTTATTAAAAAGACCAAGGATATTTTCTATCCCTCTCAAGGTAACAAAGCCTGGACTGCCTGTCAACTTCTGTTTAGAACAGCTCTGTCTGTAAATAGCTGGCTTCCTTTTGCATCAGATGAAAATAGATGGGAACGTGCCTTCTCCTGACACCTTCCCTGTAGATCTGATCCAAGTATTTTACATTAGCCCAGCTTCCAAGTTCCTACGCAGGAGATGTGTTGGCCAGAGCACAATGTACTGTGGATATTTGCTGATGATGATCCTGAAGATCATCAATGGGCTACAAAAAGACAAGTACAAACTTGACAGCTCAGCAGCTGCTGTGAGGGTTTGTCATGTATATGGAGCACAGAGGTTGTTTAAAATAAACCTTATGTGGTTCCTTCTCTTTGCTCCAGAATATGGGAATTTTGTGCCACTCTGTCCAACTGTGACTACTGCAAAAGCAGCTAATTGTGCCTGGCTGTCTCACCTCTTTGGAAATAAGAGGGACAGGAGGTCACTCTTTAGCTGGCACACTGAAAACGTGGGTGATCATCAGATGAGCAAAGGCCTGAAAACCAGTATCAACCAAAAACTCCGAACCAACCCTGTATCATTCCGTGAGACTTGCCACACTAAAACCGAGTTCTGCCTCACTTCTAACTTGAGTAAGGATCTGACAGCACCTTTAAAAGGGCCAAACTGTGTATCCCAGGTCTTGGGCTATATCTCAGAACAGCTGGTCCTAAAGTATCTAAACCCTTTGTGTCATATTTCAGCAGTACACATTGGGGTTGCTGGTGGTTTTCTACTTCCTGCCTTCAGCCGTTGTCGACATGATGTTTCACAATGTTACATGGTTGCCTGTTTCCCTCCAAGAGCAGAGAATGTATTTTGTCTGAGTGGGATGAAACAGTGCTGTGTATTCCTTCCAAAGATGGCTGCAAGATTCAAAGTACTCCAGAGGAGGAATGGGTGGAAGAAATATTAGAATATTGCTAATGTCTTCATTGATGGATAGCATTGAGCTCATGGTCTTATGCTGCTGCAGAAAGCTACTAAAAATCTAAATATGACCATAGCTAGGATAGATCTTTTCCTTCATTTTTAAGTGGGGCATTTGATTGAAATTTGAGGATTACTCAGGTTCATGAGCACTGCTGCTGCTCTCTAAGGTCACAGGAATGTCAGAGGATTATTGAAAGGGAGCCCAAAGTTAGCTAGGCATCTTTTGCTGAATGCACACCATATAGCTGCTTGTTATCGGAAATCAATACCACTCATGGACTCATCAGGGAAAAACAGTTACTGAAGCTGGAATGCTACAAAGAATCACAGCTAATTCAGCTGACAACCTGCAGCCCAGCCACTACATCTAAAGCTAAGCTTCCCTGACATTGTGTTGAAACCCAGGATTGCATGAAACAAAAATCAAGGTGGTAAAGCTTAACAAAATGGACAACGGACTTATAAAAATGATGATTAATTTATCACTGCTTTTTTTTCTCTCCAAAGATAAGCTGAATTTAACCAGAAGGTTTGTGTATTTCAGTGCATTAGATCATACTGCTGTATATTTCATGAACAGAATATTTAATGAATGTTCTTTTAGCTTGGTTTTATTTTGATGTCTTTCTATAGCCTTTTAAAACAGATTTGTTTAAAAAGTAAATCGCTGACAAAGATTAATGTTTGCTGGCAGACCCACTGCAGGCAGGAGGCTTATCCATTGCCCCTTAGTGACTCTGTACGTCTGGCTCACATCCCTCAAGCTCTTTACAAGCAATAAATGTGATGAACTTTTCTCCAAGCTGAGCAAGGGGGGAACTGAGTGGATATGCTTAAGTGGAACAATGTTTCTCTGTGTCTGAGTTCATTACATATAAAAACATGAGACATACCTTGGAAGGTGTGGCAGGTGTCAGCAGGCAGGTGCGCACACAAACGCCGAGCGATGTTTTAAGCACAGGAAAGCATAAGCGTGTACAGAGGTGCTTGTGTAGCCACACAGAAGATTTAGCAGAAGCTGCACGAGCAGGCTGTGTGTACATAGACAAGACATGTATATGAAGGCTTTTTATGTCAATCTACATGCATGACACGGGCTGTGGCAACTCATGCAGGGATGGAAGCTGTATGGGCCCCACGCAGGTATCCGCACCCCGTGAATACGCAGTTGGGAGCGGCTCTCGCCTACTTCACGGCACCAGCGGGGCTCTCCCCGGGTGTGACACACTCCCCGGGCAGCCCAGGGACAGGGCATGCCCCGGGAGCCCAAAGCGCGGCGGGTCCGTGTCAAGGCGGCTCTGCCGGACGGGGAAGGGCCCCGGGCCGAGGCGGCCGGGCCGCGCGGGGGCGCGCCGGGGCCGCCGGAGCCCGGGCCGGGGCCGCCGCCGCCCCGCTGTCCCGGAGTCCCGCGGCGGAGTGCGCGGGGGACCGGCTTCCCGCAGCGCCGATCCCGGGGAGCCCCGGCGGGACGCGCAGCAGCAGAGGGAATGCTGCTGTCCGCGGGAGTGTCCCCTGCGGTCACGGGGACTCCCTTCCCTCTCCTCCCGCGCCCTTAGGGCCCCTTTTGGGACCGGTATAAGCCTTTCAGAGGTGCCGTAAAACACGAAGGAAAAGTTGGTGCATTCGGCATTTCTCCGGTTTTTTCTGCCTTCTAATCTGTGCACCCACGCACCATACTCCAAGCGAGCCAAGACCATGCCACGGGACCAGCAACACTTTGGCGGTCAGTCATGCTAAGCCAGAAGTCTGTTCACCCCAAATTACTGACGATTTAACACTATTAATGAGCAGTTTAGTTGGAGACTGTCTCAGTTTGTCACGAGCCCTAACATGCCACTGCTTCACCTGCCTTACAGGCACAACACAGCACGTGAGCACCTGGAAGCCCAGACCTTTCACCTTCACCTCGCCACCCCACAGCGTGACACATGAAAGTTTCCATTGCTGGCGTCACTGCTCCGGAGCAGCCCGACACGGTGCAGCCTCCCTCGCTAATACACAGGGCCAGCTGAAAACTTCCATTACTAAGCCAGGAGCCACTCTACCCTGGCAGGACTGGCCAGGGCTTCCTAGCTCTCCACGGGTGGATCTCCAAGAATGGCCCTGATGCAGTGACTGCTCTTGGGCAAAACGCCCGTTAGAATCAGCTGAAGCCAAAGACGTTGGAGGGAACAAAGTCATCTGGCGGATGAGAAGAGCAGAAAGGTGAAAGGCTGGACAAGGCACCTTTTCCCTACACGCTCTCGGCTGGTCAGAGGAGAATGGTCTTGACACACAGGCAGCCTGGGGTCACCTCCTGCCCCCAAATGGGGCCACATCTGTCATCCCAGTTTGCTGTAGGGTCCATTAAAACCTGTAAAGAACTAAAGCTCAAGAATAAAGGGGCATAGAGCAAGACAAGAAAAGGAAAATTTCACAGGAAATGCAGGAAGATTCCTTCCCTATTTTAATGGTAATGTGGACACCGACATTAAAGCAGGAATGGGAGATGGTGCAGGAGAGGCTTTAAACTCCCCGTACAAATAGAAATACAAAAGCTCCTTTGGCCACAGTGCTAACAGCAGAACCCTGTAAATATTTCATGATTCTCTACGGCAATTGTTTGACCCCTTTGATCCCCATGCTACCAGAGGCAATTGACAGAAAACTGTTGGGGAATCACTTCACTGAAAAATTTAACAGTCAGGTAGGGTGTGAAAGCTAAACGGCTCTGAAAACGTTCAGGTCTCACATGGCAGGATCACTTACAAATTAATATTGCATAGCAAATGTCCGGAAAAAGCTCTTCTCGAAGGTGCCAGCTAGGCCAGCGCTGAGGCATAGGAGGAATGAAGCGATGAGAACGGGTGGCTGTCTGTGCCGCAGTCCCCATACAGAGCTGCGGTGAGCCAGGTGCCAAGCGGCTGCTGCACCGTAGGCACTGCAGCCACATCACCGCTGCCCCAGGAATGCCACAGAACTTGCACTGCGGTCCTACTGCCACCGCACTGCTGTCCCGGTCTCTGTGCTGCTGTTGCTACTGTTGTCACATCAATAAACCGTGTCTTGCTGCCAGGCTGCCACCTCACCTCCATGCCAGCTGCTGACGGGTCACCTCTTCTGTTGCTGAACTGTGATCTGCAGCCACAGTAGACACACTACAGGACCCTCACGCTCTTCTGCTCTGCAGGGGTAATAAACATGCTCCCTTATGCTTCACAACACACTTTTGCCACTTGGCCACTCCAACACTATCCTATCAGGTCAAAATCATATGAAACATCCTCCTCACGCTCCCTTTTCTTGCCACTTTCCCACTTTGCTGCATTATCATACATACATCCCTTGCCAACTACACCCTTGAGTCACAGCACTGCTCTTGCACAGAGCTCCTGCCACTGCAGGGCCACTCTAAAACACCGCTGTCCCACTGTCCCGCATAAAACCAGCCCATACTCACACTGCACTGTCACCAGGTGAGTCAGTGGCGTTGTCCTCTTGCTAACTCACAGCCATGCTTCCAGAACTGTGGCATGGGGGTAATACTTCACTTGCTGCCTTCTGCTACAGCGGGATGGTGCTGTCAGATCAGCGCAGCCCTTTGCAAATATCACACCAGAAGCGATCGCTGCTGTACAGAACGGCTCTTGTCTGGAATATTGTATTACTACATCAGCAGACTGCTAAACTCTTCTGTCAGGCTACAACACTCCACAATTATCACACCCGTGCACTGCCAAACTCCTACCACATGGCACCAGTATCACATCTCTGCTCTGTCCCAGGATTGCGTTACCACAGCACTGCATTGTCAGTGCCGTGTGCTCCAGGCGCTCGGAGCTGCACGCACTGCATCCCAAGCCAGTATAAAGTCCACAGCAGAGTGCTCCTCTGCAACTGCTGCGCCGAGCCAGTGGGCAAACAAAAATGTCATTAGGCTAAGATGACATCCTGGCTTACACTTTATGCATCATTACACTACCCTACTTCTGTTAATTCATGTACCACTCAATTACAAAATGGTAAAATATCCTAAAAGAGTATTACTGCTTAATGGTATTAGAACATCACTGCACCAATATAGCACGAGCCTAATTAATAAAATATCACTGCATCCTGTATCCTGGCAGTATCTTAGCATTCTCCTGGAGTACACACCCACAGTGCACTATATTGCTGTGCTGGTTATATAAACACGGCGCTTCTTCCTTCACTCTGTCTTTTTTTCTGCACAGCTACAAATCTGTCTCCCTCAGACACAACCCTCTAGTCCTGAACTGCTCCTTTTTGCTGTTACTGCAATAATGACATTCTCCATGGAGTCATCCCTGCAATCTTTTCTGTGTATCTGATTGTACCACTGTAGTGCCTGCATCTGAGACCACATCACTGCACCACCATGGAACGGGGTGATGATGTTCCACATCTGTAGAGCTGGAACAAGATATACTGTGGTGCTGCTGGACCACAGTGCTCTGCTGCTGTGATATGCATCACTGTGCTCCTCTCCTATGTACTGCAAAATTACTGTTTTAACTGTTTCACGGTGGTCTGGGTAGGCTAGAAAGAAGTTCTCATATTAAATGAATTATCTGCTGAGCTGTTGCTGTTTTCTAATCACAACGTGGAGCAGATTGGTGTCACAGCACCTGCAGCCTCAGACTGCAACCCTGGACATGTCTGCACCTATGGCTGCAGTCTGGGCTCTTGCAGGTGCAAGTCCTCGCCTGTCTCAAACCTTCATACACATTTTTACACAATGCTGGGCATTTATTTCTTCATTCACAGAAACAAAATCTGTATCATTCTGAGCCATGACAGAATTTCCATACATCTTACCCCTGGGCCTTTATTCATCCCAGGCTTTTTATAGCACAAAAAAAAAAAAAAAAAAAAAAAAAAAAAAAAAAAAAAAAAAGCTTTCTGTAATCAGCTCTTTGTGTATTCCTAAATTATAAAAAAATTATAATTCCCCATCTTGCCCCTGTACAAGGGGATTTACTACTACAGTCCTAAAATCTTCACTAAATTTTCATTCTGTCATAATTACTTCAAAGAAAGCAAATGAGAGATGAATACAGAGAGAAAATGGAATAAATAACACTACACTTCAAAAGAAAGATGCTGGTGTGTGTGTGTAAGAACTGGTGCAATGTACTCAGTGAAAAAGTGAAAATTAGAATTGTATCTCTCTCATTTCAGTAAAGGGCATTGTTCAACACCACAGATAAATTTTGCTACATTTACAGCTTTCAGAAGTGTCTTTTGACACTGGAATGCGAGCAGTAGAGCAGATAAAATAAAGATGCTGTTCAGGTAAGGACTGAGTTCAAAACCAGAGGGGTTTCCATGAGTGGGAGACCTGGCATGGATTTGTTTGTATTTCTGATGCTTTGGGGACATACAGCCCCATAAACTTAAAATCTCTTCTTGGATACATCTTCACTTAGCTCAGAACTACAGTGTAAGTCAGAGCCAAGACCATGCACTTCAAAGCCTGGTGCTGTAATATCATTTTTGTAACCTGGTTGAGCATCAATCCGCTGACCAGGCTCTTCCTTATTGTCACAACAAAATTTTAATCTAGACTTTGGCTGCACCATTGGCACAGGGAAGGTAAAACTCGTTTTGAGTTGAACACAATCCTAAACAGCATTCCTAAACAGCAGACTGTCAGTGACGACGGAAAAGTGTTGTGCTTTGGAGAGAACAGATGTGCTTTGATTTTTATCTGGAGAAGTCAAGATGAACAGAAGTAGACAACACTCCCTTATTAAACATATGGGTGTATCACCTCCCTCCACCCAATTACAAATTTCTTCTAATTCTCTCCATAATCTCAGTCTGAATAGGCTCCCTGCAAAGCATCACAAACACGCATTAAAAAAAAAAGGGGGGAAAAAAAAAACAAACCAAAAACCCCACCAAAAACCCCAAACAAACAAACAAACAAGACAAGAAAGGAAAGACTCAATGATAACGAACTCCAGAAATCATAACTCTGGTTTAATCAATCATTTCCAGGGCTGGATGGAACTTAGCCACCCAGGCTACTGGCTTATACCTATAATTGTGCTTCTGGAAGATTGCAGTTACATTAATCTTCCCAGAGATTACATTTTCCAGTAACATCCCTAGATGTCTCTAAAAGAAAATTTCAAGCTAGTCTCCCTCTGCCTTTTCATTTTTGGAGGGTAACCCTGTTGGGTAATTTCACTACCAAAAGCAGCTAAAAGCGACAGCTTTGTACCAGAAGAGCTTGCAAACACCAAAAGCATCTGTTCCATTCTAACATAGTGACTGGGAAGGCTTCGGAATTGGGTCAGGATTTTTTTTTTTTTTTTTTTTTGTCATTCTCCCAACTACCTTCTCCTGACAGCTTCTGCCATCAGAAATGATTCATATGCTGATTGTACAGAAATGTACCATAAGGAGATGTAAACAAATACAGCAAAGCAAGGCGGGGAGCCAGAGAGATGGAATCTAATAAGTAAATAGCTTTTAAAAATCCGCTTCTCTGACTCTCATCCTCAGCAGCCAGAGCCACAACTTCCCCCGGCGACAGGGAAAGCACCGGCACTTCCCCCGTCAGCACCACCGAGAGCGCCCTCCGCAGCGCCCGGCGGGCGCCGGGGATTCTGACCCGCGCCCCGACCCCGGCGCGGAGCCCTCCTCGGGGCCGACCCCGCAGCGCCCCGGCCGTGCCGCAGCATCGGCAGAAGTTCGGCAGGGGCGGCCAGGAAGCAGTGCATTTACAGCTGCGGGCTGCGCCCGGGGTGCTCCGGAGCGAGGAGTCGAAGGTCCGTGAGCCGCAGGAGGAGGGGGCGCGAAGGGAAAGCGGGAGGGAAGGGAGGGGTGGTGGGTGGCGAGGGGCGCTTTGCCCCTTACCTGGCCGAAGACCGAGCTGAGCATGGGGTGCAGCTGCTGGATGAGGGGATCCGCTTCCACTGACCGATCGCTGCCGCTGGACTTGGTGGAGCACTTGCTGCTGGATTTGGACAGAGGTGAAGCGCCTTCCGAGAGCTTCAGGGACTCTCTGCTGGACCTCTGCCTGTGACTGAAGAAAAAGTCCTCCTCTGCCTCCTCCCCATCCCTGTCTGAGAGCTGATGCTGGTCCTGGGGGTGACCGTGGCTGGCGTGCGGCGGGAGGTGGTGATGCTGCCTAGATGTCCGCACCGGTTCCTTACCGCTGCCTCTCCTTGGACCTCCTTCCGCCGACTCGGGCTGGCTCTCCCCCCGTCCATGTGACAGCTTCCCCGCGCCCCTCGCTCCGTCCTCCCGGGCGCCCGGGTGGCAGAGCGGCCTGCGGGCACTGGGCTCCCCGGGGAGCTGCTCCTGGCTCAGCTCCCTCCCCATCTGCCCGCCTTGTCCTTTGCCGTCCCGGACGCGGCTGCCGCGGGGCTGGGGTTGGCCGCCCGCCGCCCGCCGGCTCCCCGCCGCCTTCAGCAGCGAAGTGCGGGACTCGCTCTTCGCCATGGAGGAGCCGCTCATCGCGGGGCCGCTAGAGCCGCATCCCCGGCCGGGCGGAGCGCTGCCGCTGCGGGCAGGGCTGCGGCGCGCCGCTCACGGCATGTCCTGCGGAGACCCGCTTAAATCCCGCACCGCGGCCCATGTGACAGCGCACACAAAGGCCGCGGCAGGGGCGCTCCGGCGGGGGCTGGCGGGCACCGTCTCCCCCTCCGGGGCTCTCCCGCCCGCCAACCCCCCCCCCCCGCCCCAGTGCCGCCGCCGCCTCTCCAGGTGAGCCGGGGCCTCCCCCCGCCGGGGGCCGGCTCGGGCCGGGGCGCGCCGCAGGCGAAGCGGCGCCGCCGAGGGGTGCGGGAGGCGGCGGGCGGCGCTCCCGCAGCGCGGCGGGCGGGCAGGGCCCGGCAGCCCCGAGCACGGCGGTGGGGGCCGCCGGGCCGCAGCCCCCCGGCGCGGCGGCGGGCGGGAGCCGCGGGATCATTGCCCCCGGCGGCGGGGAAAGCGAGGCTGGCGGCGTCCCGGGGGCGACGGTGGGAGAGGCCTGACTCCCGAGTCTCCCTCTGTTCCCAGGGAAGGAGCTGAATGCCTCCGAGAGCAGAGCCAGGAGGGCGAGCACCCCTGTCCCGGGGGGTGACCCACCCGCTCACACGTGTGGCCCTCGGACAGCTCCTCCGAGCCGCAACCAGGACCCAGCACGGTTTGCGGGTCGTGGCCCACCTGAGTGCTCCGCCTGCGTGCTCAGCCTACCGATACGGGGCCGCGGTGGACACCGCCCCACAGGTCGGCATCTATAGGTCTGATCACTATAACAGAGAGGATTCAAAGTCTTGATCCGGATATCACAAAGTTCAGGAGAGGAGGCTGGGCTGCTGTGTCCCTGACATAGCCCACAGGAGTTTTGATGCAGCCTTTGAAATGGACATAAAAGCTTTGCTGGGGGACATCATGCAAGGATATAAAAATGAAGGAGTTTGTACCTAAAAAGCTTTGTATCTACATTTTTGTAATCAAACCCAGGTAATAATTAAGTGGCAACAGGTGGTTCAATAATGATGTTCTGTTTAAAAACAGAAAGAGATAATGGCATCAAATCAGACATATGTTTCCAGTGGGGAAAGGTCCCAGTTGCTTCTTGCTCATCCTCAGACAGTGATTGTGCCTCACTGCCAGACTTGGATACCTCAGCAGTTTATCTACCCAGAAAGATGAAGGTGTGATTATCGCATAATAAGCTTACTCATGCTCACTCTGCTCTTGCTGGCACATGCACAGCAGTTACTATGTGATGACAGTCTTCTCTGCAACAATCCAAGTGCAACTTCTCTGCAGCCTGGGGTCCCATTGCAGCCTGTGCTGCTGTACCCGCACCACTACAGATACATGGTGCTGGTCAGGGCAAAGCTGCCAGGGAAAGAGGAAGATGCTGCAGCCCTGGCTTAGCATTGCTTCATCTCCTCAGCTGTGCTATCAGCATCAGATGCACAGCAGCCATGTGCAATTCCTGCCCAAGGTGCCCTCCATCCATCCTATGGACGGCAGGAAGCAGAAGAGGCCGACCCCTCTGCCCCTTTCCTGCTTAGGATGCTTGACAGCAGCTGTTGTGGTGGCCAAATGGGCTGTTGAAAGGGTTCATGGCAGGGACATTTGTCCAGCACCAACTTTCCACTCAAACCTGCAGCGTAATTTCAGCTCCTAATTATGGTCAAGGTACCTTTGGGGGTTTTGTTGTGGGCTGGTTTTTATTTCAGAACAGGCTGCTCGTGTTTGTCGTCAGCAGTGCAGAATCACTACTCATGGCTGGATGAACATGACTCCTGGCTTTCCCAACTGCACCTGCATTGCTGGAGCCATGGCTGCTACAGGGGTCCTTCTGCCAGGAATCTCAGAGGGAACAGGAGGCTGAAATGAGTATCTCTCAATAGCTCCATGTCTTCAGAAGTTAATTCCACCAGGATGTAACATTGCTTCTAGAGAAGCTGCTGTTTTTGGAGCTACAGCTGGTGCTGATGAGGCATTATTGTGAGGAAGTCCCACGGATAAGATTCCTTGCTAGTCTGACTAACACTGCCCTCACCCTCCTTGGGGTTTTTTGAGCTATTCCTGAGGACTGTAGTGCCATTTCTGTCTACAGGTGGGTTGTAGCTCCTTGCCTCAATCAACTGAGCACTGCAGAATTTGGAGCATATGCCTCATTAGTAAGAAGGGACTCACTAGTGCAGGTGTGATTCATCACTTTGGGAGCATGTCAGGGATCAGGGCATGAAACGGCTTGACTAACAGAGGCAATAACAATGCAGGCAGGGGCCATATTACAGAACTGAGTAACAAAACAGCAGCAGCAGCTGGAAAAAACTGTGTAACGGGACAGAGTGAGAGCACAAAGCAGAAACCTGGCTGTCCACAACACCTGTATCTGGGTTTCAGCTGGAAACAAACCCTGGCTGTTGAGAGAATCTGGAGTACATCCTCCCACAAATTCCTTTTGGAGGTTCTTCGTGTATCTCTTTTTCTAGACAAATTAATCTTGGGATCCCAGTGGCTGCATAGCATCTACTGCATACTAAAGAGCTAGTTATTCTGGAGCCAAATGCCAGGGAACAACAGTGCTCCGCTGCAGAGAGAAGCACATTAATTCCAGCACAGCTGAGCAGCGAGATGTGCAGGGACATCTCTCCAGAGAGAGCGTGGCTCCTCTTCCATCTGGCAGCACAAAAGAGGACAGGCCTGAATCCTCAAGACATGAAGATTATATTATGTAACATGCACGCTCGCTGCTTCCTGAGACAGAGCTAAGTTAAACTATCCGTGTGATTCAGTCCAAGGCCAAGCCAGAGAGGAGCTGTGCTTCCCTCCCAAACCTGGGGTGTTCTGGAGCAAGTGAGTAGCCTGAGGCTGGCGGGGGAAGGTAGATCCAATTCCAGCGTGCAGTGACAAACAGCACTGCCTGCAAGTGTAAAATCGTGGCTTTCTGTAAGAGTGCTTATCAAAAAGCATGCCTGTGAGCAAATGCATGAGCATTTTTGGGGGAGGGTTTGGTCAATTCTTTTTGGCTTCACTTGCGCATAGAGCAAGTTTTGACAAAAATAGGAATACTGTTAAATAAAACAAGGGCGGCATTGCCTGCCCTGAATTCCATTTCAGTTAAAGGCCCAGAAAAGGAGTTTAAGAGTAAAATGTGTGAGCACTGCCCATAAAAAAAAAGAAGCTGTTGATGGGAAGGCACAAAATGTCTGTGATGTTTTGCAGCAGTTATCTTGGTTCTAGTTTTTTTTTTTATTATTTCTCACATCTGCATTTTCAAGAACATAATCATCTAGGGTAAGTATGATATCATACAAACAATTTACTAAAGCAAACTAAATTCTAAGCTGGGCTGGGCTGAGAATCAGGATACTAATCAGGAATCTGTCCTGTAATGTAAGATGAACTGCCTAGTCTTCATTTATGGCCTTTCCCTTTCCCCTCCGTTGCTTTTAGAGGATTTAAGAAACACATCATGTTTCAATAGTCATATAGATGCCAAGTGTTGGTCTTCAGGCATATTGTATTTGGACAGGCTTGTGTCTCCTCCTCCAGAGGAAGCAAAAGCACTGACAGCTGGAGATTCTGTTTGCTTGAAGACTCGGTATTGCTCTTCAAGTTTTTCTCCACAGGAGGGGAATAATCCTGACAGTATTACAAAGGCATTATTGTTCCAGCTGTAATCCCTGTGCCCAAATCCATCCTTCAGGTTACTTGCATCCTGATTGCAAAGAGAGAACTTCCCTTTGTATTTGTCAGGACAGTGGCAGATAGATTGGATGAGAGGCTAGTAAGAGAAGTCATTTCACACAGCGATGATGCCCCAACCCTTTCTTAGCTTGTAAAAACAAATAACACAAAAGAAGATGTAACAGAAATTCTGCTTTTCAATGGGACAGATACAACTGGGCTCCCTGAGCTATCATGTGTGGCCTAACTTTAGCCAGACTCCTATGAAGGGATCCAACATTCCCTACTCCAGGAATGTAACAAAAGTAAATAATTTTCCTGGAATTACTCCTCACCCTACCTCCTTCCTACACACCCTTTTTGAGTCTCAGTCTCAGTTCACACAGCTAGGAATGCAATTAATTAAGCTGATATAGCTGGCTCAGCTTTGCAGCTGTAGAGCCCACGGCTGGCAAATGTCACCTCTTTCATATCAGACATCTCTGTTGCCAAACTACAGTCAACTTCACAGTCATACCTCTGTAGAAAGCACTGCTGTGCAAGTGGAGGTGAACACAAGGCAGCCAGGAAGCACAGGAGAGGTCTGAGTACAGGTTCCAGGAAAAAAACCCAAACCTCTGAAATCACTGAAGCAAAACTGATGTGGTTTTAACAGTGGCAGTGGTCTTCCTCTCTGTTTGACACAGTCTCAAGGCATAAAATCATAATGTGACAAAAAGTAAGTAACAAAGGAATGCTCTATTGGTCAGCTTGACTTTGGTTTACACTGAGAGCAACAATTAACTTTAGAGGGAGAAAATTAAATCACTTCATAATTTTCTACTTTTCAGAAGACCTGAGCAAAGCTCTGGGGTACGAGCAAAGCTTTGCACAAGCTCATGCAGATTTTTTACAAGCACAATAAACTACATATGTGATGGAGTCATGTCTTTCTGAAATGTGATCTGGACTACAGGATTATGGCTGCTTTTCAGAGTGACAGGTAGACTCTTCAGCTGCATTTTTTTCCATCTAGAAACATTTAATCTTTGCCAGTTAAAAAAAAAAAAAAAGGTTATTTATCAAGTGCGTAAAGAATTACTTCAGGGAATGAAAAGAGAGCAGCACTGAAGGCCAGATACTTGCAATTCAGGTTGGAAGTGGTTTAGGGACAAACCTGAAAAAATTGCTACTGCTTGCTCATTGCCTGGCAGCCTGATCTCAGGCTGGTCTCCTGTCAAAGAAGACCTCTTGTATATATTTTGGGAGAGGGATATTTTCCAGTGGGAAGAGTATTAAGGTATAGCAAGGTTATCATACATCAGTCCTCATATTTTATTCTGCCACTTTTGATGCACCTGGGCAATCAGAATAAAAGTAGGCACTGCTTTCATCCTTTGACTCTTTCAACACCAACAACTAAAATATGAGCTGAACAACTCAATATGTCATGGAACAACTCTGTTATACAACATAAACTCAGTTATACAACAAACAGGCAAGAGTATGAAATAACTATAGTGAGTTGAAATTCATTTGGGATCAACTGGAGTGAATCACTCATTATCTCCAGGGCAGCTGTTCTCTCTCCATAGAGCTGCTCTCTCTCAAATTTTTTATTTAATGAACATTGATACTGGTACATAACCAGCAGAGTGATAAGTAGAATACAGCTCCAGGGAGAGACAGGGCTTGCACATCTGGTTTATAACCAGAAAGAAAAGCTGTTACAAAGGAAGCTGAGTTACAAAATGTGGTCAGGTTTGTTAGCAGCCAGTAGTCCCTTTCAGAGGACAAATAGCCCTAGGATGCCCGTGGAGGAAGGACACCTTGTTTGAGCATTAGCTGAAACAGCTCCTGTGCACGATGCCCACCTCCCTGCTGAGCCAGCAGGCTCGTGGAGGGAGAGGGACAAGATGCTGCTACCAGTGCCACTGGCACAGGAAACTAGACAAAGGCACTGAGAATTCCTTATCTTTAAGGATCTATTTTTTTTTCAAGAATTAAATAGAAGACCTGATGTCCTGAACAAAATTACAGCTTAGGTAGTATCATCCTGCCTAAATTACCTTTCAGTTTCAGATAAAGTACTTTGTCAACTGTACAAACAAGTTTGTTGCAAAATGCTTTGTACTTCTCATTTCAGAAGGGTGCTATGTTTTGGTAGTGGATCTAACAACATCTCATTAGTACAACTATCGAGTTATATTGCATAATGTAAGTTTTTAGTAATTTCCAACAATTCCTTTAAACATCTAGAGAAGCACTTCTACTTCATGATTATTAAAGGATCAAATTAACTCATACAGAATAAGTAGTTTTATCTGTGCAGTGGCAAAAATCAGCTTTGCAGTTTTCAGCCAGTCAACATACACCAGTGTGTAAGCAGGGAACTGCTTTCAAAAAATGAGTTAATGACTACCCTGACTGCCCATGATTTTGCTTGAATCATGAATGATAAATTCTGGTATTTCCCCTCCCAGTGAAGAGTTCCTACAGGGATTCAGCTTTACTGCACTATGGCTTAGTTCCTTTCCATGTGAAGCACAGGCAATAACATCTGCTTTCCAAAGGGGTTCTCAGGCTTTTGGATTTAAGATTCTCTGTTCAGATGCAAAGGAGCAAGTGTTGCAGGCTTCTAAAAATCTTTCAACATTACATGTACAGAAGCTGGTGGAAACAGAAATCTGCCTCTGGATATGACTTCTAAATGCAAACTGTGGACATGTGCTGTTAATCCCTTTGTCTTTTGAGGCAGGTTTTAAAAAGATGTTAATATTTGCTTGTCTGAAGCCCAAGTTTACATCTCTCTTTTATCTGCTTATTAATAACATCAAACTGTTTTAAAACTGTGTTTCCTGCATTAGTTTACTGGAAAGGCTCACACTTTGGGCTATCTTTACACTCCAGGCTTAGTTCAATCTGAACAATATATGTCTGAGCTGAATCAACCCTCCGAAAAACATCTCCTCAAGTAAACGTGAAGGGTTCATATTCTAAATATGCCAGTTTTAGTGTGAAAGCTCAGTCCTAGTCTTTACTAAAATATATAAACATTAGGAAGAGCTGGCAATTATCTAAAATAGCTGAATCAGTGTAAGAGGAAAGTGAATTATCATTTACAATTAATAAAAACCTTAAAAACCATAATTCAAAAATTTATTATTGATTAGCAAAAACGTCTCTCTTTTATTATTTTTCAGTGACTTTCTGGGATATTCACTGTCAGGAAACAAGTGGTTCCCAGTTTCCAGGTGCTGTTGTCTATTTACCCAACTGAGGAAAACCTAAGGCATAGAAGGATCCTATCAACACTGGCACTTTATGAAATGTCTTAATTACCTCAATTTCCTACAGCTTCTTTCACTTTCCATATGATTTAGAGCTGCAAACAAGGCTCCCAGAAGACTTTATAGAGACTTCGCTCATGACACCACTTAAATATTACATGACAGCAAGCCATACTCTTTCTAATAATATCAAATATTTAAAAATATACATTGTCTGAGCTTAGACAGTTGAAATGCATTGTTAATGGGTTTGTGCATTAAAGGCATGAGGACTAATGACAGGCGAGGCAGATCAAACAGAGGGTTTTCCTGACACTCCAGCTCTGAAGAACTCAAATGTGGATAAGACTGTTATGTAAGACAGGCTTTTGGATATCACTGAAGTGCTTTACAATTAAGATTGAATATTAATAAAAGACTTAAACTGAAAACCTCCAGCTATTAGAAGGATTAGGACTTTGCAGTGGGCTAGGGGAATACGTACAATGTCAAAGCCATTTTCTTGGTTGTGATCAAAGGCAGAAAAGGCTGTGGCAGAAACAACATCTTAGAAGAAGGGGAATAGAGCTGCAGCATCACATAACAATACTGATGATTAATAGTAACAATAATAACAGCAGCAGCAACCACTTGTGCAGAAGAAAAAAGATAAAACTTAGGAGTGGAGCCTAGAGACTCTTGCTCAGCAATGTGCCCTCTGACAGAAGGTATCTGCACAAGAAGGGAAAAGCATCTGCTCACTTACACCCCTGGGGCTGTACTGGCTGTCCTGGGAAGAGCATGTGAGAACAGAATTCCCACTCGGTACTTTTGTCACTCAGTGGCAATGTCAGCTCCTCACACCAGAGCAGCGGCCAAGAGAAATGAGCATGGATGTTTACAGGGCTCAATGCTACATAAACAAACTGAGGTTTATTAGATTTATTTTCTGGAGATTGATAATATTTTCCAAAAACAATATCTCAAGGAAGTCCCCTAAAGGGTATTTATTTTGGGAGCCTGGGCCATTTCCCTGTGAATCTCATGGGAACAATTGCTCTGATAGTTTCATTGTGTTCTACTGAAATATCAGGTTGTAATACACTGTAATCAGGCAAATAGTATCGGCTGCATTTTTGAATATATTTCTTACTCACAAGTAAATAATCTTCTCCTCTTGGAAGAGCCTGGAGACTGACCCCCTCTGCCAGTGTGTCATTCCCACACCATGACTCCTACTGCAGGGACTGCCTGTAGCATGTTCCCTCCCAAGGCATATCCTTGGCCCCTGTAACTGTAAATGGTTCAGTTGCCCAGGCTCAGGAAAAGGGACACAGCAAAAGCCTTCATTGGGTTAAGCAGAGACAGCTGGAAATGCGTCACTAATAAGGAATAACTTTGAAAGCAGTTTGGGTGCAGAGGGATTAAGGAATGCCATATGGTATCAGGAATAAAAAGATGCCAAGCAGTGTAACTTCAACAGAAAAGGAGAAGCTACCGAGATGTGCACAAGAG
Organism: Phylloscopus whistleri; assembly: GCA_017589585.1. Lineage (NCBI taxonomy): Eukaryota > Metazoa > Chordata > Aves > Passeriformes > Phylloscopidae > Phylloscopus > Phylloscopus whistleri. Next base: position 5,938,195 of record JADMLD010001548.1, on the reverse strand, counting down.
CTGAAAGTCTGGAAAATACAGAAGGCAATTGGGAAACAAAAATTGCATCTGTATGTGCTATGAATCCATGTTTATTTAAAAGCCATGTATGCCAGTAAAAAGAAAGACAATCAGAAGCTTTATTTTTCTTCATACTCAGTGTTGATACATTTGAAAGGTTTAAGAGGTTCCAGTCAATTCTGGCAGTGAAAAGTCCTTAGAAATCCATATGCACCATGAGAAAGTGCACTTCACGTAAAAATGAAATGTTAAGATTCATTTTCTTTAGGCAAATATATATATTAAAAAAAAAAAAAAGTGAAGCTGAAGAAATGCATGTGTCTGGCTGATTCTTACCTTTTCAAAGATTACTAAGGGGTGTTTCTCCCAAGATTTTTCAGAAAATTCAAATTAAGGTCTGTCCTCTTAATAGGGAATTGATTCACCCTCAAAATTTTCAAAGCTAATAGAAGGTCAAAGAACCAGCCTCTGGCAGTCATCCAGTCCAGAATTAAGTGCAAGTCAGATCTAAACTCCATGAAAACACAAAATATGCCATACAAGAGATCTGAGAGATGTAAGCTCAAAGATCAAATCATGGAGAACCACACATGGTCTATGATAACTGGGATGAACTGAGAAAATATTTGGCATGCAGGAGAATAAGAAGCCAGAAATGTCATGGATCAGCTTTGCACATTTTGCCAACAGCAACAGAGCTTGCACAACACGGACAAGATCTCTGCAGTGCTGCCTCCAGTGAACTGTTCATAGGGGAAAGCTCAGTGTTGCAGCAGGAAATGGATATGCTATCAACTTTAAAGGAAATAAAACATTTATTACACTGGGCAATGGCACACGACTACCATGCTAGATGCAGTCTTATATGCAATTAAAAAATAAAACAACAAATAGAGCAAGTGATATCCAGGCAAAATTCAGAGATGAGCCTGATAAGCCTGTCACTATTAGAGAGTTATAGAGACTAGATATATGAGTAAATAGGAGACTGGAAAACATTTGAGGGTAGTGGCAAGAGTATTGTTTAGTGTGCCAGAGGCACAGCAAGCCATGGGCTTGAGCCAATGGCAGCACAGGTAGGAAAGTCAGTACAACATGGAATGCAAGGAAAGCTTGATACTGATTTTCCAGCTGAAAAACACCAGTTGTATCTCTCAGACTTTCAGTGATGGAAAGGTTTATTGGTCTCAGTCTCTAACTAAGTAAAAAAGACAAGTGACAGAGAAAACCCAACATGCTGCTTTCTCAGTGGTACTAACACTGTATTCTGTCACTGTGGATAACTTCCAGTCTCCATTATCCTCACTTCAATGATGTGATGGAAATCAGTATTAAAAGAAGTTATCATTTATTGGCAAATCCTGTTGATAAAACTGTTGCAGTCAGATGCTAATACGTATTTAATATCAGATAATTTGATGGGAGGGAAGTAAATCCAAATTACTCGCAATGAATTCAAATTCTAATTGATCCTTAGGAAATTGTCAGTTAGATTTATTTCTGTTTTGCAATCTAAAGATATGCAAAATGAGACTTGCCTGTACCATTGCTGTAACAATTAGCTGAAGCTTTCAGGCCGGTAGTATCTATTGGTTCATAAATTAGTGTCCTCTTCTACCTAACAGACCTTGCATCATTTTATTAATGAAGTTCCAAAGTTCATTACTACTTCAATTTATTGTCCCTGGCTTGAAATCTTGAGGATTATCGACAAAGTTGAAATAAAAATACAATTACAGGCAAGACTATATTAACTAGATAAATAATTCTTGAAGTACTATTACTGTATTTACAACTAAAACTTCAATGCACACTTCATGTATCATTTTGAGTATTTACAATGCAAAATAATAGTCTCGATGCAACGTATTGGAAAACTACACTAATAAAATAGGGATTCTTACCTGTAGACAATGTATTTAACAAAATAAAAAAATGAGAATTAGAACACTTATACTGAAAAGAACCGAAGTTAGAGGAACTAGGGGTTTGAAATAATATAAAGAGATAGAACAAACTCACAAGTTACACCTTGCAGTCACCAGATCCACCAGCTTTACAAACATGACACAACATGTGTCGTCATTTATGACGATCAGTAACTCTAAACAAATACTCACAGGAGGCTGTGAACAGAGGAGGTTGTCCTAGAAGATAGGCATATGCTGTAGAGAAACACAGAATAGATTTCCAACTCCAGGAACAAGATTTTTGCCTTGACTGACAAAGTGACAGCTTGGGAGCAGTTATAATAAGTTGAAACAACTTAATCTAGATATGGTATCACCAAGTGGGCTTAGCACACCCTAACAACAGTAGTTTTATACATTGGCAGACATCATCAACTTCATGCCACACTCTAAATTCTTCAGAGAATAATGAGGATATTTTGATTTATTAGTTATAAATCCTCATTAGAGCTGTGTATCATAGAGTGATTGTTTTGTACATTTTGATGATGATGATGATCTGGTTTGAATAGAAGGGTGGGATACTAAGCATTTAAATAGTTTAGCCTCCCAGACACAGGAACTCTGTGGAAGAAGCCCAGCAGAAACACATGGTGGTTGAGCAGCTGAAATTCTGACTGATTACTGAATGTTATGCAAGCAGACCCTGCACAGCTCCCTGCAGTGATTTCTGCTGGCAAGAGAGCCTGGAAATTGTAATGAAAAGCAACACTTGTCCATTACAATGGCAGTGGGGTGAATTGTACACATGTTCAAACAAAATGTCAATGCTAAACACTACTGATTACCCAGATAATGCTTCAGTCACTAACCCCATCCCTCAGCCTGTGGTGCTGTCTCACTCCCAGTGAGAGCTGGGGAGTATGAAAGTTTTCCCACAGTTATTCCCCCCAGTCCAGTGCTATTCCTGGAAGCACAGTATGGTGGTATTATGTGAGCCCCCACTTGCTGCAGAAACACTGATCTGGAACATTGCATCCTGTACCCCTTGGAACAGCAAATGTTTTACAGGTCCTCCTGTGACCCAAGAGCCAGGAGGACAGCATGGGAGGAACCGTCAGCAAGAAAGCCCTTAATGAAGAAATGAAATAGGTCTCCCTTGGAGAGGAGGCTTACTGGAGTGTAACGAAAACAAGCCCCATCCCTCCTCCCCTGTGCGCACATACACACACCCTAGAGGCTTTTGCAAAGCCACAGGAACGGAAATAATTTTGTTTGAATCCATCAAGCATTAAAATCCGTTCGCTGAGGGATTGAAGTGAAAAATGAGCCGGAGACAGGAATTAGAAGCTCACCGCCTGGGCTGTCAAAAGGGATTTTCCCCAGATAGAAAACAAGCAATTGGAAATGCAGGCAAGTAAATCCTTTCAGGCTCTGACATGTATGCACATTCTTGGTTTCCCCTCCCAGTCCTCTTGGTTCTGGGTTCATGAAGTCAAACCTGGACACACCTCCTTGTGCACTCTCTGGTCAAATTGACCATCCCTGGGATCCCCTTCCAGGGGTCTGCTCAAGAATTTTGCAAGCCTCAGGCCAAGTGGAGTGATGAGACACCCAGGGGAGCCAGCTGCACTTCCATACTCATGTACTCATGGCTACCTAAAGTGCCAAAGGGAAGACAGGGCAGCTGCTAAAAAGATGAACCAACAGCCCTAAGAACCATTTCACTACTGTGTAAAATTTGCTGAAGACGTGGAGCAATGTTGACATTATAGTTATAATCAGTTATGAGTTATAAGCACCTTTGTTTACCCTCAAAAAAAAAAAACCCCAAAAACTGCACCTCATGCCACTGAAATATGGTCTCTTTTTCTCAAGACTGGTACAAATATCTCTGCACCAGTTACATTTTGTTGATGTTTCAGAGGTTTATTTGCAATCATAAAAGCCAAATGTCTACTTTTCCCAAAATGAAACAGACATCTATAAACAGAAAATAATGGGGCAGCTAGGAAGAGTTTGGACCACTGTGCAGAGGCAACCTCCAGTCCAGGTCATGAGGTGCATGTCACATTCACATATCTCTGCTGGACTTCAAGAAATAATCATTGCCTCATGGTTTATGCAAGGTAGACATCTCCTTTCGCTGGTTGCCAAAGCTGAAGGCAAGAACTATTTATAGCAAAGCTTCTGTATGAAGATAATCAACACAACCCACTGTCAAAGGCTACTATAGCACTGGGTCCATGGCACAGGGATGTAGGGCTGCCAAAAGAGAGACCACCAAGGAAACCCATATGGATCTACCAAATGGCCTTAACACAGAGTGTTTACATTGATCAAACTGTGCAACAGCTGCATACTGCTGGGCCAATTGTCTACTCAATGAAGAACAGAGAGGAAGAAAGAAGTGAAGAGGAAAAAAAGAGAAGATGAAGGGCCAGATATGCAGCATTTAAACTACAGGAAGAAGCAACTGGAGACAAGGAGCCATCTAACCCCAGCCCAGTTCCAGACACGCATGCAAATTGATTTAAGAATAGGATAGATGTAGAAAAAGAACAAGGTAAGCATTTCTACAACAGGATCCCTGGTGCTTTGTGGCTTTGAATTCAAAAGCCAGTTAAGAGAACAGATAACTCAAAGAAGTTTAATTTGACATAAAATTTTTATGTGTGCTAATATGCTTCAAAATAAAGTCCACAGTTACCTAGATACAAAGACATATGTGTTTGTAGTAAATATTTCTTTAACACATGCTGTCCTCTACTGTTGTGTAAAATGCTTTCCTATTGTACTGTGACTCTGATAATAACACTGCCACTTAGGTGGTGTTTCATCGCTATAGATCCCACTGTGCTTAACCCAGGAGGTATCATTATCTCTGTTTCACATGTGGAGTCATGGAAGCACCTCGAGATGAAATGAGTACACAGCAAGATCACGAAACCAACTGCAGTTTTATAGTGTTAGCCTGTATAAAAGAGAAACCTCAGGAAGTTTAAATAGGATTTGCTGGCAGCATAAATCCTGTTTGAAAACACCCATGACAAGAGTTCATCTTAATGATGAGCCAGGGACAAACATGGACAAAGAAAAGATAAAGGTTATAATGCTAAGGCCATGAGTCAGAAAGAATTAACAAGTGTCAGCTTCAAAGCTACAGGAGAAAGAGTTTGTGTTTTGTTCACACTGATGATACTCACAGTTGTCTCCCTGCTCTTTGAGAAGCTGATGAGTTATCACCAGAATCTTGCACCAGGACCACAGCACCCAGATTGCTGAGCAAAAGACTTGGAAAAGATGCTGGCTGAAGTCACCTAGTGGCTGTGTGGCTCCAGGGACAACATTGGGGTGAGGGTTGAACTGTATCTGAGAAGTCTTATGTGCCATCCCCATTCTTGTCCCCTTCCTGCTGAAGATGCTGCTGCACTGAACCTGAAAGGTCTGGTTATAAATAGCTTCTCCCTGCAGCTCCTCAATGAGCCACTGAGGCGGAATGAGTCATCTCTGCCAGCTCCGTGCCCCCCCAAACCGACTGCGTCAGGTTGGGAGCGTGGCTGCCAAACACAGTGGCACACACTGTTCCCTCTCAAAGGGCACTGGCCTTGGGGGACAGGGACACTAAACAATCCAGATCTTCTCATTACTCACAAGCACCCAAAAGCCACACTGCTTTGTGAATAATGTAACATCTGTCAAGAGGGCTTAGAAACACAGGCACTTCAGCCCCCTTTGTCCACACCATTATCCACACCACTCTGGTTTTCAACTGGAGCTTCTAACCCAGTAATTGGTTTCTTATGGAAATGATTGAGCAGATCTCTGAGAGTGAAGCTCTCATTCTGCTTACAACGAACTTTTTTTCTCACCAAGATTTGGTGACATTGTTCAGCAACTGGGCTCAGCAACAAGCAAGTGAGCTGACAAACCCTCAAATCTAGGGGAGGTGTGCTAATAGGTGCATCTCAGTATTTCCTATGATAAAATAACATAAGAATTTTAACAAGAAAAGTCAGATTTGCTTATTCCATTGTGAGAGAAATTAACCCAGCTGATAGACAGCTGTATCTCTTTTAGTTGTGTTGCAGGAAAACAGTGTGATTGGTGTGATTTCCAGACCTTGTATAGGACACCAGGTGCCCAGAGTAAAGAAATCCTAATGCTTATTTGTTTGTTCATGTTGATTTTATTCAGAGACAGATGGAGCTCTCCTGAAACATGTCCTTTCTCAAGGCCAAGACAATAAAGATAGATGTTTCATGAATTTTAGGATAAACACGTATGTAAGTAAGTAAAGCACAGGTCCTAGCCAAGAAAATCACACTCATTTGCTGTGCTTAGCAGAGACTGAAGGGGTTGGGCATGAATACTTAACAGTGGGGGAAATAATTTAAACCAATACTGAGTTAAAAGGAAGGAAAAGAATATCAGGAAAGGAAGAAAATACAAAGTCAATGTTAAGGAAGAACAAGCAGGGTGCTGATGCCAGTATTACCATTCTTAAAATGAAAACCCAAACCAAACAAAAAAAAAACCAAACAACCCAAACCAAACCAAAAAAACTCCAAAACAACAACAACCAAACAAACACAAAACCCCAAATCAACAAACAAACAAACAAAACAGAAAGATGTAGAGACAGAACATGATGAAATCTACTACATTTCTTTCACATGGAGAGTTTAAGACAATGTGATCAAAATGATTCTGGTATGTTTTCCATAAACTAAGTTCAATGGCTCTATCCTGTTGCTCACTCAAGCATTCTGTGACATGAAAGCAAGCTCTGGACAGCAGCACACACAATCAACATAATTGAACAGTTCAGTTAAAGTCAAACCTTTGCAAGCAGAATCTTGAAAACTAAAATTCACAAATAGCTGTTACTTGAACTGAAGATAAGTAAGGGTGATGAAAATCCACACAAACAGAATAAACAGAGCACTGTATTTCAGTTCTCTCCGTTTGCCAGCGGTCAGTGGTGCTGACAAGAGCAATACTCCCCAGCCCTGTGGCCCCTGCCAGTGGTCCCCAGCACTGCACTGTGTGGTGCCAGAAGGTGAGTCTGCTTTCAGGTCATGCTGTGATGCAAACAATGACAGAGCTTGGCAGACTTTTTGCTACCAGCTGAGGTGATACAGTGTTGTCTCAACAGAGGCAGAGGATGATGCAGTTTTACATGAGCGGCCTCTTCATTTTCCCTTCAGATTATAATTCATCATCAAACCAACAAGGTACATTCTGTTAAAAGTTAATGACTTTGTTCTGATAGAGCTTAAAAACAGACCTATTCCAGAATTTTATAGGTTCATCATGTGCAGCTTCATCATTTTTATATTCATGTCAGGGAATATTTTATCTTTAATGATTTTTTTTTCCTAAACAGAAGTGATTTACCCCATGGAAGAGTCTAAACCTTGAAAATATCCCAGTCTTGCCTTCTACCACCTTCTTAGCACTTAAAAGTTACTTACTGGTACCTGGCTCTCATAAAAGGACAATTCTTTCTGCTAGTACCTCTAACCTGTCTTCCCTTTCCTCATTATTACCTTTTCCCTGTCTCCTAACAAGGATACAGAGGATGATACCTCTTTCTTTTGCAATGTTCCCTTATCAAGGAGCAACAACACAAGAACTTCACCTCCCTACTTTTCAGAAACTTAATGCTTTGGTCCTTTGCTGTATTGAATCTCAGAGTAAGGTATTTTATACATAGCTGTAGTCCTGTTACTTGCCATTTGGATGCAGAGATAGCAGCCAGTACAAGATACAGGATGTATCTCAATACATAAGAGAGCAAATTCTTTGCTCATTTGCAAAGTACAATTCAAATTTCTTCCAGAGATATGACCAGTGTATCCAGAGGGAGCATCTGTCCTAACAATACCTGGGAATGCCAATGGCAAAGGCTAGAGTGACAGTTTTTTGTCTAAGAGAATAGTAATTCTGATACTTAAGAAGCACAATATATAGTTTTATTAATGAGCAAAAAAAAACAGTTAATAAAAAGAAAATTAGGAATATGGGAGGCAAGAGCCTTAGTAAGGGCCAAGATCCTGATGGAAGAGGGAAATGCTAATGAAATACAGTTTCTTGCTTTAAATTTTTGTAAAGGCCAACACATCCCAAAATACCTTGTAGGACATGAAAAAAATCCCAACAAAACAATTCCACAACATGTGCCCTAATTGCCCCAGGACTGTGAGCCACCCTCTTGTCACACACAGCAAACCTGGAAATTAAAGGTACTGAAACCAAGTGGAATGAAATACTGCTAGAGAAGGATGAGATTTTTGATAGAGCAGCTGAGCAATGTAGCTGCTACTGCCTGCAAGGGGCTGCCACTTGCAACCATCAAACAAACGTAGTTCCTTCAGCTGAACTGGTGCTCGCAGGGTCCTAACTATATTCTTTCTTACCTGAGATCAGGTAACTCTCTAACCTCCAGGCCTGTTTCATCCTCATCAATTTCATTCTTTGGCTACTCTGAACAAGGGGAATTCCAGCTCCTAAGGACAAAAAGTGAACAAGCAATTAGCTCAAATATCAGTGGGTTCTCTCTCTTTTAGACTAGGATTATTCGAAGTATTACACGTATTTCCTAGAAAAGCAAGCCTTTTTAAGTCCTAGAGGCTGTCTGCCAAAATCTCCAGAAATTTATACAGACTTTCCTTAAACATCCCATGGGAGGATGTTTTCTGTTGTCTCAGCATGTGCAGTTTCCCACAAAGAGCATGGTATACAAGGTGAACAGAGATAACCAGGAGTTTTTCATAAGAAACACTCCTTGCAATAGACAAAAATTCATGCTCATCAAGTTCCAAATTAAAGACTACACTTGAAAATTGACCAAGGAAATATTTAAACTGAAAACTTCAAGGAACAGGGGAAGCAGTTAAAAAATCCCAACTCAACCCACATCAGATTCACGTAAGAGTAATGCAGGACCCATAATTCAACTCTAATTTCATTCCTGTGTTCTTTCACCATCATATTTTTTCTCCTTTCTGATCCACTGAATCCACTTTGCTTTCCCCTCTGCCTATTCTACTGCATTGAGCAGAGATGTAGTAATTATGCAACAAGATTTTTCTTAAATTGCAAGGTGGAATTATTAAATTGTGTGTATGAACAGAAGAAAAATGCTCCTGATGGAATTAAAAAGTTAAGCACAGGTAGAAGGGTGCTGATGCCCAATGCACATCCAGTTGCTTGGCCATACAGGAAATGCCACAGTTGAAGTGCACACTCATCCAACTCAGCTACAGCAGGACTTCAGAGAATGACCAGGACACAGCATTTATATTTGCTGTCATTGTTGTTTAACAGAAAAATATATTCTTTTTAGCCTGTCTGGACATTCTGCTTTCTCTTAGGATGCAGTTTAAGAAAAATACAAAGTGAAAGAAACTGATTATTCCACTGTGGATAAGAATATGGAGGAGGTCACCATATGTGTAGGATAAATATCTTCCCATTGCAAACTTGTATCAGTCAGTCAGCATCATCTGCTCTGGGATAAAAATGCCTCACACACTGTGCACTCAAACATCAGAATTGCCCATCTAATTTACAGTGCTTACTGCTGTTCAGCAGGATCAGCCATGAAGATTAAGGTGATTTCTTGCTCTTTTGCCAATTGCCCTTTCTTTTCTTTTTCTTCCTTTTTTTTTTTTTTTTTTAATTAAATGTTCACCTCCTCCCTATTCCCAATGTTAAAACTCTGAAGAGACATCAACAGAGTCATGAGATTCACAAAGGAACTGATTATGCTGGGGTTAGGAAATTAGATCGCTCTGCAGAATTTTCAGCAGATGCTCTCCAACACTGCTTTTATGCCCATCTTTCATTGATTTTGTTATACAGTATCAAAAGGGCACTGTAGGCCCTCATCTGCATCTAGTGCCAATGCACTGAACAAAAAGTCACTCTGTCCCAAGGGAGAAGGGAAGGAATGGGTAAAGAGGAATAATGTGAGAAAGAGAAAGCAGCACAGGGAAGAAAAGAAAGACCATTAAATAGTTGGGGAAAAAAATCTTTTGTTTTGCTCCGTGTACCTTCTCTTGTTTCTTTCCCATACTCGAGTCCCCCACGTCCCCTCGCCTGGGTTGTGGGTTAGTCTGGTCTGCAGTATGATGGCTTTAAACTGAAACCCAGTCCAAACCTGACTTTACAATTTCTAAAGCTCTGGAAGGGAACAGGCAGGAGGTAAGAGCATCCCAGAGGAAGCAAGGCTTCTCTGGCAGAGCTGCTGCAGCAGCAAAGCTATTAATAAATGTTTGCAATCTTTTAATCGCTCCTCTAAATTGCCATCGTGTTCTTGCAAACCCCATAGTGTGTCAGTGCAGCTGCCTCCTCCCGCCTGCCTCCCCGTGCTCGTGCATGTGAGTGAGGGGGAACATCAGGAACATGCTCAGATCCAAGGGCTGCTGCAGCATTAGAGGGAAATGATTTTGACAAGTGCCTATTTAAATCTTCCCTATTCCAAAGGAAGCGGCCCTATTAGTTACATCTACGAACCATATTTGCACCTGGCTTTCCTCCTCCAGCAAGTCCCACCTCCTCAATTAAGACATTAAACTTTTTTTATTAAAGTATCACATCTGATCAGTCAGGCTTGAGACCTGCCACCCAAGATGTCACATCTTGTGATGTGAGAGCACTGCAGTCCCAGTCACCAAGTAATCACTCTGGCTTAAGCAAAGATATTCTTGGCCACGGAATATTTTCGTACACCTCATGAGATCCACTGTGGATAGTGGATAGTCACCAGGGTACAACACAAACACATATTGCTCTTCAGGCTTTTCTACAGGGTCAATTAGGCAGAATATAAGTGGACTGGAGAGCTGCGATCCTATTTATGGTAAGAGATAACATTTCAGGATGAAAAGGATTAATACTTTTAAATAAATTGTCTATTTGCCTCTTCATGTTTCTAAAGTGTATCCATTATTGTCCAAACTAGGATACAGCAGACAAAGCCACCTTCTAACGTCATGGTGGAGATCAGCTTAATCCTTTCTCTGTTCCCACCCCCAGCTCAAACTCTCATCTTCATCCTAATTATAATAGCATTTGAAATTATCATGGTTTAAAAAAAGATGCCAGCTTATATAATATTCTTATTGCTTATTAATGATTTCAGACGGGAGAGCAAGTTGCCTTGCATTCTGGGAATTATGCAAACCAAGGCTGAGCCATACCTTGTTGGACTCCACCAGTTTCTTATTTGGAAGCCTGATGCACGAGGATTACCATGTAATAACAGATGTTAAGGCTTTTAGTGAATGACAGGCCTGCTGCACATACTTGAAGAAGAAGACATGACAGGCGTCACATTTCACAGTGATTAGCCTTGGGCACTTTTCAAAGGCAGAAGACTCGAGGCAAAGTGACTTTAACCGCCCTGCGAGGGTGATAATCCCCAAGTCGGCACAGCCTGAGGAGTTGATTGCTGTTCGGCATGGGAGCTTATGCATAACGATACAGGGAACAGCAGACGGCATCAGTGCCACGGTTACTCGGCACTGACAGCCACAAAGACGGTCGGCTTGCATATGAAGTTCTTAAGTCCATTCCTTAATCTAAAGGTACTTATACCCTGTCCTCAAAACATCACCTCCTCTATAAAGCTGTAACGTGTGAAAGGCACTAAAGAACTGAACTCGAGATTTAGTACCTGTCCTTCAATTTCCTGTCTTTGTCACTGTGGTAGCTTTCTGTTGGAGAATATGGGGTGGAGTAGGAGGGAACGCTAACGGAGCAGGAGCTCTGTATCCATGTTATAAATTGCTGCAATTTTATTTAAAAACGAGCTTCAATATGAGATGACACCATCCGTCTCTGATACTAAGAGACTATTAAAAGACTAATGAAGTTACTTGCCCCCACACTTACAGAGAAAGACCTGCACCCTGCAAGTCCCAAATATAAAAGAGCTTAGTATGCGTAATTTAAGTAAATTAATTAAATAAAATCATTCTAAAATGATTTTGTTACTGTCTGTGATCTGACTCACAGGTGCTGATCTTACAATTCTGGGTAACATTATAATAACAGAGAAACAACAGAGAGTATATATTCTTTTCAACTAATAGGTTCATCAATGTAGCAATATACATAAAAATGTTGAGAGCTGAAGTTGAACATATATGTTAGAAGAATCTAATAAATAGTCAAAATCACCATTTTATGCTTTTTAAAAATCCTATATCTTATAAAACAAGAACTTATTATTTATCAATTGAATAGTTGTCCCTCTGTGTGACACAAAGCTAAGAAAATGTTTGGTTTGGCCAAGTGGTTGGGGTGGGGACAGAGAAGTAGAAGAGATAGAAGGAGTCAAAAGAACCAGTCCATCTTCTGTCACATCTGGAAAATTTCCCATGCCAGCATCTTCAGAAATAAACGGGGATGTCCTGCAGACAGTGCTGGACATTACATTGCAATGCTGCAAGTGCAGTGCTATTGCATCAGCAGGGTCCCTCCTTGGCAGTTACCCCGAAAATGGTGTCTCTTCAGTGCCTGTTTTGGAATTGACAAAGAGAAGCCACACTGCAAAACCACTGCCTTCCACAGGATCAAAATCTTGCTACCTCTACACATCCTACAGAGAAAAAAAAGCAACCCCACACTTAATTGGTTCCAGCTTATTTCTTGACCTGCAAGCAGGTGCTGGTTTTAAGCTACACACAGTCCACAACAATTCCTGATGTGTCTCACATTCTTTCTCTACACCACCTTGTGCCTTGCTGGCTGGAAGAGTGGTACTTGGCTTGGCACGGACATGTGGGCAGCCCAGGGTGCTGACATACAACAGGCATATGCTGAAATGTGGGGAAAAGTGAGCTCCCTTAGGAAAGATGGAAAATGAAACCAGATGCCACCAATACTGAGACAGAGAAGAAACCAGATCTGATCCTTTAGATGACTTGATGGAAGCTGCTCATGTTCAGAGACAGTAGGACCAAATTCAGCTCTAATTAAGTCACTAATGTTACAGGGGGATAAACATGATCTTTTAAGCATCACAGGTATGAAACAGGAACACAGAAGGTCACATAGAGACAACTCCTTGACTTCCAGCATGAACACTGTGGAATTTTACTGAGGCCTGAGGGATGTGCTCTGGGTCAGTTCCCCCCCAATCATCTCACTGTGGCAGATGCTATCAAGCACTGCAAAAAGGTTCTTATGTACATCACCAGGATCTTTAGCTTGGAACCAACCAGCAGCAGCAGAAGGCATCTCGAGTGTAGCTCAAACCCCTGTGCCCTCTGGGCAACTCGGGGAGAGAGCTTTGAAAATCCAGAAAGATTTTTTTTGTTGTTTGCTTCGGCCTTCACAGTGCACATAGCTAAAAAAGTGGCAAATATTGACACTCTGACTCAGGTACAAGCATATCTTTAAAAAAAACAGTGAACAAAATAAAAATAAAAAGCCCTAGCAAGCTTCCCAAAATAGGCCAGATGCTCCCAGTGCTTTTTTGTCTTCTCTGATCTGTAACAGCCATTGCCTCTGGAAATCTGTTTGCATTTACTGGTCTTTTTGAGCACCTCCAGTCAGCACAGCAGAAACAAAGTCACTCTTGATTCTCCCCACCCAAATCACACCGCACACTACACCCCACCCTGCTTTTGAGGGGCTTTCACTTGCTGTGCTGGGCTGTGAGAGGCTGCAGCTAAAATTGGATCTAGGCAAGAACAGACGGGTGGGGAGGTCTCTGTCAGAGTGGGTCAGGCAGAGAGTCGAGACCCCGCGTGCCCCAGCGAGGCAGTGACTGACACACTCCTTGCACCAAGCTGACACCAGCACAAGCTGAGCCCCTGCAGCTGCCGAGGGGTGCCCTGGCTGTACCCTACTGAGCAGCTCCAGCACAGCCCCCCTGCTCCCCTCGTGTGCTGCTGCTGCCCAGCCAGAGCCAGGCAGCAGGCACGCATTATATAAGGTTGCTCCAGGATGCCTGTCCTCTCGCCTCAGCACTGAGTGATGGATGCACTGGAAAACGTTTTTCATTGCCTGCCTCATCAGGGAGACCAGTGCTCTGCAGAAGACTCTGATCCTGTGCTGCTCCTAGGCTGCTGGAGTTAAACTCAAAGCCACGGAAAGAAAGGATTATTCAATATGCAGCAACATAAGCAGATACATCTTACTGTAAAATAGGGCCTTGGCTTAATCTGCTCATGGGAATTCAGGGGAAAGGAGAAGCAGAGAGCAAAGATCTGCAAGACAACACACCATTTTGTTTCAGATTGGCCTCTGCATCAGACACATCATTTTTGTTTCAGAGTGGCCCCTACACCAACTCATATATGAAGAAGGTTACTCAGGGTAGGCTATGTTTATGCCATAAGAGTTTCTGTTATCTCATTTATTATATTACCTAAGTGCATAATAACTCAATAATTTATTTGTAGCACTCCTTGAAGTAGATAAATGTCATTATCCTCATGTTACCAATGTGAAACTCAGGCCTGGAGAGCTTAAAGGCCAGATTTTTATCCATAGGAAGGTGCCCAGCTCCTACTGTAATTAAAGGAAGTTATGTACCTACATATTTTGACAACAGAAATCAGTGGGGCTGTTAAGAATTTCAGGTTGCAGGCAGACCTATCCACTAATTTTATATAATTGAAAGTGCTCTGCTCTTGTAAAAATTCTAATTTTTCTTTTCTTTTTCAGCTAAATTAAAATATATTAACACAGTCTCCACTCTGTCAGACACCTCTGCTGTCTGTGCTTACCCACAAAAGACATACTGGTTACTAAAGAGTCATGGGTGGGCTTTTTTCTTTTTTTTTATAAGCTTCCTCCCCAGATAGGCAATCTCTCACTTTGTTGTGGTTGTTTGTTGTTTTCTAATACTTTCCCTTTGGTGGTTATTCCACAGATTTCTGGGAAAAGTCACAGATTACTGAAGAAAAGTCTTACAGCATCCTCAATAACAACCACCCCTTCAAATTGCACCTCCTGTTTCAGTGCATTCAGCACAGAACAAAACACAAGTCCTGTCTTGCAGGCTGCTCTGAGATCTGCTATGTCTGAAAACCCTGGTCTCAGGTGTGGGCTGGAAAGTGAGAGACTTGCTGAGACCGTTCTTAAGTTTATGGCAGTCTTTGCCATAACATTATGGAATGTTGTAAGACTCCCTATAGGCAGCAATAAGTTAAAATCCTGCTAATGCTACTGGATTCTTTGTGAAGGAGCAGTTTTTCAATTAGACATAATTAATAGTAATTACCCTCAGAGACCAGAACAAAGAATAATTAATCCATCTTAACATCCCCGTTCAGGAGGTATGAAATATAGGGGTTTTACACAGCAGATTATATAGTAATGGTTTACAGCTGAGTCTGTGTTCCCTAATATGGAAAGGAAAGAGAAAAGAATTCAGAACTATCTGAACTAATATTCTATCTCTTGCCTTAATTTAATTAACTAGTTTGGAAGCAGCTGTTAGCTTCTTGCAGCAGCTTGCTGCAAATGAAGTGTGCTGCCTACACATCTCTGGTACAGAGCATATTTGATACATAGTAGCATTCAAGTGGACAGTTTACTAATTTTTAACATATATCTATGAATAAGGTATTTACAATTATCCCCATTGCAGAGCTGGAAAAAATGAAACCCAGAATTAAAGGGCCAGCTTCTCACTTGCCACATCACCTTTTTATACTGCTCTTCTCTCACACTGGTTTTTGCTGCACAGGGAGACTCCTGATTCTGTGTTCATGCTAGACAGCACGTGCTGAACTCACAGACACTTAATGCCCTTTATCAGATCTTAATAGTTGGCTTCAATCTTCCAATGTGGCTTCCAGTTTCCAATATCTTAATGGAAGCTCACCACATAAACACATGGGATGTCTCTCAGAGCACATTCTGTTCTTGACTATTTAAAAAAAAATCAAAGAAATGTGAATTTACTATTTTGAACTTAGGCAAGTAGTCCAAGATCACACTGCCAGCACTGAAAGAGGCTGCAATAGAATTTGATTCAAATGCAGGGTTTTGCAAGACAATTACTCCAGGTGGCAGGATGATGAGGGCAGTTCTGCAGGCAGCACACGGGGCAGCTCAAGTGGCAGCTCTGACAGACCAGCAGTCTCTGACCCATGACAGCTTGGATGTACAGAAAGCTTATCATTAATGATTACATGTTAGGACGATAAAAAAATGGATAGCTTTTAGTCTTGTGTGTATTGATCTGAGGGAACCTGAGCTCAAAAGGGAGGAGTAGAGAGACATAGAAATTGAGGGAGAGTACAAAGGAAGAGACCAAAGGGAGAAGGAGAATGTCCCAAATGTTAAATGAAAGCATCTGCATGAAAAGCTCCAGGCCAGCACGCTCAGAGAATGCACTCTTCTGTCTCAGTGACCTTGTGAAGATAAACTGAACAAAAAGCTTCAGGCAACATCAGACAGGATTTAAGAAGCAGTTTTAATTTTAGCCAGATTGTTTTGTATTTTCAGCTCTGAGGTTATCTGGGGATGCAATGTGCATTCAGTGGAACAAAAGAGTTGTCTCCCCCAACTCTGCTACCACACCTGATGGCAAATTCAGTTCTGTGCTTCCAGGGAGAAGCAAAAATCATTATTTTGGCTACACAGGGAAGATATAATTGTGGTATCACAAGGATGGAGTACCAATGCATCCTAATTTTACTCCAGAATGTAATTACTCAACTACTTCATGCACAAGCAACATACCAGACCTACACTCCAGCACAGAATGTGCTGCTATGCCAGTGCTTTCTACTCACTTTATGTCCTTGCTCTCTGTCTCCAGACTGACAGCTATTTACCATGAAGAACCTGTTTACTCCCTCTCTACCTCAGTTTCCTCATCTATGAAATGGAAGCATTCTACCTAAAAAGAGTGCAAGGATTCACTAAAATGTGTGTGTGCGTTATTGAAAACATTGACTAATAATTTTAATTTTAGTCATTAAAATTACTAGTAAATGAATTCAATACACTGAAGTATTTTTAATTACTAGCAATTAAAAATTAGCAAATACATACAACTCTAGGAGCTGGCTGCACACAAGAAAACATGCATTCATCACAGTCTATTGCAGATCATTAGTGCAATTAATTCCATACAAAACAAATACAATCTGACCTGCAACCTGAAGACACAGATGGTATGTAAATCCAAAGTGAGGGTCTAGACCTTCAAGCCTGTAGTGAAATGTCAAATAATGAACTAAAGTGCTAATAAAACCAACCCAGACTAATTGGTACTAGCCCCTCTACAGGGTCACTACCACAAATAACAAACAACAGTTGGGAAAACAAAACCTCAGTATTCCTCCTGCACCTCCCTAGCACCATCAATCACTGATGGACATTTACACTGATAGAGAATCTTCTATTGAAGGTTCTCAAACTGCTTTACAAATTGTCTCTAATGTGTATGGACAGTGTATGTTATTTCTCCCTGTCCTTGTGTGCTCTGTCCTCCATAACCTCTATTTGATAAGATATCCCAAGGCCACATTTTCTCTCCCAGTCTGCAGGGGAGAGACATCCATCCTCTCTTGGCAGGTCTCTTGACCCATTCTTCCACTTAAACAGCATTTTCTTATTTTTTTCTCTCTCAGATCTTTTCTTAGGAGACAGTTCTTTCTCACCTTGACTGTATAACTCATGATCACTTGCAATAGTTTCTTGAATCCCTGACACTGGAATCAATACAGAACAGTTGGCAGAGAATGAGGTGAGGAGATGGGAAAATAAATGTGAAGATGTTGTAACCTTTTAGTCCTGTGCTGTCAGCTCAGCACACCAGGATGCCTGACTGGACTCACACACCTTGAACAAACACAGACAGTGACTGTGCAGGGAGCTGTGGTGACTCAGGTCTGCTCTGTGCATCCTCCCAACCAACAACAGGGAACTAAAGCAATACCCCAGCTGAAATGAAGCAGCACGGGGCTATCTCACAACACTGCTCTCTGCACCGTGTCTCTCCTAATCAGCCTCCTGGACCGAAAACAGAGGCCTGTGCTGCACACAGGGCCCAGCCTGTAGCATGCACAGTGCACATGTCCTATTGGATTACAGGGCAGAGTGCACTCACATGCTCTGCTTGTCAGAGCCCAGCGTGCCTCTGCAAGAAGGAAATAAAGGAGGGGATGGATAAAAGCAACCTGAGCAGCACAGGGCAACCCGAGCCCTGTCAGAAGGCAGGAGAGGGGATGCCACCACAAACACAGGGGCAGCAGGGAAACATACCTGTCAGGCACACTGTAAACCTAAGCTGGAATCTCACTGCACAAAGAAAATCAATGGGAATCTTCCTGGACTTTAATATTGTTCAAAAATATTAAAGTCCGACTAAAAATATTAAAGTGCGACTAGCTTATCACCTAGGAGCTCATTGTATTGACAAGTGGAACAGATGACAGCTAGATCCCCATTTGGAGACTAAAACACAGAGCAATACGGCAAAGATCGATGCAATGCAGTCCTCCCATTGAGAAAATGCTTCTATCTGCATTAGCTTCAAAACTGCCCCCAGCCCCTTTGATCATGGCCCAAGAGAAAAGGTCTCTTAGAAGTCCATACTGGAATTCGTGCTTTTTTCTCCCCAGGCAACTCATATTTTGCAGTTCTTAGAAAAAAACACTACGCAAAAATCGTGATCACAGGTGAAGGAGAGGCATTAATAGCCAAAGGGAGAGAACAGGCATCTGTTTCAGAGGGCAGAAGTTTATCACCTAGGACAGGATTTCCACTGGGTTTATCATTGTTTTCTGTGTATAGAATGAAGGTCATTAAAGATGTTTCCACTCTGAATTAGCAATGAGTTCTCACTTAATCTACAGTGTCTCAGCACTCCTGTGTGACTTGGCTCCAAGAACTTCTTTATCCCATCTCACATTCAGATATCTACCTTACATCTTTTCCTTTATTCCCCCCATTCCCCTCTCCTCAATTTATACTCTTACCAGATCTTTTCAAAGAGCCCTCCCTGATTCCTCGGCCTTGTCACACATCGCAGTTTGGGACACCACTACAGAAACTATTACAGGAAGTACCTTTGTTCCACAATTTCCCTAGCTGTTGTCATTAATTAGCACATATCCGCAAACCCCCGATACCTGGAGCCTGAGGAGCTACAAATACTGGAGCAGTTTTCTGAAGCAGCAAAGACAGAGCCCTTCCAGGAGCACCAGGGAGGCTCTGGACGCTCTACTGAAGCCTTCGAGGGGCAGGTACTCGCCCGTCTCCTCCGGACCTCCCGCGGCTCCCATCACACGGAGACTCCCGAATTCCTCATTTAGACTTTTTAGGCACAGAACAAGGCGGGCTTGCCCAGGGTGGGTCGGTGCAACGCAGCGAAAGGAGCTAAAGGTGAAGCATCTGACCTCCGGCAGACCCCGCGCTCCCGCCGCCCCCTCAGCCGCCCCCTCAGGCCGGCCCGCGCGCCGCGCGCGCCCCCTGGCGGAGGGCGGGAGCAGGCGGCGGGGGCGGCGCGCGGCCGCCCCGAGGGACCCGGAGAGGAGCGGGCGGCAGGAGGGACAATGGGGACCGGCGTGTGCCGGGAATGGTCCGGGCGGCGGGGCCACGGAGCCATCGTCCCCCTGGACTCGGCACTTCTGAGGCCGCGCCTCAAGTGCTGTGTCCAGTTCTGGGCCCCCCAATTCAGGAAGGATATTGAGGTGTAGTATACCCCAGCCAGAACGTGCCAGCATATCCTCCGCTAACAGTGCAGTGGGTCCAGAGGAGGGCAGAGGAGCTGGGAAAGGGTCTGGACCATATGTCCTTGTGAAGAGCGGCTGAGTGGCTTCGGGGTGTTTAGCTTGGAGGAGGCTCAGGAGGGACCTTATCGCTCTCTACAAGTACCTGAAAGGGAACTGGAGTCAGGTGGGGATCGGGCTTTACTCCCAGGCAACGAGCGACAAAACAAGAGGACACAGTGTTAAGCTGCGCCAAGGGAAGTTTAGGTTAGTCTTGAGGCGGAATTTCTTCGCAGTAAAGTTGATCAGACATTGGAATGGGCTACCCAGGGTGATGGAGCCAGCGCCCCTGGAGGTGTTTAAGGAAAGCCCGGACGTGATCTGGCTAACATGGTGTGACTGGTCACAGGATGGGCACGATGACCTCAGAACTTTTCCAACCCAAGCGATGCCGACTCCGTGACCCGCCAGCGGCTCGCGGTAGCACCGCGCACGCGCGGCCCGTGGAAGGAGGCGGAGCCGCGCTGTCCCTCCTTGTCCCCGCCCCTGCACTCCTGCCATTGGCTACAACGGCGGAGGCGCCTCGCCCATTGGCCGGGCGGGCCATCCGTCCGTGCCGCGCGCCGCCGCCGCCGCCATGGTGCGCTTCAAGAACAGGTGAGGCGGGCGGGCGGCGCCCCTGCGGTGTCCGGGCCGGTCCCGCGCCGCTCACGCCGCGCTGTCCTGCAGGTACGTGCTCTGCGAGGTCGTCTCGGAGGACCCGCGGTGCCGGCAGTGCATCGAGGACCGCGCGCTGGGCCTCGCCGTCAGAGACGCCATCGCACGGGTGCACGGAGACTACGGCCTGGCGTGCTGCTCCATCTCCTTCACAGGTGCGGGCGAGACGGGCGGCCCCGGGGGTGCGGGGTCCCTCCGGGTCCGCTCACCCGTGCCTGTGTCCCCCCGCAGTGAAATACCTGAACGCCTACACCGGGACGGTGCTGCTGCGGTGCCGCAAGGACTCGTACCGGCTGCTGTGCTCCGCGCTGCCCTTCGTGCGGTACCTGGAGAGCCGCGCCCAGCGCTACCCCTGCTTCCTCAACACCCTGCACGTCGGAGGTCAGGAGCCCCCCGGGCCTGGGGGGGAGGATGGAGCTTTAATCAGACCTGCCACGACCCCGTGGTGCTGCTCTGCGTGCGACAGACATTCCTCGTGTGTTACTAACAGCAACTGCTTTCAGCAGATCTAAATAAGAAACAGGCACCAGCAGTTCTTTTTTGAAACCCTCGTTAATTTTGCTTCAAGCTTCATTACATTTAATCACAAAACCAGAGCAGCAAATACAATGTGTCATTATTTTAGAATGTATTTTCAAAGTATAGCATCTTCTGCATTGTGAAAATTAACCCCCAGGGGAACTACCAGGCACTGGATATTAGAAATTATATTACTCCACCACTTAACCAGTGCAGAAAAGAAGTCTCCAGCCCCCTCATAGCATTTGCATTAACAACCTTGGTTCCTGGGGCATTTATCACTTGATACCATGCTCTTTGGGAAATAGAGAAGCAGCTCTGAAACACTTGGTTGTGTAGATTGGTACACTCTATTCTTGTGACTTCCACAGGTACCATAAGAACTTGTCAGAAATTTCTGATCCAGTATAACAGAACACAGCTGCTGAGATTGTTGCAAAACTGTACAAATGAAGGTGAGTTTCTCCAGCCACTTTCCTAAAATGTAGCCTCAGTTCCTGGGGTTTTTGTAGGACATGTTGGGCTACTTCTGAATTCTTGGCCTGCGAATATTTCTGTCTTTACAAGTAGAGCATAGTCCAGTGTATGTGAAGAGATCAAGTAATAACCCTCTGTTACTTTCTTTTTTGCAGAGGAAAGGCAATGTATACAGAAGTCCTTGTTGAGCTGTTCCCTTACAGAAGAGCAGTCTCAAAGTGGAGATGAGGAGGAGGACGATGGCACAGAGACAGACTGAATGTCACTTGTTACTGTTCACCTCCATTCTGTACTTGTTTAATCAAGAAGTGACTGGTTATCTTCAGTGTTATAAGCAGTGCAGCAGGGGACAGGAAAAGCATTTGTTCATATTTAGACTTCATTCCCCATTCCCAATGTTTTTAAATTTAAAAAAAATAAAACATGATTTCACTTCAGTAGGCTACTAGCCTGTTTCATTCCAGGAGTCAAAACCACTTGCACTCCTGAGTGTAGCAGCTCAATGTGTTCTTCATGCTGAGGTAGAAGGGAGCTTTAGGCAGTTGGCACAGACAAGGAATGTAGTTACTCTTCTTCAGCATACAAAAAGCATTAACATCTGTTTTTTACCTTATCTTTAAGTGCACTGTTAGCCCCAGGGCTAGCCCCTGCTGAGTGAGAAAAGCACCAGTTGTGTTCACAGGAGCAGAGTACATGGAATGTATGGCAGAGCTGCAAGGCTCAACTCCATCCCCCCATTATAAAACTCATAGGTACAAGTACTGCTTAGATATTTATTAAGTTTACACCAATCAGTTACATGAAAGTAGCATTGCTGGTATTATCTCGAATCCATAGGAAAACAAGATACAGTTGAAGATACTGTCCCTGTGAGGACTGCCCCTGAGCAGGGACAGCCTGCCTTGCCCACATCACTTCCCTTATCCTAGTGCCTGTGACATGTGGAGGTGAGTTACACCAGCTCCAGCTATTCTCTCTTCCCAATGCAAAGAAAAGTTGACTATAAATGTGCAGAGATAATAGAACACAACAGATACTCATTAGACACTTAAGTAGTTACTCCTGTTCCATAGCTTAAAATGACTTGCTGTAAACACAGTTCACTGCATATCTGAATCTCTCTTAGTTGCTTTCTCTGCCCTCACCAATTGTTTTCCCATATGCATTTTAAGTATTGACAACAAGAGTGTTACCACTTTCAGGCATCTTGTCTTAGCTTCTTTGCAGTCCCCTGACAAGCTGTACTGTCCTTCCACTGAGTGGGGTTAGTTGTGACCAAGCGTGAAGTCAAGCTGCTTTCAAAGAATGTTCTGCAGGTGTTTCCTCTATCCTCCTGTAGCAGTTGGAAGTATCTTTACCTCCCCCCTCCTGTTCTTTCTGGTTTTACAGCCACATGTGATGGACTCTTTGGTACCAGCTTCCCATGAGGCACACACGTGGAGCCTGCTGCTCTGAAATCAAGCACCATGACTGCCAGTGGTGTTGGAATACCTAACTCCAGGTGCCTCAGCACACTTCCTTGCTCAGCTCAGTGTCACAGGGACAGAGCACACTGAAGCCTGTGCCACTGGGGCTGAAGACAGAATACACTGCCAGTCTCCCTCTCCTTAAGTTCAGTGGTGCTTTTTACCAGTACCCTGCAATTAATTCTGCCAGCAGGAAAGTAAAATTTGAATCTGTGCAGTGTTCTAGGGCTCCACACTGCCATGAGTTCAGCTGCAGCTGAGGAAGGGTGCAGTACTGTAAGTGCATGTGCGTATGATTTATTGCAACTGTTGGCCTTGACTGGTACGGTACACCTAAAATTCATTTTATTCAACAAAATCCACACCACTTAACTCATTAGCTCAAATCAAACCACAAGCAGTGCAGAATGTGACCACCCAAAGAAAGAGCAGGGAGGGGTCCAAAAGAGACATGTTCATAGCACAGATCAACTTAAATCCCAGAACCAAGCAGATACAGGCTCTTATCCCAGTACAAGAGAACCCCAGTTTCTTGCTGGGCTTATCTACAGACTTCAGCTATCAATTGTTCTTCCAACTCAAGAGCAGCCAGTGTCAAACCACCATTCAGATGGTTACCAGGAGCCCTAGAGGGGAGTGCTTATTCTAGATGATCAGGTTAAAAAGAATGTGTAGCCCATGGTTGGCAAAAAACAAACAAACAAAAATTAGCAGCCTCACTCACCCACATTAAAACAGACCTGAACAACTGAGAGAAGTCGGGAGGTTCCTTCTACCACTAGTGCCATTTTGAAATACACAAATCATCAAGCCACTTTAAAACCAAGTAGCCAAGTTCTGCTTTACACTCACCTCAGCTTTGTATCTTTCCAAGCCAGGAGAACAGGAGGAATTCTTGCTCTTTAGAAAAAGAACAGATATAGCAGCTAACAATCTAAAGCCAGTAAGCTCTTTTGCCTGTTTCCAGTGCAGCCAAAACCAGTTTCAAGAGAGCAGTTTGACAGCTTTACTGCAACAGCACTACTGTCAGTCAGATGGACTTCTGCCCATGAATAATTACAGGAAAATAAAGGCTCTCTGCCTTCTCTCTTGGGTAATATTGCAGTACTTTGGCAGTGCCACACAGCTGTAAGGATTTTCACACTGCTTATCAAGTCCAAAGGACTGACTCAGCAACTAAGAAGCCTTGGCAGATTTGTCTCTGGATTGTTACTTCCAAAACTTTGTTTCAGTATAAATTCATTAAGCAGTTGGAATCAAAACATGTTACTTCAACATATACTGTCATGGTTTCCTCCTGAAGCCCCTAGAAGTCCTGGAAACACAAGTTTAGGCTGTTCAAATTTAAATACTTAAACTATAGCAGCAAAACAAAGCAAAATTAAAAGAAAACCAGGAGAGGAAACTTCTCTTGAATAGCAGAATCACTTTGTGTGAACAACAGAGGTGCTGAACAATAGCTTCTGCTTCTGTTTCTTTCTTTTCTTGCCTCCCTTTTCCTCTGTGAAGAATTAAAATGATACTGTCATTCTTGTCATGCAACAGGAACATCACACACAAATGATAAATGGTCTTCCCTGGCTTAAGTGGCTTCTACAGATCCACAACACTTCCTATCAATTCACTGAACAGCAAATAGTTTAACAAAAAATTACTGCAGATGAACTAAGGGAGACTCCATCACACCTGAAATCCAATTATAAACATGCTTAATGATTGTGAAGTTGCTGTTGTAACAGCAGATCCTAGGACTGCAGCATCCAGCAGTTTGTCTTTGCAACAAGTATCACTTTACATGTCCAAAAAAACCACAACTGGAGCAGACACTCCACTGAAATTCCCTCCCATCCAACTCTCTCCATCACCCAGTGCAGTGTCCAAACAGAAGCCAAAGCTAAACATCAGAACTGAGCATTAAAAATAAACTTCACCAGCCAGCACTAGGTTTAAATTCACCTCAATTTGTTTCACAGTCCCTAAATTGAAATATCAGTTAGCAGTTACCTTGACATTTTGGTCAAACTGAAGTGGTAGTTCAGCACCTCAGGTATTTTTAGTTTACAACTGTATAACCTGAACTTCCTTAAGATAAAGCTTAATTTAGGTTCCAGCAGACATGGCCAACACAATTGTCAAAAGCCATCTTTGTCCTAACAGGATTCTTTGCTAGTTGGAGATCTCAGCTCCCACTAAGAGGCTGCTTTAAGCTGACACAAGCCCTAGTCAAGCTGTTCAGAAACCACAACCCGACAATTTTCAGAACTGTTCTCTGGCCAAGTTTTGGCCCCCAAAATTGCTGCTCTCACTTCTCCCAGAGGAAGAAGGGGAAACATTCAGTTTTTTCACTTCAGAAATTTTTCCTGCCTTTCTTTTTACCTGATAAATGATCAGCTGTGGACGGTTTGTCCAGTTTCAGGAGGGCTGCCTCAATAGCTTGGCTGAAGGAATTCTGGAAGCTGGGCACAGGTATCCGGTCAGAGCTGTCACTTTCTCCATCACTATCTCCAGGCACTGGGAGTGCCAGAGTGTTCTCATCTGAAAGAGGGAAGGATGTGCAGAAGGCTGTGGAAAACTTTCACCACACTAATGCTCCTCCAGCACTCCAGATCTTTCTGTTGAAGTTACAACATCTCACATTTAGAGGCATGGTAAAGAACCTGAAGTACTAATACCAAATTTTCTTACCTCTTGTCTTTGGAGCAGATCCTGGTTTAGGCCACGTTTCTGGTTTTGCCTTTCCAACTCTCAACATCTATTGAAAAAGTTACAGGATACGATTAAATTCCACATAATTGAACAATCCTGCAGAATCCCTAAGTGGCAAGAAAATCTAGAAACTCCTTCAGGCACTCAAACCTTATGATGTCTCCCAATGATTTATCCCACATTGTTTTTATAAGGGAAGCTATTGTAGTCTCAGCCTAATCCCCAACTAAGAGACAGGTAATTCTGACAAGATTCACTCTGCTACATGGTTTACCTGGGCAAAGGAAGGGAAGGGAGACTCTTCTTCCAAGCTTCCACAGAGCAATGGGCTGACCTGGCTGGCAGCAGGTGACAGTGGAGTTGGAATAGACTCTACAGAGAAAGGAACAGAATTAAAGCCAGCTGCATTTGGCCAAGGCAGTCATTATACTGCTTACCAGAATGTAACAGAAATAAAGTTTTATTATCCTACGTAATTAATCATTTTGATCTCATTGGTTCTATCCATCAGTTACATAGTATGATTTCTCACATCTCCTCAATCTTTTTATTTAAGGGAAAATTAAGTTTGCTTGTGGCTTTGTTTGTTTGAGGGGTTTTGTTTATTTATTTTGGGAAGCTGGGGTGGTGGGGCTTTTCATTTGGCTTATTTTAGAATCATGTGTTGGAGAAGATGGAGATGACAGAAAGGAGAAATGCCAATAGTGTTTTCCTTGCAAGCACAATTTTCTTCCCTTTTTGGGGCCATTGTTTCCTTTCTTCTGCCTCATGTAAAAGATGGGGTTACTACAGTGCAGATCTCATTTTGTCAAGGTAAAGGCAGTAAAAAGAAGACAAAGGAACAGAATGTTTCTTAACCACATCTGCCTTTTGTGTATTATCTCATAGGCAGTCTAGGAAAGAATCACAGAATCACAGAATAGTTTGGGTTGGAAAGGACTTGAAGACCCTCTCAATCCACCCCCTGCCATGGGCAGGCACACCTTTCACTACACCATGTTGTCAAGCCCCATCCAACTTTGCCCTGAACACTTTCAGGGACAGGGCAGCCAGAGTTTCTCTGAAAAGAAGCTGTCTTTGATAAGTATTGAGAAAGTTTAGCATGATGACCTGAGCACTAGATCCCAAAAGGATGATCAAGAGCTAAATGTGATGTGTTTTTCCAGATGCTCACCTGTCCGAAACACAGGGCTTCTGCCAAGAGGAGACTGACAGAAGCCCTGATGATCAGTGCTGGCAGTTTCTCCAGAGCAAGAGGTAAAAGCAGGGAACTGCTGCAGATTCTCTAGAGCAATATGGACCTCTGGATCTAGAAAGAGATTTTAAATTAAAGCACTACACAATCTGGGGGAGGACTGTCAATATGCAAGTCATTTCAGGAGTCTAGGAGGTGCCAACTCATTTCTTTCCACCCTCTATTTGGAGACCAGTACAAGCCCTGCTGCTGGATGGAAGCAGTTTCTAGGCCTTTTTTTTTTGCCTTCACTTTTCACTTCACATCGTGATTACTATAAAAACAGAGAGCTATGCACACCATGGAGATAGCTGTGCCCTTGAATGCCCTCCATCTCTCCCAAAATGCACAAGTATGCAGCAATTGCATAACATCACTTAACATCCTGACTAAAACAGCTTACGTTTTTCGTTATACAGACACTGTTCCTAATACTTTGTAATTTTGTTCTAAGCATACACTACAAACTACAGACCTCAGAGTTCATCCTATAGCTCAAGAAATCAACTCAGCAACCAAGTATGACTGAAAATCCACCAGTTGCATGCCATCATAACTTACATTTGCCCTGTTTCTTGTTTTCTTCTATCTCAATCCTGCGTTCGCGCCGTCGTTCATCGCGAGCTTTCTTCTGCCGTAGACGTTTCCTCTTTTCAAGGTCATCTAGGAGCAATGCACAATACTGGATATCAAAAAACCACACCAATACTCTGGCAAGGTTTCCTTCAGCTCTGAGAACAACCTTTAACACATTAGTAACAAAATATGCTTACAAACAACACATGCTCTTCCAAGCAGTTGGGATTTCTCATTCTTTTTGTAATTGTTGTCTATGAAACAGTGAGTTGGGCTGTTCAGTCTAGCAGGCATCAGACAGTTGGTGCAAGAGGAGTAAAGCTCTAATGTATGTTCTTTTTTCTACCATTAAAGAGATAAAACCAACTTCCCCTTCATGGCAGAACTGACTAGAAAGGTAGTACAAACCTGAAAACAACTCTAAAGTCTCCTTAGAGATGACAGGGGGCTTCAGAGCCAGTTCACAGATGCTGAACTCACAGGTGAGGGGCAGGTGACAGAGGTAGCGATGACGCTGTCTTATATCCTGATAAAGAGAGAGGGATATGTCACCACAAGGACTAGAGGCAGCCATGGTGATGAATGGAAATAGAATGCACAACATTCATCAAATCAAATGGAAAAAAATAGCACCAGTGACACAATAGTTACTTTAGAAACTACAAACACATGACAGATGCCCTGAGTCAGAATCAAATGTTCCAAGATCTCCATCAGCTACATCATAATCAGACTTGGATGCAGTTACTCCAGCTCGCTTATTGATTTTCATGTTCTTCCTCCCTTCTCACTCACATCATCGACATAAAATTCTGCAATACCACTTGCAACACAATTCTTTTTTCCTAGAAAGTCCAGGACAAAAAGAAAATACTATACTGCAG
Organism: Phylloscopus whistleri; assembly: GCA_017589585.1. NCBI lineage: Eukaryota > Metazoa > Chordata > Aves > Passeriformes > Phylloscopidae > Phylloscopus > Phylloscopus whistleri. The sequence goes on along the minus strand of JADMLD010001548.1, from coordinate 5,910,013 downwards.
CCTACTTATCAAAAGCAACACAAGGCCCAGCACCTTTCAAAAATGCCCTTCACTGGTTAGCAGCCCTACCCATTCATACTTATTATTTCTTACTACTGAAGAGAATCAAGTTTCCTCTACAATGACCAACCAGCTAAAACAAGGCCCTTAATTAATAAGATAAAATAACTACCTCTGTCATGGAGTAGCCAGTGATCTCCACCACAGCTGCAGTTATCTTCTCTGGACTCTTCTCCAAGCTGCCATATTCACGCACAAGGCATCGAACGTTCACAGGGTGAAGGTACATGCACTGCCCATCCTCCGCTGAAAGGCAAGATATCATCACTCCTTCTGTACCTGTTCATTTTCAGTACCCTCCTCCCCACCTCAGGACATCCTCCACTAATAAAATTAAAGCTCCTTTCTGAGTTCCTGTGGGACTTTTATTTCACAGGGGTTAGCTGCATTTAATGAAGTGACAAACACACGCCTCAAAGGAGGGTTTCAAAGGAGGCATCTCTGCCCCTGTGATTCCAGGATTTCATTGCACTGACCTTGATAGAAATAGTAAAAAGGAGAGTTGCCAAGATGTCCACTGCTAATTGTATCTTTAGATTCTTGGCAGCTTGTTTCAGCTGGATTTGGTTCCTCTACAGTGCTCATAACAGGCTCTCCTACAGTGTCCACCTCAGGTACTTCCTCCTCATCCAGCACTGCCTCTTCTACTTCCACAGGAGGCGAAAAGGAGCTTGCCAGGTCAGAGGAAGGCTCCACAAGCTCCTCATCGAATGCAGAGAGATATTCCACATCACACTACCACAGCAGAGAGGAGAGAGTTAGTACCACGCCACCTACTTCAAACGTTATCATCTCTGCAAAAATCTTTGGCACGAGTTCACCGCACACTGCAGTGTGAAGCGGCAGAATTAAGTGTTAACAGGATCTGCCAGAGCAGATTTGTTACCCACCTTTTTCTCTTGGGAAACAGCAGGCTCTACAGCTTTGGAGCTTTCTAGGACCAATTCTTCCACAGCTGCACTGACTCCAGCAATGCCATTGTTTTTATCCTGGTCAGCAGAGAGTGCTGTTTCCCGCTCCTGCAGATCATTCAAAGGGATCATGTTTCAATTTGACATTTAAGCCAAGAGACCACCCCCACAGTTATTTTTAGCCTTGCCCTGGCATTCCTTTACTGGAATACCATCCCATAAAAACCATTCTGCTGTGTTATCCTGAACACCACATCAGATACCTGGGGCCCCAAGGCACAGTCTCCTCCAAGGTGTACAATGCTACTCCAGCAGCAAACACCAGCAACTTGCTAGAGACCAGAATAATCACACACAACCATCCATGCAGCAGAACACGGATGCTCAGCCCCCAGCAAACTCGTAAAAACAAAGCTACTAAAAGCCTCCCAAGAGGTTGTTACCTTCAGCTCCTGGATAGCTGCCTCAATGAAACAGGCTTCTGGGGTGTGTTTTTCTTCCTCATACTGTTTCAGTAATGCCGCTTTCTCCTCCAGGATCACCAGCTGCAAGACCTGCTCCCTGGATGCCAGAAGCAGCTTTGAATACTGACTGTGCTGGTCATCTGCACAGAAGAAGCACCAAATCATTAATATCTGCACATACAGCCACCAGCTTGGACTGCTGCTTCTTCTGAAGTTTTGTTACTGCTCACTTTTGTGAGTTAATCCCCCAGGGCAGACAACACTCAGTAAGAGTTTGATACAGACTCCACAAATTACCATTGTATCACAAGCTGGTGTCACATAGCTCTCTGACACCCATCTCCCCCACACAGCAGCTCATCTGCCACTTCACCACTGAGTTGCTACACATCAGTAAAAATCAAGCCTAAACTTCTACACTGTAGGAGTATCACCTTTGAGAAGCCTCGAGGGTGTCAAAGCTTCCTGAAACAATGCAGTCTGCAGCTTCTTGCTCTTTCCTCAAAAATACTGCTGTCAGAAATTTCTGCAAAGTCACTCTCCCTGGTTTGGCTCAAACCAGTTCATAAGCCCATATGTATTAAAAATTCATACAAAACATTATTATGAGGTTTTTACAAGAAGCACAGCAGAAACAGTAAGCTAAAGAATTGCAGTTTAGCAAAAAGTGACCATTGCTGTTACTTTACAGCAACCACAGCATCCCATATTAACACAGTCCCTGTAACCACTGCTCCCCAAAGGTCCAACCTTGCCTACAGATATCAAGTTAACAGTGAATTTACTGGCTTTAGAGTGTTCTCAGATCCTATATTCATCCTTTTGTTTGTTTTATGAAAGGACTTGAAGTCCCCTAAGTCCCAAATATCGAGAAACATGTAAGACCACAGCCTGCATGCTGGATATTCATCACATGTTAGAAGACTTGACTTTTTCCAGAGAGTTTAAATGCATGCAGCCTCTCCTAAATGTGACTGCAAAATGAAGTGAGCCAAGACAGCCCACAAAGCAGCAATGTTCAGTAAAATTATTTCTTTAGTCACAAAATTTTTGCGATACTAACAGATAAGATGATGATGAGTTAGTCACACTCTTGACTGCAGAAAACTGAAGATGTCAGGCAACAGATGTTTGGAATAGGTTTGCAATAATTTTGATTATTTCCCCATAGCATTCACTGACTTCAGTTGATAAGTGAAGATGATGAAAACCTTGTTGAAGATTACAGCCTTGAAATAGTTTAGACACAGAGACAGTTATTTTTGTGAAGCTGTATAATGAGTCAGGAGGAAAAAAGTTAAGGACACTGAAGAGCCAATAAAAGCAGTAAGAGTCACACCAATGACTGCAGGATACAAAGGACACATCAAACTATAAGCAGTGACTGCGAAGGCAGAAATTTGCAGTTCAGTCACTTGAAGGGACACAGCACACAAGTTAAGCCTTTACAGAAAAACAGTGGGAGTAGAAAGTTTACTGTTAAAATTGTTACTGTGGTCATTAAGCTTTTCTGCTGCTAAGCCCCATGTTTTGCAGTCTGGTGTTTTAAGATGACAGCATAGCATTGACAGGGTCAATTGTCTCTACACAAATCCTGGTCACAGTCATGAACAGGACTCCAACCACCAGGATCCAGATACACTCACCTCTGATGTAAACAGGCTGAACCACATTCATCCACTGGGATTTGGGCAGTGCTACCAGAACACCTTTCTCTCTTCTCATGAGTTGCATTGTAATGGTATCACCAATTGCATATTGACGGGTTTCCATAGCAACAACACTGCAAGGTACGGAGGAGGTTAGCGGTGTAAAAATAACATTTCAAAAAGATGCACGATTTAATTAATAATGTCTCACCTCTTGAGATCCTTCTTATGAACAGAGCCATAACAAATAGGACACTTACTCCAGGTCTTCTCACTCAAGGAGAGATAGTGGAGGATACATGCCCAGCAGAAGATGTGCCCGCAGCGGGTGATCTTGGCGGCGGTCGGTGGGTACAGACATATGGGGCACGAGGGCACCTCATGGCTACAGATTCGCTGAAATGGCACGTGAGAAAAACAGGACAAGTTTCAGACTCAGAAATCAGTTCCTGGAATCCAGAATAAGCCACCTGTAAGATCTACTCTAACGTATTATCTTCCAGCTCTTTAGGCTGTGTTTATTTACCAAGAAATTAGTGCACTGTGAACTAACACCTTCAGACTGCACACAGAATAATCTTCTAAGCAACCCATCTTATTTCTTGTATCTTACTTCTACTCCAATGACATTAAAAAGTGAGTCTTCTCATGTTTCCCCTCACATATTCATCATCTCTAAGAGTCAGCAGCATCTTCATCATGAGAATTCAGACAGTGAGAAGATGGCAAGCGAGCTCTGTGGCCTCTCCCACAAGCCGACTTGTGCAGCCCTGTGTAACTGTGAGACTGAACTTACCCACTTGCATGAACATGCTAGGTCTAGCCAGACACTTCGGTAGCATCTCTGTGTGGCAGAGACATAACTGCCAAGCAAGCACCTAGATTTTTTCAGCTCTCTTGTAGTGACAGGTAACAGTAAGCCTACCTCCTCTCCACCTACACCATGCACCAGACTGTCTTGGCAGATATAAATTTCTGCTTGAGGCAACCCAAAACTTCTGACCACAATTCTCAAGAGATTTTCCATTTTGTTGCTAGGCAAGATAGGCCACCTATGCACAGAATAATTCTTCAAAATTCTACACTCTAGTCCTCTTCCATGGACTCATGCCCAAGTTTTCTGTTAATATCTCGATCACAAGGACTCTGTCTACAGAATGTCAGATACTATTTTTGATGAGCTCCCATCTGCGAAAGCAAGAAGAAGCTGCTAATTTTCCTAATAGATTTTAGCACTTCTCTTTTCCTGTCATGAAAGTATTTCATAATATATTCCATGACAGATCTTTCCCAGTATTGTGGGAGTGACAGAAAAGGCCTCAACTCAAAAACAGCTGAGTTTTATGTAACATCACAGAGGGAAAGAGGTAGTTAAAGACAGGTTGAGGTTCTTAAGGAAAAAAAAAAAAATCTAGCCCATCACAACTGACCACTTGCTCCACAAAGTCCCAGTTGACCAAGGTATCTGGATCAGCAAAGTGGACTGTGTAGTCCTGTTCTTCAGAGACAACAAACTGGCAGCTGGGGAAAGGCAAAGAGACAGATGATCCACTCAGTTGTTTCTCAAAACTTTTTGAGAACTATCCTATAGGATTCTCTGAGCTTCTTCTTTGTCCAGCAGAAAACTGCTGGATGCAGTCAGTAACCTCTATCAACAAGAAATCAAGAGTTCAGTTCACAACCAGATTTTCAGGATACAGGAGTGTCTAATTTCAGTTAGACACAACATCACAAAGTACAAAATGAGCCAGGCAGACTGGTTATCCAGAAATGTGTAAGAAACAGCTGCAATGGGGATCTATTGAAAAACAGGGAATCCACAAGGGGAAAAATATTGTCACAAAAATTAGAAGTACTGGGGTTCCTGCAAACAGACTTCACTACAATAAGCCACAAAATATTATGGAGAAATCAGAAGCATCAATGCTGAAAATACTTTTTATCTTTAATTATGAGTGATAGGATGTCCTGAACACACTTCAAATTCTGGGGAAATTTCCAGTCAAAAAGGAATTCTGCTGCTAGGTTACTGTACTGATCATCATTTGGGTTAGACTACGTACTTTAGGGGCCCACAAAATAATCAGCATTTTAAGAACTAAGACTCATAAAAATAATTTCCATTGGGACTTAAAAATTCAGATTAGCTTTCATCTAGCAACTGCTACTCCTTCCGTCACAACAAACCAACTTCTGGAAAATACAACCATTTTCTATAAGGAACTACCGAGATATTCCCAACAGGAGTCATGTCCCACAACCATGCTTGAAAAATTGAGTAGAAGACTTTTCTTTGTATCTAAAGGACTTACTCCATCAGATACCTTGCAAATAGGTGAAGACAACATCCCTTTAAAATATAGTCAGAACACTACAGAAGGGTAATTTCACCCTGGAGAAGACTAATGCAGTTAGTCAAGCCCAAATACAATCCCTGGCTGGTCACCCCTTACAGCTCCATGTCTCTGCACAAGTCTAAGAGCCCCATGGATCTCCCACTCACTTGGCCTGCAGGAAGAGCTCCTTGTTGAACGGTTTATGTCCCCACTTGTTCCTTTTCCCCCAGTTGCCATGTCCATTCCCATCAAAATGTCCTGCTTGGCCACGGGGTTCAAAGGTGAAGTTCAGTAAGTGGTTCAGATTTATCTTCTTGGGACCAGAGAACTGGGCAGGGCTGAACTCTGCCCGTTGAGCCTCTGCTACCTAAGAGAGAACAGCATTTGTTAGAAACTGCTGGAGTTCACAGCAAAGGCATCAGTACAGGTGGACATCCAGGCTCCATCAGTGATAGCACACAGAACATGCATCATCTACTCACTCACCTCCTCCCATCCCTGTTCTGCAAATCAAGTAGTGCAGCACTAGAAATGCACGAGAACCTGAAGTCAGAACTCAGTGGTGTTACCCCACACTGAGCAAAAGGAGGAGAGAGTTAAAACAACCACAAAGACAAGGAAAAGCTGGCAAAACATTGTCAAGAAGAAGTTGTCCAAATCCTAACAATACTCTTTTAGACAGTAATACAAGCCTGATTACTATTTGCACAGGGTGCACTTGTTTTGGTTAGTTTTCATATAATGAAGCAAGGAATCAGAATTTAACAGAAGCAGCAGATGAATTTTCAGCCAGTGATTTAGGTGAAAGTGCTGCTCATCCATCAACACTGAAAAACCAGAGTATCAGCTAAAGCCCACAAACACACTACAGCATTTAGATCCACAACAGCATAAAAGCCTCAGTCTGGTTTTACCTTTGGTATCAGCATGGCCAATACAATTACTTTCACAATACCACTATCTCCTGTACATTTGTGCCCCTGAAGTGGCTGGACACAATCAATCTTCAGAGGGCAAACTTTGGCCTGTTTAGAGGATTGGTTGGCAGAGTCCCTCGGGAGCCAATGCTGAAGGGCAAAGGAGTCCAAAAGGCTGGACATTCTTCAAGAAATCTTAAAGGCACAGGAATGTGCTGTCCCCTTGTGCCAAAAAATGAGGAAAGACGAGCCTGGCTCAACAGAGAGTTTTAAAGGGAACTCAGGAAAAAAAAGGGAATTTATGACCTGAGGAAGAAGGGACAGGAACTCAGCAGACAACAAGGATGCCATGAGGTTATGCAGGGAAAGAAGTGAAGGCCCAAAGCCTGACTAGAACTTAATCTGGCCACTGCTGTGAAAGACAAAAAGATGTTGCCATAAATACATCAGCTACAAAAAGAGAGCTAGAGAAAATCCTCATGCTTTATGGGATGCAGAAGTAAACACAGTGGCAAAGGGTGAGGAAAAGGCTGAGGTTCTTAATGCCTTCTTTCCCTCAGCCTTTAATAGCAAGACCCACTCTCCTCAGGGCACCCAGCTCCCTGAGCTGGAAGACTGGGACAAGGAGCAGAATGAAGAGAGACAGTGACCTGCTGTGCCATGGGGCTGGATGGGATCCACCCACAGTGACTGAGTGAGCTGGCAGCTGTGATCATCATTTACCAGCAGTCCTGGCAAACTGGGAGGTCCCAGTTGACTGGAAATCAGCAGATGTGACACACACCTACAAACAGGGCTGGAAGGAGGATCTGAGGAATTACAGGCCTGTCAATCTGACCTCCATGATGGGCAAGGTTATGGAGGAGATCATCCTTCAAGCCATCACACAGAGTGTACAGGACAACCAGGGGATCAGGCCCAGCCAGTGTGGGTTTATGGAAGGCAGGTTTTGCCTGGCTAACCTGATCTCCTCCTATGACAAGGTGACACAGTGCATGAGGGAAAAGCTGTGGATGTTTTCTACCTGGACCTTAGAAAAGCCTGTGGCAGTTTCTCACAGCATTCTCCTGAAGTACCTGGCTGCCATGGCTTGGATAAGCACACCACTCTGAGTAAGAAACCTGCCTGGATGGCTGGGCCCAGGGAGTGGAGGGACATGGGCTGACATCCAGCTGGGCCTCCACTAGTGGGGCTCCCCAAAACTCACTATTTGGGCCAGGCCTGTTTGATGTCTTTATCAATGATCTGGACAAGGGGATTGAGGGCACCCTATGCAAGCTCACAGATGACATCAAGTTGGGTGGGATTGTAGATCTGCTGGAGGATAGGAAGGCTCTGCAGAGGGATCTGGACAGGTTGGACTGATGGGCCAAGGCCAATGGTGTGAGGTTCAACAACACCAAGTGCCAGGTCCTACACTTGGGTCACAACAGCCCCTTGGAATGCTCCAGGCCTGGGAAGGCAGCTGGAAAGTTGCCCATCAGACAAAGACCTGGGGTGTTGGTAAACAGCAGCTGAACATGAACCAGGTGTGCCCAGATGGGCAAGGCAGCCAGTGGCACCTGGGCTGCACTAAAAATAGTGGCCAGCAGGAACAGGGCAGTGAAATTGTGTCACTCTATATTTTCACAAAGGACCCGTGTCACGAGATGTGTACATGGCCTGTCTTGGCACCCATCCCTCAGATGGCATTTTTTCTTAGAGCACAGCAAAGAGCACTCCTCTTCTGTAGCTGCCAAGCTGCTCTGCTCACACTCCCTCTGGCATCTCAACCATGTTAGCACTTCTTGTTACTCTCCCCCTTCCCAACCCAGGAACTGCACACAGCAGACCTGCCTAGGCAGGTCAGGGTGATCCTCTCATCCTTGGAGTCATGGCATTACACTTCTCACCTCATCTCGTCTCCCACCATTAGAAGAGCTAAAAGGTTTGCCACTTCCGCCGCTGCCTCCCCTCTGAGGGGGCATCTTGTTAAAAGCTTTGCTTTTCTGTGAACTGGAGCGACGGGGCTGACTGGAAAAGTTCTCATTTTTGGAATAGGAAGTTTCTCTTTTACGATTATAACGCTGTTTGGATCCACTCGCATTCTTTCCATCTGAAAGGAAAAGAAAAGAGGAATCAGATCAGCAGCCCCAGAGCTGGCCCCATGTACTGCACCTCAGCTAAATTCACCTCGGAGATGAGCTCACCTCAGCCACTACCTTAAGGGCAGTGTTTCTCAGGACATTAAATCCCCCCAGCAACCCAAACCACTTCATTCCTATCACTGCCCAAAGAGCTGGTCAAAGAGCTTAACAGAATGTATTAGCTGTGCTCTGTCTTTTATAAAGAGTTGAATTTCTTTTTTCCAGATCAGGAATTCCACCACCAGATATTAGTGTATTGCCTGGTACATTAAGTTATAAATACTAACATCACATACCACATCTTCATGCCCTATTACAAGTACTGACAACAACTAGTTCTTTTTCATTTAGTTTGCCTAAAACACACAATTTATCACATTTATCTTATCCTATTTATTATTTTATATTATGAAATACACTTTATAAATACACTGCTGCCTGCATTTTTTCTTGAAGGATTCCATTGCCTGTTTTCACTCACTTCTGCACTCTATGCTTAAAAGATCCCAGCAGATCTAAGTCTGTTTAAAAAATACTTTTATGTCATCAGGCCAACAAATGCTAATTGATCTTGAAGCACAAACCAAACACTTTGTGGCCTTGCAGGGCACATACCTAAGATCTAAGTACTAAGTCCACCAACCTATGCAACAAGAACTGTTTGCCAAAACCTACTCAGCACACCACTGACCCTAACACAGGACACAGTGGTGAAGCAGAAAGCAAAATACTGCAGGAATAAAGAGCAGAAAAATCAGTCCAGCCCTTGAGAGGGATTTTCTGTCCCTCAACAGCTGCTAAATCAAACTGCTAGAACAGAGTTAATACTATGAAGGTATTTCTAGTAGTCTTACCACAAGATTGAAGTTGTCCAAGGACACAACAGGCTATGGACTGGGTGCTTAACCTGGCACTTCCACCACCTGCCCCAAGTTTTATTTGTAGCAGAGGTATGGTGATAAGCTCAGAAACAAAACTCCCCGGGCCCCACAAGACATCTCTCCACACCAGCCAGCCCCAAAGTCACTCTGGATACTCAGTAAACATTACACAAACAGCAAGACCTCACACAATATCTAGTTGCATTTTATAAAAGCCTATTAGTTTCCCTTTTCCTACTTTGTAGTCTTCCTCCCCACCCCTTCACACAAATCTTACGTGGCAGGCAATCACTGTGATTCAGGATCATGTTTCTCATATGGGCAGTTTCATTGCCAGTGCTTCCAGTTTTTCCCTTTCCCATCTACCCAAGCATTTAAAACAGCTGGAATGGCATCATCCACATAAAGTATCTTTTGTTGTTGTTATTTTAAGTTTTTTCTTCCACCTGCATCCCCCAGAAAAGGTGAGCTGAGAACAGGATGGTCTGTGTGTTATTGTATATTACTGAGGATCCAACTTCTTAAAAAAAAAATAAGTAATAAAAGTGTCTGGACCAGGCTCTGTGCTGGTCTGCTGTTTCTTGCACTTGTCAGACTTCTTTGGCTGCAACTACAGCTAAAACAGGACACTATCATTCCTTTCACACGATGTGACAGGCCCATATTGCAGAAAAACTTCATCATCAGAACTGGTAATTTACTCTGCTATTCAAAAGGCTGATCCTTTAATTCAGAATTAAACCAACTCTGTCAGAACCACAGCTGTGTAACTCAAACACATGCCTGCTTAGCTGGCAGGGCTTTAATGCACATCAGGCTAAAAAGACATGGCTTGAGCGTTATCAGGAAAAAACACACCAGAGGCTGCCAAGTACTGAGGGTGTGACCAGGTCTGGCTGAATGATTAGACAGACCTTTTTTGAGAATGTTTGTAGGGAAGAAGGATTAACCAACACCTCAGAGTCTTTGGTAAAAAATTAAGTTGTTGTGATGAGGTTTGAACTATTCCTTAAGTTACTCAGGAGCAGAACTGTCAGTTTAGAGCTCAACTACCCCCTTAAATCTGTAATTTCAGCAAATGCACTAGAAGGGCACACACCTGTTGTGTCTGTACCACTTTGCAGTTTCTCCGCCATCTTCAAATAGGGAAAAGAAACAACTCAAAAAAAGTCAGTCTAAAGAGGGTGTTTGCAAGGCTCCAGAACAAGGAACAGCTCAACCCTGGAGCTGTCAGAAGAATTTTCTACCACTTAAAGTTTCATTCGAGTTACTCACCACCAGCTTGGCCAGTCAGATGGTTTACACACATTCCTGTCATAATGTAAGTCCTTTTAAGGCACCTCCTAGAGCCTTTGGGAGTCACTTTAGTGACTCTCACATTTTATAGGAAAGAACTCTCCACTTGTGCCTTTTTAAAGGACCCTACAACAGTCTAACAATGTTTCAAACCTGATTTTACAGATCAGTAGTTTCACCCTCACCACCTCGAGAATAAGTGACCTCAGTAGAAGCCTGGTGCATCAGAGTAGTAATGAAATTGGTCAGCAGACAACCAGGAGCTTGGAGACTGCATCTGTAAATTGGAACAGCTTTCCCTCACCCTGAATCTAAGCAACGCTGTACCTTGCAACCTTTTCAGCATGCCACACATCACAGAGCTCTCTGCTTACTATCATCCATGCCACAAAGAGCTGGGCAGGACAGCCTGCACTCAGGCACACAGAAAAGTGGAAGATTCTCACTGCCATCCTCTCTTGTGAGATGCCAGTTTTAAGAAAGGTAAGTTTGGATTTGGTAGTTTCTTTTCTGCTTCTTTTCTTGGCAAATTAGGAGTTAGCAACAGCCAGAGCGCTGGTGAGGTACTTACTCTTCACTCAGGTCCTTTTGCTGTTTTCATGGCATCTAACCTACATATATACAGATTATGTGGCTTCATCTACCCATTCACACTCCTAGAAACTTATAAAAACCACTGTCTGTATAACTTAAAAACACTAGCAATAAAACTGTTCTGGCATTTTGGAGCAAACCCTGAGATTTGTGGTTCCTCCTGCTGCTAGAGGACCTGCATCTCCAAAGATCCAGAGAGAGGAGATGAAGTTCACAGCATTAGAGGCAGCTGTAGGTGACCACTTGGGCACTGGAGCTGCAATACTGGTCTGCTCTTGGGGTGAGAACTGTTGTTTCCTTCCACCTTTTTCCCCCTCTGTTCTGCTGAGCTGTGCTGAAGCCAGCAGCATTGCATAAGGGGTCTGGATCACACTAAAGCCACAGGGTGGTTTCATGAAAACACACTGAGGCGGCTGCTGCTGCTGCCAAGGCAAACATCCCAGTGAGCAGGAGGTGAGCGAGCTCTCACAGCCCAGCCAGGCAGGCTCACACTGGCTGTGATAAGGCCCAGGAATGTTTGTGACAACTAACACTGCCCATCAGCTCTTGAGGACTGCAGACAACCCCAACAAGCCTGTGTTGCCTTGGCTACTTTATTCCAGTCTAACTGGATGTGATTCCTGCTGGCACACTAATACAACATAAAGCAACTTTTCTGTTGGAAACTTTCAGTTTCATTTAGTCTCTGAGGCCAAATTTCAAAGATAGAAGAAATCAAACTTTCACAGATACATGGGAATACAGTTATTATACAGTTATAATACTCTATGTAGTCATTTTCTATGTACAGTTATAATACTCTATTCAGCCAATTTCCAGTGAAAAAGAAGCTAGCATTAGGATTGAGGAATATCCATTTCTTCATTTCCTAAGCTGGACAGTTACAGCAGGTAACTTTGGAAAGCATTAAATGGCAACTGCTTGACTGGATTTAACCCAGTGACCATCTGAGCAAGATCTGTGGTCCACAAAATTACCTCCCATTTGAGAAGAGACTTAAGATTTTCAGTATACATCCTGTACCTGTCCTTAAAGGGGTGCACCACATCAGCTACAAGGACAGTGATAAGGAACTCAGGAAAAAGATTCCATATGGTGACATGCCAGTGTCCTACATGCAAAAGCTATGAAAATACAGCCACAGTTTTACTCAGCTGCATTCTCTGTAGTTGTTTGCCCTAATTTCACCAAAGGAGTATTTTCATTTCTGTTTTCAGTATCCTCCAGTTAAGATGTTCCTAAATAAACATCTACACCTATGAAAAGAAATTCTAATTTGTCTGGGTTTCTTTGCTGCCCTGTAAAGGAAACAACTCATCCCTCTGCTCTCCACAGTAGCTCAGAAACAACTAAAAATGAAGTGGAATTATGCCATGACAAAATTTTCCTCTGTTTTATTAAAAACAAGAGGTCTTAAAAAGTTTTGGCATTTATTTAAAAGTTTTGGAATAGAAGAGTATGGTCATCAGGATCTCTCTCCCCACTGCTTCTGTGCTACCAGTGCCATTATTTCAAGCCCATTAAAGGTAACATTCCACAAAAATCACTTAACATTTTTATTCTGGGCTGGAACAACAGGCCTTTTATGTCCTTCCTCAGTTCAGATACTGTGTCTTCTACATGAAGGGATACCAGCCACAGCACAAACCACTGTAGCCCTTTCCTGAAGGATTTTTGTATTCTGTGAACAATCCTCCCCAGAGCATCACACACCACTACAAAAGAAGCTGGAGTGAAGAGGTGTCTCCAGCAAGACAGGGACAGAAAAAGTTCTTAAAAAGACTTCCAAGTGTTAGAATTCAAAGTTAAAATTTCTCTGTAATTGCACAGTTACACCACAACCTGGGGAGCTGTGGGTGAATCACTTCCCATGCCCCACTTCTGTCAATCCTGTGGAAGGTCAATTAACACAGGTGAAGAGCAGGTAATACTTGGTTACCCAGGACATGATCATGCTTAGAAGGTCCAAAGAGGAGTCAAAAAACAGCTCCAAGATACTTATTTTGTTAACCCTCTGGAGTGCACTGCTGCTTTCTCAGAGGCCTCAAGCTGAAACAAACCACTGAGGAGGAAGGAAATTAGCACAGCAATGGTGCTGTAGCAACTTGTTGACACTCTCATATACTTCCAGGACTAAAATCACCAAATTTAATTGCTGCTGCCCCATTTATAGGTATTAGAAAAATAATTTTAAAAAAAGGTTGCCAGGAACACTCTCTTCCTAAACAAGTCTAGAGAGCTAAGTGGGCTTAGGTCTTACCTTGAAATGACAGGAACCACAACAGCTTCTGACAAACTGCTCTGTCAGCAGAACCAGCTGTGTGCAATTTCAGGTGTGACACTTTGGGTTGAATGCCAGATGAGCAAACAAGAGCCAGCTCACTCTGAGCTCCCCCAGAGCAGGTCACTCAAACACCGGGGCTGTGTTCAAAGGGGAACGCTGTGCACGGGTACCAGCCCCCCTCGGTGAGGTGTAACAACACAGGCACAAGATAAAGTTAAGGGCTCTACTCACAGCCCCTGGTGAATGTATGTTCTTCCTATAGCACCAGGGCTTTAGGTCTCAAGCTGATTACTCCAATACTAATGAAGATAAAGCATTAATCCTTAAAGGAAGAGGAGAGTAGGAATCCCAGCCCACCCAACAGCGAGCAAAGCCGGAAGAGGATGGAAAAAGAAACCAAAAACAGGCAGTGACCTGAAACGCCGCCTATTAAACGCAGCTGAGACACAAACAACCCGCAAGGCGCAGTTCAGCTTCACCACAAACCCAAGGGTGGCACAAGGCCGTCTGTCCCCGCAGCCCCACGCTCACCCCTCCCAGCTCTTACCGCCTTTGGGCTTAGACTCCCCCGCGGCGGGCCCGGCCGAGGCGGAGCGCGGCTGCTGCCCTTTGCTGCCGGCCGAGGATCCGGGCGCACCGGAGCCGCAGGGGCTGCTCTTGTCCATGGCGGGGGCTGCGGGGGTCGCGCCGGGCGGGCTCTGCAGCATCAACGGGCGCCCCGGGCGAGCGGCGGCCCTGGGCGGGGGGGCACGACGGGCGCTGGCGGAGCCGGCGGGGGCCCAGGCTCATGGCCCGCGGGGGCGACCGGCGGGGGCGGCGCAGCGCGGACTCGGCCTCCTTCATGGCGACATCTTCTCGCTGCTCCGCTCGAACCGGGGAAGGCCGCGGGAGGCCGGGCCGGGCCTGCGGGGCTCCGGGCGCGGGGGAGAGAAGAGCTGCTCACGGAGCCCCGCGGGGCCCCGGCGCTGCTGCCGCCCGAGGGGTCGGCACCACCCCGGCACCCACCGGCTGCTCGGCGCCGCACCGGCCCCGGCTCGGCCGCCGCTGCCCCGTAATGGCGACGAGTCGCCCGCAGCAGTGGCCGGACCCGGATGCAGCCGGTCCGGGCGGGCCCGCGGGCATGACGGGATTTGTAGTCCCGGGCCGCGCGGGGCGCGCCGGGAGCCCGGGGCCCGCCCCTCGCTCCCCGCCCGGCACCGGAGGGCATCGCCCCCGCCTCAGCAGCGCCCGACGGGACAGAAAATCACTTGGTATAAAATCATTGGCACCGATTTGTAGCAAATAGCGGCAAAAGTTTGGTTTGGGGGTTTGTTTGTTTGTTTGCTGTTTTTGGGGTTTTTTTTAAGTACTTCATCAGGCCTACTTGAAGTAGTATTTTTTAACTTTTCCCTCAAAGCAAAAGAGGAAAAAGACACAGAAGGCAACTTGGATCCTAAAGCTATTTCTTTTAACCTTTCAAATGCATTCTTGAGTGCATCTCCTGATGCCTTTTACATTATTTTAGGGATGAGAGCTTCAAGTTCTGTGGAAAAGCAATTCCAGCTTCTTAAAAAAACACATGGGTGGAGCATGTCAGGGCATCTTTATGCCCATAATTCATACCATGATCTGAATCTACAGCCCCTCAAGTAAAAGCTTGACTACTAGTTTGTACTTATAGGCCACATGCTCTGTAACACCAGTATGATCAACAAATCCTCTATAAATATTATTTTTTAAAAGCCTCATAATGGCCTTATGTTAACACCTGATAGTTCCCTATTTAGGTCTATTATTCTTAGAATTACTGACCAAACTGTGAGTGTAGTTACCAGAGTGTTTAGATCCTCTGGATTTGAGGGGGAAAACAACCCTTCAACTTTCTAACAAAGTTGCTCCTCCACACTTGAAAGAAATAAGAAATAGCACATGCAGTACCAGGAAGAGAGTACAGAAACACAAAACTTTTGAAAGCAAAACGCAACATTTTTATTAGCAAATTAGCTGGCTGGGGAAAGAAAATAAATACACGGAAGTCTTCCCCCAAATAAAACCAACCATACAGTTCAAAGAGTGTTCAACAGGAAGACATCGAGCTGCAGTGGCACACTCGGCACTGCATTCCTGCAGAGACCGACTGGCACCCGGCAGAGCGCCGCTTCAGGCAGGTCCGTATCCTTTACCAAACCCGTCAGATCACACATGGTCACCAATAATAGAAAAACATTCGAAGGTGCAGGAGCAGCTCCCTGCCAGGACCGCCCGCCAAGCAACCCCACAGGTATCGTCATTTCCAGCGCGCTCTCGGGCACCGCTCGGTGCCACTGCCGTGGCCGGGCAGCGTTGGCCGGGCGTGCCGGGCACAGGAAGGGCGGGGGCTGCACAGGAACCCGCAGCTCCCCTCGGCCCGGCCGCGCTCCGCCATCCCCGTCCGGCCGGCCCGGCCCGGCCCCTCCGCCTCCGCCGCCATTGCTCCGGCCACGCCCCCTGCGCGCCGGCCGCCAGCCATTGGTCACCGCCAGGAGCTCCCCAGGAGCTCATTGGCCAGGCGCGGGATGGTGGGCGGGGCGTTCTCCCCACCGGGCGTGCCCGCGCCCGCTCCCGTTTCCATGGCGACGAGAACGCCGCGGCTTCCGCGGTCGCTGCGGCCCCGGTAAACCGGGGACACGAGGGAGAGCGGCTGCGGCCTGATTCTGCCTAAAACAATGATAATGCTGTGGACGCTGTAATGAACAGGGAGGAGATTCGCCTAAAAGCCTCCCGCTGCTCCCGAACGCATCGTTTGCTGTACAGAACAAGAGCCTGGGTTGTTCTGTTGGCCTGGCTGGCCATTACCTCTAGCTGGTCAAGGAGCTTTGAGCTCACACTGGGAAGAATTTGAGTTTTTTCTCAGTATGATAGCTGCTATCAGCAGAGTTTGGGTTATTGGAAAAACATGGAGGACATTGGGCTTATCTCCAAGGCTCCACATATTTTCCTTCCCTGCAACACATCACCAAGAGTAGGACATGGGACAGGCAGACGGCTTCGTCCCAGGCCAAGGCTGCTGTAGCTCCTGCTTGTCCCTGACAGAGCACAGGCCTGTGTCTAACCACAGTGCTCCTCGGTGACTTATGTATTTAGCTCAGCATTCAGGTATTCTGGATTTTGGAAGAGGTTTCCTTGAGAGGTGACACCAAGCTCCAGGAAAAGTCCGAAGTAGCACATGACCACAGTATTGTGCTTTTCCAAAGCAGTGTTCCCCTTTGATGTCTGGTGTGGATAGTGTTCCATGCAAGGCTGTTACAATCAAACATTTTTCCTCTTTATAATGACTGTGATTCCTTCCAAGTTCCCATTTCTCCACAGCCCAAATGGACCCTGCAGAAGCTTGCATGTTTTTGGGCATGTCTGTAGAGGTACCACAGCTGCCTGATCATAGATGGACGTCTGTATCAAGCAGTGAAGAGGGTTTAGTTGCAGGAACAACCCCCTGCCAAGCAGCCCCACAGGCACTGTCATTGCCAGGGTGCTCTCAGTGCCACCAGAGTCACTGGGCAGCAGTGGCCGGGTGTGCAGGCAGGGGCACAGCTCCAGCAGCAGCAGCAGCTCACACACGGGCTCACGTTAAACACGCGCTCTGTGGCTGGGAGCAGCCCCAGCACAGCTGAGCCGTGCCGCCCACACCACACTGAGCTCTCACCGCCCTGGGGCTCCACTCCCTGCCCCAGCCCAGGCACGGAGCAGCTGCTGCCCTTTGCTGCCGGCCCGCAGGGATGGCTCTGCTCCAGGCCCAGATCACACACAGCCGTGCCCGGAGCTGGATGGAGCCCAGGCACGGTGGGACTGGTGCTGTCAGCAGCAATGGGAACGCTGCAGGCCCCACACGGCCTCACACACCCCCTCAGGCAGCGCTCCCCGTGGCTTGCCCAGAGTCATCCACTGTCACCACATCACAAATCAGCCAGAAATAACAGCCTGGCTGGGGTAGAACTTGGCTTTTATTCTCCAGCGCACTTCTCCAGAGACAGCAGAAAAAAGAAACAGCTCAGGTTTTGGGACAGCACATCCAGCAAACAAGAGGGAGGAAAATTATTTTATAAAAGTGAAATCAGAAGAATAAGAGAAGTTTGGAACATAAAGAGCTAAACACTGTCAGTACTTGCATAGCACTAGCAGTAACCAGGAAATACAGTAGATGGCTATAAAACTTGCAAAAGCAAAACTGCTCCAACAACTCTAGTAGCAAAGGAGGAGCCTTTTGGAAAAAAAAATAAATACAAGGAAGACTTTTTGGTACTTTTCCTTTTTATATCCACGATGTAATGTCATCTGTTACAACATAATCCCTGCCATTGCCCTTGAAAATCAAGGCCTGTGTCCTCAGGAAGGCTGCAGCAACTAGTCAGAGAGTCCTGTAACTGGATGCAAGTTTCAGTAACAGTCCAAGGTTCTAGCCAGACTTGAAAAGAAGAATAGCGACTTGGCCGAGGTAGAAGTAGATGAAGTGCTTGGTCTCATGAGTCACATAGCTGCCAAAATTCCTTCCCACGATACAGTGCCAAGTGGGATTGTATTTCTTGTCAAACTCCTGCAAAACAGATCACTGCAAATTAAGAACTCTTCTAATAGGTACTCACTATCTGAGCAAGGCAATCAGAGGAAGAACAGATGCTCTTAAGTACTAGGATTATTTTATTTACATCTTATTGTTCACCTGCTGCTTGGTCAGACACACAAAAACCCCACAGCGCTTCCTAACTGAGCAGTAGTAAGTTTAAAACATTACTTTTGTTGAAGTAGTCTTCTATTCCCCCATTATTCATAACAAGATTGCATCTACAGTTCTCAAATAAAAGATTCACCACTAATTTTGTACCCACAGGGACAAAGCCGTAATTTAGACTTCATTGTTTATCAGCAGCACAGCTGCTAAACAGAAAATTCTCTGCCACATGCTCTGTAACAACAGAATGATCAATAAATCTAAGCAGTTGTGCTTTATGTATTTTCAAACAAATACAAATTTTGAAAAGAGAGTTGATTACTCAAAAGTACTCAACTCTCTTTTCAACTTTCATAGGTACTTTCTGCACCTGGAAAATAAAAGCCTTTCTGTATTCTGGTATAGCAAACAAATATTTCTTTAGCAGAAGCAATCATTCTGCATGGATAAATTACTTCTCATGTTAGAGAAGCTTCTCCACCCCAGGTATCCCATATTTTAAAGTTACCTCCACCCCAGGCAGAGCAAAGCCTCAGGCTTTGAGTGGTACAGCGGCAGAACAGCTACAGCTGGGAGCCTTCAGAAGGACCCCGAACAAAGAAATTGCCAGGCAATTCACCCTCCCAATCTTAGTTCCCCACTCTCCACAGTTCAGACCAATAATAACATTAGGGTCTGGAGACTTCTTGTTCTTTACTGGGTCTTTAAATTGTCTCTGGAGAGTCTTTTTTATCTTGTGGTTTCTGCTGACAGTTATAACTTCCTTATTTTCCAGCTCGAACTAGCTCTTGAGGCCCTTTTTTACAGTGTTAGGTAAAAGTTAACATATCTATGTGAAAATTCACAGCTTGTGGCCTAAACCTTTATCAAATTTAGCTCCTCATGCCAAACAGTTAACTCCAGACAGTTTCAGTCCAATCGGCCTTAACAATTCAACAGTTCTCCCACTCAGATCACTTGAACTTCTACTGACGCACTTTGATTTCTCCGTTCCGCTGAGCTGACGAAGCAGGAAATATAATCTGAACTAGATCTTTCTCATGTATTGTTAATCCTATATAAAGGACAACACAGATGTTGCAAACAACAGATAAACACTGCCACCGGGATTTTCTTTTTCTTTTGTGCTTTTATCACTACGTAAGGAGAGGTGTGATTACAGAGAATGGCAGAAAATTACTTTTACCCTGCTATTTTTCATCCAGCTGGCAAGAATTGTAAAGAGATCCTTAAGATTAAGTTAAATACAGCTGAAACCAAGAAGAACAAGCTTCCTCTCAGAGGAAAAGCACAGGAGAGCTCAATAGAGCCCCTGTGTTTTGTACCAGCTCATCGGTCGCAGGGACAGTCAGGTGCCACTCACGTGGACAACGGGACAGTGGCAAAAAAAAGGCTGTAAGCGTAAAGCAGTGCAAGAAAAAAAGCAGCACCTAGAAAGGTCCACGTAAAGGGTGGGTAAAGGAACACATGGACATCAGCCTAAAGAGAAAGTCCAACTTGATTATCTAGCGTCTTTAGAACTTGTTTTTCTAGCACTACTTGCCTAGCAACATTCTCCCCAATTGATTTTTCATGAGCACAGAGATATCATGAGCACATTACAAGCCAACATTTACCTTTTTTATGTGAGCTGCGATGTCCTTCTCAATGTTGTATTTCTCCAAGGCTTGAGTTGCACATTCCACAGCGTCTTGCTGCATCTCTTCTGACATGTCCGCATTTTTGATCACTGCCTTTCGATCGCTCATGATTGCCTGCTTGGAGAAAATAAGAAGGAAATTCAAAGTTGCAGGAGCACCTGCACCTGCTGCTAAGCAGCCCCACAAGTATCGCCAATCCCAGCGCGCTCTCGGGCGCCGCGCGGTGCCACCGCCCCGGCCGGGCACGGGCACGGCCCCGGGCACAGCCCGAGCAGCGGCGGCTCCAACGCCGGCTCACGTTCAGCACCCGCTCCCCGCGGTGCCGGCAGCCTTGTGAGGCCCTCCCGGCCCTGCTCCGGCCCGAGGGAGCGCGGCCGCTCCATCGCCCGGCCCCACGGCCCTTCCCTCCCCCGAGGGAGGCGAGGAAAGCCCGGCACGGGCGGCCAAGGGCTCGGAGCCCCGCCTGGCTACGGGGTGCCGCCGGCAGCTGCCGGGGATGCGGGAAAATCGGCGGCGGCCGGGGGAGAGCCCAATCACCGGGGCTGCCCAGTCCAGGACTTCCCGAGGCGGACATGGCCCCTCTCGGCAGCTGTCCCTGCCCAATGCTCAAGGCCAGCAGCGCCTTGCCCTCACCGTCGAGCGGGCGCCGCGATGTCGGCGCGGTGCAGATTCAGAGCCGGTGAGGGTGCAGGACGGCGCGGACTGAGGCGCACACTCGGCTCCGCCGCCGCGGCTGTTTAACCGACCCGCGCGCGCCGCCGGCGCCTCCGAGCGCCCCCAGCCCCGCCCCCTCAGCCCCGGCCGCCAGCCATTGGCCACCGCTACCATCACCCCGAGATCTTATTGGTCCCGGTCCGGCGCTCTTGCAGGGTTTTGCCGCAGCAATTTCTTTCAGCCCGGCATGCCTTGCGGCCGTTCCCATGGCGACCGGCAGCCGCGGTGATACGCAGCGGGGCACGGCCTTGGGGCGGCCCCGGGGCCCCGCCGGCCCGGCGCTGCCCAGGCCAGGACTGGTGGCTCTCAGCCTGTGCGCAGCCCCTCCCCGTCGTTTTGTTTTTTTCTTCACGGCTGAGCTGCTTGAACGCAGGAAGGAAGAAGGGGAAGGAGTAACCCCGAACACCGGTGCGGGTTGGGGGCTGGCCGGCTGGAAAGTGACTCTGCGGAGATGGAACTTGGGATCCTCGTGGACAACAAGCTGTCCCCGAGCCAGCGCTGTGCCTTGGGGGCCAAGAAAGCCAATGGAATCCTGGGGAGCGTTAGGAAGAGCATTGCCAGCAGGTCAGGGAGGTGATCCTGCCCCTCTGCGCCCCTGTGAGGCACATCTGGGGTGCTTTGTCCAGTTCTGGGCTCCTCAGGACAGAGGGACACGGAGCTCCTGGAGCGGGTCCGTGGGGGGCAGCACGGATGGTCAAGGGAGCAGAATATCTCTACTGTGAGGGAAGGCTGAGGAAGCTGGGCCCGTTCAGCCTCGAGAAAAGATGGCTGACAGGGGACCTCATTGAAGTGTATGAATATCTAAAGGGTGGGTGTCAGAGGATGGACCAGGGTCTTCTCAGTGGTGCTGAGAAATAGGACAAGAGGCAGAAATGGGCAGAAACTGATTTACAAGATGTTCCACCTGAGCATGAAGAAAAACTTCTTCACTGTGCAGGTGACTGTGCACTGGAATAGGTTGCCCAGAGAGGTTGTGGAGTCTCCCTCACTGGAGATATTCCAGAATCATTTGGACACAATCCTGTACCATGTGCTCTGGGATGACCCTGCTGGAGAAGGAAGGTTGGACCGTATGACCCACAGCGGTCCCTTCCAGCTTGTCCCATTCTGTGACTCTGTGAATGCAGCTGGTCACTGGTGTCCCTGCAGTGTCTGTGACTACAGTGTGAGAGAGACTCCCAGTCACTGCTCTGGTAGGCAGAGATCATCTGTCACTGTAGTTGAGGCTGAGAAAAATACCCACAAAATCAAATACGATGCTTTGGGGGCCATCCTGCTGCAAAGAACGTAGAGTTAAAAAAGTACTCTATGAGAAAAATAGGAGAAAATCATGGTGTGGTCTGATGATGGTGCTAAAAGTCCCAATATGGCAGGAAGGTCCTGGGTGAGGGAGCCCAGCTCATGCCCTGGGAATGCAGTCCCTAGGCTGATTTCAAAAGCATGATATCATCTCTCCTGAGAATGGGTTAAGTAACTTCTTTGGATCTACAAAGCTGGCAGAACTGCTGAATGATTCAAATAATGTGATAAGCAGGGCAGGTTTTGGAAAAAAAAAAAAAAATTCTAATGTGCCATAATGCCCCTGACCAGAATCGAGGCACCTTTCACTCCTTGCAATTCATCAGAACTCACAAACCCTCCCTCCTGTTCCCCATGAGGCTTCTTCACTTTAAGTGAAGAAAACTGCAAAATTAGAAATTTAAATTTAAAGAAAAACTAAATAAAGTTAAAATAAAGTTGAAGAAA
Organism: Phylloscopus whistleri; assembly: GCA_017589585.1. Taxonomy (NCBI): domain Eukaryota; kingdom Metazoa; phylum Chordata; class Aves; order Passeriformes; family Phylloscopidae; genus Phylloscopus; species Phylloscopus whistleri. Next base: position 5,887,711 of record JADMLD010001548.1, on the reverse strand, counting down.
ACTATTTGCAAAATGACCCAAATACACCGTGAGGGTTTTGTTGGGTTTGGGTTTTTGGGGTTGTTTTTGCCCGTCATCTTTGTCCTCGCAGCACAGGTTTCACTGCGCTGCGGAGCAGAGGTGGCACCGGGAGGGGTTCGGTGAGCGTGTCCGGCAGAAGCGGCGTCCCCATGGGCTGGGGAGAACGCGCGGCTCCCGGGTCGATCCCGGTGCGAGCAGAGGCCCAGCGGAGCGCGGTTCCCGGGTCGGTCCCGGTGTGAGCAGACGCCCGGCGGAGCGCGGTTCGCGGGTCGGTCCCGGTAGGAGCCGAGGCCCGGCGGAGCTCGGCTCCCGGGTCGGTCCCGGTAGGAGCCGAGGCCCGGCGGATTGCGGGGCTCCCGGGTCGGTCCCCGGTAGGAGCCGAGCCCGGCGGAGCGCGGCTCGGGGTCGGCCCCGGTCCGGAGCGCCGCCCCCGCCCCGGCGGAGCCCCCGCCCCGGCGCTGCCCGAAGATGGCGGCGCTGTGTCTGTGGCGGTGCCGCTGCCGGGCGCTGCTCTCCCGGCCCGCCGGGGCTGTGCGGACGCGCCGCGGCTTGGCCGCGGGGCCGGAGATGCACTTCGGCTTCCAGACCGTGACGGAGGAGGAGAGGAGGGAGAAAAGTGAGGGCGGCGGCGGGAGAGGGCGGGCTGGGCGCGGAGCCGAGCTGGGCTCCCGGGCAGCCGGTGATCGTTCTCCAGAGTGCTGGGAACGTGCTTGGGGCTGTGTGCTTCTTTGAGGCGTTACCAGGAGTCTCGGTGAATAATATCACTGATACTTCTCTCAGCTCGGGAAGGCTGTGTTTCTGCAGAGACCTTTGTCGGACAACAGGCTCAGTAGAATTCGGGTTTTTTTTTTTTGTTTTTTGTTTTTTTTAAATGAAATTTCCTGTGATTTTTCACCTCCACCTAGTGACAGACCTCCACAGAGCAATAAAGGACACGTTTTACTTAGACATAAGCGTTTTTAAGTAAATTGCATCTCATTCCCATGTCCTTTCTTTGCAGTTTATCAGGTCTTTGAAAATGTGGCCAAGAAATACGATGTAATGAATGATTCAATGACTCTAGGAATTCATCGGGTGTGGAAGGATATCCTCGTGCATAAAATGAACCCTTGCCCAGGAACACTCCTCCTTGATGTTGCTGGGGGAACAGGTAAATAATTTTGGTCAGTTCCACATGACAATGCCACACTGTTTTTCAGCTGTTTGAGTCTGCTCAGAATTATGTTGCCTGCTGGTTTTTTTCTTAGCTCCTTGTCTTTAAAACTAGTGAAGCATCTACTGACTTTCTCAGAGAAGGGTTGAGAACTAATATCTTCGTGTTTTGTAATATCTTGCTTTAAGGGTCTTGAAACTGTTACAGTCCTGCCATGATATGTTATGGAAAAGTGTGTGAATTTGTAGAATGTCATGGACTCTTTGATTTTAATAAGTTCCCTTTTTGTCTATATAGTGTACACACACACACTTTTTCTGTGTCTATACAGTGTGTCTGAGGGGGTGTTTTTATAAATATGTGTAACTAAAAAGAAATGTTAAGTCAGTTGGAGGTTCAAAGCCTTATGTTTCAACTTCCTGGAGTCAGAAAACATTCCAGAATGTGTCTCTTCCCTTTAAAACAACTGCAGGTGACATTGCCTTTCGATTCATTAATTACGTTCGCTCTGTACGAGAACGCCAGCTCCAGAGGAAGCTTAAGCACCATCAGAATTTGTCATGGCAGGAAATATTTGAGAGTTACCAGAAAGACAAATTTAACTCACTAGGGGATTCCCAAGTGGTGGTCTGTGACATCAACAGAGAAATGTTAAAAGTTGGGAAGCAGAAAGCACAGCATCTTGGCTACTCTGAAGGTAAATAATGCATTGTACCCTGGCAGTAACATTCCTGATAGCAAGAAATTGTAAGGGGCAGAGGGGTTTTTTTTTTTTTGCTGTTTCCCTGTGTACATTCCCCAAGAATGAGAGTTGTGCATGGGGAAAAGGAGCATGAGTTGCACAGTCACTGATTGTGCATTTTGTCTGCTTGCCAATGACCTGGACATCCATGCTCCACAGATAGACATGGTCTTGATCCTTTGGGGACTGGGAGGCAGCACAGCTGCAGCTGCATCACATACTGATAGTCCTGATGGAGGGAGTGTGGCTTTTCATGTTCCTCAACCTGTGGAAGCTTTCTAGCAAAGTGTGTTGTTTTGGTCATTGTTGCATGGCAAGATGTTAGTAATTGTCTACAGCTACACTTTGAGCAGAGATTCTCTTTTTATAACTTTGCCACAAACAAATGGCAGCCAGCAGTGCTTTCCACTATGATGCAAGTTTTGGGTAAAATCTTTGTGGCACATACACACTATGTTTATGTGCAGAACAGTGTTTTGGTTGATCTGCAAAATTAACTACTCTGTCTTGAAAGATTTGTGAGCATAGGCCAAAGTGTCTTTCCTCCAACAAAACTGCAAAATGGAGACATTTGTTTTCAATATTCTTTAAAAATAATCAATTCCTTCTAGGATGGGTAAGTTCTAGCCTTTCTGGAGCACTCTGAGTTCAGTTCTGTGACTTGTCTTTCACTACAGGCTTGTCCTGGGTACTTGGGAATGCTGAAGAGTTGCCCTTTGATGATGAGAAGTTTGATGTTTACACAATTGCCTTTGGAATCCGAAATGTAACTCGTATTGATTTGGTAAGTTACTATAGTGTATCCTGACATAGGGTCCTTAAGTCCTTAAAAATAGATTTTTTATTCTACAAAGGAAGCAAAGTAGGAACTCCTTTGGGTAAAGGAAGATCCTAGTCTACTCCTGAAACATTTAAACTAAGTGGCATGTAGTATGCAACTTGTTTGAATGGAAAATGCAGTTAAGTGCCCCACCTTTGTCATAAAAAGATAGATTTATACCAGTTGCACCCAATCCTTCCAGCTTGGCAAGCCACACAGTCTCTTCCTAAGGCAAAGGGTTTCTCCTGACCTATGGCATGGCTGGTTGTACACATGCACAGTGCAGTCAGTCTGCATATCTCTAATCTTCCTGCAGATCTATATCCCTGATCTATATCCCACCAGCAGTGGATCCAGTGCTCCCTGTCCCCTTCTGTTTCCCTGCCTGAGCCAACAGAACTGCCAGAGCAGAGTGGGAAGGAGGCTGCTGCCCCCACTGCTGTTGAACCAGCCTGTTCAGCCCACTTCTGCTGAGTGTCTTTACACTGGCTGGTGGCAGAGCTCCCTATAAAGAACAAGCATGATTTTAATTAGTAAGTAGTACTCTTTGTTCTGAACTATCTCTGTCCTTTGAGAAGGACTGGCTGTTGTGGGGGTGACACCTGTCTGGATGCACTAGTTGTCTGTTTTGGAGGAGTGTGTTACAACCTTGGCAGATCTCCTGTGCAAAGTGAAGCATTTGGATCCAAACCACCTTGAACCATATGCCTTTGAACTTAATGTGCATGGGTTTTCCTGGTGCTTTATGTGCACCCTTCCAAAGCACAGGCTCTTTGCCTTGGTGCATCCAGCAGTCTGGTAGCAGAGCTCCCTGGAGACCTGATACAAAACACACCCAGGCTGCCAACTCTTTTGCAGAGCTCCTGTGTAGTGTTTATACTTTATCCCATAGGAACAGGACAGTTGAAGTCAAGCAGATGTACAGCTTTCAGAGGTTTTGGAATAGAACCTTGCTCTTGTATGAAAGAACATACAGTTTTAAACAGGATTTTGTCTAGATTCTTGTTAGGTATTCTATTTTGATGCAGGATGGAATTTTCAAAGTAGCCAAAGATTTTCTTCTTCTTTCTCTTTCCTTCCTGTTCTTACATATTGCTCATCCAAAACCCAGTATCGTTCCTTCTTTGAACCTTTGGGTGTGCCTCACAGTAAAATCTTTTCTTTTGATTTAAAAGAAATTATCATGCCCGTTTTTGATTTTCAGTTTCTTGTAGCTGAGTCACCTTCTCCCTTTTGTGTTTGGTCTGTAATTACAAGAGCTCTGCCAACAAACTTTCATCAACTGCGAGTAGGGAAAGAAAAGAAAATTGCAAACCCAACATCACAGTTTTGACACAAAGCCTTGTAAAAATCTATTTATATAACAGCAAGAGTATTTGTGCTTTGGGATTGTGGCACATTTGGGGTTTTTTTTTCTCGTCTTGGGATGCTTCTCTACAGTAAATATTGCAGACTGCCAGTCAGGATACTCTTCATTCCCCTCAGTTCATCAGAGTTGCATGATAATATCACATGGCATGATAATAGGCAGGTGCTGTTCTACAGAAGCAAACTTATCACATCTGCTTTGTCTCAGGCACTTCAAGAGGCCTATCGTGTGCTGAAACCTGGAGGAAGATTTCTCTGCCTTGAATTTAGTCATGTCAGCAACCCTCTTATTTCCAGGTAGGAACATGGTGACGTGTTCATTTATGCCATGTCACAAAGCTCTCTTGTTTGTATTCAGACAGAATAAGAGGTGGAGACACTTTGAGACCGTATCCTGGTGCACTTTTATAGTCAGCTACTGACTGCATAGCATCGTGGCACGGAGACCAGCTCCTTTTGGAGATGGTTTGAATTTGTTTCTATTACTCTGTATTTACTGTCTCTCTGTGCAGGCTCTATGATCTCTACAGTTTCCAGGTGATCCCTGTTCTGGGTGAGGTTATTGCTGGTGACTGGAGGTCTTATCAGTATCTTGTGGAGAGCATCCGACAGTTCCCCCCTCAGGTAAGGCAGGGTTTCCCCAAATTCACTAACACAAAAAACACAATTCCAGCATAATCTTGTGGCCAGCTGGCTTACAGGCCTTCAGGTTGTGAATAATTATGGCACTTGTTTTTCAGGAGGAGCTGAAGGCAATGATAGAAGATGCAGGCTTTTTCAAAGTGGATTATGAGAATTTAAACTTTGGCATTGTTGCCATTCACTCAGGTTTCAAACTGTGAGTCTGTGTAGCAAAACACCAAAAATATAATTTTTTCAATGAAAGCTGTGGAATTTTAACGGTATCAAGAGGAGTTCTAAGAACTTGTGCAGCAGATACTTGCTCAGCAGCCAGACTCAGAAGAACACAAGTTGCCTCTCCCCACCAAGAAACCAGAGGAGTGACTCCAGTGGTGTTTCTTACACCTGCATTTCCCTTCAAGTGCAATGTAAAGGATATGGCCAAAACTGAGCAATGCTAACAGGTGGAGCAAGTTGGCAGTGGGTGTGGCTACAGGAACAGACTGATTAGTCTCCAAATAAGATGCCTTTCTTTTTACTAAGCTTTAAGGAGGATATTAACTTGTGAGAAGTAACTTGGATTTATGAAGTAACTATGGACTTTTATGAAGCTCTTATTATCTTTGTCATATGGAGTTTAAGGATTTTTTTTCCCATGACTCCTTTACTTCTTTCAAAGGCAGATGGAAGGCTTATGAAATAAAAGGGCTCTGCATCAACCTTTTTTCCACTTAAATCAGTCTTGTGAGAAGGTTTCCTAAGAAAGGATGGATTTGGGGTGTGGGAATAGAGGTGGGGATGTTCATCCTTCATTCACATGGCAATAAAGAGGGTAATGCAAGAGGGCAAAGGAATAAACTTGTTCCAACGGTTTTATTAGCAAAGAAGCCATCTCTTGAAAGAAAATAAATACAAGGAAGACATTTTTGCTTTTCTATATAGCCACAATGAAAATACCAGCCTCTACAGCAAAATCCCTGACCATGAACAATACAACAAGAGACCTGAAGATCAAGATGTGTTTCCCCAGGAAGGCTGAAGGTGGGAATCTGTGCAGTCCTGTAACTGGATGCAAGTTTCAGTAACAGTCCAAGGTTCTAGCCAGACTTGAAAAGAAGAATAGCGACTTGGCCGAGGTAGAAGTAGATGAAGTGCTTGGTCTCATGAGTCACATAGCTGCCAAAATTCCTTCCCACGATGCAGTGCCACGTGGGATTGTATTTCTTGTCAAATTCCTACAGAACAGAGAATTAGAAAGTCAGCATTTTCATGGTAATTATACTAATATTGTCTAACAGTTGGGGAGGTTTTTTTGGCAATGATTTGTCACTTGTTAACAAGTATCACTTTTGGAAGAAGGCAATTAAGGAGCAGCATATGCTCTTAAGCACAAGGAAAATCTGTCACTTTATAACTCATCTGCTGCTTAGTCATACAAAAAAAAAAAAAAAAAAAAAAAAAAAAGGCTTCCAAGCAGGGCAGGAATAAGCTCAAAACATGTTTGGGGAGGTAACTTTCCCCCTAAAGTCATGCCATGATCTCAAACTGTAACTTCTAAGAATTTGTCTGCTTGTTCTGAATCTCCAACAAAGCTGGTATTATGACTTCATTGGCTGTTTTCTGCAATAAGGATGCTGAAAGGACACTTGATGAAAATTCTCTGCCACATCCCTGACATCTGGTCACGAGATGTTGATGTGACACACTGCTGTCAGAAGCCTGCTACAAATAAGCTCCTGTGTACAGGTCTACAGTGAGCAAACCCATGCAGTCAATGGATTTATACTGCAGTACCTAACAGCTGTCAGCTGAAGAGATTTTTGTGAGGACATGGAAGTTTCTGTTCTGCTGAACCAAACCCTTCAGATTCCTGCAGCTCAGTAAGACTTCCAGTGGGAGTCAAGAGAGAAAATGTGACGAACTATAAGCTATGAACCATCTGTTCAGCATTAGCATGAACAGCTTGTCTTACATGTGGGAAAGGGAAAAAAACCAAACCCACTTATTTCATGGTCGGCAAACCACCACTCTTCCAGCAGGCTGCACAGAGCCCGTGTCTTGTACCAGCTCATCAGTCACAGGGACAGGCAGGTGCCACTCTGTCCTCACATGGACAATGCGACAGTGGCAGAAAGGGTGTAAGGCGCTACAAGAGAAAGGCAGAAGGACCTAAAAAGGTCCATATAAAAGGGTGAGGAAAGGAACAGAAATAGAGAAAGTCCAACTTGATAATCTAGTGCCTCTAGAACTCGTTTCTCTAGAGCTACTTGCCTAGCAGCATTCTCCCCAATTGATTTTTCATGAGCACATTACAAGCCAACATTTACCTTCTTTATGTGAGCTGCGATGTCCTTCTCAATGTTGTATTTCTCCAAGGCTTGGGTTGCACATTCCACCGAGTCTTGCTGCATCTCTTCTGACATGTCCGCATTTTTGATCACTGCCTTTCGATCGCTCATGATTGTCTGCTTGGAGAAAATAAGAAGGAAATTCAAAGTTGCAGGAGCACCTGCCGGAACCACCTGCTGCCAAGCAGCCCCACAGGTATCGCCATTCCCGGAGCGCTCTCGGGCGCCGCGCGGTGCCACCGCCCCGGCCGGGCACGGCCCCGGGCACAGCCCGAGCAGCGGCGCCTCCAACGCCGGCTCACGTTCAGCACCCGCTCTCCGCGGTGCCGGCAGCCTTGTGAGGCCCTCTCGGCCCTCCCCAGCCCCGCTCCGGCCCGAGGGAGCGCGGCCGCTCCATCGCCCGGCCCGACGGCCCTTCCCTCCCCCGAGGAAGGCGAGGAAAGCCCGGCACGGGCGGCCAAGGGCTCGGAGCCCCGCCTGGCTACGCGGTGCCGCCGGCAGCTGCCGGGGATGCGGGAAGATCGGCGGCGGCTGCCGGGGAAGAGCCCAGGCACGGGGAAGCCGGGAGGACACGCGGCGTCCCCGGGTACCGGGACGGCTGAGTCTCTCTGGGAGCCGCCCGCGCCCCGTCCCTCACCGTTCGGGCGCTGCGGGACCGGCGCGGTGCAGAGCGGACGGCGCTGCGCTCTGGTCCGTGCGCGCCTCGCAGCGCCTCTGCCGCGCCCCCTGCGCGCCGGCCGCCCACCATTGGCCACCGGCACCGCCCCCAGGGCGCCCATTGGCCAGCGCTGCCGGTCCCCGAACGCCCATTGGCTGCGGCGCGGCGTCCGGCAGGGTTTTACTGCAGCGTTGTCTTGCGGCCCGGGGTGCCCCGCGCCGCGTCCGTTCCCATGGCGACCGGCGGGCTGCGGGGAGGTAACGGGAGCACCGGGCACATGTTTTGGGATGGGCTGTGCATGGGAACCGTCCGGTCCTGACTCCCGGGTTACTCTCCTCTGCAGGGGAGGTTTAAGTTGGACATTGCTTCACAGAAAGGGTGATTAGACATTGGAAGGCGCTGCCCAGGGAGGTGGTGCGGTGACCATCCCTGGCGGTGTTTAAGGAAAGACCGGACATGACACTGAGTGCCGCGGTCTGGTTGGCGCGGTGGTGTTCGGTCACCGATTGGACTCGATGATCTCAGAGGTCTTTTCCAATCTAATTCTGTGATTCTGTGTGGCATCATCAGGTGATCCTGGGTAAAAAGCTGTTCCTTAAAGTATGCTCAGTCTCCAAGGCATTGTAATGTGTCCACCAGCTTCTGTAAAACACCTTTCCATAGTTGATATGTGGGCCCCAAAAGCCATTTTATTACTTGCCCCATCTTGGATCACATAGATGCTGAGTTTAACCAATAATCTCTACAACAGCCTTTGTTTCTCTTTGGAACAAGCTCTTGTTGGGAATAACCCTTTCAATAGTATGTGATATTACTGAAAGAGTACTGGGATATTATCTGGGGCAGCTGTTTCAGCAATATGCCCTTGACTGAGAGTGAAGCCCACCCATGTCAAAGGAAGGAGTTCCATAGCTTGTGAACGGCACTTGATCACTTGTCCTGCTCACTTGACTGTTTTCAGTTTTGTCTTTCCAAGTCACACTAAGTGACCTCTGATAGAAATCTCTGACACGTTTACTGGGTATGATCAAGTAGCTGCAAACCTTGTTCCTTTAGTGAACCAAATCTATCAGACTTTTACACCATCTTTTGCAGACCTCACTATTTCTGCAACTCTTGCCTTTTTTTTGTTTGTTTGTGTTTGCTTTGGGGGTTATTTTGGTTGGTTAAATTGGGTTGGTTTTGTTTTGGGGTTCTTTTGTTTAAATGAAGCAAGGTGTTTTGGCAGATCCTCAGTGCTCTGTTTTCTTAGTTTCACTCTCCCTGGGGCACTTTCTGCTTACACTCTTGTCAGCAGATAGAATATTGCTGTTGAGTCTTCCACAGTTGGTGATCTGTTAATAACAGGACTCTGAACCATGTCTACAGCAAACAGCACAGGATGACTTAAAAGAGGTTTTTTAAATACTGGTATGTAGGACTCCTATTTCCTTGAAGAAATTAAAAAAAAAGAAACAACCAAACACCTCAAGAGCAGTCATTCACCTCACTTGAACTGTAAGTATTTTGCTTATTCATACAGTGTAGTTACCTGCTCAGTGTCATTCAGAGCAAAAGCAGTGTAACTGCAAGCAACTCTCTGCTTTTGCAAAGTCTAAGGCAACCTCAGAAAAATATACTGCCTCCAGAAATATTGAAACTGCATAATGTAATACTTCTGTCACTCTAGAATATCTCAGGAATAACTCCTGACTCCCAGGTTTTAGCATTCCAATTACAGATACAGTTCACAACTTTGCTTGTGTGATAGAAACACGAAGTTCTGAGTGGTTTTGGGGCCACAGTAAGTAATTAGCTCCCAGAATTGTGTTCAGCACCTGCAGCACTTGCAGTAGCTCTTTGAGTACTGGACAGTTTTGTGCTGACAGAACGGAACCATTTAACAATCTTCAAGTGCTTCCACTGAACTTCAAAAACGCCCATGAATCTCTGAGGAGGTGGCTGTGTTTGGTAGCTGCAGGCAAATTTCCCTGCATTTATTAAGAAAGGGTTTGCTGAAGGAACAATTGTGATGACGACTGCAGGAAATGCCAGTGTGGGTGAGAAACACGTCATTAAGGAGAAACATTAAAGCCTGGGATACATTAGAGTCCTGCTTGTTAATGGAGAATACAAAAATACATTTTCCCTCAAGACAGAGCTGCAGGGAAAGGCAGAACAAATAAACACAGGAGATAATAGCTGGGGTAGGGGAGGTGCTGAAGAGAACTGGGTAATGGATAAGGCATCTCATGAGATTCCTCTCCCAGATGGAGGTTAGGCTGTCAGCACTTTTCCTGAGGTGTTTTTTTACTCTGTGTTTGTCTTGGTTTGACAAGACAGGTGTCTGCCAGGGAAACTGGGGTTTCCCTTAGAATAGAGAATGCAAACCCCCCACCCCTGCCAAATTATAAATTTTCAATTAAGGGCTCTCAGGCAAAGATTTGGGAATAGGAATAACAGTTCTTTACTAGGAATATCAATAATACAAATGTGGTAGGAAACAAAACTACCCCACCAAACCAGCAAACAAACAACAACAATTTGGGAAAGCCCTGACAGAATCAGAGCTGCCACCTGGCACCCTGTTAGTCAGGGTGTTGGAAGCAGTCCAGAAGTGAGTCCTGGGATGACAGATGTGGCTCTGTTGGAGCAGGGACGATCCTGTAGCCAAAAAGGATCTAGGAGTGATGAGGAAGGGTCTAGGAGTGATGAGGAGGAGTCCAGGGGTGATGAGGAGGGGTCCAGGGGTGAGGTGATGATGAGATGGGGTCTGGCGAAGATGAGATGGGGTGCCGTCTTCCTCCCAGGAATCGGGGTGAAGCAAGTGAAATCTGTCCCCGGCCGGCTCAGTTTTCCCGGCAGCAATTGTAGACTCCCCCCATCGGGCGGGGCATCCCACAATAGGACCATGCATGCAGATGGGGCTCTGGGGGGAGCGGGTATAGTCCGGGGGTATAGTCTGTTGATGGCCCATTACCCAAAAGGCACCCGCCCCTCCCCCCCGTCCCCCTCCTTCCAAAGTTACAAGAAATAAAGAACAATTCCCCAACTGCTTTCAGCAGATGAAAATAGAATACACATTTTTGATTCCATAACCCAGGACAGTGTTGCACAACGTATCACTGTATTAATAGAGATTTTTCCTGGGGCTCCTAGTAAATATCAAAACGTAAAATAATCATTATTAGCAATAAAGCAACTCCCATTTTCTTTTTCTTTCCACAGAAGTGAATAAATCTCCACACTGAAATTTTCTCTGCAAACCTGGGATTTATATGTAATTCCGATCCAATTTTATATCTACAGGTTTGTGGTGGTGGAAAAACATCAGCAGGCCTAAGTGAGGTTATCTCCATGGTCTCCAGAGAAACTGGACCAATTTCCTGAGTCCTGCAGTGAATGCAGGTGAACCAGCACATGAGGGATCTCTCCCCCTCTGTCAAGGTGCAGCCAGGGCCCAGTGGGGCTCAGCACCACCAGTGTTTGACCCACTGAGGCACTGACATGCCCTGCCCCACAGGCAGCTCATCTGCCCTCTGTGAGCTTTTCTCTTTGGTGGTTGCAGATGTCTGAGCCAAGACTGTCATTCCCTTATTTGTGGTGAAGTTGCATCAAACCCCTTCATTAGGGAGATGTGTGTTTTCCCCTTTAAATGCAGTTTGGGCTGCAGGGAACAAGCATCAGGCAGTCTGTTCTCTCACTGGAGTGTGTGGGAGCAGCACTGAACTGGCAGTTTTAAGTTTAGCCTGTGCTGCATTGGGAATGTGGGATCATCTTGTCCAAATTGTTGGTTTGGTTGCTGCCTTTAAATAGTTACTTGATGCTATTTTGGGTTAAAAGCTCCTGCAGCCATGCAGTTCCCTCTCAAATTCCTCTTCCTTTTTCTGTGTAAGTAATATTGTCCCCATTCTCTCTGATGGTCAAAGGAGGCCAAAATGGATAGATCAAGAGGGGACTTCTCAAAGTGGGAATTTCCTGATATTATGGTTGTGATATTAATCAAATTAATTGATTGATACTTTCAAGTCTTCCCTTGTTATGATTTATATACACATTCTAAATTACTTACAGCTTGTGTATTTGTAAAACCTCAGCATTTGCAGGTTTGAATCTTGACAAGTCTGAGAGTGAAGCAATAATACAGTGTGCCAGCTTTGCAGAGGATTGGATTAGTGGTGTTAAATACAGGCTTTATTTCAATACACTTGAAAGAATTCAAGTATCATAGTAATTACATGTTTTATGCACCTATGTGAGTACATTATGGATGCTTAAACAAATAATTAAGTAATTGCATAACGAAGAGTGGACAATGAAGAAGGGTTTGCTCTCACCTCCAGACAGCAAATTCACTTTGCCAAATAAAAGCAGCAAGGTCTCTGCCATGTTGCTGTCCACCTTTAGAGACATTGAATATTTCAGCAGCACTGCTGAACTTCTACACCTTCTTTCTTCAGTCTTGCAAGTGCACTTCTTTTGACTAAAATATGTGCCCAGCTGTTTCTGTGACTGCACAAAACTTTGTTTTCCCAAATAAAATACTGAAAGGGCACTTGGGCTCTGGGCTGTCACTACGAGCCCTGCAGAAAAGCCTCTTGTTCTTCCAGCTTTGGTAAAGGGATGTTACCTGAGAAAACAGGAAACAAGTTGTGTGAGACCAGCTGTGAGGTACCTTGTGGGCAGGACACCCTGGCATGGGAGTGTTTCTCCAGTTTACTCCATGTACAGGCTGCCTAAATATCCTGAGAAAGTCAGGAAAATAAATCCTGTCTGACTTTCTGCAAGGAATTTCTCAACGTGTGCAGTAACTTCAGAGTCAGGTACAACCTCTGTACTGCTTCTGGACCAATAAATTGCACACTGTTTTGCACAGGTGAACACAGTAATTTCTTTTAGTACTCCCTATTATTGACTAGTGTTTCTGAAAGTAAATGCAGCTATGGCAGGTTATTTTCTTCAGGTTAGTTCAGGCGAGATTAAGAGATTTTTGTAAGCAAGTCAGTACCTGGTGGAGCTACAAAATACTCCTCTACTTTCTCTCTGGCATTTTTCAGCAGCTCTTTGGTGCAGTTGCCTTCTGTCACATCATCTTCTCGGAGATACAGACACCTGAAGGACAAAGATTACTGGCTGTCTTTAAGCTGTTGTGTGAATAATATGAAGTAGGAAGGGTGGCTTATCTCTAAATCTGGTTTTGGTCTCTTAAACACTGAGACAAGTACTGGAATGTTTCAAAGCACCCAAGAATGCAACTGGCAGGCATTTGGGGAACAGTGTGACAATTAAGACAGATTAAAGAACTGAAGTTCACCTTTGCTTTGCTCACACATAAAAATTACATGTGCCAGTGACAACTTTCTCCCACACAAAACCACAGGAAGACGTTTTGAGCAAAGGGGCCACGTGCATCGTGCTTCCCCGGGAAAAAAAGGTCACAGAAGAAAACAGATAAAAGGAGGCTGCTGTGATTCACCACCTGTCCTCCAGCACCGAATCCATCGGTTCCACGCCATCCGTGTTTACTTCATGGAGATGATCAGCAAACTGGATCGCTTTCTGCAGCCGCTCCACGCCCTCCGAATCCCGGAAATCCACCAGGGCCAGGTGCTCCAGGTGGTCCAGCACTTCCACCGACACCTTGTGCTGTACAAAAGCATCGATACGGACAAAAAAAAAAGTCAAAAAGTAGTAAGTTTAATAGCGCTACTATATTTTAATTAGAAACTTGTTACACGTCAAACCCGGAGTTTGCAAAGAATCCTAAAATCGTTAAGGCTGGAAAAGACCTTTAAGATCACAAAATCCAAGCCACTGGTGGGGACCCGCTGATTGCTGCCATTTTACTGGGAAATTAACTGGTGTTAATTAGTTAATTAATAAGCGAATTCATTTATGCTGTTCCCGCTGTCCCACCTCGCCAGGGGCGGAGCTGTACCGGTGCCCGCCGTGCCGGTACTCGCCGTTCTCGCCGTGCCGGTACCGGTGCCCGCCGTGCCGGTACTCGCCGTTCTCGCCGTTCTCGCCGTACCGGTACCGGTGCTCGCTGTGCCGGTTCGCCGGGACCCGCCCGGCGCGGAGCCACCGCGTGAGGGACAGCGCGCGCATCGCGACCCCGGCGCCTGACGTCACAGCCCCGCGCGCGACGCCTCCCGCGCGCCGGAGGTGCGTCAGTGGAGGGCGCCCCCGTCCCGGCGCGGCCCGTTCCGTCCCGGCGCGGCCGCCGCGATGAACAGCGTGGGCGAGGCGTGCACGGAGCTGAAGCGCGAGTACGACCAGTGCTTCAACCGCTGGTTCGCCGAGAAGTTCCTCAAGGGCGACAGCGCCGGCGACCCCTGCGGGCAGCTCTTCAAGCGCTACCAGCTCTGCGTGCAGGTGCGTCCGGCCCCGGGGCCCCTTCACTCCCTGCCCCGAGCGTCCTTCCCCGCGCTGACCGTCCCGGTACCCCAGGAGCAGCCTCAGGCCTCACCGGGGACCCCCACACGCGGCTCTGGGTTTATCTCGCTCTGTGTCTGTCGGTCATGCCATGGAATATTTTATAGGCGTCTCCTGTTTTTATTGTACATGATTTCTGAAAGCTGCTCCGTAGAGGCTACGGCGCGTTTCTGTTAGACGGACTGTAGTTCCGTGAGTTCTCAGTACGTCCTTCAGCAGCTCTAACATCGAAGCTTTATTCAAACCAGCCTTTAAGGCTACTTTTTCTAGATCACTTTTTTTTTTTTTTTTTAGATGATTTCTATTCAGGAAACAAGCGACAGGACAAGAGGTTATAGACTTAAGCTGCACCAGGGAGGTTTAGGTTGGACATTTGGAGGAATTTTTTCACAGAAAGGGTGATCAGCCCTTGGAATGGGCTGCCCAGGGAGGTGTGGTCAGTGTTTAAGGAGAGCCTGGGCATGGCCATGGTCTGGTTGATGTGGGGCTGTTGGGTCATAGGTTGGACTCGATGATCTCAGAGGTGTTTTACAACCTCATTGATTCTGTGTTTTGTACCAAAGATAACATCGTGTAGCCCTATAAAGAATCACAGAGTTTAATTATTTGGTTTTCTTTTTCTTCTTTTCAGAAAGCAATCAAGGAAAAGGACATACCCATTGAGGGTCTGGAGTTCATGGGCCCAAGTAAAGGAAAAACTGAGAACTCCTCTTGATGTTGGCTGTATGAGTGGAGTCACTAACAGGAGCCTTTGGACTAAGCACCATCACCAGGTGTTCCACAGATGCCACCTGGAGAAGACCTTTGTTGGCTGCTTTCTAGGAAGTGACAAATGTTCTCTGCTTGTGAAAACAGCAAAAAGAAAAAAAGAAAAAAAAAAAAGACTGGATCATGTGGTAACTGCTGCCTCCTTTCCAGTGGAAGTTGGTGGTTCAGCACTTAACAGCTTTAAAATCCTTGTGAACCAACTTCCCACTGAATGTACTCTGTAATGGGGGAATGCTGGTTGGAGTGGGCTGAGATGGTTTCTTTGTGACTGATTTCTTTTGCTTATTTATATAACACTTGGGAGTGTTTAAAAAGAATATGAAGGGGGTTGATGTACTTTCTATCATCTCTATGCTGCTGAACTTCGGTGAAGAAGTTAGTTTTGTGCCATCCTGAATGCTGAAGGGCTTAAGCACTGTTTTGTGTCAGCTACAGGGATGGTTTAAAAGCACTAGTGGACCTGCAACAGCTTGGCTAAAATAAATACAACCAGGTTATATTTTGTTCAAGTAGGTAACTGTGCAGTCGAGTCTGATTGTGACCCCTAGGAGGATGGAAGTGGTCTGCTCAGCAGCTGAAGAGAAAACTTTTAATGCAGAGGTTACTTCAGCCTTTTCTGAGGTACTGACACATCCCTGAACTTGAATTCTCTCTCCTTTAGCATTATACATTTCTGTGTTTTGAGCCTCACATGGGGATGGGGCAAAGCTTGCCCCTCTCCTTACACCAACACAGGTGAAAGAGTAAAAAATATTACAGCTTGGGGACAAAAGATAACTTTATAGATCTAGAATTACAGTGAGGAAAAAAAGAAAGCTTCACTCTCTGCTTTTAATTACTACTAATTATTTAAAGGTTTTGCTTTAAAAACCCCCCAAAGCTTTAAAGGTGCAGTTCTCAAACCTTACAGCTGGCCTGTCTGCAGCACAGCCCTCAGACACTGAGTCCTGTGGGCCTCGTGCAAAGGCTCAGGAACTGCTGCAGCCTGAGGCTGCTGTTCCTGTGCCAGTCACATACCCAGGTGAGCCACACTCTTGTTCTCAGGTGCAGAGAGCTCCTACAGTGTCAGCACAGGGGATAAATACAGCACTGAAAATCCAGGCTGTTGGCAAAGTGCCAGGTCACCCAGGTATAAATAAAAACAGGTCTAAGGGAAGGATCTAGAAATAGCATTTTGGAGACAGTTGACTATGTAGCTTTTCTTTTTTAAGGAGTAACACACAAAACCAGTTTGTTTTTCTATGATCTTCATGTAGGGCTAAATACAATGTGACTTGGTCAGCTTTAAACCAACTGTGCCCATCAGTGCCTTGTAATTTCAACACAGGGAAACTCAGCAATCTTCTACTGGTAAGCAGACAAAAAAAAAATCACATGGAAACATGGGGAAGGGCATCCTGCAGTACCCACTTTGAGATTCTCTCTTGCCATCCACCACTCCTTTCAACAGCAAGATGCCAAAGCAGCTGCTGGTTCTACCTTTTGGGAAGAACCACATCAATGATAGCTGAGCCAGAGCTCAGTTTCACATTGTGCAAAAGATACAGAACTGGAAAATGGTTGACTTGTGAGCAAAAACTTGAAAGTGAAGGTTGTACTGGCACAGGCTCAGGCTGTTGGCTCACTAATCCCTTCTATTTCAAGCAGCTTCTGCATGACACAGAACATGTTATACAGACATAAGCACTAGAGTCAAAATTGTGTTTTCTTCTGCAAAACCTGTGAGAGACTGTAGGGACTGCAGCTTTATGGAAAGCAGAGTGGTGAGCAAGATATGTGCTGATGTACTTGAAAATTTGAGAGCTGAAGGTGAACAGTGTGAAGGCAGAGCTTAGCTCAACATCTTGGCTGCCACTCCCTCTGCCAAAGGGACCAAGAGAAAATCACCTTCATGACTGTTAATAAATATTGCAAAAGCTGATAATGGAGAATGTGCTTCAGTATATACTGAATTTTCATCTGTGTATCTGTTCTTGTGGCTGTGAGTTTAGAGTCATCAGTTAAAGCAGACATGAAGAACATGAAATGGATTCATGTCCCATGCCCAAAGCATTCCTGTTGTTTATCAGTCACAGGAACAGTCACTGCCTGTTACCATTCAGGCAGCCAAACCCCTTTGCTCCTGCACTCTGTCCTGTGGGAAGTCTTAATGCTTTATGCAAACACTGAACTAAAACACTCCTAAGGATTCAGCTGAACAAGTCAAATCCCAAATTCACGTTCAGAGTTGTTTATTTAAAGGACCCCATCACAGGTACACACAGGGGCCACAACATCACTCAGCTTCATTGCAGAAGAAACACAGAGTTTCTGAAACTATGACCCCAGAAACGATGGTTCCCACTCAACATTCTGGTTCAAGATGGGGAGAGCCCAAGTTCTGGCTGTGGTCAGCATCTTGGTTTTAATCTTCATACCCAGTTGGGAGAGCGTTAACATGGGGGTTGTGAAACAGAGTTTTATTCCCATCACCCCACGGGTAACGCTGTTGAAAGAAAAAAGAAAATAAGCCACTGGCAGCTCCTGAACAATCCCTGCAAGCACCTGAAACCAAGAACAGACTCAAACATCAATTCCCCCAGGCAATTGGTGATAGGACAAGAGGAAATAGCCTCAAACTGTGCCAGGGAAGGTTTAGGCCGGACATCAGGAGGAATTTGTTAACAAGAAAGGTTGCTAAACATTGGGATAAATTGCCCAGGTTGCTGGGGTCACCACCCCTGAAAGTGTTCAGGTATAGACTGGATGTGTTAATGCCATGATCTGGCTGACAGGGTGGAGATGAGTCAAAGGTTGGACTCCATCTCAGGAGACTTTTCCAACCTAAATGATTCTATGATCACACAGCTGGACAGGCTGGTGAATTATGCAAGCTGGCTCCCAGGATGCAGGAGTGGGAAAACTCTCCCTTAGCTGGGAGCCACAGTCTCTAGACAGCACAGTCTTTGCTCTTACTTAAACATCCACTGTGCTGTGTTACAAGGACCCCAATTTTCAGTATTTGGGATCTCCACTGCTACCTTTTAGATCTGTATGAGTTTAAGTACAGCAGCTCTGTGACTGAAACATTTTTCAGCAAGACATTAGGAGGATCACTTTGGGGTGGGAAGGCCTGGGAATATCATCAGAGCTGTGACAAACTCTTACTGCCTCAGAAACAACCATGAGCTGCTATCACAGCCATCTCACGGCAAAAAAAGAAAGGAAAAGGCGCTGTGGCAACCTCAGAGGAAGCTCTGCAGCCATGGAGGAGAAGAGGTCTGGTACCTTGGTCCTGATGCGGAGGTGCGGGTAGGGCACGAACTCGGGCCGCTCGTGCTCGTGCTGTGCCTTCAGGTAGCAGTTCAGCATGCACACGGCCACGCCGGGCAGCGCCACCACGAAGCTCAACATCTTCCAGGTGCGGGCTGGGCGGGGGCAGCGGGACAGCAATTAGCACAAACACCACTCTCATTAGCGTTACAGCGCATTAACGAGGCGCTAATGAACCCTGTGTCCCGTCCCACGCTCGAACGCGGGTCCCCTCCCCGTTTGTAACAGGGATCCGGGCTCACGGTTCAAGCCCCGCTGTCCCGGCGGGGGCTCGCACCGAGCGCCTGCCATGCCCCGTTCCCTCAGCGAAGGGCACCGCCTGTCAAGGGCAGCGCCGCGCCGG
Organism: Phylloscopus whistleri; assembly: GCA_017589585.1. Taxonomy (NCBI): domain Eukaryota; kingdom Metazoa; phylum Chordata; class Aves; order Passeriformes; family Phylloscopidae; genus Phylloscopus; species Phylloscopus whistleri. The sequence continues at coordinate 5,869,143 of JADMLD010001548.1, read as the reverse complement.
TCCCGGCTCCGCCCTCGCCCCGCAGAGCCCCGTTACCTCCGCTCTCGTCGTGTGCCGCGGCCGCCGCTATGCCGCGCGCCTGCGGGGAGCGCGGGGCGGCGGCGCCGAGGAGAGCGCGGGACAGCCGTCCGAGCGCCGCCATCTCCTCCCGTCCGCAGGCCGGGGCCGGAACCGGAACCGCAACCGCGCCGGGCGGGACCGAGGGCGGCAGCGGCCGCGCTGACCTTGAGCGGGGCCGCCCGCGCGCACGCGCCCTGCGCGGGAGGGGCGGGACAGAACGTCACGCGCCGTGCGGCCTGAGGGGGCGAGCCGGCGCCATCTTGGTGCTGAGGGCGGAGCGAGCCCGCTCGGGGCGGGGAGAGCTCGTCCTGAGGGCGGGGGCAGAGCCGCGGGGTGACAGAGAGGTGGACTCGCGTCGGTTGGAGGTGACCTCGGAGAGCGCCGTGTCCATCCTGTGACCGAACGTTACCGTTCAACCAGACCATGGCACTCGGTGCCATACCCAGTGTTTCCTTAAACACCTCCACGGGCGGTGATTCCACCACCTCCCTGAGCAGGTGGAATTCCAGTGTCTGATCCTCCCATTCCAATGTCTGATCACACTTTCTGTGGAGAAATTACTCCTGATGTCCAACCTTAACCTCCCGTGGTACAACTGGAGCCATTTCCTCTTGTCCTGTTGCTGTTGCCTAGGAGCAGAGGCCGATCCTCACCTCCCTACAATCTCCCGTCAGGTAGAGTGATAAGTAGTTAAGAGAGTGAAAAGTCCTGGGGCTGTGGGGTCAGGGAGAGTGCTGAGGACATCCCAGGCATGAGGGGATCAAAGGGCCCCTCAAATGGTGCAGTTCTGTTACCACTAATATGTTTTTAATTACATGGATTCCTGGGATGATTCTACTGAAATAATAACATCACTTGAATGAACAAAAGTTCTCCAGGAAAAAAAAATTACAAATATCAAGGTTCTCTTTTAGTTCTTTATTTGAGCCTGATGGTTGGCTGTTTGACTTTTGGCAGAAGCTGTGTAGGTGGACAGCACATTATTCAGCAGTTAAAACCCTACAGCAAAATGAGAGGATTCCCCTGGTGCATGTAGAAACTGTAACAGTAAAAAAGCAAAGAAACTGAGCTTTTGGGAAGGACACTGGTAGGGGCTGGTCTGAGAGGAATGACACGAAGGAATTGTGTTTTACTCCAAACAAGGTTGTTGGAAGGAGGAGAGTTGTTGGTCCCATGGAATTGGTCACTTGTCTGTTGGCCAGACCAAGGCAGGCAGTGTGGCATGGCTGTAAGATGGTGGGGAGATGTGTTTGCTGCTGGGGAGCAGGACTTCTTTACCCATTTTCACTTGGAACAGGGCTTGTGTCCAATTTACTGTGTAGCATAAAGGAATGGCAAGATGGCCAGAACCTTGGAGGGCTGTTGTGAAACACACCTTGGCATAAAAATATTGGTTAGTTATTTACTTTATCTGGACACTGTAAACTGTTAAAAGTGCTTTGGTTTCTTTGTTTTTCTCTCTTTTTTTTTTTTTTTTTTTTAATTACAATTACCTCTTCCAGTACTTTGCTTTTGTATTATTTTACTTAATAAATAATTTTAAGGACAGCTTTACTTCCATACTGGAAGAAGTGATTCCCAGGTGGTACTGAGTGTCCCTGCAGAAGTGTTCTGTCACCATGGACACGATGCATTTGTACAAAACAGCCCTCAAACCACTGGGGCTTGCTGTGTGCACACACCTGTTTGCCAGCTCCACTCTGGAGGTAGATTTTGCCTTTCCACAGAGCTTTAATTTAAAAGGAATTTGCATGTGTTTTTTGGGGGGAAACCAGAAGATCTGAGAATTATTTGGTAGAATATTTCAGTGATGAAACTGAGATTAAGTTCTGTATCCTAAAGCAAATTTGTAGCGGGAGAGACATAAATAAAACTACTCTTGTTTGTAGCAAAAAGGACTTTAAGTAAGCAACAGACCTAATGTTTACCAATGAGAGAAAACAAAGAATCAGTAAAACAAGCAAACATCTGTCTAGGATGAGGAAAAATTCTCTCAAAAATAAAGCAGATTTGTGAGCTGTGCTGCTGCAGCCTCAATACACAGCATGCAAATGTTCAGCAGGAGGTGAGAGCAGCCAAGGTTTGCTTCTCCCGAGTTCTCCCTGACACCTTTACTCCTCTGACCGTCTGAAAAATGCTCTTTGGAGAAGGCAGTAGTGGCAACTCTTAGCAAGCTGCCCTAAGTGCACCTTGTCTCACCCATGTAGCTCCAAGGGGCTTGTGGAGGGCAACTGAAAACGGGGTTTGAGTCTGTCCTGCACCTGAGTGTGGCAGCAGGTTCATTACACTGAGTTACACTGATTTAAAATGGGTCTGTCTTAGTCTTCATCATCCCAACAGCTGTGATTAATCTCTGTGTGAGGTGTATCAGGAGTCTACTGGGTTTGATTCACATCTTCAAATGTAAATTAGGAGTGACTGCTGGGAGACACAAAAGATTCCATAAGAATGATTTTTTTTTAGCTGAGGGAAGACAGGCAGGTATTGAAAGAAACTTAGATATTTTAAGAGTATTGTGAATAATGTTTTGATGTAGTTGTATGAAATGTCTTTAACTCTACAATATGTGATAGTTATTATCACTGTGATGATTGCAGCCCTCCTGACAACACGTGTTTTTACAAAAGTGTGTGGAAAATGAGGGAACAGTCACCTCTGGCTTTGCAGCTCTGTCTGAATTACTGACCCATGGCATGGGAACCCCCTCTTGTACTCACTACTGTGCCTTGCAGAAAGGGTTTCGGGTGGGTTTTCCCCCAGCTGACCTATCTGAGGGCACAGAGCTTGATTTAGAAACAGCTTATCACCTTTCAAAATCCAGCATTTCGAGGAACTTCATCAGGTACATTTTTACAAAAGATCCAGCATCCCAGGAACTTTCTGAGTGCAGGAATGCTACAGAGTTAGCTCTGAAAAAGGAGGGGAAAGGAAATAGATACATATAAATATGTATGTCTGTAAAGTGGTGGTAGCTGTTTCAGAGCAGTGGTGGGACAGGGGGAGGTCAGGCCAGAACTCCTGTAACCTCACTGGGCTGCCCAGTACCAGCCTCCTGCTGGGCGTGCGGCAGTGACATGTGACACTTTGGATCCTGTCGCTGTTCTGTTTAGCACGGTTTAAACAATTGCAGCGAGCTGGTAGATGCGGAGTTCAGTAGAGTCGATGCACTACAGTGAAAAGGAACGTTTGTAGTGCAAATCAAGCTCGGGGTTACATGGACTGTGCACAGAAATGCTTGTGGGAGCACAAAGCTCTGGCTTTCAGGTAACGGCCCCAAATTTAGTGAGTTTGAGAACCTCCATTCCACTCTGATTCTGAATCAAAGGCCACTTGCCAAAGACTCGTCTTTCACCCTCCTTTCTGTTACTTTTCCCAGCGGCAGCGGTGGGTGGCAGAGACGGGCAGGACACCAGCGTTAGTCACGATGAGCCGGGAGAGAGGTACCGCCGGCGCCCGGAGCAATGCCGGCCCGGCCCGCCGGGTGGCAAACTGCTTTCACTGGAAGTGCCTCTCCGTTCACCAACCAGCTCTGGGAACAACAAATGCCTTCTCTGGGATTGCAGGCTGTAATCTCATCCCCGTGCATTTTCGCGTTTTTAGGGCCCTGCTCATCCCTCTCGAATGGCAACATTGCCTCCATCAGATACTGTCTTAACAAACGCGGAGTTCGTGCTGCAGAGATAGCGTCTGTGTCTCAAACTTCACAGAGTTTCTGGGGGCAAAACTTTTCTTCATCTTCTCCCTGTAGTCCTGGAACGGCAGAAATCAATATTCTGACATCTGTAAATCCTTTGTTCCCCTTTTCACCAGGGCTTTATCAGCTTTGGGAGGGAGGGATGGGGGGAAGAGGGCGTTGAGAGAGCCATTGTCCCTTCTCTCGGGAATGATCTGGAACTACTATGCAAATCTTCATTTGAAGACCCTGGGAACGGGGGGAGGGCTTTAGCTGCGAGCTCAGTGGGAGGGGAGCTCTGAATCCCTGCTCACACACTCCTGCCTGGTGCAAGGAGCTGAGAAGAGCCTTTTGAACGAGCAGAAGAGTAATTTTGTGCTTTGTGCCTCCTGTAAGGCTTTGCACTCTTTATGTCTCCCGTTTTGTGCTTTTTTTTTCTGCCTACTTCTAAATGTTTGCATAAGAATTGGGGACCGGGGTGGGGGAGAGATCCAAGAGCTGCGATTAGCAGTGATGAAGTCAGAAGGGTGCAGGGTGCAGCACCTCCTGCCCCCCTCTCACACCCTGGAGTCTCCCACCAAGCAGTGGAGCAGCTGCAGTGGTTCTAACACACCTACATCCCGATTGCTGGCATTAGCGTATGGCACAGGCACAGGTTCAGTAAAGCAAATGATTCAGCTGGTCAGGAGCAGTGGATTAGAATAATTTGCAGTTCTGAAATTATCACATTGTAGCCAGGTCTTAAGAATCCACCTCTTTCAGGGGCAAAGACCCACAGAGCAGAACCTGCTTTGTGAAACGCTGTGGTCTGTCCTGGCTTGGCTCCGAGCTCCGTGTCACCTGTTTTGTATTAGGGCGGGGTCACACTGACTGCCAAGTTTCCTGGAAGTTATATAGGGTCCTCCGTAGGCCTCATGGAAGGGGAGATATCCTGGCCTGGCTTCGTAGCCACATGGATGAACAGGACAGTGGGGGAGAAATAGTTCAGATGCATATCTAGGCATTTTTGTGTTTATAACTACTGTAAAGGTATAGTCCTTTGGATTTCCTGACCTTCATTTTCAGGTCATCTCTCTCGCCGTTTATTTTCAAACTTTGAGGAGTTTAATGTTCCAGAAAACTAAAATTTACTTTTGAACAATGACAGCCCTGGAAAATGCAACACTACTGACTCTCTCCTGGACAGCTGAGATGAGAAGATGTGACCGTTTAAAAATCTCCTGTCAAAACCGTAGGAACACGTGCCCTGAGCCCTGATTCTATGTTACCTCCCACGTTAGAGCCAGAGCGGTGTAACCACTGGTGTTTGTCCTGCAAGCCCTTTACTGCTTTGTGGAGGGAAAGTGCATCACAGGCTTGGTCTCATAGTCACAATTGGGTCTGAATCTGCTCTCGTTTTCCGTGTGTAGCTCTAGAATGACTCAGCTGACTGGGGTGAACCCCTGGAATTGTGCTAGCTGGAAAGCAGCCTGGACATGCCCTCTGGCTCCTGTGAGTGCCCCCAGCACCTGTGCACGCTCCCGCATCCATGCAGATGCTTTTCTGAGTACGCTGGTTTGCATGAGGGCTGCTGTGTGAATGCATATTCTTCTCACCCACGCCTCACATACGCATGCAAACACACATCCTCGAGTGCACACAGCCATTCCCTTTCTCTCATACACGTTTGTGCACATACACAGACCTTTTTGAAAGCTCCTGTTTTCAGAAAGGTTTTATTTATAGGTCCTGCCTGGTTGTGAATGTGAAAGAGAGAAAGCCCCTCAGAGGGTTCCTTTCATGTGTAAATCAGCCTAGGCTGAGAGCATTGGGGTCACTGAGAGGAGGATTTCACTCTTAATTACTCAGAGAGAAAGCAGGCAGGGGACTTTCTCAAACTAATAGGGTTGTTCTCTGCTGGGGAAATCAGCTTGAGAAGCCCAAATTTCTCTTGCATCAGACTTCGGGCTCTGATTCACAGGCCTTTTCTGCCAGTAGCAGGAGCTGTTTATGTGGCACTCGGAACAAACAGTTCAGCTTCCAAAACAGCTTACTTATTAAAGATGGTTATGCTCACTCCAATAATTGGGTGTTCTTTGGAGGCCAACAGAAGAGCTGACCTATCGTGCTTGGTTTTTAAGCTACTTTTATTGACAAAGATATTAGTCTGTGATGCATATATCTGTGACTCCATCTGAGGACCTCAGTATTCTTTCAGACCTGAAAAGGCACACTTCTCTGCCAAGCAGAAAAATGCTGTCCAGAGATTAGTCCAGTGAGCAGGACTCTGAATTTGAACTTGAAACCAGCACTGAATTCCCAGTTCAGCCACCAAATGCCTTTGTATCCTTAGCTGTGGAATGGAGTAATCTCTCTGGAATGGGGCTGTTAAGAACAAAAGTCAATATTGTGATACTCTTGGTAATAAGGCTGTGAATGCCAAGGTAAATGGGTGAGTCTGAAGAGATGTGTCTTTTTCCTGGGATGCAATATAAGCACAGGGATTCCTCTGCTGAAGTAGCATTGTCACCTTTCATACCTGGTCATAAAGCTGAGTCTGGAAATCTACTGCAGAGGTGAGAACTCCCAGGCACAAGTCACTGAGTTGTCTAGAGGGACTTCAGGACCTGCTGGAGCCACCACACACTAACAGAAGGTGTAGCTGTCAGCAGTTGCAGGAAAGAAATCTGTCTTGTCAAGTGCATACTCATACAAGCATGTGAGTGTGCACTTACATGTTTTAACTTCACTTGACAAAATTTACACCTTCTCATCCTTACCTCCTTTTCATATATGGCCTCTGCTTTTCTGAACAGAAAATAAATACTTTGAGGGCTGAACATTCCCAGCCCATGCACAAATAACCTCCTGGGAGCCTTGATTCAGGATTCTTGGAGCTGTCTTGGTTCAGCTTGCCTGGGAAGGTGGAGGGGATTGTCTGGGAGCACCTGTTTGAGGGTGCTGGATCATAGTGGTGGGAGCCATCAGCAGATGAGGTCCTCAGTCTTAAGTAACTGCAGAGGGAAATGAATGGGTCATTTCTTTTGCAAATGAAGAGCTGCAGCTTGGAGCAGCCTTAGCAGAGCCCAGCATGTGGGTCCAGGCTGTTCCTTTTATGAGCTGATGGAAATGGAGCCCCAAATGACTTCCCTGATGGAGTTCTGTCAAAGCCTTTGTTATCTTTCCCTCCTGCAGCATGCAGTGGGTGTAGAACATGGATTGAGGGCTATCCTGGCTACCAGCACTCTCAAGAGGATGAAGGTTTTATGGCTGCACAGAAAAACTTGGGCTGCAGGGTATCCTTATTGCCATTCCAGGAGGAAAGTCTGGGTTTAAGATGTAGAACACATGTATATTTCTGCTTTAGTGCTCCTTTTTACCCAACCTACACTAAAATGAGTAAATCCAAGGGCTGCTTTAAAATAATGCACATAACTGACTAATGGATTAAAAAGCCTGGATTCTGTTCTTCATTCTGGTGGTAAATTTTCAGTTACTCTGCAAAGCCCTATGAATGCCTATGCCTCACTTTTTCTGCAAAACACTGAAGAAAGGTAGTGTTTTCTCTTTTTTTGAGAGAGAAATCTTGAGGATTTGGGGTACGGAATGCTTTATATATACAAAATACTGCTGTTAGCAGTCTCTGTCAGTGAAATCTCTTTTAGTCTGCTTTTATGCAACGTTACTTTCTCTGAATTGTTGATTTAGAATTAATTTTAATGTTATATAAACAATGTCAGTTCTCTCTTGCCATTTGCTGTTTTGCTTCTTTGCAGACCACCGGGAAACTCCTTTAGCTGTGACATTGTAATGGGAGGTGGAGACACCTCGAGGAGAAGGTCGAGACAGACAACAGCAATTTCAGTCAATAACATCCCGACTTGCCTCGATTACAGGTTTGTGTGTGATCTGTGCATGTCATCTTTCCTGTGTACAGGTATTTGCAATGAGGGCATGAAAATAACTGTCTCCTTTGTAGGAGCTCTAGGAGCAGCTTCCTGTTATTGTCTTTTCACAGCCTCAGAATAGGGCAAAGTAAGGGTTTCAAGGGAAGGCAGCTAAGTGTATTGGAGTAAATGTACTGAGGGTTTTCCCTCACTGCTGTGATGTTACAGCCATGACAAACAGCTAGAAGTTAGAACAGTCTTGGGACTGCCAGAACTTACACTAAAGGGAAATATGAACTTATGTTTAAATTTTACTTCTCAACCTCTGCTGTGTGTGAAGGGTTGTTTTTTATGGCTTTCATCTTTATTTTCCTTTAGAAACCTCAGGAGAACTGTACACCCTTCAAATCTGTGTTGATGTGTTTTAAATGCATGATATGGAGCACATCCACTCTCAGTAGGCTGCAGAAAGGGGCCATAAAATCATAACACAACTTTGGAGGGCTAAGCTTGTTCTTTATCTCCTAGGAGCCAGGCTTACACCGCTTCGTATAGGAAGAGCTGCAGGACAAGATGAATGTTCCTGAGGGCTCAGAGATGATTCCATGTTTGGGGTAAGGCTGAGGTTAGCTGTGGAGCCTGTGTCCAGGCAGTAATTTGACAGCAGATATGGGCACACAGTAGTGCAGGCTCTGAAAATTGCAGGAGCCTGCTGAGTTATTGTGAGCTGGAGGAGCTTTTCTGTTTGTAGGCACATGGGTCTGCCTGCCTCACATTGTGCAGACATAACTGAGACATAAAGGAGGTTGGCAAATTGCAGAACACTGATGGAAGGGGGGACAGGGGGCTGAAGAAGAAAAGTTAAGAGTTTGTAGACAAAGGGCTCAAGCCTAGTTATGAATTCCTAGGAGGTACTTGGTCTTTAAATGAAAATGTTTGTCAAGCAACATACTGATTCAGTGTGGGAATTGGATAGATATCTGCAAAGATTTTTTGGTTTGTGGTGTGATTACAGGAGATTTAACAGAGAAAGTAGTTTTACTTTCTCCCAAAGCATTTGTTCACGTACCAAAACTATATAGGGCAGGCAGTATAGATGACAGCACACAAAGTGAGACACAGATGATACATTTAACGTTTCTACAGATTTGGACTGATTGTAAACAAGGTATATAATATGATTTCCTTCTGGTAGTGTCCAACCATACCACCAGCAGCATTGGTGGATTATCCAGGGCCTTGCACCAGCTGCACTTTGCTACACCTGGCTGCTGCTCTGTGTCCCCTGTCCCACAGACCCACTCCTCTTTTACCTGGGCAATGCACCTGGCATTTCCATTCTGAGCAGCACCTTTCTCTCACCTTCATTAGTCCTGCCACTGCACTCAGTGTCACGATGCAGTGCCTTGGCTGTGCTCAGGCTGCACGTCTGTGCTGTGCCCATCACCAAACTGCTGGGACAGATGCATTCCACAGAGCACAGCCAGCAGCTCTGTCTGGGCTGTGTGTAACCCCTTTTGGTGCCTGTCTGTAACAGGCTCTGCACAGCAGCTTGGTAGGCAGCCCCACTACCACACCTCTAGTGGATGCACAGGCTTGTAGTATTTTTAGGACCCTCATTTCAAGTTTGTTTTTGTTTATTTGTTTTGGTTTTTAAACTTTCAAAAGCTTTTTCTTGGACCCTGAACCATTCCTATGCTGGAGCCTTGAGAGTGAGTTAGTTAGTAAGGACTCAAAAGTTTTTGGTAGATGTGTGCAGAAAGTAGCTACAGGGTTGGTCATTCCTGTAAATCATTGGACTCTTCATAAATTTAATTCTGGGCTTTTCCTTAAAAGCCCTCTCCCAAACTGGACACAAGACAATGGACACCAGCAGGCACAGCTCCCAGTGACTAGGATATTGTCACATATCCAAAAGCCTGGTGGGAGGAGCAGACATTAGGTCTGAATTCATCCTGGCAGGGAGATTTGGCTGAGAGAGAAGGAAAAGAAGGTCAAAGGCAGCTCCAAGGAAACGGCTTTGGTTTAAAATGTTTCATTAGAGTTTTCACACTGGAAATATAAAGTACAAGAATACAATTACTTGGCAGAGAAGCCACATTTAGTAACAGTCCTGTATAGTTTCAGTGCTCTGTATGGAAGGAGACACAATATATCCCTGGCCACCTCACCAAAATTATGGGTCCCTCTTTATAAATGTGGCTTTTCCCCAGAATATTTTACATAATTTGGAGGGGGTTTTAATCAATATTGATAAAATATGGGCTTTTTTCAGTAAACCATTGCTCTCTACCATATTCACATAAACTTTGCAGGACAGAGTGGCTTTATCTGAGCAGTGTATCAGTGTCAGTGCAGCTGGGAACACTTTTGGGATGCTCACCTCAGGTTTTTTCCTTCCCCTCTCTGCCTTTAATTTTTTCCCAGTGTAACTCAATAAGATAATCACAGACACCCTTTTCCAAAAGGTTAGTCTTTCCTTATTGATTCAACAAGTTCCCTTTTTGAGGACAGTTGTTATCTGCCACTTGGGTGTTGTGGCCTCAGAAGTTTCACCTCTCCATGCAGGCAGAGTTGGGAGTTTGGACTGATGCAGATACCTACAAGACCTGACAGTGCAGGGCCATGGCAGATGTCACCTGTGAAGAGGTAGGAAATGGTACCAGTATGTCTTGTCAATGTTCTTCTTTTGGGACATAGTTTGACCAAAGAGCTGAGCAACTGAAATGTCACAGAGTAATATATGGTGTGGGTGGCTTTTTTAATGGGAAGCCAGGATTAGTTTGCATTTTTTCTGGTTTAAGTTATAAGCAAAAAATGTGAAAAGGTTTTATCATTACATCTCAGTGGCAGTTTTCTTTATTTTGGCCTAGAAAGAAGGGTTTCCCAACAGACTGGCAAAACACAAGCACACATACAGTGCCCTGCAAAGGCAATTCCTTCCCAGACCCTGAAACAGCTGAAGTACAGATTCAGTCTTGCACACTGCTAACCTCCATGGCATATTTGAACCCAGGTTCCTTTGTCAGCACTTGGAATAATTTTTATGTTCCCCCCTGGCTGTGCTGGGCAGTGTGTTGACAGGGCCCTGAGTGCACCAGCTGATTCTGCAACCTCCTACCCCTGTCCTACAGGTTTGGCTGCCTGTGTTTGAGGTCTGTCATGATACAGTGGAATGTAATCTGGGATCAGAGTGCTGTGAGAAGAGCTGTCTGCCAAAGAGCTGGGAGAAGCCAGCTAGGGCCTCCCCAATTCCATTGGGAGCAATGGCACAGAGCTGCCCTTGTCCTCAGTCCTCATTTGGGGTGGGCTGTAAGGGTGTTTGTGCCTGACTGTGGACCTGGCTGTGGCTGATCCTGACTTGACTTCCTGGCTTGGCTTCAGACCTGGCACATCCCTGTGGGCTCACTGATCTCCTGGCTATATGTGGTCACTGTCACCAGACCTGCTCTGCTCTTCTTGCTTGGTCACTGTGTCTCTGTGCCCCTTTACCTGAGGTCCCTGCTGTCCTTGCTGCCAGCCCTGCTCACCTTTGCTCCTCAGGCTCCCCAAGCTCCTCTGCAGCTGCTGCTCTGCCCAGCTCCTGGCATGGACCACAGCACCTCCGTGTGTCTGAGACTCCTGGAGAGGATGGGCAGTGATACTACTACGACAATAAGGAAGATGTGGCATGAGCTTTGCCTCCCTTCATCTGCCTGAAAAACCAAAACGAAATTCAGGTCTGTCGGCACGAGCCCGGATGCCGGGAGAGCAGCCGGCAGGAGGAGCTCGCTGGACACGTCGCTGGATCATTCCCAGGCAGTCACAGACGGAGGTTTCAAGGGCATCGCTTTAGATCTGCCTTCTTGGGACTTTCTTGCAGTCAAACTACCAGCAGCAGAAGGCAGAGGAAAAAACTTCGCGGTATTGCAACCGAGCAGCCCCAGAGATTTATTTTTAATTTTTTTAGACTTTTCTCAGCTTGTTTCTCCCACTATGATGCTTTTACCTGTCATTATTTTAGATACTTAAGGTGTTCAGGAAGGTACTGAGGATGCCTTTTAGTCCCTAGAAGTGGCCAAGTACTTTATTTTCCAAGAAAGCTAGTGTAAGATTTCTTGGACAGCATCCTAACCACAGAGTAAAGAATTCCAAAACAATGTTTGTCTTAGCATAGGAAGATATTCTCCTGGAGTCCTCATGACCTCTGAGGGGACCTGCAAGCAAAAAGCTCTGAAATGTATCAGTACCAACTCTGATTATTGGCTTGACAAAGTTATTCAAACAGTTCTGTCTCCTTGTATACAGTTCACCTTTGTCTTCTGTGAGAAGCAAGCACAGAGGACAGTAGTAGTACTCTTTTGCAGAACACAGTGTTCTCCTTAGTTAGGTGCAAAGTGTCACTCTGCTTCTTAGGGCCAGTCCTGCAGCCCTAAATTTCATGGTCATGCCTCTGCACCACCTTTAAAAATAATCAGGGGGATTTTTTTTTTTAATTGGTGAATTCTTTACTTTTGTAAGTCTGTCCCTCATTTGGTTACTAAATGGGAACTGGGTGCCTTCTGGTCCTGAATGTTACTGTAATAATTATTTTGATTCTGAATGTGCCAGAAACTATTCTAATGCATATCAGCGTAAATTAAGTCAATAGAGATTCTTCAAATTTATCCTGGTGTTCAAGAGAATGGAATTCATGCACTTCAATTTACAGCTTATTAAGTGATCAGAATTAATGAACTCGCAATGACCTTTTCTGTTCTTGTTTACACGTTTTCTTCCTATTCACTCATAATGTACATGATTTAGAAAAAGCAGAGAGTTGAAAAGGCAGCGTGTGGGTCAGATATGTCCCACGGAGCACAGCATTGTGCTTCAGGATTTAATCATATTTTCAAAGCTGCAGTGTAGAAATGGCACCTCTGTTGATGCTCAGAAACCCAGCTTGATTTTTAGAACCGTCTCTGCATTCTGAAAGCTAGAAAAATATTAGTACTGAGGAACAGGGAAGGTGTTCTTCAGAGTCACTGGAGTTTAAAAGATGCTGAGCAATTCCTATTTTGTTTGTTTGTTTGTTTGTTTGTTTGTTTGAATTGGGTTTTTTTGAGAGTTATTTTTCAGTGTAGTATGATATTTCAGCCTGGAGGTTGGGAAGGATACAAACCATCGGATCCATCTTTCCTTTTATTCTGAGATTTGGAAATCACTTGAGATGTCACCAAGAAAACCTCACATAAACCCTCTTTTTCCCAAGACCAGCTGAATGTTATTCCACTGTGATTCAGCTCAGTGTTTGAATGATGAAAGTTTCCCTTTGATTTTAGTTATGTCTCAGGCTAAACTTTTGAGACTGTGTGCTCATCTGGTCGTTGTTTCTCTCTGTCTTCATGTTATAGGATGACTTCTAAATGCTTCATCTGATCAACTACAGAAATTTCAGCGACTTTCTATTACTACTTTGAGAGAGAACACCACTAATTTGTGGCAATACTAGGAAATCAAAAGGAGGGAATTGTGAAGCAGCAGTGATTTAGATACCACTGCACTTGAAGGTGTGAAGCAACTGGGTGATAGCTCTCGCATACCAATACCTTTATCTCATCTCTGTCTATTGCTCTAGAAAAGTTATGTAGGCACACAGAAAGATCTGTCACCAGACAAATGTACCAGGGCTTTTAAGAAACCTCTGCAGAATTGGAGGAGAATCGAGATCCGAAGTTAGAAGGAAAAAGAAACCCTGATGTGAGGGAGTTGAGCGTGCCCAGCTAGATCAGTAGTGTAAGCATGCAAAGGAACCCTGACAGTGACATTTAGAGAACCCATTTACTGAGGGAATGGAGGTAGATGGGGCATTAAAATGCTATTGTAAGAGAGAATAAGGGATTCCTGAAGAGGAAAATGCTGAGATCACAGCAACACTTACACAGCCTGCTTGAGGGCATGCACGTGCCCCAGACATTGCCAGGGGAGCTGAGAAGCTTGGGAAGGTGGCATATGAGGCATTTGTGAAGGGGGTGTGAGACTTATGAAACAAATCCCTGTATGGGAAAGCAAAATCTTGAAAGAAATGGCTGTAGATAGTGAACTGCCCACACGAAATGAGAAATAGAGGGCAGGCAGCCACCTCACCCTGAGCAACTCTACTGATGGCTGTGGAGAGTGAGGGGGGCCATGGCAGCCGATGGGAAAGGAGGTTTCAAGCCATATGGGCTGGTTCTGGCCATGGATGACTTGCTGGAAACCAGAGAAACTGGTTAGTAACTCAAGCAGGCCAGCATGGAGTCCAGGGCTGGACAGAGCTCCGAGGAGAGCCACACCAGTCACTCACCCTGAATGTGGTCCCTGCAGAGAGCTGGAACTGCTGTCTGGCTGCTCCCTCTGTGCTGGTGCAGAGCTGGAACGTCTCAGGGGCTCCCTGTGCCTCAAGGTACCATGCAGAGACAGGTAGTCCCTGGAAGTTGATGTATTCCTAGTTCTTTTTAGCTCTTTTGGCTTATGTACTTGCATACCAATGTTAAAAGATGAGAAAGACCCTAAAGGCAAGTGTAGAGAAGTGACACAGTATTCACTGAGGATTTGTAAAAATGAGGGGAGGAGACCCCCGTTGCATCCAAGGAAGGCAGAGCATGCTGGATTCACGGGACTCAGCTTTAAGTACAACTGATATAAAGTTCCAGTTGAAAAACAAATGTGTGTTAATACAAGTTTCAAGTACTGCTCTTTTTTTCTGAATCTGTTAGCTTTTTTTCCCTCTTCCCTTCTTAGTGATGAGTATTCAAGCCCTCAAGACAATAACTTAACAACAGTGCTAGTATTTCCAAGTCCTGTTTCTTTAAAAAGTTCATAAAACTTGTCACAGTACCCTAGTAAAGCTCTTTCTGCTGTGCTATCTAATCCAAAGTAGTTTGTATCAGATTTATGTTCTGGCAGCTCTGTGATAAACTTGGACTCTACCACACTGCAAACACAAAAGATTACTTAAACTTGTTGTTATTGAATTTGAAGGACTCTTTTGTTTCATGGATCCACACCCTCATACCAAGTCTGTGGTCCCCAATGGCTCTGTACCTTATACATTTACAAATTTAGGCAGACTGGAATGAAGACATTTCCACCAGTGACAATTTATTATTTTGGTAGATTTAGCCTGTTCTTTTTGTTAAAATTGTGCATGTAAAAAAACACAGTAGAAGATATAAAGTACTGGAGAATTCAGTGAGGTCTGGTTATTTTGACCAAAGGGTCCTTGAGATGTGAAACTCAGGTTTTCCCACTCTCACTTAAGTCTCCTTAAACCTCATGTCTCACTTTATAAGGTTGCCCTGAAACTTTGGATCAACCTGGTAAAGTTCCTAGAGAAAAACAGTTATGCAGAAAATTATCAGACTCTTGATTCCCGTGGTGTGAGGCCTTGCAAACTTGAGCCTGAAAACATAAAAGACTGAAACTGATGTCAGTCACACCCTCAACACAAAGATTATAGGTGTAACCAGAGGAGGAATTCATCACAAAATCTCTCTGATCTGAAGTCAAGCAGAGCCCTGGAAACAGCTGCCAAATACCCAGGGCCAGAGACCTCTCATCCCAGGGCCAGTTCATCACCTGTGTTATCCAGTGCTCAAAAGCTTGTTCTATCCCCAGTTTGTGGAAAGAGGAAAGCTTACTGACATCCTTTGCAAAAATTTGAATGTTTTATTTGTGGGTTATGTTTGGTGGGGTTTTGGTTTTGTTTTTGGTTTGTTGGTGGTTTTTTTAATATTAAAATGAGTCAACATTTGAAGGAATAGTAATTTTTTTGCTATGACTCCAGGAGAAAAAGATGTTTACTATCTCCCCACTTCCAAGTGAGAAGTTCACCTTGTAACAGCAGGTGTACCTTGGGGTTGCAACTAACAGTGATTAGCATCTCTAATACTACAGTGTGCTGTCTGACTGCCCCTGGAGCGAAAAATCAGTTCAGTCATTTATAATTCATCTTTAAATTACTTGTCTTGAAAAAAGCTACATATTACTGGGGTATGACCATGCAATCTGGTGTCTGTGTCATTTCTGTGCTCATGACCACCACTATTTTGCATGTTTGTTGCCTGATTCCACTGACATTTGTAAAACATTATGAAATTTGGGGGTTTTCTTGTCGTGTTATGTCCCAAACACATGACTAGCTCAGTGGGACTCTGGTGAAGGGTCACTCTGCATTACTCTGAGACCTGCTGGAAGTCCAGGTGTGCACAGGCAGCAGCTGAACTGGGCAGGGACAGGCAGAGGACACAGTGAACTTCTCAGCTGGGTTTTGGTTTCCAGCCCCATGCTCTGTACTGTTGTGTTCTGCTGTGAGAATCCGCCAGTTCTTCTTCCTTTGGGTCTTTAATGCTAGCAGATGGGAATCCAGCTCAACTTTCAAAAACTCTGAATAATTTATTAAGAACAAAATTGTTTGGTCTGAGAGCTGGTTCCTTTCTTTCTTTCTTTCTCCTTTTCTCTCTGCAAACTGCCTTTCAAAACCAAAGTTTCTAATTACAGGTCAGGGAGGCAGGTTTAATCACACAGCAGAGCCCTTGATGCAGCATTAGAGAGTGTTATTTATACACCTGAATTAATAGGGATGCAGCATTTCAGTTGAGAAGAATAAGGTGGTTTTCAATTTCACTCTTTTTATGTGAAACAAACCACATCAGATTCACTGAGCTTTTTGACCTAAATTATTTGGATTCTGAGTAACTAGCAAGTAGCTGCTGTGCAGAGCTAGAGAGAGAGAAAAAAAAAAGGGAAAAAAAAAGGCAAGAATAGACAGAGAACTGCTTACATAGCAGAGGAACAACAGAAGCAGGATGTATTGGGAAAAGCTGTACTGGAATGGAAAGAGGAAGCCATTGGGAAAACTGAAAGGGTAGAATTGCACATATGCAATTGTCTATCCCAAGGAAAATTGGGATAGACATTTTTGGAGAGCAATGGCATCCACAGAAACTGAAGGGCAGTGTCAGTCTCTTGGCACACACTTAGATACCTCAAAATATTATGGCACTTTTAGGGCCAAGAATAGGAGAGATGGAGGTAAAGCATGTGAGGGGTCCCTGTTGCAAGGAATGGGATCCCTGCACCCTCATCACTTATAGTCACCATCAGCTTTTGCTGGAAGTTATTTCTTCTGTAGTAGTGAAAAGAAGTGGGGAATCCCACACAGAATTGTCCCTGCAATGCTGGGACCTCCAATGTGACTGTTTTACAGCAGCACAGAGATTCATTTCCCCTGCTAGTTTAGATATGAAACTCAGATTCACTGTGGACTTTCATCCAGTTTTATCCCTGTATCTAATGTATATTTTGGCTTCCTGCTCAGTTTCTGCTTTAGAAAGTCTGCAAAAATTTCTAGCAGCTTTCTGGACATTTTTTTCAGGGCAAAAAGTTGGGCTCCTGTGCCTATGCATCTGATTCTTTAAATTGTGGAATACACTGAGTTGACTGAAATCCTGATTGGCATTTTTTGGGTTCTGAGATAGGTTTGTGTATCTCCCACTTGGCAGCTGTGTTGGGCCACATGATGGGCAAGGGGGTCCCCAACACCAGGCTATTCCTTCTGGCAGCCGTTTTGGTTGTGGTTCCTGCAGGGCACCTCTCCCACAGCATGCCCTGCAAAACCAAAATATCTGCCACGTAAAAATTCCAAAGTGACAGAGAGGTTGCTATGCTTCAAAATAGCTAAAATGCAGGTTCTGTGGGTATGGAGCAGAGAAGAGCAGCAAGGATACCAGATCTTATGCTCAGTATGTGAGACTTGGCATGGCCTTGAGCTCCTAGAAGCTGCTTTTTGCTGTGAGTGGTAGATCCCTAGAAACTGTACCCAGCAGTCTCTAAGCTTAGCTAAGAGACAGATGTATGCAACACAGTCAGTACCTATATGATATATTACTTAAGGGAAAAAAGGTTATCTACTTATGTATATTTACATTCAATCCCAAGATAATTTTTTTGTTTAGTATGCTTAGACTGTGGACTCTGTCCTCATGTATCTCTGCAAATCATTACCACAGTGCTGGAGCAGTGTGTGCAAGGAATAGGAACTGATTCACCAGGTCCAGAGCATCACAGTGCCCTGGCCATTGAATCTCTTGGAGTGTGTCTCCAGCAGTGTGTCAGGATCCAAAACTGGGCTGCAGGTTGGATGGACACTTAGTTGCAGAAAAGAGGTCAGAAGCCTGAGAGAGCAGGCAAAAGGGAAGTGTTCAGCAGAGAAAGAAGAAAACACTGTTCCCCTGGACACAGCCAGCTATGCTTCCCAGGCTTTGCACTGCCAACAGGAGGTTTTGTACCAGGCTGCCAGGGAGGAGGGTGCGAGGTCTGTGTGTGCTCTCCCTGTGACATCCCTGTTATTACTGTCACTTGCAGGTGGCTGACACCCACCATGACAGAGGCAACCGAGGGTTTGGCGTTGTGCTGTAGACCAAAGAAAACTTGTCTCATGTGTGATGGTCCGGCTGCCCTGCCTGTGGGAGGAGATATAGAGAACACTGCTGCTTTTTGGTATGTATCTGGGTTTTCTCCTCCAAAAATAGCCACCTGTTGAAGTGGGAGTATTTCAGAAGGGGAGAGGATCAGTAGTGGTGACATGGATGGTCATATTTCAGGGCAAACACCTGTAAATCGGTCTAAGCCTGTAAGTAGCAACCTATTAAACTGAGTTCACCTCAGCAGCACTCGCCCTGTGTCTGCTTGAGAAGGCTGGATCCAGTTACCCAGCCCTCAGAGTACAGCTGCTGCTCCAAGCTCAGCCTTTCCCCATCTCCTGTACCACTGGAAATGGAGCAGCTATGGATGTTAACAGCTGACAAGACAAAACACATTAAAGAGGTGATGACATCTTTTTAATACATCATCTGTATTTCTACTTCTCTCTTATCCCATTTCTGGCCCCTCTTGGAGCTCTGAAATGCTTTTCCTTCTTGTTTTGTTTTTATAGGCTTTTTAGTAGAGAAATTCTTTTAACATTAGAGATGTTAGATCAAGTCTTCCCGTGCTGTCCCTTCTGTTCAGCAGAAAAGCTGCCAGCAGGGATGTGTTGCTTGGTTTTGTAGAGGGGAAGCACACAGCTGTTGTAACATCCCAAGCCCTTTCCAACCTGCAGGTGTGCAGTGAGAAACCAGAATATTAATTTGAATCCTCTGTTATTGCCACTGGCTTCTGGTCTTTCAAAAAGGACTTGACCATGTGGAATTTCTGAATGAACTGCTGCAAACTCCCTTTTAATGAACTTTGCATAACAAAGTGCTAGGAACACATTTCCTATAGATATATGGCTTAACCACAAAGTAACAAAAATGACTTTGTGAACAAACATTCCATACCTGTGACCTGGCAGTGAAAATCTTACAGGGTCACAGAGCTCAATCCAGTTCTCTCAGCAACTTCCAGAGTGATTTCTGACATTACAGTATTTTGTCCTTGGGTTTCACTGTTCCATTATCTTAGAAAATAACAACCACTTCACCAAGGCTCTGAAGACAGGTGAGATATTTGTGTAGTTTGTATGTGCAACTGAGATTGCTTAAGGAAAGTATCCTTGTTTTTTCTGATATTTAAATATTCTGTTAGTCACTCTCCTTTTTGTATCTTACATGTGTATATATATGTGTGTATATATATGCACTTTTATATAATTTACTTTATATAACTCATAATCGATGATGAACCTACAAAGTTCTTAGGAGCCACTACTTCTTCAGGTCAGTTACATACACCCTTCTCCTAAGAAAATTAAAAATCGGCATTCAAAAGAATTTGCATCCAAATAATTCAAAGTGAATATCATCCCTTGTTTACAGATTCAGAAAATAAAATTTCAGCAAGGATTTATACATATGAGAGAAAAATAGGAGTAAAATGTTATATAAGGATGTTTCTGTAAGTATGTGTCCTGTGTTTTCAGTAATTGTTCAGAGATCCTTCTGGCTTTGGAGTTTGGGAATTGCTGAGAACAATCGGTGTGCCTCTGAGATGCTGCATTCATCCCTTCAGGAATGTGCTGATAGCCACTTTCTTTGCTGAAACACCTTGCCCTAGTTTCCTTCCAGGAACTAAGAGTGTTAATTTCTTAAGAAACTTTTGCTAATTGTAACATAAGCAGTCTGGAGATAGAGGAAGACTCAGCTGTATCAGAAAGAAGATCTAGTTCTGCTTGTACAGAACAATGAAGATTTGGCTGTGTCAAAACCCTGTTCCCAAATTTTCTCTGGTGTTTTTGGGAAAGACTGCACTGCTGTGGGAAGCACTGTTGGCCTGGGTGAGTTGCTGGCATAAAGCTGTTGATACAAAATGCACTCTGTGCCATTGCCTGGGTAAAGAACATTTCATTTTCTAGTGGGCATGAGGAGTTGTCAGTGTCATTGAAATTTTGTAGCTCTGAATAGTTGCTGTAAATTTCATCTGGGCAATATCCCCAATTGTGTTAGATATAATTACATTCAAAGTTCTTTTTAATCATTTATTTGGAACATGTCCCAAGATTCAGCAGTTTTGGACTGGGACAGAAATTGAATTATTTATTATCAATTAGAGGTTGTCAGAGCCTTTGACACCACGTTGAGCTGGCATTGTTTGGTATCTGTATTAATGATCGTATAGATAAAAGCATGAAATTATTGGTTGGAAAGCTTTTATTCTAGGCTGAGAAGGCTAGTTTGCATACTTGGCTGGATGCTTCCCTACACTCACTGTCATTATGGCTCTGTTTAATCAAGTCAACGTTGCCTGTGGAATTGCTTGCCCATAAATTGATGAATTGAGTGTAAGAATAATTCCTCCTAGATTGAACCCAGTTGTGACTTCCCTTGCCATCCCAGCCCAGCACATTTAGACTCTTCTGCTTTGGCTGTGGTCTGCTACAGACCCTGGAACAATCTTTGTCACATCTGTTCTTTTCTTAGAAGGGCAATTTATTGATGGCTGCTGGTGCTGCGCAGTGCTGGGTGCTGAGCCTTTGTTCCCCCAGGTGAGGGGATGGAGCCCATAACCTCACAGGTGTTCCTGAGCTCTCTCACAGCTCTCTTGTGCAACCTTCTCTCATCTGTGTCAGTCTAAACAATAATTTTTCTTATTGTGCTTTGGCACTTTGCAAGAAGCCTCAGCTTAAGAGGGAGATCACGTTACAGAGGAGCATAGTGTGGTCCCAGAAACATCACTGCTGAAAGGGAAACTGTCATGGAATCAGAGGAAAGGGGCATGGAGAAGATGCCACTTGTCTCCTTGAGTGGCTGAGGAGAGAGGATGCTCGTGTGAAATTGTCTCATCCCCATATCTTCTCGATGTTGTTGCCAAGGTTAGTATAGCCTTAGTGAGAAAAAGAAGGGGGGGAAACCCTTCAGAGGACATACTTGCACCAGTTTTTGTAGCAAATTGATATTTTTTCTGCCTGCACTCCAAGCTGCTGGAAGCTGTGTGCATTAGCCCTGTACAGAGGACTGATCCAACATATTACAGGATGTGACTCGAACAAGGTTATAAGAAGTTACATGCTGGATCTGCAGAGAGAGTGGGAACTTCTCATATGATAACAACAATAATTCATAATTCCCTTCTACTCCCCACTGGAGTCAGTTTCCAGTGTCTTCTGAGAATACCAGTTTCTTGAAATTTATGTAAATTTCTCAGTGGGATCACTGATCTGGGGTTTTTCTTCTGATTTTCCTGCTTCACAACACACTTATCAAAAGCAGGGTTGTCCTACTGTCACAAGGAAATACTTTTGCATACACAACTTTTCCAGTTATTTCATTGCAGCAGAGGAAACTGGGACTAGAGAAAAAGAGAAGTTCTCATTTTACTGGGAAATTTTGAGATTTCAAAACCATTCCAAGTGTATCACATTTTAGATCAAGCTTTCTTACAAAATTAAGCTCTGAAAACATTGTCTTCTTTTGATCAGTGAAGTTCCTCTAATTTCAGTGTCTTTAAACTGAAAAAAACGTTATTTTATATAGCTTAATCTAGCTTTTAATATAATTGTATATACTTTTTTTATTTTGGGAAGCTCTTTGCAACTATGTGCAATACATAAAAATGAGAAAATATGCGTTTTTGACTTTATTTAAATACTTTGTTAATTTTGTTAAACAGGGAAATCATAGTTTTTCAAAACGGTTGGGCTTGAACAAACATATTTTTTCCTTTAGTATTCATCCACACACAAACACTCATTATCTAGACAAATATTTTAATACCATGTAACTGTCATTCTTTTCAAATTGGTGACTGTGTGGTTAGAAGTACCTCTTCCAGTGATCTCACTTGGAAGAGCCGAGGCTGCATGTATCCAACCTCTCAAGCTCAATACTGACTTCCACAAAGGAAAGTATGCAACTGGAATTTCTGGAACAGACCTCTCCTGAAGTGTGTGCTTTGTATCAAAGACACTATTTCTCAAGGAAAAAATAAAGCAAAACAAAACCCAAGCCAACCAAAGCCCAGCCCATAACAACAAATCAACAAAAGTAAAGCCACTTTTCTTATAAATCAGCTTTTGTCTTGACTTGCAGAAGGTGCAATGGCCCCTTCATCTGCTCAAATCCTTCTACTTAGGAAAAAAAAAAAGTGGAAATGGAGAATGTGGCCTGTAGAGCTGCGGTATCGTGCACTTCAAACCCTGCGAGCAACCTTTCTTTCACAATCTGGTAGTGATGTTTCTGACTCCCAGCCTCCCTCTCTAGAAGCTGACAAGCAGCAGCAACTCTCAACTGAGGCAGACTTGGGAAATGACTAATTAAACAGTGATTGCAGGATTGCTTCCTGCTCTGGGTATCAGACCACAAGGGTGAAGCTTCATAAAGATGGAGTGACTGCAGGAAGCGGTGCTGTGCATACTTCCACAATGGGGGCATTATGGAAACATGCCCCGGAGGCTGCCGGAGACCTCGCTGAATGGATCCTGATACCATCGGGGAATGGAGTACCTGCTAGTTCAAAGCGAGCCTGAATGCAGGTTTTAATCCTTTCTGACAATTGTTGAGAGGAAATGGCCTTTCCTCTGACCTTATCGTTGTAAACAACAACTAGTCATCAGGTTTGTCCTGCCGAGGGAATAGTCAAGGTCTATGCAAGGATTTTACTTCATATTTTTTTCTTCTCTGATTACAATGGTTTAATTCTCTAGACCTGAAATGCATTCTCACCCCTTAATATACTGACTTCATGTACATTCTTTCTTAATTATTGAGTCCTTACAGCTTGGCCTGGTTCAAATTAGCTCCTTGGAGCTGTGGGCAGATGTCCCATGGCCAGTTTCGGTACTCAGCCCTGTGTTTGTTTTTATGATAGGCTGTTGAGAGATGCCTTTTGCATACACCAGTATCCCCAGAACTGGGTGTGAGACAAGCTGACAAACTCTCCTAGCATGACAGAGCTATTTTCACATTGGCCAAGAGGTAGGATGGGGAATTGCTCCTAGGCACCATTAGTGTGGCAGCTTTAGTATGATAGAAGGATGGAAACACTTCTGGAATTGCAGAGATGGATGGATTTATTTCTATGGATTCATATGACTTTCAGAGCTAAGACAATACAGATGACAGAGGAAATGAGACAGTAGATTTTGCTGCTCCTGGAGTTCTAGCCAGCTGTCTGTAAACAACCAGACAGAGTGACAATGCAGAAGAGGGCTGAGCTGCTGCACTGACACAGTTTCGGAGTGATGAAATGCACTTCCCCCCAGACCTGTGCAGGACTTTGCCTCTGGCAGGGCCCCAGTATTGAGATGCACATCACGGTGGCCACCTGAAAGCGTCCCCTTCCGGGTTGCTGCTCATCAGGTGCTAAGTGCTGTAACAGAGATCAGCTGTCAGAGCCTTTCTGAAAGGGAATTTGCAGAGCCATTAGGAGGGCACTTCTGTGCCTGGTCATGGACCTTGGCAGGGTGTAGCAGGTTACTGATGGCTTTGTATGAATGACTTTTTAATTCCACTGGAGTTTATGGATAGCACTCACATATGGATAGCCCTGTTCTAAGAGAGCAAGCCAGAAGAGATTTCTCCCTTGCACTGCATGGCCTGGCTGATCACTGCAAAATAGAGGTGGGCTACACAAGTCAGTGTGCCTAAGCTCTCTGCATCTCACAGCTTTTTTTTTTACTGGAACTAAGAAACATTCCTTCCCTAGGTAAAGATGATGACTTGTAATCTTTTCTTCTTATCTTGGTTGACGCAGGTTAATATCTGCTTCTCCAGCTTGTAAGGATTCTTGCTACATGGTTGACAACAGAATGTGGTGTATTTGCAGCAGGATGGAAGTCACTCTATAGGTCCAGATTTCTAGTGAAAATCCTGTAAGGGTCTGCAGATGAACAGAACAGGTGAACAGGTTAAAAGCCACTTTCCTTGGATTTGTAGGAATGTCTGACCGGGCTGTGGTAGGTTAAAAGGAAACTGGTGGATTTTCATAGAGAGGATGTCTGGTTTTCACAACTGTGAAAACCTGTGGTAACTTTGGGCTGTGTTTTGTGTAACATATTTGTGAGCAAAAAGAAAAGCTTGCACACTGCAGAGAGCAAGCTCTGAACACCACATGAAACCTCTGCCAAGTGAATGATCAAGGTCAGGGTCTCAAGTGGTGAAGTAAACAGGGCTGGATCTGCCCTGTGCTTTGTCTCTGGCACCCACATGTGCTGTGGCCAAGAACAGGCTGTACCCAAGGCATGGGTTTCTCTGATTTCCATCAGGATGTGGGGCTGTGGGTGGAAGAGAGTGTTATAGTAAACATTTGCAGTTTGTCCTGTAGCCATGTGAAGTTATTTTTCTTGCTTCATACCAAAATGAGTTGGAATAATTTTGCTTCCAGTTGTGTTCAGAAAACAACTATGCAAGGCTGTGGCACATATGTGCCAGTGGAACTGAGACTTAAATAAGTAGGAAGGATATCAAGAAGATCTAATGTGATATGCCCGAAGGAATTTCCTTTCCTGGGGGTTGATGCCTGTGGCAAGGTTGTGTAATTAGGCTGCTGGGAGATCTGATCACTGGGAATGGTGTGTACTCCATCACTTGCAGGAGGCCAGCAGGTTGGTGGGGCAGTACCACCATCCCAGGTGTCTTGTGTGTGCTCTCTCTATCACCTGTGCACTGTCTGCATCAGGGTCACATTGTCACAAAACTGAAAGAAAGGCTGTTAGAGGAAGTATTCCCCCTTCAGTTGGGATGAACACAGTATTTCCTGAGAGAAATGCTCTCTGTCCTCCCACCTCTTCTCCCCTCTGAGGTTTACTTGTTTGTATGGTTGCAGGAGGTAGCTCTTTGCCTTGTTGTGGTATTACCTGTGCTAAGGAGGATCATAAAAAGCTCAAACACTTATTGATTCAATAGTGGGAGCTGTTTCAACAGCAATAAAATGGTACCTCTCCCTCAGTTATGGAATACCTGTCAGGTTTTCTCTTTCCACCCTGAGGTTCCCTTTAAGACTTTTTGAATTATTTCCTCTGCTTTATAGAGCTGTAACAAAGGATGAGTGGCTGGATCACTGTGCCAGCTTTACCTGAGTAAAAGGGGCCACAGACAGGCTGAAAGGGCTCCTGTCAGCAGGCTACTAATTGCATGTGTCCATCAGCAGGTTGTCCTTCCACCAAAGAATGTTATCTTGAGATGAATCCATAGGCAGCACAGAAGGATCTTGTTGAGAGAGGCAGAGCAGGGAGCTGTAGAGTGCTGCTACTTACTGGGATGGTGTCTTCACAGCAGGTGCAGGAGTGAAAGAGCAGCACCAGCTCTGTGAGAACTACTCTGCCTTGCAATGATCGTGTTAAGAGGGAGTACACTTTGCTTTTCTTCCTCACAAGGGACCACTTGCATTGTGTTTTGCACTGCTTTGCAATATTTCTGGAAGTCTGCAGTAACTGCTTGGAATTCTGTGGGGAATGAATGCTGCTTTTCCTGCTTGTTTTGTCCATGCAACATTACACCATGCACGGTGTGTAAAGAAGAGCAACCTCTGTTTCAGAGCTTAATGAATGCCATAATGGGCTATCTTGGCAGCCTTCATACCTGAGGAGATATTTTTTTTTTTTTTTTTTTTTTTTTTTTTTTTTTTTTTTGCATAGGAGCAGTCCATTTTGTTGTTCTGCACAACCCCAGTTCTGGACTTGTCTAAGTTTTCTTGTACAGTTCAAATGTTACCTGTGGCCTGTCTTGAAAGCTTCTCACTGAGACCAGGAAAAAGGGCAATTACTTAAAAATATTTGCATGTGGTTAGACTTTTTTCTGATCTACTGAGAAATAATCACAATCACTTCCAGATTCTTTGACTCAAAGAAAGCGTCACTAGAGCTGACAAGGTCTCGTTCTCAATATGTTATATATTGTAATTAGGATGTATATTGCCATCAGCACCCTGAGACCTCAGGAGAACATGAGCTGAGGATTTTGCTTGTCTGCCCTTACTGAATGCATGTGAGTCTCATGAATATTTTTGAAGCAGGTCAAATACTTGCCATTGCAAATCTACAGAGGCCTTAATGAAAGCAGTCCTTTGAGCAGGAGTGAAGGATTTCTCCTTCCTTACAAAAATGCTCAAGGAACGCCAGAATAAGTTTGAAGGGGTAGGTAATGTCTGTGGAGTTAGTTTTCTCTCTGAAGTTGTGGAGGGAAGGGTCCTATTCATTCAGCTGCAGATTGGCACTTAGCACATGTCTGGGGGCGGTGGAAGAGCCAGGCAGGACTGGGACAACAGTGACATAGTCGATATGGAAATTGAGACGCTTCCCAAAAGCAAGTTTGCTGATTATATGGCAGCAAACAACTTGGTGTTAAGGGGAGGGTAGAATCCTCTTTTTTAGTAATTGTAATTATTGTTATTTAGAGGCACTTACATTGTTAAATGAACACATCATGAACATTATTAGCCATCAAAGCATCACATATGATGCTGTGGGAAGGTGGGAGAAACAGTGGAACTGAGGCATGACACCCCCTTGACAGCTCCAGAATGAGGCAGAAAAAAACCCCTAACAGTGCTGAAATTCAGTTTTTGTGAAAATTGGTTTGATCCTCTTTAACCTGCCTATGTGGATGTGCCTGAACCCCCAACGGAAAGGGCTGGGTAGAGAAGCAGAGTGTGAAGTGCAATTCAGGTGGAGTGATGTTGGAAGTGGATAAGGCTACACATCCTATCCTTAATCACTTCAGATCCTGATTGCCAAAATGTCTGGTCCAATATTGGTCCCACTGATTGACTGAGACACAAGACTACTGAGGACCCAAGAGGTCCTGAGCTCAGTGTAAATCCTGGGAATAGAAAGAGGTGTTGACAGAAGAGCTTGCTATCCTCCTGGGCAGTCTGGAACATCTGTCCATGAGAACTGAGAAGCCTGTCTCTAGCTGTTTGTGTCTTTGGGTGTTGAAAGTGGGCAGGAATTTCCCTGTGCTGTTGAACCAAGGCTACATCCATGGTTACAACCAAGATTCATTCTGTTTCCTTGAGCTCAGGCTGCCATTCACTGACCTATACCGCTGGAGTTCCTTTCCATGGTTTGGTTGCAGTTTGACACTAACTCTGAGCAAAAGCCTGGTGAGATCCCAAATGCTGCCACGATCATTAAAGAAGTTCCCTCCTCCTAAGACACACACAGAATCCCTCATCCTTTTCATGGACTCTTGATGCTCAGGGGGCTGGAGCTGAGCTGCTGCAGCCCTGTCTGCTTGGGGATGGAGTTGCTTACAGGAGGGGGAAGCTTGTGTTCTGGTGGAGGTGTGGAGGAGGCAGATGTCCTGCCTCCTGTTCCTCAGCAGCCAGGAGGTTTCTCTGTTCTTCAGGGCTACACACATTCAGCTAGACATCTTTTTAAAAAAGAGACCAAATAAACTCTCCTCTGCCCTCAATGCAGGAAAGCTTACCCCAAACTCTTTCTCCTATTACTTTGCTTGGTGATGCCTTTGAACCAGGAGGACCTTTCCTGTAAACTCCTGCACAAGAGGAGGCCTGTTGCTGTGAACTCTTGCATAGTAATTAGAGGAAACAACTTTGGGCTCCCACCACTGGTTATGCAACAGGGCTGGATTGTTTGTCACCACACAACCCAGCACCAGCACGCTGGTGCCTCTGTTCTGACAACCCCCCTTTGCCTCCATCCCCTCTCTAGGCTTCTGCTTTGCAGATTGCAGGAGTTTCTGTCCCACAGTCAGCTCCCAGGTAAATCCTGTCTGGGACATTTCGAGGGAAGTTGTAGCTCCGCAGCAGAAATGGCCCCAGTTTCCAAGGCAACTGTCCCCTCACCCAGTTTTGAACGTTCCCATAGAAAGTTGCCCATTAGTCTCGTCAGCAGCTGCTGCAGGAGCACGTCACCTCCAGAGAAGTTGTCCTTTGCTGGACTCTTTATTCCCGTAATGAGCAGGCAGGGGGCCACGGGTGGCCTGTGCTGCAGCCCCTGAGCAGGGCCCTGGCGGCGCTTGGGCAGGGCAGCTCGTCCAGCACAGAGCTGCTCTTGAGTGGGTGAGGGGGTGGTTGTGCCTTTCTACCTTCCCAGGGAGAAAGTGATGTTTGGGGCGCCTGGGAGGTACATGGAGCAGGAGGCTGAAGTGCTGATGGGGCTGCTTTTGGGGGCTTTTTGGCGAGCGGGAAGGTGACAAGTGAATAAGAAGGACACGGCATTTTATTTAATTAGAAAAACCAAACTCCCTAAAACTAGCCTCCGAAGGGCCTCCGTTGTCATCAGCCGCACAAAGAGCTGTGACAAATGAAAGGAACTGAGCAGAGAAAAGGCTGCTTTCTCTTTGTGTCTCTTTCCCAGCTTCTGTTTGCTTTGCTGTCTCCCTTGCTCCCATTGATCAGGCATGTGGAAACATTCCTCCTCCTGCACTCCCATTGTGGCCGCCCGGTTGCCAGGCTGCCGTTGGCTTGAATAACTTCACTAAGCCAGGCCTCTCCAAAACCATGCCATCCGGCGCGCTGGATGCGGAGCCAGACACTGCCCTCCCATCCTCCTCCCCTCCCTCCCCCCTCCCCAGCTGCGCAGGGGTGCAGTGAGAAAATGTGCCAAAGAACAAGGGAGGTAACGCGGAGCCCCAGCTGTCCCGATGCGGGGAGAAGCACAAGCTTGCCCTAAGAAAATAGGGGCAAAAGGAGGGGACAATGGCCAGCCTGGGTTGCTGCCTTAAAAAGAAGGTGGGTGGTGGTGGTGAGGGCTGTTAGCCCAAAGTTTCTGAGCAGAGAGGAGACAAAATGGAACGTTTCCCAGGGATACAAGCTAGTAAAGCACAGTGAGGTAAACCCCAGCCTTGTTTCCCGTGGAGGGGAGAGGTGGAGAGGACAAAACAGGAGGCAGCAGGCAGCCGGCTGGGAGCAATTCATGGCCAACTCTCACTGGCTGTAGCACAAATATGTCCTTACAGCACACGGGGCACCTTGGGCCAAGCTCGCCACTGCTGCTGGCTTGTGCAGCACCTCTTGTTGAGGTGACACCACTGTCTGGTGCAGGTGACAGCTCTGGCACACAGTGTGGCTGCATTCCTGGAGAGAGTTCAGGGGCAGGCTGGGGGCTGTACCCCCAGGACTTGCTCCAGGGATTAACTTGGGGTAATTCTGGTGCTGAAGACACTGGACTGGAGCACCAGCCAGGGCCCAGGGACCTGTGGGGCTTGTGCTGTTGTTGCAGAGGGGCTGACACCCACCTACAGTTCTGCTGCCTACAGCCATTACTACTCTGAGTACGAATCTGGCCTATTGTTCTCAATGCTATTTTTCATTGGTGAGATAGCAGTAAGCAACCTGTGCTTTCAGACACGCTTTTGACTCGGCACGGCTGGGGCTGGATCCTCTGGTGGTGTAAAGCAGCCCTGGCCCATCAGCTCACGGCATCACCTGTGACCCCCATTTAGTGTTCCCACCACTGGCAGTTGTGTCCCGGCGCTCTGGATCACAGGAGCTGTATGACCATGAGCTGAGGCTGTGGCCAGGCAGAGGATCCTCTCCAGCTGCCGCCGGGCCTGTCCACAGGGGGTGGCCCCTGCATCCCAGGAGTGGGAGGGAGATATCCTGGGGCAGCTGAAGCCTGAGCCAGGCTCTGCTCTTGCTTTGCAGAGAGGTCCTGGGTTTGCACCGGGTTTGTGCTTGTTTGAAGGGCAGGGCCTGCTGAGCTCAGGTGATTAACATAACAATCCCGGAGCTCTGCCTTCATCCTGCGGCTAAAGCCTGGTTTGCTCAATCCAATTTCCAGCCTCTGCCCTTTCTTTAGCAGGCTAATTACAGCGGCAGGACAGTGGAAATGACCTTCTTAAAGTCACAGTGCCCCTCATCTACTTACCTGTCAAAACACAGGAGACAGAGCACTGGTATTATTCAGGAAATAACATGTTTAGATACAAGGAGTGAATGTACCAAAATGCAGAGCTCTTCCCTGAAGTTCCCAGTGGGAACTTGTGTATTGTTACCAGTAGTGATGTGCATTTGTAAAGCTCTTTCCAAGCAAGGTCCACTGACCAGCAGAGCAATGGAGGTGCAGGTTTGTTCAAATTTAAAGAAGAGTAAGTGTGCACTGTTACACTGATAAATGTGCAAATGCTATCATCCCACACAGAAACCTGTGAGGGCACTGAGCTGGAAAGCTTCTGCAGTGCTGGCTTCTCTCATTAGTCATCCTAGCCTCATTCTGTCTGTAACACAGAGTGCCTGGCTCCAGTGCAGCTCTGGCCTCCTCCTGCACAAACTTGGATGTGGCCTGTGGGCCCAGAGAAGCTGTGAGTGCTCTGCTGGTTGGTCCTGTAGGTACTACAGCCCTGGCATGGGCTGGAGCAGGAGCCTGTGTGTGGAGCCTACCTGGGGGCTGGAGCTTCAAATGAAGCAGCATGAGAAGCTGCAATCTGCAGGAAACCCTTGGGCTCAGCACACAATGCTGATGTGGCCATTGACAGAGCAAAGGATGGGTGCTCCCAGCATCCTTCCAAGGGCTTGTCCATTGGGGCAGAAACAAGTGATTTCTAAGGATGGCAGGGCTTGTTTCTGTTTGAACATTCTGACCAGCTTTGTAAATACCTGTGGTGTAGGTGGCCTTCATATTCTTGAAACTATGTCAGCAGCTACACAAATCACCCCCTTCCCAGAGGATAACAGAAAGTAAAAGTTTGTGCCTGACCAGTAGCTTGGCACAGGATGTTTCTGTTGAAGTCCTGTTGAAATTGTCAGTGATACCTTGTTAAGGCTAAGTTTTGGTTAGGATTGGCTTCATTTTGTGATTTTAGTACTCAAAAAGAAAGAGGCGATCTCCTGGTTGCAGGAGGACCTGTGAGGTGAAGCCAGTCTAATCAGTGGAGCAGCCATAGCTAAACTGCTTCTGGAGCTGAAAGGATGGTTTTGCTATCTCTGCTGCTTGGAAAGGAGGAAATATGGTGAGCATTGTGAGGCTTAATGTAAAGAAACAGGCCAGGAATAAAATTAACTGCATAGCTGATACAGATGTGTCAGTCACACTTTGCCCCAAAGCCACTGCTGATTGCTGAGATACCTGTCCCGTCAGGCATTGAGAAGAGGTAGCAAAACAATTTTCAATTCATGGCAGTCTTGGAGACCTGCTGCACACAGCAAATTTGATGCTGTGATAACTGACACTGTTTGTGACAGACAAATCTGTGGCTTGTGTAGTGAAGCAGTTCAGAAGTGCCTGCTGTCGCATACCAAGAGGTTGTGGAAATGGTACTTGCTAGGAAATATGTTGCAAGAGGATCCCAACTACTAAAGGCATCTACTGAAAGCCATAGGAGAGCAATGAGATATTTGAGAGAACTGGGAGATTTTTTTCCCCTGTTATTTTTCTTTCCAAAGGTATAAATCTTCTGATTCTGTTGAAAGCTACAAAATAGGGGATTCTTGAGAAACGAGGTGAAATCATGAAAACTAATACTCCAGCACTAATGTATAAACTAAATATATTTGAAAGAGAACAATTACAGGAAAGACTGTTACTAGCAAACTGCTGGGAGAAGGGCAAATGCATCCAGGGTGACAAGTCTAGGATAAATCTGGGGAACAGTCTTGGAGGCATGACTTAGCCCATTTTTACTACAACAGCCTTTTCCTACATTTTCCTGCTGGGGATCTATCTCTAGCGTGGAATGCAGTACAATTGCTTAGTCCTGTGTAGAATGATGTGGCTTTCCAACAGGGCAGGGATCTTGTTTAGAACTATGCATAATAAGATGGACTCACCCATGTTGCTGTTGTTGATGGAGAGCAGCTGGTTGCTTCAAGTGAGTCAGATATAATTTGAAATTATGCCTGGAATTATATGGAGTATTTAAAACCCTTAAAATAAAAACTGAAATAAATCTGTTACCCATAATGAAGGTACACCCTGAGAAGAGATAAGCTGAAGCACACAGGAAACATTTATGGAAAAGGAAAAACAGTGTCCCTCTAGCAGGATCTTTTTTTATTTGTTTGTATTTTCCTGTGTGAGCTGACCAGAGGAGACTTCCCTGTTGGAGGAAAGCCCTGCTGCTGCTGCTGAAGGGCAGGGCTCTTGTGGGTTGTCACTGGTCAAGTGGTGACAGTAGGCAGCTTGGCAGAGTCTGCATTGTAGACTTTGGAGTATTAAAAATGAGGGCAAGTGGTGTTAGCTCTTCTCCATGTGTGGTTAAATGCTTTCTCTGTAGCTGGTGCCAGGCACTGTTGCAGCCCACTGCTCACAAATGCCTTTGCCAGGTGGAGACCACGTCTGCTTTTAGTTGGAGTTAAGGACCAAATGAGACTTTGTTTTCTGTGTCACTTCTGAATGATACTTAGGCTCCTCTTTCAGGTAGGAGGTTTAGAAAATTGAATCCCATGACACTTTCAATGGGGGAATTCACCAATCTCTCTTTTTCCCCTGTGCTCTGAAATACATGAATAACCTATACATGTATGAGAACAACCCTCTACCTCAGCTATGTCAGTGGAAGATCTTGTGTTTTCTTCAGATTTCACAACACAGTAAGTGACTTGGATCAGGCAGTCTCTCAGAGATAAGCCACCACTGTGGCTGTTTTCACTGTTTTCAGCATCCCACACCATCCTCAAACAGAAGTCAGAGACATCTTATTTGAGTTTGTATAGTATTTGGTTGCAGTGCCACTGTTTTAGTGCCATGGTGTCTACAAGCAGAGATCGTGCAGTCTAATTTTGTAATGAGGAATTATAATAAAACAGTAGGCAGTGCTTCCTGCAAAAAATATCTCATGTGTGTGGCTTTGTACAGGATAAACTGTCTGGCTTAAATATAGAAACAGTGTTCTTCTGTCAGGAACTCTAAAAGAAAATGCATTTGAGTTGGTGTTTGCTGGCAGTGCATTTGGTTTGTCATTCACTTACCTATCTAAATTCCAAGTGTAGTAGTTAAATCAACATTAATTCATTCTCCTATGATGTGTTGGACTGATGGAAATCATTACACATTTGTGAGATGTGTGTTCCACATCACAGCATAGCAGTTGCCTGTCAGGGTCTGGCTCGCAGGTAGCCAGCCCCTGTACACTAGGCATTGTGCTGAACTTCCTGCAACATTGGCTGTGCAATCTCCTTAGCTCCTGATTACTCCCTTTCTTTTTCACTCACAAGGACCTTGAGTCAGCTATGTCTGTGGCAGGCTCTTAGTAACAAAACCTCTGTTTGAAAAGTGCCATGTCTGGCAAAACAAGCAGCAGCTCTTGTGAGGTCCTTCCAAGCAGGTTTCTCTCACTACTGTCATTCCCCTTGCCCATGCACCATGCACCCCATACCCATCCCAGGATTTGTTTGCTTTCTTCTGGTGATTGACTCTGTTATTTTGGAGCACAGGCTTACACAGCCGAGATAGAGGATCTCCAAGGGAAGTTTTAAGTGTTCAATAAAAGAAGGAATGCAGGGAGAAAAGCAAGCACCGACTCGAATGGCATCATTCTCTTTCCTTTGAGGTTCTCCTGTCTTCACTGCCTGCGTGTGACCTCCCTCCTCTTCCAACCAAGCTTTCTTTTTTCAGTCTTCCTCCTCCCCCTCACCCTCCTCATTCATTGATCTCCCTTTAGGCTTTATTAGTGACTCTCCCTCCCACCCTTTCTCTCCCTCAGTTTTTCTGATTCTCTAACATGAGACAATTGAATGAGGCCAGACTCCTAAGCCGAAGCTGGGGGTGAGAGGGAAGAGGCGTTAAGATTTAATGATATTGCCTCTTTAAGGAATCCCTAATTCCTTACACCCATCTCCTCCCCCACCTGAGAACCAATTAAAACTCAATGAATTCAAGTGGAGGCTTTTGTGCATCACATGTGCTTGACTAACAAAGCCTTCTCCATGCTGGAATAAAAGCTTCTATTCAGCAGCCAGTTTGTTCTAATTCAAATCACTTCCACTCCAGCATCCTCTCCTTCCTTGCCGCTCCTGAGTTCCCAGGCTGGGCTGCCACCCGCACAGCCCTGCCCAGAGCTTCATGCTCCACCTTGCAGAGTCCTACTTCGGTGGCAGTGAAGCAGAGGATGGGAGATGACCTCCAGATGGTTAACTGGGCAGTCCATGCTCATTGTGTCCCTGTTCCCAGGAGCCTCCTAGGCTGGGGATGAGTGCACATGGTGCCCTGCAGGAGTCCAGCCCTGGGAGCTGTCTCGAAAGGATCTCTTGCTGTGTCCTTGGGAAACAGTTCCTATCTGGAGAGTCCTCTGTGTATGGACAGCAAATTACCTTGTCTATGGGTAGAGCTCAGCCTTTCTTGAAATGAGTGAAAGCCCTCTCCTTTTCCTGTCACTGTCGGGGTAAGGCACATGTAGTGACACCTGAATTAGCAGGGAAGTCCAAAAGCACACAAAGTCTAAGTGAGTCCAAGTAGTTTGTACTTTCATCCTCCTCAGGGTATAAATTGCACTACCTGGGAACCTGAGGGTAACTTCTGTCCTTTATTGTGCCCTGAAAATGAGCTTGGATAAGGTCATCTGGGGGATAGAATACATTTCATGCTATTCAACTTCCGAATTTAAAAACCTCACTCAAAAGCTTTGCAGCTGCAGATCTGGAGCTTGGGTGACTTTAAGTAGGGAGGCAATTCTCTGTCCAGATGTTAGTCAGGTAATCTTCCAGGTGTAAAACAGGCTCTGCTCAGAGCTTCTGCCTGTCCTTTACTAATCAGCATTGCCTGAGCTGGTAGCAAAGCTGTGTGCATGACATTAACTGGGTTATCTTTTCTCTGTTCCTGCAGCCTCCTATTTGTAGAGTTACTTTGGGATTTTTTTTTTTTTTTTGCTCTTGTGAGAAATCTCTGGTAGAAGCAGGTTGAGTGCTTTGCTGTGATTGCAATGAGGTTTTTACTCCCTCTAATCTCTCCTGGGAGTGAGCTCCAACATTGCGGGCCAGCTGCCAAGGAAGTTATCTGCTCTGCTCCAGAGCCTTGTTCTGGTGTATGGCAATTCCATGGGTCTGGAAACACGTGGTTTTCTCAGGGAGTCATGAAGGAGATACCCAGCTCTTGGGTAGCTGGGACCTGTCCCACAAAGAGCTCTGGCAACTGAGATGAGCTCTTGGAAGCTGGTTTCATATTTCTAGAGGCACCAATGCTTAGAGGAGTGGTTTGGGTGTACAGGCAGTTTAGGGAACTGTGATGTCTGACAAGAAGAATATTGTGTTTTGAACTCATTTGTAGTTTGTGATACTGGTAATTCTTCCTGCCACACTGCTTTGCAGCTATCCAGCATGGCAGGGAACAAGTGTTAACACACCTCAGTGTTGCAGTCTTCTAGCCAACTCTTATGAAAGAAAGATTTGAACATCCCTTAGAGGTTCTGTCCCTTGCTGTAGCTGTGATCTCTCACATCTTACCAACAACCCGAACTCTGGCCATCAACTAGAGCTGAATATATTTTACTGTTCCCAAAAAGTATGTTTGGGTCTATACTTGTCTGTCTCACTTGTGTGTTTTTAGATTTGGACATGGAACCTTCCTTTGATGTCTAAAACCTCTTACTATTTTGTAAATCGGCACCAATTTTTCATCCAGATTTTTTTTCTTTAAGTTGGTCTCTTGTTGCAGTGATGTGCAGTTTAAAAAAAAAAATAAAAATGCTGTGGATGGATTTTCCCTTGGCAAACCCAGTCCTAGGTCTGCATAAATGCAAACGAACGGGGATTCTGACAATACACAAAATGTTTGGGGTGCTCAGACTAACACATAAATTGTAAAGAACTGTTAATTCAATGACAAGTTAATTTCAGGTAGTGCCATGTGGTATCATGACAGTAGGATCTCTGTCCATCAGTATGGTGAAAGGGAAGAAGATAAGAATCAAAATCTGTTTTTCTGTCAAAAAAATACTACTTTCCCTTGAATTAGAGAGGGCTAATTATTTGGGGAAGATAAAAAGTATTTTGCTATACATCTTTGAGTTGTTTTCTGTACGCAACATGTTCCCTATGAAGATCTGGAAACTTTTTTTTTTTTTTTTTAACATAGGGAGAAAACCCCTCTGTTTTTAAGTAGTGAAAGAGAATTTTCTTGGCCGAAGTCACCTGGCCAATTTGTGAGAAAGACGTAGGAGCAGCACAAACGACTTTACAGAAGAGCTCACTCCTCTGGAGCCTCCTGTGAAATGGAGCAACTGTGTAACAGAGCTCTAAGGTGGGGCCTGACAGTGCTGTTGCCAGCTCAGGGCCGGCTTAGTTGGTCCCTAGGCTTGTCTGTAATAAACTTGCTTAATTGAAGAGAGCAGAAGATCTGAGCTCCTGTGGTTGTGAGGCTCAGTGGGCAGAACAGCCCCTTCCTTCATGATGCAGCTGAACTCTCCCTGTGTTGAACACTGACCTTCCTCTCAGGGGCTCTGCACTTTGTTCCTGTTTCTTGTTAGTGAAATGAGTTTGATGGTCTCAGACTTACTAGTAAATGGTCTCTACTTCAAAACAAAGTGCAGTTAGTTTGGCAGGAGAGTCCCAGGTCTGACCTGAAACTAAATTACAGCTGACCCTGAGACAGTGAGGCCCCTCCAGGTCAGGGACAAGGGCATTGTCAGGACACTGGGAGCTTGCACTGTAATTAGCAGCAAAGGTATCAAATACCTCTGTTTCCAGCATTCCTGTCCTTAAAACAACACAAGCATAAAATCTTAAAACTTTTCCTACTGCAGCCTCACCAAAAACAAACCCAAAGGAAAGTAAGGCTGTACAAACTTTCATTGATTTGCTTTTTCTGTGTAAATCCCTCCCCATCTTACACTGTCTCCCACAATCCCTTGTTCTCCCAGCATCTGGGAGTGAATTTACCAGACACTGCATTGCTTTCAAGGCTACAGAATGACCAACACACTTGAGCATGCTTTGCCTGACAGCAGGAGTGTGTAAGAGGAGCTTTCCTACTTCAAAAACTTGTTTTACTCCAGAGCTGCTCACTAGCAGCTCTCTGTTCTATTCACAGGTTTCTTCAAACACCAGAGAGGCCCTTTTAGATTCATCCTTAAAAATGAGATTTAAATATACTTTCTGTTACAGGAACATTATAATATCTGAGAGAGCAAAACATTCCTACTGATTTCCTGGGTGTCCAGCAGAGTGCCAGTAAACAGAGGCCAGGCATTGCAGCTAAAAACATAGAGAAGTATAAATTACTGGGCCTTATGCTTTTGACCTGGTCACCTGTGCCACTAACAAACCCAGACCTTGTGTGTGCACCATGGGACACCACGAGCTTGTTTTGCAGAAAATGCTGTGTGCTGAGAGCTTTCCCAGGCCTTCTTTGGAAGAGGAATGTTTACTCATTTCCAGCTTCTTGACTCAAACATTTAATATCAATGGGCAGTTTTGAAAGATGTCTCACTATTTCCATCCATCACAAGTGGGCAGTTTCCAAACCCCAAGGGTGTCTGTGAAGCAGTAAACCTGGTTACCTCCAGAAGGGAAAGGCTGGAGCAGGGCAGGACATACTGCACAGGGATTCCAAAAACACCCGTGTAATCAGATTACAAGTCCAGTGAGTCAGGATGTCTTAAACCAGAGTATGATCCCTCTATTTCACGTGTAACTCATGAGAGTCCTTTCTTCTGATGTCTCTAAAAAGGCACTGATTATTCCTGCAAAAAGCAGTGCAGAATTGCTCATTGAATAATTGGGAATATGGTAGGGACATGAAACTAAAAACCACATTTTTGTCTGAGCCTTAAGCATTTTTTGATGTTACTATACTAGTGTTACTTTAATGTTTAATGTTACTATTCCCCATTTTGGTTTATGTATCCGACAGAAACTTTGAATTGTAGAGGTTCCTGTTTCATTCATACTTTTACTAAAGGGATGGTTTCAATATACATTTCACACCTTCACTGTGAGAGAGATTCCCAGCTGCTCCTCTGTGTCCCTGCTTTTGAAGGAGTATCTCCATGTTGTCTGTCTCAGCCTTGTGCTAAATAATGCCTTGGCCAGCTACTTTATGGGGAGCTGGTCCTTAGCTGTTGCAGTGCCTTGGCCATCAGCCAGTTGGGAGCTCTGAGGAGTACAGTTTGTGAATCATTACTTACTCCTGGTGGGAAAAGGGTCAGTGACCAGTTTACTTCAGCTCTTGGAATTGCATGGGCATGAGGTAGGTGAGGAAATTTCTGCCTGGAACCAAAAATAAAACCAAACCCCCTCCCCCCCAAAAAACCAAAAACAACAACCAAAACAAAACAAAACAAACAAACCCAAACCAAAAAACCCAAACCCAAAACACAACAGAAATCCCAAAAAATCAAATAAAAGAAAACGGCATAAGGACCCTAAGGTAGCAAAATCAGCCTTGAGGGAAATCCACAGCAGGCAAAGGCGTGAAAAGATAAATGCTTAAAGGCTGTGAAAAGTGAGAAAAAGATGGGCAAGAATGGACGAGTAGCAGCATGAGCAAAGTATTTCCCACTCGACTTTGAGCAGTGCAGAGTGAGAGCGTCTCTTCAGTTAGAGGTCAGCTTGCAGGGTGTGTGGGCAGGGGAATTGCTATGTCTTGGGACCAAAGAACAGATTTTGAGCCTTTTCTAGTTCCAAACACATTTAAAAGCTGGTGAAGGTTGCTGAAACTAGAGTATTTAGTAACAGCCATCTCATTTCACATTCCCTAGCCTGGAAGGGAGTGAAGCCTGAGTGAAGATGTGCACTGGAGTGAGGGAAGCCCTCCCTCTCTGGTGGACACCAGTCCTGCTCCAGAGCATCTGTGCTGTGTGCATTGCTGTAGAAAAACAGTTCTGAGTATAATGCACACTGGGTGAGTTTGTGCCTTGCAGTAGCCTGTTCTACAGCAAACAGGAGAATGACCAGAGATGACTGACCACAAGAGCACCTGGACCCTGGCAGCCTCTCGCCCCCTTTCCCCTTCAGCAGGGTGAAGGCTCAGGCAGCAGTGACGTGTACAGAGCAGCTAAGCCTCTCCTGCAATCTGAGGATGGGAGCTTTGCCTGGGAAGACACTGGTGTCCGTCTTGATTAGGATGTGATGCCTGATGTAAGTCATGTGACAAGTACAAACAAAATACCTTGGCAAAACCTTGAGGAACCAGGACAGGCTGAGCTGCTTAGGAAGATTTACAGTGTGTATTTCGGTCCTGTATACTTGCCTTGGTCTGAACCTTTCTCATCTCAGGAGCTCTAGCATGCACCCTGGATTTTAAAGATACTCTTTTCTGTTCTTTCCTCCAAATAGTCTGCAAACCTTCTCAATGTTGTGCTGTTAAGTTTAACAGTTACTTAGCCCCAGTTACTTTACACCATCATAGTACCTGAAAGCTATAATATTGTCCTCTGAGAAGTGCTGTTGGGATTTGTGGAGCAGAGGTCCCATCATCTTAGATTAGAAAATAAGTCTTGAAGAAATGGGATAGTTAAAAGCCAGTGCGAGTGCTATAGCAGAGGTAGGAAATCGATTGTCCTGAAAGAGAGGGGATGAAGAAACAGCTTCTGCTTTCTCAGCTCCTGTTCATGTGTTGAGCCAAAAGTTCTCTGTTTGCTTCTCTGAGTGCTTCCGTCTGGTGCTGCTCTGGGATAGTGCCAGGACCCAGATTTCTGCCTCCTGCAAGCATCTCAGCAGGAAATCCAGTCCTTTGCCTGAGTCCTGTTCTCCCCTTGTTCTTCTATTCTTTTGGACTCTACCTTCTTAAAGGCAGATTTTAGAGGTCCTTGACATGGTGCTGACTTCATCCCCAGATTAATAATTCATACATGCATCAGACCTGCAGAGGATGTGCAGGTCCATGGATAGTGCAGCATCACTGCCTAAGGAAACTGGTGCTGGAGGCCCAGCACACTGGGCAGCCAGGCACCACCAGTGTCACTGCAAGGAGACACTGGAAATGCTGTGTTGGCTGTGGTGGTGTGGCTCACCCTGTGCCTATTCCACTGGGACACAGGATTTTATTTTAAATTCAGAACTTTATTACTTTTAAAAAATATTAATACAGAAGTCCCTTTTGTATAAGGTGTCTGGCAGCTCTCAAAGCTGACCCAGAACTTTTTCTGTTACCCCTCTTCACTCAGCTCTTTCCCAGATGTCTTCTCAGTCCTGGTGGTATTTGGTCAGCCTGGCCCCATGCTGCACTGTTTCTTGCCCTGATATGAACCCATGGACCAAAGCCTTTAAATTTCTCTGTTACTCCTTTTCTCTAGGCTCCATCTGTGCATGTAATGTGCAAGAACAAAACAGGATGTAATCACCAAACTGACATTTGTTTAACTTACTCTTTAAAATTTTCATGAATGGGAATTCCCCGGCCTTCCTGGCTCCCCTCCTCCATCTTTAGCCATTCTTATAGTTGCTAGTTGCTAGTTTATCCTGTATTTATCTCCTTCTGTGTCAACTAAACTTATTGCCTTACCTTCAGTGAGCACAAGAAACAATTTAATCAATCTTCTTTAAGGGAGTACAGCACATCTGGTGGATTTTTGGTTGCATCCATCCTCATTTCTCTTTTCTAATGGTGGGGAAATGAGTCCCTCTGTATCCCACCACGAGAAGCTCTGAGCTTCCAGGCAAGGAGGGGAAGAACAGGAGGCAATGCTCTGCCTCTCAGCTGAGGAAGAGTTTCTTGACAGTGGATACTCTAAGAACAGTCCCTTTTCCATAGGAAGTGAAGACTGGGAGGGGGTTAGGTAGGAGAAAGGACAAAGCAGAAAGCAAGTGACTGATGGAAGGCTGGGGCAAATGGTAACTAAACAGTTAGAGGGAAGGTGGAGCTCTTTCGAGGAGAGAGGTCTCATTTTTCAAATCTATTGTTGCTTTCTCTCACTTTATATGCAATCTTTGGAGTATTAAAAAAATAAATTAATGGGAAATGAAAATGTTTCCAGCTCCTCTGGGGAGGGGGGATCCTTTGTAGGCTGCTGCAGAGAGGTGGCACCTGGGCTGGTGCACTGCTGGGCACACTCCATGGGTGGAACAGCTCCTCTGTTAGAGCTCAGCAGCCAGGGCTTCCTCCCTGATTTGCTGGACTGATTTAGATAGGATCATGGAGACTAGACGCCACGTAGTAGTTTTCAGAGTTTGTAGAGAGGGAGAATAGCAGGCAGGGCTCTCTGATTTTTCCCTTAGCCATCATTTCCAGGACAGCGGGTGGAAGCCTGCAGTCTCCTACTGTCCTTCAGAGACCTCTCTGGTTTTGCTATTTTATGCTGAATCCCTACACTGAATTTTACTACGCTGCAAGTTCTCTTGATGCTTTATTTTTCATCTCCTGCAGACTTCTTTCCCTTTTCTCCCTGTGAGGCTCCAATCCCTCTTGCTGCTTTGTGGTAATTGGGGTGGCCCCCTTCTCTTTCCTCCCTCACTCCTTTTCCAGTCTCTATTTACTCTTCCTGTCCCCTTTCTCCTGCTCTTTATTAACACCTATGTCTCTTGCATGCCACCCTGTTCCTCTTCCACATTCCCACCCATCCTGTTCTTCAGTGCTCTGTGCCACATAAACAGTTTTCTCTCCCATGAATCTTGCTCCCCGAGGTTTCTTGTATGAAGTAAAAAGATCCTTGGTGTATTTGCAGTCATTTGTCTCTTCCTATTGCTGACTCTGCCCCCCGCCTGCCCCCCCCAACCTGAGTAGAATCTAAATAATTTAATTTCCCTAAATAGCTCCTCTCTGCCTGTGTGCCTGACTTTTGCCCCAAGTCAGCTCCTGCCAGGCAGGTGATTGCTGGAGCAGTGGTTCCCTTTGAGGTAGACACCCCTGGCTGCCTCATGCATGGACTAGCAGGGTTTTGCCATCAGCCTTTCCAGAGGGTCAGCATCCTCCCTAAAGCAGGCGTGAGAACCACCAGAAGCCACTGCCAGAGTCAGGCAATGCCCCCAGGCTGCCTGTGGAGCCACAGGTAATACCTTCCAGGTTTGCATCTTCAGCATCGTAATGCAAGTCGTACAAAAATTATTTGATTTCCACTTCAAATTTGTTTATTAACTGTACAAACTACATGAAAAGTGAAACTTTTCATAGTTCCTGACTGCCAAAACCTCCCAGCTAGAGACAGGTCTCCAAGACAATCTCTCCTTAAGCTTTATATGATGAGGGAGGAAAAGAGGCGGCTGCTCTGCCTGACCCTCCCCTAACCTCCACTTTTTGGAAACTCCCTCTCACCATGAATAACTCCAGTGTCTGCCACTGGTGCTGGGCAGAGCTTTGCCAATCATCCTCCTCAGCAGGAAGTGGACATGATTTTGATAGTGTCACTCTACCACACATGAGACACTGAATAGCAGCAAGAAAACTGAGCAGTTTTGTTAATCTCGGTGGTGTTTGGCAACCTCTCAGCAGCAGCCACAGAGGCACTACAGCTGTCTGTCTGCAGCCCCAGGAATACAATGCTGCATTATTTTATATTCACCAGATCATCTTTCTAATCATAAGGTCTGGAATGTTTTATATATTTACTTCTCTGTGAGGAAAGCTTCCTACTGTCACTAATCAGCAGATTTTTCAAGACCCACTGTCCTGTGCTTTACAGAGATAAATGAATTGATACTTACAAAGCACTTTGGGGTCCTAAGGTGGAAATACAAAATATCATGTGTATGTTTTGGAAACAACCTCAGAATAAGTTACATGGTAGGTTACTGTGTCATTGCCAGTGATGCAAGTCCAACCACATCCTCTATCCAAATTTTCCTGAAGGCTTGATTTTTTTTCCTCTGATCTTCACAGGTGTTAACTTGCATTGATCCTGTTCTCCCCTCTCCAATATTATTTTGGTAGAGACAAAGTGAATAAAATAATAAACATTAAAAAAAAGACACAGTGAAGCATTTTAACAGTGTCCCTCAGAGTGCTCAACTTGTACTGTCTTAAAAGTAACATGTTTAAAATTATAGTAATGCACTGGTAGCAAACCAAGAGATGTTATCCTTTAGTGAGTCCAACATTGAGCTCTTGTTTCTTTTTTCCTCTTTCTTGTTTTTAACTAGCATTAGTAGTGTGCCTAGGTTGGGCAATTATGGAACATAAAACCTGTGCCAGGTGACTTGAAATTGTTAGAAAGTACCCCCTTTAAAGTATTTGCTTTCCAAATGGGAGAGAGCAGGTGCTGGGAAGGAGCAAAACAGCAGTGAGTTTGGGCAGTGTGGCAGGCAGCTGTGGTGGCTTTGGTAGCCCAGCTTTGTCCAGGTTTCTCAGGACATGCAAGGGGAGGTGGCTGGGATGCTGCCTCAGCACCACTGCTTCCACTGGTTCTGCACTCCTGCCTGTCACTGCCAGCTGCAGTACCACCTCTGCATGTCATTATTTATATTTCCCTGCTGCACCAGCCCTGCTGCCTCTCAGGGCACCTCCACCCAAAGTGATGACTTCAGCCCTGTGGAATGAAGAGTAGGTTATTCTGGAGAAGCAGCTCAGCCTGGACCGGTGGCAGCATGACCTGGGATGCTGCATTGCTCAGTTCCCAGGGGCAGCTACCAAGTCTCTGGTGTTGAGTGTGTTGCTGTGCCCAAGCACAGGGCCAAGACACAGGCTAGGATCCTGAACCAGGTCAGGAAATGGGGTGAGTGAATGGTGGTTTGGCAGAGCTAACAGGCAGAGGATGAATTTAACTCAGAGCTGCAGCCCGTGTAACAAAAGATACTATTGCAAAATATTGTTAAAACAAAGGTGTAGAGGTTCCTCTCCGGGAAGGAGAGGAGGTGTATTGGGACATGGAAAAACAGTCATGAGAGAAAGGGAAGAAAGGTCAAATGAGGATGGCACTGACCTGAGCTGTCAATACTTTGCTTTAGGCAGGGAGAGGGTAACAGGGGGGACCCGTGCTGGAAGGAGCAGAGCCAGGGATGCATGTGGGGAGTATTTGGCAGCACAGTAGCATATGCCTGGGATCCAGTGATACCCTCTTGCCAGGAGAAGGGGTCACAGCACTGTCACCAGAGGTTTTGAGTACTGCTCTGTTCTGATATGCCACAGATGCAAACAAGTGCCTTCTCCCAGAAAGATGCTTGGTGCAGTCAGGCAAGGTTTCAGCTCTCCTCTTGACTCCAACTTTAGAGATATTTCATTTGTTCCTCGCTGAGCTCCTCCAGCCACCTGGGCTTGTTGCCCAAGAGCAGAGGCGGAGTGCACAGACCTGCTCGAGAAGCAGCATGTGAATGAACTTGTGTGGCAGTGGAACTCGAATGGAGCTCGGCACGAGTCTGTCAGCCTGAATGAGCAA
This sequence comes from Phylloscopus whistleri, assembly GCA_017589585.1. Lineage (NCBI taxonomy): Eukaryota > Metazoa > Chordata > Aves > Passeriformes > Phylloscopidae > Phylloscopus > Phylloscopus whistleri. Next base: position 5,824,987 of record JADMLD010001548.1, on the reverse strand, counting down.
GAAACTGCGCGGTGCCTTGGGGACCAGCCTACCCCCTTCCCCGTGAGCCGCGGGCAGAGGAGAGCGGCTGGGTGTGCATACCTGGTGCTGCGGGGCTCTACGGGCTCCGCGGTGCCCGGCAGCAGCTCTGCCCCGGGTCCTGCAGCCTGGGCACTGCCGTGCGGGGCAGCGAGCGGCGAGGCCGGGAAGCCCCTGACCCCTGCAGGGTCCCCGTGAGCTGCCAGGGAGCACAGAGGTACCAGGGCTCCGGGAAGGCGCCTCGACTCCCCGCTGCCCGGTCGGGGTCCCGGGGTAAGCAGGGCAGTCCTGGTCCCGACCTGGAAGCGCCCTCGGCGGCGGCGAAACACCGGCAGGAACAGGGCCGGGGTCTCCGGGGTCCGCCGCAGCGAGCCCGAGCGCACCGGGCCGGGCCTGGCTCCGTCGCCCTTTGTCCACCGCCCCGGGGCAGGTGCGAGCGGCGCGGCCGGGGACAAAGCGGCCGCGGGCTCCCGGGCTGCTCCCGCCGCCGCCGCCGCGCCCGGGGTCGGGCGCTCTCCCCCAGCGCGGTGCGGGCGCGGCTCCCGGCACTCAGCCCCAGTACCGCCGGCGGGTTTTATGCGCAGGGCGGCCGGCGGGCCGGCGGGGGTGGGAGGAGCCGGGCAGGTTGTGCCCGCCGGGCCCTCCTCCCTCGCTCCCTCCCCGCCCGGCGGAGAGGGGTCGGGGGAGGGGGCAGCATGGCCTGTCCGTCCGGCCCCTTTTCCAGCGCTCATCTGCCCCGGGAGTGCGGCGCCGCTCCTCGCAGGGAGAAGAGGTCCGAATGGAGACAGACGGCAGCCAGCCCGGCCTCGCCTCCCCGGACTCCCCGCACGACCCCTGGTACCTCCGCGGCGGCCGCCGCCGGCCGCCCCCATCGCCCCCCCCGGTCCGGCCGCGGCCGCCCCCTCCCCCGGCCCTGGCCGCCCGGCCCGGGCAAGCGCGGCGGCGGCGGCAGCAGCGGCGGCGGTGCCGCTGCCAACATGGCCGATCCGCGCCCTCCCCTCCCCGCGCGGCCCCGCCGCTACCGCCGCCGCCACCCCCGCGGGGTGCCGCGGCCCCCCGGCGCGGCCCCGCTCACGGCTCTCCCCTTCCTCCCGCAGCAAAATGTTCATCGGGGGACTGAGCTGGCAGACCACGCAAGGTGAGCGCCGCGGGGCCCCGCACCTGCCGCCGGGGCCGGGGGTGGTGGAGCTGGGGCTGAGCCTGGGGGGGGGCGGCGGGGCCGGGTCGGGCTAGGACGGGACGGGACACCCACGGTGGGTGCTGTGCTTGCAGAGGGCTTGCGGGAGTACTTCAGCCAGTTCGGCGAGGTGAAGGAGTGCCTGGTGATGCGGGACCCGCTGACAAAGAGATCCAGGTGAGAGGCCGGGCCCGCGCCTCCCTTCTCCCCCGCCGCGGCCCGACCGCCACTTTAACCAACTTTCTCTCTTCTCTCCGCATCCCCTCTTCTGCCCGGGCTGCGGGGCTCAGGGGCTTCGGGTTCGTCACGTTCATGGACCAGGCTGGCGTCGACAAGGTCCTGGCCCAATCCAGACATGAACTGGACTCCAAGACGGTGAGATGACTTCTCTCATCTCAGGGGTGCTTTTGCCGGCATAACGGCTGTGCTCGGAGCAGCCGTCGATTGTAGTGTTTGATTTCTAGTTAGAGGTTGTAAACTATTGATTCCTGATACGGATCGATCGTTCCCTTCTCTGTCCCATTTGCCGGCGGGTAGCCTAGTTGCCGCCCAAGCACCAGGCTCACCGTGTGCCGATTCCTGGTGTGGGTCTGTGGATCTTGGTGATGGTTTTCATCTCGTTGGTTGTAAGACCCATCCGGGCAGTGACTGTAGCCCTCTCGAAGCTGGGACACCTGAACACGTTTCAGATGTGGATTTGCCCCGGGAAATAAGATGTGGCTGCGTTTGGAGAGAGGGAAGCCGCCCTTTCATCCTGTGTGCTGCCGAGCACTGATCCCTCCTCAGGGGTGCAGTTCTCCAGCGCCCAGGCCCTGCTTCCCTGGCCGTGGTGGCCTGTGTCCCCCCTTCCCAGCAGAGAGCCCTTGTTCTGTGCACCCCAAGGACTCTCTTGTGGTTTCCCCAGGTGAAGTTTTTGTAGCGATCATGGAGGTTCAGGACTTTATTGTCTCCAAGTGTGGCCAGTGCCTGTCCATGTGGGCCACTACCAGCCTCTTGCAGCGGCTGCGGCTCCAGCCCTCACTCTGCAAGTCTGGGTGATGAGGAGCCCCAGCTGGGCCAGCAGAAAGATTTGGTGGCTCACTGGACTAGTGGCGTAATGTGGTGGGTCCTGCCTTGAATCTGTGGTGCTCAGGAGATGTGCAGACTGTTTTGAGGAGTGGGGGTGAGATGTCTGAGTGGGAGGTCCCTTCTCTTCAGTTTTTAGTGACTTGCCTTCCCCTGAATTCCTTTTCCTTATTGCTGCCCTGGGGTGAAGGTGAGGGTAGGGATGGGGGAGTGGCGGTGGCTGCAAGGGGATGGCATGGTGAGGGAGCATGTTCTGGCTCAGGCTAGGGCTGCTGAGGAGTCCAAATGCAGAGTTTTATTTCTTGCAGCGCGTGGCCTAGGCTTCTTAGTCTTTATCTTGGCAGAAGGAGAGGGCGGGAGAGCGAGACCCTCTTTCTTAGGGTTTACGGCATGAGTTGCAGCAAGATTTATGTCTGTTCCTGTTTAACTGCCTGGATCGCTCCCTTTGATGTGCACAGGTCCTTCCTCCCCACGGGAGCTCCTGGTTAAACCCACCCCAGCCTTCCTGGCTGAGGCTGGGTCCCCAGGACTCCCATCCCTCCTCCTTCCAGGAGTGATGTAAAGTGAATTTTGCTTTGAGGGGGGTTACAGTAATATTTTTTGAGGAGGGCGAGGTTTTCTTTTTTCTCCATTTTTTTTTTTTTTTTTTTAACTAGCCTGTGTAAACACAGTGTCTGATCAACTAGTCCTGTCATGAGTCTGTGGGCTGGCATAGACCCCTCTTGAAAAGGCAAGTGATGGATGTCTGTTGTAGCACTAACCCTGGAAGTGTTTCAGGGCTAGGAGCAAGCTGAAATCCATGCTGTCCGTTCTTGTCTCCGAGCTGGCTGTGCGAAGGCGCTGTGCAGCCCACGGTGCAGCCCACGCGGGCAGGGAGGGACAGTGGGCTCTGCGGGAGAACAGAAGAGCCTCGTGGCGCAGGGCGTGTGGGGACCGGCCAGCCATTGAAATTCCCTGCTGCATCTGCTCCGCTCGCCCCGCCGGCACCGCACCGAGAGTAGGGACACTTTCACCAGGGCCTTCTTTGTTAGGAACTTTGATCCTCTTCCCCCTTCCTTCTCTTTTTTTTTTTTAGTGCAGTTTTCAGCTGGGTCAGATGTTTTGGGGTGTTTTGCCTCCTGAGAGGTTGTCTTGTGGGAGCACATGGAACCTCTATATGTCTTTTCCCTGCTGAAGTGAAAAGCTCTGCCGTGACTCATGGGTTAAATGACACAAACTCATCTAAATCTTAATTTAGAGTTTTATGAAACTTTGCAGGAAAAGGTCTGGTGTCCTATAAGGACAGCTTTCTCATGGGGCTTGGTGTCTCCTGGCAAACAGCATTTGATAGACAGTGTCTGCTCAACTTGTTGCTTCATTGTTTCCTGATTCTTCCTATCCTAATGAAGGCGGTTGGCCCGATTCTTCCAGGCAGCCTTGTTCTTTTCAGAGTTCTCTTTGTTCATAAGCTAGATAGCAGTAGACTACAAGGTTATTTTTGAAAATACTTGATATGAGAATTGGCTTTACACTTTCAAGGTAAAAGATTTGCGTGACTTTATAAAGCTGCAGCCAGCCGTTGTCTTGAGCTGCTTCTTTATGCACTCTGGGAAGAGCATTTGCCAGTGCTGGGTCATCCCGTCGTTTCTTTGTTGCCGTTGTTGAGTTTTTGCTGGGTTTGTCTTTTGTGGTGGAGGGAGTGATCTGCAGCTCCCTGGCAGTGCAGACCAGCAGGGCGGAGGTAGTGACAGAGGTACAGTGAAAGAACAAACCTGGACCTGATGTCTCACAGGTCCTTCCCAGCCCTCTCTGTGCTTTGGGACACCGATACCAGCTAGGCTAACACAGGAGTTACATGACCTGAGCTATGGAATGGGGCTCTAGGTGGCCTGAAGAGCATTACTGAGGACCTGGCTGGCCTGTTGGTACACCTGCGACTTCGGTGGGATTCCTCATCCCCAAAGCCTTGTGGGGTGAACTGGAAGCAGCTTGAGCTCGGGTGACTTCCATTCACTGCAGCCTGATCTGGGGTTTTGTTTTTTGGACACAATCTGAGCAGTTCTGAATGATCTTAGCAGATTTCTATCTGGGTTTGTAAAAAGGATCCATTACGTCAGTGGGTGACACTGAAACACAACTCCTCCAGGGCTATTTGTTTTAACACCAGAAATGAGGGAATAAGGTACCCGTGCCTTTGCTTTAGTTAGGAAAGACTCCAGCCCCAAGGAGCAGTCCAGTTTGAGTAACTTGAGTCCGGCACCGAACTCGCTCCCCTCTGCGTGTTCTCAGGGCTGTGCCTGCAGTCGGTCACCCCAGCCTCCCTCTACCTGCAACAATAGCTGGTTGTGCAGAAGAATTTGTGAAATGACTGCCTGCTCTCTCCAGCCAGGAGGACACGTTATCTCTGCCCAGTTGATCACACTCAGGGTAATGAGAAAATGAGGCTGAGCTTAGCATTGCTGAGTATGAAAGCATCTTATTGGCAGGAGCTGAATGACACTGGCTGAGAAGTAAAAGACAGCAGATTATTGTTTTTGCTTATTATCTGCCATCAACCTCCTGGTCTCCTGCCGTCCCCTGTCCTCAGAATTCGCTGTGGGTGTCTGCACTAGCCAGGAAGCAGTGGGGAGGGGGGGGGGGTGTGCCTGGGGAGGGGAGGGCCTGGATGGTTCCAATGCCCCAGGGAGGCACTGGAGGGTATGCTAATCTGCTGGCGCTTGGAGCTTGGGGAGTGAGGTTTATTTTTGAATTTATTTGTGCTCTTCAGTTTTGCCTGTGTTTACCTACGTGCTGAGTTTATTTATGTTGTAAGCTGTGAGTCAGGATGGAGGTGGGGAAGGCAGGGAGAAGAGCTGATGGAAGGGCACAGGGGGGCCAAGCTCCGGGGCTGTGAGACAAATAAAAGGATGCGGGACGGGAGGGCAGCCAGGCTGGAAAGCTGAACAAAGCAGTGAGAGGCGCTGGAGAAACACAGCTTCCTTTTGGGCTGTTGGAGCTGTGGGTCTGGTGGGACAACGCTCCAGGCTGCCCTCTCAGCTGCAGCCTGTCCAAGTGCAGGGATGAGCCAAACCTGCCTTTACCACAGGTCTTTGTAAGCTGATTTGTAGGTCTGGATCATCCCCGATGTGATGTAACTTTACAGGAGTTGCTGTAAAAATAGGCTGTAAAGAAAGAGATGGTGTCTGAGGAGGAGAGCAGGCTTTGTGGGTGTTTGGCTTGCAGCTGCATTAGTGTTGTCCCAGCTTTTGTGGTGGTGCTGGTGGTGGTGTGAGGCCAATGTCGGCGCACGCTCATCCGTGCTGAGCCCGGCAGAACACGCGGCACCTGGATGGCGGCGCGGGGCCCGGCTGCTCCGGCCAGCAGCAGGTTTATAGGGAAGCTGAACAGGCACAATGGAGGCTCAGCCCGCGGAGGGAGGGAGGGAGGCATCACGGCTTTGTGTGCAGCGCGGCCTGGGGAGAGGGGCAGCACGATCCCTGCGGCTGCAGCCTCCGCAGCCGGGGGCCTGGGCTCCTCGGGTTAATTTGTGCCATCCTGTCTGCTCTTTTATTGCTTCTTTTTGTCTGCTCTTCAGTCTGTGTTTGAAGGGATGAAATGTTTGGGGGGTTTGTGCGCTGCTTCTTTTCTGTCTTGTTACTACCCAGATGAACTCTGTACTTGTAGGCAGAGTGAAGGGTGAGAGCAGAAAAGGCAAAAGAAACCACTTTTAATATGAGGCTGGTGATGCAAGGCACCCAGGGGCCGGCCAAGCGGGAGGGTGCAGCCCAGCCTGTTAATCCCAGCATGTGATGGGCTCTCAGTGCATCTGCCCAGTGCTCAGCTGGAGATGGACCACTGCATGCTGGGACTTGTAGTCTCCCTGGATTACACCTTACCAAGAGGGAAAGATGTCTGCAGCCAGCTTCATTTTATGCACCTCAGGTAGATTCTTTGGGATTTAGCAAGGTGCCACATGGGCAGAGACAGCTGCACACATGGAGGAAACCCTGTCTGTAAATAGGCAGGAAAAGTGTGTTTACCTGTTCTTCCCCACATCTCTTTCAGATTGACCCGAAGGTAGCATTCCCTCGCCGAGCACAGCCCAAGGTAAGCACAGTGGGCAGCCCTTGTGCCACAAAGGGCAAAATTTGTATTGGTGAACCTTGTCCTTCTTTGCAAGGTGGCTGGTGCATGCAACAGCGTTGCTTGCTGGGGTTTGTTCAGGACTCTGCTGGAGTGCAGTGCTGGGAGTTTGCATGGCACTGAAAGAGCCAGGAGGCCCCTTGGTTGTACTTCAGGATGCACTAGATAGAGCTGATGGATTAAATAACGCCCAGGGTGAACTAACTCCTTCTGAGGTTGCAGACAATGGTTGGAAGTTCCAGGCCTTAGGAGGTATGGAGCAGCTCCATAGTGTGATGTGACACAGGTGGAAGATTGTCACGTGTGTGCACCTGTGTGTGATGAACAGGTATATGGCAGGGAAGGGGAGAAGGTTTCACTTTGCGAAATGCCCTTGTGTACTTCAGCACTGGAAAAGGCAAAAGGAGTTTGGTGTTGGATCTTACCTACAAGAGTCTCTGGCATTAATATGCACAGTGGCAGGAACTTTTTCCAGGTGTGCAGCTAGAAACTTTTAGCTGAGGAGCTAGCAGCAGCACTCTGGAGACTGCCTTTAGACTTTGGGCCTTCCTTTAACTTAGGTCTTGGATGTGAGTCTTAAAGTTTAGAGTCTGTATTCCAAGTGCTGTTAGGGGTGAAAGAGCTGGTGAGCTGTGTTGAGAAGCAGAGAGGAAAGAGGAGACTGGTGCTGGGAGGGAAGTATGGGGTTCAGTCACTGAGAACAATTGGTGAGCAGGTATCCCAAGTAACTGGAGCCAGGAAGCACATGGTAGGAATTGGGTTAATTCCATTAAGCAGTTTGGTGACAGAAGGTGCTTTAGTGTTAGAACGGGCTGCTCTCCAAGCCAGGGAATTGCTGCGGATTAGCCCTATGCTCCTTGGGGTAATTAGGACCATGTGTTCCTCTGAGAGCAGGGGTGTAGCCAAGCAGCTAAGGGGAGGATGCAGCTGGAGAGCTGGTTCAAAGGATGTTGGTGTGCTTCAGCCTGGCAGCCATGGCCCCTCTCAGGGTAGTTATTTTTTCTCCTTGTCCCAGCTGTATGAGTGACAAGTGGCAGAGAGGATCTTGTCTTCACCTTCTTGCAGAGGCAAAAGCAATTTAACTGGGCGTTGACTGGGCTCCGTTTAAGTGACTGTGGAATGGTAGTGAAATGAGGCTTATTCCATTTCAGACTGGAATGCTGTGCCATTTGTGGGGTGGGAAGGCAAAGCCTGGGGAACCTGCCTGTGCTGGCAGTCCTCCTGCCACCTTGGGAGCAGAGCAGGTACCTCTGGGGTTGCCTGGAGGAGGCTGGCTGTGCAAAGTGGCAGGGCTGGGGAAGGGACAGTTGTGCCCCACACATGTGGGGTGGTGTCACAGTGCTGAGGGAGTGATGGCAGGTTGGTGAGGGGTGAGGCTGGTAATTGCCTGGCAAGGAGATGGTGGCTGGGTGCTGGCACGTGTGATGGGCTCTCTAAAGGCAAGAGCAGGAATCTGGTGTGGGACAGAGCTGCCAGAGGTTTGGCCAGAGGGCTTCAAGAAGTTGGAAGCTCAGCTGCAGCAAAGGGAAAAGCACTTCCCGGCAGCAGAGGGGAGTTAGTGGCCTTTTGAGTCTCGTTCTCTGCTCGCTCTGGGTTTATTTGGTGAATTCCTGTCCTTCCCTTTTCCAGATGGTGACCCGAACGAAGAAGATATTTGTGGGTGGTCTGTCTGTGAACACTACTGTGGAGGATGTGAAACAATATTTCGAGCAGTTCGGGAAGGTAAGTCTCTTGAGTGATGTTGGATCAAAGCTGTTGCTTCTGGGGCAAAAGGAGTTTTCTGAACTTTTGTGGGGGCGGGATTAGAAGCTTGTATCTTTTGCAAGGGTTAAGTAGATTAAAAGTCAGTTACAGATGCTGGCTGGCTGTAATGTCCTTGTAGGGGCTACAGCCAGTGACTTCTGCCCTGTGGTGATTTGAAACTGAGTTTATCCTTGTTCCCAGAGTTGCTAGGACCTTGGCTATGGGAAATGGTTTTCCAATTTTTCCCTATCCAGAAGCCTCTTGTGGCTCACAGGTTTGCAGTTAGTTCAAATGCTGGAGGAAGGGTTGTAGAGACTCGTAACAGAGTGGCTGCTTTATCAAACCTCTGATTTTGGCCTGTTTCTAACTCAAAACCTTGTGATTTATTTTTCAATAATCCTTTATTAAAAATAAGTCTCTCAGTCCTGAAACTTCTCCTGCTGAGTCTTGGGCAAGTGGTGGTGTAAGTTTGTATAACTGAAGAAAGTTTGGCTAAGGCTATCCTTTGTGTTGGTCTGGCTCTTCTGTGGCTGGTGGTGGCTCAGGGATTGGTGGGCTACTGTGGCTGGCTGACCTGTGTCATGGTCTGTGACAGCCAGGTGTGTGAACTGTGAGACTGGACTGAATCTGAGGACTGAAGGGAGCTCAGTTGTGACCTTTCAGCTGAGGAGGTTGTCAGCATCCCCAGGAGCAATATCAGCAGGATTAGACTGAAGGATCCCAAGATTTTTAATGGGATTAGGAACTGAAGGGGATCATCGTACCCATGTGCTGTGTGTGGTCACCTCTGTGGCAGGACATTGTGACTGTTTCACTGTTGTTCAGTGGTGTTGTGCATAGGTTTGCTCTTTGGGGCAGGAAGTGTTGGATTCTGCAGCTCTTGGAACCTGTCTGCCCAGTTAGGAGGGAAGAACATGGTTTGGTGTGGCCAGAACGTTGCTGGTAGAGCCATGGTCATGGAGGGATGTACTGTGGGAACTCCAGTGTGAGGATGAAGGTCTTGGTATTAATTTTCTTTTGAAATTTCCTGCAAAAGGGTGGTGTTATGTTAAGGCACACTTATTAGTGAAAGGAAAGGGAGTTTTGTGACCAGATTTGCCATATTGCTGAAACTTTTGGGCAGAAAGTTTGGGACAAGTATCTGTTCAGAACCTTTGTCCAGTTTCTGAAGCCAAATTTGCATGTCCTGATGTGCAAAGTAGGACTCTGTTCGCTCCTAAGAGAAAGTGGTCAGATATCCTCGTGTTTGCCAGTTGGCAGCTCTGTGTGGTTTCTTTTCTATAAGAAACAGGCAAACTCTGTTGTGTCCCCAAGAGCTTTTACACTTATCCTCAAGGGTGCCATCACTAAAAGTGGTGGTGTTCATGTGTCTGTGCAGTCTGAAGGCTGTTGGACTTGCAAGTTCTCCTGTGCTGCTGATGGATGTGTTTGATAGGAAAACAAATTGTCTTTGGCATAATCCCCTTTTAACCTTGACTGTATCCCTGCTAATTCAAAGAAGCAGCATGTCACAGAGCACTCAGTTTACAGGCAGTTACAGTTGCTCTAGTCTGAGCAGACCTTTCCAGCTCTTTTGGGGTGCTGTTATGTTTCCCTTGTTTAATGGTTGTGCTGAGAGTGTCCTGATGTCAGGCAACTGCCACTGACTGGTTGTGTGAGACTTTTCTGGAGTGGGCAGGAGGGAGAGTTCTGCATAGCTCGGTGTGATTCATTTGTGAAGAACCAGTGTCCCAGACAACATCCAGTGCTCCAAATCTGCGTGAGGCCGGAGCAGTTGTCCCCTTGGCTCTAGGGAGTTTCCATAGGGAGACGTCAGGGCTGGCCAGATTAATTTGGCGTTTTCAGGGCAGTTTTCTGACTCATCTGTTCACTTCAAATGACAGACTCCTCAGAGCTCTTGTGTAAAGCATCGTTCCTGGTCTGTAACCATCTTCCAGCCTCAAATAATTCACCAATGGCCAGGAGAATGGTTTCCTGAGAGATTCTCTACAGTAGATAGCTTGGTATGGCTGATGGGTGGGATCAGTGGGAAAGTGCATTTCAGAGGAAAGCCTTGTGGCCTTCAGCTCTGGAGTTCTGAGCTCTGAATGTGCCATTGTATGGTTTGTAAGGCTAAGCAAAGCCTGTTGCCTTCAATTTCAGCTGTGACTCATGGAAAACATGATTTTGATACACAATCTCTTTTGGTGGCTCTTTATGATGTGCTGGGGCCTCCCAGGTTTCAGAGGTCTCCTAGAATCCCATCTTTATGGGTGTCCCAGACAAGTGGTCTTCATCTCTTTGATTTATGGCATCTTTAAGTGAGAGGTGCTGAAGCTCCAGTCATGGTATTCTCATCTCAGAAAAATGTTTTTTCATTCAGACTCTCCAAGTCACTTTGGTCCAGTACTGCTTCTGGAATTGTACCAGGACTGTGTGAAAAGGAACTGTTAAGGATGGTCTTTGAAAGCATTTCTTTAGAGGACTTACCCTGTTAGGAAAGAGCTTTGTAACTATTTCCTTTTCTTTGAAGTGGCCCCACAGTTACCTAGGACGTGGCAGGAGAAAAATTGCTCCTCTTTCCTCTTGTCTGTCCAGGGAAGGCATGGAAACACTTAGGACCTAGAGAGGAGAGAGCTGAGAGCACCAAGTTATCCTGTCTTGATTCCTCAAGCTCAAGGTGCCAGGGTCCCAGTGGTGATTTTTAGTCAGTTGTTGAGAATCCAGTGGCAAACTCGGTTTGGATCTTGGCTTCAGAGGGAGATCATGTTCTGCTTCTGAGGACAGGGGAGTCCAGCTTTTGCATGGTTTGTATTTCACCCTCAGGCCACAAGCCTGAGTGTGTCTTAGATTTGGCACCACTTAAGGTCTTTAAATTAGGATAGATGCTTTTGAAAAATACATTTTAGCCCAGACAGAAAGCATGTACATGCTGAAGGAATTACAAGAGGAAGTGCTATGGCCTGCAGAACAGATGAGGTCAAATTAGATTATCATAATGTTCTCTCCAGTTCAAATCCGTGAACTGCAGCTCACAAGTCTACCAAGGTGGTTCGTGTCAGTGCATCTCAGGTCAGAAGCAGCACACCTCCTACGTCCATTAGCTGAAAAAAATTGGAAGTTTAGTTGGGCTGCAAAGGAAATGGTTTTCTATTTCATTAAACAAAATTCCCAAATGTGATTTTTTCCATTTTGGCATTTCTGCTTATTCTCCTATTTTTGTTTTGTTTTCTTTCCTTGCTGTGTCCAAAACCTTCCCTCACCTTTGTAAAATGGAAGTGGCTAAAGAAAGGTGAAAATGTGTGAAAAGGAAATCCATGAGTATTAGCAATAAAACAAGAGAGGGAGAGGCTGGCATCCCAGTTCTTCATATCAAAATACTTGGTTTTAACCAGCACAAAAGGTGAAGCTTCAAAGAGGATCCCAAATACAGTTGAGTGTCTCTGCTCAATCACTTTGGGGTTTTTTCCCCCCCTCGAAAACGCTGACTAAAGTATATGGGCTGCTGTTTTCCTGAGAAAGAAAATACAAAGGTTTTTTTTTAGTACAGAGAGAGAGACTGAGAAGTGGTCTCAAGCTGGATGTGGTTTGTCAGGTGCAGCTGTGAGGGCTTTGAGCATAGCAGGATCTCTAGGAAACACTTCTCTGGTTCCAAAACTTGAATCTCTCCGAGATCCAAGCTCAGGCCTTGCACATGCTTTCTAAAGGAGATTATTTTTTCAACTGTAGGACAGAAGCCCTGGAAAGACTTTCATTCACAGTATGTGTAGCCAAGTAGTTTGGCTTAAGTTGGATGGTGTTGAAGATCTTTAGACAGCACAAGGAATTATTTCAACAGCTTCTCTAGATTCAGGCTACCACCCTCACTGAAACCTGCAACAGAAAGAGAGGAGGAAGGTGTCTTGCACCTACCACCTCAGGCACAGCTAGTCCTCTGTCTAGTTCAACATGTATGAGAATGCCAGAGGAGCTCAAGTTGCAGCTTCCTCCTTTTCTACTTCGACTTGTGGGAACATGCTGTTCTGTATTATTTCTGGGGAGGAAAAGGGGTTGTCCATCAGAATAATTTCTTTGGACTGTTGGGTCTGTGATCTTGTAAGCAAGGTTATTTGTGTCAAATCAAAACTGCAAAAACTCAGGTCATCTTTCTAATGCAAGAGTTGGTCTGGTGAAGTTTTGTGGTAGAGAAAGTCATATAAATTGCAAGAGAGAAGGAGGCTTAGAACAAATAAAGCTGTTTTATCATGGAGCATATCTAAACTGTGAAATCTTTGCCGGAGGATGTTGTTGCTAAAATTTACATAGGCTCCAAAATGATTGGGCAGATTCATGGAAGGTCTTTTAAAATACACAGACACCCCTTTGAATTCAGAAAATCTCCAAATCACAAATAGCTTGGATGGGGATGTAGTGTTCTGGGCTCTATGGTTATAGCCTTGCCTTATCTTTGTGTTCTTCCAAAGTTGTCTGTTGGTTGATATCTTGGGAGGTTTTGGGCAAGGCAGAGCTCTGCCCTACCTTGGTGCAGCTGGTCTTTTGTTTGTCATCAGGAGAGAAGCTGATCTTAACAGAAACTGGAAGTGCAGAGGTCCTAGAAGAAATGGGGGCCTGCACCCAAGTCAGGTTTTTGAACTAATGGTTTTGCTTGTGTGTTTTTGCATTTGATGAAGCAGCAGTGCAGGAAATAAATTCACAATGACGTCTTTGCATGACTCACTAATCAGTTGCAGCACCAAGGGTGCTTGGAAAGTGTTTAAAACCAGCCTGCATCTCTCGATGGGCCTGAGGTAATTGTGTGTGGATGAAAGCTCAGCCTCTCTGTGAGGCAGCTCTTGCCCAGAGAGAGAGAGATCTCCTCTCTAAAAATACCCTGGAAGCGAGCAAGAAAAAAGATCTGAGGTCTGAGGAGGGTTCTGACCTTTAGGCTGCCATCTAATACACCATCCAAATTCTGGACCTGAGAGGTCCTGAGGTCTCACTGGGGTGATGGCTGTTACTGTTGCCATGAGGGAAGATCACAGTATCTGAGGTGCTGGATCTGATGGAGGTTTGTAGGTCTGTCACAAATCCATATTCATGTACTCCTGCCAGAAGAATGGGGTGGTTGCCTTGGGTGTATGAAATGAGTTTTCCCTGCTGACTATTGGGAGAACCATCAGATACTGCTGGCAAGTGTCTTTAAAGGAAGATATGCTTACAGTGGCCATGGTTTTCCTCACTTTGGATTGGGAGAATGTTAATTAATTAATCCTTAATCTGCCACTCTCTGGAAATTTCAGGGATCAAAGCTACTTGTCAACCTGCTGTGGATTTCCAATCTGGATTTTGGATTTTCTTCCACAGATCAGAGGGCAATTTATGTAAATTCTCACACATAACATGGTTGCCGTGAACAGATGGGGAGGGGAGGAGAAGGGGAATCTGATCACCTCTCTTGTGGCAGTAGGCAGTTTGGCCTGTGGTAACAATGCCTCTGGAACAAAGGGTTCTCTGTGCTCCGCATCTGGTAGGCACACAGCCAAAACTGCTCTAGCAGTAATGGTCATTCAGGTCTTCTGGGGTTCATCTGATATTTGCCAGGTGCCCTTGTGAGAGCGGGCAAGGACACCTGGACAGGCTGTTCTGCTCTCCTGTGGCATGGAGCAGGCTCTGTCCCCTTGGCCAAGTGTCATTCCCAGAGTTCTGAGAGTGGGTCTGCAGAGCAGGGTAAGAAGGGTGTTAATGGCACAGCACACCTGCTCCCAGGAGCCAGGCTCTCTGTCCATGCATCCTCCTCCCTGGAATTGGCCTGTCCTGTTTGTGCAGCTGGGAGAACCTCACAGGGTCGTTAATGCTGTCTGTCTCTTGACAGGATGGCTGACTGGTTTCTAGATAGTTTAGTTTCTATTTTCCATATGGAAACTGTCTCAACACTTAGTATTTTTCTGCTTGACTTTACTACAAATATGTTGCCGTGATTCCTTCTAGGACCAGCTCAGACATTTTTATTTGCAGTTCAGGTGGAAGATGGCCATCTCCACAAACCCTTTGCTTGAATATTTACAACTTTCAAACTCTAGCCTTTGTGAAAGTGCGTCCAACTTTTCCTATCAAACTGGTATTGGAAATTATTATTTTTTTAAATTCTGCATGAGGATGTCATTGGCTTCCCCATAGCAGATAACGAGAAAAGAAACAGGAAAATTGAATTAGAGTGGGATTAAACCTCTGAAAAGCCCCAGGCAAGGCTGGATAGATCATTTATGATTATGGCACCTGTAAGTGAGAGGTGCTGAAGTTTCCGTTGTGGTATCCTCACCTCAGAAAATGTTTTTTCAGACAGACTTTTTCCAACTAATTTGGGTCTAGTACTACTTCTGGAATTGCATTGGGACTGTGTGGAAAGGAACTGTTGAGGATGCCCTTTTAAAGCATTTCTTTAGGGGGCTTACTCTCTGAGGAAAGGGCTTTCTTTGAGTGAATTCTGTTCACTCTTCCAAGTGGCCTCGCAGTTTTTAGCACCTGGCAGGAGAAAAATTGCTCCTTTTTCCTCCTGCCTGTCAGGAAAGGCATGGAAACACTTAGGATCTAGAGAGAAGACAGCAGATTCCTTAAGCTCAAGGCACCAGGTTCCCAGTGGTGATTTTTAGTCAATTGTTGTGAATCCAGTGGCAAGCTCAGTTTGGATCTTGGCTTCAGGGGGAGAACATGCTCTGCTTCTGAGGACAGGGGAGTCCAGGCTGCTGGATGGCTTTTGCCTGAGGTTTTGTATATAACCCTCAGGCCACAAGCCTGAGTGTGTCTTAGATTTGCCACCACTTTAAATTAGGATAGATGCTTTTGAAAAATACATTTTAGCCCAGACAGAAAGCATGCAAAAAAAATCACTCCTCTTTTTTTCCTTCTTATTTAGGGGAGGCATAGGAACACTTAGGACCTAGAAAGCAGGGAGCACCAAGTCATCCTGTCCTATTCCTCTACCCCCAGGTTCCTGGGGGTAATCATTTACATGAGCATGTAGTGACAGGACAAGGGGGAATGGCTTTAAACTGAGAGAGTAGGTTTAGATTGGATCTTGGGATAAAGTTCTTCCCCGTGCGGCCCAGCCGTGGCACAGGCTGCCCAGAGAACCTGTGGCTGCCCCATCGAGGGCCACGTTCAAGGCCAGGTTGGACGGGGCTTGCAGCAGCCTAATGGGAGGCGTCCCTGCGCAGAGCAGAGGGGTTGGAACGAGGCGATGAATCCCTCGGGAATGCCGATTCGCCAGTGCTGGGGTGCCGGAGGCCCCCGTTGGGTGCCCTCCCGCAGCCCATCACAGGCCGCGGGCACAGCGCTGCGGGGCGGCTTTGTGAGCCGCTAATCCGGGCCCCAGCTGCCATGGCGGCCGCGTTGCCATCGCGACGGCCCCGCCGGCGGCCGCCTTTGTTGGGGCCCGGCGCGGCCCAGCCGGGAAAGGCCCAACGCGGCGGGTGGCGGGCGGGGAGGGAAGAGCGGGGGTGGAGGGGGGGGGTTGTGGTGCTTCACCGCCACAATAGCTGCCCGGTTATGGCTGGTGGTGGTTGTAGAATTGGTGCAGACGCAGCTTTGGTGGGTGCTGGATGTGGTGCCTTAGTGTGAGGGTGTGCCCAAGTAATGTATGGTACAAGACATGTCCCCTGTAGCAAGGGTTCGGGGGATCTGAGCCCTGCTTCACCTCACAGGTGTGTGCTGAGTCCACCCAACTCAGCTCACAGGCTGCCTTGAAAGGAGGCATAAGGATGGTCATGTGTAGGTTTTAATGGCAATAAAATACATTATAGCCATACAAAGAGGTGATGCCCTGGAGTTGTGTGCATGTACACCTATATATATATATACATACTTATGTACTGTATAAGAATTAGTTTTTAGCAGGAAACAGACAGCTGTCAAATAGAGTACATGTGCTACAATAAATATGTTTTTGCAAGGCAAGTACATTTTGGGGTGATGGGTAGACACCTCAAAGCAGAGCCATCAGAAAAAGCGCAGAAGGAGGAAGGCTGCAGCTCTCCTCACAGCATACAGCATGGTTTGGGATGAATCATCTGTCTCTTGAGTGCTTGAGTGCTGTGGCAGTGCCCAGCCATTGCCCTGGATATTGCTGTGCCAGGAGTTTGTGTGGAAGAGCACTGGGCTCTGCCGCTTGCAGTTGCTCCTGCTTCCCAGGCTCTGCAGAGAGGAGGGCTGGTCAGGCAGAGTAAGTCAGCAGTGGGCCTGTGCTCATTGACACTAGTTTGTTTGTTTTTTTTCTTGTGCCCATCTCTCGTTGCTATGGGTTTGTGGTCTCCAGTTACCTGAGCTGGGAGTGGCACTGTCTCAGAGTGCCTTTGACACAGCTTTCTCCCAGTGTTTACTGGGGAGAAGAGCTATTTCTCCAGCCTTCTTGTGAACTGGATGGGGAAATGGATCTAGATTTTAAAATGAGCAAAACCAGATAATAGTACCTGTTGAATTATTTTTAAGCCATGTTGAGTTTCCCTCCAGCACATCACAGTTGTGCTGTACCATGAAGGGAAATGGTGCAGATACAGGAGCAAGTGGCAATGGGGAATGACAGCATGAGGAGCTGCCCTCAGTGCCCATCTCCCTAAGTGTGTGTCCTGGGAAGCTGCTAAGGAGTTGTTTCAGGTGTGTCTCAAGGCTTATGTCCCCTGTGGCTCCAGGCTGGATGCTTGGCATGTTTCTCAGGTGTTTGTTTACTTGGCTGAGGGAGGCTGAGCCAGGATGGTAAGTGTGTGAGATGAGCAGGAGCCAGGTTGTCTGTTGTCACCTGGAGTGGATGCGTTAGACAAGGCCAAGGGCATCAAATATGATCTCTGTCTGCTTATGATGGTACTGGAAATGTCAGGAAGGGCTCCTTCCACCCACCTGGCCCTGAGGTGGAGCTGGGTGTCCTGTGTTGTCCTGGGCACCTGAGAGTAGGAGCCTCCCCCTTTCCTGACTGGGGTTGTGGGGTGTCCACATGGGCAAAGCCCATGGCTGCCTGTGCCAGGGCATGGGCAGCGCTCTGCCCTCTCCAGTGACTGTTCAGGAGGAGGCAGCAATGCAGATTCTTCCCGGGGAGAGGCAAGGGAGTAATCCTGTGGAGTTGGGGGCGTGCAGGGCTTGCTGCTCAGGGAGCGGCTATTTCACATGGAGAAGGAGGAGGGCCAGGGCAGCTGCTGGCTGGAGACTGCTGCCACCTCCCCTGAGCACTTGCACGTCCAGTTTCATAATCGGATTAAGGCAGTGGTATTAGAGGAGGGATGGGTCAGTGGGACAGGTTTACACTGAGGCTTACACGGAGGGGATTGAAGTGTATTTTTTAACCCTGCTCGGGCTGACCTGCGGAGCGGATGCGGCTCTGCAAGGCAACACCCCGCGGGAAGATGGGGGGAAAAGTGGCACCAGGCGGTGATGTGCCGGGGAGGAGAGCAGCCCCAGGCCGGCTGGGGGATGGGATCCGGCCGCCCCTCCCCCCGGGAAGGCAGCCCTGCTCAGGCCTTGCAGTAAATTTGCTCTAATTACAGCCTCCAGCAGTGGGAAACCTCACTTAGAGGAAAGGCTCCTCTGGGGTGGGGGTGGGGGCGCTTCCCAGCTTTCCCAGGCAGGCTCTGTTGTCTGAGGCCTCCGCTTCCCCTGCCGCTGGGAGGCCCCTTATATTCCTCTCCCCTCTCCAGCTTTGCTTCTCTGCCCCCCTTTGATTCTCCTCTCCTTTGAGGCCGGGATTTGGGAACAATGCCCTCCCTGCTCCTTGGCCCCCGGCTGGAGCTGCAGGCAAACAATCGGGGTCGCTTGCTGCCAGGGGCTGGGCCGAGGGGGCTCAGCTCAGCAGCACCTGCCCCAGGCTGGTGGGGGGACCAGGACGATGCTGGTTGTGGCTTGGGGAAGTGCCTGGTGTGATAGCTTATATGTGCACACCCTGTTTCCTTCTTGGGGACAGGATGTCTCATCTTGATCCCTTCAGGTTTGGGGAGGCCAGGGAAGCTCTGAACAATTGTGTTGGAGGATGCTCGTTCCAGCAGTAATAATCTAACTGCAGCCATTCTCTTTACAGGTGGATGATGCGATGCTGATGTTTGACAAGACAACCAACAGACACCGAGGTGAGAGCTGTCTCCTGGCCCTAGGAGAGGTTACTGCAGAGGGTTTGCCTCCTGCCTTGCCTAGGGAGGGGTCAGTATCCCAGCAGCAGGGGATGCGGGTCACAGCTGCTCTTTATCTTGCCTCCAGTCGCCCCATTCTTTTGCATCTGCATCCTTTACCAGTGGCCCTCGCAGCACAGAGAGCTTTTGTCCAGTGCGTTTCCTGTGCTGTAAACTCGTCGAGTTGCAGATATGTGAGAGGAGACGGCCCCCTCCTCTGCGTGCTCACCTCTGTGGCTCCAGCCTGCAGTGTGTGTCTTACCTTGTCCCGAGTAATCTGAGCTCTGGGAAAGCTGACACGATAGCCTGAAGAGTGCCTGCTTCTCGCCCCTTCCTCGGCCTGGAGCCCACTTGTGCTCCCAGGTCACCTTTTCTTACCCGAGTCCTGCTGCTGGAGTCTGGTTACAGGATGGGAGCAAGGCTGTACTGTTTGTGCTATACTGACCCAGCCCATCCATGGGTGTCCCTGCCTTCCTGGTGAGTCCTCAGACCAACTACCTGGTGGTGTGGCAGGGTTTGACACTTGCATCCAACTCAGAGATTTAATGGCAACAACTTGACCTGAAAACTTAGCTTCAGCCTCTTCCCAGTCAGGGTCAGTCACAGCCCTTTGCTGGCTGTTCTCCTGTGTGTTGTTTGAAGCACTTCCAAGTACTCCTGCCCCCAGAGCAGCGAGGGAACTCTCCCTTCTGCTCTTGCTACACTCTGTGCCCTTCAGATTTTTACTTTTTTCTAAAGCTATTAAATTGCTCTGACTGCCAGGCCTCGGCAGTCCTAGGATGTTGTTCCAGCTTCATCTTGAAAGGGAAGAAGCATTAACCCCTGTTCCTCCATGGGTGCTTTCCAGTCACTGGTCCAATTAGAGTTGTTGGGCATTTTGGGAGGCAGCAGGGAGAGCTGCCAGCCACTGTGTCAACAATGAGGGGCTCAGCCCAGGGCACAGCAGGCCTGGGGTCTGATGGGGCTCAGGACTGCTTTTGACATCAGGGTTTTTCTGCTGAATTCCTGAGCTCCTCTGCTTGTGGGTGTTGAGGTGAGTAGTGTGAATCTACCTGGGCACAGACAGATGGAGCAGTTTATAGCGAGATTTTTCTAGCTGTGCGGAGAAAAGCTGGGGTTCTGGGCAGTGGATTCCCATCTGCTTTTAAATGTTATTTTACAGCGCCATGGAATTGGCCAGCTCTGGGAAGCGGAAAGTTCTGCTTAATCCCAGCTTGCTTGCACAGCAAGCTTTAAGACATCCTCCCACCTGCCTCAGTTCTCCGGAAACGGCTGCAGCCAGCTTAGAGGAGTTCAGTCTGCCCACCCGAGCTGGGCTTTGCCAAAACTGTCAGCAAAGGGGTTGGTGAGAGAAAGGAGGTGTGAGCGTGGGCCAGGGGCCAGGAACACACTGTCCTGTCTTACCCCAGATACAAACCTTACTTTGGTGAAACTTTGCAAATCACTCTGCCTGTATCTGCCTCGCTGTGTGCAGCTGCACTGCTGATCTGTGCCTGCTCACATGAGGCTTTATGGCAAGTGCCTGCAAGGGAACTGCAGGGTGTTCCTGCTGGTGAGGTGTGTTCAGCGAGGGTGGTGATGTCCTGGCAAGCAGATGTTGGTTTCCCCACTGATTCTTTGTGTGAGCATCTGCCCAGATCCTCCCCAGTGTTACCAGCCACGTGGTTTGCCTTGCAAATAGCAAAGTTTAAAAAAAGCCCAAACAAACCTGGGTTTGAGACCAGTTGGGTTCAGAGTGGGTGGGAAGTATGGGATGAGTAGGAGAGGAGCATCTATAAGAGGACAGTCCTGTTCTTGTGCGTAAAAGTAGAATTTGCTGGAGAGGGAAGATGAGTGGCAGCCGTTTTCAAAAGGGCTGATTGTACTGTCCTCTTTTCCTGCTAATAAAAGGCTGTGAGTAGAGGGTTCAAACTGTGAGGGGTCTGACCTGATCAGGGAGTTTTGCTTTTTCTTCAGGATTTGGGTTTGTCACATTTGAAAGTGAAGACATTGTGGAAAAAGTGTGTGAAATCCACTTCCATGAGATCAACAACAAAATGGTGAGTGTCTGGGGCAGAACCTGGGGGAGCAGGGACAGAGGTGTGGGAGGGAGCAGGGCAGTGGCACAGAGGTGGGGTGCAAGGCACTTGGGTCCTGATGCAGTGGGGAATCAGACTGAGTTTTTTACCAAAAATCACAGCAGTCAGTCTGGGAAAGAAATTCAATGGAGGTGAACAAGCATAATACTGAGTTCTCAAGGAGGAGAGCTAACTAATCAAGGAATTGTGCTGTGCTTGGAGGTTTTGAAGTTACACAAAACCTTGTAGTGGCCTGCGAGGGGGAAGGTTTTACCTTTATTCAGAAATGAGGAGAATTAGGCTTTCAGGCTCTGGTGCAGGGTCAGGTAGAACATCGAGGGCAACACCAGGAGAAGAGCAATGTTTGAGTTCCTCGTTGCCTGTGGCTGCTGCAGAGCAAGAGGGAAGGCTGGCACCGTGTGGGCTGGGGACAGCAATGCCAGGGAAGGGCAGCCGAGGGGGCTGACGGAGGTGGCTGGAGCTGGGACGTGCTGTCACGCAGGCAGCCCTGCCTGTGCTCTGTGGCCCTGTCCTGTGACAGCCTGTGAGCCAGCCTGTGACAGGCGAGCCTGATCCTTACTTTCTTGTGGCAGGTGGAGTGTAAAAAAGCTCAGCCGAAGGAGGTGATGTCCCCAACGGGCTCTGCACGAGGGCGGTCCCGAGTAATGCCTTACGGGATGGATGCCTTCATGCTGGGGATCGGCATGCTGGGTAAGCCCCCGGTCAGCTCTGCCGCGCTCCCCCCGCTCCCGGCCGTGCCAGGCGGCAGCTTAGAGGTTTATTCCGGGAGCGGCGGGGCGGCCAAGGGCAGCAGCGCTCCCCGTGCGGGGCCGCCAAGGGCAGCGCTCCCCGTGCGGGGCCGCCGGGACCTGTTCGCGATCGCAACTTGCCCTCTGGTGGCACCTGGAAAAACTGCACACGTGCCACCGCTGCCCTGCCACAGCCCGCAGCTCCTCCGCGGTCCTGCAGTGCCGTGGCACACGGACAGCAGTTCCTTCCTGTGGAATAGGATGTAACTGCAGAGATGAGTGTGGAGTAATCTGTACCCAGGCCTCTTCCTCCCACGCTTCTACAGGCTTTCTGATGAATTAGTTGATTAAAGAGCCCCTAAGCTTCCAGTTGAAACAGCGGTCTGTGTAAATGTCCCCAATGCCATTTAAAGACTGTTAAAATGCCCTTAAAGTTGTAGTTGAGTGTTGTCTCACTCTGTTCTCTGCCTCTCAGGTAGAGCAAATATCTGGTATTGCAGGGAAAGCTATACATTTATCATGGGACTGTCTTGTAAGGAGAAGCTGGTGACAAGCAGGCTGGGTTTCATGTCTACCAATAGTCCCAAGGCAAAAGCATTCAGATAAAAATTAAAAAATGAGAAAATAATAAAAAGTCATTTGTAGCCCTATCTTCTGTCCACAAACCTCATGCCTGAATCTGTGAGTCAGCATGATCCTTCCAGTGTGGATGCTGGTCCTGGCTTTTCTCTCCTCTCACTTTCATTGGAGCCAGGACTGAGCTGACCCAAGAGCACTGTTTGCTCAGGATCATTGCTGATGTTGCTGGGCAGGCTGTACTCAGCCTGGCTCTCAGTGCTAAGCCTGCTGAGTAGCAGTTAGTCATTGAACAAAACCCCCAAAAGGGCATTTTTTCACCAATGTTTTCACTTGACTTATTGAAGGAAAATAAATCTTCAGCCTGTGGTTTTGCCTTTTCTAAGCCATCTGAATTTTAAAGCAGCAAGACTCAAACTGAGTCACTGGGAAATCCATGGACTCTTGTCTTGGGAGATCTCAAATCAAATATTAATCTGTGACTCAATGCCCTGCATTCTCACAGGTTTGTTCCTATAGGTGGTCAGTTTCCCGGGAAACATCAGGAGTTGTGCTCCTCTCTGTGCCAGGAAGAAATGTTCTTTGTACCTGCATTCACCAGCCCTTCTAGTGCAAAAGTGACTCAGAGCTTCAGCGTTCAAATGCCCCCTCCTCCCTGATCTCCTGTTTGTAAATCCAGCTGATGCATCAGAAAGCTTTAGTCTGCAGAGCTGTGAGTCTGAGAAGGAAATCTCCATGTCCTTACCTGTTTGGAGCAAGGAAAAATTAAATGGGCCTGCTAAAACTGCTCTGCAGGCTCGCACGCATTGTGCACTCTGCCCAACCCCTCCTGGGGCTGTTACCCCTCTGTCTGCTGTCTGATACCAAAGGATGCTCATGCTGCTTGTGAGCAGCCAGACCTTGCCAGCTTGCAGTAATGGAGTCCTTTTCTCTTCCCCAGGTTATCCAGGCTTCCAAGCTGCCACCTATGCGAGTCGAAGTTACACTGGCATTGCACCTGGTTACACTTACCAGTTCCCTGGTGAGTGGACCTCCCTGCTCTGTTTTTCGGTCTGCCTTCAGGTGATGGGAGCCCCTGGCATGATCTGTAACCCAGGCTCTGCCCCTTTCAGCCTTTCCTCTGTTTGGTCTTTCTTTAAATTGGAGATGGATGTGGAAGGGGGATTGGAGAAGCCCTGGAATAGGTGGGAACAGCTTGTCCTTCATTAGGATTATCCTCACACTGCAGTAGCAGGAAAAGCCCAAGGCTGCTCCGACGTCCTTTCTGCTGGCCTCCTCTGCAGGGCTGCTGCTGTGACACAGAAGGGCCCTGCAGCTCTGCCTGTCTCACCGCCTTTGTGTGTGTCTGTCTCTCTTTACCGGAGTTGCCACCACTCTGAAAGTAGCACAGAATGTTATATCCCGTGTGCCAGGGAACTCCTGGGCACGCAAAAGGCAGGTGCCTGCAGCACTGCAGTTGTGTTCTGAACAGTGTCTGGACCACTCACAGCCTTCACAAAGCATCTGCTGGGCCAGGAGGCTGCAGATCCCCTGCAAACTGGGTGGTTTCAAGCTTCCAACGCTGCCATGTGCTCAGAACATGGATTCAACGATCAATGGCTGGAACCTGCTGTGCCACAGCTGCTCAGAGCTGTGGGGCCTCCCCTCCCGCTCTCTGCCAGGCCAGGGAATGAGGAGAGCACACTTAAAAGAACACATTGTGCTATTGCTATTTTCTAGAGTTGTGGCAACTCCGAGCATCCCTTCCTTACTCCATCCCTCAGTGTGATGGTTGATATATGAAGTTTTGATATTAAGGGCTGGGAATGGGAAGTTTCCTCTTCGTCTGAGGTGAGCCCAGGCTGACTGGCTGAAAGTTGCTGTTGCCTCCTGGCTGTCTGGAAGCTCTCCATGAATCTAGCTGCAGCAGCTTCAAGTCCCTCATTGTAAACCAGTGCCAGGCTGAGTGTGGCACGTGCTGAGCACCCACTGGCCTTGGCGCTGAGAGCTCAGATTGGCTGGGTTGCAGAGCGGTGCTCCAGGGCAGACCTGAGGCTACACAGTGATGCTTGAACTCGCCCTGCCCTGGCCACATTTATTCCAAGGCTAAACAGATCCTTTCAGCCTTCAGGGCAGGAGTCCAGCACCTTTCAGCACCAGTTATAAATCAGTTTAAAGAAGACACTGGCCTGGTTGCAGTCTGGTTGCAGACTGCTCCCCCAGCAGACCCTGGCTGCTGTGTCTCTGGGGGTCTCCCTCGGGGCGTTTGATGAGTTCCTAAGCTGTCTTGCATTTCGTTTTTAGAGTTCCGTGTAGAGCGGACCCCTCTCCCGAGTGCCCCCGTCCTCCCTGAGCTCACAGGTCAGTCCCACTCATTTCCTAAACTCACAAGCTGTAAGGGGAGAAGGGGGCTTTGGGCTGCTTCAGTGGTGTGGCTGCTCCACAGCCTGGCGCAGTTAGACTGGAAATGTGCCTTATTTCCTCTTTCATCTGGATAAGCTCCATCCAAAACTGGGGATGGAAAGATAGAAAGGCAATCAGAGCCAATGTGTATTGCCTCTGAAGAGGGCCATATAGGTTCTTTCCTGCTGCTTGTTTCATTTTTAGCTCCTTGCCCCAGGCTGTATGTAAACCAGATATGGAAACTGCAGGGTTACTTCCACAGGTCTACAAATGGCTTTAACCCAAGCTGTTGCAAGGATGAATTTGGAGTGCTGGGAGGAGGGAGAGGGCATGGATGTACTCCTGGTTACTCTAATCCCATTTCCCTGGGCAGGAGGGGCTGCAGGGAATGCTTTCCCTGCTCTGGGTGGTGCAGCTTCCCAGCTACTCCCACACAGGCTTCCCAGGTAGGAGTGAGTGTGGTGGGACCTTGCAAAGTCCTGCAGTGCTTATAGGGACCTGTGGAACAAAATGGGAGCAGAGGATTGTTCTCAGTGTCCTCAAAGTGCAAATGCTCTCTGGATCGTCAGCCCCTGGGGTGTGTGCAGTGTGTTCTCCCTACATGATGTTCCTTCTGTCCACTCTCCCTTCCATGGCCATGTTTTCCCCAGCTCTGTCCTGTCCATGGTTTTTGTCATAGACAAGCAGCTTTGTGTAGCACCCTGCTCCCCATGTGCCATTTCATTTCCATGGTGTTCCTCCTTCCCAGTGCTTCCTTGCCCCCACCTGTTTCAGGGTTTGAATCTCTCTGCAAAGGGGTATGGAAAACCTTCCTGGGAAACTCTTCTGGAATTAGCAGTACAAACAGGCTTGAAAGGGAGTTTCTGTGCACAAAACTATGTTAATCCTCAGGGACTCTCTGTTCATGAGGATGCTGAGGTTGGCAGCCACCAATGAACAAATTTCCCTGAGGGAGGTAGGGGAAAACTAAATCCTGTTTCCCTCATAACAAAACCCTTCCCTGACACCATGTATGCAGCTGCATAAGCACCTTTGAGCCTTCTGGTTGGCAAGCAAGGCAGATGTGGGTACAGTTGTTTATTTACATGTGTGTTTTTCTGCAAAACCCATCACATTTGTAGAGGAACGTTGGTGACTTGGTAGAAATGTTTTTCCCTTCATGTCCACCCCCAGCCATCCAGTGCCTTTTCCTAGCAGAGGTGACTCGCCCAGGGCCTGGCCGTCACTGGTGGCCGGGGTGCACCAGGGCTCTGCACAACAAGAAGTTATTAATGCTGCTGTCCTGGCTGGGTGCCACGTTAGCTTACAGTCCTGAGTGTCTCACTGAAGTACCAGCTGGGGATCGTGGCATTCTTCCCTCCCCGATACGCTTACCTCCTGTTAAGCAGCCCCTGCGCAGCCGCTTGGCTGGGCTGCGGCTGTGGTTCCCATCTATAGGCTGGAGTTGGCCCTGCAGAGAGCAGGGCCCAGCGAGCTGTGGGCTCGAGGGCCCTTGTGCCGTTGAGTGGCTGCAGCACACACAGGCTGCACTTCACGGCTTGCTGAGGAGAGCCAAGAGGAGGGGATGGCACAGGCAGGGGTGCACACACAGGTGCTTTGTCACCGCAGCACAAACCTGGTGTCTCGGCAGATAAGACTGCAAAGGCAAGAAGGATTTTTCTTGGAAAAAGAATTGAAGCTTTTGAGATGACCTCGCCTCTTTTCTCAGTAAAACTCTGTTCACTCTTGTGTTAGGGACTTGCAGCAGGGATGGGGCAGAAGGGTGGCTGCCGGCAGCCTTTCTTTCCTAGAACAGCATCTTTGGGGCTGATGTGAAGCAGCGACATGCCTGCATTGGCCCAGGGCCTGTAATGAGCGGCTAACCCAGATAGGAGCCTCGTATGACGTTTGCTTGAAACAGGCTGGTGCCTGCTACTAAATATTCCCTCCTAAGCTAGTCTGGGTTTCAGCCTTAACGCGATTGATTTGTTCTGACCTCTTTTTATGGTGCTCTAAACAGAATCACAGTGAATTTCACATTCAAGCATGAAATGCTGACCCAGTCATTTTAAGGGCAAAGAGAAACATACTGGCTAGATGCCTCCTGCCCCGAGGGCTCAATGCCTGTGGCAGTAGAGTTGGGAATTAGAACTGCTACATATAAATTAAGACTTACTGTTTTAATTAAGCCATTTCTAGTTCCTGCTCCCTAGGTATACGTTTCCTGCTTTTCTACAATGAACAAAAATGTTTTGAGCAATTCAGGAGCAAAACTCAGTGAAGGGAGAATGGTATGTCTTGAGCAAAGAAATAGGGAGAAAGAGGCTATTAAACTGTTATTCAAGAATATTACCAAGAGACAGAGGAGGGGCTGAGCCTCAGGATGTTAAGCTTCAGCTGCTGTCCCTGAGCTGTTGCGATTCTCCACATTTACTGCCAAAATCTGGATCTGTAGCTTCAGATTAACTGCATCTTGCAAGCTTAGTAGTGACAGGATACATCTGAAATTGCCTACTTCTTGTTCAGCTCTTCCACACCATGCCTTTGGCTGCTCTGGGGTGTGGGCTTGACAGAGCATGGCTCGTGCATTCCCCTGGACACTGGCTGTGCAAAAGATAAAATTCAGAGCTATGCACTTCCCTGTTGTCATCCTTTAATGTCCCTTGTGGTGCACTAAGCCAATATGTATGTGTGAGCCCGGTATTTTGCAGAAGGAAATGAAGGCTCCCTTCGAGAAATTTCCCCTGTAGCCACAGTGCTCCTGAGGTGCCTGTTCCTTCTTTTCCAGCAATCCCCCTCACTGCGTATGGACCGATGGCAGCAGCAGCGGCTGCAGCGGCCGTGGTGCGAGGGACAGGTAACTCCACTTTCCTCCCCAGCGCGGGGTCCTGGCACGGAGCTTTGCCAAGGGGCTGCGGGAGGGGGGTGGGACGGGGTTGCATTTGTGGGATCTTCACTATGTAGTTCTGCTGCCTGCTGTAGGTTCCACCCCCAGTCGCACCGGTGGGTTTCTGGGCACCACCAGTCCCGGGCCGATGGCAGAGCTGTATGGAGCCGCCAACCAGGACTCAGGGGTCAGCAGTTACATCAGCGCTGCCAGTCCAGCCCCGAGCACCGGCTTTGGACACAGCCTAGGGGTGAGTGCTCCCTGTGCCCTCTGTGGAGGGAGGGAGATGGGCAGTGGGCTGTGTCTCCATGTGGTGAGGGAGGTGAGCAGCAGTGGGCAGCCCCCTCAGCCCACAGTCTGTTGTCTGGTTATGAAATACCACCCACTGCAGCATTGGCTGTGCCACTGCTGAGCCCCAGAGCCCAGATGGATGGTGCAGAGTGCAGCAGCTCAACTGGAGCCCATGTCCTTGGTCTCTGTTGGCTCTCCCTGATCACCACTCAAGGTCCTGATCTCTAGTCCTTTCCCTGATCTAGCTCAGGCTTTCCAAGAGCCCATCTTGGCCCTGACACAGCATCCTGTGATGTGTCCCTGAAACACAGGGTTATGTGCTCTTTAGAGCTGGCACCTCCAACTGAAAACAGTTACTCTGTCATCTGGGCCATGACTGAATTTGTTGTGTTAGTAATTCTTCTTCACTGTTCTTTTGTTTAAGAGTGGGGTTTTAACTCTTTCTTCACAGGGTCCCTTGATTGCAACAGCTTTTACCAATGGGTATCACTGAAGCTGGGGACCAAGGAGGCAGGAGGTAAGAGAGCTTTGAACAGGAGTGGGTAATTAAAGAGGAGTGAGGTTCTGAGCTGGTCCCTGTGCTCAGGCTGGCAGCTGAAGCTGTGGATGTTGCTGTGAGGCTCCATGGCCTGGCCCAGCCTGTGGGAGGAGCCCTGTGGCCAGCCTGGGGCTCTCTCCTGCACCAGAGGCTTGGCAGGCTGGGTTCCTGCTGAACATTCCCCAGGCTGGGAGTGGAGAGTATCTTAGTGTCTGGCACAAAGAGGAAGAAAATGAAGCACTCACAAAAAGAGAAAACATCTGCAGGGTTGGCCAGAGTCACAACCTAGTGGTGAGCCTGAGAGACAATCTTGGCTCTTCTTTGTGACTGGGGAAGCCTGCAGTATGCAGCTGGTTGTTCTCACTGCTGCTGAGACCAGTCTCTGGGAAGTGAGGTTTTTCATCTCCTTCCTGGGAGAAGGGCAGAAGGAAAATCTGTTCTGGTTTTTGATCAGTTCTGGTTTTGGTCCTAGGATGGGCTGAGAGGGAATTGGTGGATAGTCTGCTTGCTCTGCAAGTGTGACTGAAGTTGGCTGGCTTAAAATTTAAAATAAAAAAGCCAACAACCAGCTTTTCAAAAAGGAGAGAAAAAACTGGAGGGAATGGTGTCCGTAGACAGGAGCCCACAGCAGCCTGGCAGGGCTGGACAGAGCTGAGTGCTGTGGAAATGGCTGGACTCTGTTGCATCCCTGGCAGGGGCCAGGCCACATGGTGTGTGGGACCTTGTTTCCCAGGCCTGCATGTTGCCATTGAAGACAGAAACATCTCTGCTGTGCCCTGTCCCTATGCCAGCAATATGCAGAGCGAGACTGTGTTGGGGCGAAGTTCGGGTATTGAGTGTTTCTGTCAGATCACACCGGAAGGAAACCCCAGGAGGAAAGCTGTGGTTGTTCTAGCTCCTGTCCCTTCCCTCCCCTGCTGTGTCCCGCAGATTCCCCAGTGACCTAACCGAGGACAGCGAGTGGCTGGAGGATCTGGTGAGCCTCGGGGGATGAGCCACGGTTACCTTTCTCTTGAATCAAACTGCACACTGCCGGCTGGCTGCCAGGCTCCTGCCGCCCTGCCCGATCTCTCCCTTTGACCAGACCACACTGGACTGAACCCGAGGAGATCATCTCGCTTTCCTACTAACCACCGACGGTTTACGCTTCCCCCTCCCTGCCCCCAGCCCACTGATTCTTCTTTTATTTATTTTATTAGCTGTTAGTTTTATTTTTTTATTTTATTTTTTTATCTTTTTTGGGGGCTGCCCCTTCTTTTTGTTGTTTGCTCTTTCCCGAGCTAGTAGACATATTTTATGAATTGGCTTTGTGATTGTGTTAGGTAGTTTTCATTGAGGAGTATTTTTATTTGGCTTTGAAACTATTTTGAATATTTTCAACTCTGTTGTTGTTGTCGTCAGTGTTTTTAAAGCACGGTATGTAACAAGAATGCAGTTCTGAAGGGAAGAAAGAGATAGAGAGAGAGCAAAGGCTGAGAGGAACTGCTGTATTTCTATTTTTTTTAAAGAAACTGTTTTTAATTGTTTCTGTTTTGTAAATGTGAGGCTTTGAAAAGTGTGAAACTCCAAGGATCCGAAAACGTTGGACATCGCTATGGAACAAA
This sequence comes from Phylloscopus whistleri, assembly GCA_017589585.1. Classification (NCBI taxonomy): domain Eukaryota; kingdom Metazoa; phylum Chordata; class Aves; order Passeriformes; family Phylloscopidae; genus Phylloscopus; species Phylloscopus whistleri. The sequence goes on along the minus strand of JADMLD010001548.1, from coordinate 5,795,717 downwards.
ACAAATGTATATTTTGCTAAGTGAAAAACACTATCCTTACAGCTGAAAGATTTTTTTTTTTCCTAGATTTAGTTTTACGTGGGGTTTTCTTTTTCCTCCTGTATAATATGTAAATATCGTGAGCTGAACCTGGCTGCTGCCTGCAGCCTGGCTCCAAGGAGCAGCTCCAGGTCCTGGACTTGGTGCCGCAGCGTGAGCAATACTCTCCAGCAGAATCCTGACAGGACTTTGTTCTTTTTTTGTACACCTTTTACTGTAAGATTTTAAGACCTCTGATGAGATGAGATGAAAGGGGGGCGGGGGGGTGGGCGGGGTGAAACGTACCAGCCATCGGCTGTTTTGCTGAGCGGGTTAAAGCTGCTTCCAATTGCTTGATGTACAGACTCCATCCCTGGGCTCCGTAGCGCCGGCTCTGGGCTGGCTTAGGGAAAGGGCTTTGCCGCCGTTGCTTGTCTTGGTTACTTTGAAAGGAATTCACTCTCCAAACTTTATCGCTTGTGTCAAGATTTCCTGGGAAAGGGGATCCTCCTCCGGAGGCGAGGGTGTCAGAAGGGGTGTCAGCCAGGGGGAGATTTGGGTAGTCGTTCTCTGAAGGGCAGGGCTCTGGGATGGGGATTCATTAACAGGGGAGAAAAGCATTAGGGTGGTGATTTGGGGGCGGGTTAAGGGCTTCTCAGGGATTATATGAATTATAGAATTGCAGCTTCCCGTTTGCTTTACTCTGTGTTCTGAAAACTGTGGGAATTTGTCCGTTGTCCTGTGCGGGGTGATCTGGTCCCTTCTCCAGAACCTGCTGGGGCTTCCCCTGGTACGGTCCAGGCCCCTGCTAACCAGCACTCTGCCAGGGGAGGCCTCCAGCAGGAATACACGGGGCAGGTTTGGGTCTGGATTTCAGTGAACCAAAGACCTTGTTAAGGGGGGTGATTAAGCCTTTTATTAAGATGCAGCCAAACTCTTTTCCCAGGGAAATAACAGCTTCATCTTAAGTTTTAAAAATCATTCCCTCTCTTCCCCCAAACTGAGCCCCTGTAAAGGAGATGGGCATTTAGAAAAGGACTGGAAGGGCCACAGTGCCCACAGGGCCCTTTTTCTCTTCTATCTGTCCCCCATCTGCTGGAACTTGTCCTGACCTGGGCGATGCGTTTGGAGAGTTCTGTTTAGGTAAGAAGGTACTTAACAGATCAGTACTGAAAACACAAAGCAATAATTTTTGTTACTGAGACAAGAGTCTGTATGTCTGTTTTTTTAAATATTTCCTAATTAAAGAAGAGCTGCATTTTATTGGGTTTATTTTTATTCTATATACTTCAAATTTGGGTCTACGGACAGCGCTTTCCTCCCTCTTGGTGTATGCGCTGAGCTGCTTCCGTGCCCCCTCCAGACATCCCGGGCCAGCTGTGCTGCTGCTGGGCTGTGAGTCACTCTCTGGCCACTGCCTGGAGGCTGGGGCTCTGGTTTCAGGGTGGGCATTTTTTTTAAAAGAAATAAAGCTGTGTTTTTAAGCCAGTAAGTTATTACACTCCAGTGTTTGTTCTCTCCACACCTGTAACCCTTTTTCCAGATTTCAGTTTTAAATTCCTAATAAATTATTTGAAAACTGTCCTTCTCTGTCATTATTTGGGGGTGCGAGGTTTTCCAGTGGGGGAGATTTCAGGAGTTGCAAACTGCCTTAAGGATAAAAGCCCCCAGGCAGGTCTCTGACTTGATGTTCTGCTCCCACACTTTAGCAGTGGCCCAGTTTATAACGTGAGGCAGATCTGGTTTCAGTAGAGATTCTGTCTCTTCTCTACATTAGAGGTTTTGTGTAAGTATATGTAGGTTCAGAAAAAGAGATAATGTGGTGCTGACAGGTTTGGCTCATACCCTGAATTGTGGTGGACCAAGGAAGCCAGATGTAAGGAAGTAAAATGTGAAGATGGGAAGTAAAGTCCTTAACAGACAAAAAACAAGAAAGGAGAATTTTAACACTGTGGAATAGTAGGAAACTCTTCAGTGGGGCTTGTAAAAAAAGTCTTAAAAATAATTTAAGGCTTAAGCCTGTAAATTAGAACCAGTTATAGGTTGAAATGTGCTCACAAGTGTACCAAGGACCAGTGGCTTTGTGTACAGCACAGGTTGGAGGAAACCAAAAATAGCATTGCTGGAAAAATCTTTACCCTGCTGGGATTTTTCTCATGAGAGACTCTTGTAATACTCATGTGCTTGATTTCCCACACTTGGCGATCCTTTTGTTGAACTAAAAATGTAGGCAATTGTTGATTTATGATTTTAAAAAGGCCAGTTGACTGGAAATTTTCTAGGAAACATTAATAATACATCAGATACTGAGAACAGAGGAAAAAGGAACTAGACTTCTGAGTTTCAAAGATAAGAAAACAGGGTTTTTTTAATGGTAAAAGCAGAGAAGACAGAACTCTTAAGTTGATATTGAAGGGCAAGTCGGCAGATTGATCTGTGGGCAAAAGACAAAGTTATTTTTTCTGAACTAACTAACTGTCCTTTACATCAGCCTTTAATGTTTGTTCAATACTCTGTTAGAACTCGGAGAATCTTAAATCTGCAACTCAGTATCTGTTTGGCTGTAGGTAACCCATGAGTGGGGAGCCCCAGAATGGGAGTGCTTGAAGAGATCAGAAATGGATGTGAAAAGCCAGAATGGATCTGGTTTCAGCACCATGTCTAGCTTTACCTAGATGTCCTATGGATATGTCAACATCCAGTGGGTACTGTGGGTTACCCTGGTGTAGTTTCAGACCCTGTGAGGAGGAAGGTGTCCTCATCACCCCTTTTGGAACCTACTAGTATTTCGTGATCCCAAAGTTTCCTGCATGAGCACTCTGGTGTCCTGGCCTGTTGCAGAAAAGCAACAGGCTGTTGCCTTTGCTTCCTCCTCTGCTCTTAAAAACTGAGGGTTTGTTTGGTGCTTTGGAAATCAATGCAGACTTGACAGCCATGTCTAGGAACCATATTTTGAGTGTGTAAAAATGCCAAATCTGTAGCCCTGAAAATGCCAGAGCCTCTGGGATCTAAATAAGAGTGCAGTGTTTTTACTTTACCCCTGACTGATTCCAGGAAGATTTTTCTTACCCATTTTTTCAACTTCTTCCAAGGTTCCCAACTCTCCTAATTCCTTGGCATAGAGAACCAAAGGTTCTTAACTGGATTCTGCATTGGTGTTGGAGAAACTGCTGTAAGTTACTAAAGTCTGCTGTGTATGTTGAAACTTCTAAGTCTGGTTCATTTCCAGTGTAAATTGCTTAAGGCCACATAACACCAGATACTACTCTTTATTTAAGCCACATACAAAGGTTTTCCAGGTCACTTGGCTCCTGTTTCTTGCCTAGTAGTACCTCCTTCTTCTCTGAGGTTTTAAAGAACAGGTTGATTTTTTTTCAGTTGAGCTCATGCCAAATGGTCATTTGATGTGAGTGGACAACCTGTACCTTATGATCTGAATTATGCCAGGAGCACCCATGGAGAGATATAGGATTAATGATAAGTGAGATACCATAAAAACAGGATGCAAGTATTAGTGGCAGATGGTTATTAGTGTGCCAGAAACTTCCAATTTAACTATACCACACTGCTATTACTTTTTTAGTAGAGAGCCTTTAAAAATAACCGGACCTTTCAGGCTGACTTCTAATAGTAGCACTACAAGGATTTAATAGTAAAAACATAGAGAGCAAATATTTGCCTTTCCGGTTTTTATGGATTTAACTCAATTGGCCTTCAACTGGTCACGCCACAACCTGCCGCCCACAGCCTCCGATGGAAGAAGTCTGCATTTAGTAACATAAATACTGACTGGCTTATCTCATACCCATGTCAAGGTGAGCCTGTTATATAAAGACTCATTTCCCTTAGGAGCAGTGTCTGTGTCAAGCGCTGCGAGAATGAAGTTCCTGGCCCTGCTTTTCCTGCTGTCAGGTGTGTAGGTGCCCTCGCCCTGGCACTGGTAAACGCTGAACCTGACTCTAACCACGCTGTCTTTCCGCAGTGGGCGCAGCCAGCGCCGAGCTCTCACCCCGGGCCCTGTGGCTGTTCCGCAAAATGATCAAGTGCACCCTGCCCAAGAGCCACCCACTGCTGGACTTCAACGGCTACGGCTGCTACTGCGGCTTGGGGGGCAGCGGCACCCCAGTGGACGAGCTTGACAGGTTTATAATTCTGCTTTTACAAACCTCATGCCTTGCTTGTACTTTCCTGCTTCAGCTTCGTCTCAGCTGGCCCTGCCTATGAACGTTTACAAAGCTCTCTGGCTGTTGTGAACAAAGCTTTCTTTCATAGATGGATTCAGGGGGAAAAGGATGTGTGCTATCACACCTTGATGCCTTATTACTAAGATAAAATATAATTACAGTAGCTCTTCTCTTCTATGGCAGCACAGTGTGCTCATTCCAGCATTTTTTTGCAGCAGCAGTGCTGGGTCAGCAGCCTGGACGCAGCTCTGCACACTCTGCCCAGTGCTTGACCATCAACATGTACAGGGCTGGGCTGCAAAATGCTGGGAAATGGCACAGGCAATTTAGAGACACACAAAGCTGGCAGCCAAGTCCTGGATTGTGTTGGCTGAGAGCTTGTTGGGTACCAGGCACTGAGGGGTAGTGTAGGGTAAACACTGGCTTTTGCTTTCCCTGTGCCCAACTGTGAAGATGCTCCTGTAAGTACATATGTACCAGACACCTCTTGGACCATGAGCTGGCACAACTGTATCCCTTTGAGGAGGTCCTTTGTGATTACCCTCTTATCGCTGGGTATTTTTTTTCTTATTGTCAAGAGCCTTGTCAAAGCAAATCTAACATATTTGTGTGTCTTACAGGTCAGTTGAGCCTGCAATTCTGCTGTTTTCTAACCTTTTTCTCTTGTTTCCCAGGTGCTGCCAAATACATGATAATTGCTACTCACAGGCAATGAAAATGGAATCCTGCAAATTCCTTCTGGACAACCCCTACACTAAGCTGTACCGCTTCAGCTGCTCTGACGGGCAGATCACATGTAGCAGTACGTCCATTTCCACTTCACTCCAGATGTCCTCCAGGCTCTCTTAGGAAGGAGCAGGGCTGTGTTACACTCACACCTCTGCGGCAGGAAGGCACAGTGCAAGTTCTTGCCAGGGGACCTGGTTGTTAGTAAGAGGGCACCTCACATAGGCACTGGAATGAGTATTCTCTATATAGCCCACAATTTAAAGTATATGAAGACATATGGTACACCAGGATATAGAGAAGCCTGTCTAGTCTTCAGGGGATTGAGTACTTTTCTGAAAGGCCTTCCAAGGGCAGTATCCAAGAGATCAGCATGTTAACTTGGCATTGTTACACAGTTTCTGCCGGACAGTTCTGATGAATAGTGGAGCCTTTACAGGGCTCTGGAACGGAGGTAAAGAATACAGAGGCTGGAAAATAGGGCTGCAGGAAAGAGAGGAAGGGGCAAGGAGAGAGATGGCTTGGCTGGAACACAGCTTTGGGGGCAGTGGGTTAGTGGGCAGAAGCCTGTGCACCCCCAAAACGATGGCAGCAGTGAAACGGGTACACCCCGTATCGGCAGAAATGCCAGTCCGAGCCACTGCAGCGCCTGGCGAAGGAGCCGCGGGCTCTGACAGCTCCTCTCTCTCCTCCAGGCAAGAACAAGGAGTGCGCCATGTTCATCTGCAACTGCGACCGCGCCGCTGCCAACTGCTTCGCCAAGGCGCCCTATAACCCCGACCACAAGGAGCTTGACACCGACAAATACTGCAAATAATCACCTCATATGCCTCAGGGCGGCCGCAGGACTAAATAAACAAATAAATAACCTAAACAGGAACTCCTGGCCGCTGTCCGCTGAGCCGAGGGGACGGGATGGTGGGCGGGGCGTGAGGGGAGGGAGGGAGGGAGGCTCCGCCCCGCCCCCTCTGCCCACGGCCCTGTGTGGCGCGTGCGGCGTCCCCGCGGTCGTTGATTGGCCCTTGGAGGCGGTGGGGGCGGGGCGCACCTGCTCGCGGCCCCGCGTGCCCCGCCCCGCAGGTATCCGCGGGCTGGGGCTGCTGAAGGCGGCGCTGTGGCTTCCCGCCCTCACCCTCCCGAGGCTCCTCAGCGATTGTCTCTGCCTGTCCTCATCCTGCCGAGGCTCCTCAGGGCGACTCCCTCTCCCTTATCCTCCCGAGGTTCCCCAGCGCTCCCCTCCCGCCCGCCCGGGGCTCTTTAGGGTGCCCTTCCCGCCCGCCTTCGTCCTCCCGAGACTCCTCAGGGCATCCCTTCTACCGCCCTCACCCTCACAGCTGCCCTCACCCTCACGGCCGCCCTCATTCTCCCGGGATTCTTGAGGGCGCCTTTCATGCCTTCCCTCACCGCCCTCGCCGCGGGCTGCCCACGCGTTAGCCACCACACAGGTGTCCCTCTTCCTCGGGGCATCGCTGCGTGAGGGTTCTGAGCCGTTTGGTGCTCCTTTCTCTTGAGGATCTCCCGTGTGCTTACCCTGCGGAGCCCTTCCCGTGGCCGGCGCTGTTCCGAGTCAGGAGCTGCAGGGAAGGAGACACTGTTCCCAGCCAGGAGCTGCGGGGGAGGAGGTAATGTTGGCCTGGGAAGGCAGGGAGCCCTTCTGAGGGACAGTATCTGCCCCACTTTCCCAGCCCTGCCAAGGTCCTGTGCCAAATCTGCCCCCCACCCTTGGTACCGGTTTTGCTGCCAGAGGTTTTTGGAGGTGTGGGTGAGCTCCTGGGGCACACACTCCCTGCTTTGCTGGCAGGGCATGAGGAGGGCCCCTGTTCAGAATGAACTGTACCCAAACGTGGAGCAGACCCCAAGGATCTGAGAGTGCTCTGGGAAATGAGAAACAAAGGGAGAAGGGAGAAACTGGGTTGGTATGTTATTGGAAGGTACTTGCAATGCCTTCCTACTGAAAGTAAATATATCTTTGAGGGCATTAGAATGATAATGAGAAAGCAGAGTGTATTACATTCAGTTCTTTTATTCCTTGAAAAGGGGAAGGGATTGAGTCATAGCCAGACATTCCATTTTATGGCAGATTGAGCCCTAGTTTTGTACCAGGATTCGTTGCTTATTTTTCCTCGGGTGTTTGTGTACATGAATTTTCTGGAAACATTGAGTGCTTGGAGTCCTCCACAGAAATCTTGAGGATCCTGGATGCAATCCTGTCGTATGGCCACAATGAATCATTCTTAGGGCTGGAAGAGCAAGATGAGGTCTCTTGTACTCACTCAATAGCTTAGATTCTCTGAAATTATTGTTTGTAGAACAGTAAAGCTCCTAAGTAAATGTTACTAAAATCCTCTTGTGATAAACCTCATTGCAGAGAAAAAGAGAAAAATATCATCACTTTCTGGAAGGAATACTGCACTTTCAAGCTGTATTATCACAAGTAGGGAAGATTGCTGGGGTGCACTGGAAGCATTTCAGAAACCATTAGTGTGAATTTTGCCTTTAACAGGAACTCTAGATTTGAGGTGAGTAGTATATCTACTCCTGGCATTCAGCATTTAGAGCACAGTAGCATTCTGTAGATAAACCCCATAGACAGATGAAGGCTCAGATTGATTCCATATCTGTCTTACTCCATGCAGATTTTATAAGCCTGCACTTATGTTTGGTCCCTTGATCACACTTCTCATTTCCATGCGGCTTTGATGGTGTGAAAGACCAACCATTAAATCCAAACATCCCCTAACCATGGGGAGCCTTCCCACATAACGCAGAGTGTCAGGCCCTAATGAACGGCACAGGTGGGGAGGCTGAAGGGCTTGTGCAAAGCTGCTCATTAGGGCTTTGAGGAACCTTGTGGGAAGAGTAAGAGCAGGGCTGGTGACTGCTTGAACTGCCAGCACAGGGGAGTACAAGGACTGCATGAAGATCTTCTGCCATGCTGGCCTGTACTTGTGTTCTGAACCAGAAAGGGATTGCCTGGAATGCAAGATATCCCTGTGCTCAGCAAGGGGGAGCTCTGAGACCCTACACAGCACCACAGCTGGTGCACAGGACGCTGGAGGGAGAGCAGTTCTGTGGGCTCACTGCAGGAGTGAAGCCTCAGTCTCTTATCTTTTCTCTATTGTTGTTATCTATGCCAAGATTTTTCACTCTCTGCAGGGAGAGCTGAATTACTCTTAACTACGTGGGCATTGCACAGATGAAAAAGGATGCTCCAGCTGAGGTGAGACATGCAGAGAGCAAACAATTCTGCTGACGGTAATGATCCTGTGTCAGTTTCTGTTTGGGCCTGGAGACCAATTGGAGACACTTGTGCAGTCGCTCGTCCTCTTCAGACTCAGCTTCTCTTTTTCCCTGCCATTGTCTAGTTAGTGGTGTGGAAGGGAAGTACAAACACTGGGGTATCTTTCCTTAGTGGGAAGGGAGATGACATGAAGCTGCACACAGAATTGCAGGAACAGTCTGGAACAGTGGTTTTAAAGCCATCTGGCTTTTTCATCTGGCTTGACTCTGCTGTCTCCCTGCCTGCTGCAAAGGCTGGGAAAGGGCAACATCCAAGGCAGTCAGAGGGGAAGAGGCACACTCTAGATGGTACATTTAGTCACCTTCACTCCACTGAACCTCCCAAGTTCTCTCCATGACCAGGGTTTTGGTCATTTTCCAGAAGTAATGAACAAGCAGGTGTGTCAATAGGAGCAATCTGACTGTAAGATGTGGGAGGCTGCACTTCCACCACAGGCACCAAACCCTCTGGGCCATCTGCATTCTGTGCTGCCCTCACTGCAGTATGTGGGAGCTCAGTATGTGAAATACCTTCCTTAGGCTGCTGGACTCAATTACAGTTTGCTCTGAAAATTTGCCCAGAAGCAAAGACAAGATTTGCCAAATAGGAAGTAACTTTTATTTGCTTTGGGTAACTCCAACCCCACTTTCAGAGGAGCAGAAGAAAAATCCATTATAAGGTACTCTCAGCTCCTCTAGCCAAGCTTCAGGATGAACAGCTGTAAGAAAAAGAGCAAAAGCTGTTGATTCAGCTAATTTCATGTCATGGCTTTTGGTGTAGGAATTTTAGACACTCTCAGGCATTTCTGATGTGAGAAAACTTCTTAGTGGTATCTTGGGGAACACGTTAAGAAGTGAAGTGCTCTGACCCTTCTCCAAAAGAAGTCAATTTTAGTAGTGCTGGATTAACTTAGCAGAGAAAAGAAGGAACTTCTTCATCTCAGCCTCATATAGTTGTTGTAGATATGCTCATTAAATATAGTAATAAACCATGCACAGGAAATTTATTGTAATGTTCATTTATTGTAAATCATTGTCCTGGTGGCTTAAAAGTATAATCAGCAGAGAGTTGGGACAATGACTTATCTGAGAGTGAGGCTGAAGAGACAGCCTGGCCCCTCTCCCACAGACTCAGCTGCAGAACTGGAGAGGAGGCAGCAGTAGATGGTTTAGTTACCTGTCACAGAACTCATTCCAAGCCTTGTTTTAGACTGCTTGGCAATGCTCCTACCCCACCTCAAAATGCTGGCTCTGAGTGCAGCCTCTGGCTTTGAAACACCAGTGTCATGCAAGTTTCAAGGAGGGGGAGAAGATGATGTGAACAGTGAGAAGCTCAGCCCCAGCTCCTCTGCTAAGGAGGCATCAGTGTCTCTTCTGACAATATATGAAAACATGGTGTATGTGGAGGCTCTGCTGTGCTTCAGGCATGATTTCTCCAATAGGTTTGTGTGTGGGGCAGCTGTACTGTGGACAGGACAGCTAAAGATGGAGAGAGATCTGTGAGCTTTGCTCACTGCCAAGCAGCAGACACCTGAGTCCCTGGAAAGTGGAGCCACCATTCAATGAGAGCAGAATGCAGGTGGGAGTCCTGAACTGTTCTTGCTTGGCTTCAAAGTGAAGCTGTCTCTCCTCTAACCCAATTCAGCCAAATCTTGAAATGTGTTAAGCATCTTAATGCCTTCTACCTTCTGCAGAAACTGGATGCCTTATGTATTCCTTAGATTCTGTGCTTTATTTGCTCCTTCCTGGCATGGATTTGAATCGACAACAAAGCAAAAATGAACTTTGCATCCTGTGGTCATTTGTGCTTGCTTTGCTACTTGACCTTTTAGCAGATGACTCTGGCATCCTTGTTTCCAACTGCTTGTTACAGTTCTTGTCAAAATACTAGTCCAGGACATGTTACTTGGAGTAGGTGGGGCAGTTTCATGAAGAAGGTCAGGTCAAAAATTTAGTGTTTTAGTTTGTGCCAGGTTCTGTATTTTACTCTGTGAACAGTTTGATATATGGAGTTTACAATATTTGGAGTTTACAATATATTTGGAGTTATTGGATATATTTGGAGTTTACAATACCATCCTAAGGATCAACAAAAAATCACTACCCATAGTGATGGATCTCCTGTTAGGTGTGTGGAAATTGTACCTTCCAACAGAGATTACCTCCTGAGGGAGACCTATTATACAGATTTAATTGTATTTCTCTCTTAATTCATCAGCTGCTAGTAATTACAACCTACATTTTTGCAATTGAAAAAAATGAATCTAAACTGGCTACTGAGAATGTACTTAAATCATAGGAGGGAGAGAAAATTACAATGCAAATAGTCTCAATCTTCTAAACAATTTTAATTGATTCCTTAGCTATTAATTAATTAAATAACATCTTCAAAAATGCATTCTGGAAAATATAGTGGCCTCACTGAAAGCAGTGCTGATCAGATAAGCTTAAAGTAACTCCACTGGCATCTCAGCAATATTTAATTTTTAAAGGGGTTGGATAGGAAGCAGTTTAGCTTGTCAACTGGCAGTTGAGAGAAATGCTGACTTCCCCTCCTTGCTGGAAGGTGTCAGCCTTATAGCCTGTGCTTCCAAATAATCTGTTACAAGGGTAGTGTTCTTGTTCAGCTTCTATTTTGACCCTTTTTTCTTTTAAGTGCCAACTGCAGTTCCTCTTGCCCCCTTTTCCTTTTTGCACACTCTACAGTATCCCACCAGTGCCACTGGATCTCCCAGCAGCGTCCTGGTTTCCCACAGCGCCCTCCTGTGCTACAGCCTCAAATTACCCGGTCACAATCCCTGTCCCCCCCTTCTCCTCCGGGGACAATTTTAAGAAAAGTATTTTGTCCCAAGACATGGCAGTCCAATTATGGTGTCCCAGTCAATGAAAAGGCACTGTTCACAACGGCAAGGTAAGGCAGAAAAGTACTTTTTTTTTCATCATCATTCTTTTTTCCTGAGGGTGGAGATGGTTTCAATGGAGAGAACTGGTGAGGCTGACACGTGTGAGGCTTGCTGCCCTCTCCTGGTGCCCTCAGCGGCCGTGCACGGGATTTCTCAGCTGCCTCTTGGATTGGAGTTTTCCCTTTCTGAAATGAGTCCTGCAAGAGAGGAAGGAAGAAAGAAGCTGCTTTATCGACTGAATTGATTATTTTAAACAGCAGTGTTTGATTAGGAGTAGCTGGACCAATTAAATCAGGAACAGCTTTTGAACTGTCAGTTGCAAAGGCAATGGTTGTGATCAGGTTCTTTGGAACTACAGGTCCCCTATAGTTTCCTGGTAGTAGCAAATGGATTGGAATTCTACACTACTGAGTGTTCTGCATAATCCTACCCAATTTTCTGGGAGTGCTAGCACTTAGGATGTTTTTTGTTTATGATCATGGGAAACAGTAACATGGCCCATCAGAGCAGACCAATTACAGCTTAATATTTATAGCCACCTTTTGGTGCAGTGAGGGAACATTTTGTCAGTCAGCACATCTCAGTCTCAGCATTTGCCAGGAACCCACATTCTTACCCTGTAAGGTGACTGACCAGGGAAGGTACTCACCTTGTAAAAATAACTTTAATCCTGATAGCTACTGAAGCTCAGCTGGTTGTGTCATGTGCAAACAATCAGAGGCAGCAGCTCTCCACAGCGGGAGTTCAGCTTTAAGGATGCAAAGTGATCTAACCTGGTGGGCCCAATGTTAAGGACTGCAATTGGCAGGCCCTTCTCCCGGGCAGCGAGAGCAAACCTGTAACCAGAGTACACCTGCAGGAGTACCAGAAGACAAAATTACTGGCAGCTTAGGCAAAAGAAGAGTTACAGAAAGGAGTAAAATAGTTGCCCTTGGCAGTAGGAAAAGGGCTGTACATACATGCTGTGTTAGGCAGCTGCACGGAGCTCAGGTAGGAAATGTCTTTGTTCAGGAGTGCACAGAATAGAACAGCTTTTAACCTCAGTCAGTGAAGGATTTGCAATTTCATAGAAACTGAAACTTCAGAGCAGACTGAAGAGAAATGTCCTTGTCTTTTAGTAAATCTCTGCAGCAGTTCTTATTAGTTATTACACGTACTTGAATGGTGCACTTTGATGGTTCTTCCATGGCCCAGCTTAGGTAGTACAAGAACAAACCTACAGCATTTCAGTCATTCCTGTACAGAGGATTATAAGCTTAAGAAGTGCAAGCTCAAGGAATTTGTATCCAGTATCCTGAAGCCAAGAGAATCACAATCAGGCAGCTTTGGTTTTATCTCCTTTTGGGAGGTGTTAGAATAAGGTTTTTTAATGTAATAGAACTTGTTCCTGAAATAATTTATCTTATACAAACACCATTACACAAAAGCTTCTATGGGTTTAAAAAACCCTGTTGTTTAACTACCATACCTTACAGATATGAGGCTAGTGGAGAAAATACATCATGATACAAAGGACAATCCCAAGCAGCAGAAATATTTCAGCTCTCTTATTGAGAATTTAATAAGGAATGAGAGGTCCTAAAGCTGGTATTTTACACAGTGTGCCATGAGGCCTAAAAAGCTACCAAAGGCTAAAAATATCAGGTAAAAAAAAAACTGAGGAATGAACTGTGTCAGGTATCTTGTCTTTATGGACAGTTGTGACCTGATGGAAGAGGCAGCAGAGAGAGGTCTGAATGAAGGTATCCACAGCAGCACGAAGTAGACTGGCAAGAGAGTGATAGGGGAGCCCAGACAGGTCACCCATAAAGCCAGATTGCAACCACAGTAAAAATAAACTACAGAGAAGCTCTGCAAAGGCTGATCTGATCCACAACCATTTGTAGCCCTAAGCTGTGGGACCAGGGATCACTGCAGGCAGAGTAGCAGAGAAGCAGGAATGCAGTTTGGGAGGCAGACCCACTTACCTGCATAGAGGATCCTGCTACCAGCATGGAGTCTGATTCTGCCAGGCGCTGGTGTACAAAAGTGACTTTTTCCTTGCTCACTGTGTCTCCAAAGAAGGTCACATCAGGCTTTAGGATCCCACCACATTTACGGCAGGCTGGGACCTGGAAATTGCGCACCTGCTCGTCCGTCAGGAAGACATCCCCATCCGGAGCCACACCAAAGGCTTCAGCTTTCCAAGTAGGGTTCAGAGCTTCAAAGTGCTCCTGGAGCTCAGAACGCAAGATTTGGTCTCCACAGGCCAAGCAGAAAACCCTGAAATTCAGAGCAAAGTCTTAATGCAGAGTTTCATATCAGCTGAAGATCTGGAGGCTCTAACTTGTCCCTTAGGAGGCTTGTCATGATTTTCCACATTTATGTACCTAATATACAGGTCAAGGAGATGCCTTTCTACTCTGCTGCTTTGTAGGAATGCTCTAGAGGAAGTTCTTTCAACCCTGCCATTCACCCTCTCTCCCAGTTTAGGCTGTGCTTTTTCATCTAGAAATTTCGGGTGATCCCAGCCTGGCTGTGATGGCCCTTCTCCAGTCCACACATGCCATGCAATTCTGGCACTATCCACTCTGCTTCAGGTGGCTAATCCTTGCATTCTCATGATCCCTTGTTCTCTTTACCAAGAGGACATTTGCTGTACCAAGGCAGGGGAAATGGATGCAGGTTTCAAGGAAAGTGATCCAATTAATGCTCAAAAAAAACCTGAGTGCTGGTCATGTTTCTTAAATACCGAGCTGTGAACAGCACCGGGTTGTGATCTTTTTCTCCACCCCAGCCCAATACCACCCTTGTGCCTGTCATCTCCAGGAGTGCAGCATGGACATTTTGCCTCCTTTGCTGCCTGTCAGTCACCCCCTGACAGCCCCCTGTGCCAGCAGCTGTACCTGTGTGTGCAGCCGTGCAGCTCCGTCATGCGCTGGCTCCCGGCTTTGGTGTGAAGGGCATCCACGTTCTGGGTCACCAGCCAGTGCAGCTTGCCCAGCTTCTCCCAGTCCCTCAGCACCAGGTGTGCCTTGTTTGGCTGGTGGGAGGAGAACTGGGGCCAGCCCACGAAGTTCCTTGCCCAGTAACGCTGCCGGGCACTGGCGCTGCGGACGAACTCGGCGTGCTGGACAGGCCGTCTGTCTGTCCTGGCGTAGAGCCCAACGCCCTCAGAGCGGTAATCGGGGATCCCTGACTCCGTGGAGATTCCAGCTCCAGTCATTACAAACAGCCTCTTGGAGTTAGAAACAAAGTGCTGCAGCTCCTCCACTTCCACGGGATCTGGGGGAAGACAGGCTGGCACGAAGTCAAGTTTGGAGAGGCTCTGGATACAGAATGGGATCTGAAATGATGCGGTGTGACTGTTCTGAAAACTCCAGACCACTTCCTGGCAGAGAACATGTTCAGCTAAAAGGCAAGAACAGAACACATGGCAGGTAAAAGAAAGCAAAACGTCCTTAATGCCATTTGCTTGTGATTCTCTGGAAAATTATGCTTAAAAGTATTCTTTGCTCTCCTTTTAGTAAAGAAACAAATTATTTTGGCAACATTAACTAAAGCCCACCATCCAAGGACAGCATGTTCTTTTGGAAGAGGGGACACTGAGCACAAAGTTAACAGCCCTGACTTGCAGGGTTCCTGCTGTTCTACCCTGGTATGAAGGATGGCTGCCTAAGAGGATTGCAAAGAGCCCAGAAAGACCTGTGCATGCAAAGTCTCTCCCAGGTATGTGCAGCAGACCAGAGAGGAAATGGCAGAAAGGCCAAGCACCTCACCCCAGAGGCACTGGCTGGTTCCTCCCCAGAAGAGACCCTTGTTCTGCATTTTTAACATTCTGCCTGCTCCAAATCAGTCTTTTATATTTACCCCATCCTTTACACATGTTGTAGGAAGGGAGAGAAAAACAACCTTGAAATGTTGTTTTTTTCCTGACAAAGGCCTTGACTGGAGCTGCTCCTGTGTGGTTGTTTTGGTTGGGTTTTTTTTTTCTTTTTTTCTTTTTTTACAAAGGCCTGGTGCAGAACAGGCCTTGAAATGGGACTGAAGATGATTACAGCAATATCTAAATGCCTCTGGCATCTTCTCTTTTGTGGGTGCCACCTCCCCAGAGTCAGTGGAGAGCTGGAGGGCCACTGCTTTGCTTCTCCAGCAGACACAGGGGCTTTCTGACAAGAGATGGGATCATCCAAAGTGTGTGGGGCAGAGGGAGCTGCCTAGCAGGTAGGAATGGGAGGGACACCCTGCTTTAAGGAGGAATGACATGCCCTGCTGGGGACAGGCAGGATGGAGGGCTTTGCTGATTAAGTCGCCTGGAATTGTGTGCACAACCTGTTGAGACACCAGTGGATGGGCTTGGACTTTGATTTTGTTTGGGCTTTCCGACAGTCTGCAGTTCTTTCTCCATTTCATTGTTTTAAAACTACTTTTCTGGGTCTCTCTATGGTTTTGCAAACAACTTACAAAAAGCTTTGAAAGCAACAGTCCTGAGAATTGATGATGTGGAATTTCTGCCTCCTTAAATCTCCCTAAGCAGGGGGGCTTGTACAAGATGTGGAAGACAGAGGAAGAAGTTTATTTACTGATAAAAGGGGATGATGTCCTGAACACCTAAACTTCAGATGTATTTAAATATTGCTCCATTTACTGTAAGACCTAGTACTGGCTCGCAACTGAGGGCTTAGACACATCTGAAGTTTGGGTGTTCAGCTCCAAGCATTGTGATACTAAATTGATGCTAGTGGCAAAGACTAGATTTGGCTCAGTTAGTCTTCAGTTCTTAAGGCTTTTTGTCATCATCAGTTGAAATGCAGGGAAGATTGGACAGACTCCATAGTCTGAATTGCTTTTTGTATCTAAGCAGTGATTCTGTTTGCAATGATTTTTGCTTTGTTTTGCTGTTTAGCAGGAATCGTGTTGGGCATTCCCTCTGAAGAGGTTTAATTTCCCATATGAATTAATTAGAAGGGACAAAGTCTCCCAATAAACTAATTTGCTTTGAGAGTAATTTGTGTCATGATGCTCCCCAAAGGCTGTTAAGCCAATTTGATAGTAATTAAATTGCTTTAGCTGATGAAAACTCTTCATTCCTGCCCCTTATCATCAAAAGATCTCTCAGAAGGAAATGTTCAGAGGCGAAATGAAATAGAAATGTAATACGGGTTGGCCCACAAGAGAGAGAAAGCAAAAATTACAGATACATTTGAAAGCTGCTTTGAACCAGATAAGAACCACGGAAGACAAAAGTTAAAGGATGGAATATTTCTTGTCAAATACAAAGCTGCTTTTAAAATGAAAATGCTCATATTCAAAAAATACAACTACTTTACATAACAAGCGAAACTCTTTAAACGTACCTACGGAGATCTGAGAGTTTGTTTTTAGCACACACCCAAGATGCTCCACAGGAAAAGATCAGGCAAGGTTAAGGTAGAAAAACGGGATCCTACAAACGGCTACAGGCCCGAAATCCTACGGGACTCCCGCATCACACGGACTCCCCGTGCCCCTCGTGCTGTGACAGTGGCGGGGACGCGGTGCCAGCCGAACCGAACCCGTCCCATGAAATCAGAGAGATCCGGTGAAAAACGCTGAACACTCACCTGTCATGGTGCTGCCCGGCCGCGGAAGGACAAGGCTGGCCTGCCGGAAGGGGGGTGCCCTCTGGGAAATGTAGTTCACGGGGAAAAAAGAGAACAAGCAAAAGACTACAGCTCCCATGCGTCAAAGGGGGCAGAGGGGGAGCGAAAGGTGCTCCCAACGTCCTGACACCTGAGACAAGTTTGAAAACGCTGAGAGCTTCATAGCAGCCCTCGAGGAAACGTTTAAGGTTAAAATCCGAATTCATTTGATACAAATGCATGTGTATCAAGTGCGTTGGTAAAATGCATTGTAGATGCTGGTCCTTCTAAAAGATGCTAACATCTTTTAGGCTTAAAATGTGACTAAATAAGTAATGGAAGAAAAATCCGCTGAGGGATGTTAAAGACATCTCTTCTAGCTCGGGAATGAGGGCAGTGCCAACCTGTCTGCTGCCGACTCTGCACCCTGGCAGGAACCCATCGTGCCTCTCTGCTTGGTGCAGGTTTCAGTCTCAATAATCACCTGGTAATTTGTACAGTTTGCCTGGCAATAAGGGGTTTGCGTTTGGTTTTTTGTTTGGGGGGGGGGGGTGTTTGTTTGTGTTTGTTTTTCTTCAAATTAGACTTATTTTTCTGAGGAACAAATAATAGGAGGAAGGCCAGACTGCTGCATTTTAGCAGCCTGGTGCACTGGATGCCCAGCAGTCTTACAGACAATGGGCTCTTTCTAAAGATTTGGACTGCTTTTCAAATGCGTTCACCAATGAGCTCTTGCTAAACAGTTCAAAGCATTGCAGAAAGTTTTAATTTTTTTTTTTTTTCCTCTTACAGTTATTTCAAAGACCAGGTGAGCCCGAGTGTCCGCATGGAGCATAATTTTGTGATCACAAGGAAGAACCGCATCCTGCTCGTTCGGTGTGCGGTGCCACCCTGCCTGTCCCTCTGCCCCGGGCTCAGGTGTGGAGCGCAACCCTCTTCTCGGCAGCGTTGTGAGTCTAAGCCACTTTCAGTGATTTATACTTTAGGAATTTAAACGTGTTTTAAACTGTTGGGTGATGGCTTTGCTTTGGTGGCACCCGCCAGACGCCGCTTCTCCCTGCTGCTCCTCGAGGCTGTGCCCTGCCCCGTTCCGTGCGCCCCCTCCAGGGACGGAAAACGGCGCCTTTCAGCCAAAGCCCCCGGCTGGAGCAGCGCCTGCCCGCACGCTCATTACCATAGTGCCCTCCCGGCAGCCTCCGCGGGTCCCGGCGGTGCCACCGGCTCCCGGTCCATCCCGCCGTCGCCTCCCGGTCCATCCCCGGCCGCCGCAGCGGGGCGCGGGCTACGGGCGGGCGCTGCGGGCGGGGGCTGCGGGCGGGGGCAGCGGGACCATCCCCGCCCGCTGTGAGCTCCGCGGGGCCGCGGCGGCCGTGGGGCCGGGAGGGCGCCGCAGCTCGGCAGCCTTGCGCAGTGGCAGTATCGTAGCCGATGAGGGTATTCCGAGGCGCGATTATTGCTAATTGAAAACTTTTCCCAATACCCCGCCATGACGACTTGAAATATAGTCGGCATTGGCAATTTTTGAGAGCCTCTTCGGAGGCGGATTTCTTATGGTCAAAAGATAGACATGCAAAAAAAGATCAGTGACAATCTGAGGAGTTTGTTCTCATAAGTGGCGTTGATCCAGCCAGCTGGGTTCCTCCACTTCATATTTTACTGATCCGTTCCTCTTTCAGCACCTTTGAAAGAAAAAGAAACCGAACTCTCTCTCTGAAAGCGCGCTCCGTTTATTAAAGCCTGTCTTGCTGGAGCAGGTGGGGGGGATGCTCGGGAGGGGCTGGTGCTGGGATGGGGCTCACCGGCGCTGTGGTCGCTCGGGGCTGGCCGGGGCTCACGGCCCGGGGCTGCCGGGGCTCACGGCCCGGGGCTGCCGGGGCTCACGGCCCGGGGCTGCCCGGGCCCGGTACGGCGGGGGCGCGCGGAGGATGCGCGGGGGCGCGCGGAGAGGCCCCCTCGCTCCGCGCCGTGCCGGCCGCGGTGACGTCACGCTTTATTTACATATCCCCTCCCAGCATCCTTCGCGGCTGTACCGGGGGCTCAGAACGGCGGGCAGAACGGAGCGCCCCGGTGCCGGCGGGGCGCGGGGGGCGAGGGACGGGCGGGGGACACTGCTGGGGGGCACTGTTGACGGGCTGCGGGGAGGAGCGGGCGGGAGGTGCGACTCGCCCTGAGCTCGGAGGCAGCCCCGGAGCGAGTGGAGGCGGCGGCGGGAGAACCAAGTCAGCTTTGCGCAGTGGCAGTA
This sequence comes from Phylloscopus whistleri, assembly GCA_017589585.1. Taxonomy (NCBI): domain Eukaryota; kingdom Metazoa; phylum Chordata; class Aves; order Passeriformes; family Phylloscopidae; genus Phylloscopus; species Phylloscopus whistleri. Next base: position 5,776,765 of record JADMLD010001548.1, on the reverse strand, counting down.
TCGTAGCCAATGAGGTTAATCCGAGGCGCGATTATTGCTAATTGAAAACTTTTCCCAATACCCCGCCATGACGACTTGAAATATAGTCGGCATTGGCAATTTTTGACAGTCTCTACGGAGACTGAACAATGCGGTAAAAAATAGAAAAAAAAATTTCTGTTCTATGGAATCCCCGCTAGAGCTTCTTGGTGATCTGTAGTCTTCAGTGGGTTGGTACGGGAGGAAATACAGCTTTTTCTTGTTCAGCGCTGCCAGTGTTTGTTGCTGCTAAAAACGCGATTTAGTAAAATGAGGGCGCTTGTACATAAAAAGCTCGTTTCTTTTGCTGTCTAAGCTGCTGAAAAAGGAATCGGTCAGTGAAAATGGAAGTGGAGGGGTTTAGATGCTGGAGAAAGGTTTACTGGAGTAGCTTTTGCTGAGCAGGATCCTTTAGGAGAGCTCAGCCTCTCAACAGGCAGGGAGGAATTTGGGGGGAATGAAAGCCTGAATTGTGTTTCTTTAGCTGCAGAACTCCAGGAAACACTGTTCCCCATTAGAGAACACTTAGTGTAAAGCACTGTAAACTCCATTTTGTGTGCATTTCTTTATGGACATCACTTGCTTTAAGAAAAAAAAAAACAAAACAAAACACACACCCCCCCCCAAAAGACCCAAAACAACCAAACCCACAAAGCCTTCCACCACCAACAAAACCCCATCACAATAGAAAAAGGCTCCTTATTTTCAAAGAAATCACAAACATTTACTCTGGAAAAAGTCAAGTCCTATATAAGCAAACCCCACCCGTTCCTAATTTGCAGCAATTGAATAGCTAAGAAGCCCCTGCGGAGGGAGACCAATGCCCACCAATGCCCACTGCACAGCGGCTCACTGCAGCTGGAAGCAGCTGCCCTCTGTCACTCTGTATGAGTGAGATGTACCTTCTGCTGCCGACAGCTTGCCTCTGACAGTCTCTGTACGGGCAGAGAATCAGACCCACGGGTGCCATCTGGATGCTCCTGCCCTGCCAGTTAGACCCTGAGCTGGGCAGCTACTTGAAACTTTGGTGGAGTAGAAAACTTAGTAGTGAACATCGGTGTTTCCTCTTAATAATTTTCTTTAATACTTTTTTTAATAACATTCAGTCATGATGGGATCTTATACACAACAGTGACCAACAGTGAAACCTCACAGATTGTCTTTGTCCCTCCATTTGTTCCTATTGCCAGCAGAATAAGCTGCTGTTCCATTTGGCAGAATAAGCTGCACTGGTAAATAGCAAAGGCTATTTATGTAGTTTGCAGTGAGTCATACACTTCAGGAAATTTCTTGATTCTTATAAACTGTGTTGATAAGTATTGGGTTTATCACTTGATTGTTTCTCATCTGTGCTGCTGGAATTGTCTGTGATAATGCCCTGGTGTGGTGCTTTCAATTGCATTGCAAAGTCATGTCCTACATCTTATGTCAGAAACCAAGTTTGTTCATTTTGCTTTAAGAGATCCTTTCAACAAGCATGAAATTGGACCTTGAGTTGCATGTTGTGATTTACTGCTATTGACTGAAGCCTAAAGCTCTGACTGAATTTTTTTGCTTGCATTCACCTGAAGAAAGAGCTAAAACCCCTTGCATGATGTTCACGTGGCACAGCACAGAGGGCACACACTGCAATGAGGCATTGCCATTGCTCTGCAGTTTCAAGTCACTCTCTGGAAAATGCACAGGTAAGTTCTAAATATGCCTTACAAACCAGTGTAGCTTTATTTCTCTTCTCTGACATAGATGGCAAATAATGATGCTTTTCTTTGGTGGTATTGTGAAATGAGCTTGGATCACTCCTCTGTTTGGCAGCCAGTCTGAAATGAGAGGGGACAGGTGGACAGTTAATCCATTGACTCTGAGGGTCATGTGCGTGGTCAGTGGGTTAAGTTGCCCTTTGAGGGACTTGGTCTGTAACTGGTAAATGACTCTTCTTCAAGGGGGAAAGGTGGCTTGAGCAAGTACTCTGGACACAGACTGTGTAGAGTCAGGAAGCCCTAAAGTCCAACCTTTTGTTGATGTTGACTCACTGTCTAACTTTATTTCCAGTTCCCAGCTCCGCTTCCCATCTGCAAATGGGGGTGGTAACTTCTCGTTACACCTTCTGTGAAAGATAAGGGTAAATCATAAATGTGTCCCAGCCACAGGGCACAGCATAGGAGGAAGGCCTGTGTATTTGCAGCAGCAAGCAGGTGTTCATGGGTCAGGGAGAGTCTGAGGCAGAGAGCAGGTAGATGATGAGGAAACAGGAGTTCAAGGCATTGGGAAGGACAGGGTGAGCATTGCTTGGGTGAGTTTAGCTTGAGCCCACACCACTGAGAAATTGTCTTGGGAGCTGGGGTTTTAACCTGCCCCTACTCCTTCAGCTCTCATGGGAGGGTGAGGGACTGGCAATTTTAAGAAATGTCAGTGTGTTAAGAATTCAGTTATGAACAGCACCTGGCTGTGAGCAGGTTGGTTTTAAAAGCAGTATGCTTTTAAAACCATGGGACAGCCCATGGGACAGCCCTGCCTTCCCACCCCAACCCTTTCAATGCGGTGCTGAAGCCATAGGCAAAGCTTTTGAAGCAATGACTTTATTTTTTTGTTTTGTTTTTGACACTGAGCAGCTTGGACACAACCCATTTCTTCTGGGTGCAACCATAACTGGTATTATGACAGCTTAAGTTCAGCCCTGAGACACAATAGAATCTGCTTTCTTGATTTACATTCACTTCCAGACTCCCAAAGGACGTTGTAGGAAGCTGAAAATAAAAACTGCATACTGGGCTACAATATGAACAGAGCACAGTAGCTACTTTATTTATGCAGAGGTAAAAATACAACCCAAGTTGAGGCACATGCTTGTCACATGTTGCAGGAGGAAACATACAGACCCCAGGAAAGGACATGTCTCTGATGCCCTTAGGTCTGCTCTGTGGCCAGTCAGCACTACTGGTTTATGTTGCTCCACCTGGGGACATGTGTCTTGAAGTTGTCATTGTACAGCCAGTGATGGATTTTGAGAAAAAACACTCCCTCTAAATAATGTTTTACATTTTGCTGAGGGAGACCAGCAAGGGAGATGTCAGGTGAGATCTTTGGCATGGATGGTGAACCAAGCAATGAAAGTCTTTGCTTATATCTGTGCTGTATTTAGATCTCAGTAAGGATATTATTTTCTGACCAGTCCTGGATTTGGAATAAAAGTTGGAATGAATTTCTTGGAGGTTGTTAACTATTCATAAGCATTGGCTGGGATGAGGGAGGAGATATTTCCCTGCCCCCCTAGCGATAATTCCCATTAAAGCATGACTTAACACAGGAAATAATGATGTCTGACTTGTGCTAGCAAGGGAAACTGGGCATGTTTGTGCCTAGAGAGTAAAAAATACAGCACTGGAGATTGCTCACAGCTGACCTCATGGTCTCTGTTTTATGGAAATACAATTCTGTAATCTCAGCTCAACAACAGGACATGAGCTGTTTAGTTCTGGGAACATTCTCTGACTTGGTAGTAATTTTCTAAGGAAAAGACCTACAAGAGTCATGTTTCCTGGATCCTCAGCAGTTCCCACACTGATATTTTTTGGTGTATCTCTCATCAGATTAAGAGGTGAACATTTGGGCTGAGCAACTGTGTTTACTGCCATGACAACTTGGCTAGAGCACAGTGGGAAACTGTAGCTCTGATGGGGGTTGAACTGTGCTGTGGCTCGGACAAAGTGAGGACTTTCCTGCCTGGGAGTGTTGTTTTATAGAGGTTTGAAAGGTAAAGCACGTGGGAAATGATGGTTCAAAATCACCCCTTGAGAAATCCAGGTGGGCTGTTATGGTCTTTGAACACAGCAAAGGAGAAGTGGGTGGTGACATTCCTTCATGGTGGCCACAGCTTGTGGAAAATTGTTCAGGAAAGGTTTCTGCTGCCCAGCTTCCCTGGGATGGGGTAAATTAGCGAGGCTCTGAAATGTTTGTTTGAAGGTTTTGGGGCACAGCCCTAGCGCAGCACCCAACAAGCCCAGCGCGGCTGCATCACTGCCCTGGGAGGCCATTCCTCTGGGAAGGGTCCTGCCCCTGCAGTGAGCAGCGCAGGGTTCGTGTCGCGCTCCTGCTCAGTCTCGGACGCGCGTGGGGCCGCAGGCGGGCGGGACGGCTCCTCTGCGGCAGGACAGGCTTCGCCCCGGCGACAGAGCCCCGCGGGCGGGCGGCGGCTCTGGGTGCTGCTGCCTCGCCCGGCATTTCCCGGGGCGCTTTTCCAGGCCGGGGCTGCGCAGCGGGGCCGGAACGGGGCCGGGCACCGGGCACCGACTCCGCGGCGCTCCCCGCGGCCGGGCCGGCGGCTCCCGCGGCGGCCGGCAGGGGGCGGCGTGGGGCGCGCGCGGCGGGGGCGCGCGGACGGGCGCGCGCGGGGGCGGGCCGGGAAAGTTGCGGGCGCTGGGGCGGCGGCGGCACCGGCGGGGCGAGAGCGGCTCCGGGCGCGGCACCGGCAGCGGGCACGGCGGCACCGGCAGCGGGCACGGCGGCACCATGGACGACTTGGGTGAGTTCCGAGCTGCGCGGGCTCTCCGCGGCGGGGGCCGCCGCCCCTCCCGCACCCCGGGCGGCCGCGGCCCGCCCGGCCACGCTGCGCCCCTCGGGCCGCGCCTGCCGGCGTCCGGGGACGTGTCGCTCCCCGCGCACCGCGCCGGCCGGCCCGGCTCCCCGCGCCGCCGCCCGCACCCGGGCCCCCTCAGCTGGGCTGTCCCGGGGCCGCCGCTGCCGCCGCCCGCCCGCAGCCAGGGCAGGCGGTCGCTCTCCCGGCCGGGAAAGGCGCCCTGCGCTCCTGTGCCCGGAGCAGCGTGGAGCGTACTCGGGTTTCAGCAAACACCTCCTCCCCTGCCCCGCCGCAGCCTCTCCAGCCTGTTCTTGGGCGAGATCTGAACTTTGCGCGGGTATGGAGTGGGGAACCCTCGGGGGTGAGCGGAGCCCAGCCGGGCTCGGAGCTCATCCTTGTCCTCCCTCTGCTTCTCCCAGGTGTGCTGCAGTATACGGTTTCCCAGAACCGTGTAATGGAGAAATGTCAGGCAACTGGTCTCAAGGGAAACATCTAGAGAATTTGAGTTCCTTTGGTACCAAGCCGGAAAGGGTGTGGATCTGCCAAAATCCCTTGTGCTCTGGGAGGCATTAGGGCGACTGAGTTCCGCTTATGAAACTGATTAAATCAGACACTGGGGAGGGGCTGTGATCCGTTACTTCCATTCTACCTTTAATAGAAAACAGACGTTCTGTTGACATATTGTCCCAGAAAATTGCAGGTTTATTCCTGGACCTGGAAACTCACATTACGGTGCTGGCATAAATCTGGTGGTCACACCTTCAGAAAACAGACTTTGAATTGGGCTAATGATAAGACTTCCAGGGCAAGGAGTCCGTCTGCTGCATGGCTTTCTGTGAAAGGTGTGCCCACGAAGGATTCGTCCTTGGGGAACGAAACCTTCCCCTCTGCTTGAGGTGAAGTAGCTGTTGGTGGAAACAGAAGTAATTTCTACTGCAGCTTCTTCTCATGGTTATTGTTCCTTTAAGTGGAGACAGCTCTGTTTACCTTTTCTCATATCCCTCATTCTGGTTATCTCTTGGAGATTAGGTGCAAGTTCCTAGCATGTTCAGGAATGCATTGCTAGTCAGAACAGGATTCACCCCGTCTGTGTATTGACTTGCTGAGTGGCCCTTCAAGGTGAGCATGCAGGTCTGTTTAGGGGCAGTTTAGTGTCTCACCAATGTGCTCTTTAATAAACCATGGGAGCTGTACCATGCCCACTGCAACAGTTGCATTCCTGAACTGTAGTAGTGTGACTTCCTGGTTGATGGAACAGGCTACTGCAATCTCTTAACATTTTTTCTTTCCTGTGCAGAAGAATTAGAGGTGAACTGCAAAGAAATTGTAAAAAAGATCTGAAATTGTGCCTGATTTGTTTTTCTGACCTCTAAAGTGTATTGGGACAACCAAAAGTTAAAGTTGTGATCTGACTTGGAAAGTAGAACTTTTAGTCTGAGCAACTTGATTTCATCAAGTCTTAATTACACTGCGTCTGTCTCAGTTTCTGTGCAGCCTTTCAGACTGGACAAGATCTAATTAACAGTAAGCAGCTGAACAAAAAAAGTGTGACCCTTTCTCTCTCGAAGCTTTTCTGTGGTGTACAGAATTCACCACGGAAAAGCACACCAGCTGTTTTCTCTCTGTGAATCATTGTTAGCTCCAAAATGGCTCACTTACTGCTCTAAAGCCATTCACCTTGGGATGCACATAATGGGACAGTGCTGTGCTGATACAGCTCCCCTGAAAGAAGTCAGACTTTCAAACTCAAGTGAGAGTTGTTTGTTTTTCTTTCCTCATTATCTCTGGGTGGATTATCTGAGTTGTGGATTAACTGTGCCATGGATACAGACGTCTGCACTGGCTCTGTCCAGAGTCAAGCTGGTTAGGCAGGACTTGTTGGTTCAGGCACAGTGCCATGTGGATAAAGCTGCTCTGCTTCCAGGGACAGTTTTGGCCCAAAAGGAGTTTGGTATTGAGCTGGGACTTGTAGGTTCAGAGTTGATGTCAAGTAAAATCAGCTCAGACGCTTCCACACCTCACTTCTGAATCTGCGTGGTGCAGAACTGAGCAGTGAGTGAAGGGCCTGGCTGGGCATGAGGAAACCCCTCAAAGAGACCATTGGTGTGTCTGTTCTTAACTCTCTGCCTTATCAAAAATCTCCTCCCTCTTCCTAGAGCTGGAAGATTTGATTAGTGTGTACATGTCCACTCTAAAATGGAGGTTCAAAAGTATCTCAGTTTTGTGCGTGGACTGGAGAGGTTGTGAAATGTATGAGAATGGATTTGTCTTGCTTTGGGGATTCATTAAAAAAATCTTCGTTCCCTTTTTACCCCCTCCCCCAGTGTTGAAGAAGCTCACACAAGAAACTTTGCAGGCTGGAGCTGTGCACCCTGTTCTGGGGGAGCCTCCGTGGCACAGGACACGCAGTGCTGGGGCTGGATGTAAACTGGAACAGCCTGTGGGAAGGGGGAGGAGAGCAGCTGGCCAGGCTTGCCTAGATTGTCCCCCTCCAAGCTCCCTAAGGAAGCACTTTTTGAGGATGTGCTTGGAGTTTGACAGGAAGTTTGCTGCATGAATTTGCTGTTCTGCAGTGCTGTAAATTGGCACAGAGAGTAAAGCTTTGTCCTAAAGAGTGAGAATCCTGATCTGGGGCTCTTGCCCCTTTCAGGAGATTGCCAAAGCACAGCCTGTGCTTCCAGCACACAAGTGACCATCCACACATGCTTCAGACAATCTGAGACACTGAATGAGTTGTTGAGTTACTGGTTCTGTGGTGCCTAAGTAGTGTGAGGGAATAGATCCATTAGGATCTGCTTGTTGCAGAGGAAGAAACCTAATTTGTGTAATGTGTCATGTATTTATGGTGAGGGGAGTAGGAGAGGAGAAACTTTGTATTTGCTTTAGTCAGATACTGTTTGATTTTGACTCCAAAAGTTTTTTACAGCCTTTTTCTGAAAGGGGTTGTTTGCAAATACTACTGGGAAACCTTTTGGTAACTCCAAACAGAAATGGTGTGGCTTTTAGAAGCTTTCATTTGATGAAATTCTCACTTCTCTACTGTTATTTTTTAAAATTTTTTTGTTTTCAAAGGCTTCAGATATTTTAAAACTGGATTTTACAATCAAAAACAAAACAACATTCACTGGAGCTTGTAAAAGGTGTTTTACAAAGAAGTTATATCTGTTTTATGGGACATATTTATGGCAGTGTTTTGGCTGTCCATGTCAACTGGATTGTGAGCTGCTTTTTTTAGGTGTGCTTGCTCACTTCTGGAAGGATTTTTCTTTTGCGTAAGGTTTGTCTAGCAACGTGGCTTCAAAATTCTGAGTGCATAGTTCAGGAGCACAAGAGATTTTGCTTTAATAGCTGTTTTTCCTCTGTTTTAGGAACTCTAATCCACCCCCTCTTCAGTGCTTAATCCTCTCAAGATTGACTTTAAAGGGAGCAATCTTGCCATTGATTTTTCATGGGAGTGTAGAGGGAGGTGCATGTGTTTCCATCTGTCATCTGTCCTAGCATTGGGAAGATTGCTGTGCTCTGCAGGGTGGTGCTGTCTGTCCCTCTCCAGAGGGGGATGCTTGCTTGTGTCTGACTCAGTTCCTTTAGTTTGGGAGTCATATGCTGTGGCTTTTGGGCTCTCTTGACTAAAAGTTTTGTGTGAAATTGCTCATGGTCAGCTACGCCCAGGAAATGGTATTGGGGGAAGGCACTGGTAAAGTAATTTGGTGCCTTGGCTTTCTACTGGCTCAGATTTCTGAGTCCTTCCTGCCGCTGGGCGAGAAGGCTGTAAACAGAACTAATGCTCTGCACAATGGGGTTCTGACTTGTTTCAGCTCCTTAGCTGTTGTGACCCCTCGTGAAACAGGGACTTCATTGTCCTGAGCAACTCAGACAGGGAGTCCTCTGCCTCAAGCAGTGTGCGATGCAGAGAGAGGCTTCTTTTCTTGTTGCTCTATTTCCACGGAAAGGCTGGACTCTGTGCTGTCTTTAGCTCCTTTGTCCCTCACTGGGAGAGGTCAACTTATCCCAAGTGTTCAGCTGCCCTCCTGGTTAAAACTGATCCTCTGACACCATCTCTGCCACTAGAGAAGCAAATGGGAAACTTCTCATACATCTTCATCTCTCTCTCTCTCTCTCTCTCTCTCTCTCTCTCTCTCTCTCTCTCCCTCCTTTTTCTTTTTTTTTCTAGGGAATCACGATACTTCAGTTTCTCTGGACCCCTTTTTCCTCACCTCTTGCCCTTTGAAGTCTATCTATTATATGAAACAAGTTGTGAAACTGTAGAAATGACACCTAAAATTTTAACGTCTGGCAGCAGAACAAGGACTATAATGTACTTCTATTTAGATCAGAGTTGGTTTTCTGATCTGCTCAGACAGATCCCTTATATTAAAACTCTGTAACTAGAGGGGGAAAAGTCTGTCCATGGCCGCAAAACAAATCTGTTTGAGTCAAACTAATGTGTTGGTTGTGATATCCAGAATCTGATGCAGCTTTGGAGGCAGCCAGAGCAGATTCTGAATGCAATTGTGTGTGCTAGTGGAAAATCAGTGTGTGTGAATAGGATCTCTGGTCCCAGTTTCCTGCCCTGGTCTCAGCCTACACTTTCCTCTTTGTGTGCTGATCCTGTGTGTCCCTTTTTGTCTGATGCGGAAGCTGTTAATGAAGATGCTCTTCTGTTCCAGCTGCCTCAAAGTGAGACATTGTCTGTGGGAAGCTTTCTCACGCTGTGATAAGATGGTGAGGTTTAGGGAGTGAGTTCCTTGCTCACTTCAGGCTTGTTCTAACTAACTGAGGTTTAGTAACAAACCCTGGGAGTAGAGGTTATCATGACTGTTAGGATATTGCATTTTAAAATGATAAGTAGGGAGGGAACTGTCACATTTGTGGCAGGATTACTACATCCAGTAGTGCCGAGTAGAAGCAAGAAGTGGCACCGTTACTTTCCACTTTGGTTGAAGTTGGATGGGTTAGAGAATAAGCTGTCATCTCAAATTGGTTTCACTTGATTTAACTGCTGGCTGCTGAGGTGTTCCCTGTGGCCATCTCCCTTGCTTGTGTCCACAATAACTGTTGGACAGTTAACTGGGTCATCAAGCTGATTCTTCTCAAAGTCATTTTTTTTACATGGATGGTGGACTGGGAAGGGAGGCCACCTCTTTTAGCTGTGGGTGATGTTTAATATAGCATAAGGTAACCATTTATCCACAGCCTCAAAAATGCACCCTAACTTAAGGAACGTTGTCTGTCTGTCTGTGGAACAGGAGTAATTACTCCTTACCTGCTATGTGTGGTTATGTTGGTTGAGATCTTTGTGTTTCTCAAATAGCTTCCAGCTGAAAGGCTTCTTTCAAGCTTTTCTTGTCACCATTGCTGGAAAAGTTTACAGTGGCAAGTTTGAATTAGATTTACAAGTTTTTATTCCTTTCTCAGCCCTGTTGAATGTTCCCTGTCTGCCTTTCTGGTTGCTCATCCTTTCTTCACCCCCATTATGACAGGCTGTGAGTAGGGAGAAAAGATTTCCTTTCCCTTCCAAGTTCCCCGCAGTAGTTCTACCCTAGTCTTTCCCTTTACCACAGAGCATCATGAAGTCATTCAAAGAATGTTGTGTGCTAAAGATACACCATAAAAATAGTAGGTGGGTGATGACTTTCTCATATCAGTTTTAGCTGTTTTTCCCATTTGTGCTCATTCTCTTTGCAAGTGGCCCCAGAGCAGCAGCAGCCAGCTAGCTGGGGACAGTCCTTGGCTGATGGGTGCTAAAATCCGTGCTTTCTCTCCTGTGCATGTGTGTTTTTAAATCCTGATGAAGCTAATTAGTGGAAATGGCAACTGGAGTGCTGTGGAACAAGTTTGGTGTTGGTGTTTCAGTTACAGGAACCGAGTCCCTGAGGTTATGTGTTTGTGCTGTTTAGGAGTCTGGTAAACTCTTTTTCTGCTCACACAAATGCAGCTTTTTCTTTTAGCAGGCAGTAATTATTCTGAATTTACATGGGAAATTTATCTAGGCAGTTTGAGACAACTGTAAACTGAGGAGCCAAGAGAACTTATGGCAGGCCACAGGGGGAGGCAGCCTGCATTGTTAGTGCTTGGCTCCTTTTTCCCTGAGCTGGGCTGTCTCTACACTGTGAACAAGTTCAGTTCAAGTTATTTAAATGATGATGAGATAGTCTGAAGTTGTCCAGTGCAGCTTGTCGTGCCACTTCTCACAGTGTTCTTATTACCATGTGTGCATCTGCATACATGGGCTCTGCTGGGTGAGGTGCTGAGTGTCTGGCTGGCAGCATGCAGTGCAGTAGCTTGATTTCTTGTGGTTTTTTTACTGTTTATTGCACCTGTTTAAACCTCTAACATTTTGCAAATAATTTGAAGAACATCAAAAAAAGTAAATGGCGCTCCAGGGAATAAACCTTCTGAATGACACTCTGCATGGGGAATTGTGCTTTAAATGGCTCAGCTATAAATCAACTGTATGGGGGCTCCAGGAATAAACCAGTCTCATGTTTTTGTCACAGAACTGAGCTGGCAGACAGAATTAATCCTGTGTCCGTCTAGATGCCTCACAGGATCTTGCTTTATTGCCATTGCTGAAGAGGAAGGTGAACAGAGAATTTCACTTTGTGCTATGGGGAAGTTTGTGGTGGTTCAGGGGCTGTGGTTAGGCTGAGTTTTAATAAGAGCAGGAGGTGGTAAAAGAAGCCAGAGGTAGAAAAAGGTCATGGGCAAGAGGGCTGTAAATGATTTGCCGTGGATTAGGGGCTTAGTATTCCCTTGTTTTATCCTCTTTCATGGTTCCAAACAAATTCAGGGCTTCTCTGTGAAAAGGTTTCTCTTGGGCTGAAGCCACTAATTTCAGCTGGGTCAGACAAAAAAGCCTAAGGCTAACTGCATGTCACTTGAGGTTGCTGGTGCCCCATGAGCTGGAATAAGATGATGGCTTGGCTGGTCTCTGCTGCTCATCTTGTTTCACTGTTAGTTGCATCCGTTGCTCCCTCTTTCTCAGCACCAGCAGCTGCCTTGGGACTAGGTTTGAATTGGTTTGGTTTGGTTTGGTTTTTTTGCTGCTAGCAAATGACCCCTTTTGGGCAGAGATGATCCCCAAGAGTAAGGTGCCTAGAGTAGTACTTCTGGTTTGAAGCTCCTGTTCATTATGGTTTTATATGGGAGACTTTTCTGGGGCTGCGTAGGCCTGGTCAGGCAGTGTGACACACAGCTGGAACTATTCTGCCTGGCTGTGAGCAGCTCCAGCAGTTAGGATCCCTGCAGAGAGCTGGAGCACTGGGGGAGGGAACAAAATGCCATTTCATCCACGTCATGAAATCTCTTATCAGTGGCCAACTCAGTGTTGTGAGTGGGTGAGCTGCATTGGCCTGAAGAAGCTGCCTTTTATTTCTCCTGTGAAAGATGAGGAGCTCAGCACTGTCAGTCAGGCTGAGAGCTGTGGAGTGGCTGTGTGGAGTTTGAGATGAATTTGTCAGTCAAGTTCTTATAATCCTAAGCTTGTAGTTCTCAATCTATCCTGCTTGTGCTTAATCTGAGAGATTCGCTGCTTGGCTGTCTTGAGCAGTTTGCTTGGGCAGCATCTCACAGCTGCTCTGACATGCTGCTCCTGTACTTCTTAACTGCTTAAATCCAATGTCTCCAGCACCTTCTGTCTTGGAGTCATGCTTAAAAGCCCTGGTGTGAGTTAGAGAGAACATCTGTTAGGTTATCATTCATTTTTCTGTAAGGGTTGGTTAAGGGCTTCATTTGCTGGATGCTACTTTCCCATCAAATGTGAGGGAGAAATCTGCTTGAAACAGATCACCATGGTATGGCTGTGGTGAGACCTTCTGGGCTGTCTGGATCTGCTGGAGCCCCCTGATTGTATTGCTTGGGTCTGGAAAATGCTGTTTGTGGGATGGGAGAGCCAGTGGGATGCGAGGCGGTGTCTCTCTGGTGTGGTCTTGTCTTTGCAGGGTTGGGAGGCTGTTTGCTGGGGGGGAGGGGTTGAAGGAAGGGGCTGGGGGTGGTGCAGGGAGGAAGCTTTATGTAATTCTTGGCTGGCTTTTGAATAATTGTTTTAATGAAATGGAATGCAGTGTATTCAGTACTTGCTTGGCAGAAAGAGCTTTTTTTTTTTTTTTTTGCTGTTTTCTGTCTTGGAGGGGGGAAAGGAGTTGGAGTTTCTCTATTTTCCAACTGCTTTAAACACTCTAGGCTTGGATTTGTCACAAAGATAGGAGTGGAATGTTCTTGGTGAGGGGGCAGTTGCACTGCTGTGAACGTGTGGGACGTTGTCTTTCTACATTGGATGTGTAAATGGCAGAGCCTGGTCCCTGGGTTTCTCTGAGGGCTGTGAATGCCAGTGTAGTTTGAGGTGGAGCAGGTTGAGTTTTTGTTACCCAACAGTACCAGGATGAAAGTGATGTAAGTACATGTCCATATAAAATACACGTGCATCCAGGTACTCAATAGGAAAATTCATCTCTTTTCCTCTGTGCCCTAGTTCAGGGCATAGCAGGGGAGAACATGATGAGCTGAGACAAAGAAGTCAACTTAATTTTCAGTAAAGCAGAAATGTAGGCACTGGGAATCTTGACTAGACTAGTGAAAAACAGTCTCTCCAGTTATCTCAGAGGATTGGTGACTTTTATCACAGGATTGGTGGAGGGACAATCAGAGATCATGCTGAAAACCCTTTTTTAGAAAGTAATTTGAAGGAGGATTTATTTCATGTACCTCTGAAAGGGAAGTTTATTCTCATGCTGCTTCTATTTCAGTATTGCTGCCATTTCCATTTTTGGTCAGTGCTGGAGATCGGTCTCTCTTACTCATCCCTGCCTCTCAAAAATCTACTTTCTCTTTGGTCTTTGTACATTTTTTTTTTCTCAGTTCTTTTCTGTGGTCAAGAGTTCTCTTGTGAATAACAGCCTTTGGTTGACAGCATAAAATTTTTCTTTATCAAATAACAACAACAACTTGTGTTCAGGGCACTGAGATGGAGAAGCTGCCATGCATTTAATTGCTTTATTAGTACTGCTCTTGGTAAAATATCCTCACTATTTCTCTTGCTGCTGCTGAAACGAGCAACAGACTTGTGACTGGTACTTGTGTCATGATGCCAGATGACAGGTACAATGATGGGTTATCTACCTTCTCATGTAGGAGGAGATAAGAAAACCTTAAACATTCTCCAGCTCTTCTCCATCACTGGCACCAGTATACTCCAGTTCTAAAAATGTTAGTTTTCTGTCTAGATTTAACAATTTTTTTTCTTACAGCGGGCCAATGTAGTGGAATTGTGAAACTCTTGAGCCACATTCTTCCACCAACACTAAAAAAATAAACTAAGTCAGGGCTCTGCAGCTATAGAGACATCAGCAGTCTCCATCGAATTGCCACCCACATCTCCCAAAATGGACCAGGGGACCAGTTCCCACATTCATTTCTGAAACATTGTCCTCCTTTCATTCCCAGAAGCTGCTTTAACTGGATTTTTAACCATGTGCTCCTTGGCCCCTTGTACTCTGTTGTCTTTCAAAGCTTGCCCACTCTCTGCAATAACTTGGGTTATTTTTAAGTTACAGTGCAGTGCTCATCAGACTGAAAGCTTCATTTTAAAACTTTCTACCTATTATAGTTATAAGTAGTACCAAGATCCACACGACTGAAAAATGTGAAATATTTTGTTGTCATTTCCCCCTGCCCTGTTCTGTGAGTTTACATTGTGCTTTTGGCAGCACTTTGTGTAAAGTCAGTTGTTGATGATGACTTACACTTTTTGGCTTACCAAGAGTTTGGTTTTGCTTCCAAGTCTGCACCCACCCTGTTGCAGAGAACCCTTGCAGAAATGAAAACTTCTTAAAAGAAACATCCACCATTTTGAGAATACTTTCTTAGTAATTAGATTTTTAACAAGCGGTTAAACCACATATAACATTTGACACAAATTCCCATTTAAAAAAAAAGGGAAACAACCCACTTCAGAGAGGCTGGCAGGTCAAGCCAGCAAGTCTTTATTTATATCTCAATATACTAACTTTTTATCTGGGTGAGATTTGCTGGGACTCTATATCTCCTTATTGACACAACTTGAGATACTTTGGTTTTTTAAGGGTAGATTTGCATTTGCTGAATGTTTGCATTTATGCTCTTGGGAGCTATGCTTGTTACTTACTGAATGGGAAGCTGCTGAAACTACTGAAAAGTGTACATTTCAAGGATTAAAATCTGTCAAGTCTGCATTCTGATAGCCCATCTAAGAGCCTTCAGGACAGGAATGTCTCAATAAGACTGTACTAAATATGGGTATGATTACAGAGTCTCTTTGGTGTCCCCATTCTTTATTACTGGAATCCTCCTTTTGCTGGTAGCCAGGACTCTACATATCATTGGCAGAATTTGTGCTTCTAATTCTTTTAATAAATTCAGAATTCTTTTAATGAATTCAGAATTTACACTAGTATTTCAGTTCTTTATTTCATCATCTTTAAGTGTGTCTCAAATTTTGTAACTGGCACTTTGCCTGGATGGGTCTATATTCAGATCTGTTTATGCTGCTTGGATAGGATTTCCACAGCTTAAAAGATGCTATTTTTTTTCCCCTCAAGTTCCATGTCTATTATTGCATAACCATGCAAATCCTACTCTTCCCTTTATTGGTAATAGGGTCCACATGCTTTCCTGTTTCTGTTACTTTTAAAAAGGCAGATAATTAACTTGGAATGTGCAAGCTCTGACAGTATTTTGTCTGCGACCGTGTCCAAACCCATTTTTACATAAGCAGATGGAGAGGATCACAGGGATCCTTAGCAGGGTTGTTACTGACTCTGTGGTTACCTGTGTGTTGCTGGGGTGTCTGAGGTGGTGGTCCTGCTGCTGCTTGAGTCAATACAAGGGCTTGCTGCTGCTGAAGGGGGAGATGGCTTTACTTTTACTTATCTCCTTCTGTGCTGTTTGGACATAGCCCTTCCTGCTGACTGCTGTGATCATTTCTTCCCTGACCCAAAAGAAGACAGTCAGCTTTTTTCCACCGAGTGTATATTCTGTTGGACTGGCTCACAGAGGGGTCTTGTGAGAGCCAGAGCCTGCACAAGTAAGTGGCAGCAGCACATGTCTGGAAGAGGGAGTAAAACCTCTCCATTTTTGGCAGTGGTGAGCTGTTAATTCGCCTTTCTCATCTTATGAAACTGTATCCTTCAGGGTGCTCACTGTCCAGTGGACCTCCTGTGTTCTCTTGCACTGTAAACCCTGATGTAACATGTTTTCCTTCCCTAGATGAGTTAGAATCAGCACTTACCAAATTATGATCTCCAAGCTGACAAATGCTCTACAGCTGTTGTGAGGGGTCCCCTTGAGAGGTCAAACCCACGCCCTTCTCATTTCCACCTGAGGGCTCTGGAGCACAAGCACACCAGGATTGCTGCTGCCCAAAGATTTGGAGAGCACTGCTGTGTGTTCACAATGTTGTGATTTGCCACTGTTGATTTCACACTGAGCTGCTGCTTGGAAGAGTGATGCAGTCCTGGATCAGCATGTGTTGTAACCTCAGTGCTGTTCATGACAACTTTCAGTTGTGCAAATCTCAACCAAATACCAGTGCAGGGCTTAAAAAAATGCCCTTGTCTCCCCTCTTTTCAGTGGGCATGTAGAGGGTTGCTTGTTGTAGCTGGGTGCTGCACACCTCTGCACTCAAGCCTTGAGTTTCTGTTACCAGAGCTGTGGTTTAAAATCCAGTGTCTTGTTTCCTGCTGCTGCTATTCCCATCTTTGGACTCTTTTGTCTAGTGGAGGTCAGATGTTTGTAGAATGGCAGCACTGTGTTTTGACCTAGTGCTTGTGGAGCAGCTGCACGCTGGTGAAGCAGGAAGGGTCTGGTTCCTCAGATAGATGGCTTGGCTGAGCCCCTCTTCCTGTAGGAATACAAGGCAGTTGGTATTTTGTCCAGAGGCCTTGGCCCTGGAAATTTCCCCTGAGGGGTCAGTTAAGTGGCTGCTTGTTTGGTGTTCATGAATATTATTTTTTTTGTTTTGTCAGAGGAGAGCAGATTCTGTTGGACTCCTTCTAGAAACTTTCAGAGGGAAGCCAGAAGCAAATGAAAATTTCTACGACATGCATGAGAAGGGTTAACTTAATATTTTGCATGCCTAAGGATAAATAAATGACTAAAAAAGGCAGTGTATTGGTTACTAGTGGTTTTGGGTTTATTATATTTTTTTCCCATCTAGAATGTAGGCTAAAATCCAGCCCAGGTCAGTAGTGAGGTGTTAACTGTTTAGTTGTTTGTGTAAAATGTTTACACTTGCTCCAGTCTGTTCCTCCACCAAACTGGCCAGGGTGCCATTTCATTCCTGTTTGTACAGAGCAATGTCCCTCGCTTGAGTCTGAGCCAGCTCACCTCCCTCCCAGAGACAGTTGGGTCAGGATTGGCCATTTGCTACTGCCTTTGTCTGGAACTTCCTGGAAATGCCTGAGAATGTGTTTGCTGTCAGGCAGAGATCAGAAATAGATCTTGCATAAGAAGAACCACTCCAGGAGAAGACTGTCAGAGGCTGTACTTACCCTCCTTGGAGGCCAAAGCTGTTTCCAATTTCACAGCTGACACACAGGGAGAGAAATGGAGACTCTCTAATTTGTGCAGATGGTTGTTCCTTGTGATCTTTCACAGGGCAAGCTATAACTGCCTGTTGAACACCAGTCAATTTGCTTCCAAAAGGAGAGGATTCTGACAAAAGACTTGTTGGCAGGTGGAGCTCATAGCAGACTGCAGATTCAGGCTGAGAAATTCCAACTTAAATATTTTTACTACAGGCCTGAGAGTCAGAATTGCTTTCTGTTCTGATATAATATGGACTTGCCATGTTATGTTGGGCTGTTCAGGGCTGCATCTCAGTTCTCCATTTCTGAAAGGTACATTTCTTTTGTGCTATCAAGGACGTGTGAATGTTAGGATGAGGATTCTGATTTGTGAGCCTTGTTGGGATTCAGGTGCAGTGGCTGCAGACTTTACTGCCTGCAGTTGCTGCAGGCTCCAACCAGTTCTATCAATACAAAATGGAATACATGGAGATTTGGGTTTAGGGTGTGGAGTGTGACCGCTGTGACTGAAAAAGGCTTTCATGTGATAAATGCTGTAACTTATGGGTGGGGTAATCATCTGAGGGCAGTGGTACTTAAATCATAGTGGTCTGAATCCCTGGAGGTCAGGAGCTGGAGTACTGGGTAAGGCTGGTTACGTTTTACGTATCACCTTGTGATCCTTCTCTTGTGCAATCTCCAACTTCTCTGTCCAGTGAGGCAGAGCCCAGCTTTGTGCTCTTCAGCATTGTGCAAACGTTGGGGTCAGTTCAGCCTTTGCATGCACTGTGTCACAGGATGTGCTGCAGCTGTGGTGTACAAACCCTTGACAAGCTTTTCCTCATTCTCCTGAAGATTGTTCATGGAGCAGTGGAAGAATTTTTTGACTGTGCTTATCCATCTTTGGAAGTGATTTCCTGTTATTCAGGACTCAGACAGTCCAGTGGCTCTAGGTAAAAATGAACCACACAAAGGATTATTTTCTGTTTCAGATTCACACAACCATGAATCAATCTCTGCAGGCATTCAAGGCTTGTGTAGCTGGATCTGGCATTCTCAGGAGCCTTTGGTAGCTGTGAAACTGAAAACGTTTTTGTTTAGTAAGCTGGAACATGAATTCAGATTTAGGCAGCCAGTCTTAGCATAGGGTGTTTTTTCTTGGCATGAGCTGTTTGCTCCTCAGGACTATAAACAGAGGGAAGTAAATATAAGATGTCTCTTTTCACTTCAAGTGTGGAGAAAGCCATGCTATAAAAAAGAAGATGCTGTATGTGGCAGGAAATAACCCAGCACTTCTGGAAATGAGAAATAAATGGGAGGATACACCTTTGGGAGGAACAGCCTCTGGAAGTAGCTGTCACAGTGCTGCTGCTCAGTTTGAGTGACTCCTCTTGGAGGCAATAGGTGCAGAGTACAACAGCCAGCCTTGCTTTCCTCTATGCTGCCCTTAGATCTTCAGTGCCAGTAAGAGTTTGTTCTTTCTGTTGCCACCTTTTGAATGTGAGGCAAGGCAGTGAAGTGGGCAGCTGAGGTTAATTTGAAGAACTTCAAAAGGCTACACTTGGTTTTAGTAGCTTTTTGTCTGAAAACCAAAAAAACACATTCAAACCATATTTTGTTTCTCTGGAGCATTTTCCCTTCTGATAGGAGAAGAGACTTAAAACACAAATCACTTTCAGTGTGAGGATGCTCAGCACACTTGTGACATACTGAGGAATATTTATCTCTGACCACAAAAGCAGTTATGTACCTTGTGGGACTTCCATTATCTCAGCCATCTAATGAACTGTTCTGAGACAGTAAAAAGGAGATGGAAGTTTTGATCTGGAAGCTGGAGAAAGGCAGAATAATTATGTGTTTTTCTTTTGTAGGTGATGGTTTATTTCTCTCACCCAGTTTAAGCTGGAGTCTAGTTTAGTGTTCAAAGAGCTAAGTGGAAAAATTCTGATCCTATGGGAAAATCATTTGTGGTTCCTTCACACAACTTGGACTGTAGGCCAGGGGGTGCTGTGATTTGTATTGTTTCATCCAGGAAACTGTGCTGACTCATCTTTAAAGCACTCGTGGTGTCTCTCAGCCAGCATGCTGAGCTGGTGATCCCATGCCCTGTGGAACTAGTTAAGATTAGGTTCCCTCCCTGCCAGCTTGGTGATGTGAATGGAGCCAGCAGCTGAAGGATTTCCCAGCCTGTTGCATCCAACATGACACAAGGTGGATCTGAGGTGCTCCCTCAAAGGAACGGGGCTGTGACTCCCGGGACTGCTGGTGTCAGGCTGCTCAGCTGGTTTTGTGTCCTACGGTGTCAGTGTGCCCTTGAGAGCTTTGCAGCTGCTGGGCTACACAGGAACCTGCTGACTCCAGGTGATGCTGCCCAGCACTGCAGCACCCTCACCCTGCAGACAGATACACCACTGCAGGCCTGGGTGTCTCAGCAATGTGTTCATCTACAAGGAAATGGTGTGGGCACATCCAGGAAGGATCTAGTGGTGACATTAATGGTTTTTCAGCACACACACACAAATAACCCTCCTGCCCATCAGAGGGATCTGGTGCTCACCTGATGGCTTCTGTTGGATTTTTGTTGCATAGAGAGTTGGCTTATCTTCAGTTTTATGGTCAGAAGTCTTTGTCAAAAGCTCACTCTTCAGCTCAGCAGCACAAATGAGAGCATCAGTGGCTACACAGTGTGTGCACCCCTAGGGACTGAGCCATGAGTCACAATTCTGGGGCTGGAAAGCCAAAATGTCAGTGTAGGCTCAGGTGGAAGTGGCAGGTAGTGGTGAGGAGTGTCTCCAGAATAAGGAACATGTCAGTTTGAGCTGTCTGCTAGTTGCATCTTTTCAGGCTGCCTTTTCTTCTGGTCTGCAGCTGAGCTGCAGATGAATTACGGGAATCTGACAGGAGGGTAGGTGATTTCTTTCAACTAATGGCAGGATGGGCTGGATTTACAATTTGTGTTCTGGCCTGAATTTTGAAGGTGAAAGTATAGCATTTCCATTTAAAGCAGAAATTTTATTCACTTACTTGAACAAGGGCTCAATTCTGGCATTAGTCTTTAAAATACATTTTCTAAAAGCTACTTAAGTCGTAGAGTGGTTGGAGCTGTGCTTCCAAGAAACCTAACGAGTTTATCTAAAAAAAAAGAAACCAACACCTCAGCAAACTTTTATTGGATTAGTAAGTTGAATTAGTTTAGAAAGTGTCTGGTGATCAGCAGGGCAAGTTCCAGAAACAGCCTGGGTTTGCTTGCTGGGGAAGGGAGGATCCCTGGGCCTTTCCCTTACACTGGCAGTGTGTGATGGTGTCAGCTCTGCTGGAACTACAGCCAGAGCACTCCAGGGGTTTGCAGTTCATCCCCAAATGTGCAGTGAGTAGTTACTGATAATCAGTTCCTGAAATTACTTCACAAAGGCTGTATTTGCACACTCTTTCACAACCCCAGGCTTGGGGTGGTAGCAGTGCATGTTAGTTGTGACCAGTTAGTTGGCCACAAGCTCTAGAGTAAACTCTCCAGCTTGGGTCTCAGTGGTTGGGAAAGGAAGCCACAGTCATTGCTGCAGCTGCTCATGCAGACCACATCTCACCCTGCAGTGTCTTGTCTTTGTTGAAACATTTGCTGATAGTGGTCAGAGCTGGGTGCACGGGCTGCTGTACTGGGCTGGGCTCACTGGTTTGGCTGTCAGTGCTCCAGTTATGGCACAGAAAGGATTCACGGTGGCTGCCACCACCTGATTCTGACAGCAGTTCTGGCTGTCACGGGGTGAATCCTTGCTCAGTTTGTCTCTGCAGCCTGGGGTAGCCAGGCATAACTGCTGCTGGGGGGTTGCCTTTGCTGTTAAGCTTTTTGGGAGCACCCAAAGTTCCTAAATCGATGCTACAAATGCAAAATTTTGCTAATTTTAAGGGGTAATTTTGGTATGAAAGTAGAGAGAAGCTTAAAAATTTTAATGTTTAATGTCTTTACTGTAATTTACCATACCACATATTGATATTAGTTTGGACATTCTTTTTGTTAAGCAGTGACACAAGGCATGAGTTGCACCAATACCTTGATAGTGAGAAAGCACAAGGCTTTAAACATTAGTACATTAAAGAAAGAGCTGAATGGTTTTACTGACCATGCAATCTGAACTTTCTCTAGGCAGGTCTGGGCAATGTGAAGTAAAAATCCCAGTGGTTGCTCTGTGCTGATACTTCCAGCAGTTGTTAGGTTTGGAAAATTACTTACCTTTTGTGTCTTGACTTTCTGTGTATCTTAAATAACAATCTGCCCCTGCTTCAGAAGAAAGCTGAGAGCTTTTATGTGTCTTGTGTTCTAACCACCTTCTTGACATATTGGTTAAATTTTGGAAAACGTTTAAATGTCATCTCCTCAAAATGTTTTACACAGTAGGCCAAGCTATTTTACATGCTTTCTGTATTTGTGAACTGGAGAACTTAAGGATTTTAAGAGAATCTAATTGTACTTTGAGTTTTTAAGGTCTCATTTTGAATGTAGTCTTTGTATTGTATTGCTTTTGTAGTCTCTGATCTTTTTGCATTTAAAAGCATTGATTAGAATATAATGCCTTAAGAACCCGTTAATAAATGTCTTTTACCTGGAAGTCAATGCCTGTCTTTACCTGTTCATGATTTTCCTATTTCTGATAAAGTTCCTCCGATTTGCTGAGAAAAATCAGAATGGGAATTCCTGCCATTGGTGTTTGGGGCTCCCCACAAGCTCTGCAGTCAAACTCTAGGGCAGTGAGGCTCCAGCAAATCTTCTTGATACAGGTCTTGTAGAGCACTGCAAATATTTCTTTTGAAAGGCTGTTTAATGGGATAAATATACCCAGGCTCCCCATTCCTCTGCAGTTACTCACAACGTAAAACTGTCGTGCCAGGGATTGGGTTACTGCCTTGAGCTGCCTCCCTGTATGTGAGCTGGAGCTGCATTTACTCCTGGAGGTGGTGGGGGAGAAGACTTATTTGAACCTAATGAGATTTTTTAAAAGTTTGCATTCAGGGATTTTGCAAAGAGGTGGCTCAGATGAGGCTGCAAGCTCAGACTTGAGTTCTGGAGATGCAATTCCCTTCCCCTCGTTGTCTTAGGGGACAGCAAAAATCAAGGATTTAAATTCAGCATCCTGCAGGTATTAAGAAAAAAGGGCTGGAGAATGGTGTGTGAGTCTGCAATTCCTCTGATGCCAAGTGAGACATGATTAGCATGTAAACTCTGTGTCCTCACTGAGAGCTGTCCTTAGGGGTATCTTGATTTTTATTTCTATTTGCTAGTCCTCTAGGAATCTTCTGCTGCCTAAACCCTGAAAACTTGCAGCGGTTCTATTTACTTGGGTAAGTAGAGGCAGGGGAAAAACAGGGTAGCTGCAGATACCTGTTCTGTGCAGCTGCAGCAGAGGAAATTCTGTAGCTTGTGCTCAGACATCTCGTCCTGATTCCCCAGTGTGCTGTGTCTGGGCTGTCAGGGACATGTGGCACCGGAGATGCTGGGGGAGCTGGGACTCTGTGGCTGAATGCATTTGCTCTGTGTGCTGGCTGGGTGAGGAATCCTGTCTCCAGTGCTACTCACTTTCCAGATGTCCCATGCAAGAAGCAGAGCTACAGCAATGTGTGGTTTGATACATGTGCAGATGTGGCTTTCAGCTGTTGAAAATGAAAGGCTGATATCTGAGGCATTTGAAGTATCTTGCTTCAGTTATGCTTCCATTTCCTCCCCAGCAGTACATGAGATGTGGAAGAAAGTTGACCACCATCCTTTTGATCTATTCACTATATTGATAATGCTGTGATTTGCTGTGTCAGCATGGCTTAATAATCCTCAGTTGTTGAGAGAGATGAACTGCATATGGAAATCCTTTCTCCAGAGGAAAGCGAATTTAGATTTCTCTAAATCGCCTCACTTAAAAAACCCCATGAATTCTAAACTGCTTATGAATAGTGGAAAATCATTTACTGCTTAAGGAAAAATTAGCATTGAAAAGCTGCTTGATGTCAGTTGGCAAATGCAAATTTGTTAATGCCTTGTCATGTAGGTTTTTTCAGAATTAGTCCATGTTGTGTTCTGCTTCACTGTGTCACCTTAATCCAGGAGCATTTTTGAGATGCACAGGAAGGGAGAAGTGAACAAAGTATGCTTTGATATGCATGGGAAGATACATCTAAATATATATAAATATATACTTTTCTTTTTAGTAACTTCACTCTACCTATTTAAGGGGGCTGAGTGCAGCTCAAATTCCTAGAAAGGGGTGTGTTGATGCGTGCATCAGTACAAAGGGGCCCCGGTGTTACCCATTGCTGTTGCAGGCTGTAGAGCAGTGCTGTGATCCCTAGGCTGGTGTTCCTGCTCTGTGTCAGGCAGACCTGGGCCGTGGGAAGCTGAAGAATGTGCCCCTGGCTGCACAGAGGCCGTTGCTGCTGGAGGATGCTGCATCTGCAGGCCAGCATGTGCTGACATGCAGCGATGCCCAAGGAGCCTGCCTTGGAGCCCCTGGAATGCCTGAGCTGTTCTCAGCCCACGGAGCTGTGGGCTGGGGAGATAGCACAGGAATGTGCACCATACAACTTGCTCTTTTCAGTGCAGCTTGAACTGGTGAGTGGGGCTTAGCCTAAGCATTTGTCCTGCTCTTCCATCTTGCTGCTTTGGTGGTAGAAAGGGTATTTGCTGTGTCGTTCAATGCATTGGACGTCAGTGTGAGATGAGAGTTCTTGTCCTGAGTTGTTGAAATGACCAGCAGAGCTTTGGCTTTTGCTGGGAATTACCTTGAAGCAAAGCAGTTGGTGTTAAAGGGCCACTTGTACCTATCTAACTGATGTACAGAGTGGTGTGGAGGATTTGTAGACCAGAGGATCCCAAGGATCTTATAGTTAATAATGATCTTTGGCCAAAGTGAGGGAAGGGAGAGAGGAGCAAATTAATGTTCCTGGAACTCCAGGTGTCTTGGAGTGCTTTATAGTGGTAAAGATGTCAAATGTGGTATCATTCTTTAACTGTCCCTCCTCCACAGGAAAATCTGCGTAGAAAACCCACCTGAATGCAGACAGCCATGTCCTCCCATACTGGGGAGGATGTGGTTTGAGTAGCCCTCAGGCCTAAACACAATTTCTATCGAGTGTGTAATTTTTGGGTTGTCCAGTGGAGGGGAGGAAGACTCTGTCCTTCTGTTTGATGTTTTCACACAGCTTTACCAGGTGGTTGGCCAGGTTACCTGAGCCATGGAGGACCAGCCATGCACATGCTGAGATGCTCTGTGCTGCAGTGCACAGTGAGTTAGGGTTTTATTGGCTGTGTAACTGCTCCAGAGTAGCCATGACGAGCAGGAGCGTCCAGGCTGGTGGTGTTTTAGCAGGTATCTGGTATGTTTAGCATCCTTCTGAGCAGCTAATGGAGTGGAAAATACAGATTTCTATATGCACAGCCCATGTATAACTGAGCCCTACCGAGTCTTTGGAAGCTGGAGTGATTGTGCTCCATGTTCATGTCTGTGAGTTGAGATTTTGTCCAGGGGTTGTGTTAGTGGCTTGTTGTAGTGGTGAGAGTGGAGAGTGGGGTGATCTTGGGGAGGAGACACGGTTTGAAGTCCATTATAACTCTGTCTGGGTTACTTTATTGCTATAAAATAGTTAAATCTGTTCTTTAGCAATAACTAAATCTACAGGTCTTCATCCTTGGGAGGTTCTGCCTCCTCGAGCTGTGCCTGTGGTGTTCCAGAGAGTATTTGGGGCAGCGGTGAGGCTGTGGTGAGGTCAGTGTGTGCGGTTGTTTCCGGAGTACTGGGCGGGGGCTGCTGTGGAGATGCGCGTCTCCATGGGGAGGTGCAGCACACGTGGCAGCGCTGAGAGTTTCTGTGTGCCTGAAACAGGGACAGGTTCCCGGCTCTTGCGGGGCGGAACAGGTGAGGTGAAGGCTCTGCCGAGCTGGGACTGCCGGGGCTTTCGTGGCTCTGTCCCTGTGAGGGTGTTGGTGGTGCCCTCTGATGGATGGTGCCGGTGGGCACTGGCCCCAGTCACTGTGGCCCAGTCAGCTGCTTCCTGCGTGTTGTGGGGACTAACTGGCTGATTCACACGTCCTGCAGCACTGTCCCTCAGGAGTCACCTTGGGCTGGAACACTTCATTACCCAGTAAATCGATCGAGACTTTAATATTTCTGTTTAAGCATTTAATATTCCATTTAAGGAGCAGCCATTGTAATGAACTCAGTGCTGTGACGGGAGGTGCAGCACTGCACAAGGCACAGCATCCCTGTCACAGTTCATCAGGTTACAGATGCTGGTCCTTTTTGCAAAAGAGAGAGCGATGCATCTTTTTCCATTAATAAATCTCCCTTTTTCCCCCTCATCTCTTATCTCACATTGTCGTCTGGTAGTTGCACAAATCCTAAATGAATGCACGGTGCTTTGGGACCTCTTGGGATGAAGTGCTTCATGGAAAACAAAATGTTAATCCCTTTAGTTAATTTTTAGTTGGGTTTTGAATAATGGCCTCTGGACCGTAGAACTCCTTGGGCTGACCTCCAGGGGAGCGGCGGGCAGCCCGTGCCTGTGCACTGGGGAGTCGCTTCCCTCTGGCAGTGTGATGTCCGTGAGGTGGGACGGTGCCACTGCCACTCTCACCCTGCCCTCGCCAGGGACGAGCTGGTGCTGGGGCCCTTTAAACGGGCGAAATTTCCCGTTTCAGCAGAGTTTCAGGGAGCTGTGGTTGCTGATGGGATTGGATCCGGGAACAGCAATGGGGAGGGACGCGAATGGGGAAGACTTTCCCTCTGTCGTGGCTGTGAGCTTGGAGCGGCGGGGGCGCAGGGAAGGGAGGACACGGGATTGCAGGATTTGGGGGCGAGCAAGCACGACGAAAGTCCTTTTGCATCGGGAAGCCGGTGTGTGAGCGCCTTTCCTGTCCCGATGGCTTGGGGTGGTGCCTTCGTGCAGCTGCTTCGATATCTGTTGTAAAATTGGAGTTTAGTTTGAGTAACCGAGGGATTCCTCTTCGGCCTTTTCTCCTCCCTCCGCTTTCCGTTCCTCGGCTCTGCCTTGTTTGCTCAAGTCAGGAAGGGGGAGGGTATGGGGAAGGTTAATCATTAATCTTAACTCCTTCACAGCCATGGGGCTCAGTGCTCCTGGTGTTTGCAGACCTCCCTTCTTCCGCAGACCTGTAAAAGTAAACCGGTGCGTGTAGCCGAGCTCAGTCTGTGTCATCAGCAAAAGGCAGTGGGTGTCCGTCCCATGGATCATCAGCACAGACAGGAGCCGAGCAGGGGAGTTTCTGTGGCGAGATGGTTACAGCTGCCGGTCCTGCACTGAGGGCTGGAGGTGGAGGCTGGAAAAATGGTTTGCGTCCCCTCTGCAGGGCCGGAGGAGCCCAACACCCTCACGGGATTTTCACTTCCTGGTGGAGTTTGATTTGCCTTTGTCATTGGAGGGGAGAAGCAAAAACCACTCCTTCTTGGCAGGAGGGGGAGGAGGAGGTCCCCAACTTCCCTGGGAGGTTGTGTGCGTGAAACCTCCAGTCATAGGACCTGCCTGACTGTAGGAATTGCGGTTCATCGGCAGTTCCCTGGAGGTATGTGCCTTTCACTCTGGAATCCACCAGCTGTTCTTTTGCTTGAAAAGATTCAGTTCATTTTTCCCCAGCTGCAGAATACTTGTCTCCCTTCAGAGAATCTGCTTCTGGGATATTTTGGTCCCTTTAGGAAGATAGATCCTGTGACTTAAATGGTTTGGAGCATCTTTTTAACTAAATGAAAGGTGTATAGAAATAATTTAACACAGTATTTAATTTGCTAATGGCTGTATTCTGCTTTCTGAGTGCAGGACTGCTTAATTTTTCTTTTATGATGCTTTGGTTTTTTGAAAAGAGTGAATATAAAAGCGGCACCTTCCTCATCTTGTAATGCAATGATACTGTCCTCTTCTAATACATTTTCTTGAAGACATGCTAAGTGCATTGGCTGCTGTGGAGTGCTGTGCTCAGGAAGTGGCTCAGGGCTGGCAGGTGCTGCCCGGGGAGCTGTGGGCAGCCATTAGTGTGAGCAGTTGCTTGGTTGCTATTCTGGTGCCACCAGACAGCTCCAGCTCCTTGTGACCCAGTGGGGGACACTGCAGGGTGGCCACGCTCAGGCAGAGCCCCTGTGCCCCAAACCTGAGTGTCAGGTACCTGCTGTGTGCAGGAGAAGGGGCCTGCTGAGTCTCTGAAGACATCTGGGTCTGTGCAGGGGGAAGGGAGATCCAGGGGGGTTCAGAGAGTGTCCCCTCCTAATTCTGCTGAAGGTGCATTACTGTTTCTGGGCCGAATTCCACATCTCCAGAGGGACCTGCCACGTGTGTCCTGGTGCTGTTACATGGAGAGCACTGATGTCTCCAGTGAACTGACAGCCTTGCAGGTGTGCACTGGTGTGCTGCCCCAGTGGAAAGCTGGGCACGTGGCCAGGGAGGCTTTCTTTGGAAAGTGAGCGCAGCACAGACCTGCAGGCCCTCACTGGAGATCCCCCAAGGGACTGCAATGGCTTCTGCTGGGTGGGCACACAGGCTGGAGGGTGCCTTTGAGTCACCCCAGAGGAGTGCAGGGTTGGGAACGGGCAGAGGATACATCTGCAGGGAGAAATCCAGAAAGCTGGGAATGCCTTTTTGTGCCTGATGTCTGATGGGAGTGTAAGATATTTGTAAAGTGCTGTGTGATGTGGGTCCTCTGCCTGGCATGAGTGACAGTGTTTCTAGCTGGTGGACATTTTCCTTCTCTTGAGGAATTTGTGAGCAGTCTCCACCCATCTAGTTCAGAATTGTTTCCAGAAGAAATGGCGTTTACCTGGCAGCCTAGGGAAAGTTATTAACTGTTTGTGTGATGTACTGAGAGGGATTTTTGTTAGGAGAACTGAAATACTTCCTCCTGCTGAACTGATGGACTGATCTGAACGTTTCATGCTTCTTCCACTACCTTGGACTCAGGAGAAAACACCTCCTGAGATCTTGTTTCCTGCAGAAAGCAGTGCCTGCGGCCACAGTAAATGACTCTGTGATGATGTGGGGCCTGTAATTAGTCTGTGTCAATATCCTGTTGGAGTACATCTCTGGACAGGCTTGCCTAGGTTGCACTTCTGCAGAGTGCAGTAGTGCTATGGGTTCCTGTTGTGTGTTTTTCCAGTTAAGGCAAAAATCTGAGACTGACACAGCTTTTCTGGCTGCTTTGTTACATCTTGGTGTTTTCTTTGTAGTAGAAGTTTGATTAACTCATTCATTCCTGAGCAGCAGTAGTGTTTTTCAGGGCATTTGGTAGATTACCCTAGATGAAAAATCCTCCCAAAAAACTTTTGATACAGATACATTGAATGAGAAGAAAGAGACAAAGCTGTAGTCCAGGCTTTTGCCATTTTGTTGGGGTTTTTTTGCTTTCCTGCAGACGCCTTACTGGCAGACCTGGAATCCACCACCTCCCATATCTCCAAACGACCAGTGTTTCTGACGGAGGAAACTCCTTACTCCTACCCAACTGGAAACCACACGTACCAGGAGATTGCTGTGCCACCCCCGGTGCCCCCACCGCCTTCCAATGAGGCCCTGAACGGCACCGTGATCGACCCCTTAGACCAGTGGCAACCCAACACACCCAGATACGGCCACCAGCAGGTGAGTGGGTGTGTGCAGGTGGGAGGTGCTTGTTTTGTGGGTGCAGGATCTCTCAGGGCAGTAAGGAGGACAGAATAGGAAGAAGCAAGGATGATTTTGATTTTGGCTATGAATGGAGCAGGGGGAATAGGGGGAGGTGGGAGTTTTATTAGAACTAACTGATTGGAACAAATGGCAGA
Organism: Phylloscopus whistleri; assembly: GCA_017589585.1. NCBI lineage: Eukaryota > Metazoa > Chordata > Aves > Passeriformes > Phylloscopidae > Phylloscopus > Phylloscopus whistleri. The sequence continues at coordinate 5,747,840 of JADMLD010001548.1, read as the reverse complement.
AAAGAATTTGAAAGCCATCGTCATTTTGCTGACAAAATGGTGGTGTGATGAGATTAGTGTTAGTCATCTGTCTTGAGCCTGTGGAAGGCAGACTGGGGGTTTCCAGCACAAAGCTGTGACTCATAGGCAGGTCCTAAGTAAGGGGAGAACTGTTGTTCCAGGGGTAGCTCACCTGATAGAGATTGGCTTGACTAAAGAGCAGATCTTTCTTTTTGTTCTGCTGGGCTTTGTTCTGCCCTATCAATGCATGGGTTTGTAATGCAGTAGTGTACATATTTATTTTGTATTCACTGTTTCCAATGCAAATCTTGTTTCCACAGCCTCAGTCCCAGTCTCCTATATACAGCTCTAGTGCCAAAAGCTCCAGTGCCTCCGTTCCTAGAGACGGGCTCAGCTCTCCTACTCCCCGTGCCAGTGAAGAGGAGCACGTCTACAGGTATCCTGTCTCTTTTAAGGGATAGGCCTGACTCACAACTTGAGCCTGCTGAGGGTCAAGCTGCCTTCTATAAGTGGAAACAAACACTGTTCCCCCTGTGTGTTACATTGCTTTGTGTCAGTTTTGATTGCCTCTTTTGTAGTATGCTTCTGTAACTTTGACTCTCACTTCAAACTTTGACCTGGCCCTTCGGCTTGCTCAGCTGCAGGAGGTTAAGGATCCATCAGACACAGCAGGGTCTGGATTGTGTTGTGAAGGATATGATCCAGACACAAGTGATAAATCCACCCCCCTGTTAAACAGCACAAAAGTTCTACAGGAGGTGGATGGCCTTTGGGTTATTTTCCCCTGGGAACTCAGTACTTATGGCCTGGAGGGATGTGCAGAGATTTGAGTTTTCAGGTAAATTCAGACTTCTTAAAACTTCCATCTCAGTAGGTGATCAAGTTTACACTTGCAAAGGCAGCTGCTGTCACTCTGAGAGGCTGGAGGAGCAGCCTGCACAGTAGGACAGACCTTTCTGCTGACATAGGCATAAGTGATGCAGGGGCTGTCAGAAACTCATCCCAGGCACCTTTTTTACACTTTGGAGCCTGGTGCTTTTTTGAAGTCATAATCTAACTGTGCCAGCTCTTTCTGCTGAGCAGGAAGTTGTTTCCAACCAGAACTAATTCTGGGTAGAGCTCAGCTCCTCTCTGGGCAGCCTAGCCAGAGATGGCCCAATGCAGATGGTAATTGCAATTTTTTCAGACGACTGCATGCAATTAGTATGAAATGAAGGTAATTACAGCCATAAGTCCTCTTGAGCAAGGGTCTAGCATGGCTTGGTTCTGGTGAACTGTAGCTGGTGTGTTGGTTCGGTGTGAGGTATATTCTCAGATTGCAGTTGTGGATTTTGTTTTTCAACCTGAAGAGAAGGATAACTTCCCTTATGGAATTCATAATTGTCACTGGTGTTACAGGTGTCAGAGTCCTTAAACTACTTAGATACCAACTTTTGAGGTCTGTGCACAGGCAGAAGTTCCATTTTGTATTTGGAAAGTACCTTTTGATAAAATAAGAACATCTAGAGCATTAAAAGTTACTTCTTCATTTGTAAAACCAGGAGAAAAAAATGTTCCTGCCATTGACAATGGAAAGACTGTTACTACAGTGTAACATCTATAAAATCACTGCATTGATGTGAAGTTCTGCTTTGGAACAGTTTGCAATTCTGTGTGGTAAATTATATCACCCATATAAGATTAGCAGTAATTACAGCCAGTGCTTTATATGTGCATGTGTATTTAACACAGTAGAAAATATATCAAGTTACTTTCTTATAAATTGATTAGAGTTCCCCAAATTAAAGGTGTGAGGACTTGGGGAGACTTGAGTTTTGCAAGAGGCTATGACATACCCTACTGCTTCTCAGTTTCTGCTACTAACCTGAGGCTTGTGCTTTGCCTCTCTCCAGTCTGTGCTAGCCCTGCATTCCCTTGCTCAGGGAGGAGGATGTTGCTGCTTGGTGTGGTGTCAGCAGAAACAAGTCATTTTCCCGTGTGTGAGCTAATGGTTCTGCTGCTGTTCTGTGCATTTTGGATCTACAGACAGTTAACTCTTTCCTACAGGGCTGGGCAACACGTAGTGCTAAAATCAGAGGCCCTGTCCATCAATGCTATTTTTGTAATTTACAAGAATAGCAGTGGCTGTGTTTAGTCGTGTCACCAAGCACGTGTCTTCTTTACCCTCAGAGCTAAAAGCATCAGCCTGAAAAGAGCACAGTACATGTGTAAACTTTGGGAGCCTAATGAGTTTCCCTCCATACCTCTGCTGTATCTTGATGCAGAAGTTTTACATTTTTGTCTTCAGTTTCCCGAACAAGCAGAAGTCTGCAGAACCATCTCCCACAATGACCAGCTCCTCTCTGGGCAGCAACCTCTCAGAACTGGACAGACTCCTTCTGGAACTGAATGCTGTTCAACATACTCCTGCCAGTGGCTTCACAGCAGGTAAAGAATAGCAAGACATTTGGAATGAGTGGATAATTTGATTCTCAGAATAGTAGCTTGCTTTTTCTTTCCAACATCCTTAGTGAGGGAGACCCCTTCAGCCCTTAATTGAAGATTGATTTAGTAAAGGTGGGATCTCTTGAGGTCTGAGCTGCAGCACCCTGCTCAAAGCAAGGCCAGCTTCAAAACTGCCTCTAACTAAAGTTCTGAAGTTAGTTTAGGTTGCTCAGGCCCTTTCAGTATTAAGTTTGTAATATCCTCAAAGATGGATGTTCCACAGAATTTCTGGACAATGTTTTGTACTTGCCTGCGATTAGCATGTGGTGTGTGGAATGGGGCTCTGAATGTTTTTTTCTGCTCCCCTTTCTTCAGATGAGGCTGGCAGAAGCCCATCACTGCCCAGCGTGGCTGGCCCTCACTATGTTGTCCCAGAGAACAGCAGCTCAGGGGGAGGGAAGGCTGCACCCCCGACAAAAGAAAAGCCAAAGCGAAATGGTGCACGTGGGATCGAAGATGTGCGTCCCAGTGTGGAGAGCCTGCTGGATGAGCTGGAGAGCTCCGTGCCAAGTCCAGTGTGAGTAATGTTTTGGTGCTTGCAGGCTTGGGTGGGGTGGGATGGGCTCCTGGGGGAATGGTGACTGTAGTGTAGGGGCAGCTGCTGCAGGAGAGTGACGGATGGAAGATGAGCTTTGTCTGAAGGGTCAGAAGTTAGGTGGGGGCATGAAGATGCTGGTGCATATTAATCTACTTCTGGATGGAAAAATGCATAAGTCATCCATAAGAGGTGGACTGTTCAAGCTCAGGTTTACAGCTGACCACAAATACCCCTGTCTGACAAAATGAGTGTTGAGGCATCATCTGTTTCGTAGCGGATGGGATGTGTGTGCACATGTGTGGCAGGGTCTGCACATGTTGGGGAAGCTGGGCCAGGTTGGGCTGTGCTGATGAACTCCTCATGCTCTACTTACTTGGGGGAACAGTGGGACTTCAAGTCTAGGAGTGCCCTCCCAGGTTTATGCACACTGTTTTTAAAATTTTATTTTATTTTTTGCCCCTGGCCAGGCCTGCAATCACTGTGAGCCAGGGCGAGGTGAGCAGCCCCCAGCGTGTCACTGCCAGTCAGCAGCAGACCCGAATTTCTGCTTCTTCAGCTACACGAGAACTGGATGAGCTGATGGCATCCCTCTCTGACTTTAAGGTACCCTGTCATGACATCTCAGTGCTTCATCTTGTCCCCTACCCACCCCAGTCTCTCATTTGCTCACCTTGGTTGGTCTCCAGAATGCCTCCTTTACCTCTCACATTTGCTCTGATAAACTTCCTGTGGTGTATTTGTGCTTTCTGAGTGGTTCTGTAGGTGTCTTTGACTGCTATAAATTTCCATCACTGGCAGGATAAGGCAGTTCTGGGATCTGTTTTTCCTTCAGTTCTGCAGTTTGTCTGTTTGCCAAAGATAATGAGCTTTGTTACTGCTCGGTACAGAGTGAATTATTTTGCTGTGCTACAACTTAATGAGGAGAGAGGCATGGGACACCACTCTGCTTACTGACAGAGACCAGGCCCTTCTGTTCTGTGGGATGACTCTCCTCTCTGGTGTGTGTTTTTACCCTGATGTGTTTTCCCTGAGGAGAATGGGTATTCCAGGCATGTGGTGTGAGCACTGAAGCCTTTACATCAGACAGAAGGAGTTTTCAAAGGTTTTATCTTAAAATCTCTTACTCACTTCAAAATGGGATTAAAGTTTGAGTTTCCTATGGGGGCAAAGGATGGCAAATACTATTCAGTGTTGGCATATGTACTTGAATAACTTTTTCTTTGTTCATGTGGGTATGTTACCATTCCTGCACTAGATGATGAACTGTGGAGGTTGTTTTCATGAGATTTCATTTACCCATAGTCATAGCAAAATGAAAAAGATTTTCTCACTTTCAGCTTGCAACTGCTTTGCTTATAGTCTTACTGAACTATTGACTTGATTTATTCTGAGAGGTGGAGAAAGCAAATATACTGGATAATCTCTTTGTTAGGTTTGCCTTTTTTACATCCATATCTGCTTTCTAGTCCTAAATCAGTTCCTAACTCTCTGTTTTATCCCTGTATGGAAGATTCTGCTGGATGCTTGAGATTTTTTGTCTATGCTGAACTCCATACCCTCCTAGGTGACGTGAGGTGGGGCAGCCAGAGCTGAGCTGAGAAAGTTTTGTGAGGACGGGTACAGAAGATGCAGTGACAGCTTTGCTGTTTGCTGTTCTTTCTGTGCCTGCTGGGTCCCATGGAGGTCAGTACAGTACCCAGAGTTCTGACAAGTGTTTGAGTTCAGAACCCAGCACTGAGCACATGTGTTCTGAGAAGTTTCACTTGCCTTGGGCTTGCTGGAATGGAATTCAGTCTGCCATTCCTGGCACATGCCCCTAAATTGGTGAGAATCTGGGAGCTCCTCAGTGTTTTCTCTAGGCTTACTGCAGTGTGTGTTTAGTCAATTGCAAATATTGACACCTTCGTGTTGCCTTTTTTTGCCTTCTGAGGTCCTAGGGTATAGTGCAGGATACCCACAAGCTCTGTTCAGCCTGGCTGAAACACTGCAGTGTTGTGAAGCTGGAGAGAGTTCCCACTGGTGCTTCTGGCATTCCCTGCCCTGCTCCTTCCATGTGCTGTGGGAGCTGAGCACTGGAGCCTTGTGCTCCTTCTGCTTTTATCAGGAAACGAGCTCAGGGTGTGGCCCAGCCTTTGCTTCCAGGTGAGCTCTTGGCAACTGAGAATGACCTTGCCGAGCACTCCGTGTTTCTGTGTCAAGGTACAGGGAGTGGACATTTTTAAGTGTGGGTGTTCCAGAACTTTGCACTCTTGAGAAGAAGCTTTAGAATCTCCAGTAAAAGCTGTGTGACAGAGATAAGCTGCTGTGACAATACACCACCTGCCTTCCTGGCTTAGTTTTCAGTTGACCTCAGAGACCAAATTGAAATGCAGCAAGATTTTAAGATTTGGTCTTTATTAAGCACAGCATTGATGTTTGTGTGAGGCACTGAGCTCATCTGTGCCTAAACATTCTTCCTGGAGCACAAGGAACATGGCTTCTGTGATCATTTCCCTTTTATTGACTGTTTTTGAGTTACTTTACTTTTTTGCTGTCCTCCAGGTTGCTTCATTTTCCCTTCAGTCCTTTTCGTTTGGTTATACCTTTTCTGTTTGTGCCAGCTGGGAGTGTTAATTTGGCTGTAAAAATGTATTCTAGTCTGTACCAGTGTCAGAATATAAGGGAGACAAGGGGAGTCCTTGTGAAGGTGGAATATGAAAGGCTGCTGTTTGAGTATCAGACCTGCAGAAAATAGGATAAAAACCCCAAATATGATGTGTAATTAGTTGGAGTTGGTAGAAGTTGCAATAGATAGGGGTGGGAGGAGTGGAGGGCACTGGTGCTTGATTTGCTCTGTATCCTGGAGTAAAAGGTGATGATACATTAACCTTCTATCATATTTTGCTCACCCTAATTTGTTGCCCCTTTTTGCTTACAGAATCCATTTGATTTTGGTTATCTGGTTCATCAGTCATCAGGCACTGAGATTACTTAATGCACTTGTTTTTTTTACCCTCTGCCATTTCTGTGTAATGTGATGCCTGCTTACTGCATAGCTGGATGCTTGTAGTTAACTGTTCTGTTACTGTTGAGTGCTCACCCATTGCTTTTATTATGGGATTAGTATGGTTTCAATGTTGAAAATACTGACATTTGAGCAAGACGTTACTCTTGCCTTGAAAATGGTTTTAGAAAGTCTGGAAACCAAGTGTAAAGCACAGCATCAAACCAGGTTACATTTGCAGGTGTACCCAGCTTAGGCAAAATACAGGGAGAGGGCACTATTGGGAAATTCCCTCATTTTAATATACTTGCTAGTCATTTTCCACTCAGCTGTGACTGTGGTCACAGTAGTCTGGCTGTGCTGCTCGAGGAGAAGAGCAATCTGTAATGGAATTTGGTCTCTTATTGCTCTTTCCTTTCTGAGAACAGTCTCCTTGTAGCACTACTGGTGTGACTTTGCAAGCGTGTGCATGTGTGCCAGCTCCTGGCCCCTCATCATGGTAGGAGCTCAGGTCAGCTGAAGGTTATTATTCTTCTGTTTACTGACAGGATTTGTGCATGTTCTGGTTAGTTATATCATCTTTTTCATGATAAGTATCTCAGAAAGGTAAGTGGAGACTGAGGTAGCATACTTGGGGCTTAGGAAGTTATGTGCTCCTCCATGTCAGAGCATAAGCATCTGACTTCCTTAGGCTTCTCTGGAAAATATGACTAAGAGTCAGGGCAGGTCTTGAGATCCAGAGTTAGCTCTTGGATTTGGAAATCCTTTGTGGATACTTTTTTAAAACTGAGAAGGCACAGTCTTGGTCTTAGGTTGACCCGCTGTGTGAGCTTGTCCAAGCTGTTCTGAGTCTCCCTTTCTAAGAAAAAGGAGTAGTACCACTTTGTCTCCCAGGGTTCACTCAGGAACCACTGCAACTGGGGAGAGAAGGACTCAAGATCTTTTGTTTTCAAAAGATCCTGTAAGTCAAAAAAACAAAACCTCTGTATTAGTTGCTCTTTTTAGAATGTTTTTTGGATCAAAATTAATACTGATTTTATTACAATGTCAATGTGGAGTTTTTGGCCTAAGGGGAAGAGGCTAATCTGCCACCTAAGCAATGCTCACAAGGGCATGGAATGACTGACAGGCTCGTATAGATCCAGTGTGTGCCACTTCCAAGGTGAGATTAGTGATGTGAATAGAACAAAGCCCATGTCATCTGCTCTTGTTGTGAATGCCCTGAAGCTTTGTTTTCACTGCCATGAACTCAGCCAACTGGAGCATTTTATTAGTGTATCAAGAAGAAAATGTCATGCTTTGTTCTATTCATTGATTGAATTTTTTGCAGCTTTGGAATATAAAATTTACATGTCTGACTGTGAGTAAGTTAACGTGACCTTTATTCACAGTCAAGACACTCCTGGGTTTGGAGCTGGCTTCCCAGCAGTGGCTGTGCCATGCCCCCATCACAGCTGCAGGTGAACACTGAGCTGTCACTGAGGAGGAGGGCCCAGGAAAAGGATCCCAGTGGCTGTAGAACTCGTGAAGACTGGTACAATGTCATACTGGTTCTGCTCTTTGGTGTCTCATTTTTCTTCCTTACTCTTGGAAGTAAGGATTTGGGTCAACATGGCTTTTTGATTTGGAAGTCATGATTCTTATAATGCTTAATTTTGTGCCTTTTTTTCCTTCTCCTTATCTCTGTCATTATCTTTTTCTCTCCTTTTTCCTTCTATCTCTTTTTTTGCAGACTAGTTCCACTATGTCTCTGATTTCTGACTCTTCCCTAGAACTGGTTCCCAGTTCAGCAAATGCAGACTCCAGTGACACTCCTCACAGTTTAACAGTGCTGTCCCATTCCAAACACCCTTCTGCACGTCACAGTGGGGACTCGACAGTGCCAGCATCTGTCCCCTCAGCAGACCCCTGCATTGAGGAAGGCAGTGACACTGCAGCTCAGCCTTTGTCAGGGTATCCTGCTGCCCCTCCACCTGTGCCCCCTTTAGCACAAACTGTCCCTGTGCCCCCACCACGGAGCTCCTCTGGTTATGTTACTCGTGGGGAGCAGGTGGCCTCTGCAAGCTTAGTTCAGCTGAACAGAAAGCCTGACTCTTCCAGAAATACTTCCCAGGCTGAGCCAACTCCCAGTGCAGAGCTTCTCTGTAGATCTGCTAATGTGGAGGCTCAGGGGCTTAGGGTATGACATGGCAAAAGAGACTGAGAAGGAGCAGAGAACTGACCCCAAAATCTCAAGTGTACCCATTTCAAATGCTTTGAAGGGGCAGATACCCAAAGAGCTGCATCAGCAGGGAGCACTCAGGGACACCTCAGCTCTTTCCTCCCAGGGCAGAAGTGTGGAAACAGCTTTAGATGAGCTGTGGGCCCTGGAGCTGCCTGCACATGTGCCAGAGGTGCATGCAAAGAATGACAATGTTTTGGATTCTGTTAATGAACCTTCTGTTGTTGCCCTGGATCGGTGGGATGTCTTCCCAGACACTAAAAACCAGTTGGGCTTTGTAGTGGAGCAAGGACAGGAGCTAAAAGCTGAAGTGCCACGTGAAACCAAGGTACACCACTGCCCTGATCTGGGCAAGAGGAGGCAGGGCAGAGACAGAACTCTTAGGAAGGCAGGTACTGCTAACATGAACAAGGCCCGAGGAGACCAGGAAAATGAGCAGTTCAGAAGCTCTGCAGTCACTCCGGAATCTCCTGAAAACTTTGGGAAGGCTGAATGGGATCTGCCATGTGTCTCCAAACCACCCATTGAGAGGATTTCTGCGTCAGGCCAGGCAGGCACTGAGTGAATGTAGGAGTAGGGCGAGTCCTGCAGCACACTAACAGTGTGTGTGTGCAGTGAGTGTGCCTGGGCTCACCCCACTAACAGCACGAGCTCTCAGCAGTGTCACTGACAGCTGCATGTCACGGGGCTTCACAACCCCCAGGCTTTATCTTGTGCTCTCTCCTGCATGTGGTTCAGCAGCACAGAACATGGCTGCTTGTAGGGACTTCCTTGTGAAATGGACTTCTATTCCCTAACTGGGCTAAGGAACAGTCCACAGAGACCTCCAAAAAGCTGAAAGGGCTGTTTCATGCTACTGATTGGGATGGCAGCTCCTCTGCTCTGCTTACCTTTTTAGGTCTCATTACTGAAGCTGTTAGTGTTCCTTTCCGTGCTGGAAGTACACTTTGTGCAGCAGACATCTCTGACCAAAAGCCTTTTGCCTGTCAAGGGCAAGCTCAGAGAGGCAGCTCTGTGCCCTTGTGATGCTGAGGTTTCTGTAATGCTCAGTGGAGTGCTCATGCTGCACCTCCTATCTTGGCTTCCTGCTAGTTAATCTTTCCCTTCCTTTTCTAGACAGTTATTTTTGGCTGCTGTGATTATCCTTACAGGGTTTTTCCTTGCACTGAGTCACTGTTCTGGGCTGTGCCAAGAGGAATTTTGGCATTGTGGAATAAATGCCATCACTCTTCCTGCTCACAATTGTCACTAATGTCTTTAAGTTTGCGCTGTTGCATCTCGGGGCTTGCTCTGCCATTGCTCTTCTCTGCTGATACTATTGCCTTTGTCATTTAGATTAAATCTTTAATCAAGAGGACAAAAGAGACTTCGAATGTGCATCCAATGTCTCGGGATCTCTCTCCAAGGCGTAAACTAGGTCCTGCCATATTCCACAAGACTGAGTCCCAGGATCGCTTGATTGAGGAGCTTCAGGACAGACTGGGCATCGATAACCAGCAGGAGCAGGAAGAATGGCAAAGCCAGGATGCCTGGCTGACAGAGGGGGTCATTGTCACTGCCAGGCCCCGGGGGGAAGAGCAGAGTGGTGAACAGCAAGTAGAGAAGGTAGAAAGCAGGGTCACACACGCTGGGAAATTCCAGCGTGTCCCACTGTCCAGATAGCATTGTGTGGAGGTGCAGATTGAGTTTCTGAGCATCCTAAACAACACAAAATGAAAAACGAACTCTTTCTATTCACACTTGTCTGGGCTGAGAGGGAAAGCAGCACAGGGCCCTAGTTCTGGATGTTTAAGAACTGGAGTGGGATCCGAGTGAGCTGTTGCTGTACCTGTTGGCGCAGTCTGCTGCTATCACATCTAAAATGTCCATGTGGGGATTATTTTTAAATCTGCACTGGGAAGCCTGACATAGAGCCATGCTTTATTTTGTCCAGTGTTGTACCTGTGCAAGGCTTTCTGGGGATAAGATGGTGCTCTTCCTTAAGCTACAGTGAGCAGCACCTTTTCTAGTTCCCTTCTCTTTCTTGCTGCTTTTTCCTCTTAGATAAACATACTGGTAGCAGCCAGCCTTCCTGTTAAAGGAAGTGCTTGTTGGTTCCTCTTTGGATTTATTCACCTTTCTTCTTCCTCCATGTCTTTCTAGGTGGTTTTTCCTCCAGAATCCCCACTCCTCCCAAGGAGGACGATCTCTGTTCCAGCCTCTTCCCAGCTCCAGCCTTCCAAAGAAGCTGCAAAGATAGTCCCTGCTAATACTGCTCCTTCTCCTGCCTCTGGCCCTGCACCTCTTCTCTCACTCCCACCTCAGCCTTCCCATGTGTCATCTACCCCAGTTCCTAGTCCAGTCTCTTCCTTCAGCTTGGCTCCCCAGCGTCTCTTCCAGTGGGAAGCTTCTGATAATGATCATCACGAAGTTTCTGTTGTGGGCACTTCTCCTAATGAAGATCCCAAACATTCCTGTTCTCCCCAGACCTGGACCCCTAGCACCAAGACAGTTGTCTCTGTTGGCTGTCAGACTGAAGATGAGCTTTCTTCCCAGAAATGCAGGCAGGGTTCTCTGTTCTGGTTTGTTTTTAGCAGTATTTTCCAATCCTGCTACTGCTTGTAATTTGACAGCTCAATAGATACAGTGTTCAGGTAAAGGCTGGTATGAACTGCTGGATGGGACAGAGGACTCATGGACAATATCTAATCCCAGCTGTAGCACTGCACAGTACATGTCTGTGCAATAACTTGCTGGGATACATGGGTCCTGTATGTCCTGACAGTGCAGCAGGGATTCTTATTTACCTCTGAGATTAAGAAGGTAACTCTGAAACACAGCCTGCAGCTCTCACTGCCACAATCTCTCTGAAGTGAGGGGAGTAGAAGATGGCAGAACATGCATACTGGAAAGAGCAGCTCAGCAATCCTTGCTGTGTTTGCCCTTTTAGGCAGGTGTCCACTGTATGAGTGGACTGGGGAGGAGATGGCATGGTCATGACCTGGGTTCTGCATCTCCTGCCAGGGAAGGGCTGTAGCTCCGGGGTGGTGGGGATCTTAACATGTATGTGCAGTGCAGTGTTAGTGTACAGGCAGCTCTCAAGCAGTGAGCAAGGAAACACCTCTGCATCCTGACCTGTTGTGCTTTCCAGGTGACCTCTGCTCCTCCCCTCGTCCGCAGTGCCAGTCTGTTGGCTGCTCCTGCACCCCAGGGCCCCACAGCCCCTGACAAGGCAGGATTCCCTTTCTGTTTCCTCAGCATGGTGTGTGCTCTTCTGGTTGATGTGTGTGCTGGGATCTGCTCCTGGAGCTCCCAGCACAGTTAATGTAGATAATATCCTGTATTGCATGGCTTGCTACTCATAGAGCTCCTTTCTGAACTTAAATGGTGGCAGACCTCATGGGTGAAGGGTGGGAATTTGAAGGGCCTTTGCATGATCAGTTTATGAGGATGGTATGCTGAGTGTCCCCTACAAACAGCATGCATTATATACAGGAGGTGGAAACAAGCCTCTTTCAGCTGGGGGCTCCTTTGTGAGCTGTCAAGAGGGCTGGATGGCCAGGCCAACTAGAAATGGAGGTGTGCACAGGTATTTGTGCCTGCACTGGGGTCAGCCATGACTGGCAGGAGTGTGTGGCCCCTCCAGGTCACTGCAAGGGTGAAGTTCTCTGTTGCTACATGTTGAATTCATCTCATCTCCTTTCTCCCTGGATGGCATTTATCACTTGTGTGTGGCATCTGTGCCTGCCCTGCATGGCCATAACCCCTGGCTGGAGCAAGAGAAGCTGTGATTCTTTCCACACAGTGCAGCCCTTTTCCTCCTGCTGTACCGTGCAGGAAGCCTGGGCTTTGTCCTGGGGCTCTGGACAGGCTTTGTCTCCAAAGACCAGTTGTCTCCCTCTGTGAGAGTATCCTTGCAGTTGTGTGTGCTTTGGAGACAGTCACTGTAACAGTTTTTGGTAGCAAATGTGTGTTGTGTAGTGAAGGGTTTGTCTTAGGCTGAGGACGCTGGGGTGTGATGAGGCTGCTCTGTGCTGCTGGACTAGGAGGGGTTGCAAGTTATGGGAGGAGAGAGGAGGGCAATAGCTGTGTGTTAGGATCATTGGGAGTCATGCTGCATGTGAAGCAAGGCTGGGGAATGTGTGGATGTGTGTTTAAAAGCAGTTACATTCATGGATGTCATGAGAATGTTTATACAAATGAGCAGAAACCAGGATTTGTCATTGAGTAAACTGCAATGACAGGCGGCTGCAGGACAGGGAATAGAGCTCCTCCTGTGGCTGGAAGGGCAGGGTCTGCCAAGGCTTGGAGCACTTGAGCATGTCCCTGCTCCTTTGTGATGCTGGCAGCAGGCTGGTGGGTTGCTCACAGGCATAGATTTTGTCTGTTTTAATTTACTCTCTTAGTAAAAGAAAACGAGCTCTAAACCCAACTTCCTTGTGTGTCCCTAAACCTGACAGTAGCTATGGCAGTGCCAAGTCAGCTAAAATAATCTGTTTCCTTGCTGGGGTTTGTCTGCAAAGGGGGCTGTGGTGGCCAAGGAGAACATATGCTTTGTTTATAAGTTAGAAACCTCAGTAAAACATTTCTCCCCTCCTTTGGGAAGCCTTTCCAAGCTGTGTGTGCTGTGGTGGTGTGAGTTTCAGAAACGGCCTCTGAGACAAGTATCCAAATCCCCTTCCCCCCACCGGTGCCTTTCCAGCTACAATACACGTGGCAGCCCTGTCTGCTGGGGATGCACTGCCCTCTCTGTAGGTAAACAGCAGCCAGCTGGACGGGAGTTCCTTCCTTCCTGCTTCCAGTTGCTTAGCTCAGGCATAGGGTGAGAACCACCTGAGAGTGAGAGAGAGACTTGGCAAACAGATGTGCAGAAGGTGGTGCAAAGGGAGATTTTTCTAGCTGAAAGGGAGGTGAGATGAGGGAGAGAAGAGCATCTCTATCGGAGAGGAGAGACAACTGAGAGCAAGAGCATAGGAATGGAGAGAGGTCAAGGAGAAGGGGCCCTCTGGATGGCGTCTGCTTTGTCAGCTGGCCAGGAACTGATGAGGTAAAGGGAGATTTTTGGCAGAGGCTTAGAGAGCACTGTACTGAGTGCCTGGGATGTGCTGGTGACTTCTGCTGTATGTGCAGTGAAAGAAAATCAAATCCTCAGTTCACAGCTCTGCTGTTACATATCTCAGTTCTCTGTATGTCTCTGCATGGGCAGAATACATGTGTGTACTTGACCCTGTCTCTCATCAGTTTCTTCAGAGTGTAGATGACTCCTGTCTGTCTCTGCAGAGGAGTCACTGGCAGCAACAGCAGGCATTTATCTGATAAACATAGCAGCATTCACCTTACAGTATTTGTTTTCTCTTACCTGCAGTTCATGGCACAGGGAAAAGCTGGGAGCAGCTCCCCTCCATCCACAGCCTCCAAGCCTGGCAGTCAGCTGGATACCATGCTGGGAAGTCTTCAGTCTGACCTGAATAAACTGGGTGTAGCTACAGTTGCCAAAGGTGTCTGTGGAGCCTGCAAGAAGCCTATTGCTGGGCAGGTGAGTTGAAGGTGCTGCCTCATTGCTGAACCTTGGGCTGCAGCTGGGAGTAACGGGGAGGGCTGTTTCGTGAGGCTGGAGAGACTGGAGATGCTGGAGAAACTGAAGTACTCTATTTATCCACTGGCTAGGTACGCTGTAAGCTCCTCCAGTGACCTCTACCCTGCCCCTGAGGGACTGCCCTCTCCTGAGATGATAGGTAATTCAGTTTTCATGCTACCCCAGTCCAGGGCTCACTTAAGTAGTAGAACTTGTCATTCTTGCTGACCTCCAGCTGGTATCTTGTCATGTGGTCTAGGGAGGGAGAGATAGAGTTGTTCTCCATAATCTGTCTTCCTAACAGGTCGTTACAGCCATGGGGAAAACCTGGCACCCTGAGCACTTCGTCTGCACCCACTGCCAGGAGGAGATCGGGTCTCGGAACTTCTTTGAGCGGGATGGGCAGCCCTACTGTGAGAAGGATTATCACAACCTCTTCTCTCCTCGCTGCTACTACTGCAACGGGCCCATCCTTGATGTGAGTTCCTTGGGGAGACATGGTGCTGGCAAGTTGCTGCAGGCCTAGCTGTTAAAATTTCATTTCATCCATGTATCCTGGGTGGAAGATTTTGTTCAGGGATTTCTGTATTTGTTGTGTCCTTGCTTTGAAAGGGAAACAACGTGGCACAGTCAAATTCTTAAACTAGTGAGTGGAGTTGGTCCCTCTTACCTTTGCTGAAGTTCCTTTACAACCCCACATTGCTCCATCATTCTGGTAATGATTCCTAAGCTTTTGTTGCCTGTGGTAACAGGCACCAGTGCTGGTCCTGAGGACTGGATGGGGCCCTGTGTAAGGGAGGAAGCAGTGCCTAAGATCCTTTTAGGGTAAAAAAAAGTGTGCAGTAGGAAAGTCTGAACAAGAACAAGCCAGAGGCAGGGGTGAATTGACTCTGCTCTCTAAAGGAAGTCTATTTTAATGCTTGCTCTTGTCAGCACCAACATTCATGTGTTCTCCCCTCTCCCAGCCCCCCTTACTCACCTCCAAGCTGAAGCAGCCATCATTTACATGTCCTGCATTTTGTGTTTTCTTCTGAACAGAAAGTGGTGACGGCTTTGGACAGGACATGGCACCCTGAACACTTTTTCTGTGCTCAGTGTGGAGCTTTCTTTGGACCTGAAGGTATTGCTGGTTTATGCAAGGGGAAAGCAATCTCCCCCCTGAACTGCAGACAAGGCAGAACTGCTGCTGGGGTCAGCCTGAGGCATCACAGGGGAACTACTGGAGTTCCAAGGGAGCTGTTTATGGGGGAAGGATGGTGCCAGTAATCATGGCTTCTCCCTGGAGAGTAAGAACATGCCTCTGCTGGGATGGGAAGGGAACAGCACAAGGAACAAGCTCTAGCTGCTGTGTGTGTTAGCAGGGGGAAGGATGATCCTACCCACATGGGTTACCCTGCATCTGGTTGTGTGGCCACAGGTGGAGATGGGGAGCTGATTGATCCCTTTGCCTCTCCTCTCCTTTGGCAGGATTTCATGAGAAGGATGGCAAAGCCTATTGCCGCAAGGACTACTTTGACATGTTTGCTCCCAAGTGTGGAGGCTGTGCCCGGGCTATCCTGGAGAACTACATCTCTGCCTTGAACACCCTGTGGCACCCTGAGTGCTTTGTTTGTCGGGTAAGAAACACAAGGTCCTCTGCTGCTCTGTATGACCCCTTTTGTTTCCACCCTGAGGTATCTGGTCCCATATCAGGGAAAGGTGTTTGTGGGGTAGTGAAGGGCAGCCAGCACCACAACATAAAAACATGCCAGCAGCCAAACACCTTCTTGTTCTCTGTCTGTTTATATTAAACTTCTGAGTTGCTTTGCTCTTTCTCTTCCCAGCTGCAATTATGGGCTTCTGCAGCAGCTCACAGATAAAGAGAGATATTTTCTGTGACCTTTAAATAATTATAAGCTAAGCTTCTCTCTGAGCACTTGCCTCAGTAATCAGGTTTTTGAGGATCTTCCTCCCATGCTCCATCTGACAACGTAAACTAATGAGAGTGACCTTGTTCAGACAAACATGCAAGTCAGTGAAATAGTGGCAGGCTCCATACAACAGGCATAATAAACAGGAATACTGCAGATTAAATGCTTGGCACTCTTTCAGAGAGCATTGCAAGTATTAACTCTTACTGTCCCCAAGAGATGAGCCAAATCAGCCACTGTTTCCTAGGGTAGGAGAGAAGGCAGAAACCAGATCAAGCAGCCAGAACCACAAGCTGCTGATTGCTGTTGTGATGCTCAGAGCAGACGGTCACCAGCCTGTTGGGGCTGTCTGTGGCTCCTGCAGGGGTGTGCAGAGTGAGGCAGAAGCTGTGCCTGACTGGCATTCGGGGGACTATGCCTTCTCATGCAGAGATTTAGACTTTATCAAGCAGTTATGTTTTCCTTTCTCCCTGCTGCTGCCTGAATTAGTGAGGCCAGCACGGATTTCTTCCAGGCTACAAGATGTGATTCTCCTCCTGCTTCTGCAAAAGCAGAGCAAACTTTTCAGCTGTCCTGCTGACTGAGGGAAGAGACTTTACTGAAGTAACTGTCAGCATTGGTAAAGTCTTGGACTTGCTGCAGGCAAACTGCATTCTCCTGGTGCTGCAAGTGTTCAGCTGCCCTTGGCTCTGCATGCTGTTTGCTGGACTCCTGTCCACACGCTGGGAGCCAGCTGTGTGTGATACTGTGTTCTCTGTGCAGCAAACCAGGATTCAGGAAACTGGCTCCTCTGGGTCTTGCTGCTGATAGATTTGCTAAATCTGGCAGGGACCTCAACTCTCTTCCTTAGTCTGCTGCCTCAGTTTCCCACTTCTACAAGGACAGGAGTCTCCCCAGTCTGGTGGGGGTGGTGGATGCTTTTGTTGCAGGTTCTGTAGTGAAGTGTCCTCAGCTGCCTGATGCTGAGGGGGAGGGAGCAGCTCTGGAACATTTATTAGCACATAACTGGTGCATCCTCTTCCCTTTATCTATTCAACATCATTAGCACTATAGAACAAACAGTTTCTCCCAGCAGTGACCCATGTGTAACTGGTGGAAATGTTTCATGCTGGACAGCCCTTTGCAGAGTGTACCTGCCTAATGCCAGCCATTCTGGAGAGGTCACTCATAAAGATTAATTGTGCCTGATTTTCTCAGCTGGAACCAGTCCCATGCTCATCAGGATTCTGCTGCATAAAAGTCTGTGTTGGTCCTTTCTCCTTTTGCCCTTGTGGGGAAAAAACAAACCAGGGAAAGGTGCTGCAGTGTTTCCCATCTCAGGGCAGGAATGTTCTCTTTTTTCCTGGCTGGACACATCTGGTAGCTGATCCTGTACTATTGTCTTTGTAAAAGTGAAGCCAGCTGGGCAAAGAGCTGGTTGATTCCCTTGGTTGTGTCTGTCCATCTCTCAGGTTTTTTTGGAAACTCTTCATGATGGACAGAGTTTGGCTCTGGATAACAGGCCAGTGCTGAAAGGTAGCAGCTCACCTGCCCACAGCACTGCTGGGCTGTGCCACAGAGCAGAGGAAGCTTGTAGAGCTGCCCCTCCCCACCACCCCAGCTTCTCATACAACCTGTCCCCTTTGCTGTGTCCTGCTGCAGGAATGTTTCACCCCGTTCGTCAACGGCAGCTTCTTCGAGCACGATGGGCAGCCCTACTGCGAGGTGCATTACCACGAGCGCCGCGGCTCGCTCTGCTCCGGCTGCCAGAAGCCCATCACAGGACGCTGCATCACTGCCATGAGCAAGAAATTCCACCCAGAACACTTTGTCTGTGCCTTCTGCCTCAAGCAGCTCAACAAAGGAACCTTCAAAGAGCAGAACGACAAGCCCTACTGCCAGAACTGCTTCCTCAAGCTCTTCTGTTAGAGGCACCATAGATGGGTGCTAAAGCATCTTTCTGCCACCCCCTTGGCAGTTCTGTCTCTCTGAACATTACTGTGATTTAGGAACCTTACCAGGCGGGGGAGGAGGGGGGTGGGGGGGGAGGTGGGAAGTGCTGCTATGGAGAGGCAGTAGATCCAGCCAGAGATGAGATGGACCAGTAAACTGGAAACGCCCTTGCTGTGTCTCAGAAGAGAGAGGCTGAGATCCCTCATTATGGTGTGTGTGTCTGTTTGTGTGACTGACAGCTGAGCTTAGCTGGAGGGAGATTTTCCCAGATAACAGGGAGATTTTCCCAGCCCCCTCCTGGCAGCAGGAGGCTTTGCCAGTACATTTCAGGCCTGTGTCAGCTCTCTGAGCAAATGGTGACACTTGCAGACAACACAACCCTCTGCTTTGACACCTATTCTCAGGCTTTTGCCTGCACAATGAGGCCACCCTGTGACCTCAATGCCACCCTGGCTCTGCTCACAGAGTTAACTGGTGTGTGTGACTTGCTGAGACTAGAGCATCAGCACAGGCAGCCAAGACTCTGCAAGGGTCTCTCCAGTTCCATTACACTGTAAGGAGATAATACCACTTACTTTTTTTAATTAAGAGGAATCAAGATGTTTCTGTGTGGGGTGATTTTCTTTTTTTCCTGGTTTGTTACTCCCTTTCTCAATGCCTTTTCTCAGCACACTGGAGCAGGAGGTGGGGTAAGCCCTGACCATCCCTCAGCACTGTTGTGCTCTCCTGTGGGGACATGCCGTGCCAGGCAGCTCCATAGGCACCTAGGCCAGCTCAGGGAATCTGCTCCCCTCACCTGCTGCTCCTGGGAGAGAGGAAGAGGCATCACCCCTTTGTTAAACACAGGTGCAGAGAGGTTAGAGCAGCCTTTTTCATCCATCCCTGTCATGAGCGAGTGTGACGCGTGTGTGTTTATCTGGCAGGAAACTCCCCCGTCTATCAGGGCCTGAATCTGTCACAAGAGTGGGGAGAAGGAAGGGTTTAAGAAGCCAGGAAAAAAAAATCCTAAATTTATATCCTTTCTTCTTCCAGTTTGCTAATGAGACCTATCAGCCCCTTGGTGTTTCCCTTTTCTGTGCTCTTGTTAAACACGTTCTACTGAGAGATGCTACAGCAATAACCTTTTATATTGACTGTTACTGGTATAACGAGTCCTGGGGGTCAGGTGTGCATGACACACTTGGAGTTTTACTATCTAAATGAATACTGTATCCTGTCTTTGATAAGAACTGTAGATTTCTACACTGATTTTGAATTCATATCTAATTTACTTTTAATCCTCTTATACAGAAATTGGTTTTGAAGTGATTTTAAGAAAGCAACTTTTATATCAAGCTCTGCTGTTCTAGGCAGTGTGCCAGTTGTGCTGGCTTACTGCATCTGTAATCTCAACGCTTTATTAAGCCTAACTAACATTCAATATTTTCTTTTTGTTGTGGGTTGGGAGGGGCTGGAATCTATGGCCAAGGGAACGTGACTTGTATTTTTTTTTCCCTAGCACAGGCAGGTGAACTGTGAATAGGTTTGGGTTTGGTTGGGTTTTTTTTCCCTCCTCTGGGTCACCTAAAAGTGTAATTTTGGTTTTTATTGTAACCTGTAAACTGCTGTATTTGAATCACCTGCCGTTCTCCCAAAGCCCAGCTTCCAGGATGTTAAAAGTGAGTCTTAATATGATGCTGTGGGAGAAAGAGCTCAGATCTTTGCCCCTTGTTTCTCTTCTTCAGCTGCCTGAAACCAGAACAGGGTTAACGGGAAGGGGCTCCTTTCTTTCTGTGGAAGAAAGGTCTTGTGATTGAGAAGAAACTGGGAGACAGAGTCTATTCCTGATTAGCTGTGCAGCTTTGGGCCTGTCACTAAACCTTACTGTGCCTCAGTTTCCCCATCTGTAAAATGGGGGCAGTTTAGCCTGGATTTGTGAGGTTATTGTAAGGCCTAGTTCATGTTAGGTCTCTGGCTGGAGGGTGCTGTGGGGAGGGAAGTATTGGGCTGAAATTCCCAGTGGCATTCTGTGGTACCAGCCCTGGGAGCAGCGTTTGGAATTACTGCTCCAGAGAGCTGCAGCTCTGTCACATCTGGTTGTGTTCTGCAGCTCTGCAGGTGCATTAGAGGGGTCCAGGGGCGGCTGTGCCAGAAACCAGCCCTGAAAGCCATGGGTCAGTGTCCCATGGAACCTCACCATGGTGCTGCACTGCTGTGCTCAGGTCACCAAAACTGTCCCACTGATTTCCCCCGACAAACAAACCTCAGTGTGTGGGTGTGAGGCCACAGGGAGCTGTGGGAGCACTGGAGCTGTGTCAGCTGGGCTGAGCACAGCTCTGGGAAATTCTTGAGGCAAGAGTCCTTATGCATTTCCCTTTTCATCCTGTAAGTCTATTTGACTTAAAATGGATGTTCCTAAGCTTCCTGTGTTTATCTTACTGGAAATGACAACTTCCTTGGTGCCGCTGAGGGGACACACAGCTGTTGTGTAAGTGCTGGAGAGGGCTGAGATGTTTTTGGGCACGGCCACTTTGTGTGACACCTGCAAACTGTGTAATCCTGTGCCTCAGTTTCCCTGTCTGGGGAGTCTTTAACCTACCTCACTGCTAGCTGAGGCTTTGTTAGTGACACTTGTGGCACATCTGGGTGCAGGGTGCTGTATGGGGTGCGTGGTGCTGAGAGGAGGCTCCTCTGGCCTTAGTGCTTAACCGAGATGATGTCACACTCACCTTCTGCCTTCATCTGGTGTCTGATATGCTGGGATGCCACACCGACGCTACTCTGCCAAATAATGCCTGGTGGTGGCTGCTGCCGCCGTGGGTGTCCAAAATGCCCTTTCGGTCAGTGCAGATGCGGTTTTAGGGTAGCGCAGCCGCTGTTGGGGTGTGGGGGTGCGAGGGCTGGGGATGGGGGTGTTCCGGGAGGGTCTGTGTGTGCACCCCCGGGCCAGGCCCTACCCCTGGGGAAGCCTTTCACATCACTGGGCTGGGGGAAGCCTCCGCTGGGTCGACAATTATTTGATTCTTTCCTTCTTTGTAAACTAACTCCGCTTTTTGGTTTTTTTTTTTTTTCCTCCATTTAAAATTCTTGCAGTTACGCCAATAAAATTTTTACCATTATAGTCACGCCTGTGTCGCGGTTGTTTCCTGCTTGTGAGGGACCGGCCGGCGGGCGGGCCCCCGTCAGGGGGGAGGGGGGGCAGGGAGGGGCAGTGCGCTCCTCCGGCCGCCAGGGGGCAACGCGCGCCGGCCGCGCGCGCTTTCCTGCGCCGTTCGCGCCTTCCGCTGGCGTCACGCGCCGCCCACAGAGCGGCGGATGATTGACGTGAGTGGCAGCCAATAGGCTGAGGGGAAGCAGACCCGCGGCGCTCTGCGATTGGCTGTGAGCCGCGATATAAAATAAGACAGGCCCGCCCTGCGGCCCTTCTTTCCCGGAGCCCTCGTGGAGGTGCGGGCGCGGCGCGGCGTCTCCGGGGCCCGGGCGGGGCTGGGGCTGGGCGGCCGCGCCAAGGGGAGCGGAGCCGGGACCAGGAGCGGGGTCCTGGGCCGCGGCCAGGCTGTGGGGTTGGGAGCGCTGGGTCCCAGGGCGAAGGGAAGGGAGGGGACCCACCTGCGCCGCTCTTCTTCCTGGCAGGTCCCAGCTCGTCTTTAAACCCACCGGGCGATCCTTGGAGCACCGCCGAGATGCCCAGGGAAGACAGGGCTACGTGGAAGTCCAACTATTTTATGAAAATCATCGTGAGTGTCCACTCGAAGCCCTCGTGGGGCGCTGCCGGGGCAGGCTCGGAGCAGCGGGAGCTGGGCGGGCCGGGCTGTGGGGATTTTTAAGAGAGGTAGGTTAGTGCTTTGAAGAGTTCCTAGCACTAGGAAGAGATGTGAGATAGTCCACATCAGGTCTTCTGAGACTTCGCCGTGGCGCTTGCAGACTTATTTAGGGATGTGACTCGGTGGCTGAGTGAAAGATGCAGCCTATGGCACACCCAGCCTCACGCCTTGGAATTCATCACTCTCAAACTTACGACAGATTTTTTTTACACTTTAACGTATTGAGGTTTTAATGCTGCTCTGTGCACTGTTCCGAATTTCTTTGTATGGTTACAGTGTTTGTTTTGCTGTAGCAACTGCTGGATGATTACCCAAAATGTTTCATTGTGGGAGCAGACAACGTGGGATCCAAGCAGATGCAGCAGATCCGCATGTCCCTGCGTGGAAAAGCCGTTGTGCTGATGGGGAAGAACACGATGATGCGCAAAGCTATTCGTGGTCATCTGGAGAATAACCCTGCATTAGAAAAGTGGGTAATGCTGCCTGAGGGCACTTCTGGGTCCTCTGTCTTGGAGGAGGAGAGGTGGTCTAAGAGTAAAACTGAAGGCTGTCATCTTCCCTTCAGGCTGCTGCCCCATATCCGTGGGAACGTAGGCTTTGTCTTCACTAAGGAGGATCTGACTGAGATCCGGGACATGCTGCTGGCTAACAAGGTAAGAGAGATCAGCCCCCACTGCCTGTTTACACTGAGATGGAATGGAAAATAAAACTGAGTCTTCACGGTGGACACCTGTGTAGTAGGAGTCCTCAGGAGTTGGGAATTGGCCCCTGCAGTGTTAGCCAAACTGCTTAAGTTCAGCTGCCTCACTTGTGTGTGCCTGGGTGCTGTCTATCCTGGAGGAGCATGTCAGGGGGGAGGTGATATCTCACAAGATCTGAGGTGAGAACTCTTACAGCTTCTTGTCTTCCCTCTCTCAGGTGCCAGCTGCTGCCCGTGCCGGTGCTATCGCTCCTTGTGATGTGACTGTGCCAGCCCAGAACACGGGCCTCGGACCCGAGAAAACCTCCTTTTTCCAGGCCTTGGGCATCACCACGAAGATTTCCAGAGGGACTATTGAAATTCTGGTCAGTGAGCTGCAGTTGTTTGAGCTGTTCCTTGGCTGGGAGGCCTTGATTGTTGCAGCTGAGGGAGCTGTGAAAGCCAAAGCTCTCATTAGTGCCAAGATACTCCATGAGCAGTGTGATTATTGCACTTTGGGATCTGGAAGGAGGGTGTCTGGCTTGGCTCCAGTGTGTGTGGCATGGGGGGATTGAAGTTCACCATCAAATTTCCAGGGGTAGGCTCTGTCAGAGGAACATGCAGGTGAGCAGCCTGTAGGTAATGCAGGAAAGGTGCTGCCTTCCTCCTGGCCAACATGGACTTGTTTATGGGGTCTGGGGTTTTTCTGCTTGTGGAACTGAATGTGGAGCATGTTGGTTGTGCTCATTTGTTCCTACAGTTCAACCATCTGTGTTTGTGTCCACTGCTTTGACGTGCTGGAATTTCTTGGTGTGTATTGACTTCTCTTCCCTGATCTCCTCAGAGCGATGTGCAGCTTATCAAGACTGGAGACAAAGTGGGTGCCAGCGAAGCCACCCTGCTCAACATGCTGAACATCTCCCCGTTCTCCTTCGGATTGGTGATCCAGCAGGTCTTTGACAATGGCAGCATTTACAACCCTGAAGTGCTGGACATCACCGAGGAGACCCTGCATAAACGCTTCCTGGAGGTGAGTGCCACGAGTCCCTCGGGTTCTGCCTCAATGCTCTAGGAGCCAGCACTGCCCCAGAACAAAGTGTCCTGTCTGGTATTTTCCTTGAGGTCCTGCAGAGCCATGAGCTCTTCCTGGTTCCCTAGAGAAACTGTGTGTCAGGGAGTACCTTCCTGTAGGATTCTTCATCTGAAGCTGCTTCAGAAATCATTTAAGGCCAGTTAAAATCATGGAATATCCTGGGTTGGAAGGGCCCTGCACAGGACACCCCAGCAATCCTACCCTGTGCCTGAGAGCATTGTCCAAATGCTTCTTGAGCTCTGGCAGCGCTGGGGCCATGGCCATTCCTTGGGTAGCCTGGTCAGTGCGAGATGACCTTCTGGGGGAAGAACCTTTTCTTATTATTCCACTTAAAACTCCCTGAGGCAGCTTCATGTTTTTCTCTCAGGTCCTGTCACTGGTCACCAAAGAGCAGAGATCAGTGACATATAAATCTTGCTGTCTTGATTTCACTGGAGCTTTTACCTGTGTGCATTGCATGCTTTCCTTTGTGTTGGCAGTGTAAAAGTTGTCATCTGGCCATCCTCTGCTGTGATTTCTAGTCCAGGTTATTTCTCAGACCACAGGAACACGAGTCTGTCTCTTTGCAGGGGGTTCGTAATGTTGCCAGCATCTGTCTGCAGATCGGGTACCCGACCATCGCGTCTGTGCCCCACTCCATCATCAATGGCTACAAGCGTGTTCTGGCCGTGGCTGTGGAGACTGACTACACCTTCCCACTGGCTGAAAAGGTAATGCTGAGCTCTGCAGGCAGGGGTGCTAAAAGTGCAGCCAGGCACATTCACAACATGTCCCCTGGTTTGAGAGGGCTGGGACACGCCTGTGTGCGGGATGTGTCTGGAGAAGGAGCACTTGCTTCCATATGTTGTGTACAAGTGGCAGGAGAAAGCTGATTTATTTACCTGGTGTTCCTTCTTTGGGGGCTGTTACACTCACCATAGCTGAAATGTCTTATGTTCTTCATATCTGCTAGTGATAAGTAGACCTGTTTGGATTCTGGCAACCTCCAAGCGCAGCCTTTATCATTGCAAAGGTTCAGTCCTGCAAAATGTTTCGTTCCCTGTGAGTTTACATTTTTTTCCCCTCACTTTTGCAGGTCAAGGCCTTCCTGGCAGACCCCTCAGCTTTTGTGGCAGCCATGCCTGTGG
The DNA here is from genome assembly GCA_017589585.1 of Phylloscopus whistleri. Lineage (NCBI taxonomy): Eukaryota > Metazoa > Chordata > Aves > Passeriformes > Phylloscopidae > Phylloscopus > Phylloscopus whistleri. Next base: position 5,723,516 of record JADMLD010001548.1, on the reverse strand, counting down.
TAGCTGAAACAGCTGCACCTGCTGCTGCTGCTGCTGCTGCTCCAGCCAAGGAGGCAGCGAAGGAGGAGTCGGAGGAATCTGACGAGGACATGGGATTTGGTCTCTTTGACTAAGAGCAGCCACCCTCTGCCTCTGTCAGTGCTGGCCCGATGGGAGAAATAAAAAAAAATATTTTACACCTTCATGTGTGCCTGCATCGATGGTGTAGTCTCCGTATCAGCTGGGGTTTGGGAAAGGTGCAGCCCGAGGGGCCCTGTGCTCCAGGGCAGTGGGTGTTCTCGGGTCGGGGCAGGGGAGTGGTTGTTCTCGGGGCCGCAGCTTAGCTGTCCCCGGCCGGGCCGAGCACAGGCCTTGCCCGCAGCAGGTCTGGGCGGTGCAGCCGCCGCCCGTCCATCCCATTCCGCTTCCCGGCGGGGCCGGGGCTCCCGGGACAGGGGCAGCGCCCATCGCCGCGGCGCCGGGCCCGCCCCGGAAGCCGCTACCGGTTCCGGGGTCGCGGCGGAGCGATGGCGGCCGACACGCAGGTGAGTGCGGGACGGGCCGCGCAGGGGCCGGCCCGGGCAGGGGAGGCTGGCAGGGGCTGCGCCCGGGGCCGCGCCTCGTCCCGCTCCCGCCCCGCTGCGCCCTCGGCCCGGCTGCGGGGCCCGGCCCGCGCTCGAAGCCGCCCGGGGACGTGGCAGCCGGGGCGGGCCCCGCCGAGCCGCCCGCACCGCGCCGTGCCCGGCCTGCGGGAAGGGGCCGCCGCCGCCGCCGGGGAACCGGGCGGAGCGGGAGGGCGGCGGGGCCCGGCCCGATCGAGGCCCAGCCCAAGCCGCGTCCCGCCCGGCTGCGGCGCCGTGTGCGCCTGTTCCCGGTTCGCACCGCCCGGCCGCGCTGTGAGCGCTCCCTCTGCCCGAGCTGCCTGCTGCCGCCGGCTTCGTCCTGAGGGGCTTGGGATGTTCCCAGAGCAAATCCCAGTCTACTCAGCATCAGGCCCTTGTAGGAATACTGCCTTTGTCCTCTCTACTTGTTTGCAGAAGCATTGCTGGTATGCTGCTGTGTAATGTGTACGTAAACATAATAAAAAATAAAAAGAAAAAGCAAGCTGGTGAAGCCTCTCCCAGTGGCTTTTCCGTGGAGACTCGGTGGGTAGTCAAGGTTTTGCAGTTTGTCTAAGTCACTGAGATGCTGATGAGGTCCTGCAGTGTTGTACATAATTTATATTTTCCATTTCTAGACTTAGGATAATCTTAACACATTTTTCATGTGTGCACATCTCCCTGCTTGTCATTAAGCAGCATGAGTAAGTGCAGCTTGGTTTGAGTTTGCATGTGATGAACTCATGTAATTGAAAGCTTTGAGAGAAGAGCAGGTCCATAACAGCAGCTGGTTCTTTTGGTTCTAGTGTCAGTGATGTTGTTGGTCATCCTTTGCAGCTCAACCCAGCCTTACTGTTCAGAGGTGCAGCACTGCTTCCAGCCAGTTTTTAAGGGGACCTGTGGGTGTGAAATGGTCACAGTCTCAGGGAGGCGTGGTTGGACTTTCAACGCCAGGAAGCCACTGTGCAGGATTAGCCTTTCAGTGTGTCAGCAAAAAGCTTCACTGAAAGCAGCTTTGAAGAGCTCTTTGAAAAAGATTGAAAAAGGAATGAACAGTTTCTGACGAGTTTCTAAAGACATGGTCATTTGCTGCCCTTTGGAAAGATGATATAAAGTTGCTCAGTTTAGGAGCTGAATTTCAAAAGCCTTTCCTGGACAGCTGTGCTTTGGTTTATGTAAATGCAGAAAACCTGGGCATGTAGGTCTCCCTGGGCTGTCTGCAGTTCGAGTGCCCCTTCAGGACTACCTGGACATCAGGAGATAACATACAGGGAGAAGCTTCTTTGAATTCTGGAAGTTATTCTTTTTTGTTTTGAAGGTCCTGTACTCCAGGTTATGGGTCCTAGCTCTTACTCTGTGTACTTTTAGAGGGGTAAGTACCTCTTAGAGAGCATGAGAGCACAGGTAATTGGAGAGCAGTTGTCCCTCAGCCCTGGGGAAGGAGTTTCACAGTGTGTGAAGCACAGTGACCCTTCCTTGGTGGATGAGATGCTGGATGCTCACATTTGGGCATTAAGAGGTCAGGTGACAGCAAGTGACATGTTCTGCCTGCCCTGGTTTATGTTCTGTGGGTTGATATCAAAGGCAGTCTGATGTTTTTTCTGCTTTGTGGTTTTAGATTTCTGACACACTGAAGCGGTTTGCGGTGAAAGTAACTACAGCCAGCGTGAAGGAGCGGAGAGAGATCCTCAGTGAGCTGGGAAAATGCATTTCTGGGAAAGGTAAAAGCTTGGGAGGAGCACTGTTCTGCTTATCTGGGTGGAGGAGAATGTTAAAATGTTTTGTTTCAAAAAGCTGTGTGAGGGGTATTTGAGGGAGGAGGCTGGCAGTGTTTTGGGCCAGTGTTCCATCACAGGGTTAGTTCCAAGGCTTGTGGGTAGCACAGAACCCCAGCTTTTGGCACATCTGCTTTTTCCAGTCAATAGTGGGAGCACTGTATATGTTAGTCCTTCATTAGTGTATCAATTGAGTTTCTTTCATGACTCTTGGCTTGTTCTTTTAGTACTCATGGAATATTTGGATACACACATGTATAGAGATGGGGAGTGTGGAAGATTATAGATGGTCTTAATAAAACAGCTGAAGCAAATTTTTGAAACTTAATTCTCTCATTTTCTGAACATGACTGTGTTTCATGTCAGTTTTACCATTATTTAAAAAAATATGCATAAAACGTATAAAAAGAGCAAACTTTTACTGTGATTCTTGCAAGCAGTTTCGTAGATGTGAGCAGTTTACTGTTTCAGTCATGAAGTGAATAGTGTTTGTGTTAAAAACTAAGAGCTCAGTGATTTATGAGGAAGTATTTTGAAATACATTGTTACAGATCTCCCAGAAGGTGCAGTGAAAGGCCTTTGCAAACTCTTCTGCCTTACTCTGCATCGATACCGGTGAGTAAATTGATGTGGAAAGACTGTAGTATGTAGTGTATCAGTATTTAGTAGTTAAATTGCTCTGGAGTGTCTGGAAATGTTATCATGCAGTGTCACAGAGATGTACATGACACCGAAGAATGTCATCTTGTAATTACATTCTCAGGGGAGGATTGACATTAAAAAGTTTTACAATATTTGCCTTGCATTTCACCTTTAATTTTGAAATTAAAAGTTTAATCCTGTGGTTCAGTTTGCAAGAATGAACACCCATGTCCTTGTGAAGCAAGACTGAGGTGTGTTTTAGATGCCTTTTAGACAATTTTAGGTGGGATTAGATCGTGGTCTGTTGTAGAGGAGCTGTTAAGAACCCATTTTCTTCTACAGTCTGCCGGGGGGCCTCCACATAATTGCTGTCACTTGAGGAAGGGAATGGAGGTTTTTGACAGAAACTTCTCCACTTTGCAGAACAGCAAGGATAAAACAGTTACTGGCTTGACTGCTGAAATGAGAAAGCAGAGCCCTTAGCGTGGTGCAGGGGTGGTAGCTGTGGCAGGTTTGGAATGTTCATGAGCCGTGTTTGTCACAGGGATGCAGCGTCCCGCAGAGCCCTGCAGTTGGCCCTTCAGCAGCTCGCGGAATCCCAGCCTGAGGCCACAGCAAAAAACCTGCTGCACTCACTGCAGTCCTCAGGGATCGGCGGCAAGGCTGGAGTGCCCAGGTGAGTGGCTTCGTGTGGAAGCAGTTCTGAGTGCTGGTAGTTCCTCCTGTTCAGAGTGAGCCTTCTGCTGCTGCTTGGCAGAAGTGTTAAAAGCCTTTAGAGACAAATACCATTCAGATGTTCCTCTCTCACCTCTTCCATGTCATCTGGGAAAGCAGAGGGAATATCCTGGTATAACTGCTGGTGGATTGGGGCTGAGTTATGGTTTAGCCTTTGTTAAACTTCAGATCTGGGGAGATGAGGAATAAACTCTTTCAAGAAACAGTCTCCAAAATTATTAGGAAAGGGAATTTCATCACCTGTCAAGTGTTCTGCTCCCTCTTCTGCCATTTGGAAGCTTTGAGTGTCAAACCAGAGCTGAAACAAACACCTTCTGAGAGCTGATTATTTCCTTTAAAAACCAAGGCTTTAGCTGCATTTTTGTGTGATAAAATTGCCTGTCAGTCAGGTGCTGTTCTAACTTGGGCAAAACGGGTCTGTAATGGTCTAGTAGGTGTAAATTATGTCCTGGGAAGTGTAGATTTACCCCCTTCTCCTGTTTGTACAACAGTAAGAGCAGTGGATCTGCAGCTCTGCTGGCTCTCTCCTGGACATGCCTGCTTGTACGCACAGTCTTTCCAACGTCTGACAAGAGACAGGGAGAAACATGGAAAAAACTGGTAGGTGCTTTAGGGTCTGCAGAAATAACTGGTAGGTTCTTTAAGGTTTGCAGAAATATCCCATTGCAGATTTGGACTTTAATATTTCTAATGTGTTTAAGTTGCTGCAATGTTGCATACAATTCTGAATGTAACTGAAAACACCCAAGTTAGAAGGCAGGTTTACAGGGGGATTTGATGTATTGTGATCTCCCCTGTTCCCCTGGAGAAAGTGGGAGGTGTATAAAGGATAAGTGGGGCAGTCTTGCACATATGCAGTTGCTCTGCATACAGAGATGGCTGCTGGTGCCTCTGAGGGGCATCTGCAGTGTGGCATGATGTCCTCATGCCTCCCTTGAAAATGTCTCTGTATGATACTCTGTCATACAGTGTCAAGGAGCTTTTGCCTTCCTTTCACTTCCTTTACACAAACATGCAACTTTGCTCATAGCACACTGGGATATAGTTGGAACAGATTTTAAGAAGAGATGTAATCTGTTTTCAGTGTTTCCAAAACTGTTAGGCATGGTTCTGCTCAGAGGTGTTTGATGAAAGCAAAGGCAGCTTGTTGGAAGAACTTAGATGATCTAAAGACTTAAGCAGATTCAGTTGATCTTTGACAATCATTGACATTTGGCATATCTTATTTGATACGAGCTCTCTGAGAAGCAGATGCACAAAGGTTTTTTTGGTTTTTGCCTTTGGCAGGTGGAGGTTCAGTGTTTGCTCCTTTTGGAAGTCCTGGGAGGCTCTCACAAGCAGGCGGTGGTTGGGGCTGTGAAGAAATTGAACAGGCTGTGGAAAGAGGTGATGTATACATTATGTGCCATATCCTACAGCTGTTCTGTTCTGTGGTGTTAATGTGCCTTGCTTTTTTTCTCTTAAGAACCAGGATCTGGTGGATCAGTACCTATCTGTCATTCTTGGGCTTGAACCAAACCAGAGTTATGCTGCAATGCTGGGACTTGTGGTGCAGTTTTGCACAGCCCAGAAGGAGATGGATATTATTAAACGATACAAGGTAAATCTGTTGTACAGCTTTTTTGGGGGGAATAAGAAGCATCAAGATGGGATTGAATAGATATCTTAGTGAGGTTGGTACTTTGCATCTGCCCTAGTTTCACTGTCTCTCAATTCAGTAGTCCTGCACTTCTGACTGAAACAGCTGGGGTGTGTTTAGAGAGGAGGTGCCAGATCTGTGGCTGTTTGGTATTGCCTGTGCATTTCTGTGGATGTGCAACATACAGCTTCCTGCCTTGTCCCTGTGGGGGGAATGAAAGGCAGCATGTAGCTCTCAGTGTGGTTTGAGTGTTGGGCTCAGGATAGAGCAGGGAGCACTGGTCTCTGCTTGACTGGTTCACGTGTGGGTGGAAGGAAAGCTTTCAGAGGAGGAGGAGGAGGTGGGGTGTCCAGCTTGGTGTGCCAGGAGCTGTGTACAGGTTGAGATGTGGCTGTAATCTGGTGTTTCTGCTTATTCAGAGTGCTCTCCTGGATTTCTACTTGAAGACCATCCTTATGAGCAAGACGAAGCCTCAGAAGCATGTGCTGGTGAGACAGTGTTTAGAGCTGCTTGTGATGTTGTCCCCCAGGCAGCACTGCCCTGTGCTGAGTGCCCTGTCCCCTTTGCAGGACAGCTGTTCTCCGCTGCTTCGCTACATGTCCCACGCTGAGTTCAAGGACTCTGTTTTGCCAACTCTGCAGAAATCCCTGCTGCGGAGCCCTGAGAATGTAATTGAAAGTGAGTCTGTCATCTCTGCATTGCTCTGTCAAAGAGCCTAAATCCTTAGCACTCTGGAGCTGTTGGGGCAGTGTCACTCTGGGCCGTGCTTTTGGTCCCCGTGTGCAGGCAGGATTGTCTGGCATCCAAGGGTTAGATGTGGAGAAGCAACATTTGTGGTGTGATCCCAAGTGCCAGGGTATGTGATAGCTACTGTTTGCACCGAGGACAGGATTTCACAGCTGAGTGCTAAGAATAATCCTGAATTACTCTGTTCATTTGGCATCAATTTCAGTAGGGTTTTTATTCCTACTCCTCTCTACCCTGTTGGGTCTTGATGTCAACTGTGGGGAAGAGTGTATTAAAATGTTAATGGCATATCACATTTTGTTAAGTAACTGTTTCTATCTCTTATGTTGTCAGCAATCTCTTGCTTGCTCGTATCTGTGAACCTGGATCTTAGCCAGTATGCTCTAGACATTGTGAAAGGACTGGCCAGTAAGTACTCTCACTTCTGGAGGGAATTATGAATTCAGAATAAAGCTTTCTGCAACTTTTGGCTGTACCTACAACAGCTTGATTGCTGGTGTTTTAGGTGGGAGGGAGGATGATGCTGTAAATTGGAACTGGAATAGTTCACATGATGGTTCCAGAAGCTGCATTATGCCAGATATAAAGATAATCCTTACTTGCTTATTTTATGCAGTTTGTTGTAAGGATCTCTTAGCTGGTGTGTTATTTTCTAGGCCATCTGAAGTCCAACAGTGTGCAGCTGATGGATGAAGCAGTTGTGGCATTGAAGAATTTGGCTCGGCAGTGCAGCGATCCTTCGGCTGTGGAGTCACTGGGCAGGCACCTTTTTGCCATCTTAGGGGGTGAGTAAACTGTAGGATAAGCAGTGGGGATGAATCAAGGTGACAGCGTCAAGGAGTTTTGTGTATTGTATTTTCTGTTCTCTTTACTGCCTGTATGGAAGGGGTGGCTCAGCCTGGATCAGGGATAATAGGGCAAGCTTTTGTGTTTTGGAGGAGATTCTTGATGTAACACAGAGCTGTTGTCTGCATTCACCTGTCACCTTTGTGTTTTTTGTTGGCAGGCTCAGAGGGGAAGTTGACAATTGTTGCTCAGAAGATGAGTGTCCTTTCAGGTGAGGATCCTAGAAGAAAGCTGCTTCTCTGGTGGAAGAAATTGAGCAGAAGGCTGAATGGGAGGGATCTGTACCTCAGCCTTTAGGATTTCCTGCCTGTCACTCTAAATTGGCTGTAGTTGAAGCCATAGAGGGTGCTGGATACATACCAGTTCCTGACTTTCTATTCAAAGAAAATAATTGGTTGGTAGGCCAAAAATTTTATTCAATGAAGATGACTTGCACCCAGAATGAAAATGAAGACAGATCTGGCAGTGGATGTGACATCCAGATGCAGTGACAAGAAAAAGAAGTGTCTGTGCAAGGATTGAAGTGTGAAGGGTTGTTCTTGATTGGTTTTAGATGTTTTGCTGGTCGTTTGGGAACTACTGAGAGAATTCTGTCCTTTCAGGGATTGGCAGCCTTAGTCACCATGTGGTTTCTGGGCCCTCCAGCCAAGCTCTGAGTGCAACTGTGGCTGAGCTTTTCATCCCTTTCCTGCAACAAGAAGGTGAGACCTCTTGCCTTTGTTATGGGTTTACTAAGCTGCTTTCATCTTGAGCAGGATTTTCACATGGTCATTAGGATAAATCTGGATTCCTGCCTACTGTGTTACAGAATCTGTTGCCCTGTTTTGATGAGCAACCCCGTGGAGACTGTGCTGTGCCTGTTAGGAGCACATGTTAGTTTCCTTCATCCTGATGTTGTTAGCTGCTTTCTGTTTTATGTTCTGCCCTTTCTGCAATTACTGAACTGATGTGAGCTCTGTGATTCCCTCCAGTCCATGAAGGCACATTGGTTCATGCAGTCTCTGTCCTGGCTCTTTGGTGTGTTCGGTTCACCACGGAAGTTCCTAAAAAGCTGGTAGAATGGCTAAAGAAAGCCTTCAGCCTTAAAACCTCGACTTCAGCGGTGAGACATGCCTACCTGCAGTGCATGCTAGCCTCCTTCAAAGGTAAAACTGGGCAGCTGTTAATAACTCTTGGCTGGGGGGCTTAGGAGGAGAGTTGCCAATCTTTGTACTTCCTGATATAGAGAGCCGTGCAGATTAGGAAAGATTTTGTAAGGCAGTGTCTGTTTACTGTCCTCCTTCATATTTCTCCTTAAACTCTCTTTTGCCTTCAAGTTTATAAAGATGGTTTGTTTCCTTGTGTAACTGAAATCACTGCCCATCATGCTGTCTTTCATAGATTGCAAAGTAATTTTTGATTGCTTTATTTTTGTCTTACACCTAAATTGTAAGGTTTCTAGCTCAGGCGCCGTATGTTTGTTTTATATAGTACCCAGCACAGTGGGGTCTTGGTCTCTGGCTGTGACTCTTGGAAATTAAAAAATTTCTGTGTTTGAAATGAAGAACTTGAGGAATTATTCCTTTTGGTGGTCCTCTAGAGATTTACATCTGTTGGTCCTGCCCCCTTTGACTGCAGCATTTCATCCACATTTGTTGACCTCTGGGATTCCTTAACTTCTGAATGTTTGAAGTAAAACAGATGGTCATGACTTGCCAGGAATTTGCTTTCCCTCTCTGAGGGAAACATTCATCTTTGAAGTCAGACTTCCTGTGATTTGAAGTAATTCCTTTAATGTAACTGAATTAGCATTTTCTTTTGCATCCCATGAACAGAAACTTAATCTATTGAGATAGGACTGTTCTGTCTGTGAGGAAAGGACTGCAGTGGTGGCCATTGATCTTTTCATAGTTGCCATTTAGTGATAGTGATTGGCAAATACTTTGGGAGGTTCAGCCTTCCCAGTGCGTGCCTGATTCCTTTCCTTGTCTCATGGCAGATACCTGGGTTGTAAAGTGAGGACCCTGCTGTTTTGTAATGTGTCTCTTTTGTCCCCTCAGGTGACACATTATTGCAGGGAATGGACTTGCTGCCGATGCTGATCCAGACAGTAGAAAAAGCAGCATCTCAAAGTACTCAGGTTCCCATGGTAACTGAAGGAGTTGCTGCAGCTTTATTGATCTGCAGGATGTCTGTAATTGAGGGACAAACTGGTAAGGTCACAAAACAGCTGGCAGAATCCAGTATAAACAGGTTCTGAGGGTTAACACTTGACAGTGTGCAGGAGATACTACTTCTTAATTTGTCTATAGTTTCTACATAGAGCATTGGTCTTCTATAAACCAGGGAAAGATTAATTCCCTTCTTTTTCATTTATGTCAGTGATGAGTTCTTATTCTTTCATGGCTTTGCAAATTCCAGCTTCCATTCATATAGGGTGATATTCCTCTGTATTCTGACAGGAGATGTTCACCCTGACCTTACATGGTCAGATTTGGCTGATGCATTGGAAGTATTACTTGATTGTTATTTGGGTAGAGTTCAAACCTTTGGAAAGCATAGGGGCTGGAATTCTGTCTCCCATCAGAGGATATTACAAGAGCTCTCTGAGTTCATACGTTTGCCAGGATATAAAATCAGATGTGTTCTACCAAAAGCAACACACTACTTCCCTCCTTTTTACTTCTACGAGGGTTGGCCCTGTGAAAGATTAAGATGGATCAGACTTTACATTTCACATATATAAGTCAGAGAATGGTATTTTTTGTCAGCTGGTGTTTTTTTGGCGTTTATAGTTCTGAATGAGAGAAATGAAAGGCTTTAGAATTGAAGATAAGTAAGGCTAGAAGGAACTTGAGGGATTTCAGGAGAGAGAATTCTACTGTATTTTATGTGCACTGATGAGTTCTGACTTATTTTGAAACATGCTTGATGGACATCTGTTCTCTTCCTGTCAGAGTCTAAGCTGAGTGGTTTCTGGCAGCTGATTCTGGATGAGAAAAAACAAATTTTTACATCTGAGAAGTTTTTGCAATCTGCGTCAGAGGAAGGTAAATTGGCAGTTACTGTATATCCAGTTGCTGTTTAACTCTGTTTCTTAGTAGTTGACAAGGACTAATGTTGTTAGTCCTGTTCTATGATCCTTAGAGGATACAGTTTCAGATTAAAATGACCTGTGTACTCCTCAGAAGTACATCTACACTAGCTGTAGTCCGAGCTTGAAAATGAATTAATTTATTTCTTCATGAACCTGAGTTATCATTCATTTATCATTCCAAATGGTAAAGAAATGGAAGGGCCTTGTGACAGCTGACACTCAGTACCCATTTCATTGCCACTGAAGCCATTTTGGCAGAGCTCAGGAATTAACAGAACTGAAGCACTGAGCGTGGTGTTTATAATTTGCTTTGCTCTGTCAACTTAGACCAAAATAGGTCACACACAATGGTCAGGAAAATTGTCCTGGGATCCAGCTAACAACATTTCAATGAAATCATGGTTCAGTTCCCAGTCTTGGCAGATCTGAGTTGGATTTGTCTCTAGCTTCAATGAGAAGATTATGTAGAGGCTCAGCTTGGGGAGCTATTTTAATGTGTCCTCCTTGTTGTTCATTTGTTTTCAGGTAAAAAAATCTGTTTCCTTAGGAAGTCTCATGCTGTTTTAAATATTTGTTTTTTCCCCCAGCCATGTGTACAGTGCTGCAGCTGACAGAGCGCCTGCTCTTGGATCATGCACAGCGGCTGCCTGAAAGCAAAGTTCAGTACGTACGGTGACTTGCTGTTCCCGATCCCAGAGTGCTGCTTTGGGCCCTGGGGGGGTGAGCCTGGGGCTTTGCACGGAATCTGGAACTCCTGGTGCCTTTGTACCCCCTTGGCTGCAGAGCTGCCTCCCTGGCTAACCCCGTGTGTCTGTGTCTGCAGGCAGTACCACCGTGCCCTGGTGGCCGTGCTGCTGAGCCGCACCTGGCACGTCCGCAGACAGGCCCACCAAACAGTGAAGAAGCTCCTGTCCTCTCTGGGAGGGTACAAGCTGGCCTATGGGCTTTTGGAGGAGCTCAAGGTGGTTCTCAGTTCTCATAAGGTGAGTAGCCAGCGAGTGTCAGAAGTTTGAGTGGTGTCAGTCACCTCCCTGCCCTAGGTTTGCTGTTAGCATTGACATACAGCCTGATGTGAACAGGATTAGCTCCAGATGATCTTCTGGAAGCCACTTGTTACTGGATTACTGCATATTACAGTATCAGTGTCTGGGGCATGCCTAGTCTTCCCTACATACATGGAAAAGACATATTCAAAATGTTTTGGGGAGGAAGCTGTAGTTTTCCATGTATTTTTATTATTTAAATGCAAATTTAATCTCTGCTGAAAGACCAAGTGCTTCATTCCTTTTTTTTTTTTGTGTCTTGGTTCTTTGGCCCTGGCGTATAGACTGCAGAAGTTGGGCATACTGTTCCCAGCCAGCTGGCTCAACCTTTTCCAGAGTCTTTGCCAGAAGTGATCATTTTAGTTTTATTTTACCCCAGCTTGCCAAATCCAGTATAGTCCTCCGTTCTTAATCTTCTCATCACTGTCATCCCTGTGCTTTGCTTTTGCTGTTATCTTGTATCCCCTTCTTTCCTTTGAAAACTTCAGGATTTTGGTATTGACAGGGAGATGGCATTCAGCCTGATGTTACTGTGGGGAAGTGTGCTCAGGTCTCAGGAAGGTTTGGTGTTGTCCATTCAGATTCTGCCTCACGAGGTGCTGGTGACAGAGGCAGGAGAGCTGTCGGAGCTGGGAAGGACGTACATTCCCCCTCGTGTGCTGCATGAGGCCCTCTGTGTCATCTCCAGTGTGGCAGGGATGGATGTGGACTCCTTTGAGCCAGAGAAGCTGGCCCTGGAGATGCTGCTGGTGAGCCATCATCCATCTGTAGGTAAGTGCAGGGATAAGACTCTCATGGCCAGTGTATGAGTTATTATTGTACCTTTTTGTTTCATTGTGCCAGCAACCTGCTTCATGTTTATTATTTATTTATTCTTCTGGCTAGTGGCAGTGCAGCCAGGACTTTGGCCAGCCCTCCTCATCAAGATGAAGATAGATCCTAAAGACTTCATTACCAAACACCTGAATGACATCTTACCCAGGATCACCACCTACACTCCGGAGAACCAGGTGATAAACTGCTTTCCTTGTGTTAGTTTTGGGAGATATCTTGGAGGAGTTCAGTATGAACTGGTCTATAAGGAAGGAAAGCTTTCTTCTGGGGAAGAGGGAGGTTAAAAGAGAGTGTCTCTGGGGAAAGGAGGTGGGATTTAAGAGGAAAAGAACGTACAAGCAACCGAGTAGAATTTCAGGTAAGATGCAAGTACCCCCTGAACAATGAATTGGAGATTGGAATGTAGGGGGGGCTGCCTCAGCAGGACATACTTCTTGGAGACAGTTTTAAGCAAGACTGATTATGGTTTTTCCTCCATTTTCTGACAGTCATCTATGAATGCAGTGGGGTCTCTGTCCCTGCTTTCACCTGGCAGAGTGCTCCCACAGCTCATCAGCACTATCTCAGCATCAATGGAGAATCCAGCTCTGTGCCAGGTTACTCGAGAGGAATTTGCCATCATGAAGACACCTGAGGGAGAATTGTATGACAAATCTATAATACAGAGGTAAGTCTTCATAATTTCTTTGTGCATCTGGGGATTGATCACTGCTGATATTCTTGCCAGTGGGTGACTGGGTGTGTCAGATGCTCTTTCTGCACAGAAGTTCTTGGATTTTTATGCCTGGTCCTTACTCCAGAGCAGTGCTGATTCTTTCTGTACTTTTCCTCCTCAGTGCTCAACAGGATAGTATGAAAAAGGCTAACATGAAGAGGGAGAACAAAGCTTATTCCTTCAAGGAACAAATCATTGAGCTGGAGCTGAAGGAGGTGAGTTGATGGAAAAAGGAATGCCAGGCTGGTCAGAATCTTCTCTACAAGTCATGTGTTGTTCCATGGCTACTGGAATATGTGTGTGTGCTGGTGGGAAAGATTCTCTGAACTACTTGGCATACTTCTATCTGGATGTATCCCATTTTTTAAACAAAGGTTGACTTCTCTTAGCTCTGGGGAGAGTGATGTACCATCATCTCCTGTAAAGAACTGGACACACTTTTTAATGATACCAAATAATTTGTGAGCAATGTGGAGAAACTTAGGTTATGCTGCTAAAGGGACACCTAAGTGTTGTTAACCTGCTGATTTCAATTTTATGTCTTTACTCAAGAGGGATATACTTGGAAGGATATTTTGATACTGTTTTAAAAATAAATTGCAAAAAAACCCATTTCCAACTTGCTTCTCTGACTAATTGAAGGGATGGTGTTTGGAGCTGCCAGATAATGATGACCATGGCTCTCTGTTACAGGAGATAAAGAAGAAGAAGGGAATAAAGGATGAGGTGCAGCTGACGAGCAAGCAGAAGGAGCTGATGCATGCACAGCTGGAAAGGGAGGCTCAGATAAGGAAAAGGCTGAAGGAGGTGAGTTTTGGTTGTGTTTTTTTGCCACCTCTGAAGCCACCATGACCCAAATCACTTTGATAGAAAATGGTGTAGTAATCACCTATTTGTTTCTGTTATTAGAAATGAGATTTAACAACCCAATTTTTTTCCCAGTGGAGCTTTTTTTATGGTAATCTCTTGAATTGTTTCTCTTTCAGCTTGATAATGAGCTGGAAACAGCTCTAGGACTCCTGGACACTGTTATAAAGAAAAAGCCTCCCGGTCTCACTCAGTACATCCCTGGTCTCATCAGTTCCTTCTTGCCACTTTTTCGATCTCCTTTGGCTGCTCCAAGGATTAAGAAGCCTTTTCTTTCCTTAGCTTCCTGTGTCATGCCTGCTCGACTGAAAACCTTTGGTGAGTATTTGCAGTTGCTGTTTTAAGGGTAGGGTGTGTCATTTTGATGGTGGTGAAAAATCTTGCTCTTACAGACAGTGGATCATGACTATGTACCACAGAAAACTAGGAGAAAAATCACCTGGAACAGTGTTTAGGGAGGTAACTGATTTCTCAGAGATCCTACTGCTGGGTAGGACTGGCACCAAAGACAAAGAATTATCTGGTCAGTGACCAGCTCTGAGGAGCAGCTGGTCACTATGGGACCATCTTCCCTGTGCAGAGTTTGGAGAGTGTGAGTGTAACTCACATGTGTGAAGAAATCTGTCCCCTGACAGTCCTGGGTTGGGCTTCCTGCTCTGAGCCTCTTTGCAGCTTGGGCTCTTGCCCAGAGCTTTGTTACAATTCTTGGGTCTGTGTTCCTGGGGCTTTTTCTCTCGAGAAATATTTTGGTTTAGCCCTCTCATGGATTCTTTATTCTTCCATTCCAGGTACTCTAGTGAGCCATGTGACCTTGCGCCTGATGAAACCAGAGTGTGAATTAGATGAATCCTGGTGTCAGGAAGAGCTGCCTATTGCTCTGAACAGAGTGGTCAGTTTGCTGCATGCCCACACCATTCCCAGCCGAACCAGCAAGGGAGAGCCAGGTATGAAGTATGGTAGATGTGGTACATCCTGCCAACACTGCCCCCACCTCCAATAGCTAGGAACTGGTTTAATTTTCAGAGTTTGTGTTCTATTTTGCAAGCAAAACTTCACTTTTTCTTTTTTAATTGGATAGCTGTTCATAGATGTGAAAAACCTTAAGGGCTTTTTTCTAGTGGTAGTAGTAGAAGTGATGTTGAAACTATAATTAAGTGTAGAAATGAAATAACAGTATTTTTTCTTAAAATGGTTCATACAGAAATAATAGGAGTGAAATTAAGCCTCATCTTTGCCAAGGACAGCTCCTGCCTTTCAACACCACTTAACATAAGGGATTCAGTGAGACTAAGTGGAGAGACAAAATAATTGCTTGTTATCTGTAATCACAGCAGTGAAGTGCCCATGGCCTCTGCTTGTTTGCTGTGTGGTGCTGCAGTTCATGAATATTTTATACTGGCATGATTGTAGAAAGAGCAGTTCTCTCCACTCTGTAAAGTGAAGGCAAGCACCAGTATTTTTACAGTGCAAGGTAATGATTTGAGTTAATGTAAAACTTATTTCTTGATTTTTTTTTAAATTTTATTTCCCGGAGTTAGTTTTAATTAAGGTTACTTCCAGAATCTTCTTCAACGTGGAGTGCACAAGTGCTTGTGCCGCTTGACTGAAGATAAGAGTACAGAAGAGGAGGGTTGATGTGTGTCCTCTGAGGGCTGGGATGACTTTGGCTCTCTCAGGATGTACTCCAGGGATAGAGGTAGTTCACTTCACCCAGGCTTTGGAGCTGTTCATCACATAACTCAGTCCAAAGCTGTTGTGGTAGATGGTGTGTATATTTTAAGGGAAATGTGGGATTCTGTTTGGTCCCTGAGCGCCATAGTTCAGTTCTCTTGCTGTTCAGTGGTGTGACTGTGGCACATGTCACTGTCACAGCTGACCAGTGGCCATTGGCCATGTTGATCACCACTTCAGTGCTGAACATCTCAGTGATAATTTGGTGTCTCCACTGTGCAATTTATTGCTGTAGTAAGTGCACATTCATTAACATTTGAATCCCTTTCCAGGCTTACTTCCAGAAAATAGTGGAAGTATTTTCAGTCCTTCAAGATTTCCTATATTGCTTAATTAAATTAATATCTAATTATTTTTTCCGCTTTTGCAAGACAAGGGCAGTAGTTTCCACAGCACTTTGTTGGACAAGTGATACTATATTCCCAAAGGATTTTTCCTCATTTTCGAAGTTCTTTGGAATGTGCTTGTGTGATATGGTTTAGTAGAGATTAATTTCTTAGGTTACTATGAGACCTAAGAGACACCTTATCTCCTTGTAATGTGGATGACAGAATTTATCATTCATTGCTGAAATACCAAGATGCATCCTATAATCTTTCTTGTGTTGGTCAATACCAGCTACTGTGTAAGTAGAACATTTTTCTTCTCCAATAAAGCTTTCTTCCTCCTGCTGTGTATAGAGGGACAGGCTGTGGTTTAAAGCTAAAAATATCTGGCCAATAATTAAAAAATAAAAGACAAGTGTAAAAGCAAACAGATACTGAGCAAACAGAGAGAAAAGTCCCACATGAGAAATAGAGAGGGTTTTACTGAAGCTGTTCATGTTAAATAGGAGCTCAGAATGTATTTGGGATTTAATATTTCTCCCTTGAACTACTTTTGCAGTATTTCTGCCCTACATAAGCTGACTAATACTGCAGTATTGTATCTGCAATGCTCTTCATCTGCATTTAGAAATTTAAACTTGGGCATTCTCTGTCAGCATGGATAGGATATAGAAAGGAAATGTTTTCCATAGACACCTGGTACTTGAATATTAACTGGACTAATGAAGGACTGAAAGGAGCATTTGTTATATGCTATAGCCAAGGTCCTGTAGAAAGGAAGGAGCAATGGGAATTCAAAAGCTTTAATTTTTCAAGGAGGAGAGTTGAAGCTTGCACCAGAATTAGAAGGACTTAATTCTCAAGGATCCAGCTGAAGGCTGGAACGACAGGTTAGCTAGGTTGTAGGAAGTGTTTAAAGGAAATGCAGCTGACAAAGGGCCTTGCTTTGGGACAAATGAACTTTATAAGCGACTGTCTAATTAATTGAAATGTTTCAATTCCATTTACAGCATGTATTTCTATACTCTCGAGGCATTGGTAGTAATTTGGAATCCTCATGTGACTTTAAGTGAAGCCAGGTAGAATCATAGAATCATTTAGGTTGGAAAAGACCATTAAGAACATCAAGTCCTACCCTTAACACTGAAATGCCAGAAGTCACTGTTGGAGCTACACTGTTGCTGCTGTTAAGTGGCAAATACTTAGGTTTATTCAGCATCTTTGTGCATGAGGCTGAAGCTTGGCCATATCTATTATGAACTACTCAAGTGTACATTTCATACCAGTCAGTATTATCAACCAAGTCATGGGAGGATCAGCTGTGTTGACAGGATGGTTTTTCCTTTTCACAGGTGCTGCCCCATTATCAGCTCCAGCATTTTCCTTAGTCTTCCCTCTCCTGAAGACAGTTATGATTGAGACACCCCATAACAACGAAGACAAGGAGGAGTTTCTGGTCAAGATTCTGCAGATTCTTACAGTCCATGCTCAGCTGAGATCATCAGGAAATGGCCAGTCTTTGCTGGTGGATGAGGTGAGAGCAGTGGGGTCAGATGACCTCCTTCAGATGAGCCATGGGATAAAACAGCTGATGTGTAAACTGGACAAAGTAGATGAATTCTCCAAGTTAGAGTTACCTGTATAGGATTGCCATGGGTTTTAGTACCTGTCTAGCCCTAGGTTTTGACTGGGATTTTTTAAGGAGTGTCATACATAGGCAAGACACTTTGAAATCACAAGATAAAAGTCTTTCCTTCCCCCCTGCCCTTTTCTCCCCTCAACCTTTCAGAATGGCCCAGAGTTGCTGCCCCGCAGGGACATGCTGGTTCTGCTGACCCGGGTGATAGGAACAGGTTCTCCACGGTTACAGGTGAGTGCTCAGCTGCATAACCACAGTCAGGATTCTCCCTAAGTTTCATCAGCATCTAAATGAGGGAAATGTACCACCTGGTTTAAGTCTCTGATGCTGGTGGTTGATACTTTCCCAGTTTTCTTCTATTTATGGTATTCTTAGATTAAAATGTCTGCATCTTTTTTTCTGTGGGTTTCATTGCACCAAATATATTCTTCAGTCTTCCAGAGGTGACATTTTTTCTTTCTCTAAGGCCTTGCTCTGCCAGATAAGCTCAGTAGTCTCTCCTCTGAGTGTTTGCTATAAGGGATGAAGTGGCAGAGAGGTCAGTAATAAAAAGCAGAGTTGAGCTGAACTTGTCACATCTCGGTTTTGTCACTGTTCTTTGGGAATTTCTTCTGCTGTGACAGCACTCAGCACTTGCTTTGACAGCAGTTCAAGGTGTAGTGGAGTCTGTGACACTGGTGCTGTTGCAGGTGTTGGCCTCGGAGGCCCTGACGGCGCTGTGTGCCAGCAGCAGCGGTGAGGACGGCTGTGCCTACGCCGAGCAGGAGGAGATCGATGTGCTCCTGCAGGCCCTGCAGTCTCCTTGCATGAACGTTCGGGATGCAGCTCTCAGGGTAGGTGGGAATCACTCAGGGTCACAGCAAATTCCATAAGTTTTTGGGAGGTGAATCTTCTCTAACACTTGGATGCAGAGGGGCTTCAGCTGTGAGCTGCCAGACTTTGGGCAGTGTGTCACAGGCAGTCTGAACAATAATGCTCCAAGTCATGCTGCTTGTGCTGAATTTATCTGCAAAAAGGAGTACTCTAGGTTTATCCACACCTTTGTTTCCTTAGAAGAGATGTAATTAGGACTACTTAACACTTCTGTTTACAATTGGATAGAGCTTAGTCTTAAAGAGAGAAGCTGTCAAAAAATTCCTTTCTGTACTAGGCCTTGTTGTTGGAAAGCTTCAGGCTTAGTCACTTCTGAGAACACAGAAAGAAAAACCTCAAGGGTGCTTGGTGTTCTTTGTCATGAAATGAATTCCAGTTTAGCCCACCTGAGCTGTCTTGTCTGTACTTAGAAGCAGAAGAGACTGTAGTCACCAGAGCCTCTCTGCAACCTGCCTGTGGAGTATTGTTCTTGAGTCCCACCATCTCACCTACTAGTAATAGAAAGTCCTTGACCATCATGGGCAGTGTGAGGCACAAGCAAACATGTATTTTGACACTTCCAACCACTGAGAGCTTGACTTGCCAAAAGTTTTAACTGTTTTAGCGTGTTTATTTCTAAAAATCAGATGCTTGCACTGGTTTTCCTGTTAACTCATTCAGGGACTGATGGAGCTACAGATGGTTCTACCAACCCCAGACAGTGATGAGAAGAATGGACTGAACCTGTTGCGTCGCCTCTGGGTAGTAAAGTTTGACGTTGAAGATGAGATTCAGAAGCTGGCAGAAAGGTGAGGGTTCTTCTTTGTTGATTGGGTTTTAGGGGGACCTCTTCTCTGCCCATGGCATGGAGCTGCACTCAAGGGCTTTGCCCCACAGCTGGAGGGCAGCTGTAGGGCAAAGCCCTTGACTTTGCCCAAACACCAAATCCCAACTCCAGTGTGGCAGTGGCTTCTTTGCTGAAGGGTGACCCATCACCTCTGTGTGTGTGCTGCAGGCTATGGGAGTCCATGGGTTTGGAGCTGCAGCCTGACCTGTGTTCCCTGCTGATCAAAGATGTCATCTACCACGAAGAGGCAGTGCGACAGGCAGGGGCTGAGGCTCTTTCCAGAGCTGTAGCTCAGTACCGAAAGCAAGCAGCAGAGGTCATGAGCAAGCTCACAGAGATCTACCAGGAGAAGCTCTATGTAAGTACTCTTGCCCTAAGGGGTTGACAGGCATGAGCTGCTGCCTTATTTTCTGTTAGTCACTTTTCCTTTTGTCTGTCCTGAAATGTGCATTGAATCTACTGTTGTCCTATTGGAGCTTAGCACAGACTTCAGTGTCTTGAACTTCATGTTATCAGCCACTAATGGCATCATTGGCCAGGTGAGGTGGGAAGGGTGCCTCAGATGGTGCAAAAAGGCTGTGGTAGGACAGTGTTAGTTGAAGTAATTTTGACCCCAGACTTGCTTTCTGCTTGTTTCTTCACCTTGCTCTTCTGCTAGTGGTACCATAACTCTGTGCAGTATTATCAAATGGCATTGCAGGTGTGGTTGACAAATTCTCTGCATGCCTATCCTTGGAAAAGCCATTTTGATGAAATCTTTTCTCCTTCCAGAGGCCACCTCCAGTTTTGGATGCTTTGGGACGAGTGATATCTGAATCACCGCCTGACCAGTGGGAAGCAAGGTACAGTCATGTTCAGACTGAGCTCATCACTTCCTGTGCATCCAAATGAAATGTTTTTGATTTTTATTTAGAAGAACAAATTACATACAATTGTATTGACTTGCTGTTTCCATGTGTCCTTCTGGTAGAGAATATTTGTGCCCCTCAAGCAAACTAGGGGCAGGCAGAACTCCATCAAAATATTGGATACTGTCATCTCTGTGTCCTGATAAAAACAATCTTGCCCTCTCAGACTGTCTGATTTTTGTCTTAGCTTACCATGTTCCCACCTCCCACCATTGATTGTTTCAAGAGCAGCAGTGCAAGCCTTAATGAACTGGCCAAATTCCAGTTTGGATAATTACTTTCTGTTTACTTGTGTGTTCTGTACAGGTTTAATTGGAGATCATCTTGTTTGCTACTTGTCTTGAGCTAATCTGTCCTTTAATGCTGATGTACCTTGTTCTAAAGCTGCTGCATTTCAGCAGTAGTTGAAGTGATCCTGATGTCTAAGTTGGCTCAAGTATCCCTAAAGCTTAATTGAGATAAAAGCTATTATATGGCTGAGGGATTGTTGTCCTTGTGGGAGACTGCAGCATGGAGTTATGTAATGAAATGCACAGAGGTTGGACACTCTGAGGCATTTTGTTTCCATAATGGTTCTTGCTCTCACTTTCTGTAATTGCTGCTGATAGCAAATATGATTGTGAGCTCTCAATTCTGAGAGAAATCAGTAAGCTCACAGGCTCATCACCTTCTTCACAGGTGTGGCATAGCACTGGCCCTTAACAAGCTCTCAGAGCATCTGGACAGTTCTCAGGTGAAGCCCCTCTTTCAGTTTTTTGTGCCAGATGCTCTGAATGATCGCAGTCCTGAGGTCAGGAAATGCATGTTGGATGCAGCTCTTTCAACACTCAACACTCATGGCAAAGTAAGTCTGAATGTTCCCTTCTCTATCAGTGGAAAAAAGATGTAATGGATATGTAGATGCTGTGTTGGAGCCCATAGGTTTTTTTTATATTTTTTATAAATTTCTTAGAGGTTGCTGTTACTTTTAACAGCTGAAAACTTTCATTTAGGAATTTTTGTGTTCAGAGGTGTTCTGTTAGTGTCTAGTGTTGACTAAGTGTGGTTCACCCCTGTCATTGCTATAAAATGTAATATCTCTGGATCAACTGGAGTTAAAATGGTATAGAACTTGAGTAATAAAAATAAAATCAGACCATAGATCTTTTAATCCCGCGAAGATGAGAATTCCTTTTCAGGCTTCATGCAAAGCAAAACACGAAAGCTTGCTGATTATTTGCTTAATTAAACTTAAAACATCAAGGAACTGAGGACCATTCTTCTCCCTGCCAGCTCTTCCCCAGCAGTGTCCGATGGGGAAGGTGTGCAGGGTGTGAATTGCTCAGCTTCTGATTTCCTTCTATGTGCCAGTCACCTCTGGACAGATGCCTGTATTCTTTAGTTTAGCCCAGGACAATTGGGGTATTTTTATATTATTCATTCTTTCATTATGTTTCTTAGAAAAACAGTGTGAAGTTCATTTGATGTTTCTGGTCTCCCTTGGCAAATGGGGCAAGCAGAGGAGTGGGCACTGATGTTCAGGCCTGGGAGCTTCTGGCAGAACATCATGCTGGCAGGCTTGGGGATTCTAATTTTGAAGAGCTAATTTCTCTCTAGCAGGAAATATTTGTTGCCTGTTGGGATGGTACAAGGTTTTATGTGATGTGACACATGAAATGAACTGTAAATACAGTGTGATTGTTCAGTTGTTGGCTCAGAGAAGAACAAACAAGTCCACTGAGCATAGCAAATCTCATTCTGAGTGGACTCTAGTGGCAAGTTCTGTGGTTTTGTTTTTCAGGACAATGTTAACTCTCTCTTGCCAGTGTTTGAAGAATTCCTGAAAAATGCTCCTAATGATGCCAGTTATGATGCTGTAAGGCAAAGCGTGGTCATTCTGATGGGGTCACTGGCAAAACATCTGGACAAGAGTGACCCTAAAGTGAAACCAATTGTTGGCAAACTGATAGCAGCCTTGTCCACCCCATCTCAGCAGGTAGGTGCCTTTGGGAGGAGTTGTCAGGTTCCACACGGAGGCAGGTTAACACCAGGACACTGTTAGGGATGGCAGAGAGATGAAAAATGGTGACAGAAAGGTTTCACTTGGGGTGCATTCTAGGGGGAATTTATGTTAGTAATGACTGTTTTGTGATCTGGTGGCTGGTGGATTGTTTTACAGGTTCAAGAGTCAGTGGCAAGCTGTTTACCACCTCTAGTGCCTGCAATTAAGGAGGATGCAGGAGGAATGATCCAGAAGCTGATGCAGCTGCTGTTGGAGTCTGACAAGTATGCTGAGCGCAAAGGTGCAGCCTATGGTCTGGCAGGCCTGGTGAAAGGCCTGGGCATCCTCTCTCTCAAGCAGCAGGAGATGATGACCACTCTGACTGATGCTATCCAGGACAAGAAGAACTTCCGCCGGCGGGAGGGTAAGGGACAGGAGCTTTTCCCTCCAGATACCCAATATTTCTCTTGTATCTAATATCATTGTAGTCAGATGAAGTTCCTGAACCCCTCTGTTTGGGTTAGCTACATTTATTCTACTAAAGTCTAGCAAGAAAGAAATGGGAAATATCTTTTGAGGCCGTTGGTTGTGTATAGTGTCCCAAAATTGCTCGATTCACATCGTGGTGGAAGGAGGATTTCTAGTCCTAGACCATATGGATGTGCCTCCCTCTCCTGTTTCCAAAGGCAGGTGTTGCTGGGGGAGAGCTCCTTTGCTGAGGCCAGAAATCCCTACTACAGCACAAGCCACAAGGGCAAGAAAGCAAGAGACTTTTAGCTGTGAGATTTGAGTGCTTTTGGAACAGTATTTGGCAAATTGTATCTCCCATCCTCCTTAAATGAAGTTGTGTTTTCCTCTGACTGTCCTTTTTGGGTTTTTAGGGGCTCTGTTTGCCTTCGAGATGCTCTGTAGCATGCTTGGGAAGCTATTTGAGCCCTATGTGGTTCATGTGCTGCCTCACCTGCTGCTTTGTTTTGGAGATGGGAACCAGTATGTGCGAGAGGTAAGGTGCCTTAAGTTTCTGCTATTGCAGAGTGTTAAACCCAGATGGAATGGATATGGATATGAATCCTGTTTGTAATGAGGCAAATAGAGAAGGTGACTTATCCCTTGAGATACCACTAATAACAATTTGATCTTCTTAGTAACTGAAAGCATCTGATTTCATTGGCCATTAATTGGGAGCTACTTAGCCAGCTGCATCATTGTACTGAGACACTATTTACATGAAGGCTTTGTTCCCAGAGAGTCTCAGAGGAAGGAAAACAGTGTTGTGTCACAGTTTGTAAGTGTTCTCTTCTCCTTGGAGGCTGCAGATGACTGTGCCAAAGCTGTAATGAGCAATCTGAGTACTCATGGGGTGAAGCTGGTTTTGCCATCGCTTCTTGCAGCACTGGAAGAGGAATCTTGGAGAACTAAAGCTGGTATGGACCAATATGTGCCTGACATGATTGACAGTGACCCATAGTTCCCTTTGTTGTCATCCCCCTTGTGTATTCCTTCATCCCTCCAGATAGCCATGATGGTTTATTGTCTCATAAGGGACTGTGGAACTTCTCCAGCTTTTTACAGCTGAGTTCCCTGACATATTTGAGTAACCTTTTTCCCCCTGGCTTATTCAAGGGACGGTTTGTATCCTGTCTCTATAGTTTTACTTCAGAACCTGGAATTTTCTCAACACATTCCTTTTCCCTGGTACAAAAGAAAAGTATTTTTTGGTGTCTTTAGGTGGCAGAGTGACAATGCCTTTCAGCCTTTCTTTGTGTTCTCTGACTGGTAGATTTGAATTTGAAGTAAATGTGATCATTATCTCATGTCAATTCTTAATACTGTCTTCTGTCTTTTCTTTTCTATTTTTTTTTTTTTGGTGTACTTTGTTCGCAGGGTCAGTGGAATTGCTGGGGGCTATGGCATACTGTGCTCCCAAACAACTCTCTTCCTGTTTACCCAACATCGTGCCCAAACTCACTGAAGTGCTGACAGATTCCCATGTGAAGGTGCAGAATGCAGGGCAGCAGGCTCTCAGGCAGATTGGGTCTGTCATCAGAAATCCAGAGATCCTGGGTAAGACCTGTCTGTGCATCTCTAATGTCCTGATGTGACTATGGTTTATAATAGCAAGGTTTGGGTTCAAGATATTTAGGATTAAATAGAAATTTGTATAGAAATGAAACTAATCCTACAGAAGTATAACATGAAAGCTTCACAGCAGCTGTATGCTTCCAGGCTTTTTAAATGTTCCTGTCCATTTTCTCAGCTGATGTTAATAGTCTCCCCTGTTCTTGTGCTGTATGTTGCCTTAGAAGAACCTAAAACATCCCATAAGAACACACCAGCTCATCCTGACATGTTTTTGGTTTATGTACAAATAAAGTCTTTTCTCTCCTTTTAAAAAATATCCAGCAATTGCTCCAGTTCTGTTGGATGCTCTCACTGACCCCTCCAGGAAGACTCAGAAGTGTTTGCAGACTCTACTGGATACCAAATTTGTCCATTTCATTGATGCTCCATCCTTAGCACTGATCATGCCAATTGTTCAGAGAGCTTTCCAGGATCGTTCCACGGACACCAGGAAAATGGCTGCCCAGATCATTGGGAACATGTACTCCCTGACTGACCAGAAGGTGCAGTGCTAGAAATGCCCTCTAACTGTATTCTAGTTGATTACTGTGACAAGCACTAGAGCAGATTTATTTGGCTTGGAGACTGCTGTTAAGGTAGAAAATACTAGCATCCATTCAGCTTCTTAATTAAATGTATGTAAATGAGCAGATGACTATAAGGATAGTGACAGTTCTCAGGTCCTTGAGACTGTCAGCTTTGGGCATCTACTTATTACCAGTTTATCCCTGCAAAAAGGTCTTGTAATTCTTACCATATAAGAAATGCCTTAACAAACAAACAAATGAAACACAGATCAGCTGCTAACAAATGGATCCAAGGTTTGTTTGAAAAGTATTTATAGGACCTGACTGTAGGCTAAAGATCTGTGTTTAATTTTTGTGCTGATAATCTCTACATTTAAACCTTGTGTAAATGTTAAGAGTGTTAGATTTTCCTAAGACACAAACTGCTGGGATGTGAGCGAGCATTAAAAAGGTTTAGAGTGATCTGCACAGAACTGATGTTTCTTGGACTTGCAGAATAATTCACTGTGCTTGTCTGCAGTATTGTGAGAGCAACTAATTAAACTCTGAGGATGTTAAGGATGTTTGCTGATTATATGGGGTGAATGTCCTTTACATGAAGGTTTTCTCTCATTTTGAATCTGGTTCTGATTTTTTGGGCTCTTTGTTTTAGGATCTGGCTCCATACCTACCCAGCGTGACCCCTGGACTGAAGGCCTCTCTGTTGGATCCTGTACCTGAAGTAAGTCTTTTGTACAAACACAGTTTGTCTTTCAGTGCAGTAGGTTAAACATTGTCCTAATCAGTCTGGTACATCTGCAGCACCTTTGGCTGGACATTTTGCAGATCTCTGTTTCCCTTGTCTGTTAGGTGCGCACAGTGTCTGCAAAGGCCCTGGGGGCCATGGTGAAGGGTATGGGAGAGTCCTGCTTTGAGGATTTGTTGCCGTGGCTGATGGAGACACTGACATACGAACAGAGCTCAGTGGATCGCTCTGGTGCTGCTCAAGGTGGGGACAGCTGTGTGTGAGCACTGAGCTCAGGTATTCTCATATTAAACCAGATTAGCTGCTTGTTTCTTGTGTGTATCAGTCCATTCCCTGCTTTTTTTCCCCAGGTCTGGCTGAAGTTATGGCTGGTTTGGGGGTAGAAAAGCTGGAGAAACTTATGCCAGAGATTGTAGCGACTGCCAGTAAAGTGGATATTGCTCCACATGTACGAGATGGTTATATTATGATGTTCAACTACCTGCCAATTACCTTTGGAGACAAGTTCACTCCCTATGTTGGTCCCATCATTCCTTGTATCCTTAAGGTATGAAGCAAAACTGAAGAATTTTAGTTATCAGAGAATAAAAAGAAACCTCCAGAATATTTAAAGTATCATTTTCAATAATTGTGGCATGTGCAGAGATTTGTCCAGCTTGGCTGGACTGCTAGGAAAAAAAGAAAGGGAATTTAAAGTATAAATTATTTCTTCTAAGTTATTGGCCTGCTGTCTTTTATTTCTAGTCACTAGTCATTTTTTGAAGTCATCTTTGTGCATTCACAACTCTGTAATTCACTCAGTTTTCATGGTGGAGAGAGAAAATACTGGTTTGTTTTCCTCCTGTTGCTTTTGTGCGTTGTGCTAAAAGCACAATATTGTGCTGAAAGGCCAAAAGAATTTTCAGAACCCCTTTTGTGCCCGTGTGCAGGCCCTGGCAGACGAGAACGAGTTTGTGCGGGACACGGCGCTGCGTGCGGGGCAGCGAATCATCAGCATGTACGCCGAGACTGCCATTGCTCTGCTCCTGCCACAGCTCGAGGATGGGCTCTTTGATGACTTGTGGAGGATAAGGTAAGGCAGAACCAGCTTAGCCACAAACCATTCCCTTCCATGCTTGAAAAACTGGTGTGATTTAGGCTCTGTGTTGCTCCTCAAAAAAAATGCAGAGACCTCCTGTGATGCAAAAACAAGTGTCTGTTTTTGCTCGTTGATTTGACTGTGATGCCTTACAGCCCTTGAATCTGCAAAAGCCTGCCAGGCTGGATCAGGTTTCCTACTACCTGCAGAGCATTCATGCTGGATTATTAATTCTGGCAGTGACTCTGAAATGCACTTCCAAGGCAGTTGATGTGGCAATATTTAGCCCTTGTGTACTGTTTTTCATTTCTCCAAATGCTGAACAAGTTATTGTTCTTCTGTGTATGAAAATGTGCAGTGGAGCACTCACAGCCAATAGTAGTTGCTCAAAAATTACCTGCATTAAATGATTTGTGCCAGCTGAGTGCTGCTAAGTGCTCTTACCCCACGTGAATGTCATTTGAGTTAGACAGATGGAGGATGGTGGTTTGGGTTAGACAGATGGGGGCAATGTCTTGTTCCTTTTTAGAGTCAAGGCTATTCTTGGATTCATTGTTTTGATTTGAAAATTCTCTCAGCCCTTCTAGTTTGGAATTCACTCCTTCCCTTTATCATGCTGCTTTCAGCCGTGTCAGCAGAGTGATGCTGCACATCAGCCCATGCAGCATTTCAGTGCAGACCCAGCTGTGCTTCACATTTGGCTCCAGTCTGTAGCTGATGTCCTGTCAGAACAGGACAGGTACCGTCTGAGCGCCCTGTTCCTAACACTTGGCTTGCTCCTGTTGCCAGGTTTAGCTCAGTTCAGCTCCTTGGAGATCTTCTATTCCATATCTCAGGAGTCACTGGAAAAATGACCACAGAAACTGCCTCAGAGGATGACAACTTCGGAACAGCCCAGTCAAACAAGGTAAAGCTGTTCTTGCCCGTTGTGCCTTTATTTTTTTTCAAATTCTATTTTAAATCAGCACGGACAGCCTGCTTGAAAGACGTATTGAATAATCATGTATTCTGGTCTTTTTATAGATTTCAGGGGCAATTAACACAATTCTGTGCTCTTTCTTTCCAGGCTATCATTAATGCTTTGGGAGTGGAGAGGAGGAACAGGGTGCTGGCAGGGCTGTACATGGGCCGCTCGGACACGCAGCTGGTGGTACGCCAGGCCTCCTTACACGTCTGGAAAATCGTTGTCTCAAACACTCCTCGCACGCTGCGGGAAATCCTGCCAACGCTCTTCGGGCTTCTGCTGAAATTCCTGGCCAGTACTTGTGCAGATAAGCGAACGGTGAGGAATTAAGTTGTGCCTTCCTGATCCTGCAGGTGACTGTAGAAAATAACTCCTGAGGAACACAGGATAATTCTTCTCCAAAGCTATCATCAGTTTAACTGTTCTGAGCATGAGCATGTCTGAGTTCTCTGTTTGCTGAAGGCAACTGTGACTGTGATGACAGTAAAACTATTTTTTGATGGTTATTTGTAATACTGTTTCCATTCCTACTGCTCTGTCTGCACTAAGAACAGTAGTGTATGGTCAAAAGTGAACATCTGCTCACAGTTCACCTTCTAAAGTTTTACAAAAAAAGAAAATAATTAATATGTTTTTGGGGACAGGTTGCAGCACGGACATTAGGAGACCTTGTACGAAAGTTAGGAGAGAAAATCCTTCCTGAAATCATTCCTATCCTGGAAGATGGACTGAGATCAGACAAGAGTGATGAGAGGCAAGGAGTCTGCATCGGTTTGAGCGAGATCATGAAATCAACCAGCAGGGATGCGGTGAGTCACATGTGCTGGGTGAAATTCCCTTTTTCCCAGGTATTGATGTTATGGTGCAACTACTGCACTTGAGACAGAAAAGTACAGCTAGTGCTGGGCTTCTTCTGTGGTCTGAAGTCAGGGTTTGTAACTAACACTGAGTTGCTGCTCAGGCAAATTGTATGAATTTGTATCAGTCGGTAAGTTTAAACATTGCCTTTTATGAGACAGAATGCTAGAAATCTTCCACTAGGTAGCCACAGAGCACTGCAACTATTTGTGCTGATGGATCCTGTTTTTCTTCCAATATTATTCCAAGCAAACTCAGTTTCAGTTGTGCAAATTCTGCTTTCTTTGCTACTTTACTGAGATATGCATGTTTGTTGTGATTTAGATGTTCTGTAATTTTATCTCTTCATCTACAGGTACTGCTTTTCTCTGAGTCCCTGGTTCCTACAGTGAGAAAAGCACTGTGTGACCCTCTGGAAGAAGTTCGAGAGGCTGCAGCCAAAACATTTGAACAGCTGCACTCAACAATTGGCCATCAGGCTCTTGAAGACATCCTGCCCTTCTTGCTGAAGCAGCTGGTGAGCATTGCTCAGCATTAGTCAACAGCCTGATTAATGATGTTGTGGGACAAGTTTTGAATAGTTAACTTAAAGGAGGGGGAGGATTGTAGTGGCAGACCTTCCAGGGAATGGCAGCAGTATTTTGTCTCTTCCTGGAGTCATCCTAGCCAGTGGTAGGGAAGATCTTGTGGCTTAAGCCTAGGCCTAAGTATTGCTACACCTGGCTCTGCAATGGAATTGCCATTGTCACCTGATGAAGTTGCTTGGCCACCATGCCTGAAATGGAAAATCTTTCTGATGTGACAGAAGAGCTTGGTTTGGGTTCTTCTTCTAGGTACTATGAGAATATGAGAACATTTTTGAATAGAAGGACTTGGTTTTGTTTTTATGATCACATGGAAAATTGTCCCTTGAAACAGGGCTTAGCCTGGTGTGTCACAGATCATTTCTCAGGTTTGTCTCTTTCTCTTTCCCTGTAGGATAATGAGGAGACAGCTGACTTTGCTGTGGATGGTCTTAAACAAGTTATGGCTGTCAAGAGCCGTGTGGTGCTGCCTTACTTGGTGCCAAAGGTACAACGGGAAACAAATTTTAAACTTTATGTCTGTGCTGTTTCCTCTGTTTGCTGCCAGTTTTCTTTGGACCAATATTGCAAAAGGGAGAGCATAGTCTGAAATTTTCTTCTAGTTTTATGCTCAAAACATTGGTTTTTGGCTTGTGATGCATAAATATTTCATGTTGTAGAGAAAATGAGACTCCTTCTGAAAAAACTTTCTGCTTGTCTCAAATTTTTGGTGTTATTTTTTATTTTTGTAGCTGACTACCCCCCCAGTGAACACCCGGGTGCTGGCTTTCCTCTCCTCAGTGGCAGGGGATGCTCTGACACGGCACTTGAGTGTCATCCTGCCTGCCATGATGTCTGCACTCAAAGAGAAGCTGGGCACCAGTGAAGAGCAATTGGCAAGTAGCACAGCTCAGCTCTTTGTTGTGACAGGTTGCCTGAAGATAGTGCACCAGGTTTACTTCCCAGCCCAGAATCTGTGTTCTCTAGATTCACAGATTGGATGTTTAATTCAGTCCATTAGCTTCTCCAGCATGAGTCTTTTTGCCTGGTGGCATATTGTGAGTCGAAAAACGTATGCTTTCCAAATCTATTTGTATCCATTTAAAAGTCTCCTTGGCCTGCTGCAAGATACAATTCTCAGTTTACTTATTCCTGGAGAACTGCCAGAAAGTCTAGTTAACTTTGTATTTATTCTTGGTGTAGAAGACTGAGAGATTAAAGGGCTGCAGGGAGGAAATCTCCTGTTTTGCATGCTGCACTCCTCCTGTACTGCTTTCCAAAACATCTGGTGTTTAGACTCCAGAGAACATCCTGGAGTTGTGACTGTGGACAGACATTTTCATAATCAGTTGGTGAATTAGGAATGAGTGACAGAGTCCTCTTGTCTTTCTGCTGTGGATACCCATTAGATCAGCTTCTAGCCCCAAGTCTGCCTGGAGATCTCTAATGTACCCACAGACGTGCTTGTAATTAGTGCTGTGACGCACAGTATTAAACTACCTAAATCAGAAGAATGTTATCTGACAAGACTCAGAGTCTCTCATGGGTGAGTAAGATGGGAGAGACTGAGCTAGTCTAATTTTTGTAAATTAGCCCTCCTGCAGTTGCTGCAGTGATCAGTTCAGCAGAGTTTGGTCACTTGTTAAATTTCAAGAATTGGTCATACCTGTGTCTGCACCAGGATTGAGTCAAGCCTTTAATGGTGATGTGACCAGCTCTTTAATGAGAGACAATTAGCAAGTGAGATGTGTTGTAGTATTTATCTAGAGACAATGCTGGGTATAACATAGAGAAATCTGGGGCTAAATTTGGCTTTGTTCTGTTTGAGAGCTAATGTAAAGTTAATTTGGACTCTTCAGGAGATGGCAAACTGCCAGTCTGTGATCCTGTCTGTGGAAGATGACGTTGGGCAAAGAATTATAACTGAAGATTTGCTAGAAGCTACCCGCAGCCCTGAGCTGGGCATGAGACAGGCAGCAGCTGTCATGCTGAATATCTACTGCTCCAAGACAAAAGCAGACTACACTGGGCATCTCAGGAGCTTGGTTTCAGGCTTGATTCGACTGTTTAATGACACCAACCCTGTGGTTCTGAATGAAAGTTGGGATGCGCTTAATTCCATCACCAAGGTGAGAGGCAGCTTAACAAGGTTACAGGAGTAATGCCTTGCCTGAGAAGACTTCCCAAAAGATATCTGGATGTTGCCTGATCTTTGTTTTACCCTCTCTCCTGCAGAAATTAGATGCTGGGAACCAGCTTGCTCTCATTGAGGACCTGCACAGGGATATCCGGATTGTAGGGAACGAGGCCAAGGGCGAGCATGTGCCAGGATTCTGTATTCCTAAGAAGGTAAGGAATCAGAATGAGCGTGGATTCATCACAGCCACAATACCCCACCTTTGGGGAGTGCTGATTGATATTACAGCTATTAGAAGCTGTGACTATTTAGGCATTCCAAACCTGTATGTTGGAGGACTTTTTGTAGGTTAGAGCTCTTGAGTAACCCTACAGAAGACCCCTCTTGCAATGAGGTCTCTGACAATTCTGTTATGTACCTAAGTTATGGTTGCTGGCTGCTTTTTGTGGGGGAGTAACACTGGACTTCTGTGCCAAATTTCTCTGGTTTAAAAATTCCCTGAGCTGCCACCACTTTTCTCATAGCAACTGGCTTAGTAAGGCGGAGAGGCATGAAATCAAACCAAATAAAAGTAGCTCTGTCAGTGTGGAATCAGGCAGCTGAAGGTCAACAGGAAATTGAGAGAAACTCTCCAAGTTTGTGCATCTGGTGTATAATAGGAGCAAAAATAAGATACATATTTCTTGCATCTTAGCTTCTAAGCTTTCTTATCCGATTTTCGTGACAGGGAGTGACTTCCATACTTGTGGTGCTGCGGGAAGGTGTTTTAACTGGTAATCCAGAACAGAAGGAGGAGGCAGCAAAGGCCTTAGGGCTGGTTATAAAGCTGACTTCTGCTGAAGCTCTCAAACCATCTGTGGTGAGCATCACTGGGCCACTCATTCGAATCTTGGGAGATCGGTTCAGCTGGAATGTCAAGGTGGCTCTGCTTGAAACATTAAGCCTTCTTTTAGCTAAGGTAAGATTTAAAGTATTGGACTGTGGTTTGTGAACATTTTCCATGGCAACCTTCAGAAATATCTGCTGCTGTTCATGTAAATACAGCTGGGATGCCTGCTGCTGTGGATTTGATATGTAGAAATAGCACTATAACTGGATTGCATTCTTCCAGTCTACAAAAAAAGCCCCCAGTGCTGAACCACTGGGCTTCTTAGAAATATTGATAAATGCTGATCCCAGTTGCAAGTGATTAAAATCCACCATGTAATTAATCTCTCCTGTATCCATCATTTTTATGTATTGTTAAGTGCAAAGATCTTATGTATCTTTGAAGAGATCTGAGCTTTTATTCAGTGCTCTGTGTACAAAAGGCTGTTCACAATAGTGTAAAATTTCTTTGGGCTACCCCTGTATATCAGTATGAAGAAAAGATGAGTAGACTGGAGAAGATCAAAGGTTTTGTGGTAAATTGTTGTTTCATGTTTTTCCTATTTCTGTAGCACGTTAGATTTAATGAGGGCTCTCTGATAACAAACTGCTGTAGAAGAGGTCGTGCTGTTTTCAGGCTTTGATCTCTAGCTGCTCTTTAATACTTGATCCCACCACTTTCTCTTCTTCCACTCTGGAATAGGTTGAGATTGCTCTGAAACCGTTTTTGCCCCAGTTGCAAACAACATTCACTAAAGCTCTGCAAGACTCCAACCGCGCTGTTCGCCTTAAAGCTGCCGATGCTCTTGGGAAACTCATTGTCATCCATGTCAAAGTGGATCCTCTCTTCACGGAGCTGCTGAATGGAATTCGTTCCAGTGATGACTCTGCCATCAGGTGAGCTGCAGCTGACAGCTCAGACCTTCCTGCTTACTGATGAAAGAAAGAGCTGGGATGAATGAACAAAACCCTCAATTAGAGTAAGATGCGTGTATTAATGAAAGCAGTGGACTGTAAACCAAGAATGGGGATGATGGGGCCTTCCTGTGTCAGCACTTGAGCTGTGAGAGATTTAGGAGAAAGAGTGCTTGGGGTCTGTCCAGTTCTCTTCTCCTGCACATCCCTAAGCAGCCCACTTTCAGATAAAAGGCAGTCTTGACTGTCAGTCTGACCTGAAGTAAAGCAGCTGTTCTTGTATCCTAAAGGCACAGATCCCTAAGATATGCACTTCGTGACATGATAATTTTTTTAATGTTTGAACAATCAGAAAGTGTGTTGTGTTAGACAGAAACATGGAAGTACTGCCTAGGATGGAGTCCCCAGCAGTGCAGAGAGGGGGTCACTCTCCCAAACTGTAAGGCATCTCAGGGTAATTGCTGTGCAAGGATCTACAGGTATCCAGAGCAAAATTTCTCTTGGAGGGTGAGGGAGAGCAGTGTGTGACTGTAGAATGTGATCTCTTCCAGGGATACGATGCTGCAAGCGCTGCGGTTTGTCACACGAGGAGCTGGTGCCAAAGTAGATGCTGCAATTAGGAAGAATATTAGCACAGTGCTGCTGGGGATGCTGGGACATGATGAGGTACTGCTTCAGCCAGCAAAGGTCCCCTGCTGCAGACAGTCCTGTGCTTACATTCAAAATCTGAACTTTCTAACAGAGTTGCTATCTAAAATAACTTCTGGGAAAATTACTAATGATGTAGTCACAGTGAAGAATTGGAGATTCCTGACCAGTCCCTGGTAACTCTGAGAAGCCTCCAGTTAAATGTTTCCTTGGCAACTGCATATGTGGGTTTGACCTGCAGCTCCTCACTAACAGGTTTCAGGTAGCTCTGCAGTCAGGATTTGCTTTTAATCTTGGAGAAAGCCTTCACTATATGCACGGATGTGTTTGTAGCCTCTCAGGTGAGGTTTATCATTCTGTGTGAGAATCTTCTCAGATAATGGCAGATTTTTCTCTAATGAGAGAAGCTGTCCAAGTTTAATACAGGGTCTTCTGGATATAGCAGATAGCAACAGTAACATGAGTGAGATTAAATTAATCATCTAATAATTTCTTTTTTATGTCATTCTCTGCAACAGACATGCAACTGTTGACATGCTAGAAATAAAAAAATTGAAACATTCCTACTGGGTTGTAAATTTGGGGGAGAAGTGGACAGGAATGGGATGCTCACATAAGGAAGCCAAAATAGCAAAAGCCTGGAAGTGTTAAATGAAAAGTAGTAAGAGTTTATCTCAGAGACCAGCTCATCCAGAAATGGCTAGAAATAACACTTAAAATAAGTGAATCTAAAGTTCTCTCTTGTGAATTCATCTTTTAAAACATTGAATTTCATCTTTATGACTTTTCCATTTAACAAATAAGAAATTAGATAAGATCTGTAATTTTTCAGTCTCTGCTGGCTTTTTTGACCTTAGATTTGGTTTTAAGTTCCATTATGTACAAGAAACCATGTGAACTGAAAGAAATCCACAGGGAGTAGGAGTGAAATACTACTATTTATCTTCTCCTCCTCTTTATTTCCTGTCATCTTCTGACACTTGTTTTTCTTGCTGCCTGTCTCTGGGGCGTGTTGAGCTCAAGCCATGTTGTGTGTTCTTCCATCCCCTGTCAGGATGCCACCCGCATGGCCTCGGCCGGCTGCCTGGCAGAGCTGTGCGCCTTTCTGTCCGACGACGAGCTCAGCACTGTTCTCCACCAGCACTTACTGGGTAGGTGAAGCTGTTTACAGGACTGGAACAGATTCTGAAAGCAGGCAAGATTCCTTCTCAGCTGTTGATTCAGGCTGACTTTGTGACTGAATCTCCGCTCTGTATTTTCTTGTGCGTTTCTTTGCTCATGGCTCTTAATTCGTGCAGTCTGGCACACGGAGAGCACAGGTTCTGAGTTGGGGTTGCCCAGACTTTTTTTTCTGGATGTGTTATCTGATGACTTGATAAAAGCACTAGCATGGCTGAGTAATTGCTGTTGCTGACATGAGGACAGTTGGACATGACAGGATGTTCAGGCAGGGTGGACAGGAGGGCCATCCCACCTTTTGGGAGAGCACTGTGATCTTAGGTTGGCTGATGCTAATTGCAGGCCACATCTGATGGCTTCACATGATTCTGGAGAATTAACTAATTTCCCTCTAATTTAGAAAAAGACAAAATGAGTTTTATAGGACCCCAGTGTTGGAAAGTGTTATGGATTACTCTCCCCTGTGGATTAAAAAGGAAGTCTGTTGGCTGGTCAAATTATAGATTTTAAAAAATTTATTAGATAGTCAAAGCTTGTCTAAATTTGAACCATCAGAAGTATCTGAGTTGAATAACAGAGTCCCTTGTTTGTGTCTGCTTCCCTGCCTGCCCAGGTGGTGTTCCTGCCTGGAAAAGGTGTTGCATTATAGCTCTGTCTGTATGTCTTTTTGGGAGAAATGGAGGAAGGCAGGGCATTGCTTTAGATGCTGCTCGTTATTTTATGGCAGTGAATTGACAAACTGCCAAAAGCCTCTCAGATGAAGAGGACTGGATAGCAGGAGCCCTACCATTGTTCTGTTCTTTCCTCTGCAGCAGATGTCTCTGGCATTGACTGGATGGTGAGGCACGGCCGGAGCCTGGCTCTCTCCGTGGCTGTGAACGTGGCTCCTGGCAGGCTGTGTTCCCCAAAATACTACAACAGTGTCCAGGAGATGATCATCAGCAATGCCACGGCTGACAGGGTGAGTCCTGCCCGACAGTGGGGGAGTGCTGTTGCAAGCACTTGTTGGGAGCAGTTTTGAAAGGTTCCTGTGTCACCAACCAGGACAAAAACTCCCAAGTGCCATCTGAAGATTTTCCCCTGGCTAGATGCAGTTTTTATGGTGAAATTAAACAACTGTTCTGGTTCTTTGAGTTCTGATCTCTGGGGAGATGAAGATTAAATAATCTGTAACTGCATTCATTTGGAGTAAATTACACTCCTGTTTCCCCAGAGAGTTCTCATTCACAGGCCAAGTTTGCAGGAAATGGAAATTACTCATTTTAGGAGGAAGATTTTAAATCTGGTGTTGAATGAGTAGTTTGGGGTAGGAATTTTGTTGGCTTGGTGGGGCCTGCTGCCTTATTTCTTCTGGCTCATGGTTGCATTGGGATTTTTTCATCATATTACCCAATACCATTAACCCAACATTTTACTGCTTTGATGCTGCTGTTCTTTTGAAAGATAGGTTTAGCCTTCCACAAAAGCTGACAGATCATGAGTTTGGTTTTAAAGGCTGTTGTTGAACTCTGCTGTAGTAATACCAGTAATTGTCTTTATGTTGAAGATCCCCATTGCAGTTAGTGGCATCAGAGGGATGGGCTTTCTCATGAAATACCACATGGAAGGGGGAGGCAGCCTGCCTCCCAAACTTTCCAGCCTCTTTATTAAGGTAAGAACTTTCATGTTAACTACCTGGTGGTGTTCTTGTGTGATCTGAATCTCTGTTTAACCTAACTCATGGGTGGGTCTATCAAGTCCCTGAAAATCTAGATATTTGTTTTTGAGGCAGAGTGCAGATAGAATCACTGTATCAGCCTGCTTTGAAGCTGTGAATACAACACTGCCATCCCTGCTCTGACACAGAAATTTGGTTTTGAGCTTTCTGTGCTGATTCCCAAGTCTGATTCTTATGCCTTTGCAGTAGCAAACAGCTGGCAGAGGCAGAGAAGAGTGTGAGGAAGCTGTCAGGTTTCTAAGATTGCTAAAGGTCAAACAGCCTTTGCTAGAAATGTATCAAATACCAAAACTCACCTGACCTGAGAACATTGAAGTTAACATATTTTTCAGTTTATTTCTATTTAAATATTTTTCTTCAAAATTCCTTTATTGATTGGTTGGTTTGGATTATTTTGGTGTGTGACTGGGGTTTTTTGGTTTCTTTAGTTGTCTGCCCTCCCCAAACCCCACCACACAGCCTGAGTATCCCTCTTGGTGAACAAGGATAGATAAGAGAGGGGTGATGCTGCAGCATGTTACATTTTCAGATTTTATATTTCTTTGCAATGTACTTGAAAAACTACCAAATATGTCAAGTTGACATGATACAGGTCAACATTCTTCAAAGCAGACTTTTTGTTTGAAATCCAGCTTTTCTATATTAATATTGTTTTAAAATATAAAATACCACACTTGCCGCAAAACCTTTATCACCAGATTAATAATGCACTTGACATCAGATATTAGCTTTCATGTTTTAAACAGGTTAAGATTAAAATACAAAACTCTCATTCTTTGAATTTTGAAGTGAAATCCACTGTTAAAATGCAACCAATATTCCAACCAGAGACTGGCTTGGCTGTTGCTGCTGAGTGAGTGTGTTTGTAGAGGTGCTGACACTATCAGCTTTTCTGCACTTCGTGGTCATTGTCATTTCCTGAGACAGTTGAGATGAACATGTGACACTGCCATCAACTACATATTTAGAAATTTTCTGTTGAAAAGTTGTCTTGTTTTCAAAGTTTGACCTTCTTTTACAGTTTATTCAGACCTAATTGGTAATAAGTGTGTATCTTGTGTACCTGTGAATTGAAAACTGTTTGCTTTTCTTAGCATAGTTTTCAATACTTAAATTGGGAAAAAAAATTACAACTGCTTTAAATATGTGTCCTTGGTATATCTGAATGTAAGTGTATCTTTGTCTCCTTCAGTGTCTTCAGAACTCATCCAGTGACATAAAATTAGTTGCAGAAAAGATGATTTGGTGGGCAAATAAGAGCCATCTTCCCCCATTGGATACTCAGACAATTAAACCAATTCTCAAAGCACTTCTGGACAACACAAAAGACAAAAACACCAGTGTAAGAGCCTACAGTGACCAGGCTATTGTCAACCTCCTGAAGATGAGAGCGGGTGAAGAAGTGCTTGAGGTATGAGACATATAAATAAACCATATTTGTTGGTAGCAAGGCTGTGTCACCTCCTTCTGCTTTTGTCTGTGTGGTGCCTGCAGCCTCAGAATGTGCTGGAAGTCTCTTATGAAATAGATGAAGTGGGACATTCCTATTTTCATTTAGATCTTCAGCAGCATTCTCATGCTAAGTTCTGAAGAAATCAGCAACACCTGTTCTGTACAACCTTATAGTGCAGCATTAATAGAATTGAGGCATTTAACCCCTTTAAGCCTTGCCTGTGCTGAGTTCCCTCAGCTAGCACTGATAATTCATTGCTTTGGTCACTTGGATGATCACAGTGGTGCTAGGGGGTACTTAGGATGGACTACTTCATGCATCCATTTCCAGACCCGTTTTCTAAGTCTGACCTGCTTTTGGATAGTTCCCAACGTTTGGAAGTGTAAAACAAGGTGAAGGCTTTTGGGACGTTTGAAAGATTTCAGTTGATACAGCGCGTAAGGCACGTACACTCTGGTTTTGAATGGTGTGCTGTGAGGAGTTGGTAATTTGTTCTGTCTCCCTTCCACAGTCAGTCTCCAAGATTCTGGATGCTGCCAGCCTGGAGCTTCTCAATGAAAGCTGCAGGAGGTCCCTGCGGAAGCTGGCTGGGCAGGCTGACTCCGAGGAACAGATCGATGACACTATCCTGACGTGATAAAGCTCCCGAGGACCAGGAAACACCGAACCAACCGCTGCATCAGCATTTCAACTCAAACACCTATTATAAATGTTTTCATTTTTGAAAATGTTAATTCTGATGGGATTTCATGAAAAGGACTCCCAGAGAGTATTTTAGTATCAAATATACCAGAATAGCCTTAATTAGACCCACACTAGATGAAAATTTAAAAAAATTGGTCCCCTTTTTGAAACAGATAATGCGCAAGAGACAGCCATACTAACCAGTACTGGTCAGCTGTGGCCAGTTGTGTGATGTGGCTAGAGCACATCAGGCTTAAACTCTGGTGACAACTATTTCCTTTCCAGGGTCTGTGCAAAAACTCCAGTACTGGAGGTATTGTTGGTTTTTCCACGCACCCTGGGAGGCAGGAATAGAACTCAGTGAAAGTTCAGTTGTATTGTTTCTGTGTACTGCTAACTTGCTGCTTGTGACGGTTCTGAAGACTGAAAATCCCTGTAAAACCGAGTATTTAAAATAGCCTTAGAGATCACAGATGTGAAAGGGGGATTAAATGCAGTCTGTTTAGAGAAGGAACATTTAATAAAGGCTCTGACTTTGATCCTTCTGATGTAAACTGTTCTTTTTACAAATTCATTTGTCAACAAACTTTATACTGTGATTTACATTTCAGACCTGTTTGTTCTAGGGCATACAGTTGGTAGAGTGGACAGTGCTATTATCTGTGAAAACCTTTTGCAGAACTGAGGCAAGACAGGGTTTAAAGGCAAGCCAGAACTGACATTTAATGAAATTTGTAAGTTACTCCTGTTAATTTCCAAGTATTTTTAACTACAGACAGGTTTTTAGTTACCCAACTCGCAAGAAGTCCTTTGTATTTACATCTTCAAAGGCTTCACAAGATACTTGGCATTAGGTTTTTTGGTCAATGAGCTGTGCTGCTCCAATGAAGTATTTTATTTTACCTGGCCACATAAATCTCTCTTGAAAAAAAAAAATTACTAGTACATTTTATGTCACTTGGTAGAAATAGTGAAAATCTTGTTGCAGAATACCAATTTTCAGAAGGCAAAATGAACTTTACATTTCATGTAGAGCAGTAATTAAGTGAGCCTTACCTATTTTATGAAACTCACAGAAGCTGGTTGCACCTGAGAAGCCAGAGCACTTAAGATTCGTTATTCCATGTGGGTGGGGTGTGTGTGTGTGTGTAATCTTCCTTGCTTGTAACACGGGATGGCACAAACCATGATGATGGGAGAACACAACAATACACATCATAAAATTTGAGAGCGTGAAGTGGAACCCCATGGGAACACACATTCTGCTAGAAGCAATTTTCTGATTGTTATGGCAGTAGCAGCAAACACAAGAACGTTTTTATCATACTAATGCCTCAAAGAGCAAGGTACAATCGTGAGCAGGTTTTTGGGAGTGCTGTGGTGGTACAAGAATCTGGCAAAAGGTTCTTGGTGCTGTGTCAGTTCCCAGCCTGTGGTGTAGCGTCCTGACAACAGATTTGCTATAGGAGTGAGTTAGTGGAAGGAACTTGGGAAATCACCTAAGATAGGCTCAGCTCCTGCTAAACCATTCCTAGCTGATTGCCACACAATTTTTATATAGCATTCTAGGATGGAGATCCTGTAACCCCTCTATGCCATCTATTTTGTCATATGAATTTATCATACTGTCAGAACTTACCTCATGTCTGAAGAAAGAGGGTTTTCCTTGCTGCTTCTTGAGTCCACTGCTGCTTGTCCTGTTCCCACAGACACTGTTCATTTTTGCAGCAACTGCATCCTCACTTCAGTGTCCTCACCCCTGAATGAAATAAATTTAGATTTTTTTATTGTATTTTCTTAGAGATTTCCATGTTTTCTAAACTGCTGCTGCTGCCCCTCATGTTTATTTCATTCTGACTCCCCTTTGCCTCGAGGTGTCCACTGCTGGCCCAGGTCTCCCGGGGAGTTGTTTTGCAAGCCCCACATAACAAACACAATTGTCCACCCCAACACAAGGTCTGGGTGTTGCTTTGTTGCAACACCACCATGGAATTGACAGGTTTAGTTTGTGATCAGCTACAAAATGGCTCTTCAGCTAATTATCTCTAGTCTTGTATTTATGCACTGGATGTATTTCTACAAAGCTGCAGTGCTTCCCAGTTGGTCTGATGGAAGCTGTGTTCTACTTCATCACATTTAGCTGCATTCCAAAGGTGGGTTGTAATTCTGATTTTTGCCTTTCAAAATACTTGCAAATCTGAAATCATCTTAAAACTACACAGTTTGCACAGAATTAGTAATACTCAAGAGTGAAAACTCAACTAAATGCTCTTAAAGGTTTGGCAGCTTGGGGCACTGGAATGAGTTTCACCTGTGATGAATTAGCTGTGCTTTGGGATCACAGGAACAGCAGTTAAACCATGCAATGCAAAAACCTTTGCCCTGAAACAAAACTCGATGCCATTCAAAACCTACTAAGTAGGTGTCAAAAAGCTCAGTGATTGTACTGGAATCACTCAACTCCACACTGAAGCCAGGAAGGAATGAAAAACGGCAAGTTTTGGTGAAGAATGGCTGCTTGAGCTCTTGATCATAGGCACCTTGGCTTACGTATTCTGATTCCAACTGATGTTCCACACAAACAAGGGAAATAAAATTATATGTAAATGAAGCCTTTATTATTAACTTGTTCATTTTAGCCACTAAGATCTTCTATTATTTTGATGATTTGTATTTCCAGCTTAGCAGCAAGTGGAAAAACTCATTCATCTTCCCAAACAGCACCTGCATTTCTGCACTGAGCTTAGTTGTTCCTGAGAGGGAGGAGTAAAAGGTAGGAGCTCCTGTGATCACTTGCACTTGTGGAAAATATGCTGATTTTTCAGTCACAATGAAACACTCGATTTGGATTTTGATAGCTACTTTTCGCTGAACTATTTATACACTGCAGTATAATATATCAGAGATAAAATATCCGTAATTTTTGCCACAACATGAGATCTGATAAATTGATCATGCCAACTTGAAGACTAAAGAATTAATTTTTTTTCTCATTTCAAATGTCTTAAAAATACCAGTTGTCAGTAAAAGATAATTTTTCCCTACAACTGATGGTAATAATATCTTTGAACTGTCAAGCAACTGTCTCTGAATGACAGCTGAACTGCGTGTATTCCAAGAAGATCAAAAAATAATTTATGAGAGAGGTTGAAACTTACAAGGTGCTAAAAATTACAGTGGAAGACAAATGTAAAAGCATAAAATATTCAAATATTTTGATTTTTTTTTTGATTAGTCACAGTTCTTACTGTCCATTTTATTTGGTAACATCATGATGCCTCACGCTTCTCACGTGATGAGGTTTCATTAGCTTAAAAATAGAGGTAATAGGAGTCACTGTCATTTTGGGTTTGAGCTGGTGGTTTGTGTGCTGGATTCAAGGGATTTCCCTGCAGCTACAGTGTCCTCAGTTACTCTGGTGGTGCTGGGTTGCATAATGGGCTGCCCCAGTGCTTGTCTGGGGTGGGTGATATAAATATATATATCTATATCTCTGTGTGTGTGTAGTGTTTAAAATGCACGAGTTGCACGAGTTGCAGAGTGAATGTGAGCTGAAGGTCACGAGAGGATTCCAGGATGTGAGGACCTTGACGGGGTGAACTTTGAATACTGTAATACGTTTCTGAAGGTCAAGATTAAGAAAGGTTTATAATTAAGTGGGACACCACCCACTAGACCAGGTTGCCCCAGTCCCCACCCAGCCTGGCCTTGGACACTTCCAGGGATCCAGAGGCAGCCACAGCTTCCCTGGGCAACCTGTGCCAGGGCCTCACCACCCTCACAGGGAACAATTCCTTCCTAATATAGATTCATTTATAATCTGTAACAATCCAAGTTCCTTAGTGCTAATATACCTCTTCCCATCTGAATGACAATGCATGTTAGTAAGACAGGTTTCATTAAATAATTCAACTTGATCTCAGGAGTTCAAGTACCAGTGAGAATGTGTTTTTTAGAAAAATCAGAGCAAAAACCCAGCACTTTTCTTGTGCCATGTCTCCACTTAGAAATGGTGATCACCTAAAAAGTGACCATAGTCTTGCAGAATTTGTGTAGTCAGTGTCTGTGCAACTGATAACAAAATCAGTCAGGCTACTGGATGACTGTGAGTGCTTGTGAACTGCAGATGTGGGCTGGGGACGGTGCAAGAACAGCTGCTGATGGGCGTGACGTCCAAGGCCCTTCCTGAGCCATACACAGGCACATCTCTGAGTTAAAAACCCCAGGAATTTAATTTCAGACTGGCTTGACTTGCCAAGCCTGTGACACACACCTGGGCATTTCATACCACTGCTGTGGGGCTCCTCACCTGCGGCTTGGGCTGCGATGGGAACTGTTCCTGTACCTACACAAAATCGCTCCTTTGGAGCACAGCTGGGAGTGCTGGGGCTCCCTCACGCCTTGGATGCTTTCCTGGGGGCAGCGTCGCTTTCTGCCGCGTCCTCACACAGGCACCTACGGGAACCAGGGGGACACACTGGCGCCGGACGGAGGTGTCTCGGCAGCTCGGTACGGGGGCAGGACAGGGCTGCCGTGGAGGGGAAGCGGGGCGCGGGCGGCGCAGGGCGCCGGGTCCCTCACGCTCCCGCCATGGCCGGCGGCGCGCGCCAGCCGCCTCAACCACCGCCCCCTGACGCGCATGCGCGGCCGCGCGAGGCGCGCGAGGGCGCGGCCGTTTTCCCGCGCAGCCGCGGGGCGGGGCCGGCGCAGGCGCGGCGGCGCAGCCGGCGGACCCTGGCGGCGGCCTGGCGCATGCGCGGCGGCGGCCCCGCTGTCAGTTCCGGCTGTTTGTCCGGGAAGTGGCTCCGGCCGGAGCCGCCGCCGCCCCCCGCCCCCCCCCCCCCCGCCCGCTCCGCCGCCCGCGGCCGCGCCCCGGCCATGGCCCGGGACTACGACCACCTCTTCAAGCTGCTCATCATCGGCGACAGCGGTGAGCGCGGGCGGCACGGCCCGAGGGCGTGGGTAGGCCGCTGGCGGGTGGCCGCCCCTCGGGCCGTGAGGGGCCGGAGTGCGGCGGCGGGGCCGGGGCGAGCGGCGCGGGGGAGTCGGGGAGGGGCGGCCTCCTCCGCCCGGGGCACCCGCGGCGTTGTGCTGCCGGTGCCGCGGCGCGGGGATGAGCCGGGAGCCCGCGCCGTGTGTGAATGGCGGGGCGCGTTCGCTTGGGCTTCGGGAGGTTTTATCTGATAAACCTGCGGAACTGGCTATCACAGGATATTATGGTAAATAGCTTGGCGGGGTTTGGGAAAAGGCAGATTAGACACGTAGAAGTCAGGACAGCACCGGCAGTGCTGCCGGCATCAACCTTGGCGAGCGCATGTTTTGACGGCGCCCACTGATCTGTTGCTGGGATGAGGAGGGAATTCCCTTCCCCTGTGACAGGCAGTTTAGGGATCGATGGGAAGGGCTGGCTGCCCTAAGGACTATTGTTTCCAGTGTGGCAGCTAGTACGTTTTAACAGTCATTATTATCTTAATTATTCCTTAAGCCTTTTTCTGTGCTTCAGCCAGAAGTCTCAGTTCTAGAGTTCCTTTTTTTTTTTTTAAATAAATCATTGAAGAGCTGGTAGCTTTGCATACTTCTCGTTATAGGATGCAAATACCTAAAAACAGGAGATAAAGGCGTAGTTTGAGCTTTTTTGCAAATAGACCTTTAAGTACTTCTGCAGCAACCTGAGAAACTTCTGGAGGGCTGAGCGTGTGAACTGTGCCAGTGTCTGGTGCTTTGGTCTGGGTACCTGAGAATTGGGACTGGGAAGGTTCCTGCCGTCGGTGCAGCTCGGTGTTGGTAGCACTCCAGCAGCTTACAGCTGAATTTCCATAAACTGGAGAAGGGTGCATCCACCCTCCTCTTTTAGCAGAGGTGTGGTCCGTGGGGCGGCAGGTCCCGGCACGCAGCGAAGCACGGCTCTTGGATGAAAGGGTAATGTTGCACGGTCTTGGCAGTTGTCACCTTCAGAAGCTTTAGCTTCATGTAAAAAATGTTTCATTCTACTCTAAACTGTGTCTGCATGAAGGGATCTAAGGAGGGACACGAGACAGCTTCAGAGCAGCTTAAACCCCAGGCAGCTCTGGGAGCCTGTGGATTATTCCAACCAAATGCTGCATTCTGAGTTGAGCAGTGACTCTGTTGCTTGCTGATGAGTTCCAAAACTGTT
Source organism: Phylloscopus whistleri (assembly GCA_017589585.1). NCBI lineage: Eukaryota > Metazoa > Chordata > Aves > Passeriformes > Phylloscopidae > Phylloscopus > Phylloscopus whistleri. Next base: position 5,679,125 of record JADMLD010001548.1, on the reverse strand, counting down.
CAGGCAAGATAAACAGGACGGTGAAAACTCTGAGGAAGACTTCTCATTTTAAACAATTAAATAAATTTTCTCAGCTCGTTCTTCTTGAGCAAAATCCCTATGGTGTATCCAGCAAAAGGAGTGTTGTGAGAATTGTCAGGCTGCCTCTGCTTCTCTGCTGTAATTAAATCTCACTATGTAGTTTGACTATTGATTTTTCTTTGGTTTTGTTTTTGCTAACCCCAACAGGAAGGCTTTGTCCCTGCTTTCACGAAACAGTTTGCCTGTCTTGTTTATTGACATTTTATCCCCTGCAATAGGAAGTGGAGTATTACTGGATAGGATAGTTCTGTCTCATCTGTTTTCCCCTGTATGCAAATCTGTCAAGAGGGTAGTAGGTTTGTGTGTTTTTAGAACAGGTCATCTTGAAAAGCTGCTGGTGATTTCAGCTGTGCCAGATATTTAAAAATAATACAGATGATCTGTGCTTTGCATCTGCTTCTTTAATTCACTCTACCGTGCAGTAAGATACGTGTCTTGGAATCTTGTCTGACACTGAAATTTACTTTTAACTTTAATTGTGCAAAGTCAATAGGCCTTTTTTTGTTGTTTTGTTTTATTTTGCTGTCTTCAACAAGCTGAGGGCCCTGCGAGTCTTCTCTTCAGATCTTCAAACAGCTCTGTGTGGGAAGTGTGGGGTCACCAAGAGTGTGGTTTCTCTATGCGTGAAGAGTGTGGGTCAGAGGCAGTGTTTGTTTAGTGAGATCATTGTCACTGGGAGCATGTAGAACTTCCTGAGTTCGGGAGGTTTCTTCTCTCTGGAAGCTGCCAGCCTGCTGGGAGCTGTGCAGCTTGTGCAGCGGAGGGCAGTGTGACAGAGCAGTGTCATGTGCAGCTCTGCAGCATCACCCAGGGCTGGCTGAGCTTGGAGATGGTGCTGTGGTCTGACAATTCTGCAGGTTCTGGTGCCTTCTTGCCTTTCACTGAGCTGAAGGCCAAGGCTGCTTGGTCAAGAAGCACAGCACTTGCTGCTGAAACATTCTTGTTTTCTCTTAGTTTCTTGTTTTTTCTTAGTTGACTGGTATTTGCAGAGCTTTAACTATTGCTAAATAACCAGTCCTCTGTTAAAGTACAGGAACTGCTCTGCTACCTTTTTTGAGCTCAGAGGTATTGATTATAAGCATGCTGCAACTTGGTATTTTTTAGTTCCTTTCCTCTTTTCCTCCTTAGCTTGGTAGCAATGAGAAATGAGCATGGCTTCTCCAGATGGCTGGTGATTTGAACTCTTTGCAAATGAGACCTGGCTTACTGTAATCATGCAGATTTTTAGGTTGGTTTTTAGTTTTTGTTGGTAGCTGTTGTCACATGCCAGCAGCTGAGAGCTACTAGAGTTCTGCATAGCCTTTGCATGGGTCTTCTGTTAAGAAGAACTTGCAGTTTATACATCACCAAAATAATTACCTTAAATAACTTCTACCTGAAAAGATTTAATAGATAATTACCCTGGTGACATTGAATTTCCTATTCATGCCATGGCAGATACATTTTGGGGAGGAAGGGTCATTAACAGCAGAGATGTTATGCAGAGATAACAACATGGAGGCATTTGGATACCCAGATTCCCTTAAGTGGGTGTGCAGGAATGAGTTTCTTACAGTTCTTGTCTGAAGCACTGTGAAAAATGCTTCCCTGCAACAGAGTGTGATCAGGGTGCAAACAATCAGTGATGGAAAACCTGGATGAAATGCTACTCAAAGCATTTAGAGAAATCTTGCATGGAACATTTTGGCAACAGGTAGAGCTTCAGAAAGGTGTGTGTCCTTCCTGTTAGATGTGGAGCAAGGCTGTTTTGGATGGCAATAGAGGACAGTGATTCCCAGTTTCTGTTTGGTTTAGGCTTCTGTTAGACTATGGCCATGCTAATGTGAGCTTTGTAGAACCAAGCCCTGGTGTGATTGTCAGAGCAGTCCAAATTCCACACAGAATGGGAAGGAGGCAGTGGTGTACCTGCTGTCACGCACGATGTGCAAGTGGAATTCAATAGAGTGCTGAATTCAGAGCAGTGTTCTGAGCCCTTGTTAATTCACAGGACATGCTCAGCTTTGGCTCTTTCCCTAGCAGATGGAAGCCTACTGATTGTAAACTTGCTTTCAGTTATTATTCTTCTCTTGAACTGACCACAGTTCAGAAGGTGCTGTTGGAGGGTTTGCTGAGGGCTGGAGGAGGGAGGGCACAAGTCCACAAGCATCCTGAGTCTTGGGGTGACTCTGCTTGGTCAAATCTCCAGGGAGAGTGTGGGGATGAGCAGTCAAGGTGGGTGGTACTAAATGATGTGCTGATTTTTATGCAATGCATGGGTAAAACACTGTTATGTTCCCTGACCCCCAGGATGACTGTATTGAAAGATTTGCTGTGTTTGTTTGTCACAGGTGTGGGCAAGAGCAGTTTGCTGTTGCGTTTTGCAGATAATACCTTCTCAGGTGAGTGGTTTGTTTCCTTCAGTAAGTGAAATGCTCTAGGTTTGCTCCAGTGCTGCTGGTTGGTAAGGAATCTGTGTTTGCCCACTGCTAGCTGTGCTGGGAATACATCATGCTTTTAACTTTGCATCTCTTGGTATGAGCCTGTACAGGCCAAGCTGTCTGATCTTCATTTGCAGATAGAAGTCCCTGAGTATTGAAATACTGAGGTGGTTCCAGAAATAGCTTAGGTGGTTTAGGTTATGTTGTACTTTCTGCAGACTTCCTATTAGCCATTTGGGATTTGGATTGATTGAGTATTGTGGTAAACCACTTACATTTGTGATATAACCAATTTATTGGGAGGAAACTCTTAGGATAGATTGTATTCAAAATACGTGTTTGCACAAGCATTTAAAGCAAAGTGTTGTCTCAAACTTTTCACAAGTGAAATGCTCTCATAGTTACTGTCTATTTCTTGAGATACTTGGGTGCATACTCTTGATCAATGGGATAGAAAAATAATAATTTTATTTTGTAACACTGAGCTTTTAATTTTAAAGGTGGCATGGGAGAAGTGGTTTTATGGCTAGGAAAAAAGCTGTTAGCTAAAGATAAAAATATGCAGATCAGCATGATATAAGGCATTTTAAACAGTAAGCAGATATGGGGAACCTTGTTCTCCTGTCCAGTCTGAGAGCTGCTGCAAAGTAGTGTTCAAGAAGTGTGCTTTGGGACATCCAAAATAAACAAGACTTAGGTTCTCACTTACCCACGCTTTCCCTCCAGGCAGCTACATTACCACCATTGGAGTGGATTTTAAAATCCGGACAGTTGAGATCAATGGAGAGAAGGTGAAACTCCAGATCTGGGACACAGCTGGCCAAGAACGCTTCCGGACTATTACATCAACGTGAGTAACACCAGGCTTTGTGCTGTGTAGCTTTGGCTCTGGATCTCATAGTCCAGAGCTGGGGTTTAGGTATTTAAGTGTTGCAGTTGATTGACTGATGATAGCTGTATGGTCTGTACGGTGAAACTTCTGTCAGCTGTGTCAGAACTGACTGTGATGGTGATATTCTGGCAAGGTTTGGAACTGGGATTTCAGAGTTCCTCACCCTTCTATGCATTTCTGTGGTGGCTTTGTCTTATTCCTATGCTGCTGGTTTTCACATGGGGTAGAACTGGAGTTATTAGACTGCATATAGTAGACAACTCGCCTCTGTGCCTGTCCAGGTTCACCCTCTGATTGAATGCACTGCAGAAGCAGAGTGCAAACCCTCTGTCGGTGTGATATAACTAATGAACAGCTTGGAGATTGAAGAGTAGGATTTCTGATCCCTGGTTTTCCTTTTGGACAAATGCTTTAGCAGCTATCTTTGTGTGGAGTTCTGCTGAAGCAGACGCCCACATGATATTAACCTTTTCCTTGGTTGGAATTCAGATGCGAACTCATTGTCCTTTTGAACAGTGTGTGCAGAGCTTTTCCTGTTCCTGAAGAAACCACACCTAGAGCTGCGGTGGTGGGAACTAAGAATAAAATGTGTTTGTAAACTGATTGCAGTAAAGGTGGACTCCTCACGGGGGGAGAGGGAAAAGTGCACTTGGAAACGGAACTTTTTTTTCCTTGGGTTTTAACCAAAATAATTCTTGAAAGATCCACGTGTTTCACTTGGTCTTTCATGACTCACTTCTCCTTTGGCTCTTATTTGAGAGGAGGATCGTTTTCAGCTGATGAACTGATTAATTTACTCAGACCTGAAAATAATGAGATTGGTTACATCTGTGTTATGTCTGAAGCACTGGAAATGGCGAAGTTGAACGTGATGTGTGCCCCGCCCCTTTCCTCTGCGCTCCTGTACGGATATTACTGGGTTACTTCCATTGTTCCTTAAGTGTTTAGCTTGAAGAGACTCTGTTGCCTCTTGTAGGGTTCCTGTGTGTGACATCACTTCTTGTTTGAGTGCTGCAGGCAGCTTTGGGAAGGAAGTGGTGAGGGGGAGGCACCGCGCGGTGCTGCGGCCCTGTCAGCTGTGACAGGCCAGCCGGAGAGCCCCGATTACTGCTGAGTCAGCAAATGGCCTTCCTGTTTGCAGATTCCCGGCGCGGCTCGGGGCTCGCTAATGAGCGTTGGGTGCTGGGGCTGATGCCAGCCAGCTTAGGAAGCCTTGGTGCATCCAGCACTGAGCAGGGAATACCAGCAAAGAGGATTCCTTCTGTCAGTGGGAATAGCTGCGGATCGGACTTTGCGCGGTGTTTTGTGTAAACTCTTCTCTTGATTAACATCTGAAATAGATAAGCTGAAACGGTTTGAGGCATTTGTGCCATGACCTCTTGGAACTCTGCTGCTACTTCCTTTTGCATTGCTTTTTACCCCAGTGAGGTATATTTTACTTTGGAGGCAGCTAACGTTTTGGGGTTTCTGCCTTAGCTCTGGTAGTTACAGAATCCTCCACGGTCAGGGAAAAAGATCTGCATTTTTTCCAGTTCTGTGCAAAGAAGTTCATGTGTCCAAGTGCATTTGAAGTGTTGAGGAAAACACTTTGGGATGGGGGCTCCTCTTGTTAGGTTGGTTGACTGTGCTTGTCTAGTGTTCCTAATCATATCACCTATAAAACCAGGCAATAACAAGAGTTAAATTTTAGAAGTGGTTCTGGCTGGCCTGTTTGGTTTTGTTTGTTTTTTTTTTTTCATTTATTGGCAAAGTAGTACTGTAACTGATTTATTTATCCTAAACCAACTGACAAATCAAATAACCTTGTTTGTTCTTACAAAAGAGCTTGGCTATCAAATCATGGGTGGAGTGTGAGTGCCCTGTCAACAGAATGTAGTAGTCTTTGACTAGATTGAGGTTTAGACTGAAGTTAAAAATATAAAAGGTGTTCCTTCAGTATTACAGTAGGTCAGGGAGTCCCTTTACAGTGAAAGGCAGAGTTCAGATTGGTGTTGAGCCAAGCCTGGCAAGCAAGCCTGAAATTAGAGCCCATCTGGTAATTACAGTAATAGGTTGGTAGTGCTGCTGTGTGGACTTAGAACTGCAAAATGGTAGAGGTGATAGGAAGTTAATAGTGGAAAATTGGGAAACATTGAAAGGTTGTACTAGTTTGGTTTCACTTGACTGTAGCTACAGTCAAAAGCTGAAAAGCAGAATAAAACTGTTGGGAACAGAAATCAAGCCGGTCTGGAGTATTTTACAGAAGCTCAAGAAAATGAAACTAGATCAGAATTTCAGACTAGGAAGTATAAAGGCAGCTGGTTTTATTGTCTGTTAAATGTGGAAATACTGGGATAGCTGGTGCCTTCTGGGAGGAGAGGCTGATCTGTGTGAACTTGGTTGCCATGGAATGTCATCCAAATTAAATTTGATTTAAATTCACCAGGGATTTAGCATGCCAGGACGCAGCTGTATTAGCAGGAATACTTAAAATGCATGAACAGCCAGTCCCTGTACTTGATTTCCTCTTGTAGACAGGACTACTTTGTCCTGATTCAGGACTCTGGGTTTAGGATTCAAGCTTTACATAATAGTTGTCAGATGCCAGCTCAGGATGAATAGTGATAGCAGAGGGACCTTCTGCCATGGTTTCCTGTGGGATGGCATGTTTGAGAGAGGGATAAGGTCTTTGAGATGACAGAATTGCTGTGTCTTGTAAAGCAGATATGACTAAAAGGCAAGTAGTTAAAAGATTGGTCTGACTAACAATAGATGTGCTTCCAAGAACTTGAAAGAAAGAAGAGTATGAAACCAGATTAGTAGAAGTTTCTGGAAATGGTTAGAATTCTAGATGAATGAAAAAATGAAGGAAATGTGTGCTACAAAGTAGTGAAATATGAACAAAGAAGCTGGATTAAACCAGTGACCTATCTTTCACACTTGGCAGTTACATGTTTTCCTGAAAAAAACATCTGGGTCCTAATGGACTGACCTAGTGTCTCTTAAATCTGACTTAGCTACTGCTGTGCTCCATGAAACTGGTTGTTATACCTCCAGATGTTAATATTGGGAAGCAATTGCTAGAGGGAATATGAGAACTTCCTCACTGGTTTCTTGCAGTAGGGAATGCCCCAGTGAGTGTCAGATGTTCCCTTGTGTTTCCCAAGGCTGTGTTGGGGGATGTGAGGGGGATGCAGGTGGCTGAAGGACATGTTGAGTTTGGGTAACCCTCAATTTAATTTTAGTGGTAGAACAAGCAATAAGGTATTTATTTCAACTTAAATGTTGGCTTTTTAAAGCCTCTTCCACACCTAAGCTAAATGTAAAGCCTCTAGGTCTAAAGAACTCTTTCAACTATATGGGAGATGGTTGGCTACTACCGAGCATCCAAGGGCATACACAGGTCAGGTTTGGTTGTCTTTCACCTCAGGAGGGTGCTCTCATGGATACTCTTAACATGAATAACTGGTCTAGAACATTTTTTTCTGTGTTTCATGAAGATATTTCCACCAGCAGATGCTGGTGTTGGGGGTTTGCAGGGTGCATGGCAGAGCACACCCACCACACAGAGGACAACCAGCATCACTCTGTGACTGAGAGGCTCAGATTGAGGACTTCAGGTCTCTTCTGCTCTCATTTCTGTGGTCTCCATTTCCCCAAAAATGGGGATGGGAAGAAGATAAGACATTCTTTCCCTTGTGTCAAAGTCTCAACTACCTCTTGGTTGCCAAAAGCACAAAATTTACACCTACTCCTCCCTGAATGCCAAAAGCCCCATCTGTTCTCTACTCGCCAAAGCCCACAACCTGTTATAAAAGCAATTCTGCACTGCATCATTCTGGAAGTTGAAGTATGGGATAGGATAAATCAGATTTTGTTTTCTAGTACTGTCCTGCATTTGGGGTTGGAGAAGCTTTGCTGTACTTGTTAAGCCTAAAATGCTACCTAGGATGCAGAGCCGTATCTAACAACTGATAGAAAATAGCATGACCAGCTTTTTGAGAAAAAATGTCTGCTGTGGGATTTAAGAATTAGAGAATAACAGGTAGTCATGGTCTTATCTCTCAGGCTTATCTCTCTTGGTAATGACAGCCAATAGAGAAAATGACATTTGAGTGTAGATGAGGGGTTGGCAACCTTTCTAGAACGATGTGCCAGACAATTTTCCCTTCCAAAAATAGAAGCGGTGTATGCTGGTAGGCACTCAGCAGGAGTCAGGGGTTGCTGTCTTGCACAGAGGAAGCTATTTCTGTTGAGCTGGTTGGCAATATCAGTGGCAGGAGCTCCAAGCTCCTGCAGGGTTCCCATTGCCGTGGTGATCTCTGCTGCAGGGTCCAGCCCAGGTCCCCATCCCAGGAGCAAAATGTGACGGTGCTGACGCTGTGTCAGGAGTGGGATGGGTACGTGCAGGCTGCTGCCTTTCCACTCCCCGACATCAGATGCTTTGCTTAGAAGAAAACGTGGGTGCGTGGGCAAGGTAGGAGCAGCAGGATGCTCTGTTGGGCCCCTGGTTGTGCTGACAGGGATGCCAGGCTGGGCTCGGTGTGCACAGCAGAACGAGGCAGCTCTGCGTAGGTGCAGCCGAACCACGGCGCCTCTCTAAGGGCTGAGCGTTGTCTTGGCAAATGCAGTGCTCAGTGTTGTTGAGGAAGTGGTAGGTCAGCCCGAGGGTGCTGAATTAAAAGACTATTAGATGGTGATATGGGAGAGCTTGGAGATAATTGGTTTATTGTTCAGCTGTGGAGAAGTCCAGTGTGTTGGTAGGATTGGGGATTTTTCCCTTTTAAAACAGAATTCATCAAAACCAGTGTGCAGGGCATGCTAGAGTCAGGAGAGGGTGGATTATTTTTGCAACATGTGGATTCAGGCCATGGAGTACTTTTCCCTCTAAAGGATCCAAGTTATGAATAGAGTTGTAATCAAGTAAAGCACAAATGCAGTGCTGCAGCAAGTTTTGAAGTTGTTGAAAGAACTGACTACGAATGCACTAGAACATTTGAAAGCGCAGGATTTCTTCTCGGCTGGGAATAAATAATTCTTACCTGAGTTAGTTCTTGCCAAGGGAAGCGAATGTACAGCATAAAACATGGCATGGGAGAAGTATTTGAGTGTCTTCTGCAAGTGCCCAGTAGGAGCAGACTGTTCTACTGCTGCAGAGCATCGTGGAAGAGCACTGCTGCCCAGGGACTGCTGCAGGGGGGTCAGGAAAGGAAGGTGTGTGACTCTGGGGGTGATCTGTGCCTCTCTGCAGGTCTGTCTGATGGTCTATAAAGGCTTTTCTTGTAGAAGGATGATGGGGCTGGAGGTGGGAAGAGACAGTGACTTGCTTAAGCACTTCAGTAGCAAAGTGAGCTGAAACACTGAGATCTTCTCAAAGGTGTGTTTGGATTAGATTCAAAGGCTTTGAAGTTCAAAGGTGCATTTGCCGAGTTGGAGAAATCAAGGAGGAGCAGAATGGTCACAGTGGACATCTCTGAAGTCCAGTGGATGTACTGCAAGAAGTGCTTGTGATAAGACAGCAAGGTCTAGGAATGCTGTCACAATTTAAGGGGAAATCCTCAATTTTGTATGCTGGTTTCTTGAATTTGTTTTATTAAAAATTTTAATATTGATCAAAAGAAAGAGAAGGGGATGAAAGGAAAAGAATAAAGCTTCAGATAATATAAAAAATGGATCCTGATGAAGACCTCACTGTTAAATGTTTCCTGTTTCAATTACTTTTTATTTTTTGGGTCACAGCTGCCTAATTTGCAATAGGGAATGTACCTGGTAGCCTTGTGATTGTGGCTGAAAACTGAGAAGGTAGAGCTTGCTGGTTTTTTATTTAGCATCTTTGTGGTGCATATACTGTCTGTCCTAGGTAGCTTCATGCAGGTGATAATGTTGGAACCTGAATTGAGATATTTTTCCTGCATATCAGACTTGTGCATCATCTTTTAAAGGTGCCAGTTGCCCAAGACTAATGGGAATAAACTGAAATAAAGCTTATTTTTAATGGCTAAAGGTAGCAGAGTGTATTGAATGCACATATGGAGTCGATCTGTTGAGTAGGAAGGTGTGATCAGAACACAGTCACTCAACAAGACAGAAATTTTTGAGAGCTTGCGAGAGCTGTGACTGAAGGTTGAGTATATTTGGAGATCTGCTGAAATTTTAGTCTGTAAGTGATCGTTCACAGATAACAGAATTACTGCAAAAACTTGATGTGGCTTATACAGCCCCAAGGTTCACATCACAGCCAGTTCTGAGGATGTGCTGGGGGTAGCATTGCCTTTGGTCCTGTAGCTGGAAGACAGCATTCATCTTTGAAGGTCTTGACAACCTGAACAAGGAAAATTTTAGAAGTCTTTGGACCTGGAAACATATTTGTATAGAGTGAAAGAGCCGGGAGCTCTAGTTTTGGAGGAATAGCCTGGGATCAAGGCTGTTACAAAAGAGCTACATGAATCTCAATGAAAGAAAATGGGGGCACTTGATTACCATAACCTGAGGATTTGTTGTGAATCCTGTAGAAGCTCAGTGGAAGGTGCTACCTTGAGCTAACACTTGCTGCCCTTTTGTGCCCCACAGGTATTACAGAGGAACACATGGGGTCATCGTTGTCTACGACGTAACGAGTGCAGAATCTTTTGTGAATGTAAAACGGTGGTTGCATGAAATTAATCAAAATTGTGATGATGTCTGCAGGATACTAGGTAGGTAATTAGGGGGTTACAGCATCTTACCTAGTGGGCTGGCCTGCTGAAATACCAGACTGACTTTCATTCTCTTTCCTTTTTTTAGTGGGCAATAAGAATGATGACCCAGACCGAAAAGTGGTAGAAACAGAAGATGCCTATAAATTTGCTGGGCAGATGGAGATCCAATTGTTTGAAACCAGCGCCAAAGAAAATATTAATGTGGAAGAGGTAATATAATATTTAGAAGAGTAGAGATATAATGATTTGGGGATAGTGGTGTGGGAAGAAATAAAAATTCCATTCTTCCCATTGAGAAAGAAAAAGTGCTTGTACGAGTTGCAAGTAGTAGGTAAAATGTCAAAAAGAGATATTCAGCTGGTTTTGGAAGAGTTGGGGAAGCAAAATGGAGGAGCCCACACTGCATTTTCAGTAGCTTTACAGTGCTCAAATATTAGGCAGGAAAGACTTGAGAATGCTCCTAGGAGGTAGGACTGCCCAGGCTTCTCTCCTGGCCTCAGTTGCCAGACTGCCCTGGTTTTATTTACTGGTTTGGAAAAAGGGATAGAGGTACTGTTTAATTTGGGAGTGGGTTGGGAAAAGGTATTGGATTTCCACTCGGGCCGTGGTGGGTTGGGGAAGGTCTCTGAAGCATTATTGAAACATAGAGAAAAGGGGAATGGCTTCCAAGGAGCAGCACCCCACAGGAGCCAGCCCGAGTTCTGGGGTGGTCTGAGCCTGCTTGTTTCTCTTGCAGATGTTTAATTGCATTACAGAGCTTGTCCTGCGAGCAAAGAAAGAAAACTTAGCAAAGCAGCAACAGCAGCAACAGAACGACGTGGTGAAGCTAACGAAGAACAGTAAAAGGAAGAAGCGGTGCTGCTAATGCCCCTTCCCTGCTGCAGAGACTCTGCTCTCAGACAGATCAGCCCCTCCAGCTAGACTCGGGCAATTCCACTGGGGCAGGCTTTGGGAGGACTTTCTCAGTTTTGTGCCGTTATTTAAAGATTATTTTTTTCTCCATGTTTTCTATCAAGAGGCGCTGGCACCTTACCACTGCAGTGCCAAGAAGGTATCGGATGGAAATCTTGCCCCCCTCTCCTCCCCTGCTCATTCCAGTGCGCCTTGTAGACAAGAAGGACGTTGCCTACCAAGTGGACTAATTAACCCAAGAGTTTGTATATAATGTATATTGCTTTAACCAGCCTCGCCTCCCTGTTGTCGCTTTGGCTTCTGCCTTCTTAATGTCAACCAATCATGGACTGCAGAGTTCATCTTTTTAAAGAAAAAGTTTAAAAGCTCTTAATTTGAGTTGGCCCCGGGTTGGCAGTGACTGCTTCCTGGGGCCTCCAGCTGCATTTCTGTTGGGCTCCAGGCTGGCAACTGGTGCCCCTGGGGCCCCTGGCTTCTCCTGGAGTCCCAGGCTTTTCCTGGGGCTCAGGCTGTGTTTTTCTAGGTACCAGGATTGCAGGTGTCGCTGCTGGAGCCTGGGGTTTCGTTTCACCAGCCCCTGGGCTGGCAGCTGGAGCTGCTGCTGGGGCCTGGAATTTCAGCTTGCCATCATCCAGATTTGTGGCTGGATCCTTGGGTTTCACTTCCTTGTGCTGCAGCCCAGCTGTACCTGTGCTCTCCTGTAGTTTGTATCAAGATACTGGAAAACAAACTGACCTGCAGAAGTGGGATTTGTTTGGATAAAATCTTTTTTTTTTTTTTAAAGCAAAGTTTAACAACTTTGACCTCTGCTTCTGGTTCTGCCAGTGTCCTAAGTGAGGGTCCATTTCTTTTGAGAAGAACAAAAATCATGTGATTCTGCCAAAAACCCCAAACTTCTCCTTGTTGCCCTGTCCACAAATAGGCAATCTGAACTTGAATGTGAATTTTGGTGGCAAAGCTTTTGTTTTTGAGAGAGAAAAGGCATGAAATAAAATCCAGCTCTTCTTATTGATGTCTGAATATGAAAGCTGCAGAATCATTCCCAGGATTCTTCTGTTAGGAAGGAGGACTGCTGTTTTAATGCAAAGAAATGGAAAGCTTGCTTGCTTGGGTTATGTGGTGGTGGAGGATCACACTTGGAAACAAACTGAGCTTGCTGTGCTCAGCAACATTTTCCTGGCCCTCGTCAGCCTTTCTGGGAAAACAAGGGCTCACTTCCTCAGCCTGAATAGATGTAGTTAAAGGTGGAGAGTGTATGTGTGTGTAACTAAAATATCAAATGTCTGGGCTGAAAGGACATGCTCAGCACCTGAATTATTGCCTAAATGATATTAAAAAGTAATTTTACCTTAAAAGGCATGGAGGGTATGACTTCCTTTAAGGCCTTGAAGGTGGACATACTCCATGTGCCAGTAAAAGTGGCCCTATGAACTGCTGGCCTTAGTTTGGTAGGATGTGATCCACCCATGGCCATGAGCTTGGAGTCAGCCCACTTCTCTCCCTCCCTCACCCTTTCTCCAGGAGAGGCTAAATTTTAGTCACTTACTTTGCCTGCATTTTTTTAGATTTTTCAGGTTGTGGTAAGAGCCCTGATCATACAATCACATCACAATCAATCACTGTAAAGAGTTTTTCCAAAGTGCAAACAATGAATGTGCAACACGTGGGTTTCTAATCAGGTTCAGGTGCTGGGGATACGTATCCAGCTGCCTTCACCCATCTCTTTTCTTCACATATCTTGCATTGGTAACCCAAGAATTGGAGTGAGCTGGGATGATGCTGCTGGAGTGAGCTCTGATCACTGTAACACTTGAGTGGCTGTGGGAAGTGGTGGCTGAGGTCACACCAGTCCATCCTGCCTGCTCTCCAGTGTGGAATGTGCTGTGTGCTGGGAGGAGCTGGGCCACTCCCTGGAGCTGTGCTGAGGGGGTTCCCCCCTGCAGGTTGAGGGGCCCAGCTGTGTTACTTTGGGAATCTTGTTGGTAGCAGTGTGCAGATCTAGGAGGGAGTAACTCATATAGGCAGAAGTAAAGAACGTGTCTGAATTTACTGGAAATGATGCAATAAAATGAGGAAATGGTGCACCCAAGCCTGGAGTGTTCTCTTATATGGAAAAATTGGTCCTCTTTGAGTCCAGGTTTTTGTGGCTGTGGTTGGTTGGAATTCTATCAATCCAGGTCCAGCTTCCTGGCTTAAAGTGGGAATTTCTCTTTTATTTTTTTTTCCCAGAGCTGGCTGTAGAGGAGCAGTTACCTCTGCTCTTGCCATCACTGTTCAATTGGAAGGGGTGGGGACCGTGTCTCTAGTGGTGCTGATGTGAAGTTTCCTAAATGTTGAGCAATGGAATGTCTAACTGGTTTGCTAGGATTATTTCTGTAATGAAAGTTTCTAATTATGCTTTTTAAATAATTTTAAAAAACTAAAAATAAAGGTTACAAGCTGCCAAATCTTTTTTTGAGGCTCTGTTTCCTCTGCTGTCCAGCACCTGGAGGTGGAGGGTGGCAAGCCAGGGGTGAGCACTGCTGCTGAGTGTAAAGGGTTATTTCCTGAGAGGGGATATTAAAAAAACCATAATTAATGCTTTCAAATGTTTAGTTGCTGTTTTAGTTTGAATGAAAGAGCAAGGTGGAACTGGTAACTTATTTCTGTGTGAAGCGAAATGTCCCTGATTGTGCTGTAATCACAAGAGGTATTGAGTGAGCTTTGAAAGCTTCTCCTCCCAAGGTGACTAAAAAGCATCTGAGTCTCTCCTCACTTTCCCAGGAAATGAATGTGTGTTTAATTAATCTGTGCAGGAACTGCAGCCATGGCTGTGCCCTCAGCATCCCCCAGGCTGCTCGTGGGGAGTGGGATGGAAAGCTGCTCTGGGAAGGTGCCTTTGCTCTGTCTGTGCCCTTCTGGGAGGAGCAGGTGCAGGGGACTCCTGGGGAGGTCTGGAAGGTCTGAGCTGCAGCTGCTGCCAGCTGTGAGTGGGTGTGTCACTGTCTGTGTCTGCTGTCTAAACTACTTCCAGTGTGAGTCTGCCTCCGTTACCAGGGCCAGTAAAGAACACAAATGGCTGAAGGTGGGATGATTTACCCACCTTTCTGTTTTCCTGTGCACCAAGAGATAAAAATGTTTCAAATGTTTTTGCCCCGGCCCCTTCTCTCCTAAGCACACACAGGGGCTTTACCTGGCTGAATTTCATGGGATGATGCAGCACCAGAGATGCTGTTGGGTGTTAAATGACAGTTCAAAAAATGAGCTTGTTTTGCAATTGGGCACAGTAAAGTGGTGAGAACTGAGACGGTATTGTATAAATGATCTGTTTTATTCTGAAGAGAACTATTTACAAAAGAAGTAGAGCATTGTTTTTACTAAAAATATGCCTTTATAGATTTTTATAATATGTATCTTATAAAAACCATACATTTATTTACATGACTGCTACATACAAAAATTACAGCACTGTGGTATATGTACATATCTATAGGTACATTCTTTCTGCTTGTCCCTGCTGTGTGCTTTTTCCCTCTCAATCCAAGGGAATCATTGCTGCAGCACCCAGACACTTCCTTTCCTGGCTTTTTGGTTCAAACAATCTTGCTTTTTATAGCCTAGTGGGGAGTAGAGAGTTTGCCTGATGGAGAGGCTTATCTGGAATTCACCATTCTAAGTAGGACAAGTGCATGTGGCCCTGCCTGCAGCCTCACTTCCTGCTCTCTGTGCAAAATGACTCTGTTGTCAGTAACTTTTGGATTTACTGTTCATCTCCACGGCAAGTTGCTGATCTAAGTTTGTATGAAGATAAAGTGCTAGTGACTTGCCTTTCATTTACATTTGTTCCTTGTTTACAGTTGCTTCCCTTGCAGAGTTTAGGAAGGGGAGACTGATCCCTTTTCCCTCAGGCTGGCATAACAAACATTTGCCCAAACAGTCACCTGGTACTCAACTGTGGGAAAGTCCTTTGTAACCTTAATCTCAGCAGGCATCTCTTCTCTGTGCAATATTTGAACAGTGACTGTGCAGCACTACTGTTTTATTTACCATTATCTCAAAAGCAAGGCTGAGGGTTGTGTTTAGAGCTGCTGATCCCACTCCTTAAATCTCCTTTGGGATCCATTAAACCTGCTGGATTAACGTGCTTCCTCCATCTCATCCCCTGGAGCCGATGTTTCCTTACGCCGTGTGTGTCCTGGAAGAGTCGAGTACCACAAGTGAAGTGTCTTCTAACCAGCACTGCAAGGCTGATCCCGGGCTCCTGGCCATGGCAGGATGCAGGTGAGTGTGTTAATGACAGCACAGGGTGAAGTAGTCGGGACCTTGTTAAAACACAACGTGACAAATGGGTGTGAAGGACTGCATGGGTGAGGTTTTTCAAGACAGAAGACAAAACCTAGCTGCTGTGTTAAGGCAGTTTCTGTTCCTGTGGAGTAGCAGCTCAGCACAAGGAGGTCTCCTTTGGTGTGTTGTCCAGTTCATTACACCCAGTTCTCTTGTATCTCTGGGTTTAGTAGTGCAACTAAGTCTTTAGGGTGAAGGGACTTGTTTGAAGAAACCATACCCAACTGGCACCTTAGAACATGCTAACTTTCCTCTTGCAATCTCTTCTGTCACTCTTGTTAAATAAATAAAATTGCAATGGGATTAAGGATTCTCCTTAAATGAAGAGGTGTACTGTGCCTACCCCTGCAACTAATTGAGTCACTTTCCTCAGCAAATGTAGCAGAAGGCACCTTTCTTCATCTCATTACTGCATCTTCATGGGATAACTTAAGGCCCTTGCCTTAGGATTGCATCCATCCATCCATCCATCCATCCATTCATCCTCACTGGAGTAGAGTCCCACACAACTGCTGGGCATGTGGCTTGAATAGATTTGGTGGGGTCTGGGAAATGACAACTGACAGCAGAAGAAAGGTCCCTGAGGACCGAGATGTTCATGGAGCTCTCCTGTGATAGAGCATTGCTTTCAGTGTTCACAGCTGGCACTGTGCCACAGCTGGCACTGGCATCCACGCAGCAATTCCTTGTTTTGCAAGTACCAAGGGTTGGGGTAATGCATGTGGGTGTGCCAGTCCTGGCAGCAGGAGATGCTGAGCATGTGCCTCATGTCCCTGCCCTATCCAGAGTCACAGTAAAGTCACAGTACATGGGAGGATGAGGACTGAGAGCACGTGGCATTGCACTGCAGCCTTTCCCCTCGCTTGCACAAGTGGCTACAAGCAGATACTCAACAGCTGAGCATTGCCTAGAAAGGAGAGGCCAAGGTTCAGTTTCCTTCCCTGCCTGTGAGGCTCTTGATTCCTTTCCCCATAACCACCAAGCTGTATTGGTGGGGCTTTGCCCAAGTGTTTCCTGAAGCAGACTCTGCACTCCAGGGTTCATTGCTTTCATGTAGATGGGTTTCACCATTCGGCTCTTCAGCATCATTGCCAATCTCAGAGCACTCTGCTCCTTGCAACCCAGAGCTGCCTTAGTGCAAGGTGATTTCATCCCAGTGTGGTGGTTTCATGCTAACAAGGAAATACAGGAATGCTCAAATCTTCGTAGGGAGCAAGGATATTTGTACTGAGGTATTATGGATGTCCTATCCCACAGGTAAGCTGAATAATACTAAAACCCAAGCCACCAGCCTCTTACCTGCTGCTTAGGAGGTGTTTGGTACCTATTCCAGCAGAAAGCTTATTCCTGTAAGTAGTGAGCAGAGATAGCAGCTCCTGTGGGATGGTGTGTTAGCACCGAAGTTGCTGAGCAGGGCAGAGCTGAAGGTGCACCCAGCTCTGTCTGCTGTGGGACAGTGTAGGTGGTGGCCTCTTTAAAGCAGCAGGAAACAAACTGGGGCCCGTGGGTATCATGAGCTGGGAGAACGTGTGAAAATTGCATGACAGCAGCAGGACATCTCTGAACTGAGCTTGGTGCTCTTCACTGCCTTATGATGGTAGAGTGATAAAGAAGAAGAGCTGTGAAGTGCCCATCCAGTGCAGAGGGAAGGTCCCTACTTGAGTATTGCAGGATTTCCAGCACTGCTGTGTGCATACACCAGAAAAAGCCACGTTCCTTCTTGTTGATCAAGTCGTGCAAAGCAGGCTCTGGTCATCTTTGATCAAAAGGACCTTTGGCTACCTGCTCACCAAAGGGCTGAGTAGCAACTGACCCACAGGCAGGGACAAATACTCCTCTCTGTCAGGCCATAGCCAATGTTACTGCATAGGGCAGAGCAACCTGCAGGCTTTCCAGGGCTTTGTAGACACCCTGATAGCCTTTGGCTTCAGTGAAGGCAGATGCCAGTGTGCTTTCTGAGGATCGAGTCTGCCAACCCAGTGTCAAAGACAGACTGACATCACTGGGAGTAGGCTTTCAGTGAATCATTAATTAGGCTTTTGGGGGCCTATCCAGTTAAAATGAGTTTTCTTACTTTGTTTGGGAGATGTGTATGGCTTTGGGGAGAGGTGTGTGACTTGCTAAAGCTCCCAAACTACTTTTGGCCATAGGAAGAACAGCAGCTGCCCCAGGACTGAACATGCACAACGTTTATCCAGTCTGTAATCTGTTGTAGATGGTCAGCCTCCTGGGGAGAAATCTGTGTAGCTACAGCCTACAACTCTTACCTCTGTAACAGGAGGGAGCTGGAGAGGACAGTGACACCACCTATCTGTCCTCTGAGCTGCGAGGAGCCTGGATCCCAGCGAGGGTGAACAACCACACAGAGCTCCAGGGGAGATGGTGCCCAGGCAGGATCTGCAGCGAGGGCTCAGCTTCCACCACGGAGAAAGCTACATTTGTTAAAACATGGTAATGCTGGGGCCAGAGTGACTCCAGTCTCAGTGGGATGGATGAAGGATATCACAGCTAGCCAGGGTGGTACAAATGGCTCCCCTCTGTCCTCTTGCATTCAGCCCTCTTCTTCTCCCTGTGCTCGCTGTGACAGCAGTTCTCAATCCCCTGCACCGCTCTGTCTTGGGGCTGCTTATTTCCTTCTCCAGCATAAGAATGCTTTTAAGACAATCAGAGTATTCTTCACAGCAGAAACTGGACTGTGTCAAAGCGCCTAAAATATACCCTGAAGTTTATCACTTCACTTATAGAATAAGAAAAGTTTCTTTCTACTAGAATCACATTGTCAATTTGCAAATCTCCAATTCATGTAAACATTTGGTTCAGACCAGGTGCGGTGTAAATAGTGCAGAGTCTCAAGGGTTAACTCCTTTGCCCCCTTCATTTTTACTCAGTGGATCAGACTTGGGTCCATCAGCAAGCTGGGCAGCTGCCCCACTCCCTATCTTGAAGCAGGAATCGTTGGAGAGCTTTCTCTTTTTCAAATTAATTTTTCTTGAAAAAGGAGAAGAGACGGTTTCCTTCGGCCCCGGCGGGCTCGTCCCCCTGCTGCTCCGGCCTGAAGGCGGGGGCGGGCCTGGGACTCCGCTTGGTGCCGGAGCCACTGGAGAAGGAATAAGCAAGCTGGCTCCATTCCTTCGGGTGTTTGTCCATCAGCTGCTGGTCAATGACCCTGTGCATGTCATCCTGCAGCAGAGGGAGAGGACAGGGGCGTTAGCGGCAGCCGATGCTCAGGGGGAGCTCGCGCGGGGGCGGCTGAAATGGGTGTGAAACGTGCAGTGATGAGATGGAGCAGGGATGACAGAGCGGGGACAGATCTGTGTCCCCACCCGGCAGCAGGCTCAGCTGTGCCTGCTGCAGTGAGGCTTTTCAGGCAGTGAGGAAGATCAGTCACACATTTCTGAGGGATAAATTGTTCAGCTGGTCTTGCACAGGAGCTCTGTGCCTGCTTGGGACTCTGTGGCAACCCTAAGCTGTGCTTCTCTGCGTTTCATCTGCAGCTTGCAGGTGTCCACTTTGTGGGAGAAATAAATAAGAACAAATGCAGCTGAAAGCACAGGCCAGAAGAAGGATGTAGGTCTGTACTGAGCAGGTCTGTGTGCACACCAAGTGGACAGGCAGGGTGGCAGAGCTGCAGCATGGCCACTGTCACTGGGGCTTCTTTGGGGAAGGTGCCGAGGGGCTGGGGCAGGTGTGGGGCCACCAGATCCCTCCTGGGCTTTGCACCAGACTCATCAAACAGAACGGAGCTCGTCCCTTAGAGCCCCTCCTTCCTCTAGAGCCAGCATAGCAGTGGAAGCTCTGACTGACAGCTCAACATGAACTGTGGCTTTTCAGATGTACCAGAAATGCTCTGATTCTGTCCATGTTTGCAGCACAGTGAAGCTGCTTTATAAAAAAATTACCCAGTTCTGTTGCCACTAATGACGTGCTAACATATTCCTTGAAAACCTGGCTATAAATTTTACAGATTTTAAACTTCCAGATCTATTGCTTCTCCTCCAATTGCATAGTTAAGCTACAGCTTAGTGAAAATGTGTGTACACAAACTAGCCCCCACAGGAGGAATCAACTGCTCTCCAGCACTTTGGTCCTTGATTAGGGCTGAGGACACTGTCTGGTGAGAACAATAGGCTGGAGTGGTGGAAGTGCAGTTCATTCAGTACCTGGTGAGGGCAGCTCCAGGACTGAAGGGAAGGTGCTGCCATTGCCCAGCAGGTGCCTTAGCTGCTCTGGATTGGAATCAAATCAGCCAGCTGGGACTGGAAACTGAATGGCTAATCTATTGTTGCAGCATTTTCTGCAGGGAAAAGGATTGATAGCCATGACCTGGACCTGAATTTAGTACAGCCCTGTGGGAGCAGGAGGGTGCAGAGCTACACAGACTGGGGAAGCTTTGGGTCTTTTTACAGCAGGGCTGGAGAGAGGAAAGGCAGAGGGAGAGTTGAAGAGGTTGAGGTGAACATCAGTATGAAATATCAGTGAGACAGGTTTCCAGAGCTGAAGCTGCCATGTGAAAATGTACAGCACTTGGATTTTGAAGGCACCTCTTCTGCTAAATGAAGTAGGTACCCAGGCTCCTGCATGGCAGATCTGTGTCCTTGATCGACCACACAACAAAGGATGAGAATGATTTATATGTATATTTATATATATATATACACATAAAAATAGCATATATATATAAAAATACAGTATGCACTATTGAGAGTTCACTGCATTGGATCCCTGTCTGTCAGATGAGTGAGTCAGAGCAAAGCACTTGGATGGGGGATTTTTTTTTCCTTGAGTCCTATTTTATAGCCTGTATGATTATGTCCTTAGAGAACACTGTAATCTTGTTGACAGCCCTTGGTGAAATGCAGACTAGAAGTGTGCAAGAGCAAAATGTTACCAGATTAAAGCATCCATTTATGCCTAGCTAAAGCAGAGACTTTTATCCTATTTTATCAGAAACTTTCTGCAAATCCCTTTGCAAAATAGTCCCCAAAATACATAAATCACCCCATTTGTTTTGTGCCTCTGTGGCTGAGCTGCTGTTGAGGGGACATGAGGTAGTTGGAAACTATTTTGCTGCTGTGTAGCAACACCTCAGGTCAGTATGTTGGAGACAACTTACTGCCATGAAGTGGTCCTGAGCCTCAGCTCAGAGAGCTGATTGGAGCAGGTCTGGGGACAGGACTGTTCTTAACCCCTAAGCTGGGTTTATTCTAGCACTAAGTAGGCCTCACTTCATACCACCCACCCAGACAGAACCTGGATCCAGACAGCTCCTATGCAGAGCACTGAGTGTCACTCACTGGACAGTGAGGCTGAGAAGTAAAATCCCAGTCTGTCTTTCAAGAAGCTTTCCAGATACTAAATATGTGGAGAGGGCTAATAAGGTGCACCTCAGCCTGGCTTTCCCCGTGGTGCCCTGGTAAAGCCTCACCATGGGGTGCAGGATGCTGCCCCTGGCTGGGGCTGGGATGGGGGGTGTGGGCGGAATATTGGTGGGTGATGGAGACCCCCACTTGCTCCTCTTGCCAGATGATGGTGAGGGCAGAGAAGGATGTGGGTGATGGTGGCAGCAGATGGAGAGGGGATGGTGGGTGTGGGGAGCTCACCTCAAAGGCAGGAGGGGTGTACGACTAAAGCTGTTGGTACAGGAACTGAGAAAGGCCACTAGATCAGAAACCAAAGGAGCCAGATAGTAAAAAGCCCTGAGGAAGCAAACTGTAAGCAGGAAAAAGAAAAGAAAGAAGAAAAGGGAAGGAAAAAAAAAAAAAAAAGAGAGAGAGAGAAACGAAAACAGAGTGGAGTTGAAACAGGAGCGAGGTTGTATGGGAAAGGTTTCTACTGGTCAGGCTGGTTGTTAGTAGAGTGGGGTCTTGCATGGTCTGCAACAAACCAATATAAATGGCACAGACCTTTTCTCTCGAGTCTGCTTTATTGTCTGTTGAAGTAGCCCTCCCTTGGTGCTGGTTCTGGGAGGGGCAGCTTTGTTTGCTCTCAAGGGCTCTCTGCCTTCACAAGGGTTTTCCCCACAGACCCCAAGCAGATCAGCTCCAGGGCAGCTGTGGAGCTGCCATGACTTTGTTTTTTTTACCTTGGTGAAGAACTGGAATTTTAGCTTCTCCTTCTTGATGGATCTTCAGAGTTGATGAAAACAGTGCAGCAACAATCAGCAACAACCTTGTTCTCCCACCTTTCTGGTCCACCATGGAAATGCACAGGCATGCTGTGCCCACACATCCCCAAGGTGTGCCTGCCTAGGGGCACCTCCTGCATGGACCCTCCCCACCCCGGGGCAGAGCAACGTGCACATTTCCCATTGTGCCAGGAGGCACAGTCTGCTTCTCCATTTGAAATGAGTGTTTAGAGCTGTAGAATTAACAGCTCACAGCCAAAAGGCTAGGAGCAGGGAGGGGCAGCTCCCCCCACATCCCCAAACACCCAATCCATGGATGCTCAGGTGGAGAACACGACACAACCAGAGGGAGGGGGGACAGTCCCCCACGGGTGGCCCTGGGGTCCTGTGTCCTGCAGCCCCTGCCCTGCCAGGGTGCTCACCTGCCAGGCCTCCAGCTGCTGCGAGAGGTTCACCTTCTGCTGGATGGCATCCAGGAGCTGGCTGTTGAGGGACATCATGTCGATCTTGCACTTGGTCAGCTCCACCTCCACCGCGTTCTTCCTGCGGGGACAGAAATCGGGGCATGGCACCTTTTCCTTTTTAAATGAAGAGATAAGCATATCTAAACAACTCTACAATTTATCTCTTTCACTGGCAAGTCCCCACATCCTCAGGTGTTTGTCTCTGTTGTATTCTGGACAATCTATTAATCTGAAGAGTGGGACAGAAGTTTTGATATCATTACTTTAAAACCAGCAGATTTCTGATGAGCACACTGGGAAGAATACTGAAAGAAAATTAGATACACTGCTGTGTAAGATAATAGTGTGCCTGGATAATGTGCAAGATCTGCCAATAAAATGGAAATCTAGAACAAGGTAGAATCTATATATAAACATTTTCTATTTTTCTTCTGTTTACATGCATAGAGAACAAATGGTATGTGCTAAAAATCAAATGACCTGTGTCTGATTGCTTGATCAATAAATTGCAATATAAAACAAACAAATAAAAAACCTCTTAAAGAGTACAATTCTGCTTTCACTTGGGACTTGGACTGAAGGAAGAAACTAAAAACGAGAGCTTATCACAGCATATACTTTTAAAGAATGACAAACTGTTAAAATGTTAGGCTTTAAGGAAAGCTCCCAATTTCAGTGGAGTTGTCCCAGCCCTTGGGAACACCTCTGCTGCACTTCTTCCCAGACATTTGGTGGCCACTGGGTGTGTTGTGCCATGGACAAGGTTACCCAAAGAGCCCCAAGTGCTCAGTGGCTGAGATGTTCCAGCTGCTCCTTACTTGTGGAAAGGAATTGTCCTTTAGGATGGAGCAATTTCCTAAGCTGCCCAAGCTGGGAAATGCTGCTCACCATGCTGGGAGCACACAGGTGAGCACAAAGCTTAAGTTTTCAATTAACTGCTGTGTGATAGGAAACTGTAACATGACTTGCTGAGAATCATCTTTCCTTGCAAACATTTTCGAGAGAAATAATTGCATCTTATTAACTGTATTCTTTGTCTTCTAATAGCTCCCTTGTGCTCCCCTGCAGAAGAGCAATTTGGGAATTTGTGTTTATACTCCAGGTACTGGTTGCTTAACACTTCCTCTGAAAGAATCCTATTTTCCTACTGCTTCCCATGCTGCCAAACTTCAGCTTCAAGCAAAAATTTTCCACACCAGATGTCTGCCTCGGGCAGTGATTTTATTTCTGTTCAGAGTTAAGGATTTTTGGGGGGATGGGTTCAACAAAAGCAACTTAACCCTTGGGGTGTGAGGTGGGAAGAAAATCACGAGCCTCCCCAGGCAGCAACCAGCCCACTGGGTCTGGGAGAGATGTTTTCACTTCAGTGACAGGATGCTCTTGTCTGCTTTCACTTGCTGCCACTTTCTGCTCCTTAATCTCCCTCGCCCGTGCCCCATTCCCGGGGCTCCGGGAATATTTGGGGCTGGCTGTCCTGCCAGCCCCAAATACTGGTGCTTTGTTCAGCAGGATCACAGTGGACTGGAGAAGCTGTTCCCTTCCTCTCCCGGCTGTGGTTTGGGCACCTGAAGCAGCCTTTTGTTGCGAGGCTTCCCCGCTGCTGGTTGGATGTTTGCAGGGGATTGATGGCAGCGGCAGTGTTGCCATAGCCACGGCAGAGCCAGCAACCCCCACGCACCGGGAATGTCAGAACTCCCTCCCCGCGCCCGGCACACAGCTGCGATGCTCCTGCTCCTTGCCAACAGATGGAGGTGTTACAGAGCACAGCGATGGGAATTTGGTAGCCAATGAGCCCAGCAAGAGCAGCACGGGCGATCGAGCCACTTATAAAAAGAGATGGTGAGGGCTGATTTAGCTCCTGCACCCTCAGAGGTGCAACTCTCTCCTGCTCCTCCTCTTGTCCAGGGCTTTTCCCTGAGAAGCTGGACTGGTGGTGTCCTGGCCCACCTGCTTGTTGAAGGGATTATCAGATGAATCCTTTCTAGCAGAGCACACAGGGGTAAAGGTGTCTGTCCCTCTCCTCCGGGCAAGGACTGCTCAGGGAATTTTGGCACGCCCAAGGACAGAGCTGGGAAAGGGGGATTGGGGGTATGGGGGAGCAGAATTGCAGAGATCTGTAAGGAGGATGGGCAAAATGAAGAGCCAAACCAGTGGGAGAATCCCAAAAGGAGAACCAGAGAATTACAGGACTGGAAATGCAAAAAAGACCTTGGAACAGGAAAGGAGAGGGAGTGACCAAAGGAATGGTTTAGGGAATGTAGGCAATGCAGGCAGGCCATAATGGGGATGGTCAGGAAACCAGGGCTGTGTGTCTGGACTAGCAAAGGAAGAAAAATGTGACAAATAGGGCAGACCTAGTGTTTCTATTTGGCTCCCTGAAGTCCTCTCATCCTTGCTGTGACTCACACCAGCACTAGGGATGCATAAACGTGGTTCACAGACTGCTCCTAACTGTCCCCAATCCGTGGAGGCAGCTCTGCCTTTAGCATCTCCTGCCAAGCTCCTGGCAGCATTTCCCAATGCCAGCAAAGCCAAGACATCCCTTTGCCACAGCTGCCGTGGAGAGTAGGAGAAAGCCACTCCAGAGGCATCTCCTGCCACGGCACTCCACAAGTGCCGCCCCAGCCTGGCCCTGGCTGTTGGTGCCACTCACTTGGCGATGGCCTCGTCGCGGTCCCTGATGGCCTGCAGGAGCCGTTCGCTCGCCTCCTTGTCCTCGGCAGCGCCGCGCAGCCGGTCCCGCTCCTCCTTCAGCGTCGTCATCTCCACACTCAGCAGCGTCACCTGTGGGCAGAGGGAGGCTGTGAAACCCAGGGCTGCTCAGGGAAATGCACCGGAGGCGTGTGCGGGGGGAAAAGCCACACGGGCCAACCTGCAGGCTGAGAGGTCCCCTGGGCATAGAAAAAGCTGTGCCTGCTGTGTGGGGCTGTTAGTGCCGGTGTTACCCTCCATGAAATGTGCTGGCTTGCCCCGGGATGCTGACCTGAGCAAGATGTGTCCCCAGGATGGCCTCAGTAACACGCAAAAAAAGCACTGAAAGCTGTGCAGGGCAGGACCCACCCGTGACTTTGCTGTCATAATGGCATCAGTGCTAAAATGTTGCCCCTCTCCAAGCAGTTTACACACATCCTCTGAATCTGCCTGTTACAATTCTGATCTTTCCAGGGTTAAATTATTGCTAACATAATTTACCAGCAAATAATATTTTTTGAAGGGACCATTACGTCCCCTGAAGTAATAAGAAGCTGTAGACAAAGGATGTGAAAATTCTCTTTCATGCCATGGAAGGTGTTACTGGCACATCTTACAATTTTAATTAGACTTTGAAATATGTCTGGAGTCTTAAATAGTCTGAGAAATGATCTATCGTTTTGGTCCTGTGCAGAGTGAGTTAATAGGGTGTGAAATCATGCAAGGATTGCATTAGCACAGCTTCATAATATTTCATACACATTTAATTTCTTTGTCTAGGGCACACACATGCTCCGTTACGCTACTCCACCACCTGGAAACCCTTCCAGCGTTTGACCCCACCTCCTGCCTCTAAATGCAGCTCAGTAGTGCTTGAATCTTCAAAGAAATCTTTAAATAGAGGGCAGACAGTCAAAAAGGGCTCATCACAGCCAGGGCGTGGGAGGATCTGCCGTTAGGGAGGCACGGCTGGGCCGGGGGGAGGAGGGTGTGAATGCACCCTGTCTGTGCAGAGACTCCCCATGGGACTGGGGAGCTGTGCCAGGGCTGCCAGGGAATTGGGGTGTTTTCCCGCCCCCTCAGCCCTACATGGGGAGCATCTCAGAGCAACGATGTGACAGAGGGTAGTGGTGATGGGGTGATGTGAAAGGTGCTGAGCACTTTTACAGAAATCCCAGGGGCAGAGGATCCAGAGGCCCAAAAGATGGTGTTTGGGGATAGGTTTGGGATTTTAATTGGTTCTGTCTGTGCTTCAGATAAGAATGGCAGGAAACAAACAGGCAGAAGGTGTGAAATAGCTTCTCTGTGACTCCTGTCTCCACCCGCTCACCATACTCTTGGACAGGAACAATGAATGTGTGTGATGCCACAAGATCCTAAAAGCCATTTAGAAGCAGCTCCCCTTTGATTGTATCAATACCAGTGCCAGAACAGAGGGATGAGGAGGCAGCAGAGCACTGCTTCCCCCGGGTGGACCAGATTTCCACATGCATCAATCTTCTGTAGCACTGAACAGAAGATGATGTTGCCTCTTCAATAGGAGGTGAGAATAATTGTTAACCTGGAGCAAGTGTGAGGCTGGATAACAGGCAAAAGCTGTGGGAGATGTGTACTTGCTGTGGGAGGCTGGAGTTTCTCTCTGAGAGTAATGGCTGCTGCATTTGTAGTAATGCCACATCTTTCTCCACATCACACAGAGGTGTGAGAAGAAAACAGAACTGCAGTCCTCTCTTTGTTTACTAAATATTCAGAGGTTTGGTAGTTGGGGACCCTGAAAAGCAGACCCAGGGTTCCAGACTTGTAATCCAGGGCTTGGGGAAATCAGACAAGCCTAAAATTTGTGAGTAAGTCTCTAAAGGCCACAGCACTGCCAGGTTGCAGAGATCGAGCCCTTGTCTCCTCCATCTCAGGTGTGTTTAAGGGCAAGAGGGGCTTGTGTGTGGTGCACAGGACTGCAGCAGCATGGCCAGGGCAGTGTCTGGGCTCATGTCTCACTGGGGACAGACGTCTGGACCTTCAAAAGTGTCTCTTGTGATGGCCACTCTGCTGAGGGGAGCAGTCCTAGGGGAAGGATGGGCTCTAGGGCTGCTCCTCTCCCACACTCTGCCCTGATCAGCTGCTGTGGAAGCAGAACATTTCCCACCCTCACACACATGCAGCCACCACTGCCAGGGTATTTAATGATTTTTCCTATTTATTCTCCAAAAGGTAATACAGCACTGATGGGAAGACCAGCCAAGGACATTAAGCCCATTCCCTGCTCCAGTGCAGTTGCTGCTGTTTCTGCTGCAGCCTCCAGATCCCCTGCAGTGTCTGGAGTCTTGTCCCACAGAGACAAGGACTGCCAAGCACCTCTTGGGATGCCTGTGTGCATTTCCTGCTCTTGACATAGGGCCTCAGACACAGATGATGCTGCACTGAGTGTGGATGCAATGGGATTCTGTGCTTTGGGTGTGGAGTTGGTGTTGGGGCTGGACCATTCCTTGCTGTTGAAGCTGCCTCAGCTGGTCCCTGGGGTGCTGCCTGGTGCCAGCCTGGCCACAATCAGGATTCTCTGGGAGTGCTTTCCTGAGGGTTTTGTGATGCTGCTGTGGAAGAGGTGAAGCCCTGCTCCATGCACAGCACAGCAGCACTGTTATATCCATGGAATGGGTGCACACCCCTCACAAGGGCTCAGTGCAGCAATTCAGGTCAGCCTGGATACCTTTGGGTTTCCAATACCCCATATCAAGCAGCCTAGTACTTTGAGGTCTTCTGCTGAGAAGAATTTAAGTAAGAGATGGGCTAAAAAAGCAGACTGGGAGAAAGGCTTAAAGAAAGTTTGGCTGCTTGAGATGATGCCTCGGATAGGCCCCAGACAATTTGTCAGAAACTTTCATCCTAAATGCTTAAATCCTCTGCATTTGGTTTAACAAATCTCCCTCATCCAACCATTTTGGCCTAAACCCTCCTGGATTATTGATCGTGTTGGTCTCTTTGATGGAAGGCATGTCTTGGAGGATGAACACTGCTGTTACAAGACCACAAGTAAAGTGTGGGAGTTGCTAACCTGGCTGTGCAGTCGCTGCAGCTCCTCCAAACTCTGCCTCAGTTTCCCCCGTTCTCCCTCCATTAATTCCCTCAGGGCTCGCGAGTCCTCACTCGTTCTCCTGATCTGTTCCTCTAAGGTGTCGTCGTCGCTTCGCCGAGAGCTCTGAGAGCGGGAGAGAAATCTCTTACTCAGATTTCACTTTAAAAAAGGCAATTGTATTAATTTGGTACCAGTTTGGGATGAGGGTGCTAAACAAGGAGAAGAAAATGTGAATGTGACTTTGGTAGAGTTTTTTTTTCCCCATATATCTCCACAACCAAGGGGTAGTGTTTCCACACCTGATGCAAAGAGCACGCAGACCTTGGCATAAACCAAATTTACAGAGACCTACTGCCCATTTGGCAGTCCATGTGGCTACAGTCTCTGTTTGTGGACCTTTTACAGGACTCTATACATTTTATTTAACAAATATGACTTCATCTCAATACTCAGCCTGTGGGTACTTAAATGAGGAGGGTGAGTATTCCCTCACAGCCCCCAATATGGGTTGCACTGTTTTCCTCACCACAGCACCCCAAATAAGTCATAGGGGCAATGCAACCAGCTTGTAGGGAATGAGAACAGGCCTGATTTAAGCCACAACAAAAAGTGAGGTGTTTTGTTGTAATTCTGCACTTCTGTGGATGCTGAGTGGTCCCTCCATGCCACCCCCTCCTGCCCAGCAGCCTGGGGACCACATCCTACAGACATCATCTTGTGCCAGCAAAACCCTTCACCTGCCTTGGATTTGAGTTTGGCAGCTCCTGTCAACATATTTCTACCAATGACAATTCAGAGGGACAGAACCTCCTGACATGGGGGGTTATGATGTTTTTGTGGTACTGTTGCTAATAAAGCAAGGTTAAGAAAATCCCAAAGGAAATAACTGAACTGTGATGTGTAAGGCAATCTGCAATACTTCCACGTTGAAACTCTAACTTACTGAAAATCTCAAAGTAAGCCTACTTTTATTAATTTTCCAGAACGATTCCCAGACCAATGACAGCTGTATGAGCTTGAAACTTTAGGTGGTCTGAGCACTGCAGGCTGAAACCCCACGTACTTTCACCTTGGCTGACCATTTGAGACACAAGGAGTGGGCTATGCTCTGTGACTGCCCATCTCTATGAGCCACAGAGGTTTTCTGGGAGATCACAGCCTTCAGGATCCAGCAGCCCCTGCAGCAAGCTCTGGGCCAGGGGACGTGCACAAGCCAAGGCCTCTCTGTGCCACCAACTTACCGTGGAGTCTGCGCCGTCCAGCACATTTTGTATCAGTCTCTTGAGCTCACTGAGAGCTGCCCGCAGGCTGCCGGCGGGGACGTCTTTGGCTGATGAGGTTTCTGAGGACTCGTCCATGGAGGAGTCTGTGGACACGGCCGAGTCGGCGCTGTCGTTGCCGCGCAGGTGGGAGCAGAGGTAGCGCACTTGGCAGTACGCCTCCCAGAGCTGCAGCCTCAGCTGGAACAGAGAGCCTGCCGTTAGCCTGAGGCCTCAGGGCCACGGAGATCCTCCCTCCATGGTCAAGTGAAGCGTGTGATTGCCAGCCCTCACAAATATTTGCCATTGGAAATGGATGTAGAGGTTTACTCTCATATGGTGAAAAAGGTACTGATGCCAGACCCCAATCCCAATTTTCTGGCCTTTGGTTCAGCTCCAAATCCAGATCAAATGCATTGAACTCCCTTTTGCTCTGGGACTGGTCACAGAAGCCCATGGGCTTTCCCAAAGGCTGGAGGGCAAATACCTGTTCTCGTTCTTGCTCCAGCTCCTCTGCCTCCATGCTCTGCTCTATCTCAGAGAGCAGGGATGTGCTGGTTGTGTTGAGGTTTTGGAGACTTTTCTCCTCGCTGAGCTCCTCCACCTTGCCCTGCAGCTGCCGGTAGGACAGCCTGACCTCCTGGAGCTCCAGCTGGCTTTGGTGCAGCTTGGGAAGAAAATCAAGGAATCAGAAAAATATTAATGGAGGTGATATGGACTGGATCAATCTCTTGGTTTGTGAGGGAGCTGGGAGGGAGGAATGAGTGACACAAAACAGGGTTTCCAGCCAGGAGGAAAGTACTCTTGGCTGGCATTGCTGTTTATTGGAGCTCAATAATCTCTAAGTGTCAATAGATACTGTTTAGAATCCAGAATATCCAGAAAGATAAAAATAGCAGGTTAATCAGCACTAAAATGAAGAACATTGTAAAGAAGTTGGGACTCAAGTAAAGAAATTTGTTGAAAACAACACAGCAGGAAGTGAATCCAAAAAGAAAGTGCTATCTACATGTTTTTAAAAAATATATACAAATATATATTAAAAAAAAAAGGAAAAAATATTCAGGGTTGTTTTGCAGAGCTGAGGATCCAGTGCTTGGTAACCCACTGAAGTGAAATGGAAAAACCTTGCTCTGCCCTAAGCCCCAGAGATGCCAAGCTTGTTTTCTGGGGAGTGACATTTGGTGATTCATGGCTGAGAACACCATGGAGATCGTTGGGAAACCACCTGAGCACTGGGATCTAAGAGGCTCAGACTGTCCTCTGGAACAGCGGGATCCAGAGAAGCCCCTTTTGAAGCCAATTCTACAATTAAAAAATTAAAGAAAATGAACTTCAACCAGAGTCCTCTGATTCTTTTTGCATTTACCTCATTTCCCCAGCCCCTGCCCCACTTCCTTGCTCAGATCTCCCTCCTAAGCTGCTCTTTGCTGTCAAGACGCCTTGTTGATGTTCCTGTTACCCATCTTCAGGGGCAACACCCAGGACCTTGCTTACTGCCATTCTTGCATGAACCATTTCACTCTTCCAGCTGTTCTGTCTCCCAGTTCGTGGCCAATTTTACCCCAAATCACGACTTCTACTGCATCTCCCCATCCCCTCCCTGTCTCACTGCTGCCCCCTCACCTGCAGGTCCTTGTCATGGCTTTGTCTCTCCAGGATGAGGACTCGGTCTTGCAGCTCCTCCACGGTTCCCTGGAGCAGGTCGTTCTCCTCCATCATGGCACTGAGGCGATGCTCCAGCTCCCGCTTCCTGTCTGTCAGCATTTTGATCTGCAGGGCAAAGAGAGGCCCTGTCAGAACTTTGCAGGGACCAGAGAGACACCACATTCCAAAGGGAGAAATGAAACAGCAAAAAGCAGAAGGATGTACACAGATGTTCTGTACCTGTATGAGAGAAACGACCTCTGTGTGTGGTTTAAAGCTTAACAAAGCTCTGAAAGGAAACAACTCCTTCCCCAGGCTGCAGGGGCAGCTCCAAAGGGGCTGGGTGTGCACTGGCAGGTCAGGGACCAGGCAGAAATATTCAAAGGTATTAAGTGGAGACCAGCCCTACCCACCCCTTTCACCTTAATATTTGAAAGACTGAGAAAAACTGGTTACTTTTCCTGGCTGGTCCTGATGGTGGCATTTTCTCCTGTATGGGTGATGGAGACCACAGGGTGAGCCAGCAGGATCCAGGGTGAGCCTGTGGGATCCTGCTCCCTGCAGGGCTGTGCCACAGCACTGCCCATAGCTGATCTTAATTGGTGTGTATTCATCAGGTCCTCACCAGGGATTTTTCTGTCTTTTCACTTGTGAAGACTCCTTTCTGTGCCATGCTTATTTTTAGCCTCCCAGTGATCGGCTGCCTTTAAAATTGGTTCATTTCTTTTAATTGTCAAGGGCAGTGATTTCAGGCGAGGGACAGTGTGCCAAACAAACCCTCCATGACTCAGTTAGCTGGGAACAGTGCAAGGGATGAATCAGCACTAGCCAAGGTCACTTCTTGTTTAACCAAGAAGAAGGAGCTTTTTCCCACATTGGTACACACAGGATCTCTGGGGTCTGGTACACCAGCCATCCACCAGTCCAGTATAACCTAAAATATTCCCTATGGCCTCCTTTCAGTTCATGGAGCGTAGAAAAATTCAGCAAATTCCCACTGTTTTCTTGGTCTCTTTGGGACCTTGTTTCTGCTGCTTTCCAGGTTGCTGGAAAGATTTGGCTGCACAAAGGAATATCAGCCAAGTATGTGGACTTGCTATTTCTGCAGAGTAAAGGCTGATGGGGGTATTGGAAAGTTGCTCTGAGGTGACTAATGGTTTCTGAGATGTCTCTGCCCACCATCATCATGATTTGCGTGGGCTGGAGAAAGAAAAATAAGAGGTTTAATGGAGAGGTTGTATCAAGATTTCATATTTGGTGGGCAGACCAGTAATGAACATGCTGTAAATAACCATACAACAGAAAAAACGTTGCTTTGCCATGAGCCCTGGACCATGGGAAAGGCACAGGGGGAAAGGGTTTGGAAAGCAAGAGACAGGAAGGAGGTGAGGAGACAAGGTGTGGCATGCACGGTGACAGGCATGCATGGTAACAGTGATGTCCGTGCAGGCAAACCCTTTCCAAGTCTCCATACTTACTTCAAGGACCTGCTGCTCCACACCAAGGGGAGGGGAAGAAAAGGCGAGGGACCAGCAAGGAGCAGGTGGGAGCAGGAGAAAAGAAATTGAGAGATTTTAGGAAAAGCTTTTCCACATAGCTTTTAAATAAAAGAAGTGATCGGGTAGTAGAGCTGGACATCTTCTACCCATCGATTCCTGCCTATGTGATCCCTGTCAGGGAAGGGAAAAGGAAGGAAGTTATATCATTCCTGCAAATGTACCTGAGTTAAAACAGGCAGGGGGTCCTTGCTTTCCCAAGTACATGGCTCAGAGGCAGGAGAAGATTGCTGCTTTCTTTGCAAGCATGAGGAACAGAGGAAAAAAACCCTTGCAGACCTTCCCACCATGCCTGCCACAGTTTAATCTGTACTGGGCAGCATCCCTGTGGATGCATGGTTTGGCTCCTGGAAGATCCTTCTCATCCAATCATTTTGCAGGAATGCTGTGGCTGAGGCAGCACTGGAAGATGCCCTGAGCCAGCCCAGCCAGAACACCACGGAGCAATCCTTGCTGGGGGAGTCCTTTGGCCCAGTGCTGCCATCCCTCTGTTGGCTCCACCGGCTGTGTTTGCTCAGCTCAGACAGGGTCATTACACAAGCTCCAAGAGCCCTGGCTGCTTTCTGCAGGAGGGAGGCAGGTGACTCACCTCGGCCTGGAGGCTCTCCAGCCGCACGATGTGTTGGCTGCTGGAGGAATTCTTCTCCCGGAAGTCCTCCCGGAGGGTGTGGACCTGCAGGGAGAGCTGCCGCTCCACCTCCGACGCCTGCAAGGAGACACCAGCTGGAGTTAACCCACAGATGCAATGCAGACATCTCCTCTTGCCCAGGGGCACTTGCCCAGATAGAACTTCTGCACAAGCCCAGTTTCAGCAGAAACTCTGAATTCTGCACAGTTTGGGTGAGTGAGAATCTCATCCTGGACAGATATTGGGGAGAGCTGCCATTTAAACCACATTGATTTTTCCCTTGGGGCAGCCAAGGGGACACAGCCCATAATTTTTTTCCACTGTAAAAAAACATAATGACTCCTGTGTCCTAGAGGAAATTCACTTTGCCTTAATAATTGTAGCCTAGCTGGGGTTGAGGAGAAGACCAGGAAACTCCTGTTAGATTTACACTCTTTTAACCTCTGACATCTTTGACACAGCTCTCATATAACAAGTTCTCTTTGCCTCTGATTCCCAGCTCCTGTCAAGGCCAGATGGAGAACATCCACTCTACATGACTGTCAGTGCAGGATCCCTGGGCTTGCCCCTCTTTCCCATTTTGAAGCAGGGATGCCCCACTTAGGCAGGGTGGTTTGAGGACAGCAGAAAGGCCATTCCTACTGGCAGGATCCAAGCTTGAGGCAGCCCTTACAAATGACAGCTTAGACATGCTAATTATTCTCCAGGAAGCTTTATGGCTGATTTTTACATGTGAACACACTTGTTTAGGCTTGTAAGACAACATAAGGTTTTTATGACCCAACCCTAACCCTTAACGAGCAAAATGGCTGGTTTTCTTTTTAATTAGCTTCCATCAGGTTCTAATACACTTAGGCACAGACCTTCAACTCTGCCACATGGGTTGGAATTGAGTTGATTCCCCTCAAGAGGTGGCATTGCTGTCCTGCTTGGGGCGTGTCCAGTGGCAAAAGCCACAGTGCTTTAGACAGGGAGGTGAGATGGGAGGGAGGGATTGGCGTCAGCAGCTGTGGGCAGGTTGGGGAATGCATCTTTAGGTCTGGCAAACGTGGGTCTGGATTTTCTCTGGGTGCTCTGACAGTGCCCAAGGCAGAGCTTCACCAAAGGGTGCAGTGACTCTGCTCTAGCAGCTTGTGACTGGAGCAATGAGCACACAGACCCAGCCTGAGCTGCCCACAAAGGCAACACTGCTCCCTTTAAAACTGGTCCCTTATTTTGCACAGTCTGCAGCAAAATATTCCAAATCAGAAGCATGAAGTAAAAGGTAGTTCCAGCTCCATCAAGTGGAGGAAACTGGTGGCCTCAACACTGTTTGCATGGAGGGGCAGCAGCAAACAGAAGTGTGGCCACCAAATCAGGCTCTGACCACCAGCTTCTGAAAAGAGAAATGGGTTCCAATAATGAGAAGTAATCTTGTCTACCAATTGTTTTTTAGTTCCCTTCTTATACCGTTTTTTCACTCTTCTTTAAAGCCCTATATCAGAACCCTTTGCATATTGTCTAATTTATTTAATAGAGCTTCCTTGCTTGGACAAGATTCACAAAATATAGTGACAGCACAGCACTATAGGAAGGGGTTGGTTATTTTTCTTCCTTAAGCAACTATAGGTTGCAAAGCATCCTGAGCAGCTATTAATTGGTGACACTAAAGAAGATGGATGGATTGTGCTTTTTTTGAATGATTCACTTGCTTTTGTAATGACTGCTGAAACATCTTCATGCTGAAACACTCTGCAGGAGCTATCAAGGATGAAAAAGCACCAGATGAAAAGCACTGAAGGATTTTGCCTGCAAGATGCTGACCACACTCCCAAGGAGCGCAAGTGGCACCAGAGGAGATGACACACCAGTATTTGATGGTTTGCTGTGTAACATAATTTACATGCTCGAAGAATTCCACGTACAGAGAGTATAAATGTACAATAGAGCAGTAAGGAAACGAGGCAGTATTAATGGCATTGTAAAAATCCCTGGTAAGAGAATATATAGCTGCACTTGCTCGTTCTGCTCCCCATGCCCAGACGGGAGCAGGTGAAGGGATGAGCTGCAAGGATGATTCAGATTGTGGAAAGTCTGTTATACGAAAGGAGTCTAAAAAAAGGATGGTTTTATCTCATGCAGTGAATGCTGAGAGAGGACTCCCTATAAATACATCACGGATGAGCACACAGAAGGGAGAAGCGCTATTTAAGCAGAAGCACAATTTTGGCAGAGAAGAAAGATGTGAATAAACCGGATAAGAGTATATTAAGGCTGGCAATAGGAAGATTTCTACATTTCTGAGGACCTGCTGCAGGATTCCTCTTCCTGCACCATTACAGTAGTAGAAATGGTTGCAAAAAAATCACCTTTGTAATGGAGCTGGGTCACTTTATCATGCAGCCTCTTTCAGAGGGCTGCCTGTGACAGAAGGGAAATGAATTGACCCCAAAGGTCCTCTCCAGTACCAGGCTGCTTGCAGGCTATAAGACTTGTATTCACCAGCATTTAATCATCATCTGGAATTTATCTATATGCTGCCCAGCTCACAGGCTCACACATCTCATTCCCACAATTATAACCCACATGGAGGGAAAAAAGAACTCAGCTACTGTTAGTACTTAGAGCCCTAAAGTCACAGTGTCACCTCAGTGAACACCATTTGCATCCTACCTCATGCAGTAAAGTAAAAATAACACTTGCTTTAGCCTCAAACAGTGCAGAAAATACTCCCTGACCAGCTGCTTAGCAGAAATAAACAGAAATTACTGTATTTTGTGTTTCCCTCCACAGGCTAACCAGGAACAGTCTTCATGCAGTTTTTCTAGACATGAAAGAGTCTTCTGAGCTGAGCTCTAGTCATGGAATCTTCCTTTTCATGCTACATTTGTTCAGAGGCTATTAATCCTGCTGCCAAACCCTTTCTAATTGATTGTAAAATGGAGATTTTAACATCAGCTTGCATTAATTTATGAAAGCCACCTTGACAGTGTCCAGTATTTCTCAGGCTTTATGGTGTTACGTTCAGACAGTGTCTGCTTCAGTTCTCAGCACTGCTGTTGATGGGCACCTGCACGTGTGTTTTAAACCATCAGCTCACCACTCATTACTTCTAACAAGCTCTTTTTACTCAGTGGCATCAGTGAAGATGTAACCTTCCATCTCCATTTTCTCTCTAAGTCTCAATTTGGCTCTTGCTGAATGGAAGTGAATTTCTTCTGCTTCAGCCAGCCTGTAGGGGTTTCTCTTCTCCATCAGTGTTTCCTAAACATTGAAAGCTAAATCTTTTGTGGTTCTGTCAATCATTTAGCAATACACTGATTTTGCTAGAGGCAAGTAATATTCTTTGCAGAAAGGCAGAACATATATTGCCCAACCTCACAGCTTTGCTCTGTAGTTAAAAATGAATTAATTTCCTCAGTATGGGCAAATTGGCCAACACAGCCACCAGGCAAAATTTGAAACATATTTGCAAAAGCATAGACATCAATTCACAATTAGATATATCCAATCAACTGTGAGATTTGTTTTCTGGTCTTCAGGCAAGGTTTCGATGAGATTTGGGCAGTACAAGGAGAAAGGAAGAGCAGGAGGACATTTTGGCTTCTGCTCTAATTAAGGGCTTTTCATCATTGCAAACTTGATTAAATTTCTCTCATGATTAATCCCCAAGTGCAAAAATACGCAAAACTGTGTAGATCTTTGGCAGAAAGAGATGCTTGCCAGTTACAAGAACTCCATGAGGTTTAACATCTGGAATATATGAGCAATAAATACACAAACAAATATAAATAAATTGGAACGCTGATGTTCCTGTGAAGGGGAGATCTTTGAGAAGTTAGGGATGGACTGTGACACATTAATGGCCTGTAAGTTAGTCTTATTCAAGGAAAACCTTCCCCTAGGGTAAGATTTGATAAATAAAGCTAACTGTATACAAAACATCTAGCTATTAGTCATGTCAGAAAGAAAAGGAGAATGGAAAAAGTTTAACAGACTGTAGCTGGGTGAAGAAACCAATGTTTCCATATGATTTACTTCTACAAACAAGATGATTAAGATTTAACAAAGGATAATGAAGGTTTTCTTGCCTAAAATAGCTAAGAAAGAGAAGTTCTAATTAGTGCTAAATTTGTAACACTCAGGAGAGCGTGTTACCCCTTTTATTAATTTGCTAATAGCTGAGTTCAAGGGACTTCCCATTCCCACTGTGGTCCCATTAACACTTCAAACCACTAATTGCTGCCTCCCCTGGCTGCAGGTTCCTGGATTCCCAGCTCTCCTCTGGAAGAAAAATATATTTGGCTACTAAAACATAACCAGAGGAGGAAACAACAACAACAACAACAACAAATTGCTTTAGATTAATAATTTACAAAAAAAAAAATTGTTAATCTGGCATCTGAGGGAAGTCCCAGAGGATTGGGATTGCTGTTTTGTCACTGCAGCCAGCACCCTGGTGCTGGAAGAAGCCTGGTTTTCTGGGTTACTTGATCCATGTCAATAAATTGGCTGTTTCCCAGACCTTGGCACACTGGCACTATAAGCTACCATCAATATTTAGCACATCTGGAGGTTGCTCAGTTTGGGAATCTTTGAGAGATTTTTAGCAAAGCTTTTAATACAGGTCAACTTCAAATTGTTATTTGAGTATTAGCTATGCAGGAAAGTTCTTACATAACAAAGGTGTTTGCATTCACCACCTCTTGAGGCCTTCAGCTTGTATTTTCTGATTTATGTGCCCAGAGGAATTCCCTGTGGAATCCTCTGTGGAGAAGAGCAGTGGCACCCTGGTGGGCTGGCCAGATGCCCACCCAGCTGCTCTCAACCCCCTCCTCAGCAATGAGGGAGAAAATAAGATTTAAAGGCTCATGGGTTGAGACAAAGACAGGGAGATTACACACTATTAGGGGAATTTGAAGTTAAAGCAGTGACCAGTAAAGTAAAAGGCAAAGCTCAGACTGGCCATTGCCTGGGACTGGATTAGCAATGGGGATTTCTGTGGTGAGGGAGATGATGGAACTGTACTGAGGGTGGATATTGCCCACCCTGGCAGGGTTGTGATGGTGCTGCTTCCCTTGTGGGGTGAGGAGGGTTTTTTGGGGCTGATGTCATCAGTGGGGCTGTGAAGGTTGTGTGACGAGTGAATATTTTAATGACCATTATGAAATTAAAAATTTGCTGAGGCAAGGCGTGGAATTTATTTGCTGGGGTGCTGAGAGATCCTCTGGGGTGAGGCTGGGGCTGCCCCAGGATGGACATGGTGAGTTCCACCCCAGCCCTTCTGCAGGGCAGGGCTGAGCCTGTCATTCACTGCCGCTGGAAAAATGCAGTCAGGAAAGGACAAAACACCTTCTGCCAGTGACAGCTGAGGTAAAAACTGTGTGAAACAGCCTCGTGGTTGAAGGAGGAGTAGGAGGGGATTTGGCTAGGCCTTCTCCAAAGACCTCTTCCCACTCCTCCCCAGTGCAGCACAGGACATTGGAGCTGAGAAGTGCTGCTGAGAGCCAGCACTGCCCCCATCCCTGCCAAATGATGGAGTGAATCCTCCTCCTGGCCTCATCCTTCACTCTGCTACTGCCCAGCCATGGGGGATTCAAGCCTGGAGAGCTTTCCCTTTGGCAAGAAACAGTCTGCCACAGGCCAGCTCCATTGGGTGGGAATCCCTACACTGACAACAGAGCAGGGGGACAAAACAGGAAACAAAAGATGGTTATTTTTGCATAAAATAGATCTGTCAAGAAAAAAGGAAATCAGAGATCTTGATCCAAAGGACTGTCGAAAAAGGAGACTGAGTAATGGAGGAAAGGCACTATTATGACTCTTTTATAAGCATCAGGCTGGGGGTACATTAGTGATGGGAAAAGCCTCATGACTGCAGCATTAAACCTGTTCTGAGAGGATTCTGTGAGACAAAGGGCAGCAGTGGCAGCTTATGCTAAGCTCTGCACTACTTCCACAGTTTTGACATTTTGGAAATACAAGAATATGAGCTTTTATTGCTTGCACGAAAGTGACAAAAATTTGCTGCAGATTTGTTCCCTTTCCCATCTGTAGGACAAGTGGGAAATGCATTGTGTGTCCTTTGACCTCACTCCTATTTACCTGAGTTTTACCATAAAAACCCCAAGAATGTATTGCCTCTCAACAAGTTCCCTCTCACTGCACCCCAGTTGTGCAGTGGGTGGCAATGGGTTGATGCCAATCAGCTCTGATGTCTCACACCTGAGAAGCATTTGCACTCTGGCTGAAAGAGAGTAGGGAGCACCTGGGGCCTTGTGTTTTGGGATGAGGTGGTCTGGCACCTGCTTCTTGAGGTGGAGTTAAGAATGGAGATATTTAGTTCCTTGGTAGCAACATCTACAAGCCTTAGCTCTTCTCAGGCTGAAGCTGGATTTCCTGATTTTGGAAAGAAAATTGTTTGCATTGTCTGACTGGTTGCTTCCTATATTTCTTGTGACTGGAGGACTCTAAGTGTGGCTAGAGATGGAGAAAAGCTACTGCTGCTTCTTTTATTTTCAAGTGTCCTTGAAAAGTCCTTTCAACAAAGTGGACTTTTGCTGCATCACTAAGCAAAGTGTGAAAAAGTAGAAAGGGTTTTCCTGGCACTGTATTTATTCTTTTTTCCCCTTCCTGTAAGGTTGGTGATAAATCCCAACCAGTGTGCAAGGCAAACATCTGAATGCATTGGGAAAGAGCTTAGGGGGATGAATGCAGAAAGGTGGTCTTCATCTTGTCTTTTAGTAAGTGCTCAGATAACTGACTGAGGCCAAAAAACCATTAGCTTGGGCTAAATCAATTTACAGGATTAGGAACTGCTGTTTAGAACAGAAGCAAGGGCAGTGGGGTGCCATATGGGGGGGTAACTCTACCTGTGTGTAACACCTCCAGGTGCATTGTTTGAATGAAAGAAAGAGCTTCACAAGTGCCTGTGGGCTGTTTTAGGAGGTGCTTAAACACAAGCCTCCTTTTTTTTGCTGGTTTATTCTTGCCCTAAACATTTGGCTCTTGTGGAGAGGAAAACAGAGTGTGTGGAAAAATGAGTCAGCCAGCTTCCTGTGGGAGGGACTGCAGGAGGCACGATGCTTTGAATGCTGCAATAAATTAGCACTGGAGATAATTCAGAGGACAAAGTGTGCCTGGAGGACACGCCATGCTAAGTAGTGCACGAAGTGGCTCTTGCTCTCAGAGTGCAAATCCTGCTTTGCAGAAGAAGTGTGGGAGAAGAGACAGCTCTGCACTGTGTCTGTTGTGGGGCTCTGCACAGAGAGCTGAACATGGGCTTGTTGGTGGCTCTTTGGCTCCTGGATGGTGAGAGGATTAGGGTAATAACATGTAACACCAGCAGGCTTGTCTGGTTCTGTGGGGATGCTGCACATCACCTGGAGTGAAGCATTTGTTACCTATTTGCACATGGAAGCAGAAAGGCTGCAATAATCAAGTCTGGTGGAGCTGAGAGGAACCACCACATTAATTCACTGCAGCACAGCCTGGCCCTTGTTGCAAGGGGGTCTGGGACCTCCAGGTTAAAAAGTTTGTCATTCCCTTGTGCCTGTGCAAGAGTGCAGTGCCTGAAGTTTTGTACTGGACTAGCAGAGGGAATGGTACAGTTTGGAAGCTGGACAGTTCATGTTTTGCATCAATAAGCTCTGTGGTCTGTTCTCCTAGATAAGTTCTAATGCATTTCCATTATTTAATTTCTACTAGTAAGTTGGTTTTTTTTTTTTTCCCTGAAAAAGGCATATTTTATCTCGATAGACCATTTTGGCCATTACCTTTGATGTGGGTTTTTAATCCAGATTTGCTGGAGCTCAGTCTGTCTTTGCTACATGAGATAAAGGCTGAAAAATATTTCTTCCAGCAACTTTCTAGTGAGCCAGAAGTGTGGGTCAGATGAGAGGATAATGAAATACAAAATGCTTGACCAGTTTGGAAATAACTGAACTGGAAACATGAATATTTAACCTGGTGATTAAAATCTTTTGAAAAATTAAGAAGAAGGTTACAATGGTGGAGATAAAAAAATGTAACACTTCCACCTGCTCTGAGAGGCTTTGCTGCCTTTCCATGGTAGCCTGAAGTCAGGACAGCCAATCTCCATTCTTGAATTTATTTTTTTATGAAATCATTTTAGTCTTAACACCTTAAACCTGGAGGTGTTCAAACTCAAATGGTTGTGCCTGGAAGAAAGAGACAATAATTAAGCTTCTCACAGTCTCTTGCTCTGGCTTTAAGCACTCTCTCCCCTTTATTTCAAGGCAAATTAACTGAGTTCTATTGGGGATATCTAATATGTGATGGCAGACTAGCAGCTCTGTCTGCTTTTGAAATCTTCATGTCTACACCTTGTTAAGCTCACAATATACTGTTTTAGGATTTATTAGTAGTAAATACAAGCCAAAAGTTTTCCAGTATGTGTAGACTTGATGCTCAAACCTCAGTTACAAACATGTCTGAGTGCATGACAATAAGGGTGTCCATTCCCATATATGTGAAATGAGTGAGTGCCAAAAAAGATGGGAAAAAATTCAAGGAGTTGGTTTAAAATATATTAAACTCTCCCAGGAAGCCTTCAGACAGGAAGAGAGAAAACATTTTCTCAAATGTATGTTTAAATTTTATGGTAGATTGACCTGGAGATGTTTTATTAGTTTTTAAATCCCTGCAAAGTTTAATTCCAAATAACTTCTATCAGGCTGTTTCTTCAAAACGGTGCTCATGTGTATTTGCTCATTTCCTTTAAAACTTGATAAATTTATTTCAAAAGTGAGAGGAAGAAGAGCTAAAGAAGTGGTTTTTTGAGCTTGGCTTGACTAAAGCAAGATGTGCAAGTGTTTTGTGCAGAAGGCTGATTTCTCATAGCCAGTACTGTAGAACTTGTGGCTGCTTTCTGTGAAAAATAAGGAAACCCAAACCCTATAGTGAATGTTGGCCAGGATGAAAGCTACAGCTTCAAACTAAAAGTTTCCTTTTCACTAAATGTTTTAACCACAGATAGGTACAATAGGGTCATAAATGGAAAGTGAATGCCATAAAAATGAGCAAGTCCATCACAAAGTTTTGGAAAAAACCCAAACCATGAAACTCATATGGCAGCATATCACATTCCAACACTTAAATTAAAAGGTACAAATCTATGTTCTTAAAGGATTGTTCTGGAGCTGTTAAGTAACATTTTACTTGAAAATATTTCTTGGTCAGCTAGTATTTGATCTGTCCTTCTAAACACAAAAGAACTGTGCTGAATACCTGCAGACAAAAAGCTTCTAAAGAGATACCATTCAACTTAGCAGTGTTTCTTCCTTTACTTTGGCAGCCTCCAGCTATATCTGAATTGTTCTCCCTCTTGGCAGCATGAAAAGATCTGTTTAGAGCATAAGGTCTTTGGAGCAGACTTTGAGCACAAGGCAGACCTTGCTCTTGGTGATTGCTGACAAAAGATAATTACAATGTGTTAGTAATAACATCTGAGCACTTTGATCTGCTGAAGCTGAATCTATACTTAGTGCATTAACGTGGGTAATAGGTACAGGAATTCTGTCTCCTTTTAGCCCAGCTTTGCTCTGTTTCCACCCAGGTTGAGCCTCTGGGCACAGGTGCAGCAGATGCAGGAGCACAGCATGTTTACTTTCTGTGCAGTGCACAGATGTAAACACTGAGGGGATTAAGTCTTTAATTCCCAGATCCTCAGGGCAGGGCTTGGCCTTCAGAGCAATCTCACCTCCCTAGCTGTATGTAGGGGCAAATATGCAATAGTGATTTCTAGTGTGAGCCAGAGCCTAAATTCACCACAAGTATATTCAAAGCTGAAGATAAATTTTCCAAACAACACCTGTAATCCAGCTTTTGGGAAGCTTCTGAGCACTTCTGCAAGTGGCCAGATCTTATGCATGTGCCAGCCTGGCAGG
This sequence comes from Phylloscopus whistleri, assembly GCA_017589585.1. Lineage (NCBI taxonomy): Eukaryota > Metazoa > Chordata > Aves > Passeriformes > Phylloscopidae > Phylloscopus > Phylloscopus whistleri. The sequence goes on along the minus strand of JADMLD010001548.1, from coordinate 5,636,497 downwards.
TGAGGTGCTCCTCTGGAGAGACTGCATGGCTGTAGCTGCAGCCAGTGTCTGGATGAGGGGAGGGTCTGGAAATATGGATCTCTCCTTGCAGCTCCGTCCTCCTACAATCTTGCTTTTAAAAAGCTCTTGCATGAATTTTATTTAAATAACAGCTTTTGGCAAACTCACTGGCATTTTGGTACTTTAAGTCCTACAAAAAGCTGTGCTTAGAAATCAAAAATAAAGCAAGTAGATGTGGAGAGGAAACGTAGCTGAAAAACGAGGTAGGTGCAGCACATGCTGTGGGATGGCATATAAAATATACTATACTCTGCCAAATCATACACATGCAAGGGAACAGGGACTGGAAAGAACTCCTCTCTATATGAGTTTCAGGCTTTAGTGTATCTGAATATCACTAAAGGTAAAGTAAGGATGGTCCTGTATGAGGGAAGATGCCTCAGCCACAAGCCCTTCATGTATTCAGCTATTTTTCTGATGGAAAAGAAGTGCAGTGTTATCACAGGAAGAAAAACCTGCTGTAGCAACATCCCAGCAGCTCTTTTAGAGTAACTGCCTGGGAGAGAGTCCACTGAAAATGTTATAAAAGCTGTGCTTGGCTGTGGGCAGCCAGTTTGGCCACAAGCATGTTAGACTCAGACTTGTACCTGTAGCCAAGGTTTTGCAAATCCAGGTCAGGTGTCATTCAACTGAAAGCCCTTTCCCCCACTGTCTAAGATGCTGCTTAGAGGGATAAGAGTCACTCAAGCTGTGTTTTTTTGGCACAGAGGCTGTTGCTTTCTGACAGCTGACTCCATGCAGACACAGCCAGCTCTCAGCAAGCCTCGGCTGAGCTGGAGCAGGTGCCAGGCAGCTCTAGGACTGACCCACAGCCCTGGCATAGGGCTGCCTGCACACCAGCATCTGTAAGCACTGCTCAAGGCCTTAGAATGTGAAACACTGCACAGACAGAATTAGCAGCCTGTCCTGTGTTTGATGCTGAGAAAAGATCCCTTTTCTCTGTGAAGGTTTCACAGCTGAGGCTTTGGCTGGGAAGAAGCATACTTCAAGCCTCCTTCACCAAAGCTCCCCGTTCACCCTCAACGATTTCTCTTGGAGGGGCAGAGTTTGTAAAGACCTACAGCTGCCCTTTAGGGAAAATATTGTTGCTTTTGGGTCTAGTGCTTTTAAGCAGAAGTCAGTAGCAATGACATGGACTCTGTGCCTTTTGTGTACATGTGCCTTTTGGCCCGACCTAGGGCCAAAGAAGGGAAGAGGAGACCAACTGTAAGGTGCAACAAGAAAAACACAACAAAAGTGGTACGGCAACAGCTGTTCTTCAGCTTCAAAGACTCCCTGGCAAGTTACTGTGGGGAATGTGCTACATTTTCAAAGCCCTGTTTGAGCATGCTTATACTTTACCTGTGGCAACTTTGATTGCTTTCCAGATATGTTCACTTATCACTTTATCTTCAGCAGAGAGGGCTGCCTTGCCTGAGTGTGTGTGGATTCTCCTGCACTTAATCGTGGGCTGATCTACTCCATTTCTTCTGCTACTACAGTAGGATTTTAAACTGGGATCTTCCCTAGCTTTGCTGCACATAAATGATTAACTTTCTCTTCCTCTTGCTGCCTGAAATCAAGAGTAATGTGACCAGCGACAGAGGAGACTGTGGTATTCAGCTCTCAGCAGTTTTTATTGCTCCTGCTGCTGTAGCTGAATTTCTCTATGTGCACAAGCCAGGGGTAGCAGTACTAAATCTCCCGAGCGCCTGCTGTGTGCTGGAGAGTCTAAAATGGTGCTGCTTTGAGCTTCTGCCAGTACACAGACATGTGAGTGAGTTAGGAGGGCTTTTATCCTATCTGTGCTAAAAATCACCTGCCTTAAGCCACTGATCCCTTTTCCCCCTCCTTGCAAGTCTTGCATGTGGTGAGGTGTGTGCTGGAGCTGGCAGATGGCCGGGGAGCAAACAGGTCCACACAAGCATGCAAAAAAAAAAATAATCAGGTTGCATCACTGCTAACCAGCTTGTGCCAGGACTCGGGTTTTCTTCTGCCTGTCACTGCCCTGCCTACACTGGCTTCCCCATCACCCCTTGGCTTGGCTGTGTGGTGACCTACCTCCTGGGACATTCCTCCCCTCCTCTCTCAGCTCTCTATAGTTGATTAGTCTAAGAGATATCAGCCATAGCACATTGTTGAATTCATTTTTAGACACAATGCTGTGCCAGAGATTTGTTTGCTTAATTACAGAAATACTATTATTGTTGCTGTAGTATGTCGGGATTTGGTTTTGTTCCTGAGGCTGGTGCTGATTTCAGCCTCCTTTCCTTGGCTCTGCTTGTTGTTCTGTTGAATTAGAGCAGATATCCCCAGTTTGGAAAGTTATAAAGAACTGAGTGGACTGAAGAAGGAACAAGTGGTTTAACCATGTCACTACAGCAGCACAGGTAGGTTTTTATCACTTAGATCTTCAACTCTTAACACTTGTATTTAATGCAGAGCTGCTCAGCTCAATGCACTGGCACTCTCTGCATATCCTATGTGGAAACAAGTCTCATGTCAGTGCCACACATGGCACAAGCTGGCTTTGGGTGCCCAGGATGCCACATGAGACAACCAACTTCTTCCTCAGCAGACCCACATGTCATGTGGAGTAGAGACAAGCTTCATGCAAGTGTGTTGAAGCTCCTCGACTTGATACTTTGGTCATGTGTGCCTGAGCAGTGGGGCACAAGGGTGCAACCCAGAGCTGCTTGCTCAGAGGCAGAAAGTGTCAGTACAACCCATGTCAGACAGTGTGTGCACACCAAGTGACGACCTGAACCCTGGGTGGTTTTCAGAAATTAATAGCTTAAAGTGTAGCATAATTTTGTTAAGCTCTTGCAGGGATTTGGAATTTCCCAGTGTGATCCCACTGACAACAAGGGACAAAGGAGATAAAGATATTAGAGCCAAGTTTTCAGCAAAAGCCTTCTCTCAAGTTCTGATTCAAAATACAGCTTTATGTGTCAAGCTGTGAAACACCAAGTATATCCATGTTTCAAACTTATTTATTTGGAGGACAAGACAAATACTACTAGTTAAAAAGTTCTCTATTGGTTTTCACTCTTACTCAGGTTTGCTGAAAGGGTCTAGGACTTAATATTGTTTATGGCAACAACCAAACATTATGAGGAAGGGAGTGCTTTGGCCAGGTCCCTTCACAGAGCTGGAATTTACACGAGGGTTATAAGGCTCATTGGGGCTAATCCCCACTAGCATTATACATCATCTGACAGTTGCCAAGGAGACAAGGATAATCTGAGTGAAACAAGATATGTGAGAAGGGTATTTATGGACATTTGCCTAACAATGCTGGTGGAATGCACCAAGAAGTGATTGAGTGCCTTTGAAGTACCACCTCTTCTGTGATGAATATGGAGGACTGGTGCACATGCAAAAAATGTCCCTGTGAAATTATAGCAGCAACAGTTTGGCCTTGTTTTTTTCCTTTTATCCTTTGGTGGCCTCACCCAATGCTATGGGTGATGCCTTAAGATTTTAGCCTTTATATTTTTCAAATCCTGTACTGCCTTAGTGCATAACTCCAAACTCCGTATAAAAGTGTTAACTACTGTCTTCACATTTTGGTCAGACAAAACAAGTCCTCTAGGCCTAAAACTCAAGGACACCCTACAGCCTCAGGCACTTAAAAGTATAAACAAAAGTGAATTTGGGGGGAGCAAACTGGGGGAATATGACTTTATTACCTGAAGCTGTAATTGGAGGATTAACCCCTGATATGCAAATGGACCAAACTTATTTCTGTCTGAAAAACTCCATTGTCCATCTTGGGTGTAGCCTCTGGATGGCTTCTGACTGCCCAAGGTGCATCTATTGAAGGCCTTTAACAAATACTCTCTTCTTCTCTTAATCTTGTCCAGCCTCTGTTCTAGATAGCCACTGCAAGGCATCACGGGGAGGGGCAGACAAGGCTTTTGCAGTGCTGTGAGTTCCCTGTCCAGCCACCTGCACTCTGTGGCATCAGCAGAGCATACACAAGGATAAACAGTGTGAAGAAGCCATTTCAGTCTGACAGAGGCTTAATGAAAACTGTCCACTCCACCTGCTTGAAATACTCATGGGTGCCTCATGCAAAGGTCTTGGATACCAAGTGGTGTGAGGGGAGGGAAGAGTGGAGGTGGTGGTGTACTCACAGGCATGGAGGTGTGTGTGTTTTGTCAACAGCTTTACAGACAGCCAGCTCATTCCTCCACCTGCAGGGTGAGCCCAGCTGCACCACAGACACCTGGCTCTGGGTGCTTGTGTCACATTCACTGAGCTGTGGGCAGGGTTAGCACCACAGCCTACTTGGTATGTAGGTCTAGACAGGCATTTTGGTCAATTATGCCACTTTCCCTGACCTGGGGTGGCTTATAGCTCTGCCTAGGGAGATTAGAAGAAGCCAGAGGGTTAATATCTTCATTTGAACAAGTTCATGCTTGGAAAGGCTTCTGCACTGTTGGTTTCACACAGCAAAATATTTTCTTGGCAGGGTGTTCCCTGGCCATGAAAGGGTCAGAGATTGTTGGAGGAGGCCCATGTCTGGGACCAGGAGCACTAAAGTCGTGTGATCTGGAGCTGTCCCACACTGGGCAAATCTTCCTTTCCTGTGCTGAGGTAGGACAGAGATGTGCAATAAGGGAGAAAGCTGCCTGTCTCCTTCCCTCTCCCCCAGTCTGACCTTCTTAGTCTCTGATACTGTCTCTTGATGGAGGATTAAGAAGGATGGGAAGACAGAAGGAATTTCCCAAGTTTTGAATGCCTGATGCAAATAACTCCTTTGAAAGGAGGGAGATGCTGAGAGCCAGCCTGCAGCTGATGGGCTGTCTCGTGATGCCAGAGTTAATCTGGGTAAGCAGAGATTAACTGAGCTGCTGGATTGGATAATGCCTGAACTAGTTTATTGCAGCTTCTGCTGATAAAGCAGCCCAAGCCTAGGAGACCCCTCCTTGTCTGCAGCTCTGCAGGGTGAGGGCCTGTGCCCATGGCAGCAGTGCCTCAGGCCCAGAAGAGGTGGCATTAATGAAATCATCAATTTCATAAGCATTTGCCTGGACCTCTTAAAGCTTTAAATATTTATAAATTAGACATCTCTAAGAGTCTGGTCATTTGTGCTAAGGTGGAGAGGGAAATAAAGGCTAAGCAGCACAACATTTAGGGATAATTTGTGCACAAACATGCACAAAGTGAAGTACAACATCCAGTAAAGCTAGGGAAATAAATCTCTCTGGAATAGAGGCAAACCTACAGGAATAATTTGAGTTGGCAAATCCCTGTGCAACTTCACAGCTGATCAATAGATGTTATTTAGACAAATATCACACTTACATTCTACCAACGATCTCTTTTGAACAAACATGGTCATTCCAGGCTTTCTCATTTGGCTTCTAAACATAAATCTGTTGAAAAGTATGACTCCCACAAGATCTGAGTCTATCCAAGCATTTTGAATAATGGCCCTGTTTACATTTGTTTTCACCCTTTCATTACTTTATGTCCATGTAGAGTTAAAATGCAAGTCAGTTCCAAAGCCTTTGAGATCACTTGTTCCATGTGATTATTCCCTCAGGCTTCTCTGCCTCATTCTTTAGTTCATAAATATCAAGAAGACACGACCTGATGTGTAGTCAAACTCTTGCCTGCATAAAAGGGAAACCTCAGAAGGTCTCTTTCAGAGCTAACTTTGCCTAGTTCTTCTATCAGTGCAAAAATTGGCCCCTTCCCAAAAGTTTCCTTTGATGGAGACCTTGTAGAGTGTCTGGGCCATCTCCTCTACTCAGCCAAACTTACATCTGGTTTGTTTTTTTCTTTTTAATATCAGTCTAATTCTTATCCTGTAATTTACACACATTGCTGTTTATGTAAGGGGCATGGAGAATAAAGCTTATACTCAATTAAGGTGTAATGTCTGAGCACTAGCTTTAGCCCATCCTGCTGTCAGTGTGGGACATAGAGCACTAAATTCCTATTCCACACCTTAAAAACAAACAAAAAGCCCCATCCCAATTCATCCCCATTCCATAAGATCAAGAGAAAAGCTCAAACTCTTGTGTACTCTGCCTGACTGGAGATTTTTCATTCACTAGGGTCTTGTTTATTGGTTTACACTGACAATTACTGCCTAGTCTGTCAGTGCCTCAGTTTCCTGGTGTTCCAATAAAATCTATGTCAATCACTTGCTCACCAAGTAAAGAAACAATGGAGAACTCTTTAGGTACTTCTCAAAAAGGTGCCCTTCTCTTGAAATTTGTGGGTGTTTTTGTCCTGAAACACTTCACCTGCAAAAGCAATTGGGACTATGAATCTCTTCTATAAATATAGACCCTTCCCTCCAACAAGTCTTAAGGTTTGTACCTGTCTAATACTCCTGGTGTGAGTGACAAATCTGCTGGTCTACACCTGAATTGTAGAAGACTTCCACTTTCCTGGATCTGAGCTTGTAGACAGCCAAGTACAATGGTGCTTTGTTCAACAAGTAACCAGGAACAGCTCAGGCTAAATAGCTGCCAAATGGAACAGCTTTCTAAGAGCACCCCTGTCACTACAAAACTATGCCAAGTCTGGAAGTGGATTCAGAAACAGACTTTAAAGGATGTAGAGAACAAAGCAATCACAAGGTTAAATTTTGTTATCTCGGTGCACTGAAGTGCAAAGGAACTAAAGGATTTCATTTAAATTCAATGAGCTGGATGCTTTAGTTACCCAAACATCTGCAGGTCTTGTAACTGTTCTGTGAAAGCTCTGCATCTATGACACATCTGCATTACTGTGCTAATCTTGGTAGAGTCATAACCCAGCTGAAACTATCCAGGCAGTCATTCCTTTTAAAAATATTCTTTCCATGCTTCAACATTAGAACCTTCCAGGGAAGAATAGTTAGGAGACAACAAGAACATTAATGGACTGGTTCCCATCAGTTCTAACCCCAGCAGTCTCCCCTCAAACACTGTCAGGGATCCCATCCATGGAAATCTGTTGCAGGTCTTGGCATTTACAGAACTGAGACTCTGCAGAAGGATAACTACTGTGAGGCCTGTATCTCTTCCAAATTAAATGCTCTTAGCCTTTTACTCTAGTTGCTCTGACATGCAGACCCCTTGATTTATGTCCTCATCTATCAGTTGTTTCCTGTTGTCTCCTTGCCTCTGGATACTGCTGTGTCCCTATCTGAGGTGCCATTTCCCATCCCTGTGGTGGTGCTACCAAGCACGAGCCAGCTCTGCATTGCATTGTGGCCACCAGAAATGAACAAGAGTGTCTTGCTGATCCTGTATCTCTGCTCAAAATAAACTGGGTTCTGCTAAATGCCATTCTAAACAAAATGTTCGTTAAGCTTTAGGCTGTTTTGCAAGAGGCCTCTGATTTCATGGGTAATCAGAGCACCCAATACAGCTGGTAAAACCCCCTCAGTGTATTAGAGACTTCCCTCTTGAGCTATTGTCTACTAATTTGCATTTAGAAAAAGCAAGCCTGCTTGAAAAAAGAAGGAATTTGAAGACTTTCAGTATAAGGTGTGCAAACTTTATAACCCAGAATGGGTCTTTAAAGATCAAATGCTTTTAATTGGTTTTTTCTTACGTAGCTATTAGCAAAGCTTTCAATCTTGTTTGTCTCTGGTTCTAGCTAGTAATGCAGTGGCTGGATACAAACACCTTCTGTGTCCTACTTTCTAGAATCTCCTGGAGGAAGTGTTTACAGCAAGTGTGAATAAGCAGAAATACTTTGAAAAAAATTCTTCTGCCCACGTGTTCCCACCTCTGAGCTACTGCATAATAAAACAATTCCAATAAACAACCTGGACGTAAACAGAATAGCCACTCGAAATGTTTAGTGGAGTGCAAGAGGGGAGGAAAGGACTCATTCAGAATTTTATATTCCTACTCCAAGTCCAGTTTCAGTTTGATGTTGAATTCTGCCTTTCAGATGTTCACAGGTTAGTGGTGCTGCTGATGTCTCAAGACAGATCTTTGCATGAACTTTTAAAATCTCTTCTAGGACCACTTGCTGGAGGAGAAAGCTCTGAGCTGGGCTCAGCTGAGGTGCAGGGATGGATGGTGTATGGATGTATGGATGACTGCCAGGGGCTTTACACCTACAAGTATTTGTCCAAGAGGGTGCTCTGGACGCTCATTCCTGCAGATGTGCTGCCCAGTGAAAGGGGTTGGTGGTGGGACAAGGAGTGCGGCTCTGTGATGTCTCCCGGGGCAGCCTCTGCTGCTCCATCCAGGCACCACGAGCCTCTGAGGGTGGGAGATGAGCCGTGCACAGCCTGGAGGCTCAGTGGCTCGGGCAGACAATCATTTCTCTGGTGCCATGTCCCGAGCTGGACTCCCGGGAGATGCTCTGTGCCAAGCCCTGGCGAGGTCACCCTGTGTGGGCTCACTGATCTCCCAAAAGGGGCTCTTTTCACCCAGGATATAAAATGTTTACCCGTTCCCCAGCAGGCTCGGGAGCTCATTGTGGATGGTACAGACAACAGGCTGCCTTGGGCTGGTACAGCTCCAGCGCGATTTTGTGGGGGGGGAGAGGAAATTGCCGTGAGCAGAGGAGGAAAGGTGGGGAGGGGCCCGCGGGGGATGCAGAAGAGACGCGGCAACACGTCCTGGCAGCGAGTCGAGCCCACGGGGGTGGCAGACGGGCCGCGGCCACCGCCCGCCCGTCTCGGACGTCACAAGTGCGTCTCCCTGCGTGTCCCTGACTGGCGTGGCATTACAAGCAGAGAAATCACACCCGGTTGCCACAGCAACATCACCAGCTGGGACATGCCGTGCTGTCATCCAGCAACCAGCGAGGGGTCCCCGGGGATGGAGGAGATGCTCTGCTGCCCCAGAGGAGGATGAGGGTCCCACCCAGCCCCTGGGACCCAGGGATGCCATCCTCTTGCCCAGGAGCAGCGACTTGTGTAGTTCCACTGCCTTAACAGTAACGTTTTTTTTCCTAACGTTAATAGTAGTTTAATCCTTTTCCTAGGGAGGGCTTTGCTATTCATTAGCCCCTGTTTTATTCCATTTCATAGAAGCATGAAATGTTAAGGGGTTGGAATGGACCTTACAGATCACCTAGTCCCAACTCCCCCGCCACAGGCAGGGAATCCTCCCACTAGACCAGGCTGTTCCAAACCCCGTCCAACCTGGTTTTGAACATTGCCAGGGTTGGGACAGCCACAACCTCCCTGGGCAACCTGCTCAAGTGCCTCAGCACCCTCACAGGAGAGAATTTCTTTCTAATACTTAACCTAAATTTCCCCTCTTTTAATTTGTCCCCATTCCCCCTTGTCCTGTCATTACAGCCCATTCTCTTTCTGCCCGTTCCCTAAGTGCTCATCAGCATTTGAAAGCAAAGGACTTAAGGGTAAAAATCTTTCATGAAATGAGTGTGTGCAAAATCCTTGGGCACATTCTGTAGGGGTGCTCCCCCTCATGTTTGCTGAAATTACTTCTTTGGCACTTCCTGTATTTATTCCTTGATGTCTGGATGCCCCTGTTCCTGTTGGGTCCCAAAGCTCTGTGTGTCCTAAAATGGGGTTAATGGATGCTGCAGGCTGGGAGTGACTCTCAGCAGAGGGTTAAGCCTTTCTCCTTGTTCTCCCAGAGGGATGGTGGGTAAGTGCCATTCAGCAGTGACCTCAAGGTGTTTCTCCATTACCTTCTAGGGCACTGAATCATTTCATTGAAGGACTCTGCAGGCGAGAACACGCAGCTGCAGTCACGTCCTATATTTACAGCTTTAGCATGGAAAGCCTCAGCACTCCAGGCCTGATGTGGCATGAAGCTGAATTATTAACAAGTGCTCTCTGCTAGAGGAGAAGCAACTGGAGAGAAGGAGCCTTTCTCATTAGCATTCCCTGGGTGATCAGGGATCTGGCTATGTGGCGTGAGGATCTGCCGATGCTCCAGAGGGGTGGGGAGCTGGGGAATGAGGTTACTGGGAGGTTTGCTGGAATTAGTGCTTGGCTCTGTCTGGTGCTGGTGTCTGTTTCCTCTCACCTCAGCATGTGTGACACGAGTGAGCCTGTGCTCAGGGGCTGTCTGCCTTCCCCCAAGGAACGAGCAGCCCCTTCAAAGCTACCAGGACAAGCAGGTAATTCAGCCCCTTCAACAGGAAGCAGTGCTGCCCTCCCCTTCCACTGAATTTAGACTGCTCAGTGGTGCTGCAGGTGAAGATTTGCTATGCAGCACTCTGTGCTTGAGGAGTTCAGTGTAGAGTTCCTTATAATAAGCTACACACTGAATAGGTCCAGTAAATACTTTGAAGAGCAAGAACTGGAGAGTTTTTATGAAAAATAGTTCAGTGTAGTGGCTGATCAGCACCTTGAAATGTAGGGATAGTCAGAACAACTCTTCTTTAGCCCAGGTTCACTCAGGATTTTTGTTTGGTTAAAAATAAACCCCCTGAAGCAGGACTTAAATTCAGCCTGACTTGCCTCTGTGCTAGGGATGGAGCTCCCAATGGACGCTGCTGGGCTATTGGAGACAACTTAATAAACAAACATAAGGAGGCTTGCATTAAGCACCTGTACAGATAAAATAAGGAATTAAAGACATAATTCATAGTGTAATTGCTACAAATCTCTGGCATGGCAAAAGCAGTGCATCTTGCCCAGCACACTTCTTTGAATAACTTTCTTTTACAGTGAATAATCTGAATTTCTTAAAACCAACATTATTTCTATGCTGATAGACCCATCAACCAACCATTCAGAAAAATCTCTTCAAATAAATAACTGGCAACAGACCTGCCTCTCTTGTGTGTTCTTGACCATAAAAGCATGTATTTAAAATACAAGTCATTTGGAAAGGAGAATACATTATTGTCAGCTTGTTCTTAAATATAAACCTGTTTATTTCAAAGCAAAGCCAGGCAGTGCCTGCCAGCTCTCTAGCATGCTGCATGTTAGAGCATGAAGTGAGAAAGTTCAGCTGAAATATTACTGAAAGGAGGGTTTTGTGGTTAGTAAATAATACCTCCTTTGGAGAATTGTGGGCTGGCTGCTCCTGTTCTTGCTGTAGCAGAGAGATTGACTGAAACACCTCATTCTTTGTAGCAGCATGCTGGCTCTAGATGCTGAGTGAATCTAAGGAGTTGGTGATTGAGGGCCCTCTGAGGGATGCCACAGCAGCCCAGCACTCCTCTCTAAACACAAGGAGCTGTTTCAGCAGTGCAAGATGACACTCTTCCACTGCCCGGGAAACAGATTTGCATTGCAAAAACTACCTGAGCCTGACACTGTGAAATCGCTCCCCTGTGCTCCATGTTCCATTAAAGAAGCCCAGCTGAACAGGGAAGGATGAGCCTCGCCCAAGCTACACGCAGCAAACAGCTCCAGGAGCCAGAGCTGGGGAGCAGGAAATGTGTGGGAAAGCCATCTGGTGAAGGCACTCAGAAACAGCATGGAAGTCTTTTTTCATTCACTTCCTGACCAAGTAGTAATATGTTGCCTCATTATAGGAAGATGACTGCTTGTTATTATTATTTGCATTAGTAACTCCCAGAAGCTCAAAGGTGGGGACAGGACTGTGTTACCTGCTGTGGGCACATGTAAGAGGAGACCTTTCTCTATACACATTCCCCCATATAAGGACAGAAAGCATAGGATTGTCGTTTTTGTGGTTTTTTTTTTTCTTTTTCTTTTTTTATCCTAGTGGGGAACTGAAACAGATGGGAGAGACTGAAGAAGCTGGAAACAGAACATGTAATAATTCCCAAGGCTCGACTTTCTCAGCAGAACTGTTCTTTGACTCCTGTACTTCAGCTCTGAGCAGTTCTGGTGAGTGGTTTGTACCCTGGCACACTGCTCATGAGGAGCTCCACAGTTCTCCTTGGTAAACTCGGCATTTAGCTTGGTGCGGACACACTGCTGAGAGCTCCTACACCCTTTGCTGTGCTGAGGCAGGGGGAGGGAAATCAAAGCGATGTGCAGAAGGGATTTTAATCATCATGCAGCAAATTAAAAAATACTGAGGAGGTCTTGAACTTGCTCTTTGGCATTTCAATCACGTCTTTCACTATGTGCTCCCAGTCCAGCCAACCAAATTTTCCCCATGGTTTAATGCTGTTCTAACCTCAGGCAGTATCTTTGTTCTGCTAAAAGCAGAGAACCAAAGGCTGTATTTCAAGAGGAGGCAAAGTTCCTTATAGCCTACTTACTATTATTAGATATTTAAAGTTCTCCTATATCACCACCTCATTGGAAGACCTCAAACCATTTTAAGGACCTTATTTTAGCCTCTTGGTGACAGAGGCAAGAGGCTAATTTTTAGATATTGGAACAGACTTAAAATTCCTATCCTTGAGTTTTCCTTATCAGTCTTAGCTAGAATTGACAATGGATTTTTTCAGTCCCAGGCATTAATTGCAAAACAGAGCTTTCCAGGTCTCCTTGCTGTCCTTGTGAGGGTGTGTGAATGGTTAGTTGGCATTTGTAGCAGGTTTAGACAAAGTGAGTATGTGTTGGCTTTTCATCTCTGGGGAAGGCAGGGTTAAAAAAAATGTCCTAAAGACTAATTAGTTGGTGAAAGTATGGCAGCAGCAGGAAGGAGCAGGGGCAGGATGAAGGAGATGGTGGCTGCTGCCCTGCTTTGAGGTCAAAGAGGCTGAAGCCCAGGGAATCCGGAAGAAACAAGCAGGACAATGTGGGTTGGCAGCTCCTGAGGCTGTCATTCATACAGAGCCTAGTGCCAAGGGAATACCTTCTCCAGGAGAGAGATGATCAAGTGTTGTTAAATGGGGCCACAAGGTGTTAATTGCTAAAAACTGTAGAAATTCAAATTTAAGGAGCCAGTACCTACTAGTGTAGAATGACTCTACCAGAGAGAAGCTTGTCTTTGTGTCCTGTGAGTGAAGCAGGATATAGAGTGTTGAACGGGGCAGACTTGAGGTCTGAATAAGGCTTTCATCACTTTATCCCAGACTTTTCATAACCCTTTGCTCCCAAACAACACACGGTGACACAAATGCAGAACCAGGAACACAAGGAGGATACCAACAACACCTTAAAGGTCACAGAAGCTGTAACAGCACCTCTTTGTAGGACTTTTCCTCTCCCAGTGCTCAGTTCATGATTCAGGTGAGACCCCAGCCTGTGGCAGGAGTGGCTGTGGGCAAGCACATCCCCACAGCTCCTATTTGTCCTTTTTATTAATTGGAAGCCTACGTGGTAACAGGAGCCAGAACTACGTGGGTGCAGGGTTTAGGCAGTGCCACTGTCCCAGGGATTGCATGTGTAACCTCTTCAGAATAAGAGAACAGACACAGAGACTGCAAATACACTATGGAGCAGCAAACATGGAATATTAAGCAGCCAGGAATCAAGTGCTAATATAATGCTGAGATTTTAAAAAGCCTCAGCTAAAGCCCTGAAAATGACAACAGATTGTTCCCCTCTCTTTTTCAATTTGTCCAAGTTTTCCTGACTGTGGGAAGACTGTTTACATCCTTTCTATACCCATTGCTGTATTTGAGTTACTGGCAAGTTTTGGCCAGGTGACAAATTCAACGAGCACTGGATCGTGCCTCGGCAAACATCAGCTCTGTCTCCATCAGAGCTTATCTGCATTGGAGAAAAATTGTCCTCCAAGCTGGGAGCAGGGCTGGGCTGGAATGGGAAGGGCAGCACCAATACTCAGCATTTTTGAATATGGCAGTTCTGAAGTGGGTCAGTGAAGACCATTTCTGGCACTAATAGGGAGTTAAGGGAACAAAACCCGTGCTTGGACACCACATGCTGGTAGACTTCATTTGGTGATTCCTCTGACAAGGCTTTGTGAGTGGCTCTCTGAGCATCTGGCTGTGAGAGCTTCCTGTAGCACAACTGAGAATAATCCCATGTGGATTAAAAGCCCGAAACAAGCTGTCTGGTTTGCCTCTCTTACATTCTAGTCTGTTCTTCCAGTTTATGCCTATGCTGGGACCACAACAAATCTTACATTCCCCAGACAATGACAGAAATCATACATACACAGAAAATTATTGAGAGTCACCAGATCTGATGGGAGCCAAGTTCTTAACCCTGGATAAGAAACCTGACACAACACAGGGCTTGTGCAATCTTGGGTGGAAACTCTCATCCATGGTGTATGTGGAATATGCTCTGTCCAGAGAAAAGGTGAAAGATCCATAGCTCACTTGGGACACACTGCTTTAAAAACATGGATAAACTTAGCAACATTCCTGAGGTAAGGAAGATGAGGTCTTTTTAGTTTGTTTGTTTTGTTGTCATTGTTTTTTAAAGTCAGTTAACCAAACTGGACTAAGTGACTTTTTTAATTCTTGACAAGAAAATCTACAGTGGAATGAGGAATGATTTCCTCAAGTGTCAGTACAGAGTGTCATACCCAAGACTTGCTCTTCTCACCTCCAGAGGCACAGAACAACTGCATAGACAGCTTGAGTGAAGACCTGTACATTTGGCCCTCTTCAGAGTCCTCTGATCCTAGTGTTGAGGTTGAGGTGTCCATCCTCCCATAGGCAAAATCCCTGTGTCAGCCCCAGAGACTCAGCTCTGACAGCATCTAGTCTGAGAGATGTTCTCACAGTGTGAGATGGGCCTCTTCAGCATGAATCTGTGTGTGTGTTTTTGTTCTATGCTATTTTGGGAATAAGCAACTGATAACAAGCAAATGCTTTCGTCTGCTGGAGTAACTGTGTTCTCAAGCATTAAAATTATGGTTTGTACTAACTGTCCAGTGGGGAGGAAAAAAATCAAGGTTCTTAATTCCAGAAGACAGGTTAACTTCTGGGGGAAGGAGGCAGAAACTGTTAAGTCTTTTGCTGTCAGAAAGAAACTCACGCTGCAAGTATTCAGTCAATTAGGCTGATTTGTAGCAGCCTCACTTAAATCCTCTTTCATTCAGAGGCAAGTTAAGCTCTTTGATGAAACATGGCATTCCAAGGAATTTCAGTAGGTTCTCACACATCCAGCCATGGCAAAGTTATCTGTAGTGACACACCATCTGAGAATGACATGGTATGTTCAATTCTACAACATTACAGCCAATGTATCTCAAAAAAGGGAGGGCTGCAAAAAGCCTTTCACCCCACTGTTGCAGATTAGCCTTCTTCTTGCATGCTACATTTGTTCAGCCTATTAGTAAATTAGAAAATTCAGATTTTCTCAATCAGTTCTAGATACAAAAACAGTTGAAAGAGAGAACTATGCAGTAAATGACCACTCAACCCAGAAACACAACTGTTTTGCCAAGGAAGTGCATCACTCCTTAGAGGTGTAAAATCAGTTTAAAGGCAGCATGTCTTTAAACATGCTGTGGAACATGACCAGAGGCAGAACCTTTTGTTTCCCTGGAAGTGGGATCTTTCCCACTCCTTTGCTCCAGAGGGGGGTGACAGCAGAGCTGTGACCCTGTCCCGTGCCCAGCTGTGCCACCTAGCTGACTCACCCTGCTGAGCTGGTCCAGGAGTCTTTGGTTCTGCTCGGAGAGTTCCTGGACAGCGCGCGTCTTCTCCCGGTCGGCTTCGCGCAGGTGGACCTGCTGCTTCTCCAGCTCGTCCTGCAGCTGCTTCACGTCGCTCTCCAGTTCAGACACCCTTCCTTCCCACTCTCCCTCCTTGTTCTCAAATCGCCGCCGCAATTCGTGTTTCTCTTGTTCCAGGTGCTAAAAGATGGGGGGGAAGAGGTGAGGAAGGGAGGCAAAAAAGGTGAATGTCTCCTTCTCCACATCTATGCTAGGCTAAAACCCTTCTACTTGTTCAGGAAGGAGAAGGGTGCTTGAGCATGACAATGCCATGGAGATGGCAATTCCACATCAGGGCAGGTCACTGGCACTACAGCCATTTTCCATTTCCAGCAATTGGCCTGTCCTTGGCCACTGGAGTTCAGCACATTGAATTTTTACTGAAATAACTGCCAAAAGAGTAAAGTAGGCTGCATGTCAATAGGCAGAATATATAGGTCAGACAGAACAATTGATTTAGCAGAACCCAGCTTAACTCTAAAGCAATATTTCAGTGGCCAGTGGCATAATTCTTTTAAAATTGCCTTTATAGTCAAAATACACAATCTGTATACCCTTACTATTGGTGAGGAATGTAGATGAGGCATCCTTGTTGTCATATGGGTCTCATGAACAACAGTTGAATCATCTATCCATTTGCTCCTTCTATTCCTGACCTAATTAGTTGTCTGAGAGTTTGATAGTGCACAGTAACTCCATTGTTTGACGCAGTCCACTCTGGAATGGCAATGGATGCAATGAACTGGTTGCTATAGACATTATGTACGTGCATGTTCTGGGTTCAGGTTTCTTAGAAACCACTCTCAGAGTTCTGGAGACTCTGCTCCACTTTGGATTGGCTGGAAAATGAGGGACAGCACAAACCTGGTGAAACTTTTGCATGTTTTACGGTCTCAGTTAAATGAGGGCTTGACTAAAACAGAGCTGCAAATCAGGTCAAAGCAGATTTATGTTGTGCCCATTTGAAAGAATGCTCCAAAACTCTGAGCTTGAATTTCCCCTGATGACTAAAGACACACATTTACTTTCAGAACAGTCACAGATTGGGGACATGGGCACGTCCCAAGATTAGCAGGGAAACCTGAAAAACGGGAGTCCTCTCCTTGTTGGTTGTCCTCTGATCCCCAGAAAAATCTCCTGCTACTCTCCATCAGACTCCCCAGTCTTCAAGGAACGTGTGTCTTAGAAAAGAACAGAAACCCACTGGGCCAAACACTGGTAGCACTTGCCTATTTCTCCCAGGTGAATTGTTCCCTGGTGAACAATTCCCATGGCACTTCTGATAGGAGGGAAAAATAAACCTGCTAGGCAGAAAAGAAAATTGCACTGCATTTATGTGAAGTGGCTTTTTATTGCTTGTTAGAAACACAGGCTGTGAGGGGGCTGTTTCCCCTGGGTGCCTATTGCTGATGACACACAGCCTCCCTGGCAGGGTCCCTGTCACCTTCCTGAGCAGGACTGAATGTCAAAAGCCTCCTGTACCTCTCCAGCTCTCTGGCCTGTGTATTGCTAATCTTCCACCGTTTTTTGCTCTGCCATGCAGATGCCATGTTTTCTTTTTCTTCACCTGATCCCCAAATCCTTTCTTATGCTCCTTCCAGCTCAGTGTAGCAGCATGTTGCTTGTGCCCTTCCAAATCTTTCTGCAAATTCCAGACTTTCATGATAAACTCTTAAATATAAGGGAAAGTTGATTAAAAACAGTGGCCCATAGCAGGGGATTTCCCCATGTTCCAGACACTTAAAGAGTGAGCATCCTTGCAAATGAGAGCTAAGCAGTAATATAAATATTTTAATGCAGTAGGAAGGCATGAGATCCCAGCATCTGGCCCATGAAAACCATTGCAAAGAAATCTTGTTTGTAGTCCAAGTATGCCTGGAGTAGCCACAATTTCACTTTCAGAGGCACATTGAAAATTCTGTCTTTTATAGCTCTGCCTCTTTCACTGCTAGGCAACGTTTAGAAAGATCCAGGGCCTTCTCTAAATGGAAAGTGGAACTTCAGCCTGCTGAGAAGCAGCACTGCAGCTGAAGTGCCCCAGACACCCAAATGTGATTTAGAAACCACTGATAAGCCTTGTCAATCATTTAAAAAGCACTTTAGTCCTTCACTGCAAAAGAAAATCTCCACTACACACGGCCCCAGTCCAAAGCCATCCACAAAGGCTGGCGTTAGAAGGAGGTGAAGAATATCAAGTTTATTCTGTTGTGACAGAGCAGTGGGGCATGGAGAGGCTGTTGCCAAGAGGAGGATAACCCAGATGAGATGTGTTGACTGGTCCCTCCTGCTTCTGCCAGCAGCCATCTCCCTTGGCCTGCCCTCACCCCAGCACCTGCAGGGCTGCAGATCTGGAGAGGGGATTTCTGCACGTAGTGCTGATAGGGCAAACTGTCCTCAGTAGGGAAGTTTCTTGTTTCCTGAGCTTCTTGTCTCTTCATTCACCAGCTGCTCATTGATTTTTACACACAACTGCTTTCTAGAAGATGTTTTCTTCTGAAAACAGCTTCTCTTCAACTTAACTGAGCTGGGGCGGTCCTCATGTAAAGAGATGGAAGCAAGAGGGAGTTTCCCAGCTGATAAAGACAGTTCATACTGTAAAGTGCCTGGACACAGCAGGCTCCTCTGTGGCAGAGGAACAGCAGTATTAACTGTTTTAATCCCTTACAGAGGATAAAACTGTCTAGGATCACATATCAGAATTTATTACAGAACTTCAATTTCATGATTAGAAATGAATTTAAATTCAGGCTGTGAAGTGTATGGCAGGAATGGTGTCTCTCAGCAATGAACCCACAAAACTAGAACGTATTTAATCTTGAAGCAAAGCACCCAACAAACAGATCACTACCTCGGCTGTTGTGAAATGGAGAGACTTCACTGAGCTCTTGTAACCAATTCTGAACTGTGAACTGGGAGAAAATATCTCCTTCTAAGTGCTACTTAAACATCATTATATCAGGTTGTCACCAAGGATCTCATCTGAGACTTTGCTTCTTGTCACCATCAGAAAGTTCTCAGCATAGGGAAGGAGGGAACAGCTGTGGGTCCTTCCTCTTTGCTCCTCTGAAATTGAAAAGCTTATTGTGAAATTTCATTCACTCCAGTGGCAACAGGAGGAGGCCAAGATTTAATCTGCAGAGGCTGGGATTATCAAGCTTGTGTTTTAGAAGATTAATGTTGAAATTTGATTTTTTGTGTGAAGCAGCACTGGGTTAAATTTGCCAAACCCAGTGGAAAAAAAATGACCCTTAAGTAGATAATACCAACTCCTCTCAAATGGGTAGCGTGGAAAATAGCAATCTGTTATTCCCCTGGGAAGTTAGGGTGATAGTAATGGGATGAAAATATGTAAACAGTTGGTTGTGTTTACAATCTCTTCATTTACCTTCTGAATGGGCCTGTGAGAGCAGAGGTAAACATTTGTGGGATGTTATTTAAAGCACTATAAAGTCATAGTTTCTCCCCTCTCCTTTTCACCTCTACATTTTGCAAACAGTGAGTGGTATTTGAGGCTCCTGAACTTCCTAAGAGGCAGCTCAGTGGGTACCCAAACTTGTGCATTTTTCCTTTAAAGGTAGGAAAGGTTCTACTCCAACTCCTAAAGAAAACCATGTCAGCACAACACCCCATACGTCTGTTCTTGCTTAAGGATCAACGTGGAAACATTCACTCTGGCAAATTTTAATACTCTGGGAAATTCTAATCTGATAAACAGAGCCACTAAGCAACAATTTGGGCAAATGTCACCTTCACTATTTTTCTATTAGAATAGCAAAGGCAGAGAGATTCCTCTGCGAAGAGGAAGGGATCAGCTGGGGTAAAATGACAAGTTTAATAAGAGAGAGGAATTTTTGTCAGGAGAACAAAGGGCATACAATAATTTCACAAATCCTCTTGAACTTGAGAAATGTTAAGTCTGTGAGGAAGGAATACAGGAATATGCAGGACTGTGCAAAAAAAGGACTGGTCTAGGGCTGTGACTTGAAATGTGAATGTTAATCCAGCACTGTTCAAACTCTCGCCAGAAAGGTTAGAGAGGCTTTTCTCAGCCTTCTGAGCAGTATTACTTATTGGAAGAAATACAATTTAAAGGGTACCTCTGAGGAAGAGTGAATAATAGTGGCTCTCTCACAATTGTGCAAGAGTTGTTCCAAAAAAAGCTGCCTGCACAGGTCTTTTTATTTGTAATAGCTCTATTTTATCTTTAAAAATCAATAAATAGCTCAATCCCCCGAGTTCCTGGCAAACAGCTTTCTCCAGATACCTGTAGGCATTTTTCAGAGCAAACAGCTAACAGCGATGTATCATTAGGGCTTATCTTCTGCCATGCCTAAAGCCTTAGCCGCAACAGCTTAAGCATAAGGGTCACATATGCTCTGTAGCTCAGTACCTGCTGTGCAAATTTAACTTCCGAGGTATTTCTGTGACGAGATGAGCCGCGCACATCTCTCCCAGGTGGTCCTGGGGCAGAATAGACACCCAGGAGCCTCCGGAGCACGGTGCTGCAGCCCGGCCCCGGCCCCACACGCCGGCTCTCGGCCGGGGGGAGCGGGGGAGAACGGCAGCTTTGCCTCCCCCAGGCCTCGCGGGCATTGCTCAGACCCTTTCTTCCCCGTCACGGCCACAGCGAGTCCCGTGGGCTGCCCGGCAGGGCCCGCGCCCGCCCCCGGCGCTCGCCGGGGAAGGGGCCGCGTTGCGCGGGGAGAGCCCCGGCGGGCCGGGGCCGGGGCCGGGCGGGCGGAGCGCGGCGGGGCCTCACCTCCAGCTTGTCGGTGAGCTCCTTGTGCATCCTCTCGTACTGCCGGCTCATGTCCTGGTTGCGCTCCAGCAGCGCCTTGCCCAGCCGCGCCGCCAGCACCAGGTCCTTCTCCTTCTGCCGGATCAGCGAGAGCAGCTCGGGGTCGCGGGCGGCGGCGGCGGGCGGCGGCTCCGGCGGCTCCCCGGCGGCGGCCAGCAGCGCCAGCTCCTCCTCCAGGGCCAGCTCCAGGGCGGCGGCCCCGGGCGGCTCCATGCCGCCGGCGCTGTCCGCCTCCGCCGGTGCTGACCCGGCGGCGGGCAGGCGCAGGCACGGCGCCGACATGGCCCTGCGCGCCGCCGCCGCTCCGCTGCGCCCCCCGCGCCCGGCCCGCGGCTGCGGCGGCTGGGCGGGGAGCGCCGCCGCCCCCGGCCCCCGCCCCCCGGCGCCGGGTCCCGGCAGCGCATGGCCACCGCCACGGCCACCGCCACTGCCGGCACCGGCACCGGGTGGCGCGGGGGAAACCGGGTCCTGCTGGCCCCGGCTGCCGCGGGCAGGTCTTGCCCCTTCTGCCGCAGGCCCAGGCCAAAAATCCCCCCAAAACATCGGGGAAGGCCAAGGACGGAACTTGGCACCCCCGAGGGGCACAGCGCGTTCTCCCCGCTCGCCGCTCGCTCCCCCAGAGCTCTAGCGGGGCTCTTTTGGTTGCCAGAGCAGCTCTCGGGATCTTTGTGCTCAGTAGTTCACTCCGGAGAGCTGACTACAGCTTCCAACAGCCACCGGGGCTTGCTTTCAATTTCAGATTGTTTGGGATGTTGTCGGGTAACATTTGTCCTAAAGGTACCCTCAGTGAACGTTGGGAATTGTAGTCAGGTTCAGCTCCTAGCACTATTCCCTCTATTAGGGGCAGGACTTGTGGGGGTTTCAGTTTTGGTTTTGTTGATTTTCTGTCTCCTTAGATCCCAGTACAGGAAGGAGGCTGAGGCAGAATACAGCAGCATAAACCTGTGTATTTTCACATTTGCTAAGACCCCATTCCTTCAATTTCTGATTATACTTTTAATTTCAAGCAAGGCTTTAATAGTGATAGCACAAAAACACTTTAAAGGAAATGTGTGCTTTTGATTCCTAGATTCTGCAGAAAAGAATAATGAGTTTTACAGCTTTTTTCTTTGTACACTGCTTTTTTGGGGCTTGCTTTCTTTTCCTTCACTTCGACCATGTTCATTTGTATGCAACAGCCCCAACACATCCGTCCAAGTTTTTTTTTTTTTTTGGCTGGGACAGTTGGTGACTGATGCCGTTTTCAAGCAGGGCTGGCTCCTGCCTCGCATCAGACCCAGGGCCCTGGAGAGCTGCAGATAATTCGTAACAGTTAGAACATGAATTGTGGGAATGCAAACTTCCCTCCGGCCATCTGCCACTGGGACTTGGCCTTTTGTGGGGATACACCCCAACAGCCCATCTTGGGGGACCTGTTGATCCTTGGCCTTTTTCCTGGCAGCATCAGTTAACAGCAGTGCTGCTTTCTGTAATGTGAGCACCTACTCCTCAAGGACCAGGCAGAGACTCGTGCCTGGTGCTGCCAGCACCTGTCCCACCACAGTAACTGTTGGCCCTTATGACCATTATGATTTCTTTTGCACTGATGACCCAGAGGTGACACCTCCTTTATCTCACAGCAATTCCCCCAGGCACTGACTTTTCCAGTCCTTTTGTCCTTGCAGTTCCACAGACGCTTACATTGCTGGAAAGAGGGATTGACCATAAGGTGAGATGGTTTGGGCAATACTGCCCCTTTTAAAAGAACCCCTGTCCCAAGAGGAGCTGTGATTGCACAGATTTGATCATCGCTATTTAAACACAGGAGGGCGTTTAATATTTAAACTGATTGTGAGCACCTTCTGCTGGAAGTGCCTACTACAGCAAACCAAGCCTCCTGGTGTGATTAATGAAATCCATTGTGGCATTAATTTTCATCCCTAATGCTTCCTTCAGTGTATAAAACAAAAAGAGATTATACTGAGATGGTTTTAATCTCCCAAACAAAGCCTGAAACAAACCCCATTGCTGCAGCTGTTAGGATAGGGATGAAGAAAAGCTATTGCTTGGATGGAGAGGAGAAAGCACATATAAATCAGTGAAATGTATTGTAAATATGCCACCATCTTAGGCATCTATACAAGCTTAATGTTCTTTTGGGGACTATTGAGTGCAAAACATATCTGTGTTATCTGGAGTAACCCTGGATTAAAGCTTTGTTTGTAGCACAACATGTTATTGACTTCCACTTAAAAAAATGAATTAAAACATCAGTTGTCCTGTGAATTTAGTTATTGGTTTGGCTTTTTAGAAATATGTTATATTACTGCTTCTAAAACTCCTTTGTATGCTACTTTATTAGTATTTTATTTTGTATCATCCCAATCAAATACCTATGAAAAACTATTAAGAATATAACACAGCAGTTTCTTTACAGTGAAACGGTGGCATTATCTTTTAGGATCCTAAAATGTATTTCAGCTGAGAGCTGGGACAGTTGCTGCCCATAAGTGGACACCCAACTCCCATTTCTGCTCTTCTTGCCCTGCTTCAGCTTAGTTATGTCCTTTGGAGAACCTCAGCCCAGAAACAGAAGAATTAGTTACTGGAAACAAGTCAAACATGAGGTTGTTTTGTTTTAATTGCACTGCTGAAGCCTGATGTGAGACTTCACTCCTCAGGTACTGCAATAGTGAGTAGTTCTTGTGGAGATTTTTAGATGAGGCATTTCAAGAGCTGATGCTCTTGCAACACAGAAGGTTCCTGTGTGTACAGAACAAATGATCTTTCAGCCTGGAAATCACTCCAGGGATGGCCCTTTCTGAAAATGCAGAACAGCCAGACTGACTCAAGCACACAGAGAACCAAGAGCAAGTGACTGATGCCAGTGATGTCATCATAGAACACAGAAATGTCACCTTGCCCAGGACATATGAAGGCCTTCTTTGTGATATTAGCAAACAAGGGTGAAAATAAAGCATAGGGATAAGAGAGTGGTTTAAGAGTTTTTGTAAGAGGGTTAATCATTCTTTTCTTGCTCAGGTCAAAATCTTGCAGGTCTGTAGAAACTAGAAAGCAAAAGGTTCTATTCTTATGAGGCAAAAGGATGCCACTGACCTTGTCTCTAAGTATTTTTTTTCCTTTCTCTCTTTTCCCCATCCACAAGTATTGAATACAGTAAGTAAGCCAGGAGGAGGGTTGGAGAACCTGATTCAAGGAGCCATCCAGGGCAACCTGCCAGTGCAAATTCCCCCTCCTAAACAGGTTCCTAAAAGAGCAAGATACTGAAACAGGCAATCTAGCTTAAGCTGTGGATACAGCAATGGGTATTGTCCTTCCCAGAGGGTCAAGGACAGGTGAACTCTAAGCTGTGCAGGCTCTTCAAGCCCAGTGCCAAGTGTATTGTTAAATCTGATGCTTTGAAATCTGTATTCTGCCTTGCAGGGTTGTTGCACTGGTTGGTTTGTTCACAAAGGAAGTGTGGCAGAGGGTCTGAACTTTTGGTAGTTACACCAGCAAATGCTGGAGCATGTAGGACTGTGTGACTTAAGCAGGACAAAGCATTTTTCACACATCAGAAAAGCCGCAAATCCAATAAATGTCCAAGTGCTTCAATCAATACCTTCACCTCAGCTCTGAGGGCAGCACTCAGATAACAGGCACTGCAAGGGATTGTACTTTTTTGTTTAGAGTAAGGGGAGAAAAAGATGTGTCGTGGGAAAGCCACAACCAGACCTGTAAAAATAGGTTATTGTCCTGTGCTTTTAAAGCCGACTGTGGTGAGAAAGGAATTCCCATCAGCATCCTTAATCTTCCTGCCAGTGGGCTGACAGACTTCCAGGGGAGGCAGTACAAGCTATCAGGTTTCTTTTGCCATTCTCTCTCTCTCTCTTTCTCTCTCCCTCCCTGCCCTACTCCCCCCTTTCTGAATGATTAATTGCTTTATTCTTCTCTCTGTTTCCCTGGACTTTATTCCTGACAAATATTTTACTTTTTCTGGTTGTTTGTGTACCTCTGTGCCGAGGTGTTACAGCCACAGCCTCCTCTGCAAGAGGTGCAGGCAGCCTCAGAGTTAGCAGTTATCCTAATGAATAATTAAAGGACATATGTGTCCTGCTTGCAAAACAGGCCAGAACTGCAAAGCCAGAGATAAGACTCATGTGTGACCTTTCTTTCTCTTTGCTTCTGTAATGTCCAGCTTTTCCCTGATGCTGAGTAGAGGAAATACAGGATGGGAAGCTGTATTTGCAGAGCTTGGTAAGGGTGAAAAAACCAGAGATTTATCCTTAAACAGAAGGGAAAGAAAGCTGTTATGAGTGTTAGCCAAGCAAGATGTAGTGAAATAAAAGACCATCCTGATTTTTCTCAAGGCTCAATATTTCCACAGAGTTTCTTACAAGTTTGTTGTTTCCCAGGGTTATCAATATCACGTCAGGTAGAACAGAAAGACCACTCATCCACCATGCTGACTCATGGCATTGAAGTCAGGGGAAACATCCCTTGACTGCTAAGGGGGTAAAGCATGGCCTGGATGACTCAGGAGTGCCCAAGGACAGAGCCAACACCGTGCTGTGCTCACCCTGCTTGTGTGTAAGGAACAAGGAGTGCAAAGGATAAAGAATAGAGGAACAGTTTGACTTGTAATATGGTACATAAGGGTTAGAGATGTAACTATTTTGTACTCTAGGTTTTAGTCTCTGTGAGTTGTGAAGTTTGAAAGCATTCTGTAACAGTCTCTCCAAAACAAAGCTGACAGTGCCAGGAACAAGCAGAACTACTCTGGACCTGGAGGAGTTGCATGGCCAATACTTCAAGGCCAGATTGATCTGTTTGGGGTACCCCATCAACAAGTTGACTTTGGTTCACGCCTGGCTCTGATCTTGCAGAGAAACAAAAAATGTCTCAGGGGCGTGGTGAGCACAACAGGATGCAGAGCAGAGCTGGGCTGGGGACATGCAAGGTGGCACTGCACACTCACGTGAGAGGTGTTGGGTCTGAGTGCTCCCACACAAACCCAGCCATGGGCTGGCTGTTTCTGCAGCCCACAGGAGGAGTAAAGATGTAATAGTTCCATGGGGAAATGTACAGCTACATCTAGACTGGTGCTGTGTTTTTCTAATGAACTAGATGTTTTCAGCAGTGGTGTGTTCTCCCTCTTGAATCTTACCAATGTTTGCCAAGTCTTTGGGGAACAAACACTCCTATTAAGAATTAAAAAGTAGCTCGTGCCTTTGCTCATATGAAGGCCCAAAGTAAGAGAGCTGTTCTTGCTTGTATTTCTTTACAGCAAACCCTTCAGTCCTAAAATTACCTGTCACGGCGTGGGCCATGGAGTTCTGCAACCATTAAATGATTGGACATGACTTTGTGCTTTGTTGTAGGGAAAAATATTTGTTCACCATGATCTTGTTCTGCTTCTTAGGGATATGCTGTGATTTGTAATGACTTCTTTTAGGAATGCTGGTCTTTGATCTGGCGTTATTGGATTGTAATTGACCGTGTTGACACAAAGCAATGTGGGGTTTAATGCAGCCTCTTTCACTCACTGCTGTGGTCAATTATTTCATGATAATGGCAACTCTGCCAGGTATTTTTGCTTCATTGAGCAATTAGGTTGTTATGGAAACTGGTATTCTATAAATTATCTGAAGAGAGACCTGATTCACTTCTTGGGAACAAGAAATTTTGAAGTAAAAAGTACAGGATAATAAGGGTTTTTATTAGCTGTATACTTATTTGTGTACTTACTAGTCCTCAGAGCTGTTCACTCCTTGGTGCAAATACCAGCAGCTTTGTGCCCCTGCAGGATCTGTTCCATGGTCACATCATTAGGAGCCAGAAAATCCTGCCCAGGGGGAAGTATCCTGGGTATGTGCAGCACAGAAGCCTTCAGATGAGCTTTTGCAGCACCCATTACCTATGAGAGTAATCCCCTTTCATGCTCTGAGCTGTTTCCTCAGCACTTTCCAAGAGCACGAACTACGATAAACATGTGGGTGGAAAACCATTGAACAGAAGTAATTAAGTTGCTCCTGGTGAGCTAAAGCTCATTCTACATGGATGAGGAACCCTGCATTAGCTTGAGGTAGACAGTGCTGTTCCCCAGCATCTTTCTCCTTTTTCACGCTTTCAAACTGTGATTTCTTCTGATTCTTTTTTAACAGCTGAGTTACTAAAAAGAACATTGTCACCTTTTACATGTTCAGCTCACAGGACAGGGAGCACACACTGTCTCCCTGGGCCCCAGGAGTGCTCTGCAGGGTCAGGAGCAATAACCTCTTCTCCTCTTGGCTCTGGAGGTACCTGGAAATCTGTCTTTGCTGTAGGGAAGCAGCAAAGTCATGGTCATAAAGACCTGCAAGTACTAGGGAACCAGTTTACAGATGATAGTATGTCTCCCTGAGTGGTGGAGTTTAATTTGGGAGGCAGTAATCAACCTTGCTATAAAAATAGCCAAGTCTTAATTTCTCCAGAAAAAGGAAAATCCTGTCTCTTCTCATCCTAGTTGCTGGTTTCTAAATCCCCTTCAGTTTTGTCAGCACCCTTCCGTTTCACAGAAAGGCGAGTTGCCAGACTGGTGTATCATCTCCCTGGGGTCTGCTGCCCACACAGCAGGTATTCAAATTCAAAATAGCAGGTTTTGTAAAAGTGCAGGACAGCTTCGGCTGGCAGGAAAAGATTTGGGTTTCTTACAAATGTGGTTACATATTGGTGTATGAGAACAATTCACAATGAAATGAAACTTGCTATGAGTGATTTCCATTTTAAGCTCATATTATGTGTATAGGAGTTTTCAAGAGAAAAAGAATTGCCAAATAATAGCTAAGGCATACTGTTGAATTATGGGTATTGCTTTCTGTTGTTTAATTACCTGCAGACTGCACTATCCTTTTGGAAAGGCAACGGCAGAACAGTTTTCATCTGGCAAAAGTATTTCTGTAGGATTAAAAAGTAAATTATTTTCCATAACTTGTACTGCTCAGAAAACCAATGTATTTTTTTTTGCCCCATTTGGGAACTTGAATCACAAACAAAAGCAGGACGTAGAAAGCTTATTTGTTTTCTTGTTTTACTGCAAGCCTAAGAACTCCTCTGCACAGATGTGGCAGATGGCATCTGCTTTTGGAGAGGAAGAAAAACCAGATCTTTCCCAAAACCACTCCTTCCTGTACTGTCTGCTTTCCAAGGAGTTCAGAGCTCTTCACAGAAACTTTAATGAGGCAACTCTTGGGGTGACATCCCTGCTCCCCTTTCACAGAGGGATGAGGAGAAGCCAAGGCAGTAACTTGCCAACAGTCCCCAATGCCAAGGCAAGCAAATCTCATGATCAAGATGTGACCTACAGTCTTAACCCTTAGGTCACAGTTTCTCTTCAAGAGCCAAGTCACAAAAGGAAAACAAAAGAGTTCCTGTCAATATCTCTTTGCAATGCCTACACTGCTTTGGTTTTGGAGTCAGACTCCCGAGGATCAAGGAAGGAGCTGCTGTAACACAGCTGAAGTCACAGATATATACAAGTGATGGTACAAAACAGTTGAATAGAACAAGAGCAAGAGAGAAGGTTGAAGCTCCAGAGGGCTTGAGATCAAAACATAAGGAACATGGAAAACATGAAAGAGATTGGTCTTAAATACTAGAAAGGACCAATGGAGAGAATGAATCCATATTACAGTAATTTTGCTGGTCCATTTTACAGTATTTTTTTTAGATTTTGTATTGTGAGATAAATTGTTCTTGTAATTTAAAAAAGTATTTCTTTATTCCTGCTGGGAGGACCTAGTTGACATCAGTTGTAAATGTGTTAGGACAGAAAAATCAAAGTGTTTAACTGCTGCAAGGCACTCTCATCATATCATAATGCCTTTTGAAGCGGTAATTCAGTGATTGATCAGAGGAGATCTAATTAACTGACTACATTATATGAAAAAAAAAACAACCATGGAGATAGCTGTGATACTCTGGGTATCACATTCATCAGAATCTTTGCTCTGCTGTATGGGTGTGGGTGTTCTAAGGAAAAGCCAAACCTTCATTCAATAGATCACCTAAAAATAAACCTTAAGATTAAAAGTTTCCTTTCTCTTTCTATCCTGCCCTTCCCCTATTATTGCTTTGCATACTTCTAGACATTTTAGGAAGTGCATAGACCATATTTGTCACTAAAATATTCAGCATTAAGCTAACTGCTTAAATCTAATTTTCACCCACACATTATCTATATGGGGGTGAAATTTAGATGTGAACATTACCTTAACAAAGTGCTTTCTATTCTTGTTTCCCATTTTTGCATTTTGCTGTACAGCATTCCATGCCTGCAGGGGCAGGGTGAGCTCAGTCGCATTGGGAATGACATTTATGAACATCTAGTGCAGCCTTGGTGTGAGTTCACAGCCAACTTCTCCCATGGGGTGTGTGAAGGCAGCAATGTGACAAAAAGGGAGCCAGATACTCTTCACTGGGATCAATGAATATGTTGACAGCTGTTGTAGAAAGAGATAAAGATTGGGTGCATATTTTTCTTACTCAATGGCCTTTCATCCTGGATGTAGAGACTGATAAAACTCCACAGCAATCCAGGCTCTGGGTTTGGCTGAATGCCCTTTGGTCTGTGATTCTCCTCTCTCTTGGAGATCAGGTTATTTTATAAAGCTTCACACCTTTGCCTGCCCAGAATGATATGAAATCAGCCTTGTTGAGCACGAAGGGAAAAGTCACCAAAAATCGTATTTTGTATATTATTTCAGTGTGTGGGTTAGCTTGCCACTTATTTGGGTATCTGCTTTCTTTCAGCAACACTTGGCTATTAAAAGTATATCTTAGTTTAAATAAACATGTTTTTGCCTGTTTTAGTCATCCTCTTTTAGGTCAGTGTCAGATGCAGCCTTATGTGAAGAATTTAATTAATTTTAATTTTCCCTCACTGTTTTCATATAAAGCCATCATATAGACAAATGAGTTTTGCTTCTCCAAATTTACATTTAAATGAAGAAATTTCAGTAAAGGCCAAAAACTAAGGCAGCAACTACCTTCCAAACATTCCATTATTGAATATCCTTGCAGAAGAGCCCGTATGGCTTCCCATTCCACAGTCTGGCTCATAAGCCTTGCTACTCCCTGGGTCAGTTTGGTGCTATTCAGTATAAAATATACTCTGTGTCAGTTTTACTCCAGTTACTTAACTCCAAAGGAGTAACCTATATACAACTAGCTGAAATATTTATGGGTTTGCCCTTCAAGTGTTTTTGTTTGTTGAGTGTTTCAGAACTTACTCAGTGGGAAAAAGGGAAATGCTTGCACATAACATGATATGTCTGCAGAACTTAGGAAATATTGTCTCACTTTTCAAAGCACACCAACATCCCTGCCCAGTGCAGATGCCTCCTGGGAACTTGCTGTGGGAATGAAAGGTAAGGGCTTACTGTGATTTTTAGTGTGTCTGCACGTGCGTCACCCTTGGCTGCTTCTCTTTCTCTCCTGATGACTTATCAGCCCAATAAGGTGTAGCATAAATAACCTGCAGTGCCATAGCTACCAGAAATTGGAAAATCATTCAGCAGCACAGCCTAAGAGGAATCCCCCAGCCAATGGGGGAAGGCCTGTGGGTCAGAGAGGTGATTTATGGGAATCATCTCTCAATTGCTATAGAATTAGCACCTAGAGTTGGAAGAAGAATCTGGAATAAAGGAATCTACCTCTATGGAAAAGTGCCCCATTCTGCACTTCAAATGTTTTGTTTTAAAAGCTGGAGTTGTATTTATAAAAATTAAAATGGGGTTCCCCTGTGCCAGCCTTTTGTATCTATTATTCTAACATGCTTCTATTGAACTTGTCTGGCTTTCTGCTACCATTAATTGTATCTATTAGTTGTTAGTCTGTTGAACCCTTCCTTTATCTCAGTTCTTTGAAGAATAAGAGAGAGTAGTTTGAGTAGGAGAACGCTGCCTAGGCTAGTGATTGTGTTTATAAAACAGAAACATTATGTTCCTCTTTATTTACAGTGATTGTAAATGGAAAATGCATCTATTGTTTGTGCTGCTCTGAAATTATGTATCGCTCTTTCAAACACCTGAGGACCCATTATCACCTCCTGAATTTTTGTGTTTGTCTATGAGAGAAAATGCCCTTTATTGTCCTATCTCAGAAACACCATCTCATCAATTGGGAACCAATTTAGAATTCTTTTAATTCAGCAAATCATTAGAATATATATGACACTTCCAGGGAAAATTAAACCATGTGGAAGCAATAAAAGACTGGCAATTATGTCTGATCAACAGTACTAGTCCAGCATCTTGGGAGAAAATAATGTATTTTAATTCAGAAGCCTATCAACATTTAACAAAGCTGAATTTTGTATTTTTAGCCCATTACAAAAATACCAGTATTTGGAAATTGGGTTTGTATTGTTTTGTGTGCATTTTGTTGTTGTTTTGTGGGTTCTGTTTGTTTTGTTTTGCATTTTTTTGGTGGGGATAAGGGGGAAGAGTGAAAAGACAGACAGCTGCAAGGACTTGCAGCACATTCTAATTCTTTATTTTGTTTGACCTGATTTAACAAGCTTCCTCTGTTGAAATATCATCATCTATGTCGGGAATTATGTCAGGAAGCACAATATGTGCAGTGTGGGTGAGTGAGCTTGCAAAAACTGTCAATGAAGATCAATTATAGGAATTTTTGAATTACACATTAGATAAGAAGCAGATGACTTCTTTTCCCTTGAAACTGCGCTGTTAACTATTTTTGTCTAAATTAAAATACAGCCATAGAGGCAGGGAAAATCTGTCACTGAGCGTCACAAGCTGCCCAGGCTTATTGATCATTTTCTTCTTTACGGCTGAGGTCCTGCAGAGCCATGGTCTTGGCACAGAGCTCTGTGCAGATGAAGCCAGAGAGCAGCAAGCCACTAACAACCTAGGATTTATATGCAGCTTGGGCAGAAATGGCCCTTTACAAATGATTTGGTAGGCATGAAAAGGAAGATGCTATTTAGGAGTTGCCATTTTCTGATGTGTTGGTGCTGCTGAATGATGCATTAGGGGCTGTGTCCTCACACACCACAGCTGGGTAGGCAATGACAGGGGGGGAGAGCTTTGTTCCTGCACCTTCATTGTTTATAAATACCTTGGATCAGCCTGCTTGTTGGATATTTCTGAATGTGGAATAGCATTTTTGCCTCAAAAGGCTACATGTAAGGGGGGAACACTTTTGCAGACTCTACACAGCTGTTGAACACCACTGCCAGCATTGCCTGGCTCTGCCTCTGCCTCAGTTTGGAGCTGAATTCCAGAAAACAAGTAGGATTTAAAGAACCCTTTTCAAGAGAGAAGTAGCAGTTCTTATTCACAGGAACTAGATGTTACATCATCTTTTGAGGCTGGGATACTGAAAGGCATCAGAATGAAAGCCAGGGGAACACAGAGGAGAGAGGTACAACAAACTATGCAGTCTGTGTGCGAATCTCTTTTATTCTGGCATCTTGTATTCTAAATAATCTTTATTTTGTACTATCTGTTCATGGAGGAATAGGTTGATGCAGAACCCAGACTCCTCCACTGATTTAAATGCTGTCTTCTGGAGGATTTTAAGTGGTAGCTGGTTGTTAACAAATAACAATTACTTAAGACAGATTTTTTTTAGCTATTGTTTTTTTGTCATTTTGAGGCTGGCTATTAGGCTTTCTTTTGATAGCTCTTTGATATGAAAAGCTGACTACTTTTTGCTTCTCTTTGATATGAAAAGCTGAGTACTTTTTGCTTCATGCTTAAAAGGTTTAAGATGTGGGGGGCACCAAGTCTGCACCTCTCCCCTCATTTCCAAGGGACTAATTGCTATTAATTGTTCTCGCCCACTGGCACAACTAATTAGTGCTGCATCTGATCCATTTCAAATTTCAGAGAAGCAATGCACAAGACCCATTGCTCTGAGGAAAACTGGAGAGCTAAGTAGTGAGAGGAGCACAAAGAAGAAAATATTCTACCTTAGTACTTAGGTAATTAGTTCAATTGTAGAGGAATTTGAAATAGTATCATAAACCCACCTTTTATTAGAAAGTTATTTTCAAAACAAAATTTGACCTGCAGTACTTGAAAAACACAGGGGAATAAAAAAGTAGCCTAGAGCCATCTTTTTATTCAGGAAATGTTTATTCCACAGAAACTCTTTCACATGGAGTTTCCATTCCTCTTTCAAGATTTGTATTTTTGTATCCAGCCTTTGGCTAAAAATGGCAAAATGCAATTCCTTGGCAGACCATGAGCACTGCACCATTGCAACAACTTCCCACCTTCCCAATTTTTTTTTGAGGAAGAATATACTGGGTATGGAGCCTTTTCTTTCCAGGTAGTAAAGGAAATTTAGAAGTGTGAGAAAACAATGTGAGCCAGGCATCACAATCACCATGAGAAATGGTGAAGAGCACTCCAGAAAAAGCAATTTGACCATGCAGTGACCTCCAAAGCAGCCAGAAAGTGTCATTCACTTCCTTTATGAATCTTAAATTACTTCACTGTTTGTCAGTGTTATTTCTTAATCACTTATTCATCATAATTCTTAACATGGAAAAGCTGTTTAAAAATGAGAATCCCACAAGAGTCACTGTAAAATATCTCCTGGCCTCCAAGCAAACATTATAGAACTAATTTTAGAAGAATTAAATAAAGTAACATGTAGGCTGTCATTGCCGAGTTCTTTGGGACAGGAATGAACACACCCACTCAGAGCAAGAACATCTAAAATCCATAAGGTACCAAATTCGTGATGCCAGATTAAAAAATAGGCAGGCAATCAATTCTAAATTTCTTTTAGATTTGATTTCACCTGGAAGAGTCCTTTGACATTAAACTGTCATTGCCTCATCTGCTGCTTTTATTTACACTCTGCACAAAGTGCTACTATTGTTGTTTTTCACCCTATTCACAGTGCCCACCATGCTATAGGGCTGCAGAGCACAGATTATTGGTTACTGGAATTTTTGGAATAAATCTTAAAGGAAAACGACAGAGTTTCTTTCAAGTTCAATTACACAAAGAACCCAAGTCTACTTCTGTATCTTAAATCATCAGAGTTAGCTAAAGACAGGGTTTGTTTTCTTTTAAAAAGCTGGCATAATTTTAACAGACATATTTTGTTTAAGTATTTTCATACTTAATTTTGATACTTCAGACTGATGGGATTTGTTTTATAACAAAATATCTGGGCACTGATGCCCAATCCCACAAACAAGCAAATTATTGCTGTATTTGGGGAAAGGATGTCTTTTCTGTGGATTTGTTGATATAAAGCAAAGAAAAGGGTCCTGCTGTGAACCCTAGAATTCATTCACCCTAGGACCAACATAGGATTAAATTTTAATAATAAGTTTTAATTGTGCTCTCAAAAGAATTCTGTCTCTTCACCATAACAGTATCGCTGTTATTTTTTTCTTTTGGAATCTAAGTAAAATATAACTGGATATGGCCATTTTTACATGATTATTCTATCTAAATTCCAGAGTTATTGAGTGTTATGTTAGATGCAGTTGCCATCTGATAAGCAGCACCTGTCCTGTTCTAGGTTTTATATTGTAAACCAGAGTTGCCTTCCCTTCCCCAGCAATAAAGACCTGCAAGCAGTTCTTTAGGACATTTAAAACAAAATATTTTTTATAATGGCTCAGATACTTTATCAGTTTTGCTTTAATTAAGCTCCTGTCACCTGTTGCTGTGCAACATGTAATTCCCATTAAGTCATGACAAATGTAGTTTTCAGCAGCTCCAGGAGATGTTAATGTGAACACATCAATATTCATGTGTCTTGACAGACCGTGAGGTTTAATAAATTGCTTTCTATAACATAATTTTTGTGGAATCAGGGGTGTTCCTATGATAGCACAAAGGAAGCCTGAAGCTGGGCTATATAAAGTATCATTTGCTTTTCACTGCATCTATAACTTAATAAATTATTTCTCTGGAAAGTAATGAGGGATTTGTTTTAGGCTAAATATAAAAAAAAAAATGTAGAACACAATTAAGATTAAAAAAAGCACTTCACTTTGATGTGGTTAAATGCTCAGTTTGCACATAAAGAAAGATTATTTACTGACCCAATTCTGTTACTATTTCATTTTGGTCACACCAGAAATGTATCATGATTATGTTTTGGCTTAGAGGGAAATTCAACATATGGCTGTGTGTTAGGGGAGTGTGGTCAGAACTGAGCCGTGTGTGCTGGGATGAGGAACCCTCACAACTGGGATTTGGTATGAAGAGCATCATCACATATGTCTGTTTGCATTATTATGAATAGATCAGAAGATAGATGACATCCATGTATCTAATAGGAAGGCCCTGTGTTTTAAAAACTGTTTTAATGGATTTTACTTCTGTAAATAGAAAGAAAATAGAAGCAGTGAACATTAGCACTTGTATAATACAATTATTAACATGTTGCTAATACAATCAAAAAAGGCCTTTAATATTTTAGTCAAAATAACCTTGAACAATATTATTTCCATGCCTACCTTCTAGTGAAAGTCTATAGAAGAAACACCAAACAGCCTTCCAGGTCTTTTAAAGTTTCATTTCCTTTTTGCTTATCCCAGGAGGATGACAGCAGAGTAGTCTTTTCCCAAAAATTCTCAGGAGGAAATTAAAAATACTGCAGAAGGAAGACAATGTAATTGATTTCCTGGTGATGATTTCTCTTTGCCTTCATATCTTTGATAAGGAATTTAGTTCCCTCTTCCATAACTCTTCTTCCCAATTCTGTGCAAATATTCCTATCCCCTGTAGTGTGCAGGACTATTATGTCAGGTTGGATACTTTGTGATAGTTTGGGAAAAGAAAGTGGAACAAAATGTGTCAGGAATCTAAGGATTATTTAGGTGCCATTAAGCAGTGGTGAGAGCTGCACTTAGTAAGGGTTTATGCCAGCCAAGTTAAACCCTTTACTTTGAAACAGGAAGTGGTAACCCAGGTGTGGTCAGGGTTAGGCCTGAAGAAAGAGCTGGGTGTATTACAAGCTCTTTTAAATATTGGTGAGTTAGAGGAAGGGATAGAGCTGATAAAGCAGAATTCATTTTTTGTTTTCATACAGAATTATAGATTACAGATTGACATATAGATTAGCTAAGGTAAAGGCCTTGCTGAAGAGCATGATTTATTTCTGGGGTCCACATCCCCTGGAAGCCTTGGCTGCAGATCACTCTGCATGAGTAGCACTACAATTTGGAAAGAACAGAGCTGGAAAGATTTGCAAGCTAGGACAAAAAATCAGACTTTTGGTCATACTTAGCTCTTAGCTTTGTGATAGCACAAGGCCTGTTATTGCTTTCTAAGCTTATATAATTCATTAGCACCTTGGGCACAGCCACGAGTGTCTCAGTGCTCCACAGATGAAGATATTTCCAAGCAATGCTGCTGTAAATACAGAAGTTCACAGCCAGATGGTGTTGGGGGGACTTGGCAGCTCTCTGCCCATCAAAATATGGTGAGGTTAGTAAGGATGAGGATCTGAGCACCAGGCTCTTGGCAAAAAGCTGGTGTACCTGCCTGCCTGGTGGTTCACTTCTACATTTACGTGGTATCTTAGACCTCAGGCAAGCCTGAAGGGTGTTACTGTGACAAGCAATCCTGGGAACACAGTCACCTTGGAGCACAATGCAACAGCATGAGGGAGGAGAATTTGGGCCAAGGGAAACCCTACTCTTATAATAAAATAATGTCAAACAGATGGTAACCAATTCAATGCATGGTGAGATGTCAAAACATGTTGAGCACCATATTGGGACCTGCTTAGGGAAAATCACAGAGCTATTTATTCTGTTACACTCTTGAGCAACCTATTAATTTAATAGTAGGGGGAAGCTCTTGCTTTTTGTACACTTGCAGGTCTGCTGCTGCTCCTTCCAGTTAAGGGAAGTTGTACCCAGGAGCAGCTGTCAAGTTCAAGGAGTCATACATAATTTGGCTGTTACAAAGGACAGGTGCACTATGATTTCTCTTGATAAAAATATCAAAGGTAGGAAGGAATCATCACTTTCACTCTAAAGACTTCAGATCATCAATTTAAAGAAAAATATGTGTTCTTTTGAACAGGTATGTATTCATTTTTTTTACCTGAGCCATCAGAAATGGGTACTGAGGTGTTAGCACTGAAACTACAGTGTTTTTCTCTCTCTTCTCTCCTCCCCTTATCTGCCACTTCAGTTGTTTTCTTGCAATTTGATAACAGTTCTGATGCAACTGCATTTTTATGCTGCTGTTTCATTTTGCTGTAGACATTCCTGTTTACATAAGTCTGTTACAGAGCAACAAAGAAAAAAAAAAACAAAACCAGTACGTAATATTGTATCACATGGCTGCTTCTAGCAAAATATGTATTTAAAGGCCCTCTTAAAGGGAACTAATCCAACTTGAGTCTTCACCTAAATGATGAGGAAAACTTTATCTGTCTGAAAAGCTTTTAAGCACCAGCTTCTTTGCTTGCTAACACTCAAAAAAATCTTTAATTGGAAAAATTAAATTATAAACCTGTAAATCAGTAAACTGACACTATTGCTGAACCTGTTGGGCAGCTGAGAGAGGCCTGTGGTCCAGTCAAGCAGTTCACCTGGCTGGTTAAATTTGGGATATTGTATGGGACACGCAGAGCCAGTGTTCATGTTCTGAAGGGAAAGGGGAGCATTGATGTACCTGAGATGAGACCCTTAAAGACCCATCTCCTCTCCCAGTGTGTGGGTCAGCTGTTCCACACCTCCCTGCAGAGAAGAGGGGAGGAGAATCAGTCACACGTTGTGATTTGAACACGGTACAGAACTGAGCTGTTCAGGAGAGCCCGGGTCTTCTGCTTCCCCCATTTTCTAAATCCAAACTGATGTGCAGATATGGTGATATTCCCAGGGGAATTAGAAAGAGTGTGGATATTTAACAGTAATTCTGACAGTTAAAACAGAGGGGGTATTTGCTGCGGAGACAGGCTGGAGAAAGGGAAAAACAGAGCCTGGAGTTCTCTTATTTTGGATGGCAGACAGTGAGACTTGTTCAAAATCTAGGGTAGAGCACCTTTAGACATGGTAGGGCTCCAGTATCAGGGCAGGATGTGGTATTTTACTAAAATGCACTACAGCATGGCAATTGCCCAGTTGTGCACAGGAAGCTCTTTACCGCATTTCTGTTTAGGAGCTGATCTC
This sequence comes from Phylloscopus whistleri, assembly GCA_017589585.1. NCBI lineage: Eukaryota > Metazoa > Chordata > Aves > Passeriformes > Phylloscopidae > Phylloscopus > Phylloscopus whistleri. The sequence goes on along the minus strand of JADMLD010001548.1, from coordinate 5,599,059 downwards.
TCCTGGGCAATGCGGATGTGGATGAGACATAGCCAATGACAGTGTCCTGACTGGAGTCCAAAACCAAACTGGCAGTGCAGGTAGTGGACAATAAATTAGATTTTAAAAACTCTTTCAGGCTCTGTAACTTGGAATGAACACAGCTATGTTAAGTCTGAGACAAGAAATACACCACAAATAAGTCAGTGTTCCAGGGGTGGACTGGGGGAGGTGAAAGGAAGCACAAATCTGTAGAATGATTTGTATAAAGTCAAATGTAATAAATCCATCAGTGCATTGCTTGATCAGCTAGATGCCAAACCAGTATTAGCATCATTAAAACGAATGTTAGAGCGCAAACTATCTTACGTCACTCACAGAGACATGATTATTTTTAAGGAGCATGCCTCCGAGGTCTCTATATACCAGATTAAATCTCGCCCAGACACTGTGTAACAAAGGGCTGTGTTTTGCACCCCTGTGATGTTTGCAGGTCACACCAGTGCTCCCTGCCGATGTCCTGCACGGACATCTCTGCACGGATCCATCCCCACAGAAGGTCACCCTGCATCCCACTGAACGTTCCGATGGATGCGTCACTGACAGAGGAGGTGCCGAGCTGGAAGCCTTTCACCGGTGCTCCACTTGAAAGTTAATCACTCTGTATCTGAATAAAACGGCCATACAAAAAGGGCCATAAAGGTCAGGCAAGCATTTTACAGAAGGAAATTTAAAGCTGCTGAAAACCTTTCCATTTCCCCTCTGGCTGCCCTACCTGGCAGCCGCTGCTGCCAACCATGACGTTTAGGGTAGTGTTGAGCCAGCTGCAATCGGAACTACTTGGGAACGAGTCATTTTTCTCACTTAAGATTTGACAAAGGAAAACAAACAAACAAACAAGGACGTGAAATACACGACAAGCGCGAGCAAACCCGGGAGGGCAGAGCAGCACCAGCAGTGTCCGAAGTGCTCCCTCCGGAGCTAAGGAAGCCCCGCGGCACAGCGATCCCCTCAGGGTCCCCTCAGAGCCCCCTCAGGGTCCCCGCAGGGTCGCCTCAGAGTCCGCGGCCGCTCCCGCCCTCACGGGTCCGCCACCACTCTCGGGCAGGGCTTCCGACCCCACCGGCCTGCGATTGGCCCACGCCGATGCAGCGGAAGTGACGGCGGGAGCTCCACGCCCACCGCGCCGTTCAAACGCTGGCGGCGGTAAAAGCGGGGCGCGCGCGGGGACTCGGGGGATCCGCGGGGAGCTGAGGGGGGCGCGAGGCTGCGGGAACGGGGCTTGGGCGGGACCCGCTCTGAGGGACCCGCGGGGGCTGAGGAGGGAACGGGGCTTGGGACGAGGGAGACCCGGCTCCGCCCGCTGCAAGCTCCGGAGTTTGCGGGGCTCCGCGCCCTCCCAGCGAGGTGGTGGGGTCACCGTCCCTGGAGGTGTGTGAAGAAAGACTGGCTGAGGCGCTGGGTGCCGCGGGGAAGTTGGCACGGTGGGGTTCGCTCACGGGTTAGACTCGATGGTCTCGGAGGTCTTCTTCAACATAATTGCTTCTGTGCTTCTCCCCTCTTTAATTGCTGGAGCGCTCCAGGCGCGTTTAAACTTACAAATTCTGTCCCCGAGGAAATGTGAATGTTACTTAAATTACATCCCCCCTCATCCGTATTTTTTACTAGTCAGCCAGTGCTTCCTGAATGTCCCTGTTCCCTTTTTCAGGTGACCGTTTATATGAGATAAGCTGTAACGATGTTGAAGTTTAAATGTGGAGCCCGAAATCCGGTGGAGGCAGGACCAATGGAGCCCATCACCAGCCGGGTTTCTCGGCTAAATCTGCTCTTTCAGGTGAAGACCATCTGGCCTGGGAGCAGCTGATCTCGGTTTTGTGCTTGTCCATTTCCAGTATCTCAAAATACAGCTTTGCTTGTTTGGATGCTGAAAGCATGCCTGTGTCATTCTTTGGGGTAAAAGAAAGGGATAGCTAGGTGAAGTTTGAAGTGTATCTGGCTTGCACAAAATTCAGTGGATAGTAAGTGGTCTTATGTTTTGTGCAACTATTGATATTTTAGCCTGGTGGATTTTTCCACGTAAAGATGGACTATTGCTTTCTGTGCCCTGTAATCTTAATTTTTTTCATGAGTGAAGGAGCTGTGGGTTTGTCCCAAGATGAGTTCACCTAAGGGGCTGCTTTTTCGTCATCTGAGGTCCAGCAGCTTTTCCTTCTAGAGCTGCTGTTGATGCTGATTTCCTAAATTGTTTGTACCATGAAAAAACCTGCATGATGCAGTGTCAAGGAAAAGGCCAGTCAGATCAGAGTCATCAGGAGGATTTAGATTGTTAAAATCTGAATCGCAGCTTTCTTGAAACTATTTAGATGGTTCAAACTTTAAAGGATTGCTTTGTCTAAAAGAAAAATACCTGTAGCAGCTATTTCAGATAGACATAGTGAGTTGATATATTTACCTCACACTTCTGTATCATTTGCCTAATTTCTGAAGTAGTGATTTTAAAATGGATAATATATAATCTGCTCTATACATCTGTTATTGATTTGAGGCTTTTCATTGTTGTCTGAGACTCCATCTGCTGTTGCTGCTTTTTTTTTCCAGGGGAAGCCACTCTTTGTGACTCAACAGCAGATGTCTCCTCTCTCCCGGGAAGGCATCCTTGATTCATTATTTGTTCTTTTTGAAGAATGCAGAAACCCCGCTTTAATGAAAATTAAACATGTTGGCAACTTTGTCAAGAAATGTAAGTTTGTTTAGGCTAATTTTCAGGTGTCACTTTACAAAACAGTTCTTAAGAATCTGGAGGTTAGAGTAATGCTTTGATTGTAACCCAGGACTTTGAGCAGCTGATTTTTAGTTGGCAGACTCATCTCTGCAAAGGGGATCTTGGCAATCTCTGTAAGGATTTGTTCAGGTCTGAGAAGATCAAATGCAAGTGGCTTTTGAAGTGCTGTGACTCAAGTGTGCCTCCTTCCTAGTCTGTACTGTATTTATATTTGAAGAGGTACTTTCTTGGAAAGTGAGTCCTGGCTACAGCAAAGCTCTGAGTGTGCACCACAGAAGGATGTCAGAAGTTGAGAGCAGGACAGTGACTATGAGAAAAAAAGATTTGAGAGAGAAACTTGGTAGTCCCTGGCTCTTTCACCTTTTGGATTCTGTGTGTTACCCAAGTTCTGCATGTGTAACTTGCAAAGAGCATTTCTGTGCTTCAGAAATACAGGTCCTAAAGGGGTAAATATTTTATTGATAATATGCTCAGATTCCTTTTGGGAAGAGTAAAGAAAATTTCCATCAAATTTTCCATTAAGATAGAGCAGAAAAACATTTGATTTCAAGCAACACGTTGTGCCCCCCGTTACAGTTCCACCCAAATGGTTTGTAGGTATCATTAGCAGACAGTAATTTTCTGCTAGTTTGAAGAATTTTTAGAACAATCTCCTGTGAATGACTGATTATCACAGTGCATGCTGGCTGGAACTAGTCAGTGGAAAACTTGAGCTGAATATCTCCAATAAATGCCAGTGGTTGGTTGTTAGACAATAGACTGGTGCCTCCCTCAGGCAGAGGAGCAAACCCTGCCCCTGGACTAGGACTCACTGGGTAAAGCCCTCATGTTTAGAGAATATACTTTGTATTGATAAAGGATGGCTGGAAAGAAATTAGAAACCAAAGAGGTTCTCAGCCTCTGATGTTATGAATGGGACAGAATTATGGTTGCTATGGGAACTGTCTTATCATTTCCTGATCCTTTTCTATGTACCATATTTCAGACTTAACTCTGCATTGATACAGTCTTTTTCTAGTTCTGATGCATGCTGTTATTTTTAAGAAGCATATTCTGGAAAGATTTAACATTTCTTGAGAATCTGGAACTAAATGTTGGGATTTTTTTTTTGGTCTTGGTTTGCTGGGGCTTTTTTAAATTTTATTCCCTAGTTTTGATGTTGTCTCTCTTTTATAAAATGCCAGTTGCCAAGTGTAAAAATAAGTATTTTATTTTTATAGATGCAGAGGCTATCGCTGAACTAAAGGAGCTGCAACCCAGTGTGAAGGACTTTGAAGTAAAGAGTGTGGTTGGCTGTGGTCACTTTGCAGATGTCAAGGTAGTGAGAGAGAAAGTCACTGGTGATGTCTATGCTATGAAGGTGATGAGCAAGGAGTCCTTGCTGGCGCAGGAGCACGTATGTATATTTGTCTGTTATGAGGGTAGGAGGAGAAATTGCAATTTGTTGAACACTTCCTTTCTGTCACTATTATTAGAACTGAGTTAAAAATATATCTTGAGAATGTTCATCCTACATTTTTCAGTCAAGCAATACATTTTGTGTGTAGTTTTGCTGTGTTTAAATGCCACTGTCACAGTCTATGGGGCTGTTGGGTGAGGTGCCTTCCTCAGGTACCAAAACATGGCCCTTGTTGTAAAGAGCTCCCCATCTAATTATAAGAAAAGCAAAACAGATGACAAAAACACTGAATCAGTATTGATCTTGTTGATGATGGTTTGAATTTTCAGACAATCTATTCATTAAGGGGTTTTTTATTTTAAAGAGCAAAGTAGAATGTCAAGAGTGGGTGTGAAGGCAAACTGTGGTGACTGGATTTTTATGGAGAGCCTCTCGCTAGCTTGAGAAATGTGTTACTTGGAAACTTAAAAAAGGGATAATGGAGGTTGTTCTCATAGTTTGGTGAGAAACAGAAGTTAATCTTTGCTGACATGAGATGACAAGTAGGACAGAGATACTCAATGAGAGACCTCATGAATTTATACAATATCTGCATCAGTTGTTCCCAATACATGGTGCAGTAAGGTTCCTCCTGATATCCCTCAGCATTGTGTGTGGTCTGAAATGGTTGAGAGCCAGAAATGGAGCTCAACTAAAATTACTCTTTCTGGGGTACAGAATGACAAGAAAGCAAAGTATGGTACTACCTTCATATGGCACTTGCTCAGGAAACAGTGTATACAGGAAACACTTAATAATTTCTGTGTAATTTTTTTGTGATGTGTTCCAAGTTTTTCTAAAACTAGGGGATTCTAATGTATTCTGACTCCCTCTCATCATGATGTAACTGAACACTTTTTTGGTAGGTGTCATTTTTTGAGGAAGAACGCAGCATATTAGCTCAGAGCACCAGTCCATGGATTCCACAGTTACAATATGCATTTCAAGACAAGAAAAATCTCTACTTGGTAATGCCTAGTCTTTGACTTTCTCCTCTACTGAGCACCATTCTTATTGGTTTATTAAAGAACAGTGTGATGGCTGAAATGTGCTTGTTTTCATAAAATTTCCTGCACTACATATTTTTGATATGTGCCCAGTGTCATACTGGGCAGCTGAATGGAATATCTTGTATATCTGCTCCTTTAAAATTGTACATAGGTTATGGAGTATCAGCCTGGTGGGGACTTGCTGTCACTCTTAAACAGATATGAGGACCAGCTGGATGAGAACATGGTGCAGTTTTACCTTGCAGAGCTGGTTTTGGCCATTCACAGTGTCCATCAGATGGGTTATGTCCACCGGTACGTAAAGGTTGCTTTGGGTGCTTCTATATTCTGTCCTCTTTCAGTATTTCACATGCTGTGTCAGAGGACAAAATTAGAAAATTAATCAGACTCCCAACTATAATTGTAGCTCAGGGCATTAACTTTGATGTAAAGTTCAGGCCAATATCAAGAAAGGATTGTTACATACATTTTTCTGGAGGCTCAGTAAAAAGAAGCCTTAATGTTGCACTATAAAAAATTTAAATCCGTTCCATGGATTTCTGCTTTTGGCACCAAATACTATGGGAAATTAATGTAATTGTTAAAAACTGTTGTGTGCTGATTGGTGAACAGGGCAGTATAGGATGTTGGAGTAGTTAAATATCATGGAGTTTTCTCTCAAGGCTTGGAGACTGTTACTGTGTGCATTTTCAAATTGTATTGGTATTTTAAAAGATTACTCCATTCTGAGGGTGTGGAAATGTTAGGAAGTATTTTATGTTCCAAGAGTTTGTAGTGGCTGCACTTAGAGCATGGGCTATGGCTTTCTATTGCAAGGTCACTGGCTGAATTTGGAAGATGTGCAGAATAAGTTGTGAGGGAGTTTGGGAAGAAAACTACAAAATACTTTACTGTAACTCAGTTACAATGTGGTCAAGGTGCAAAATCACCTCTTTGCATCTGCTGTCAATAATTATTAACCTTCCATGAAATAAGGGGAACTGTAATACTTCCATATTTGCTTGGAAACAGGGCAACTATTGGAAAAAGACTCCCACTTGAAAGGCTTTATTCATATGGTTGAGTATAGCTGGATAGGGATATCCTGTGTACCTGGATGTGGCAGTAGGGAATGATCTGGAAAGGTTCTGATTGCTTTCTTCTGGCTTACAGGGATATCAAACCAGAGAATGTTCTTATTGACCGAACAGGACACATTAAACTGGTGGACTTTGGGTCAGCTGCCAAAATGACAGTAAACAAAATGGTAATAATGTCAATTTAAACTTTGTCTGTGGCTTGTTTGGATAGTGCAGTTGAAAAGGGAAAAAAACTGACTTGGTATCTGTTCTTTGATTAAACCTTGCTCTTCTCTCTTCTGCCTTTCTTGTCCACTATGGAATCTATTCACAATTGTATTTTTCTATTTGTGAATGGCTTTTGAAGCATGAACTCAAGTATCTTTTGGAGCCCTCAGTATTTGCTTATTAAAGTATTAATACACAAGAAATGAAAAGGTAAGTCTGATTTCTTACAGTGCTGCACTGTGATATAACAACATACTTCTACAGGTTCTTACAGCTATTCAATGCTGTGTTTCAAGAGGACATGGATTTATAGTTGGAATGAAAATTGTGCCTGTTGTAACTAAGGTGACATAACTTTGAAGACTGGGGAGGTCTTGATCAAAATGAGGCACATTTAAATATTCTGGGCTTCACTCACCAGAAAGTACTGCATCAAGTCTAAATCAGTGGAGTTTTTTATAAGTTGCTTGTGAGTTTTGGTAACTGCATACAACTTCCAGTGAAAGTTTTTAAATTTTAAATGTATCTAAGTGAGAACATGAAGTTCTGTACCATATTTCTGTCTTGTTTTACAGTTTTTATTTTTCCATAACATTTTCTTTGTAATGTGATTCTTAATATCCTGTTTTCCCTGTCCTTACATTTTCAGTGCTTCTCTGCATTGCATTTCCTTTTAAATTTTTTCTTCACACTACCTCTTCAGTCACTCACAGGTTTTTGTGTTAGCCTGCCTGCTGTTTTGTTTCATTCTTTATGCCATTCAGTACAAAAATGATTGCAGCATTGGCTCCTGAATTACCTTTTCTAAGCAGTCCAGAAATTCAAATATTAGTACTTTGCTGATCATGAACACTAGGTAAAAAGATAAGGGTGACAGAGAATGTAATGAGGGCAGGAAACACTTTTGTCTGAACTTGACCATTTTTGAAATGTCAGCTATGATGTCCCTGTTAATACTAGTTGAAGCAGAGTATGTTTGCTGTTTAAAACAAACATCAGTTTACTATTTCTGTGCTTTTTGAGATGCTACTTTTCTACTTTAGCAGTTTGTACTTGATAGTAACAATTAGCTCTGATAATTTGACTCGTTATACCAAATAGCTCGCTTTGTTTATTTATCAGCAGTTTCCTTAACCTGGCACTTATTTGCTAAACAGCTTTGCTTAAAATTACTTTCTTAAAATTCACTTGGAGGGCTGAAAATTGTCTCATATAGGAAAAAAAAAAATGGTGAGGGGGAATAAAACCTTTGTTTTATTACCAAGATGCCATTGAACAGAGGGTGCTGTAATTGGTTTATCTTTGCTCCTAGGTGAATGCCAGGCTCCCTGTGGGCACACCTGACTACATGGCACCAGAGATGCTGACAGGGTTGGGTGGGGATGGCAAAGCCTCCTATGGCCCTGAGTGTGACTGGTGGTCCCTTGGAGTCATCGCCTATGAAATGATTTATGGAAGGTCTCCCTTCACTGAAGGCACTTCAGCAAAAACTTTCAATAACATCATGAACTTCCAGGTAGAGAGAACTCCTTCCCTGCTCTCAAGTAAAAAGGCTGTAACTAAAGGCTGTTTTTCTCAGCTTTACATAAAAGTTTATGGATGTCTCTGTCTTCATCCTGTTCATAAAGTATCTGGAATATATGCATTGTATTGTATTTATGTCTTTGTTTTATAGGTAGCAAGTTATTTTTTTGTAACAGCGGTCATCATCCCTGATTCAAAAAATCCTAAGCCACAAACCTTTGGAATTCTGTGAGAATTTTCTGGGGAAGTGTCTTGTTTTACTCTTCCATTTTTGTGTGCCATTGGCCATTGTTCAGCATAAGATGGTGACCTGGGATACCATTTCCCTGGGTGGGAATGGTTGTTCCTGTGTTCTTATCTTTACTGCAGTAAATGCATATAAAAGCCTACTTGGATAAAATGCACCATGCTTTTATTTGTGTGCTATAAATATTCATCCTTTGTACCTGACATATCTCAGAATAATGAAACTTAATCTTCCTGTTCTGAGCCTGTTTTCCTACTGAGCAGAAATCCATTTCTTTCTAATGCAGAGATTTCTGAAGTTCCCAGAGGATGTGAAAGTTAGCAGTGACTTTATTGACCTGATCCAGAGCCTGCTCTGTGGGCAGAAAGAAAGGCTGGGTTATGAGGATCTCTGCTGCCATCCATTTTTTTCTAAAATTGACTGGAACAATATCCGTAATAGTAAGTAGAATAAAATTGTATTTATAAACCATTTCTGGGTTCTTTTGGTAATGGGAAAATTTGTACAATGAGTATTTAAGTGTGTTTGATCTGAATTATTCATAATGAAACAGGACTGGTTCCTGGAGCAGGTGTTTTTAACAAAACAGCTTAGTTTGGTTTTTGCAAAGGCTATTTCAGGTGAAAACTGTAAGGTAAGAGGAAGTTTAATAAAACTCCATATGAATTTCTGATGCAATTGCCATATTACTGCAGGCACTAGACTGGAAAATCAAAATGGTCCTTTCCATGTCCTTCCTCAGATTAAAAGGCATCAGTATGTTTTTTTCAGCCTTTTCTCACCTCAGTTTGCTAATTTTGGCTTAATCTCTTCTTGTTCTTGTATCTTCAGCTTTCTCTTTTGTTACTTGTGAACCAACTTTACTTAAGTTTGGTTAAATTTTGTAGTTCAGTAGGTGATGAAATGTCTTTGGCCATAGAGCCTTTGAAGCTTTTTGTCAAAGTCAATGGGGATAATGTATTACTACTTTTTTTTTGGTCAAAAATCTGTTCATTCAACCAGGAATGGAATAAAACTAGTGAACCAGATAATTCTTTATGCAGAAAAAACTCTTTATAATATTATGTAAGCAATGGAATTTGGTATTTGGAAGTACTGAGGCACCAACTCCATGGCAAAAGCAAATATTTCACAGTTCATCAGTGATCTCTGTATGGGGATCTGATTGTGTTGGAGAGTATTTTAAATTATTTGGACTGTAAGATTATCTGGGCGAGCAACATGTCTGCCTTATGTTTTTTATCAAATATGCTCTAAGGGAATGATTGTGCTCCATTTTCCATGATAAATTGCTAAGCCAGTGCTTCTACTTTTGATGACTATCTCAGCACTTCAGCTGTCAGCTCCACAGACTGTTTGCTCACTTTTCTGTTGATTCATTAATTTTGAACTTGTGGAGCTGCTGTTCTGTTAAATTCCATTGTTTCTGCCCTTTGAGAGCCATTGAGCCTGGAGCCCTTTCCATCACTTTAGCATACATTTCCCAGTGCTCTCTGCCTTTTCTCCCCAGAGCCCTGCCTAAGCCACCAGTTTCTATTCCTGAATTGTTGCATTTATATCATATTATCTCAGATATAGAAAGAAGAATGACATGTGAGCATATGTTCTGGTGTTTCCTTGGCAATTGCCTGTGTAGTATTCACACAGCTGCACGAGTTAATGGAGCATTTTGCCAATTCATGTGGCAGCAGTGATGCTGATGGACAAGCCAGCAGGCAGCCCTGGTGTGGTCATAATGTTGGAATAATAATTTGGGATTTTAAAAATCCCATTTCTGTCTGCAGCTGGCCAGCAGATTGCATCACTCCCTGTAATATCCACAGCTACATACTGTGAGGATTCATGCAGTTTTGACCCCTCACTTCATTGTTATGCCTCATATTTGATAAACCCCCACTGTAACTAGCACAAAACACAGCAGTCTCTGTGCTTTAAGCAGCAGATTCAATGTATCACCTATTGCTTTGCTCTCTGTAGTGGTTCTCCCTGTGCTGTTTTTTCTGAGCAGTGTTGCTGTCATTCTGTTCAAAACCTGGGTCAGGTTTGACTTGGGCTACCTAAAAGCTAAAGGTTTCTTTCTAATCTTGACCTCTGCTGACAGTGATGTTTAACTGGAGCAATGGCAGCTTGAGAAGATGGGTGATGGAAGAGGTCATAGGATTTAGATTTACATTAAAGAATCTCACTCCCCTGAGGTAATCTGGTCAAAGACTTTAAGGTTGTGGAGTGTTGGGACTGGGTGATCCTAAAACCTTTGCCAACTGAAATGACTCTCTAATTCCACAATTATTAAACAAATTCTGTGTCAGTATAGTCAGACTTCCCTATAGTCTATAAGAGCAGTGATGTAATTTCTATTTCAGGCTGAGCAAGGTAGGGAAAAAATTGGTACCTTTGCCTTGCAGGTATTTAATTATCATGCTGAGAGCTCCAGGATAGCCATTCTTAATGCATCAATTTTGGTTAAGCATGTGTCATTGAGGGGCTTTTCAGTGTTACATTTTGTTGTTATGGTAACCTATAAAACACTTGACTTTTTAGTAAACCCCTTTCCAAAAAATCATTGCCTCTAAAAAAAGCTCCCAACTTCCCCTGGGTCCAAGTAATGTGTGTCTGTGGAAGCAGCTCTTAGGTTACAGAAACAGAATCAAACCATTAAACCTAAGGTCAGGTTTATCTGAATTTGTCTCAACAGGTGATTTTTTCCCCTTTGTTGGAGTATTGTACTGAAACACACTTATAGATTCTGCTCTCTGTTGGTTTTCTGCTATTTAATGACTTTTAAATCTTATTAAAAAAACCCCACCCTGAAACAGATACCACTACATTTCCTCCCCCAAAATAAAAGAAACCAAAACTTTCAAAAGTTTGTGTTCATTTTCATTCAGAATTTCAAATTCTAATTGTGTTCAAATTCATTCAAAAATTTCTGAAAATATTTTTAATTTATTTACCTGAAGTAAACACGTTTGTATCTGTGTTTCAGCTAAATGATCAGGTATTTCACTGGAAAGTTGATAACAGAATCATTTAAGTACATAAAAAGTATCCAAAATCAGAGGTAGAGAGTGGGGGAATGACATACTTGAATTACCAGCAGCGAGGCTGCATTCTGTATAATTTGGGGATTTTGTTGGTTGTCTTTTGCTATTTGACATCCATAAAGTACATCAGCTTTTTAATTAGGAATCAAATATCTGCTTGCTGAAGTCTAGCTGGGAGATGGTCAGAAAACTTTAATTCTTACCTAAACAATATGTGTACAGCATGAAGAGCCTTTCATTTTAAGAATTGCTTTGTAACTACAGTCCAGGGGTCTTGAAAATGGAATGGGATATTTGGACTTGCACATGGAAACTATGTACGTGGCAAGACAAGAGTCAATGTCTTGTGCAAACAGAAGAACTTGAGAAAGTATTAAAGGCTGATTTTTTAAACTTTTTTCTGCTGTTAAACAGACAGGACCCAAATGTCATTAGTCATAAGTCCAAGACACTTAAATCTTTATGAACACCACATTGTCATTCAGGATGTTAACAGTTGCACATTATGGTGTTTCATTTAAATTCTTGTCTTCAGGAAAACGTGTTGACTTGTTTCTTGAAGTGGAGATCACTTGCAGGTTGAAAATGACTTTTATTAATAGCAATGTATGTGTTGGATCATTGTCTTGGCAAAACAGTAAAGGTGTTAAGATAATACTTTATAGATAGGTTAGAACTAGCACAGACCCTTTTTTATAAGAGGTCTTAGCAAAAATTTCCTTTAATTTCATCACTGGGATTGTCTATTTTCCTTTCATAACACTTTCTCAAATAGGTCTGTTAGAGCCTGAGGAAGAGGAATGCCTAACCTATTTAAAAAGGCTGTGTGGATGCTTTTCCTCAGAAAGCATTTATAGATCACCTTGTAGATCAAGAAGAGACACATTTTTATCCTTAAGAAACATTCTGTATTGCCTTTAAGTTTCCTGTTTCAGTTGAGTCTTTCACTGTCCCAGGGGAAATGCAGTCTCTCTTTTCTGAATTTGCATGGAAATATTTTGAAAGGATAGAAAGACCTGGTTAAGGCAATGTTCTTTGTACCAGTCATAAATACACACACTGAGGCAGAGTTTGGAAAAAATAAGCCTTTTTTTTCCATAAAAGACATTTTATCTAATCTTAATGATAGGCTGATTAAAGTACTGGAGTGTGTGTGGTGGTTTTTCCTTTTTCCTTTTTTCTTTTTCATTTTTTCGTTTTCATTTTTTTTTTTTTTCCTTTAAACTTAGCAACCTACAACACCCCCTTTTCCTCTGAAAGTCATTCTTTGGAACAGATGGAAGAGGGTTACATCCTTCCACAAGTGGGGATGTATCTAGGCAAGGAATTGGCTTTTTTAAAACATGCAGTTCTCTACAAGATACTTTAAATGGTAAACAGAACATGTACGTTCGTTGTAACGTGTCGGAGACAAAAGGAGCTCTTTGTACCCAGCCAGTTTGTGTGAGTAGAAGCACTGGCTTTACTGTCTTTTTGACTAAATACTTTTACCTCCCTTTTGGGTGAGCCTGAAAGAAGTGCAAATTTGTCACCTTGTCAGATATGATGGCATGGTGCTCACGTTTATTTCTCAGAGGCTTATCTTGACCTCTGCTGAAGGATCCTTCCCTTTAGAGAAGCAATTGATAAGCACATCAATGTATTTGCCTTCACCAGTCTTCATCTTGTTCTGAAAATGCTTTAGTTGTGTGACACCTTTCTGGTTTTAAGCAAGAAATAATAGCTAGAGATTATGCCATTGTGTGACCCACACTTGAGAACAAAATTGCTTGTCTGTTTTAGCTTGGTTTTACAAGACTATTCTGTTTATTCTTGTGGGTATTTTGGATATCAGATAAAGAATTCCTTAGTCTGAGGAATAAAAATCTATGAAGAAGCTACCAAATAATTAGCAACATCAGACAGACTAGATCCAATTTCTTTTTTAAGTTATTCCCTCTTATGCCTAAGTGATTTTTTTCTTTAGTGTGCTGAAACTTCTTCAGAAGTTCTGCTTCTTATTTTCAGCCACTGTTGACAAGTTCAGAACTACTTAACATCTAGAGGTGTTTTTGTGGAATGACTGTTCCAAGTTTTCTCTTTAGTTGCTACTATTTCTTGATACAAATATTGTAACAAAGTTACACTGCAGAGTTGCACAGCTTTTGGACTGTTAGTCATGGATTTCAGTGAATGCAAAATAGAGGGTAAAGGATTTTTTCATCATTTTTTTTAATCTAGTATTCACAATTTCTCTTCTTTGTTCTCATATTTTATTAAACATCAGAAGAAGCTATAGGGTAAAACACTGTGCTCCTTAAACTGGTTTCCCACCAGCCCCAAAGGTTTGCTCTGTTTCACATTCAGTTTTATCTCTGTGCATCCATTGTTCCCCCACTGTTTTTTCATCTTTTTATGTGCATGCATAGCTAAATGATATTTTCTTTTATAGATATGGTTTGAGTAGAAATTCTTATTGTTGGTAGGAGGAACAACTTTCTGTTTAATTGCAAAGGCTTGAAGATGACTCTTAAGATTTTTTTTTTTTTTTTTTTGCTATTTTCTGATGGGAAGTAAGGCTTTAGATCTCTTTGAGAGATGAAGTTATCTATTGGGCTCTGGGGAGTACAGAACAGGGTGCTTGTACCATTATAAAAAGGCAGCTAAGTTGATTTTTGTTACCTCTTTAAAAACATTCTAGATTTTGGCAGATGAACTGAAGAGTTTGCTGTTTTCTCTATTACTTTACCTCATAGACAGTATCTGCCTTCAAAAACAGTGTTCCAAAAATCCCAGAAGAACCCCTTTCTGTGAGAAAAAGTGCAGAGTTCTGGCAGCAAAGGTCCTGAAACTAAAAAATACTAACCCTGAACTGATCTTCTTCTGCTGTGAATTAATTACAACTTTGGGCTTATCTTTGTATTAAAGATGATATTCTTAATAGTTCTATTCTGTTACTTCTCTGTTTTTAACCATTAGGAGTAGATGTAAGAGTAGCTGGACATTATCCTGACATTAAGTGATTTTTAAAAGGAAACACATATCCCAATCAACAATCTGTATTTCAAAACTATGTTTGTGGTATAAATATCAGCATTACATGATATATTTTTATTATATCAAAAGAGAAGAAATTAATAAATTTGTGATATTGACATAAATTTAAATGTTCTGGAGCTGGTAAGTTCCAGTAGGCTGAAACTGCTTACTACAGAACCCATTTAATTTGTATTTTTTCCCCATTTATCTCATTCTGATGTACTTGGAACTACTGTACACGAACAGCATCTGCTTCATGGAATTTCTTCTCACTTCCCTGCTTGGGAGCAGCGTCAGAATGGCTCTTCAGGGAGCTGCTACCGAAGCCTGCGCGTGTACTTGGGATTAGGCAGTTGATGCAGAGAGATTCTTTATTTTATTCTGGCTGTTCATGCTGGTCTGGTGGGTAGTTCCAGCGAGGGAATGGAGAGTTAAAGGCGGGCAGTGGAAGGCTTTGGCAGCCTAGAGGGAGCCAGTGCCTCCAGCCGTGACTCGCTGTGCCCCTGCCGCTCACGGGCAGCAGCGTCTGTCACGCTGCAGGCAGGTAGGGTTAAAGCGACTCGGGAGCAGGGAGCCTGCACTGCAGGGGTTGGAATGTTTGTTCCCTGCTCCTTCAATCCTCATCAGCCCTTCAGCTACAGGAGATCCATCCTGGATCCATGGTAACGGTTTTAGCACACTCCACTTCCATCAGCTGGTGACAATGGGCTGTTCTAGCTGCTGGCTGAGGAGCTGTCTCCCCTTTGCTGATCTCAGAGTTGCAGTGAGTGGGGGCCCGAGTGGTGAAATAAATAAATAAATGCTAGGAAACGTGATTTAATGAGGTAGGGATTGCACAGCAGGGCTTCTGCATTCATTCCTTTCCTGCATGTAGCCAAGCCAGCAGGTAGCTCGGGTGCTGCACATCACCGAGAAGAACTTGTCCTTTTGTTCCTTAGGTTAATTAAACTGAAGCAAGCACGAGAAAATCATCTGAAATTAAACAACTGCTTAGCAAGTTAAGTGGTACCAATTTAGAAATTATAGTAGAAATACATTGTAATTCCTGCTATTTATACCTCTCTTCAGAGCTGATTGTATCAGAGCCAGACTGCAGTGGTGTCCCGGCAAGAGTTCCAGATCTTAAGCAAGCTCTTTTAGAGAAATAAAATCAATCTTCTTTTCCTCAAGACCAGTGAGCTGTTAGTAGCTATAGTTTATTAGAACCTTCCAGGAGAAAGACCAGTTTGCTGTTGATTAGAAACCCATGCTGGGAAGATTCTTGTTAGTGTTAAAGGGTAAGATATATCCTTAGCTGACTAGCACAGCATCAGGCATCTTTCTCAGGTAGTGTCACTAATTGGACAGGTTGGAGACATTTTCCTTTTCAAGATGAATCAGAATCGACAGGCTTCTGGCTATATTACAGTAATGATTTTCTTAGCCTGCTGCTTTGATTTTGTTATTTATGTGTTAAAAAACCCAACATCTTAAACTGAAAAAATCCCAAACCCCAGAATCTCCAATGCCCAAGCTAAATCCCAGTTTGATCAGTGTGGGAGATGCTGTGCCTGCAGAGTGGTAGCCATGTTGGCAGCTCAGGGGTTAATCTCTTGTTGCTGTAATACGCTTTGAGAGCAGCAGCTCAGTCTGCTTGTGTTAGCAAGATTAAAAGCAGGAGCTGCAGTGCCATTGCAAGCACTGAATGAGTGGGACTGTTGCAGAGTGAACTGTAGCTGAATTTTGTCTTTTCTTCTTGCTTTTTTTTCCACCAGCTCCTCCCCCCTTCGTTCCTACTCTCAAGTCTGATGATGACACCTCAAATTTTGATGAACCAGAGAAGAATTCGCGGGTTTTATCCTCTACGCGCCAGTTGAACCCAGCAGGATTCTCGGGGGAAGATTTGCCGTTTGTGGGGTTTTCATTCATCAAGGCTTTGGGGATACTCAGATCAGAGTAAGTAGAAATTATTGCTCAGGTGGATAGGACTGCTGGAAAAACGGGAAGGTTTGTTACAGAGAGGATGATGTGTGTGTGTGTGTGAGGAAAAGGTGTTTTAACTGACCTGACTCTGCTGTAGGGAAGCTGCCAGATTCTGGCTTTATCTGTTGCTGGTGTTTCTTGTGCATGTCCTACTGTTCTCTGATTATTTCTGGGATGAGGGGGAGGAAACAGGATGGAAAGATTCATTCTAAACCTGTTATTATTAAATTTGTAGTTCGAATAGTTTGAATTAGTTGTTGCTGTTAAGCAGGCAGCAGTAGGTGATTGCATTTCTGGTACTGCAGATCCCTGCAAGGAGGAGAATAGTGAGGAGTTCAGAGATGGAAAAAGGGGATGGTGTTATTTTATTGGGTCAGAGAGTGGGCACCAAGTGCTGGGAATGTGTAAGGCTGAATCAGTGATCCATAGAAAAGGAGCTCCACTAACCTGGGAATGTGCAGTGATGGGTCAGTGAGCAAGGGAAGGAGCTGCATGGCAGCTGGCTCTGTGCTGCTGGGTCAAGTTAAGTAGGAGGACTGGACATTGCTGTGTTGTGTGTTCGGAGACTGGAGATTCAGATAAAATATGCAGTGGCCGTGTGTGTGGAGGGATGTAAAGACCTCAGAGAAATGGTTTTCAATGGAAAGAAAGCAATGATTTCTGAGAGAATGGAGTCAGAGAAGAAGAAGAATATAAACAATTTGATGTGGTGATATAAACCATTTGCTGTGGTGGGTGGTTGGTTTCTGATGACAGAGCCATTGAAAAAGTATTAGTGCAGTGTATTAAGTTGGGAAGTCCTTAGCTCTGGACCAGGAGGCCTCTCAGGAACGCAGTGGCTTTGCCTGGGTTAGTGACTCAATGTACTGTGTTTTCACAGTGTCAACCCTCATTCCCTGCTGCTGGTTTGCTCCCTTCAGGGACTTCCTTGTCAATGTGTCTTAATTGAGTTTCATTTTGTGTCATATTGGTTGTGATAGTTGCTCTGCAGTAAGCTTGTCACCGAATTTGGTGATACTGTTGACATCTTTGATCTTGCTCACACCGTGAATCAAGGTTATATGATGGTTATGTCAGAAATAAAAAGGGAATCTTTGGCTGCCCCTCCTCAGCAGAGTTGCTTTTATGGCAGAAGAGGAAGGAAGGGAGAGGATATAAAACCCCAGAAAGTGTTCTTTTGGTGAAATGATCTAATATTGTCAGCAGGATGGAATGTTAGATCTGTAGATACCTGGGGTTAAAATCTGTCTTAATTTAGGAGTGAGATAACTTAGGCTGTTATCTTGTCTGCCTGGGGAACTGCAATCCATGTACCAGCTCTATGTGGCCATTCAGGTCAGAAAAGCCTCAACAGTGACCATATATGATGGTAAAAACATGCATGTAATGGGGCCCAGGACTGGAACTGAAGAGGAGTGTGGGGTAAAGTCTCAGAACAGTGGTGTAACTGTGCTGCAGGCTGAGAGAGCTGTAGCAGATGGACTGAGGTGCTTTCTCTGTGGAACTGGTACCGAAAATGCATATGGGAGTTATGTTTGAATTTTGGGAATAGGTGAGAAGAGGTACACCAAACGAATATAGAGATTAATGTCCTCTGCAGAAATTCTGACTGAAGTAAAATTTCTGTTTGGTGTGGCCTGTTTTTTCTTAAACTGGAACAGAAAGTCATCTTATATTTAATTTTCCCCCAAATAATTTTAATATGAGTAGATATTAATGTGTTTTTTTTCTTGAGTGAGATCTCCATAAATGCACTTATTTTTAGCAGTAAATACTTGCCTTTTGTTCTAAGAAGGTGATTTAAGTGTGGCAAAGCCCTTACAGAGACTTAAAAATACCTGGGTATTTAAATAATGCAGTGATTAGTTTATTCTCAATACCACTGCAAATGGATCACAAAGATAACTTCTTACTTATAAAATAGTCTGGTGTATGTTTTACTTGAGGAAATACAGTACTGTTTCTGTTCACACTGCCTTGGAAATAAAATTCCTAGATGAAGAACAGTAAAGCATGGAGGAGGGGGCTTATCTGTTGTGAATCTTGGGATGCCTTCTCTGGAAGGTCCTAAGTCTTGAAGTTTATCAGTCCAGAATTTAAAAAAAAAAATCTTTTCCTATGAAAGTCTAATCTTATGGTTGCTAAGTGATGCAGATCTGTTTTCCTGTCTGCAGCACAAACCCTCTAGTGCTGCTCACAGTAAGGCCAGGCAACTGCAGAGTGCCAGTGATGAGGTCCTTGAAACTTTCTGCTCTTTTAATCTGGGGGCTGTCAAACTGTGAAGGTGAGGGTTCTGCTCTTGCCCTTGTCCACTGGACGGTAAGAAGCTATGGCTGAGCTGAGAATTTCAAATACTTCAGAGAAAAGGCAGCTAAAAAAGAAGGACAGGAGAAGGATAACAAGTTCTCTTTTCCACTCTCCTGATGACTTTGGGCTAGAGGGTTTTGCCCAAGTCACTTAGACCTGTTGCCAGAAATTGCAGGGTTGGTGTGTAGTCTAGAAGGGTCCCTTGAATTACAATGCTCTGTCTGCTGCCCCATACCATGAGATTTCAGGAGAATTTGTGTTCCTCTAACAAATGTGAGATTTAACAAAAATGCAAAAGGCACAGCAATAATGTGTCATAGGAAGCAATCAGGAGAAATCAAGGGCATTGCTTAAATCATGGGTTCCTGTACTAGCAAAGTGTTGAAGTGATTCTGCTCTTAGGAGAGCTGGGCTGAGGCTGCAGAGAAGGACCAGCTAACTCCTTCTCTCATCATGGCCTCTGAATTCTGGATGTGGGGGAGAAAAGCCTGTCTGCAAATCTGGCTGCTGGTTTGGCTGCAAGCGTGTGACTGTGACAAGATAAGAGGCAACCAAGGGTTTAATTCCATTAAAAGCCAGCCCCACCTTACTTCCTGTCCCTAACCATGGCTGATCTCCAGTGCTTAGAACAAGTGACAGAAACCCTTAGCTGCCAAAAATATGCATCAAGTGGTGGAGGAAATTTTTTTTGTCCTTTGCAGGTGACTAGCAGAAGCATAAGATAAATGTTATAAATCCAGGGCTAAGCAAATATACCAAACTGCCTAATAAAAATAAATTCCTAATAAAATTAGTGCCTAATAAAAATAAATACCAAATAAAATATATCAAAACACCCAATAAAAATAAGTGCCTAATTAAAAATAGTTTATTATGCAAAATTTTGCCTGCCTGTGTTCTCTCTGTAAGGTCCTAAGAAGTGATGTTCCTCAGGATTTCTGAGGTTTTGTTTTCTGGTTTGTTTTGGGTTACTGGAGTTCAGGCTTTTTAATTTAAAAATTTGATATGGATTCGTGACTGTCTTTATAAAATACTGAGAGTTAAAATGGGCCATTCCTCCAAAAAGAAGGATTTCTGCTGATTTCTTCCAACAGTTTGTTGGGTTCTGGTAAGCTCTTTCACCAAAGATAGATGAAAGAGGAAGCACAGGATGAGCATACCAAAAATATGCTTTGCTTCAGCGAGCTCTATTCACAGATTGATGGTATCACTGTTTGTTTTTGGTTGGTTTTTTTTAGGCCTGAGCAAGCATTTACGAGGGGGCGGAAGGTACAGATGAGTATAATGCTAAAAAGAATAGAGCATGAGGGATGGGGGATGAGATTATCAGCATCTTGTGTGGGGGCCAGGATTAGGACAGATGGTGCCCATCGTTGTGAGAAGGAAGAAGCACAGGTGAGTTTGGGGTTTAGGACAGTGGCAGGAAAGGACACGGGAAGTTACAAGGTGTGATGGGATGCACAAGGTACCAGTTGGATACCAAGAATCAGCTCAGAGTTCTTTCCGTGCCAGTGCTTTTTTTCTTCATCTCAGCCACGTTAGGACTGGAGGAGCTTTTACACAACCATCACCATTTCTGCTCATTCTGCTGGTTGAGGCTGCTGCTGATCTAGCTGTGAAATCACTAGTCAGCTCTAAGTTAACTTGGCTTTTAGTCATGCAGGCACTGCTTCTCTGGAAAGTAAATTGGCACAGCCAGTGCTGTGAGAGCTTGGTACTCTAGACTTGGCTTTGGGTTTTTTTAAATCTTTTATTGCAATTTTCTTGTTGGTGGAGCTGGTTACCTTTTGTTAATCTTTTTTTCACACTTGAGAGGAAACAGCAGAAACTGCTCTGTTGTGCTAAGAGAATTGATCCAGATGTAGCAGTTAATTAAATGAAATGTTCTGAGATGGTCACAGCCTGAATGATAGCTTTGCATCATGGCTTTTGATGTTGGATTGTATGTGTTTAATTTCTGCAATGATGCTGACTGAGGAAGAATGTAAGTGTCCCAGAAATGTGGGTATTTTCCACCTTCTCATGCTCTGTTGATAGCTTCTATCACCATGACAAGGCTTATTAGATTAGCCAGTATTCCATTTCTCTTGATTTCCTCTGTCTGCCCCTTTCTGATACTTTGAAGGTTGTATGGATGTTCAGGAAGTTGTTCAAATACAATTTGTACACAGGAAAGAATTACTGGGAAAGCATGTCTCCTAAAAACTGCCTGTCCAGTGCTAACTGAGATCAGCTTCCCTTGGGGATAAGATGTACTATTTCCATGGCAGGAAAATCGTTGTGTCATCAGCACATATATTTTTAAGGAACTTCTTCCTCACTTTGGACAGGGATGGGGAAGACTATAGTTGTGTCTGCAGTCTTCTCTCCCCTTACAAAGCCAACACCAACTCTGAGGAGCAGCTCCCTCTGCAGTCACCACATGAAATCCAAACTTGGGCAGTCTCCTGTGCCCTGTCCCATCCCATCCCACCTGGCTGAACCACCTACCTTTTACAGAGCTCGTCATTTCCTTCCCTGAATCCCTCCTGTTCCTTCCTGCTTTGCAGTGCCTGGGGATGCTTTCAGCTTGGCTCGCCATGAGAAATTTTTGAAATGCAAAATAGTGCCTGCAATATTAGGCTCTGATTCTTTTAATAGCAAATAAAATAAACAAGCAAAAATGACGAATAAAATTAGCTCCTTTGGGGAGGTGGAATAGAAGACACAAATAAAACCAGCTCTGTGAGAACCGGCTAGAGTTCTGAGGTAAAGCCTCAGATCTGAAAAGAATGGAAATAAAAAAGTGATGGTTAACATTGAAACTGTAATTAAAAAAAAAAAGATTGCTTTAGCCAATACAGTTCAGACCTGTAAAGCAAAATTTTTATTATAAGAAGATTTTCAGATTTGTCTCAGTACATATTTGCAGCTATTTACATATATTTGATTAACATTTGAAAGCAGATTCCTTAGTGTCTTTTTTAGTTAATGTGAGCTTTAATTTGTATTTTTAGACTGCTTTTCTCAACTATTCATTTTTAGCCTTGTTTGTACACCCAGCTGTTATGGGATTTAATATGCATCTTTCTCAGATGGTTGCTTTTTCTCTGTAGGAGTATAGACACGCTTTATAAATTGATTTTTAAATATGGTAATTTGACGGATCAGATTGATTGGACCAGGGCTAAAGGAATGCTGTATAAAAGCATTAATTTTAAACATTTTTTTTAGTAAGTCCTGATCATATCTCTGTCATTGACATGCAGGCTTCTTTCTTCCAAGTTTTTCCATATCAGGTTTCTGAAGAGATATATTCATATCTGACCTTTCCAGGCAGCATTGGTGGATTTTGCTGTGCTTGTTTGCTGATATTAAAACAGTGTTTCCTAATCACTGCTCAAGGTGGTGGTGCTGAAGATCTGTTTGATACAGAGATGTTGCTGCATTTTTGTAAAAATCCATGTATATCTTTCTGTGCCTCTGCTGCATATCCAGTTGGATTAAGGAGTAGCTTTTTCTCAGAAAATGGTGGTGATGGAATGAAACTTTCCTTGGTGTTGAGAGGAGCCTGTGCTGCTGTGTGTGGGTGTCTGGCTCTGTGCAGAGAGCTGCTCAAAGCTCCTTTCTCTCCATGGGGATAACTGGCTGCACACCAAACTGTGGCCAGGAGAAGCAGAAAGCAACGTGTGGGCAGCCTGTGTGATCTTTTATTAGCACCTTTATTGTACTGCTGCGTTTTCATCTATCAGTTAACACTGCTTCCATCATTAACTGCTCCAGTCTCTAGTCTGAATCATTTTATGCGAGGGAGAATGTGATTTTTAAAATTGTGTTTTGATGTGTGTACTTAATTTTTTGGTTGCAAGTTGCATATTTAAGACTGTGCAAAGCACTAAAAATATGCTCCTAAACGTCAGGTGGCTTCCTATCACTTTCTAAAATAAATTGAAACTAACAGGAATGGTAAACTTCTTAAATGCTGAGTCCCAATTAGACAGAAAGCTTAAGAACAAGTAAATATTTTCCCCAGGTTTCTGGTGTCAAATTGTTTTGAACAGTACAGTTGTGTCTCAGGGAAAAAAAAATTACTTCTAAGTGGAACTCTGAAGTTCTGCAGTGTGACTAATCATATTGATATTGATTGGGTTTGTAGGGATCATATGAGTTGGGTTAGGGAAGTTTCAATTTTGATTCACAGAATGTAACTAAGGATATTAAATTCTTCTTCCTGTGGTGCAGATTATGACATGTTGAAGTTTGTAGGGATTTTATACTCCGATGATAATTTAAAAACCCCTTTAAAAATAAAGTACCAAATAAAAAGCATTTCTCTGAAAATTTGGTATCTTTCCACATGGTTACATTGACTTTATGCTCTGTTTTTGTTGCACCTATAAATCCCTACAAATCATGCAAAACTGCTGCTGTGATTTATTGTTTTGCACTCTGACATAGCCACTGATGGAAAATATTAATATTGTAACTGGAAGTACACGTGGATTATTTAATAATGATGTACTGTCATTAGCTTTTATGGTACGTTTGATCTGCAATGATGGCTGTGATTGCTGCACAATCACATCTCTTTTATCCTGGAATAAGTAAGTACCCAATGACTTTACAGAGGCTGCATAAATCAGATTTCTGCACCTTTTGCCCATATTCATGTGCTGTTTGGCTTTGCTCTTTTAGATCTGTTTTTTCAAGTGTGGATTCCCCAGCCAAGGTCAGCTCCATGGAAAAGACACTTCTTCTCAAGAGCAAAGAACTCCAAGACGCCCAGGACAAGTGTCACAAGGTATTTATTTATGCGATTGGCCACACCCATTGCTCCAGGAATCTGCAACCACTGTATGTCCAGGGATCTGTCAGATGCTGCTGATCATCCAGACTCGTGGTGGGCAAAGTGCTTTTCCTTCAGAGAGGTGGCTTCCTGTCCAGTACAAAGGGAGATGAATTTAGGCCATGCTGTTGCTGTAGATACTTTTAACTTAACAAGAAGCGGCTCTGGATTTTAAACAGTGCTTTTCTCAGCGTGCCACAGACGACTGCTTCTTCCTGCAGGCCCTGCCTCTTCATCAGACACACATTACAGCAGTACTGTTCTGAGGGCTCTTCCTCACTCATCAGCTCCTGCTTACTTAACTGTTGTCACGTCACTGCTTATGGTGAACGTCTTGTAACAGTTGCTGTGCTCCAATAAAGGGAACCTGGTGGAGTCTTTTAACACTTACTGCTTGTTTTGAGACTTTTATGAGAGTGCCATTACTTTTCTCCCTGCTCGGTTCTGGATTTGACCATTTGCTCCTGACAAGGAGATGGGGGGAAACCATCTTCTGGTCCAGCATGGATTTGGGATAAGGTTAAAGTGACCCATCTCTGCAAGTCAGGTGAAAAATGATTGTGTCTTCTTTGCTAACTGGGGTTCGAAGAATGACTGAATATGAACAAGCAGCTTGAATGAATGGGGTGACTTAGACTTACTACTTTGTCCTTAAGAAGAACTGTGCATTCCTGGAGCAGAGACAATGGTATCGGAATTTAAACACCATTTGGAGAAGCATAGCTAGAAGTCTCTCGGAGACAAATTCCTTACAAAGAGAGCTCTGAAAGTAGCAGTTAACAAAGCTTTTGAAGCCGCCCTTTATAACCTCTTGATATTTATTGCAGATGGAGCAGGAAATGACGCGGTTGCACCGGAGAGTGTCAGAGGTGGAGGCTGTACTTAGCCAAAAGGAGGTGGAACTGAAAGCCTCTGAGACCCAGCGATCCCTCCTGGAGCAGGACCTGGCCACCTATATCACAGAATGCAGTGTGAGCCCTTACACCAGTCCTTTGAGCTCTGAAGGCCTGAAATCTGGTGGTCTTTGTCTTTCTCTTCCATCATGCTTTCAGTGGGGTACTTGATGGAGAGAAAATATTATGTGAGAGGATATCTGTTGAACATGGAGCCCTGAAGTGTTTGCAAAAGCTTGAGTGGTAGTTTTATTCAGATGTTGTTTCATGGTCATGTGCTTAGATCATGCAGGAGTGACTACTGTCCTGGTCTTGCTGAAACTCTTTGTGATGTTTGTCTTACTGGCTGTGCTAGAACATGCCTGGGTTGTGCTTCTTGAAGGTTTCTTAGCCGGAAGAGGATGGGGCCTAATCAGTGCCTAGACAGAAATCTTCAAGAGCAAATAGGATTAGGAAGCAGTGGTGTTGCCTCCGTCTGTGGTGTCCTGAGTTCAGACCGACCCTGTTCCCCAGCACAGTGTCAGGGAGGATCTAGGACAGGTGCTATTTTTCAGGTAGAATATAAAAATGAGGCTGTAAAACCATGTCTTCAAAGATCATTTTTCATGAGAGCTGGAATGTCTGCCCAGTTGTCACTGGCAATATTCCAGTGAGGATATTTTCACTCTAGTTGATAGTCTCTGTATTTTCAGTCAGATACACAATTATGTTTCCTCTCTTGTACCAAGAACAAAAATGCAGCTAATGCTCTGTTCCAGAGAATTGAGAACCATTTCTGATGTCTTGGTTTGTTGGGAATGACATCTTAAAATGGGGCCAAGTGATTTTCCTATACTGAATGCTACTAGCTAAAGAAATAAAATTCAGTTTGTATCTTTCTGTTGATGAATAACACTCAGTTAATAGAAGCACCACTCCACTGGTGACTCCAAATTTGGAGGTAAGGCACGTGGTGAGATACAGACTCAGCTCTTCTGTTCCTTATAGAAATTTAACAATGATTAAAGCATTTGACTCACTTAACAGCAACAAGAAAAATGTAAGTAACGTGAAGTTGAAGGATTGTATCTAGGTTGTGAATTAATAGTGCTGGATAAAATATAGATAAATGCTGTCAATAATGGATGCCTTTTGTGATCTGTGTTTGGTTTTTGTCTCTAAACCTGATGTGAGGAAGTGGAGATTTGAACTAAGATTTAAGTTGAGTAAACAGTGTTTGTAAAATGGGCTGCTTCTGTTCAGATAGGAGCAGCACTGGCCATGAATTTCATTAGGCTTCCATCACTGGTGCCTCCATTTTTTTGATGCCTCACTGCAGTCAAGGAGGCATTTGTGTAACTAAAGCTCTTCATTATACAGCATTTGAGAAACCAAAGCCTATGTATTGAACATTTTGCTTTCTGCAGAGCTTAAAGCGAAGCCTGGAGCAGGCACGGATGGAGGTGTCTCAGGAAGATGATAAGGCACTACAGCTACTTCATGATATCAGAGAGCAAAGCCGAAAACTGCAAGAGATCAAAGAACAGGTATTCCTGCTTCTTTGGGGAGCAGAGTGGCTGCCCACAAACAGGCATTCTTGGCATATTCTAGCTCTGGTGCCAGGATTATGCTCGGTGTTGATAGGCTCCGTGTGATAACTCCCAAGCTGTGTGATTTCACAGGGGTTCCTGAACAATACAGCAAGCAACAAAATTCCACTTGTGTGTTTTGGAAGTAAACACAAACACCAAACTTCACGTTTTTCTTTTCCTAGTCCTCAAAGTACTTTGTCTATACAACCAGTCTAGGAGAAATTTGCAGTACTTTAGTAACATGTGGCACTAGAAATGACCTATTCATTTTAAATGGTTAAAGTACGGAAATTTCACAAGTTAATGAATCTTCACCTGGGAGAGAACTGAGCTAACCTGAATTTTGTGTTGGTTTTTTTTTTTATTTTCTTTTTTATCTTACAATTTAAAATGCTTAGTAGCATTTCAAAACAGAATATGTGTTGCCTAACTGTTCTTTTCCTGATTCGATCTGTTTGCAAAGTAGAAATTAATAATTTTCTTTTCCACCCAAAGAATGTTGAAAATTCATTAATTCACATGGTTGCTCATAAGAAAAAAAAAAGGCAAAATTAAATGAAAACATTGTGATAAATGTGGTCATTATGAGGGAGAACCCATTCAGTTTTATGAATTAATGGCAACATACTGCATTGAGAAAAAGAAATTGAAATTTGCTATAGCATTCAAGCAATTCTTTGTGATTATCTGTTGGTTTTCATCTTCAAAGCACTTTACAAACATTAACTGTCTCATTTCAAAGTCTGAGACAAGGAAGCTGAGAAACCTTGGTAATAATTCTCCAGACATGAGTAGCTCTTATGTAAAAAGTAATGAAATGCAAACCCAACCCTCTGGATGTAGCTGTCCTCCATAGACTTCCCCAGCATTCTTCTGGGTGGTTGTTTTATGTAATACAAGGGATCTAAAGCTCCCTGCTCTCTCTTCTGGTGCTTTGCTAGCAAAGTTGCTTTAAATACTGAAATGGGGAACATTTTTGATGATTTTAAATATCCACAGATTCTTAGGCAGTAGAGACACATGTAACAGAGGAAACATAATGCAAGTAATTTTTAATCAAACGCTTTGTCCCAGAATCTCTTAATTTGGCTTGTGAAGATTCACAGTGACATAAAGAGGCTGCTTAATTCAACAAATGAATCCTGCAGATTTTCATGTCTGTGGTGGCCTTCTGAGCTCCCTGAAACATGTGTGCAAGAACCTGGCAACCAAAAGCTGAGAGATTTGTGCTGACTCATATGAGCAGGTGGATCTTGGCCATTAAATACTTGGACCATGATTTTTAAGTCAGAGGGAACTGGGAATTGGAAGAACCCTCTTAGAGTTTTGCTGTTGGAAACCTGAGGCTTGAGAGAGAATGCATCAAATCAACAGCAAATCAGAATCTTCAAAACTCAATAATTAGGCATTTGATATTTTTAGGGCGAGGCTGTAGGTTCAACTTAACCTCAGGTATTTGGATAGAAGAGCATGGTGGGTTTGCGGGGTTTTTTGTTTGCTTGGGGCGTGTGTTTAGTTTTTGTTTTGTTTCGTTTTGCTTTATTTTGTTTTAACTAAACCTGTGCTCTGGTTGTTTTTTGATGAAGAGCTGTACTAACAGACAAACTTGCAACAAATCAGAATCTGTATTTTTTTGAAAGCCCCACTCATTTCTATGTAGCTCCCTGATGTGATTTGCTTCAGGTACATGCCCTGAACTTGTCTAGTAATCTGTGCTGAAATACCTCTTGGTATTTTAAAACTCTGACCAATGCGTATCCTAAAGGTTTGTTCTGTGTTGCCTTGAGTGGTGTGGCCTGTTCCTCTGACCTGATCTTATTCAAAGACAGTCTTGCAAATGTGATGAAACAAGAAAACCTGAAAAATTACTAATTATCTCCTCTTCTTTCTTCTTTTCTCCTTCCCCATTCTCCTCCCTTCTCAATTGCTCATTGTCACAGTGGCAACTATTGTCATACCTGTAATTCTTTGGTTAAGTGTTTGCTGATATAAAAGCCCAGTATTTTAGGAAGTCTAAACAAATTATGATTTCTGAGCAGAACATTTATTCCTTCAAACTGTAATGCCTTTTTTGTTCAGAAATGTATTGGTATGAAAAGAATATTTGAGTTAATACATGCTTAGTTATTAGAAAAAAGCTCTAATTCTTTCCAGCAAGAGAATAAGATCATCCTTCCATAGGAGACAAACTAGAAAATGTAGCTCCCTATCTGGCTTATAAAAGTGGAGAACCAATTTTGGGATTACAAGCCAAAGAGCCATTCTTTGCTCCCTGTAAGGGACAGTAAAGCAATCTGCAAAAGGTTTGGCTTCTTTCAATATCTGCATAAGCTCTCCATGCTGGAGAATGAGGGGCTGCCACCAGGGTCAGTGCTCATGCAGTCACTTGTTGAGCTGAAGGCAGCTGCCTGTCTGGAGGGAGCGATGACAAACCTGATTCTGTCACGAGACAGTTACTCTTCTGAATATGGGGGTAGTCAGGCATACTGTAAGATATTAAAATGGAAAGAAAGATAGACTCCCCCACTGTCAGTCCTTCACAATCTTTGTTCCTAACTCTTGATGTGCATGTTTCTACTTGTCCTCACCTTCATAAAAAATATTTCGATTTCGGAGAGGGCTTTTTGGTGTGTGGTTTGTTTTTTTTTTTTTGCTTTAATTGCAGGACTTTATAAATGCTAAACATACTTAAATTTTTTTCTTCCAGTGAAGATATGTGAAGCAATCTCTCAAGCTAGTCTCAGTTTGAGTTCCCAGTCTCATTGAGATAGTCAATTCAAATGTTCTTTTCCCACCTTCCCCATCCAAATGCTCTACCTTGTAATCTCCTACATGGGGAATCTTTATTTCTGCCTGTATAGGCAAATATCTTCTATGAGCAATGTGAGTTTTAGATAGTTTTTTCTAAGATAATATTTGATTTTAGGTTGCCTCCCATACTGAGCAATATGATCCTTTTTAACTCTGTCATGAGAAAGTAGCTGATGGCTGCAAGCCACAGTGTGCTACCCCTCTGCTTCTCCTTCTTTCCTTTTACCCAAGCCGTGCAGATCTGTGATAACTGTCATGTTATCAGCCTGAGAAAATAGATCTTGAGGGAGCATCTGGGCATTTAGTAGAGACATCAACTCAAAGGCACATTTCTGTTTCAGAAATTAGAAATGTAAGTAATTTTTATCATTTGTATGTATGTGTTCCTGCACTCTCAAAAAGTCGATGTTTTGACTTTGAGGTATTGAGTTGAAAGTGGCAAGACTCAAACCAGAACACCATGGATGTTATTTTATTTAGTTTTTACTGTTTCATTTTGTACTTTACCTTTCTTCTACATGCTCTTAAATGCATCTGTTGCCTGCAGTCAGTATTCTGGAATCTGCTGCTCCTGCATTTCCCCTGTTGCCTCTAAACTGTAATCCCTTCTCCTTCCCTTCCACCCCAACTACAGGAATACCAAGCTCAAGTAGAAGAAATGAGGCTGATGATGAATCAGCTGGAAGAGGATCTGATCTCAGCTCGCAGGCGCAGCGATCTCTACGAGTCAGAGTTGAGGGAGTCCCGCCTGGCAGCTGAGGAATTCAAACGTAAAGCTGCCGAATGCCACAACAAGCTGCAAAAGGTAGTTTAGGCTTCGTGGGAGAGGGGACTGAGGCTTGCTGAAGTATCTAGTGCTGTGTGACACATGCACACACAAGTTGTGGGTGTGCCCTTCAAAGATTAGCTGGTTTGTACAACTAACACAACATGTTTTTCGTGATGTGACTTATGCTTTGTGTAACTGCTGGTGTTTAAATTGCAAGAGGTGATGACTGGATAGAAGCCTAGCTTTTCCTCAGATTTTCATGTATTTTATATTTAAGTTACAGGTTAAAGATCAAGGAAAAAATGAGGCAGGAGAGTTGTATTCCAAACTGGAAAAGGTATGTTACTTCAGTGTCCTAGATTTTGCTTCCTGGGTCTTTCATTTTGTGCACAGAAACCAAGAAAGTCTTTGGCTAGTCAGTGGCATGCACGGCCTCACAGCCCCCACTCTTTTTCATTTTATGTTTTAAGATGTCTTGGTGTGATTCACTGTTCTCTCTGATTTGATATAAAGCTGTCTCTGGATAACCTGTTCCTAAAGGATTATGCTGAGAAGTCAGGCAAAGACAGGCTGTTATGTGTCATCCGAGTTTGGAGTAAGGTTGGGGATACATCAGGGTTTTCTTTACTCAGAAAGAACAGCACATGAAAAGCAAAAAGAATTGAGTGTTCTCACACTGAACAATCTTCTTGGTAGCCAAAATATTAAATCAACTGGAAGTTAGCAAAATAGGAATGGATTTGCCAAGGAGTGTTTTGGTGTGTTGGAATTAGAGGGGGAAACCAAGATTTTTGGGAAGCAAATTAAAACAAATACGATGTCGTAAGAAAAGAGCATCTTCTTTTTGGTTTTGACTCTTTCCCTCCATCTTTTTTTATCTAACTATAGATCAATACAGAGCAGCAGGCCAAAATCCAGGAGCTGCAGGAAAAGCTGACAAAGGTAATGACTGGGTGGTGAAAGTGAGTGTTTCACAAGATTTCCCAGTGAAACCTTAATGAAGAGGAGGGATGCACTTTGTTTTACCCTCAAAAATAGAATTAGTCATAGCATGGGGGATTATAAGGAAAAGGGGGTGGGAACTGGTATCTGAAATCCCTGGTGCTCTCAATATGCTTTTGGCTCTTGAGACATGTCAACAGTGTTTATTTTTACAAATGAAGCTGAGTCAGAACTGGAGTAGAGTAGAGAAATTCTCATTTAAAGGCCTGTTTGGGTATGCTCTGGACACTGCACTGGTCCCTTGCTTCTGAAGAAGGGTTCAGCTGGTTTTATCTCAGTAGTAAAACACATGCTGGACTTGCTTTAGTCTCCCAGTATACTCTGCTTTAATCACTTGACAGTTCAGTTCTTCACAGGTTCTTCACAGTAAAAATGTTGAATGATAAGGATTCACAACAGAATTAAAACACTTTATCAATGTCTGCTGAAAGCAGTGCAGAATACCTCAGATTTGCTGTCCTGGTCAGTCTGGCACTTGAGGTGTCACTGTAAGAACAGTCAGGGAGCTTCTCTTACTGGAATCCTTCAGCAGGAAAGAAAGGGGTTGTCATAATAATCCCCTGACTGAGCTTTTCAAACTTGGCACCTGCTGCGAGAGGGCTATTTCAAGGGTTAATGATCATGAACATGGAGCCAAAACTACATAGAAATAGTACTTATAATATTTCAAAACAATCATGTTTTAATCCCCTGTCTTCTTTTCTACCTGCATTAATGCCAAGGAATTATCTGTAGGCCAACAGGTTATTCTCCTTGTCCTTTAGTAAGAGTATTTTGTGAGTTCTTTTAAAGACTTGGGATAAATTTGGGGATAGACTTAAATTTCAGGATGTAGAGTCAAGTAACTTGCAGTATATCAAGATAAACATGTGTATCCTAATTTTTTTTTTTTTTTGAAATAGAAGTCAAAATTATGTAGCAGAAGTTAAAATTTGGACTCCTGCACACTTTAATTTGAACTGTTAAACCAAAGTTCTATATTGATTTTATTGAGAATGTTGACCATCTTGAAGTTCTGAACCTTTCACACACCAAATTTTTGTGTGTGCTTTTCATATAATAGCTGTGTTTTCTTCTCTCTTGACCTTAAGGCTGTGAAAGCCAGCTCAGAGGCAACTGAGCTCCTGCAGAATATCCGCCAGGCGAAGGAGAGAGCTGAGAAGGAGTTGGAGAAACTGCAGAACCGGGAAGATTCTAATGAAAGCATGAAGAAAAAATTGCTTGAAGCAGAGGTGAGTGCAGAGTGTCTGTCTAGAGTAAATTAGTTATTGGGATGTCTTAGTTTAGGAACCCTCACCTGGGTGGCTCTGAGCAGCACGTATTCCTGTAGTAATTCTTCAGGGCAGAGTGTTGTTAGACATTAATCCATTTTTAATTTAAAAACATATTTCTTTGAGGAAAACAGAAGGATTTTATTTTCAGTGAGGAGTCGATAAGGGCACATGGTTAGCCTGGGGGATTTGGGGCGAGATGAGGATTCAAAATACAAAAGCCAGCCATATATTGACTGCTTCAGCCTGTTTTCTGTAGAAGCTACTCCTTGCTTTGTGCTAATGCAGAGTTGGGTGGCCTAAACAGCAGCTCATAATTGCTCTGCAGGAACGGCGCCATTCTCTGGAGAATCAAGTGAAGAGATTGGAGACTGTGGAACGAAGAGAGAACCGCCTAAAAGAAGATATTCAAACTAAATCTCAACAGATCCAACAGATGGCAGAAAAAATTCTGGTGAGCAGAGGTGAAAATGAAACGTAGAGGGTAAGAGTTTGTGAGAAAGGGGTAGGGAAGAATCAGAAGATGTAGGATAGCATTGAATAAGGTGGAAATTGTTGAATAAAGGGATTTGTTTCCTGTACCAGTCATATTGGAGAAAGCTTAAGCATTCAAAAACTATTTGCACTTCTAGTTGCAAACTCACTGCTGTGCCTTTAGTGTTAATAGTGCTTCAAAACGAGTCATCTCAGTGGGAAAACTTTTCAGTCACCACAGGAATATTTAAATTCTTTACCTAGTGATTGTTTCAGAGGTAAAACATTCTGAGGGTGGGTTACTGCAACAGCAAAACATCTCTCCTTTAAAGTAAAGTGCAGAGGAATTTAGAGGTCAAATCTATCAGAAATGCTTACATTTTGAAGCAGAGAGAAATTAGTCATCCAAACTGTTCATCTCCAAAGATATTTGTTAGGAAACCATTTGCACCCACATAACTTCTCTGTTGGCAATTTCTTGTTTCTCTCCTGGTTAAAACTATTAAGGCAAGTTAGTATGTCATTCTCTAGTGGATCAAGCAGAGGGTGTTTCTAATAACTTTTCTTCCCTAGGACAGAAAGCATAATTTAGTACTGGAATAATTAAATTTATTTTGCCTTCCTCATAAATTTCCTCTGTATTGCCAATACGACAAGGCAAAAAAGGATTACATTTTACTGGTAGTAATCCCAAGCTGAGACACACCTGAGGAAGGCCAAATGGAAATGTAAAAATAAACATATTTGGTGTCAACAGATGACCCAGGCTTGTTCTGGGTGTATAGACTTTAGCATCAGAATGCTGAGCACTGTCAAGAAAAGGTAGAATCAGTTCTTTAGTAGTGCTGTTCCTTTCAAATTGTTTTGATAGCAGGAGTGCATGGTAAGTGGGAGACTGTGGTTGTGCTGGGCACAGAGCCAACTTTATGTTTAGAAATAGTGTAAAACTTTGAATTGTTTCATAAGCCTCTTGTGTGTATTTGGGGATTGTTCCTTGGTTTTGATTATGTTCTCTGTGGAGGAGAAAGTGGAAGGGAAGGCAGAAATATCAACTAATTGTTTTATACCATGGGATATGTTTAGCTCTTCTTATAGATAGTTTCCATGGAGTCCTGAGAGAATGTTGGAGAGGTATAAAAGTATTTTATAAAAAAAAAAGTCAAACAGGCATTGAAGAAATAATCCCTACAGAGTCTTTCCTAGTCCCTTGCAACTGATCTGGGAGCACAGGGTACTGGTATTCTTTTTTCCTCCACTCCTACCCTGTACCTTCCCTCAAGTTGTCTCTTCAAACATTTTTGACTTTTCCTGGTATAGAGAGGTAAGAAGGGAGTTGAAGATACAGAATTGCATAGAATAAGGTGGGAATTGTTGAATAAAGGCATGGTTTTCATGTACACTCATGTAGCAGTACCTGAGAAGTACCTGCTCATCTGTCTGTAAGGAACTGATGAAGAAGTAAGAAAGAAGTTAGAGAAGATACTTCTGCCTGCCTGAAAGTGCAGATCATTGCTGTGATGCCAATAACAAAGTCAGTGCTCCATAGAGAATACTCAGTGAGAGCAGGAATGGTAAGAGATTACCTTTTTAAGCCCACATGGGCTGTTAAGTGCCACTGCAGGAACTGGTGAAGCTTCTGCTACAATATGAGCAGTCTGATGCTGGGAGCTTTGAAGCTGCTGCTGATCTGGTTGTCTGATTTTCTGCCAGGACCTGAAATGTGTGGGTTTCTGGGGGAGGTGAGTTGTCCCTCTTGTTGCTGGGAGACATATTTCAATTGCAAAAAGCAGCAATCTCCATTCCATGCAGGAGTGTCAGGGACTAGGCACTGTCGATGACCTACTTTTGGTGAACCTCCTCTTTGATTCTCACTTCTGGAAAAGGAGGCCTATTGCAATTACTGGAGCAAAAAACCTTCAAGATGAGGAAGATCAGGAAAAAACATATTCAAAATACTATGAAAAGTGCTAAAACACACACAAATATCAGGAAATTTTCCTGTGCTATGCAGTAATGAGGGCAGACAGGAGATGCAGATGCACCTCAGCACCTGAACCTGTCTATGCAAGAGTCAGCCCAGTGCTGGTGAATGACAGACCTGGACCTGCTCATGTTCCAAGGAAATTGTTGGAATGGCAAATATGACAATAAATGAGCACCAAGCTGTAAGCTTGGCTCTTGAGAGGTGTCCTATTGAAAGGTGATTAGAGATGGATTCCAAATAATATAGTCAGACTGCAGAAATAGCTAATTTCTGAAATACAAATTATTTAAGTCTTTGCTGTGCATGGCTGAAGCTATCTGATGTGAAATAAAGAGGCTAGAAAGATTCTGCTATGTTCCACCACATATATTGCATCCTGCACTTTTCATTTTTGAAGCCATTTATAAATAGCATTTCTGACAACATTTGTCCAAGGAATACAGCAAAGTAAATGCTATTCCCCCTCTGAATGCAGAATGAAAAGCACAGACAGCAGTACCCCGTTATTGAGGTCTGCTGTAAGAAAACAAGTGAGAGACCTTGTTAAAAATAGATCTGAACTTCCTGTGATGCCACTGCAGCTATAAAATGTTTATAACTATGTGTTTTCACCAAATGTCCTTGGCCTATCTTTGGGTATATTTTACTGGGAGATGGAGATTCTTACCATGGAAGTAGAAATCTTTGTCCTTAGCAATGTTCCCATTCTGCAGTACCTGGGTCAGCAGCAATATGCAAACTTAAAGTTGATAATGTTCAGGTCTCATAATGCCTTTTTTTTTTTAACCATGACAGCCCTGGACTTGGGATTTTTATAGTGTGAAGCCTTAAAAAAGAGAATGAATGTTTGGTACCCGTGTAACACGTACTCATAGCACCTACCATTTCCTTGTGTCTGAATATGAATTTTTGCTGCTTTTTAGGAGCTGGAGGAAAAGCATCGTGAGGCTCAGATTGCAGCACAACATCTGGAGTTGCAGCTGAAACAGAAGGAGCAATTCTATGAGGAGAAACTCAAAGTAAAAATATCTTATCTTCCTACAAGCTTTTGTGGGTAGAATGAGTTCAGGGAAAAATAGTTGTCTTTAGGCTCTGATGCTTTGTCTTGTGAGTTGCCTTCTTGTTACCATTGCTGCAATGTTGAGGGTGCTTAGTGAAATCTAAATCAGTTTTCTCCTATTTTTTCTGCCATTGTACCTTATCTGTCTGTGGCACTGGATTAGGAGAAAGTAGCATTTGAAGCCAGAACTACAGGAAGGCATTTGTTGGTTGTAATTTGACTTCTGCTGACTGAATAATACTTAGTTAATGCTGTTGGATCTCACACCCTTGAAGAAGCTCTTAGTTCCCCCTGATTTTCTGAGTGTTCACTCAGCCTACCTGCAAGTTTTAAATGCAGCAAATAGTAGACCATTTCTGAAATTCCATCTCAGAGCTGGAACATCTGCCAACAAGCCACAGAAACCACCCACTTTGTTTTTGTCTTTTCCAGGGTAGCATTAACAAACAGTTAGAAATAGACACCATCTAAAATTAGGAAAAACAAGCTGGCAAATAGGAGCATGCACTGGCTAAGGATTTTTCAAAAGAACTTGCAGTATGACAGCCAGTAAATGCATTTTGTAAGAATCTTTGCTAAGAACAAATTATTCTCAGTAGAAACAGTCTTTATCTTGTACATTTATCTAGTACTTTAGTTCTACATTTTTTGCTTAAATGTGAGAGGATATAGCATTTAAGAGGAGAGAAGAAATTTTCTGTAGGAGAAATATGAAGGAAAAAAGAGAAGTAAGAAGATTTGCTGGCAGATCAGAGCATGTGGTTATCAGTAATGAGAGGAGAGTGATAGAAAGCTAGGAAGATCAGATGTAGATGTTGAGAAAGAAGTGGTGATATAAAAACTGGAAAAGAGGATAGGCATTGGAAAAATAATAAAAAGAAATAGAGAACTGGTGAATTATGGGGCCCTGTGATGTAGGGTTTAATAGGAGAAATCAGGAAGCCAGGTGAAAGAGGTTCAAAGGGATAAAACAGAACATGGGGCTTTTGTAACTGGAAAATTCTGTGGTGTGCAGAATTTGTGCCTTTGAAAAACTTGTCTTTGAAGGAAGAGACCTTCAGTTTAACAACTGATTTAGAACTCTGGTCATACATACACAACATGCATTTCTAAATTAAATGTAGCAATTCATTCCTTTAGTCCTGTTCCCAATGACAGCTATTTGTGCCACAAAAAGAAGTTTTTTACTTTGCCGTTAGATTTTTGTCTCTGGCTGGAAGAATTCATGTGGTCTCAGTTGCTTTCTCATCCATACTATGGAACTCACAAATTACTTGTGAGCCATGTTGATAGGGCAGCCAAAGGATGGGCACTTTCCTATTCTGCTGTACATATTGGGGTAGAGAGTATTTTCTGTTTTATGTTACATTAGGCTGGAACAGTTATTGAACACATTTATATGTCTTAAAATAATAATTAAAAAATCTACAGTATCTCCATATCTCTATAAAATCTTATTGTTAAATTCAGTCTTCAGAGATAACTGAGAGAGTGCTCTTTTTGGAGTTTGCTCTTCCATGGACTTCATGCAATTGCATCATGGATTTAATTTTGCTTGAGATATGACCAATTGCTTACAAAAAAAAATCTATATTGATGATTTTCTTTCTGCTTGCCCTTTGCCCAGTGAAACAGATATAATTTAGACAAAAGAAATGTCTTCATTTAGGTGTTGGAAAATCAGATGAAGAAGGATCTTGCAGATAAGGAAGCACTTGAGAATATGCTCAGAAGACATGAAGAAGAAGCACGTGAGAAATGCAAAGTCCTGGCTGAACAGAAGGCGGTATGTGGTGTTGAGCTGAAAATCAAAGCTGTTTGAAGAGTAGCTTTCTGAGGCTGATTTCAAACAAGATAATCTTGTTTGAGGTTCTGTAGTGCTGCTGAGCTGCTTTGAAGGAAATTCATTGATTAACATGAATTTTAAAATACATGGTTTTTTTTTAAATTCAGAGTATCTTCAAGAATCTTTCCTTAAAAAAAGCCATGCAGCTTGCTGTGTACCCCTTGTTTTCTGCCTTGGTAACGGCTGCTTTCCCCTAAAATTAAAGCAGTAGAAAGCAGCTGCAAATAGCTCCAGTAATTGCATCTGTGTTGCTCATTTTGGCCATTTGACCAGTTTTCTTTTAGTTCTCTTCGTTTCTGGAAAAAGTTCAGACTTTTTAATGAACTTTATTTTTGTAAGGGCTGGCGTTGCGCAGTCTCAGAGGCTCACTGCTGTGTTTCAGATGATCAATGCCATGGATTCGAAGATCAGGTCACTGGAGCAGAGAATTGTGGAATTGTCTGAGGCCAACAAGCTGGCAGCAAATAGCAGCCTCTTTACCCAGAGGAACATGTAAGTGTGGCAGCTGCTCTCACTGCTGAACAGGTCTCAGGAAGATGACCTTAAAGCCTTTTCCAATTGAAATGATTCTCTGATTCACCGTGTAAAAGTGGCTCTTTTTTGCAGGCCTGCTGTGCTCCCTGCTTGTTTTTCAGTGATAGGCTTTCAGAAATATGCTTTGTTCTTCAAATAGTTGGGGCTCGCTGTGTATTTTGTGTTTTCTCAAACATGACTGGGAAAATTGGTTTGTATTACAGTGTTTACTTTGGAGCATTTCCTAAGGCAGGTGATTTGTGTAGGTTTGCCAAATATGTTAAATGAATACTAATAATTTTATGTCTAAAATACTGGAGAAGCACATGTTCTTTCTTTAAACATAAACAGTGCTAATAGATTTATGTTTTACTCAGTTCCCCTGAGACATGATTTTGAAATTGAAAACATTAAGCACCCTTCATTCACAAACATTCCATCATGCCTTGATGGATGAGAAGACAAGGAAGAACACTACATTTTTAAACCAAGAATTTCTCTGCATGTTTTTGAATTTTTCTGTTTCAGATCCTTTCATCTGCCCGAACTTTATTTTTTTTTGATTTTAGCTGAGATTCCTTATCCTTACAATGATGTTTTTCCTTCATAAATGACCTAGAGGTGTTCTACTTAAGTGTAGGAAAAAGCTTGGATTGTTGGAAAGTGCATCCTGCAGAGCAAGTGTTGGAAAAAGCATCCTGCAGAGCAAGACTAAAACAGAATTTGCCCTTACTGAGTTCAGAGATTCACCTGCTTGGTTTGCACAAAGGTTTCAGTGTCCATCAGCTGCTGGATCCAACATCAGGCAGTGCCTTTGTGGGAAGCACTTGGATAGATTCACCTCTAATACTGAATAGAATCAGATAAGGACGAGTTTTGGCAAAGACTTGCTTTGGTTTCATTCCTTTTCTGTGGTCATTATGCCTCCAGATATGTAATGGCTCCAATTTTCATTGCATTTCAAATATCTTGCAAGTTATTTTAGCCTGAGCAGCCAAAAATATTCACAGAAATAACTGAGGAATTTGATTGTGTTGCTTAACGTTCCAGATGACCTCCAGTTAATCACCCAGGGAGTTTGTTGAGGCAGCAAAAGCCATAACTTACCTTCAGTCTAAAATAAAACAGAAATGTCTCAAGGTGGAGCTGGGAAGTGCATGGAAGGCTGAGTGTGTCAGTCATGGGTGCTGAACTGAGTGCAAGGACTTAGAGCACCCTCAGGGAGCCATATCCTTGAATGGAGAGCCACAGAAAACAAGAAAAACATATAATAATGTTTTGACATACAATTTAAAACAGATTATTGAGAGACATATTGTCAAATGATGAACTTTGCAGGATCGGGAGGAGATAGTACAGAATTAGCAACACTTTGAGAGAAAATTGCTTAATTATGCATGCAGATAGTTAATGAATTTGGGCTTATTTTGTGAATTGGGCTGTTGAAAATGTATAAATTGTTGTTGGACTGCGTTTTGAACCCACAAAAGCTGCAGCTAATCTGAGCATGCATCAAGAGGAGAGCTAGTGATTAAACCCTTCAGAGGAGAGGGGAGCTCTGCAAGCTTTTGTTCCAGCAGTATCTGAGGAAACCAATGATTATCAGGTTCCTGAGAAGATAGCCCAGTAAACAGCAGGAAATGAAATAACACCATTTGACAGTCCTGGCTGACAATAATCTGTAGAGGTAAATTAAAAAAAACAGAGAGGGTGAAAGGGTGGTTTTGCTTGCAGTGCAGAGAAATGTGAGTCAGAAGACTTAAGTTCTATTTTTAGTTTTGTTAAGTCTTCCTATTTGATCTTGGGCAACCCACATAATTTCTCTGGGATAGGATTAATAACAGCTTATCTCACAGTGAACTTCTTAAAATATTAATTCATTAATATATGTAGAGCTTTGTGAGGCTTCTAAGTAGAAAGCACTCTATGAGGCAGAATTTTCCAATGCATGATAACACAGTTCCAGGAACTGTAAATAATGCAGAAAGACCCCTTTTTGGTTTTTTTTTTGAGGGTGTCCATTTCAAATGGTAATAATTAATCATTGCCAGCTCTCAAAAGTCTTATGAGAACAAGTAATTATTTTTGTTCAGTTTGTGGATTCAGGCTTTGATCAGAGACAGCAAAGCTTCACTTCACTGTAGGTCAAGTTCTAGATTCATTACAACTTTCAAAAGCCCCCAGTAAAACAACCCCCAACACACTTCCCCCAGTCCTAAAGCATGGGGTTCCTCTTATCTCATGGAAATACCCTGTGAGAAAGCAACTCCTAGAATTTATTTTTGCTCTATAGAAAAACATGTGACAAGGATCTGATGAAATGAGAAGAATGGATTGTATCTTAAATAGCATTCTAGATTACCCTCTGCAAGATCCATTTGTCTGTGCAACTGGCAAATATGGAATTTTAGTGCTCTGGGCATATGTTGATGAATACACTAGTATTTTTTATTTTTAGCTGGAATGTAGAATTTAAGCCATGAACTTAACTGTTCTACTTAACAGCAAACTTGTGCTCTTCCTTACTCCACCCCACTGCAAGGGCATATGTTTAAGGGCATTTCAGGTTTGTCACTTGTGCATTTCTCCTGTCAGGAAAGCCCAAGAGGAGATGATTTCAGAGCTCAGGCAACAGAAGTTCTACTTGGAAACACAAGCTGGAAAGTTGGAGGCCCAGAATCGAAAATTAGAAGAACAATTGGAAAAGATGAGTCACCAAGATCACACTGACAAGAACCGCCTGCTGGAGCTGGAGACACGGCTGAGAGAGGTGAAAACATGGCTCTAATCCCTCTCAACAAACTTTCTTCAATCTATCCCATTTCATGAATACAGTGAGAACTAGAATTAACTTGTAGTGGTACTTGAAAGTGTACTAGGAGTTTAAAAAAAAAAAGCTCATTAAGAGGAGATAAATATAAGTATTAAGGACTTATCATCCTGAATCTGAGCTTTTAGATTATCTTGCTTTTTCAGAATTCTATTTCTGTTTGTTTGTAAAATACCCTGATAATATTGTCTGGGTAGAGAATAATAGTTCAGCAATGTACAATGACCAGACAGAGAGAACCTGTAGCCTTGGAGTCTACAACTAAGAAAGCAAAGGACACAGCAGAACTGCTGTAAGAAAAAAGGAACCTGCTGCTTCATGCACCATTTTCAGAGTTTTCTGGAAAGAAAACCTACCAGTAATATGGAAGTGTACACTTTTAAAGATCTGTGAGCTGTGCTTTATTTTTAATTTTGTATTAACTAGTTTGGATGTCTGAATTCTTCTCCAGTCTCTGTCCATTAATTTTCAGCTAAGGCTGAAATCTCGCCTTCAGCTAAGGTTGATGGACAACCAACCTGTCCTTTGGCCAGAAGCTGACTGAGACCAGTGTAAGGTTTCTGACAGCCTTGTCACACATCTCAAGCGCAACAGGCAGATTCCCTTGGGATAGCAGGGAGCCTGAAAAAGGTGCTAAGGTTTGGACTTGATTCTGAACACTGAGATCTGTTTTAGTTGTTCATTTCTTATCCCTGGACTGACATGTTTATCCCTGTGTGTGCTGCAAGAAAACCTCCATCAGAAGCCATTTGGGTAAACCAAGAGCCAGATGAGCTGGTGGGTTTCTTTAAAAGGACTCTGAAAGGAAGATGAAATATGGAAGTTGATTCCAAAATGTATGTTATATATGCCCAGAGATTCCCAAATAAAGATCCTTAGAGACTCTTAGCTTCAGTGAAGAAAGTTCATCACAAACTACTTCAACATTTTATATCAGTGTTTGATATGTCTGAGATACAGCTGGAGCTATTCTAGTGCCCTTGTTGTTTCAAAACGCCAGGTTGTTTTTTTTCCAAGAAAACCAGTAGATTTTTGGGAGTAGACAAAACTGTGTCCTTGATTTCTCAGTGCCTTAAGCAGTCTGGCAGGATGTGATTCTGGGAATAGACATGGCAATGGCATCTTAAATTGGGTTCTGAAATGAGACCACATTGCCTGTCATGTCTTTGTTAGTAACTTACATTTGGATACTTGGTCTTTCTTCAGGTTAGTCTAGAGCATGAAGAACAGAAGCTGGAGCTCAAGAGGCAGCTGACAGAGCTGCAGCTGACCCTGCAGGAGCGGGAATCCCAGATCACTGGGCTGCAGGCTGCACGGACAGCCCTGGAGAACCAGCTCCGCGAGGCCAAGACCGAGCTGGAGGAGACCACGGCCGAGGCAGAGGAGGAGATTCAAGCCCTCACGGTGAGCCCTGAAACTTGTCCTGGCAGCTGCAGACACACACTAGAATTAAGTAGCTGCATGTTTCATAAAGAGGTTAAAAGGAATTTATATGATCTAATTTTTAGTTTTCAGGAATGGAGATGAATTGTGCCTTGTGTTGATAGAGGCATGAATGGCTAAAATGTCAATTTTTGCCTTTAACCGTATGAATATTTCCTAGTAATGGTTCATTGCTGCCTAAACTGACTGATGGCTTGTAAGACTATTATTACTTTTGTTTTGAGGTGAAAGTTGCATCTGAAATTGGTATTGTTAGGAGTTTAACTCTGTGATTTACTTATTTAAATAATAGTTCATGAGTTTGAAAGTACTTGATAGTCATAAGTGTTTTGATGATTTTTTTTTTTCCTATTAGTTACCCTGCTTTGAGGATACTTATTCAGGGGAACAAAAAATCCCACCAAATTCCTAGGGAGAGTGTTCTAACACATAATTTTATTCCAATGCTTGTTTCATTAAAAATTGCCATGTGTGTCTTGCTGTCTGGTGAGGTGTGTGAGTGATAGAAAGGAAAACAAAGTTCAAGTCCTACCACCCTCTTCCACCCCTACCCCCTGTAAAATGGAGTTCTGGATTATATGCTGCTGACTGTCTCTTGAGCACAGAAAGATGCTTTCAAACTGTTTGATTCTAAGAAATATTTCCTTCCCAAAAGATTCCCAGGGTTGCGGATAGAGAGTTTGACCTGCAACCAGCTCACCCCTCCTTGAGAACAGCCTTTAATGACCTTTAAATCCTGTGATTTGGAGGTGTTAAAAACGTACATTCTTGTGCTCCAGTGGCATTTAATCCAAGAACTGTTCCAAATATTGCTGCCATTGCTGGGTTTTGGGAGGGGAGGGGGCTCAGCTGACACGGGTGCTGGTTTATGCTGATGCTTTGGGTAGATGAATGGCAGAAC
Organism: Phylloscopus whistleri; assembly: GCA_017589585.1. NCBI lineage: Eukaryota > Metazoa > Chordata > Aves > Passeriformes > Phylloscopidae > Phylloscopus > Phylloscopus whistleri. Next base: position 5,556,269 of record JADMLD010001548.1, on the reverse strand, counting down.
CATTCCCTCAGTTCTAAAGTGGGCACAGGCTGGGCAAGTGCAGCAACAGCATTGAGGCCTAAGAATAACTCAATAGAAATGGCATTGGGTTCCTTTTTGCTCAGAACTGAGGCAGTCCCTTCCCAGCTGAAAGCTTTGCATAACAGCCACTATCACTGCCAGGGGCTGGCAATGCGCTTGGGATCTTTACCCAGCAGTGAAACAGATGAATATTCATGACCTGTGTTCACTCAATTATTGCTCCAGTTAATGAGGCAAACTGGTAGTGCTGGACCAGCTGCTGTTAGACAGTCCAGCCCAGTAGGCTTGGGACTATTCCTGTCATGGAGTTTTTTACATACTTTTATTTCTTGCATTGCCTGTTGTGGTAAGATAGCTTTTAAGCTCTCATATTTGACTTCTGCTGAACGTTTGTTTTTTTTTCCTGTTTAGTCTCTTGGCTCTAAGGAAAATGTTCTGAATGAAGAAAGGTGGCTGGATGTGCTTGAGCAGTAACCTTTTGTTTAAGTTTTCAGATAGCACATGACATTAGACACTTGTTAAATCACTTTGAATTTTGAAAGAGGCCACGAGGCTGAAACAAGAACTTTTGCTTTGTCATGCTTTGCTTGTAAATTAGGGGGTAAAATGGTGCATGCAATACTGCATTCTTTAAAATGGGTGTTTGAACTTTTCTGTACTTTAGATGCTGTCCTCCAAAGAATTGATTATTATGTTTTATCACTGGTTTTTAGAGAGGCTCGGGCTTAAATGGGACTTTATGGTAGGATTCAGGTAGATTGGCAGAGCTGTTTGGGGTAGCTTGCATTATACATTATTATAGTTTTTCTTTGCAAGCATTGAATTGTATGCAGTAATTATTTTCTGTGAAACACCAATCTGGATGCAGAAGTAAAACCAACTCAAATTAAAATGTCAAGAATGTAAAAACTTAACCTGGGATCAACAAGTCTTCTGGTGACCATTTCAGATGGAACCTGTTACATAATTCCATTCTTGAGCTTGTACATTTTCCTAAAGCACTTCAGAGTTGGGAGCAGAAGTGTATTTTGATTAAGTAGGATGGGTCTTTTGCTAATCAGTTCTTTGCCACTGCAAAGTGCTTTCATAGCCTGCAGCATCTGCCTCCCAAACTTTGCTTGCTGGTAGATTGTTCTGCAGTTTGTTTAGCAACAGCATTCTCGAATTCTAATGTATGAAAAATTGATGATTAACTTCTTACCTCCTTTAGGCACATAGAGATGAAATCCAGCGTAAATTTGAAGCCCTTCGTAATAGCTGCACAGTGAGTATTAAATACAGATCATTGAATTATTTTGAAATTAAGGATAATGAAACAAACAATTTCCTCATTTAATCCTTGATGACACTAGTTCCTAATGTGGACTTCTGGCTTCAAGGTGCTAGTAGGAGCTGGATGGATTGGATTGGATTTCTTTTAGGTTTCAGGTAAACCTCGATTTTGGGGTTTTAGTCTGATCATGAAATTGTCACTGTTCTTCTTTTTGGAGAAGAAAATAAATTAAAATATCTCATTGCAGTGCAGCTAATAAGAATGGTGTAGCAGCTGCAAAAAATGACTGTAGGTGAAGATCTTTTCTGCTCACAAGAAGAAAAGATCTACCTGTCCAAATCCTGAGCTGCATTGTAGATCTAGGCCAGAGTGGGTTTTGAGGAGGACTTCAGCACTGTTTGAAGAGACAAGAAATGTTAAGGTTCCAAATAATACATTGACATACAGCAGAGAGAACTTCAGGATCTGAATTTTCACCTTCAGAGATCTTTGACATGTTTTGAGATTAATTTCATCAGTCCAGGACAGAGGTCCAAGGGCTTTGTCTATCCACAGGGATTCTTGCAGCTTAACACTATCTTCACATTTGTTTATGGTAGTTGATGGAGAGTATCTGCCTTCCAATGACATGAATTACACAAGTGTTGGATAAGGACCACAGTCCTCTGGGTCAGCAGTGATTGTAAATTATTCTGGGCTTTTTCTTGCTATCCCACACTGTGAGCAGTGCTTAATAGCTGGGACTTTTTATCTTGATTGTTTCCCTGCTTCCAGTGACTTCCCTCAAATGCAATTTTTCATGCTGTAGGAGTAAGTCTCTAATGCGTAAGTTTTCATCTTTTAAAATATCTTTTCAGCATGAGAGTCATTCTGTTTTCCTCACTTGCTCTTTAGCACTAAGCAAGGAGGTTCTTCTGGACGTGGAATATGTAGATAGGAAGAAGTGAGGAAGTACACATTTCCAAAGTGTTTTAACCTCTGTCTAAAACAAATCCTACACAAGAAATTTCACTTTGTTCCCTTCTTCATTTTCTTAGATTGAATGTCTAGCTCCCTCTGAGTCATCATAGTTCCTACATCCAGAGCTATCTTCTGTTGCTCTGGACCTTGCCTTTTATTCAGTGACAGCTTCTGTGAAAACACTTTTGTGATCTCCAGGCAGGGATAAACCAGGTGTGGAAACTCTGTGGCTTCTGTTCACTGCAGGGCCAGCTGCCTTGCAGAGCTGTAACTCATTATCCAGTGACACTTCAGCTCTGAGTGTGAAGAACAAGCTCCAGCAGTGAAGAATGACCCGTAACATTTCCAGAATGTCAAGAGCTTCAAAGGACTTGTAAAAGTGTTGTGCATTGTAAGGCCCTTCAGTGGGATAAGTGGGATCAGACATCCTCATCAATAAGAAATTAATTAAATAGTTCCTAAATGAATAATACATGCCCATCATACATTCTCTTTGCAGCCCAGGAGAATGCATGTATAATTTAATTGACCATGGACAGATAATTTCATGTTGTGTGTTATGACTGCTCCTGGCTGTCCATCCTGCCTGAGGAATGAGCAAATCAGGGCAGTCTTCTGTTGCCAGTGAGGGTCAAGAAATGCTAATTACACTGCTTTCACCAGATGTTTCAAACTTGTTTTTATCTGATGGTACCAGTATGATGCAGGCTGTGCTTATTGCTGACCGTGTGACTCCACTTGAAGGTGATTAGAATTTATGCTCCTTTTAAAATCCAACAACACTTCAAGGGAATAATTGTAATATGCTGCTACTTATACAGCATGATAAAGGGTGGATTTATTCTTTCAGGAAGTTCTCAAGAGAGATCCTTTTTAAGCTGACACAAACTCCTTGAACTAGTCTGGCAAACTTTGGTAGGGAATTACTTTTATTTGATCTTATTGAGAAGCCCCAAACAACGTAAGAATTACAAAAATAAGATTAGACAGGAAAAAAATATTGAAAAATTGAATTACTTCAGTACTTCTGTGGTCTTCAAAAGATAAATAAAAATGCTTAATCTACTTTCTTTGGTATTGTTCCTGTTTCTCTAGCTTCACAAAGGTCACAGCTTCTGATTGTAGAGATGGCTGTGTCTGTATTCCTCATATCCTCATTGCACACTTGTTCTTCCTTTTGCTGAGGTCTCTGACCAAGGAGGCATTTTTACGTTCTCCTTTTTCATGCTTTCTTTGTCTCTCAATTGAGCAAGAAATAATAGGATATGTGGTTAAAACAAAAATTGTAACCTGTGGTACCTGCTGTACACACACCTGTGCTTGTGGGCACACACACAGTCATATCACAACCTTCTCACAATGATAGCTCATCCAGCAAATCTCCTGAAGGAGAACTAGGTCTCTACAATTATTCTATGAAATAAATGGTCCATTTGAGTGTTAAAAGTATTTTCCAGGTAATCAAAGAAAGATCTAGAAATAAAAGGCATTCTTAAATACGAAAATTTACACATTTGTCAGCTGTTTCCATATTACTTCCGAATTATGGCTTGCTTGGAGATCACCAACATGTTTAAATTAAAAATACAAAAAAGTTATCTAAGTAATAATAGGTTTGTTTCCAAAGGGAAACTTCCTGTAAGCAGGCAGTAAAGTTAAAATATTTAGCAGGAAAGAGTTGTATAAAAGCCTTGCACTCAGCTTAGTAAAATACCAGAGAACCAACATCTGAATCATCTGGATTTTTCAGGTATAGGCTGTTGCTTTTACTCCAGCAATGAGTGGCATTTCTTATTACTAACTGGATATTGCCTTTCCATGTATTCAGGTTTTCTCCAATAAAACAAGGTTTATCTTCCCTTCTTGAGTTTATTTTGTCCTCATCTGGTGTTCCAGTCTTAAACATTAACAGGCTTGATCTGCACTTGTGCAACAAGAGATTGGCTACTGAGGCATTAAATCTGTGAGCCCATCAGACAGGTATAATTTTAGTTATGTGTGAATTCCTGCTGAATTCAGTCTGAGGTCCTGATTCCACATTGGCTCAATAAGTTGTCATACAAGAATAATCTGTGTTCTTGTGAGCTTCCAAAATAATACTCAAATATGTTATGTTTGATATATATATATGTTTGATGCTAAATTGTGTTTCAGAGTAGAGGAATCTTGCCCACTGTGACAAGGCTAATACCCAGGCAAAATTTTTTGTATGGCTTTGTTAGGTTTTTAAAAAAAAGTAAAATTCCTGTTGTGTGGAAGGGGTTATCCTTTGTTCCCATTTCACAGAAAATATGATGGCAGATACCAGTTACAGGCAGAAATGGAGCTTTGTATTTTTTGTAGCCTGACAAAAAATCAGAGACTTCTGAGAGTTGCTGTGAGAGAGGTTATTGACACCTTCACTGTGGACATCATCATCATCATTTGAGGAAGAGGCTCCTGTTTGGGAGAGGCAGCCCATCTTCTGGGACCTAGACAGGAACACAGGGACTGGGTGTTTTAATTAATCCTGGCTTGCTGTGGGAAGGAGAGGAATGCAGTCTGGGCAGTGTCCTACTACTCTGCAGCTCCCAGTGTCCCTCAGGATAAACCATGATGAGTTTTTGGAAACTGAGATCCATGTTTAAACTGTATTTCAAGGCACAGATGTTGTCTGACTATGGAGAGGGGAGGAAAACGAGTGATTGTTAGGTATTGAACAGGTAGAGATACAATCTGTCTGCAGCCCTGTTTGAGAGCTTGGGCCTCTCAGTGTTGGGATTTCTCTGCCTGAAGAGCTTTGCCTCAGAGAGTAGGTAAAGACAAAAGGAGTCTGATGTCTGCTTTCGCTTCCTCCTCACAATAATTTGGGGCTAAGAGACAGCTTTTTCTTGTCTCCTATTTGCTTCTGACAGGTAGCTTTTTGGCAAAGATTAGTGGGGATGGGGAGGAGTGGAAATGGATAGAGCAACACTGTTAGTCTGGAATTACATTAAATTCCAAATAAGACACTGCTGACAGCATCCCAAACCAGTTTCCTTTGCTGAGTCCTAGCATTTTTCTGCATATCTCCTGATGGCATCTGAGGACTGAGACACCTTTATGAAGGAATAGGGCATGGGGAAGTTAGCAAGCTGTAGTCACTAGTATATAAATAAAACTCCTTAATTTTCTCCTTTTCCTCATTATTGTGCCTGTGGTTTTGATATGTGCAGCATATGGATTAAATTTAGTACATTTTGTCTGCTATGCAAACCAAATCATCATGGCCCTGACTGTTTGTTGCTCTGATATTTGATTTGATCCATGGCTGGAGAGGTTTGTAGGACCAGGGTAACAGCTGTGAATCTGCTCAGCCTCCCTAAAGGAATACTTTGCTTTCCTCAGATTATTCACTGGGGAGGGAATTATGCTGGATATGGCTCCTTCTGCTGAGGAGCTGCTCTGCTTGGGTTGCTCTGCAATATTTAAAAATGAGATACAGTCCTCTGCATCAGGATAAAGATAAGCTGTGTGCTTAGATGTGGTGTGCAGTGAACAAATGTGTAGTTAGATGATATCTGTTTTATGGATTAGTTGTGATGAAGATGTGCATAAATAGAGGAGAAAATTCCAGTTGCTCTGTGAGTGGTGATGCAGTGGCACAGATACAGTGGCTGTCAATTCTAGACAATTGCTTTTCCAAGGTTTCAAGTGTTTGGTGAATTCATAAACTTAAAATGTGAAGATTTTTCTAATTATATTATGGGCTTCTAAAGGATGCAATAGCATTTTCTTACTGACTTTCCTTTAATATACTTCACATTTACCTCAGAATAGCTCAGGGCTGATTGGTTTGTTTGGGGTTTTTTGGGACTTTTTTTTTTTGCCTGGAGATTTCCTTAACTGAAAAGAAAAATATCTAAAGCTATTAACTCTTTCCAAGTACAGGATTCTGGTATATGTATATATGTATGTATGCCTAAGACAAAATTTCCAATTAAATGTGGGGTTTTTTGATCTGTGTTTTCCTTTTTGTTGATCCCCAGGACAGGCATTAATATCACGCTACATGCCATTTTCCTGTGTCAGCATTACCCATTACTCTTTGGGCTTTAGAGTGTTAATTAACTCTCTAATCCTGTTGGATTATACATAGTTGTAGATAGCTCTTGCATGTGTTAACAAACATCCCCTTTCCCCATGAAAAATGGAAGATTGTACCAAGAGGAACAAAGCAGTATTTTCTCAAATACTCAAGTTTTCTCTTGTTTAAAAAAAAATATATCTATCTATCTAGATTACATTATCTAGGTTATAATATATTTGGCATTTAAGCCAAAGTGTTTTGGAATTGCCAGTAAATATACTGTTAGAAGAAGGAAAGAGATCATGTCACATCTTCTGGAACCCTTCTTTCTTAACTGCTTTGTTATTTGTCTGAAGCTTTCCAGAAATATCCTACTAGATAAAATGTAGCAGTGAAATATAATATGATCTGGTTTAATTTTAGTTGTATTCAGGGAAAGAAGACAAAATCTCAGAACCTAGAATAAAATAAAATGAGAGCTTAACTTCCAGCCCTTAAGGAATAAAATCAACTTGAAATACAGTCAGTTTTAATAATTAATTAAGTAGTTGGACATGTTAACTCTGCATATTACTTTATTCATTTTGTGTTTCCCTCATCTTGGTTTTCTTGTATTTCAAAACTAGCTCAATATTTTTTAATAGCAATTACTTGGGCTAGTATATAAAATAGATGTTGAAGAAACTATGAATATATAAAATATATCTTGAAACTGCCTAGATACATGGTGTGGTTAAACATAAAGTTAAAACAAATGGAAGAAAAAGTGAGCTTATCTGGCAGTTAGTAGAGATCTCAGCTGTTGTAAGAGCAGTAGGAAAACACTGTAAAAACAAATGTTCTTTTGCTCCTTTTTGTTTGTATAAACATATCTAAGTTCTTATTTCTGCAGCAGTATAGGCACTAACATGTCCTTTTGACACGGGCTGCCCCCTCTGAAAGCTTGGTGCAAACAATGCAGAGGAAAATGTGTATTTTGAATAGGGCAGTGAGAGTGCTCAGAAACAAGCACATGATGAGATTTCTTCAGAAATGTTGTGTTTTGAAGTGTGAGTCATCTTGATTTGACCCTGAACATATGGGTGGCAGGAACTCCCCTTCACCCAGCAGGGAGTAATGGCTGTTGGACTTTTTCTGCTCACAGTTTAAAAACCAAATACTGTTAATTTAGATCTAGGAGAGGCATGGCAAAAGGCTGCCAAAATATGCGTTACAGATTTTTCAAAAAGAAATGGTTGTCATCTTTCCAGAGAGCTGAGAAGAGCTGTGCTCTATCTTCTACTGCTTTAGATATTTAAGTCCTTGGCTTGTGTAGGAAATTGGAACATTTATATTTGAATGTGTGGCCAACTGTGCTCTGAGATTTTATTTTTTCCCATTTAATGAAGTTTCTTATTCACTTTTCTTTGACATCCAGGCAAAAGAGCCTCTAGAACATATTTTTAAGAGTTGAATGTGAATTATATAGAGTTTACCAGTTTCTGAAATTCTTTTTATTAAGCTGATTTCAAGATTATACTGAACTTTCTTTCTCTTCCATTGTGGCGGCGTTGGTTTTGAGTTAGGAGGAGGTACATATTCATCCACCCTGTGTTCAGGCCTTTCATTCATAAAACCAACTGTGAAAATGGCCCACTGTTGTTTATATTTGACTTTCAGTTGGAGGGGACTGTGGTTTAAAGCTTTTAGTTAAGGCTGATTGAACAAATTGATGCTCCCACTTCAGTAAAGGCCTTGTTGAGTTTTTACTTTTCACTGATTTTCCGTGTTGTGTTACCACACTGGTTTCTTCCCTCGTGTGTACCCAGCTGCCATCCATAATGCTATTACTTTGATAGAATGTATTCCTTAACATTTTGCTGCCTTTCCTGGTTATACCCAGTGTTACAAATAAATAATATAAGCAATTCCCAGGGATATCCATCAGGTTGCACTGCCTCCACTGCACCTCTTGGTCTGTTTTCTTCAATACCACACATTGAAAGCCTTTCTGAGAGTATTTAGCCTCATTGCATTTAGGGAAGATGGAGGGAAAAAAATGTAAAGTGCTTTGGCAAAAGGTCACTGTAAGTCAGCAGCAGAGCTGAGACTCCAGCCAGAACTCCTGGCTCCCAATCCAGTGCTTTAGCCATGACAGCTTTCTCAAATAATAAATTACATTGCAGCATATTTATGCTCTGAACCAGATTTTAAAAAAAAGCTATTTTCTCTAAGACACGAAACTCTGCTTCTAATCCAAATACATTACTATGCACAAATATCTACCACTATAATACTGCCCTTTTGTTTGAATTATAAAAAAATATAAAAACTTGGCAATAAATAATTCTGTGTGAGAACACTTTTTCAAAAACCTGTGCTCACTCACATGTAATTTATTTTTCTTTCTAGGTGATTTCAGATTTGGAAGAGCAGCTGAACCAGCTCACTGAAGACAATGCAGAGCTGAACAACCAGAATTTCTTCCTGTCCAAACAACTCGATGAGGCCTCAGGGGCCAACGATGAGGTTGTCCAGTTGCGGAGTGAAGTCGATCATCTCCGCCGAGAGATCACCGAGAGGGAGATGCAGCTGACCAGCCAGAAACAAGTAAGGCTCTCTAAGCCTGGGTCAGGAGCTCTTTGTGGGAGCTGGCAAAAATTCCTTTTGCATCTGGAAACCCATGAGAAGTGAGGATGCTTCAGGGGGCAGTGGCATTTAAGCCTTCCTTCCCAGGGCAGTTGAGTGAATGGAAGTTTTTGGTATTTCCCGTCGTGTTTTTACACAATTTTATTTAGCAACCCTGCCCTCTGAAGGCATTGTCATTTGGAATTACTCATTTTAATTCTGTGGCCCTGGAAATCTGGAAACGTTCATAATGAGATCGACCTGACATTATGAGGGATCACAAGTGGATGTACAGGAGCCTTGAAATAAATGGGCTGTGATTTCCCAGCTCCTGTTCGCTGCCGATTTGCATGTACTGTAATCGAAATGGTAAGGCTGAAGCTGAAAGTGCACGCTTGATGTGGGATGTGAGAATTGATAGGAGGATTTATTTTTAGACTATGGAGGCCTTGAAGACAACATGTACGATGCTGGAAGAGCAAGTAATGGACTTGGAGGCCCTGAATGATGAACTCCTGGAGAAAGAGCGCCAGTGGGAAGCGTGGAGAAATGTTCTAGGGGATGAGAAGTCCCAGTTTGAATGTCGAGTTAGAGAGTTGCAGAGGATGCTGGATACTGAGAAACAAAGCAGGTCTCTCTCCCTTCCTTCCCTTTTATTAACTTTTATGAAAATGCTCTATAGAAGCTAGTACAAAAATTATATTTAGCATAGGATATGGGAGTTGGAGCTAAATATAAAATCTTGTGAGGTAGTTCTAAAAATGGTTTATTAGTTAATAGTCATCACTGATATTGTTCCTTTTGTTTCTTTGCAAGTGAACGATTCAAGGGGAGTGGTATTTATCATTGTAATTTATAAAATGTCTTGATTTATTATCTTCTATTTTATTTTATGGAAGAATAGTCTTTGCTCCTGACTGTTCCTGTGGGGTCTTGACATTTTTAAGGCTGTAGTTCTGGCAGGGGCAGGAACAGGGTTATATAATATAAAAGTGTTGCAGCAAACAGTCTGGCTTTCTAATGTAACATCTTGAATTTGAGGCAACCTCTGAAAGAGTTATTGATGCCACTGCCTGCTAGGGAGAGGTCAAGCCTGCAAGGAGTTAGGTAACATTATTTTCCATTTTAATGCAGAGTGAGAGCAGATCAGCGTATTACTGAGTCTCGCCAGGTGGTAGAACTGGCTGTCAAGGAACACAAGGCAGAGATTCTGGCCCTGCAGCAAGCACTCAAGGAACAAAAACTCAAAGCAGAGAGCCTTTCTGATAAGGTAAGTAACTTTCAATCCTAGACTTCCATAATTAGATGAAATACTTTTCCACTGATATTACTTTTAGAAAGGTGGCCTTGAGCAGCTTTTTTCAAGATGTTATAGAGACAAATTAAAGACTGGAGGGCATAGAATAGAATTCTATCTTCAAGCCAAAGACCTCAGATTTTCTTTGAAAAAGACTAAAGCAGACAGCAGCCTATGATGACTGGAATGAAGTCCTTCAATAACTTGCTATCTGCATTTGAACAAGCCAAAATATCTTTTGGCTGGTTTTTCCCCAGCAACCAAAGGCTAATTGTATAGTTTTTCTTCAGCATATGCTTGGTGAAGTTGGATTTCAGGACTGTGGAACTATATTTATTAGTGTTCAATGTTGTTCTGACCCTCTTTCCCAGCTCAATGACCTGGAGAAGAAGCATGCCATGCTGGAGATGAACGCCCGCAGTTTACAGCAGAAGCTGGAGACAGAAAGGGAGCTCAAGCAGAGGCTTCTGGAGGAGGTAACCTTGGAGATTCATGTTAGAACTTCAGAAGGTTCCACATCTTGAGGAGGGGAGGTTGTGTGAATAAGAGTTACACATCCATCCTTCTTCTGTGTAACTGGGGAGGTTAATCAGGTTGGGGGAGTTGTTTTCATTTAAGAGTTTTCCGAGTGTGTGGCCATGGCAGGGAGCAGTAAAAGTGAGCTGCTCCTCAGGAACAGGGGAGCTGGCAGCCAAGGGGGACAGCGTGCCTAGGCAAGGACAGGACGTTGCAGCCTGCAGGCTCAGACCCACAGCACCTGAACAAGAGGACCAGGGCAGCTTTGTTGAAGGTACCAGTGATCATTGTAGGAGCCTTTAGTCATAAGGCATCTCCTAGGTCAGGTCTGCACTCAGGCACAGCTCTGACCAGGCCAAGGGCAAGGGCCATAGCTTAAAACCAGCTCGGGAACCAACATGTTGAGGGTGCACACCTGGAGGCCACAGGTGAGGCTTCTCACAGCTCTTTTCATCATTAATTTGGGTCACAGGATTTGGATCCAAGGTCACACACCTGTGCCATATCAGGCAGTAATTGAATGCAGGCAACCAGTTCTGGATGGTGAGGGGAGAGGCTCCAGAGGAGGATCTCAGGGGTGGTTATGGACAATTAGGTCAATTAGAGTTTTCTGGTATTCTTGGGATACTGACACATTGCCTACTGCTTTATACATCACCAGGGAAGATTTCTGGCTCTTGCTTTGTAACATAGGAGTGTTCATGGTTTTGCTAGGCAGGGACCTTCTTGTTAAGAAAGTGTAAATCCTAAAAGAATTTAGAGTATTTTGTCATGTGCCCTCCTCTGGTGTTAATTGGAGACAAAGATGTACACAGCTGGCCATTATTTTCCTTACCTCATGTGACTATGACTGTCCTGGTTTATAGTAAAGATTATAGTTTAATTTATTTTTACGAAGTACTGAGGTGTCTTCTGGTGGTTGTACAGAGAGCTTGAGAAAATAGTGTTGCTACATATTAATATAAATACACAGAAATGCTTGTTTAGTGACAATGCATTCTGAAAGGAAAGGAATCTTCTGGAGTATTGTAATTTTCCAGCTTTAGAAGAATTGTGTGTTTATTTATAAGTTCTGCAATGGTGATTATTTTACAAGGAGTGATAATACTTAATAGCTTTTACTTACAAACAAGAAGACAACCAACCCAAAACACTGGCCTTTGCTTTCCTTTCAACAGCAGGCAAAGCTGCAGCAGCAAATGGATCTGCAGAAGAATCACATCTTCCGCCTGACTCAAGGTCTGCAAGAGGCTCTGGACCGAGCAGATCTTCTGAAGACTGAAAGAAGTGACCTGGAATATCAGCTGGAAAACATTCAGGTGAGGGTGAGGAAGCAGGGAATGCTCTGCCTCGTGCCCTGTGAGGCTTTGGGATGTGATTTACAGTTTGTGTGACAGTTTCTTTACAGTATTTTTTAGCTCTGTTTTGCTATCGAGTTACTTGTTTGTTTCTTGTGTTAAGATGAAATTTCTTGCATCTGTGTGTGATTCACAGGTTCTCTATTCCCATGAAAAAGTGAAAATGGAGGGCACTATTTCTCAGCAAACTAAACTCATTGATTTCCTGCAGGCAAAGATGGACCAACCAGCAAAAAAGAAAAAGGTGGGTGAAGAAGGTTTGAGAGGCATGGAATTAAATGGTTTTGTAATTAGTTATGTGCTGTGTATTCTTAATATTCTGTTCTATTTTTCTTTGTGTAACGAAATGTTGTCCTCATTTAAGACCATTCTGAGTAGGTGAACACAAACTTTGCTAGGCAGAATGAGTTCTTTGTGGCTTTTCTGGTATTTTGTTATTCCTACAACACTTAGGTTATAACCCAGTAGCTACACCTCAGTGGGGCTATAGGAATACAGGATTTTAAGCATGTTTTTTTTTTAAATGGTAAGTATGTATATGTGTACAAACCTTCTGTATCAAGAGTGGTTGTCCTGTAGCCACAGCATAGGACTGATCAGTCAGGTGATGTGACTGGTGTCACATCTTTGTCGTAAGCTGTTCTGTCATTTTGAATGAAGTAATTTAATTTTAACCACGTATTTTGAGATCCTCTGTTTAGATGCTTTCGGAAACTCCAGGTGTGAGTACTAACAGGTAACGTACGTCCCTCTTTAAATTAATCCATATCTTGACATTTTTCTCTCCAGTGCCAGTATGAACTAAAAATCCATCCTTACACATAACAGAATTGCCATTAGGCCCTCTGGCCGGACTGCCACTAGCTAGTGTCACTTTGCCTAGTTTAAGCCATCTCTTGCTAGGAGTTAGGAGTTGTCTGTGTGTTTCTGTTGCTAGGGCCTGTTTAGTCGGCGGAAAGAGGACCCTTCTTTACCCACACAGGTTCCCCTGCAATACAATGAGCTGAAAGTGGCACTGGAGAAGGAGAAGGCTCGTTCTGCTGAGCTGGAGGAGGCTCTACAGAAAACACGCATTGAACTCAGATCTGCTCGTGAAGAAGGTAGGGGTTAACAGAAAAGGTTAATCTGGAAGGAGGCACACGTTTTTGGTCTGAAAACGTGCCTTTAGTTGTGTGCCACTCTAGCAATAACGTGTGTTGTTTAATTACCACTGCTGTGAAGTTACAATAAGGCTACACTTGATTCTGTGGTCTCTAACTGCAGACTGGTGACACAGAGCCCTGCTATAGGAACCAGAGTGCCATGTTGGTCATGTTAATCAGGGACATTTGTCTTGTCTGTAGCTGCTCATCGGAAAATATCCGACCACCCTCACCCCTCCACCCCGGCCACAGCCAGGCAGCAGATCATCATGTCTGCCATAGTGCGCTCCCCAGAGCACCAGCCCACGCCCATCAGTCTGTTGGCTCCACCCTCCAGCCGCAGGAAGGAATCCTCCACACCGGAGGGTAGGCTCTACTCAGCTCCTACTTTTCTATCTCTGTCAGTGCCATCTCTTTGCCTAGTTAATTTAGTTTTTACCCTGCTGATGAGTTTTGTCCCTTGCAGAGTACAGCCGGCGCCTGAAGGAGCGAATGCACCACAACATCCCCCATCGCTTCAACGTGGGGCTCAACATGAGGGCCACCAAGTGCGCCGTGTGCCTGGACACGGTGCACTTTGGCAGGCAGGCCTCCAAGTGTCTGGGTAAGGACAAAACACAGCACAGCTCGGGGGGAGGAAAAGGCATCAGCCATCCCAGAGCAGGGAAAGAAACGACCAGGTGTGAAGGCTCTGGACCTACTTGGCGCAAACATTCAGAAAACATCTGGTGGTTTGGAGTGGAAGGGGAACCTTGGAGAAGCTGGGATTTGTGTGTTAGAAGTTGAGGCAGCTGTGTCATGATTTTTTTTTCTTTTTTGTCATTTAACAGAAGTTTTTCCCTGTCCTCTTGTCAGAATGCCAGGTGATGTGTCACCCAAAATGCTCAACTTGCTTGCCAGCTACTTGTGGGCTGCCAACGGAATATGCCACGCACTTCTCGGAAGCGTTCTGCCGGGATAAGATGAATTCCCCTGGCCTGCAGCTGAAGGAGCCAAGCACCAGTCTGCGTCTTGAAGGGTGGATGAAAGTGCCAAGGTATAAACAGGAACCTTGGTGCCGTGTCAGGTGCTGAAATATTTGGCCTTATATTACCCTGGCTCTTACAATGAGATGATTGGTACAGGCTTGTTACATGGACATTACAATTACCACCACTGTAATTACAATTGCTACCACTGAAATTTCTCTTTTATAGGAGTTGCATGCTTGTTTTATGTACAATCCAAGCAGAAAGTCCAACGTGGACTTTCATGGACTTTCAGCAGTAGAGGATAGAGCACACAGCTCTTCTCAGCTCTCTGGAAAGATGACAACCTTTTCTTTTTGAAGAATCTGTAATGCATATTTTGGCAGCCTTTTGCCATGCCTCTCCTAGGTCTAAATTAACAGTATTTGGTTTTTTGTGCTTATTTTCTTCAGGAATAATAAACGTGGGCAACAGGGCTGGGACAGGAAGTATATTGTCCTGGAAGGAACCAAAGTGCTCATTTATGATGCTGAAGCAAGAGAAGGTAACTTAGAATTTCTAGCAAGAACATACTTTTTATCTTCAGATATTGTTTGGTGGATTGAGAGGCTTAAAGATTATTACTGTTTGCTATGACTGTATCAAATTTAACTAAAGCTTCAGTGATAAGGCAATATTATTTTTTTCTACACCCTTAGCCATTTTATTGGCTGGCATGTCATAATAATCCAGCTGTGAAAACATCCAGTGTGCATCCAATTCATTTTGCTATCAGAGTTATTTTCTTGCTACCTGTTTGTCCATTCCTAATCTGTCTCCCTGTTCTCCTGCAGCTGGACAGAGGCCTCTGGAGGAATTTGAGCTCTGCCTTCCTGATGGTGATGTAACTGTTCATGGAGCTGTAGGAGCTACTGAGCTTACCAATACAGCAAAGACAGGTGAGAATATTACATAGATGAGGTCAAATGGATTTCATCTGGCTTGCCATCAGTTAGCCTTGTTTGGCTGAACAGAATTTTCTCCCTTGAGCTTTCATTGTGTAACGCTGTAATTTACCTCCATCTGAATTAGGGGAGTAGCTCAGCACTCCAGATCTAGTTACACCCAGGCTGTTGCTTCTGTCGTGGTAGAACTGTGGTTAATATAGTCATCAACCCAAATGGAAGTAAATTTTAAGAGAATTGTAGCATAAACACTCGGTTTATTTAAATTTCTTCTCTATTAACTGTGATGTGTTATAACTCCTGCCACCATTGTGCTCTGACCACAAAGCCATTAACTCAGAAGTGCTGTGGGATGTATACAGTCTCTTATTATGAAAAAATGTTGATGTGTTGATTTGTATGTATGGAATAGAACTGATGGATAAGATTCTGTATTTCTTGACTGTTACATTAAAGGATACAGACTGTTAAAAACAAAGGTTTCCTTAACCAATTTTTACAGATTTTTCTTAATCAGTACAGGGAAAACTTTAGTCAAGTGGCTGGTTTTGTTTTGGGTTTGGTTTGGGTTTTTTTTCCCACAATGGAATTTCTTTCTCTTTTGAATAAAAGGCAAGAAATTATTTTTGTTGAGTTAAAGACAGCCTTGTATGTATGGGTTGCATACATCCAGCTAATATTTAGCTGTAAGTAGCTAGCCTGTGCAGGACCTGTAAAGGAGAAACCAATGTGTAAATTGCCCTGGTACGTCATGATAAATACAACTTCTCTCCAATGAGGCTGAAAGGTGTTGATTTTAAGTCCACTGACAATATTCCAAAAACTAATCTAAGTCTTATTCTATCTATATAACATCTCAGATGTGCCATATATCCTAAAATTGGAGTCTCATCCACACACCACTTGCTGGCCTGGTAGAACACTCTACCTGTTAGCACCCAGCTTCCCTGACAAACAGCGCTGGGTCACAGCACTGGAATCAATAGTGGCAGGTGGGAGAGTTTCCAGAGAAAAAGCTGAGGCTGATGCTGTGAGTATAAAAGTTTCATTTAATAATAAAATATTCTGGGAGGGAGCAGAGTTTTGAAAAATATTTTTTCGGTATTTGACATTCTGAGGTTTAACTGAAGGTAAGTTATTGCTTCTGCCTTATGATTTGAGCACCAGGAGCCAGTTCACTGTGAGACTGATGCTGTGTATTGCAATACCCTTCTTTAGACTTGAGGAGTGTAGTAAGAGAATCCAAAAATATCTCTGTAATTCCAGCAGAGGAAGGAAGAGCAGTTAGGACATGGTTTAAATCCAGTCTCATAAGGTACCACATAGAATGAGCAAACCTTAAAAGAAGCAAAAACTCCCTCCCCTCCCATTCTTAGAGAGCCAGAGGCTTTATGTTTCTTGCTGGGGGGAGGTTTGTGTGGGTGAGTACTTTTTAGTTCAAGTTTTATTCCTAATAAGAGGTTAAACAGATTTGTTTAGGTTTTGGATACCCTTTCTCACACTGTTACACTGATAACTCTATTTTCTGGTAAAGGGAGGTTGGGTTCTGTGGCATTGCATAAGAGAATATTATCTCTGGAGGTAGGGAATATCTGACTGCAGGAAATACTCTTTTTTTCTCAGGCTCACATTTCTTTTGTCTCTGAGAAAAATACATGCTCCCACCAACATTTATACTTTTCTTCAATCCTTCCCCTTGGAAAATTCCACTGCTTTATTGTAGGAGGCTGGGGAAAATGGAAAGGATAGAGGCAACAATGGGTTCTGTCTGAATTTAGGATAATTCTGATCAGTTTGCCTTACTGTGTCTAAGGTAGATAAAAGTTTACTAATTCTTTTGTAGGAGGCATCCCTGCAACTTTTAGCTTTCTGAGAAAAACAAATCTGTGCCAAGCTCTTTGCCTGTCTGAAATGATGACCTTACATTGTTAAAATACTCACTGATAAAGAGATGAAGATTAACTCAACAAGAAAAAAAATATATTTGTCATTTGCAGAAGCTGCTGGGGAACTCTCTGCTGAAGCTGGAGGGTGAAGACCGTTTGGATATAAATTGCACAATGCCCTTCAGTGACCAGGTAATGGTCATGTGCACTTGAGTCTTTCTCAGTAGTGGATAATTGATTCAGGGAAATGGTATCTTGATTGCAATATGTGTAATTATGCACTTGTTTGTGCGTTAGATTTTTCTCTTCACTGCTGAAGGGTATCACCCAAGTTGCTGTTGGAGCATTCCTTGCTCTCCTCACGTAGTTCTATTTTTTCCCCCTGTTGTAGGTAGTACTGGTGGGTGCAGAAGAAGGTCTCTATGCCCTGAATGTACTGAAGAATTCCTTAACGCACATCCCAGGAATGGGAGCTGTCTTCCAAATTCACCTCATCAAGGATCTGGAGAAGCTACTCATGATAGCAGGTACAGGGCTGTGTGTTCCCACTGGCCCTGCAGTGGCTTTGTGCTGCCAGGTCCTGCTTGCCTTTGGGTTTGTTCCAGGCTTTTGTCTGGTTTTTTATCAGCAAATTGGCAGCAACGCCTTGCTGTGGTTAACACAGGCTTGTGTGGTAAGGGATGAGGCTGGCTGGTAAGGGATTATGTGAATGAGTGCTCAGTTAAACCTTCAGAGAAACTGATTTCAGAGCTGAGGGAGGGAAGAACCAGAGACAAAACATTTCCAGGTTAGAGGTCAGTCATCATTTTAAGTTCAATTTAAAAAGTGTTGAGCTAATCAGTGAACATCTCTTCCTAATTACTGTATAACTTTTTTAATGTAATTAACTATTTGAGAACCACTATGTGATCACTGGGGCATAGGGCCAACTCTTATCCTCTCTTGCCCTGTAACAAAGCTGGGACTCCTGTCATGATTTAAGATTTCTTTATGAAAGGAACACCATCTTTAATCTCTCCATCTGTGATTTTCCAGAGATAATCCTTCCCACACGGATGTAGGCATGCTGAACATTAGGGTGTATCTTCATCTGAAAGCCCAAATTATCCAGTGTCTATATGACATTTGTAGGGAATGAAAAACAAATTCTCTTTCTTGTTCTGCTAGTTATGTGGGGTTTTTTTCCTGGTAAGGGTTTAAGATATCCATGGTTTATTTGTGTCAGGGTAGTAGAGAACAAAGCAAATCTCACACATAATGAGAAGGCTGTGCTAGTCTGTCACTGGACTTCTGAGAGGAATTGGCCTTGGGCTGTAATGCAATTCATTAGGGCAGTTCTTGGAAATCCCTTGCCAGTTCTGCTGGCACAGAGTGATTAAAACATCTTGTACTTGAAGAAGTTCTGAAGGGCAGAATAAAACTTCCTGGCTAATTTTGAATAGTGTCTTAATGAGGCCACAGTCACTGTGTTCTGCCAGACTTCAGCAACACTAATAATCCACGCAGGGAATGGTTGTTCTCCTGCTGGATTTACTGCCTGTTTGTAGGGTTGGGTTTTTGTAAGTTTTCTGTTTCAGTTTGAATAGGAATGATATGGAATGAGTTCTACATGGTTCCTTGTGACTGTTTCCACAGTAACAGCCTGTAACAATGAGCTGCTGCTTAGGTAAGACTTGTAGAGAGTAGGGAGTTCTCCCTTGATGAAATGCAACCATTTTTTGTTTCCAGGAGAAGAAAGGGCTCTGTGTCTTGTTGATGTAAAGAAAGTGAAGCAGTCTCTAGCCCAGTCTCACCTCCCAGCCCAGCCTGATGTCTCACCAAATGTCTTTGAGGCTGTCAAAGGATGTCACCTTTTTGCTGCTGGCAAAGTAAGTTACAGCTCCCTTGTGCCCCCAGACCACCCCTTAGACTGCTCTGAGTTTAATATTAAAAATCAGCATCTTTAGTCCACTGGCAACACATTCAAGGTCTATATTCTTGCTCTGAATATTTTTCTTAATAAGAAGGATGCATGGGCTGAAGAGAGGCTGAGCTGGAGAAAGAGTGGGGGATTTGCTGCTAATGTGAATCAATTCAGTCAGGATGCCATCATGCTACAGCTTAAACTGCTAGATAGTAAGAAATCCAGCATAGCATGGTACTACTGCCTCCTCACTACTGACTGCAATTTTGAGATTCTTAATTAGTGAATTCTGTCCAGTCTTTGTTCTTGAATGTCATGCTTCCAGGCTAGCAAATTTCCTTAGGTTTTTGTGTCATTTTAATCCTGACATTTTCACAGATTACTGGTTTTAGTATGGAGCATTTAACCACACCAGAAATTCTCATTAACAATTACTTATGTGGACTATTTTGGTAACAACCTGAACACCACACATTTCAAAGTGATGCTTAAGATAAGTTTCAGGGGTTAAAATGTAGACCTAACCTATTTCAATTTGTCAATCCCTTTTCTGTGGAAAACCTTCTCATTTTTTATTAACGTCTTTCAAGCATAAAAGGAATCATCGAAGCCATTTAAATTCATGTTCTTTTTTGAGAATGTGAAGAGGCTTTTCATTATTTCATGAATTCACAATAATTACCCTATTAATAAAATGTACTTGCTTATCTCTGCAAAGTTCTTTTTGTGGCAAGAGGTTCTCGGATCCGTTTCACACGCTCAGCAATAGAATTTATTTTATTGCCATCCTGAACTATGCTTGTTGTCTTCCTTACAGGTTGAGAACAATCTTTGTATCTGTGCAGCCATGCCCAATAAAGTGGTGGTTCTGAGATACAACGAGAGCTTGAGCAAGTTCTGTATCAGAAAGGTGAGTTTAGTAACTCCCTGCTGTAGTTGAGGTTAATTCACGTAGTGCTCTAAGCCTTTGCTTTGGAGCAAACATCTAAAACCTTTCTGTGTGCATGAGAAAATTTGTTTGCCAGCTAAAATGATAACAAATTGCACTGTGCACTGACTCAAAGTGGAGTAGGCAGCAATTTCCTTAATAAGAGTTGGCATTTTTGGAGAGATGCAGAACAGAACTGTGATTTTTTGAGATATTGGACTCAGCTGTAATCATACCTTCAGAGATCTCTCCTCAGGACAAAAAGTTTAAACACCACCTGCCTTAAAACAGGCTGGCACCCAGAAACTCATGTCTTCTCCTATTCACAAATTAAAGGCTGTTCCAGTCAAACTACACCTCGCTGAGAGGTTCTGCAGGTGGTCACTTTGCAGGCACCAGTTCATTTTCCAGTGTGACTGAGACTGTTCTCCCTGAGTGCTCCATGGGCACTGCTGGAGGGAAGCAGTGGGCACAGTCATGCAGATCTGGCCTCCTCAGGAGGAAAGGCATGAGTGATGGAGATCTGGGCACAAACAATGGGGCTGCCAGCACACCTGGAATGTCTACAAGCCTTGCAGCTGATACCAACTCCTGCTCACAGCAGGGAACACTGAGGGTCTACAGCACAATATGCAAAGGCTGTTCTAGAGGGCAGATTTTCCTTATCTCCACTAATCCAGACAACTGAATTTAGATCTAACAAGATGGCAGCAAGCCCAGAATATGCTTTTCTCTTCTGCCAGCTAAATTCCCAGATAAAGTAGGATTTATGCAAGGAATCTTGTCCTCAGAAGATCTGGGGATCTGTGTGTTGTGTCAGGCTAACCTACAGAGCTATCCCAGCTCTTCAGTCACAAGGCAGGTCTTGGTGGATAACATCTCTGTCATGTATGGAGAAGGAAGGAAGGAAGATTGGCTGTGACCTACTGTAAACAAGGAGCTGCTCACTACTGCTCCAGAAAACTGAGCTGCAGAGCAGAACATCTTCTAGAACAGTATATTCCTCCAAAAGGAAGAGGATCTCCCTCGTGGCGAGTTGATATGCAAGTCTACATTCAAGCAGCACTTTCAACAAAATAAAACTTTCTTCTAGCAAGAGCTTTTGTCCCCATGCTTTTGAGAGACTGTTTAGAGTCTTTGAGGTTGCCACCTCTCCCTTTTGTAAAGATAAATGCAGCAATATCCAACTTTCCAGACTCAGCATTATCCGTAAGCTGGTACAGGGGACTAATATCTGTCCATACTGTCCTCTTTTCCAGGAGATTGAAACCTCTGAGCCTTGCAGCTGCATCCATTTGACAACTTACAGCATCATCATTGGAACCAACAAGTTCTATGAAATTGAGATGAAGCAGTACACACTGGAGGGTAGGAGATAATTCCTGAGAAATGCTCTAAGTAGCTCCACAGGTTCTTTTGCAGGGCTTTTCAAAAGCGATTTAGGAAAAAAAATTGGTGCAAATCAGTGTTTTTCTCCATTCTCTTTGCAGAGTTTTTGGATAAAAACGACCACACTTTGGCCTCTGCTGTGTTTGCTGCTTCCACCAACAGTTTCCCAGTCAGTATCATCCAAGTGAACCCAGCAGGGCAGAGGGAGGAGTATCTGCTGTGTTTCCATGGTAAGTGGTGGATGGTTGTGCAGGTGTTGCACTACTCCTGTTCTCTGAGCTGCAGAAGGTACCCAAATGCTGTTGAATTTGGACAACCTGCTTTGGCTTAAAAGTTCTCCATGCCTGGTGGATCAGTTGTTGCAGATTTCTGTGCGTGAGGGAAGGACTGCAGGCAGGGTGTTAAGTGCAAACAGGTGTTTGATTACCCTGATAAGATGTTCTGGGGCTCTCATATTTGGCCTTTGTCTGGTTTCAATGCAGACAGGTGAGACTTTTTAACTTTCTGGTGATTAAGAGAGGGTGTTAATTTCTGTATAGCTGCTTTTGCTGCCCTCTTGTATACTGTCATGGGAATGCACAAACCTTCTAAAGCCCTCTAGCAGTAATTTTGGTTGAGTAATGGTAGGAATCTCATCAGCTTCCCAACTGTAGATTAAATAATGACCTTAGTTTAGCTGGAACAAAGAGATGTGGCAGTGGCCTGGCAGTATTCCTGCATCTAACCAATTCCGTGGCATTTAGAGTAATTCGTGGTAATCTGGGATTTGTGAGATGTCCCTGACAAAAAGCCTGGGAACAACTGCCTTTGTCCCTTCAGAAATAAATGGATAAAATCCAGGCAGATGCTCATGACCTGATGTGACTTCTCTTGGCAGAGTTTGGTGTCTTTGTGGACTCCTATGGAAGACGCAGTAGGACAGATGACCTGAAATGGAACCGCTTGCCCTTAGCTTTTGGTAGGTGTTGAGGGACAATCTCTTGGATTATGGAGATTATTGAAACCAGGAAGCATCCTTGTGGAATGGGTACTCTGCACTCAGCCCTTCTGTCTCATTTTCCCTTCCCAATTCTTCCAGAAACTATGGAGCTTTTTCCCATGATTTAGGCTTATTATAAATCCAGATGGCAAACCCTCTGAAATACAAGCAATTTAGGGAAAACTAAACCCGAAATTCCATTTCCTTAATGTTCCTGGTCTGACACTGATTGAACTGGCTAGTGGAATTTTTAACAATGCTCTAACTTTCTAAAATAGTGAAGAATATATGAGGGCAGCATGGCTCCCTCAGGCCTTTTGCACTGCCTGATGGGATTTTGTTCAGTTAATAGTCTGGCTTTAATGCCTTTTTCATGATACTTTGGTTAGTAAAGTCCTTGAGACACAGTTTCAAAGCAACAATTCTTTAAGCTTGCATCTCCCCCTTTACTGATGGTGTCTGTGTCATTATATAA
Organism: Phylloscopus whistleri; assembly: GCA_017589585.1. Lineage (NCBI taxonomy): Eukaryota > Metazoa > Chordata > Aves > Passeriformes > Phylloscopidae > Phylloscopus > Phylloscopus whistleri. The sequence continues at coordinate 5,533,575 of JADMLD010001548.1, read as the reverse complement.
AATGTATTCCTTAGTTTTCCCACAGGGCTGTCAGCCTCTCTTGTGCTTGCTGTTGTGTTTTAGAAGTTTTTAACAGAGAATGTATTCTGTGTTTTTTCCTGCCTTTGCACTGCTCCTCCAGCCTACAGGGAGCCCTATCTGTTCGTGACCCACTTCAATTCCCTTGAAGTGATCGAGATTCAGGCACGAACTTCTCTAGGGTAAGTTGTTCACTTTTCATTCCTTTGAACAGCCTGTTTTGCAGGAATGTATGGACTTGCCAGGCAAAGGTACTGTGCTGCCACTGTAAAGACCTCTTCCTGCAATTCTCCCCAGAACTCCAGCACGAGCCCACTTGGAGATCCCAAACCCGCGGTACCTCGGGCCGGCAATCTCCTCGGGAGCGATCTACCTGGCCTCCTCCTACCAGGACAAGCTAAGGGTGATCTGCTGTAAGGGCAATCTGGTGAAGGAGACCAACAATGAGCAGCAGCAACAGCAGCACCACAGAGGCTCCTCTGCCACGCGCAGGTGCGGGGACGTCGGGGTGTTGGGGTGTTACAGTCCCTGTGTGCCTCACAGGGAGCAAGCCTCCTGCTGCCTTTTCCCCTGCTGTGGTGGGATGCCCTCGTTCTGTTCTTAGAGGCTGGTGACAGGCAGTTACTGTAATGCTGGAATAGAGTCACTAATGGCTTAATGTCCACAAGGAAACAAACTTCAGCTCTAGGAAGATGTGGGTAATCTCCACAAATGCTTTGTGACCTTGTGCTGGTTCGCTTTGATGTTGTGATAGAGCTCTGGCTTCAAAGCTTTTTGAGCTCAGATACTGTTGATGTGACACTAAACACAGCTTGGCTGTAACAAGCTGTAAAGCAAAAGCCTGTTTCTATCAAATTATGAGTCTGTCTTAGGGAGATAGTGCTGGGAAGCTGTGATGTGATATATAGATAATTAAATACTGGGGCTGATGGTGCACAGGACACTGAGAAACTGAGGCTTGTAGTTCATCCCAGCCTGGCCTGAACATCTCTGAGCCACAGAAGATTGTGTGAAAACACATATATCAGATTTTAGCATATTTTTATATGGAAAAGCATATGGCTGGAGTGTTTGAAAAGGTAGTGTTCTCTGGCCTGTTCCATACACTTGACTTACACTGGCAGTTCATTAAGGCACTTTGCCAGTGTGCCTCACATGATGGACACTCCAGCTGCCAAAATATCTCTGCATTTTCCATCTTGGCTCAGGGCGGGGCTGATGCTTCTCACCCGAACTCTGCTGGGTGCTGGGGGAAAAGTCACATTTTTTGCTAAAAGAAAACGTGACGGGAGGTTTTTGTAACGGGAGGTTTCTGTCACTCAGTGGTTCTCGTCCATTCTTTTCGAATGACAGCAGCCCGAACAAGAGAGGCCCTCCCACGTACAACGAGCACATCACCAAGCGCGTGGCCTCCAGCCCGGGGCCCCCCTGAGGGGCCCAGCCACCCCCGGGAGCCCAGCACACCCCACCGGTACCGCGAGGGCCGCACGGAGCTGCGCAGGGACAAGTCCCCGGGGAGGCCTCTGGAGAGGGAGAAGTCCCCGGGCCGGCTGCTGAGCACCCGCAGGGAGCGCTCCCCGGGACGGCTCTTCGAGGACAGCAGCCGAGGGAGGGTGCCTGTGAGTGGGGCCAGAACTCCTCTTGCTCAAGTCAATAAGGTAAGTCAGGAGCAGAACGTGTCTTTTCTCGGGAAAAGGCTTGTAGGTAGTGCAGAAGGGCTGGTGGCACTGGAAAGCACAAGAGCAGATCAAATCTCACCCCCTTGCTCCTCAAATTCTGTTGGAACAGAGCCCATGTGGTGTCATGCTGGCCCTGTGACCCCCTGTCCTGGGCTGGTTCTGGCACTGCAAAAGCTGCTTGACACCAGAATGGGCTGAGAGCAAAGGTGCATTTACTAGCAAGTGATAGAGGATTTGAAGGGGAATAATGTTTGGAGCAGGGAACGTGGGAGCCTGCTGTGATACTGACAGTGCCTGCCTTTGTCAGTGTTTGTGGGTGACAGGAGCCCTGGCTCTGTGGGAGCAGCAGGTGATGTACTGCTCCCAGCACCTCGTGCCTGGAAGAGAAATACCTGTGACTTGTAACTTGTCCTTTTATTTCCCTGCCAGGTCTGGGACCAGTCTTCAGTGTAAGTCTCAGCTAGACAAAGTCACTCATCTTGACCTGCAGGAAAAAAAGGAAATATACTGAGTATATGCACTCCATCTGTCTGCAGCCCAGTTCCCAAACAGCATTCCTGGGCCAAAGCTCGCTCCGCAGCGGGAGCCGTGACGCTTTCCAAGACCGTTCGCAGCTCAGTTAATTTCTCTGCACTTTCCTGCACTCCTGTTTTTGCACTTTGTACTACTGTTACTCTTTCAAGCAGTTCATGAACTTTTTGTATCCACTTTAGTCCCTAGTAGTTCATCCAGGAAATGGGACTTGTGTCCTACCCCAGGTCATCACTGTGGTTAGCACCCCTTAACAGAGAGTTGGTCATAGTTCTGAGACGTGCTGGGAGCCCCTGATGGCCTGGAAACAGAAGGGCCAAGGTGAGTGAGTCTTTCAATAGGAGCTGTGGTTGGATGTTCTCCACAGAACACGTGAAAAATTTCTTCTGATTAGCCTGTTCACCTGCCACTTCTGAAAGTTATTTTGTTCTCACTAAAATCGCTTTAGAGCAGCTCTGATGGGGAGGGAAGAACCCTGCTTTAACCAACCCCCCCTGCCCGGCCCTGAAACAAAGTGCATTACCTATAAGCTACTGGGTTGTAAGACTTTATCAGGTCTTCTGCATGACAGTTCACTGCATGCTGCTGCACCATCACTGGCTCTCTCCTTTTAGGTTGCTTTGCTGAGTAGTGTATTGTACCTCACTTGTAAATTAACTGAAACCTTTAGATCACGCTGCAAAATAGCCGTTAATTACTCTGGAAATTTGGCACCGAAGAGTTATCAAGCCTTATTCTATGACAAGAATTACAGTCACACTTGTGTTCTCCTCTCAGCACTGGACATGGTCTCTTCAGCAATGAGTCCTGCCAGCCTCAGCTCCCCCGGGGGAGCAGCCGGGGCTGGCTCCTCCCCTGTAGCTTGTGGTGCAATCAGATGCGGTGTCTCGGCACAGGACACCCCCAGGGAGCAGCTTTGGCAGTTGCTGACACGCCTTCGCTTCCCCGTGTCTGACCTCGAGCCTTTTATTGCTTCCTATTCTCTTTTGCTGTCAACATGAAGCAGAGAGCAAATGATTTTCAAAGCAGGTTTTGACCATTCACTCTGCAATAGCAACATTCTAAGTGAACAACCATGTTCTTTACAACTGGAAAGAGCAAAACTGCATCCAATCTTCCCTTGGAGCCACACTTAAACTTCTGCTAGTCCCTTGCAAGCCTGTGCTAACCTGTTCTAGAAACCCATCAAAATTCCAATGCCTTGTCAGTGTCCTTTGGCGAGTTTCATGAATATTGTATTCTGTTCTCTTGTCTGTTGGGTTATTTTCAGTCAGATGATTCGGCAGGAAATTTGCTGAAAGTTTTTGTCTCCCGGTCTGAATATTTTGAAAGGTCACTGAGATCAGTCTTTAAATCTTTGCATCTCATGGAAGATCTTCAAGACCTCAGAAATGGGCTTGTTGAGTCCTGAAAGTGTATATCTTGTGTCTTGTTCGTGAAATGCTTCCTGCTATAGAAATAGCTCAAAGGACTGTACATATTTACAAGAAACTTTATATTCGTAACAAAAGGGAATTGAATTGGTTTCTACTTTTTTATTGTAAACTGTGCGTTTTTCAACACTAGCTTTTTGTTTTACTGGTGGTTGTGGACAGCCATCTTCAGACACTGGAGGGGCCTCGCCTCAGTCCTCCTCGCTCCCATGAAGAAATATTGTAACATTAAATTGCAATTGAAGCTTGTTAGCATAAATGAGGTTTTAGGTCTCTAAAAGTAAAGGATTTTTCTTCATTACCTTTTTATTATTGACAAGGGAGGGAACCAGAGGGACAGTTCAAAGCTCCACCTGGAACGTATTGAACTTTGTTGTTGAACAATAACCAAATAAAACAAATAACTATCTTGACTGGCATGGTGAAATGACGGCTTCCTTCTCTCTGGAGTGCCCCTGCCCCTCCTGCCCCACACCTGGCTCTGGGGCTGGGGAATCCCAGGTGTCACAGCTGACCCAAGAGCAAACCCTGGCAATATTTAGCTTTTAATCCTCGTCATTCCCTGAACAAACCCCAAGCATGTTCACGTGCACTGACCCAGGTGGATTTATCCAGGTCCTTCCCTGGAGCAGCAGTCAGCTGCAAGCACCTACAGCTCAATCCTGCCTCACCTGTGAGATGGGCAGAGGTGAAGCACCTGTGAGTGTCTGGGAGAACAGTCTTGCCCTGGAAACTGACCCCACACATCCTGAGCTGGAGAAAAGGCATCTTAATTAACAACAGTGTGATCTAAGGACAGGTTTGGGACTTACCCCAGCAGTGTACTGGGAGCAAAGCAGAGGGAGGCAGTTCCTCATCCCACTGCTGTAACATGCTGGTGCTTTAAGGCCTAATAGCTGCAACTTTAAAAAAAGACCATTCACAAATCCAGTCAGATTGAGTACAACCTGCAGTTACTGTACAGCTCAACTTACACCTGCTGGGAAAACTTGCTAGATCAGACTTAAATGTAAATACATCTATTTTTAACTGAACTAGTTTTTACAGGGTCTGAAGTATTCTTTCACAGGAAGAGGTTTTTAATATTCACACTGCTGCCTACAGTAACTTAATTTGTCCTCCTACTGTTGAGTGTTTTTGGTTCTGTGCACATCCCCACCCCCTCAGCCCCAAGAAAGGGCTTGTTGGAGGCTGTGGGGGTGGGTTACCAATGGCTCGTCTTACGTTTTGGTCTACATGACATTCTCCATGAAAGTGCTCTCCATCCACCCCGAGCTGCTTGGTTTATCTATTGTGCCTACTATGATGTATATGATGAAATGCTGACTTGTTCAATGTTCCTTTATTTCTTTTCCTGTGCACAAACAATACTTATTTAAAGCTCATTGTTGCAGTCCTATGATGCATGATCCGAATTGTAACAAAACTAAATTAATCCAGAAACTGGTGGAGTAAAAAAAAAAATTAATTATTTATTAAGCTTTTTGATTCCCAAGAACCCTGTCAAACAACAACATGGAACAAATCCATGTCAGCTTGACCCCCCCATGCTGTGCTGAAATTCAGGGGGTTGGGGAGGGCAGGGAGCTCTTGTTATTCCTGCACTGGTTTACTCCAGGGTCCCCAAAAGTGACTGTAACAAAAGTGTCTGCATCTACCTTTAAAAAATGTGCTCTCCTAGCAACAGCCAAGAATAAACATAACAGCACAGACTGTGAGCTGTGGGTGGGGAATGTAAGTGAGCTAATAAATCCAACTCTTGATCCAGCTTTTGCCTTTGGAGGGATTTGATTCATCCCTTTGCAATAAGGGAACACAGAGTGATTAATGTAATTCATTCACCTGTCTAGCAGAAAAGGACCTAGCAAAAAAACCCCAATAAAACACCCCAAAACCCACTCCCCAGCAAAAACCAAAACAACCAGCTTACCCTTTCCTCATCCACCCTCCTGCTGGAGAGAAAGGGATTTGGGGGACTGAGGGTGGCAGTGGCTTACCTGAGGAAATTTGTGGCTCCTGGGACTGTCAGTTGAGGCCACAGGGAACAGAGCCCCTCCATCACCTGCTGCTCGTGGCTGTAGAGCCTGGGGGCAGCTGGGCTTGGTCACCCCTGGGCAGGGAAGGGTGGAGCAGAGCCAGGGTCACTCCTGCAGGCCCTCACACTGCCTGGGCCCCACCCTGGCCCTCCCAACGTTTTGGGGCTGCAAAAGCTGATGGTGCAGTGGTAGCTGCAGTCCCTGTACTGAGCCCTCTGCCAGCTGAGGCAGGGCCAGGGGCTACAAAGCAAAAATCAAAATTAAAAAACCTCAAGCTTTCTACACAATTATTGTTCCTGTCCTGTGGTTCCACCCTACCTGATGCACTGATGGAGAACATGGAGTGCTCTGCAGGTACCAGCACTGACCACACATCCCACAGCCCTGGCATTCCCTGGAGCTCCTGGACACTGCAGAGGCACAGACTGTCCCGTCACACAGCTGGACCTGACCCCACAGAGTCACCCTGGTGAGGACAAAGACTTGGGGAAAAAGATCTGGAACAAAGAGAAGCTGACAGGAGGCTGAAGGCCCATCCCAAGCTTTCCAGCTCTGTTGCTGGAGCTTTTAAATAATTAGCCTCTGGTCCTTCCTCTAAACTCTACATCACAAATAAACATGAACACCTCTCTTCTTCACTGACTGAGTGCAAGAGGAGAGTGTTTCAATCTGAATCGCTGAAGGAAAAGCTTGTACAACCCACCAAGGCATAAAACTGCAATCAGGAAATCACATGTAGTAACAGAATAACTCACTGAAGGCCAGGTTACCACAGATGGGAAGGGTAATAACAACACAAGTCACCCACTTCTCTTGAAAATGTTTTATTTGTTTCTAAAGAGGTTGAAAACAAGCAATTCTGTAGTTCAGAATACCAAATACTATCCATAGCACAGAATGAAGAAAGAGTTTTCAGAGAAAACCATTGCACTAGACCCAGATCTACTCAGCTACTGAAGATATTGCAACAAGGCTGGTGAACAGACCCCAGGATGGCAAAGCACCCTCCCACTGTGGCTCACTCCACTCCACGCTGGCTGCTGCAGCTCTGTCCCCACTCAGACTCCTCAGAGACTTGTGCAAAGTGCTTTCCCTGACAGTGGGACGGGCTGTGGTTATCATTGGCACAGGCACGGTGCCCCAGGCACCAAAACAAGCCAGGGAAGGGCCCCTCCCGTGCTGGCTCCTCCCAGGCAGGCCCGGGGCACGCTGGCAGCAGGTTTGCATTAATGTTGCATTTGTTTTGGGATAAAACAGGCTGTCAACACCAAGGACAGGCAGCCTGGCATTACTATAATCACAGAAAACAGAAACAGAATTAAAAAGTTGCCCGGCTCCAGCCCTGGGCACAGAGGGCTGTGGTGCTGCTGCATCCAGCACCTGCAACTGCTGACACTGAGGAGTGAGTTTGGCCACTGGACACAGGAGACTCACAGTCACCTTCAGGCTGTTACTGAGGAACTCAGCCCTAAACTGAACCCATCCATTCCCTTCCAGCCACCTCTCCCAGCTTAAGGAAGTCCTCATCAGTGACAGCAAGAGAAACCAGTTCCCAAAAGCAGATTACTGCAAGACACATTTACGATTTACAGAAAAATCCAGCCATTAAAAACAATTGTCTTTACCAGAAATTCCACAGGGGAAAAAGATGTATTTCAGTTCTCATGAAGAGAAAAAACTACAGAGCTATTCACAGTAGAAACAGTGCACCCCACTCTACCGTAAAATAATATCGAGCTTGTAGTGATTATGTTGCTGATTCTGCCCAGAAAAGGCTGCTACAAAATGATCATCAATATTCACACTTACTTCAGCCAGGCAAGCTTGGAACTTGCTACTGAAATAATGTTTGATGAGAAATGGAAGCAGTAATGAGCTTGCTTTTGCTGAGTGTTAAGTCAAATCAGATTCCCCAAGAATCCTGAACTTTCTAGGCTTTGGGCTGGCAGGCTCCCAGTCTGCCTCGCTGCTAAAGCTCTTTGATCTGTTGCTGCCCTCACAGTTTTCAGCCTAATTAAATTGGTGGTTTTTTAACTGAGCTGACAAGGGGCACTGACACCTTTGCCACCTGTCTAGTTGCTGTGAAGCTGCCATTTCCAAGAACTTCCAAGGTGGGGCTAACAAAATAAGGCAAATACAGGAGAACCTGGAAGTCTCAGGAAAAATATGAAATCAGAGTTCGTTTGCTACAGCACAGAGCAGAAGTACATTTGGTTAAGTGAAGCATTTTTTTCTGAGACTGCACTGGCCCAGAACAATTGGTCACAAATGACTGTGATGTCATATTGGCTTGTAGAGCAAAGTGGTGACATATTTCTTCTTGTAACGGTGTGTAGCACTGAGCACCATCACTCCATCCTGCAGGGGAGGGAAAACAAGTGAGCTTGTGCCATGGTCAGACAGCCAGGCAGGACACCCAGCTCAGACACCCAGTGCAGGACGTGCCCTGGCCTCTCACCTTGATGGACAGTGCATACAGGTGGTTCAACATGACGTGGTTGGGCTCGGGGAGCAGAGCGGGGTCGCACTGCAGAGAAGAGGGACAGTGTGACAGTGTCACAGTTCACTCCTCACAGCTGAGGGGTGACAAACAGCACCTGTGACCAGCCATGCCCCCAGTACATCACTGCTGCTCACACTGAGTCCATCACAAACACAAGCACCATTCAGAACAACCCCAGCTCCCTCTGCAATCCTCACCAGGACCATCAATCAGAATGTGATTATCCCTTATGTGCTTCTGGTGTTTTAACAGTTGACAAGATTAAGGTTTGGGGAGGAAAACAGCAATCTAGTTTTCCATTTTAAAGACAGTCAACTAAAAAAATAGATTTACTTCAGATGAATCTATCTGGACACACATAATAAGGAACTTACCAACACAACAACTTATCCTAAGGTTTTTCCTAAGCTGTCCCCTGCTTGTATCCAGATTTTTCCCACCCTCAAGGGCATTATTTCCCAAAGCAAAGTGATGTACTCACAGAAATGCCTGTGTCCTTGTTCAGGATGACCTGCAGCAGGTGTGGGGGAAGAATGGGTGGAGATTTAAAGCGCTCCTCAGCCTTGCAGACATAGGGCTCCTGGTGGTACGGTCCTGGGGGTGAACTGGACAGCTCTGCCAGTGGTAAGGAGGTGGTAAATATTTAATCCTAAAGACTTTGTAAGAACATCTGCTCTTTATAGGTACATGCAGCCTGAAGGGATCAATGGCACTTAAGTACAACTGCAGCAGCTGGTGCAGTGCCAGAGGATCAGTCACTGCCCAAGAGGGGATTTCAGGTGCCCAAAGTCTGACTTGGATCGAGCTGTGAGGTTCTGGGCAGCAGAGTTCTGAGGGCACAACTGCACTTCAGAACTTCTCTGTCACCTCTGCCCAGCACTTCTCCTGCAAACACTCCACAGAGCAGGGTGCCCCCCAAGGGATGTACACAAACATGGGATGCACCTGTGAAAGGCAACTGCTCCCCCCTGCACCTACTAGAATCTCCTCCTGGCCTGCCCCACAAATAACACTTCTCCAAAAAGGCTTTGTCCAGGGCAAAGTTGCACAGAGCAAAACACACCCAAACACGCCTCCTGCCTCAGGTTCAAAGGTCTTCTGAAGGAGGGTGCAAGGTACTGTCTCAGCCATGCCCTCCATCCCTTGCAGAGCTCAGTGACCAACAGGGCAAGGCTGACCTCACACATCCCACCTCTCTCCTGTTACACTACAACATGAAAACTTAAGGCAAAAATTGCATTTTTGTATTACTCTTAGATAGGTGATTTATACTACACTGTGAGGATACTCCCAAGCCTGTGTGAGCACTGAGATGCAACTTCTGACCCCTTCAGCCACCTCCTTAGCAGAGGAAGACTTGAATCAGGAGCAGTGTAGGCTGTCAGTGTTGGTTTGATGTGGTAAAGCAGAGACTGATCCACCAATGACTGCCCTAAACCCAGCCACTGCACACAGCAGGGGCAAACAAACAAACACTGAGCACCCAGGACTTCCTCCTCATCAGCTCTGTGCTGCTTTGTCATGGGCTCCCTCCTCTGTGCATTCCACTTCCTTCCTTTGGCCACTTGTGATCCCCACACACATCCACAGGGCCTGACACAAGGGGAGATTCATCTCTGCTGGAGCTTCAACTCAGATAAAAAGGGAAAATGGAATTTTTAACAGCTCTAAAAAGTGTGACAGAAAGTTACCAGTAAGCTCATACCAGACATGTCTGAACATTTTTGGGAGTCCACCATCAAAGCATCGAACACTTCAAAGTCAGTTTTCTTCACCTGGATAATGTTGTTGACAGTTCCCAGCTGGCTGGTTACTACTGGCTGCCAAGAGACAAGACAGAAACATCAGAATGAAAAAAGCCTCTGGGACTAATAGACTCTCAGAACTACACAATCAGCATTACCAGGAATGAGGTACATTACACTTTTGAAATATGACAGACCCAGATAAGAGAAGAGCTCAGTGGGTGTTAGGTTAGAAGGAAGTGCAGGATTTGAGGGCTGGGAGGGGAAAATGCCAGCTGAACCTGCCAAGCCCACAGGGCTCCAGACAAGGCAGGGCTCAGGTCTGGGCTGGAGTTACCTGTGACACCAGCTCTGGACACTGAGCTCTTAAGCAGGTGGGGAACTGCTGGGCAGGCTGAGGTTAAAGCTCATTTTATAGCACAGGAGGAAAAACAGGCCTGGCAGATTTTGGCACATTTACTGGACTATGAAAAGATGCAGAGCAGCAATGCTGGCACAGAGAGCCAGAAGGCACAGCAAGCTCTGGGCTGCCAGCAGTGCTACAATCAATGCTCTAAAAGGCAGTTTGGCACTGGACAAGAAAAGCCTGCCATCACTTATAAACCCATGGCCAAGAGATCCTGGCCCTCACTGCATCTCCTGCTCTCTGAGCTCAGGCTGATGCTGCCACCCAGGCCAGCAGACATCAGGAACTTCTCTCTCACCACCCTTTCTCCTCTTCAGATGCCTCAATCAATACACAGTGACTCAAAGCCAACATTACCTCTGCAGGATCATGTGTCCACTGTCCATCCACGAGGAACTTGTACTGGTGCTCTCCTTCTGGCAGGTCCAGGATTGCCACAAAGTTATTGTGACTGGAATTTAAGACAAACAATCAGCCCTGCAGTATTCTGAAAAGTACCTTGGTCTCCAAGCTGTGACACACACTGTGACACAGAGCAAAGCCTCCTCAATGTGCAAAACCTTAAAAAGGCAGAGAATCTCTGATGCAATCCAAAGGTAAAGAATCAAATTATGATTAATGCTCATGGTAATTTCCTCTGTGACAGTGAGTCCCCCCACACTCCTGACATCCCATAACTGGCACTGAGCTTTTGTAAAGTCACTCTCACATCTTCATGTTACTTGTTAGCACACGAGACCTCATTTATCTGCTGATGGAACAAGATCAGCTTTCTCATATTTCCCTGCCTTTCAGTATTTGCCATCATAAATTGCATTTCCCAAATGCCCATGAAATAAATGAACAATGAGCAGATAAAAGCAGCAACTCAATACTTCTGGGTCACTCTGGGTCTGAACAGCTGCTGCTTGGCAATTTCCATACTCCTTGGGCTGTGAACTCCCTGATTCTGCAGAAGGCTTTACCAGCATCTCAAAAAAGCTGAGAAACAGTTGATGCTGCTCCAAGAGGCCACAGTCTCTGGACCCTGAGCTGGGCAAAAGCCACTGACATGGCAAGGATGTGTTATCAGAGACACTGTGCTAGAACCAGCCCCTCTTTCCACAGCCCAGCCCTACCCCAGGCACAGACTGCACAGCAGGGACTGTCTGGGGTCCTCTGTGTTGTGCCCAGTGCACCGACACACAGCTCAGCCTCCACCCTGTGCCATCCAAGAATGGCAAAGTCAGATTGGCACCAAGGGCTTGAGGAGAGAAGCAGGACAGTGGCAAATCCAGCACAGCCCCATCTCTCAGCTGACCACCTTCCTCATGGCACTGAGCACTCCCAGTCCCTGGGGAACTGCAGCAGCACCTCATTACCTCCTGGTCAGAGGAATTTTACTCCAGTTGTTGAAGGACCCTGATAAATAAACTTCTTTCCCTCCTCCAGTCCAGCGGAAGACTGTCGGCCGAGCCTGGGTGGGGGTTTTGTCATTCACTTCCAGATCTTGCTGCCAGGCTAGAAATTCTTCTTTCTCCAGTGGAGCCTACAAGCACAATGTCTCAGTCAAAGAGGGTTCTCTCCTGGCAGACTCAGACAACCTGTGTTGCACTGAAGGCTTTCTTTGCTCTCCAGCATGATTCTCTAAGTCTGCTACCAGCAGTTTCTGTCAGATGCAGAATACAAGCTGCAGCTGCAGATACTGTTCTCAAATTCATTTGCACCCATCCTGCAAAGATATTAAAGCCTTCCAAATTTGCAGGAAGAGTGGAAGGCAAAATAATGCCCCAATTATACCTGCTTAAACACCAATTCACTCTCTCCTCGGCATGGGAAGGAGGGGGATGGCCACCTTTGTGTGAGCCCAGTGACAAAATCCCTGCAGGCTGCAGACAGCCCCAGAGCATTCCAAGCAAGCCACGCTGGGAGAACCAACCAGCAATACCTTCATTTCCTCGGAGTGGAAGAGGTCTGCATCTTCAGGACTGTCCATGAGGATTTTTGGTCTGTCCCCCTCTTTGGTGGCTCCTCCGGAGCCGTCCCCTCGGGAGCCTTTGTGCCCGTGGCGCTCCAGCCCCGCCCGCTCGCTGCTCGTGTTCCCCATTTCTGTGGATCTAAACGAGCAGGGAAAGCCACATCAGCACACGCACTGCCACAGCTGGAACTGCAGCAGGCAGGAAGGAAAACTCCTCAGTAGCCTCGGGCTGTGTTTTTGAGTTGAAGAGCCCGAGAAGCTTGATTAACCCCCTGTAAAGTGACACCGCGCTCTGAACAAAGGCACTGAATGACATTTTAGCTACTCCTGATAACGTGCTACAGTTCTGTACGTGAGCACCTCGACCAGACTCAGCCACTCAAGGAGCTGACCCCGCAGGTCCCTGCCACAGCACGAAGCTGTTGTGTCTCCCCAAACGAAGGGCTCGTCCTTTGCCTTCTGCCTCCCGGTGCACACAGCGCTGACCTCGCCAGCTGCTACCCCAGGGGAACTTTCTGTCAGAACGCTCCAAAAGCAGCCTGCCTGAAATGTGACCTCACTAGAACAGCGTTATCTCACCCTGCTGAGGATGCTGAGAGCAGCTGAAGGGGCTTCTAAACGAAGAACCACAGCACGTCCTGAGCTGGAGGGACCCCCCGGGACCACCCACTCCAGCCCCTGGCCCTGCACAGACACCCAACGCTCCCACCCAGTCCCTGAGCGCCGTGTCCAAACGCTCCTGGAGCTCTGGCAGCCTAGGGGCCGTGCCCACTCCCTGGGGAGAGCTCAGCCCCGCTGCCGCTCCCTCTGTCCCCGCTTTCCTCCGGGACAGGCAGCGCCTGCAGAGCCCCAGCGCTGCTGCCGCCCCACAGCCCCGCGTGGATGCGCACGGGAGTCCCGCCGGAAGGGACCCGCGGGAGGACACTCCGCGCCCCGGGACCTCCGCGGGGCCCGGGGGCACAGCCCGGCCTGGCAGCCCCGGGATCCCGACCCCGGGAGCCGCCCCCGCCCGCCGGGCCCGGCACCGGCACCGGCACCGGCACCCACCGCCCGCCGCGCTCCCGCCGCCGCCGCCGCGCTTCCGCTTCCGCCGGGCCGCGCCCGAGCCCGCCGGGGGAAACCGAGCCCGGCGCGGCCGTTCCGGGCTGCCCCGGGCTCCCCGCCGGGCTCCCGTGCTTTGGTCCGCCCGCGCCTCCCTCAGCACCGCCCTGGTGCCGGGGCGCGGCTCCGTGCCCGCCCCGGGAGCCGCCGGGCCCGGGGCCGCGCATGAGGGAGGTGTTGGAGCCGCGGGGCAATGGCACGTCTCCGCCGAGCGGCCGGGCCGGGGCGCCGCCATCGGAGCCCGATGGAACCATCAGCTCTGGCGTCTGAGGGAGCACGGATGGGAGGCCGAGTCCTCAGCTGATAAATGTTTCCCAAATGAAATTACACTGATACATTTCTTAAAGCATTCCCACTTACACTATCTGGTTTTACCCTTGGCTCTGCCCCCAGCTGTTGCTGTTTTTTTCTCCCACTTTCCTCACAGCCACAGAGCTGAGGCCTGCAGGTGTGTCACCGTTCTCTTTACAGCTAAATTGCTTTTTCTCAGTACAAACAGAAGCGACCTGCACATATACAGAAGGATTCCTACCAAATGGAAGTGTGCACCCACTAACATTGTGGGAAGGATTCTGTCGGGATGGCTGCATCTCCCGCTGTGTTTGGGATACAGCTGCTTCCTTTTTGCCTTTGGGGTCGACACCCTGCCCGGGACAGGCTGCCAGGGGCTGCCAGGGCAATGTGTGCCGGCAGCTCTTCCCAGCCTTGCACAACAGCTCCTGCTATAAAATGCAGCTGCTGTTATTTTGCCATTTCACACAGCTTAGTGCTCCTAAATTTCTTGTCTCCAAGCCCGGTTGTTTTGTTCTCCCCATTTTTTTTTTGGCCAGCACTGTTTGCAGTACAGGGTACTGCATGTTACCCATTGCTTGCCCATCCAGGGCCATCGGGATGATTGCACAACAGCCACAAAGAGCCACTACAGGCCATGGTACCTTCAGCTGGGGCCTGGCCTTTGCAATGTTTTTTTTTCTTCTAAGAACCACAGAGTGGTAACAAACTGCAGGGTAAGGACTGCTAACGGATCACGAGGCTCTGGTGTCCAGTCTGTGGCAGGTACAAGCATTCATGTTAAAGTCAAGTGTTAAAATGTGATGGTTCCTCCTTCCATGGTGATGGACCATCCATGGTGATGGACCATCCATGGTGTTGAACCATCCATCCATGGTGTGCTCCGTGCCAAAAGCTTTGGGAGCTGCTGGCCCATGGACAGGACAGAGGCCATGGACAAGGCATCAGCCTCGCTGTTGCTGCCTTCTCCTCCCTGTTTTCCCTGTGTCTCCTTTTCCAGGACTGGTTCTTGTCTCCCCTTGCTGTGACAGGGGCTGTAGCACAGTCCTGGAGCAATCAGCCTGTAACTGTGCCAGCTGCTGGTCCCTGAGAATACTGAGGGCTGGATGACATTACACCATGAACAACTAAATCATCCCCCACTCCTCACCCACCTCTGTGTGCACGGCCCTTGCATTCACTGGGGTGTTGTTTTCTCCCCTCAGCCTGAGTGGGAGCCCCATTCCCTCACAGCTGTTAATGCAGGAGATGTGGGAAGCGAGGGATTAGCTAAAGACAAGCTACAGGGGCCCGGCAGAGCTCAGCCACCCACTGATTCTCTGGAACACTGCAGTTTTGCTCCTCCCTATAACAGCATCTGTGAGTTTTTGCCTCCTTTTATGCTCTGCAGCCTGAAGGGTATAAAAACTCCCCCTCTTCCACCCCATCTGAACCAGCCTCCACATTCCTAAGGAAGACTACAAAATACCTTTTCTACCTCTGCCTCTACTGGGCTAAAAGGATCAGGGGAAAACACAAGTGACTAATTCTGAATAAGAAATTCCCTTAAAAAAAAAAAAAGACACGTTCCACTTTCAGACTGTTCACAGCCCATAAGACAAGATAAAAGTAATTGATGAAATGCTTTATCTGGTGTCATGACTGTGCCACACCACCTCCTAGGACAATGTGAGGTTTTAAAAGCAGAGGTTTGTAAAAGACCTGCAGGATATGAAGAGCTGTGTGGTCTCTGTTATTTGCCATGTCAGTAGCCACCAGCAAGGCTCAGCTCCTTTTTCCCCTCCCTCACACCTACCTTCTTTAGTAAACGTGAGCTAGACCTGGCCTGACTATTAAATCTTCTTAGTCAGAAGTTAATTTTAAGGCAGTTTGGTTCTTGGCTCTTTAAATGATGAGACTCAGCAGAGCTGGTCAAAATTCTGAGAATCATTACAGAGCACTTTCAGTGCTGTGCAGGCTGAGGGGTCAGGTGAAGTGACATCTTTGCTACTGAGTCACTCTAACCCCTTGGACGTATCACTTACCATCCCTCTCTATCAGCTGACTCATTTTAAAAGAGAGTAAGGACCAAACAGGATAGGTCTGAGGTCAGGAGAGACCTGTATTAGGGGAATGCATGTCTTGGATTAGATGGGGTGAAGAGTGATCTTACAAGCTTTTCAGGCACAGAAGTCAGGGATGACACTCACCAAACACTCTGCTCTAGGCCAGAATCTCTCATTTTCACTATTTGGATTCTCTCTCTTACTATTTGATTAAAATCAAAAGGCAATTAAGCCCCCACTGAATACTGGTTGAAATGTGAACATGAGGCTGCCACAGCTCACCATGACCACACAGCCTGCTTTGGTCTGGACACTTCCAGTGGAGTTTCCCCTTCTCTTACCTCAGAGTAGGTGTCAAAAAAGAAATGCAGTGGCCTTCATCCTCAGGCTGTGCAGTTCAAAGTCCTGAAGAATCCATTGGTGTTTGGTGAAGTTCTTTTCCCTTTACATGATGCAAGCTTATTTAGCCAAAGAGAAGTCCTTGCAAGTGGAGTGGAAGCTGACTCAGCCCTACAGTGAGAGATGACAAACCCAGAGGAGCCATCCTCAGATGTGAGATGGTAGATCAGATTCACACATGCCATAAATCACATTAGAAAGGACACACGAGCAAGTGCTTCTTGCAGCTTGTGTGCTGTGGAGAGTGAGCTGTGTGGGAGCAGGATAGAACTTAGCCCAGAGTTCAAGACAGGGTAAATTTAACTGCAGAAACCTTCTGGGTAGATTTCTTCCTATGGTCTCCTACTCTGCCTCTGGGTCCTGAATTTGTTTCTCCATCTTCACAGTGGCTGAGTGATATGTTTCTAGGCCCTCTCCTCCTTTTAGGTCACTTGTGGATTTCGCCCACTTTGCCAGGCTGGCAGGCAGTGCAGCAGGGGAAGTCAGGCAGCCTCCTCAGAGGCTCACCCCATCTCAGGGCCACATGTCCTGCTGTGCGTGCAGAACATGCCCTTGTGCTTGGGAAATGGAAAGCTGGGAGTGCACAGAAGAAATCCCTCACACACCACTGCATCCCTTCTCTGCTCCAGCACTGCACACCTCCTGAGACCTGCCAGTTCAAAATGAGGTTGGAGGTGGGAGGATTTTAAGAGGAAACCAACGTTTAGATAGTTTCTGAGCCTGAAGGTGCTGCCTGTGGAGATCGAGGGCTCAAGTCACAGAAAGCTGGGGGTCAGGCAGGAGCCCTGCAGAGCCCTGAGGGCTCCAGCCTGGCCTGGAGGTATCTCCTACAAAGCCAGGGTAGGTTCCACATCTGTTCAAGGTTTGGTAATATGATTTCAAGTTTCTGTCTGGGAAACAACACTTTCCACAAAGGCTCCTGAATAGCTGTCAGGTAACCAGGATGTTTCTAATCAGCTTGACCTCCATCAATCCAGTGCCTTTCCTTGTATTTAGATCTTACTTGCCTCTGAGAATTTAACCCTTCAGCTCTTCCTGAGTGTGCACACAAACACACAAAGTGAAAACTCATGGGAGAGGTGACTCCTTCTTCCTCCTTCTGAGGCAACCAGCAATAAATAACTGGCAGACCAAGTTAGAGCCCAGGGAAGGAAATGAGCCTAGACAGAGATGTTTGCTCACTGTTTCAGCAGAGGCACCTGAACAGATGCTGAGAGTGAGGACACTGAGGCAGCAACCAGATACAACTGATTTCCAGGCTGAGAGGCAGAACATACTGTGAGCACATATCCTAAGACAGAGGAAAAAAAGCTACAACTTCTGGAGTCTCACCACTCACTGGATCCTGGTTGCAACCACATAAATTGAAGAGCCTGTGCTGATCTTCAGGTGAAAGCTGTAAGCCCCTGGGTGTGCCTTGCAGGGAGGCACCCCAAGAATTTAATTCCATATTGTCCCTGAGATTATTTTTTTTTTGTCGTGCAATCTGATGAAACTTACACCACATGTTGAGTGTCTGGCTGACCCCCTTCACACAGCAGCAAAGAACCCCCACTTATATTTAGAAGCCTCTTCTAGGATTACAGATCAAGATACGTGCACGGGGCTGTTTTGCAGAATGCAGCTGCCTTGTAAGAAGCCAAAGGTGCCAACATGATCCAGGAGCTGAGGCCAGCAATTTAAAGTTTCCATCTGTCTCTGCCTGTAATATGTGCAGGAAAGAAAAGGGAGCTGGACTTGGGGCATTAGTTGGTGCCTTCAGCATGCGAGGACACTGCGTCCAAAAAATGGAAGCCTGAAGCAGCTTTGCAGAAGGGAGTCTCTGTTCATGCACCCAGGACACAGATGTTGAATTGAAATACATTTTACTGCTTCCCACCTCCCTCTGTTTCATCAAATAACATCATTCAGCACACATTTAACAGGGTTTTTTCCCTACCAAAAAAAAAAGGTAGGTCCAATGCAGAATAATGGACCAAATTCAAATCTAGACGTGTGATGATAAAGAACAGGTGATTTCCAGAGCCTGCCAGAGATAATGAAATTTGTATACATTCCTCTCAAAATATGGAGCAGGCACAAATTCCTCAGCCAGACATCTGCATTCTGCCTTCCACACCCACTGCTGGCACTAGGGCCTTGCTGATTTGGGCACTAAAACGTCATTTAGACTCCCTGTGTTTGCTGCCTGCTCTGGGATGTCTGTCACACCTACAACAGAACAGTGTGGTTGTGCAAGGACCATACCTCTTTCCAGCACAAGCTGCGCTTCCCAAACATGGTTGAAAATTTATGTAAACATAAATAAATGAAGAGAACCAATACCAGTACATTAGTAAAGCAAAAATAAGATTACCTATGACACAGAAGCACTAAGGACATTAGAAGAATTGCTGCATTCTCTCCTCTCTGTCACATTAAGTGGTTTAATATAAAGCCTTTATTTTTATACCAATCAATAGCACTGTAAGGTACCAACATTTATCTTCAGAAGCACTGAAGGTACAGTGGCTCAATTCTCAATTATATTAAGAGTAAGACTTCAAAGATATTTATGAGGAACAAGATGCAAGTTAGATTTCCAGTATGGTTTTCAAAAGCTTCTGAACAAGTCAGGTGTCTAACTCCTATTGATCTCAACCCTTGTCAGGCAGTTAAAAAAATACTTCAAGTTGCCCAGCCCTATCCTCTAGTGTCCACATAACTTTGGAAATCTCCTTTTGCTGTGGTTCACTTTATTCTGAAACTGTCCAAGGGGTTAGAAAAAGGGAGATTACTCTTTCCAGTAGAAGAGGCAACAAAAGTTAGGAAAGACACTTCCCACATACCAGAATAGACATGAATTAAAAGTAATTTTATTCCACTTGTCAATGACATTTTTTATCATATCTGATAATAAGGCAAGCTACTAAAAGTCCCACAAGACATATCAGACCATTAAAATAGTATTCAAAAACCAAAAAGGAGTTCACAGAACAGGCAGTTCTTGGGAGCATCAAAATCAGTGGCAAGATTCCCATGTGGACAAATCTGATCAGTGTAAATGTTTAATAAATCAGCTGACTTCACCAGTGTTTGTGAAGTTTAATACTGCAGTAATTAAGGAGAGGTGATGCTTCACTGACTTCAATGAAAAACAGAATTTGGCAGGAAGGCAAGCGAAAAAGCACATTGAAAATATAATATCAAGGCACAAAAAATACATGCTACTTCCAGGCATATGCTTTAACAGGTAAAGGTTTCTGGGAGGATTTTTTTGTTTTTTAATAGGTTGTTGAACTCCTGACAGATGATTCTTCTCTCACCTGCACCTGCAGAACTCCCTGGATTTCTGGGCAGTTGCTCCAGGTTGATGTTGGTGCAGGGAGAGGGAGTGGAAGTTGGCACAGCTCACTTGGAGGTGTGGTAATAAAGCAAACAGAGCAGCAGCTGCTGAGGATGCAGCCACATCTTAATGCTCACCAGAGCTTACTTCTTTTAACGTGGAATATTTGTGTGACAAAACAATTGTATTCTGTGAAACAGTTTCCAGCTAATAAAAACAGCAGTCCCATGCTAAATTTTCACAAGGTATCAAGAAACTGCAGTAATTTAGAGGCCATCAATTCTGGAACCTGAGGCTGCTCACTGCTGAGTAGTGTCTAAGGATCAGGAAGTGTGTCTGTAACTAGGCAGAGGTGCAAAAGTCTGTCCATCTCTAACTGCAGTGATACACAGACCAGTCACAGAGATGAGAGGATGAACTAAACAAAACCCACATGAACAAAGCAGAACACAACAAAACTATGTGCCTTGCTAGAAGCACAACAACAAAGGGATGAAGGACATCTGTTTAAAAAGATCTTTTGTGAGATAAAAAAACAGGAACTTTTTACATACGTGAAGTTTAAAGAGGAAAATATGATCAGTGCAAATTTAATGCAGGACTGGAGCTAAGTCAAGGGAGTGCAACAATGAAAGACAACAAAACAAAAATAAATCATTAAGAAAAACATGGATGCTATGGAAGAAGAGTCTCTCTTAATAATCAAGTGATTGAAATCGGTCCCAGGTGGTTAAAAATCCAAGGTAAAGTTCTAAAAGCTGAGGATGACAAAAGAAAGCAGCTGCTGAGTCAGAGTGCGCCCACGGCATTATAAAATCACAGAGCAGGATAAAATCACAAACCCATGGGTACACTTCTGTCATGTTGAGACTATTTAAAAGTAATGAAAAAATCCTTAGTGGCCTGATCCAAAATCTGCCAGAAGTAACAGGAGTTCTCCTAGTAGCTTCAGTGGGCTGTGCATCAGATCTTACACTGTGCACCAGAAACAGTCTGGATACGTTGGCTTTGTCTGGCTGGGACCAGCCAGGGAACATCACAGATCCAGCATACATTCCATGGAAATGGGAAAGAAAAGGGATTTTTTTTAGGGCAAGATCTCATTATACATTAGGGTGAAAGAGAAAATGCTGCTTTATACTGAGATGTCTTATAAATAAATAATTTTGAAAACCTGGTCACGCCATGCTGATTAACTAACTGGGCTATCAGTTCATTCACCAGCAACATGCCTCTGCAGACTTGTAGGGTCAGAGCTAACAGTCTGGAATGGTTTCCATCTCTTCTTTTTCCCCCTCCAGAGGTTTACATGTTGATATCATCCAAGTGCAGTCCTGGTTCTTCAGATAGCATGCTGCAAGGACACAGAAATATGTGTGTTTAAAGGAGGAGAAGACAGAGAGTTTGCCCTGTGAGTTTAAATTATTAATTCTACAGATCTAATGGATACATTATGCCACATTAGTGGCACTTGTTCTCTTAACAAACATCCCTCTAGACTAGCAGCTCAATACAGTTTGGAATCAAAGAGCTGAGTTTCTAATGGCATTGGTCATCTGTCAATCTGAACTGAATTTTTAAACTGGGTTACCTGAATCAATGCAAATTAGGGCCTTTCATTGCCAGGAAATGGGCTCTTATTTGACAAAGATTCATGAGGTCAAGAGCATCTCTGCTTCCTTGGAGTGGTACATAAAGCAGTCAGACAAGAACAGCATTCCAGCAGTGGAGAACTTGGTAAATCCAACAATAATACAAAACCTGCTTTAAAAGGACTGGGAAACCTGTCCTGTGCATCTGCATTAGGAGAGGAAGGATCTGAGGAGTTCCCTCAAATTCTTGTGCAGGGGGAAGCTCTCAGACAATACCCATGGATGTCCTGACCTCTCCCTGGATTCTGGGTTCTGCTGGAGTCTGAGGCATCTCCTACACCAGGCAGCTACATTCTAGCAGCTCCTCAAGGAGGGATCTAGGACCTGAGGCACTGCACAGTGAATATATCCTACAGACAGCACTGATGCCTTTGCTGATTGTCTCTTGGATGCTACTTGTGGCTCCTCTGGGTAGAACCCATTGTGGGAACATCTCCTCTGTGCACAGATGAAACAGCTGTTTCTGGGCCAGGATTTTTCATGTGGTTTGCTGGGGAAATCAGGCTGACGTAACCACATTGTGCACCTGCACACTGTGCCACTGCTCAGCCTCCCAGCTGAGAGACAGGTAGAGGATTTTAGGCTCCTATGTTTTCACAAATCCAGTAAAACAAGGTAAGGATCAAGGAAATAATCACAATGTGCCCTTACCAATAGAAAAGCAGCAGTATGAGCTCCCTGGCTGGGTGGACACCAAGAATTAAAGAATAGGAATGCCTTTTCAGGCTTGGGGCTTTATCCCTTACTGGCAGGCCAATCCCTGCAGCACAAGACCCTGACTTGTTTATTTTATGGTAAGGTGCAGAGGACAGGATGGCCAGTGTAAAGATCTGGAGGCTGCCTGAGTAATCCCTGTCCTCATGCTGGTCTTCAGTTTATTCTGTCTCTGAAAGACAGGCAGTCACTGAGTGAAATGTCTACAAAGGCTTCTGAGAGCCTCAGGAACAGGACAGCAGAGATATTAAAAATAATCTTGCACTCCTTTTCCTCCTGAAGAATTATTTCTAAGTCGGGGGGAAACCTAAGGTGTACCTCTGTCCCTGGTGCACAGTCTAAACACTTACTCCTTTTCCTTCTGCCTGGAATTACCAATGCTGCATTACTGCATGTGTGCTTGATTTAAAACCCTTCTGATTCTGAGCTGTGCAAGCTGGTGCTTTCCTCACAGCTTGGCTGGCTTTGTGTTCCTTGGAAGCCATCCTGACAGGTGGCATTTCTGTGGCTTCCCTGGGGTGAAGTTCTAAATCAAGGGAGATTAAAGAAGGGGTCAGAAGTTCAGGCTCTTCTACAAAAGCATTAAAATATCACAATGGTTTGCATAAAATTCCAAAGTCACAGCATTTTGGCTACCCTTCCTCAGAGCAAAACTGTTGCTGTCTCAGTGTCTACTGAAGTCTTTACTTCTCTCTAACACCTCTCACTCATCCTCCACATTTCTGCTTGGCTCACTCCTACTTGTCCAGACTGCAGAAATCCACAAAAGAGGAGCACAGAAGACGTGGGCTGTATATGAAATGCCTTGTGGCTCAGCTGTGTGGCAAAACTCATGTGAGCTCAGCCCTGAACAGCATTGTGAAGTGTCACTCAGACACTAGAGATGGTCTACAAGTATGTGCTGTGAGGAGCTGAATATTGTTCTGAAGTACTCACAAGGCAGCACAAAGTAGAATATGGCAGGTTTAGATCCAGTTTAGAAAAGGGTTTGGGATATCTAGGATCTCCTTCACTTAAGTAAGGAAGGTCCAGCCCAGGATTTAGTTTCCATAAACCCTGCCAGCAGAACTCAAATGTAATCTAAGGGTGTAAGGGTGTAATCTAAGGGTGTCTCGTGTCAGCAAAACCCAAAACGAAACAGAATTTGGAATCTGCTTCAAAAACGTTGAGGCTGCTCTGAAAACACAGACTGTAAATGACTTGAGAGCGCTCACCGACTGACCAAATTACCACCTTTTGCTGAACAAAATGCTTAGAGGTAGGAAGGCTGACTCAAGTCTGTGCAAGCCTGGGGAAAGGTTGCTAAGAGGAGCATGAGAACAGTGGCCACTCAACGGTGGGAGCAAACAGGGTATGGCACACACAGGCTGTGGCACACAGCCCTGTCCTGCTCCAGGTCACAGTGGTGTCCCCTCAGGGAAGGCAAATACGTCCCATTTCTCACTGCGGTTCTTGATGGACAACATGCCTGAGGCACACATGCAGGGCCAGACGGTGGTGACACAAACACCAGCTAAAGTTACATCTGAACAAGCCCTGGAAATGTAACTCAGCACTCAGGACTGGCAAGGCAGGGGCGCAGGGGAAGCTGACAGGAGAGGGTAAAAGCAAATGGGGAAGAGTAAGAATAAATCTGGCCCAGTGTGGAACGAGGCACAGCCCTGATTTTGCACAGCTCTGCACCCAGAGTCCTCAGCACGATGAGGGACACACCACTTTACACTGATCAGGACACACAAGTTTTATTGCTGGGCTGTCAGCTCCAGTGATGCAAGTGATGGCTTTCCCCTTGCCTACATTTAGGGGCATGACTGCAGAACATAGATGGTTCCCAAGTGTTGGGTGGGCCCTGTTCCAGGATATAAATATGTATCACTACATGTCTTAATATATGTTTGCTAAAGATAACATGCCAGTGTTCAAGACAAATGAGGCTCTCCAAGGCAGCAGGAGAAGCCCCGAGCTGACTTAGCTCCGAGTAAATCTTCAAAATGAGAAGTCAAGGCTGTTTCTTCCCTGCAGACGTAGGTGTTGGCTGCTGTTATTCCTGTGCTACTGTTGCTCTGTGACTGAACAAACCAAGGAAGGCACAGGAGGACACTTGGAAGTAAGGGTTTTCTGAAAAGTGAAAGGGTCTTCCTTTTCCCAAGTCTGCCACTCTTATTGAGGGTACATTTTGGGACTATTATTGGTGGTATAAAAGCATTGTTTGCTCAAAGCAGGAATTTCTTGCTCTTCTTCTCTCTGCAACTTCTACCATTTCTACCCTCAACACACCTGACTCAATATTTTTCTCCTGGCTGTGGCACGTGGAGTTGTTTTGAGGGAGGCTTTAGAGCCAGCTGAGCTTGACTCAAGTTCCTGCACCAAGAAGAAAAGCTGTGTAACAATTGAGAGAGATTCCCCCGTGCCAACCTGACTTGGATGTCTCACTTTTGTTGCTTTCCAGAGGCTGGATGTTGTAGAAGAGAACTCGAGTTCTCAGTACACTTTGCATCTTTGATACTGGCAGCAGTATCTCCCAGAGGCAATTTGCAGTGAGACTTGTTATCCTTTGAAGACCAAAAGAAGCCACAGGGAATGTCAGCAGGAGGAAATGGGTACTGTGGTATCTGATTAATTTCAGTGGATAAAGTATACAGGAATCACTCTTGGAAGGGTCAAGCTTTCCATATATATTGCTGAAGTCTTACTTTCAGGAAAAATGCGTGTGTAGGTCATGGAAACATTAAATCTGTGCTTAATAGTAATCAAATAAATCTGCCATATTATTGCATCAAGGCTATTTTGTGCTACCTTACTAATACTGAAACATACATTAAAGTTAGCACAGAATTAATTTACAATCACTTCACTTCAGCAGAGGCAAAGTGGCTGTCAGTAAATAATCATGAGAAAGGCACAAATGGGTGTGAGATCACTGAATGGAGTGTGCAAAGCCATTCACAGCAGTGGCACCTCAGACTAAGACAATTTAATATAAAAAATGTCCAAGAATAAGGCAACAGAGAGGACCCAGGTAAGCATGGAGAGTGGGAAGACCAGTTGGGTGCTTCTGTTCACTCATTTTCACACCAAAAGATTGTTGTTGCCATTGAATCCTTTCTTAGAAACAAGGGCTTTTTGGAGGGTGACAAGTGAGAGGGAGAAGGGGAGCAGTAAAGAGGCTGGAAAGGCAGAGAGCAGAGTGAATCCAGTAAACCCTGACTCCTCACAAAAGTCATGGTACCATTTGGCCAAGAAATTTGGGAAATTTGTGGAACTATGTACTGAAATTAATATCCCAGCAGTGTGCTGACGGTTCCCAGGCACGTGGCTGCTTCCACCCAACAGAGAGTTTTCTCTTAAAAAAAACCCAAAAAAACAACCCAGAACCAAAATCAATTTTAACAGTCCTCAAAAGAAAAATGAAGTTGTATTATACTGGTTTACTGCTGCCTGGTCACTGTGAATGCTTCAGGCCAGTGCTGTCTGCCACTCCTCACACTGCCCTTCTCTCCCCTACTTTGAAAAAATAACTGAGCTGCTCCCCTGGCCTGAGAAATGATGAGTAAGGTGGTGGAGGCAAACAGAAGAATTTACTGCTGCTCTCAATTACAAAACTTGGCACTCCCAGCCTGAAGGGACTTGGGTTTAAATCCGTGAGTGCTGAAGGAGCTGAACACAAGCTGAACCAAGGCTCATGCTTGCAAAATGCATAGAAAATTAATGAGTGCACAGAATGCTTCAGAGTCTGTGGCACCATCTAACAATATCCCACAGAGCTGGACCCCATGTCCAGTAACTTCACTGCAGCTCAATATGTTGTACTTCAAATTTTGTATGAAAATGCTGTACATGTTCAACCAGTTACTCCATTCCACTCCCTGGAGATGTCTTCATTTCAGTGGTAAATGGGGTGTTCTCTGTTGATAGTTTATGCATAAGTTTGTACAGTGCACTGAAAGGCCCTTCAACCAAACCAGCCAATAATAAATTAATTTAAATTGGTTATTTTAATGGGAAGTGCACAGTATTGTGGAGAAAAGAACATTGTTGCACAACTTTAAGAAATGTTATCAATACCCTCAATTACTTTTGTCCTCTTTTCCAGTAATCCATCTGGGTAACCCCTGTGTTACAGAGATTGATTCATTGAGCTTTGTTTCTATTATTGCAGGTGTGGGAAGGCAGGACAGTAACACAGCATGGAGGGTAAAGGGCCTTACCCCACAGAGACCCAGGTCAGAATGACATTTGTGGTCACTTTTGATATAGTTCTGGTCATCTGTTTTACTGTCAAACAGTAGAACAGTGACTGTTGTCTCCTCCTTGCAGTTAAAAGATCAGTTGGCCAGACTGTGAGACTGAAAATCAGCACCTGGGAACTCTGTTACCTGAAATGTAAAGATCTCAGGTCACTTGGTCTGAAAGACTGTGAATCTGAGGAGGAGAAAAACCAAAAAGCAACTGGCCAAAATTGCAAAAACATATTGGAGCTGCAAGACCTTCTAGAAAACCCACTGCTGCTATGAAAGGGTCGCTTGTGTTTAACCACAGACAACAGAGATTTCTAAACCGTAAAATACGAAAAAATTCTTTTGGAAAGCATCCCTAAACAGATAAAGAGAGGCAGCTGTGGCAGTCGTTAGTGTCTTGCTCTGGAGGCCCTGCAGAGAGGGCTGTGAGAGCAGTTGCTCACCGTTGTGAAGTGAACCACGCAGTAGATGCCGATCATGACGAGGCCGATGATGATGGAGGCCACGGCCACCCAGAGTGCGGTGCGACCCAGCCGCTTGGAGCCTTCTATGTCCCCTTGGTTGTAACTGTTCAGAGCCTGCAGAGGGGAAACAGGGGATCACAGCTCCTCCTTTAAAACAGAAACCTGTTGGCAAAGCAGCCTGACAGCTCTGAACCAGGAGAACAGATCAATGTCCGCTGCTAAGGTAAGCAGGGAGTCCAGTTTTCTGTTCCACTCATTTTCAGTACCTTTCGTTGAAGCTACAGCTCTTTTTTTTTCTTTTTTTGTCCAGTGGTGAGGCTTTGTTCATATGATACACACCAGCATAAAACTGTCAAACCAACATCCACCCACCTGCACAAACCAGTCCCTTTTATCTTTGGAAATAGTTTTGTAGTATATGGGAATTTTTCATTGGCCACTTCGCTAACAATGTGATAAATTCTTATGCTTTATAGAGCATAAATAGGCATTTTTAGAGAAAGTCTCAGCAAAACTTCTAAAAGCTTACTAACTTCCTATTTTTCCAATATGTTACTTTTCCAAGAAAAGTTTGAGGAATTAATAGGTAGTGTGCTAGTGGTGGGAAAAATACAAACCGAAGAAATATAGGTCATCTGAATAAAACATCTGAGTGCCATCCTCATAGGCTAGAAGTTGTGTTCCTTTGCATTTCTGGAAGACACTGATAATTATTATCATATCCATCCTGAGGTGTGCATCAGATATCCCCATATTATCTCAAGAAACTCGAGTTTCTCTCTCCCAACCATGACTTAGCAGATGCTTTACATTCATTACATGCTCAGATTGCAATGTGTGATAGGACCACTCTAGGCTTTCGTGAGACAGACTATAGGATATTCTGAATTAATTTTTGGTTTAACCAAACCATTTTTAAAGGAAAAGATTTGGTGAATGACACAGAAGTACTGTAGTAAATGAGTCTAAACACAGTTTGTAGTAATTTTTTCTGAAGAATGAGATGCTATCAAAGCATTAAAAAGGGCATTATTCCTAAGAATTCTTTTGTAAAATTGTGAGAGTTTGAGTTCATAAACCGTAACACTGAGTCCAGATTTCTTGATCAGATTGCACTATTGAACTCAGCACACTTCCTCAGGGAATTAGATTAGTCACAACATGGCTTTTAGTATCTTGTATACATTTCAGGAGGTATCAGGGAAATAGGAAGAGTAGGGGGAGAGATATGGGGACCTGATCAAATTAACTATTCTCTGGACTAAAGAATTCAGATTGTCTCTAGAAAATGACTGCATGAAGTATCACCAAGTGCTATAATGAAAGTGCTTCAGTTATGAATCACTTTTTGCAGCAAACACAGAACAACAGAGTGAAGAGCTGAGACTGTGGAGAGCAGGAAAGGGACGAAGTTCAGAGCACACCAAGCATTGCTGTAGAGCCATTTCTCCCAAGCAGGAAAGCAATGAGGGGCATGATGTGTGTTCTGTGTCGATTAGCAAGCACACAGAGCTAATGGGCTGGGTGCACTCGTGGTGTCAGCACTGCAGGAGCTTCAGCCCAGCCCAAACAGTCCCAAAGCAACACAGCCTGCATTCCTAGAATTGCATCTCAAGGATAAGTGCAGGTACTTATTCTCTGGAGCCCATGAAAGGCTGAGATGCTGATGCACTCATGTCCTTAAAGAGAGCACTGATACATTTCTTCCCTTCCTGGAAGCCCACATGCCTAAACATTTCTCTGGTTTATGTCCCCAAAGAGTATCACTAATACCTCTGCTCTGCTGTCAGATTTCATTGAGGTTGGAAAGCACATAATGGGGAAGGAGGGCAGAGATGGAAATGGGAGATGGGCACGAGCACATGGTCAAACAGGACAGTGTCAGCCCCGATGCTGGTACAAAGGGGGCTGGCACAGTCCTCTCACCTAAGCCATTCCACTGTCCCCAGCAGTCCTGGCTGCAGAAGAGCTTTCTCAAAGTACATTTGGGAAGGTCATTAAAAGGATTATGAGGAGGAACACAGCTTAGCTTGGCCTTGAGCAGACTGACCTCCTCCTGTCTCTGCCAACAACCACCAACGCCACTGTGGCTGCAGGGAGAAACAAAGAGAAGCACCACAGACACCCTGGCCCTGGACTTTGTGCTCCCCTCTTGTCAAAGGACTCCCCTTGCATGGCATCTACAGAGGGGTTCTGCAGACACCATTGACTCAGCTCCCCAGGCTTGTGGTCTCAAAAGCCAGACAGAGTTGTAAGCAAGACCTGACAGCACCAGCTTGCAGTTCTGGGCCATTTTACTAATGTATTTAGGAAGTCTGGAAAATTTCCATGTGATTTTTGCAGGTACTGCATAAATAATTCACCATGCAAACTTTAATAAATAATGTCATTTTAATACAAATCCACGATGAAGAGGAGGAAAACAGCATTAATGATAAAGAATGGGATTTGGGAGACAGGAAGGAGACCAAAGTTTCTCTATGAAGAGGTTTAAATTAAATGATAAATGAAGTAACTTAGAAAGAATTCAATAAAAAATAAGAGGTTTGAGGGAGTGGTTGGGGTCCGATGCAAAGCTTTTTGAAATTCATTATTCCATCTGCTTCAAAGGGCTCCTGGTCAAGCTTCCAGTTTTCAACATTAGACAGAGATAACATCAACTGTTAAAGCCTTAACTGTTACATCTATTTATTTCCAAGGGCTGGGCAATATATTGAGAACACAGCACCTGTATGAGGCATTTGGTCTGTCCAACTTTTAAAACAAATTTCAGCCCTTTTCAACCTAACACCATATGATTTCTCAGGTTTCTGCTACCTCGCTGCTATGAAGTCATAATGTAAATTAAAGCCACAGTTCTGCAGCTGTTTATTTACTTGAGTAATCTCAGTGACTTCACCAGGTTCACACACATCTATTTATAGAACATTCTCAGTTCAACAATAAAGTGACTTGACCTCATGTGAACAGAAATGTGCTGAATTAGCTATAAAATATTAATCCCCTTTTATGTGTATTTTCTGTCCCACACTCCCAGAGCACTGATCATGGCAAAACCAGAAAGAACACTGAGTTACTTTAGAAATCTTCCTCTACATTTCTTACAGATCAGGGCAGACCAGACTGAGGTTCTCTGATCAGCATTTTCTAGGCTCTATAAGCCAGCCTGGGTGAACCTTATTTGGCTGTGCCTGGAAAGGAGACACTCTCTAGTTCAGACCTAAGGAAGAATGAGACCTGCTGACTCAGGGTGACTCCTCACTGTAGGAACTGCTCAGAGGGAAACAAAAAGAAGAGGGGGGACTTGGGGAGCAATTCAGAACAGGCAGGTGCTGAGCAGGACATATGAGAGAGGAGTTTGCTCTGCAGAGTGTCACAGAGGAAAACAATACCAGTTTGCAAAGGCAAGGGCCATGCAAAAATGCCTTAACAGCAGCTGCTGAGCCCTGTTGTTTAATATTCCTGAATATTAAATACGTTGTTTAATATTCCTGAAGTGAGTGCAGGCTGTCCCATATGGTGTTAGATATCCAGGTACCTACAAGCTACCTAACAAGGGATGTATAAATATATAATAAACTCTGCAGGTAAACTTTCTAACTACAGAAACACTGGTCACTCTGCTGGTCGCTTAGCTGGCCACAGCCAACACACTGCACATGGCTCATTGAGATCCCAGTTAGAAGAGGTGGCTCCCTGAGAAAGCAAGGTCCATCCTTTCCTGTCTCCACAGCTTCCACCACCCTCTAATTTGTTGTCTGTGCTTAGGGAAACCCATATAAAGACAAGGCATCTGAATCCAACAGCAACAAATGCAGACAAAGAACTTGTTACTATCAGAGGCGGATGAGCCAAGATTGTCACAGCTTGACCACATATGTTGTTTGAGGCATGGAAGTGATTAAACAAAAATGTGTCAACAGAAAGAGGGAGTTTGGAGCAAAAATCAGTGAGAAACAGCTTTGGAGAGACTGTTTAGAGGTTGTTACAAATGTAAAGTCCTATGGAATTACAGGACTAGTCTGACACAGAGATCTTTGAAATAAAGACAGCTGAAGGAAGCTACTGAGAAAGGCCAACAAAATGTGTTCAATTGTCAGACCTCAGTTCTGGCATTGGAAGTATCCCATTCATTTCCCAGAGTTATTCCACAGCCTCCCTCTAGCTCTGAACCCACAAGCCAGACACAGCCAGTCCACCCCAGCCAGGTCTCAGACACAGCTGGCAGCTCACTGGGAGCTCTTTGGGTTCACTGCTGCAGATAAGGAGCCAAAGAGCTCAGTGACACAGTGCCCACCCCCAGCCCCGCACCAGAGAAATCTCCTGTGCCACAGAAGCCTGCTGAGCTGGTACCTGCCCCCAGACTCTTGCTCCTGATGCCTGTGGTTACACCTGTATGAGAAAGAATAGGGCAAATCTGAGGGAGGCAGCCCTGGGGCTGAGTGAGCCAGCTGATGGCACAGCAACAGGACACAGCTGCTCACAGTGATCCAGCTGCTGGAAGCAACAAGGAGCAGAACTGATGGCATCTGGCTGGGGCTGCAGAAGGGTGTTGAGAACAGTGATCCTACAGCCAGGAGTCCTGGGGAAAACAGAACTCCATCTGCCAAAAATGCCGAGCAATGCTCACCCCTGAGAGTGGCCAATGGCTCATTGGAGGGGGGCTCTTGTAATGGCAAAATGGCAACCCACTGATGCCATTGATGTCCTTTCTACCAGCTCTCCTCTGACCCCAGCCATGAGAAACAGACAGGTAAGGAACAAGGAAAGGTTGTTATTGCAATAAGGAGAACTTGTGAAAGGTTTATTCTAAAAATAAAGTAAAAGAGGTAAGATCTGTAACGGTGAGGTTTGAGCCTCCAAAGGTGAGAAAGAAGTGAGGAAGCCAGTGCTGGAGTTGTAAATGGGGCAGCAAAAGAGACAGAAGAGACTGAAGACAAATCTGTCATTTATTTTGGGGGTGTGTTAGAGCCCAGACTCTACTTTTAGAGTGAAAACATTGTCTGAATTTAGAACAGTTAAGGAGGACATGACACAGGTACACAGGGTGCTGAACCATGCTCCCTCTAGAAGCCAATAGGACTTTCCCTTTTAGGTCCATTTTAATAAGTGGAAATTTGTAGAGAATCCACTTGTAAAGGTCTTTAAATCTGACCCAAGATCTCAGGTAAGCTCTGCAGACTGTAAAGGTATCTTCTATAAGAAAAGAAAATAACCCATTCTTGTATCTCAGTGCTAACACTTAGCAAGTCCAGCTGAGAAAGGGAGGGAGGATGCAGATCCCAGCAGAAGTAGAAATAAAACCAGCACAGGCTAAAATGCAGAACCTGCAGCTGAAGATAATGCAGCAGTTACAGGTTGCAGCTTGGAAAGGCAGGGGGGTCAGGCTGTGGAAAAGAAGTTGGATGTGTTATTTCTATAGAAAAGGAGAGGGTTTAGGTAGGATGCTGTTGAAGCAGAAGCTATTCCCAGACAGGGGAGGTTACTGGTCTGGGTTTTGTTTCCCCCTGTAAGAGAGTGGGCAGCTGAGACCTGCACAGGCTGTTCAGCATTCAGGAAGTGCTCTTCCCACCCTGGTTCCTTCATATCCCCTGGTAACAGTTACTGATGCCTGACTCCAGAAGCCTGCATGAACTTCAACCAGGCTGGGGGTGGGGATTTCTCCATATGGGGTGCAAAAATCTTTAGAGGCCAAATTCTGTCCTTGACAGTTAACTTCTGTACAGCCCCAGCACCTTGATGAAAGCAGTGTCACAGTGAACAGACGCTCCCAGCCCCAAATCATCAGCTCTCATTACTTTATATAGCACCCTCAGTGTCCATGGACAGAAAGGATGCTGAGTACCAGCAGAACCAAATCTTCTCAAAATAAGGAAAAGAGCATATTGTATAGTTAAGGTAACAACAAAGAAAAGAAACACAGAAGGGAAAAGAAAATAAAAAAAAAGACAGCTAATATTTAACTGCAAAAAAAAAAAAAAAAGGAAAAAAGAAAAAAAAAAAGACTTATACAATGGCTTTGGAATAGTGGTTTTCAAACTTCAGCAATGTGACTTCTCATCAATCCTTACTCACCACACTTTACAAGAGTGTGTTTTGCGATATTTTAGACATATTCTTATTCTTATACTTAATTGCAAAAAGAAATAACTATATTTTTACTTACCTTCTCAGCTTGGCTGTCAGAGAAAAGGATGAAAATACACAACATGTTTTAAACCTTTTTCAGCTCCTAAACAACAGAAATACATTGCAGAGTTACTGATAACACTGATCATGTATATGACTAGAAAACTCTGGATCTGACTCTGCAACTTTTAACTCAGAGAAGGAGATTCTGTTCCAAGAATCCTTTGGAAGGGGATTGCTGGGTTATTAAGGACAATTGTATCAATTACAGATTGTAGGAGTAAGGCTGTTCTCTCAGTGTGTTTGATATTCAATTTACATGGGCAATTGCCAACAACCTGCAATCATTATCATCGTCTGTAGTATTCTAATAAATAGTATCAAAGAGCCTGTTTACTGGAAAAAAGGCACTCCTATTAGATTTGATTAGCTAAAGCAGAAACCAAATCTGATTTCTGTTCTCCAGCTGACACTTTCACACAGATACTGTGTCCAGTTCAGCGTGCGACTTAGTTGATGTAACAAATCCCATTAACTAGAATAAACCTGACAGTCAGATAGTGAAAACTTGTTGGAAACTGCCTTTCACTCCACGTTTTCCATCGCTGCTGGGATAGCTCTGTGGACCCCCTGCCCGCGCCTGCTGATGCTCCCAGGCTCGCTGCCTCACCCGGTGTCCGCAGGTTCCCGGGACAAGCGGCTCAAAGGTGGCTGGATGCCCCTTTCCCTGCCGGGGCCGGCGGTGGCCCCTTGGAGCCCAAGCCGGAGGTGCTACTCACCATGACGGCGAACACGAAGGCGACGATGTTGATGGGATAGGCGGGACAGAAGCAGGAGAGGATGCTGAGGAGCAGGTAGCCCTTGGGCCGCTGCTGCGGCGGCCCGTCGGGCAGCTCATCCTCGATGTTGGTCTCGGGGCTGTTCTCCAGAGCCCGCTTGATGTCGGCGCCGGCGGGGAGCGCGGACATGGGGCTGCGGTGCGGCGGGCGGGCGGCGCGGAAAGCCCAGCGCTCCGGGCAGGCGGGACCGAGCGGCGCCGAGCCAAGGGAGCCGCCCCGGGACGGGGCCGGGCGGGGCGGGGGGGGGCCTGCCGCGGGGTCTCAGCGCGGGGCTGGCTTCACGGGCAGCGGGGGGAAGAGCACCGAGCCCGACGCCGCCCGCCCAGGTTCCCAGCGCCGCGGGGTCCCCGCGCTGCTGCTCCTGCCCGGCCCCGGGAGCGCCCCCGGCGCTGCCGCAGCGCGGCCGGGGCGCAAAACCTGCGGTTGGTCCGGCCCTTTGGGAACTTCTTCGGAGCCTGCAGTTAAAGGACTTAAGCCGAGTTTGTACAAGCCCCGGGAGAACTGCGCTGAGTTCTTGAACTCGCGTTTCCAAGTGTCCGAGCTGCTTCAGCAAGGGGGATAAAGCCCGCAAAGCCATTTCCTCGCATCTGGACTGAATTCGCCATCTCCTAACCCCAGCCTCTTGCTGAACTTAGCAAAAGCATTGAAGAGCCGCAGAAACGAACGAACTTAAAGCATTATGGTCAATTTTTTAGCAAATGGTTCAGTCGTTACTGAACATGACATCTGTAAGGTGAAACCCACTTTGGGGGATGCACGAAAGGGAGCAAGGAAATGAATATTATGTCCAAAACCTAACACATGGGGAAAAGTGCCCCCAAACAACCACAAGTAAATAAAGATCTACTTCCATAATGGTTTTTAAGTTGGTGAGGAATAATATGGCAGCCTACACTGAGAAAGGAGCAGGCTGTTTCTGCTATGTGATATTAGAAAAACCTTCACATCTGTATCAGCAAAATGGAGACTTCTGGTCAGATGAAGGCTGAAGTTGAGATTTTGCTCTCACTGGCTCATCCTGAGAGCATTTCATTAATTAAAGTTACAAAATACAGTAAGGTGTGCTTACAGCTTTATGAATGAGACATTTTATCCCTGGGGGTTTTGCAATAGACTTGAATGGAGCCACCATTTCCCTGTTCTGGGTGTTATCCTACAAGAAGTGACATAGTAAAGACTTTTTTAAGGAATAAAGGTGCAGTATTTTCACTTCCACAGACATTAATTGTCTCTCAGTTGCATGTCTGGAATATAACATGGAGTGAGAATCTGCTGATCTATCAAAATGTCGAAAGAAAAAATTGTACATCTTTAGGAAAGAGTAAGAAAGACCAGCTTCCATCTGCTTGCCAATGTAGCCATTAATGTTCAGGCACAAGCTCCATGCAGCTGTAAAATCTCTGATCTGTTTGTTCTCAGGGGACTTTAAACACAGTCACCAGACAAGTGCAGGAAAAACAGTTCACCACTCACCACACAATTACTGTTGGGGCTGATTTCAGTAGGGATGGAGTCCATATCCTCTGCAAGGGATCAGCATCTTCCAGGGCCCCTCAAGCCTTTAATCCATGAGCACACTTTTGGGACCCGTTGTGACGGCTTAGAGTTCGAGTTTGCCTGCTGGTGGTTGACACACAGTTAAATAAGAACCTGTTGTCAGGGCCATGGATGAGAAAATCTAGCTGCTTAGGGCAGTTTGAGCCATCCAAGGTGGGCATAAACAAGGACAACAAAGAGCCTTGGCAAATCAGCTCTGAGGAGAAGGCAAAGTTGTGTGCAGAGATCAGCCAGAGAAACGTGACCCTGGGCTGTGAGGAAAGGATGTAGATTCTTCCTGTTTAACATCAGACTTTGAGTTTTAGTGCTTTTCCAGGGGACCTCCAAGAGAATGATCCAGAGACTGGCAGAGTTACCAGTGACATCAACAACCTTTGTTAAATCTTTCTCTCAGGATAATGAAGTGCAGGTAGAATCTGGGCTCTGTTCAGCTGGGTTGTGTGAATGCCTTCCCAGGTTTCTCAAAGACACAAACCTAGAAGTAGAACCTGGTGTTTCTTGTGTGTTTCTAGAAACCCTAAAGTTTAATTGTTCCAACGAGGCTGCTAACAGATGCTAATGGATTGCAGAGAAAGCAGGAGATAGGAAGTGGTGAGATATTCAGGGCCAATTTGTGCTAATGAGAGCTCATTAAGAGGTTCTTGAGATAAAGGTTCTGTCAGGAGGCAGTGAGTGTGGCTGAATTTAGTGGTTTGTGTAGAAGATGGGTTAAAATCCAAGAACTGTGTCCCGTTAGGACAAGACTGATTAAATTTTAAACGGCCCTGACTTGTAGCCACTTACCGAGGTGAGGAAAAGGAAGGAGGTCCTCAGCCAATAGTTTGGGTTTGCAGGCTGCAGTGAGGGAGGGCACTTCCAGTCCCGAGAGCCTCGGAGAGGTTGTAACCTCAGAGGGAAGAACCTTTGCCCTGAGACAGTTCAGCAGAAAGCTGTGAAAGTGATTTAAGAACGTGAACTGAGAGCTTTAAGATATAGTTCCATGAACAATCATAAAAATAGCCTTCCAAGGGAATGAGTCAGAGTACCCAATATTGCTGCTTACAGCCTTGCACTTCATGCTGAAACTTGAAGGAGAAACTGATCACTCTGCACAGAGCAGCGATTTTTCCAGGGATATGAGTAAGGCAGGATCATGGAAAAATTGCTCATCATGGTGAGCAAAGCAGATGGGCCAGAGACATGACAGTTGCAAAATACTTTTTTTTCTTTTCTTTTCCCTTTTTTTTTTAAGTCTTCTCCTGATTTCAGATGTTATGGCTTGCCAGCAGGATTCCTTGTAAGGTAGAATCTCTCCACCACATTTTGGTGTATTCCTGGCTGGTAGGACTCTCCTCAAAAGCATGTTCACAGTGGTCCTGGAAAGAAGTTCCAGTGTCTGCAGACAAGACCACATAAAAACCAAAAATGGCAGTTTAATGCCCAGAGGTTCTTTGGGACTAACATGTATGTCCAGACATGAAACAGTAACAGTCAAAGGGCACGTCAGGCTCCAAGCTGAGTTCTACTTATCTGAAAAAAAGGTACTCTCACCATTTTCCAACATTTTACCATGCTTTGTCTTTCCTGAGACAACAGAGAACCTGCCTACCTTCTAAGGGAAGAAAAAAAATATAAACTGGAAATGAAGTAATTCAGTGCTTTAAATTCTCATCCTGTATCCATTGCACAGTAATTTAAAGTTCTTATATACTTCATCACAATACCTCATTATAGTAAAATCCATCCCTATTTTAGAGGAAGGCCCTTGGGGTTTGAATTATGCACACACAGCAGGGCTGTTACTTCTGTCACATAACTCATTAGAGGGGGATCACCTGGAGATGGGACACAAGAGGTTGGATGGAGGCCTCCCATATTCCAAAAAGTAGATTTTGGCTTGGTTTAATAAGTCCTTGTACATAAATATTCTGCAGGGGAGCAGGGGAAAACTAAGCCACCCTTCTCTTTTCAAACACAATTCTGTATCTGGTCATTCTGGTCTTGCCAAGCATGTGGGAACCTCCCTTCTCTGCTGCCTGCCCATCCTCAGGATTGCCAGGCCCTCTAGCAACACTTCCCAAACTCAGGGACTGTGGCTATGAAGGAACAAAGCCAGAGCTGCATTATTGGTTCTTGGTGCTGTGAAGTTGTAAGGAAATCTGTGTCACTCCAGCAGCCACTGGAGAGAAATGGCTCCCTGGCTGTTCCCAGGCATCCCCGCCAAGCAAAGCAGTGTCTCCAGCTTTTCCTCTTTGCAGGTCTACTGCTAAATCAGTTCTCTCCTCAGTACATTTTGTACATTTTGGTGTCCAAATTTGCTTTGCATAGGTCTTTGCTTGGAAGCCTCTATTTATAGTGAACTGAGGTGAACTGTCTTTTTAACTTCTGCCTGAACTTCAGCTGCAGAAAACATTCCATCTCACCCTCCTTTTTTTCCTGGGGTATTAAACACAAATACCTTCACAATTTGGTTTTTTAAAGTTTTGTTTACTGGCAGGCTTTGGAAAATATCCATTGTGCTTTTGGTTTTAGATGTTTTGGTATCTTTTAGCTGCTCTTCAGGTGATTATATTGTTTGTAAAATGAAGCTTGTAGATAGAAGCATTTTGTTCAGACATGTTGAGAGCACTAAACTTCAACATGAGAAGAAATAAAAAGGGGGAGATTTGGGAGGCTGCTTAAACTACTTCTCATTCGGTAATTCCAAATGAAGATATGAATCCAATTGCTTGTCAACACTATGCAAAGGAAACAGCTCATTGTTCCTGCTTTTAAAGTGGACAGAGTTTAATATGTGGCATACAAAACAGTGGAAACTGTAATGACTGGAAGGATGCACATTCTCTTCCTTAAAAATTATGGATCAAGACTGGTTTTGCTGCTGTATTTCTGTGTGTTACTGAGTCAGCAGTGGTTATGGGGCTCTACTCTGTACACTGATGCTGTAGCAGGTATTGTGACAGAAATGCCTTTCTTAGTTCAAACAGAACTTTTCAATTTTACTCTTGCAGCTGCAGATTCCCATTTTCATTGTGGGACACAGCTGAGGGCTGTGGCTTTGGAAACACCAAGATTTGTGATGAGCTGTTAACTTTGGTAAATTATTCATGGTAAATAAAATATGCGACCAGTGAAATGTTCAGATAAAAATGCAAGTTTCCTTCACAGTCTGAGATTGCTTTTTCATTCAGTGATAACCTTCTGGGGTGCTATCACAATTTGAAGTCAATAAATGAAGTTGACTGTGCAAGCCTGCTAGAGCTCAAACACATGTGACGATGTCTGTGTGTTTTCCATGATCTGTCCTTTTCCATTCTGTCTCCTGGCTTCTGACCTGTCTGATGAAGTCAGATATCAACATCAGAGGATCTGTTCCAGCAGCTCAGACAGCGCTGGGCATCTGCTCAGTGCCATGGATGACCTGTGCTGTGCTGGGAGGAGCCCTGGTTTCATCTCAGTGCTCCACTTCCCTGCAAACCAGTTCATGTTCTTGAAAGTTTTCCTCCTTGTGACTGGCAAGACAGTCTGTTGTAGCACTGAAAGGGCAGGATTTTATCTTACCTCACTTTAATGCTCTGAAAACAGAGCATCAAAGCTCAGCTCAGTCAAATTTCCTTCAGAATCCATGTGGAGAGCTACTACAAGGGAGTTTAATAGCAGATACCTTCTCATTTATAGCCTTCTTTTAAACTGGACACCCAATTTTCCAGATTTCCTGCTATGAGGATTCATTTCAGGTCTGTCTGTGCAATGCAGTGCTGTGAATTCAGCATTTTGGAAATACTACTGACCATTTATTGTCTATGAGTTCATGAAAACCATTTATAACAAACTTGTTAGTTTAAGAATTTGAACAATTTTGCCAGCTTGAGAGGTATTTGTATTATTAAAGAAACTACAAACTGATTTAGAGGCAAAGATTGGAAGATTCCTCTTTTGAATGTTTTTCACAAATTCAAGTGTTTATGGAAATATCTTGGGGTTATTTAAATATAATATGATAAATATTATATTTATAATAATATATTCCATTAATAAAAGTATTTGACACAGACAATTAATTTAATTAGTTCCCACTCCACAGTCAGCCTGGAATCTTTTCATGGACTTCTCTGGGTCAGCTCCAGCTTTACACAACAGAAGCAACAGGAAAACACGGGCAGAGCAGTGTACAGTTATGTTACAAGCAGGATGAGCCTTGAACAAAAGGCTAAATACACCCATTAGGGAAAGTTTGGATCTGGACTCACATCTGAACTTGTGGGAGGAGCTGAATACTAATTGTTCTATAAATATTTAATATACCTAGCACTTTCCCACTGTGTAGCATCCCAGAGGAGGCATCTTTCCCTCTCTCACACATCCACACCCGTACTCTTCTTTCATTAAGGGCTCCCAAATACAGTAATTAGAACAGTCATCAAATTTGCATCTGACTGATCAAGGCCACTCCAGCTTTGTTTCAATGTAATTGCAGTGGCCTCAGGTGCACTGGTGAGCATGGCCCAGGGCTCAGGTAATTATTATATCAGAGATCATTTAATGAGGAAAAAGGGAGTGAGACACTTTGTGGGATAGGAACCACCAGGAAATAACCTGCTTGTAAACATAACAGGACCTTGTTATTTTTCCTAATTTACACATTGCATTTATCACAATTAAAAAAAAAAAAAAAGTTCAAATGCATTAATTCAATGTTTACCTTTGTCCTCTGATACCAAGACAAGCTGTGGCACAGACACCAGTACATCAGATACAATTAATATCCCAAAATATTCTGGTTTGGGACAGAATTGTCATGCTATGCTCCATGGCTGTCAAAAATCCAGGTGCACGGGACAAAAGCTCCTTGGAGGGCTACTCAGAGGGTGTAGGAAGTGTGGATTACTGTGAGTGTGATGGGCTTTTGCTCCCCTTTAACTATAGAAACAGCAATTGTAGAGAAAGATTAACAGCTCCTTGCCCATGACTGAGGAGCCTGACTGCCCACTGCTCATCCCCACAGAGCTTCCATGCTAAATGCTTGTCTTGTTTAATAATTTCAGTATTTTCCTTTTACACTTCATGTGTGAGAAAATCTGGTAACTCTCTTGTGGAATTTGTAGAGGGCTTCCAAAAACGCCGAACAACTTTCAGCCCTTGCTCATGCCTTGTATTCTTTTTAGAAGCCTGCAGTAATCAAGTTTGGTTTGTTTTACAGAAGCAAAAGCTTGGTTTTCTGCCATTTTTCTCTCAGCCACTTAGATTATGTGTGCCACAATTCTTCCTCTTTTCCTACAAGAAATGGGAACAGCTGGACACTGTAATCGTCCCTCCTCACTTTTAATGCAAAGTTTTCATTACAGAATATGTGTATTTCCCTTGGCTTCAACCTGCCCTCCTCTGTAAGCATGATTTGAAGAGCCAAAGGTGAGGAATAGCAACCTTTGAAAGGCAAGGATTTGCTGGAATATTCTGAGAAATGTTCTAATCAGCTCTCTGTGTTCAAGGTTTTGATGACTGTTACAGTAACCTGGTCCTAGAAATAAATTAGATGCTGGAATGTCAGCCACGTGGAGTTCTTTTAAAAATCTGCTACAATTTATGGCACAATGATCAAATCTATAATCTATCATATAATGTACTAAAATCCAGCCACCCTAATAGAAACCCATATAATTCACATGGGAAAGAAACAACCACTTGCCAGAGGGGAAAAGAAATATGTCAGCAAAGAGAAAAGGATTTCTTTTCAGCTTTCCCCTCCTTTGGGGTCTAATCCTGCCCCTGAGAAGTGCACTGCAGAAGTCTGGATCAACAATGGAAAATCAGAGTCCTGAAAACAGACATTGTTAATCAGGACTGACACCACTAAAAATAATGCTGTGGTGTGGGGCTGATGCAGCCATCAGCCCAAAGCCTGCAGGGGGTTTGTGTAGCTGGAGCAATCCAGCTCCATGGGGAGGCACATTCTGAGAGGAAAGAATTTCAAGGTTGCTGTACTTTGTGCAAGAGTGAGTTTCTCCCTTCTGGTGGATACACCCTTTATTTCCCTTTTCAACTGCAGAATAATCAAGGATCTGACTTATGCTACATCAGGTAGATTAAAATGCATCTACAGCCCCTTTTTGATGTTCAGTGACAGATGATTAAGAAGAGTACAAGAAACAGGGCAATTTCAGGGTGTTTCAGGCCCTGGTATCTCCTCCCAGCTTCTCATGATCAGCTGTTTGTGATTCAAAATCAAGAAAATTAGGATTGAGGCACCTGAGAATTCTTCCCAGCTGCCTTTGGTCCCATCTTTGTCTCTCTTTGATCACTTTCTTGTTGTGGTGGGTCAGTTTTCCTACTGGGAAATGCATTCTGTGTAAGACTGTGGCTACACAGACCCAGTCACCAGATCAAACTGCTGGTTATGAGATCAGCCATGGCACTTGTAATAATAATCTATTCTGATTTTACAGTCATCAACACTCATCAGGGTCAACAAGAATCTTTCCACTGACCTTAACAGGAGCTGGAGCTGATCCCAGATATCCTGGAGTTTGTAAGCCCGAGTTTTTATCTTCTGCAATGCTACAACAATGATATTTATTGAAACTTAGCAGAAAGAATTGTTGTCATTAGTGTTCCAGACTAAATATAATTCCATCTCTTTAAGGGGCTGGTGTGGTACCATTAATTTACAAGATAGCAGAACAGAGTGGTGATATACAAATCTGAAATTCTGATTGGGAAGAGGCACCCCAGTTTCTGAATACCCCTCCAGTGACATTTCTTTCCAATAAAACAGCCTATCTCCAAGAAAGACAGAGATGTTTATTTTATAATCCCTATTTATAAGATGCTGCTTTTTATGTCCAATATAAAACACAGAGGGACTATTGTTGATAAAATAGGATGGTTGGCTTCTTTTCCACCATGGTGAAATCTTTCCTAGGAAAAGAGAATAGAGATGACAATTTCAGAACCCTTGTG
Source organism: Phylloscopus whistleri (assembly GCA_017589585.1). Taxonomy (NCBI): domain Eukaryota; kingdom Metazoa; phylum Chordata; class Aves; order Passeriformes; family Phylloscopidae; genus Phylloscopus; species Phylloscopus whistleri. The sequence continues at coordinate 5,491,577 of JADMLD010001548.1, read as the reverse complement.
AAGCAGAAGGGAAGGGTGAGTGCTGAAAGAGCCATTACTTACTCTTTCAATTGATGAGGGTTTTTTGTAGCATTTGCCAGCCCAAAATCCAGGGAATTCTCATGCAACCAGAGCTTTCTGCCCAGTGACACCCAACCAAATATTCTTATTTTAGTGTCACAGGTGAAACCTGAGGAGGGAGGGCTTTGGGTGACACTGGGAATGGACAGCAGGAAACAGTTTATTGTCTGAATCTCCTCCCAGCAAGTGACCAACCCAAGTTTTCATGGCTTGTTTTGGCTACTGGAATTTCTTAGTGACTGCTCCATCAGCTGAAATTGGAGAGGGTCAGACCAGGATGGGACAGAACACTGATCTGAGCAGCTCCACCAAACACTCTGATGACCTTTAGCAAGCTGCTTGGACTCTTGGTGCATCTCCAGGTGTTAAATGGGTTACTTTGAACCTCCCTTGCAAGGGTCTGCTGAAATTGAGAGTCTAAGACTGTGAGATAGTTCATGGAAGTATTTGGGATAATCCAAGACACCTGCAGGAAAAACCCCTCAGAAGTTTTAAAAGCCCAAATCCTCTTTTATCTGGGTATGGACGTCTTAGTGTTCTGTTACAATCCATTAAATTGAGAGATAGAGACTTGAATTGAACTGAGGAGCTTGCCTGAGGAAATTAAGCTTTTCAAGAAGCAGGAAAAGGAAAGCTGCTCTTTTGCTCCAGAGGAGCTCTTTGCCACCTCAAAGTAAAAGAAGCAGAAAATTTTTCATTATGTTGATGCTGAGGAGAAACCTGGTGGCAATAGGAGAGAGAAGAGCCATCATCAAACAAAAGCATACATAAGATACAAAACTGTTAGAGACTCCTAACATTCACACTGGCATCCTGCTCTGGGAGCTCACAGAGCTGCTCAGACATTAGCTAATTACATTTGGCACGATCCTCTCATCTTACATGCAGGCAGACACATTAGGTCGCCTCCTTAGCTGGCATAAAGTTTGGATTTGGCAGTGTGGCTCGTGCCCTCCAGCTGAGGACAAGCCCCTTTGTTTCCATTTTTTAATATGTGATATATAAATAAATTTCATTTATTAATGGAATTTCACAAACCCTGCCTGCAGTTCCATACAGTGAAGAAGGACCAAGATGAAGGTTCCACCCTCTGTAACCACAGTTCAACCAGGAGCTTCCAAGCTGCTAAATTAAGATTTATTTTTGTTGGCCACAGGGTAACAGCCCTGACAATGAAACTTGACCCAGATTATGGTGAAACGATCCCAGAAAACAGCAGAACTGGGGGCTCTTAAAAACTCTTGAGGGCTGCAAGGAAGTTAAAAGAAATAGAAGGAAATAGTGAATTGAGGTTTCAGAGATCAGAAGGAGACCTGATCGTGCTTATCTGCCAGAATCACTGCAGCTGATTTCTCTGAGCACCAGATCAGGCCTACAGAATTTTTGGAGGGAAGTTTTTCCACTGGATTTTGAGATGGAAGAAAAGCATGGACGGGAAAATATGACTTCTTTACCTGTACAAATGCTAATTTATCGCTGCCACATACAGAAAGAGAAAAGCAGGAGCACAACATAAGGACTTTTCTTTAATGTCTGTAAGTCAAAGCAATCTGTGTTCTTGGTTCTTTTCCCTGAGAAATGATTACCTCTTGATAATGAGGGGGGACAAAAGAAGGCCATTAATCAGTGAAATATTACACATCAGCAGCCACTGTGCTCACCTGGCCTTGTTTCCCCTTGTGGCTGAAGGATAAAGAGCATTTCTCCCCAGTGGGCTCTCAGAAAGCTTTGACAGGCAGGGAAGCAGCTCATTAAAATCATCAGCTAAGAAAGTCACTGGGTCACCAATGCCATCATCCAGCAACTGTGACCCACAGGAAATACACATTAGAGCCCAGACAGGTTCACAAATATCACATATTTATCACTGTCTACAAGTTCAGGGGTGTGATTCTACTGCCTTTCCCTACAAAGTGATGGCAAACATATGCTGAGGTAATCAGGAGAAAATGTAAAATGTACCTTCAGCTGGAAACCTGGGAAATGCATCTAATGATGCCTGGCTTTTCAATACTGGTGTTAATAAGGCAAGAACAAATCCATAACCAGGAAATAACTGCAGAATAAACCCAATGCCAATCCCCATCATCTGAATAACAAAAATAAAATAATGCAAAAAATTGTCTTAAAACTTAAAACTACCCTCTGTTTGGGCTATTTTTGTATAAAGTAGAGCAAAACAGAGCAGATAGAGACTGAAGAGCAGATAGAGACAATGCTGTTCAGATATGGAAATCAGTTCTCTGTACTGAGTAGATGCTCCCCATATGTAGGTATTGTTAGAGGAATGTTATAAAACATCAAGACAACACAGAGAGTCTGATCTGGACATGCTGGGTGCTAAAACTTTGCCTTTTTAAGGCATGATAACACTGGATATAATGCAGAAAAAACTGCTGCCTCTGAGAGATTTCTCTTGGTCCCGCAGTCAGGGGAACAACTGTGATGAGAACACAAAACACGAGGTGGCATCGTTGCCATTTTGGTCAGAGGTACCTGGTTACACTGCACAGAGCTAAACGCTGCCAGTGTGCTCTCTTCTCTTCCTTATGCCTTTCCTCGCCTGCTAATAGCTTCCAGAACTACAAGGGTTGAGCCCAAACTAAGATTTTGAGAAGGAGCTGTTGGTTTTTACAACGTTGCTGAAGCAAAACAAAGGTATCTGCAGAATTCCAGGATCTGTGACTGTTTACAAAACCTGAACAGCTCATGGATGCAATGAGTGGGAACAACCCCCCCTTTTCAGAGCACAAGTTAATATTTCTCCTCGAGTGTCCTAATAGTTTATGACAGATGTCACTTACACTGAGGTGGTAAATAAATCAACAATGACATAATAATCAAATGATACTGATTAATAGGCCAATGGTTGTCATAACATCTTTTCCCCTGAAGAGTTCAAAGTGTACTGTAAAAAAATGAATCTTCATTTAATGAGATCCTAAATGATTTCATCTGGTAACTTTTCAGTGCAGGGATTTCATCCACAGGTGCCTGCTCTCCCCACCCTCATCACACAGGGAATCAAGAACTGGGCTCCTCTCACCTCCACAGCTGCAGCAGCTCTGGAGCACACACCTGCAGAGCAGCCAGAACCTTAAAAAAGGTATCTGGGTGAATTTTCACATCAAGATTCTTCCATATTTTTCCAGTTTTTCTGTACATAGTGGTCACCCTTCACACACTCTGGGAGTCTGGCAAGCAATGCAGCAAACCTTTAGCAGAAAGAACAGCAATAAAAGAAAAGCTTTTGGGAACAAACACACGTCTGATTAATAACTCTGAGTTTGCCTGGCATTTCTGCCACTTCACAGCCTCCATAACTTCCACAGAAAAAATGGCTCTTTGGGGACTGCACCACTCAGTGTAATTCTGAATGAATCATAGAATGTTTTGGGCTGGAAGGCACCTTTAAAGCGAATAATGCGAAACAGCTTTACTTTATTGGACTTGAGCACCAATTCCCTTTGCTGGGCATTGAAATCAGGACTTCTTCATTGTTCATCAAATTCTGGATGACAAACTTGGGTATGAAAGGAAATAATAAAATCCCAACAAATGCTTTCATTTTACTGTAGATTTGTCCTCTTCATCTTTTCTCTATTTATTTTGTTTGGCCTCTATGGATTTTCCAGTGCAATCAGTGCCTGTTCTGACACACTTTCTGATTGTCTTTACTATCCCTTTTCCCTGTGCTATCATCATTCTCCTCTCTCCATGTGCTGACATAAATCTCACTGATGTAAGTGCTCTGCAACACGCAGCCTTTACCATTTCACTCTGAATGCAGAGATATAGGAGGAGAATTACACCTTACAATAAAAATAAAACTCTTGTGAAAAGACTGCCATTTTTAAACGTTCTGTCTAAATTCTGTGGTGCTGCTTTGACAGTCCTGAAGACTGATGCTCCAAACCTTTCTAGTCTCTGCATGACTGGGCTGTGGCTTCCATTGCAAAGGCTGAGGATTTGGCAGCACATCATCAGGAAGAGCTGCCTCCCACCAGTTTAGGATACATGTTACTGGGACAGGGGGAAAGGGTTGAGATATTTCCTCTTTAAACCAGTAGAAAGGGAAACTCATGGTTCTCAGCTTCAGCAGGGCCAGTTCTACACTCAGTAGTGTCCTGATTGGTGTGGATGTACAGCCAAATCCTTATTACCCCTGGCTGGATTATCCAGGTAACTGGAATCATGTCACACACAGCCCTTTTACAGCCCCTCCATGCACTATTTTGGGAAGGGAAGTTCTGCTCAGTGCATTCTTACACTACACTGCTCATATTTGTTTGTTTTTCTCACTTCATGAGAGAGCCAAGACAAGCAGCACGCAGCAGTCAAGTGTTCCTCTGTGATTCAGCTTCCTTGGCAGGCAGAGCATGGAAAAACCAGCTCCATTGTAAACGAGACAAGTGCCTGGGGAAAGCAAAGCCTCTGCCATGGCTTTGTGTCTCCACGAGAGGGGTGACCAGCCTTGTCAGAGCAGAAACAGAGATTTCAGTCCTCACAGGCAGCCCTTGGCAGGGCAGGGCTGGCACAGGGAGCTGAACACGTCTGTTCTGTGCTGGCAAAGTCAAAGCAACCCAGGGGTTCTGTGCCTCCTTATCAGTTTTGTCCATCTTCACTACGTTCTCTTTCAGTTCTCATGCCCAGCTGTCTTAATCTTTCCATGTCATTTCCAAAATACTTCATTTATTTCAGAGCCAGGTATTTCTGAAAATATCACCCTTCCTGCCAGCTGCAAAAAACCAACCCAACCCAACCCAACCCAACCCACCAAAACCAATTTAAAACTTAAACTTGTGTTTTAAACATGATCATACTTCTGCAGAGTTTAGTGGTAGCACACTAAGGAAGGCAGAAAACAATGAATGTGAAGAACATATTTTATGTTCAGCCTGTGGGCATTAACACCAGCTTTTGCAGTATCCTGTATACATCCCTACTTTACAAGTATATTAAAAGTGTTTACATTTTATATCAACTTTAGGCTGTAGGTAAGAAAATTCTTCAGAGTCAAACTGCAGATTATGTGTGTGCTGAATTTATTATTCAATTTTTGTGTGAAAAGGATTACAATGTCCAGAGTAAATATATCCAAAGTAAATGCCCAGAAAAGTCATTCAGAAATAACCCCAAAACACTGCTGTAAATATTTAACCTGTAATGTATTTTTTGTACAGAGTCACAAAACTGTCCATCATCATCCCTACATTTTTATTTTACTGTCAAACCACATAACTTCATCTTTAAGAGGCCTGAAAACAAAATCTGGTCAAAGGCAAGCTGAATTATGTTGCAAGAGTTACAAAAACCAGTCTCTTCCTACCTTTCAAGGCTCACTGGGGTTTCATGTAAGGATCAAGCTGCTTCTTCATGATCTTCTGCCTCATATGGGCAATGAGGTGGATTTGCTTTTAATGGAAGAGCTTTCAGGGCAGCTAAAGCAAGACAAAAAACTACAACTGACATCCTGTGGTAACCATTTTGTGGCAAGCACCACTGTTGCTCAGAACATACAGCAAGACACTTATTCTCATGAAAAATCTAAATTTAATATAATGTACAGGCAGGGTTTTTTAAACTCAAATTTATGAAATAATTTGATGTATTTTTTAAAAAATGGCAAACGATATTGAATTTGGATTGTTATCATCTTTCACTCCAGTCACATCCTGGCAGGGAAGTGCCCTCACATTGCATTGGGATGTACTAAAAGTGCTGCAAGGTTTCCATGGCCTGCGCTGCTCTCGTGTCAGAAAATGCTCCCTGACATTTGCATGCCAAGTGCTTTGCATGGAGAGAGCTGTGTTTGTACAGCACATCATGTACTTCAGAACCAGTTCTGTGCCCTTACCCTGCCTCCTGGGCCTCTGCTTCCTTGGTATTACACTCTCATGGTCCTTAATGAATGGCAAGTTCACTCTGTAGCTCTTCTGGCAGCAAACCCTTGGACATAACCACCTTTCAAATAATGTACACTGGCTTTAAAATAATGTACACCACCTCCAGGATGTGAGATTCTACAGGTGCTGATAAAACACTCCTAATATTACACACTTGATGGGGCTATCCAGGTATAAAAATTACCTCAAGGGAAAAAAAAAAAAAAAAAAAGCTCCAGCAAAGTTTGTTTGTAAGAATGGTTTGTCATGTTGATCTTACAGCTGTGGAAACCACCACAGAGCTGAGTGATGAGGGAACACATCTCATGTTAGCTGCAAATGTTATAGACTACTTATTTCTGGTGGAAATAGGAACAATTCCACAGAAATAAGATAGAACATTGTTTTTTCTACAAAGCTGCTGGAGCACAGGATCTCTTCTATTTGCAAAGGCAAGATTTATGGAGTATTTTCCAGAAAGTACATACTGCTTGCACAGCAGCAAAATGGTTATTCTGCCACCCATGCAAAAAAAAAAAAAAATGCACATATTATCTGAATTTACTGAATGCTGAATTAGGTTGTTTGGAAGGAAAAAAAGAATTAAAAAAAAAAAAGAAAAAAAAGGCATAAACTCTGTTCTGATGAGTTGCTTTCCCTTGTCATTCAGAAACCCATCAGGTGACATACCTGCAGTCCAACCTTCTCAAGCACCTTTTTGTTTATGGACACCATTTGACACCTCTTCATGTTTTACCTGTAGGGATGCCAAAAAATATTCTGTAAAATCTTGCAAACTCATAGTGATTGCTCTCTCCCTTCCAGAGAGGATGCCACACATGGTGGCCTGAATGAGACATCCTAAAAAAAATCTGCTGCTTAGTATTTCTGAAAATTAAAGTCTCTTCAATGAAAAGCAGATTTTTAGAAAGGTTTCAAGATAGGTACCCAAATACAAATGCACCCAATTCATTAATCACTGTTGAAGAGATAAGCTTTGTTCTTTCAGCTGTGAAAAACTCCAGCCATTAAGTAGAAGACACTAATTTTTATTTTTTTTTACATTAGATGCTTATAAAAATAGTGTATTAGAAAATAAGGCAGATTTGAACAAACTATGAAGAAAGTCTGTTTTCTGTGCCAGACTGTGCTAGTGGCATAACTGTCAAATCTGGTGAATTCCTAAACCTACTGTATCACTTTGCCATTCTTTTTTTAAATGTCATGTGGAATTTAATGCGTTTAACGCCATCAGGTATCTAATTACATCTCTGTGTCTCCTTATCAGCATCCACCACCACTCCAGACATCCTCAAGCAGCCCTTCACTGGCTGCAGTTTCCAGACTCCCCCTCTTTGAGCAGATCACTCTCCAAAAATACCCTTTACTCTTTCTGCCACCCACTGTAAGGTGAATGGTTTTTTTTCTCTGCTCCCTGGAACGCTTGCAAAGTCAATTTAACTCACTGTTTTTCTTCAAATTAACATCCTTGTTGTTCTTCCCACTGCTGTTTCATTCCTGCTTTGGTGCCAACCCCCGGGAGAGACAGATACACCCATTTTCTCTGTGTTATTACCTCCAATCACTCATGCAGTAAAACACCTGTCAGACTCCTTAGCAGAAATCCCAGTGTTAGCTGTCAAATCCTAAATCATCCTCCCAGGTACTTGGTGTGTCCCACATAGTAATAAGGGACATTTCCCTGAGCACACAACACCTTGAAGTTGTAATCCCCAAATTCAAAGGGTCCTTTTCCCATCTTTTTGGGAAGCACTGCATAGAGAAGAGGAAATGGCTGCTGAATGGTGGCTGTGTTAAATAGCAGCCCAAGCTATTCCTACATGGTAGAAGTCAGAACCCTGCTGGGAAGAGCCCAGTCCTTTCATTCGTCTCCACCTGGAGAAACTGAAGACAAATAATCAAGCTTGTCTGTATTAATAATAATATTTTTGAAATATTAACCTCCATAGCTGTGAGCTAGTCAGACATTAATTAGAAAAGAGAAAAAAGCTAAGAAGGATTTAGTAATTTCATCTGACTTTGATTTCTATGCCTTAGTTAATCATCTGCAAAATGGGGTACTATATTTACCTGTTCTGCAGAGATCTAACAGTGATAAATCAGTTGAAGAGGCATTGATCAACCTCAGAGAAAAGCCCCAAATTCAGGAATAAGTTTTATATGGAAGATCCTTTGCACAAGTACTTCTATCCTCTATTTAAAAGTACATTTTTTTACAGAGAAGTCAAAGCTAAACTGCTGTGTGGAATGCTTTGCAGAAAAAAAATCCAGTTAGTGTTTAATCTCTCATACAAGTCACACATTTTCCTTTGCATTGTGAAGAAAATGTGTGTCATCTGAACTGGTCTGCACACACACATTGTTCATTACACAGGAACCATGAAATATCAGGCTTGCATTTTGTACATTTGGATCATACACTCCCTGTCTGTGGAAAATGAGATTTTTAATTTTTCTTAAAATGGGATGAAGAAAGCAAGCTTAGAACTCTAATCTGCTTTGTAAAACCTTTGACTGGTTGGGTGGGGACTGAGTGATAAATGATACTTCCTCAGCAGTGACCTGTTGTTCTACCGCAGCTGCCACCACTGCAGCTTCAACATTTACCTCTGTCAGCATGATGTAACATTTAAACCTTTGCACTAATGCTGCTCCTCACTCAGCCAGCAAGCACTGAAAAATCCAATTTGTATAAGCAAAGGCACCACTGGACAAAAGGCTTTGTATTGAGTCATGAATTCTTCAAAGAAATCTTTCTGTTAGTCACGCTCAGTTGTATCTACAGATTATCTGCCTGCTACAGAATCTCTTTCCCAGCTTTGAAATATAAATATGTGCACATGTGGGTTAGGGTTGTGTGTGCTCTCAAAATTATGTCTGTATGAGCTACATGAAGATTTGTGTATTTGGGGTATGAGGCTACAAGGCACCTGTACTTGTAATCCATTAATTGTTTTCCACTCTATTCTGTTAAATTGTGTTTGCACTTGAATGTACTTCCAGCAATATATTGTAGCAATGAGTTCCTAAATTTAATCAGGCTTGAAAACACTTCCCATTGCTTTAAATTTTCTGCCAGATAATTTAATTTGGTGTGCAATAAATCTGGTGTCAAGGGAACTTGTGAATAACCACTCTCTAATCACCTTTTTCCCATGCACTCCATGATGTTAGAGAGATCTGTCATAACCTTGTCTCCAGCCATTTCTCTCCTGCCCTGAAGAGCCTCAGTCTGTTTAATTGGTTCTCATGTGGAAGTCATTTCATCTCTACCATATCTCACCACTTTTTTTCCAATCAGGCTTTACTACTTGTGAAACCAGCTTGTGTGAATGGGAAGAACAGGAACTGATAAAGCACTTAAATATTTCTATTTTTCCATAACATATTTTCTTTTTTAGCTTCCTCTTAATTGTTAGGATCTTTCTTGCCTTTTTGACAGCTCCTGAACAGTCCCAGAGCTCTCCCCAATGGCTCCAAGAGCTCCTTCCTGAGTGGTAATTTGGAGTGTAGCAGAGCATGCTGTCAGCCTAATAATAATAATATAAATATCAATTAAAAGGTAATTAGTGGTACTAAATGGTAAATGTGCCTTTCTGGTCCAGTTTGACTTGGAAGGAAATGAAAGTATTTAAGATCACCTAGTTTTGTAGTGAACTGCACTGAGGAGCCAAGAGATAAAGACTCTGTCAGGTCTATCAAGTGGTCAGAGGCAAAAGGAAGTTTGCAACCAGAAGCTGCAGAACTGGAAAATCTGGGAAAAATCCAGAGCTCTGTGCATTTATACTCTGCTGCCAGCCTGTTCCTGGAGACTTGTTGACAAACTCTCCTATATCCCAGTCTCTTGGTTGGTCCCCATATGTAAAGAGGTGAAAAAGCCATTCACCACACACACCAGAACTGCTTCTCTCCTCCAATTCATCAGGCTAATTCTATATAATGCTACTTTTATGCCTCTGTTATACAAAGACACTGTTTGTCTTGACTGAGAACACAGACAGAAAACACAACAGCTTTGGAGAGCTTTACCCTGCAAGTCAGAGCATAAACTGTTCACTGTTCTTACCAACCAACCAAATAATTTAAATACATGTTATGTCAACATTATGATATTGACTAAAAAACCCACTGAAAAGCTAAATTACTCTTTACTTTTGGCAGTATAAAAGTTCAGAATTAAGAGACCTTTTGCCAAATACCCATTGCTGTCACAAGTAATTGATTGATAGAATAAAATCAACTGCTAAATATCACTTAATAGCTGCCTTTGTTCTGTAATGATAATGTATATGGAATTCCTGTTGAGTTCAGTGGGATAACCCTTCAAGGGAAGGCTGTGGGAATATACATACATCTATTACTAAATGTATTTAATTTGCATATGTATTAGGCAAAAGAGAAAAAGGGAAAAAATACAGATCTGGCTGGGATCAGCATTTTCTCCTGGTTCTGCAAGCTGCAGTAAGAGAGGAGGATGCTGTGCTGCTGGTCTGACTGTATCACTCCCTGCTGACTGCACAGGGACAAAGTCAATCCAGGATTTGTTTATGGTGCATGGCACTGAATTAATAACATTCCACTGAAATGGTTATTTTTTTCTTGAAAGAAGAGAAACAACAACATAAAAAGGACAAAAGATCCCCAGCACCTCGCTCCTTCCCCTTGGATTCCTGCAGGTCAATATGGAATGGGTCAAACTGTTGGATTTGAGAGCCAAAGCTTCCAAAAGCCAGTATGTGGCACAGAGCTGTTGGAAAAGATGTTCACTGGAAAGAGGAGAAACCAATATGTTACATTCTAGTCAGGGAAAAAGCCCAGCTGGCACTTTGTGGGCTCAAACAGACACATCCAATTATTTCTGTAGCAGGAGCTTTTAATTGTCCCAGTGGGTTCTAGACACCTCTCAAGGTTTTTCTAGTATTGATACATAACTCTCTGTCCTCAAAGAATATTTTTGGATGTGAAATTTCCAGTGGGCTTATCTTGATGACCTTCCCAGTGCTTTCAAACCTAGGAGAATTCTGACCTTTATCCCATTATGTTGTGGATTCTTGGGGGTTTGGATTCTACAGGAGTTTCTAAGTTTTGCATTTAAGTAAAAACAGTGTGCAAGTTTAAAACATTAAGCTCATCTTTTTCCAAACCAAGATTATCTTTGGCATTCAGCTTGTTCCATGTAAATATATAAAGACACATTTGCTGAGCAATTGGGTTAATGAACTTAGAACAGACCAGACTCTGTGTGTTAGTGACTAATCCAAACTACAGAGAAACAAACATGGTACAAGCACTGCCTTCTCCCTCTCCCTCTTTCACAGGCCCACTTTTACCTTGGCTGACTAAATTGTAATTAGTTTAATTAACAGCCTTTCATTAAAATGAACCCAATCCTGAAAGCTACAGCACATAAAACATTTTATGCAGTTTAGAACTTGCTGAGAAAATGTCAGCAAGGCAAATGACGTGTGATTGTGCTGCACATGTGCACATACAAGGTGTTCTTCAGGATTCAATCATTTAATGTTAAAATTTAACAGTTGCTATCAGTACAGACAGACTGTATTCCCACCAACCCCTGAAAACCCTTTCTCAGGATACAGTTTCACAGCTGAACAGCAGCTCTGGGTGTACCTGTGATGGGTCTGTGTTGCTGTGAGTTTCACTCATGCCCTACCACGGAGGGCAGGACATGAATCTTCCTTCAAACTTACCTTTTTGCTCCAGGCTGGTTTGGAATCCAGACACTGGCATAAACAATAATAAATGACTGTAAGATCATCTTTTTTATCTCCTTTCCTGACTTCCCTGTGTAGCTGTCTCCTGTGGGAAAGAAGAAAGACTGAAATTAAAAAAGGAGTATGTGAAATGAAGGTAGAGGCAATAAAACTGTGAATTGTTTTCATCACACTTCCTCCTCTCCTTACGTTTTAGAAGAATACTTAGATGCCTTTCTAAATTGTTAATGACTGTACTTATTAGCATTTATTAATATTGAAAGTTGGATACTTCTATGTTTACCAGGATATATAATTTTAATTTATTTCTAATATGCTTACAGAACTTTCTAAATTATAAATACAGTATTATTTGTATTCACACATTTATACTACTGCTTATTATTAGCAATTAAGCATTTATGTGAAATCGGATTTGGAGGCAGAGGAAATAATGTGACTGATTTGTTTGAGAAGAGATGCTGACACACTGCTGGCATTCCATTCTTGTTTTCACTTGTTTTCTGTTGGAATCATGCCACTGGTAGTGGTAGGTTTATATACCTGAGGCCAAAGTTTCAAGATGTGCCTCAAATTCTGTTCAGTTTTTCCTGGGTTACCACGTTGTGGGCACAGAAAATAACAAAGATTATGTTGAAAAGATTCACCCCAGTGAGAAGAGTCTTTGCTAAACCAGTGTAACAGAAAACTGAGCTTTTTACAGGCTGTGGGTGCTGCTCATTCACTGCCACGAGTCTCTTTGACCTGTTTTCTCCTTCCATCCCACTGTCTCTCAGGAATACTTTGTTCCTTTCCCACCTTTTCTAGCTGTTCAATTAGTGACTATTTAGAATGCTGGATACTCAATGTCACTCTAATAAATATGATACTTTTCTGTTGAGAATTACTCAGCCTGTCTGCACTACTTGATTGGTTTTTTATCTTTTTTTTTTTTTTTTTTTTTTGTACTCTCGGGAGATATTTTATTTCTTACTTTTTATTAATGGTTAAGTATTGTTGTCTCAGTTCATGACTAGAGCATGATGGCATCTCTGATGACTGTGGAGAGTGAGTTTTCCAAGTTGAGAGTCAGTTCATGAGAGGAAGGTGGTACCTGGGAGTGACAAAAGCCACAGCAAAGTGATGAGAAAAGACTGTTGGAGATGGATGAGTTTTTGACACACTAAAGCTCCAAAGGTCTGTAACCTCCAGAAGAGTCCCTCTGTCCTGCTGAGCAAGGATTTAATCACCACCCAGTGAGGGCTGGCAGGTGGAAGACAATTCCAGTGTTACAATGGGCATTAGAGGTGCAGTGGGAGCCGAAGGACTGAAGACAATTCAGTGATCAAATGTAGAGAAAACCTGAAGAAGGTTGTAAGCAATAGGTGTGGAGTTGTGAAGAAACCCAGCTACTTCTGCTGAGTATATTCTATTTTATTCTTAGTGCTGTGGGGTCCCACACTGGGGAAACAAAAGCATGCACAAGCTCACCAGGTTTTTTCTTTTAATTTCTGAGGTAGCTAAGAAACCTCTCCAGAGTTCACTCACCTCCTTCCTGCCTTCTAAATGCCCTCTTTTTAAAACCACTTCAAGCACTTTTCCCCCCATGCTTGCCAAGTTTACAGCTGCTCACTCACCCAGACTTTAAGCATTATCCCTTTCTAGTCCATCCAAGGGAACTACCTCAATAGCAAGGAATGACAGAAACTGGAGACTGTCACTTTTAAAAACCACTTCCCTCAGATCACCCAAAGACCTTGGAGCTGACTTACATGTTTATTTGTTCCTTTGACTCTTCCACATCAGAAGAATATTTGGGTGGCTGGAACTCAGCTCTTTCTCATGTGCCTCGAGCCTGCTGGGCTGCTTTCTGTGTGCTCTTCCTCTTCAGTGATTCCTGACCAAGTATATGAAAGTATTCTCCACCCTGCTTCACAGAACTGAGGTGATGCCTGCCAAAAATCATCACAACTTGGGCAGTGTTCTGATCACACACTATTAAATTGATTGATGCCTCTGTTGCCCACCAACTTAATTTTTAAAGGTGATTTCACATTCTTCTATATTCAAGAGTTCAACATTAGTATCTCTGCAATATGATAACAAAGGACAACAATTCCCCAGCATGAACTGTGAGAAATTTCCCTTCACAGGCTATTGGATGTCTTGAGCTCAGCATCACTTTGTCCAGTACTTGGTTCAAAAACATCCTAATTCTAATTTCTAGCAGTGCTGGACTCACTCTGTGAGCTCAGCTGTCACTACCCTGGCAGCTGCCTGTTCACTGCTGAATTCCACATGCTCTTGGAAGGCTGTACTGTTGAGGAAAAGGGAAGGTGCCAGTGCAGCCTGGAGGGAACAGGCAGGGAATTACTGCAAGAGAAGGAAATAAATGACTACGCTGTGCTGCCTGTGGGATAACAACAGGGGTTAAAAAAATAGAAGTAGAAAAAGCAAAAATGATGGCAGTGAAAGGGATTTGGCACACAGGTACTCTGCAGGCTCAGAGGAAAATGTTAGTAAGGATGTAGCAGCAGATCCAAGTCCAAGGAGCATCTTACCCCACACTACAGGACACATCCTTGCCAGTGAATGTGCTGCTGACTTTTGAATCAGGTGTCATCAAACCTCATTGATTCTTTCAAACACAATCCAGGCTCGAAAGCTGGGCCCCATTTGTTTTACTGACAAGTAATAACTCTCTTTTCTTACCTAAGGAGTTAAAGCACCCAAAGGCCAGAAGGTGCTCATCACTCTTAGGTATGGGATATGACTCTTGGTGATGGTCCTGTGCAGGACCAGGAGTTGGACTCTGTGATCCCTGTGGGTCCCTTCCAACTCAGCACGTTCTGTGATTCTGTAATTTCAGGCATCAAATCCCCCAGTTCTCAAGGGAAGCAGTCTACTCCCTCCTTCCTTCTCAACTACAGCAAAAGAAATAAATAACAGAACATTTAACAGCAATGCAGCATATAAAGGAGTAATAACCATCTGATTTAAACACATAAAAACATCTTCTCATAATTTCATATTTTTGGGGTACTTATGAATGATCCTAAAGGTTCATGGGCTCTTTAAAAAAACCCCCAGTAGAATAAACTCAAAATTAAAATACAGAGATAACCAATGCACTCTTCTACACTGCAGATTCACAACATATTGCTGGAATATGACATCAAATTTTTCTCCATTTAAATTCGGGCATCACAATACCCTGTTTATACAATAACTTAATAAATTTGGCTGGGCTGCCTATTTGACAAGTAGGCGAGAATCGTTCATTAAAATGCAAATGTAATCAAGGTGAAATTTGGAATACGTTTATTAAACTAATTGAGCTTCAGTCAACTGTAGTCACAACACAGATTTTCAAGTGCTATTCAGACAAAAGGATATGCCTAATTCTTCTACATTAATATCTTTATCAGCATGAACGTTAAAAGAGTTTTCTGAGCAGTAATAATGCACTGTGGAATGATTTCAGTTTTCTCTGCAGGAATATATTATTACAGATAAGGGTCAAAGACATGCACAAAGGAGTGACCCAGCAGTGTGCTGCACATAGAGAAAATTGGTTGCAAGTGTATTTTCAGTGCTTGGTGTAACTATGCACTCACTAAATTACTCTGTAAATCCTTTAGAGACTCAAGGTCATCAGTTAATTGGCCATTAAAGTGTTGGAGAATTGAACTTTTACTGCTAAGATTTGGGATTCTTGGTGCCTTTGACTAGGAAATTGCTCATAAAAATAAAAGGACCTAAATTTGTCCTAGTTTATGATTTAAGTGCTAGTAAAACGTTACGAAGGTGTGATAGTAATGTCAGAAACTTTTTCATCAGGGTAAGGACAAGCTAGATATTTACCAGGGTTTTTTTACATAGTTTCTACTTGTTTAAGTACCCTGGGTCATCTTCACTGCCTTCAAAGGAATCACAGCAAGGTTGTATTTGTCCGAGAAGATCAAATTTTATAGTTGATAATGTCAGATCTATGGTGTGCAAAAACAAATTCAGGGGTGAGATGGTTATTAAAGAACTGAGGTGATGCCAAACCCTTGCTCAGCTCAGCTGGTTTGGCTCCAGCCTGAACAGAATAGCCAGGAAAATATGAAGAAAATTGCAAAGCCCTTGGCTGCTGTATTGTTTGATGCAATGAGTGGTCTCACCACGTGCTTCAGCCTCAGTAACTCTTTATGCTCCTCTCCCTCTGCCCCATTCCCTGAGGCTGGAGTTGCAGACAATTTACACCAGCTTGATTCTCTATCTAAGGCTGAAGATTCCTGGTGTACAAGTATTTTAAGCAGTTAAATAAAGTAATTAGCTATCAAAGTATACATAGGTATTTCTCTGATCATGGAAATTGTTAGCCACCATTTCATAAAATGGCTTATTCAATTTTCTCACCTTAATGGAATCAGCCTTTATATCAACAAAGCTAATGGCAGAACATCTCCTGCTCTGGACACTGTTGGAAAGAATCCAGCCTTTTCCAGAGGCTTACAGCCAATTGTAAATATAAATGAAACCCATGTGTCACTGCTCTGAAAGCCACTGTGAGCACAGGCTAAGGGCCATTTCCTTTATTTTCATAAAAGCGTTTCAATGTGCATCTGCAGCAATTCCCTACTAGACCCATAAAAGCTCCTCTTTGGGCACCAGGCCAGAGCCTGGTGTTGGGAGGAACCTGACTTGCTGTGGAAGTGGCAAACTGGAGAGGAGCTAAGGCTTCTCAGGTGAAAAACAAGGACAAGTTAATTCACACTGCAACTTCAACCATTGCCAGTAAGTATTTTCTGTGGCAGAAAATGTAGCACAACAATCCATTTTCTTATAAACCAGAAAGCACAGGAGGAAACAACTTTGAAACTACAGCAAATACAGCTGAACTGTTTCCTGAGCAGACTAAAACTGTATTAAAACCCACTACAAATCTTCTAAATGAGCACTTTGCATTATTTGCAGCCATGCCATCATGAGCTGTGATCCCCTCACAAATCTGAAATGAGGCCAGTGAGCATCTGGACCCTGCAGATTTCAAAGCAATATCCAGTGAAGGAAGCAGGGAGAGCAGGAAGCTGACTTCATTTGGATTAAACTTGAAATCTACACCTCTCCATAGTTCTGGGGGCACTGTGGTATTGGAGGGTCTGTTTTCTTGAACATAGAGTAAAATGGAAGTTCTGACAAGGATTCAGGATGTTATGGCAATTCTCTGCAGCAGCACAAGTGTTAACACTGCATTAATCAGATTTCAATTGATTACACACCACTGCCCTCGCTGCTATTTCACTTTTAATAGGACACTTTTTTTTTTTTTTTTTTTTAATCCTTCCAGTCTCCCACAATATATGTTGAATGTATCTGCTTTAGAACACATCAGACTCCACTGGAGCTGTTGCTGCATTTTAATGGCTAAAACAGTTCTTCCATGTCCCTTAACTTTCTTACAAGGTGCTGTAACAGCTAAATAGCAAATAATTGTGCAACTGCAAGAATTGCCAAGATAAAAGAAAATCCATAGGTACACAGTGCTTTTCTTATTTACAGAGCACACACAGAACAATAGGAGAGCAAACCCTGCATTTCCTGGAAGCTGTCAACAGTGATACTGATTTACACCAGTGTTCCATTCTCTTATCAGCAAATACTGGAGCTGCTGACCATTTCACTCGGTACTGCAGGGCCTTACATTCAGCACTGTAATTCATATCCACACCACTATGTCCCAGGTTTATTTATATTAGGACTGTTTTATCACCTTTCCTGAGCAATGTAAGGCAGTCTCATTGTAAATGAGAATTAGGGCATTGTTCACTTCAGAATTATTCAGTGAGTTATTACAGGGCACACACATTATCCTGAAATTTATTTCTGAAACTACCAAAAGGCCTGAAGTTGAATTTACATGGTGGTGAGTCTGAGCCAGCAAGTCCTACTATTGAGCTCTGCATTTGGGTCATGCTCTGAAAGCTCAGCATGTGGACAGAAAAAGCTTCCAACTACCCACAGTTCAAATGTAGATACTATTGCAAATTAATCATAAATTCTGCTTTGGTAGTGTTCACAGCCAAGTTAGAGATGCCCACACAAGGAATCAGTAACACAGTGGTGACTGCCCCCATTCAATGCTTGAATAATTACACACTAAGAACCAAATGGGTAAACATTCATCCACCCACTTTTCTTTAGTTCAGTGAAGACCAGATGATAATGACATTAAAAATCTATTAAATGTAGGTACCAACCCACAGAAAATCACACATCTGTGATCATTTACCATGCTGAACCACTGATGATTCTACCAAGGAACTCAAGTAGCACCACATCAGCGTCTGTCTGGAGCAGTTGAAGACATACAAACAATCTGGAATACACACATTGTTTCAGATGTTGATTCCCATTTTATCCTCCTGCAGATGAGTACAATATTCTGTACTCAAATGTCTGTTTAGAAAAGAAAACGAGGATTAGCATAATGTGAAAGAGGCACATTATCCATGGAAATCTGACCAGGAAATAAGTCATGAAACAAGCTGAAGTCAGATGCCAGCAAATCTGTGGTACATTCATAGGAAGGTTGTGTGGCAGGAAATAATGATCTTCAGTAGTCAAAACACCACCCACACTGTGATATGAGATGTCACAGGTAGATGCATTCACATAGTACTGCATATTTAAAGTGTCTCAGAGTGGTTTTCAATTAACTACAAAGATGTTCAAACACAGATACTGCATCCATTGTGAAATGAGACAGAAACTCTTGTTGGAAAAGGAGGAGGTTCTCTAATACTGACAAGCTCAAACAGATTTGGCTAGTAGGAGTTACAAAAACCTCTCTCAAGAGGAGTACATAAACAAAGAGGAGTGGGCAAAGTACTTCCAGAGCATAACAAAAAGGGTCAGTTTTGTACTGATGAAGGACAGAAAAATAGATCTGTGAGATTTCAGAGCTTTGCTTTACATTTTTCTCCAAAAAGCTGAGGGTAAGTTGTTATGAAAACTTCAAAAGAAAAAGAAAAAACACGTGGAGATTTCCAGGGTTTGCATTTGCTAGCTGTAAGAATGTACAGAATGTTCATATTTTTATGAACACGCCAAACATGCCCTGTCTGCAAGCCAAAGCTGTCCTGAGAGCAGGAAGTGTCAGGTTGCTTCTTTTCGCCGTGTACGTGCTGCTGCTCTGTTTTGGCACTCTGCAGAGAAACACTGGTGCTTGCTTCTGCTTCCAGCAAGCCAAGATGCTTGTGCAGCAAGAATCCTGCTTTTTCCAGCACAGGATCACTTTGGAGCTGAGTGGGAGTTAGCCCTGCTTTTGCAGCACCAGCAGAAGCTCTGCTTGCTCTCTCTACTGCTTTTCCATAGCAGTGCTGTCAGTAGCGAGAAACTGCCTTTTGCCGAGAAAGCAGCGTCTAGCGCGAGAGAAGGCAGCGTCCTCAGGACACAATGCTGGCTGTGCCCAGAGACGTGAGGCAGCCGTGGAAGACTGTTGAAAGCAAGAACAGCTCGGTGGCAGCAACTGGTGGCGGGGAGCATGAGGCAGAAGCCGTCAGGGCTGCAGGCTGCAGGAGGAGCTTCAGGCAGACTTGTAGCACTTCCCCAGCACAGTGCACAGCTCCCGGGGCTACATCCACGCCAAACATGCCCTGTCTGCAAGCGAGAGCTGTCGTGAGAGCAGGAAGCGTCAGGTTGCTTCTTTCGCCGTGTACGTGCTGCTGCTCTGTTTGGGCACTCTGCAGAGAAACACTGGTGCTTGCTTCTGCTTCCAGCAAGCCAAGGTGCTTGTGCAGCAAGAATCCTGCTTTTTCCAGCACAGGATCACTTTGGAGCTGAGTGGGAGTTAGCCCTGCTTTTGCAGCACCAGCAGAAGCTCTGCTGGCTCTCTCTACTGCTTTTCCATAGCAGAGCTGTCAGAAGAGAGAAACTGCCTTTTGCCGAGAAAGCAGCGTTTAGCGCAGAGAAGGCAGCGTCCTCAGGACACAATGCTGGCTGTGCCCAGAAGCGTGAGGCAGCAGTGGAAGACTGTGGGAAGCAAGAACAGCTCGGTGGCAGCAACTGGTGGCGGGGAGCATGAGGCAGAAGCCGTCAGGGCTGCAGGCTGCAGGAGGAGCTTCAGGCAGACTTGTAGCAGTTCCTCAGCACAGTGCACAGCTCCCGGGGCTAGATCCACGCTAAACAGTCCATCTGTTAGAGAGAACAACTGTACTTCCCTGGAGTAATGGGCTCCAGCTCTCAAAATGTCTTTCCTTGGAGAGTCTAATTTAGCAGGTCAACTTTGTAATTAGAATTAAAATCAGAGAAGCAGAGGCAGCACTGAAATCTAGAAGAATTAGTAAGGTGAGTAGGATATTTAGTTCTCTGAGACATCCAAAGTTCCAATTGCAGCTGTAAAAGTGACAATTAATCTTACATCCCCAATTTGACTTTCATAATTTAGCCCTCAGAGTAATAATATTTATTCACCTAATACCTATCAGTGCTGCAGAGATGAACAGGACAATGCTTGCACAGACTTGAGTACTAGGCATTATAAGATTTATCAGATTAGCATTCCTAAAAATTTAAGAGAGTGGTAATAAGATTAAAAAAAAGAAATAATTTAATTAAAATAGCAAGAACAAATATTACCTATGTGTAAAAACCCTGCAACTTGCATTGAAATGAGTGGCCCATCCTGCTTCACCTAAATGCCTACAGGTCAGTGTGTTACTGTTTAAGCTGAGCAAGTCTTTTAATACCAATTAAATGAGGGTAATTTGTATCCTAGAGAACACTTGCAGTTATTTCTCCTCGTACTCATTTGAAAATAAAAGGATGCAAAGCAAGCAAATGCAAGCTCCAAGCACCTGCAACTCGTAGATCAAGAAGTAAAGCGATCTTTGGCAGGTTATCATCAAAAGAACTTCAACTTGACCTCAAGGAGACAATCCCTCTGAAACTTAGCAGAGAATAATGACCGCAGGCAAACATAACTAACAGTGCATTTATGGCAAAACCAAGTCATGCTTTACTAAAATGGCTTATCCAGCCTTCAAAATACATAGGATTTATTATTTTGTTTACAGTTTATTACTATTTTCAGTCAAGTTTATCAAGGGAAAATCCATTAAAACTTATTCAGTTGACTAAGTGAATAATAAAAATAATTGGGGGCAGAGAAGGATAAGAAGGGAAGTATGTGAAATCTAATGGAACCACAAGTAAATAGTATACAACTTAGAAATTGCTCTCACATAAAAATTTGAACATTTAAACCACTTAAATTTCACTTCATAGTGAAATGTAAAGCTCTGGTTTCTCTACAGCAGTACATGCAAAAAAGCCAGTTTGACTTCCTTGACTTTTATGCAGTTAATCTCAAACAATGCAAGAGCTTAATTTCTCCTCAACATATGCTGATACAATAGCCCACGTTGTCTCGACTGCCACATTTGCTTAGATTTAACATAATTATTAAGCCTTTATATAGATGTCTGTCTTATTGCTGCTTGCTCTAATTCAACTTTTCTCCCCTAGTGAATGCTCTACAAAGACTTAAAGTCTCAGAAGCTTGTAAACACTCGTGTAATTTGTACCCTGCTGGGGCTGGCACGGGTAATTTGTCAGTTTTATTTGCAGCAGGCTGTAACTAAACCCTGCCAGATGTAAATCATCTTTTTGTACTCTTTGCTGTTCAATTGCAAATGAATCGCTTTCCTTAGACTAACGCTCCCATCAACGAAGCCAGAAGTTTCCAGAAAAATTTAGAAAACCCTGGAGTCCCCTACTGCTAGGCTCATTATGGAGTTTAGCAACTGCTCAAGGTAATTCCGAGCAAACAGAGTGAGTGGTCTCTGCAGGCAAGTTTGGAGTGCAAGCAGAACTCGTGAGTGCCACAGGAAAGCAGAATGAAGCCTCAGTGCTGTCAGCTCACCCAGCACCTGCAGTGGCAGTGGTGACAACACATTTTTACATATTAGGAGTACAAGTGCATAAATGGGATTGTACTCTGCCAAAGCCTGCTCTCGATAGACCCCCCTGAGTGTGGGTGTTTTGTTTCGTTTATTTGGTTTCTGATGTTCATTTATTTATTTAAATTAGACCATAAGAAATGTCCTGCTGGACCAGAAGTTTCTTGTGTCTAGTGGCAATAGAGGATGGTTTCTAGGAAAAGAATGCACAACCTTGTACAGCCCTGCCTGACTGAAGTTTCTGGGTGCTTTGGGTTCCTTCCCTTGACTCAGATCCATTCCCAGCTCTCTAAAGGGGAAGAGCATCCTCCCTGGTTCCTGTGGATCAGACTGAAAGTCACTAAACTGAAAATAAACATTACAGCATCAGTTAAGAACAGCTCAGCACAGAGAAGGTATGTGCAGTCTCAGGGTTTGGTTTCAATCACCAAATATTTTCTGAGCTGGTCATCACCTGTGACAGCATCGTGTCATCTCACAAGCATGGAAACAAGTCTGAGTCCAAGTCTGACAGAGATCTTGCAGGAAGTTGAGCAACCACGACCTTCATTAAAATACCAGGCAGGGAGAAGAGCTTGTTCAATGGCCTAGACTTAAAGAATGGCTGCTGTGAGTGCTGATGGATTAACAAACTACAAAACTTATGCATAATTTTCAAAACAAAGTGGTGCAAATAAATTTTTCTACTGAGATGCAAACTAGAGTAAAAGTGTCTCCACCAAGTCTGGTGTAGAAAAACTTTTTGCCAGGAAGTGTCTTTGGTGCACAAATAGATTCACATAGGAAGTACCTGTGCAAAGTGCATGTATGCTTTTCAAATTGTTATGCTTAAATGCTTAAGAAATGTAACTTTTCTCTTGGGAGTCTATTATATAGACTACTGTGTCTAACATAAAAAAGAATATCCAATTTCCAAACCCAGGAATAGAAAATTACTTACTTGTAGCTGCTTTTCCCTGAAGATACACTCTGTCATAAACCCCTATTCTGGGTCTGTGCTTTCACCCCCAAGGAAGGCACAGACCCATAAAAAGCCCTCAAGTCAGACACACAAGCACAATTTTGGGACTCCTTCAACCATCACTTCATTCAAGTGGAAAAAAAAAAGACACATTCCTGCCTATTAAAAAAATTATATAGGTAGATTAATAAAAGACTTCAGATCACTCAGCTGTGTCTGGAGTTCGGGCTAAAAAGAACATGAAAACAGTAATTCCTTCCTGCATGAGTTTTAGATCAAAGGGCTCATTCACTGATTGCAAGCAATCCAAAGCTCCAGGCCCCCAGAATTTGTGTCCATGTACTCAAGGTAGAGCAAATGCACAAAAAAGAGGGCCCAGCAGACTCAGAGCTGTGGCTGGAATACTTGCTCTGCTGTGTGATTTTTGCGCAACAGAGCAATGCCTGAGAACATTCAGGTACTTCAAAAAAAAAAAAAATTTGGAGGAGAACATTTTGCTTTTTGGAATCTTGACTTAAGAAGGCATAAAAGGCTTTTGAAAATTTGTGCTCCTATCTAAGATTTCAGCAGAACAAAGGTTCAAAATGTAAGGAGCAGTGAGTTGGGTACTCAGCCTTCACCTGCTGGAAATGCCAACCAGAGATTACTGGGCATATTCAGCATGGAGAGTTTCTTACACAGAACTGCAAGTAAAATAAAGTACTTATTAAAAATAAAAAAATTAAGTATTTGTCATTACATGAATTTAGTAATCATTATTTGACATATTTTTCCAGGGATCAAAGTTATTTATTGTAACACTTTGTAATAAAAAACAGTTTTAGAATATTAAATGTCTTCATCTGTGGAAATAGGCTTTCAAAAGTAGGCTGGATTTTAGAAATGAGTGACCAGAAAAAGCACTTTAAAAAAATATATTTCCAGCATAAAACATAAATATTTGTAACTTCATTCCTGTACACCCAAGGACACAACCAATCTACCCATAAATAATGTTAAAAGACAAATAATTATTTCCTCTGATAAGCCCTTCTAAATTTCACAGTACTCTTGAAGGCAGAAAGGTGCCAGATGGATGGAACAGACTTTGTGGGTGGAACACCTTCAGAAAAGTTGCTTCAGAAGCAAATTGGTTTTAAAAACTGAAGTTTTCATTTTTTGGGCAATATTCAATTTGTATCAGGGGACATGGCTTTTGAGAGTTCAGTGAAAAATCCAATAAATTCCAAGTATTTGAACACCCTTTGATCTTTTTTCTCCTTTTCAGTTACCATTTCCTTAAGGCTGTCTTCCCTGGCATGTCTGTAATCCGGGACACCCCCTCCTCAGCACCAGCCCACAGCACAAAATATAACAACAGCCCCAAAATCCATAAACTTATGCCAGCTTTCTCATCACCTCTGCTACAGGAACATCACGGAACAGAGTGACACTGACAGGACTTGTTATTTTGTTGGTTTTTTTAAAAAAATTACACACATTGTATTTAAAGAAAACATTGAAGAAACCTGACTTGGATATGCCAGAAACAGGGAGTTTCCAGACTGCTTTGTTCACGACACTTGGTTTTGTTTTTCAGGAGCAGGTAAGTGTTGCCAGCAGCCAGGTATCATTAGTTCTCCCCCTGATGGCACAATTAAAACAAATTTCAGACTCGCTCACCACTGAGGGGGAAGCAGGGTGGGCGCGAACGAGCCCTTAGGTTTCAATGGAGGGAAAGCAGCGGCGCGGTGACCACGGGCACGGTCTGGAGACGTTTAACCACAATCATTTAGAGTCTTTAACGTCACAGAGATTGAAAATTTGTTCTCTCAGGCGCAACATTTTCTTTTCTCCTGCCTCTGGCCAGCGAGCTTTGCCAGGCCCTGGGGAAGGGGAAAGGGCTGTGACCTGCCCCGGCCTTCCTCAGGGAGGGCTCGCCGCACGCCCTCCTCTCAGGCCTGAGGGTGACTCCCCTCAGGAAACAGAAGGAAAAGCTTCCTTTCCTGCAACATTATTCATGTGTTGGAGAGGTGCAATCCAAGTTTAAAACGGGACGTAATTATGACAGTAGAACTCTCTCTCTCTCTCTCTCTTTTTTTTTTTTTTTTTTTTTTTTAATATATTTTATTTGCCTGTGCAGTTATAAAACCAGAAAACATTGCTGGAGTGTCTCGTTTGTTAAACTCAACAATACATTACTGTGACAATCTGAAGTCTTTGCAGCTTGGGTGTTGGTGGGTTTTTTTTAGTGTTTTCAACTTAAGTTGTCTCATTATAGCTCATCTAATTTGCTTTAAGCCTGTTGCAGCGATCATTTCCTGATGTTAAAAAAAAACCAAACAACCCAACAAAACTCATACAACTCCATATGTAAGAAACGATAAATTAAAAAAAAAATCATAAAGCAATACATGAGACATCATCATAAAGTGAGATTACATAAGGAAATGAGGTGAAAGTTTTCTGTGGGAATGGTTATGGTGATTTTCGAGGTGGAATTGGGCAGCTGCAGGTGAGAGGAAGGCAGCCAAGCTGCAGTGCTACTGCAGCAGGTGGAGCTCGATGCTCTCTCATCGTCCAGGACTCAAATCCCAAGAACCTGGAGGCGACTGGAGCACAGGGAAGCCTTGGCATTCCTTCTCCCTGCCTTGGACAGCTCTCCCCGTGATCTCCTCACCTCCAGAAAGAAAAAATGCAGCCTCCTGAAAAAACAAAAATAAAATTCTTTCAGTCAAACTCCTCTTCTGTAGACTCTAGATTTCACCCCAGCAATTCCCAAATACTTCCACTTTCTCTTCTAGATAATTCTGGAGGTTAAAAAATGCTCAATTCTGACAAACCCATCCTTTTGTTAACATTATCCCCGTGTCACACACCTGTCAGATATTATTCTGTAAATTTTGAGTTTTTTCCAATTTTTTTTTGATTGTTTGTTTAAGCTGGTGAAAAAACCTGTTTCCTCTGAATTAATGAAGTTTTTTCATTCTGGGTAACTCATTAAGTTTATATGTTGTGTCAAAACTAGCAGATTGACACACCTATTGCACTCTTCTTCCTGATAATATATCACTCAACCAGGAGTATTATGATAACATTTGCAAACTGAATGTGTTTTGATGAAAATAAATCAGCACAGCCTCATCATGAGCCAACATTTAGTCATCCAAATGCAAGATCAACCCAAAAATTACATTTTTTGATTTTATGAAAATCTTTAGGCAGCTTTTGTAAAGCACCACATACAGAGATGGCTGCTGCAGTTCGGCAGGCAGGATTCTAAATGTTGAATTTTAAAGACAATATTCTAGCCAAGCACTCAGGAATTTTTTTCCCCTGTTTCCTCTTTTATTGCTGCTGCTCAATACTGACCCATCCTGCCCTCTCACTAGAAAGTGGGAACACAGAACAGACATCAGGACCAAAAGAGAATTTTCAATTAAACACAAGAGGCTCCAAGACAAAGGACGTGACAAGGAATAGACTGCAGAAAATTTAGGTTTCTTTCAGAGCAACACTATTTTAGTGCTTAGGAAAAAAAGGGAAAAATACCCACAATTAAATCTGCAACAAAGACAAGATTTGTTAAGGCTGTGCTGTGCAGTATCAATAATGCAAAGCACTTTGCAGTTGAGGATCTCAGTTGCCAAGGGGAGCACTTGGTAAGAGCTGCTGCTGCAGCTTCCACGGTGCTGCTCCAGTTGGAATGGTGCCGGCACCCACGGAAAGGGGCCTCATCCCACTGTTCTTCCATGGCAGGTTTAATGAGCAAGGCAGTTCCAGTCGGGTTGGGTGTCCCTCTGCACTCCAATGAACACGTTACTGTCAATGGAGACACATCAGCGAAATGGAAGGAGACAGCTCAGAAGTCAGACAAAGGTTGCCTGCTAGTGAGAGCATGAGGAGGAAACTCGGAATAAATAGATTCAATTTCAAGTCTGTCAGGAATTTCCTCTGACACCCTAAATAAAACATTTAGCACCTTATCCCAGCTAGCAGAGGCCTTTTCTTGACTGTGATGAATTCCACAGCTCATCGTGCCTCCACTTCCTGTGCGTGGAATGGGAAATAAAACACTTCTCTTCCATAAACATCCACAAAGCATTCTGATGTTATGGTGATGGAAAGCACTTGTACAGAAAAAAACCCACATTTTCATAACAAAACCATCTTGGATAACTTGGCATTGTTTATTCCATCCATTTGCTTCCATTCCTCATACTCCTGTGAGAAATTTTTTTTTTTATTTTCTTGTCTCCAAGGATTATTTACTAATTCTGGCAAGGTTGGTAAGTTTTGTAAAATAATTGGATCAAATCAATCATGGTTGCAATATTATTGCTATTGGTGCATTTACCCTACAGTAACTTTGAACCCTTTAAGCAACTACATAATTTGATCTGCCATCTTTATAGTCTTTGTAAACTCTTTTCATTTAGATGATTTAAAATTTTTAAAATGTGTCCTTGGAAGTCAAGACAAATAAGGAAGAAAAAAAAAGTTTCTACTTAGGTATGACATCTCTCTATACCACCTATCTTTGTCTTCTGTTTCTGTCATTTACGTGGTCTTTGGATATTGTGCCTGTAATTAGATATTTGCAGCCCTCCCAAAGCCGTTTGTGCACATTTTTGGTTGCTTACTGGCAATGACAATGTTGCTCAGCCTTAGCTAATGTTTTCTAGATATTTTCCTCCTACTTAAGTCAAAATTACAAATGTTCTTGCCAAATCTCCCAGAAAACCAAATGTCCCAAAGCCATTTTCAATTGCCAAAAATCCATTCTACAAGAAATTAATGCAATCACTGCTAAACAGTAAAGAAGAGAACCCCATCTGCACCATAATACTGCTCACTTCCCCCTTGCTATTAAGAGTTCAAAACAGATTACAAAAGTGCTGAAAAGAACCCTTCAGGCACAAAGGACACTCAGAAAGCAGAAACATCCATAAACATCTTTAAAAAAATTGGTTTCTTACTTCTGCTAGTCTAACACAGGATTTCTTATTGCAATGTTATGCTAAAAACATGAGAGTTCATGAACCAAGGCAGAAGTACCTAATAAAATTATCAGATCGATATCTGCTACAGCACAGACTCTCTATTCAATCCAAAAGCAGCAAACAAAGAAAGAACATGTTATTCTGTTTTATTTCAGAGTGAGAGCAAAGTTAATTTGAAAAAGAATTGGGGGAAGACACAGCTGGAGAGCAGAGTTTCCAGCCTCAGGAAATTCAAGGAAATGTAATTGAGAACAAATTATCTCTTTAATTACTTTTGACCAAATCAATAAGAAGCATGGAATAAAGAGCATAATGGCTGCCACCTGGCAGAGGACTAAGAACACCAAAGTTGAAAAGTAACACAAATCTAAAACACAGCTGTGGTAAGGACAATCAGAGCACTTCTCTTACCAAATTAAAAAAAAAAAAAAAAAAAAAAAAAGAGAAAAAAGAAAAAAAAGAAGAAAAAAAGCGTGTGAAGGGTATTAGCTTGATAAACAAACAGTGCCTGCAGAAGTTAATGGTTGTTTTTGGCCACTTCTCACTCTTCTCAGCTGTGAAGACTGTTAACATTTTACTATGTTGTCCATTCCCAAAATATCCCATCATTACTCAGGAATCAGAGAGAAGAATCCCCAATACCTCGTTTCCTCCTGAATCTCCATTACTTCTCGCATGCTGGCTTTTATTTACCAAACACTGATGTAGGAATTCTTTACTGTTTAAGGCAAGCACTTACCCTTGTCAGTGTGTTAATAAACCAGAGCAAGATCTTACCTCTCCCTTGGCTTTGTTCCCAGGTCTGAGCAGGAGTACTCACACCCAGAGGTCATGTGTGTGCAGCTAAGCAGGGCTGGATGGGACAGAGTCCTCTGGCAAGGCAGAGATGGAGAGGCTGCAGGGGCTGCACTGGCATCCAGCAGCAGTGAAGACCCCCAGCCTATCTTTAATGATTAATTAATAATAAACAGTCCCCATTCCCACAGTAGTTTAGCAGTTCAGCACCTTTCAGACATTAATCCTCACAGCAGCAGGGTGGCCTTATCCTCTTTGTCTCGCTGAAGAATGAGGGTGGAACAGGACAAGTGCCTTGTCCCGGCTGTTCCAAGTAGGGCAGTGAACCCAAACCCTCCATCTCAGCATGGAAGCCCCGGATCCCCTCACACAGCCTGACTGAATGTTCCAGCATTTGTCACTGTCACTGAGGAACGTGCGAGGAGGCAAATTGCTGAACCTCCTCCTCTCTCCTCAGCCACGTTTTAGTTTAACATTCCACAACTGTTCTTCATGTGGCTGCTGGGCACGGGGTTAAAGCAGATTTCAGATGTGCTGTTGACACCTCGCCCTCTGCCTTTTTCTCTTTCTTATCGCAACTCCTCGGGGACCTTAAGATCTTCAGTGTTTCAAACAGTTTCTTTAAAAGTCTTGGCACCTATATGTGAGCAGGAAAATGTGTTCATTTTATGGGCTGAGTAAATGAAATTTCACTCTGATGTGACCTTTGCTTGGATTTTTTTTTCTTGGAGGGAAGCAGAGTGGTCATTTTCCATCTCCAGAATCCTGCATCTACATTCACAGCACACATGCTGGGATGGCTGGCTCAGCAGAGCTGTTCACCAGCTCCTCACGAGGTGTCTGACAGTGATCATCTGCTTTATCCCCTTCACAGTACATCTGTGAGATGAAATTCTAGCAGAAACTAAATTTTACAGCACCAACAAAGTATTGTCAAGCTGGCCTGTAACTGAGCACCAACTTTTACAGGTCCTTCACACAGGGATCAAACCTGCAAATGGAGCATCTTTGTTGTCTAAAACCACAGTCACATTAGCCATAATTTCAAAATAATTGAAAATTTGATGTTACAAGACAATTTTTCCCCTAGGAGTGCACATCTGACTGCATTTGTGTAGGTCATATTAAAGTGCAGACACGCCTAAATTTTATTAATTTTTCAGTGAAACAGAGCTGACTTCTACTACAAGTACTATCCTTGTCCCAGAAAAAAACCCCTCAGAAAGATGAACTACTTCTTATTTCACTGTCTGACATATAATGGGAAAAAAAAAATCCAAGTGCCAACACAATGCAGACAATGCAGGGAGATGAGCTCTGTAGCCTGAGGTGAAAGAAAGGGGCTTTGGAGTCCTTTTTCCTGTAAGCTGCTGTATCCCACTTAGCGAGTAAATGGATTTCTGGCCAAAGCCATTGTCATCACTGAGCCCATTCCCACAGAAAAGCATTCCCTGAGAGGTCCTGGGAGCAACCGTGAACCACCTCACTTGGTTTTATCCATAAATAGAAAAACTCATTCTGCAAACAGAAATGAACACTTTTCATAAGAACTAGAAATCATTTTAACCCACAACAACAAAGAAAAACATATTAAAAAGATACAATGACAGGCTTCCTGGAATAACTGTCTCAAACAACAGCTGGCCAAGTATGACAGATTCACGTAGAAGAAAGAGATGGCTGTGCTTTGTAAAAGACATTATTTCAAACCCAGATCTCAGAACTCCCTTGATCCAAAGAAAAGTTTTTTTAGTTGGCTTAGGGGCACAAAAACTATTGGTAGAACGAACAACTAATTATGGTTAAATTCACCTCTGGAAGGAACTGGGGGTGCAAAACCAGCCCTGCAAGAAGAGCACACATCCTTTTAAAAGGATGCAGTTTTCTCATCACATCCAGATAGACAATATCCTAATGCACAAATTACAGATTCTCTCCTTGAAGACTACAGGCAGACGAATCAGAATCTCTCAGCAAATTGGCAAATACAAAATTTGTTTGGTGTTACTCTGCATGCAGTGATATACCTAAGGTCAGACTGCAACCCTCCATATGGAGGAGTTAGACAACAGGAATAATGTAGTAGGATCATTACGGAGTTTATCAAATGATGTTTTGTCTATCAAAACTTCAACTTCGACATTTATTTTTCACACTGTCTAATCTTTTTGAGATTCTAAACCTATTTCAAAAACTCAGATGATTGAGTTTGTATAATGAGAAATTTAATGACCTGTAAAGTGAGTGCATCTGCCAGCCCTAAAAAAGTCATCTTTTCACCACATGCACGTCACAATATGGGACTGATGGTTCCACTGTTACTTTTCCAGGCATCCACTCCTGTTGCCTCCTTAAAACAAACCTACATTTGGGGATGTAAGTTTGAAGATTAAGAGTATTAAAATGCTTAAATATTTTTTACAATATTTTTGAATAACACTTTGTAGAGAAATATCCACATTCTCTAAGTAAACTGAAAATAGAGAGTTTGCAAACAAAAAGATAAGCAAATTCTGAGCCACTGTTTAGTCTCACTCAAGCATATTTTTGTCAAAGGGTCAAATTCTGTGCTGGAATAAAAATCCTGATTGAATATGTATTTTGACAGGGATGAATATGATCCATATTGCAACAGCAGAATGAGTGTCTATCCAAAGACTGGCTGGCACCAACTCCATCCACAGTAAACATGAGACAGATGAACATGTCAAGAAAAAGATCTTAGTGGCTACGTTTTATGCAAGATTACAAAGCACCCTTTAATCCTGATACCAACCCCAATTCACCCTTTATAGCTCTGCATACAGAATGTGCTTTAAATGTAACACGCAGAAGAACAGAATTTAAATGTAACCTACAGAACTCAAAATGACCTCTCTTGATTATGTGCTTGTAATTTATATTAAAACTTTAGCATTTAGGCACACACATCCAGGCTGGACATCAGTTTATACTCGTTAACATTCTGGCCTAGATTTGTTTGGTTAACTGCAAACAAAGCCCTATCTGTGACATTAAAAAGTATTTGTATTTAGGTACTACCCTACACTCCTCACGAGTGATGCTGAGTGCAAACTGCTCAACTTCTGACACGTAAATAAGGGAATAAGCCCCAATCAAAGTTGCCTTTCTGAAGGACAGCTATTTTGAGCAGCAGTTTGTGATGGCCCTGCCAGCTGCACACACAGCCTGCCTTGCATCTGTGGCCCATTCTCTGTAAGCGTTGCCTTTGTTTTGATTTCCTAGTTTGTGTCCCATTAGTGTTAAGGCTGGATGTCACACTGCTGTGGCGTCTCCCAGCTGACCTCAGAGCAAAGGCACAAAGACTTGCATTATCTCCACTTTCTCTGGCAAGCCAGGGGTGCTGAGAGCCTCCAGCTCACACAGCAAACTTGCTCTGACTCACCACACACCAGCCCAGATCTCACACAGATAATCAAAACGAACGTTAATTTACGAGAACAGCTCAAAGTGGAAATACCTGAAGGGAAAAAATTACATACACAATATTTCACTGAGAGCAGCTTCTAAAAGGGAAGGATTTGAACATTTCTGATGAGCTAATGGAAACAGCAAAGCGACTGTTTGGAAAAGGTTTTTAGGGGGTTGGTTTGGGGTTTTTTTTTACATGTTTTTATCTGCTTTCACTAAGAGATGAAGCAAGCTCACCATCAGCAAGAGTGATTTCTGACCGTCAGACAACAAAGCTAAATGAATTTTGTTCTTCTGAGCTCTTAGAAAAAGACAGAAAAAAAACCCCCAAAACTAGAGCTTTCATCTGATGAACCTGGATAGGGATCACTAGGATCCTGCCAAGGTTTAATTTCTCATTTTTCATGGATTAACATCATTGTTTATATAGTTCAGGCTGTTGCATAGTGACACAGGCTCTAAACAGGGTGACAAGAAACAAACACAACCAAACAAATAACAATTCCAAGATGCAGCAATGCCTCTGATGGGTGTTTAAAATCAGCTTATTTTACAGAAATCCACCTATGAGCTTCCCCAACAATGGCAGCAGTTGTGGAGCAGAGCTTGGGGGGGATAAGGAGCCTCCAGTGATGTACAGCTGCCTGCACAGAGGAGTCAGCTCCCTGAACTGTGATGAGCAATTTGTCTCACAGCTTTGATCCACTGTCACTTTAGCTGACACTGACTCCAGGAATTAATTTCTAACATTTCAGGGTAACCTAGTCAAAAAAAATGGAAACAATGCGTAGCAGATATCTGTAGATAACCTATCACCTGCTGCAGGTGTTGACAGCAAAGTTAAATATCTCCTTTTACAGCACAAAAGCTCTCAATTTCTTGAGCACATAAATACATAACCCTACCCAAGGCAAAATATCAACAAAATAAAGCAGCATAAAGCACAAAATCTTTTAGCCATATGCTGTAACAGTGTGTTGCTCCTATGTATGTGAGAGGCTTCCTGAGTGGAAGAACAGATCCTTTATTTCAACCCTCTGCCCACTGGAAAAGGACATCAGTTCCATCACAATGGAATCAGACTAGAATATGTTTGGGGTTTAATTACAAGACAGTTGCTATAGAGCTTTAATTATCTTGTTAATGTGATAAGTGCCCTGCATGAAAGCCATAAATATTTCTCGCTCTGGCTGAACTGATCAACACCAAATAGAGCAGCAAATACTGGCTTTGGAAGTCATTTAGGAAAGGAATATAAACCCTTGTTAAATTCAGCCCTACTGTTACACTGTCATTATACTGCAGATGGATCACAAACCCTCTATTTGAGCACGTTTTGGGCAAAAACCTTTGTCATTAGCAAACTGACACCGAGTTGTGGCTTCAGGCTGTCATGCTTGGCCATCGTGAACCAAAGGCAGTCACACCATTCTTCACCAGCCAGTGAACATGCTGAGGTAGTGACACCTGCAAGAAGATACTGATCCTAAAAGCTCTCAGTGAGCAACCTCTGGTCCTTTCCTGGTTTCTATTCCTCTGTATCCAGGCAGGAGGTGGCTGGAGAGGAAGCCTGCTGGCCCACAAATACGCAAGTTGAATTAATCCACAATTCAACCAACAATGGCATGTAAAAGTCTTATTCTAGCAGTATCAGACAGAACAGGTTTGTCTTCCTGCCATTAACTCCCCCATCATAAAGATAAAATTTGTTCTTTAC
The DNA here is from genome assembly GCA_017589585.1 of Phylloscopus whistleri. Classification (NCBI taxonomy): domain Eukaryota; kingdom Metazoa; phylum Chordata; class Aves; order Passeriformes; family Phylloscopidae; genus Phylloscopus; species Phylloscopus whistleri. The sequence continues at coordinate 5,458,063 of JADMLD010001548.1, read as the reverse complement.
TCTTAGGCCCTAGTTGTGAGATAGCTTCATTTAGTTTTAAGTTAAATATCTCCCCAAAAAGCAGGGTAAATGAGGAGCCCTGAGGATCAATTGTTACCTTATAAAGCTGTAAGTCTTCCTCTATCTGAACTGGTAACTATCAAGTTCAAGGGGTACAAGCACGAAAGAACAGCTTTGGGAGAGAGGGAGGAATCAACTGAGAGCAGAAGTCAAAACCACTGGATTCCTGAAGCAGTGGGAAGGAAATGTTGACAAACACTGGGACTAAATGATGCCACCTGGACAGATGAGGATCCTCATCTTGGCAGACAAATGAGGCTCTCTGATCACTGTTGTACCTGCAGGGGAGAAATGAACCACCAAGGCCAAAACTACTGAAGTAAATACACTTCAGACTGAAGGACTGCAGTCCAAGGGCTGCTCTAACAGATGAAGAATGATGTGATTTCACCCTCCCAGCAGTGCCACAAGCCTTAGCTCAAGGCCAAAGACACAGCAGAGAGCAGCACTGGCTTCAGTGGGTTCTGGAACCTACTGCAACCTGACTTGAATTGCAGAAGAGAAAATATTACAAATAACCCTAACAATTACAAAATAACCCTTTGCAAATCTCTTTATTTCAAACACATGGGTTGTTATCTGCAGCCTGATGTAACACAGCTAGAATGTGCCTTTTATGAGTAAGGAAAAAGTGAGAGTCATTCTTCAAAAGGGAAGATTTTTAATGGATGCATTGTATGAATGAGGCATTATGAATTTAAGTATGTCATATCAGCTTTATGAAGCATCTTTTGACCTTTAAATGAAATTGAGTAGGTGTGAATGAAGTGAAATGCTCACAGACCAAATTCTAGCAGTGTTTCTCTTGGAGAACTCTGCTTTACTCCACGATTACTGCTCTGAGGTTGATAGACAGGCATATGAAATATCTCGGTCCTCCACGCCAAGAAGGATTGTGCAATCTGTCCTTTCTGCCCATTAGATTAGCAGAGAGGATGCCTAAACCTTTTAGCAGCAAGTCATTGAGGAATTAAAGTTAAAACCTCCCTCTTAATACACTGGAAAAAACAGGTCCAGGCTACAGCACTTGGAACAACGTCACAGCCCAGATTTGACAATCAGCACAAAGCAACTCCTTCAAAACACATGGAATGCAAAGCAACTTTAAACCTCCATTTTCCATACCCTGCTTTTGAGCTCTTAACATACAGAGTAAGTTACAGCTGCCTAATTAACTTGACTATTGCCCCCTAAATATACTTTCTATCTTAGCTCCCCTTCTGTGCAAACAGCATAATGTTAATTTAATGGAAAGGTCACATTATATTACAAGGAAAGGAGTGACATTCTATTATGTCCTTCTCTCCCTGCTCACAGTCCTCCCCCTACTGCTGCCGTGCATGCAAGGCATTTTCTTATAAACATTTCATGAATAATGAGAAACCATCTATCCAGGGAAAGTGCTGCCTTCCACCACTTGCTGTTGCACATCATTCTGCAGTCTCAAGGAAAATGAAACACCACCCACTTGATTGTAAAATGGTTTTCCCTCTACAAGCCAAACTCAAGATTTGATTATTATGCTTTCCCTGTCACTGCTGAATGCCTTCATTCACTTTGCCTGCACAAGGAAATATTCCAATCCAAGAACAGGTTTCAAAGTTCTTGAATGTGGAGCAAGTTACCCTGAAACTCATTTTCTTTATGAGGGGAGTGATTCCTGGTCTGCCATGCAGTGTTTAGGGGGAATTAGCAAGGTGTCCCAGCTAAACTTCAACTTGCTTCAGCTGCTGTCTGCTCACTGAATCTCACCTCTCCTTTTCAGCTGGATCCATCATTCTTCATGATTTTCTACCCTGCTCTCTCGGGTAGCTTTGCTCTGCTCTGTTGGCCACAGTTAACCAGGGATTGCTGATGTGACCTCTACATTCAGCCTGCAAGGTGCTTTGGGCATCATTTGGGGCAAAACTGATCTATGAATATATGATTCTTCCTAGAAACTATCAGAACCCAACCTCTATCTACAAATCTACTCCTGCATTTCTCTATCAGTTCTGATTATTTTTCTTGGAACATAACTCTCCACACTGATCATGTTCCCCTGCCCCTAATTAAGCAGTTCTCATTTCCTGCTAGTGATCACAGAGCAGTTTCTAAGTTCTGTGTATGCAAAAGAGCTCAGCTTTCCCTCCTGAAACATTTTCTTAACATTTCAGCTATGCACACATTCATTCCAGACATAATTCCACTGAACATGACATTAGAGAAATCCACTAGTGTCTGGTAAGATCAGCATTAACATTCCTTTGTGCTGAGTGACACAAAGGAACTAGAAGCTCATCCATAAATTACCAAGTGTTAACCTTACTGTCCAGTGTAAGTTCTAAACTGAGCCTACCCAGAAAGAGGAGCTACCATTTATTTCTTACACAGAACATCTAGTCAAATATGAAAGGGGTTTTTTTTCCCATTCTCACCCCAAAACAGCCATTCCATGCAGTGTTTACAGTTACCAGAAGTAATTTTGAGCTGCCACACTGCAGCTGGGGGAGCAGCAGATTCTCCAAATACAAGGAATAGTTTATTGCCTTCATTATCCAAACTTACAGAGCATTTGTATGCTCCATTTCAGAGAAACAGGCACTAAACCTATTAGAAATCCAGTGTTTTGAATATTCACTGCTCAGTGTAACCTTTGTAGTGCACTTCCCTCCTGCCCTAGGCAGGATATTGCAGCTCAATTCCCAAAGCCAGGTGAGCTCTGAGGACAGCTCAGCTTTAATCACAGCAGTTAATGCACCATGACTGGACCAGCAGCCTGACATTTGGCAAGTTTACTGAAACCTTCATAACAATGCATTATTACATTTGATATGCCTCCCTTAATTCATTATGGAAGCAGCCTTTAGGAACAGAAATTGAACTTTTGGAATTGATTAGACTGTTTGGAGCTTTAATAGCACGGATATTGTGTGGTCCTTCCTGGGTGGCTGCTGTTTCACAGATATGTCAAACTAATTTGGTGATCACAAACCCTTTATTTTTATAGAACATAACATTTTCACCTCGTTAGGCTCAGGTCAGGAGTACTACCTTGCATTTAACATTCATGTTAGGCAGTAAAATTAACACTCTTAACCAAAGAAAAAGGCCCATTCTTAAAACCATAGTTCCATAAGTATGAGCCCCATCTCGGGTCTGATTTTTATCACCATTTCTGTTTCACACTCTAAAAGACAAAGCAAAACACTTGCAGGAAAAGCCAAGAGCTGAAGATCACAAAGCTTTTTGCTATAATACCAGTTTTGCCCTTTCCATATGCAATTACCTAAAGATAATTCACTTTTCTAAGTCATTTTGTGTGCAAGTACAAGAAAGGCAATGACTGTCAGTCTCACAAGGCCATGAAGAAAAACATTTCAACAAACCTCTCAGTACATGAGTGCTTAAATATTATGGTTAGCAGTAATAGAACCAACTACTCCAGCACTGAAGGACTGCTGCTCTTCTCAAACAGTCAAGAATTTCTAATCCAGGCTGACTACAGTGGCAGAGTAGATCACAGTTCAGAATAAAAGATAAAAGTCAGAAATTCTCCACCACCAGTTTCACTATGCCTGCTAAGTAATCTCAGATACTTGGCTGCCAGTGTTGTTATTCTCTTGTTAGAATTACTGCAGTATGATGTCATATTTCCCCATTTTGTCTGTGCATGTGTGCAAATAAGAATTTTAGTTCCTCAGATATGGTGTCACTGACACTTTCCAAATTTTTATTAATGCTTTTTGAAAATTAAACCCAAGTTAGAAGAAATACATTAATGGTTCAGGCTATCCAATGAGCTTAATTAATAAAACCAACATTAGCCAGTGTACAGTCTAACAGCCTAATGTAATATTTGTTAAAAGATTCAGAAAGCTCTCTGCCTTCGAAACTTAAACTTGTATCCAAGTTTGATGACATATATCTAAAATTGAACTTTTCTTCTTGCATCATTCACTCTCTTCCAGTTCTGTGACCACCTCACTTCACAGCTCCTGTTTATCTTTGGTCCCACTTCTCCTTTTACCGTCACAAACCAAACTGCTGCAGACCACCAGTTCCCTCACCTAAAGATACAACTGTTTCTTTTATTGCACAGCCAAATTATCCACATCTGCTTGGACACCACGCCCTAATACACCCTCATACCTCGTGCATTCAGGCTTCCTAACATTCAATAACAGCACATAAAAGCAGAAATACAAGGGCACTTTATGGTTACATTGCAAATGTCTGGTGGGCCAATGCCTCCTTGGATGGGGGAGAAGGAAGTCATGGAGAAGAGGGAGCACAGGCCATTAAGCTGTTTATTTAAAAAACAAAACAAAACAACAACAACAAAAAACCCAAAAGCAACCTCCTAGTACATCTTCTGCAACAAGAAATGCATCTCTGCTATTTTAAAAAAGGAAAAGCAGTGTTGCCCTTGCTAATACAGTTAAAGGCGACAGGAGACAGTTAAAAATAACACTTGAGCAACTCATTCTGTTTGCTGGAAACCACATTCCCCATCAAACATGTGCAGCCAGGGTTCCACTGGCTTGCTGAGTGCTGGAAGTGCACATCAGTTTTCATCGTGAGAAGCGGAGCAGAGACATCACCTCAAATGGAGATTGAGCGTGAATCCTGCCCTGCCTGGGGTTACCAGCTGGCACACAAGTTATGGATGGAGCTTGTAGGAAAAGCCATTGGTGCACCACCCACAGCTCGTTCTGCCCACAAACACTGAGCAGAACAGCTGCTTCTCTCTCCCTTCGCTCCAGAAAGGAAAAAAAAAACCCAAACAGCTCACCACTTGTTAACACCAAAAGGAAAAAAGTCCCAAACCCGAAGAAACAAACCTGGAACAATAAGAAAAACCACAACATCCTTTTGCCTCCCCCTCAAAACAAAACCAAACAAAACAGAAAAGGAAACTAGAGAAGGTTAGGCAAAGAAAAAACTATCTGCAAAAATCCACCTATGGTAATGAGGGACAAGAAATCTCCATGGAAACCTAAGTCAGGCATACCTGTGTCCCCTCTGCACGGCAGAGCTTTCAGAGGGAGGCATCACACACCGTGACAAAGTCTTTCTGACATTCCAGGTCCCTCAGAGGCACCACACCATGCACCCTTTCACTGCTGTACAAGCAGTGAGAGTCTTTCCTTCACTGTGACACCTCCAGCTCTGAATTTGTAACCTCACACGGTGCCAGTGTGCTTGCAGCTGCATTTTTTTTGTTTCATATACTCCAAACTCACCATCACTAACAGGTTTAGGCAACAGCAAGGTGAGGAACTGCAGACAATTGACAAAGGGCAGTTTTCCAACTCCTGACTTTTCTTGCACTCGGGAATTATTTTGTTCATGCTCTGCAAGATTGTGCAAGCCATGACACAACCGTGGGCTAAAACAAACTTGTTTTGCAGATGCTTTTAGTTTTCACACTGGTCTGTGTGGAGGGCACATGCAGCAGTCAGAGCTTCAAAGAAAAAAAAACAAACACAAAATTATGCCCAAGTTCTCTTCCTTCATTTCCAATTCTTCATCAGAAATCCACAAGGACAAACAAGATAAACTTGGATGGCTGGGGAAGCTGAAAGCATGACTCTCACTGCTACAATCTCTTCTGTACACTCCCTGTTTTGTCTTGTTCCCTTCATTGTGTCCAAAACACCAGCCCATACTAACACTGGAATTCTTGAGCTGACAGGTTGTCACATGAGGAGCCTGGCAAAATAGTACAGCAGGAAAAAAAAAAAAAATAAAAACCCAACCAAACAGCTTTAGATCAAATATAAATTAACCCCTGCAAACAAAGCACATCTCAAAATTGTCACTTCCATGCTGCCAATATGCATTTTTTTTTAATTGTGAAAAAGATACCCAAGTGTTACCAATGAAGACTTTGAGACTGCCTCTAGCAAGCAGTGGAAAGCTGTGGAAAGGCCCAGTTTCACCTGTCAGGAAGCTACCAAAACACCCCAAGAGGTACTTGAATCTGAACATCTCATCATATTTGTATATACCTCATACAGCTAACACAGGAAAATACTCTAGAAAGTATTTTGTGCCTTTTCACTTCCAAGGACAGTTGAGTAGTTTATGGAAAGAAATACTGGTTTATCCTTTCTCAATAGCATTTTGTTGAAATTTCATGTTCTTTAAATAGGAAGTTTCAGGGTATGTCTGAAGCTGGGGTGGTTTTTGTTAGTTTTTAAATTACTTAAGCACTAACCAGATACAGGGAGGAGACCTGTGCTGATCAGTGACCACCTACTGGTTCTCAGTTCAGAAAGGATTAGGAATGTCACCACACCAGTGTAGTCTGGCCAGACCAGTTTCTCCATTTTGGAGAACATAGGAAGACCATCCACCACCAATATTTTCCTGCTGCTCCCAGAGCAGTAAGAAATTATGACTAACTTTCACATAAGAGAGAAGGCAGGAAGAAAATAAAAGGTCTTTGCATTAAAAGTTCTGCCTTGAAATACATGTTTTTAGTCTTCTAGAAAGCAAGGTTTTAAATTGGAAACACTGACAGATCTCTAACTGCAGCAATAACAAATAACATCAGTGTAATTTCTCTTGAAAGAAATTGCTCTGCTTTCTCATCCAGTTTCCAGCTTAAAACCTTTCATTGCTGAGGCTGTTGTCAATCTTATCTAGTGACCCATTTACCCAAAGCACAGAATTACAGAACACAATATTATGACAAGTACAGAGCTGACTTTGACACTAATAACACTCAAGATTTTGTGGACTCGGGTTGTTTTTAGTGCTTGGTCAGAAAGGCCACCTTCCCTCCAATGCAGAAAGTCAACCATCCACCTCAGAGGTTTTGCAAATGAATTTGTCATGGCAATTAAGGGGAAGAATCTATCTAGCCATGATAAAAGGTGACTGACAACACTGTGCACCGCTACATTACAGAATAAGAGAGAGACCTTTAACACATTGTTCTGAACACTTAGGAAATCAGAAATACAGTCTGGAGAGCTACATTCCGTGACTTTCAATGAATCAGTGGTGTCTGCAGTGCACACCCGACCTCTGAGGTAGAGGGGAACAAACCTCAGACTGAACCAAATAACTTCCAGTGATCTGTAACAGGGGGTTGCAAGGCTCTGTCTCACGTGGACTGACATCAGCTGATTTTAACCCAACACAGAACCAGGCAGCCCTGCAGGGAATGCCATCCCCAACAAGGTTTGGAAAATACAAGAACCCCAAATCCACTTGGAAGATGCCTGGGGTATCAGTTCTGGTTAAAAAACATGGTCTGTCCAGCTCCCCAGGTTTCTCCTGGGGAACAGAGTGGCAGATGGAGAAGAGCCACCACATGGGCAGTCTAAAGCCATGAGGGTCACAAAATCCACATCACTGTGAAAAATGGCCACTCCATCCTGCCTGGATACTGCTGCGCAGGTTGGCTAAAAGAGCTCTCCTTGTTGTGGGGTTGGAGGATTTTTGGTTTTTGTGGGTTTTGGGAGAGGTCTTGTTGTTTGGTTGTCTTTACAAACACAACTGCTACACACCCTGAGCTTCCCCTGCCCTTTACTGGTATTGCCAGTGGGTTGGACAGGGTTTATTTTGTTCCAGTGTGCTGCAGTGGAATGCAATTCTTCCATTGTGCTGGCCCAGCTTAGTGTTTTCCCTGTAAGAGCCACCACATTCCCGAGAGACTACAAAACAACAGCTTCCAGTGTGCCAGTGGGAATATTCAAATATCAGCTCCATGTTTCCTGACAGCAAATTTACTTAACAAAGATACAAAAAGCATCCATGAACATACATTTTTTTTCAGACAAAAAGCTTGTCTGAACATATTTGTTGCCACCAAGTATATTAAAAAGTGTCCTAAACATGCAATTATTCCATGTAATGCCCTATGGCCATATTATTTTGTGAAACCATCCACACCCCCTCAAGTGGTTTCAGCTCTTAAAATCTATTTTTTGAATAATATCAGTTTAGAGAGCAGCATTTGCCAGCAGATATTAACATACTCAAGCTCTGTTGAATTCACATTTTATCATCATCGTGTTGTTTACAAATTTTCCTGTCATTCATCACTGCAAATCATCAGCTGCACTTGTGGCTGAAGAAAACACTAACTCAGAAGGCAGAGATGAGTGCAAATGCATTAATCAGAGATCATGATTTTTCTACCAGGAATGTTATGCTCTCAGACACCTATAATTAGACATACCCAGTACCTATAATCTTCTCAGATATTCAAAATATTATGGGGACTGCTCAGTGTGGGCAGGAATGGAGTGAATTAACAATATAAAGCAAAAAATACAGGTGAAGCAAAGTATTTTTAGACTTGGGCTATAAAACCACATTTCTGTTATAGAATGTCTTAAAAAAACCCCAAAAAAACCTACAAACAAATATTTCTGCAGAGAAATATTTGACAGCCTAAATAGTGAGACCGATGTGTGAGCAGCATGAAATCCCTGTGCTTTCCCCAGATTGGGGGGATGGAAGGAAGCAGAGGATGGGTCAGATTCCTTTTTTTTAAACCTTTTTTTTTCTTGTTTTCAACCCAGTAACCTTTTAGTAAAAGGGAAAAGAATCATCAGCCTGAGATTTCCAACACTCTGTGGTGCTTTCAGCCATGCTCTGCACAAAAAGGAACAGCAGGCAAGACCATTCATCTCTGATTGCTTCATGGAGCTCAAGCATAAGCCACAACCACACATTTAGTAATCTACGTGGTTTAGTTTCTATTTTAATTGTGTACTTTTAATTTGGTCAAGTTAAACAGCCAAGTTCCAACTGGGTTTCGGAGCACCCCTAAGGAACAAACCCTGACATCATTTTTCAATACCAAAACAAAATTATTACCTTGAATTAACTGGTATTTTCAGGACTATCAGAATTTAAAAGGGCATATTTGCAGTTAAAATAATCTTGAAAATGACTTCTAATATTCAATAGAAAAGAATTCAAGGGACAAGAACACTGGCAACACTTGCTGGATGAGCTCTGGATGAGCACAGGCAGCCAGATGCTGCTTCAGGTGGAATATAAAAATGAAGTGAATGCAGACTGCTGGCACAGGGGGGTTGCAGAGACTCCATTCTGCTTTTCCAAGGAAAATTGCTCAGTACAAACCAGCCCAGGCACCTCAGAGAGCCTCAGCTTTCCCTACATGAGAGAGCTGTTTTCCTCCCAACAGCACTGAGGAAAAGAGAACAAGCAGCAGAACACTGCAAGCCCATCTCCAGATCAGTGAGACAGCTCTTGGCCCTGTGGTTTGTGAGTCAAACTTGACTTGGAAGTGACTTGAGACAGTGCAAGACTCAAAGTCAGTGACTGTTACAGGACTGAGGAGACCAGGAGATAATCAGTTTGTTGTTTGTGTGGGTTTTAACAGAGAGAGTCCTGGCTCACCTCCTGACACCCTCCTGAAACTCAAACACAGAGATGAAGTGAAAGGTAAAACAGTTACCCACCGTCTCTGAAGCCATCCCTACTTATCTAAGCTGTATTGCAAAAACTTTACTTTGTGTATCATTCTTCTGCTCATCTTTTGAGCTGTTTACCCATCCCTCAACAGCCAGCATTTATAATTCCTGCTTCTCAATCCATTCTTTACCCTCAAACCCTGACTACAATTCCTTTCCTTCCATTTTCAAGACTTGCTACCTTTCCCTGAATATTCTCCCTTAAGTGCATCCTCCTTATTTCACATTTTCCTTTTCGCTCAGGCTGCTACTGTCCCTGCTCCATTTTAAGTGCTCTCATTAAGAACTTCAAATATCAGTTTCAAAAAGCCAATTCCCAAGCCACAACATAGCCATCAAAAGAGTCCTGCTTTACTTACAAACACCCTGTACCACTATCAAATATTGTAGCCCGTGATACATTTCCTGTGATTATCCACAGGAAGGCATGGAAGAATGTTCCAGGCATTTATTTAAACAGAAATAATGATTTCTTTTTCTTGGGAAAAAAGAAAAAGAGCTTGCTTCAAAGAAAAGTCTCTCCTGCTTTAAAAGGGAACCAGGAAAACTTGGATCTTTGTGGAGAATCTCTCCAAGCTCCTGGTAAGGCTTCTCAGGTGGTTGAAGCACCTCTGCATGAATTATTTTTCCCTCCTAATGATCATTTTCCCAGAACTTGCTTCCTTGGAAGTTTGCTGCTCCAGGCCAAGACTTTTCCTTCCTCCTGAGCAGAGCCAAGCAAACCCTAAATGGGCACAAAATCCCAAGGACTCAGTACTTTAGTGGCTGCTGGCACCTTTATTCTGCTGTTCCCAGCTGGGTCTGGGACCACAAGTGCCTTGAGTTTGCTGTTGCCACCTGCATTTGCTGTCACAGGTCCCTTGAGTCTACAGTTTTTAAATGCATCTGGTACTGGCTTTGTTCCAGAACAGGAGCTTTGGTGTTTTTAATTCCCTAAGTCATTAAAGCCAGTTGTTTCCCAGTTATGAAAACACACACAGCTGCCCAAACTCTGAGGCAAGAGTTTTTAATTTTCTAAAGGGTAGCCCAGCAGAAGGATCTGCAGCTAATTAACACTACACTAGGTCTCATTACCCTCAGCAAGCCCCTCGAAAATAGAAACAAATCCTGAGGGGCCAGGACACCTTAAACCTAACCAGCCTCCTGGGGACCACCCACAACACCTCCCCTGTATTTATATGACAAATAAAACATATTTATATCCATTTCTAGCTGCAGCACCACCTCCCCTGCCTGCAGCCCTCATGCCAAGGGCCTCCCACCACCCAAATTCCAGGGATTGGGATGAAGTTTCCTCATCCCCTCCTGGGGCCAAGGGGGCCATGCACGAGCACAAGTGGCCACAGACTTGCCAAGGGTCGTGGGGCTGTGGCAAAATGTGGAATATGTAAAAGATTTTCTTAGGAAAGGATGCTTTTGATGTTTGATAATTATATTTTTTCAAGCCTAATCAACAGATAGGAGCCAATAATCAAGCTCATGCATTAGAAAAAAATAGCCAAATTACCAGGTGGTGGAAATGCCTTGTTAAGTTTCGGGCTGGACATGTTTCAGTGATCTCAGATTTAGGGGGAGGTTAACAAAGCTTGGGGAAAATGGATGCCCACTGATAGAGGACACAAAGAATGCAGCATTAATGGGCCCTCTGGCAGAACTCCCAATATAAGGAAGAAACTAATAAACCCAGCTCAGCAACTGTGCTGGGATCAGCTGTGACATCTCCCTGTGCACCAGGGCAGAGCTGCAAGGGGCTTCCTCCTGCAAAACCCACACAGGGGGACACCAGGAGGCAGCTGCTGGTTTCTCCAAGCATGAAGATCACCTCTGGGGAAGGATTTCCTCACCTTTCTTTCAGCTGAGGGTCAAGCTGGGGTGTCCCCCTGCCCCAAGCTGAGGGACACCAGAGCTGTGGCCAAGGGACAAGGCCATAAATGTGTTTTGCCTTTAGATCAAGAGAACTTCATCACTTCACAATGCTGATGGAGAGCCCAGCAGTTGAAGCACTGGGAAGGAGAAGACCTGAATGTCATTGTAACAGTAAGGACAACATTAATCAGTATTTCAGTTGGTTAAATCTAATCCTTGGCTACTCTCCCATGTGGCAGCTTGGGGTACAAGACAGAGCAACCCCAGCCCCCCCAGCCCCTGGTGCTGCTCAGCCCTTGAGAAAACCCATCAAACCTCGCTCCTCCCACGACTGTTTTCAGTAAAAGCCTTTTCAACTCCACTCAAACCTTGTCAAACAGGCTGTAACTGGTGCAAATGAAAACTTGAGATGAATTTAATACTGTACCTATTCAGCCCTAAAATGCAGGGCCGATCAGCAGCAATAGCACGTTATTTGAGGTATATGATTTCCAGCAGATTGGGTTTTTAGCTTGTCAAGATCACTCCAACCATCTGAATCCTGCGAGTTCTCTAAAGGGACAAGGTATCTGAAAACATCTCCTCCCTCCCCCCTCCCTGTCTTTCCTCTCAGCTCTGAAAAAATCCCCCTTGCTATCATTTCCCTGCATTTTAATCTGTCCAACTCTTCCTTGCTATTGTAACTTTTGATTTAGAGGGATGTGGCCAGACAGGAGAAGTGGGGAGCCACAGTGGGGTTGTGGGGCTCCAGAGGCTGCAGGAGAAAGTGGGGGGCATTTGCAGCTGGGCAGGTTCCCCCCACCTCACTTTCTTCCCTGGCTTTATATTTTCCACAGGCTGATTTTTACCCTCAAACCTCATGCATTGCTCTACTTTTCTCTTCAAGAAAAACCTCTTGGTCGAGGCCAGAGGTGCTCACCCACTGACCTGCTAAACTGGGGAGCTGGAAATGAAATTTCTGCTACTTTTCTCATTGGATGCAGTTTAATCATAGATGTTTCCAGCTGAAAGGAAATATTCCTACACCCAGTGCTTGAGACAGCCACGAGAAAATATCACAATTTGGTAACAGTGACCCTCTGAGCACCTGCTGGTGTTGGACATGGGCATACAGGAATGATTTCCACTGAAATATTGGAGAAAGAACCAGTTTCAATGAATTCCCTAATACAAATTATGACATCTCATCTGGAACTGGGATTTCATCTCAGGCAACCTTTGTCTTCAGCAGGGTGGAACCTGCTGGGGCTCTGGCTCCTGGAGAGGGGGAACCCAGCTGAGACACATCACCCCTGCACCCTCTGGAGCTGTGAGTCAATGCAGGAGCTGCAGAGGAGGGGTGGGCACACAGGAGACATTCCACACCCCTGCCCTGCAGGCATCAACTCTGTCACCCTCTGGAATTGTGCCCAAGACTCACTCTGCTTCCCTGGCAGGCCTGTTTTTAATGGCTTTGAAACAACCCAAATGCCATTTGGCTTAGGCTGTTCAGGAGCCTGGATGGGCCCAGAGGGGATGGAGGGGATGTGTCCTCCTGAGGCTGGACACTCCCTGTCCCTCCTGGTCTCCCTTCCTGCAATTTGTCCCCCATCCCAGTGGCACCTGCACCCCAAGGGCAGCCTGCAAGCTTGGGGCAAATCATCACCATGTCTGTCTGCAGGCTCTTTGCAATTCGTTTCTCCCAAAATTCTTCCATGAGGAGCCCAGCCTGCAAACTCCCTCCTGGCAAGGAGCTCCCTCAAACTCAGAGAGGAGCACATGCCTGTGCCTGGCTCCTTAGTGCCATGTCCACAGAAAGGAGCTCCCTCCAAGACACAGGGGGATGTATTATTCAGAAACAAACAAAAAATACCCCAAAAGATGGATTTATAGGTTTTGTTTTTGGAGACACTCTCCTATTTTCCTCCCACGGCCCGTGGAGGCTCACAGAGCTGAGCCAGGTGGATCTCCCAGCTCTTCCCTTCCTCAGCTCTGTTTCTCCTCCACCCCATTCATCTCCAGTCCCATTTTCAAGCAATACTCCAATAACAACAGGTCTGCATTTGTTTCTTTTTTCCTTCTGTGTCATTTCTCCATCCAGCTTACAATTCTGGTGGCAATTTAACAGCCTTTACAAATTACATTCCTATCTTTTTCACTGTTATTGTTAGAGGAGAAAGTCCCATTTTTCACTGTGATCCTTCAGGTTTCTGCTGTCACTGTATTTAAGACTTTTTTTTTTTTTTTTTTTTTTTTGTCCTTAGCTTTTATTTTCTCATCCCTCAAGGGCAGCCTTGGAAATTCAAAGCTGTTCCCTGCCTATCAGTGGATCTCGTATTCTCTTTTGGCAGTTCCACAGCGACTGTCTCTCTCCCTTCCAAGCTTCCACCTAAATGACACCTTTTCTCAATAAATTACCCTTTGTCTCTCGGAGCGATGGTTCCATTTGTGACAGTTTGGATGTGTCAGAGTTGCATCCCAGCAGATACCTCCAGGACCGTCAACTAACAGGCCAATACAAACCCACTGGTGCAGAAAATAAAGAGATTTATGTATTTTGGGCTTTATTTCCTCCCCTGCTAGTCGAGCTGTGCTCTGCATTTTCAAAGTTTCAGTTTAAAGGTATGGTTGCTCCTTGCCAAAAAAAAAACCAACCCTCTCCTGGATTGGAGGGGTGGCTGAACTCATGGCAGAATTCCCTTTTTTACAACATGACATCTCCTGGGATCCCTGGAAAATGCCTTGGAGCAGCCAAACCCACCCAGCCATTCCCCCTCACACTGGTGCAGGGATTCATGGATTGTTTATGCTACAGAGGAAACATTGATTTTTGCAAACATTTCCTAACAATAACAACAGGGATCGATTTGTGATGCTGCTGCTCGTGGTTTTGCTAATGGAGGATAAATGTGTGGAGCAGCAGCTTTGAGGTGTCCCTTGGCTCCCTGTGGGAAAGGAGGGCTCCTGGGGGGACACACTGACACCCAGCAGTGCTGGAGGAGGGATGCAGCAGAGAAATCTTGAGAAATCTGGATGCTCATGCCCTGCTCCCATCAGATGACAATGGAGATATCCAAGCCCATGGCTGGCAGCAACACCACCCTCCCTGACTCCTGCAAGCTGCCCAAAAGCAACAGATTGAACATTTTTAAAGAAGTTGTCAAGATCCAGCCCTTGGCTCTAGCAGCCTGGGACTTTCTTCTCGCAGCCCTACACCTTCTGTCTCCTTTCCAAACACCAGACAAGCCAAACATTATTTTCCAATCCCAGCATCTGGCACAGAGCTCTGGGCAAGCCTCTCAGCCTGTCGCTGCTGAGATAAATGAGCCCGTTTCAGCGGCCGGCTTCATAAAAGTATATGAAAAGTAGTTAACAAAAGGGTACTTCACAAAGAGGGGAATGCAAATGCAACCTCCTAGATAACTAATTAACTGGAGGAGGCAGACAAAGGGGAAGCAGCTTCCCATCTGTGGAAAGAGATGTCATTTTGTAGAGGCTCTAATTAGTTCTGCCCCGTCCCGCAGTTGTTCAGTTGCGGCGTTCACAGGCTGCTCCTGCTCTGCAGCTCCCTGGGCTCTCCAGGTGAACAGGGGGAGAGCAAAGCTGGGGAAAAGCTGCTTCACCTTGCTAAAGTCCCCACGAGAGTCATGTTTTCAGCAGGGACCCAAGCAGTAAAAAAAACGTGGGGGTGTTTTTTGGAGGTGGCCTGCATAGCCATGGAGAGCAACCAGAGCCACCCAGTGCTGGCCACAAAGAGATCAGAGAATCACAGAACATCTCAGGCTGGAAATGACCTTGAAGATCATCGAGTCCAGCAATTAATCCAGCACTGCCAGGTCCACCACTAAACCCAGCTCTTCTATGGAGAGGGATTTCTTTCAGGTTGCTGAGGATGTCCCATCCGTCGAAGTGTCCCAAGGTCGGTTTGGACAGGGCTTGGAGCAACCTGGTCTAGTCCTGCCCGAGGTGTCTCTGCCCATGGCAGGGGGGATTGAACTCAATAATCTTTATATTCCCCTCCAACCCAAACCATTGTCTGATTTCCCCCCCTCCTCAAAGCTTTCCAGCCAATTTTGGGCACGAGCATCAGGTTTTGCTACACCCCGAGCTTTAGGCCGTACCCCTGCTTTGGACTGAGGCACAGCTCACGTGGATGTGCTCTCCGGGGAATGTGGCACCTGGAGGGAGCTCTCTGGGGTCCATCCCCACTGTGCCACCGCCTCCATCTGCCCTCTTCAAGCTGTTCTCTTGCAACATCCAGCTTTTCTTTTGCTCCTCTGCCTGTGAGGGTCCCTTTGCAGCCCCCAGGCTGCAGGAGCTCTGCAGGGTTAACGCTGAACCGTGGGAATTAGTCACCACCGGGACCTCAGTCAAGTGTTTTATTCAATGCCCTTTTCCAAAGACATTTGTACTTGAAAAAAAAAACCCTGAAGAATTATGAGCTCCCTGCTAACAGGCATGACTCAGAGGAGTGGTGGGCACACGCCACTTAAGTGAGAAGTGTCTTCTGCAGCGTGGGTGAGGAGGGGAGAGGGGCTGCTAACAAAGCGAGATTTGCAGGGAAAAACACCCAAATGGCTTCAGTTTGTGCTGCCAGCAGCTTTGCTACAGCAGGAGTGGCTCAGATCACTGATGGGGAGAGCCCACCAGTGAAACTGTCTAGGGGCTTGGCCAAGGTCTGATGTGCCCCGGTCCCAAACCACCAGAGCAGCTCTGGCATTCAGTGCATGGAGCAAATCCGTGCCCAAAACGTGGAGCAGGACAATGCTCTGCCACCAAAGGCCACACTGTCCCTCACAGTGCTGTCCTGCCCCTGTTAATGCCAGGAACTCGCTCAGCAAGAAGTTGATGGGACATTGCCAATCCCCTGGAGCTGGCTTTGGACACCACGTGCCTTTGCATTACCTGTGACTTGCCTGGTGCACAGGCTTGTGCAAGGAGCACCAGGAGCACAGATATGTGGGGGATGCCCAAGTCCCTGTGCCAAGCATGGCAGGTCACTGTGGGGACATCACAGGAGCTGGGAAGTTTACAGGAAAAAAATGATAATTGTGTCATCCCTTCTCAACACATCATTTCCCACCTGCATCCAGCACTGGCATCAATGAAAATTAACAGACTGGGCATTTCCAGCAGCCAGGAGATGCTGTGCAGAGGGAGAGGGACCCTGAAGTAAAGTTTACAGGGATACAAGCCTTGAACTTTCTCCGGACTGACTTCTAGTGCATTACCGGAATGGCCGGGCTTGGCTGCCAAGCGGAGGCATTTGGAAATCCTCCCAGCTCTTTCCCAAAGTGGACAAGGAGGAGGAGTTGCCTGAGCTGAGCTGGGTTCCGCCAACCCCTGTGAGGCCCCCGAGGGACCAGCTGGAAGAGGGGCCCTGTGGGACCCGGATGCTCGGGACAGGAACAGTGACTTTGCACAATGCTGTGCCTTGGTGACTCGTGACACTGCAGCAGCTGGCAGAGGCTCTCTGGAGCTGCCTGCACTGGGTATTATTAGAGCTGATGGGTTTATTTCTGCTCCAGCCAAAGTTCAGCTGGTGCAGTTTGAGCTCTGATGCTGTGATGGGTGCTGGATGCATCCTGTCCCTCCAGAAACACTTGGTGCCCACAGTCACCATGTCCCCCACCTGCCACCACCCAGCCATGCAGCTTTCTACAGCAGGGTATTTCCTAATCCTCCTTTTTTATCACTAAAAAATAAGAAAAGCAATGACCATAAATGATATTAAGCCAGGGCATGCAGGGCACCAGCTCTTCCAGATGATATAACCCTCTTTATTTACATTCCCTGGGGAAATTTCCTCCCCACTTTGCAGAGCTTGAGCTCTCAGAAATCCCTTTGCTACTCTCCTACCAGGGAGGTTGGGAGGAATGAAATAAGAGCCTACAGACCATCTGTATCCAGCTGCAGCACATCCCTGTGCCCCTCTGGGGTCAAGCACCATCTCCCCCTGTGAATGGCCTGTCCCAGCTTGCAGAGGAGGGAAGCAGGGAAGAAGCAGGGCCAGGAATTGGCAAGGGAAAGCTGCTGGGCAAAGTGGGCATTGCCAGGAGCCAGAGAGACAGGGGATCCCTCTGTGCCATCCTCTGTTGGGATGGGGGGCATTTATCCGAGCCACTGAGCAGCAATTCCTGGCAGGCACAGAGCTGCTCCTTGGAGCTGCTCAAAACTTCCCCCAGTGAGCCTGCACCCTGGGCTGGGCTTCTGAGGAGAAATGGAAACACAGAGGGAAAGTCATTAAGAGCTCTTCCATTAACACCATTCCTGCCAGGCCCAGGGAGGCTGGGGCTTTGTCAGCTGGTGTTATCACCATGACTTGGCTGTTTCTGAGCCTTGGAGAGATTCTTCCCAAAAGCGCAACCGCCCCCTCACCCGCTTCCCTCTCAGTCCCCAGCTTTTTTTATTTCACTCCTTGAGATAAAGCTCCACGTGTGGGGGAGGTATTTACACACACACACGAGAAAGTATTGATGCACATAAAAATAACCTGATGATTTGAGAAAGACATTTCACTTCCACAGAGCTCTCTGTTCCCCGTTCCATTATAAACAGAAAATGCTGGAGTTATTGAGGCTTGCAGGAGGTTCAGCATGGCTTTCAGTGTGGATGCAGAGAATATTCTCTCTGCTCATGCACAGGGTCTGCAGCTGGGGGAAACAGGCACTGGGTATGTGCTCAAGGGGCAAAAAAGCGAGATTTTTATGTTCTTAAGAAGTTTGTGGCTCGCTGTGAAGCAGATACAGCAGAGATGAATTCCTACAGAAACCCTCCCATGTCCTTATTTCATTCATGACACATTTCCAGATGTGTAAGTGCCTGTCTTCACACTGCTTTCATGTTTGAAATACCTTTTTTAAGGGAACAAGGGAGGAGAAAGATAAGCACCCAGTGCCTCCAGCTACAAGCTGATGCTGCCTGCTCTGGGAGCTCAGCTGTGCCCAGGTGTGGGGGCAATGCAGCATCTGCCCATCCCAGGGGGTGAGCAGCCCAGGGGCTCACACACCTGCTGCTCCCCCTGCACACCCCAGGGGATGCATTTAGCATCCACTGATCCCCAAATTTGGGATCCATTGGGCAAGAGCCCACTCTGAGCAGCACATGGATCCAGGAGGGAGTGAGCTCACATAGCAAGGCAGGCCCAGCCTGGCTCAGGGAAGCATCTCTGCCAAAACAAGACGCTCCTGAACCCTGGGGCCGTGCTCTCGGTGTCCCTGCAAGCCACAGCACGCCACATCGGGGCTGCAGCAGCCAGGGAGCAGAGCTGAGCACTACAGAGCATCCTCGGCGGGCTGGCTGTTGTTGTGACTCTCCTTTGAACACTCTGCCACACGCAGCATTCTTGGAGAAGAGTGACAGCCTCCTTGCATTAACAGCGCTCCCCACATGGTATTACTGTTATTATCTGCGTTCGTGGGTATAATAGGTAACACGCCAGCACCCCCACTCTAAAATCACCTGGCGGTGGGAGCGATTTGCAGCAAAGATTGGGATATTTGCTGAGCGTCCCACGCTGTGATAAAGGAGGCAGCGCTGTGTCCTGCACACCCCTGAGCTGCGGGAGCCCAGCCGCAGGACGGCCGGCTCCAAATCGCTCCGTAATTGCAGGAAGAGATAACAGGAAAAGGCAGCGCTCCGGCAGAGCCTGCCCGGCCAAGGTTGTTTAAAAATACCCAGTCCCAGCCCCCGTGGCTTCTGCAGCTCTGCTGGGAGTCGGGAAGCCCACGCTGGTGATGAGCAGGTGCTCCTTGCAGGCTCAGCCCTTTGGAAAAGCTCCTGGGATCTTGCCCAGGGTCTCTTCTCCCAAAATCTAAGCCAGATCCCAGCTGGGAAGCGCTCAAAAAAACGCAACCACATGCCCCGGCAGTGACCTCCCTTTGGTGTTAAGCACAAAGCCACCTCACCACCCACGGGGAACATCACCCTGCCTGCTGATGGGCCCATCTGCTGGGATGAATCCGACAACACTGGAAAGAATTTTAAAAGGAGTATGTAAAAATAGCTTGCCCGGAGGGGAGCTGGAGGAGGAGCTGCCCCAGGGGGACCAGCCCGGATGGGGCTCGAAGCAGCAGCTTCTGACCCCGCTGTGGGTGCAGGTGCTGCCCATCACCGAGCCTCCCCACGCCACTGGTGCCCACCGGCACAACCAGAGATGCAAGGATGGACAGGGGAAAAGGCTTCCCGGGAATGCCAGCGCTGCTCCTCTGTCATCCCCAGCACACTCCCCCGGGAGGAACACAACCGAGGCTGCAATATTTGCTGCTGTTGTTCACCGTGTCCCCTGAGCCCATCCCCGGGAAGTGGGACCCGTCCGAGGGGACAAACCAGCCCGCACACCTTTCCTGGCCCGTGACTCACCCGGCTTAAATAAACAGCAGGGTAAACAGGCTCGTTTTACTTTCAAAACAAAAACAAGGAGCCGCAAAGCCCGGTTCCTCCTCCTTGAGTAAGGACGGTGTGTAATCCTTGGCATTTGTCCTCCGGGTGCTTCCGAGGTGCCAGCGCTTTAGAGCCTGGCAGCCGCTACGAGACAAAGTGACACATTTAGCTCAGGAGCGAAAATGCTGCTCGCCTGTGAATGCCAAGGAGCAGGAAAACAAAAAGCACCTGCGAGGGAAATGCCTGCTGCTGGGGAGGCTCCGAAACATCACCTCGAAGAGGCACGGAGAGCCTGTCCCTAAGGCAGGACAGCTCTGGGCAGGGCTGGAATTAGGGGGATTTATAGCCAAACGCTGCATTCATGCCTTTGAGGGTCTCTGCATCCTGCAGGAGGTGGCTTTCCAAGGAGACATAGAGCTCCAGAGGACTCACACTGCAACCCCCGGGGCTGAGCCCTGACCCCCGAGGTTTGCCTGTGGCTCCTTTGTTAGAAATGGGTTTGGGCTCCAGAAATTCCTGTCCCAAAAGGCACCTTCCCAGGGAGTGGGTGTGGAGCAGCCCTGACCTGACTCTGCTGGGTTTGGAACCTCTGGGTGTTAAATGCCCTCAGCTGAAGCCATTTCCCAAGCCATGTGCTGGAAGGATCTCACTGTTTGATGGCTCTTCTTTATGGCATTTCAATAGCAGGTGGTGGAAGCAGAGGGGGAGGGAGGAAAAACCTATAAAATGTTTAACATCCCTTTAGCTTCGATTTATCTGAAGAGAATTCAAACAGCACAATTTCCTCCCGCCATCTGGGTGCCACTTTAAAAGACGTTTTCTCATATCACTGCAATTTCAGAAAATCTTGTTGTACATCTATGGAAATGCAAGATGCTTCCCCTAAATTGTGCATCAGCGTGAAGCTCTTTAAACCTCAACAGCAGCTATGATATATTTTGACAGCTCCCAGACGGCTCCTGAGAGAATTTTCCTGTTCCAACACTACCCGTGCAGGGGGGGCCAGCTTTGGGAGCTGCAGTCCTACAAGGCAAAACTCTCTGCTTGGTTTTTGTACCAATTTTTGCTTGGTTTTGCCTTATTTTCCTTCAGTATTGGGAAGAAGTTTCCCTTGCAGATCTCACTTGAACACTTGGAGCTGCAGGTGGTTGCAATGATGTGTATTTCCCACTCATGCACCCCAAAACAGCTTAGAAACACATTGAGCTGCTCCAAAACCTTAGAGACATCTCAAAGGTCCTGATAAACATCCTGCAAGTGGGGAGCCTGGAGGAGGAGAAAGGCTCCAGTGATGTCCCTGCTGCTCTCAGCCTTTCCCAAACAGCTGCAGGGAGAGCTGCTCTGTGCAGACAGCCCCAAAAATCCAGCTCCACAGGAGAAGGAAGGCATTTTCTTCAGCACCCCACTCCCAGGGGAGACTCCCAGCCCTTGGCCAGGTGAGAAAGACACCCCAGGCCCCAGCTCTCAGCCTTGGCTTTGTGGAGCTCCCTGAGCCTCAGGCCTACCAGCCACCTCTGAAAGCATCCAAACTCATCACTGATTCACAGCCAGAGGAAGTGCCCCAAGAATGAATCAAAGGGTTAACACAGGCCAGGGGTGTTTGGTGTCAGTCACCTTAGAGCTTAATAATCACCTAAACACAGCAGGAGTGACTCTGGAGCAGCCAGTTTGTCCAGGGGATGTGCCTGGCAGAGATGGGACAGGGGGTGACTGCCCACTCCTCCTGCACAGGGAGAAACCCTCAGGGGCTCAGAGCTGGGCTGAGAGCAGCACAGGGGGGTCCAAAGAGCTCCCACCATGGAACCACCACAGCACTGCCCACCCCAACACATCCCCACTGCTGCTTGTGTCCCACAGCCCCAGCCCCAGCAACAGGACAGTCCCAGGATGGAGGAGTCCCACTCCCACTGGGACACACTAGGAAGGGACAGACAGGCATTTGAGAACACTAGAGATTTTGGTCTAAATCCAGAGGGTTTGCTTGGTTTTGAAGATATTAGTGATTTTCCCCACATAGCTGCTGCATGGCAAAGAAGGGTCCCACAAGACAAGCTGGAGCTGACACTGAGCCAAACCTCTGCCACAGACAAGCAAAGTTTTTGTCATCAAAACCTCCCAGATTTTGGAGGGGGCTGGTAGCTCACCTAGGGCATGGACTACGCTTGCATTTGGTAAACCCAGGACCAGGTCTAAACCTGGCAAATCAAACCTGGATGGGTCTAAACTGTGATCCTGTCTCATCTTAGAGCAAGAAGCCCTGTCTTGAGCAATTTCTGCCACGCACAGTTCAGGGAAATCAGGGGCATTCCCAATGGAGAACTGGGTTGTTCCTATGGGACCAAAGCCCACATCACATCACAAGAGCCTCAGTTTCCCCAGTTACACCCTGAAACCAGGATGAATCTTTCAGGTTTGCCCCAACACCATCAGAAACCAGCTCTGGGGACTCAGGTGGATGCTGGCTCTGTGGTGTTCCTCCCAAGTCTGGCTCCAGCAGGATGGAGCCCCTTGCAGCTTGCTGGGAGGAGTTGAGATGCCGAGCACGCCGTCACGACGTTCGCCCTGATTTTCAGAAATTGCATTAAATCAGTATTGCTACAAATTGCCCTCTTTTTTTGGCTCCAGCTTGATGGAAAAAGGAAAACAAATGGAGTTTTAAAATGCAGCTAATCAAGGAGTTAAAGAGAGGTTAATCCTAATGGATTAATCAACTTGCAGGAGGATGGGAAGGAGGCTCGGGTGAGAAGAAGCAGAGAAGCAGCCAAGCCTGGTTCCTCCTCCCAGGGGTGATGGAAAGGTTCAGGAGAGTGTGGAGACAGTGGTGATACTCCTTCTTCCACCTGGCTGCATCCAGCATGGGGACCACAGAGGAATAATGTGTCCTGGACTTAGGTGTATCTTCCCTGAGAAAACAGAGCCCTCGATGCATCTGTCATCATCCCCTGAGGAGAAGGGTGAGGAGTGTTTGACATCACCACCCTCACCTACAGAAATCAAGAGGTGACAAAACCCAGGATGTGGGGAGGCCCTGACTGGTGTTAACCCCCCTGCAGAACTCTGGATGGGATTGGGAAAGGGGTTTTGAACAGAGCAGAGCCATTCCAAGGCTTTCACCCACTGCCTGCACCCACCAGGGCTGCCCTGACCCCCCCTGCAGGGTCCAGCCCATGGCTGCTGCCACCAAATCCACACATCCTCCTGCCCACACCATCAGCATCTGCCTCCCAGCACAGCCAGGCATCCTCCACGGGACAAAGCCTCTTTCTTGGCAGCTAATTGGGTTTAGGAATAAGAAGGGCTTGAACATCATTAGTGACAGTGAAAGCAGGGAGGTTTTAAGGAGGTTACTAATGATATACACGCTGCATACAACATCATCATCACCCCAAAAATATTAGATCCATTAACCATCATTATCAAGGCCTGGAGCTCATCATTTAAGCTTAATGAAACCAATACATTTCTCCAGCACTGGCAGCAGTGCTCATCCCTCGGAGGGAGGTGGCAGCCAGGGAAGGTCTGAGCTGTCCCTCCCTGCTGCACTGGTGCCCTGCTGCCTCTGTGCTCAGAGCTGAGCCCCCTTCCAGGTGCTTTCAGCAGCGATTCACCCTCTTCAGCATCAACCTTTTGCTTTGGCAGCTCCAAGACTTTCTGGTCAATGACCACAGAATGTTTTGGATGGGAAAGGTCCTTGAAGACCCTGTCACTCCACGGGCAGGAACACCTTCCAGCAGGCTGCTCAGAGCCCCATCCAGCCTGACCCTGGCAGGGCACTCACCCCACGGCCTCCACCCACACCCCCTCCTCTCCCTTGTTTGGAGCAGCTCTTTGGAGACCAGAGGAGAAATGATTTAGAGCCAAGGAGGCTGTGATGATCTCACTGCTAATTATGCAGAGAAGTCATTTTGCTGTGGCTGCTGTGATGAAGTGATATGAGAGGAGCAAAACCCCACAGCCGCTCTGTGCATCGCAAATGAAACAGAAACAAAACCCAAAGTGAACCAACCCAACACCTCGGCCTCTGGGAGCCACTGTGGGTGCTGTGCTACCCCCAAACCCACTGCAATCAGGGACAGGCAGCTCAGGCTGGGGCACAATTCAAAATGCCCTCAGCTCCACTCTCCTCTTTGTCCATGGCTGTTTTCCACCCTGGATCATTGCTGCAGCAGGACTCACCATCATTTTGAAGGGGAGCTGGGGATTAGCACCATCTTTATTAAAACCACTCACTCACACCTCATTTTACCTTCCCACTGGAGATGATTTAGCTTGATTTATTCTAATTAGTTGTAATTTATTGTTTTAATGAGCTCTTCTGCAGGCTTTTTTGTGCTTCATAACCACCCTCCTTGGCTGCTACAATGCATTTCAAGGTCTTTTAATAAGGAGAGGTTTCCAAGGCTGCCTTGGATAGGGAGGTTTTTGTTGGAGTAGGAAAAAAATCAAAATTATTCTGAAATTTTCCTCTCCTCCAGGCTGGGTTTGCTGGGGAGCATCTGGCTGGGAGCAGGAGGCTGCACCTCAGCACTTCACCCAAATGGCAAGAGAGCCCTTAATTATCAGCAGTGTTTGCAACCTGGTTTAACAACTGACAAAAGAAAACAAATAGGAGAAAAACTCTCCTTCATCTAGCTGCAGCTCTGGAGCAGGGGATTTGGGCCTGGAAGGTGCTGCTGCCCAGGGGAAGCTGTAATTCCATGGACAGGTCAGGGATGCTCAACCCCAGGGTCACCCACACTGCCCACCCAAGAGGGTCTGTGCTGCTGGGGGCGGGTCACAGGGCCTCAGAGCCCACCCAGCCCCTTCCCAGGGTGGACACAGGCAGAAGCTTCCAGAACACCATGCCATAATCAGCATTGCTTTACCCCCAGAGATGTCTCCTCCCCTTCCCTCTGCTGGCATGGGTGAAGCTGCAGGAACTTCTTGATCTGCTCCCAGGGGTGGCTGGGCCATTTCAGGGCTTTCCAGCCTTTAATTTGGAAGGGAGAGAAAGGCCCTCTGGTCAGCCAGGTGGGTTATTCTGTGACATTGTGTTCTTCCATTAGAAAAAAAAGAAAACTAAGTTTTTGCTTCTCTGTCCCCAAAGGCGTCACGTGGCAAAGTGCTCCCTTTGGAGACACCCAAAATAAAGCAGGTGAGATTTGCTTTGCAAGTAGAGACAAAAACTTCATGAAAGCAAAACCTCCAGAGGAGGAGAAACTCCCAAAGAGCAACATGAAAACCCCCAAATGGCTTCAGCTACAGCAGGGAAGCACCTGGGTGGTTACAGGATATTTTCTCAGGGAAGAGGGACTGGCTTGTACTGAAGCAGCAGAGATTTGTGTGAGAAATAGTGAGAAACCCTCAGAGAGCCAGAGATGCTCCAGAGGGCTCTGGGAAGCTGAGACACCTAGCAGTGTCACACCAAATCCCCTGTGCAAACCCAGATAAAGTCACTGCAGGAACGGGAACAGCTGCCAAGAGAGAGCCTGGGGAGCTGCACGTCTCCTGGAGGGGCAGGGGAGCTCTGCAGCCCCTGGGGCTGAGGAGGAGGGTGCTGGAGGAAGCCAGGCTGAGCTCCTGCACATGCAGAGGCTCCCAGAGGGGCTGGAAAGCACAAACAACCCCATGAAACAACAAAGGGGTTTCTGTGGCCACCCCAGGACCCCACAGCTTGATCCAGCAGGGAGCAAGGAGAGACATCAAGGGTGATGCAGGGTGAGCCAGCAAGGGTGTCCCAGCCCATGGGCACATGGGTTAGTGAGAGTGATGCTCCCCAGGGCTGGGATGGCCACAGCTCTGGGAGCTGCTGTGCTGGCCACTGGCCACAGCTCTGCCCAGCCACCACCTGCTCCTGCCACAGGGGATGGGCAGTTGGAAAACTCGATGAACCCCGTTCTTGTAGGAGAGGAGATCGGGTCCCTGGAGGTGCCTAGTGGATCTGGACAGCTCTGGAGCTTCTTGTGGATTATTTACCCAGTTCCACATGCTGCCAACCAAAATAAATCAATTCAGCTTTTGCTTCCATTTTAGGAAAATAAATCCTCTGGGACAGGCTGGGAGCTGGTGCCCTGCTGGGAGCCACGTGCTCCCCATCCCAGCCCTGGTGGGATGTGAAGGGAGCCCCTTGGCCCCACTGCCCCATGTCCCTGCCTTGCAGGGGGCAGGTGGTGCTCCACAGCTTCCTTGGCAGCTTGGGACAGACAGCAGGACACAGCCCAGAAGGTTGACTGAGCCTCCTGCCACCGAGCTGCCTGCAGTGCTCTCCCACGGCTTGGGTGACCTTATCCTTATCTCCTCACGTCCTTCAGCCCCTCACAGCAGCCAGTTGGAGCAGCAGGTCCTCCCAGGCCAGTTTCCCATGATGCAGCCCCTTATCTCCTGGTGCTGAGCCCTCCCCATCAGCCCATTCCAGCTCTGTGCTGGCAGCACTGGGAATCACCCGCTGGTGCTGCAGGAGGGATCACCAAAAACTTCTCCCAAAACAAAAAAAGCTTCATGGACCACCCACATTTCCCTCCAGCTGCTCAGGAGAGCTTTGCTGGGACTCAGAGGTGAGCTTGCAAGCTCGTGGTCCTGAGATGCATCAGGAACTGCTGGATTTCCATCTCAGCCCCAACCCCAGAACCCCTCCCCTGGAACAGGCACACTCCTTTCTCCTGCCCCATCAGTGCCAAATACAAATTGCCCAGCATTCAACTACTTAACCCCACCAGATCTTTCAGATGGGGTTGTGCATTTGATCAGAACTGGCTTCTTAGAAAGAAAAAAAAATTAAAATCTTCCAAGCACCTGCTCCTGTGTCCTCCCCATCCAGGATGCTGTGTTGGCAGCAGCAGTGTTGCTCCAAGAGCAGCATGTGAAAGGCCAGATTAGGATGGTTCCTGTGTCTCCTTCAGCAATGAAAATCATTTAGTCTTGCATGATGTGGATATTGGCAAGTCTAATGCTGCTCCAGGAGAAAAAAGGGAGCACTGTCCTCCTGGGGGGATTGGGGCAGGGCTGGCAGAGGTGCTGCTGTGGCTGGGGTGCCCCGTGCATTGTGGATTGCTGACAAACACAATCCTGTCCTTTCTCCCTTGTGTGAGAGAGGTCCCAAAATGCACAGCCAGGATCTCAGCCCCTCCTGGGCTCCCTCAGGCAGCTCCAGGGTCAGACCCACAGGATGCCCACTCCTCCCCTCCTGGAGGATGCTCCCCTCAGTCACAGCCTGCACCAGGTCTGTCCCTTAGAGCTGTTACTGCTCCAAACCCACAGATGTGATGTCACTGCAGACTGGCCACTCTGTCTTATGGGGCTGGAGGCTCCAAACCAACATCTCTCACAGGAGAGGGGGTGAGCAAACTGCTCCCAGGCCCCACCAGCCCCAGCTCTGCTCACCCTGGAGCCCCAGAAATGCACAGATCCCACCCCCTCTCCTCAGACACGGGGGGAGAGGCTGGTGCAGAAGTGCCCCAGTGTTTCCACACTGATTTTTGCACTTGCAGAAACACCAGTAGGGATTGCTTGTTTAAAACCACTCTTGCAGGGATAATCAGATCATACTTGAAAAGAGCCTCTGGATCTCCAGTTACAATTATTTCATTAGGATGTGATACTCCAGACCATCCAAGAGCTTGGGAAGCTGCTGCCTGCACAGGTCTGAGCACGCTGCCCATGGAAGAGGTCTTTAGTGCTAATTGCCACTGCCAACCCCAGCCATTAGGAAATTATTGCTAATGCAGCTTACAACAGCTTTTATAAGACACTATTAAGGAATTCATCAGAAAGCAGAACCAAATCAAGCAAAAAAGCTATTACAGAAAAACAAAACTCACCCCAAACTGCAGGATCAGCAGGAACAAGAGCTGGAGTGCAGAAGCCCCAAAGCTGAGCCTGGAGCTCCCTTTGTCCCAGCACTGGTGTTGCACCAGCCTGGGGCCCTCCCCAAATACCCCAGGATGGGAGAGTGGCTCAACTGTGGCTCATTCCCCCCTGGCAGCTCCCTGTGGAGTCACAGCAGGTCCCCTGCACCTGCAGCCCTGCTCGGGGAACCATTCTGTGCCAGACACGGGTGCAGAGCCAGGGCTCCACTGGGGGACATCCAGCCAGGGTGCTGGGCCTGAGAGTGTCCCCAGGGACCCCTGGGGTCTTTCTATGAAAGGAACCCCTTCTATGAAAGGGGAAAAAATTGAGCTTGGGCCTGGGGATATTTTTTCAAGAGTCTGATAAAAATAACTCTTTGAAGGGGTGAGGAAGAGGAAGGACAGTTTGTGCTGGAGAGGTGTCACCCACAGGGCCTGACGGCTCCAAGTGGCACAAGGACACAGGGCTGGAGCTGTGACTCATGACTTTTTGGCGTTCCATCCTGGTGTCGGTATCACATTTCAGGATTATATTTTATTCATAAAAACTGCTGTGCTCACAGCCCTGCCTGGCAGAGTGGGCTGAGCTTGGGGCTGGCTGTGTGCTCTGCACCATCGGGGGGTCCCAGCTCTGCAACAACTGCTTGGAAGTTAAATATAATCTGCAAAACTGGGTGAGAGTGCCCAGGTTCCCTGCATAACCTGGAAGGTGGGTGCCTTCATGGCTGGGCTGGGGTTTACAGCACGTGGTGGGTGTTGTTGGTAACCACATCCCAAGTGAGCCAGAGCGGAGCACGTGAGGCTGTATTTTTAACTCTGAGCTCCTGGTGACATGGAAAACTGGGTGCCTGGCCCAGGTGCTGCACAGATCGATGGAAAATTTCCTAGCACCCCTCCACAGCTCGGCTTTGCTAACCCCAGGCACTGCAGTGGGTGAGCAGATGGTGCTTTGCCCCTGGGAATGGTTTCAAGGCTGTGCCCAGAACCCAGCAGAAACCATTTGCCATTCCACTGGGAAGTGCTTCCCTGTGGAGGTGCAGGTGAGGAGCTGGCATGGTGATAGGACAAACCCAACTCGGGTTTTCCATGGAGATGGAAATGGTGATGGGACAAACCCAACTTTCCCAGCTCACAGCATCCCCAAGCAAGAAGAACATTTTCAACCCCTTGAGGGGCTAAGGCTGGCATCAGCCCATGGTCCTTGCCAGGCCTGATGCCTCCCCAGCACAGTGTGAGCTGGGACTTGGAATTACCCCATCATCCCCACACATCTCTCGTGTCCTTGCCTTCATGGGGATGACCTGTGCCAAGCTGGGAGGTGGCACATGGTGACATTCCCCTCCTCCCCACCACCCTCCCGCAGCCCTGGGCCCACCCCACTGGCTCAGCCAAGACAAGCAGAGGCTAAGAACATCAACTGGGTTTTATTCCTCAGGTCTGACAAGTAAAAGCACAAATTCTCTTTGGAAATAAGGAGAAAACAAAAAAAAAAACCAACACCAAAACCCCAAACCAACGTTGAAAGCACGCAGACCGTGTCTCAGGATGGAGGCCACGCCATCAAGCTCCGCTGCTGGACGCGTGTCCTTCGCAGAGATGCATTTAAAAAAAAAAAAAAAACAACTCATGGAGGAGGAAAAGACACAGAGCTACGGGTTTCCATGTCAATTTTAAAGAAAAAAAAAAAAAAAAACAAAACAACAAACAGCCCCTTTTTTGCTATTGTTATAAATATCCCATCCGAGCGACTCGGAACAAACAATACCCATAAGGAGGGAACATCCTTTCTGCTTGGCCCCGTGGGCACAAAACCTCTGCCGGCTCCTCAGAGCGCCAGAAGCCCTCCGGGACGGCGGCCTGGCACCCGGTGCGTGCCCCGGCTCGGCGCTGGGGGTGGCGGGCGCTGCCATCCCTGCGGGCCAGCGGCACCCGTCACCCTTGCCGGAGGCTGTCAGGACACCGCGCCGCAGGGGACCGGGGGGGGACGGGGGAAAGGGGACAAAGGGACAGGGGTGCCGGGGCGCGGGAGGGCCGCGGGTGGCCGCTCAGGTGCAGGTGGCCTCCTGGCTCTCGACGGGGATCTCGCTGCCGCTGCCGCCCTCGCCGTACTGCTGGTAGGGGGGGATCTGGGGCGCCTCGATGATCAGCAGCCCCTCCGGGGACAAGGAGGCGAACACCGTGATGGGATCCACCTCGTAGGGCAGCCTGCGGGGGGGGGGGGCAGGAGAGACGGCGTGGGTTAGTTAGGATGCTGCACCCCCGGCGGATCCCGGCCCTTGGACCGCCAGCAGGCGGGGGGAACCGGCGGTGCCGAGGCAGCAGCCCCGGCGCCCCGGCAAAGCCTCTGTAATTACTGGAGCGCCTGGGAATGTGCGGGGGATATTTAGAGAGGGCTCCTGGCCGGGCTGGCCCCGCTGGGAGCTCTGTTTAATCTCCCCGGCAGATGTGTTTGACGGGATGTCAGCGCGGAGCGGAGCAAACCCCGGCCGTGCCGCGGCCGCGTCAGCCGCGAGCCTTGCCCCTAAAAGGAGCCCGAGCGCCCGGCTCGCCCCAGCCTTCCCGTGGGAGTTGGGGATGCACCAGGCTCCTTCAGGGCGGAAAAGCAAAGCTGAGCTGCTGCCAGCCGAGGAAACCCTTCCCATGCCCTGGGCTTTGATGCTTTTCCCTGTTAACCGTGCGAGAGCCCCGCGGGTGGGATCTGCCCCCCGCATCGGCCGGGGCTCGCCGGCCTCTGGGCTCGCCTTTGCGGTTGTTGTTGCCAGAGCGAGCCGTGGGTGAGTCAACGCGATAGCGATCTCGCTGACATCACGGAGATGCGGGGATAGCAGGGATGTGCTCCGGGGCTGGCGGTGCTGCCAGCCCGCCGTGCCCTGCTGCTCCCCGGGGACGCCTCCTCCCCGCACCCCTCCCGCTCCCCGCGCCCCGGGCGCGCTGCAGATTGACAGAGCTCCTCAAAAAAAGGCCTCCTCCTCCTTTCCTTCCCTCCGGGAAATCACTCTGTGTCCCGGCCCAGCCAGGCACGTGCTGCAGGAGGGCAGATTTTGGGGTGGACACAGTCCCTGCGTGTGTGAGCTGCGGCACGGGGACTGGCAAAGCTCAGCCAGGCCGACCGGTACCTACTGGATTTTCTTGGTGAAGTTCTTGGAGACGATCCCTCCTTCCACCTGCTGCTCCTCGTGTTTGCCTGCAGGGAAGGCCAACACCCCACATCAGCACCTTACCGGGAGATTATCTTTTCCCCAACAAACAACAACAACAACTAAACCCAACAGGAAAGTTTTCCGAGCAGCTGTTTCCCTGCCCCAGTGCAAACTCTTCCTCTTGGGAGGGCTCAGGAAGCCTCTCCATGTGGGGAAGGAGATGCTAG
This sequence comes from Phylloscopus whistleri, assembly GCA_017589585.1. Classification (NCBI taxonomy): domain Eukaryota; kingdom Metazoa; phylum Chordata; class Aves; order Passeriformes; family Phylloscopidae; genus Phylloscopus; species Phylloscopus whistleri. The sequence goes on along the minus strand of JADMLD010001548.1, from coordinate 5,427,143 downwards.
ACACAGCACAGCCACATTTCCAGTGGAAAACTGGGGTCTCACAGGCTGCCAAGAGCTAGGGCTTAAGAAAAATATACAAATAATAAAACCTTTGTAGGTGGCAGCATCCCCCTTGGCCCCACTCCCCCAGATGGTTTCCTTTCCACCACTCTGTCAGGCTGGGGGTCCCTGTACCTGGAGCATCAGCCAGAGGCTGCCAGGACCCCCCCGAGCTGTGATTTTCCCCCTGTGCTGCCAAATAAACACCCAGAGCTGTGATAGGTGGCAGCCCCCAGCTCTCCCTGGTGATCCCAGCCCGGAGGACCCAGGGACAATGGGGAATGTCAGTGCCAGGCTGATGGGACACTGAGGGCAGTCCTGGGCACCCCAAAAGTGCTGGACCCCACAGCCCCTGTTCCCTCCATGAATTGACTTTTCAGGGACGTGTTTCTGGCCGACTCAGAGCCGGGCTGGGCTGGGGGCTGTGAGCAGCTGCTCCCTTCTCCCCAGCCTCTCCCTAGGCCCCTTTAAAGGGAATCTCCCTCCGTGCCGACCTCACCCTGGCTATAATTAACCGAGCAGAGCTGGGGCCCCTCTTGGCCGCTGGCTGCAGGGTGCTGCCAGCCAGGGCAGAATGCAGGGAGATTTACCCCAAAGGACACGTGTCCTTTCTTCTTTTGGCAGCAAACCACCGTGCCTTGTGAGCCAGATCCCCCCCGTGACACCCAGGCTGCGTCTGCAGATGCCCCAAAGCCCTGCTGCAGCCCTCCCCTGCCCCCAAGCACGGGGCTGCTGCCACGGCCTTAAAATAAAGGCGATTTTGGCGTTTTGCAGCCATCCCTTGAGCTGGCACCGCCGCCTCCCCCCCGTGCCTCGGCTCTCACCTGACACCTCGACGTAGCCATCCTTGGTTTTGACCGTCAGCTCCTCGGGTTTGAAGCTGTGCACGTTGACACACACCTTCCAGGGCTCCCGGGGGAAGGGCGCGGGGCTGCGGCTCTCGGGGTACCCCCCGAAGTGGGTGCCGTAGGCGGGGGCCATGGGCGGCGTGCGGCCCAGGCCGGCGCGCAGGGGGCCCGGCCAGGTGGTGGTCAGCCGGGGCCGAGCCCAGTCGGGCCAGTCCGCCGTCAGGTCCCCGGGGAAGGGCGACAAGCCGAAGTCATCGTCCAGCAGGCGCGAGGTCAGGCCGGGCTCCCGGAAAGGGTCGCGGAGGCTGCGCCTGCCGGGGTAATGGCAGGAGAAGGGCATCTGGCTATCGGCCATGGCTTCCTTCGGAGGGGTCTGAGCGGGGCCCCGGGGCTCTCCGACGGAGCCTCAGCCTCTGTGCGGCTGCTCCTGGCTGCAAACTTCCCCCGGGAGCCTGTCCCGGAGGAGAAGCATCCACCCCGGGTGGGACGTGGGAGCGCGGGGACGGTCCCTCCTTCCCGGCACCAGGTGAAGGACGAGGAGAAAATCAATTCAGGCTGAATCACCGGGAGCTGGAGGAGCGCAGGAAGGACGGAGGGAGCTCTCTGGCCGCGAGAAAACGCTTCCTGTCTGGCTGCGATCCCAGGACTGGGGAGGGGAAAATAAAACTTCTTGTCAGGAGAGAGAGAGAAAAAAAATAATAAAACCAAATATCCTGAGATTAAAAAGCTTCTCTCTCACTTCTCACTCTCCGGCACTTTATGTGCAACTTTCCCTGCTGCTCCTGGGTGAGAGCTGCAATAAATGCCTGAGCCTGGAGCCCAGAAACTTCTCTAACCTTCCAGCCGCTGGGCGAGTACTATTTATATGGATTTCAGAGGAGGGGGGTGTGTGTTTTGCAAGTCCTGCCCTGTCAGCCGAGTATTTTGGAGAGGATGAAACAGCCGTGGAGAATTTGGGCAGTGGCAGCTGACCTCTCCTGCCGGCCCGAGGATCCCGGCTGCCACGGGGCCACGGCGTTTCGGCAGCTGCCCCAGCCCCTGCCGCCCCCTCCTGCTGCTCTGCCCGCCCAAAATAGCCCCCAAGCTCACTCGGGGCTGGCTGCTTTCACCCCGGTGTCACCTGTTAAAAATACCGCGGTGGGGCTGAGCAAGCTGCTCCCCTCACTGTAAAGCCACGTGTCCCCAGGGCACCGAGTGCCACTGTACCGGGAAATGGGTCACTGCTGGCACCCCCAGCGCACCGGGACCCCAGGGGGGCTGCTGGGGGTGTGTGGGGCAGGGGGACAGGGTGACCCTCTCCAGCATTGCCTCTTTGGCCATTTCACCAGCTGGGCCCAGAGAAACATTCCCTAAACTGCAGGAAGAAGGACCCCGGGCAGCAGGCAGGGCGCTGACGGCGCTGCTCAGCACCTGCCTCCTCCTCCTCCTCCTCCTGGCCCCACCGCATGCCCCGGCCCTGCCGCAATCGCGGTGCGGGCAGGGCGAGGCGTTAATCACAGCCGCGGCCGGGCTAATAATGACAGGGCAGCGGCGGCAGCGGGCTGCGCGCTGTGGGAAGGGGCGCGGCAGCAGCACCGCAGGGGGAGCTCCCAGCCAGCATCCGCCCGGAGACACGGCCCCGAGCCCGGCCACGGGCGGGGGCACGGCTGCCAGTGACGGGGTCCCCACGGAGGTGATGCAGCCACGGCTCCCGTGGGGTGTGCTGGAGGATGGGATGTCATCAGTGAGGGTCACTACGGAACCACTTCCTCGTGCCGCATCCTGGCTCTGCATCATGCTTCTTCTCTCCAGCATCTGCAATTTTTCTAATGGACTCTCTGGGAGTAATTGCAGCAGGAAGGCTGTAATGCAGTACAGGCCGTGCAGGGATGCAGCCGCTGGTCACTCCGTGGCATTAATCACGGCAGCATCGCTGGGAACAGTCAGCTGCCTCTCCTTAGCTCGGGCAGGGCTGCCCCCGTGCATGGACACCCCTGGGCTCCGAAGGGATGCCCGGAGGTGCCTGGGGAGGGCCCAGGTGCCAGCTGAGCACTCCTGGTGCGGGGAGGCAGCTGCTGGTGGAGGGACTGAGCATCCCCCTCCATTCCTTTCTCCTGCCTGGCTGCCTCTGCCTGGCTGGGGGCTCCTGGTGCCCGTGGGTGACAGTACGGGGACAGTCCTGGGGGTCACTGCCACACACAGCTGGAGCTCAGCTGGGCACACCTGAGCTTGGCTGGGGAGCAGAATCTGTACCCCCTTGGGCAAACACCAGCGCACGGGGTGAGAGGGACAAGCCCCGAGGTGGTTTCAGGCGGTCCCACGATCCTACCGTGTTTCCAGAAGCCTCATAACATCCCCCATCCCACGTTTCCCACATAGCTCCAGGCCATCCTCCCTCCCCGGTCAGGAATTCTTTCTGTCGCCTTGTTCATCCCGATTAGTCACACGTCCCCTCCTCCCGCCTGCTCTCGCCCTCTCTGGGCCATCCCAATTTAGCTCCTGTTGTCATTCCAATCCTCCCGGCTGCCTCCCACCACGGAGCCACCCCACGACATCAGCTCTGGGAAACATGAAGTGCCCTTGCAGCCCCCCTTCTCTGAGTGACCTGGGGACGCTGCCCGGTGTCCCCACGATCCATCTGTGCCATGTCCAGACCTTTCCTGGTGCCTGTCTGAGCTCTGTTGAGGAGCATGGGGCCATGGCCCAGTGCTGCAGCTCCCCTGGGGGGCTTCCAGGCTGCTGCAGAGTCCCCACTGCCCCGCTGCCCCTGGCAGGAGGTGACCATGGCAGGGCCCCGTGGCATGGGAACTCCGTGCAGGGCTTGGAGCAAGAGCTGTGTAGGAAGGGAAGGGCACAGCCCCGAGGAGAGCACTGGTGAGCCCAGTGTGACCTCCACGGAGAGCCGGACGCCTTTCTGGCTTGGACTCCCAATGCCTGAACAGGGTGGGGAGATCCAAAGGGCCTGGCAAAGGGCAGCAGGAGCCTGGCCCAGCAGGGAAAGGAGAACTGCCAGAAATACTAGCCCACAACTTTTTTTTTTGCTTCAGTCAGTGCCCTGAGGAGCCAGTCCTGGGCAGCTGGAGTGGAGGCACATGCCCTTCCCTGCGGAGCAGCTGAAACAACCCGAAATATCCCACCGCACGCACTTGTATCCAAAAGGAACATGATGCAAAGGTAATACTGTCCAAACCTTTATTGGAACCTTTTTCTAACCAGGCTAACAACTCAAACACCCAGGAAGACAAAAGGATACAGAACGCATGTGGATGGAGAGCAGGGGGAGCTTTACAGTGACTCAAATGAAAGGATGCGCTGGTGTCGTTGGGGGTGGAAACGGAAACACCGCTTCCCTCGGCTTTTCTCACTTGGCTTTTGTTCTAAATCTTCTTCTCATTCCACGGGTTTCAAAGGTGGAGAGTAGCCCTGGGCTGGTGAGGGTGTTGTTCTCTAGGCAACAGCCCAAAAGCTGGGGTGCTTGACCATGACGCTGTTGCTTTGGAGGCCCTCCCAGCCATGTGCAAACTGCCAGGTAGCAGCAAAGTCACGAGAAATCTTTATTCTCTGGTGAAGAGGTAATAAAACCCCACAGGACGCTGAAGGGCAGAGCCTTCCCTTAGACACCTGAACCTGCCCTTCTCTCAAACCCGAGAGCCCTGAGGCTGAGCGCCCAGCAGCTCCAGGCCAGCTCTGTGGGAACAGCCCAGCGCTGGGCACTCGCTGCTGACGCTGGAGCCGTGTCCACGCTCCAGCAGCACAGGCAGCTCTGCCCAGGGAGCACCAACACCTCCCACCAGAGCGAGCAGAGCAGCGGCTGCGGCGTTGGTGGAGCGACACTTGGGCAGCGTGGGATTTTTTAGCACATCTCATGCTCTTCTCAAAGCTGGGGGAGGATGCCTGCAGCAAGCTCTGCTCGTGTTGGAGACGACAGGGGAGGCCTCCCCAGTCCTGCCCCGGCTACTGAGCTCACATCAGGGCAAAGCTACTGGCACGAAGCTTGGGGAAGGGGGCAAAGCAGGACATGGCACAAGGGTCTCAGGATGGGGCAGGGTGGAGACCACAGCCAGTCACTTCCATCCTATCCCCTTCCTCATCATTGATGCAAAGGGTGACAAGTGTCCCCGTCCCCTAGAGGGAAGAGGGGACCAGCAGTGGGAGATCAGAGAACTCCAGGGATTTTTGGTGATGGCAGCCCTATGCCAGGTGGCAGAGGAAGAGGAGCAGGGCTATTCCTCCACCAGGGCTGTCCTGTCACCTCTGAATTCCCCACACCTTTCCAGAGGGATGTGATTTGTCAACAGAAGCTGGTTCAAGGAGATGAGGAGGTTTCCCCTGTCTTGCCTATCTCCATCACAATGAGGTTCCTCTCTAAATACTGGTGGTGAGGTCCAAATGAGCCAAATTTGCTTTCCTCTCTCCAACATATCTGGCAACACTTCAAAGGCTCCTGCCTTCATGGACCCAACAGCATGACCCAAATAGCTTTTTTTAAAGTAATGCTCAATAAATAGAAGAAATAAATATTAAATAGAGGCCAAGTCCTCTCAGCCTGTTCAATATATGTACAATGCATAGCAAAATAACAGTGATTGGCTGTTGCAGACAAGTTTGGTACAAATTCAGTCCCCAAAACAACAAAAACATTGAGAAAATTGCAGTCAACATAAAGCTAAGCTCAGCTGAGTGCTGCAACCAATGAAGATAGAACAGAACAGTGCTTTGAAACATCCCTCATCTTTGCTTCCCAGCAAACCTGCAGAAATGGTGTTGGATTTTCTGGAGCCTGGGATTGGGAGAGGTGGGACAAGCCTCCCTTGGGGGAACAAACCCAGAGCCAAGGCAGGTCCAGTGAATGGGGAAAGTTGATGGCTCCAGGGTCAAGGAGACATTTGGGAGTGAGTTCTGTGACATGTGCTCTGCCAGGGAAAGGCAGCAGGGATGCTTGTGGGATGATTCAAAATAATGGGAGGGAAAGAGCCTTTGAGTGTGAGACAAGGCTTCCAAAAACCAGCCAAGATATTATCCTGATGTTGTGGCCAGTCCTGGACACCCCTTATGTGTCTGATTCACCAACACCAAAATGACCAAGCTGCCTTTCCACCAGGTGAACTAGCTCTTTGCAGAGAGCACCTGCAGCAATCTGAGATGTTGGATGCAGAGAAAAAATCCATAAAAGCAGTGAATGAGAGAAACAACATTAAAAAAAATAATAATAAAAAAGCACTGGCAAAAGGCACAGAGACAGAAAAACTCACAGCTTCACACAAACCCACAGAAACCCCATCTGTCCACTAACAGGGAGGGTGTACTAAAGCTTGTACTAAAAATAAGTTAAAAAATAAATAACACCGAGGGAAACTCATATGTATATCCACATGTGCACACACACACAGACGCACAGAGACTCGGTCAGCTCCGTCACTGGAGGCTGGATTTTGCAAGGACCTTCCGCAGGGATCACTCTCTCACAGTCTCATCTCTTTTTGTTTTCCCATGGGTGGGTCGGTGCGCAGGGATAAACACGGCAGGGGAGTCCTGGCGACGGCATCCTCCCAGGGCAAGCGGCGGTGGCTGCGCGGAGCAGGCGGGTTTCGGGTTGAGCGCTGGCGGCGGAGCCAAGGCAAACAGCGCGGGGCCAGCTGGCACCCGGCCGGCGCCCGCGCAGGCGACACTTCCCCGGTGGCACTGCCAGCACCCCGCGCCCGCCCGGCCAGCAGGACCCTCGCCGTCACCCCCGACACGTCCTAGACCCGCTTCTGTGGTCACACCCATGACATTCCTGCACAAACCTCATGAGAAACCCGAGATTCCGACGTGAAAACGCGCAGCTCTGCGCTGCGTCCCTTTGTCCATCCCGTGCTCTCCGCCCCGCTCCGGAGAGTACAGAGGGGACACGGTGGCAGCAGGAGTGACTGTCACTCCTCCGGCCACCTCGCTGACAGGGGCCAGAGCTGTAAACCTCTACACGAGACCGGCGGCATGGATACATTTGAACAAACAAACAGATCCAAAAATAACGTTAGAAAAAAAAAAAATAGAATAAATAAATACTGGTCCATTCTGACATACAATTAAAAATAGAATAATAATAATAATATTAATTAATTAAATAAATAAATAAATTAAAGAGGTTTACTCCAATGCAAGTCTGCTTGGGAAACCCCAGGAGTGTTTAGCTGCCACAGGCTGTACAGGCAGAGGCAGTCCTTGATGTAGGGATCAGCTGGATGAGGCAGGAGCTGCCCTCAGCCCCACAAACCCTCAGGGTCATCTCCTGACCCACAGGGGGTGGATGCTGCTAAGCCTGGTGTGGTGCTTCCATCATCTGTCCCCAGCCAGTGTGGACTCCAGTCAGTGTGAGTTTGGTATTTACACCACTTGCACAAAGCCCCTCTTCTTTTCTTTCCTCGTTTTGGATCTTCGGGCTCGTTGCTTCCTTGCTACAGCTCCGTGTGTGCGTTACGGGGTGCCAAGGGGCAGGAGGCTGCTCCTGAAGCACTGCTAGAGCTGGGGAGGTCTGGGTTCCCATCACTGCTTTTGGATCTTCCCAGGGAGCAGAAGGATGGGGCATTTCAGCATCAAGCTGGGAGAGACTCTTTGGGGACAAAGCATGAGGTTTTCAGCCCTTTTGAGAGGGAGTCGGCTGCAGAGGGTGGCCGAGGGGGTGCTGTTGGGGCCAGCACAGAAGGGAAGGTGGTGGCATCCTGTCTTTGATCCCTCAACCACAGCCCTGGAGCCTTTGCTCAGCTCTACCAGGGGAGCTGCTCTCTGTGTCCTAGAAAGGGTCTTTCCAGAAGATGGCCACATCCCCACTAAGCCACCAGCCATACCAGCGCCCAGCTCTCTGCCTCAGCCCCCTCATCCTCACACTGCCTGCAGCAAGCAAGGCGGGGGATGAGGGTCAGGGAAAAAAGGGGAGCTTTGGCCATTGAAGGCACAGACAAGGGGGACCAGTGCCAGGAAGGATACTGGGAAAGAAGTTCCTGACATAAAAACTTCCTCTTGTACCACCCAGATGGAATCCCTGCCTGCGCTGCTGTACTTTCCAACAGATAACAGATTTATAGGCTTGCTGAGGCCATCATCCAGTTGCACCACAGCAGCTCGTGGCACTCAGCCTTCCTCCCCTTGCTTCTTTGTCCTTTTTCCAGCTGCCAGGGGCCTGTAGGTAATTCTGTAGATGGGGGCCTGGGGGGTGGGTTGCATTCCTTTCTACTCCCTCTCCTCCTGCAGATGGTGGCTCCACTCAGCCCTTTTCTGTAACACTTAAACAACACACACCTCCTTGACTCATTAAGCCCGAACTCGTTAATAATCGTGCAGGATGGAAGGGGAGGGGATGGAAAAAGGGAGGGAGGGAAGTCTTCAGCCCAAATTAGCGTCTCTAAGCACCCAGGTGTTGTAAGAGAAATAAACTCCTCAGCACCAGCTCAGCCTGTGCTGGGAGAAGCCTTTGTTACCCGGCAAAACACAGTAATTGCGCAGGCAGCTGGGCTGGCAGGGAGACAAAACCCCAGGGCCCAGGGCAGCCTGTGGCTCCTTGGAAAAACAGGCAATTAGTGGGGGGCCCTTCCTGTCCCCCTGCATGGCTTTGGCTTCCCAGTAACAAACTGGGGCACCAGTGCATCCTGCTGCAGCCTGGCACCGGCCCTGCAGCTGTGCTGCTGATCCTGCCCCAGGGCAGCAGAGGGGTTCAAGGAGGAATGATTGCCTGGAATCCTGCCTGAAATTGCTGAAAGCATTTTGAGGAAGGGGAATTGGGGTGCCCTGGCTCTTGCAATGCCCTTTTAACCCTGTGTGTTCTGGCTGCACCCCACAACTGTTATCTCTGCACCTCCCTCTGGTCCCACCAGCAACGCACTCTGAGGGCAACGCTCCCTGAAGAACCTAAACTCAAACTGTCCAAGGCATCCTCTGAAAAGGGAAGCCCTTGGCCCCCATCTCCTACGCGTGGCCTGGCCCTCAGAGCACAGCACAGCACCAGCTCCCCTTTGCCTTGTACCCCACCAGCCCCAGGTCTGCTTCAGACCTCAGCAGGTGGTTTGCAAGCAGTTCAGTGCTGGGGGGATGAAACAACCCTGCAAAAGGTGCTGCTACCTGGTAGGAAAGGGCAGGAGAAAGAGCAAACAGCTTTTTTTCCCCAGGAAGTATGTCAGGAAGGATTTCTAGCCTTCTATTTATAGCAGGAACTGGCTGACTAGCAAAAAATAAATATTTTGTCTGCGGAGTGGGCAGCAGCTCTAGAGGAGGGACCCAAAGGACCTGATATTTGCCTTGGTGGGGACAGCCATTCCCCCCCTGCCCCCCCATCACCGAAGCTTTCCAGCAAACTCCTCCCCAACTGGCTCTGTCTCTCCAACAGAAGTTAATTTGTTGGTTCCTGGTTTGTCAGAAGAGCAAGGAGCAAAATTCTTTCCTTCGGACCTGCTGGTAGTGCTTTGGAGAGCAGCAGCAATGGGGAGATGGGAGCATCGGGGAGGATGGAGCAGGTCTGTCGTGACAGATCCTCTATAAAGCACCGACCCTTTTTCCAGCCTGGCCTGGGGAGCTGGGACTGATCCACCCGCTCCGCTTTGGGGCGGAGGGGCTGCACCAGGCGCTCCAGAGCTCTTACTCCGAACCGGGGAAGGGGGACCCGGCAACGCCACCACGTCAGTATCGGGGATGATTGCTATCGATGGCCAGGTAGGTGGGAAGGAAGCGGAGAATGCCAGGAATGTGGCGGTGACGCCGGCACCCGGTGTCAGCCAGCAGTGGCACTCCCTAACGACGCAGGCTGTCGGAGCTGGCTCCTGAGTCATAGCTCCTGCTCCTGCTGCGGCTGCTCCTGGGGCCCGAGCTCCGGCTGCTGCTCCAGCTTCGGCTCCGGCTTGTCCGGTAGCTGGAGTAGCTCCGGCTGCGGCTCGGGGAGCGGCTGAAGCTGCTGTACCAGGAGGAATAGCTGCCGGCGCTGCTGGACGAGGAGGGGCTGGGACGGTAGTAGGGGATGGGGCGTTTGCGGGCACTGTGGGGACAGAGAGATGTGGGTTACCAGCAACACAAGGACAGACTTATTGCCAAAACCTCCAAAAAGCACTGTGTACTCTGCACAATACTGCCAAAAATGTGACTGTCTGTTTAAAAGGAAAAAGAGATCAGGTAGCAGACGGGCCTTGGGATTCAAATCACCCACCCCCACAGCCCTGGGGAATATCCCAGCCACTCAGACTGCTGGGCTCTACTTGATGTTGTCCCAAAGAGCCCTCTCTGTGAAGGTTAGAGTCAATAATTGACTCTCTCCAGTGTGGGACATCTACCACAGGGCAGGGTGAAATAAAAAGCCTGTGAGGGAATGCTCCTGGCACCTGAGTCCCTGCTCTGACTTCATCTTCTTTTTTTCCTTCAGCTACTGTAAATTGAGACCCTCTCCATCCTCCCTCTGCCTCCAGCTGGAAATCCTCAAGCTCTAGGGGAGGGGTGGAAGGGCCTGCTGATCAGGCTCAGGGAAACCGGTCTCCTGGAGAAACCCCCTCTGGCAAGGGCTGGGACCCAAGGACAGCCCTCATCCCCCCGGGAAGTGCCAGCTGAGCCTGTCTCCCAAGGACGGAACAGCTCCCCCTTGCCTTGTGATGCGCCGAGCTTCGAGGTGGCTGGGAGAGTCTCTCCGGCGCTTCCTCAGGGGGGAATAGGAGCGGCGCCGCCGCTGCCGCTCCCGGTGCGACTCCTTCTCGCTGGAGCTGTACTTGTGCTCCCGCTCGCGGTCCCTGCGGAGGGCACAGCACGGGGACTGTCACTGCAGGGGCTTTGAGGGGAGGGTGTGGGATGGGGAGGCAACGACCTACGAAGGCACAGATGAGCAGAGGACGCTCAGCTCCAAAAGGGACGAGTCTAAGTGCTCTAGTGGCACCACCCCTGAGCACTCATGTAGCTGGACAAAGAGACTGAACTAATTGTATTTTGCACTGCCAAGCTAAGATGGCTTCCAGGGATCAGTGTCTGTGGGTGCAGTCTGTATTTAGCTCTTGCTGGCCGTGCTGCTGGAGCTGGCAGGAGCAGCCCTGCCAGCAGGCCCCACGTGAGCCGAGGGCCTGGTAGCCCTGCAGGGCTCCGCAAGCCTCGCCAGAAGGAGTGCCGGTGTTGCTATGGTTTTCTCTTTTGTTAAATTCCCATACACGTCAGCACAGGCCCTTCTGTGCAGTGTGGCTGACTTCATACACCCTGCTCAGTGCCATCTGCAAAGCAACACGTTACAGGTCAAGGGCCTGCCTGATCCCTGCGTGCAGGAAGTGTTCTCCTCACCAGCACAGGGATTGTCAAAGCCTGCAAGAATCGACCCTGGGAATGTACAATTTTGAGGCTGCAAAATGTTCACAGCAGCACAGGTGCTACCAGGAAAACCTGCCAAAGGCATCTCTAGGGTTGAACTGTGAGACTGTTTTCTATGCTGTATGGAGGGAGTAGAGGTGCCTGGACTTCCCTCTGCAATGCTGTGAGTGCTGGCCTGAGGGTACCTGGCATCTGCCCTCACAGCAGGGGCACTTCCCCAGGCCTGACAGCTCTTTGTCAGAGCTGTGACTCTAAAAGGAAGAGTGTCTTTCCCTGCTGCAGTCAGATCCCTCTCTGACAGGGGCTGCAGCCCTGCTGCAGGGGCTGCTGGCTGTGTGGGCACACCCAGCTGGAGCCTCGGGCTCTGCCCACCACTCACACCAGCACGACAGTGGTGGAGGCAAGGGGGAGAGTGTGAGGCAGCAGGTACCACACGAGTGGACATTAATACCACATGAGTAGACAGCTGTACCTGCTACGGCTGTAGCGGGAGTAACTGGGGCTCCGGCGAGGCCTTGAACTTCTACTCCCAGGACTTTTTTTGCAGGATTTGGAGGAATAGCTGGGGGAACGTGAGGAAGACCTGGAGATAGGAAAGAAACATAAAAGAGTTAAAGATGCTGCAGGGTGAGGCTGTACCAGACTACTCCAAATGATGAGGGGGAAGAAATGTCTCATTCTCCAGTGTCTTAGCTCAACTCTGCATGGCCAGTTCACCCCAAGGCTTGTGGATCCCTAGGTACCCCCCAAACTCTTACACCTCCCCTCGCAAGGAGCCTGCCAGCTGGCAAGAGCTAGACACTGCCCAGGGTGACAGAGACAGCCGTTGCAGCTGGCCTTACCTCTTTCCCGAGGAGCAGGACCTGCTTCGGGAGTACCTGGGAGAGGCCTTGTGGCGCGAGGAGCGGGAGCGGCTGGAGCCGGGGGAGGACCTGCCCGTGCTGCTGCTGCAGGACTCGCTGCGGGAGCCAGGCCTGAGCGGGGAGCTGTGGGCTGGGGAGGGGAGGAAGTTTCGCTTCTTCTCCTCTGAGGAACCCAGACATGAGGATAGGCACGCTCTGTGAACATATAGTTGGACACTTTTTGAAGCTGTGGCTGAACTGGGACTGGTCCCTGGCTGAGGGGAGCACCTGGATGCTCCAGCAAATAAATATTCCCATCCTTCCATTCCCTAACTGGAGGTAAAAAAAGACTCCTCAGCTCCCCAGGCCACTGTTGCAGAAACCCCCATGTGTGTGGGTCGGAGTCCAAGAGCTCACCCTCTGGGCTATGCCAGAGAGATGAGGTGTGGAAGAGCTCTTGGGTGGCACAAGCAGCAGCTCATCTGCCCTGTGCCCAACACACCAGAGGTGTCTGGCTGGTCAGTGAGCTGTGCTGGTCCTGGGCAGGGAGTAAAGGAAAAAGTGCTGGAGTAGGGGAAAGGCAGAGCATGGCAGGGCAAGGGCTGTGCTCCATCCTGGCTGTGGAGCAGCATGAGAGGGCACTGAGCAGGCATGTCCTGTTGCCTTTGGACAGCACTGTGTGAATTCCTCCTCTTCCAGAAGTGCTCTGGGAGTGAACTGGGGTCAGAGCCCAGCAGCCAGGCAGCCTCCCAACAGCCAGGGCCAGCTGCAATCCCAGCTCCACCCATGTGAAGGCAGAGTTATCCCACTGGAGTCACCATGTGAAAAGTACAGACAAACCGAAAATTTTACCCTCTGACTGAAAAATGAGGCTTGTTCTTACTAAAACCCATCACACTGGCTCCCTCCTGTCACATTCAGTGCTCCAAACCATGTCCTGGATCTAACTTTCAGCCTTTAGGACCCAAGGCCCTGAGCTGGAAGAGCTCCCTACAACCACTGCCCGAGCACAGGCCCTGGTACCAACCACCATGCTTCAGCGCCCTCATTCCCAACATCCCCTGGCAAACCCAGGAATGGGAGGTGGTGATGGAGGCTGGCAGCTACTCCCCTCTCCTGAAGATGCCCTGTGGCACTGGGTGGTGGTTGGTGCCCTGTGGCCCCAGTGCAGAGCTGCTGCTGTGTTACCCTGCAGCCAGCCAAGTACTTGCCCCTCCCTGTGCTCCCCACTGGCAGGAGTTGCTATCTTGTCACCCTGGAGCTGTGCTGGATGAGCTGGGAAGGGGGGCCCTGGATTTGGCTCATTGGACAGGTGAAAGAACAGCCCATAATGGTCTTAGTGGAAACAAGCCTCGCCTCCCTTCCCCACAGTAGGCAGAGAGGGAGAATTAGCATGGCACCTCCCAGATGCTCCTTTCAGATTATGCCCAGAAGGGCCAGAGACTTTATTTTTTTTTCATGGCCATGCCCAGGTGAGCAGGGATGTGCTATGAACCCGGCCTCACCCAGGTCCAAACCCTGCATGAGCCGCAGCAATGCCAAAGCAATGACACAGGCAATGTCCAGGGATGTGATGGCTGGGTTTTATCTTCCTCCTCAGGCTACACTACTGGTCCTTGCTGGGTTCTGGACTCCAGACTGGCAAGACCGTGGGTCTGGTTGGTACCTGCCTGCCTCCAGAGCACAGAAAGCTCCCTGCCATCTCACCACAGCAACTGGCGAGTGGGCAGGAGACACAGAGCAACAACGTACCAGGAATTGGGCTGCCTGCAGCAGCTACTGGTAATCACTGACCTTCGGTCTTGTCCCTGGGCATCTGGAGACAGATTTTCCAAAGCTGTTCCCTTGGTCTGGGAAAAGCAACTGGTGAAGGAATTTCCTGAATCAGAGCTGTTACCGCTGTTGGCCAGTTTGGGCTTCCCGGACGAGAAGGCATGGCCAAAGCCATCATGGACTAGACTTCTTTTCTCCTGGCTGTCCTTTGACCTGGATGAGCTCGTTTGAGTGGAGGGAGGGGAGGAAGTATCGTTTCCTGAGTCATATTCATGATACTCTCCATTCTGGCTGGCTAGGTTGCCAGGCGGGCTGTCTGTTTTGGTAAAGAGGTCAGCAGAAGACCCTGACTGAGAGATCTGAAAGCAAAAAAGCCATTTGGCATTGTTTGAATGGTTTTTGGGGGGGTTGTTTTCGGTTTTACTTTGCTTTTTTTTTTTTTTTTTTTTCAAATAAACCCAGAAATTTTACCATCATGATGCACTGAAACAAAAGGAAAGGAAAGAAAAGAAACAAAGTAAGAAAGAAAGAAAAAAAAAAAAGAAGAAAGGAGAAGAAAACAAAAGCACATATCCCTAAAAGAAATCCACAGTAAGAAGAAACTTATTTTCCCCCTGCTATAATAACGGGAAGATTTAGAGATCATGCAAAGAGTATCAGCATGCGGTTCATGTTAAACAAAAGAGTTCAACAAAGTAAGCGGGCAACCAAAGAATTAAAATAAATAACTAACTAAATTAAAAAATGTAACAGAGGACAAAGCCCTTATTTAACCTTAAAGAGGGGAGAAAAAAAAAGGGGGGGCATATACATATAGAAAACCTACATAATCCTTGCAAAGAAAACAAAAATGAAACAAAAACTTAGATGAGTAAATGTTTTTAAGCTTCCTTAATAAAGTGGCTGAGCCAATGTCACCAAAATAAGCAACAAAAAACCAAATCAAATCAAATTAAGGGCTTCTGTACAAAGCAAAAACTGGCAAATAAACAAGCTTATCACTTTGAAATTAAAAAAAAAAAAAGGCAAAAAAAAGAAGAAAAAAGAGGGTGAGGGAGAAAAGAAAAATCCCTTTGGAAATAAAAGGTATACAGATACTTCTTTGTGTGTTTTTTACCCCCTGAAGAAGATATAGCTAATGCGCTCAAGTGACCTCTAATAAATTCCCTGGTGTCTTGCGGATAGCATCCACTTACCCATCAAGAACTCCTCCTTTAGTAGGTAAGGTGTAAGAAAAAAGGAAGAGCGGGCAACATAAGTCCATCATTAGAGTCTCAAATTACATGAAAAAAACATAAACCCTGTCTTCAATCCACACTGCCAACTGTTTGCTGCCTCCTCTATGCAAATGTCACGGCTGCTTTTTGTCTGCGCGCTTGTCTCCCTTATTATTCACTTTTGTTTCCTTCTGCTTTAAATTAGCCTGCCCAGCCCGTTCCTGGAGGCTGATGGCTTGTGCTGAAAGCTGCAGCTTGCACCGAATCCCCCTGGGTTGTATGGAAATGACAAAGGGAACTCGAGTGAGGGAAGAAGCAAAAGAATAGAGAAGGAAAGGTATCCCCACGCTGTGTATCAGAGACCTGCAGGGAAGGGGATGGGAGCCCTGCTCCTGCCAGCCTCTGCACGGGGGCCAGCCACACCCTGGCTGGGTTGCTGAACACAACAGGGCAAGCAAGGACCTCAAATTCACATAGACTGACCTGGGCAGGGCTATTCTCTGTGACCCTGGGCACCACCAAGGGGATTTACATCATTTCAGTATTTTGGAGTTCAGTTTTAACTGCACTGGCATTTACCTGAGCCAGCTCAGGAATGTAGCAGCACTGGGAGTGAGGCTGTGTTAGTGCTAACATCTGCCCCTGCAATGGGGTGAGAATTAGGGCCCAATGCACATGTCTGCACTCTCATGTGGCCTCCTCTTTCACTCAGAGCCTCTGCTTTCCTCAAAGCCACCCATCAGGTTTGGTGCAGGGTTCTTAGAGTGTGGACACATAGGTTTGACTCCCCCCACTGAGGACCATCCTCCAAGCACGTTCCCAGCAAGCTGTGCTCCCTCAAAGACGTGCACATGCCCTCATGCCACGCTCTGGGGCACACAATGCCCCCATCTATGCCATGCTCTCCACACTCAGGATCTGGGCCATGCCCCCACCAATCTGGGGCCTTCTGAGCCAAAAAACCACATTGCAATGCTGGTGCTATCTCAGGCAGCAGAGAGACCTGGATCAGCTGTCACACAGCAGGCACAGGGCCAGTCCCTTCGGAAAGTTTAGCTCTGGACTGGATGGCTTTTTCATCCTCAGAGGGGCTGCAGACTCAGCCTGTGTCATGTTTCACATGGATCTCCTTCATCCTATCAGATGGTGCCTCCATATCCACGCTCCTGCCTGTGGCATTCAATCTGTGTCCCCAGGGAGAGCTGCTCCTGACCCAGTTCAAGGTGCTAAGTGGGACAGGGGCAGCTGACTCGGACACAGGTGCTGAACCAGCAGCGACTGAAACCAGAGAAGAGCTGCCAACACTCACAGCAGCTCTCAGCACAGTCTGCAGGAGGATGACTGCCCACAACACTCTGGTGCTCTGAAAACACCTGGAGCTGGAGATCTCCAAGTACTTTCTGTGTTGCCAGGGAGAGAAGCATTGCTGCTTCAGGGATAAGGGATTGGCCCATCCCAGCAAATCCATAATGGAGTTCCCCATCTCCACCCCACACTAACTCCTAACTGATGCTCAGTCCCAGCTCAGAGGAATAGAAAGCCCCAGCAGCAAACATGGGAAATGAAGTGATCCTTCTTCATTAGCCGACTTGCACCTTCAATGCAAAAGCCCTGGACAGAGCAGAAACATCTCCCAAAAGTTCCCAACAAGGAATGAGTGGAGACACATTGCAAGTCCCAGCATCTAGAACTCCTCTTTCCTTCTTTTCAGCTCTAGTAATTCTCTACCATTCCTTGCTTACTCCAGCAGAAACTGGAATGTCACAGGAGCCTAAGGGAGCCAAAGAACTAGCTGTGCTTTTCACCAGTCCTTTCTGAAACCCTGATGTCCCATCCAGAGTCCCAAGAGATCTGACCTCTGTCTGTGGACCACTTCACTCTCCCCAGCCACATTCCAGAAGAAGATACAGGATTGCACTTTCAAATACTTTACCAGATATTTTTCTGAAAATATGGGTTTTGGTCTGCATTCAAGCTGAATCCTAACCCAGAGACAACCAGCTTTTTCACCACCTTTCATTTACAGGCATAAAACCACGTGAGGTACTCCCTGGCCAGGAATAGGATGAGCCGGGAGTGAGCACAGGGCTGCTCCAAGGGACACTGACCCCAGCATCACACACAGAAATACCTTCCCTCTGTTCCTTCCCAGTTTAAATTGGAAGGCAGTCATTTCTGCCAAGAGATACAGCAGTTTCTTGGCATTTCTAAACCAGCTTTTCAGACTGACTGTGGGACCTGGCATCCTTGCTTCTGCTCTGCCTTGGCTGACATCTACGTTCAAAGCAGCAACTGTTGTCAGCACATCACAAAATCTGTCAAATGACCGGGAGGATCAACAAGCTCCTTTGTAGTTCAACATCTGTGGCAGCAACACTCTGGCAAGAGGCAGCGTGGATATCAGTGAAATATGGAGCTGACAGTCTGGGTGAGGGCTGGAGGGTCTGCATGGGGCAAGGGAGGTGCCTGGGGGGACACAGCAGCTTCTCAGCCCCACCACCCTGGGGCCAGGCTGTAGCCAGTAGCTTCCTGCAGGCTCTGGGGGAGGTTCTGCCCTGCAGCAAGAGCCAGGACAAGTCTCAGGGTGATCAGCTTGCCTGCCTGCTCAGACCAATTCCCCATAGTCCCCACTGGATGACCTTGGCTTTGCTCATGGTCCCATTTTACTGTTTCTGAAAGTCATTCCAGCCACCCAGGATAGAAACAGAGTACCACATCTAAAAACACTGCACAGAGCCCAATTGAATCACACCATTCTGTGTGATTCTGAATTCTAACGGCTTTTTACTTTTCTAGGGTGGCTTAAAGGAGCCTGCTCTTTCACAAATCTAATTCTCTCTATGTGAACATTTGGATTTTCCCCCACACACAACCCCTAATAAGTAATTAAATAATCTCAGTGAACTTTGCTTCATCCAGCTTTCAACAGGGAACATTCTGCTGCCCTCAAGGGAACCCAGGATATGTATTTATTGGATTTTTTGTTTCAAATCATTATTTAATCAAGATGAGGGGGGAGCAGAGATGAGGCCCTCACTCATATTCCAGTCTGTAATTCCAAGTGCAATCCCAGACCAAGAGGCAGTGCAGTCTAATAGGTTACAAAAATACAATCACTGCTCGTCTTCCAATTAAGCTGAACAGCTCCATTTACTGTGCCACAAACAGCCCCGGGGCGAGAGATGACAATGCCTTGTCTCAGCCATACGGGGACAGCAGCGTGGCACAGCCTCACTCAGAGCCGCGGGATTTCTTCCCTAGGTCTTTTTTCTCTTGTTTGCAACTCACTTCAAAGCGGAGTTAATTTCCCTTTCAGAGGAGCATAACGTCTGCCTTTCTCTCCCTTTCTAGGCACTGTGCTAGTGAAAGGAGTGAAACACTTGTGTCGGTGACCCCGGCCAGCCCCGCTCTCGGCGAGGGCCCGGCTGACATCTGCCAGAGCCACCGGCACAGGGACAGCACCTGCTGGGGCTGCTGGGGATGGGGCTCAGCGCCTGCCCTGGGGCTACTCCACCTGCCAGAGCTCGGGGGAAATGGCCTCACCTCTGCTGAGAACCTACCTCAGCTGAAAAACCAACTTCTGATTGAGTACAAAACCCAGAAGTTCTGTAGCAACTCAGTATACCCCCTCTTCGCACAGTAATGAATCCCTGACTCCTGAGGAATACTGAGTTGGGAAATTCCCCTTTTTTGGCTGGATGGGGAGTTCAGGGTGAGGCTTTCTGTACCACAAGGGCTAGGCTGAGTCCCAGAGCAGGGAAGCAATGGCACAGCTGTCCCTGCAAGCGCTGAGCTTGAGTTACTTGGGGCTGGATGGTGACACTGCTGAGCAGCCTGGCTCACCAATACATTACTGGGGTAAACTCCAGAGAATGCCAAGCAGAAGGTTTGTTTCTTTTCAAGGATCTTTTTAGCCTGCTGCAGTGCAGGCACTGCATCCCCACCTCAGCTTGAACCAGGTTGGCACTGTTTTGGAGCAAGGGTTTGTCTTCCACCACCTCTTTTGGGTAGCTGGTGCACAAGCTCAGCCCTTCAATGGACACAGGCGTTGATCCTTTTCCCCCAGCTGCTCCTCCCAGCACTGAGCTGTGGATTTGTCAGACAATAACCAGGGGTAACCTCAATCCCCCAGCTGTGAGGGGGAAAAGGAAAAAGAGAACAACTTCCATATTTATAGACAGTTTTGCCTTTCTGCTCTTGAAGGGCCCTGTTTGCTGTCAAAACCATACTGCCTAACACTCAAAAGAATAGTTTTTCCTATGTAAGCCAAAACCCAGGCTAGAAAACAGCAGCAGCAAGCCAATATGCAGGTCTGCCATAAGGTTTCCTCAGCCTTGCAGCATACTCTGTCCCAGTCCCTGCACAGCATTTCCCCATTCTACCTTCCTGCAGACACGAGCACAAAGACAAACAGCATCATTTGGACCAGCTGTACCCCACAGAGCTTCACTGGAAATCTGGCTCAAGCCTGTGATAATTTGTGGCATCACAAATGAGTTACAGTGAAAGCAAAGGAGCTGGCAAGGAAAGTGTATGCACGGTGCAGTTATCTTCATCAGCAACAACAAAGGCAATTAGATCTGTGCCCTGCAGGTATTTATATTGCACTGCTAGAGGAAAGCACAGTGGCACAGTCATCCATCTGTGTCGGTGTGGAATAAAGTGCCTGCAGCTGGGCAGGGGTATTCTGTACAGAAATAAATGCTGCACATTACCCACAGCTTCTCTGTGCCTGCTGAGGCACAGGCCCACAGCCCTGCTCTCCACGGGCGCCTATTGCGGCTGCACGGGATTAAAGGAGAAGGAGAGGGAGCAGCTTGGATATTCACTGCCAAAAAGGAAAGTAGCAGGGAACTTTGAGGTGTTTCTGCATGTGTACAGGCATGTGTGGGTGCATCAGCTTTGGCATAAAGAGGGAGGAAAGCAGCAAGGTAGGTGCATAGGCAGGGCATTGCTTTGTGTGCTTTATCCCCCAGCAGCTCCAGGCAGACCTCGTTAGAAATTGTGGCTGTTTCATTACAAAGGAATGAAGACAAATAGGGTGGAGAGGACAGCAGAATTTACCACAAAGCACTTCAGGTTTTCAGAAGCAAAACAATGTAGAATAAAAAACACCTTGAAAAGCAAAACCTTTGTTTTGGAAGTGCTATAGCCTTAACTCATATTTCCCTGTATCTCTGTGTATTTTCCCCTGATCCTCCTTTGGACAGTCCCCTTCCTTTTGAAATATGACAGTGCACCTCCTCAGGTAAGGATGGTTTGGTTTGGAAGCCCAAGCCAGATGGAAGGATAGGGAGTGTAACATACAACTCTTGCAGAGGACTGAAAAATGACATTTTTGAATCCTAATTCTGATTTTTTTTCCACAAAATCTTTCATTCTCTAGCTTTTTTTTTTTTCTTTTTTAATATGTGATCAACATATTCTGCAAGAGCACATTTTCATTTCAGGCTGCTCTCAAAGTCTGACAGAACGAAGCTTATTCATACAGCAAGCATTTAACTCATGAAAAGGAAAGGCATCAAAGGGTTGTGTATAGTCATTAATAAATGAGACTAAGGGTTCCCATTCCATTTTTCCCTTGCCAGTTTTGAGTACATGATATTTAATGACCTTATTCAGCAAAATTTCAGGGGCAGCTCTTAACCAGGGGCTTCAATTTGAACAAGTGCTTAAATGTGCTCTTGAATGGTGTCCCAAGAGAATGTACTTCTTTTGGGGACAGGAGGACAGTAGTGGCTTTCATCCATCATTATGCCTTTTAGTCATTAAAATATTTGCCTAAGTTATTAACCCTTACTAGAAAGAGCACAGGAGTATCCTGATGACTTTTACTTTGCATCCACCCCCTGCATCCGGAACTATCAAGCTCTTGTCTTCCCTTCCCTGCAGCTTTTCCATTTGCTTCACTTGTTTACCTCGAGTGAAGCAAATGGAAAAGCAAGTGCAGGATGCTTGAGTTTAGCTCATTTTAAAGCTTTTAAAATTTTAAATTAGAGTTTACTCTTTCTCAGGAAACAGAACAGCTGGCAGTTGGCCTCACAGGACTTAGGGAGCCTGGCTTCCGAGAGAGGAAACTTAGCACTAATTAAAAACTAGGCTTAGGCTCAAAAGCATTTATGAAAAATACGCTGCTTGAACTAAACAACACCCTGGTGACATGATGCAGTCTTTGCCTGGTTGGTTTTTTTTTTTTGGTGGGGGGGAGGAGCTCTGAACTCAGCAACACCCCCAGTTCATGACAATGAGCTTCATACCTTGTTTTTCTTCCTTTGCATGTGCGTGCACACATCAGCATGTGGTGTGAGGTTCTGCTCTCCACGCTGCCTTATAAGGCTTTACAAGCACTGACTCACATGGCCCCACACGCTCTATAACGAGAGCAAATATGCATATCTATAATGTTGAGAGACAGCTTGTGCCTGTCTGTACCCACGTACAATCCCTGGGTATTTTGATCAGCGTGCTGTCTGTGTGGGTGAGTGGGTAGAGTCTCTTGTCTTGCTGGCACCATCTCTCTCCTATCTGATGTAGCTCCTGCGTGTGGCTGAGCTATTTCCAACTGATGACTGGGCCTAAAGGAGAAAACAACTTTGGGGCTTGGAGGACTCTGTACTTAAAACACCTCTAGCATTACACATCCATACGTGTGACTATCAGATCCTGTGCTACCTCTCTCCAGAGTGCCTATCTGATACCAACACCACAGTCAGGGCACCACATCTCTGCTTTACTGCTGCCAGGAACAAAAAGGAAACATGCCACAGAAAAGGAAGACTGATACGACTCTATGTAATATTTCTCTCCATCTATTGCTCCCTCAATTCATGTATTATATCATCTCTTTCTGTGTATATGGAAAAACATCCCAAGGCACTGAGCCTGGTTTTTACCCTCAGATGCACATGCAGTTCCCATTAGCATCAATGAGAGCTGCTCATAAGTTCCAAATTTGGCCCCTGGGCTTGTCAGTCCAGAGGAACAGTGATCCTAGAAGGATCCTGATAGTCAGAAAACATCCCATGCCAATAACCATCAGCTCATTAAATGTTAAAGTTCCTTTTGTATATGTTTGATACCCTTTTTTAGCCTGAAGGATTAAACTTTTGGATGTAAAGACCAGTCAATGAAGTTCACATCCAGCAAGCAAAGATTGCATAACAAACTCTTCCCTTTAAAATATCGTTTCTGGAGGCCACGTTTTTTTTGTTAAATGTCCTCAATTCATTATTCATAGGCTAAAGACTTTGCAAGTTTTCCCCCTCTCCAGCCCCACCCTTGGTGTGAAAATGCTGAAGGAAGGAATGACTTTACATACATTGGAAAACAGCACCATGAATTAATAATACAGTTTAACCAAGTTCGTCTAACATCACTATAATTGAGTTATAAAAATTTCATATCAGAGTTCTTGCCCAGATTCCTCTGGCTAGTCCAAGCAAAGAAGGACAGTGTGTAATACTTACTACTTCCTTAGAAGACAGGAAGCTGTAGAGTGGGAGGGTTTGGCTGGCTTTTTGACTGGCCTGAACCTCTGCAGAGCAGCTTCTCTTTGCCGTGATCTTTGAATGGTGCCAGGAGTGTCTTCGCCGTGTTTTACGCCCTTCCTCCCGAGATCTGGCTCTGTGCCTCCAGGAGACAGGAACAGCCAAAATGTTACTCCTTAGGATTGCAGTAGGGCCCTTTCCCAGCTCCACACCAACCCTTGGCAGGTCTGTGCTAGGAATCTGTATATGGGAGAATGTTCTTCCACATGACTGCTCTGCGGAGTCATGAGTGAGAGAAAAGGGATGTTTTGCTTTTCTACTGTAAAAGAAAAATAACAATTTCGCATCCAGGCTTTGGACCTTAACCTCAAATTTCAGCTCCAGTGCATGATTTTATGGTGGCTCAAGGCAAACCATGACCTTCGTGCCCCCTAGAATGTTCCTATGGTGATACACCTCCAAGAGAAAACACACTCTGCTCTTGCATGAGCACCCCTCCAATTACTGATTACATTCCTCCCCCCACTGATCCTCAGCTTTTCATAAGAAAATTCCCAGTACTTAGGAGGAGTAAAGTAGGAGAGTGGGGGAGTGCTTTCAGAGAACATGAAACATGAACTCATTATGTGTATAAATCACTTGCTATTGCAGCAATGCTGGGTCTAGCACCAGTATCCACTTAGCCGGCCCCAGGATGCATCTGTCATCCAGAGGAGAGATTTTAATCAGGTCAAAGACAATAACTGTAGATTGCCACTGGCAAATATATTTCCATTGCTAAGACCATGTTTAAGGGTTTCCTGGGACATCAGCAGCACAGAGCCCTTGGGCTGGGGAAGGGACACTAGACTGGAATCAGCTGTCACGGGCTGATCAACAGCCATGGGGATTAGAAATGACTGTCAGACCAAAAAGCTGCAGCCACTGCTTCTTGAGGCAAAACCCTTCCAAGGCTGAGACCTTAAACAGCTGAGCTCCCAGAGTGTGACATTGCTGCTACCAGAATGGGAAGTGGCTGTGCACAGAGAGCCTGTGGGTCACACAGGCTGTGGTAGGCCAGCAGGAAGTGCTGAGGATGCTGAGCTTGGGAGCAGTGCTGTTACCTGCTCCGGCAGCTGGGGGAGTGGGAGTCGGAGCTCTCTGAGCGAGAGTGGCAGCGCCGATGCCGATGGGATTTCCGGGTGCGCCCACGAGAGCTTTAAGAAGCAGAAAGGAAAACCAGCATTAGGTTAGCAAGTGGGGGGCTGCAGGAGCCAGCAGCTGAAGGCTGAAGTTGATAATGTTCAAATCAGAAGGGAGGTATGCCTTTTAAACTGAAGAGGTTGGTGTATGAAACATGGCTCAGAACATCAAGGCATGAGAAATTCTCTGTCCCTTCATCACTGCAGTGACATCCTCCTGAAACCTCTGCTAGCATTTTACACACAAGCTATTAGGTCGGCTCTGTAGCATGCTGGGGGAAGATTTGTGGACAAGCATGTGGGAGTGCAGCAGCCAGCACCAATCTTTTCAAGACCTTAAAGAGCCACGTGCTTGCCTTTCATCCTGCAGCCTACTTTATAACAGCCAGGCAGCTGCCCAAGACCTTCCCGTCACTGAGCCTTGGGGGAAGCACCATCTCTCTGGGAACCCATCACAAACCTCCAGCCCTCTCCCTAGTGTTGGCTCCTTGTTAAAGAGCAGGTACAGAAGGACAAGCTCCAAGTGATAGAGTACACTCAGTAGCAGCCAGCCTTCCCCACCCTCTCCAGCTGGGAGTGTTTAGTCAGTCCTGTGGGCAGCCCTCATGGTACAGCTTCCCTAAGCACAGCCTGCCTCATGCACAGTTCCTGTTTGAGAGACAGGACCATTCTCCTGGCTTCTGACAGGTGCCCAGTCACTGGTGCTGTCTTTTCCAACAGGGCCTGAGGACAGTTCTCAGCAAACTGTGTGCAGGGGACAGAGGGCCAGTGCCCTGCTGCAGTTCCCTTTGCACCACCAGGCTGTTTCTCAGGGATTACCTGGCCCTGTTACTTAGGGACTATAGTTGTCCATGCCAACAGCTGAAGTCTGGGGTGCAGAGAGCAGGGTGACATGGGTGGCAGGCTAGCTGTCACCTTCTGTGCCCCATCCCTCCCATCTTTGTTCACCACAGCAGTTACTTTAGATCTGGAAGTGTTTCCATCTGCTCAGGCTGGCATGGCTGTGCCAGCAGGCAAAGCTAACTGTGGGTGAGCTGGTGGGAACAGCCTGGCTCCATGGCCACACTACACAGGCACTGACAGCACAAATACAACCTGCTTGGACAGCATTTAGCACCTTGGTGCTACAAAAACTCAGCAAATTATTGCTTGAGAACAGCATCTCCTTTAAGACAAAAGGGCAACCTCCAGGGCAATTCCTTCAACACTGCTTGGCTGTTTTCTTTGACGCTTTTCACACCCAATGATTATATTTTTTTTAAACTTCGCATTTTGGGATCCCACTGTCTTATTTCCATACAGCTGCAACCAGCAACACTGAACATCTTTCATTCATATAGTGGACTTGTGTGAAAATCCCCGTGTTTGCACTTCACCCCCTGCACCAGTCCCTCCAATTTGTTTTCCCTTCCTGCAGAAGGGAAAACTGGTCCTGTGTGATTTAGATAATCAGTTGCTCGATGCAAAGATAAGTCAAAGCAGTGTGATTATAAAAAAATCCTCATGGGATCCATCTGATCCACGCCTGGGAGCAAAAGGTTTGCAGAAAGTGGGAGTGGCTGAGCTCTGATTTGCCAGCAGAAAGATGAGGCTAAAATGCCTTGGCTGGTTTATCCCCCAAGAGCAATTCCAGCAGCTCCAGGTCCCTGAGGTCAGGGCACACCAGCAGGACACAGATCTTAGGTTTAACTGCACTGTTAGGGTACTGCTGTGTTAGCCTGGGGAGAAGCCTCCTTGTACAGATAACCTAGGAAGCCTCTCTTTAACCACCAAGGGTTTCGGGTGCAGGGCAGTCCAGTTTGAGTGGAAACTGAGCTGAAACTGTGCCACTTAATGCACAGAAATCTTAGCAAAAAGGAGACTGGCTTTCTGCATGCAATGGAGATGGCCTTGCAGGCCCCAGCAAAGCTGACCAGGGGATCAGTGCCCGAGGCTCAGCCCCAGGACTGTTTCCTTGCTCTGAAAGCAGGTAAGAAGCCACAGGTTGCAGTTCCCAGAAGACAAAGAACAAAGGGAAAAACAGAGGCAGCTTACAGTCCTTTCTTCCAGTCCTGAGGAACCCATTTGATACCATGTCCCTTGATTATGTGCTCCACAGGACAAGGATTGTGCTCTGCTAACACTCCAGGGCTGAACCTCAACACCAGATTTTTGCGAACTCCATCCCCTCCAAACAATCCCTTCTCTTCCCCTTGACCCCATTCAGATCCTTGGCTGTACTGTATCTCCTGAGTAGGTCCTAATGCAACCTCCTAGAGCAGCAAACCAGGAGTTGCTGCGGCCCTTCTCAGTAAGGGTGTGCCAGCCTGCCCTTGTGGCAGGTCAGAGTTCAGCCTCTCACGCTGCCCCCACCAGAAAAGCTGGAGCCTTCTCTCTGGACTGGGTGGACAAGACTCTGCACATCCGTGCAAGATACACAAAGTACAGAAAGAGGTGTCACAAAAGAAAGGGAGAGGAAAGATCTCCAGCCTCCACAAACCCTTTTCCATTCTGGCAAAACCAGAATTTCTGGTTTTAGCTTCAAAATAATCCTGAGAAATGCTTAGAGCTGTGCAGCAGGTGTTAGCTCCAGGGGCCCCACCACATCAAGCATTTCCTAGCCCCACACTGTGCAGGCAGGGCAGGGAACTCCATGAATCACTACTTACTGTTTTTTGTGTTTTCTTTCTTCCTTTCTCTTACTTTTGGGGCTTGAAGAACTAAATAAGAAATGGCTAATTAATTCGGAGATTTCTGTTCCAATAAAAAGCTGCACAATCCCATGTCAATGCCACAGCTCAGTTGCCCAAGAACATGCAGTAAGAATGAAAGGGATTCATGATTGTCACAGCACAGGGGGTCTGAGTGCCTGCTGACAAATCTGCTTCGTGGGCTCGGCCAAAACCCTCAAAGGGATCAGCCAACTCGGTGACTTTGCCTGTTTCCATAGAGAAAATGAGTACTTCTTGGTAATGTATACACACATACTAGAATCAGTCCACACCTGGGGAGTCACTGACCCCAGACCCACGTGGAATGGGGGGACCCGAGGGGATTCCACAAGGAAACACAGGAGAAATGTCTTCTGCCCCCTCTCAGCGAACATCGACCCTGAAGAGACCATTCAACTCTTATTTCTAAGGGACCACCCATACTTGCACAGCTCTTACCTGTGCCTTCTCTTCTTTGATGATAACCTGCAAGACACAAATATGTACACTGAATACAGGGTCTCATAAAATTGGAAATTTGAGTCCAAGACCATGTGTTTAGGCCCTGACTGAGAGAAGACCTCATGCAGCACCTGGGCGGAACAGCCCTGCCTCTCCTTTAGCCAGCAGGTGAGGGAGTAGCTGAGAAGTGCTGGCATGGCAGAAGGGACCAGCACACTCCACAAGTAATTGAGAATATTGTCCTCAGGATAACAAGTCTTTAGAGAGATCAGATACATCCCCTATCTCTGGTGGGTCCTTTTTCTCTGCTCGTGCCTCCAGTTTTGCATTGCATGTAGAGGTGGGTCCATTCCCTGATTTTCTGTATGAAGGACCAAATAGCAGTCAAGGGAAAAATCCTCTCTGTGTAATTCCAGAGCAGTCTCACAGCCAAGCCAGCATGGTGGCCCTGTCTTGCCTCCTGGAGCACCCCTGGGATGACACAGGAGACACCTGTCTCATACAGAACACCCTGGTGGCATGGAGGACATGTCCCTGCAGCAAGGCCTGGCCCCAGTGCGCTGCACACCCCACTGTCTCTCAGCTTGGAGCACAACATCCTGCAGAAGACATGGCCTGAATTCCTGCCTGGAGGGGCTGTGAGATTGCCTCTGGCAAAGTGACTTGGGGTCTGTAGCTGAAATGCTGCCAGGTGTCTGAAACAGCCTCCACTGGTCACTAATCCTGAATGGTTCATATCATGCTGTCTTATGGGACCAGCTCCAGCTTATCCTTGGCTTGCAGGGGCATGAATGGCTACCAAAGGTTCAAAGCCAAAGAGTCTCTGACCCAAGACTTCCATCAGGAGATGGCATCCATAAAAGAGCAAAAGAAACCCTCCTTGGGAAGAAAGTGTTTTAAGGAGTTCCTATATCCTTGTCTCTCCTTCTCCCTTGCTCTTTGGAGATTCAAGTTCAGCTTTTCACCCTGTTATCCAGTTTTGGTAGCTTCTCTCTTTGGTTCAATATATTATAAATACATGAACCTTCTAAGGGAGATGGAATCCACTGTTCTCGTCAAATATTTGTTTAACAGCTGAGAGAAAACAGTGAAATATTTGCAATTTTAAAATTTAATCATGCTCTTTGAATTAAAAATGGACTTCAGAAGGGGAAGGTGGAAACAGTCACTGGGGCTGGGAGCGGAGACTGGGATGTGGGTGTGGGGAGTTGGTCTGAGCCTTTTTCTGGTCCTGACACTCTCTGCAGGCTGGGGAGGAAGGCATGGGGACCAGTGCAAGCCCTGATCCCATTGGCATTCCAGAGGATGGAGACACGTGAGGATGGAGACGTGAACAGAACAGCAAGGACAGCAGGCTGAGGCTCCACAGACCTCACAGTGATTTAGCTTGTCCACCTCTGCCTCCCCACACAACGACAGCTCATGTTTCTCTGTTTGCACTGAGTGGACACCCCATTCCATGCCCTCCTAGCCCAGAGGGACTCTGGCTATGCCTCATCAGTGCTGACAGAGCCTCATACCTCTCTGCCTGCTGGGACCAACAGCTGCCCGAGGCAGCAGTGCCTTCCACCCCTTCTGCAAACCCCCAACTGCCACTGCCAGCAGGGAATGACATTTTCAGGGGAAAAATACCTGTTTCTTTTTCGCTTCTTGGAGCTTTTCTTCTTCTTCTTCTTCACAGGTGAAGGGCTGTAGGAGGGAGACCTGAGGGGGCAGAGGGGCATTAGGGACCACAGGGCTGCTCACAGCTGTCCTGACCACCCCAACTCTCACCCCACCACCAGCAGCATCTCCAGGGCAGAGTGTGGCTGGGAGCTCCTGGTAGGAGCAGGATAAGCCCAGGGAGGAGCCTCAACCCAGCTCTGCTGCCCTGAGGGGAGGGCGAGAAGATGGCGGCAGCTCCCTGGGCTGTGGAACCCCCAGGCCCTCACACCTCCATCTTAGACCATTTTCCCTCATGCCCAGCTGAGGGCTGCCATCCCTTCCTGCCCCACACACCGCCATGGCCACCCTCCCATCCTTCACTGACCCTCTTCCCTCACACCCAGCCAAGGGCTGCACTGCCTGTCCCCTCACACCACCATGGCTCCCTCATGACCCTTTTCCCTCACACCCAGCCAAAGGCTGCCCTGCCTGTCCCCTCACACCACCATGGCTCCCTCACGACCCTTTTCCCTCACATCCAGCCAAAGGCTGCCCTGCCTGTCCCCCCTTGCCGCCATGGCTCCCTCACACCCAGCCAAGGGCTGCCCTGCCTGTCCCCTCACACCGCCATGGCTCCTCCATGATCCTCTTCCCTCACAGCCAGCCAAGGGCTGCCCTGCCTGTCCCTTCTTGCCGCCATGGCTCCCTCATGACCCTCTTCCCTCACACCCAGCCAAGGGCTGCCCTGCCTGTCCCTTCTTGCCGCCATGGCTCCCTCATGATCCTCTTCCCTCACACCCAGCCAAGGGCTGCCCTGCCTGTCCCTTCTTGCCGCCATGGCTCCCTCATGACCCTCTTCCCTCACACCCAGCCAAGGGCTGCCCTGCCTGTCCCCTCACACCGCCATGGCTCTCTCATGATCCTCTTCCCTCACACCCAGCCAAGAGCCACCCTGCCTGTCCCCTCATGCTGTCATGGCTCCCTCATGACCCTCTTCCCTCACACCCAGCCAAGGGCTGCCCTGCCTGTTCCCTCACACTGCCATGGCTCCTCCATGATCCTCTTCCCTCACACCCAGCCAAGGGCTGCCCTGCCTGTTCCCTCACACCGCCATGGCTCCCTCACACCCAGCCAAAGGCTTCCCTGCCTGTTCCCTCACGCCGCCACAGCTCCCTCACCTCCTTCGCTTCTTGCGGCCAGATTTCTTTTTCTTCTTCTTCCCCCGAGCCGGCAGCGGCCGCTCCCCATCACACGAAGGGCTGAGGGTGGGGGACAAGATCCAATAAACATTAAAAATAATAAAAAATAAACCCTGAATGGGCCCACATGGGACTCTCTGTCATCCCCACCTCAGGGACACGGGGCAGCAAGGTCAGTGTTCATGGTGGAGAAGGGTGTGGGTGTTCCCTCATTACGCTCTAACGAATTATTTAGCCACAGTTTAAATGAAGTGACTAATAGAGATATAACAAGACAGCTCCACCACAGCAATGCTGATTACTTAAAACATGTTTGCTGAGGTTAACGACTCCGAAACAGATTTATAGGTTTTGTTGCTCTTTGTAAATATGCTTTAAATAATTAATTGGCATTTAATTTGCATACAGTAATTATTGCAACCAGATGCATCTAACTATAATAAAGACTTGACATGTGTTAAGTAGCAATTGATTAGAAATATATATATTTATTGAGACACTACGGTAATTGAAGGAGATATGCATCTCTTATACAGTTGTTAAACCTTGAAAATAAACCCTCCTGCAAATTAATTTCTTCTTTAAACATATGATGCTGAATCGTGTTATGTTTCAATGAAAAGCAAATACCGTGGTTAATTAATTCAGAGCATTGGGCTGAAAAAAATGACAGATACTCTGTGGCTACTCATTAACTAAAGCAAATGCTTGTAAAGACAGAGGCAGCTGGTGGCATCCCTAAATCAGCCCAGATCAGCCATGTGGATCTCCAAACAGACCCACAAGTCCCTCTGAACCCCCAAGTGGATCCAGGACAAAGGCTTGTGGGGGCTCCCTAGGGCCTCTGAAGAATGACTTGGGGTGCTGGGTTTGTGCCTTGGTTTCCCCACTTCTCATCCTGTCCCTGGGAACAGCCAGGAGCAAGGAATGGGTGGAAGCAGCCCCATGGCTGGAGAATGCTGTGAGGTCTTCACTGAGGAAACAGGCCAAAAATTGAGCAGTTTTCTGCAGCAAGAACAAACATTATTGCTAATGAAAGTCCTAATGCAGAGCAAATGATACTTTGGGGGAGGACACTAAGACTCCACCACCCCTCAACAGTTGATCATCCAGGGCTTGAATTACCACTGAAATTACACTATCATAAAAACTCAATTGCTTAGTGCTTTTGATAAACTTTGGGAAAAAAAACCAAAACACAAAAGCTCTGTAAAACGAAACTGCAGGCTAGCACTTCAGTTGTGAGCCGTGAATAACGAGTGCTGCTGGTGCAGTAAATCCAGTGTGCAGCCACAGCATGGCCCCATGGAGCACCCACATACTCCTCCTCCCAAGGATTTCACGGACCAGCAGCAGCACCAGGAGAGGAGATGGCAAACCTTGGGCTCAGTTTGGCCTTCTACCTCGATGCAGAAGTCGTGCATTTTCCAGGATGTCTCACTAAGCTCAGACACCTGCCCAAAGACACCCAGGGACACAGTGGGCACCGCCACAGCAGAGCAGGGAGGAACATCTGACCACGCAGCCACAGGCAGTTTCTGCAGAGCCCTTCTCCCTCTCCCCAGATAAAGTCTTTTGTCTTTGATGTGGCAGCTTTCTCCCATGTGCTGATCTGGCTTCAATTGTTCCTCTGTGATTATAATCAAAGTCTAATTAAAAGTGTGCTTTAGATTATTGTTCCGGTTGGCCTGAAATCTGAAGATATGAAA
Organism: Phylloscopus whistleri; assembly: GCA_017589585.1. NCBI lineage: Eukaryota > Metazoa > Chordata > Aves > Passeriformes > Phylloscopidae > Phylloscopus > Phylloscopus whistleri. The sequence goes on along the minus strand of JADMLD010001548.1, from coordinate 5,395,771 downwards.
TGTGCTTTCTTGCTCTTTTTTTCCAGCATCTTTAACTGAACTGAGAGACTTTAATCCCAGAGACAGTTGAGCAGGCAGGGCTCGGAGACCCCAGCTGCTCCATTTACAACGTTCCATTCAATTTTTCCCCTCTCAAGTGGTCAGGGACTAACGACAAGCTGATAACGAGGCTGTGTCCTAATGAAGGCAATGCTGCTGAGCTGATCTAGGCATGGGGAGAGGGGAATTGCTGAGGACGATTCCCAGCAGACCTGGTAGTGCAGAGGAGTGCTGGCAGGTCCTGGAAGACTCTGGAGGAGGCTGCAAGAGCAAGCCCTGGAGCGGGAATGAACTGCAGGTTTGTCCCTGCAAACTAGCACAGGGATTTCATGCAATGGCACACACTTTCTGCGCACACACTGAGCCATTTAAGCCACCCCTGGCTCTCACAGACCCCAGAGGGGCTGAGTAAACAGCCACAGACACGTCCCCTGCCAGCCCCGTGTTCCAGAGTAGCCCCGCTGACGGCCCTGGCTCCTACCTGCGCGACCTGCGGTGGCCATGGTCCCGTCTGTCCCTGCCCTTGGCACAGCCATTGGTGCTGGCGGGCTCCCTGACCACGCAGCTGCTCAGCTTTTCGGGCCGTCTGTCCTCCGCAGGGTATGGCAGGCAGCTCAGCGTCCCACTGCCGGGGCAAAAGGCGACAAAGAGCCGTCAGGAGCTGTCCCTTCAGCTGGACTCACTCCCCACGTCCTGGGGAATCTCCTGTCCCTTTTGCAGGTAGGAGCGGTGCTGCTGTGAAGGAGAGCTGCAGCTTGCTCTCAGTGCTCAGCTCTGCAGTGGGATGTGCTCCTACAGGGCTCTGGAATACCCCGTTCCCAAGCCAAGCTGCACCCCAGCCCAGGCATGCTGTGCTCGTTGTTCAGGCAGAGATGGCACGAGCATCATGCAGCCAAGGAGCAGCTGGACAGCACGGGGCCAGGTCAAATCCAATGGGAAGGAAAAACAGGAGCCAGTCAGGACATCTTCTCCTGCATTGTGGGGTTTAGATCACCAGCTCTGCAGAGACAGAACAGACTTTGCACTCTGTTAGAAAAAAACTCTTTCCAATTTCAAATGTAATTTTCCAAACCTGTTAATGCCTCGATAACACCTTGCCACACATCCTCATCCTTGACAAGTAGCAAACTTCCCCACTCCCACAAATAAGGTGTTGGGCTACTGAGCACAGCTGGTCCTGCTGACAGCTCAACCTTGAGAACCTGGGACAGCCCAGCAGAGTTAGGGGGAACCACCTAGGCCAGGTCAGTGCCTGAAAGAGCCCTGGGAGCTGGCAAGGAGCAGAGCAAAGGCAAGGAAAGCTTGGAGGGGGTGGTTTCTAAGAAATATTTGGGCTTGTGCAAGCTAAAATGGAGAAAAGAAGCCGAATGGAGGAAACAAACCCAAACAAGTCTGCGTGCAGACACTCACGAGGAAAGTAAATAGGTTTCCAGGCCCTGCAGATGTTTATTTCAAAGAATGAAAAGATTAATGAAAAGCCATAAACAGTGCCAGGCAGGGGTGCTGAAAATGCTGGAGTTTGGTGTCACCCAGAGCATTATGGAATAGATAAAGCAAACATGGGCATGTCCAGGCCCAGCCTGGCTGTGGGGTGATACCCAGGGTAGGTTGGGCTCAGCTGGCACTAAAAGTGTCCCCATTTCCTCCCATCATCATTTTAAAGCCAATCCCAGGATTGGGCTGTGGGTGCCACTTTAGCATCAGCTCTGCAAAGTCCCGTGGCTGTGTCTGCCACCAGACCTACCTCCTCTCCTTGGAAAGCAACACTCCAGAGCCCTCAGGCCATGTGGATCCCACCAGAGCAGGGGGAGGCTGGGATGTCCCCCTGCCAGCCCTGCATCCACAGTGAAAGATGCTTTTGCTGCAGACACCACCACAGCCATCACACATGGGCTGTGGGGATAGGAACAAGGGCCAGGTGTGTGCTGCACATCTGGGGGTTAAGTGGGGGCAAGAGGGTGGTTAAAGAGCAATGGCACGTTAAAAAAGCCCCAGTTAGGCATGGCCAGAGTCTTGCATGCCCCAGGGAACATCCTGCTGCCTGCCTCAGCCATGAATAACACTCCTTGGGGTTGGAGTTGGCACAGGAGCACCTGCAGAAGGGTCACCCCTCTCTCCTCACCTGTGTTTTCTCTTTCAACAAGCATCCGCTTTCTCTAATTACCAGCTCCTCCTTGGAGCCCATTTTGTAATGCCTTAACATTTAAGGATATGCACAGCCAAACAAAAGGGACAGAGATCAGTGGGGGGAAGCTGGGTGAAATATTTCTGGCTCAGAACATGCAGGAGGTGAATAGTCCCTCTTGCTTTAAAAAGTCTGTTTGTAATAAATTCCCCAGTAGCTTCCCAACAACTCCATTATTTTTAACCATCCAGGAAGCTACATGGTTAATCGTTTTCTGCATGCCAGCTAATTGGCTTGTGGCCTTTCCTGAACCCCTTTTAAGGACAGCCTTCTGAGGCTCAATCATTAGGATCCATTAAAAACGTCCCCAAATTAATGACCTGTGCAAAGCCTGAGCTGGATGCACTCCAGCAGCAGAGGCAGGAGGGATCCTCCCCAGGCTGGCAGCAGGCTGGAACACCACTGCCAGGACCTGGGCACGGCAGGCGACATCCTTGTCACCCAGACTCTAATGGGATTTCCAGGTCCTGGGGTTAAAACATATTGGCCTCGAGCAATCAAGGACTCCTGTCCTGCAACGTGCCAGGAACCATTTCTTCTGGGCTTGGGAGTAATTATTGATGGAAATAATTATTCTCCAATTCCATCAAAGGCTGGCTTCCATTCAACCAAATGTTCTCCCTCTGATGGATGCTGAGAGTCACTAATGCTTTAAACTGGCTGGTAATCCCCTGGCGTGGAGCTCCATAGACATTGATTGAATATATATATATATATATAAAACATTTTCTTTTCTTATTGTCTTTTGTGTCTTTCATGACTGATATAAAAGCGATGCCGTTTGGTGTGAACGATCTCTGTGACCTCAAAGGAGGGATTATCACACCTTCCCTGCTGCTTGTGCCTGCAGCAGAAAAGAAAAAGCCTCTGTGGGTGTTTGTTGCTGGAGCTGGCCCAGGGAGAGCAGCGGGGATGCTCAGCACGGTGCTGGGGACTCACTCAGCCCAGGGGATGTGCCAGAGGAGGCAGGAGGGATGCCCTGCTGGGGGGCAGCACTGCTCCAGCACTCCTAGTGAGGAGCACAGCCTCTCTCCCCAGTGTGTTGGTTGCATGTTTGTCCCTAAGGATGCACTCACTCCTGACCACAGTTGGACCAGGACGAGGCAGCTGCCCAGCCATCCCACCTGCCCTCCAAGCTTCTCCATTTCCACTTGGCAATTCAATCACTTGCACTCATTATTTTCCCTTTCTTTATCCCTTGCAGAAATCCAGCCTATCCATCAGACCTGTCCAGAAGCAGCACAGCTGCTCCTGATGGAGACCCCCCACAGTAGGGCACCTATGGGCTGCCTGCCACCCACTCAGTGCAGAACATGCCCTGTGCAACCACCCACCACAGCTGGCTCATCCTGTCCCTTCCCATCCCATCCCATCCCATCCCATCCCATCCCATCCCATCCCATCCCATCCCAGCAGTCTCCAGTCCAGGAGGGGTTTTTTTGGGCTCATGGCAATTTTTGCCAGTGCTGCAGTGGCTGGAAGAGAAGCAGCAGGCACACAGGACCCTCAACTCTCCACCAGCACAAGCCTCTGACAGCCCAGCTTGCCCACTTCCACCTTGTGGTGTCAGATTTGGGCTCTCACATATATTCCCTCTCTGACAGAATGTGTTGGCAGCAGAGGGAAATGATCTACTGCCTACCCTAATACCAATGATGCAGGAAAGGTCACTGGTGGGAAGGAACCCAAATATTCCTTACCTGAAGGTGGATGAAACCACCATAAACCACTATGGCCACATGGAGGAAAAGGGATGGGTGGCTCTTTGCTGCTGGCAGTGCCCTGAGGCCAACCCACTCAGCCTCCCTTCCCTGGGGAAGGGATGTCACCCCCAGTTTGTGGGGACACTGTGGAGACCAGTTTAGCACTGCCCTTGCCCACAGACAGATCCTGGCACTGTCCACAGAGGACAAGACAAAGGCACAAAGCGTTTGCTGCCTCAGGGAGCAAACTCCCAAACCATGCCCACCCCTCCATCCCGGGCTGCTGTGCTGCATGCCATGGCCCAATGCCATCTCATCCGGCCATGAGATGTGGCACTTGGTGACACACGCTGCTCAGGGAGCTGAGCCCAGTGACACCCGTCCCCCCCGGCCCCGCAGTGACAGCACTCAGGGTGGGTTTGGTGTGCACTTGACATTCCCTGGGTGCTGCCATCCCAGGGCTGCCAGGGCTGGGCACTGCCCTCCCCTGCCCACAGGCTCCTGTGTCCCAGCCCAGCTGCCCTGGCCCCGCAGCAGTCTCCTGCCACAAACCTTCCATCAATCAGCCTTTTCCCTGCAGCCACTCATCTCAAGAGGAGACAAAAGCAGGAAAATTGTCTCCCTAGTGACCTTTCAGCTGCCAGACCGTGGCACCAGACCATCCCCACTCAGCTGCGTTGTCCCTCACCTCTGCAGGAGGGACCCCAGCAGTTCCAGCCATTGCTGGCCTTATGCAGCCCCTGTGCCCTTCCCAGATGCCCTGCAAGCAGCAGTGTAAGCAAACTGGGTCTGGATCATGCTAACCAAGCAGTTTTGGTGGTTTTTTATCCTTTCATTTCCTTTGCACAGGCAGCTGGGTTGGGTGCTGGATGCACAAGCACTTCAGGGGCCCTGGGCACTGAATGCACTTGGCAGACCTGCACTGGCAGCACTTCCAAGGTCAGAGGATTTGGGATAGCCAATACAGAAACTTTACTACGTTCCCTGCTTCAGCCCTGGCTGGCTTCATGTTCCTATCATCTCTGCATCCCCCAGTGAAAAGGCAGGAGCAGCTTCAGCCAACCAAATCTCCCAAAAGAAAAGGGTTAAAACATCTCTGATGAGCCTAAAAGCTGTGAATGTTTCACTGGTATTAAATGATGAAGGATGGATACCTTGCCTGGCACTGGGAACATCAGGACACAGACATCCTGAGGGGAGGCTGGAGAAAGTCCTGTGCCTGCAGCTGCATGCGCCAGGGATGTTTTCACCACTTCTCCTGGGTAACATGCAAAAAAGTTCATGGACAGATGACAGAATATCCCATCTTTCCTCTCCTTTCCTCACCTGGAGGTTTTGGCTGTGCAGGAGAGGGCAGTGATGGGTCAGGATGCCCACACTCCCACATCACTGCACTCTGCCACAGCCACATCACGTGTGCTTCTGCCCTGGGCTCTAATGAGGGTGATCTGAGCTGCTCAAAGTGTTTCTCAAATCCACCCTTTGGGCTGAGAAGTCTTTTGGCACCAGCAAAATGAGCCTCTGATGTTTTCTCTGGCTTTGCTTATCTGATTGAAAAAGAAAATGGTCAGACCATTCCCCTGTCACCCGAGAGGGAGGGGACAGAAAAGAGTGTTGTAAAGACATTTCCCAGCAAAATCTCCAGCAGATGTGTTTATGTAAAGCTCTTTGAAATACGCACTAAAAATACCTCTTCAAAATTAGGAGATGGGGAATATTGTGAGTGCTTCCCACAAGCACACACATACACACACAAACACCCGTGGCAGGTTCTTTGCCCACCTCATTCAATCCATTATTATTAGTGCAGCAGGTGCCCTGCAGTTTGTTATTGAAAATTATAATAGCAAATCACCGAGATATTTTCCTTGATTACACAGACTCCAAGCCAGTTCAATTTTAATCTTCTCCCTGCTATTTTTTTTCTGTGCATCAGCAGAGGCACCAGCTGCAGAAAGGCACGTGGGTTTCTTGAGGCAGTTTAAACGCAGAAGAGAAATACAATTCTGTACTATACATTTTTTCATAAAATTTTTGCCAGTCGTGACTCTCTTCCCCCTCCTGCTCCTGGGAACCCTGTGTCCTGGCACAAGCCTGCACGCGGCTCCTTTTCCTTCTTGCACTCCAGAAAGGTTTCACGACTGCTCTCAGCACATCCCGGGCCAAAAAAGCAGCTTGGCTCTTTCTTTTCCAGCAGTTGATTTACTATGCATGGTTGGGTCAGAACAGAGGAGCTTCCCTGCTGGAAGAGGCCCCGGTGGCGGCGCAGGATCAGTGCCAGATGCTCCGGGGGATGCTGTGAGGTGGCAGCCCAAGGGGAGGGCTCTGTCCCGGGCACCAGCTGGCAGCGGCGGCGGCTCCTGCTGTGCAGCACGGGATGGACAATCCCTGCGGAGGGAAAACTCCACGGGGGAAAGCGATGCCTCCATGGATCCCCTTTTTAGGCAGGGTCAGGCATGAGGGTGAGCACAGCCTCTCCCTGCTCCCCACGGAGCACCAGGAGCCCCATCCCCTGTCCCCCTTCCTTCCTGAGCGCCTTGCAGGGCTCGGTGTCCCTTTCCCTCGCTGCCAGCGACCCAGGATGGCTCTGCTGACTGCCCGCCAGCGACAACAGCGAGAAACCTGAGGAATATGGCACATGGTCACATTGTTTCTAAAGAAAACCTGGACTGCTGCCCCATCTCCAAGGGTTTCTACGGCATCTTGTGCCTCCCACGCTGCCAGCTCGGAGGTCCCTGCGGAGCTTCCTGCCCGTCAGCACCTGCACGCTGCCGGGCCAGGCTTGCTCCCAGGGGGACAATCCTGAGCCTTTCCTGTCCTCAAATCCTCCTCCTTAGACAAACACCCTGCGGGTTCCCATGTCTGTACGGGAGCCAGGTTTCTCCTCCATCAGGAAATGTGACGAGAGGAGCTTTGGCTGCTTCAGGTGCCTGCAAAAGTGCTGCCCCATGGCACAGCAATCTGGCACATCCCTGATCTGTGTTTTGGGGGACCCCAGGCTCCTGGGTGACCAAGGAACTGGGGCTGGGAGCTTATGGTAAACCCCCCTACAACCCCACAGCCTCAAACAGCATCCCAGATCCTTTCCTTGCCATCACCCCGAGGCAGCCTGGTGAAGGGGGTGAGCTGACAGCCAGGCATGGGGGCAACCTCAAACAGCCCTTGCAGAGATTGTTGTTAGGAAAAGTCTGGATCTGAGCTCATGTTTCCTGTTAAACACTTGCCCACAAGCGGCACAGGGCAAAACCAAGCTGGGCAAAGGTCAGGACCAAGGGGCTGGGAGGGAGCTCAGCGGTTGTGGTTGGGCACTTCCCAGCCCAGCATGGGGAGCCAGAAGCTGAGGAGCACCAGTGGGTGATACTTAATGCTTCAGAAAGGGTTTAACAGCAACAACAACAACAACAAAAACAAACAAACAAACAAAAAACCCAAACAAAAAAAAACCCAAAACCACGAACTCATGGATGGCCTAGAAAAGAAGTGCTTTGGCACTACCTGCAACATGGTCAGGCTGGAGAGCACCTTCACATCCAAAGGGCTGCACAGTGCCAGCCTCTGCTCCAAGGACCATCAGATGTGCCCCTTCCCCCCATTGTCCAAACCCCGTGCTATCTGGCATGGCAAACAGCAGTGAAATAGTGTATTTGCCAATAACAACTCGTTAAATTTTAATCAAATAGGGAATTGTAAGCACACAGTTACCCGGTGCTCCTGGGAGCACTGAGATCACTTTAAAAATGAATTAGTAATTAGGCACTTTGGAAGCAGCAAAGAGAAGGCGGCTGGAGAAGATCCACTTGGAGCAGCAATGTTTTCTTTGCCACTCACATAAAGTTTTTCCTCCTCCCCCTTAATTTTCTTCCTTTGAATTGTCACTGGAAAAGGGGAGAATGCACTGGAGATCCCAACACTCAGGTAACTCCAAGAACACAACCTGTTCATGCAGCACTGTCCTGGAAATGTGTCTGGCTGAGTCTCTCTGTTGCTCCATCCATCCATCCATCCATCCATCCATCCATCCATCCATCCATCCATCCAGGGACAGAGACACTCAGGTCACCAGGTGCTGTTTATAAATCCTGAGCCACTCCATGTGCCAGAACACAGGCATGGTGCTCAGTAGCCTGTGGTTAATGGTGCCAAATGGGTGTCCTCAACCAGGGCATCATCTGGGCAGCGTCTAGTGAGGAGGGGCTCCCTGGACATCCTTCTCTTTGGGACTTGTCTCCTGAACATCCAGCCCCCTGGGATGCACAAGGCTGCACTGCCAGAGCCACCTAGGGCTGAGAGGGCTCCATGACACCGTGAGGAGCAGATGTCCCCATGCAGGGAAGTGTGGGCAGGAATTAGCCCCCGTGGAAAGGAATTAACCAACAGATTTCTGCTGCTGAGCCATGAGCCTGAAAAGTTCCCAGCTCAGCAAGTGGAAAGTGGGCTTTAAACTCCCACCCTCACTTGCTGACAGGGGCTTTTTATGGCCAGAAGGGCCCTTTGCCTCCCTGTGTGTGCAGTGACAGCTGAGCTGGGAAGCTCCCGAATTGCAGCTTCATGGGTGGGAGTGTTTGGTTTGACTCCAATCCTCTCTTCCCTGTAACACCCCCTGGTCCTGTGGGAAACACCTCAGTGCTCAGGCTGCCTGCCCAGGAAGGACTGGTGAGGAGGTTTTGAGTAAAGGAGAGTTTCTGGAAGGGAAAACAGGGACTTTTATGCTCCCACTGTGCTCCAAGGAAGAAAAGGTTGGTATAGCTTTGCTGTCCCTGCCACACAGAGAGCTGTGGGGTGCTCAGTGCTGTGTGGGAGTCAGAGCCAGAAAGAAACCTCCGGTCTGCTCTCAGGTCTTGTCCCCACCCACCCACACCACCCTGCAACTCTGGACATTGTTTTAAATCATCCCAAAAAAGAAAGGGGGGGATATTTGTTGGCTTGCTGCTTCCTAGCGGGAAGATTTGGAAGAGGCAGGCGAGTCCCCGTGGCAGACCCCGCCAGGAGGGGCTGCAGAGAATCATTTCAGTTTCCATCCCATCCATCTTTAATTGGGTGTAATAATAATTTTATTGCTTGCTGGGATTTGTGAGGCTGAACTAATATTTGTAAAATGCTTTGCTATCCTCAGCTGAAAGGCAATCTAGAGTGGCAAAGCCCTGGTGTTATCCACATTTGGATAATCCAGAATTATTCATAAACAAAATCAAGATTATGCAAATATATTCATTAGTTCTCAGAATACCTCCAGGAAAATAGAGGAATTAGTTTTGTTAACAATTATGTATTATGTAAGTGTGTGTCTAAGCACGCACAGCCCCAGTGCTGGGGCACATTCGCCTGGGACTCATTCTGGGATCCCAGAGTGCTGGAGAGCAGAGGTTTGGCCTGTGCAAAACCACCACCTCCATTTTGGGATATCCTGGTGCCCCACAGCAAATGACAGCACAGAGCCCTGTGCCCTGCCAGGGTGTCCCTGGCTGCTCTACTGACACCCCCAGTATCCCCTCACAGACAGCCCGTGTGTGAGCACTGTCACCTTACCCCCCCCCAACCAGCCTTTCCTACCCAAATGAGGGGTTTTACAGTACATGCAGGCCCAAGGGGATGTGGATTTGGGATCTGGAGGCAGCCCCCTCACCCAGAGCCTGCCCTTTGTGCCCAGCACAAGCCCTCACACGATGCCAGCTTGTGCCCAGCCTGGCTTTCCACAGCGTGTGACCGTCTGTTTGGGATGTTCTGGGGAATGGGAGATAAAGGTGCAGTGAAAATACTGCAGGGTTTAATTAATGCCACATGCCTTTCACTCTATAGGTTGTGTGGATGGTTAATTATTTTTATAAAGAAAATAATTAGTCCCAATCAAGGCAGAAGCTCTCCAGAATTACAGCTCATTAACCGCTCTCACATTTTTCTGTTCTATAAAAAGTCATGTGGTGCTGATGAAGATTATAGACCCTTGGAATCAGCATTAAATACAAATTCAGACAGTGTTACCATCCTATTACCATCAACTGCATCGACTTGGCTTCGGTAATTGCAGCTGGAGATGAAGGGCAGGGATTTCTGCTCCACACAATCTCTGGAAACAAGCACCCTGCCCATCAGTTTGCTGCAAACAATGTGACACCAAGCCCTGACTTGGCTGAGTGCATCCCCGAGGAGATGACAGCCACCAAGGAGAAAGGAAAAAGCTTTGCTGGGCCTGTGAAGATGAGGAGTGCTCAGGGTGGGTTCAGTTCCTGTTTGCAGTGGGGTTGCACCCTGAATCTGCCCTTTGGCAAAGCCACCAGTCCAGTGGTGATGCAGAGGGAAAGGAAATGTCCAGGAAACGCAGAGGGGACAAGGGGACACCTTTTAGCAGTGGGATTATCCTCATGGGACACGGGGGAAATAGGGCATGGGGGATGCTCTTGTCGGGGAGGGGGAAGCATCTGCAAGCATCTCCCTCTGGGCCGTGCTGGCCCAGGCACTGGTCCAGTTCTATTGAACAGCACAGAGCCCTTGCTCAAAGCCTAATTGAAAGAAATCACAGCACATTAAAGGGAGTTCAGGTCAAATCAATAGCAATGTGGTGGGGAGGGTGAGCAGGGGGAGCAAGGCACTGGCTGAGTCCCAGTGCCAGCTCTGCAGGCAGGGCACAGGCTGTGTCCATGGGCTCCACTGCCTGCTCTACCACCACGGGCAGGTGAGGTGAGACCCACTGTCCTCTGCTCCGTGCAGGACAAACCTGGCAGCAACACAGGCCGAGGGGTGGCAGTGGCAGCCAGCAGTGGGGAGGGGGCAGGGGAGCCACGGATCCTCAGAATCCTGCTTTTCAGTTTCCATTAATCAGGGATGGATGTGCTCTGGGTGGCATTCACAGCCCAGAGAGCCGGCAGCCAGCACTTTGGACCACAAGCCTCCACTGCAAAATTAACTCCCCCATTCCCATGGCACAGCTCCTGTGCCCAGAGCCCTCGAGCATCTGAACCCTCTGGGGGGGATGGGGAAATTGGGGCTCTGGGTGGAAAAAAGCACTTGTGGTGAACTCCTGAGGCAATGGGGGAGTTACTACTGCCACAAGGCAGCACACAGCAGGAGCTAAACCTTCCACTGGCATGTGCTGCCAGTGTTGTGCCTTTGGCTCTGCCCCTGCAGGTGCAGAGATGCTCCACACTCACAGTGAGGGCAAGGATAGAGACAGGGAGCCTGGCAGCCTGGACTTGCCAGGTTACCCCAAAAACATCCAAAACCCCTCCAAAAGATATGAAGAACATCCTTCACCTTCACTGGCTCCTGACCCACATGTGGGAAGTGCTTGGGAGAGCACAAGGACTGGTCCAAAACCATGCCAGCAACTTCTCAGCCACCAGACGGAACTGAATCCCTGCATTTGGGGTTGTCCGGGATCCTAGGGGAGATGCAGCCAACATATCCTGTACCCTGCAGAGGTCAGCCCTACATAGGGACTCCCAGGGGCCAGAGGAGGTCACCAGGAGACCAAGCTCATCCTCGATTAGGAGACACAGGGCGCAGCCAGGCCGACAGCCCGTGGGTTCCACCGCTCCCCAGCAGGTCAGGCTGCAAACCTCCCCATTTCAGGGGTTACACCACAGCTCCCTTTGTTCCTCCTCCACTGGTGGTGCCCACCCAGACCCCCTGCACCTCCCTCTCCCTGGCATTATCCTCCTGTCCCTCCACTGGCCCTGCACCATCACCCTCTAACCTGGCCAAGACGTGGCTGATGGGCAGGCAAGGGCAGGGATGGGGTGGGTGCTGAGAGATAACCACAGATGGTGTCCCACACACAGAGAAGGGCAGGTGACACATGACAAGTTTTGTTGCTTTGGGGTTTTATTTTCTGTAAGTTGCCAGTCCTGGAATTTTCTGGAGAATAAAAACCCTATCCCTGCAAAGAAGTGCTGAAGCCAGTTGTCTTGCTTGTCCCCATCATAGCAATCCTGAACAGGCTCTGATCGGAGCAGGCAGACTTAAAGAGGGGAAATGCTTTATAGGAAATCAGTTTTCTGAGTTAAAGCACCAGCCTCAGGGGTAGGTCTGCCCAAATCCCAAACTGCCTCCTGCACCCTCTGGGCCACAACCATGTCCACGCCCTGGCAGAGCAGGGTTGCTTTGCTGGCTGCAGCTGATGGAGCTGTGGAGAATAAGTTCTGTTATATTTTCGTGCTCCTATAGATTGGTGTTACACTTGCACAGCTTTGGTGGGCAGGGGGTTGTACAGGAGCTCCAGCTGACCCACAGATTAATGCAGCAGAAGCTCTTTAACTGTGAAATCTCTCTTAATGCAAAAATATTTCTCTTGCTGGGCAGTAGCTAATTCTTCATCCTGACGGTAATGTAGCTCAGATCCCAGCCTCCTGCCCCACTCTGTTGCAGTCACCCTCCAACACACGTGGGCACAGAGATAAATTCAATACAACCAGACCATTGCCAAAGTGCCATCAAGTTCCAGCGGGATGATGCACTGCTGGAATCTGATGTTAGTGGCAGTGAAAACCCATTTTCTTGTCATTGCCTGTGGGTCTCAGAGCATTTCAGCCACCCTGTGGGCTGCGACAGGAGCACCTGACCCCAGCCCTGGAGCCCAGCAGCAGGAAGCCCCCACAGCCCACACCAGCAAGTCCCAGGGAGAAGAGAGAAGAGCAGCCCCACAGGCAGCAGGACCCTGCCCACAGCGTCCCCACTTGGGGGTGAAGGAGGAGATGCCCCCAGCTGGGGCTGGGCAGCGGATGCTTCTTCTTCCATTAACGACGAGACATCAATTAAACATGGAGAGTTAAACGGGTCACCCGTGGAGCCCCAGCCTCGCTGCCTCCAGAGCAGGGACTCATTTCAGCCCGCCTCAAACACCAGTGCAGTTTTTAACGGAGTTTTTTTTTTTTTGCCTCTTGCATTATTTTTTGTAAGCCCTTCCCGCAGTCCCCGCTGCGCTGGCAGGGAAAGCGTTCCCGCCGCGTGCGAAAGGAAGGGCTATTTTTAACCTCCCCGTGTTTGTCAGCGCTTTCGGCTCCACTGGCTGAGGGAGAAGCCAGTTTTGCAGCACCCGGTGTCCCGCAGAGGCTGGCGTGGCCTTTGCCAGGAGAAGGTGGCACAGAGGTGGGCACTGTGCCTGGCCACGCTGCTGGGGGTGATGGTCCAGCCCGCTCATCCCCGGCAATGCCAGATCCACACCAAAGCCCTGTCTGGATGCTGGGACCCACCACTCCCACCAGATTTTGGGCATCACAACCTCTGTGCCTTTTGCAGGCACCTATGAAATCATCAAGCAAGGCTGCAAATACAGGCTGGCTCCTGGGATCTGGCCTTTCTCCCTGCCCTTTGCTGGGAATGCCAAAGGGCTCCGAGCCAGGCATCAAACCCAGCCCTGTTTTCCAGCTGATGGCACCCAGGGATTTGGGGCCAGAGGAGGACCCAAGAGGGTGGGAGCTGTGTGTGGGTGACAGGGAAGAACTGTGGGTCACAGCAGACCCATCTCAGAACAACAAAGAGGCCCTGGGGGCTCCTGCTAGAGCAGGGGCTGTGGCAAAAGCCCTAGCACCCTCTGCACCTGAAACACTGGTGGGATTTTCTGTCTGGGTCAGGCTTTGCAGTGATGAAGAGGTTTCAGTGCCCACAGGGAGAAAATGGGAAAAAAAAGAAAAAAAAAGAGAAAGAAAGGAAAGGGTGGTCATGCATGAAATGATTTCATTTCAGTGACGTGGGGGTTGCATTTGATAAGTCCAGCTTATCAAGAAATGGAGCTATAGAAAGGTCCAGCCACCAGCCACGGAGATGTGGGAAGGGGTAGGAACGGGGCTGAGCAGAGAATGCCAGGGGAATCTCCCAAGCCCAGGGAGCCTGGTGAGAGAGGGGACCCCCACACAGTGAGAGTGGGATCTGCAGAGGCTCGTCCTGGAGTCAAGCTGCAGCAGGACAGGCTGTCCCAGATGATGGGGGCAGGATGGTGACAGCAAGGACACACAAGCAGCCACAGGACGTGGCGCTGGGCAGAAGCTCCTTAGCCATCCCTGTCATCAAGGTCATCACTGCTATTTATTATTTAGGGCCTCACAGCCCTAAATATTCATTAGCAGGACTTTGCAGGAGGGGTGTGAACACGTGTGTGGGGTTCAAGTGTCCTGCTCTCCTGCCTCTCCAGGGATGGGATAAAAGCAGGGCTGGGGGCTGGCTGGAGCTGGTGCTGCTACCTGAGCCAGGCAAGGATGAACCCCAGCCCTGCAAGACCCCTAAACTGTCATATTCTGCCCTGGCCTGGTTCTCCACACTCTGTGAAACAGCCTTACGCAAGCACTGGGATGCTGCTGAGCCAGGGAGGGACTCCATGGTCAGCACAGCCCCCCGAGGTGCCAGACCCCAGCAGTGCCACCCTCACAAACCTGACACCCCCAGCATCTGCAGACGTGGGGCTGCCTGGGCGGTGTTCTCAGTGGGTTTGTTGAAGGGTGAAATAAAATACTTCTACAAAACCATCCTCCAGCCAGCCAGAGGAATTCTCCTCGCTTTTGCTTCCTTCCACCTGATTTCACCCCTCATCTGAAGGGATATGGTGCTTCCCCTGGCACAGCATGGACACCACAGGCTCCCCCTTTGCCAGAGGTGGGGCAGCAGCAAATCCCGGATTTAGGGAGACCCTCACCCCGTGTTTCCTCAGTAGCTGCTGTGGCCCTTCACTCTCAGCAGCAGGGCCAGGTTGTGCCCTTGTTCTTGCTGGCAATGTGGGAGCTGTGGCCATGGTTTGGGCCCCAAGCAGAGCTCAGCTAAGCTCTCAAGGGGACAGGTCAGAAATTACCTGTCCCCAAAACCACAGCGTTTCCCAGCAGGGTCACGGTGCCCAGCACCAGTCCAGGGGAGAGGCAGATGGGCAGGGCCGGGGGAAAGAAGGAGGATGAGGATGATGAAGGCTCTGCGAGCAGCAGGGAGTGGGTCCTGCGGGCATTCCCAGCTCTTCCCCTCACTCAGCTGCCCCCAGCCTCCCGGCAGTTCCCCGAGCTGCCTAATTAGCTCTCCCTGCTCCCAGCGCCGTCCAGCTGGAGCCGGAGGGCAGGGGCAGACAAAAGCCTCGCTATTGACAGCCCCTCCGAGGAAGGGGCTTTTCTTCTCCCCCTCGCTTTTCTTTTCAAGCCCCTCTCCCCCACTCTTGGGCCGGGGCCACGGGCTCATTAGCACTTGGGCTCGTTGGGATGGAGGCAGCAGATGGCAGCCAGGCGGCCGGCCCCGCCGCCGCCTCTCCCCGCGGAACAGATGCCCGGCCAACAAGGGGGAGGATTAACGGGAATGGGGGGCCATCCGCACTGCAGGGCTGCCAGCGGGGGCTTCCTCCCCGGCAGCACACACCCCACGTCCCTGCCTAGGGGCTGCCAGCCCGCTGGGAACTCGCGGCCGCCAAAGGATGTCTTGGGAAGCCAGAGGTTGGGATGGCCAAAAGTCACTGCAAAGGCCACGGGAGAGCTGCAGCTGCTTTCTGCACTCGCTGGGGTGCCGAGACCTCCGGCACTGCAGTGCCATAGCTGCTCCTGCCCTGTCCCGGTGCAGCGGGGAGGACACGTCACCCTTGTCCCAGCGCGTTTGCCGCAGCACCCAGACTCCCCTCGAAGATCACCAGCAATGGCAAACTACGGCTTAATCCTACTTCAGCAGCACATCCCTCCCCCTCTGTGCACGGTGCATCCCGGGGGATTAAGGGTTAAAGCACAAATCCCCAGCGCTGCCCTGATGTGACCCACTTAGACCATCTGGCAGGGAGGGATGCAGGAGCCTCCTTTCCCCCAGCGCTCACTCGGCATCACCGGCTGCCCCAGGAGCTGACACCAGCACCCACAGGCCACAGCCCCAGCGTGCCCAAAAGTGGATTTTGGCTGAGTTTCTCTGGACAGGGCAGCTCATGCCAACAGAACTGTGGCTGGCAGTGTGGCAGCAGAGAACTTAAGCACCCCCAAAATCATCCTGCAAGCCTCCAGACTCCCACCAACTCCAGTTCCCTGGGATACCCTGGAGCATTTCCAGCCTGGATGTCCCCAGGTGCTGGCAGCAGTGCTGATGAAATTCTTAGCAGTGCTGGGAGAAGTCAGGCTTCCAAGTGGGACAGGGCTCCCAGCCCCGTGCTGTGGCTGAGGTCACGGCCTGGGAAGAGATGCAGACAAAAACCCAGCCCAGAGGGAGGAAAGCAGATCCTGCTGTGGGGCTGGGGCCAGAGCGTGGTGCTCATACCCATCCCCAAAGGCTGGGCAAAGGCTGGTGGCACCTTAACACAGATTTCAAAGGCATTTTCAGTTCACCAGAGCCAAAGCCCCATCCTCATTGTTCAGTGAGAGAGACTGAGGGCACCTCGGTGTGGCAGAGGGGCTCAGGGCAAGGTAGGTGGTCCCTGTCCCCATCCCTCCCCAGCACACTGGGCACAAAAAAACCCCTCCAATCCCACATTGGGATTTTGCACATGCTGGAGCAATTCCCCTGCAAAGGCAAGCTCTGGGTCAGCCCCAGCCTTTCCCAGCCTCCCCTGACCCTCAACTGCACAGCAAAGCCCCACCAGGCCCTGTGTGGGAAAAGGTTAATTGGAAAAGCCCCTTTCCCCATCACCTCGGTGTTTCCTTTCACATTGCAAACTGGTCAATAATCCATTTACTTTGGCAGAGCTCTGCTCTGGGCACAAAGCTGTCTGGGGGGCTGGATTTCATGGCCCCCCCAGCCACAGCAGGAGGGAAGGTATTAATGTACTCTTTTGTTCCAGGATGAACCATGGGTTTAGCAGAGCTTTAACCCTCCAAACCTCCAAGACAGCTTGATGGGAATTTAGATGGAAGAGGCTTTACCTGGAGAAGCAGCAGGAAGGTAGTGGTGAGGGATGAGGCAAGGGGGAAAAAAACCCCACTTTGTGGTCAGGGAACCCCATTGCTGCACCACAAGGATGCAGAATTGAGCCCTTAGCCATTCTCAGGGCACACTGCAGGGCTGGCTTTGGGCTATGAACACGGGGGAGTCCCTGGCAGGACCCTCCATGCCACAGCTGAGCCCCTTGACACTCCACGAGGGCACAGGCTCAGCCAGGAAAACTGCTGGGGAGGTGGGCAGTGCTGGCCTAGAAACCATGGCAGCGTCTCCGCTGCCGTGGGAAGCACGGGGCCGGATCCAGGGCAGGGTGTTTGCAGGGGACCAGCTGTCAAGTGTGGGAGAAAACAGGAATCCAGATGGTCATCTTAATATTTCATTTGGCTAACTGGTCTCCCCATCTCCTCTCTGGCACCACAGTCATTTGCTCTTAAATTAGCCGGGACTATCGTCAGGGAAGAGAGGCTGATCCAAGCAGTGGCGCAGCGAAACCTTCCGGAAAAACAAACCCAGAGCGGAGCCAGGCACGGCAACCACTACGAGAGGAGCTGCTGCAAGCCTTGGGTCTGTTCTCTCCACGGATGGGGAGCAGGAGCCTGGCTCTGGTATTGCTGGACTATGAGCCTAGTGCCAGTTTGGGGACATCACTGCAGCCCGGTGGGGACCAGCCCTGGGGGTGTGAGATCTGGCATCTCGGAGGTGTGATCCTGCCCAGACGGCAGCCTGGGGCTCCTGGCAGAGCCCTGTGGGATGCGAGCCGAGCCGGCAGCACCGCTGAGAAGAGCCGGGAACCACAGCATCTCTGTCCCCGCAGCTTTGGTGGCAGCCCCTGGAGCGGCAGAGCCCCTCCGTGCCTGGGGCAGGGTGAGCGCAGCGAGTGCCCCGCTGACCCCGGGGCGAGCCCCGCCGGGCCGGCCCCACTTCGTGCAGCCGGGAACCCCCTGCCCCCACCGCAGGGAACATCCCCCGGCCGGCCGGCAGCACACGCTGCGAGGGGACAAAAGGAGCCGGGCTCCACTGAGCCGGCAGCAGCATGGCAGGAGCACAGCCCGGCGTGGGCACCTGGATCTGCGGGTGCCGAGGTGCAAACCACAGCAAAGCCAAGCTGGAGGGGCCGTTTTGCTGCGTGCCAAGAGCTCCTGGACTGTTTGACTCCCACCGGAGCTGTCACTACCAACAGCATGGAGAGGTGCACGCATTTGGGAACTTTTTAATGGCTCTGCAAACAGCCCGAGCCGCGGTGCTCAGCCCCACCAGGATGTCTGCGCAATCCAAGCTGCAGGCTAGATAGAGCCAGGCATCATTCCTGGCACCCAGGCTGGCTGTATTTTCCCCAAACCCGAATTTGTTGCCTTAATTACACCTCCAGCTGCAAGATATTTAAGGAGCAGGGCTCACTCAGGCACCTTCAGGCAGGAGTGTGTGTAAGCCAGCCCTCAGCCCTTCAGGTGCCGACCATACCCGATGCAGGGATGGAGAAAAACACGGTGGTTCCTCTCCACCACAACGGCTGAAGCCCTGCAAACACTGCCTGTGGAAACAAGAGTTGCTCTTCTCAACAGGAGGCTGAAGCCATGCCTTTCCCATTTTCCTACCCAGATTAACAGAAATCAGAGAGATTGGAAAAATTCACGCTCAGCAGCTGTAGGGGCAGAAGGGACCCCGACACTGCACGAGTGGCAGGAACCCCATCCCCACTGCTGCTGTGGCTCCTCCACTGGCATGGGAAGCATCTGAAATGGCTCATTCCAAAGGATCTCTCTCTTCCCTAGTAGAGGCTGAGCCCCCAACACCCAGTCTCCTGCAGACCAAGCCCCTCTCCTCTACAGATGCAGCACCTCCACGGAACTTTGGCTGGTTCCTCACACCAGCTGGGCAGAAGCCGGCAGAGGAAAAACAGAGCAAAGAGAGAGGAGAGCCAGCAAATGCATCCTTTCTTTATAAAAACAGCACAAACAGGATATTATTAACAAATACTGAGACAGTCAGTGAAATAAAGCCGGTCTAAATTAGAGTGTGCATGGCTGTGAGGAAGCCACACGCACCTTTGCCTGTGTGACAGCCTGGCAGAGAGGTTCCAGGGGTACCTGCAGCCCCCTCGCCTCTTTTCATAGGGTTTCTCTGTTGCTCAGCCTCTGGCAAAACATGGGGGCACCGACTTTCCTGGAGCAGGAGGACAGGACAGGTACCGGATGAGCAAAGTCAAGGCTGTGGGACATGGGGCCACCATCCCCAGAGCTGTCCCAGTCCCTGGCAGTGACCAGGCTCCATGTACTGTGTCCCTGGAGGGCACCAGCCTCCCCTCGGTGACAGGGCAGAGTCCAGCCCTATGGGGCTGTTTTCCTCCCCAGGCTTCATCTTCCCAAGGGTCCCAGGTGAAGGGCTGACATGGAGACAAGGCAACCAGCAGGACACACACCTCAGGGCTCTGCACAGAGCTGGTCACACTTTCCAGCTGATGCCCCCACCACTGCCCCCCTCCGCAGCCCATCTGGAGATTTGCAGACCCTCACCCTGCTCCCCTTGGGGCTCAGCCAGCTGCCAGGCTCCAAGCACCACCAAGCCAAAGTTTCCCAAACCTGCTCTGCTCTGGAACACGGCACCTGCCCAGGGAGGGGCTCAGCCAGCCAGCATCCCCCAGCCTCGGGCACGGGGAGGGTGCCCCAGGTCCTCCAGCCACGAACTGCTGATGGCAGGGGGACACACTGAGGACTCTCTTTATGGTGGGAAGGGGACCAGGGGTGGAGAAGGACGCGGGGCCTCCCAGAGCCCCCCCTCCCTTGCTCCGGCAGCCCTTACCTAGGCAGCGGCTTGCGGGCGGTGATACTGGCCACGATGATGCTCTCGGGTCGCGGCGTGGCCACGGCTTTGAAGGTGCCTCTCCAGAACTTCTCGAAGAGCTGCTTCTCGCCCTGCTGCACGCCGGCCATGGCCCCCCGGCCAGCCCCAGGCCGGCCCCGCCGCTGTCCGCGGTGCTGAGCGCTACATCCCCCGCGCCGCTCGGCCCAGCCCGCAGCCCGGCCCGCTGCGGGGAGTGCGGCCCCGGCCGCCCCCGCCTCCCGTTTTGTGCCGGCGGGGCGGGCAGAGGGGCCGGACCCGCCGCCGTCCCCTCCCCGGCACCGCCCCCGCCGCAGCTGCGCCCGGAGCGGCGGAGCCCAGCCCGGGGAGGGGACGGCTCCGGGGGAGCCGCGACCCCGCTCGGGTCCTGTCCGCTCTTCCCGCACTCTGCTCACCCCTACCAGGTGGCTCCTGGGGGGCTTCCACCCCCTCGCAGCCCCCAGGACCGTCCGTGCGCCATCCCCATCATTTCCTTCCCCAGCCGAGGGGTCGCTTCCAGCCCGCTGCCGGATCGGGGGCACGGCTGCACTTTGCCCTTTGCCCTCCAGGGCAGAGCGAGTCCCCGGCCCCTCACAAAGGCTGCCAGTGGCCTTCGTGTCTGCCCAGTCCCAACAGGACACAAGTAAAGAAAGGGAGAGCCTGGAGCCACGGCTGAGGGGGAAAGCAGGAGGCCGTAGAGACCACTCTGTAACTCGTCCATACGAGACAGAGAATTTGAAATACAACATCTTCCCCCCACCGCCTCTACCTCCCTTCCTGTTTAACCGGGAAGGGGCAGGGATGGAGCATGCCGTTCCTTGGCTCCAGTGCGGTGGCAGGCTGGTAATCCCACGGTGGGGTCCCAACCAGCACAGAAAACAATTCCTCACCTTCCAGGGCAGGATTTGACCTGCCAGGACCGGACGCGTGGGGAGGGATGAAAGCTGGGGCGGTGCAAGTGCGGCGCTGCGATTTCCCTCAGCCTCTGCGCTGAGTACAATAAAAACGTCTTTAGGAGAAAACGCTTCTTCTACCACATGCTTTGAAGCGCGAGTAAAAGCCGGTGACCTTGGATGAATGAGACTCTCTCTATTGTGCCTGAGAAACCCGCATGATACGTTTATGTAAGCGGCGGGGGCATAATGGAGCCAGGAACAATAGGCGGTGGGAGCCGGAGAAGAAGGAAAACCATGGGGAAACTTAATCGCTTCTTTGCGACAAATACAACACCAGCGGAAGGCTCGTTCCGGCGGCGTTGTTTGCCAGCTCCTCCTTCCCTGCCCCGTTTTGCTTGCTGCCCCCTCAGTGCCGGGGTCGGGAGCGGTGTCTGTCCCCGCTCCGGGAGCCGCGGCACGGGTGGCACACGCGGGCCGGGCTTTGTGCGGCTGGGGACGGGCGCTGGGGGGAAGCGGCAGCGGGGAGAGCGGGCACGCATCCAGCAGGGCTTACAGCAACGCTGTCAGCTCCGCCAGACAATGCCTACCAACCCGACAGGAAGGGAAGGACAGCGCTCAGGCACAGCGCAGAGATGCTCGCTGGGAGGCTGCTCCCCCCCCCCCCCGGGAAACCGCCCAAGGGCGATGCCGGGGAAAGGCCGGCTCGGAGCTGCGGCTCTGCTCTAGCCCAGGGCACGCTGCACATGCCGTGGGCAGATGTCAGAGCGGGGATGCTCCAGGGACAGTCACAGTCAGGAGAGGGCAGAAGGAGCAGGAGAAAGGGCTTGAGAGGTCTGGAGCTGTCACGCTGTGAAAGCGCGGCTGGGGAGGGCACACACAGCAGCCCCAGGACAGGCCAGCGCTCTTCCCCTGCAGCTGGGCAGGAACAGGGACTCCCCACCCAACCAAATCCAAGCTTGGTTTCCCTCTGGCCCTTCCAGTCATTTCCGTAGAGCACAGGCTGCTCGTTAGGAACCTGTTTCCCATTCAGAGTGCTTTAAACTCAGTAAAAAGAAATCGGGTGTAAGTACACACACCCCCCAGTCTTGCTCTGGTTTGTTGGTGAATGACCTAAACGTGGGGTGAGGGTCAGGCAGGAGCCCCACCGGCACTGTCAGCCCCAACCCTCTGCTGGTGCCTCATTAACCACACACCCTGCAAAGCATCACCATCCCCAACCACCCCCAGCTGCAACCAGTGGCACCCCAGGGCATTTCACCCCCTTCCACCAGCGAGCCCAGGACGGCTCTAATCGCCCTACCATTAAGGCCCAAATAAAAGGAATAATAAATGTTTGCACTATTAAATTAGCAGCACGGGTGGTGTGTGGGCAGGAGGAAGGCTGAGATCATTACAAGAGCCCTCTCTCCCGGCGTACCTTGTGGAGACATCAGTGAGCCAATTAAGCAATTGGCTGGGTTAACGGAGGCTCCCAGGAATAGACTTCCCCTGCTACAGAATAACTGCGCAGTAATAAATTGTCTCATAAATAAACAGCCTGAGAAAGCATTGCAAGATACCCAGAAAAAGCACTAGATCATAAGCAAAAAGGATGCTGTGCACTGCTGGCGTGTCTGTTAACCCGTGGCACTGCCAACACCTCTCTGAAGTGGGGCTGGGGTCCCTGTGGGAGCTGTGGGGCTGCTCCCATGGGGTGGGCATGGCCACAGCATCCCTGGAGCCCCTGCAGGTGCTGCCTGCCCTGTGGGACCAGTGTTTGCCAGCAGCACAGAGCCCTCAGTTACTCACTCGCCCATGGGAGTGCCATAAATGCCAGCCCAGGTTATTTACAGCTCCAGCAGTAACGTGGGGCTCTGCCAGGTTCAAATGTTTGCAATAAACTGTACCAGAGCGAGTGAGTCCTGGGATGGCAACAGGGAAACTGGGACTTAGAGGATAATTGCACTTTTTCCTCTTAATCAGAACTTATTAATAAAACAAAATTTAATCGTATAAAATATAAATAATACAAAATATAAAATCTGGTTTTCCTTAAAGAGCTCTTATTTCATTATTTGGGGGGTTTTTTTTGAGTGACACAAAGGGCTTCCCCCCTGTGCATGGGGGCTGCAGACCAGGCTCTCCCCAAGGCTGCTGGCCCCCAGCCCTGCTTGCCACACCTGGCTCTGCAGCCCTACAACCCCCTGCACCCCACAACTGAACACCCAGAACCCTCCTGACCTCCCAAACCTCCCCTCAGCATCCAAACCCCCTGGGAAATGTGAGAGGGACCCACCTGGCTGAGGGACAGAGGAACTCCAGCCATGCCTTCTCCTGCTTTTCCCTCTTCCACATTTAAAGGGCTCTGTGCCCTCATCCCCTCCCACACACAGGCTTTGATTTTGAGGGTATGGAGAGAAGAGAGGGGGCCCTGCTCTGGTGAACACCCACTGTGGGTGCTGGGCTGCTGTTGAGGAGGACAAGCCCAGGGCCAAAGCAGGCAGGGATCAGCAGGAGGAAACTCTGTGTGTGTGCAGGAGGTACCCCAGGGGAGGGAAAGGAGAAAATGTGTTTAGCTAGGATTAAGTTTTAATCTGTTCCCCTTAGTAGAGAGAAGAAAGCTGGGCTTGTCCTGGAGCTGCACAAATATTTTTCTATAAATGTTGAGTGTAATTTTGTTGGGTTTTTCCCCTCTTATTTGGTTTGTACCCAGTGGGAAGAGCCTGATTTTGCTCAATCCACCCCATTCCCACCTCCACGTGCCATTGGCACGGGACCACTCCACCCATTCCCCAGCCAATAAACCAAACAGGTTCACTGCAAGGGCAGAAAGTCAGTAATTATCTCTGGAAGCATTCATTATCTTCAAGAGTCAATAAACAAAGGCTGTGAGTGCCCTCTGCTCGTGGCACTCCAGAAGCACCCACCAATTATTCCCTTGACTTGGCCAGCCCTGCCTGGGGGTCCTGCCTGACACTGCCTGCCTTGGCCAGGCAGGAGGAGGAGGAGGAGGAAAAGGAGGAGGAGGAGGGGTGATGCTGTGCTTTGGAAGCTGTGGGACATGTGGATGGACACTGAACTGGTTTGGCCATGGAGCTGCCCAGAGGGTGCTCAGGGGGGCTGGATCCAAGCTGGTTTTCCCAAGAAAGGAGTGAGTGGGGGGGGGCCTGCAGGGTGAAGAAGCAACAGCAGCCACAGGACAATGTGCACTGTGTGCCAAGCTGGAAAAACCCTCAGATGGTGGCAGGACGCTGCTTCTGGAGCATCTTTAGCCTGGTAAATGCATTTTGCAGCATCAAACTGTTGCAAGAGGGAATTCACCACCTTCCTAGGGGCAAACACTTGTTTTATGGCCTTCTTCCCTGCAAGGCTCCTGGCTGACCCCTCAGCCCTGGGCAGAGGCCAGCACCCAAGTGTCCTGCTCTGCCTGTCCCCATATCCAGGTGCATCCAAGGTCAAGGCACTCACCAAAGGTGTCTTTTTATTTTTTATCCTTCCTTTCTCCCCCCACAGAAAATCCATTTCCCCCCACAGGAAACACAGGAGTGCCCACGGCCCTGGGGCAGCTGCAAAGCTGTGCTGGCCCCTTGGGCACAGGATGGTGGCAGCCACCACCCTGTCCCTTCCCTCCATCACCCTGCCCAAGCTTCTCCAGGCAGTAACTAAGGACAGTGGGAAGTGGAGCTGCAGCCTTCCCTGGAGAGCACCAAGGCTGTGGGTGCACCCCCTGTCCACAAGGGCCATCCCAGCTCAAGAGCTTCAGGATGCTGGCCCTGGTGTGAGGGGGCTGCTGGGGCTGATACTGGGGGGGAGGACCTGTGCTCCCCTTGTTTGGGTTGGTAGAGGATGGGGAGGTCCACATCCCCTCCATCAGTGCTGGCTCTGCTGTGTCTGTGCAGGGAAGAGGGAAACCTGTGGGGTGTGAGTGTGAAAAACCACGAAGGGAGTGGGACCAGCGCAGGGTGGGACACCCCCAGCCAGCCCCTGGATCTCAGGATACCTCTCCATCATCTCCAGATGGACACTGGATGCCTCTCCATCATCTCCAGATGTTCATCAGGGACCTGCCAAGCCTGTGTCCCCTCCCCAGGACCAGGTGTGTCCCACCCCGGCTGGCCTCCGTGGGAGCAGGCAGCTTCTCTGTCGGCAGGAGGGGGCTCTGCAGCTCACCTGCCCACGCGTCTGCTCCAACAAAAGCCTTTCCCCCTCCCTGCTTACCCACCGAAGTCTCCTGGCCCGGATATTTAGGCAGCACAAGAAAACAAGGCGCGGGGACAGACCCTGGGAGCGTTCCCAGGCAAAGCCATTCGCAGCCGCCGGGAAGAGCCGAATGAAAGAACAGGAGCAGAGCGAGGCAGGGAAGCCAGGCCGCGTCCTTTCCTTCCCTTTGGCTCTAAAAAAGCTCCAGACTGGAAAAAGGGATGGAGGGTTGGAGCTGAAAATATGATTTTTTTCCCCTCCGAGTGGCAGCGGCCGTGGAGCCGAGCCGGCCCGCGGGGACCGTGCGGCGAAGCTGCGCCACCGCCGAAAGGTCAGAGCAGCTGGCAGAGGGGACAGAGGGGACAGAGCCCGCAGCCACGTGTGTCCGAGCAGAAGAGACGGGGCCCGGCTTTCCGGAGCTCCTGGCTGGGCTGAGGGGGGCACAGGGAGCCCCCGACCGCAGGCAGAAGGTCCCAGCGACCTGAGGATGTGCCCCGGAGCTGCGGAGAGCAGGGCTGCTCTCCTCTCGCTGCCCTCCCCGCTGGCAATTAGCAGCCTCCAATCACACGGACAGCACCGCTGCCTGTTGGGGAAGTTACCGGCAGCTCGGCCGGATCCCAGCCTGCAGCTCGGGTCTGGCTGGAGGAGGGAGTTTGGGGATGCTCAGCACAAGTCTGGGCTGCAGAGCAGGAAGGCATCGGGCTTGGGAAGGGTGGAAGGGGTCAGACTCAGGATGCGTGTCCTCCTCCAAGCCAGCACTGAGATGTTTCCATTCCTGGCTCACCCCAGCTCCCAGTGACAGCCCAGCTCCTGCTTCCCTTCCTCCAGCACCTCCCTGCACTGAACCCACGAGCCAAGTCAGGGAGAAGGTCTGAATCCCCCAAACTGCTCGAGCTCACCCTTCACCCTTCCTTGGCCTCCCCTTGCACAAAATTCCATCTCCCTGGGGAAGCTGAGGTCTGGATAAGGTGGGAGAGGGACAAGGGACAACCCCCACCCTTTCCCTTTGGATTCAGATCTTAAAACTCATTTCACCACATCAGGAAGATGCTGCCCAAGACCAAAGGCATTTAACCAAATCTGCCTGGGGAACGCTGATGGGACAAGTGGATTGACCCCACACAATCACCCCTCACTGAGTCTTTTTCCCTGGATTTTCCCTCCTGTGGATTATCATGCTGGGGCAGTGGGAGCAGTGGACAGAGGAGCCTCCTCAGCCCCTGCCATGCAGAGCTGCCCACACCTCAGGGGGACGGAGCAGGAAGGAGCAAAGTGCTGCATTTTGGCTTTTATAGACTATTACTGATAATAGAGAAGAACAAAAACGCTTTAAAATAAAGCACTCGAGGGCGTCAGCCTAAGCGTTAAATAGGCTTCTGCTAAAGTGCTGCTTCCACTGAAGGAGCTTCCTGATTTGAATTGGAGGCATTACCCTGCCTGGGAGAAAGCTGGAGCTTTGATAAAGCCGGGGGGACAGGCAGCACCATCCCGGGAAAGGGGCTCTGGTGCTTCTCCTGCCGTGTGGGATTGCCCCACCTGGGATTCAGGGATTCAGCTCACTCCCACCCATGCAGAGGTGCCTCAGGAGAGCACCCACTCCCCTAAATTTCAGGTTTCCCCCCGGTGTGGGGCACGGTGCTGCCCCTGCCAAACACACAGAGCATTTTGCAGCGTTAATGGGCAGCACGAGTGCTAATGTGTAAACTTTTACTGCTCTGGGGAGTCAGCAGAGAGTTTGGGGAGCAGACACTTCCCATTAAGACACACTAATGAAACGTGAAAATGTTTTAGTGTGCTGTAATTTTATATATTTTTGAGAGCAGCTGCAGTGCTGTTCCATTTGTGGCTAATTTAAGCACAATTAAACCAGGCTAAATTACAGCCAAGTACGCTGCAGGAACTGATGTGACAAGGGACGTGTCCGGGGGCCCCAAATCCTGCTGACCTTGCTGTCACTGTTCGGGCTGGTTTGCAAGAACTGACAGCTCCTGCAGCTTGCCCAAAGGTCACAGCAGATCTCTGAGGACAATGGGGTCTTCCAGCTGGGGTGGGGCAAGGGCCCCACACCTCCCACAGGCTCCAGAGCAGTTGGGGGTGTCTGGTCCTCTTCCCTTGTTAGGTGTTGTTGGGAGCTTGGATCAGCCCAGGGCTGTAGCAAATCCTTCCTGCTTGGCCAGAGACCCCCCACTCCCCCTTGCATCAGCTCTGATGTCCTTCCTGATGAGGGACATCTCCTCAGCCCCCAGTTACCTGGTGAATGCTGAGGCTGCATCCCACACCTCACCCCAGCTGCCTCTGGGGAGGCTGATTCACCTCAGAAAAAAACAACCCCAAAACCCTATTTTTTCCAGAGAATGAAGGAGCTGGTAGGATTTTGTTCTTCTTTTTGAGCAAAGAGAGGAATAGAATACCCAGAGGCTGTGTTGTGCCTGCTGGTAGCACCTCCTTAGCATCCTGAGCTGGGTTGTTGCTGCACTGCTGGATCCTGGCTCCCCTCAGCAGGGATGGAGCCCCCAGCCTTGGGTCCTGCAGGGTTTAGGGTGCAGAGCCTGTTCTCAGCAGTTTGGGGGTGTTTTTTTCTGCTCTGAGCTGAGGATAGCCCTGCTCCAGTGAGGATTGCTCCGAGGGTTTCACAAGCACCAGCAGCCGGCTCAGTGCTCCTGCAGCCCCCGGCACAGGGAACTGCCGGCTCTCCCCAGGGCTTTTCCAGTTGATTTAGGCAATTGCTGTAAATCCCCTGGGGCCACGAGTTTCCAGCTGAGCCAGGTTAGACCCAATTTAGCTGAGGGACGGCAGGGCTGACATCCTCCCACAGCCTTTGGGGATGCTCCTTGTGCCTAGGGGCACCACGGCCCCACCTCTCCCCCAGGCAGACGGACACCAGGCTTGGCACAGGAGCAGCAGAGCAGGGTCCAGGATGGCCAGGATTGTCCTACTCAGCCTTGCTGCAGGATTCACATTCCCCTTTCATCTCCCTCCTGCCTCTCCCCAAAACCTGGGGCAGAGGCAACCCCACCCACCGCCCCTCAGACAGCCCGGGGTGATGGGGAAGGTGACTCCGTGCCCCACCTGCCTTAACACACACCCGGCTCCTCCTCGGGGTCCCCTCGGCTGCCAGCAGAGCGCACCCACAGCCCCCTCTGCTCCTGCTGCCTCTTACAAGCCCCGTTAAGCAGGCCACGCCTCATCAACTCCAATTAGCGGGCAGGTCATTTCCCGGAGCCATCAGGTAGCCCCAGCCGGGTGAGCGGTGCCTCGGCATCCCCCGCTGCTGCCGCTCCGGATCCCAGGGATCCTATGGATCCCACCGCTGGAGGAGCCTGCAGCCAAGGCCAAACCCCCCCAGAGCGGCCGCCAGCTCCGCTCTAATTAATCCAATTACAGCACTGCGTTGGCGGCGCAACCGGTGGATTAATTGCCGTTCGTTCCAGGTAGATGGAGGCGGAAACGCTCGGAGAGGCTTCTTGTTCGCTGTTAGCTGTGCAAAGGCAGCCTCAGAGCAGCTGGGGAGGAAGGAGTCCTGCCACCAGCACCACCAGCATCACCCTCGGTGGGACAGCGAGCAGCCTGCAGAGCCCTCACACTGCTCCCGGAAAAAAATCCTTGCCCGAGGCTAAAAAAACAAAGAGTAGGGGGACGGCGCTGGGAGCAGGTAAAAGGCTGCTTGCCTATATATATATGTTTAATAGAATAAAAATGAGATTATTGGAAACAACTGATTGTTCAGACTGTCAAAGAGATGAAAGTGTCAGGAGTAAACAGATGCTGGTCACGATTCAGTGCTCATTAAGGCAGGAGCAGGATTATTTCATATGCATGATTAACTCCTGGCCACCGATGATTTACACAGCAGATGATCAAAGGAGAATTAATTATTGCACAAATCGGGCTGCTGCCAGCCCGGCCCCGGTCCCCGAGGGCGCTGCCGATGGCACAGCCCGTGGTGCCCAAACCAGGATCGCCCTGGCCGCCGCTGCCCCAGGCCGTGCCTGGCCCGGCCGGGAGCTGTTTGCCCCCACAGCTCTCAGCCCATCCACCCCATTTCACTGCCCAGCATCCCGAGGATCCTGGGCTGCACCCACCAGGCACCATCAGCATCGCAGGGAACCTCGGAGGGTTTGCAGCTCACCAGCACCCAGCCCAACCATCCCCTCCCCACAGCGGTAATTAACCCAGGCAAGGTGTTTCTCCACTTGACACCTTTCCTTTGTGATTGAGTCTCTCTTCGTTACAAATCCAGGCTGTAATTAAAGGAACTCCACTCCCTTCACCTGATTTATTTTTTAATGCCGTCCACTTTTGATCTCTCTTAATTAAATTACGAGCCGTGAATCAACAGCACTACCAAAGCTGCTCTGCCTCACTCACTCCCCTCCTCCACGAAGAATCGCCAAGAGTGACAGGAAAGCAGCAGCTCTGCTGGGATTTCATGAGGAGCACAGGGGCTGCATCCTAGTGGGCTCATGGAGAGGAAACATGAATCCCCCAGGCTCAGGTGTGGAGCAGGGGGCGATGCTGTGGGATGATTTCGCAGCCACTTTTGTCCCTGGCAGGTGATGGAGGACATGGGGCAGCTGGAGAGGCATCACCCTTCCGCCTGTGCCCTCTCTCAGGGATGGGAAACCCTGCTGGGAACAGCACCTGAGCCCGGCTGGGATGCCCCGTCCATGGGAACCACGAGTTGTGAGTCCACAAAGACCCTGCAGCCCCCACTGGCTCCGGGATCTCAGCGCACCCTCGAGCACCCTCGGCACGTGTGGTGCCTGTCCCCGCATCCCTCCTGCACCACGGCACCCCCGTGCCCCCCCCTGCTTCTCCTGCACCTCCCCTCCCAGCCCTGAGGCCACCGCGGAGGGGCAATGGGATGTGACCCCCCCCCCCCCGGCCCGGCGGAGCAGGGGGGCCCGGGGGAGCCGCGTGTCCCCGGCTCGGGGGTGGCACCGTCACCCTCCCGGTGCAGTCCGGGTGCTGCCGGAGCTGGTAATGACCGATAAGGGTGGTCTGCATTTAAATGCACCGCACTGTTGACTCACGGCTGCAGCAGCGCCGGGATAGGAGGAATAAACCAGGGAGGGTTTCATCCCACTGGAAGCGTCTCCTGCGGACACCCCGGAGTGAGGGCAGGGGAGGCGGCAGAGCCACCTCTGCCTCATCCCCTCACGGAGTGCAAATGAGCCTGATGCCAATTTAATGAACTGCTGATGACTATCGCCTTTATTTTTAAATCCGAATTCCCGCAGGAGTCACCTTCAGCGGGGAAGCAGCCCCTCCCCAGCGGCGGCAGCGTGGATTGATTGCCTGTATCTGATTAGCAATTACACCCGGCGCTCTTCAGTGGTAAATACCATCACCCTGGGCCGGGCACGAGGTGATGGCAGATTGTGGGGTCCCGGGGAGAGGGCTGGGGGGCCGGGAGCCTGCAGGGATGGCACCTTCGGGGGCCACAGGCACCTCCAGCTGGAGGGGACAGTCCCTCACGTCATTTGCTTCTCAAAGCTTGTGGAGGCTCTGTGTGCTGGGCTGAGCTCACCACCTTTCCCTCCCCCAGGATAACTCTCTCCTGCCGGTACTTACAGGCATTTATGAATTGTGTCTTTAATACGGCGCCGGAATATTTGCCCCATAAATTCTTAAGATCAGATTTATGGATGAGCTATTACTGACATCACGGACTATGAATAAATCGGTTAAACCTACAGAGAAGATTGTACTCCCCCGTTTTACGGCGGCACAATAATCATATGAAAAGGGCCATAAGGCAGCGCAGCAGCTGCGGGTGCTGATGCCTGGCCACGGCGGCAGAGGGGCCATGTGCTGCGTGTCCCCTGGGCCACCTGGCCTGCCCTGGAAGTCACCAGCCATCCCTCCCCGTGCGGCTGGGGATGCCCGGGGCTGAGCGGGCAGCTCCTGGAAGCCAGGGATCCCAGCACATCCCCGTTTTCCTGGGGGCAGAGGTGCCCGGGGGAAGCGGAGGCAGAGTCGAGGCACTCGGGGGGGTGGAAGGGACACAGGGGACGCTGCTCTCTCTGCTCGGGAGAGGAGCTATTTGCAGAGCCGAGCGCGCAGCTATTTCTGGGAGAGGCTTCATTGAGAAAAGCCATCTGGAGAGAGGCGGCAGCCGAGCCGCGGCTCCGGAGCAGCTGGCCCCGCGGCTCCGGGATCCGCTGGGTTCCCAGGGCTTTGATGCAGAGGGAAAATGCGGAGTCTCTCCTCATTCCCAGCCACATCAACCGGCTGGGTATTGGGATGCTTTGCCCCTAATTCAGAGTCAGAGAAACCCGGTGGTTTTATTCTCACTGCCACCCTTGGCAGGGCTGTTGCCAGCCTGGGGAGATGCTCAACCTTCCCATGTGCCTAAGATTTAGGCAGACATGACCAGGAGACACCCTAAGACCAGATCCTGGTGGCATCATGGGTGGCAGGAAATGTGGGATGGAGGGCTTGAGCCCCACACCAGCTCCTGGAATGGGGGTACCATGTGAGACCCTCCTGAAGAGAAAGGGGCTGTGCAGGACAGTGGCAGGAAGAAGATCCTACTCTGGGAAGCCCAGCCAAGGCACGGGGCTGGGAGCTGGTGGCTGGCAGTGGCCCCACTGCAGTGGCCCCACATCCAGCCTGTGCCCCCAAGCATGAGGAGCCCCCCACGAGAGTCAGGCCATGGCCCCAGGGGCACAGGGGGAGATAAACAAACAAAAATGCAATATTTTCTTCCACCACCAAGTTTCCATCAGTGCTGGCTGGCTGGGTTTGATTAAACCTCGCCTTTATTACATTTTGCAATACAGTTCTGCTACCAGATTAAACACACAGAAAACCCCCACAAAGGGCCCCAGCACACCCAGAGCCAGCACAAGCCATGGCAGCGTGGGCTGGGGGGGACAGTGGTACCTTGGGGTACCTCAGGGCCCCCTCCCAGGGTCCCCCAGGCTGCTGGCCCTCCACCAGCTTCTCTCCAGCTGGGAATGCAGCCCTGTGTGGGTGGATTCCCTGGGGACTGCAGGCACAGGGGGGATCCACGCAGCTGAGAAAAGGCCAGTGCAGCACTGCAGATGCTCCTCCAGCACTGGGCTCACCAAGACACATCACCTGCTGAAGGGACACCCACGGGCCACAGCCACCCAGCCCTGATCTGCCCCTGCCACTGAGCTGGATGTCCCCAGGGTGCAGCGAGTCCCTGGGGCAGCAGATCCCCGTGGGGTGCGAGGTGATGCAATCCCATCCCTGATGCAGCCCTGGCAGCTGCTGAGGAAGAAGTCCTGCAGTCCAGAAGCGTCTCCACGGGCCTGCTGCCCTTGGAGGAGCTGGCTGTTCAAGCTGCACTCGAGCTCTGCAGCTGCTGGGCTCTGCAGCCTCTCGGTGACACCAGCCCCGCTCCCAGGCACTCGAACAGCCTCTGTGTGAAAGAAATGAATAACAAAGTGAATTGCACTCGAATGCAGCTTCTGCAGAGATAAAGCAGTGGCAGGGGAGCGGTGGAGAGTGAGGGAGGAGTTTAACCTCCCCTCCCTCCCCACAACCCCAGGCGGTGATGGATGATGACATTATCACAAAACCAGGTCAGATTAAAGACCAAAACAAGCTGAGATCCACCAGGCTTCCTGCTGGGGTCCTCACTGGCGGGGCTGGGTGTCACAAGGCTGACAGCAGATGTCAAACCATTGATTCCTAAGCAGGCTGGGTTTCCTTCCCAGCCCCCTGATTGGAGGCTGGGAGGGCTGGAGCTGCCTCCTGACACTGCTGAGGTTCTGGCTGGGTCTCACCCAGCAGCCAGGATCGATGCTCACCCCCGAGCCAGCTGCCTCCCAGTTGGGGGTCTTTGTTTGCTTTGTGATGGACAGAGTTTGGGAAAACTGCATCCTAAAAGCTCTATGGCCTCATGTGGAGGCTGTGGGGTTTTCACCCCCCAGCCTTTGCCACATCAATGCAGCAGCAGATCAACCCACCACGGAGCTGCCCTCCATCCTGACAGGCATGGAGAAAGGAGAAATGTATTTTAAAAAGATGCAGGTTTGCAAGGGCACAGCTGACTGTGTGCCCCACGGGCAGGAATGAGAGGCTGGGACAGAGAAGGAGCATCTTCCACAAGCTACAGTCCCGAGGGGGAAACTTTTTCCCAGGTTTCAGCTGGAGTTTTCAGGGAGCAGCATCAGCAAAATATCCCTGGCTGGGGAAGCAGCAGCCATCAGAACCTCGGTGCCAGAGCTCCACCATCAGCAGTGATTCATGAGACATCTGAGCTGCCCCTCAGCACCAAGAGGTATCAGGGAAAATGCCTGTGGGAGGAGAAATGGGCTGGGCTGGTAACTCCAAAGCTCACCTAGAGGCTCCTGTTGGTGTCTGACTCTTGGGACAGGGAGTGCCCCATCCCCAGGCAGTGTCACCCTGGCTGGCATCCCTCCCCAAGCACCATTGTGCTCCTGATGCCCAAGGGGATTTGTCCTGCAGGGCCCCCGCAGGTGCTGGCAGGGGAGGGAGTCAGGAGCTGTCAGGGCAGAGCAACTTAATGTCATTCACAGCTGGGATCTCACCTCCAAATCCCTCCTTCTCTGACAAGAGCAAAACCCATCCACTCAAATCTTCAAACAGCAGTTCAAAGCCTTTACATCACTCTCAAGATTAATTAGCAGCTAAATAATAATCCAGGATAAGTCTTATCAAGGCATAAGAACCACGACATGGTCAGCCAGTGATGTGTGGGATCCAAGGCAGGAGAAAATTTCGTGTTCCTGGTTAAATCCAACATCTCCCTGGAAAGTGCAGCCTCTTCCCATAACAAACA
This sequence comes from Phylloscopus whistleri, assembly GCA_017589585.1. Lineage (NCBI taxonomy): Eukaryota > Metazoa > Chordata > Aves > Passeriformes > Phylloscopidae > Phylloscopus > Phylloscopus whistleri. The sequence continues at coordinate 5,362,363 of JADMLD010001548.1, read as the reverse complement.
GCTGTGTCAAGAGTCAATCCTCACCAGAGGAACATTTCAAACCAAACTCACCTGGGGCACAGGGGCTGTTTGCTGCACCTGTGTTAACTTCAGGCAGGGCAGCAGCAGAGCTCTGGTCACTGAGAGCCAACTCAAATATTCACCAGGGGATGGGAGGACAGATTCTGGTGGGTCAGAGCTGCAGGGTCAGGCAGGTCCTGGGGCAGGTGGCTCAGCAGAGGCATGGCCATGGCCTGAGGGTGGACATTAAACAGAGGGACACTGGGTCAGACCTGGGACATCCTCACATGCAAGCAGTGGCAAGAGGAGAAAGGATTGCCATTCCCTCATCCTGAGCTCAGGCACCTCTGCCATGGCCCAGAACGATGCCTTTCCTGCTCTGGCCTCCCACCTGATGCTCAGATCCCACTCCAGAGGCCCTCCCTGCAGGGTACAGCCCAAACCACAAATGGAAGCCCCATCTCCACCTGCCTGGGAGTGCCATTCCTTTCCTACCAAGCCCCCTTTCCCCCCAGGCAGCTCTGAACTCTAGGAAGAAAAACTAACTGACCAACTAACTAACTAACTAACTAATTATGTAAGTAAGTAATATTTATTTTAATAATTAAATAAATAAATACCCCTCTGCAGCAAGCTGGCTGCACCAGAACATTTATTTCATGGAATGCACCATTTATTTTCAATTATCGTGGTGCTTTCCCCCATCCCTGCCCATCTCGCTGGTGGAAAGTTTGCAGAGTTACACAAGAGCCTTGGCAGGAGCAGAGGGGGTGACAGGGACAGGCTGAGGGAGGGCACAGAGAGGGATGAGAGCAGTGCCAGGGGCAGCTCCTCCCTCCAGTGTCCCCCTGCCAGCTCCAGCCTCCTCTCCTGCAGGAATCTGCTCTCACTGCCTGGGTGAGCCAGACCTTGGGGCTGCAGCCACACCTGCCTTTGGCTGGCAGGAGACACCAGCCCTGACCTCTGGGATGCAGCTGGAGGCTGAAAACCCCCAGAGCTGCCGGGGCCAGGCTGCCCTGAGGTGCTGGTGTGACACCCTGTGCCACATCCCCAGCCCACAGGGGACGCTGAGCTGTGACCCAGGCACAGAATTTGGTGTCTTCACCCCACACTTGCACACCAGGCAGCTTTTTTATCCCCAGGTGTGCCTCAGCCAAAGCCATTTGAAGATCCCTGACACGTCATGAAGGATTTTCTAACGGGGCTCAGCACACTCTTAAGATTTATATCAAAAAGGCCCAATTTATTGAATTAATGCTGCAGAGCAAAGCCATGGCTGCTTAACAACTGGAGTATCAGTATTTTACAGCAACATAACTAATAAGGCCATTAATACAAAGTGGGCTCACTCCTGACATTTATATCACTGCAAATCTCCCTCTCAGCACCGGAATTATTTATGCCAGCCCAGGCGCTCGAGGAGCGCTGTCATCCTTTATCAGCCTGAAAGATTTGAGCCAAGAAACAACGAACATAAACACAATCATAACAAAAAAAAAGGAGCTGGAGCAGAGCTGGGACAGGTCCCTGATGCAGAGGTGGGGCTGTCCCTTGATTCCCTGCAGGGATGGGACCCAGGGGGGAGCTGGAAGCCAGCCAGGTCTCTTGGGACTGAACCCATCCAGAGTAGCTGGCTGCAGCTCCCCACGTGCACCAGGTGTGCCCTGAGCAAGGAAAACTCCTTGGTGATTTCCACAGAACCACAGAATGGGTTGGAAGGGACCTTGAGGATCATCTGGTTCCAGCCCACCATGGGACTGCTTTTGCTTTAGGCCCTGGGTGGAGAACAGACACTGATCCCACTGTCACAAATTTCAAGCAGGGACTGAGAATGCAGCCAGGGAGACTGAAAACTGCACAGGGTGAGGAAGATCTAAACCCACCCCCGCTCTCCCTCCCCCAAAAAACCAAACCCAAAACATCCCCAGTGCTCACCAAGCACCTGGGAAACTGCAAATAGGAGAGAGATGAGGGCAGGGAGGGTGGAAGGGCTGAGGAGCCCGACAGAGCTCACTGAGTACTAATTATTCCCGGCATTATCTGCGCCGGCTGATAAGGTTTTCATTAATAAACTTGACGGAGATGGGGGGAGGCAGAGGGAGCAGCAGCCGCCACTGAGAGCCAGGCAAGAGCTGTGGGTGAACCAGCAGCACCAGCGGGATGCAATCAGGACAGGGAGCAATTAAGGGCCCGGGCAGCGGCGGTGGCAGTGGAGGGACGAGGGGACAGTAATTATCTGATGAGCCTGTTCCTGCCCGGCATTGTTGTGCAGGCTGTCTCCCAGCTCACAGCACGCTGGAAATGAAATCGTTAGCGATCTTCCCTAGGCAGGGCCTTGTTAAACCCGCGATCTGCAGAGGTAAACCCCGGCTGATGCGGGAGGAGGGTGAGGGAGAAGCATCCCCCGCTCACGGCATCGCTGCACCAGCGCCTCCCTGCCCTTCCCACACCCAAAGCCCTGCGGCACCTCCCGGGGAATGCCTGGGAATCAGATCACTCTTGCCCCGGAAAGGTGAGCTGGATCTCACAGGGACTGGGTGCCCAAGAGGATCAGAGCTGTGACAGCAAGAGAGAGGCCAGGATGTGAGGTCAGCCCAGCCCCCACCCAGCAATTCATATTTTAAGTTCAGGTTACATCATGCAAGATTGAAAAAGGGGAAAAAAAAATCCCATCCCTAACTTTCTAGGATCTCCTTTCTCATGCCTTATCTCCCAGCTTTTCTGTAAGCCAAACCCAACCTTTCCCCAGCTCTTCCAGGCAGCAGCAGCAATTTGCTCTGCTTGGCTGTAATTAGCTGCAAAACCACCTCAAGAACTGCCTGGCTGAAGAACATTTAAGGACCGAAAAAAAAAAAAAAAAAAAAAAAAAAAAAAAAAAAAAAAAAGGAATGGAGCTGCAAGAAAGCAACAAAATCCATCATAGCTAATTATTTACTCTTGATTGTCAAAAAAAAAAGAGATGGATTGATGAAAAGAGTTGGTAAGCAGGATGATAGCAGAAGTGTTGTTGAAGGCAAGCACTGCAATGGGATCCAAAGGCAGGAATTTTCATAATCTATGGGCTGTTAATTATCTAAACTGAGGTCTCTTGGAGCTGCCTGAGAGAAGATTAATTAGTTTTTGAAATAATAGCTAAATTGATACTGGGAAGGAGTTTGGGTCCCAAAATAATGGCTGAAAATTAGCCAGCCTGTTTCTCCATTTCTCTCTGCCATGTTCAGGAGGACATTTGTCTCTGTTGCTTTTTCAGAAGAGGGCCATTAATCAAATCAGCAGATGGTTCTTCCCAAGCTTGGGGTGTTGCAGAAACACAAAAGGGAGGAGGAGGAAGCAATCACCAACAAGTGTTAGGGGAAAAAAATCCTCCAGCCCAGTGATTAGCAACTCCAGAGTCCATTTCCCCTGAAAGAGCAGGAGCTGTTCGACTGCAGTAACACTCCTGGAGACAAGGAACGTCTCCCGTGACAAGCAGGCACCTCCAGGAAAGGGATTTGTCCGTCTTTAAAACAAATTACCTGCACTAATCCCAAATACCAGGATTTATGTCTCCTGGCTGACCCAGGTTTGCTGTCCAGCTTGTCAGTGCCTTGCTCAGCCTTTCACCCACGAGTGGGCCACACACATCAGACTCATCCCTGCGTGTCCTGGGGGTTTGTGTGCCGGCCTGACCCCTGCAGGGTGGCTCACTGCCACCCTCTCCCAGCTGGCTGCAGCTCCGTGCAGGAACAGCTCCTGCCAGCACCGCTGACAGCTCTGCCGGGACCGTCCCAGGGGCTGGGGAGCTGTCCGAGGAACACACACAGAGTGCCATGGCACACCTCTTGTTTCCTGGGAAGGCAGCCAGTGGCAGCCTCAGCTCCTCCAAGAAACCCCCCCAGAGGTCCCTGCCTCCCTGGGATGGCACCAGCCACAAAGCACCCTCGCAAAGGTGCCCTCACGGGTGGGACCCTGCTCCTGGAGGGTCCCTGCTGTCCCAGCTCATGGGGAAGCAGGTCTGTGTCACAGCCAAGCAAAGGCACAGGCAGCTGAAGGCTGCCCCATCAATCAGCAGCCCCTGGGCTCGGAGGAGCATCTGCTCCATCACACACACCCAGCTGACACGTGTGAAAGCCCTCACAGCGCTCACTGATGCACCTTGCCTTGGATTTTATGGCACAATAAATAACGGGGGTGTCTTGGTTTGGAAAGACAGGTATCTGCCAGGGAAACTGGGGTTTCCCTTAGAATAGAGAATGCAAACCCCTCACCCCCCGCCAAATTATAATTTTGCAATCAAGGCTCTCAGGCAAAGATTTGGGAATAGGAATAACAGTTCTTTACTAGTAATATCAATAATACAAATGTGGTAGAAAAACAAAACCACCCCACCAAACCAGCAAACAAACAACAATTTTGGAAAAGCCCTGACAGAGTCAGGTACAACCTGATGCCCTGTTGGTCAGGACGTTGGTAGCAGTCCAAAAGTCCTCCTGGGGTGGCAGATGTGGTTCTGTTGGAGTGGAGATGATGCTGAAGCCAAAAGGGTCCAGAGGTGGTGAGAGGGAGTCCGGTGATGGTGAGAAGGGTCCTGTCTTCCTCCGGTAATCGGGTGAAGCAAGAGACATTCCTCTTCCAGAGTCCCAGTTTTATCCAGGTAGGAATGGTTGGCTCCCCCCACTGGGTGGAGCATCTCACAATAGAATGATGGAATGTGAATGTACTATCTTGGGGAGGATAAGTTTTGGGATGTGTGCTTTTAGGGGTGTTTAAATGGTCCATTAGCAGGAAAAAGATAAGAAACAATGCCCTACCTGGTTTTAACAGTTGGGCCATTATCAAAAGGCACCCGCCCCACTCCTTCCAGAGTAAACAAGAGATAAAACAAAACAGCTCCCCAACTGCTTTCAGCAGATGAAAATAGAATACACATCCTAGGTTCCACAACCCAAGACAGGGGGAGAGGCAGGCACCCAGCCCCTCTGCATCCAGGCACCCAGCCCCTCTGCATCCAGGCACCCAGCCCCTCTGCATCCCAGGCACCCAGCCCCTCTGCATCCCAGGCACCCAGCCCCTCTGCATCCCAGGCACCCACCCCCTCTGCACCCCGGGCACCGACCCCCTCTGCATCCCGCCGTTCCTGCTGCTCCAACCCAGCCCTGCAGGTCTCCTGCCTGGATGTCATCACTCCCCACGTGGCTGAGGGGACAGGAGGTCGTGCCCCCAGGGCCTCGTTCCCTTTCCTATTCAGCAGCTTTAGGAACAGGCATCCCCAACAAAGCCCGTCCTGCCGAGCTGCTTGTTAACCTTTGCACAGCCAAAGGAGAGCACGTGGCTGGGTCAGGGGTGCTCTCCAGCATCTGCCAGAGCCAAAGTTCAAAGCTCAGACCCTGTCCATGAAGCTGACAGCTACACCACCCTTTGCCTCCTGGAGCCCAGTGCCCTGCTCTGAGCTCAGAGCAGGGACCAGCCACCCCCAGAGCCACCCTCACCTTCCAGCACCCCAGCAGGACCAGACCTCAGCAGTTTGTCTGCCATGGAAGAGGCAGGAGCAGGACTCAGAGGAGAGCTCCTTTGGATCAGAGGGAACAGGGGGCAGGCCTGCAGCAGGAGGAGGCCCTGGGTTTATCAGCAGGGCTCTCAGAGCCCCCAGCACTGTGTGAGCAGGCAGCACAAACCCGTGTTAGTCACGGGCAGGCTCCTGGGGCTCTGCCAGCCTGGCTGAACCAATCCCCCACCGGCAGAGGATCAAAGTCAGGCAAGGACAGGGAGGGTGAGCACACCTTGAGGCTGCTGGGCCAGCACCACCCTCAGCTCCTGCAGCCTGTGGGCTCCAGGCTGGGTAACTGTGTGGGCTTGCCTGCTGCAATGCCTTAACTGGATTTATTGCTCTGCCATGGGCAAGAGAAGTCAAGTGGATGCTGAATCCTTGGCCATTACTTTGATTTTTCATCCTTCACCTGCTGTGAATAATAAAAAAAATGACAGTGAGAGTGGCAGCCCCCCAGCCCAACACCCACCATCACCCCCAGAGCAGGGCCAGGGGTGCCCATTGCTCACTGTGCCCTACATGGCCCATCGAGCCCCTGGTTTATCCCCAGGTGCCAAAAAGCAGGAAGCTGGCCAGCAGTCCTTAATCAAAAGAGAGGCACCTGTGCCTGGAGGAAGGGCCAGGTTCTGTGCAGGAACCAGAAGTAGTTTCCTGGCTCAGGTGTTGCCAGCCTTGCTTGGATTCCTCATTGCCAGAAACGCACACACTCAGCTGGGGAGACCTTGAGCTGCCAGGTTTTGGGGTGTCTCTGCTAAGAACTGAAGTGGAGGAGGGCCCCAGGGAAGAGCTGTTTCAGGAGCTGTAATGGAGCTGGCTTGCAGAGGCTTGGGGTGCACAGCATCCACATCACCCCTCCTCCAGTCAGGCCCTGGGAGGGCAGGCATGGCGGGCTGGGGAGCAGATCCAGCTCCTGGGCAGGACTTGGCTCCTTGCAGACATCTCCATGTCTGGTGTTTCCAGCTCTCCTGTCCAGCCCCAGGCTCTCTGCCAGCACACACCCACCCCTCTGGGCTCTCCAGCCCAGCTAAGGGGTGGGATGAGCACATGGTCCCTTCTCCAGATTCCTCTCCAGCCATTTCCCAGCCCCAGGCACGGGGATGGTTTTTCATCCCCTTTCTGCAAGGTGATTAAACGCTGCACTTGTAAAACACTTCATTCTGGGAAACAAATTATGCAAAACACACTCAGTGGGATCTCACACTGATGGATACAGCCGGCTGACAGGGGGGACTCTGCTCCCAGGATTTACTGTCTGGGGACTGTGAGAAGCTGCCTGGCCAGCCTGCTCCATCCTGGGAGAGGGTGTTCAGCACAGAGCTCTGCTCCATCACAGCCCCAGGGACCTCCTCTGGGGAGAGCTGGCTGGTGGCAAGCACAGCACAGGGACAGACTGGTCTGGAGGAGGCTTGAGCAGCAGGAACAGAGCAGCTCTGGAGGCCCAGCACATCTGCATCTCCTGCTGTTCCTAATTTTAACCCTCACATGGCTTCTTCAGAGCACTTGTGCTGCTGCTGGCAGTGCTGCAGCACTCGTGCACCACGCTGGGATAAGAGCATCTGGATGGATCTTCACTCATCGTGTTTCCAAGCAGCTCCAGGGATGCTCTACCTGCCCACAGCCTGGGCTAGCACTTTCCCAGCACGAGACCTGGCTGGCCAGACAGGGCTTTCCACACTTTGGGCCACTGCTGATGGGCAAGGAGGCTGCTCAGCTGCAGACAGGCCCTGGCCACGGCAGGCATCAGGGGATGGAGCTCACTCTTGTGGAGTGGCTCAGGGATGCTCCAGGGGAAAGGACTGCAGGCAGGCAACGTGCTGGGTTAGGAACAAAATCAGTCCAATCTGGAGCCTACCTTGGGTGCATCACTGTTAAAAAGAGAAAAAAAAAAGAAAAAGAAAAGGAAGAAAAGAGAAGTTAAGATTCCCTGCCCCCGAAGTGCTGACTCATGAGTGACTCAGGGGCTAAGTTTAGCTGTGGAGCAGTGGGGTGAGAGCACTGCTGGCCTCTCCTTAACCTTCTTATCAGGCCTTCCAAGCAAACCCTCCACCAGCTCAGGAGAGATTCTGCTCACGCTCCGAGGGGATTATGGAGCACCTCTGACAGCTGGGAGGGAGCACGTGGACGTCCTGAGGTGCACACACAGCTCTCTGTGCACACACAGCTCTCTGCTGGGCCTGCAAGGCCTGGCACCCAGAGCATCAGCTTGGGGAGTCACCACAGCAACAGGGAATTCTAGCAGCAGTCAGGTGTGGGCTGCTCTGCCTGGCACCCGGGGGCCTGGGGACAAGGGGCTCCTCTGGTTCCCGGGGGGTGGCACTGCCTGACACGGAGACATAGACTTTAAAGAATATTGGATTTTAAAAAAAATTAAGATTTTAGTTAGAAGTAGGCCTTGTTTTTTGGAGTTAATTAAAAACTTTGTGGTTAGTTAAGGAAGACTAGGCTTGAGTTAACTTCTTCCAAATAACTGATTGCTTGTCAACTTTATGTTTGCCTAACTGTGCTTGCAACAATAAATAGAGAACCTGATAGATAGGTTCAGGGATACAGGACAATTTCAGAGACTCCCAAATGCTGAAACTTATTGAAAGTCACGAACCTAAGGAAAGGGGATTCTACCAACACTCATTTGTCACATTTGCATTGAAAAGGTAGAAAGTTCAGAGGGATGAAGAGTCATTTTACTTCCTCATTTGAAACCCACTCCTCCTAAATAAGACCACCGACTCATTTCAAAGGACAAACTACGCATGCTTAATTGCTTTTTTGCTAATTACCATACGAAGTGGGGAATGGGATGTACCAGGGTTATAAATATGCATTTGTATTTTGGATATTTAACAGTTTTGTAAATAAAATGACTTTGTGATCTTCTGTAAGGTGCTGTACGCTTTTGGGGACTACCCCTCGTGCTGCCCGGCGCTGTAATAAACACACACTTTCTAACTTTAAACTGTTAGAGAGTTTTTTGTCCCTCTCAGTTGGATATCGGTATTAGGTCGATATTCATATTTTTAATAAATCAACACCAGGGACAGACCCCAGATGGCTCTGCAAGCCCTGCAGGTGTTGCTCCAACAGCACAGCCTGGCCTGGGGAGCGGGTGTGGCCCAGACTGATTTCAGGACTTTCTGATCACAGCAAACTCTCCCTCTCCCAGCACTGATGGTATCAGCAGCACAGCCTGACCCGGCTGGGAGCTGAGCTGGCTCCCTGCCTCCCTCAGAGCCGCTCCTGTCAGCTCAATCATTGCATAACCTCGCACTAAACCTCCATCCAGAGCTTCCCAGGGAGCCAGCCCGGGGAGCAGCCCAGGGCTCAGGGCTCACCCAGAGCTGCTCCTCGCTCCTCTCCAGCCCCAGGCAGGAGCTGGGGGTCCTGCCTGCCCCCAGCCCCCCCTGCTCCCAATCACTGCTGCCCTGGGCTGTGGCAGCAATGGGGACAGATCCCCACAGGGTCACTGTCAAATGAGCTGAAGGCATCATCCCTTCTCCACAGAGAGCACCACACACTGAGTGATGGTGAGTAGCTTTTCCAAGTCCAAGAGCATTGCTGAGAGCTTTTTCCTTTCCCCCCCTTTTTTTTTCCATATGCTAAAAATCGATTCCTCCTCTGCACTGCTTGTAATTCCACTGAAGCTTCTCATCCCATTGTTCCCTTCCCTTCACAATTTCTGCATTTTCCAGGCTCTGTACTGGATGAAGTGTCCATACCCTCTTTCAGCCTATTTTTTCCACATTTTTGGCTCATGATGGCCACTCTGGCCAGGAAACATGCTCTGGCACTCACTTCCCTGGCTAGGAACATTCCCTTTTCACCAGGCAGCTTCCAGGAAGCCCTGGGAGCCCCAGAAGCTTGGGCAGTGCTGTGTTCAAGCCTTCCTTTGGTGTCCAACCTCCCATTTTATTTACGGGTGGAGCAGGGGTTTTGGCAGTGATTCAGTTGCTTCCTCCCAGGCTGGGGGGAGAGGGGGGCACTGCACATCTGCAGAGGGGAGATAAGGGGATGGGGCACCTCCAGTGCCTGGGATCTCATTAAAGGAGAGCTGGCTGGCGAGATCCTATCTCTGCCCAGAAATATCTGTGGCTCCATCCTCGACCAACGTGGACAAATCAAGTGAGTGGGGTGAGCAGGCTGGGCACTGCTGTGGGGCAGGGAGCAAGGGGAGGCTGCTGTTGTCTGGGTTTTTGCCCTTCTCCTCTGTCCCCTTTAAGGAGTTTGTAAAAGTCTTATTTTTAGCCTTCTGTGTTTTGGAGTCAGATACACTTTTGTATAAACAAGCCACTTGTTATTGTAAAATCCAGCAATGTTTGCATTCTTTCCATAAGGAGGAGACTGTGGATGGACTGTTGGGTTGTCCAGTGTGGTTGGAGAAGAAGATTTTCTTCCTCCAATCCATGGTCACTGCTGGAGTTGGATAAATGTTGATTCTGTAAATAAACCTCTCTCTTTTCCACCTGGGACATGGCAAGGTGTGGGTGTGAGTTCTTTATGTCGTCTGCAACAGGCTGCCCCCCTCTCCAGGGAACCACCAGCCACACTGTCCCCAGGGCTGGCCAGAGCCACTGGTGATGGATCAGCCCGTGGCAGCTCAGAGCTGGATGCTGCTCAAGCACTCAGCAGTGCCAGCTCTGCTGCCCAGGGCGTTGGGCTGGGGTGTGAACCTGCCAGTCCACCCTGCACTCAGGGACATGGGGACAGGGACAGCTCCTGGACAGCCATGGCACCAGCCTGCCTCAGGCAGCCCCACTCCCACTGCCAGCCCCATGGGTGCAGCTGCTGAGCCATGCCCCAGCATCTCCCCACCCCTCACAGTTGATTTGCCAAGGTCTGTTCCCACCTTTCTGTTCCAGGCAGAGGGAATTGGGCACCACAGCAGCTGATAAGCAGCTGATAAGCAGCTTGCTCCAGCAAACCCCAGAATGGGTTGCAGGCAGGTGAAGCCCAGATTTCCAGATCCTTCACTTGTGCCCTGACACCTGGGAGCCCGATTTGTCTCTGAAACCATCATGTGCTGCTGGTTCCTCTCAGGAACAAGCACGAGGCAGGCAGCAGTGAGGGAGGGATCCCTGCCAACAAACACCACTGGTGCTGGACACGGCCAAGAGGAGCCACGGGGAAAGGACCCAGTGCCAGAGGCTCCTTTCTGCCAGGGTAAATAAAGCTCACTGTGTCCCTGCAGCAGCTTGGCAAAGGGGCTTTGGAGGGCAGCAAGAGCCTCACTGATGCTTCTGGGGCACAGACAGGAGCAAACAACAGCCAGCAGCAGTGACAGCAGTCTTCTTGTCAGACCAAACACCACAAAAGCCAGGTGAATAACCTCAATAAATCCTCCCCACCCTTCAAAAGGGAGGGCAGGTGTGCAGGAGCCTGCTTTGGGCCCTCCTGGCAAGGCAGAGAGGACACAGCTCTGTCACGAGCAGGGACACCACAAGTTAACCAAGAGCAGTAATATTTGGGGAAGTGAGCAGGCCCAGGTATGCCACAGCAAAGGATGGGGAAAAGCTTCTGTCAGCTCCTCTCACCTCTGTAAACACCACCCTGGGAGCTCCTTGTCTGGGATCACAGCCTGCCCAGCCACATGGAGAAAACACATTTCTGGGGAAGCACAGCACATCCAGCCAGCCAGCAAAGCGTGTCAGCAGCTCGTGGCTCTGCGGGTGACAGCCCAAACACCACCAGGACATCTCCCAGACAACAGGGCCAACCCACCCTGGGAAACAGCTCTACAGCTGGAGAGAATTCCTTCTGCTTCTCAGCACCACAGAGCAGCCCTGCTCCTTCTGGGAGTCCCTCTGGACTCCCCAGTTCCTCACTCAGGCATCTCAGCATCCCAACATCCCAAAGGAAGCCCCTTCTGGTGAAACACAGACCTGGCCTGTTGCCATGAGCTCCCCTCTGCAGGCCCACAGCTGCCCCCACACCCCAGCAGGTGCCACCAGAGGGGTCAGGGACAGTCAGGGATCCAGGGATGGTGGCAGGAGAACATGGTTCTGGCTTGGTGCTGAGGTTTGCACTGTGCCCAGACTGAATGATCATTTACACTGCTCTCTTCCAGCCAACAGAACCAATAACACAGCTGGCCAGCAGCAGCAGAGAGCCTCTTCCTGTGACAGCTGCCAAGGGAACCCAGACCCTTCTCCTTCAGCCCCTCTGCTCGGACACAGGGCAGGTTCCCAGACACCCCAGCTGGGCATTTGTCACCAGCAAAGGTGACAAAGGGAACAGCCAGTGCCCCTGACACAGCTCTGAGCTGGTTATGGAAGGAGCATCTATTTAAAGGAGTCAGAGCCTTTCTAACTTACCTTCCTTTGAAAGGAAAAAAAGCCCACCTAAATATATCCTCCCAGAATTAGAGCTTTTAACCTGCCTGCCTCCTGCAGCCCATTGTCCAGCACACCAAGAGCTGTTTCCCTGGAAATGGCAGTGCAGGCTAATTGCTGTTTGAAGCCTTTCCTCCCACGGAGCAGAGCAGCAGCCTCGGAACACCATTCCCTTCTCTGCCAGCTCTCTGTCAGAACAGGCTTCCCAACATATTTCTCCCTGGTTTTCTCCCTGGACAAGCAAGATTTCATCAGAAGCCTTTCCCTGCAGAAGCCACCCCAGGGTGTGTGCACAGGAGGAGCTGCTGGGGACTGACAGCTCCAGGGACCCTCAGCAGTGGGATGAACCTGGAGCCTTCCCTACAGGTGAGTCGAGGCAAAGAAGAATTGTAAACAGGAGGAAAAGGACATCTGATGTCTGTGGTTTTTCCACCTGTGCTCCTGAGAAGAGCAGGTTGTCAGAAGGCAAGACAGGCATTGCAGTGACAGCTTCTTATTTAATGGAATTGCTACACCACAAAATAAAAATAAATAAAAAAAAAGCCTTGTCATGAGCCAAGATGATTTTCCCCCAAGAAATCCTTGAGGTTGGGTGCTTCCATTGAGCTCTGGAGAGGACAGCCCTGCTCCCAGTCAGCAGCAGGGGCTGGGAAGGCACTCTGTGGGAAGGGAGGATGCTGGGGAGCAGCAGTGCAGCCCAGCAGTGCCCTCTTTGGGCACAGCCAGGAGCGGGGTGTGCAGCCACAGCTCTCCATGGGCTGGGACACTGCAGGGACTTTGCTCCTCGCTGCAGCAGAGGTGGGCAGGAGATGCTCTCACACAGTAGGTGAGTGCTCTGGCAGCCACAGCCCTGCTGGGAAGACATACCTGGCTCTGGCAAGTCTTTCCTGAGGGGATCACCTGCGAGAGGAGCCAGCCAGAGCTACCCCACCTGCCTCCTCCTGCCTGGAGCTCCTCACACAAACCCAAAGAGGGCAGGGGACAGGGGCTGGGGAAGCTGAGGTGCTTGGATCTGTTGAAGAAGCACTTTGAGGGAGTTTTGAGGAGGCTTTGCCAAGGCAGGAAAGGGACCTGGAGCTGTGCAACAACAACTCTGCAGTTTGAGGCAAACATCTGGATGGGCAATGCCCCCAGGTTTGGGCAGGATTTCCAAGGGGAGAGACACCCAATGCAGACAATTCCTGGCTTCTCTGCTGGCACACAGCAGCACTGTGAGCAAGCACCTCCGAGGCTCATTAGATGAGGTTCTCCAGCAAGGTCTCTGGCAGAGCAGGGTTTCCTTTCCTCTGTGTTTTTAACCCTCTGACAGGTCTCACCATCACAGTGCCCCCATCACACTGCTGACATAACAGGGGAGCTGCTGCAGCACATCAGGGGTGAGCTGCAGAGAGCCACGAGCAGCAGAGAAAGAAGTAAGAGCTGAACAAGTCTAGGAACTGTCAGCTCTAGCAGCAGCCCCAGAGTCCAGCTGTGCTGGTGCCCAGAGCTGCATGAACAGTACATGGTATTGGAGTCACAGCAACACCTCAGGCTGCAAGCCTGACGTCCCACAGAGCCTGGAGATGCCTCAGAGCCCTAAGAGGCACCACACAGGAGAGAAAAAAAGGACAGAGTTCTCTGTGTAGCACAACAGGACTATTTGCTAGCAAAAAAATCTCCTGGTTTCTCCATTCCTGGTTCTTGCAGGTGCTTGGTTACCAGCCTGAGTGGGCTGAGGGCAATCCCAGCCCTGCAGGTGAGCAGCTGGACAGCTGGGAGGACATGGCATCCTTTATCTCCAGAGCCAGCTGAGCCTCTGCTCCCGAGGGCCAGGGCTTATCTAGGCAGCCCCAAACAAAGCAGTCACACTCTGCCAGCTGCAGCCTTGTCGGGGAGAAGTGCTGGACAAGGTCTGAATGGGATTAGTGCAGAGGAAAAGAAATACCCAGGGCCACCCGTGCCTTGGATGCTGCCAGGGATGTGCCTGGGGAAGGGCCTGCCTTGCCTGTCCATGCCTTGCTGAAGGCCAGGAATGTCTCCATGGGTCTGCCAGGGAGTGAACAGCTCTCCAGCCACATATCCCCTCTGATCTCCCAGCACAGTGCAAAGGGCACCGGGGGTGGCCAGGCAGCATCCATGGAATCTGCTGCCTCCTGCATGCCCGTGCCCCACAGCAGGAATGATGGGCTTGTGCTCGTGGCACGGCCAGTGCTGGTGGTTTCTGGGCAGTTGGAATCATTTTGGATCAGACTGACATTGCCACTGACCAGCCCCGGGATAAGGTCACGGGGAGGCAGCTGTAAAACACTGATCACCCCAACCCCAGCCCTCACTCTTTAGCCAAGCCAAGAGCTCCCACCAGCCCATCTGCCTGCTGAAAGAATCACCCTGTTAGCACTGGGAGGAACCGGCCCCCTGGCTTCTCCCATTCCAGTCTGTTCCAACCTCACGCTTCCCTGTTATCCTGAGAGCCCAACTCCATTTCAGGGGTTTATCATGCATGTGGCTTAAGCTGCTGAAGAACACAATGGTCAGAGGCTGTAAAAGCCACCCCAGCAGCACAGGCATTTGTTCCTGTAAAGTGCAATGAGCTGCAGAAGAGCTTTTTCGTGAGTGACCCACATTTAGAGCTGAGCTCCAAACCACCAGAGCACAGAGCAGCACAGCGTGCTCCACCATCAGCCCTCTGCCAGGGAAACATCCCCTCCCTGCAACAGCCAGGAAACAGCTCCTGGCTGCAGTTACTCCTGCATGATTCCAGATGATTCTGGAGCACAAAAGCAGCTCTCAGGACTGGGAGATGTAGCAGGGACTGAGGTGAGGACAAAGCTGGGCTGAAGGGTGTGGTGGGATCAGGTGAGGCTGGGAGAGCTCAGCCCTGCAGAGCAGGGGTGATGCAGAGGGAGATCCCTATCCAAGGGACAGTACAGACCTTATCCAGCCACCTCCAAGGCTCTCTGAAAAAATCCTTGGAGCATGGGAACACAGACAATTTCCCTGTCACCCCTTGGCCCTTGGCTGCACCTCCGCCACCCTTCTCAGGAGACCCTGTCAGGCACACAGAAAACAACTCAAACCAGGCAGAAGAGGGAGAAGGAGGAAAACACCCTGCTGTGCACCCCTGTGCAGACCCTGTCTGACCTGATCTCCCCACCAACTCATCTGCATCCACAGCCTCTGCTCCTCAGCTGCCTGTGTGCTCCAGGAGCCGGCAGAGAGCCAAGATCCCTGCTCCAAGCCATTAACCTGATTCCTTGTGACTGGGTAACCCTTCCTCAGCCCACTCCAGCCTCCCCCAGGGCTGGCAGGGCTGTGATGCTGCACAGCTCCACAGTGCCACAGCTCCAGAAAGTTTGGGTTGCTCCCTGCTCCTCCCTGGCTTAATGGAAATGCACAATAAGGTCTCAGCATGAGCTGAGGAAATTGCCTTCCTTGATCCCACCAATGCCTTGCCCAGGCTAGCTGGGGAAGGAGAACACAAGCAGCACTCTTGTGCAGGCAGCAGAGCCCAGCAGTGAAGGAGTCAGCAGCCCCTTTGCCCCTCAGATTTTCATCTCATTTGTGTTTTAAGTTTGGGCACTGCCCAACTCCAGCCCTACAAAGGGCAGGGGATGCTCCAGGGCCAAATTCCTGCTCTGCAGGTCAGCCACGGAGAGAGAAGACTGCAGCCCCTGCTCACCACATCATG
The DNA here is from genome assembly GCA_017589585.1 of Phylloscopus whistleri. Lineage (NCBI taxonomy): Eukaryota > Metazoa > Chordata > Aves > Passeriformes > Phylloscopidae > Phylloscopus > Phylloscopus whistleri. Next base: position 5,346,846 of record JADMLD010001548.1, on the reverse strand, counting down.
AGGCATCACCAAGTGCACAAGGAAGAGGTGAGGATCAATAAACAAACCCAGAAACCCTCTGGCAGCATCCTGGCATGCTCAGCCTAGGAAGAAGCAGGTCACGGTTCTCTATGGATGCTTGGACAAGGATATTGCTGAGGATCATCACAGCAGCAGGCAGTGCTCCAAACTCACTGGTTTCAGGCATTTCAGAAGCCAGGACTCGCCTGCACGAGCTCCCAGGAATCATCCCAACAGCACCGAGCTCAGTGCAGCACCAGAGGCTCTTCCTCCAAGAGCCTCCGTACCAAATGGCCCAGCAGCATTCCAGATGGCCAATCCATCCAGGCTTCCATCCCAACCTGCTCCTGGGAGCCTGGAACGCTTCCTGTGCCCACTAACAGGAACTATGGATCAACTGGAGATGGTGGCTGGGTACAACTGCTTCCTTGGCAGGCTCAGCGGGGCTGAGGAGGAGGAGGAACCTCTCAGGCGGCTGCCACAAGATAAAGCCAGAGTATTTTGCAATTATTTGTCAAAATCTGCAGGAAACACTGAAGTTTTGGAAGTGCCTCTGGAGCCAAACCAAAAGCAGGACCTGACAGTTCTACCCAAACACACCCCCCCAGCTGATCCCATCCCATGTGAGGGGAAGGGGAGCAGCTCTGTTTCCCCATTTTCCAGCGGTCCTTGGGAAGCACAACAAGGTGAAGGCAGTGGTTTGGCACTTGGATGAACCTCCAGCTGATTTCCCTAAAGAGCCATCAGGGAGACTCTCCTGAAGGTGCTGCTGGTGTAGATGGCAGGACACAGCCCAGTGGTCCAGGAGCTGGAGAAGGGAGAGCTTCTCCATCCCCGAGCACAGGAGGCTGCTCCCTTCTCTCAACCCAGCCCCAGCTGGAGATAAAATGGAGATAAAACTGGACAGGGCTGGAGGGCTCTGCCCCACAGCCCAGCTCATCCTGGAGGAGCCGGTGTGTCGCAATAGGACACGAAATAAGGACACTGGACTCGTTCTCAGAAGGCTGAAGATTGACTCCAATCTCTCTTTATTCTCGAGCCACTTCCCCTTATACCTTTTTACAAAGATCCCACCCAAGGGGTGGAATTCTTGGACCACATTGGCCGACTCAGAGGGACATCAAGTAAATTCCCTCCTCTGGGAGAGAATGCAGAAAAACAGGATAGTGTACAATAACACATCCCTTGTGTACAGAATTGTGCCTGGGAACAGTTTTAGAGAAATCAAAACATTGCAGGCACGAACCATGGCTACACCAATGTCCCAGACAAACAGCTCAGCCAGTTCTGGAGGAATTGGTCACAGGGCTACACGTCAGCACAGCTTTGGTTCAGCATCTCAGCAGCTCTGAGCAGCAGCCTGTGCCAGGGAGAGGAGGGGAAAGCACAGCCTGAAGCCATCCCACTGCACAGACACCATCCCCAGGGCTGGCAGCCTGGAGGACCAGCGTGTTGGGCCTCATTTGCTTTGGCCTCATTGATTCCTGCAGCTCTGCCCTCCACAGAGAGGTGGCTTGTCCAGCCTTGCAGGAACTCTGGAGCAGGATGAGGACACCCATATCCTTCCAGGACAAACGAAAGGGAACAACTGAGACAGCAAAGGCACCGGGGGACGCGTGGTGTTGTAAATGCATATTTTGGAGTTGGCTTTTGGTAAATATTGAGACGAATGTTATAATGTAAGAAGGTTGTACTGTATTTCCTTTCATTTGTGGAATTTAAAAATGTGATGAAGGTGTATTTTCTAATTGTAGCATAGTGTAAAAATGAAAGACTAAGTTTTTTTTCTTTGTAACATCTAAATTCACCAAGCCAGAATGCAGGGGGGGGGATCATCCTGCATTCCTGCGAGAGAAGATTGCTGGTAAAGAACAATTGAATCTTTAATGGCCAAGAAGGATTTATGACACTTAGCCAGACCAAAAGGAGCCCTGCACAGATAAAGAAACTGCATATTTGGGAAACTCTTGAAACTGACAAAGAAAACATATGTTTGAATTATGCATTAGTCTCTTTTAAATATGTAACACAGAGGTCCTTAAATAGCAAGGATCTGAACTGGGCGGTGTGTTGGTTTGCACCCTCAGCTGAGAAGCCTTTGTTTTTCTGTCTCCTAATGGTCTATTTTTATTTTATTTCTATTAAACTTATAAATTTTTATAAAAAGTGAACGTCGTTTTTCACAGTGGGGTAACACAGCCACGAGGAGAGGATGGCATTCCTGCCCCTGGCATGTCTCCATGTCCCAGCACTGCCTTGAGCAAAAGCTGGGGTGTCCGGGTGAGAATCAGCTCCTTCCTCAGCTCCCTGTGTCCCTGGGAGGCAAGATACACCCAGAGCCAGCCCCTGGCTGCCACACTCGAGCTTTTCAAGCCTCTCAGATCCCAGCCTGGAAAGCAAACTGCAGCAATTACCAGCCCTTGCTGCTGCAAACGGCAACACTCTGTAAATAAATTACATCTCGGAAATTAATAAGTGCTGCCTAATTGGGGTTTAGCATCTTAAATTCCTGAAAATCCTTGTAAGATGACAGAAAAGGAAAAAAGGGAAGATACTTGCTTGGCTGGAGAGCCCTAATCCAGCCCTAGCAGCAGGCAGGACACCCAAGGAGGCTCAGCCCTGCCTGTCACGGGGCTGTTGTGCTCAGCACTAGGATATGTCTGTACATCCCAGGGTCAGACCAATTTCACTCCTGGCAGCAGAGCAGCAGTGCTGCAAATGGTATTTTTTTTAAAATACCAAGCTAAAGCTTCCAGGGCAGAGCATCAGGGATGAAGAGAGACCAAAGCAGAGAGCAGCTGCCAAGCTGGGCCTTTGTACACGAGGCAGAGAACCCTTTGGCATTCAGCATTTGCACTGGAGGGAGCTCAGCGTTCCTCTCCTCCTCCTGACAGCTCTTTGGTGTGTGCCACCATCACCATGGTGAGAGCTGGATCAGCTCTGGTTACCTGGGAGCGCTCAGAGCCTCTGGTGCCGTGTGGGGAAATCATTCTGCAGCCAAAATCCTGCACAGATTTCCAGCAGACGATTCCCCTGGCACCAGGCTGGCAGCTTCCTCTGGGCTGCCACCTCTCCCATGCCAAGTCTGCTCCATCCAGGCTCTGAGCAATCTGTCCCTGTGCAGGGAGCAATGTGCTGTCCAGATTTCTCCCTTGCCTGCAGCACACGGGGCCTTGTGCCTGATGAGCAGCAAGTCAGAGCTGCACTTCTGTGTGATGCTGAGATGTAGCCCTGCTTCGTGCCTGTGATGTTCTGGTTTTTCTGAAACTCTTTTCCCAGAGAGTTTTCTGTCAACAAGAGACACGTTTTCCTGACTGTAACCTTTGTTTGCATTCCTTTCCCTAGGAGGGACTTCTTCTTGATGTCCCTCTGACTTGAGCAGTGTGATTGAAGAAGTTTGTCCTTTTTTTCACCAAGTGGGTTGTTCTTTGTAGAATAGTATAAAAAAAAAGAAATAACCAGAAATAAACAGAGTCATTGTCAGCCCTCTGAGTCAGAGTCTGTGTCGTTGTGATCTTTAACAGCGTCACTGATAGTTTTGCTTTCCTTCAGATTTCTCCAGCTGCCTCCCAGACACCCCAGGGTTCCAAAGGGCTCCATGTCCCAGCCTGTTACTGGGAGATCAGGAGACAGATAACTGGGACAAGAGCCTTTTCCAGACCTCCAGCTCCCTGGGGCTGATCGCTGAGGATCCCTCCATGCCTGCTGAGGGGCACACAGAACAGGCACTGCTGTGGAACTGTTGCAGTCCAGGGTGTTCCTTTGGATACCCTGGACCTGTACAGAGGGGTTAAAAAACCTGTACAGAGGCGTCTGGGATCTGTACAGGGGGGTTAGAGACCCTGGCACAGAGCCCAGGAAGGCAAGGGCTTTGACTTTAGTCCATGGGAAAGATTTCCAACATTGGGAGAGGAATTACAAGACACAAAGTGTAATAAGAAGTAGTATTATTTTCACATTTGGGGTTTCAAGTATAGGGGTGAATGGAGACAAAATGGAGGATTCTGGGCGGTGCCCTGGGGTCTTCTCCATCTTCTGCAGTGACGGTGGCACCAAGTGGCTTTAGAGGGATTGGATTAGTATAGAAATAACCTGTTTAGTATAGAGTGTGAATATTGGTTTATTATTGTAAATAATCTGTATGTAATTATCTGTATAAAGAAGGAGGAGCCCACGTCAGGGCAGGGAGTCATCACCTGCTGCCCGTGCTGTTCAGACCTCGGCCGGGCTCAGAGAAAGAGAATAAGATAAGAAATAATAAACAAGACCTTGAAAAAAGCACATTTGAAGACTCAGTTTGTTCGTGCATTTGGCTTGGGGCTTTTCAGAGGGCAGAAGGCAAGAACACCCTCATCTCGGGTGACCAGCCAAACCCAAGATGGAGCCACCGTCCCCCTCCCCACTCCTCACACAGCTATCCTGAAGGTGAAAACCCTAATTCCCTTTTCTCCTGCCCACATCATGAACACATCCAGGTGAGCAGCAAACACAGCCCCTGACACTGAGCATTGCTTTTCCTCTCCACTGGCTCCTGGGGGCCCGGCACGGAGAAACCTTAATGGATCCGACACAACTCCCAGCACAGAGCAGCCCCACTGTTTGATGCAAAGTTTAATTTGATTTCTCACTTGAATAGCTGAGACATCCTTGATGCACATCCTTCAGCTCCTTCCAGATAAATCTGCTGCATGCAATTAGCACCAGGAGTCACCTGCGTTTCACCAGCCCTCCCCTCCACTCCAGCCTCCACCAGCACCTCCCAGGGCTGCAGAGCAACCCCACTGCCACCTTTGGAAAGGACTTTCCATGGCATTTGGCCTACTCTAGCAACGGGAAGGATGGGGTTAAACATCTTTGCTGTGTAATCAAGGAGAGCTGCTGGAGGGGGCAGAGGCCAAGGCAGGAGCTGCTGCAGCTTTCCCAGCTCAGTCCCCAGCTGCAATTCCTGCAGGAGCACAGCCCAGGGCAGCAGCATTCCTTGCTGCCCCAAGCCACTGTTCCTCTCCAACAGCAGCAGCATTTCAGCAAGGCTTGGGGAGCAGTGCAGCCCCTGAAGAGCAGCAGAGCACAATGTCCTGCACACAGTGAGCAAACGCTGTGACTGCCAAAAAAATACGGGAAGCACAGGTGGGGACATGGTGTTCCTTTTTCATAGAATATGAAAGTCTGGAGGAGGTTTTCCTGGCATCTGTATTCAGGACACCCTGGAACTTCAGCCTACAATCCCCAGAGCCCAGGGAGCACAGAGCTGCTGGACCAGGGTCAGTGTTTCCAAAGAGGGAAAGCTGAATAAGGAGAGCAGTGCTGTGCTGTACCAACCCCAGCGATGCACAGAGCCCCCACAGGCTCTGGCTGTTTTCTGTCTGGTTCAAAACTCCACTGGAGGGCCAGCTCAACTGAATCCATTCCCTTCCCAGAGCTCTGAAGCACAACAGTTGATTTAAAAACCTTACAGCAAACTGTTGGGGAGTGAAAAATGGATTTTCAGGCAGTAAAGCACAGACCGAGGAGCAAGCAGACACCTTTGATTGAGAAATCAATGCTGGGGTTTTACAGCACTTCACACTAAGCAGCAGCAGAGCCCAGCGTGTGCCTCATCCCTGCAGGGCACAGGGGGGAGAAACCACAGAGAAATTAAACACTCTGATGCTTCCCATGGCCTTACCAAAGCCAAACAGGGTTTCAAAAGAGACCCCTCAGACTATAAACTGGCAGGGGAAGCGTCCATGCCAGACCTTTCAGGGGGCTCCACCTCCCTGCTCCCAAGGCTGAGGGCTGCTCTCTCCTCACCCCCTGCTCACCAAGACCCTGATCCAGTGGGTGATGTCCCTGCCCATGGCAGGGGGTTGGAACTAAATGGCCTTTTAAGGTCCCTTCCAACCCCAACCATCCTGTGGTTCTCTGATCTCTTCCAGCCCAGGGATCACCCAGGGCAGCACACAGGAGCTCCTGCTGCTCTGCCAACCAGCCCTGGGTGCAAAAAAGGGGAAAAAAAAAAGACAGAAAAAGAAAAAAACTTGAAAAATATTAAAAGCAGAGCCTGGGATTGATGAAGATGCCAGGGGGAAGGAGCAAGTCACAAAGGGAAGAGGAGGAACACTCCCTGCACCCAACAGGGATGTTACAAGCCAGAGAGACAAGCTGACAAATTAAAACAGACCATGAGAACCCCTGATATGTTTTAAAGCTGCCTCTCAGTTTTCTTCTTCTCTTTTGTATGTTGAAAATTCATCTTCAATTGCAATCGCAATGCCCCCAGAGGGACAAACACCCCAGCAGAAGGCAGACTTCCCTCTAGGCAATGTGAGTCTGTATTACCAGAGCAAAAAGCCTTTCATCTCAAAATCGTTCCTTTGCACAGCACTTGACCCAAAAGGAAGTCTCCTTTATTTCTGCAGAAGTCACTTTCTCTCCCACATCCCGTGGCCTCAGAAGGGAGCAGGCAGGCAGCTCTCTGCATCCTCCAGGGCCTGCTCAGAGCTGGAGGTGCCTGCCCTGTGCCCCTCCACCAGCCCACTGCTGCCAGGGCACTGCTGGGGCAGGGACAGCCCCTCACTGCAGCACCAGGATGGCAGCACATCCCAGGGCCAGGAGCCTGGGGACACCCCTGCTCCCCAGAGAGCTCCTCTGCCCCTGCCAGGCTCCACAAGCCCCTCCTGCCCAGAGAGAGGGACAAAGGGGGACCTCCCCCAGCTGCTCCCACCCCTCAGCAAGAGCCAAGGTAGCAGGTGCAGTCAGTGGCACCTGACTTGGTCCTCCTCAGATGCTCCAAGCCAGGAGTGCTCCCCTTCCCAGCTGAGGCTGCATCCACAGCCCCCAGGTGGTTCTGGACACCTCAGACACAGCAGAAAAAACCCAGGGGAGCTGCTGGTGCCTCGGGGGCTGTAGTGACTGCAGGAGCCAGGGATGTCCCTGTGAGGGCTGAAATGGAGGGGAAAGGTGCTACCAGCATTCAGCAGGAGGGAGGGAACTGCTGTTTGCCACAGGCAGCCAGGATGCTGGCATGGGTGAGTGTCACCCTGTTCTTCTAAAGTTCTTCTAAAGCCTTCTGATGTTTACATTTTTGCAATGGAGTTTCTCAGGCACTTTCCATGTAAATAATGATGGTTTTGCACTCCTTTCTGCAGGAGGAGAGAATTGATGGGCTGTTGGGTTGACCAGTGTGGTTGGAGAGGACAATTTCATCCTCCAATCCATGGTCACTGTTGGAATTCTATAAATGTCAAGGCCTGTAAATAAACTGCCCCTTTTTGCCTTGGACATCTCAGTGTGTGAGGGTTGTTCTTTTGTGTCCTACTGTGACAGGTGAGACAAGAGCTCCTGGCTCCCACAGCCACCTGGGATCCAGGGAAATTGCCACCACAGCCAAGGACATGGGAACCAAGGCTCCCCTCCCTGTGCCAGGGGCTCCACGCTGTGCCCTCTGCCCTGCCCTGCAGGACACCACACACCACACACCTGCCCACATGGGACACAGCTCAGCAAAGCAGCCCTGGGCCCAGAAAGCCAAATTCCAGCACAGGGCACTGACTCCCTGCTGGGTTTTGCAGTGGATCTGCAGTGCAATGTTGGGAAGGACAGCAGGGCTCATGGAATTACAGCACAGTTCTGCCCCTCCAAGCTGAGAACCACCTGAGTCCCAGGGTGCTGGAAAAACCCAGGGACTGCTTGTGCAGAACTCTGCAAATTCCATGTTTTCAAAGCAGCCCTTGGGGTTGTTTGAGGGGCCTGCTGTTTGGAATCCCAGCTCCTGAGCACAAGCTTTGCTTTCTCCTGAACACACACACAGGGCTGGGCTACCCACTGGGCTCAGCCACCCTGGAGGGAGCAGATTTATCAGGCAGGACTGGCAACAAAGATAACAGTGTCGGTGATGGTTCCTCCAGCTGAATTGCTCTCAGAGCACTGGGGGAGTGACATGCAGTGCAAGATACCCACAGAGTTCTATAGAATAAACACAACCTGCTTCAGTTCACACAAGCCAGGCCCACAGAAACATTAAAATTCAACAGCAGGGCCATCAGCTGGTTCAGGTTGGGCTGATTCCTGCATGCCTTTGGTAGCATTTTCAGGGAGGCTTTTTCTTTTCTTCAGCTGACAACTCCCTCAGCTCCTCTTCTTCTGAGCAGCCCCAAGGAAAGTGAAATCCTTGAAGGAAAATAATTTCCAAACCTCTCAGAGATAAAAAAAAAAAATAGTTCTATTAGACTAATTCTTAGGATGCAGGGAGGAGAAAGCTTAGGCTAAACAAACTAGTGGAAAAATTGATTTATTAAAGTAGTTGGATGCTATCAGGGCAGCAAGCAATTTCCTGCAAGCACCACAGCCCATTCTACTAGAACAGATCTGTCTCACCTCCCTGGCAGTGTTCCCTCTCCCTGCCCTGCTCCCAGAGCAGCTCCAATGGTGAGATCCCCTTCGGTGACCCATTAGCAGCCACGGCACATTTGCCATTGTGTAAGTGGCAGCAGCAGCAAACACAACACTCTAAATAAATTTTCAGCGGCTGCAGAGTGGTGTAATTAATCACAGGGTGCTTTACAGGCAGCAGGAGGCAGGGAAATGCACAAGGCTGTGGGAAAAGGGACATCAGGTCCCCCTCGTCCTGCCTGTCCCCACCCTGCCCTGCCAGAGGCGACACAGGAGCCCAGGGCTGAGGCCAAGCAGCAGCTGGAGCTGGAGTCGAGGTCAAGCTCTGTTTCACAGCTCATCCCAATTTGTGAGCTCCAGCAATCACTGTGTGCCCAGCCTGCTTCCTTTGGGCACATCCTTGATCAGCAAACAAACAGCCCTTGCTGTCGGTGCCTGCAGAGGTGTGAAGTTAATCCTGCTCCAAGCCCACTTGTTGCATTCCTCTGGGGAATGGGTTTTCCCCAGAACCCCCTAAAGCCTGTGACCATTTAGTTTGACCCTTCCTTCCCTTAACTTGAACCTATTGGCTCAGGGCCCAGTTATCTATGCTGAGACAGAGACCAGATAAACCCATGCTCTTCCTTGTTTGCCCTCTTTTCCTAGAACCCTTCCAGAATAAAGCCTTGGACTGATCCTGGGGTAAGAGCCTCTTTTGGAGTCTTTTACCCTGTCCTCTGAGATATTCCTCCAAAGCCCCTCAGGAAACTGAGCTGGCCAGAGAGAGAGCCCAGGGGGACAGGGGGAGAGTATTTCACCCACTCCCTGCATCTTCCCCTGTCTACATTCCCCAGGATCGAGACCTGCAGACACAGAGCAGGAGCAGCTGAGGAAGGAACAGCTCTGAACGCCCTGAACTGGATCCCTCCAACCCCTCCCTTGGCAGACACCAGCCCTCAGCTCTCCCTCCCTGCAGTCTCTCCTCCTGCACTCCTGGGAGGGCTCCTTGGGGATGCTGGCAGCTGAACTGCTGGGGGTTGCTAGGAAAGCCTCAGGTTTTCCTGAGTGCAGGACACAGCACGTGCTGCCAGTGTGCCCTCCTGCCCCACAGCTGGATCCCGAGGTCATCAGCAGGAGCAAATGGCCCTGGGAGAAGCCTCACATGAACCTCACACCACCACCACTCCAGAAAGTCGTCAGGGACCCTTGAACTCACCAGGATGGCACAAATAGCAAGCTGGGAGCCTGCAGGGCTTCTCCAGGGGGAGCTGGCAGGTGCTTTGGCCCTCTTCTCCTCCCATCCTCCCCCATCCAAGGACAGTGACCCACATGGAGGTGTCCTCCTCCTTCAGAGGGCACTGCCCTCACCTGTAGAGACAGACAAAAAAACAGGTTTTGTTTCCTGATGCTGATCAGAAAACTAAAGTCCTAAAGGCTGTGGTGTCAGCATTCACCCTTGAGCCCTGAAATCAACCCACCTTAGACAATCCTCCTCTTTCTCCTTTGCTTCAGCCCCACTCCCTGCTCTCTCCTGAAGTCTGGCATCCCTCCTGCTCTGACTGGCTGCTGTCTCTGAGCAACACCAAAGCAGTGCTCAGCAGAAGGGAAGAATATACATATATATATATACAGCAGCCTTTGAGCCATGCTTTTAATATTTCATCTTTCTTTTTCTGCCAGAAGAAAGGAAATTCCTTATGCTGGCTGGGCTGCAACCTCACCACCACACCCCTGAGCCTCAGACAGCCCTGGCTGCCTCAGACAGCCCCTCCAGGCAGACAGGGAGTGCAAGGCTCATCTCCCACCCACCCAAACCTTTCTGCTCCGACATTCCCTGGTGCCAGTCAGGAGGTGGCACTGAGGGGGCAGGCAGGGCTGGGCAGCTGTCTCAGAGCTGCAGGATTCAAGATAATGCAGAGAATCCCTGCACTGAGCTCCACAGGCCACTCAGATGCCTCCATGGACCAATTCTGCTGGAAACTTACCCGGGATGGGTGACAAGGTCAGCAGCCACTGGGTCACCCCGAGTGACACCTGCCAATCCCTGCCACCACGCTCCGTGTCAGAGCCAGCCTCCATCCCACCCTCACACCAGCTATCCATCAGGCATTGTCTGTGTCAAGCCAGCTTTTAGTTTGAAATTTAATGTCTCTGAAGTATTTTGGCTTTAAATTATTCCGCAGCCTCCCTGGGTTTGCCCATCTAGACAGAACAATCTTGTTGTCAGCGAAACAGATTCGCCCTGACATCCCTGCCGAGATGCTGCTGCTGCTTTGTGGAAAGGAAAGGGCTAAAAAGCTCATTCTTTACAGATTGGAGATGTGATTCCTGCCCATTCAGCTTCAAACAAACACCTCAATGAACAGCCCTGCTGTCTCTCTGTTGGTCCCTCTGTCTCAGGCAGTGGCACGGGTGGCTCAGCATCAGCAGGATCCCCCCTCTCCCACTGCTGCCTCCCCTGTGCCTGCCCTCCTGCCAGCCAGGAATTCCCACCTCTCCTGTTCCTCCAAACCCACCTGCTTTGTCTCTCTCTCTCCCAGACTGCAGAGCCAGGACTGAAGTGTGGAGACCCCTGTGGCAGCACAGTCCTGGATCCTCTCTGGCTGCAGGACAAGTCTTGGATGGCTGGATGGGAGAAGCAGGAGAGCCATCAGCAGCCTGAAAGAGACATTAAACCAAGTCAAAATATATCTTGCACACCAGCCTTGTTGCCAAGGCTCTACCAGCACGAAAGACTACAAATATTTTCTTTGTAATTAAAAAAAGTACCTTTCCCCCTTGTTCACCAAGGCAAAGATAAAGCAGAGTGAGTGTTCAGCAGCACCTCGTGTCAGCCCCTGGTACTTGGAGAGAGAAAACAGCCTGATCCAGCCAAAAATAACATTGTTCCCCTTTTGCTCTGCCAGTGACACATCCTTGATGCCTGCAGTCAGAAGTGACAAGTACCAGCTGGGCACCTTTCCATCTCCTCTGCTGGTAAGACAGCCACCCACGTGGCAGCAGGGAGGTGATCTCCACCTTGTGTGGGCATTCCCTGCCTGGGCATCACCCAGGGGAAAGGCACAGCCCCAGAACCCAGCCCCTGAGGAGCTGGACACACACAGGGTCACACAGGAACAGAGGTGCTCCATGTGAAGGGCAAGAGCTCAGCCCCAGGGATGCTTCTCAAGGGTGCCTGTGGCCAGGGGGGGCTGGAGAAGTGCTGAGCACACCACCAGGCACATCTATAGGGTGGCAAAGGGCCATATGAGCTGATTTCATTCCCAAAATGCCTCTGGAGCTCCAGGAGGTGCCCGGTTCAGAGCAGACTGGATCAGCTCTCCTGCATTGACATTTAATCCTACAGCATCACACAATAAATCAGGTGCAAAGGTACCGTGCACAGGAGGACATACCTGCCTGTAAATAGTCAAGCAGAAAAAATGCCTCTGAATATTCAAATGGCAAAAATGAAGTCTTGAGGCAAGAAGGGCTCTCTGTGCTCTCTGCACAGGCACCCACGGCCAGCAGGGCAATGGAAGAGCTACAGCAGGAAAAGCTTCAGGGCAGCTCCACACCTGCTGCCCACCCTTTATGGGATGTATAACTTCATGAATTCATCCCTGCCCTGACCTCCATGGAGATAGGGAATTTCTTTCAGCTCTGGCTCTGTCCCACAGGGAACAGCAATCCTGCCACAGCCAAAGCCCCACATTTGGAGCAGCCCCCAGCACACCCACCCCAGGCAGGAGCAGATGGCCCCGGGCTCCAGGGAGGCAGAGCAGAGCGGGGGATGATGCCACCATCCATCCCAGAGATGTGCCGTGCAGAACCAGCCCCAGGGACTGACTGTACCAGGGAAAACAGCACCAGGAACACGCCAAACAGCAGATGGATGTGGCCTTTCCTGGGAGCACACAGACCATCCCACACAGGATCCTCCACAAGCACAGAGCCCATGGATGGCTGAGAGCACCCTGCAGCAGCACTTCGTGCCTCTCCCTTCACCCCCAGCAGTATTTCACCAGCTCATTAATTCAAGCAGGTTTTGCCCCAGGTCTGGGGGACCAGCAACTGCTCCTTTGAGGTGCCTTGAGCAGCTGCTCTCTGTGTTGATGGAGGGCTGGGAAAGGTCCTCTCCTCAGCCCCTCCAGCTGCACCAGCCCTGCTGATGCCCAGGTCAGTGATAAATGGAGTTACAGCTCCAGTGGAGTGTTTGCTGTCCTCCCGGCATGGAGGTGCTAATGCATGGGCAGAGCTGGGGGAGTGAAGCGCTGGAAAATGATGCAGAAAGCTCATTAGCACATCCTTAATAGCCCTGAAATTGCTGCGAGGGCCTCTGGCAGCTCTCCTCCCCCTGGGTCGGGGGAGCCGTGGTCAGGGCACCTCCGTGCTTGGAGCCAGCGCCTCACACCCAGCATTCCCAAGGGGAAGGAACTGGCCCAGCTCAGCACATCTGCTCCCAACCCAAGGACTTCGGAGGAGCCACTGGCATCCAGCACCCAGATTTTACTGCTGCATGCTGCTACCGCCCTCTGTGAGGAGAGGCAGACTGTGCCTCAGTTTCCCTGCCTGTATGGAAGAGCTGTGACACCTTCCACCCACCTCGGTGAACATCGGCTGCTCTTAATCCTTGTTCTGCCCTCACAGAGCTTCAGTGATACAGTTGGGGGGAGGGATTTTCAGGCAGTTCAGAGGTGCTGGCTGGATTTCCAAGGTGACACCAGAATCCCAACACAGAATGTTGGTGACCCAACACAGAATCCCAGAATGGTTTGGGTTGGGAGGGGCCTTAAAGCTCCTCTCATTCCAGGGACACCTCCCACCCAGCCTGGCCCTGGATATTTGCCACAGGCTGGGTGTCCCGGTGCTCTCTGCAGTGGGAGATGGGTGTCTTGGGTTATGGAACCAAAAATGAGTATTCTATTTCATCTGCTGAAAGCAGCTGGGAGATGTTCTTCTTTATCTCTTGTAGCTCTGGGGGGAGGGGGGCAGATGCCTTCTGATAATGGTCCAGCTGTTCAAACCAGGTGGGGCAGTGTTCCTTATCTCTTTCACAATGGGCCATTAAGACTCCTCAATCTGTTCTCCTCCCCAAACTATACCCTCCCCAAAGTAGAACATCCACATTCCATCATCCCATTGTGAGATGCTCCACCCAGTGAGGGGAGCCAACCATTCCTACCTGGATAAAAACTGAGACGTAGGAACAGAAGCTCTCTGGCTTCACCTGATTCCCAGAGGAAGACTGGACCCTCCTCACCATCACCGGGCCCTTTTTCTACAGGATCATCTCTACTTCAACAGAACCACTGTTCTTCATCTCTACTTCAACAGAAGTAGAATCATCTCTACTTCAACAGAACCACTGTTCAATCTGCCACTCCAGGAGGACTCACTTTTGGACTGCTTGCAACAGCCTGACCAACAGGGTGTCAGGTTGGAGCTCTGACTCTGTCAGGGCTTTCCAAAATTGTTGTTTGTTTGCTTGTTTGGTTGGGTGGTTTTGTTTTCTACTACATTTGTATTGTTAATACTCCTAGTAAAGAACTGTTATTCCCATTCCCAAATGTTTGCCTGAAAGCCTTTAATTGCAAAATTATAATTTGGAGGGGGTGAGGGGTTTACATTCTCCATTCTAGGGGAAACTCCAGCTTTCCCTGGCAGACACCTGTCTTTCCAAACCAAGACAATGGGTGTGGACACTGCTCCAGGCAGGTCTCCTCCAACACACACTGAGAAGCAGCTCAAGGCACAGGCTGGATCAAAGGAGCAATGCTGGTTTCCCAGAGCTGGGGCAAAGCCTTCTCTCTGAATTAATGAGCTGGTAAAATGCTGCTCCTGAGCGAGCAGGGGGCAGGGGGAGCAGGTCCCGTGTCCCACCTTTAAATGCTGCACCACCACTCCACTTTGCATGGCACCTGCACTGAAGGGATCCAATGACTCCTGAAAAATGCCAAGCCAAGAAGCTTTTAAGAACTCCTGAACTGCCTTTTTAAGAGGCAGGGCACATGTGCAGCTAATCCAGTCTTAAAACTAATGATTTAATTTACCTTTGGAGAAGCAAACCAGCATAAATTAATATCTCCCAGTAGTATAACATAAGCATGTTTTATCTAGAGATTATGTTGATTAAATCATCAAGTGCCATAATCTTCCCTTCGTATTTCAATGAGCTGGAGGAAAAAAAAAAAATCCTTAAAAATGTAGATACAGCCTTCTGAGCCCCAGGAGGGAAGTGCACGTTCAAGCAGAGCCAGCACAGGAGACTCCCCACCCTGGAAAAAGCTGCTCCAGCTGGTGTGGTACCAAAAGGTAAAATAAAGCTCTGTGTTCCTCATGGGAGAGGTGCCAGGAGATGCAGGATGTGGTAGATGATAATTCATGTTTTCATAATGTTGTTGTTATAGTAAACAGAAATAAAAAATGTGTTTTTCTGAGAAAGCCAAAAAAGCCCCTCAAAGCAGGGTAGAGGGTTTGGAAATTTGGCAAGGAGCTCTCCTCGTCTCCAGAGAAGGAAACAAAGGAATTACAATACCAATAGAAGGTGGAGGATGACCAGAGGAGGACACTCAAGACCCGATGAGGCCTGATAGCCCTGAGATGATGTCTTATCTGACCCATTAGGAGCACTCAGGAGCCCTCCCCTCCCAGGAAATCTTTTCAGAAAACTGGACCCTGCTTTCGAAATTCCATCAACCACCAGAAGGAAGTCACCGAGAGACAAAAGAACTTATGGAATCTTGGACTCGCGTAAGCCCAGCCAGAAAAAGTATAAAAACAGCTGGCATGGGCTCAGTCCTTCGTGAAACCAGGGGGAGTGTAAGGAGGTAGAGGTTGCACTCGTGGTTTCACCTGGTGTCAGCACTGCTTCTTTGATTGTTGGCTTTGCTGATTTCACTGTCCGAAATTTTCGCTGGCAAATAAACCGCTTTTGATGAAATTGGCTCTCTAAAATTTATTACACAGGAGCTGCGAGGCAGCACAGGAGCTGCACTTCTGGGGTTTCACTCTGCAAATGGACCTGGGGAGGTCAGGTCTGGCTCCTCCAGGCCCTGTATCTCCTTTCAGGACACAAGACACCAGGGTCATCAGTCACACCAGCTGGAAATTCCAGTGGCTCAGACCCACCACACAGTACCTCAGCAGAGGGGGGAGAGCACAGAATCCCCTTTAAAACATCTCCCTCATCTCATTTCTGCTTGTTCCCACTGTTATAAATGCATATTTTGGAGTTGGCTTTTGGCAAATATTGAGATGAATGTTATACATATAATGTAAGAAGGCTGTGCTGTATTTCCTTTTATTTGTGGAATTTAAAAATGTAATGAAGGTATATTTCCCAACTGTAACAAAGTAGAGATGGGGGTTGTACTTTTTTGTAACCTCTAACTAGAGAGAAGCCAGAAGGGTCTTCTGGCATTCCTGTGAAAGAAGATTGCTGATAAAGAACAATTGAACCTTTATGGCCAAAAAAGATTTATGGCACCTACATCGACTGCCAGACACCAAGAACAGATAAAGAAGCTACAATACTTGGGGACCCTTGAAACTGATAAACAAAACAGATATTTAAATATGCATTAGTCTCTTTGAATATGTAACACCAAGATTCTTAAATACCAAAAAATCTGGAGTAGGGGGTGTGTTGGTTTACACCCTCAGCTGAGAGCTATCTTCTTCTGTCTCCTAATTGTCTATTTTTATTCTATTTTATTTTTATTAAACTTATAAATTAATATAAAAAAAAGGTGAAACGTCGTTTTTCACACCACTCACCTGGCACTGCAGGACTAAACCACCCACCCCGATGAATCAACAAGACCTACCTGGACTTTCTCCACCTGCCGGGGTGGTTTTTCAGACAAAGCCGGTTCCTGCGGGACTCAGCTGCAAACTGTCTCCGGGTGATGGTGCCCAGGCACTCGAGGTTTAATGGCTTTGTGTGCTGGTTGTTTGGATTGCTGGAGAGCCCTCGGGCCGGGCACTTCAGAGGCACAACACCTTTTATTCCCAGCCAATTCAGAACATCAGGCGGGTTTGGAACTTCTCTGGAGAAGGACAAAGGAGCTCGTTAAGAGGAGGTGTCCAAGGCCAAAACAACATCTCCAACAACAGAAACCCCTCTCATGAAACAGCAGACTCTGAACACGGTACTGACACCAGGTCTCCAGCAAGAAACCTGGATTTACGAGGTCAAACCTCAAGGTGAGCAACAGAGACTCGCCCTCCTGGTCCCTCCCGGTGCTTATGAAATAAGTGGATTTTGCACAGACAGGGCAATTAACAGATGTTTAATTTGGTTATTGGCAAGTCCAGGCAAACAGCAAGAAACTGCCAGCAGTGCAGGCACCACAGCTCTGTGCCTGTTTCCTCACAAACAGGGTAATTTCTCCACTTTTGTAAGAGCTTGAGAGCATTCAGAAGAGAAAGGGCATTATTTCAAAAAAACATTTTAAAACCAACGTGAACTTGTCAAGAGAACACTCTGCTCAGTGTCTCAGGCAGAAAACATCTCCATCCAAACACTCTGTCCCTGGCAGGAAAAATACACATTGTAAAGGATCCATTTGCAGGTTCTGAAAGGAGGTCCTGGATTTTTTCCTCAGAGAGGAAAAACTCTGTGCACTGTGTGCTGACTTGCAGCATTACAAATATGGAAGCTTCAAGAAGCTTCCTGACTTTTTTTTTAATTATTATTATTATTATTGTTATTACTCATTTCTGTGGTCCTGCAAACCTGCCTGATGATTCAGAGACCAGAGGGGGCTTGTTTTTTCCCATGAACACAGTTAAAGTAGAACTCAGACTCAAGCCCTTTTCTCCCCTAGAAGCAAGCCTCCAAGTCTTACTGACTTCTCTGAAATGATCCAGGCAGAGGAGTGCAATTTAAGAACAATTCTTCACATCCTTCTGACGCTGTTTTACAGTAGAAATAACCTATCTGACCCTCTCCCTCTGAGAGTGTCTGTGCCTGTCCAGCTCTGAACAGCGTTTCCCTTCCAGGCTTTATAACCTCTTCAGTTCAATTAATGGGGCCCCCAAAAGCCTGGGGTCTCCATTACTCCTAAATGAAACCTCTTCAAAGACATTAATGCCACTTGTCTTCTGCAGGACCCTCATTCCAGGCAAGCCTGACATTTTGACAGATCCTCACACTCGTTTTCACCGAGGAAATGCCCCATTACACAAGGTTAATTTTTTTAGGATTGATAGAAAATCTCTTCCTCTAGGTAAACATAAGACAAACATCTACACGCTGTGTGGAATTACGTGTCAAGCCACTTGGTAAAACCAGCTTATCTGCCAGGAACAAGCCTGACAAACCCTTGGTGCAGATGTCTTTCTTTCCCCACTTTAAATTGCACACAGAGGCATCAGAGTTCAGAGCAAGGGAGGGGGTTCCCCTCATTGATCATCCCCATCCTGCCTGTGCTTTCACCTCCCTGCTGAGACAGCTGCCTTTGGAAAGGAGGAGTTGGAAAAGATATCCAGAGGAAAAACTTACAAAAACAAAATAAAACAAGCAAACAAAAAACACCACAAAAACCCAACAAAACAAACAAAAAAAACAACCCCAAAAAATCAAACCAAACCAAAACCCCACCACGACAGGGAGGTTGCCTGACCTCTCCCCTTGCTCCTGGGGCTGGAGGTGTGCTGGGAGAGTGAAGCTGTCTGCAGATGGCACCTGTGCCACGTGTCCCCTGGCAGAGCCCATGGCAGAGCATGCTCAGCTCCCCAGTGACAGTGACCAGCAGAGCTCTGTCACTCTGCTGCTGCTCATTCCCCAGGAGAAAATTCGACTGAGGGTGTTGCTTCTCACAGACCCGACCTACAAGCATTTGTTCTCTGGTTTTGAATGCATTCCCCTCTCCCCCTAGGCTGGGGGCAGAAATCTTCCACAGGAGATCAAAGCCCACAGATGTCAGACCTTTCTCTCCCTCTTCTTTTGCAATCCCTTTGCTGCTTGATGCCCTGGGGGAGCCAAAGGGAGAAAGCCCATGATCCCTTCAGGCTGGGTTTTATTGTCTTTAGCTAATGAGTTCCACCTTGGAGAGTGAGATCCTCCTTTCCATGTCCTCTCTGAGCTTCACCTAGAGCCTGTATGGGCATTGCCATTCCACACTCCACATCCTGGACAAACAAATGATTAATTATCCCCAGGGAGCTCCATCTGTCAGCCGCTCGCGGACGGATCTGATGAACAGAACATCCCCGTGATCTCCACCAGCTGCCAAGGGAAACGTGCTCTCTTCCCATGGTTTGTGCAACCAGCTTCTCACACTCAACTACCAAATGTAGCTGGGAATCCAGAAACCAGCCAGTCACCTGCTCCAGAGCCAGCCTTGGCCTGTCCAGCTGGATGGAGAAGGGGCAAGAGTGTGACCCTGAGGAGGTGATGCCCTCAGAGGTGTAGGTGAAGTTCTGACATAGCCAAAAACCTACAGCAAAGCCTTAAGGAAGGTGAAGTTGCCCTCAAGCCCAAGTAAAAGCTAAGCTGAGGAAGGAGAAAGTAATTTCTAGCAGAGTTACAGAGCCAGCTCTCAGCCCTTGGCTGATCATTGCTCTCCTGTGCCTCAGCCTCCCTGACTGAGTCATCAGGTTTGTTCTCATTTACCTCTCCCTGTAGAAACCTTTGAGATTTGTATTTCAAAACCACCATGGGGGTAAAATCAGCGTCAGGACAGGCAGCAGGGCACTGGATGCCCTTCACAGCAGTGCCCAAGCAGGAAAGGAGGATGCTCTGCACTGATGCTGGGCTGGCCCCTCCTGCCCGCTCTGCTCAGCAGCCGGCGATTGCCACAGCAACAGGAAAGAGGAGAAAAGTGTTTGTCCAGAACGGATTCGGTTGCTTTTAAGTGGATGAACATCGGAGAGTTTGTTTATAAACGTCAGGAGCAGGTCGGTGTGAAATTGGAAACGCCAGAGGAGTTTGGCTGGGTGAGCACCACGTGGGGTGAGGGGATGGAGCACCTGAGGCAGGTGTGGAGTCCCAGCACTCAGGTGACCTTGTCACCAACGCTCACAGAGCTGCTCACCCCCTCTGTCCCCAAATTCCACCACAGGGCTGAGCTACAGTGACCTGCCCCAGTGCTGGAGCTCCAAGCCCGCTGTCACTGCCAGCCGGGCCGTGTGACCGGACAGCAATCGGGGCAGGAAGGTCGAGCAGGAGCCCCTGCTCCGCCCCAGAACCATTTGAGAGGCTCATTAAACCAGTTAATGGCGCAGGAGCAGCGCTGACAGCACTCCGCCCAGTTTCATTTCTAACAAGGCCCCAAAGGACTGGAGAATTTGGGACAGCTCAGGAGCCCAGCCGAGCTGTGCCAGGGGTGAGAGCAGGCAGCACATCCCAAAACACACAGAAGGGAAAAATCCCATGTTTCCATGAACAGCGAGGCTCTCCATGTGCTCTGATGATGAGGAGGAGGAGGAGGATGGCTGGGTTAAACACCCAGGCAGCAAAACTTGCCCTCACCTCCTGCCTCCCCAGCTGCCCCTTCCAGCTTGGGATGTGTCTGCTCCCTGAAGGAGACCGTGGGGCAGCAGGGTGAGAGCCAAAGGGTCACTTCGAGCATTCCCGTTTCTGTGACTGTCCTGGCAGCCCCTCTCAGCACAGCCAGCTCACTGAGGGAAGAGGTGACAGGCAGGGGCAGGGCTGGGACATCTCCCTGGGAGCCCTCCCAGCTCAGAGGCATCATCCCGGTGACAAACCCTGTACCCAGAGCCTGCCCGGCCCTGCACCACATCCCCCTTCATCTGAGGCACCACGTCGATCCAAGCAGGTACTTGGCAGAAAGAGGCTGCAGAGGCAGTGAAAAGGTTGGCTCTAACACATTAATTAAATG
The DNA here is from genome assembly GCA_017589585.1 of Phylloscopus whistleri. Taxonomy (NCBI): domain Eukaryota; kingdom Metazoa; phylum Chordata; class Aves; order Passeriformes; family Phylloscopidae; genus Phylloscopus; species Phylloscopus whistleri. The sequence continues at coordinate 5,326,669 of JADMLD010001548.1, read as the reverse complement.
TAGCAATGCCTCGGAATTAAAGTGAATATGCAACACCAGCACTGAGCAGGGTGTGTTACAGGGCACGGTTGGGTGGCTGAAGGAGAGGGCTCGTGCCTCTGCTCGCCTGGCTGGCTGCATCCATTAATTACATCCCCATTAGGCAGGCAGGAAATGCTCCCACCAGCAGCACCTTCCTGCTCTGTCATTCAGCCCAGGAACAGGACAGACAGAGCAGAGCTGAGGCATAATGGAGATGGAGCACCTGCCAGGCAGGATGGATGGGGAGAAACCCCTCTGCTCAGAGGCTGTGCAGGGCATTGGTGCCTTTGGCTGGGTGACAAGATAAAGAGGCACTGCAGGCCTCAGGAAGGCCACAGCCAGTGTTTGAGGCTGCTCACATCCATTACAAGGCATCTGGGTGAGACTCCCCCCAAGGCCCTCTGCACTGGGATAGCAGAGCCAGCCCAGCACGTCCTGCTGCATCCTTCATGCTCTCTTTGGCCCTCATGGGATTTCAGAGCAAAGAAAACCTTCAGACTTCTCTGAGAAAGCCAGATTAGCACTGAGAGGTGCTCAGCCCTGCTCACTGCTCCAGAGACTGCTCACTGCACTGCTGAGGCCCTGGCACAGGGTGCCCAAAGCAGCTGTGGCTGCCCCTGGATCCCTGGCAGTGCCCAAGGCCAGGCTGGACAGGACTTGGAGCACCCTGGAACAGTGGAAGGTGTCCCTGCCCATGGCAGGGGGTGGAAGATGATCTTTAAGATCCCTCTCAACCCAAACCATTCTGTGATTCCATGATTCTCTCCAAGGACAGTCCAGGATCTGCCTTCCACACCCCACCTCCCTTGCCCAGACACACCACACAGGCAGCTCAGGTATGAGAGCACCAACACTGCAGCTTTGCAGCCCAAAATATCTGCTAAATACTCCCCTTCACAGCACCTGGAAATGGCAGACAAGCACCTGGGTCTACTCAGATGGATGAAATCCTCCAGGAGCAAAGCCCTGCTGTGGCAGAGCCACTCACTGGATTGCCACCAATTGTCCCTGCCTTGGGACAGACAAGGGTTTATCCATCTTCAGGGGACAGACACTGCATTTCTGTATTTCACCCAGACTTTCAAAGCTCTTCCCAAAATTGTTATTTCAGTGAAAGAGGAAAAGAAATCAATAGTTTTGAATTCTGTCAGGAGAGAACGAGACCAAGAGGCTGAGGCAGGGCCAGTAACAACCCTGCCATGTTTTATTTCCCTTTCCTGAGCTGCAAAACTCCAGGCTTGGTCCAAAATGAGACCTAATCAATATTCTAATGCTGAGATCTCATTACAGACTGAGCATCCCTGGGTCCCAGGTCAAACTCTCCTTCATGTCTCAGTTTTGCAGACAGTCTTGAAGCAATTGTTTTAGCAATTCCCAGTCTCAATGGATGAGATTTTTTACCACCCCAGAAAGCCTTTCCAACAGAATTTTTGCCTCCTGGTTTTCTACTAATTTTGTGCAACTGCTTTCCATGATTTCGTATCATCAGTATTCAGAGCCTTCCCCATTATGTGATGCCTTATGATGTGCGATGTTTGGAATGTTTCTTCTCTAATCACATCAGAAAAAAAAATATTCCTGTGGCTATTTAGGCAGTGTTACTACATTTTAGATCATGGGCAAAAGGCTATTTCTTCTCCAAAATGACTAATTCTTCAGTGTGAACAGGAACTTGACATGATCAGCAGCTGCCTTCAACTGTATGACAGAAATCAATCAATCAATCGTTTATCAAACAGCTTGAAAAAAAAGGAAAAAGGCCAAAACAAACAAAAAACTTTGCTTACCTCTTCATTTAATGATGGAAGCAGATATGGAGCTCCATTTATGTGTCCTGAGCCTGTCCTCCAAACCTGTGTCAGCCAGTGCCACAGTCTGTTCACTTAAAACCCCTTCAGTCACCAATTCCAAGCAGGATTTAAACCAGCGAGCAGAAACCTTGACTGAAGACACCAATTTCCCCCCTGGATTTGCATTTGTATTTATTTTTTGTTAATGCTTGCTAGCTGTCATGACCTGGGCTGGCCATTAAACCTGCAGAGATCTGCAGGCAGTGACCACCCTCCAAAGAATGCTAAACTCAATAAAAATAAGGAGCATTAATAAAGTGAAATGAAAAATGTACATTTCATCACTATTCTGCCTTTTTTTTTTTTTCCCCCTCTCAAGATTCGGGGCAGAACATGGGGATGCAAATTAGAACTGAATGAAAAATGACAAAAGCTACCTGAGGCATCCAGAGAACTGATAGCTTTCAAATGTGAGATTGATGGAATAAATCAGCAGCTGCTTCCCGTGGGTTACAGCTCTGGTTCCAAAGCCCTACAAATGCCTGGCTTTGCTCAGAGCATTGCTATTTTAGAACCAAAGGCTTAAGTAACTCTTTCCTGTGCTGCTGTTCAGCATTTTAATTATGTGAGGGGAGTTGAGACACCCATCCTGTTTTCATATACACCGTGGAGAATATTTTGCATTTCTTTTGTCACCTAAATGTTATTTAAATGTTGGTCCCAAGGCTTCTTTGAGCCACTCTCCCCCTTCTGCTTATTTATTAGCATCACATTGGAGGGGGAAAAAAACCCCTCAAATATTTTGGGGGGGTTTTGGTTTTCATAAAGCCAAGCTGTTCTTCATGCCTATTTAAAAATTAAAATCAATATTTTGCAGAAAAGCATTTTTGCTTAAAAAGGAGGAATCTAAATAAACAGAATTAATCCACTGTAAAGTGATAGGCACTTAAGTATTACAAGATGTTTTGGCATCCCCAAAGTTTGAGCTGATGTTTAATATTAAAGGGGTTTTCCACATTCAGCAAAACATTACAGTAGTGGAATTCTTTAACTGTATGAAATTTGAAGTTTCAGTGACAACGGGTTTTCAATAAATCATAGAAAAACAGAAACATGCATTCTTTTGTTTTCTAAATACTTCACTGTATATTAAATTTCTTAATTTTAGAATTAGGCAAACTAAAAATAGTAACAGCAAACCTTAGACACCCATTCAGATTTCTGAATATTTCAGTGTTTGTTTCTGTGGAACAAGAACCCGAATGCTGCTTTTTCTCTTTCCTGAAGGAGGAAGAACCTCAGTTATCCACAAAATTATTTCTTTCTCTTTTAGCCTTTATTTTCTTTAAGTTCCCCAGAAACTTACAAAAAACAGAGCAAACAATTAAGGTTTCTGTCATTAAATCCCTTTGTCTCTTTACAAAATTCCAGGCAGAGCACATAAACTAAAAAAGCTTCTTTGGAAACCTTTCTGTTGAGAATGATGTCAAAAACCCCCTGGAAGTTGGCTCCCTGATCTGGCTTCCTTCTATTGGAACATCTAATGGCTGAGGGGGGAATGTCCTTTTTATTTTACACATATCAACATCACAGTCCATTTCTCAAGGCAATAATAATAAATAAAATGCTTAATATGACTCAGCCAACTGCAATTTAACCCTCAATAAAAGTTCTATTTTTGGCAGAAGGTTCACCTTTCTTTAAAATTACTCTAATGAGGAGTTAAAGCCATTTCCTAAATTTACTTTGAATGCTGTTCATAATGAGGATTGAATTGTTTCATACCTGCAGCAAAGCTGTTTCTGTTCAGAGGGTTGGGATCCTTCAAGACTGATGATAAGCAGGCAAAGAGCAGACAGAAAAGCCAATTTTCTCCTAGAATTCAAGCAAGACCTTGTCCATCTCCTTGAGTAACTTGTCTCTATTTTTCCAAGCTGTGGCAGGAAATCTTCAATTCTACAGCTGATGTCTCCACTCTTGATCTCCACATGCCTCATCCTTACCACAGAACTACTTGTGCATCCTTTTAGGATTAAAAAAAAAATGCACTTGCTTCCCTGAGTGCACAGCAAGGCACTGCACTTTATCACTTCCAGCCTCACAAATGGCTCAGGCCATTACAGAACAGCCTGCCAGGATTTAAAAAAAGCAGGATCCAATATTCATGTACTCTGTGAGACACATCTACTCTTTATGGTGATGGACAGAGGCAAGGCAGACTTTCATTTCATTAAGAAACTGAGGATGAAGTAGCCTATAAACAAAATTCCTTCAGTGTAGCAGTTCAGTTTGAGCCATTTACAGCAGCACAAGCCCTACTCAGGGCTGCCAAAAGCAGAAATTAACAGTCCAAAGGCTGACCCAGGGGCACTGGCAAGGAATTCTGACAGAAGGAAGTTGTATAAACCTCACACATCCTTCCTGGAGGCAGAAGATGGGTGTTTGAGAGTTTGAGATCAGGGTTTGGCAAGTTCCATGAGGAAGCAGTGCCCTGATTCACCCTTGGTTCATGGAGCTCCTCTCCCTGTCCAGCACACACTGACAGCCCAGCCACACTTCTGTTAACTCCCCAAATCAGCCCAGAGCAGGGAACACCATGGCAGCAGATGGCTGCTGGCAAAGTATCTCCCCAGCACTGCACACACGTCCCCAGCTACTCCCACAAATCTCTGTATTGATCAAGTGATGCAGACAGGAAATAAATCCTGCGACTTCCTTAGCACTTTTTATTATTAGAACGATGTTCATTTAAAGACTCAGTGACAAATCCTGTCTGCTACATCATCACCTTATCAAAAACCTGTGACATGTGCAGAGAATGTTAAGTTACATTAAATGAGGTGTTAACTTGACAAGAATCCAGCCTGCTGCGTTCTGCCTGCCTGAGCTGCAGCAGAGATGGCACATTGTCAGGGGGTGGGAAACACCCTCTCCTTCCTTGCCAGAGCTCCAGATCCACTCAAACCTCCAAACACAGCAAAAATCAAGTCAGGTGTCTCAGTCACATCAGGAACTCAGCCATCACACTCCACTCCAGGCCCACGTACAGGCAGCAGTTTCTGGGATGTGACTGCCACCCAACTGCAGGAAAGGAATGGGCACAGCCAATGCAACTCCCCTCCCTGAATCCACTCATCCAGACACCAAGGAAAGGCTGCATGCATGTTAACAAGAGGGCAGCTCAAAAGCAAAACCAGAAGATGCCTCGAAGTGACAGATACTGAGAAAGACAGAATTTACAACTTTTTGACTAGCAATCAAAAGGAGCAGAGAGCTGTTCTGCACAGAAGGCAGAGATGTGACAGCACAGCCAGGGCACCATGTGGCTCCTGCCAAGGCAGTCACACATGGCACTGGTGCTTCCAGCCATCAGCAAATGACTGGGAATAATAAAGAAATGCCAGAGGCAGACCTTTAAACACCTAGGGAGCACTTTAATGTCATTATTTGGGCGTTTTCACTTGTGCTGCAGGAAGGCAAGTGTAGAAACCCAGTGGTACCTCCAGCAATTCAAACAGCCTTCAAGGGGAGCTCTTTGCAGAACATTTCAGGAGATGAAGGATCCAGCTAACAGCATGCCAAGGCCACTTTCTACTCTGTACCAGGCTCCTTGGGAGGATACTGCAGATCTCCTGTCAGCAGGATCCCACCACAACCTGTGATTCTGAGCATCAGTGGAAAAAGTGAACTTGATCTTTTGCCTCTCTACATCTGTGAGTGATTACAGACAGACACAAAGTTCATACAGCCTTGCTATCTGCAAAATCTATTATAAATTCCTTTAATTTAGTCATCCACCTATCCCAGGTAATTATATCAGCAAACAGACATACTCTGCTTGTTCATTCAAGGGTTTTTTAATGTGAAGAGAAACAGAAGCTTCTGACTAACCACGCGTGACTCTGAGCTACATTAAAATCACTGTATTTTCAGCAGTTTCTGAGCTGTTCACACCATCCTAAAAAAGTCTCCAGTCTTTCAACAGTCCATCCAATAAAGCTGATGCTGTGCACCAGGTATTCTGGAGGCATCTCTCAGCTGCAGCTGAAAGCTGGCAGGATTCACCTTTTGCCCGAAATCCTGAGCCTTGCAGGAAAACAAGGCCAAAAAGCATGAATAACCTCAGATCTCGACAAGCAAAGCTTCTTCCACTGGTCTGACTCCCAACAGAAACATGATGAGGATGTTTTGGACACACGAGTCCCGTCTGTGCACCACGAAACAACAATGAAAAGGAGGATGATGCAAAGTCTTCTCAAACAGTCACCCAAAATACAAAGAGAGCGTACAGAAGCTTGATGCAAAATCCAGAAATAGTCCAGGGCAGTGCTCGGGCATCACTAAAGGTTTAAGGGCTACTGGGGGTTATGTGGCCAGCCACAAAGTGTCTCGTCAGAGGTCAGGACTGTTCCCTGCTGCTGGGAGGAGCGAGCAGCCTGTGAGCCCCTGGCAGAGGTTTGGTGATCCGATAAAAACCAGGACAGGGCCAGGCAGGGTCAGGTGGCCGATCGCCGGCGGATCACGAACACGCCCCGCTGCAGCTGCCCCAGGTAGATCCTCATCTTGGTGCTGTCACTGGTTTTCCTCACCCAGATCTGCAGGAGAGGAAGGGCAGAAAGAATGGGACAGGGAGATGAATTAGGGGAGAAAAAGGGAAAACTCACAGCAAGCGCTACACAGACAAATTAACTCGGTGTCTCTGTGTGGGAGCTGAACACCGCAGGGGCACAGATCAATGAGGTTAATCCCCTCTCCCTCCCCACATGAGGCATTTGCAACCTGAGTAGAAAATGAAATAAGGTGTCTAACTTCACCTCCTTAACTTCCTGCTCAAAACAGTCCTCGAGAAAAATTACTCCTTCAAGCCCCATCAGGAAAGCAGGTTCCTCCTGCGACAGTTCACAACAGAACCGTGGCACCGAGCTTTGCCTAATCAAGACTGAGTCTCTCTAGATCCACAGATCATAAAATTATCTATCCTGGGATTTGCCCAGACAAGGAACTATTAGTCAAATGAAAAGCTTATTCTGATTCTGTTCCATGAAGCATTTCCCACTGTGTGCCACAGAAATTGTGTCTGGAGATAAAAGGGCCTCTCTTTTAAACACCTGCATGGAAGGATTCACACCGTGTGCTCCGGAGGACAAATTGCTGCCACCGAGGCAGCCACTCCAGAGAGTTTTTGAAATCACCTTCAAGGTGTTTAGATCTAAAAACCTGTACTTTAAAAATCCAGTCTGAGCAATTTCCTCTGCATTATATCCTTCTAATGCATTTCAAAATATTTAAATAAATACATGGAATAAGAATTATCCACTCCTTAGTACTGCAGTTATTTTAGGAGGGAAGTCCAGTATTTCCTACTGCAAAGGATTATAAAGTTATGTTAGCCTGTGATGTACCCTAACATTTTTTTCCTGTCTTAGCTATGGGCCAAGTAAATTGATTCAATTCTATTATTTTAACTATAAATTGACTTTATTAACAGGACCCCTCAATATAAAATAGATTTAGTATTCGCCTGGACTTCTACTTTAATTATTTCTCCAGAGAAATTAAAATCAACGTTCATTGATAATCATCTCCCAACTGCAACATTTCCAAGGATTTGGCTTATTTTGCTTGCCAAAAGAATTCAGAAATCCATAAACTTTGAGCAACTGTAGGAAACAAACATGTACAATTTTATATTCTACCACAGCATGATGGAATGATACATTAGTTTTGCTAAATTACAGCAATAACTTCTAACAAATTTTAACACATCCATGAGCTCACTACCACTGTTCTGATCTGAACAACCAACTGAGTGCCACAACTGCCACTGCAAGGGAACAGCTGTGACACAAACAGATCCCACATGCAACTCCTTCTGGGAAAATAAAGTGTTTTCCCTTAGCTGCCACAACAAATTAAAGTTCCTTTATTGGCTGATTGAGGAGAAGTGCACTCAAGTCTATTATTTCTTCCCCTGAAGTGTCTGGAATTTGCAAGCAAAGAACAAAGTGCTCCCTTTGCCCAACTGCTGCAGGAGCTTGCAAACCACAGGATTATCCTTCAGAAACACAGCAAGTCTCTTCCCATCTCAAAAAGAGATTCCCCAAGTCAGTTTTATCTTGGCTGCAGCTTCTTTACACACCAGACAGGTATCTATCTTTAGCCCTTACTAAACCCATGTCTTTCCCCCCTCTGCTGACAAATAAATAAAAGCAGCCACAACCTCGTTGGCACCCACAGAACTGATCACACAGCTGATCTTCGTGTTCTCTTTAGACTCCAGGTAAATAGCTTGGCTCTTGTGGTACCTGCAAAAAGAAAAAAAAAACAACAAAAGTAAAAAAAAAAAAAAAAAAAGGAAATGCATGAATCCATTCTTGATAAAGCTGGACAGAGTAAATTTGAAGTCTGCCTTTCTTTCCACACCACTTTCTCCATCTTTGCAAGACAGTGGGTGATCTGATTACACACACACACTCTGCATTTAATGATATCTTGAAATGCAGGAGGGTCTTCATTCATATTCAACTCTGCACTGAAGGTAACTGAAAACAGATTTCACAACTGCAAGGGAGAGAGGCAGAGCCTCAGCCCAGGGGAACAGTGACTGACAATACACCCAGGCTTCAGGGGTTAATCCAAGCAGCCTTTCCCATTTCAGACACAGGATGGATTTCAGAAGGCAACTCCTTATTTTGCCTGACAAAATATGACAGAGCAAATCACAGATACTCAAGTTATTGCCCAATGCAGAATTACTAGAGCACCACCACCACCAAAAGTGAATTACCCTCAATCAGTGCAGTGTGTGCACTGTTTAATGAGAACTCAAATTTCTAATGCTGTCCTATTTTGTGAAAATACCCAAAATGGTTACTAATGGGTAACTGACTCTGTAATGAGTTGTCAATATCTGCCATAAGAAGGCCACGACTAAACAGATCCATTTCATCCCATTTTAGACAATATTTTAACTCTCTCTATATTGTTCTTAATGTGTTGTGTATAAAACAAAGACTTTGAAATTTGCATCTCTGAATTGTTTGATTCCATGGAGTTGCCTCTTTCACAGCCCACATTTCTCCAAGTGCTGCAGTGTGCCAGCCCCAAAACCCCACTTTCTGTTCATTCTGCCTCATTCTGTTCCACAGGCAGAACTAATTACACTGGAGCAGGTGATTTGTAAGTAAATCATCTTAATCAAGCAAGCACCAAAATACTTCACAGTTATAAAAGCATGACTGTATTTCCACCTTTCCCCTAATCATGATTTTATCTGGGCAATCCAAGCTGCAGGATCCCTGCACAGATATTCCCTCAGCAGGTACCCAGTGCAACCCCCTGCAGCCTGACTGCCATGTGCAAAATGCATGGATTTATTGAAACTTTACAGTTATTTCTACAATAACCATACTGGGCATGTGGAACTCTTCCAGTGGTTTATTCCACAATCTCTTCCTACTGGCTTATGCACTCAGAATTTTCACACTGCTTGCCAGTAACTGGAATGAGTGTCAGCTCTGAGCCTTCCAAACTCATTACCCATGGGGAGGTGAGGGAATAAAAAAAAATCCCCAAATCCTGCAACCTTTAAAAGTGGTTGGACACAGGTATCCTTCTCCTTCATTTAGCCAGAAACAATGTCAGTGGGTTGCAGGGCAATGCAAGAGCAACAATGATCTGAACCAAAAAAAAAAAATCTCAGTTTAGCAAGTCCAGATGTCATTAAATGATACAGAGGAACTCAATAAGCTGCTACAAAACCCCAAGCCTCACTAAGATGAGACAAAAATCTCAGTCCAGCAGTGCCCTACCATGCCATGCTGGGAGTACTTAAGCAAGGTTTTGATCTTTATACAATCATCAGGAGGGCAGGAGATGCCAGAGCAAACAGCAGCTCTCAAGTGTTAGCTGTGCCCACACGGACAAGGAAATATTTTTTCCCCACTTTCAATCTTTGATTCAGAGGCTTCATTCAGCCCCTGGATTTCACATCATGAATGAGTCTCCATCAGTAAATTAATGCTAATTGTGCCCAGGAAAGGCAAAGAACCAAGTCAGCAGTGTTTCACTGAAGAGTTGTCTCAGCTGTCTCACGCTCCATGCTCACAGAGACAGGGCAGCTGAAGGCACAGCACCCTGGGGCATCAGTTACCTGGTCATGTCTCACCCTTTTGCCAAGTTTCTATATCCAGAGAGGGGTAGGATTCAGGAAATCACCTCAGATGAAAAATGCAATGGGGTTTAAGTTGGCTTTCAAGAAAGCAAAGAGCCAAACAACTCTTGCTGTTGCAGCAGGCAAAACACACCAAGTGAGGCAAGCAGAAATAGTTCCATTTCCTGCTATAAAATATTTTACTGAAAGGCCAAGATTTCCAACTGCAACTCCATCAGAAGACTAAAAGAAATCCCTCTGCATTACTGTATGCAGTAAAGCTAAGAGCAAAAAGGTGGTTGCTTTACAGTGAACTGTGGTCTAGGATTTGATGGGGGAGCAGAGAGCTCTGAGGATAAAAAACTGAATCTAATTCCACTTTCACCTGCAACGCTCCACTCTGGAGACATCTGTGAAATGTCTCTGCAAGACTTCAGGGGGTTCATTACGGGCCTTAAACATTCCCTGTTTTCTGGTAATTGTCATGCAGGGCTGCATCAGGAAACAGAGAAAGTCATTCCTGGGCTGTCAGCTTTAGGATTTCTGTGAATGCCAGCACCCTTTGTGCACCTGAGGAAGAATTGCCCTCCCACTACCAAGAGTTATTTCATTATTTTAAAACACCAGCTACTTTGCACAATTACTATTACTATCAATCAAAAAAAAGAAAAATGTAAGCAGGATTATGACAACAAAAAGATATAAAATACTGATCTTAAAACAGCTTAAGAGCAAGGCAGCCAGGAAAGACAACAGCTGGAATTCCTGACAGCAAGACCCCCATAACAAGTGAATTCAAGATGAAAATATCTCTTTACATGTTTATGCCCCAGCTAGATACCCTTCAGAGAGAGCTGAGGTGCTTTGGTGAGATTCTGGGCTCACTGAAGCTCTTCCAGGTTTAAATTTAAACAGGAAGTTTTGAGTCTTACTGACAGATTACTTCAGATGACTTTTTTTTCCCCTTTCTTTCTTTTTTTACTCATGAACATTTTTCAAGTACTCCATATGCTTCAAAATTCTGAAGAAGAGTTTATTCATCTAAATATATCCTGGGGACAGTCACTTTACACACACAAAAAATTATGAAAGCAAAAAAAAGCCCTTGATGAATCTGTGGAATAAGTAGCCTGTTCAGTTCTTACCTGCTTTATGCTCCATGGATGTTTAAACTGAGGGAGCAGCTTTTATGAGAGCTGTGTACACTGAACTCTCAGTCAGAAGGAAAAACTGACCAACTGGCCAAAGGGATTGCTGTGTAAAAAAACCAGCTTCACACTCACTTCTGTGATAAAATTACAGCCTCATCACTTGGTGTTTTGAGCCACCAGAACACTGAAGTAAGCTACAAATAAGCAGATGACTTTTTGAAAGCAAACTGTTTTCTGCTCAAGGAGTTCAAGATTACCCTCTTGATTGTCCAGGTTTGCAAGCCTCATGGATTAAGTTTAAAATCTACTAAGATTCCTCTGCAGAATTTAATACTTTCCTTGTGTTTTGTGAGGCTTGTACAGCTGTATGGCCATAAAACTCAACAGAGATAAATCCAATCAGCAATTCTGAAGTTGCCTCTCCCAGGTGGATTTGATCTTTAAAGGTTATTTGGATTTATTAGAAGCATTTTTCATCCTGAGCAGCTGGTGGGTGACATTTCTTCTGCCACCTTGTGGAATGCTGGGCTCGTGTTCCACCAAACTGAACCTCAGGAATGGGAGGGTTGCTGACAGCAAATCATGTGTGTCTGCACCCAAGCTGGGCAGCTTCAGGCACATCCCACCATGGCTGCTGCTGCCTCTCCTACCTCATATTAACTTTGACTTCCTAAGTGCCACAGTGGGCCATGGAAAAGATCCAAGTCTCCTTTTATTGGAGCCACCAGTTATCTCTGAAAGCCTACAGGGTGTGAACATTCCATCATCCCCTCTGCTTCACTGGATCCCTGATGAGCTCGTGGAGGGAGCAGCAGACCTCTGCCCAAAAACATTTTTGTCCACCAATTCTTTGATCAAAGCCATTTCTCTCTGCAGCCTCTGCCTCCTCACCACACAACACACACACACAGAGTGATGGAAACAGAAATGCCCCAGGCCTCACCATCTCTTGTCATAGTAGAGTTTGCCATCTTCTATCCGAGCCTCAAACCGCTGTGCTGGGGACTCTGCTGGTGTGGCTGGGAGGTGCTCGGGAGAGGAGGGGGAGGCTGGGGACAGGAGAGACACTCTGGTTAAAGACCAGCACCTGCCCATCTGACTGCAAAACTGCAGCTAATAAGGTCAGAAATAACAAGCAGAGAAAGCTGCAAACTCAAATATCCATCGGGAAAATATTTTATGTTGTGATGGGTAACTTGACCTCTGCCTTGAATTAAAATATTCACCGAGGTAGTGTTTATCTGAAAAAACATTCATGGCTAAGTGATGGACAATGTGTCTTTGATTTTGTTTTAGTTATAATCCACAGTTAATCAGTTAAATATGGTTAAAATTACTGAGGCAAGTTAGTGCCATTCTGTCTTGAAATAAAGTGTATAGGCACATCTAGAGAGCTGGAGGCACAAAACCGTAAGTGGTCAACCCCTCAGTGGAGCTGACAAGCAGACAAGGTGCCCAGATGCACCTGAATGTAGTGGAAAACCTCTTTTCCCAGTTGGATTGCCCCATACCCAAGTGTTTCAGCCACTAAAGATGCTCATGCCCTGTTTCCCATCCCTGACAAACATCAACACCACACAAAGAACAGCAATTCCACAGCCAAAACAGTTCCACAGCCAAACTGCACAGCCAAACATTTACAGCACCATTCTCTGTTCAGAGCAGCACCCCTGTGAGCAAGTTCCACTGCATCTGTAACTCACCTGGTCTCTTGGGTGATTTAAGCTGCATGGGAAGAGAGCAAAGCAGTGTTAGAGATCTGACAGGAGCCACAGAAGCTGCAGTGATAACTTCAGATATCTGACTTTCCATGCTCTGAGTGTTTTTATTTTAAATGCTCTGTTAAGTGGCATAACACATAACCAGAGCAGCGTGCTCTAAACAGCCAAAGGTGGAGATAATCAGTTTAATGACCCAAAAGGCCAAAAAACTGAACTTGAGAGCATTCAGATAACTCACTCCAATGAGTCAAACCCATCTAAAACACTGTTTTTGAATGTGATACATTTCTCAGGGTACACAAAATACAGGAGATAAATCATTAGAGAAACCTCAACAGCTGGCACAAAACCAGTGTTCCACTACCATCCTCAGAATGCCTTAATGAGCAGCTTATATTCTAAGAAATGTGATAAGCCTTCAAGTGTTCAGCAAGAAAACAAGCTGTTAATCAAAACTAAAATAAACATAAACATGCACACTGCCCCCTACCCAGCTTGCTGAAATCTTGTGATAGCAGGGAGAAAAAAAAAAAAACATTAATAAAAATCCTGCCCCACACTAAGGCCTAAACCAAAGGCAGCCTGTGATCTCCCAGAAAAACACACTGACATCTGTTCAGCCATGAGGAAGAAACTCCTTAACATAGCTCATCCCCTGGTTCACACAAAAGGTAACATTTTTAGATGACAGTCATTCAAATTAGGTTAATTAAACCTCAATTAAAAAGAGGAGATACCATCTTGCTGAATCTTTTACCGTGCTACTTCAGAAAGCCTGTGGGGATGAAATAGTCCCACATCTCAAAAATGAGCATTAAAGAGAGCTCTGTTCTCTTCAGGAGAAAGCATTTGCCTTCTCTTTAAAATGAAGAAATACACTCAAGCAACAATCCCTACCTTATTCAGCGTTCTTAGGTCTTCCATTATTTGCTCATCAGTCAACAAATAATTTAGCTGAGGTATCCAGAATTAAGGTTTCCATAAGCTCTTCACAAGCAAGGCTAAAAATTAAAGGTCAGTGACATTTCACTTCAGTAAATGTAAGCCAAAAGGGTTCCAGGATTTTAATAAATGTCTTACTTGGGCTTTTTTTTTTTTTTTTTTTGTCAGAGGAATTAATACAAGTCCATCCCCACAATCTTAGCAGCAGAGTGCAAAATCATTTTAACTTACTCAGACACAACCATCAATGAAAAACCTTTAGTGCACTGACATTTACTTCAGGGAAGCATCAAGCACCAGCATTTTCAGTGTTTTTCATCTTGTATTTCTGTGGAGAAGAATCTGTGAGCTGAAGCAACAGACTCACTTCAGATTTTCTACAATGAAGCTAAATCCCACCTAAACCTAGTTAAATAAAACTGTGTGGATGGGGATAAATAGGAGCCTATAATGCACCTGAAAACACACCAAAAACCTCTGAAAATAGAATTATTAGAGCTCTGCTGTACATTTGTTTCTTCATAGCAAGTGTTTAGCCAAAAGTATTCAAAATATTAAACTAAAGTTAAAAATTGCTGGGCTGCATTTCAAGGATTTTGGTTCTGATGGACTCTAATCCTCTCCCAGTGAGCAAAGGCAGAGAGTTTCATGGTGTGGTTGCTGTATCATGCTCAATTAGCAGGTCATGTTCACTATAAAACTCATTTATTTTGGATGAGATAGGGGCACTAATAAATGACTTTTTTTTTTCCTGAAAGAGTGAACAGAATCTCCAACCAGAAAGAGGTTAATTGAAACTGGAGATGCTCATGACCATCCTGCATGAACTCCAAAAGTTCAAGGTTTGATATTGCCTTCAGAAAATGAGAGTCGCTCAGATAAGTTTTTTTTTTAATCTAAGACATACAAGTTTAGAATCTAATAAGAAGCCTCTGCAAAGCAAATATCCTTGCTTTCCTCTCCAGGTGAATTTAACACACAAAATAGAAAAAGTGTCTATCTTCATAGAGGAGCTAAAAACGTATTTCCAGAAGCCAAGGAACATTTTAATTCCGAGACATGCAGCAAGGCAGATCCCAAGGATTACACAGACATGTTTTTCTGTCTCTTGTGATACATGAAAACAAGATGAATCTTCATCTTTTCTTATTCAAAGAACAAATCTAGCATCCTTGCTTTTGCTACGCATCTCTGGATTAGGGATCTGAAGCTTTTATCAGAAATGGAAAAACTATTTTGATATGACAAATATGATCCT
Organism: Phylloscopus whistleri; assembly: GCA_017589585.1. Taxonomy (NCBI): domain Eukaryota; kingdom Metazoa; phylum Chordata; class Aves; order Passeriformes; family Phylloscopidae; genus Phylloscopus; species Phylloscopus whistleri. The sequence goes on along the minus strand of JADMLD010001548.1, from coordinate 5,311,634 downwards.
TCTGGTAAATGCTTTGTCACATCTCGAAATGAGAAAAGCTCTGGCTCATGTAAAAAGCCATTTACTATCTATGGAATCAATTATCTCAGCATATATATATATATATCTCTAATGTTCTTTTAAAGTTTTTCTTTTGTGAAATAAATTGCCTGTAGAATTCAAATTATTCTCACTGACAAAAAAAGAAAAAAAAAGTTATTTCATGATACTGTAAGGATTAAGTTAGGATACCCAGGGATCCCCAAGCACTGGTTTCTGTATGTGAATTGTACTAGGTAACTGCTGCATTGCTTCAGCACACGTTAGACATGACAATTGTGCTTCAGTACTTCCCAGGTTAAAATCTGATCCTGGCCTTCAATTTCCTTTTCCTTGCTGCACAAAACCACAAAGGTGTGGGTAGCACAGGGGCTGCAAACCCAACAGTGACTCCATGAAAGGATATCAGGGGCAGGTTTCCTCCTCTTGTCTGGGATAGGAACTGGATCATTTGGTCGCCGTCTCAGTTTCCTCGTCATAATGGGCTTCACCTCCATTGAATCTGTAGAGTAATGAAGTTGGAGAGCTGATAAGACCAGAGAGAAAGGAGTAAGCAGCAGCAGCTTTCTACACAAGGCACAAGGAAAATAATCTTTCCTCTTTCATACAGCAAATTGGATTTCTTTTTTTGTTTTGTTGTTGTTGCTAGCTTCCAGCATGGAAGTGCTGACAGTGAATCCAAGTTCTCTCCCCCATCAGGTCACTGTTCAGTGCCACTGCTGCAATGCCATGGTTACAGCTGCTCCAGGTGGAGATAAGCAGCACAATGATGCTACAAGGATTCAAGGCAAATTCCTTTCATGCTCGTGCTATCTGCTTGGGAACAGATTTTAAAAGGCCAAGCTCATGGAGTTCTTTCCCAACCCAGCTCGGATCATTAATAGCATGTAAAACACCAGCTACAAATCAATTGCTCTCTCATCTTCAAGGCAGAAAAATAGCTTTGTCAAAAGATTAGAGAAAATTTTCTGCATTGAAGACTGATACAAGTCTGCTGGAGTGATTTCAAACAAACAGTATTTAAATTCAGATTATCTAAGAATGATTAATGAAATGAGCCTAATTAATAACACACAGAGCCTAATTAATAACAGAGCAGCAGTTGACAGGAAGTAAACTGCAGCATATGCACTGGGGAAAAAGAAGAAAGTCTGTTAAAAACTTGAGCACCAGTCTCATCACCAAGTAATTATCTGAACTTAGTTTGTCCAAATGCCTACAGGTAACCTTTACTGAACAGCTCCACTCAAACTCTCACAACTCATTCCTGAATTCATGAAGGTATGTTGACCTGGCAGCCAAGAGAGCACATCATAAATGCCAAACACATCATCCCACCTCCCTTTCTATCTGCTGACATTTATTTGCTCATCTCCAAGCACCCCTGAATCACCCCCTGGCAAGCACTTCAATCTGGGAAGCCCCTTTGGCTCCACTAGACACAAAAACCTTGAGCAGCTCTGCCTGCACAAAATACACCAAATTCCTTCTCTCCTCATCTCAAGGGTGAACAAGGATGACCATGAGACCAGATTTCATAAATAAATCAAAGTTACCAGGGAAACATAACTCAAGATGTTTCCAGTCCACATCAGTCCTAAGAGTTTGTACTAAGCCAAGAGCACTATTTCATACACCAAAACAGGGGTTAATTCTCACTTCTGAGTATTAATTAAATTATTAGTTTATATGAAACCTGTAGGTACTAGGCAAAAAAACATATGAAGAGTGTAACTCATGGACAGACCTCAGCAACAAAACCACACTGTCAGTCCATGAAGTGAGGGAGCTGCTCTCATAAAGCATCAAATCAGACTTTTGGTTCAGTACCACAGCAACAGAATTCTGCAGGAATAATTAACCCCTGACTTAGCTCCCCTGTGTCCATTACCACAGAGCACTGCAAGGCACCAGGGGTACCAACTGTCTCAAAAAAAATCTGTCCATTAAATAAAGATTTTCTAGAGCCAGGATACAAATGTAACCTGTAAATATTTTTTTTCTGGCTTTAAGCAGCAGATTTCAACCTTTATTGTTTGGCCTTCTTCAACTACTTGACCACTCACTCCTGCAGGAGAAAAGGACACAGCTTTCCAACCTGGCATCACTGGTTAGGTCACTATTGTGACATATCCCAATAGTTTAGTTGCTAGATCAGGGAACCAAAGCAGCCTCTTCCCCTGCACATAAGCAAGCCCATCACTCCCTCTGCTGTTCCACTGGCACTGCTTGATTCACCTGTTAACAATACACTGAATTTTGAGCTGCTTTCTCCATTAAAAGACCATCAATTAGTGCCCTGCCCCTGTTGGCATTTCCCACCAGCTGTCTGTGTAAACCAGCACTGCCATCTTCACAGCTCTTTCCCTAAGCAGGAGCAGAGTGGATAGCACAAATGACAGGTGCTTATCTTCTTTACCTCCTGTTAATTCCATGGTTAGCTTTTCATTCTCAATCATCTTCTTCTTCTCTTCCAGCTCCGCTATCAGATTTTCCTTAAGCTCAATTTTCTTATCTTCAAACTCCTTTGCTGCTGCTTTCTTCTCCTTCACATAATTTTTCTCCACCTGATCTGTCTAATGCAAACCCAAGGAGGAAGGTTAATTAAGCACTCAAGTTAGTGACATCACAACAGCTTTCCAAATGCTTTATTGATCAGCTTTTCAGTTCATAACTGGTCCTAAAGCTCTAAAGATTATCAATATTCACAGTCTACAGAAAAACATCTAAATATGACTTAGTGCTATTATATTGGCAAAAGAATTATTTGTAAAAAGACATTTTACTGTTGCATAACAAATCAAGTCCCTTGCAGAGAGCTCTGCTGATTTATAAACAGCACTTATCACCTTAAACACCCTTTTTTGACCAGCCCAGTGCACAGCCAGATACAAGAGGCCAATAGCAAATATTTAATTCTATTTTAACAACAAAGTGCAGAAGTTACTTGAGGTAATACCAGCCATAAGCTCTACTACATCTCAAGTGTAACAGGCCAGCTAGAGGAAGAAAATTTCTTTTAAGCCTTCTGGGTTGATGAAACGAGGTTTATGCCTCTTCCAACTAATTAATGCATATTTTTGATAAATTAAAAATACTTACTTCCAGCTGCAGGAACAGTTCTGAAACACAAGAAAGACTTAATTTATTACCTTCAAAGCTGCACAAAATTACTTCCTTAACATTTTAAGCCATTGAATATTGCAGCCAAGACAGGCAGTGAAGCCTATAATACATGTACTTATCCAACCTCTGCTCTGACTCCACAGCTTTATGCTGAAAATAAACTGACTATGAAAAGGTTCCACAAAAAATACACAGTTACTAGAGGGTTTTTACAGACTTTCACCTCACTGAAAAGCTTCCACTATTCCACACTGCTCAGTTCAGTTTGGAGAAGGCTGTAGTAGCAACACTGTACTATTCCATTATTTAAAAAAAAATTATACATACACCAAATATAAGAATGTTGCAATAAAAATCAAACTTTCTTTCTGCAAACCATGAAAGCAGCATTATGTAGATAATCAAATACAGGTAAATCCAAACTGTTGTTTTAACAAACCTCAGAATGGCAAGGACAAACATAACAGACCCTTATTCCTGTAGTACAAGGCAGTTGGATTTTTTAATCACAAAGTTCCAAGTGATCACCACCTGCCCTCCTGTGGAAGAACTCTGCTGCTGCAGCACTGCCCGTGGCCAGCCAGAAATTCCAGTTTGCACTCACGCTTAATTTTATCAGATCAGCCCAGGCTTGCCAGGATGCAGCTCTAGTGCCTATGAAAGGTCTTTCTGGAGGTCTTTTCCAGCCTAAATCATTAATGAAATTCATCTCAGGAGATGGGCTCCTGTTAAGAAGAAGTTGTTCAAACCACTTCAGTTCCTCAAGCAAATCCTTTACCTTCCCAAGCACTTTTAGAAACACAGAATTGCTTTCTTTTGCTAAAGGAGGAGCAGCTGTATTTCCTATATCCACAAAATGTCTTCTATAAAAGGCCCTGCTTCAATATCCAAGGTAAGAAACTACTTGAAAGGGAACAAGAGAGAGAGAGAGCAAGCAGCTGGATCTGAATCCCAAGCCATTCCTCTGCAGCAACACAATAAAAACACCCAAAAGGACAAGCACTGGGCATTTTAAAAATTAATTTGAGCCTTTGCTCCTCGAAACAGAGCATTACACAAAGTCCAGGCAGCCCATTCCAAGTCACAGCCTTGCAGAACCACAGTTCCAGCAGCAAATCCTCTGTATTCATTGTTCACAAAGAGATCTTTGGGAAAGCATGTGCTCCTAACCTCCCACTCCTGCAAACTGAAGGAGACAGGGCACCCAAAGGCTGCAGCAAGGGCCACAGAACAACAAACCCAAGTGGGACACTGTGGGTTAGGCAGGTAAAAATGGAATCATCTTTTTACTTGTGCTGCTTCACACAAATGAAGAATAAAACTGTTCATCAGTCAGCAAACAATGGTGATCAAGGGAAGAAAATAATCAAGGTAGATCATGTCACGCTTGGTGGACTCTGAAAAAATCCTGCAATGTAACCAGAGATCCCTTTGCTCCAGCAAGTTCCTTTTCTTTAAAGGTCAGAATTATCTCTTTTTTTTTACTTCAGGAGTTATACAAAGCACACATTTAAGTTATTTGCAGAGTCTTAGAGAGAAATTCCACTTACCTGCATTTCGTATCCTTTCTTTGTACTGCTGGTCCAACTTTTTCATTCTTTTCTGATACTCCTGAAGAGTACCTAGTGGAAATAGATTATAGATTACCAATGTATTTTTTCTCCAAGTATTAAATATCCTCAAGGAGTCATGCACCACTCAAAGCACATTCCCTGCTTTTGTAAAAAGTGGATTACTTCTTTTAAGAAGTGTTTTAGCAGAGAGGCTTAACTACAAATGGAGTTAAGATGCAGAAAAGATGGCAAGCAGCTGACATTTTTAACTCTGCAGCACAGCTGAGAGCCAACATGCAGTGAAAGATGCTGCTCCCATCTTTCAAAATCCCCATCCTTCTATGACATTTGAAAAGTGCTGGGAAAAAAAAAAAGCTACTCTTCAAAGCTCACCTTCCTGCAATTGCTGTAACTGCCTCTTCAGAGATGCCAGTTTGTCCTGATACATCCTGTAAACACAGCAGGAAACTTTAAACACCAAGCACACACAGTTTATTCCACCATCTCTTGAAGTTACATGTTTACACAGGATCAAAAACTTTTCAGAACTTCAGGAAACAAATGAACTACAAGCTACAAGATTTTTATTCCAATGAAAGGTTCCCATTCTGTCTTAAGAATTTTGGCACTTCTCTGGGTTTACAATTTGGGATAAAATAGGTCTGGTTTTTTTTATGTTGCAATCTAAAATGACATTTAGATCTGCAAACATCAGAAACTTTACAGCAGAATCATTTTTGCATTATACCAAGTTTTATTAGCTGTGTATTACCTCCCCACATTATTTTAAAAAACCCACCAAACTCTTTCTGGTGCTGCTGCAAATCTGCATTTCTTCTACCACACATCTGTGGTTTAACACTGGCCAAGTCTTCCCCACCTGTATAAAAACAGGTCTCTGCCACTAAGAACTCAAAATACTGCAAATGCTCCTGAACACCATGGGGAAACTACTTCAAGTCTCTCAAAAGTCCATTTCTGGTTCAGGACTAGAATTCAATTGTTTAAGGCATTTGGATAGGCATCTTACTTTTCCTTAGCTTATCTAAAGCAGAGCCTTTATTTTACTTAAAGGATTTATCTGCAGCAGGATCCATTTGCAGCTGCTCCCAGAATTCATAATTATTTCTTTGCCCAAAACAGCAGCAGCCCTCAATTCCTTGAATTTATATAGAACAGAGAAAGTAACTGGGGAGAGCAGAAATACAAGTGCATGGATTCATGAGCTATTCCTTTGGGGTAAGCACTTAAAACTCCCAATCTTGGCCCAAAACTTTGCCAAGTTTTAGGCAATAAATACCCCTAAACCCACAAGTAAATAGAACATCACCTTACTTGTATTTGGAATGGGTTACTTACTGTTCTTTCATTTCTACAAAGTCCTCCTCCTCGTGCTTTGCCAGGTCTGTTTCACTGGCATCCTCAGTGTCTAAAAGAGGCAAAAAACAACTTGTTAAAATTAAACAAGTATTAACCCCCCCCCCCCCACAACTACGTAGTAAATTATTTAAAAACAAGGAAACAGGGAGACAAAAAAGAAATCCCCAAACCTCAGGCAATTTAGCATCAAAGACAACCTGAGAGATGAATTCAGGAGGGAAATGAAACCTCTTCCTGCAACTGTGAGTTTTGCAGTGCAGCTTTACATGAACAACTTCAACTTCAGAAAGCCTGGGAATTCCTTCCCATTTAAGACAAGGGGCTCTACATTAATACTCTCACACAGGTGAGACACAAACAGCCTAAAGACTCTGGCAGACATTTCACAAACCTGTTACTGGAGTTCCACCCCCTCGGTGCAGCTCAGGTTGACCACAAAGATCTCACCAAAGAGAGCAGTTACTGCTGGGATCTGAACTTCTCAGCAATACTTCACTTAGTACTTCAACATTCAAATACCAGCGCTGCCATAAAGACAGCTGCATTTTATCAGTAGTATAAATTGTAAATAAAGTAAATCACTGTGGGATTGCTCGTTTTCTGCTGGGACTTCTCAGGCTTCTATTTGTAACAGATGGTAGCCAAGAATCCATTACCTGTCCAAAGAGGGGTCAGTGCCTCCAGACCTTACAGGTACAGCTCTAAACCACACTTAATTCCCTACACGTGGAAGGGGGACCCAGCCTCTTAAATCAAACCTTTCTCAGATTTTTAAGCTACAGTTTAGACTTAAGATAAAACTTAACACACCAAAGATAAACTAAGAAGTTTTTAACTGCAAGAAATGCACTTAAATGTCTGAGCCACCACGAAGGACTCCCATACTTTGTCGGGAGAACCCTCGCTGACCCTGTCACCCTCTGCATCTTTAACATCATCCCATCCATAACCAGGCCAGAGGGATGGAGGGCTCTGTTGCCAGCAACAGCCACTCTCCAAGATTCCTGCTACATCGCCCTTATCTGTCATCTACCCTCCTGGATACTCTGGGCTTTACCCAATTCCCTTCTCCCCCGCTCTCTGGTTCTCGTACTGTCACATCCTACTGCCCTGCTGTACTTCTGTCCACACCTCCTCCCTCAGCTGCGTCCTTCCCCCTTCACACCACGGAGACAGAACCAACACACGGGATTTCTGCACTGTTTTCTCTCTGCTGTCGCACTCAGTCCCCCCGCTCAGCGGTCTCCCGTGTCCCACTGCCTCCTGCTCACCTGGGAAGCCACAACTCCACCTCTCCAGAGGCTTCGCTGTCTTACTCTTCCGCGGGGAACCGCTGCAACCTGACAAGTCCTTGTTTGCTGCGGGTGTTCTGGCCGCTACGAACCCTTTAAGCCACCAACCCTTCCCCAAACACGGTACGGAGCGGTCCCCTTCACCCCACACCCACACGAGAGCCCCCTCTCCATCCTCCCGTCCCAGCCCGTCCCCAGGCACCAACCCGCCCCCTCCCCACGCACCCTCGTCGGAGTCGCGGGCCCGGGCGCTCCGCTCGCCGTCCTCCTCCTCGGCGCTCTCCAGCTCCTCCTCCTCGTAGTAGTCGGGCGCGGGGGCCATGGCGGGGGCGGGCGGCCCCGGCGGGGCTGCGGGCGGCGCGGACACGAGCCCGGCCGCGCTCATGGCCGCGGGCGGGACGGGACGGAGCGGCCGCCGCTCGGCAACCGCGGCGGGAACCGCGGCCGCGCTTCCGCTTCCGGGCGGCGTCGGGGCCGCCGCGCCCCCGCCCGGCCAAGGCGGGCCCTGCGGGTCAGAGCGTTACGGGTTCGAGTCCCGGCCCGGCACAGTGCGGGGCACGGGGTTAGACTGTGCTGGCGGTGGGTTTAACTCCTCAGCGGGTTGCGGCCTCCTGGGCTCGTGTTCATGGACCAGGCTCTGCTCAGAGGTGCCAAGAGCAACCAGCACGCACAGAAGTTCCACTTAGAGATGAGGAAGAGCTTCTTCTCTGTGCAGTAATGGAGCAGCGGGACAGAGAGCAGAGAGGCTGTGGAGTCTCCCTCACTGGGGGTATTCCAGAACCGTCTGGACAGAATCCTGTGCCACATGCTCTGGGATGACCCTGCTGGAGCAATGATCCCACTGTGATCCCTTCCAGCCTGACCCATTCTGTGATTCTGTGATACAGGCACAGCAGAGCTGTTCCCCAGACACAGAGCAGGACCTTGCCTCGGTGGGGATGGACTCATTAGGACACTCGTACTCTTTTGAATTTTATTATATTTTGATAGAGAAATTACTTCCCTGTTCCTCCATACTCTCAGCAGAGCGTGACCACAGACAGCACTGTGATCTCACCCAGGTGAATCAGGTGCCTCCTGCCAGTGAACAGCAGCTTTTGTAGAACACACATCTGGCTCACATCTGCCAGGTACTGGTTATTCTCCTGACTAGGCACTGCTACAAAATCAAGGATCAAGGTACATATCCTGTAGTGAGGGTCATATGCAGGATCCCACTCCCATCTGAAAATACCTCACAGTGGTATTTCAGACTACATATCTCATGTACCTTAATTCTGCAGCTCAAATTTACCTGGGAAGGACTAATTAACCTCATCACCTCCAGCGCAGCCACACCAATCGCTCACCTTCAGCTGGGAGGTGCATTCCTCACATGCACAGCTTATTGACTCACTGAGGCACTGCAAACACCTCACCGAGGGGAAGGAAATGGGTTTGATCTGAGGCACTGAGCTCCAAAACCTGCAGCGCTTCTCCAAACCCGCCGAGCCGGGTGCTCGGCGCCCAGAGCAGCACCAGGTCACACCGTGTTCTGAAAGGAGCGGTGATAACGCAGAGCAGCCACTCGGCTTCCCTGCCGATCGCCCCAAAGGTCTGTTTGCCCAGACTGACAATTTTTAACTTGCAACACCCATGCCAAGTATGCTCCGTGCCTCTGTCCTTAAGTCAATATTGCCTCTAACAGGGGACGAGGCTGAGGCACGGCCAAAAGTCGGCACCCCCCTGCAAGCAGCTCCCCGAACTTCTGGGAGGGTTTTTGGCTCAGGGGAGAAACACCACCAGAACTGCTCATCACCTCTCCTTTCCCAAGGAATGCTGTGGGTTATCAGCACTTCGGAAACCCCTCCTTTTCCCTTCTCCCCACTCAGGCGGTGCGGCTGGCACGTCTGCCCGCGGCCCCGGGGTGAACAGGAAGGGCGTGGTGGCGGCTGCCACATCGCATGAGCTGCCTGGTGCCCAGGGGTTTGTCCTCTCCCCACACTCACACCCGGCTGGAGCTCTTCGAATCACTCCCCAAAGCCATCCAGTCACTGAGCTAAAAATAGAAATGGGATGGCAGGACTCAAGAACTAACCAGAGCCCCCTCGGAGCTTTACAAACACTTGTGTTTCCCCTTTCTCCCCCATTTCCTGTATCTGTTCCATCTGTCCACGCACTCCAGCCGGGTTTGTGCTGCTGGGGATACCAAACCAGTTCTAAGTGTGCCTGAACCACAGCTGCCCTCCCAAGGATCACTGCCCTGCCCCACTGCAGCCTCAGCACTTTCTGTTTGGAGCTGATCTGCCCTCCCAGCACAGCCCTCCACACATCGGGCAGGTGCAGGCACCAACACGAGGGCACAGGAACCCCCTGAACAGGAGCTGTGTGCAGCCAGTGGGTAAAAACACTGCAAACTGCTACTGATGCAAAGCTTTTTAGCTCGTTCTGTGGTCAAAACTGGGCTCTCGCTGTTGCTCCCTCCGTGCTAATTCCTCCTGTTTAATAGGAGCCTGCTGGAGACACCCTCTGCTGTCATCTCTTAGGCATTCAGTGGGAACCCGAGGGAGGAGGCTCAGCTTTAAGGAATGCCATGTTTCCCTTACAAACGCAGAAACTTAACTGTCTCCGCCCCAAGGAGCTGTCAGGGAAAGTGTAAAGTTCCCTGTCGAGCTGTTGTTCTTGGCTCCTGCTTCCACCGGAGCTGTTGTTCTCCTCACAACTCACTCAGTGCTTTGGACACGCTGGGTTTGGGGAGAGATCTCTGCCTCCTGCTTGCTCAGCATCAGCTTTTCTCAGAGCTGCTGACAGATGAGTCGTGCCCACTGTGCTCTTCTTTCCACTTGTAAGAAACAGAGGTGTAAAAAAAAAAAAAAGGTTATGGAGCTCAGCTTATAAACAGGAAACTCTCTGTGTGGAGTTACTCGACTACAGTGAGAAGAGCTGGTATTGTACCTTGGCCTCTGAGGCACAGGACACACCAACACCCCTCATCTGGGGCTCAGGGCTCTCAGGTTTCTGTACCTGTGGTTTCACACAGCTCTCTGAGGATGGTTCTAGAAGCCCAAGAAGGGGAAGAGCTGTCAATAGCAAGCTGACAGAATGAGGTTGCACAAGGTACTGGCAGATAAGGCTCTGCTCCTTCAGTTTTATTTAGAAAAATGAAATAATTAACCCACCCTGTTGAATAAATCTCTACAGCTATGAAGTGTTTAGGTTCAGAGGCTGTGGGGAGCCACCAAGTGTGGCAGAAACAGCATGAACTCACCTTACCCTGCCTCTGCTCTGACCAATTCCTAACCCAGAGCCCTCAACCCCTGCTACAGTTCCTTTTCCTCTGGGGCTTTGCTGCCAAATCACAGCTGCTCCTGTTTGGGTACCAGAGGCCTCTTCCTGCTGGGACCTGCCACAGGACACACAGTCCCTGCCAGGGGTCCCCCAACACCTGCAGCACTGAATTGAAGACTCAGAGCTGCCTTTTTACTGGGCCCAAACACTGCCCCCTCACACAGCAGCTGGTTGTGGGCCCCAACACCTGTCCCCCACACCCTCCCCAACTTGAGACCACCACAGACCCTGACAATGCACACAAACACCTCTGGACTAATGATGGGCCCTGACACACATCCTCACACCTGAACCTGACACGGGCCCCAACATCCGTTTCCCATACTTGAGACCACTGTAGGCTGCAACATCCCGCTCCCCTCCCCGACACACACCCGAGGTTACTATAGGGCTCTGCCCCTCATCCCCCCTGAACCCACTATAAGTCCATAAACCCCTCACACACACCTGAACCCGCTGTGGGCCCAACCACCCCCATCCACACCTAAGACCACGATGGGCCCCAACACCCCTCACGCACACCTGAGCCCCGACACAGACACCCACGGGCGAGGCCGCTGCAGCCCCAGACAGCCCCAGGCTCACACCCTGTTCCCGCCGTGACCCCGCACCGCCATCCCGCCGCTCCCCCTCCCTCAGCGCCCCCGCTCCCTCCGCGGCACCGCGCAGGCCGCTCGATCGAGCGCCGATGGCGCGAGCGGTGCGCTCCGGGAGGCGGCGCCGCTCAGCGGCCCGGCCCGAGCTGCCAGGCGGAGTAGCCAAGCGCCGAGCGGGGCCGGGCAGGAAGCTGCGGCGACGGGCACGGCCCGGCGGACACGCTCCGTCCCCCTCTCCTCCTTCTCCTCCTCCTCCTCCTTCTTCTCCTCCTCCTCCTCCCTCCCTCCCTGCCCGGGCCCCGCGGACGTGGCCCGCTGCCGCCGGCCGGCACCAGGTGAGGCACCGGCAGAGGGAGCGGCGCCGCTGACAGGCGGGTGCCGGCGGGGCGCGGAGGGCAGGGGGCAGCGCTGGGGCTGGCAGCGCCTGTGGGGCTCAGAGCGGCACTTGGCGGCGGCGGCACGGGGCGCTCGGTGCCGGCTGTCCCGGGGTGTCTGATGGCGTGGCCCGCCCGGGGCTGCTCGGGGTCGGGGCAGCTCCCGCGGGGCGGTGAGTGTGGGGTGTGAGGGTCTGAGAGAGACCCGCCCGGGGCAGGACGGGGGCAGGTGCCCCGCACCTCGTGCCGGGGGACCGGGAACAGCCGCTCCTTCTTTCCCTTCTCCCTTCGCTGCCTCGTTCCTCGCTTCTCTCCCGTGTGCCGGGAGCTGTCCCCGGGAGCTCTGTGGAAGTCGGAGCTCCAGCAGAGCAGCCCCGAGCGGACGGGAACGCCCCGGTGGGAGCGAGAGGAGAGGAGAGGAGGGAGAGCGGCCGCCTGCCTTCACCGGGCTCGGGCGAACGGCGCTGCTCCACCGGGATTACCCCGGGATCCGTCCGTGAGCTGGAATGTGACCTGGTGAATTCAGGGGAAGAGGGAGCTGCGTTTCTGTCAGCTTTGAGCGGAGTTGGAAGCAATGACGTAGGTCGGTGCGAGCAGATGTCCCCGTCCTTTTAATGACACGGAGAAATGATTTGCTGTAGGTGCTGGATGCCATCGAGCAGCACTCGTACTTGCGTGGGAAGGAGAAGGAAGGAGGACACGAGGCAAGTACTAAGCCTTCAGAATTTTGTGTCGTGAATACATCTCCTCGTGTCTCCTCACCCCCCTTCCCCAGGAACGTGAGTGGAATGAATTCCCTAGTCCTACAACTATGGCAGTTCTAAACTTCAGTAGCCACTGAATAGCCCTGCTAGCATCCTTGTTTTCTCCTGAGCAGCTCGGTGCTGGGCTTGCTGTCCCCAGCTGGGCTGTTCTCCCCAGGGTGGGGGAGAAGCCAGTGGGACACTGCTCTGGGAGGTGTGCTGGGCTCACACACAGTCCAGCAGCAGCTCTATGTTTGTTTAGAAACAGCAAAGCAGGCGGTGCTGATTCTAGCCCTGGCTGTGCCAGAAGGATTTGGAATCCCCCTGCCTGTCTCTGTGGATAGTGATCCACATAAAAAGGTGGAAGCAGTCAGGATTCTGGGTCCATGTGGATCTGTTTCATAGAATATAGGGTGATTTAAAGTTACTGTGTTACAGCAGTTCTGGCTGTGGTTTGTGGTGCTTATGTTGTTTGAGAATAAGTGGGCTCCAGTCTGTTCCCCAAGGTCTGCTGACATATTTTAGCAAATGTTTAGATGCTGCAGTGCTGGGAGTGATGCAGCTTGTTTTGCCAGTGCTCATTACTTTGATGTATCCCATACCAGATTTATGAGAGGACACATGTTGGTGTTTCTATGTTGATAGTGGATTGTTCGTGGAGGGAGATAATACACTATGCTCCTCTTCTCTATGAGCTTAAAATTGGGCTGTTTCTGGTTGGTAGCTGGTTTTGTGTTCTCGGGGGCTAATATAACAATTTAGGGCATGTTTTAAATGTAAACACCTATCTGCAATCTCCCTTTTAACACTGAGCTTCATACAAATATCTGGTGATTCTTTCATGCACCCACAGTGAGGCTGCAAACTGTTCCTATCTACATAAATGTCTCATTTATCAAATCCAGATTTCTTATTTGCTGTCCAACTCATCATATAACTTCCTCTGGCATCTGATTTGAGAAAAGCTTGAGCTGGGTTGTTTCCATCCACCCTCCTCTGTATGAGGCCTTTCAGATTGCAAACTAATTCTTACTTTTGTGTGTATATTGCTTACAGTGATTCTCTGTGAGTACTTCCCTTTTAGGTTGTTGCATCATTATCAGTTAAAAAAGATCTTAGCAAGTCAAAGCTTTTAAAGATGAGATATTTCCACTTGTGTGCATTCTAAATGTGACTCTTGCATCAACAGGGTTTTGCTGGTAGATTTCTTTTCCATAATGTGTTGCTGGATGGGGGAAACTTGCAGCAGAAATGAGTTCTGTTCCTTCTGAGTAACCTGCTGTCTTACTTTAAAGGAAAAACCCTGTTTGTCTGGAGCAGGGCTGGGGTTTGCTGGACTGCTGGGGAGCAGAGGAGGAGCAGGAACAGGGCAGTGGTCAGTGAGTTTGGACCAGGAACACAGACTCGTTGTTTTCTCCTCTTACAGGTTTTTGTTCCAGGTTGTCCTGCAGCCTCGTGAGATGCTGCAACATCCAGGTTATGAGAAATGTCAGGGAAGGAGGTGTTTGTGGAACACTTTAAATTTTATTCATTTGTTGCTTTTACATAGAAAAGGTGTGTAAGGTTAATGTTTTTAAATAGGAAATACATCTTTTGTTTTAAGATAGAGCTCAGAGTCTTTTAACAGGACCCCTCTACAGCTCAGTCACAGCATTTACAGCAAACTGAGTTTGATTAAAAGTGCAGTTTTGGCATCAAAGGTATTCAAGAAGTAGATTTCTATAAAGTTCTGTTTCAGCACGTGCTCAGCTTTATTAATAGATGTGCTTTCATGCATCAGGGAAAAGTTCAAAAAGTGAACCCAAAAAAGTATTTTGTTTTATGCTTATTATTTTCAAACTACTTCCTCATTTGAAGGCCATTGATTAAACCAGAAGGATCTGATTGCCCTTGGCTGTGTAATAAACATGATGCAATTGCCTGGTGCCTGCTTGGTCATCAGTTCTTCTGGGGGCAGCTCTGAGAGTCTTTTTATCACTCCCTGAAATCACTCTGGCAGCTTTGTTTTAATTTTCTGAGTGAAGTGTGTTTTAGAAGGTATTGATCTGGTAAATCTAGAGTTCCCTCTGGGTAAAAAGAAGGAAATCTCTCCTGTGATTTTTCACATGGGCAGCACAGGTCGTGACTTTTCGTTGTGATCGTGCAATGGGCATCACTTAGAAGTCATCACTGGCATTGCATGCCAGGAGCTCTCATTTGTGAGATCTGTGTTAATCTCCTCATTAACAAGGAGGAAAGTTGAAATAGAAATTAAAGTAAATTAATCAGGCGTGGTCATCCATCTCTTGAGCTACTGAAGGATGTTGGATATCCGAGTTATTAATGGCATTGTGGCAGCTTTTCAATTGTTATAAAGCCCCACTTGCAGCATTAAAGAGCAGTGTTCCTAACATGACATGTTGTCCTTATTCTGTAGAACTAAACCATAGGAATTCACTTCTAACATCCTGTTGGAAATATGAAAATATGTATCTTCAGAGATCAGTAGGTTTTGCTCTAAGATTCAAGAAATCTGGAGTACTGCTACTATTCATTTTAAATTTATTTTTTATTTATTTAAATGAATTAAATACTGAAATTAGGTTGGCTAATAAGTTTGTTCTTATTCAGGATGGCAAAGAACACATTGAACTTGAGCAGGTTGGAAGATTTCTTGTTTATATACTCAGGTTAGTGTCACAAATCATTAGTTTAATTTGTAAGGGCAGGGAAATTTCAAATTTAATATAGGGAGCTTACAAAACAAGTTTGTCTGAGTTGCTAATGAACTAGGCACTTATGGCCTTGGACAGGTAATAGCTTGATGTTGGTGTAATTACTTTTTTCCCCACCCTGAATATTAGGTCAAACTGGACTCTGGTTGATTTAGAATTCAATGAAACCAGTCATTGCATGTGGTCACTTGTGGTCCTTCCTTGGCTACTAAAGGCTTTCAAATAGGGACATTCTCCCATTTTGGCCTCCATTTGCACCTCTTCCTGCTGTCATTGTTAATTATGATGCTGGGTTACCTGAGAGCCCAAGAAATTCCTCAAAAGAAGGGCAAATGATGGCCTTGGTGTTCCATGAGTTTGATTTGGGAGGAGCAGGTTTTGTGCTGCAGGTGACACTGTCATTGGGAAGGGAGAGAAAAAGCTGTTTGTTAGGGAAAAAGCTTCCCTAAGAAATTGTCACTGTGAGAGTGGAGATGTTAACCCCAAATCCTGAATAAACCATACACTTCCAGCTGCATTCCCCTGGAGTCTGAAACACACACATGGGTTTGGGTTTGTTACTTTTCTACAAACTACTCCCCAGGATGGCTGTGGTGCAGAACCTGGCACTGGGAGGAACGAATCCTGTATGCAGTGTATGTATTTCCACACATATCAAGCAGTTTGGGATGAAAGGTGTTGGGACTACCAGATACCATCAACATTTTGTGAGCAGGATGTCATTATTAGATGGGAACTGCTGAATGTGTGCCAAACGTCGTGGCGAGTCTGTTTTTAGAGAGATGCAGGCTGTGCTCACTTCCTACATTAAACCTCATTTTCCCCTAATTTTTATATGTGAGCTGTGATTCTGTTGCACAGAAACTGCCATAATATTGAGCAGATTTATTTAGGGTTGCCCTTGAACGTTGCGAGTGTTTAAGCCAGATTTACAGGAACACAGTCAGTGATGATTCATGTTGAGATGATGTTTTTCTCCCTTGTAATGGAACATATGGGACTACGTAGCATATGGTACCACTGAAAATTGTTAAACGTGGAGCACTGATTTATTACACAGCAAAAAGGGTTGGGGTTTTCAGTCTAACACTGAGCAGAAAGCTCGTAAACAGCTCTGGCTGTTGGTTTGTATTGGGGGCACTTCTGTGTTGTGTGGTAATTTCAAAGGATTTCTTTAAATGGCAACAGGATGCTTCCAAAAGTTGTGTGTCTGCCCTTTTACTATGGTACAGTCTTGCTCTGTGGGATGACAACTTAAAAAACCTGGAAGAAAAAAAAATCCTTTCTCTCTCAGATGAGAAGCAGAGGTATTAAAATGTGTAAATAGTTTTCTTCCAGTCTTACTATCCAAAACACCTTCTTTCCATGTTTTGTTTGGGGATTTTTTGTCTTTATGTCACTTCTGGAGGGTTTAGTTTTGTTTTGTTTTTTACTGAGGCAGGGAGAGGAAACAAACACACACCTTGGTCCTTGCAGTGCACAGGGGAAAGTGGACTAAAGTGCAGCTGCAGAGAACATAAATTCCAGTCACCTAATTCCTTGTGCTCTCCTGTTTCTTAACTATTCATCTTTGGATGATTGTAATCTTTCCAGAGCAAGCATCGCTTCTGCTCTGGCTTTGAAGGGTCTTGCTGCAGGGTAACTGAAGCTCCCAGGTGCTGTGGTCATACAGGTAATTAATGGCTGGTCATAAATGTTCACTGATTAAGCTTTTTCAGAAATTATTTAAGCAAGAAACTTCATTTAAACCTTAGGATGGTGCTTGTGTTTGCTTTTTTTTCCTAACAACTCAGTTTATTTGTATATCTTAAAGTACTGATTAAAACAGACCTTTTGCTAAATTTGCTTTTTTTGGGCCAAAAAACATAATTAAGAGAGAATATATATTGTAAATTTTTGGGATAAGAATCAGGTGAGCCTTTTCTCGTCCTTACTTGATTAGTGACAATCTGCCTCTCAGTGCAGGGTTTCTTGTGTGTCTCTGCTTATTCTGCCTTGGTCAGGTAAAGCTTGAGTATGCTGTGTCCCTTAGAATGGCAACAGATATTTGACATCATTAAAAACTGCTGTTATTTAATAAAAGGAAGTCATATCTACCCTTGAGGGAATTAACTAATGACCTCTTGTTAACCATCGCCTTCAGGATCTTAGATCCTCCCTTCGCTTGCCTCATCCTTAGTCATAGATTGGAAGAGGAAAACAGGCTTTTTCCCCTCCCTCCCAACTCCTGAGCAGTTTCTCAACTGGAGATGAACTGATGGTTGACTTAAACCCTGTGAGGAAACTGAAGTGGGGACCCTGCTCCCTCCTCTCCCCTTGTGGAACATCCTGCTGGTGTTAAAACTCACACACAGCATCTCAATTAACTCTAATTCCCAGCCTTAGCCTGCACATTAAACATTTTTAAGAAAGCATTAGCCCAAATGAATTTTAATTTCTAGCATTTCTAATCTCAACACTGCTAGTGGTGTCAGTTTGAGCTCTTCAAAAGAAAGGAAAAACATTTCTTATCTGGAAAGTATGCGAGTGGCAGAGCAGATAAGATAATTGAGCCCTAAATGTGAGCTGGGATGGAAACAGGCTCTGTTGAGAGTCAGGTCTCATCTGCTGTGCCACAGTCCAGCGTGCTTTAATGCATAATAATCCAGGGAGTTTGGTCTTCCTGGGCAGGACACAGGGAATTTTCTCTCTGCTGCTTTTTCATTAAGAGACACGAGCTTTAGTTCCAGTGTGAGACTTTCATGTTCTCAGAGTCAGGAGTTTTCTGTCATTTGGGAAGCAGACAGCCAAAAATAGGATTTTATGGCTCTCCTGCCTGTAACAACAGTTAGCTGCTAAAGTGAGGAATAGAAATAAAAAAAAACCCTTCCAACTTGTTCCACTCAGGCAGCTTTTTCTCAAAATTTCTTGTGTGCTTTTTATCTGTGGTGTCTTTCCTCTGTGAGGATCCCCACAGAAGATGACAACTTTTCCATTTCCAGCTCTTCCCTTGGACTGAGAGCTCCTGTTGTGGTTTAGAGGTTGTGTGTTCAGCACTTGGGCATGGCCCACATGGGTGGAGGGAGCAGCACAGGTACCTAAAACCAGAATAAATGAGTGACTACAGGAGTTACTTCTTTGCTACACAAAGTCTTATTTTTCTTTTGTTTGCTTGAACTCAGCTTTTGTAATTTTCCACTTGGTATCATAGGGTTGCCTTTAGAAAGTACATTACTTCAAATGAAGTTGGATTCTTACGGAATGAGACATAAGATGGTTTTTGTTGCAAAAAGCAGTATTTGGCTTAGTATTTTGCTGCAGGAATTGTAGCCCAGGGGTTAGACCTGCTGCAGGAATTGAGGCTGTAGTGCAGAAAAGATCTGCTTCTTTGTAGTGCCATTTAGAAATGCCATAAATCAAAATATATCTCGCTTAGACATTTGGGACTTGCAGAAATTACAGGTAAATGTGTGATAATACAGTCTGAGCAGTTTGAATGATTAACTTGGACAAATGCTCCAGGTTTTAGGTGTGTTGGGCACCTTTTCTACATTGTAGGTTTCTAGTTCTTATGTGTTCCCTTACTGTTACTGGGAGATTTCTGCCAGTCTGACTTGGTGCCTTAAAGCAGGAGAAAGCTGCTGACTCAGGCTTATTGTTAATTTGCTTTTTCCTGCCTACCTGAGTATTTTAGAGCAACGCTGTTTATATTTTTAGAGCAGTCTTACATTTTTTTGATATGCTGAGCCCAAACCGGAGGGAGTCAAATGAGATTGTGGTCGGATCTGTTGGACAGTTTGTGCTGGATCCAGGCTCTGGAGACACCCAGGGAGGCAGAGGGACAGGATCCCAGTGCTGTGCAAGCTGGTGCTTGGAGCCCCAGGCTACCAGTGCAGCTCTGCTGGTGTTTAAGGTCAACTCCTTGCAAATATTTTAGCAAGGCTTATATTCAAATGCTATTTATAAGACCAGACTAATTTCTTTCCTCTTAATGATGGCCTTTTGGCTGATGACAGGGCTGGAATCTGGAAGATCTGGATTCTGTATGTCACTAGTCAGCTGTGTATCCACAGGGAAGTTGTTTGCCAGCTTCTGCCTCACTTTTTATCTGTACTCAAATGAAAAAAAAAAATAAAGGCTGACTAATACCTGCCTCACAGGCTGTGAGAGCACAGTTAGTAGCCTCATGCTGTAAGATCTTTGGAAAACACTGTAGGAATTTTCAAGGGGCTTATTATGGTTAAGGTCCTGCAATGAGAGAACTGGTTAAGCCTGGGTTATTGTTACACCGTTCATTAAGGAGCCTTAATAGCTGCAGCTCTGATAGTGGCTGTTCCCTGGCTTCACCTGCAATTACCCTGGGTAGATGCAGGCTGCTGCATTTGCAGTGGGCTGGAGCAGAGCTGGAGCATATGCAGGGATGTTGGAGCCTGCCCGGAGCGCTGCGCTGCGATTTCACGGCTGGCTTTGCATGCAGGTCATGCCGTAGCCTCAGTGAATTTTGGCAGTTCAGCATCGTGATGATGACTTATTCTGCCACTAGTGAGCCCTTAGCACCTTCATGCCAGAAGAAATGCTATATAATCAGCTCAGCTTGTCCACCTAACTCGGAATTTGCCCTGCTTTTGCTTTGTACGTTGAACAAAATAAAAAAAAAATCTTTAAAAATGTTTTAGGCAACAGAAATTTTAGTTAAAAGGTGTGAACCAACTATTAAAATGTGTAAACCAACTATTAAGAACTTCTTACATCTGGTCATCTTCAAGCTCAGGTATTTTGATAATCTGTGAAACTTCTGTGTGAGTTGCTCATGTTGTGGCTTTTAATATTAATTTGACAGTCTATTTAGAAAATATCTATCAGAATTTTTTCCTTTCTGGCCACCATTATGAAAACATAACTATGCAAAGAAAGGCAAAATCCCCATTTTTGGGAAAGCTGGATACCAGTGTTTATTTCCCAAATGAAGTAACCTTGTTAGTCATTTAGCAATAGTACCTTATTAAACTTTAATAACTTTCTTAAAATTCACACTCACTTGAAAATCAAGATGCAGCCTTGACAGCTCGAAGTCCAAATCCAGACAGTTTTATTTATCTTTGCAGTTTCATCTCTTCATTATTATATACAAAAGTTGTTTTCTGTGGCTTGGCAGATTGGAAATGTATTGACTGAAAGAAAAATAGAAACTTGGATTCGTATTGAAACACAGGGCTGGAGGAGGTAGGCATCAGGAAATGGATTAGTTGTGAATTTAAACTGTGAATTTTAAATCAAGAGTCTAGCAAATTAATATTAATTTTGAGCTGATTTTAGTGCTGAATCAAAACCAGCTGTTATTCCACCTCTCCTTTCTCCCACTGAGCTGGGTTGGCACAAACCTTTATGCTACCAGAGGATGGTTCAAATTAGCAAACTGGTCCAGCTGTGAAATAAGCAGGGGTAGCAAAGCCAGAGTATTTGGAAATAGGAACAGACAGAGGATGAGGATGGATGGTACAAACTTCTGCTAAATTACACTGTGAGTATTTTTCTAAAAAAAAAGTAAAATAAACCAAACAAAACCCCTCCTACGCGCTGTTGGATTTCCGTTAATGAGTAAATTAACGAAAGTTTCACTTTCTGTTTCCTGGGCATGGGTTGGTTCCAGCAGCATTTGGGTTGTCCTGAGGAGGACTCAAACCGTTTTTAGCACTCCCTGCTTTCACTGGGTTTTATTTATTTTAATTGCTTTTTTTAGGAATCCCAGTTTCGATGCTTTATGTTACTTGCACCTGCTTTTTTTTTGTTTAAGGTTTTGTATTCAGATTTAACTAAGGAAAGTATTTTGTATTCAGATTTAACTAAGCCTTTCTGAAAGGCTGATGCAATTTGCTGTATGGTCATTGCTCACTGTTTTTTAATTTACATGGACAAGCATCCCTGCCTTAAAAAGTGGGGGGGAATCCCAAGCAGAATGTTTGTGTGAGGCAGTAACAATATAGACTAGATGACGATACAGGTATTCCCAAACATGAAGTTGTATTTCATATTTCAGGTATACAATGGCTTTTTTAAATGTTAGGCCATGGCCCCCTATGACAGGAGTCATGTGAAGGTGAAAGGTTACTTTGTAATATTAAATCCTATTTGTTGTTTAAGTATGAGAATTACTTGCAGCATATAACGAAGATCCTAAAGTTAGAAAAGGAAGCACCAGTTTACAGTCTACAAATAAACTGTGTCATTAACACAAGTGAGGAGAGTTTGTTTGTTTTTTCTTGAGGAAGATCATTATTTTGGGTAAACAGTGCAGCACAAGAGAAGCCTTTCTGAGCACTGCTAAGCCCACCTGGCTTCCAAAGCCATCCAGGGAATTTGTGGTGGGTGTTTAAAGAATAGAACATCTCAGTTTAGGGAGCATTTGGCTCCTGGTGACAGGGCCTCCCCATCCAGAGAGCGTTTGCAGCTGCTGTCAGTGAAGCTGTGGGTAAGAGCCTCGAGGGCGTGGAGAGAGGAAGTCAGAAAACTTTCATATTTATATTTCTGTCTCTGAACAAAGGTGACACTTAATTGGTGTCATCGTCCATAAATGAGGGACTCTTGCAAAGCAGAGCTGAAAGGCTGAGGAGCAGGATGAACCCCCTCTGTGTCCTGTGCCTCTGTATCCCAACAGTTTGGGAGTTGTGTCAGAGATGGGACTGTGGAGGTGAAGAGTTCCCACTCACCCTGGCAGGAGGAACTTCTGAGTGTTGCTGGTGCAGAAGCACAAGGGTTTGCTGCTGTGTTTGTAGCAGGGGGGTGTGGGGCAGAATCTGCCTCCCCAGCTGAGCAGGGAATGAAGAAACCTCTCAAAGCTTCTTGTCTTAACGAGGGAAGGGATGGCTGTGCTGGTGCGGGCAGCTGGGGCAGTTGTGGTGGTCAGGTTGGTTTTTAAAAAGCAGGGGATTTAACCACCAAAGAGCAAAGCTTGGTGCTAAGAGGTGGCCAGGGAGCTGCGTGTGTGTGCAGTGGGGAAGGTTTTGGTTCCTGTTTGGGGATGTCCACACCCTGCCCAGGCTGCTGTGCCCAGCAGGTATTGTTCCCTCTGGAGCAGGATGATGTCAGCTCCATGATCTGGAGCCTTCTCCTGGGCTGTGTGGGGATTTGTTGGTCTTTTTGGTGTCAGGGCACCAATAGAAGAAAAATTATTATTTTTTAAATTTTGATTCCATGAACAGTCACATGGAGTATTCTGTCTTCTCAAGGGAAAATCTGTATGCAGTGTACAGGGGTTTTCTTGTTCAGGAATTTGTGTGCTGCCTTTTTTTTTAGGTCAGGTCAGGGGAGAACACTTTGCCTTTTTATTAGGAGCTTGCAAAGATTTTGGAGGATCTTTGCTGCTTTTGCCTTGGACCACCTTTGAGTGGAATATCTGCACAAGTGAGTTTTACAGTTCTACATTTCCTTTTTTTTTCCTCTCCTTCCCCCCCCACCCCCCCCAATTTCTTTCATCCTTTGTGTTCTATGTACAAAAAGTAAAGATCAAATGCACCTTAAAATGTTCTCCTGTAGAGGCTGCACGTTCAGGGGTTTGATCCCTATATTGGCATAGCATTGAGATAAATGAATGTGCTGATGTTCTACAGTGAGATTGGGAAAAAAAAAAAGAATGAGTTAATGAGACATCTGGGTGGAGGGAGCAAACCTCAAATGAAAGTTGCTTTTCTGTTTTACGACAAGTCAAAATATTTTGGAATTAAAATCAAAACTGAAGCTGAGTAAATTGAATTTTTTTTAACCACTTGTACTTAGAGCTTATTTTATGTAATTACTGGGGCGTGACTTTAAGTTCTCGGCAGGACTTTGTGGCTTGTTAGCATCGGGTAGAGCCTCTGATGTTGCAATGAAGAAGGAAGTGAGCGTGTGTCTCCTTGGGGAGGGGGACTACAAAGCACTTCTGCCTGCCTGCATAAGGTGGGAATTGCAGCTGGCTGGGTATTTTTAGAAGAATACCTCATTTTGAATGTGAATTTTGATTTTTTTCTTGTTTGGTAAATTAGGCTCTCGGTTACTGTTTCAAAGAGGGTTTTTTTCATACCAAAATGCACTAAACACGTGAGTTCTTCACCCCAGTTTTATTCATTGATGATTTTAAGTTTTTTATTAAACCTCCAAAGCTGCAGGACTGGGTGTGGTGCATTTCCCAAGTGTCTCTGTCTTCTGTTGGTTTTTGCAGTTGTGCATCCATGGGTAAGGATAGAGGCATTGTAGGGATTGCAGGGAGAGGTGAGGCTTTATAGATCGGCCTCTGTTTCTCCAGCTTAATTAAAGGGGAAGAAAAAAAAAAGGAAAAATAGTGGATCTGATTTTGTTCCCTCCTTGTAAAAACATGCAGCAAAAAAAGAACTTTTTCATGGATTGCAGGGAGAGGCAGAAGATAGCCTCAGTTTCCATCAGTGTTTTCCAGTCATTTGCTGTAACAGTGATTCACTTCTGTTCAGTTGTTCATCCTGGCCTGAGGTGAGACATATAGAATGTTTCTATTTTAAGCTCTTCAGCATAATGGATGGATAAACTCACCCTTCTTATGCCGGTTTTTGCCACAGTGGGTGAGCTTCCCTTCCTGGGATCTCTGTTTTGCTGCACTGGCCTAAAATACTCGCCCTCTGAAGGCTCTTGGTGCGCTGTCAACACCGGTGGAAGAAAATGTTCTGACCATTTTGCTTCAGGGTTGCTGATCTTAAACTGCACTGTTAAAAATAACAAGTTTTCTGAAGGCACACAGTGATGTTTTCCTGGCTCTCTGCCTCTTCCCCCCCATATTGATGTGATTAAATGCCACCAAAACTCAGCAATCCTTAGGTCAAGTGCATAGCCATGTGCATTTGCTACAGCATTAACAGTGGTTATTCCAGCTTTCTCAAAGAAAGTTAAGGATGTTTTCATAAATGGAAGTCTTCTGCTTGTCACAGTAAGTACCACACAAGCAGTTTATGTATCAGGGCATAGAGTTTTGAGATGATTTTCATACTGCTTTAAACTGTCTCATGCTGACTCAGTTTGGCTGTAAAAGGCTGAAGTCTTGTGATCTAGAGCAGGTTTTTTTTCTGCTGGGGAGAACAGGTGTATGCTGGAGATCAGTTTTTCTCTATGACCAAAACATTTTTTTGTGTTGATCTGAAGGATCTGCTTTCCCCAAATACCATTTCACTCTGAGCTTTGGGATCAGTCTGTCTTTGCCAGTGTTGATGGTTTCACATTTTCTGTTTAAGAAGCTGCAGTGAAGTCTAGAGTTTCTGATCTGAAATCAGACAGACCTGATGGCAAATGCTGTCAAGTCTGGGTTCAATAAATCCATGCTGGAAGGACAGGGCAAGAAGGCATTTCCAGGGCGAAGGGGCATTTCCAGGCTGATTGTGGCAGAAGTACCTTTAACCATCTGAACTCCTTGTAGCTTTTCCAGGATCTTTCTACAGTAATCTGGGCATATTCCACTGTTTTCAGAAGCAGCTTTAAAATGTTATCCTCCCTCCTAAATTAGATGCCAAATGGTGCATTTACTGAATTGAATCAAGAAACCTCTGATGGTTCAAATGGAAATCTTGAGCCCATGTGTAAGGCTGCCAAATTTATCTGCTGAGGTGTGGAACTCAGAGCAGGTAGATAAAGAGTTCTGCTGCCTGTGTTGGGACTGACTTAAACCCAGATCCCAAACCATACCAGAACACAAATCAGATGTTGCTGTGGAATTAGTTGAAAAAGCTTTTGCTGGCTTGTATTTAATTTTAATGATGATATATTTTAATTGGCTGTCAAAAGCGTGTTTCAAATGAGTACAATGCACTTCTCTTTGTATGCTGGTCATCTTGTTCCTTGTCCTTAAAGTGCTTGGGCTCTGTGTGTCCCTGGTTGGGAAGATAGTGCAGCCTTTTGAAGGACACGTTTTCTGTGCAGCCTTTAAAATCTCTCGGGTTTGTTGGGTGTTTGCCTTGGGTTACCCTTTGAGATTTACAGGGTGGTTTGTGTTTGTTTTGACTGTTACTTTATCTCACTTTCCCAGCAAGTCCAGTCTCTTCTGGCCATGAGTGATAGGAGGGGAGGATGAGGAAGTTCTGGGAGGCTGTGTTTGGAATGCTGCACTTCAGGGTGCAGGCTTGGATTCTTTTCCTTAGCCTTTGTGTTGATTCTATGATTGAAAGAGCTGTAAAGGTGCTGTGATGATGGAAATGAATTAAATAGTTAAATGTCTTAGTCATTCAGATGTGTAATGTCCTTTCCCTTGGTGTTCTTGTGTATTGGCTAATCTTTGGTGACAAAACACTCCTTGTCCTGTCCTTGCACAGCAAAGGGGCTTCCTCAGCTCATCTATTAATTTTTAAGCTTGATATTGACATTTCACTTCCAGGTTTGGAAGCTGTTTTCCACTGCAGACACAGAAGGCAGAGGTCGTATTTACAGTGTAGTGGTTGGTCCATATCCCCATGGCAGGCTGGGGGCTGTTTGCCTCTGTGTTATTCTGCACACGCTGTGGGAGTTGTTGTGTCTTCCTGAGTAACACTCACACAGCAGTAATGGACATGAAATGAGTTTTAAAGCACGATATAAAAATGGCAGTGCTCACATTCAGCTCTTTTCCAGAGCTATGAATGATGCAGTGCTGAGAGCTGGTGGTCTGTACGTTGAAGAGTTCATGCAGATGCATTTCTGGGTGGGTTGCTGTTTTCTTAAGAAGCATTTTGAAGCTATACATGTTCTGTGTGTGTATAGTGGGGTAGCTGAATCATCCTCTGTGGAGAAGAGCATTTTAAATCTACTTACTCATCCAGTGCCAGTACAGGTAAAATCTTTTGAGTCCTCCTTTTATCCAGGCTAGGTGAGTGCCGAGGTGCAATGTAGGATTCCTGTGAGTGTAATTCAGGCTGTGCAATGCTGTGCTGAGAACTGAGCTCCTTCTGCATCCCATCAGGGCCCCTCAGGGATGCTGTGCTTCATGGGCACTGGCAGCTGAAGCTCAAACTGGGGCAGCCAGGTCACTGCACGGATTCTGCAGATGTTCCTGAGGTGGAGCTTCTGGCCATGAGTGACCTCGTGTGCCCAGCAGCCCCTATTGCTTGGAGACACTGCTGGATCTTAAACCTTGCTTTGGAAAATCAGTCCCTGCAGTTCTTGGGAGCAGCAGTGCTGTGCTTGTCTCCATTGAACAGTTAAGCTACTTACTTAGAAGCCACAGTTTTAATCCTTATGGAGAAGGAAATGGGAGTGTGGCAAGCACACCTTATATAATGCACATAATTACTGACATCACCCACACTTCTTGTACTGATACCAACTCCTGGGCATGCAGCTGGCACTTCCCTAGAAAGGTGACACATGACAAAGATGTTATGGCCCTTTTGCTGAACAGGTTTCCTGTCACATGAGCTGCTCTTCAGACTCCCAGAGATCTCTGACAAATCTGGTTTGGTTTGTGTTTCAGTAGTGCTTCCTTGTAGCATAAAATGTATAAGGGCAAATGGAGGCCACTGTATGCCCAGGCCTGTCTATGCTCTTTGCTGTTGCTTCAGGGAATTTGGATTTGTGTTTTTGGGAAAGCAGGAGGGACCTGGGAATTGAGTAGACTTCTGAACATAGAAGTTTTGGTTTTAATATTCAGATTTTGTAGCACTGATTGCAGCTAGAAACAAGACACTATATTAATGTGATCGTGTTGACATCTGTGGATTCTGCTTTGGTAATGAATGAGTGCTGCTGAGCAATTGAAGGCTACGTGATGTCTGAAAAGGAAGAAATTCTGGTGAAATTGATACTGTCCTTCAGAACTAAAACTAACTATGGGTTCCTGCAGCCTGGTCTGTGCTTTACTTTATTGCTGCCAACTGTAGTGATCTGATACTTTGGAACAAACCCTTAATTTAGCGTAAATACTTGTAAAGAATTCCAACTTTACTTTACATCAGGTGTTTTCTGAAAAGCCCCTGACCAGAAATCTTCTAAAGAGAATTCAATTCTGGAAAAAAAATTTATTTTAGGTGATGTCTGATGTTGGCAATGGGGGTCTGAGTGCTGGGGAAAACTCTGTGTGTTAGTAGTTCTCTGTCCTTGTTGACATGCTACTGCTAATTTATTACAATAACATGGCAGACTATTCAAAATGGGTGCCACATTTAGCTAAACCAGGTGGAAATATATATTTAAGTTCATGCTTGGAGAACTTCATTGTCAGTATAAATATTGCAGATAAATGGGTGGTGTCACAATTCACCCAAAGTTTTGTCTTAAGAGAGCTGAAGACTGGTCTGGGGTTGCAAAGGGAGCCTGTGTGAGTTTGTGGACTCATTCTCTGTGAAATTAAACTCTCACTTCTGGATTTATCCTTTTATTGGATAGCAAATAGTTTTTTGTCCTCAAACCCAGGGCTTTTGAGCCTCTTTGCAGTCCCTTCCTTGGTGAAAATTAGTGAATCTTGTTCTGTGTCCATGGTCTTGTGTAAGCAGATATCCTTCCAGTTGCTGGTTTGTGGTGGATTTGTTTTAGGCTCTCTCCACTGATGAATGAGGATGTGACTTTCAGGTATTCAAAAGTGAGGTGGAATTTCTCTTTTGTCCTACTGGATTTTTATCAAGAGTACTGGTAATTCAAGAAGGCCATGGTGTACTCTCTGAAGGTGAGACTGCTGCTGTTTGGTAATTCTAGGAGCCCCAGGCCTTATCTGGAAGGGTTATTAGTTGGCTGCTTGCACACAAATGTCTGAGCTCTCGTCAGGTTAGAAGTCAAACCCAAAAATGTGTCTTTAACTTGAAATACATAACCAGTGCTCCAAAACGGTGTGAATCTTCATCTCAGTCCTACATCCACTCACTTTCTTTGCAGCTGTTTTGATCATGGACTAAAAATACTGAAATCGATCAACACAGTATTAAATAACTTCCTAAGTTTGGGTTGGATGTTGAATTTTTTTTTTAATTTTTTTTTTTTTTTTTTGCCTAGCAAAAGACTCAGTACCTGCTAAGTAAGAACTAGTTCTGTGCTCAGTGAGGCTGCCTTCCTTCCTTAGAAGTGGTAACTGACCTGACTCTTAAAATCCAAATTGTTCTGGCTTACCTCAAACCTCAGGTAAACTTAAATTTTGCACCTCACAGTGCCTCTGTTGCGGTGGTAACTTGTTTGGATGTGAGAGGTGGACATGACCAGGATGCTTTTAAGCTCAGGGTTTACTCCAGAGGCCAGTCTAGAGGCAGCAGCTGCTGTGGATGTGTCCTCAGAGGCTCTTGTGGGGCTGTCACCCAGTGAGTGAGGGGACAGTGACAGATCCAGCTGTTGGCAGAGTGAGCACAAAGTGTGTCCATGATTTGGAACGTCTGGGGATGCAGGAAGCAGCGTGGCTGTTGAAAATGAGGCATTTCTAGTCTGGTGTTTTGGAGGGAAGTCAGAAGGTGAGAAAGAGTTTGATTCTCTAGTGTTGTCTAAAACAGAAGGTGCAGGGGGAAAGTTGAGATTATTTAAATTTTAGGGAGGGACAGATGTGTTAAGAGATTATAGAGTTAATGATGCAACACTTGAAAATGGAGGCAAGTGCTGTGGGGTGCTGCTTTGTTGCATGTTTACTTCCCTTCTTCAAAATGTCCTCAAATTCCTGCAATTTATTTAAATTAGATTCTCTTCTTCCAGTCTCTTTTGACCTTTAATGTTTCTTGGCAAAATTTACATTGCTTTCAAATTAAACTGGGGAATATTTTCCCAAAACAATCTTTCTGATTGTAATCTCTTATTTGAAATCTGCAGCGAATATGTTAAATATAGTGTACATTTATTGATAGAAGTTACTTCTTCTCATTTGTGTGGGTGTTATATACAGTCACATCACTATTTCAATCACTGGCTGCCTGGCTGTTTCCTAGAAAATAGAGGGGAATTTCCTACCATGACTCATCTTGGAAGTAGCAGATGCTACACGCTCTCAAGCTGTGTATGGTAGCTCTGGAGTCTCAATAAATTTAATTGAGTGTTGGGGACACAAAAATATATTGGATCACTGCAATAATTACACACTGCTACTATTTATCCCTTTTTAATGAGAATGCTTAAGCAAAATCTTTATAAAGGTGATGGTGCTTTCTTCCCTTTCTGTCCTGTGGCACTGCTGTGGAAACGTGTTTGAAATTTCAGTTTTACCCTGCTGTCACTGGGGCGTGTCTCCATTTTTAGTACTTTGTAATTCTGAGAAACCTCCTCCGTATTTTTTTCTTTTCCTTTTTGGTTTTTGCACTCCTGAAAGTGACCCCTGAGCCACATGTCACTCACAAGCACTTCCAGGCCCTTAGCAGCAGCAGATTGTGTCGCTGGCAGTGGCTCTGTGCTCCTGGGGAGTTCCTGGGTACCTGCTGATCCCAGATAGAGAAATGAGTCTGGGAGTGCTGTGCCATGGCCAGCAGGCTCCCAAGGGGCTCTGGAGGGGGTGTTACAGTGCAGATTTGCATTCAGTGGGATCACACTGGTGTGCAGCAGCACAAGGAGGATGGGATTAAAGACATCCTAGAGCTGTGCCCTGCTGGGATGTCCAGCGTGCTGGGAATTGAAGAGACAGGGAGCTGGTGGTGCTGGGGGTGCCTGGCATGGAACACAGCTCCCTTCTGCCCTGGAGGAGGTGGGAGGGTGGAGGAGGAGAGGACAGAGGCGCTTTGAAGGGATATGGGAGTGGCTCTCCTGCAAGCTGAATGTGCCAGATGAGATACCCAGCTCTGCCTTGTGGAGTCTTAGGATCAGTTCTCATTTCAGCATTATCCAAATAAACCCAACCTGCTGCTTCAGCAGCTGATGTGCCTGTTTCTTCCTGTGTGGAAGTCTGGGTTCCCACACAGGGATGGACCTTGCCTTGGAGGCACATGGTGCTCCAGAGGAGCCCCAGAGTGTCACTGGGGTGCTGTTGTGTCCAGACCCACTTCAAATCCAGAAGATCCTTATGGCTTGCCCTTTTCCATAGCTGGGTGAGGTTTGGCTTGCTGAGAGAAAAAGCAAGGGAAGCAGTGGAATGCCAGGCTGTTGGTGTCCAGGGCTCTGTGGGATGCCCTTATCCTTTGTGTAGAAGCTGTAAGACCTGGAAACACAGGACCATCTCATGCTTGGGGAGCATTCCCTGAATCTGCTCCTTTAGCTGCCCAGAATGTGTGGTATTTCTCTTCCTGATGTGTCTTATGATTATATTTTAACACAGGTCTTGTCAGGTTGGGAAGATGGTGTTGGTGGCTAATCAGGAAGTGAACAGAAAAACGCTGGCTGGGTTTCTCAGCCCTGGATTTTGGGTGGCAGCTCCTTTGTTCAGAAACACGGAATGGGCAACGTGTGCCTTATCTTCCCAGGCATGCAGTGAAATATCTGAGGAAGGGTGGAATTAGGTTGTTACTTGAGGTTTTCCTGGGAGAAGGGCGAGTCCTTAAAGTGCTTTTCTTACTCTGGGTCACGCGGAGCGGCGCCTGGGTTGCAGAAATGGGCTTTTGCTGTAGTGGCACTGGAGCGAGCAGCAGCTCTCAGTGGGAAACTGCAGCGTTGCATTTGGCCAAGGAGCCAGTTCTGCAAAGCCAGGCCCAGCTGGTGGTTCCCAGCCCCAGCCTGGGGTAGGTGGGACAGGGAGGGGGCCCTGTCCCTGCCGTGTCTGGAAAAGAGGAAGCCTGGAGCTGAACCTCGCTGCGCTGCACTTCCCTAGAGAGCAAGATGAGGAGAGGCAGTTCCTCTGCTGGGCTTCATCTATGATTAATGGAGAGTTTAAGCACAGTATAGGCTTGCTCTGTAACCTTGCTGTGCTCCTCATATTCTCTGGGAAAGTTTGCTTCTCACCAAAGAAACATGCAGCTGAGTTTTTCCAACAGCATCATCTCAGATGGTTGGAAGCTTCTGTGTTTGAGTTTGGGAGATAAATTCTGTGGTTATCCAAAGTCACATAATACTTAAATTTGGCTGGGTTAGAAGTATTAAGTTCTGGTGTGTGTTGTTCATGTACAAATACTTGGTGTTTTTCCTCATAGTTATGCTTTTGAAAGTGTTGATTCTTTCAGCAATATAAAGAAAAATCACCAAAATGTACAGTTATCTAATACAAAAAGCTTTAGCAGGAGAGTTCAATGCAGCTTCCCCTCTCGAAGGCTTTCCTTCTTTGGAGGCAACAGCTTTAAAATTATATGTGTAAAACTCAGGGTAGCTCTTCTAAGACCATTCTTGTTGTCATATTAGATCTAGTTATGCATTTGTACTAGGTATTGGTTAGTTAGGAAGGCCCATAAAGGAGTTTTTTCCCCATTCTTCTTGTCTAAAGTATTCTTTTCTAGGAGCCTAGAAGCTCCTGTACAGTCATGACCCTGATCCAGGTGACTTTCTGAAGTCCCCTGAGCTCCTTCAGCATTTTGGGCAGATATGACCATAAAGTAAAAGACTGAGCCATCATGAATTTATTAGTGAAAACTAGAATTTTTCATTGCTTTGATTAGTGGCAATATGCCTCAGTCTGCAGAAAAACATATTTCATTCACAGAGTGTCTCGGCTGTGCTTAAAATTAACCAGAACAACATAATGAGCCCTGCAATTGAGAAGCTGTCCCCAACTAAAAATATTCCTCACTTAGACGATGGGATTGGATTCTTTCATAGTTTCACTACAAATATCCCCTTAGGTTCATTATGCCTTGGTTGCTGAATCCATAAAATAGGGCTGTTAATATGTACCAAGTAGTGCTGGAGACTTTCAAAAACTGGTAATTCCTTGATTTATTCATAAAGCAGGGAGCATAACTCTTGAAAATTTGATCAGATGCCAGTTCCTTCAGTAGCCACTCGATCCAGAAACCTTTTTATAGCGGTGCTAACATCTCTGAGGACTGTTAGGCTTAATTAATGTTTAAGACTCTTGTAGAGAACATGTCATGAAAAGGGAAGCTCTTCTAAAGGAGCATGGGGAGGCAGGCGGGAATTTGGCTTCAGGGAATGGAAAGGCAAAGGATGTTTCAGCTTTGAGTTGAGTAAGTTTGTGTCTATTCTCTCACTTAAAAATACCCTTTCTGTGTTTTTTAGAGAAATACTGCTGTATGGGGTGTTGAATTGACAAGTGTGTATGCAAAATCCTTCGCATAGACTTTATTTTAAATATTTAAAAGCAATTCTAGGTTATAAAAAACACAGAATGGCCTTATTTAAAGTATATATCTGTCACAAAAAAGAAGGCTCTTTTCTGTGGTATGAGCATGGTTAAGCCTGATAAAATGGTTCTGAAAATCTTCACTGTCAGGCAAAACACTTTAATTTCTCCCATCTGCAAAACAAAATAATATTTATATTCTCTGAAGGGTCAAGTGAGGGGACCATTTCTCTGGGAAACTGAACATCTTTTTCTTGTACATCAACTTGTTATGGATCCAAAAATGCGTATTTTCTCATGGGCACTGACATCTCCCTGCACAGATACCTTCAGGGCTATGCAGAATATCATCAAGCAGCAGAAAACCTTTATCCTGTGGGCATGTCTGGTGCTGCTGGGGCTACAGTGGGGTTGGGTGATACTCTTTACCAGGTGAAAATTGGCTTCATCTGTTGGCATCTTGCTTAACAAAGGTATCAAAGCCCTCAAACCTCATTTCCCTGCTCTTTTTCCTCAACACACACTTTTCCAAAATCTAATTGGTAAAGGTAAATGGAAAAGAAACTGTAATCACAAGGTTGGAGTGGTTGAATAGATGTTTCTATACTTTTAACTGGAGAAAAAAAAAAAAAGTTTGATTATTTCAGAAGAATCTGCCTTTAATGCTGTGAAGGGTGTATTTTTTGTGGTTTAGAACTCTGTATCTCACATAAATACATTTCTCAGAGGAATTTAAGCTGAGTATCCACCCCCTAAGCAGGTGAGGTTCACATCATGAGCTGAGAGGAGAATGAAATGTGGGAAAACAGGAGGTTTATCCAGCCCTGCTGCTGGGGAAGGACTTCAGTCTGTCTTAATAGAAAGCAGAACTGGAATAGACTGACGTAAACGACTGATTTTTTTCTGATTTAAGTCCAACAACATCGCCTGCAGGGGAAAACACTGTTGGCAGAGACGTTCCTGGTGATGAAAGCTTTACTGTAGCAGTTAAGATTAGTTGTCTTTAGACAAAACCCTCATGTTCTATTTAATCTCCATTCAGGCTTTTTTTTTTTTTTCCTGGTTAAAATGGTAACAAGTAGGGCATCGAGATTGTATCAGTGAATGAACTATAGATGTTTTATTCAGTAAAAAGACCATTTTGGTTTCTCTTAGAGAAGTTTAATTGCTTAATTGCATGAGATTTAAGATTACGATACTGAAATTCTACTACAGCCTTCAAAGCCTGCTTTGTTTAGCATTGCTTTCAAGGCAAGGCTTGCAGGAAAAAAATGTAGTGGAGCATTTTTTTTTTTAAGAGAAAACGGGAAGTTTCTGTCAAAAGTCAAGCCTGAAAATCAAGGATGCCCAGCCTTATCTGGTGGTCTTGAGCTCTGGGGTTTTTTTTCCCCTGCAAAGACAGCCTTGCTACAGCAGAGGATGTAAATAAGCACTTGTGCAACCAGGGGCTTGTTCACACAGTCATGGTGGCTTGGAGGTATTTTATCTCAATATCTGTCCAAATAAACAAAGCTCTAAGTGGTCAAGTGATGCCTGAGCATCTCTCTCTGAAAACACTGGGCTTTAGCTGCTCAAGTGGCTCTGAGAAAGTTGTTCAGCTCAAGTTAGGAAATTGTGGAACACTGGGATTGCTTCATGGCAATATTTGTAATGTTTTAGCTCTAGCCATGGTCAAATGTAGTTGTTTGTCAGTGGGGACCAGTCCTGAGCCAGCCTTGGTGGTGATAGGATCCACGGAATGCTGCTTGAGGTTGTGATCAGTGTTTTATCTACAGTAACCATACTTCAAATGGCTCTGATTCCCAGAACATCCTTGGAATAAGTTTGACAGTTCCAAAGAGCCTTAGAAAGTATAACTGGAATTTGTCTGTTAGATGAAAACAAATCTACAGAGAGGAAAAAGAGGTTTTTCCTCTCCTTACTACAGAAATTTGCCACAGAAATATGAAATAGATCAAGAGTTTTTATTCATTATCTTCAGCTGTCACTCTAGACATTGGAATACACTGAAGTGCCATATCAAATAGAACTGTAATATTTGGAAAGGATAATTTCTTACCAAGATCAATAAACGTGGCTTAAACCAGGTTTTTTGTTACTTGTCAGGGTAACAGGAGGTTTGGAGTCAGATGGTTTGAGCAGGTGTGTGTGAAGCAAAGAAAAGAGTGAAGTGAGGAGGGAACATGCTGGATTGCTGTGGGAGTCTGCCAGGGATTTACTGTGAAATTCTGGATCGAGAGAGAACTCCTGAAGTGAATCCACAGGGAGATGGTGTGTGGTGCACTCGTGTGTGACTGAGAGGCATGCTGAACTGGATCTCCTGAGGGATGGGGACAAAACCCTGGGAGGTGCTGCTGGGATTCTGCCTTGCTCCTGGGCTCGGGCAGCCCTCGTGGGCTCCTCACCAAAGTGAAATTTTTCTGTTTTCCACTGCAGTTATCAGTTACCTGAGCTCTTCATTCTGAGCCTTGCAGTCAGTATTGCAAATGGGTGAATTCCTTGGTTGAGAAGGTTTTGTTGCTATAATCAGAACAGAAACATGTAATATTTTTACGTCCATCCGTACTTTTGGCCATGGCTTCTTGTCATTGCATTTATCCCAACACTCCATTTGCCTATTTTTGACTGCCTCTGCCTGCTGAGCAGATGTTTTCAGAGAGCTGTCTGCAGCAACCCCCAGGTCTTTTTCCTGTGTGGTTACAATTAATTTAAAATTCAGCAATGTGTAGAGTAGCTGAAAATATTACTACTGCTGTCTGTTACCCTATTTTTGTACCAAATGCATTTCACCAGCCCCTGTTCTGCTGAGATCTCTCAGGTCACTCAAGGTGGGCCTGGCTGTGTGTTTTTAACATAATGATTTATCACCTCTTCTAGGAATTAACATTATCTACGAGATAAGTGAGCAAAACCCTTTTGGTGGTGCTAATTCAATATACACAAATCTGTGTCATTATTCCAGCAGCCATCTCAAAAATAGAAAACTGCTCGATGGCTTTTGGTGGCGATTCAAAATAGTAAATTATCATTAGAGCAAAAATAAAGCTCAGTCATATCTTAGAGCAATCTCCACATGGTTCTTCCTGTGCAGTGTTTGCCAATAAGCCTGAATTTCTGTTAGCCATTGAACACACATTCCAACATCAGCTGCCAGTTCCTTAGCTTCTCATGCAGAAATAGAGATGTTCCTAAATTATGGTGGCCTTTCATTTTGCTTTGCTATCCTTTTCATTATATTTTCTTGCTTTAATGAATGTCTCTGACCTGAATTTCTCTTGCCTGTCCCCCCTGCCCTCAAATGCCATAAGTGTCCATCACTGCCACCCACAGAAGCTCCCCTTGTCCCCACAGCCCCCCTCCCAAACGCTGTCACTTGGTATTTTTGTGCAGTGATCTGATGTGATTTGGGGACTTGACAAAGAAGCTGGGCCAGCAGTGAGGAAGTTTGACCCTCCCCTCCTGATGGCTTCCTTTCCTGGGCTCTGTGAGTCTTCAGACATCTCCATCAGTGACCAGAAAATTGAATTGAAGCTTTGATAATGTTTTCTCCAGCTGATATCCGTGGTGTCTTTTGCAGCATCCGTTTTTCATTTTTTGGGAATTCCAGCAGACAGAAATGCACTCACTGTTTGTGCTAAAAGCTTTTTTAGTTGGTTGGAAGGGAACTGCTGCTCGCCTGATTATGTTCATATGATAGCAAATTGCACTGCTGAAGTAGCTCATAAAATACTCAGTTTCCATGGTGATCTACCTTCTACTTTTCCTAAAAGAACTCACTAGGTCCTGGGAGACAGACTCTATACTTTCTTTGCCTGTGAGAAGATTAGTCACATCCCTTATTTTCCCCTTGGTTCTGCCTTGTTTTCTTTACACCAAGTAGTTTGGGTTTACTGATCTTTTTTTATTTTCGCTCTGCCTTTAACATTCTGAAATATTAAATCTCAGCACATTAAAGCTCATCCAAGGGTGTCCCTGTGCACAGGGATGCAGCTCTGGAACCTGCATTTGGAATTTCAAGTGGAAAAATTAAATTTAAGCATAGATTATTTAAAGTGAGAATTTAAGTCAGCTGAAACTGTGTAGTGATTCTTCAGTGCTGCAGTGCTAATTAAAAAAATAGGGAAGAGAGAATGCTGAGGGGACAGGTACCTGCCAGGTGGAGTATCCTAAGCCAGGTGACTTTCTCCTTGTCCCTGCCTCTGCCAACCTCCCTTTGGTGGAACCAAAACTGTGCCTGAAGAGGGCTCTGACTTGAGCTGCAATGTTAAGTTCATTTTACACATCTGATTCCAGTGCTCAGTGAAGCAAATTTTTGTTTGCCTTCCAGTTCTAATCTAAAATTGTAGTTTTTCTGCATTAAAGCAACATTAAAAGCCTTTTCTGACCTGATAAAACCCAAGATGACAAAACTTAAGGCTGAAATCACAGACCTGAACCTCTCAGTTATCCAGCTATTTAAAGAGTCTCTGGGTGCTATATATTCTCATATAATGGGAATAATGGCATGGTGTGGTAGCTGTAATTTCAGTCTTAACTCAGGCTTATTTTTTTTTCAATCTGCTGAAGCAAAATAGTTGTTTCAGTTTAGAATTCTGCAGGATTTTGGTTTGGGTTTTTTTTTTTTGCTGATATTCTTCCTTTACTGTGGAACTTGTAATGGATATATATGACAATATATTAAGGGTTTTCTTACTTATTTTTTCTTAATTTTCTTTTCCTCCCTCCCCCCATCATGTGTGATCCCCATTATAGCCTCCAGCCTGGAAGGAGCCATTCATCATTCCCAGTTATACCCCTGCCTGAAAACTGGCATTATTCACTGTGGGGTTTCTTTCTATCTCAGCAGTCTCTGTCATGCTGTTTGGGGGTGGTTGGCTGTATTGTGGCAGGAAAAAAAAATCTCTTCATTACTTTCTTAACCATGATACTTTGGTGTTTTCATGAAAACTGTGATAACTTCTGCATGCAGTTAAAGGCTGTAATTGTCATAAGGGTGTTAAAATGATCCTGAGGAGGCTGTCTTACAAATATGTGTGGTGACTGATACAGCAAACTTTGAGTTCTTTGTGAATAAAAGCAGCACATGATCTTTCTTCTTTCCAGACTTTCAGCCATCCAGTGCTCTTTTCACAGAGGATAAACACTCTCTTCTTGGACACAGTTTTTAGATGATAATAAGGAGATTTTGGATGTCAGCCACTCATTTCACTTCTGTCTCTTTTATTAATGGCCATAAAAATTGCAGGTTATAAAAGAATAAACTTAGAAAGCCAGTGGGTAAGTCATGTAATATTAATGACTGATATTTCCTTGGCTGGTACCTGCTAGACTGAATCTATCATCCTTTAATAATAATATTCCCATGAGAAATTGAGTTTTTTGGGTTTTCCCAAATAAGCTTTTTCTCGTTTAACTCCGCTCCTGAAACAGACTTTGGCACCTGAATGAGACAGGTGTAGCCATTCCTGATGATACCAGCATGGAACAAATTCCTGTTGTTTATGTTAATGCTTGCAGTTGTGCCTATAAATAGGTCAGGAGGAGAGCTGGATGTGCTGGAGTCACCGAGGGCAGGCAGAGCAGAAATTACAAACTGAAGCAGTCCAAAGGGCTGTTTCCTCCAGTGTTATCTCTGGCTGGCACAGAGCAGGCAGGAAGGAAGGAGGGCTGAGAAAGGAGAAGTTGTAGCAGGGAGAGATTCAGGGCAAAGAAAGGGGGAAGTGTGACAAAGTGAAAATGAGGTGTGTTGGGGGACATATATCACGGGAGCGTGGAAAGCCAGATTGGGAATGTTGTGGAAATGTGTTGGAGTGCTGTGGCTTTCCCTGCTTGATAAACCAGCAGCAGGTCAGGATGAGAAACCTTTCCCTTTTGTCCACGGAGAGGAGGAACAACGTGCACAGCCCTGTGCAACTCACCTGCTGTTAAATTGATGTTTGGGGTTGTTTTATGAGGGTTGTTGTATGAGTAGGCAGTCATGGTGAAGATTCCTGGATTTTCTTAGAATCATAAAGAACATGATTCACACATACCTTTCCCTGTCCCTTCAAAGAGAAGAAAAAAGTTAAACCCCTATAGTTTGGTTTGTTGTGAGAGGTGTTCTCACCCTGCATGACCAGGGAATGTCTTGTCTTTTCCTCCTTCATGCACACAGCCTGTATCTATTTCCTTACTTTGTGTGAGGACCTCCTGCATGATTCCTTCTGGCCAGTTTTACTGTGATGCAGCTTCCAGAAAATCAGTACCTGAGTTTACGTTTTCTTGCACAAAGAGAATAAACAGGATTTTTAAATAGAAAACTCCTTTTTCAAAGTCAGCTCATGTTATGACAAAATCCATGTAGCTACACCAGGACTGTTACTCACTGCCCTGCACTTACATAATGAATTTTGCCCCAAATGGCATTGCAGGCTTTTCTTACATAAATGTGTTCATGTGCCTCTCCTAGAACACACCTTTTCCTTGACTAGCACACAGTAACTGTCCAATAACATAATTATATGTTAACCTCAGGTAGTTAAATCTAACAGTCCCTGCAGTTTCTGCCTTTAGGGGACAAATCAGAAGCCAGGCCATCTAAGTCATGATAAGGAAACTACTTTTAAAATACAAAGAATTTTGTTGTGTTCAGAGTTACTGTGGCAGTCACTTCTTACACTTCAGCAAAACTTGAACTGCAGGTGGAGATGAGGTTTCAGCCTTGTTTGCTGTTTAAATGACCTGGTGGCCACTGTGGTGGCTTCAATGTCCCCCATGGGGATCCTACAACTCTGAGTTGTAGTGCAGGTGAGTTGGAGCAGCTCAGATCTCACTGCACCATCACCCTGGACACTCTGGAAAGCTCTGGGAATAGATTTGTCAATTGCTGGATGGGTTTTTTGCTTTATTTTTCTCGATTGTGTGATGGTCAAAATATAAACTCTTTTTCAAAAGTACCTAAAAATAGCTTTAAGCCACAAAATGGATCCAGCTCTTTGGAAGCCATTACATTAATAGGTAGGAAACTCTGAGTGTACTGCTGTCTCTTGAGGCTTCCACAAACAAATCCGATGACTTATTTGTGCCTCTGAGTGGCACACACAGCATAATACTCATCAATTTATAATGGTCTGGAGTTTTAAGCAACATGATGAAGAGCCTGATAAAAACACTAAAGAGAAGAAAAAAAATGATGAAAATAGGGAGGCAATTTTCTCAATTTCATGACCCATCTGTGATGCTTTTTAGAGATGTTTTGGTGAAAAGATCTGATGAAATTTGTGTTTCTGTGTATGATGTTATTTGGGCTTATGTATGTTAGGGCTTAAAATGATTCATGGATCCTTCCTCCCTTCCAGATGTACTGCTGAATTATTTCAAGTGTGCCATGATGAAATATTATGAAATGTTGTTGCTGGGAGCAGGAAGCCTTTTTTCTTCCCTTTATCTTTAATTAGGCAAGGTTTATTCATTACTGAAAGTGTTTAATCTTGTTAAATAAACCTGAGAAACTCTAACAATGCTCTCTAGATTTTATGGTAAAATACAGGTTCTAATCCTGTTAATTACCCTCAAACTTAGCAAGGGCATACATATTTCATTAAATTGTTTTAAATTCAACGGGAAAACTATTGGGAAGCTACACCCAGTGCCTCTTGCTTTTTCATTACATATCTGGTGTGAGAATGATGCTGTTTGACTTTTAAACTAAAGCCCAGGCCTTACCCCATGATTTTGGGTAGCTGTGATTATACATATTTAGCAAAGCAGTGGAATTCCAGAGCACAACTGGGACTATTCCTTTGGGGAGGGCTGGCCTGTGGCTTGATTTCATACTTGTTGAAACATTCCCGATGACTAAAACTGATTGTTTCTTGACTTTAAGCCTGCTGATGTTATTTTTTTTTAAATTTGTTTTAATAAGGTTCTCTTATATTTTAATTTTTAATAGGTTTATTGTCTTTTGCTGCACAAATAGCGGTCATAGGGGAATTATAAATTGAATGTTTCCTTTAAAACTACTGCTCCTCATCAGGGAAAAAAAAAAAAAAAAGCTGGTTCTGTGAAGGTATTTATCTACAACAAGCCCTGCAAGTTATTAGCTGGATTTCATACCCCAGGGGCAGCGTGCAGTGATGGCCTGGGTCAGAACAGTTGTGATTCAGGGTTTTATTAGCATGAGTAATGTGTGAACTCCACATGACCTGATGCACACGCGAGCTCTGGACAGCCCTGAACCCCGAACGCAGTGCTGGGATGGAATTCCAGGTGCACTGCAGAGCCAAACACTCCAAAGGGAAATTCCTGCACTTCCCTTCAGAAGCTGGAGGTGGTGAGGAGCTGTGGTGGCACCTAGATGTTGATAGGAATGGTGTGTGGCATTGACTTGGATGTTCTGGGATGTTATTCCCTGGAAAAGCCAAGCACTGGAGGTGGTGTTTGAGGAACTGCTGCTGGTTCCACTGGTGTGGTTCTGTTCATGTTGTCCAGCTTTCCTGGCAGACTGTGTCCCGATTTCCTGAGGCTGCTCCTCCTGCTGTGTGCCCTCGGGGCACGCTGCCCTGATATCTGCAGAGCCCCAAATGCTCAGGAATATTTGTCTTTCCTGCTGAAGGTCACTGGGTACCTTCTGTTCCTGTTCCATACTGAGTGAA
Source organism: Phylloscopus whistleri (assembly GCA_017589585.1). Classification (NCBI taxonomy): domain Eukaryota; kingdom Metazoa; phylum Chordata; class Aves; order Passeriformes; family Phylloscopidae; genus Phylloscopus; species Phylloscopus whistleri. The sequence continues at coordinate 5,270,795 of JADMLD010001548.1, read as the reverse complement.
TCATTTTGCTTCAGAGAAATCGGAGGGAAGGACGTGAGAGGACTTGCTGCTTCTAGGCCAGAGTGAAATCTTTCCTGAGTGTCTTGGAATTGGTGATTAATTTAAGCAAACAAAGGCAGTAGTGGAGGTGCTTTTTGTACACCCTGTGTCTGTAGCTTGAGTTTCTGTCCCGGGTATGTGAATCTGACTGGCTTAAGCATTAAAATGAGTGAAATGCTTGGAAAAAACACATATGTTGTGTTCACTTATATCAAGTTAGCTGGGAGAGTAATTCTTAACAATCAAAGAAATGACACTGAACATTCCAGAGTGTTCCAGAGTGTTCTCCAAAAAGCTTCTCTGAAACAGTGGGCTGTCCATCCAAGGCTGTGCTCTTCATGTGAGGGAATCAGCCCAGGATGAAGTGTTTGTGTTTGGCCTGGCCAGCCAGCCATGTGTACCAACTAAAGGGAAGGGGAAGAGCTCCAGTTTCTTAAAAACAACACAAAAACTGCCCAAATCAAACCAACAAAACTATGTCAGTTTGTTGGTGAGGACTGCAGGGGAACTTGAGCACCTTCCTTGCTTAAAGCTCGAAAGGTTTCTTACTCAGGACCGTTATCAGTTGAATTTATCTCAGAAATTCCTTACCTTATATTCCAGGTTTTGGAGAGACTGAAGTGATGAAATGGGGCTCTGTGCTTGCCATTCTTGGGAAAATAATTCTGGTGTGAATTTATATTCCCCTCAAAATAGGCATCTAAAAATGGGTGCATGAGCCATGTCATGTTGCTCCTCCTCTGAGTGGAATCTGCTGCTGGTCCACCCTGTTTCCTGTAGTTTGTTTTTCTGCATGAAGTGGAAAACTTTGTCCTTGTTTTGGGAAGTACCCTGGTGTAGTTGGAACTAAAATTAATTTTGTGCGTTTCTGGGCACATTTGAAAGAGCCCTATGGTGCTGGGAGATGCAATTCAAACTTGTGTCTTCACAAGCCACACACTTTGAGTTCTCAAGTTTATCTTATTGACAGACATGATTTTAGATCCATGGATTATTTGGAAATGTTGGTAGTTTAGCTCCTTTTAAAAGTGCTTCTAGTTGTGTTTTGTTCTTTATATTCAGGTCCGGGTGTTTTCTGTTGTTATTGATGCAGCACCTGGAAGTTGTAAGCAGTAGGAGAGAACCTTTGTGCAGACACCTGTAACAGAAGCAGTTAATTCATGGTTTGTAAGTGGGAGGGTTGCTCAGCATTGAGGAAACTCTGCTGTCTGAACAAAATGCTGATCTCCCAAAGCCTCAAAATCTCGAGTCACTTGTAACTCCCCAAAGTCACTGCCAGTGTGATTAATGATGTTTCCTTTTGAGGTCTTCAGGACATGCAGTCTCAAATGTTGCTTTACGAGGATGAAAAGCAGAAATCAGGCTTCTAATAGAAATTGTTTCTGGGGTATTAACTCAGCACTTTGGTAATGAAAAGAACCTGCTCAAATTGACCATACCTTGAAGTTAAGTTTTTTCTACTAATGGCATTCAGCTCTTAGAGTGCTCTGCCCTGATGGAAACAATTTTTACTTCAGTCTCCACATATCTGGAGGAGAGTTGTGATGTTGAGGGTCTGTGACCTTGCCAGCCCAAACGGAAGCAGTGTGATGTGTGTATCTGTGGTGTTTTACACTGTGCAAGACCCAAACTGTGGATCTGCTGCTGTGCTGGTGTCAGTGCAGAGGGGCTCTCAGTGTTTGTGGGATCATATGGATCACTCTGTGATCACGTTCAATCAACACAGCTCAGGTTGCTGTTGATACACTTGCCATCCTAAGTTTTTTGTTTTTCATTACTGGGAAATAATAGTCCTGCTGAGCAGATTTACCGAGATTTACTTGCCTCACTACTCATGTCTGCCCTAATTGGAAAATGACATTATTACTTAGGGCTTAACTCTCAAGTATTGACATTTAGCCTCCCATTTTAAATACCTTGAATACTGGAGCTGCACAGGCTTTCTTAATGGCAGAGAGGCTCATTTGACTGCAGATGGAGAAATTGTTTTCTCCATCAGTTTGTTTTTATTTTTTTAAAGCCAGATGGCTTTTTCTGTTGGCTGAAGAATGCCAGACCTGAAATACTGCATTCTTTGCCCTGTCTGCAGGGCTGTAGTAAATATAGCACCTTTGGGTGAGGCCAATCAGCTGAAAATGAACAGTCATTTCATTCATCGGGCTTTTGTTTATACTTGAGATATTTTTTTAAAAAAGCAAAACATTGCAGGACCTTTTTTTGGTGCTCTTCAAATAGCTTTTTAACAGCTCAATACTACTGGCCTGTGGTGAGATAAAGTAACAAAAATAACATTTTTGGTAATGTTAGCTATTAGCAGGAAGATTTCTGCTCATTTATTTTTTCCCTAATAAAGGAGAGCATGAGTTAGTGTGTCATTAAATCAGGTGCCTATTAATTCAGCTTTTGGCAATGTAACTGTTGCACTGTGCTTAACTTGGAAGCATTCTGCTGTGCATGTAGCTATAACATTTTCCATGAGTTCAGGCTGATTCCCAGCTCTCCCTGTGTCCCACTGTCCTGAGGGGACAGCAGTGGCTCTTTCGGGGTGTTCCTACACCCATGGGGGTGGGTGGCTGTAGTGGGTGACATCCCTCACTGCGACCTGATTTCAGCTGATGGGGCTCACTGGCTGGCTCTCCTTTTCCATCTTTTCATTGCTCATACTCTCCCTGGTGGAATTCAGCAGTGTTTGACTGAGGACTTTCCCTGGAATCTTGTGTGTCATCAGGTAAAACACTGACAGTCAAGCCATGGACGCAGCTTTGTCAGCTTCTCACGGAATCATGGAATGGTTTGGGTTGGAAGGGACCTTAAAGCCCATCCAGTTCCACTCCCCTGCCATGACCAGGGACACCTTCCACTGTCCCAGGTTGCTCCAAGCCCCATCGAGCCTGGCCTTGGACACTTCCAGGCATGGGGATTTTTTCTGAGCTTTGTCCATTTATAGATGATCTAAAAAGCAGAATCTGAGAAGGAGCTTCCTATGCCCTAGCAAGCTTAAGAGTCTTTATAAAAGCCAAATAACTTGGCATTTAACCTCTTCTCCTGGTTTTCTGTCCTCCAATGATACATAGTCCAAGGGCTTTGTCTCACCCAGAGATACACCATTAGCATTCCCAGCCAGCTCTCCTTGTGCTTTCCTGTAGTCACTGGCCTTTACTGGATGTGGTGGTTTTGTGTTAGGAGAAGGTGTAAAACTTCAAAATCGTTTTTCTAAATACAGTTCCTTGTTTTTCTTTGCAGAATAGGAGAGTCTGGAGGGCTGGGAGCACGGGACAATGCTGCTGGAAGGAATGTGAGCCACAGAGCATGGTTGGTGCCACAGTTATCCAGGTGGGCTCCTCTCACTGCACCTCTCCTTGCTCCATCACTGACCCTGAGCCAGGGAGGCTATCTCACCACCAGACCAAAATTCTGCATTCATCCAGATAGCACTTGAAGTCCAAAACCTTTTAAAGCCTTTTCTCTGTGTGTTTTAGTTTAAAATTTATCTGATTGTTACATTTCAACTGGTCTCCCATTAAATGTTGCCCTGGCTTATATCATGGAATAGGCTGAAGGTTCTGGGGTGTGTTTGCAGGGTTTGTTGTGCACTGACAAGTCAGTGAGGTGCTGAACCACAGGTGTGAAAGCAGCTATGAGGCTGCTCCAGACTGATGGAAACTGTTCCAGGTGACTCAGCTGCAGCTCCTCTGCTGCATTTCACAAGCCAAAAGCAGTTGGGTAAAGGTCCCCATCAGTGCTTTGCATACCAGTGTTTAATGAGTCAATGCAGATTTTTCTAGGTGTTTTGTTAAGAAATGTAAAACTTCCTGATATTAGGATGTTTCTTCCTTTTTTTTTTGCCTTCCCGCACAAATAAAATTTTGGGGATGAGTAGTGAAAGTTTTAATTTAGATGCAGCTCAGTTCTGTGCTAAGGGAAAAGTTAAAGGAGGCAAAGATGTGCCTTACATCATGGAGTTTAAGATTCTTCAAAAGCAATTCTGTGTACTGGGAGTGATCACAACCCAGCAGCACTGGCTGTCATTCAGCTCTGAGTAAATAAATAGAGAAATAACAATTACATGGCTGCAAAGTGTTGCTGTGGAATAGCAGCTGACTTTTCCACCAGCACCAGCTGGCAGTTGGGAGTAGAGAAACAAAGCAAACAGCCCAGGAAAGTAGGAGGAACAACAGAGAGAGTCTAAAACCTGACACATTGGGAGCCCGGCGTGAAGAATAACAAACTCCTGTCACAGGATGTTTTGCATAGCAACAGGACTCTTGAATTCAAGTGGACTTCAGTGTCACTGCAGCACTTGCTTCCTGTGTGAGATAAAGAGCTGTTGTACCCTGAATGCATTTTAATCTCTTTATCTAAATAGGACTAATAATTAAAAAGAATTAGCTGGAGGGAGGAAGCGATGGTGAAGCCTATTGCTGCTGGAAGTGTTTCCTCTCATTTTGCTGTCAGAGAAGTGTGAACAGAAGCACGTGCAAGGGAAGCAGATTAAAGATGAACTCTCCCACCAGGTGCTGCTGAGAGCTGTCTGCAAACGGCTTTGTCGATGAAGGAAGGAATTGGTTGGGACTTGAGAGCACAAAGCAGTTCCTAACACGCTTCAACATGCGCAAAGGGGTGCCAAAGGACCCAGAAATAGCTGACCTGTTCTACAAAGATGATCCTGAGGAAATATTCGTGGGTTTGCATGAAATTGGACATGGAAGTTTTGGAGCAGTTTACTTTGTAAGTAGAGTTCTTTCTTTTTTTTTTTTTTTTTTTTGAGAACGGAATCATTTCAGTTGAGGTTTTATAGGTTTTTGAGGATTTGTAGAAGGAGGTGTTCCTTGAGTTTTTAGTGCTTTGTGTGCATTTTGTGAGAACACATCTCAAAAATAAGTGTTTCCAAACCACTCCTGATCTCTTTAATGTTCCAGCTATATTTATAGTAGCAGTTTACTATAGTCTTAATAGTGCACCCAACTATCCAGGTCAAGTATATGGTGTTTTATGCTGTTTGATGCTGAAAGTGGAATTCAAACAGTTGAAAATTCATTTGCCCAACTGGAATTTCAAGATGCTTGGAGTTCATATGCTTGGAAATCACTGCAAATTCCTTTATGGCAAAAAGCAGAGAGAGTCCTCAGAGGAATAGGAATTCAAGCAGGAAGGATGTATGGCATTCATTGATACAGGCAAGAGAATTTAATCTGGAAATGAGGAAAATGGTACTTTTACAGTTGGTATGAAACAAAGCCAAATCCAAAATACTGGAATTGGGAATAATTATAATCCATTTGGCATTAGTGAGACTGAAATAGAATCAATATTGAAAAAAATCAGTTAAAGCCAAATTAAAGCTGCTTGGAACCATGGTCAGCCACTCAGGAGGATCAGGTTCACTGGAACTGGGTTTCTGAGTATCAGACAGTAAAGTACTCAGGTAAGATCCCTGACACCTCTAGCTGGCCATGGGTAGCATGAGTTATTTTAAGCATTCCAGTTCACTGTTTGGAGTTGTGTGAAGTGATGGAGGTGTTGGTGGAACTGTTGTAAGGAGAGGAACCTTAAATTTTATGTCATACAAGTATTTCATGTTGTATTTTGAGGGATAACAATCTAATTTCTCAAGGTATCATCCCAAATAGGCCCAAAATGCTTTCAGCAAGTGGCTGTTCCCCAGGTGTGCTCATACAGCCCTGGGAGCTGTCTCAGCCAGGAGCATCCCAAGCACGTGGTGCAGCCAGAACTTTCCCCACAGCTCTGGGAACGTGGCAGTGTGTCCTTCAGTGACAAATCCCAGCTGGAAGGACAGATACCATGGTCAGGTGGAGCTGCTTGGAATTAATGTGACAGGCAGAAAGAAAGCATTAATACATCTGAGTGAAACACTCCTGATCTTCTCGGTGCTGAATCAGGGTGGCAAGTGGTGGGGAAAGGGCTTTGCCTTATCCCAGAGTTACTCATTTTCAGCTTTCTCTGTCTCATTTGAGGAGTGTGTGCTGTCAGGGGCCTGTGTCACCTCCCCTCAGTAATTCCTGTGCTCCACTGGTTCACTCAACACAGTTTTTCTTTGAAGTCCCCACATCTCAAAAAATGTCATTAGTTAATACATTACTTGAAAGGAGGATTTACCACATTTAGCTCCTATTATAGTTTAAGCTTTTAACTGTCACTAATTTTTTTTTTTTTGTCCCAAAAAATGGTTGGAGGTACAGAGATTTCAGCAACTGTTTTAAGACCAAAAGCTCGATGTTTCTTACCCTTAATGTGCAGAAATGAGGGCAGTGCCTGTCCAGGCAAGGAGAGAGCTTTCCAAAACTGAGTTTTTAGCCTCCAGTTACCATCCCTGCATCATCCAGGCTGCAGAAAAGTAGAGTTTTGATGGCTGCATAATGTTCATTGCAAAACTAAGATCTGGTGCAGTGAAAGAAAGGCTTTTTAATTGAGAAATTCCAGGCTGAATCATCCTGAAGCTGGAAATTGAAGTAGTTATTTAAGAATATCAGTGTTGTATGGAGTTTCTGGATGAAATCATGGAGATTTTGATACATGTCTTTATTGGTTTCTTTGGCAAACATTTTGCAAAGGCTTAATCTAAAACTGTTTCTACTGCAATTCCAATAGAAATGTATTATGCAGGTTCTCAGTAGATGCAATATTGGGCCTTTTACATCTCAATAGAGAAGTGGCACAAAGTCTGAGCGAGGAACAGTGGATATGGACAGATAAAACCAGGGAAAAGTGTCCTAACAGTTGTGTGGTGAATCTTATCCTGAGGAAGAAGTCTCTGAGGTGTAGGAGCTTGCAAGAATGTAGAAAAAAAAAAAAAAGCCTGCATTTGCCACAGGCACAGCTCACTCCGTGGGGAGGCAGGGAAAAAAAATGAAGCTTTTTTCAATCTATTTCTTACTTTTTTTTTCAATGTTTCTCTTTCCCTACTCCAGGCTACAAATTCCCACACTAATGAGGTGGTGGCAGTCAAGAAGATGTCCTATAGTGGAAAGCAGACGAACGAGGTAAGAGGAGAAAGGCAGTTGTGCATTCAGGAGCTGTGGCAGGAAATCTGAGCAGTGAGATGAGCTGCAGCTCTGGTTTGACCCCAACAGAACAGCTTTTAATGCAGGAGCTGCTGCTCTCTTCCTTGGGAATCGTGGAGGTTTGGGGAGAGAAAATGAGTTTATGTAAATTTTGACAAATAGCTCAGTTTAAGGAAGTGAGTGGGGATTCAGAATGCCTGGATGGGGCTTGTTCCAGAAATAATTTTATTAAAAAGTGTGTTAAGAGCACACTGGCCACTGGAGCACAGCTCTCTGAAGCTCTTGAGGATCTATCAAATTGCAAAGAGTTGCTAATCTCAGTCTCATGTCAGTTGTTGCTTGTTAATTTTTCTTTTATTTTTGTGTGGAACTTGGACCCGCTGTTCCTTTGGACTGGTGTGTGGATGTGCAGGGTGTGTTTGTTTGTTAAGAGCAAACAGGGGTGGTTTAAACTCATTTTTCCTTGTTTGTCTCCCAAATGTCAGTGGTTTTGTGCTGTGTTACAGAAGCTGAGCAACTCACTGCTACTCTCTGTAGTTTCTTACTAACTTTGAGGCCACTGAATACTTCAATATACAAAGCAGCAGCATTTAAGTAAAATGTATTGCAGTTAAAATGAGGAAAAAAGTATTTTGACAGTCCTCAAGCTGTTAAATATATCTTGGGGGTCTCTCAGTGCAATAGGGACCCAGCCAACTGATTTACAGCTGTGCTTTTGCAACACTGCCTTTCCATCTTCATATTGTAAAATAGTTTTGTGGTCACTTTTCAGACTGTCCTACAGTGTGTGGTGCATGAAAGGATGTAGAGGATTAAGAAGAGAGATTTATTTATACTTGTTGCTTTGCTTTTTCATTAGAAATGGCAGGATATCATCAAAGAAGTCAAGTTTCTGCAACAGCTGAAGCACCCCAACACCATAGAGTACAAGGGCTGTTACCTGAAGGAGCACACGGCGTGGGTGAGTGAGGGCATTTGGAGCAAATGGGCACTGCAGCACTCAAATCCTCAGCACAGGCACTGAAATAGCTTTGGGTTTGGGGTAAACAGTACTAAAATAAAGTCAAATTTTGCATCTTCTGATGGAAAACTTAACAAAACCTACTACTTACTTTTTTTTTTTTCCCTTAATCAGAAGGAAGACCATGTGATTTAGCCACCATGTGATTTAAATTTGAAATGTAAAGACATTTTCTAATTTCAAAATGATTCCAGAGATATTGAAGGCATGATGTTCTCTTTTTTTTGCAGTTGGTTATGGAGTACTGTTTAGGATCAGCTTCTGATTTGCTAGAAGGTAAGTTTGATATATCCTAGATTTTCTTTTTGCTAGTGCCCCCCACCTGAGTTTGATGGGAGGCTGTTTCCTCAGAGGTTTTGCAGATGGTCCAGGTGGTCTGTCTGTCCTGCTCCATTCTCTAGGAAGAATTTGAGGCTTTCCCAGTGCTACAGATAGTTGGCATGCAAATTTTAATTTTGTCAAATGAAGGTATAAAAGTGTGCAGGTATGTTCCTGTAATCTGTGCCTTTTCAGGCTGCCTGTTTTTGGAATATCTGTAGTAAAATCCTGCAGAGGTCACCTTTGTCCTTGCCTTGCAGTGTGCAGGAATAATTACAGATGGGTTTTAGAACAGGAGCTTGATGTAACCTCAACACTGGAACAGCACCTGCAAAGAAATACAGGAATCTAAGTCAAAATAGGGAATCAAAGCCAAAGTTTACAAAAACTAGTGTTCCTTGGTGGCCAAGATCACAGGATCACAGAATGGTTTGAGTTGGGAGAGACCTTAAAACCCTCACAGGGAAGAATTCTTCCCTAATTTCTCTTTGTAGCAGATTGGTGGGATTCCTTTCTTTAAGAAAACACTTTCTCAGGAAAATATCCCATTTATTTTCTTCTGTTTTGTTTCATTTTCTTGATTTTTTTCCCCCCTATAGTTCACAAGAAACCACTCCAGGAAGTGGAGATTGCTGCCATCACCCACGGTGCCTTGCAGGGGCTGGCCTACCTGCACTCCCACTGTAGGATCCACAGGTGAGGCTGGGGCTGCTGCCCTTCCATCTGCTGCTCCCTGGAGTCTCAAAGCTGCTTCACTGGCTTTAAACAGCCTTGGAAAAAGTTATTCTACCAACATTTTCTCTGCCTGTTTGGCAATTGTTCTGTGCAGACCCTGGTAACAAAGGCTACACAGGAATGTTGCATTAAACACTAAAAGAAGAACATCACCCTAAATCTACCAAATAGATTGGACTTCACTGAGCTAAGACTATTTCTAAGACTAGATATTTTTTCATATTTACCTGTGAATAAGTAAAACTGTATTGGTTTTGCATGGCCTGGTTTTTGGTAGCAGAGGGGCCACAGAGGTGTGATGGAAGCACAAGTAGGTGATGGAAGTGTGTAAGTTGAGGATAAAACGACCTGAGGAGAAATCAAAGCACTTTTTGATGGAAGGTGGCAGAGCCCTGGAAGAGCTGCTGAGGGAGGGCATGGATTTTCCCTCTCTGGAGACATTCCCAGCCTAGCTGGACACACTCCTGGGTCACCTGCTCCAGGGGGGTTGGACTGGGTGATCTCCAGAGCTCCCTTCCAACCCCAACTATCCTGTGCTGCTGTGACCTGGATTTCATCCAAGGGGTATTCCACCTTTTACCTGCTGAGGTGGGAAGGCCAATCTGCTCACCCAGAAGTGAGGAGCAGCGACACATTTCTGATTTTCTGTGGCTGCTGTGGCAGCAAAGGAGAGGCAGAGAGGGCGAGCCCTGGCTGGGCGGGGAGCAACGCTGTGCTGCTGCGCACAGCCCCAGGGAGAAGTTCCTCTGCCGGTGGGAACGGCGAGGCTGAGGGAGAAGGGACCCGGTTTTGGGTTGGGGACCCAATTTTGGGAGCGAGGACCCGATTTTGGGGTTGGGGTTCCAGTTTTGAGGTTGGGGTCCCGATTTTGGGAGCGAGTCCCGCGGGTCCGGCCCCGCGCGGGGACCTGGCGCGGGGGCGCCACCTGGTGGCGAGGGAGCGGCACTGCGGGCCCCGCGCGGCTGCTCCCGCGTCGCGCTGGGGATGGGAAAGGAGGGAATTCTTGTTTTTATTGTTTAATTGCGGGCACAAGGCTGGCAGGTATGTTGCTGATACCTGATGTGGCTATTGAGCCGTGGTGTAGAATCACAGCACGGTTTGGCTTGGAGGGGACTTTAAAGTTCGTCCAGTGCCACCCCTGCCATGGGCAGGGACACCTTCCACTGTCCCAGGCTGCTCCAAGCCCTGTCCAGCCTGGCCTTGGGCACTGCCAGGGATCCAGGGGCAGCCACAGCTTCTCTGGGCACCCTGTGCCAAGGCCTCATCACCCTTATAGGGAAGGATTCCTTCCTAATTTTCCATCTAACCGTGCTGTCTGTCAGTGGGAAGCCATTCTCTGTGTCCTGTCCCTCCATCCTCTGTAAATAGGGAATAAATCTCTCTCCATCTTTCTTGTAGGCTCCCTTCAGGTACTGGAAGGCCACAGTTAGGTCACCCTGAAGCCTTTTTTTCCCAGGCTAAACAATTCCAGTTCTTGCAGCCTTTCCTTGTGGGAGAGATGCTCCATCCCTTTGGCTGTTGTACAGAGAAGTTGGCAATGGAGGTGACAGCAAAGGGGACAGCCTGTGCTGTCTCTCTTGTACTTCTGAAATGTTCTTTCTTGCACACACAAGACTTCAGTGCTTGTCCTGCAGCAGAAGTGCTGGGATGTACGAGTAGCACTTGTGGATGAAATATTCCATAATATCACTTTTGAAGCAGTGCAATCCAGGGAATGGGGGAATAGAGGTTACTCTGAGCTGGCTGCTGGAACACTGTCAGTGAATTCCTCTCTGTGTCTCTGTCCCAGCATTACAAATTGCAGACAAAGGCATCTCACCAGAGTTTGCATCATGCTAAATTACTTTTTTTTTTTTTTTCTCCGTTAAAGGGATATTAAAGCTGGAAATATTCTTCTAACAGAACCAGGTCAAGTGAAACTCGCTGATTTTGGGTCTGCATCTATAGTCTCCCCTGCCAACTCTTTTGTGGGAACGCCTTACTGGTGAGTGAAGCCTGCAGTGCTTTAGTCCTTTATAAAACTCCTCTCTTCCCTTTCCAATGCTTCACAACATAATAATACCTGGGTAAAAATCTTCATTAGCCAAGCAGTTTTCTTGGCATCCTTGTGTCCAGATCTTCAGGAAGTCTGTCCTTCCTCAGGGTCCATCAGGACCTGTGCAGTGCTTGGAAATGGCTCCACTCTTGCAGTGCCCTTGGCTTAAAAATAAGTCAAACTTGCCACAGGTGATGGGACCGAGACATTCATGGAGAAAGGAGATCCTGTTAGTCAGACTGGAAGTCACACAGCTACTTAAATCCTGTTTTGAAGGAATTGCTGAAGGGTCACCCGAGTTCCTTGGCATTCCCAGCACCAAGGGCCAGCACAGCTCCACGCTCCATTGATTTTGTGGCAGAGGCCCCAGGCAGTGCTGGGAGGTCACCGTGGCCCAGCCTTGGAATGAGGCCGTTTGGCAGGAGGCCTTTTTTTGGAAAAACACAATTTAAGAGGCTGAATTTTTGCAGGCTGGGCCTGCTGCTTCTCTGTCCTCACTTCATCCCTTTATCCTGGACCACCCCATGTCCCCACTGTTCTCAATTTCCCTGTTCCATTCATAGCTGCACCCACAGGCTGCATTTGTCTGCTGGAAATGCTCCTGGTGTGCCAAGGGGGAGCCTGGGGGAGGGTGCAGGGGGTGCCTTTAGGGCTCTCCCAGCCCTTGCTGTCAGCCTGCAGCTACAATGCCTTTAGAAACAGGGGGTCTCCCATGTGCCAGTGTATTCTGCTAACAGGAAGATGATTGGGTTGACCCTTTCCCTCCCTCCTTTCCCCTTTTTTCTCCCTCCTTTCCCCTTTTTTCTCCCTCCTTTCCCCTTTTCTCTCCCCCCTTTCCCCTTTTTTCTCCCATTTCCCCTCTTTTTTTCTCCTCTCTTCCTCTTTTTTCTCCCCCTGCTTTCGTCTTTTGCTTTCTCCCCCCTTCCTCTTTTTTTCTCCCCCCCTCCCCTTCCTCTTTTTTCTCCTCCCTATCCTCTTTTGCTTTTACCCCCCTTTTCTCTTTTGCTTTCCCCCCTCCCTTTCCTCTCTCGCTTTTCCCCCTTCCTCTGGCAAGTTGCTGGTGTGGTCAGTCCTTGTTCCATTCCAGCACACTTTCCCTCAGCTCCCTGCTGTCTCTCCTGGTCTGTGGCTTTGCTAAAGGGGATGAGACCACCTCAGCTGGTGTGTGCTTGGAGTGAGCCTGTGTGTCCCCTAAGGCAGCCTTTGCTCTGTGGTTGGCAGGATGGCACCAGAGGTGATCCTTGCTATGGACGAGGGGCAGTACGACGGGAAGGTGGATGTTTGGTCCCTGGGGATCACGTGCATCGAGTTAGGTGAGTGCACACCCAGCAGCTGAGGTGGGTAATGAACTCTGCAGTGTGCTAGGAGCTCCTGCAAAAAGGGAAGATCCTTGTTCCTCATCAGTTTTCCCTTTTAAAACGCCTGACTTGGAAAACTCTGACAGTTGAGTTAAATCTTTTTCTCGCTGCCAAGTCAAGAGCAAGCCACTAATGCACTGTGCGTTCATGTCAGTCTGGTGTGCTCAGTTATTCCCCAGAGAACCAGAGCATTTTGCTCCTGAGTGAGAGGAAACCATGGTTTGTCATCTGTGTTTTCCAAGCTGCACTCTGAGAAAGTTGTCCCAGCTGTTGTGTCAAGGGAACTGGTGTCCTAAGGATTGTGTGTTAGAAGGGACCTACATTTAATTTTCAATTCTTCTTACTTCCCTGCTCTCTGAAACAAAAATCTTCAGTCTCAGCTGAAAAGCTTGTGCCATGAATCATCGTGGACAGGTTCTTTACATGAGGAGAAGAAAAGGGTTTGCACTGCAAAGGGCAAATGATACACATCCACAGAGCCTGGAGCAGAGGTGGATGTGATGGCAGGTACACAGAGTAGACTCTTAAGTGTGTGCTTCAAGTTTGAATATTGACACTGCATGTGCTGAGTAGATTATTTTCAAAAATCAGTTTTAATATGGATTCTACTTAACAGCAGTACACCAATATTGTGTGGGTGAGTTCACTGAGAATGTCATTGGTGAATGTTTAATCAGCAGAAATGTGTGAGATAAAAAAGAGGGGGATGTGCAGAAGAAATGTTGTCTCCAGGATTGAGATGGTGTAGATAACCAGTAACTAACATGGCTGTATTTCATGTGCCAGCATGCTGACACAGTCTGTATTTTGATATAAAGAATGCCAGAGTTGGAAGTTTTAGGCTCCTGTTGTTGTGCATGGCCAGTGATTTTTGTTTGTATGGAGTTCAAGTGTGTCACAGCCTCTCAAGGAGTAAATCAGGAGAGAGACTCTGCAACCCTCTGCAGACACAGTGTTGGTACCAGAATTTCTGTGGAGCTTTTTGCTCAGGAACTTGAGAGCCACTTTACAGAGATGATGGATTTGCTTTCTTTAAAAATACCCTTTTGAGAAGCATTAAACTTTTTTAAACTTCAAACTTTGCCTCTGCATGATTCCTTCTCTGAACACGAGGTCAGGCAGCAGTGGGAGGAAACCTCTTGGTGAACAGCACTTGGCTTTCTTTGAATGCTGATGTTTTAATTCCTCATGTAGCTAAATTAAGTAGTGATTAAGGAAAAGCTGATGTGGTGATTTGCCTTCATGGCAAGGGACTGCTTTGGCGTGAACTGAGAAATCCTGGCACCACTGACCTTGGTGAGAACCAGCCCCCCCAGAACTCTGAGCACTGCCCTCCTGAGAGGTCAGGAGCTGCTGGGCAGGTGCCCTCTTGATGCGAGGACTGGGAAGGATTTCAGTGAGAGGGGGTTCATGGCACATCTGGCAAGTGAATTTGGTAACCTGTCCCACTTGCAGAGGCAGGCAGCCACTTTTTCCTGTAATCCACATGTGCCAGCAGTGCATCAAAGATCTGCAGGGACTAACACAGCATGTCCTGGCCCTGAACTGTGCCTAAGATTAGTTTTACTCAGTTTCAGCTGACTTTGTCACAGCAGATCAGGTGTGAGATGTTGCAGTTAAAGTAAAATTTACTGCAAACTCTTCTTTATAATTTGTATCCTGCTCTCTTTGGATTTGGTCATCCCTCTCCAAGTGAACAGCAGCTTTCCTTGAGTGGGTGTCCTGGTCTAACTTGGAATATTAACATAATGAGCCTAAGTGTGATGACAACAGCACTGAGTATTGATTTAGCAGTGATACCCTGCTCATACATTTCTCATTTCTTTCCAGACAGCCTTATCACACCTTTCTGTTCTTTTCTCTTTGCAGCTGAAAGGAAGCCTCCACTTTTCAACATGAATGCAATGAGTGCCTTATATCACATAGCCCAGAATGATTCCCCTAGGTTACAATCAAATGAATGGTAAGAGAACCATTAACAGCTGCTTTTTGTTGTTTATTTCCCTGGAAATGCCCTGTGACACTGCACAGTTCAAGTCTGACAGTGAACATGTTGGTTCATTGGCAGTGCAGTGATTTGTTCTCAAATCTTCTTGTAGGCTGGCTTAGTTTTGACCTTCTGTCACCCTGGCTGTTCTGCAATCTAAAAGTGTGGAGTTGTTAATTCTGGGGTGTAGCTGCTGTAGGAATTCAAATATTCTCAGGTGTGTTAAACCAGCCATGGCTCAGCATCAGCAAAATTTCCAGCTGCCAGAGATCCCTATTGGCAGAAGAGTTGTTAGCATTGCTGTGCAGCTGAAATGTGAGACAGGGAGGAGAATGGAGGTAATTGGATATTTTTGTCAGTGGGTGACTCCAAAAGCCCTCAGAGCTCTGTGGCCACTGAATACTCCCCGTGCTCCAGGCTTGTTCCAGAATCTGAGCTTGGGTACAAGAGCACTTTGTTGTTCTGTGGAAGCAAAGGGCTCAGCCTGTTCCCTGTACCCAGGATTGGATTGTTGCTGTGGGGTGATGCTTGGCAGAGTCTGCAGAAGGCTCAAAACAAAAGCTCCTGGTGGGATTGAGAAGTTCCCCCATTTCTCTGCTGGGCATTTGAGCAGCACAACTGTTTAATTGCTGATCATTTCATCAAGACCACTCCAGTTTCCTTACTCCATCCTCCCTGTTTTGCCCATTTTTCAAGGTTCCAGGAGCTTGCTCTGCTGCCTGCAGTGTGGTCCCCAGGTTCTGTGCAGGATGTGCAGAGCAGAGACAGCTGTGGATAAACACAGCACATCAGTGTTCTTGATTGCAAGCACTTGTTTACAGTGCCTTGTTTGCTCTCTTGGAGTCACCAAGGTGCCTTCTGTGCTCCTTTTGAGTCCAGTGGCACCAAAAAGATCAGTTTCCTTCTTTCCAGTTGGGATAAAAGCTCAAATAAAGCCTCAAGTGTTGAGCTGAGCATTGAGGGGCTTTACCAAGGCAGTCCCTCTGTAACCTCCCAGAGATCAGTGAGTGCATATCTGGAGCTCCCAGTAATTCCACTGTCATTTGTTTTTAAGCAGTTGAAGCAAAATCATAAATAGTGACTGATACACATAATTCTAACTTGGTTTTCAGTTTGTGCTTGGGGATAGTTGTGTGTCCATGTTTCAACAACCTTTACCTGGGAAAGAATTGATGAGATCAATTTGGAATTTGGAAAAACCCAGATACTTTCTCTGCCTTAGAACTTAAGAACAAATTAGTCAATATTTTTCTTTTGCTTTGCACTGATAAGCTTGAACATATTCCAGATCCTGAGCTTCTTCTTTTCATTTAGATTTTTTTAAATTTTTATTTTATTTTACTTTATTTTATTTGCAGGTCAGACTCCTTTAGGGGATTTGTTGATTACTGCTTACAGAAAATACCTCAGGAAAGGCCATCATCAACAGATTTGTTACGGGTAATTTATCAAATCTTTTCCAGAAATCTGTGGGGAAATCTGTTTGTCTACCAAAATAATTGTAAAGATGGTGAACAAATATTTGCCCTTCCAAAAATCCACTCTTTGGTTGTTTTTGTTTTGTTTTCTTTTTCCCTCTGTTCATGCATCACACTTAGCAGTAAAAGTAGCCTTAAGGGGATAGGCCAGGGCTGACTTCCTCCCCTAATCAAACCACCAGACCCAAAAGTTGTTTAAATCCCTTTAATGGTTTTTATACTGAACCCAATTAATTAAACTTGTTTTGGAAATAACTGGATCATTTTGGAAGGGGTTTTTACAGGTCCATAATTGCCAAGAGCCTGTAGGAGGGGAATCTGGGAGTGATGTGTGTGGAGTTTGCCAAGGTTTTGTCAGTGAATCATAAATCAGTTCCAGTTTAAGTCATTTGGGTTCAGTTTACCTGGGAAATAGAGGAACTGTTTACAGCTCCAAGGGATTTGCTTTTGGGAAATCCAGGAGCAGCCTTCCATTAGAAGGTAGGGGGGTGTGAAATCCTGTCCAGCCCCTTTCCCATCAGGCTTTGGCTTTTTCTTTAAAATATTGCCTTTCTTTAAAATTGATTATTAGCCCTGCTCTCCCTCTGGCTGCTGGTGCCAATGATCTCTCCAGGTAAATGATGAAGGAGCTGTTTGTGCTCCCTTTGGCACCTGGTGTAGTTTTTTAATTTCCTGTGGTACATTTGTGCTGTGGCAAATAATCAGTGTTTTGTTCCCTGGTTCTACTTGTAGCACCCTGACCAGCTAATAGGTTTATGTTGTGGGTTTTGGAATGATTCATTCCTGGGGATTGGCAGCCTTGCTGCTCTCTAGGAACAGGCTGAGTTCATTGAAGGATGTGATTTCAGGAGTACCTTGGGCTGGAGTCTGTACAAACAATTAGAGCTGAGATCTGAGTCTGAAATCCTGTATATTCCATATTTCATATTTATATTTTATTTATATTTATATTTATGCCTGCCGTACACTTTTCACATGGTCACATTTTATTATTTGAGTGCCCAGATAGAATGGGTTTAGGTTCAGGATCATGGTTCCAAATTCCTCACTGCTTTCTAAAAATGATGTACAATGAGATAAAAATGGGTTCCTTTTTTTTTCCTAAGCATAAATAAGCTGCAGATTGTTACTGTTCACAGAGAAATAAATGGTGGTTATCTGCATTGAGGAGCAGAAATGATTCATTTTGTTTCTGTGTGAAATGATGTTTAGAACCTTTAGCTCTGATTTGAAAATAAACACCATCACTACAAGCAAGAAATGGGTACTGAAATGACTGGCTGTCCCCACTAGCAAAACTCAAATGCACAAGTTTGAATTCAGTTAAAAATGAGAAATCAGCTTGTGGCATGATGTTTCCTTGTTTATTTACAAATCATTGAAAGATGATTAGCTCACCCTTTCAGCTCTTTTGTTGAAGGCTCCTGTTCTAGGCTGGGCTGGGGCTCCATGTGCTGGTTACTCTAGCTCCAGGGGATGGATTCACTCTGAAGCTGAGCCCACAGGAGAGCTGTGAGGCTGAGCAGGCACAGGTGACCCTCCTGAGAATTTCCCTGCAGGTGGCTCCAGCTGTTGGGGCTCTAACAAAAGCCCCTTGTGGCATTTGCAATGTGCAGTAGACAACAACTTTTTTTTGCCAAAATTTCTTTTTTTCCACTGCAATTTTTTCTGTTTTCACTGTAGATTTTTCTACAAGCATGCAGAGGATGTTTGTGCCCTAAAGCCATCCCCCTTGGGAACTACTAAGCAGCACACCCAGCTGTAGGGATCCCATATAGAGTATTGGCAAGTGCACATGCAGGTTGTCTGCTTTAGCCAAGGTTAAATGGGAAAGCTGGAGACTTTTATATCCACTGCCAGCTGTACAGTTCAGGAGAATGTATCTGGTAAATCACAGAAGAGGCTTTAATCATGTTCTTAAATACCATTAAAGAATGTATTAAGTCTGCACTTAAAACCTGTGCAGGAGTTGGCAAGAGCTTGATTTGATTTCAACTCTGGCTACAAAAGCTTTAGGTATAAATAAACTTTGTGGTCTCCTTGCTGGTTTTATGTGTGATTTGGAGTAGATGGATGCGGGATAAATCCTTGCAGGTTTATTCTTCTTTGTTCTGGATGCTTTTTGTTCATCCCTGTGCCTCCAAGGTTTGAAGTGTCACCTCATGTGTTTTGAGTGAGCCAGCTCAGGAAGGGACAAATCATCTGTGCAGCCTGGAGAGCTCAGAAAACCTGACCCCAGCACAAGCTCAGTGTGTTTGGAGTCTTTGAGGAAGAGTATTACCAGTTACTGAATATGAACAGGAGTCTGTCACTTCAGGGGTCTGAAAGTCCCCCAGTGTCCCTGGTTTCACCTCAGGGTCTGACAGGAGGTGTTGTGTTTCCTTTAACCCAGCACGATTTTGTCCGCCGGGAGCGGCCGCCCAGGGTGCTGATAGACCTGATCCAAAGGACCAAGGATGCAGTGAGGGAGCTGGACAACCTGCAGTACCGGAAAATGAAGAAAATCCTCTTCCAGGAGACACGCAACGGCCCCCTGAACGAGTCCCAGGAGGAGGAGGAGGTACTCAGGGTTTGTTACCCCCTTTTCACTGTTACACAAGGGATTTTAGGGCCAAGGAGATGTTCCTGTCCTTAGGGTGGCAGAACAAGCACAGCCTAGGTGAGGAATGCTGTTGGAATATCATCTAGATCAGCAGAGAGACAGGAGAGGATAATGAGTGATGGTAGTCCTTGCTCAGTGTTAAAGCTGCCAATTACTGTACATGTGGAACTTTGGATTTTTTCCAGTGCTGCCCTTTCTTCTGGAAGCCTTAGGGAAGAAGCTCATTCTGAGGGAGGTTCTCTGTGAGAAGTGGCTCCCAGCCTGTGTGGAGGAGGGTCTTTGACAGCCCAGGCTTTTCTTTCTCATCTGCACAGTCAAAACAACTCCATTAATGTTAATATTTTTTCAATTACCATAACTTTACTGTAAAGTAATTGGCCTCTCATGAGCTGGAAAGCAAATCACTGAATTAGTAAGCCTTATTTTTAAAAAATTCTTTAATGTTAAAGAAGAAAAAGGTTAAAGACCTAAAATGCAGCTTCAGTTTAAATCTTGTAATAAACAACCCACTTAATCAGTGTATGATAATTGACCCTAACTGTGGCTGAGAGAAGGAAACCAGTCATTTTTCAATTGATGAGCTTAGATGGAAATTAAAGTCACTTGGTGCAGGCACAATGCATAAATAAATCCATGACTGCTTCTCAATGAAAAACACTGACAGACAAATTGCTGTCTGTGTTCCTCGTGCTCCAGTGGAGTGGGGCAGTAACACACAGCAAGGTGCCCAAGATCAGAGGATCTTCAGGCCTTGGGTTTGAGGTTTGGGGGTGTCAAATGCTCCTTTAAAGCTCAACTGGTTGAAGAAATGGGCACGTGGGTCTCAGGTGGAACTGCAGGAGGAGGGGACTGGCACTTGGTGCTCCCCCTCCCTGTGAAGATGCCCCAAAGGAGCAAAAGCAACAACCGCTGTGACTGAAGGTTCCCTCCAGCTCCCAGACCTGGAGCTTAGCTGGGGACTGGGGGATTTTCAGACTTGTGCACTGAAACCTTCCAGCTTCTCTCCCTGCACATGACAAGCTGTCAGCAGAGTGCCAGGGAATGGATTTCCCACTGGCTGTTGAGCACTCCCAAGCTCAACAGGAAACACGTGGTGGTGTTTGGCTCCAAGGTGTGTCTTCTGTTCCTCCTGTCCCCGCTGCTGAAGAAGGCAGGGAGAAGAGCTGTTGTATCTGCAGGGCTGGCAGGGATGCAGCTGACACTCTGCATGTGCACAGCATGCTCTGCACTCACCCTGAGCCCTGTCCCACCACAGGAGGTGTCACTGCTCGTGTGTGTCACTAACTGGGCAGGGGAAGCAGACCCAGCACGTGCTGCAGTTCCTGCTGAGCTGGGGACAGGACCTGCCCCACTGGAAATGCCACCAGGCACTTCCTTCTTCTACCTTGGGCTTTTGAAGGTGGAAGATGAGCCTTAAAAATCTTTAACATGCAAAATATTACTAATGCTTTCCTCAGAGCCCTTCCAAGAAGGTGAAAGTTGAAGTCAGGAAGCCAGTGCTAAGGTTGCATATGCAATCTCATCTCTGTCCTCCCTGCATAAACACTCATTAATTACACAGCCTCAGAGCCTTCATTATGTGATTTCTTCTGCAACTCTATATAAGCACCCTGAAAATATTTCATTCCCCTGTGCCTATGTTCTCTGTAAAATAGTGTTATTCTGGATTTTAAGTGCTCTCACACAGGCTCTGAATGATCTGCTGATTGCTGAAAAAATAATCATACAATCAAAGGCAAATCTGTCAAGTCTCAATTTTATCTTTCTGTCGGTCTCCAACAAAATGAGTTCCCCGTTAATTGATTTGTAATGGAATTCTCCCCAAGCTCCCTTCAGAGGCCAGGGTACACTGGATGCAGCAGCAGGCTGCTCATTTTAGTGAGTCGAGGCTGCTTCACCCCAGGAGCTGAAGGATGTTCAGAGTTCTGTCCTCACTGTGAGCTCCTTGCGAGCCTCTTTGGTGCCACTAGTTAATTACAAAGGACTCCATCAATTCTCTGAATCAGTCCAGACTACATGCATACTCTGGCATTACTGTACTCCTATGGGTATGGAAGAAGAAAAAAGGCTGCTAACTCCTGATATTTGTCTGTAAAATCAAAACTACCTCGTATATGAGGAATCTTTATTTATGTATAGCCAAGTTTTAACCCCTATAATAATGCAGGCTTGTCTGAGTCAGCTGCTGAGATTCTTCACTCACCTTTATCTTGGCTGAAAACACAAGGTTCAAGGGGTTTTTAGCTTGATAAAACTGACTTGCTGACTGCTTGGGACATGGAGGTTAAAACCTCTACACTGTGTAGAATTTATCGAATAATAAATGGGTTCATTGTCTTACATATTTTCTGATTCAGGAAATGTGTTATAGCACATCCTGACTTGAAGCATTGTTTTAATTCAAACTTGGATCATTTCTCTTAATTATGAGGCTCCTTCCACCAGCCATCCAGTATTCCTGGATGTCTCCTATCAAGCCAAGACCCATGCCCAGACTTAAGGATATGTGGAAAAAAAACGGCTTGAAACCTGATGTAATCAGATTGCAGGGGAAAAGGCAGAAGCTGCCTGCCTGATATGGAGCATTCCAGAACCCAAACAGCCCTTGGAGATGTGCAGTTGGCAAAACAATGCCCAAAGGCCCTTGAAGTCTGCAGAGTCACCTTTAAAACAAACTCTGGGCATTGCAGGCATGTGCTGAGCAGGTGATCTCCTCTGGGATCTGTAACTGATGCCCCTTGTTTTATAGGACAGTGAGCATGGATCAAACCTGAGTAGGAAGATGGACAGTCTGGGCAGCAACCATTCCATCCCCAGCATGTCTGTGAGCACAGGCAGCCAGAGCAGCAGTGTGAGCAGCATGCAGGAGGTCCTGGATGAGAGCAGCCCTGAGCTGGTCATGATGCATAGTGACGAGAGCACCATTAATTCCACCTCCTCCGTTGTTCACAAGAAGGTACGTGTGCCCTGGTGCTCTGTGCTGAGAGCAGGAGCTGCTGCTGGGCTTGCCAGAGTCAAGTTCTTTGGGGTTTTTGTCTTCAAAAGCATCTCAAGAACCTCTGCCCATGAAAAGAGGTTGCTACTGAAAGAGCTGTCAGTGCCTAGGCAGGGTCACCCAGCCTCCCCCGCATGCCCAGCCCTGCATGTGCACCTCTTCCTCTCTGCTTGGGACATCCTTGGGAATGCCTGTCCTGTGTTCTGTGCTGGTCCTGGCAGCCAAGCTAACCCTCTGCCAGGCACAGTGTGTGATTAAAACCTGCCTGCACTTGCCTTTCCCTTGTGGGGAGTGGAAGTGTGCAGAACTTTGGACCTTCCCACGAGGTACGTTCGGAGTCGAGTTCCACTCGATGCTTTCCTGCTCCTTTGCTGCATGCTGTGATCTGGTGCCTTGCATTTTCTTAGGGCTGGATATTGAGCTAAGGTTGTCCAGCTGTAAGCCTGCATCTCATCTCCACTGTTTGTCTGACTAAAACAGTTTTGGCTTGGCCTTAGCAGTGCCATTTGTTAGTGGGCAGCAAAACGTAGGTTGGTTGTGTTGGTTTCATTTGCAAGGAACTTCAAAGTGTACGTTTGCTTTTTTGGCCAGAGGAGCTAAAACATTGCAGCAGCATGAAAAGTATGAATTCCTTGTTTGTAAGGTTACAGTAAAGCTTGGTTGTAACTAAATATTTTCCTCCTGAAGTGCAGGGTTTGTGTTGTTGGATATTAAGAACTATTGGAAAATTTTTGTCTTCAACAAAATGTGGACTTACATATTTAAAGATACTGGTAGAGAAGCTGCAAAGGTTTTAGGGGTTTGCCTCTTTCCTAAAGACACTAGACAGCATCTTTAGAGAAGATTATTTATTCAGAAAGGTGAAAATAAGGTGTTAGGTACCAAATGCCAGCCCATGGAACTGTCCTGAATGAAGAGCAGTACCACTGATGGATGTTCTGGGTGGTTACGATTGGAGCTCTTTCCTATTTTGTATAAGCTTTCAAAATGTGTGTTAACTCTAATTTCACCTTGTTAAATAGCCATATTTACTGGTGCATTAAAATGGAAAATCAAGGGACTGATTTACATAGAATTCATAGGTTATGACTGCTCAGAGTTGTTACAGTTGATAAAAACAAAACATGAGCTGTTCCCACCAGACAAAAATGGCATTTGTGAAAGGAGTAGAGTTCCTGCTTGTTTTAAGACTAATGTTATGTTTTATAATAGTTGTATGACCCTTGTAAAGTACAAACACAGGATTTCAGTCCTCCTAGACTTGTGTGTAGCTGTTCAGTTGAGTAGGATGCACAAACAGGACACCACATGGAAGTTTTTATCTGTTTTGAAAAAAAAACCCAGGGTGTCTTGCACACTTGTAACTGAAGTATTATAAAAGAAACCACCTCTAGATCACTTAACACGGGTGTTGTAGGGTAATTTAGGGAGCAGAAAGCCCAGGTCTGCAGTGATGGTCTTCACAAAACAGTTAATGATTGGCTAGGACTGCTGATCCTTGGAGTAGATTCCTTCTCTGTTGGAAAATGTTCCCTTCTGCTGTATGTAATTCATAAAGCAGACTTGGACTCTGTGTAGGAGGACATATTGCAGCCTGCAAATGTATTGTTTTAATTTAGTACACTATTTTTTTATTCTTTGTTACTTTGGGGAATGCAATTTTTAATGGAAAACTGCTTCATGTGTGTATTGTGTGTGTATTAATATATGTGAAGAGACTAAAATTGGAGCTGGACATTTCAGGGGGGTTTATATCCACATGCATCCCACTTTATTTTCAAGGTAAAGTTCCTTGTTCTGCCAAGATTTCAGTTTGTCTTCGTGCTTCAACTGCATTTCTGGAAACTGGGATGAAGCTGAGTTCCCTCTGAAGCCCCTCACAAACAATGGAAAGAACCTGGGGTTCAGGTTTAATTTAAGCTCTTGGTTTGCATTTAATCAGCCTTTAAAGGCTAAAAAGA
The DNA here is from genome assembly GCA_017589585.1 of Phylloscopus whistleri. Lineage (NCBI taxonomy): Eukaryota > Metazoa > Chordata > Aves > Passeriformes > Phylloscopidae > Phylloscopus > Phylloscopus whistleri. The sequence goes on along the minus strand of JADMLD010001548.1, from coordinate 5,247,244 downwards.
AAATACTGATGAACATAAGCAGCATTTCGTGGGTATAGGGTCACATACAAGATGGTTTTGACATGGGTGAAGGCAAAAGTGTTGTGTAAAATTGTGATGTGTTAATTAACAACCTCCAGATTGTGGAAAGGGTCTAAGATAGCAAAACAGCCTGGAGTGTTGGTATTTTCTATGGCTCAGAGCTCTAAAGTGTCAGAGGCCCTTTGGTGTTTTGGGCCACAGTCCCAGAATGTCACATGCAGGTAAAATGTAGGATGGAGAGGAATCTTTGGTGGTGTGAGATGCAGTTCTCAGCCTGCAGTGCTTCCTGCCTGGTGTGGAGAACCAGGCTGGGGTGCCCTTGGCCTGGAGGAAATCAGGAGCAGCCCATCCCTGTGTGCTGCTTGGCTGGGAGAAGCCTCAGGCATCTCCAAGGAGCACTCCTGGCACCTGTCCTGTGACCAGCTACCCTGAGGCAGAGGCTTAGGGAAGAGGCTGATGGAGTAAAAGCACTTGTAAACAACTCATTTTCTTTCTTTTTTTTAACAGCTGCTAGTTGGCTGTAACTTCCAAAAATGTTTTGTGGTCACTGGGTAAGTGAAATGACCTGTTCTGATCTGGTTAATTGTCACTGGCTATGCTAGTTCATGGCAGCCAGGGTGCTTGGGGTTTGCTGCATTTGGGATGAATCCTCTGTGGAAAACAGGCACAGCCTTATCCCTTCCACAACACAGCAGAACTCCATGGTTTTAAACCTGTGCTTAGAACAAAGGTGACTCCCACCTGGCAGAGTACACCTGTTAGGCTGGAAGAAAAATCACTGAACAGGAATAAAATATTGAAAATAAATAACAAGCCACGATTGAATGTGGAGCTTTTTGTGTTATTTAGTTTATACCTGTGTCCTGAACTCCTGGGAGGAAAAAAAAATGGCAATCATGTGAGCTGCTGAGGCAGGAAGTCCATCCTTGGGATCAAACCCTGCTCCCTCAGAAAGACACCTTAATCACCAGCATGTTCTTTTCAGGAAATTCAGATATCTGGCTTGGATGAGGATGTTTTCCTTGCCCTGTTGCAGGTTGGTGAGCTCCTCCATGTGCATCTCAGTATGTTCAGTGTAAGAACTCTGGGTCTCTTCTGAATATAGTTAAATAACTCTGCTACTCCATCCAAGGATCATCTTGCCTATGGATACACATTCCCACATCCATCTCTCTTTAAGCTGCACAGGTTGAGAACTGAAGAGTGACAGCTCTGATACAAACCCAGTTGTATCTGAGAGCCCCCAAAAAAATGACAAAATGGGGCAGGGAGTTAAACTCCAAATACATTGTGCTTCAAAGACACCTAACCCAGATTTTAAAATCAGATAATTATCAGTTAATTGATCTTAAAAATGATGATAAAGATTTTTGGCTCCCAGTGTAAGACAATAAAGTGAGTATAGGCATCAGCTGGTGCATCAGAGATGTTTTGTCACCTGTTATGTTCAGCTGCTGGTAAATGGCCATGTGGGCACAGGTGGCTTCCCAGAAATATTATTTCATTGTTCTCTATGAATTTATTATTATTTTATTTCTGCAAAACTGTAATAATAAGATGTTGCACTCTTTTAATCTAAACAAAAAGCCAGTACAGTACTGGGGGTTTTTCAACTGCAGTACTCAGCTGTTGCTGTTTCTGGCTTCAGTCTTAAAATCATCAGTGCTTTCTGAAACCTGGGCAGTAAAATGCCAGGGAAATCTTGTCATTAAGATCTGTTTTATAACAAAAAGATGGAAAAGAGGATCTTTTTAGTCAATCATGTCAAATTCTCACCCAATGTCTGAAATAATAAAGTACCTTTGCAATAACTGCTGCAACTTGAATGACTTCCCAGATCCTGTGAATTAACCTGTGCACATCTCCTGTTGCTGCTGCAATTAATTTCAACATTTGTGGGGAATTTTGTGCATGGAGAGAGCTTAAACCTCTCTGTCGATTATCGAGGCACTTAATGCAGTGTATTAAGACAAATGGTGCCACACTCCTGTTTTCCTTGCTCTTTAAATTCCTAGAAAGCAAGGATTTGCTGCAATTCCATAGAAGTCCTTAGTGTGGCTTGGAAATTGCCTTTCCTGTTTGTGTAGGAGACTGGCAGCCCTTGCAGTTAATGAGTCCTCTTGTGTCTGTGGAGTTTTATTTGGTGTGCATAGCAAAAAAAACCCAGTGTGAAAGGCAGTGTTCCTCCTGAGGAGAAGCTGGAGGTGTCCCAGCTTTGGGCTGGGCAGAATTTGGATGGTAAAGGCCTTTTTTTCAGTGAGGAGAAGGATGAAAAGACAGTGTGTTGTAGAACTGGGATGGCACTCTGAGCACAATCCACTCTGTGGTGGATTTTGAACTCGTGGTTTGACACAAACTCATTGTGAGGTGCTCAGACAATCCACCAGGAGCTGCCATTCAGATCCAGCTGGAAGCACCACTGAAACCACTGGAAGCTCCACCAGCTCTGGTCAGATAATACTGTGGGAACATTTGAGAGAAGTTTTGTCCTGGCAATGTCCCAGCCAAGTCTCTCCCTTTGTTTTGATCAACCTGAAAACTGTTTATGTGCATGATGCAGTCAGAAGAACAAATTATTCCTTGAGTAGGAAGTTGAAGATTCTGGATTGTTGGCCCTGAATAAAAGGATTTTAGTGAGTGGGTTGTGAGCTGAGCGTGCCCAAAGTTGCATCCTTAAGGCAAATATTGCAAAAAACCCACAGACAACAGGTGGAAAATGAAGTGTGTACAGAAGATTCATTACTTTAAAAACAAACCAGGGTTTGAAGTGCAGATTTGGGGCTGAGAGGTACCCTGACCCAAACTTGATGAGTTTCTGGGGTGCTTGCAGTCATATTTTACTTACTGGGTGCCTTGAGCTGAGGTGCCAATTTTGGGTCTTTGTTTCCCACACATCTGAAGCTAAAAGTTGGAAACAAAATTTCCTTATCTGTGCCAACAGTTACGACTGCAGTGTCTCTTAGCAAGCTTTTGGGAGAAGACAGATTTTATTTTAAAATAAAAGTAGCAAAATTCTGTTTTTCTGGGTTTGTAGGGAGATGTTTGTCTTTGCCATCAGTCACCTCATCTGAGGAAGGCTGGTGGAGATGTGGCTACTCATAGGTTTATTCCTCTTACCAGCTGTCCCTGGGGCAGTGGAATCTGTTAGATTTGGTAACTCTTCATGCCAAGTGTTTTTATTTTTGGTAGTGGGACAGCTTTTCCAAAAAAAATGTTGTGCCTATGAGGTTCCCTGGGCTTAGCTGAGAGTTGGTGGGTGCCTGTCTGCTGCAGAATGCTCAGATCCTGGATTAAGGGGTGCCAAGGACAACCACTGAGTTTTTTGTTCCCTTGAAATGGATCCTTTGGCTTGCTCAGTAGCAAAGGAATTTTCCCATTCCTTGCCCAGCTGAGTTTGAAATGCAGAATGTGGTTAATTCACATTCCTGAAGGGCAATTTAATTCTGCTCTGAGCTTCTAATGTGCACTGAGGTAACCAGAGATCCCATAAAACAAGGCCAGGGTGACACTCTGCCCTCTAAAAATCCACCTCTTGGATAACAAAAAATAAATCACAGATTAATTTTCCAGCATAAGAAACAATTGCAACTTAAACTTGTTATTTTAGGTGGTGTTTTGGAGCATTCTGGAAGGTCTGAATGCCCATTTAAAAAGTTGGGGGTTTTTTTTCAGTGATTTGCAGCTTCTCTGGATTTAATATTTCCCATTCCCCTGCCATTACCAACATAATGGAGAGAAGGAAGATGATCCAGGGATTGGGGTGTTGCTTAGCAGGCTTTGGGACCCCTGTGCACTCACAGGTGCTGCTGCAGGCTCTGTGTGTGACCAGGGGTGACATTTTTCCTGTCCCCACCTTCATGTCATGGCTGGAGTACAGCACTGGTGGCTCCTGTGTGCTGTTGTTTCCTCTGTGGCTCAGGTGGGTGAGTCTGGTGTAGATCTTCACTACAGGGTTTGAGATCCCTCTGGTGAGGCCCTGGGTCAGATTAAACTGAGTGATGCTGTTGGACTTCAGATGTTTCATCAGGACTTTTTGGGGATGGCTGTTCTAGAGCCTTTCTCAGCAATGTGGGCAAGTCCAAGAGCCCTGCCTGTCACACCAATGTGCACAAGTTGGAAATCTGAGATCAGCCCAATTTTCAGTGATTTCTCTTGTGATCTTACTGGCTTTCCTGTCAGACAGTGCCACAAATGCCCAATATAAGGATGAGCAGTATAAAATGAAACTGCAACTTTTTGTGATTCTCCATCTCTCTATGGAGAATTGTCCTTTTTAGCTGCTTTGGCTCATTCTGTGTCCCGTGTGTGGCTGTAGAGGAGCTGGTGCAAACTTGGCTCTGTGGTGGCCTTGGCCACTGTGCAAAGGCAAGGGAAAGGTGGGCATGGACTGGGAACACTCAAAAGGAAGGATAAGGAAAGGTTTGGGGTTAAAGCACTTCTAATCAATGTGGTGTTCAGCTCTCAGTACCAGCATTTCTGCACCTAATTGGCTTTTGCTTGAACTCATTTCCAGAATCCTGTTGAAAAGGGCTGAGTGTGTGTGGGTCTGGGTGAGAAGCAGCTGGAGATGGAGGCCAGCAGAGGGGAAAACCAGGTGTCTGTGGGGTGGGAAAGGAGCATGGGGATGACAGCAGTGTCCTGATGGAGACACCATTCCATGGTGGCTGCCTTCTTGTTGTGGAGCTCTCTGACCTCCCTGGTGTCTGCTGGGGCATGGCAGGGTGGCACAGCTGCTCCTGCTCATGGAGGCAGCTCTTCCCTGCAAGGGCTTTCTAGGCACTGGCAGCCTCTATTTTGCACCCCAGAGAACTGGAAACTTGATTTAATTCAGGGAGAATCTCCTGTGAGGTTTTAGGAGCTGGAGGTTGTGGATGGGAGTCATGACACTGTGGTGGGTGACAGTGTGGCCCTGCAGAGCCAGGAGTGCCGGGGCGTGCCGGGTGTCCAAAGACTGCTCCATCCCCAAGGCGCAGCCTGCAGGTGTGCTGGCTTTTGGCAGACACCATTCCAGTTGGGGAAAATCGTGGTGGTGTGGTTTTTTTGCTGGCCTTTCTGAGGAGGGTTTCTCCTGGAGCTTTGTCCCATTCCCAAATTTGCCCGCGCTGTTTGAGAAAGGCACGGCCGCTCCCGGCGAAGCCTTGCCAGGGAGCAAGGAGGGAAGCTGCACCGGGAAACCATTCCTGCTAAAACCTGGGAGCTGTTGCTTTAAAAAGGAAAAAAAAAAAAAAAAAAAAAATCCTTTGTGGGCTGTGGAGAGAAAGTGCTAGAACTGTGCAGGATCATGACTGGAAAGCAGGATCCCTGAGTGGTCACGGAGGCTTTCCTGGTCCTCTCCAGCCTGCCGTGGATTTAGCCAGGATGCTCGTCCCCCACAGCAGATAGCAAACGAGGGACAAAGAAACCCTATCGAGGACACACGGCTCGGCAAAGGGAATGAGGCAGGATGTTGCTGTGGTGTTAAAAGGGAACAGGATCTCCGTGCCTAGACATGGGAATCACGTTTTCACCAGGATCGCTGGGTTGCAGTGCTTGAACCCGACCTTCCCGAGGACTCCGATCGCCCTGCTCTGCTTTCTGCTCCCGGCTCGCTTTTTTCTGGCACATATGTAATACTGGAGGTTTAAAAAAAAAAAAAAAAAAAAAGAAGGAGATTTAAAAAAAAAAAAAAAAAAAAATAAAAGAAGGCAGCCCGATCCAGGGATTCGGAGGCATCCTGCTAGCGATCAGCTGACACGCCGAGCTGCAATGTGTTGCTTATTCATTTTGTACGGTGGGAGCTGCCGGGGCTAAGCAGAGAGCTGAACTATGCCTCTCCTACAGCCGCGCTTGTGCAGACAGAGGGGTGAGAGAGAGGCAGCCGCCGCGGGAAGAGCACAGCCGGACTTTCTCCTTGTTTTTATCCATTTCTGCAGGATCATGTATTTATAAGGGATGAGGTGGGCCACAGGGATCGCAGGCCTGAGGTGCGGCCTACCCAGTCAGTGCAGAATCAGGCCCTCCACTACCGGAACCGAGAGCGCTTTGCCACAATCAAATCAGCATCTTTGGTAAGAGCCCCCATCCCACCCCACCCCATCCCACCCCACTCCGCGGCCCCTCGCTGCCATCGCCGCCCGTGCTGTTGGTGCTGTTGGCATAGCAACTGGATATTGCACTGAAAGAGATTTTACCTCTGTGTGTGTGTGTGTGTGTGTGTGTGTGAGAGAGAGAGAGATGTAAATGTGAAATATGTTTAATTTCTCTGTGCATTTCCAGTGTGAGATAACCCACCTTCCCGGGTGAAGTGAATATCATCTCATCCCCCCCCCCGCCCCAGCCTCCATTTCCCACCTGTCCCTTTTGTTAATATATTTATCTGCATGTGCAAAAAGTGTGTGTGAGGTGTGTGAGAGCTGCTAGAACGCCGTGGAGATGCAGATGCAGATGGGTTTGGGAACAATAAGATCGCTGCTGCCCGCCCTGAGCCGCTGCCTGGTGGTTGTTTTTTTTCATTTTTTTTTTTTTTTTCATTCATTCATTTATTTCGAGCAACTGTACCGTGACTGCATTTTCCAGCCTGATCCCTTGGAAGGATTGCTGGGCTGCGATAAGGGAGAGAGGGCTTACAGCGGGCTGTGGGCTTACAAAGGGGAGGGGGATGGGATGAATCCATCAAGATTTGTACTATTGCAAATGTGATTGCTGTGGATGCCTTTGTAGTAGGGAAAGGGGTGTGTGCCGGAAGAGTTAGTTGTGTGCCGCCTCCCCCACCCCGCAACCACCCGGGCAGGGAGCAGCCTTTTCCAGGGAAGGCAGTGAAAAATGGCCCTTCCCAGGTAAAATGAATGTCCTGTTAAATATTTCAGCCCGCTGGTATTAGAGGTCAGATGGACGGGAAGCGTTAGAAAGTCCCCATGGTTTGGCCATGGCACTTGCTCAGTGCTATGACATCATCCTGGACCAACCCCGAAATTACACCAGCGAGCCCTCCCCTTCCCGCTTTCTCCTGCCTCCACCATGGGGGTTCTCCTTCCAGACCACCATTTCTGCAGCCCCAGAATCGCTTCCCATTCCTGCATGCTCAAGACACGGGGTGGGGGGGTGTGTGTGTGTGTGTGACCACAGCTAAAGGTTTGACTGGAGGGAAGCAGCAGCAGCAGTGCCAGCAGCCCAAATTTTTCTGTGTGATTGTTGCTGCTGCTGCTGCTGCTGCTGTTAAAATCTAAAATGATGCTGTGGCATTCAGGTTTCTGCCCAGATGCTTCCTGGGAGCATCTGAATCCCATCTTTTGCAGGTGTATTCCTGGGTGCCCGTACCCTGAGTGCCCCCCAGGCTGGTGTCCCCTGCTCCCCCCAGTTTAGAGTGACCTAGAAATGTGTGTCTTAGAGGACTTCATGCAGCACACCTGACAGGGGCAGGATCCCTGCTCTCCTGGAGACCCTCTGCCCTGGGAATTTTTCCTTTTTTTTGTGTGTATGTGTGTGTTTGCACCCAGTGTAGTGCCAGCTCTTCTACTGCCTGCACTGAGCAGATAAAAGTAGGACCCAGTTAGGTTGGCTGGAGGGCAGAAATGATGAATGACTCATGTATCATACTCCAGACATGCAATTTCATTGATAAATTGATATGTGTGATGAATATATTCATGTTCTTTTACTCCCTGTGCAAAGCTGCTGCACCTTGTGGCCTGCCTTCAGCAGCAGAGCCCAGAACTCCTGTCTTCCTTGGAAATGTCACCCCTGGGCTACTTGGGTGGCTTGAAGGGATTGCATGGCCAGGCCCCTTTGGGAGCTTAGGAAAATATGGGCTGTGAGGTATTCCCAGATCCTGGAGCTCTGGGGAAGACAGCTGATACCCCAAGGTCACTCCTAAATCCCATGGCAGCCTCCTGTGGGGCTGGGATTGCCTTAATTCCTTACTCTCTTGGATTTGCTGAATCTCTGCTTCAATGACCAAGTGATGATAAAGATAAAATTTTAGGTGGGGAAGATGGAAATCTTTTTGGAGAGCTTCTGTTTTTTGGGTTTTCTGTGGAACATGCTCTGTTGTCCCTATCATGCACACACATCTCCCCTTCCCAGTGCAGAGGGAAGTTCCCAGCACACCACCTGGGCTCTCCAGGAGGTGTTGGTGTGTCCTTACTTCTGAGGTTGTGTGGTGGGACAGAACTGTCCCTGTGTTTGCCACAGAAATATTTCATGGTGGTGAGATTTCCCTTTAATGGTCTTCCATTCCCATCTCTTCGTGTTCCAAAAGGGAAATCTAGGGCAAAAAATAGAAGTTTAAACCCATTGCACAGAATTTGGGTGCCAGTGCTTGCGTTGGACCACTTTCTGTCACTGTCATCATTCAGTGCCTGGATGATGTCAGTGGGGAGAGGTGCTGGATGCTGCTGCTCCTCTGGCCAAGGGAGAACTTCTTCCTGCTTCCCTGTCCAATGTTTGTGGGGAGGGCAAGGTCAGCCATGGAGCTGGCACGGGGAGAAAGACCTGAACATTGCTGGAATTTGTAGTGCAAACCCAGAAGTTCAGGCTTTATTCATCTCTCCGTGTCCATTTACTCTTTCAATGGCAGCTGGAAAAGATTTTTCCTGTGTGAAGATCCCACCAGTGGCTGCAAACAAGCAAACCAGCAAGCTTTGATGGTTCCTTGCATCCTGGCTGCTGCCCATTTCTCAGCAGCTGGGAACATCTTCCCAGGCACAGAAAGGTTGTGCAGTTGGGAGCATCAGGTGGCCTGTATTGCAGAGAATCAAAAATGGGAGCTCTGGCCCCAAATCCAGTAATATTTGAGTGTAAAATCTTCCTTTTATGGGATCTGCTGAAAACCACCCCCAAACATGAGACCAGGGCAGTGTTTTTAGAAGAAAAGCACCGAGTTTGGGGCTGGTCACTGCACAGCTGTTCCTGCTGGTGCAGTCCAGGATCTGGGGCCCTCAGGCCTTGCTCTTCTCCCCATAGATCAGGATATTGCAGATGGAGGTAAGACTGGCATTCCTAAAAGTAATCCAACCTTCAAGTTGGATCTCTTTCCAAAAACAAGCTGAAGCAGTTTCAGGGAGTGCAGAGGTCATAGAGGAGCTTCTATTAGACAGATGAACACTCCAGGTGACCCAGTGGTTTGAAGAGTGATTCCCTTGCCCTGTTACCCTGCAAAAGGCATCATGTGAGCATGAAGGAAACTGGACAGACCTCCAGAGAAAACAGTCAGATGAACTATCCATAAAGAGACAGGCTGTGGATATCCCCTTTTGAGTCTTGCAGTAGTGCTTTAATATTGCTCACATGAAAGAAAATAATGAAAATGAGTAAATGTGGATAAGAAAGATGAAGGAGCTTAACTTTGGTCATAACTCAATCAGCAATTTTAGTAGTCATTTTTTCCTGGACCACTTTTCTCTTTAATCAGTTTTGTGTGGTAACAGCAACCATCACTCACCTGGAACAGTGGTGGAAAATACCCTGCATATTTCTGCTCTTGGAGTAAAAGTTGCCTGAAATGAAGCAACTGAAATGGAGACCAGGCACCTACATCTCCACATTATTTCACAGATTATCAGTGATCCATAAATTATAAGTTAAAACCAGAAATCTCTTGAAGCTCAGCAAGCTGTTGCTTGAAAAGAAGGGCAGAGGTTGTGCATGTTGATGAGACTACACCTCTCCATGTTTTCAAGGGAAAGCTGTTTTTTGAATCTCTTCAGAGATGCATTGATCTGCACTTCTGGGTGTCTTTCAAGCTTGACCCCTTAGGTCCCCCCTGCCTCATGCATCTCCTCAACAGCTGCTTTTACAGTTTTCAAAGGCAATGATCAAGTAGTTAAAACTTCATAGAATCCCAGAATGGCTTGGGTTGGGAAGCATCTTAAAGCTCATCTCATTCCACCCCCTGCCATGGGCAGGGACACCTTCCACTGTCCCAGGCTGCTCCCAGCCCCATTCAGCCTGGCCTTGGGCACTGCCAGGGATCCAGGGGCAGCCACAGCTGCTCTGGGCACCCTGTGCCAGGGCCTGCCCACCCTCATGGGGAAGGATTCCTCCCTCACATCTGTGACATCTCACTTCATAGAAAGATCATTCAGTGAGGACTCTATCAAAGTCCTTGATGATCTTTCTGAAATCCAAATGCCAGCAAAAGAACAATGTGATCTCATCCAGGGCCTGCAGGCCCGTGTGTTTGTGTCCATGTGAGCAGGATTCCCTGGATGTGGCCAGGAAAATGGCACCAGGGCAGCCTGACTCCAGAGCCAGGTACCTTCACATGGAGCTGTTCCCTTGCACCCTCTGCTACTGAAGCATTGATGTTTTATTCCAGAGGGTTGAGTTTCTCCCAATGGACTCATCTGGCAGCTGCCTTTGTAGACCTTTCCTCTAAAATCCTGGACTTGTTCTTTCTCATCTACTCTTGCTGTGAGAAGCAGCTGGCAGTGTTTTGCTCAGAGCTCTGCTTTCTCCAGCACAGAGGAGCTCAGAATTTTGGTTATTGAGAGGTGAGAATTCCTCTCCTTTAGGAGGGGGTTCAGTATCTTGGATAAACAATGTAGAAAAGGGAACTCTAAACAGCTGCTGCTTTGGAGGAGAAGTTGTGAGCTCAACTTCCTTATGTAAAGCTAAAATCTTGGAGGGGTGAAGGAAAGTTTGGATTTTGTGGCAAATGAACTGCCTGTGGGAGTAGGTTGGAAAAGACATCTCTGTTCTCAGTTTTGTGTGTGCCAAAGATGCAGAGAGATAAGAAACTGAGAAAATGTCATACCTGAATAAAAGCTGTTCTGGTTTATTCAGGTTTTTGGTTCTCCTGATGACCTGATTGATTGTTGTGTGCTGCAGGGAGAGCACCAGGAAACTGCAGCTTTCTGGTGTGAAGGATCCTGACATTGCCTGGTTATATGGGGAACAAATTTTGTAGTTATCACCTTTTGCCTCATGATAATCCGTGGGGTTATGTTTGTGGAGTTCTTCCTGAGGGGCATCTCCAATCTCTGCTCCCTGTGAGCAGGGACAGGACCCAGGGAAGGGCTGGAGCTGTGTCAGAGGAGGTTGAGGTTGGATATCAGGAAAGGTTCTTCCCCCAGAGGGTGCTGGGCACTGCCCAGGTTCCCCAGGGAATGGGCACGGCCCCGAGGCTGCCAGAGCTCCAGGAGCCTTTGGACAGCGCTGCCAGGGACATGGTGGGATTGCTGGGGGGTCTGTGCAGGGCCAGGAGTCCTTGTGGGGCCCTTCCCACTCAGGATATTCCAAATAGTACATGGGGTTCCAAGAGTCTTTGTCTAGGAACACCAGGAAGGTGATGACTGGAACATCCCCAAATTTTCTTGCTAAACTGGTTGCTGGAGCTGTTCATTCATTAGGGTCTTAATTTTAAAACCATAATCCTTTATTCATTCATAGTCTGAAGGACTTCTCTGGTACTGGACTGGGCATGTTCAGTGACTGTGGAAGAAATGAACATTCTTCTCCCATCCCTGAGGTCACCATGTGCAGACTTTGTCTTTGAGGACTGTCCTGAGGAGTGTTGGACTTGACTGGAGGTTACGGTGATAAATGAAATCTTTATCAGGAGCTTGCTGAACACAAACATTTAATCCACGAGATGTCCACCAAGTCTGCTGCTCTCCTCTCTCATCTTCAGGATGAGACACTGCTTTTGTGTTCTTCTGACTTTTTAATGTCTCATCTTCTGTTGTGACTGGAAGGCTTTATCAGCTAGGCTTGTAATTAGCAATCGCATCCTATTGTTAGGGATAAATATCCTAGATTTCATGGGAAATCTTTCCAAGATGGAGTTCTTGTCATGATAAAGCTGAGCAAAATTGGAAATGGGGTGCAGAGGAGCAGGGAGAACAACAAGGATAGAAGTTAATGAGTTTTGCTGTAAATAAAACAAGTGCACGTTCTACATCTCATTAGAGATCAGACCAAAGGAGACTGGCAAAGTTCCTGGAGGATCCTTAGATCCATTTTTTCTTAGGCTCTTGCTGTTTGCTTTGTTCTGCCAACGTCTGGGAACGCAGTGTGCCGTGCAGAGCATCCCATTGCTCACAAAAGGCCTGGGCCCCAAAAATAGCACATCCAGGAAGATCTTGTACTGCTGGTGGCTCCCAGGTCTCCATTTCTCTTCAAGTGCCTGACCAAGGCCGTTGTCTCCCAGCTGGATGTCACTGAACGTTGTCAATGGCATGTGTGAAGTGTTGGCGGTCTGCCTCTCTTACCTGGCACCTGCCTCTTATCATTAGCTTGGGTTCTCAGAGAAATCTTCCTTACCTGGAAGCTTCTGGGAGAGATCTTACTCTTGCTGAACTTGACTGAAATGTGCAAGTTCCTAGGAGCAGTTCCCAACTTTTTCCAGGTGTGGCTGTCCTTGGTACACTTGGAAGAACCAAAAGGTTTATGAACTGTAGCAGAACGCAGGGCCCACACGGTGTTTGTGTTTCTGTGGTCATTCCTACAATCCCACATACTCCTGGTGGCTGCCTTAGATCTGTTTGAGTCTCAAGCATGTAGAGGCTGCTCTGTTACACCAGTTGCTGAGGTGTAAGTGTATTTAATCCAGCCTACTCCAGAATGACACCCTGAAATTTCTTGTAGGAAGGAGGTGGTTTGTCCATTATCACCTCGTGGTGAATACTCAGCCTCACTGAAGTGATCAACCTGAGTCTGACAGTGCTGTGGTCAGGCTGGTTCTTTGGTTCCTTTGCAGTCTTTGGGAGGCTCTTCCTAAGCTCCTCTTCACACTCCTCCCAAGTGTCAGGAGTCATTTGAACCGAGACAGGTGGCACTTGCTGCCTGCCTTGGGTCACCTCAGTCAGGGTATTCATCCATTGATTTTGGAGCTGACTTGGCTTCCTGTCACCTCCCAGCCCTGGAGCCAGCAAGTGCACTGGGATGGCAGCTCCCTAAAGCAGCTGCTCTTCTCTTGAACCTGAATCTTCCCAGCTCTGTAGGTTCCCACCCTTCATCTGAACTTCAAAACTCTCCACAAAACTGCCTTCAATGACAGCAGTGCTGTAGTAGGGGCCAGTTTTTTGGGCTGCTGTGGAGGAATCCATCAGGAAGGCTGGGCTCTTGTAGGCTGCAGGAGGGACTGCTGGTTCATAAAGCTTCAGTGATCACCTTCAAAGGACTGAGCTCCTCACACTTAAGTGTGAAAGCAAAGGTCCCCTTGCACAGAATCAGGGGCTGAAGTTCTACATGCGTACCAACTTTTTGGTTCTCAGGTCCTATAAATGATCAGCAGATCTTCATAAGTGAAGATCCTGAGATTGTCTTTTAAAAAATAAAAACCAGTCTTGGACACTTTTCTTCTTTTGAAATGGAAGCATCACCATTTGCATTTTCTTCCGAACATTTTTGGCACAGCCTGTTGGGTTTCTTTTTTTTTTCTTCCTTTCACATGGATACACTTGGGCATGGAAATGAATTTGGAACTTGTGAGTTTGTTTCAGCTGAGCAGGGTTTAAAATCTGCTTAGACCATCTGATCAATCTTTTTAAGAGCACACAGTTCCAGAACAGCGTTCCCTTGTTAGAAAACTTTCAATTCTGGGAAGGAATGAGCTCAGTCTGCCATCATCTTGAATTTTAAGGGGAAATTTTGAAGGAGGCTCCTCGTAGCAGAAAATAGATGCTGAGGGATTGAATTGCTGTGGGGGTGACTTGATGAGGAAGGAAAGAACGGGTGGCTTGGGGGTGGGTTCTGGCTGCATCCTGGGAGTCCGTGCCACCCTTGGGATCTGGGTGCTGTGTCTGAATAAGATTGTTCCCTGTGTCTGAAGAGTGTTGTCCATCAGCCACCTTTGTTTACAGATCTGCTCCAGCGTGTCCTGGAGTGATAAGTAACCAGTCCCTTCCTTTATTTGTAATATGGCATTTTCTGCTGTGCTACATAAAAACCTCAGGAAAAGATGGGGGCTAAAAATTAGGAGACAGAAACCTTGTAGCTCTGTGAAACCGAACAGCAACACCTCTGAAACCTGTTGATTCCTGAGAGCACAGCAGAGCCTGGGTTCAGGGGAGCATGGCCTGTGAGGGAAGCAGGGCCACGGAGCACTGGTTGCCTGTCCCTGACCACAGGTTACAAGACAGATCCATGAGCATGAGCAGGAGAACGAGCTGCGGGAACAGATGTCAGGATATAAGCGGATGCGGCGCCAGCACCAGAAGCAGCTGATCGCCCTGGAGAACAAGTTGAAGGCCGAGATGGACGAGCACCGCCTCAAGCTGCAGAAGGAGGTGGAGACACACGCCAACAACTCGTCCATCGAGCTGGAGAAGCTGGCCAAGAAGCAAGTGGCTGTGATGGAGAAGGAGGTGAGTGCAAGGAGCTGTCCCTGAGGGTCTGAGGGGCAGGAGAATCTGGGTCTCCAAGGGGGCTGTGGGAGCTGCTGCTCAAACCCCTGCTCTGAGGTGCAGAACGGGAGGACAGAGTCTTAAGCTGTACCAAGGGAAATTTAGGTTGGATGTTAGGAAAAAGTTTTTTACAGAAAAGGTGATAAAATACTGGAATGGTCTGCCTGGGGAGGTGATGGAGTCACCATCCCTGGATGTGTTTAAAAACAGACTGGATGTGGCCATGGTTTGGTTGAAGTGTTAGGGCTGGGTTGGACTCAATGGTCTTGAAGATCTCTTCCAACCCAGTGCTTCTGTGACCTTGTGCTCCCTGGTGAAGCAGCCTTGAGTCACCTTTCTGGCTGATGGGCACTGGTTGGCATCCACAAGTGCCACAACTGCATGAAAAGGGCCCTGGGGACCTTGGTGGGAGCTTTGCCACAGCTGAGGGGGTGACAAAGTTGTCACTCAGTCTAAAAATCAGCACGTTAATCCACATAATAAACTGGTGTGGTTGTGCCCTCTGGGGTGGCTTTGGTGGGGAAATAAGCACAAGGAAGCCCTCAGACTCATGTGAGCATTTTCTGTGCCAGCAGCTTTCCTGTGGCTGAGTGTTCATGGCTTTGCCTAGCACAGTCACCAAAATGACTGACCAAAAACCACAACACTGATTTGTGCTGGGTTCTGCACCTGCTCACTCACCTTTTTTCTTTTTTTTATTGTTATTTTTTCCCCTCTCTGTACATTGCAGGCAAAGGCAGCTGCAGCAGATGAAAAGAAATTCCAGCAACAGATTTTGGCTCAGCAAAAGAAAGACCTGGCGACCTTCTTAGAAAGTCAGAAGAAACAATACAAGCTTTGCAAGGAAAAGATTAAAGAGGCAAGAATCTCTCATTTTTGGGGGGTGAAGGGGTGTGGAATGAACACGAACCAGTCTTTTGTTTTGATAAACTTGGGCCAGCCCCAGGGTTTAAGGGATACTGTCAAGCTTGGAAGCAAATTTGGATTCTCAGCAAGTAAATTTTCAGGAACTGGGAGCATCTGGCAGCATTTCCAGAACCATTTGTGAGGGTGGCTACAGGTGCCTTCACATTTTGCTGTAGAGCAGAATCTTTGAAACTAAGGGTGATGAGGGAAAATGGGACTTCACAGAGAGTTCTTCTTCCCCTTTCTCCTCATCTGTGTTATTTTTTTTTTTTCAAGTAATCAGAGCAGCCATTCAATGTCCCTTGACTAAAAGCCCTGTGATCACTTACATAAATTAGGAAGAGAAGTAACTTCATATGTAGCTTATCTGTGCCAAAATGCATTATTTAAGTAGTTTCTCCACCACATTGCAAATACAATTTGCTGTTAAGGTAAAGGTAAGAAAATGATTATCAAGGACTTCAGTGGCCACTTTTCTTCCTACTCTTGGTGTGGGTCCTGGTACAGCTGTAGGGGTGATAGGTGATAGGTCTGGTTCTGTTGGTTTTGTGGTAGGATTCTGGTGTCCTTTCATGAACTGAATGGCAGAGGAGGAGCCAGGAAGGTTCCCCAAGTCCTGTGTCACTGTGGTGCGAAGGGCAGCCTTGTTTTGACCCTGCAGGAAATGAACGAGGACCACAGCACGCCCAAGAAAGAGAAGCAAGAAAGGATATCCAAACACAAAGAGAACCTGCAGCACACACAGGCTGAAGAGGAGGCCCAGCTTCTCAGCCAGCAGAGACTCTACTACGACAAAAACTGCCGTTTCTTCAAGAGAAAAACGATGATCAAGAGGCACGAGATGGAGCAGCAGAACATTCGGGAAGTATGGCACTCCTCACTTCCTCTCCCAGCCCCTCTTTAACTGCTTTAGCTTGGTGTCTTGGCTGAAGTTAGCTCTTCATGTCTCTAGCTGCTAAATAGAACTGAGAAAAGTGTAAGGAAAAAGGTTTTGGGAACGGTTTTCCATGCAGCTGTGGCTGCTTTGGTCAGGTGAGGGATGGCAGTGTTGGCTGCAGAAACACCCTGTGGGCCCCTTCCCTGGGCCTGATGCCTCATCCCAGCTCCTGAGTGTTGGGTTTGGGGGTCCTGCCCCAGTCTGGCCAGGGAGACCTGTGGGGTGAGGATATTTGTTGTCAAGGAGCAGCTTTTCACATCCTGCTTCCCCTCCTTGGGTTTTGCCCCTTGCCTCAAGGGCTCTGTCTGTGGTCAAACACCACCTTGGAGGAAGAGTTTCCACTTGGAGATGTTCCCGTGGCCATCACTGTAGTATCTGAATTCTTCATTGGTGTTATTTTTGGATAAAGACTGTCAGATGAGAGGGGGTTTTAGTGAAAACTGAGTGAGGAGTGGTCAAAAATTTCCAGTTGTACTTGGCCTGCTACCTTCAGGTTTCCCAGTATATTTTGTACTTGTCCAGAGCTTTGCTGCCCTTGGGCCCAGATGTCCCTGGGCTGCTCAGCTGCTTTGCTGAGATGCAGATATCTCAACCCTGAAAACAATTGACTCCAAAAATTCAGATTTGAGCACCCTTATCACAGCATGTCAGCTCTGGCAGGGATGAGAGCAGAGTTGAGTTACCTAGCATGGCATTTTACCAGGAACACACCTCTGACTCCTGCATTTAAGCTCTTATGAGAGACCTAACTTTCAGAATGATCTGAGTTTTTATTCCCTGAAAATTACATCCCTACTAATTCAAATGTGTCAGCACTAACTACTTGGATCACCTGAAGTAAATAGCACTTTCAAAATGTGTTTTCCATATTTTAACTAACCACAGATGTTGTTTTCGTGCAAATGGGAAAGTGTTTGAGGGAAGTAGAATGACCGTGTGTGTTTATGCTGTGTGAACTGAAATCAGGTGTGCAGTGGGCTTGGGAGAGGCTGGCTAAGCTATCCTGGAAGGAAGGCACATGTGCCACAGCACAGCTCCCTGCCTGGTCAGTGCCCCACCTGCCTTTGTGCCAGTGGGAAGTCATTTTGGCACACCAGTACATGGAATTTTTAATCTTGGCTGTCAGGGGTCGAGTTTTGCTTAAATGTAAACACATGCTACACCCTTAGGGCCAAGAGGGCAGAGGGAAACCCTGGCCCTGTTTCCTTCCCCATCCTCTCAGCTCAAACCTGTCCCAGGTGTAGCAGCCACAGGGGCTGAAGTTTGCTCCTGAAGTGCTCCTGTTGAGAGTTACAACAGGATTACCACATGTGAGCAGCAGCTCAGAATAATTACACTTTTTTGCTTCTGCTGCAGAAACTGGTTAGGCTGAGGCAGCACTGGGCTCTGCCCGTGCTGGGCACGGTGTGGGGTGGGGCAGCCCTGCTGTGCCTGGCTGATGCAGCACGGAGCACAGGCTGTAACCTGAGCCTGGATCAGGGGTGCAGCAGCACCCTCTGAAGGGTACAGCTGGAGTCAGCTCCTGCTGCACGGGAGTGCCTGACACCTTGAGACACAAATACCTGCAGTAATCAGGGAGGGAACTGGTGTCTTCTGGGCTTATAGCCTGGGGAAGGTTTTCCTGGACTGTGGACACCCTGTGCAGGAGCTCTTGGTGAGCACTGCAAAACCCTCTGAGCCTCGGGCTCCAGCCTCATTTTAAAAACGTGCTGCACCTTGGGCAAATCCCACCTGGACAATTCATTTTCTCACCTGTGATGGTGTTAGAGCCATTGACCTCTGACTGGCCACTCTGGTGCAGCTGATGGGGGGACCTCATCCCCAGTACCCACCGGGGGCACAGGATAATTGAAACCAGACAAGAGCCCTGATTCTGTCACCCCAGCCCTGAGCAGCCTGGGACGCGTTCACTGAAAGCTGCTGCGAGTTTCTGCAGGCACAGAGGGCTTGTGTGGGGTCCTGGTGCCACCTGCTGGGGACTCCTGCGGCCATCCCGGAGCTGCCAGAGGAGCAGGGGAGGGATGGAGGGAGGGATGGATGGATGGAGGGAGGGGTGGTCACTCCTAGCGTCCCCGTGGTGCTGGTTTGTGTTTCCCTGTGACACGTGAAGCCCCTGCCGTTGTGCAGAGCAGCGAGCAGCGCCCCGAGCCCCGCGGGCTGTGCCCCCCGGGCCGGGATGGCCGCTCAGCCGCGTGTGTGTGCGCAGGAGCTGAACAAGAAGCGGACGCAGAAGGAGATGGAGCACGCGATGCTGATCCGGCACGACGAGTCCACGCGGGAGCTGGAGTACCGGCAGCTGCACACGCTGCAGAAGCTGCGCATGGACCTCATCCGGCTGCAGCACCAGACTGAGCTCGAGAACCAGCTGGAGTACAACAAGCGGCGCGAGCGGGAGCTGCACAGGAAGCATTTCATGGAGCTCCGGCAGCAACCAAAGAACCTGAAGGTGCTGCAAGCTTTCCTTCCTCCTCCTCCTGCAGCCTCTGTCCTCCTGTCTGTGCCTCCTCCACGCAGCACCCGTGCTGTGGGATTGCTGCTCTCCACACCCTGTGCTCTCCCTTGCACCCCCTCCCTTTGCACAGAGCAGCTCTGGATAAGGGAAGCTGTGGGTGGGATAGCCCAGAGCTCACAGGGGGTTGTTAAAGTGCTGTGCTAATTGGAGCTGTTGGGTAAAATAGTCCAGTCCTAAGCAAAGTGCTGCAGAACTTGTTTCAAGCTGTGTGTGGTTCAGGCCCTCACTGGAGTCAGCTTAGAATGATGAGGAGAGGTGGTTGGTGGTGCTTCCAGAGTCCAGAGAGAACAGAGAGCACTCTGAGTGTGTGCTGAGCTCTGTGCACACCCCAGTGTGGTTACACACCTCTGAGCTGCTCTCTGTGGGAGAGGCAGGTTCCTCCTCCCAGTGTCACAGAGTCACAGAATAGCCTGAGTGGGAAGGGCCCCACAAGGATCATGGAGTCCAACCCCTGGCCCTGCACAGACCCCCCAGCAATCCCACCCTGTGCATCCCTGACAGCGCTGTCCAAAGGCTCCTGGAGCTCTGGCAGCCTCGGGGCCGTGCCCATTCCCTGGGGAGCATGGGCAGTGCCCAGCACCCTCTGGGGGAAGAACCTTTCCTGATCTCCAACCTCAACCTCCTCTGACACAGCTCCAGCAGTTCCCTGGGGTCACTGGTCACCAGAGAGAAGGTGCATTGCTGTCACTCTGTCACAGCCTTGCTAGTTCTCAGATCTACAGCCTCACATAGTGCAAGGTTGGGGTGGGAAGGACATGGAAGGGGAATGATGCTGTGAAAGAGCAAATGTGTTTGGGGAGGCAGGTGATGGGCTGGGTGATCCGCAGGAAGCAGGGGCAGAGGATGGAAGTGCCCTGGGCTGAGGAGGGCTGAGTTGGTGCTGTTCCTGGCCAGGCTGCAGCAGGGCCTGAGCTGCTGCTGCTGGTTAAACCCTGTGGGAAGCACACCCAGGGGAGCTGTGGTTCCCACCACCCCACCCATGTGGACATACCACAACCTCTCCATTCCCAAAGCCCTTCGCGCTCTTCACGTCGTTCCTTCCTTGGCAGGCGATGGAAATGCAGATCAAAAAGCAGTTCCAGGACACATGCAAAGTGCAAACTAAGCAGTACAAAGCACTGAAGAATCACCAGCTGGAAGTAACTCCAAAGAGTGAGCACAAGACAATTCTGAAGAGCCTGAAGGACGAGCAGACACGGAAGCTCGCCATCCTGGCCGAGCAGTACGAGCAGAGCATCAATGAGATGATGGCCTCACAGGCGGTACGTGCAGGGGGCTCGGGGGGCTCTGGGGCCTGGCAGCACCCTGGGGGGGATTTCTCCAGCCACTGAATTATAAAAAGTGTTTAATTAACACATCAGGTGGCACTTTCCCTTTTGGAGTAAGTGTCCTGTGGAACATGCATCCTTCCCCTGCTCCCCTCGTGTGCTGGGGTTTAGGATTGCATCTCGTGAGGTTCTGCCTCTGTGAGCAGAGAAGCTGCTGTTGATGAAAGCCTTTCCTGCCTTCTCCCTCTGCCACCAACTGCAGCAGCTCTGGGAAGGAAGAGTGGTGTGTGATTTGTGTGAGAGCAGAGGAATTCCCAGCGGGGGTTTGAGTGTTGTTTTCCCGATGCTCTCACAGCTCCGGCTGGACGAGGCCCAGGAAGCAGAATGCCAAGCCCTGAGACTGCAACTCCAGCAGGAGATGGAGCTGCTCAACGCGTACCAGAGCAAAATTAAGATGCAGACAGAAGCACAGCACGAGAGGGAACTCCAGAAGCTGGAGCAGCGGGTGTCGCTGCGCAGGGCACACCTGGAGCAGAAGGTGAGTTCCAGAGGGGGTTCTGGGGACACGGGGCGGGGTGGGGCTGTGCTGGGGGGCTGCTGACTGTGCTCGTTGCAGATCGAAGAGGAGCTCGCCGCCCTCCAGAAGGAACGCAGCGAGAGGATCAAGTTTCTGTTGGAAAGGCAGGAGCGGGAGATTGAGACATTTGACATGGAGAGCCTGCGGATGGGCTTCGGGAATTTGGTCGCATTAGAATATCCCAAGGAGGACTATAGATGAGGTTAAATTTCTTTGCCATTTAAAAAAAAACAAAAAAACAAACCAACAAAAACCACAAAAAGCAAACAAGGATAAAACTTGCAAACCCAACATTCCCCATGTTGACGGGCGTGCTCTCTCTCTTTCTGTCTCTCTTACTGACATCGTGTCGGACCAGTGCCTGTATATTCTTATCCATCAGGGGCCCCTTTCCCCCCGTCACATCCCGGTGCAGGACAGCTCCTGGCAGTCTTTTCCATAGTATGTCACAGTATTGATGTCTCTGTGCAATGATTAAAAATGTTTCAGTGAAAAAACTTTGGAGACAATTTTAATGGAGAAAAAAAAAAAAAAAAAAGACATAAAAAAAAAAAAAACCACCAAGTGGATGTATGTTGCTTCTGAGCAATCACTCATTTTACCACCAATCAATGAAAGTACAAGCAAAAAAATATTAATAATTAAAAGATATCTACGATCCCAGGGGGAGAGAGACTGAATCCGCAGCCTTACCTTAACTAGCTGCTGCATAATTTTATTTTATTTTTATTTTTTTGGTATTTATTCATCAGGAATAATTAAATAATAATAATAAAAAAATTTTATTAAAGATTGAAAAAAAAATTTGATACATTTTACAGAAAAAAAAAATTAAGTGTGCTGTACATATCAGTGGTGACATATTATTACTTTTTTGGGGGTGGGGAGGGGTGGGTGACGACGTGGTGATTTTTAGGAGAACCATGCCAGGGGCAGCAGGGACGAGCCCTGGCCCCTGGGCATATTCTTGATTGTATCATAAATCATTTTCTGCTGTCGCAGAGAATGTGAATACACTTAAATGAGCCCACAGGATCCCAGTAGCACAAATTGGGCTTTGTCAAATCGTGTATTTTGTTGTATAGAAGGAATTTAAGGAGAGCTTTTACTTATTTTCATATTGTATTTTAACTGTTTCTCTGATCAAGAATTTTTTTACTTCTTTCCCCCCCGTTCCTTCCTGCTCCAGCCACCCCCCACTCTCCAGTTCCGTTCCGGAGCTCAACACTGTCTGTTAGATCATCCCAGCCCTTTTCAGTTTTTCTTTTATTTGTTTTTTTGGGGTTTTGTTTTTTTCTTTGTTCCTCCCCCAAGTCCACCCCCAACCCCATGATCTTGGTCATAAATACTGCATTATTCACACTTTCAAACTGTGTATTTTCTTACAATAAAAAGAGAAAAAAAAAGGCTTTACTTCTTTTGCATGCACTTTAAAAAAAAAACCAACAAAAAAAAGGACAAAAAAACCAACAAAACAACAAAAAACATTTTTCAGGTTCCAGGGAAGAGCATGAATAACTGTCAGAGCTTTTAATTATATTTGTAAATAAAAGTGTTCATCACGATTGCCTGGCTGTGTCATTGTGGGAGGGGCAGCTCGTGGCCCAGCACAGGTGCAAGGTGGGGACGGGGAGGGGACACATTCCACACGTGTCCCTCAGCCTGGGGCTGGAGGAACCTCAGGGCTTGGTTTCCTGACCAAGGTGGAGGTTTATTTTTTATTTTTTTTATGTTCTTCTCCCAGCCTGAGCAGTCCCAGGATGGATCAGCCTTGTGAGCACTGCTCCACTTCACTGTGGTGAGCCTTGGTCTGGAGTAGCTGGGGATGTTTTCCTGGAAAACCATCAATCCTGTTGAAAAGTTTTAATTGCTGGGCTGATAAAACTGCCCTAGGACATCACCACCTGAGTTCTGGAATCCCCAATTTTCACAGGGATGCTGCTGCTTCCTCTTTGTCAGACCACATCACTGCAGAGCTTTGATACAGCAGCTTGAAAAAGAGGGGGAAGGCTCCCGATTCCAGGAAGCTGAATTGCATTGGCTTCACCTTTTTCACCTTTCTATAGCCATCAGGCTCTACCAAAGGCTCATTTCTGCTCTAAAGCACTCAGCAGACACCCCCAGGCCTCACTGCAAAGCTGCTGGAGGAGCAGGAAGCACCTGGGACCTGCAGCTGGGCTGGGAAGTGGCTTCAGGTCAGTAAAGCTGGTGGAGCACAGGCTGTTGGGGTGTGAGATCTGCTGTGGTGATGTGGGGGCTCCTGTGGAGCCTGGGAGTGTGGGGAGACCCCTTGGGAAGGAACTGAGGGCTGGGATGTTTTTAAGATAGACAGACATGATGGGTTTGAGCTGTGTCCCTCCAGCATCAGTGAGTCCCAGGAATGGGGAGCCCCAGGAACACAAACCCACCACCCCACTGCTCCCTGAGCACTGCCCTCGTCCCCCAAGAAGACAACCAAGCACACCAAGTACCTTGGGAAGTTTTTAATTGCACTGTGAGCAGAGCGCAGATCACCAAAGGACTGAACAAAACAAAGTGGTCTCAGCTTTGAGTGGCAGCAGAGAACAGAACCAAATGCTCTAGGCCAGCTCCTGTCTCCCCTGGAGCTGCACCTTCACTACTGTAGTGGTGATGTGGAGGCACTGGCCAAATGTAGGAGGGGGAAAAAAAAAAAAATGGGAGGAAGTTTCCCTTGGACTGCCCTCTCCTCTCCTGGAAAAAGGAGTCTCCACAGCCAGCACCTGCCCCAAAGTGGTTGTGTACCCACACCCCTGCCACCTCCAGCCATCCCAAGACACCGGAGACCCCCTGAATTGACACTAATTCACAAAGGCTTTTGATTCCCTTAAGCAGGTCAGTTTGGATGGAGTGGCCCTTCCAGGGACACCCATCAGCAGCTCTCTAGCTAGGCTACCACGGGCACCAGCACAGGCCTGGACACGGGGACACGGAGCAGGGACAGCAACAGAGCGACAATTGCAGCGGTCAGAGCGGGACAGTTGGGTTCAACTCATCAACAAAACACAACTACGGCGCCGTGCCCAGCCCCACCCACGGGTGCTGCAGTGGCCCTACTTCCCCGAGAGCTGCTCGTAGAGCTTGGGCACGTAGTCATCCCACTCGGCCTGGTAGCAGGTGCCCGCCACCGGCGCCCCCAGCCCGTACTTGCTGCGGAAGGCGGCCACCTTGAACTTGCCGCGCTTGTCCCCGGAGCGGTTGGACAGGACGGGCTCGCTGCAGGCCAGCTGCTGCGGCTGCTCGTACACCAGCCACACGTAGCGGTGCAGCCCTGCGGGGAGGGACATGCACTGGATGGGCTCGAGCCCTCTGCTGGTGCTGGCCCCCAGCAATCCCCTGTGGATGGTTCCCACTGGCAGTTCCCCAGTGCAGGCTCCCACCCCACCCCTCTGCACTGGGTGTGTGTAGCAGCACGGCGTGGGAGGTGCTGCAGGTACCGACCTGTTCCCTTGGGAGGCCCGGAGCCAACGTAATCCGACATCACGGTCCCGCTGCCCACGTTGTTGCCCTTCATGTTGGTCACCAGGAAGTGATGCCACTCCCTGAAAGAAGAAGGCGAACAATCAAACTGGCAGAGCCGCAGATGAGAAGACCCTTTGTCACTCCAAGCTGCTGCTTTTCCATGAGGCTGTCAGAATGGGGTAAACAAACAGCTGCCACTCTTGGCTTGCCAAACCCGAAGAGCATGAGTCCCAGAGCAGGCACTGCTTCACTGGGATGCACAGCTTGCCAAAACCCGCTCCACGAGGCTGCAGGAAACCCACAGCCTGACCTCTGAGAGTGGGTATTCCACACACCGCTGAGGCTGACTTGAGGAAGGTGAGCTGGTCCCAGATTTAAGATTCTGCTGCCAGCAAAGACCTAATTCCAATTCATATATGTGCTAAATTAATTAGAGCAAACAATAACTGCTGTGCTGCTCCCGCTACAACAGACCTTTCAACATCCCAGATAAGATTAACACCCCTGTATCCTGATAAGAACAGCTGCTCCTCCTGATGCTGTCCCTGGCTCAAGGAGAGATGCAAGGACACGGTTTCTATGACAAACCACAGCCCCACAGCTGCACCTTAGGCGGAGCACAGCCCCCCTCCTTAAGCCTCTGCTCAGCCCAAAACAGATGCTCCTTTTTCCTTTCTCCTTTCCTTTCTCCTGTCCCCCAAGACACGGAGCTGTCCATCCCCAATACCTGAACTTTGGGTCCTTCCGACTGGGCGCATCAGGGTCTGTGAGAACCAGGGTGTAAAGCTTCTGGGGATCGCAGCCGTCCCACTCGATGCTGGTGGGGCGATGCTGGACCTGCAGGGATGACAGCGTTAGCAGCGGCCCCGCGGTCAGCGCCAGCCACCTGCCCTGCTCACAGGGCCACCACGACCCGCGCTGCCAGCGACACCCGAGGGGTTCAAGGCCATTCGTGCCAGCTCGCTCCGGCTGTGAGAGCCACGGGCCTCCTCTCCTGCGGCACGGCCGCCCCCGCAGCAAGGCCGCCCCCAAAGCTCAGCCCCCGTCTCTGCCCCCGCAGCCGGTGAAGCTCCGGCGGCAGCTGCCGGGGCCACAGCGCAAGAGGCCCGACCGCATCCCGCCATTTTGCCGCGCCATTCCCCGCGCGCAGGGCCCCGTGCCGCTCACCTGAGTGGGCGTGAGCACCTTGCCCAGCTCGTCGATCTCCACGGAGCCATACTTGACCCTCAGCGGGTGCGCCGGCTTCTGCTCCACCTCGGCGAGGCTCAGCGGCCCGTCCCACTTGGCCAGGTCCACCGGCATGGCGACGTTTGTAGCTGCGGCGGCGGCGGCTGCTCCGGGCTGCCCCCCCAACACCGTGCCCCTTCTCCGAGGCACCGCCCCGCTCCGCTCCCATTGGTGGAGACGCCGCTATGCTCCTCTCCCATTGGTGGAGATGCCGCTATGCTCCCCTCCCATTGGTGGAGACGCACCGCTGGCCATCCCCGCGTCAGCTCTATGGCGCCCCCAGGCGGAGCCGAGGGGGGCCGGCCGAGCTCTGATTACCTGGGCTAACACTGTCGCCCCTACCGCTAATTAGGTTAATTAATAATTAATGTGCCAGGACCCAGTGGGGCAGCCTTGTGGGTCTCAGCGCTCTGCTTCACGCCTTGGTGCTTCCAAGCTGCCATGTGTAAGATGTCCTGGAGAAACCCGAGGATAGCTGCGTGGTCACGGCCCTTGCTGCGGGGTTACATAGAGGAATAACCTTTTATCTCTGCTCTCCCCGCTCCGCTGTTGTGGGGGTGTCTCTAAGTGGGTGGATTAGAGCAGCTCTCTGGACGTAGGGTCGCTTACCACTCAGCGAACACCGCGCAGCGAACACCGCTCAGGGAACACCGTCCAGGGAACACCGCTCAGCGAACAGCGCTCAGGGAACACAGCTCAGCGAACACCGCTCAGCGGACACCGTTCAGGGAACACAGTCCAGGGAACACCGCTCAGCGAACACCGCTCAGGGAACACAGCTCAGCGAACACCATTCAGGGAACACAGCTCAGCGAACACCGCTCAGGGAACACCGCTCAGCGAACACCGCTCAGGGAACACAGCTCAGCGAACAGCGCTCTCCTCGGCTCCAACACTCGCGATCCGCGGGCAGCACCGTGCGGCAGCGCCGGCCCCGCTCTGCTGGGGCCGCCCCACGTGGCCGAGGGGGGAGTGAGGTGACCCCAAGATGGCGGGCGGGGATGAGGGGGGGTGGGTCAAGATGGCGGCCCCCCAAAGCGGCGGCTCTGAGGCGGCGGGACCCGATGGACGACCCCATCACGGGCCCCTCACGGGCCCTGGCGGGCGGGTCCCCCATGCCGGGCACGCCCGCCCTCCCCAGGCCTCTCGGCGGGGCGGCGGCCGGGCGGTACCGCCTCCGCGGGGCTCCGGCAGCGGCACGGAGCCATGCAGCTCCTCGGCGGGATGCCGCCGGCGCGGCTCTTCCTCGCCCTTTGCGTCTGGAGGCTGGTGCCGCGCCGGGAGGCCGCAGGTAGAGCGGGCTGAGGGGAGGGGAGCAGGGAGCTGTGCCCCTTTTCCTGATCCTGCTCTGCGCTGGATGGTTTTAGTCACCTCAAAGGTCCCTCAGCAGTCCCCTAAGAAACATCTCAGAGGGCTGACATAGATCAGATATCCAGGTCTTTGCCGGCAGAAGGCGGCTTTGCCCATTCCCTACATCCCTAACGCCGTCCCCTTCTCTCTTCCAGGAACAGATGAAGTGGTCTTTGGGCAGGTGGGAGGAAGCATCCTCCTTTTATGCCGGAACGTGTCCAAGGAAGCCACCGAGGTGGTCTGGTTCCAAGGGGATCCGCACTCCTTCCCACCTCTGTTCTCCTCGAGGGTCTCCTTCCCCCCGGACGTCCGCTTCTCCCTGGTGGACAACAGCTCCCTGAGCATCACGGAGCTGCGTGTGCAGGACGAGGGCAACTACACCTGCAGGGAAGTGCTGAACAAGACCGACCATGAGCATAGGGTGCAGCTCCTGGTGGCCAGTAAGTCATCCCCACAGCTGAGCTTCCTCCCCCTGGCCTTCCACATCCCCAAATTCATCTGGCACTGGTGGAAGAATAATATTTAGAAAGTGCAAAACCCTTTATCGTGCAGAATCTCTTTCGCATGGGCTCGCAAGCACCAAAATGTGTGTCCAAATGGCCTGTCACAGGTCTGGTATATGCAGGAGAAATGCCAGCTCTCAAGTTTTTGCTGTGTCTCTTCTTCATTGCTGGTGATAAACAGGTTTTTGGGCACATCTTCTATCCTCTGTAGCTGTTCCAGGGGGATCCTTTGCCTCAGAATCTGGCTGACTTGAGTCTCCATAAACCTTGGGGTAGGGGCTGCTGCTTGCTGTCTGCTTTCCCTTGTTTGGGACAGATGTGCTCTGCCATTCCTCGCTGCCATCCTTTTAGTGGGAGAACTCTGCCCAGCTGAGGAGTCTTACATTGATGGAAGCATGAAATTCCTCAGCTTTGTGTGGGAGCAGCGTTCTGAGAGCTTACCTGTTAGCAGCACAGGCCAGTTCTTTCAGCCCTTCTGTGTCTTCTGCTGCTCTCTCCCTTTTCCATCTCCATTTCATCCATTCATTCCCTTAGAAGTGTTCAGGGCACAGGTAGAAGTTGAGGCTGGAAAGCATTCAAGCCAATTAATCCTTCTTGCTGCTGCCAGGGAACCATTATTTTGCTCTGATGCCTCCTGTATTCCATGGAAACAGCCCCCTCCAGATGAGCAGGGAGCACAGGTCCTGTGCCTGGTGCCACTCTTGGTCCCTTCGGTATTGGGAACAGGGAAAGTCCACTGCTTTTCCCATTTTGACCCTCTGTACTCCCTTGGCTCCTTCCTTTCTTGCTGCTCTTCCCATGTATGAGACCTGTTTGCCTTCAGGGTGTTCCTTCCTTCTACCTGTGTGTAAACACTGCACCTGTTTTGTACAGATTAACCTCTTGGAAGTTTACAGGGACAAAAATTCTCTTCCTGCAGGAAGGAACAGATGGGGTGTGGAAGGATTGAACCCCAGGCTGCTTCAGGGAGTAGATATGTAGGCACTGGGTTTAGGAGTGGGGAGCCCCAAATCTGGAGCACTGGGGCAGAACACCTGGGAGCAAAACATATTTACGGGGTGCCAAGTGTTGGTGCTGCACTCTGAATTTCATTTATTAGTCTGGAATTAATGTGTCAGCTAATTTCCAAGTCTGACAAAGGTGATGTGAGCATACCCTTTGACAGGTGAGAAAGAGATTTCTGGAAATGCTTTAGGTCAGCAGGAGGAGCATCAGCAAAAGTTAGAAGTTTAACCTCTGACCTGTAGCAGGGCCCCATTATTTTTACAATCCCTGTTGGTGGAACATCTTGTCCTGGGCTGGAGCAAATTTTGGGCACAGCCTTGGCACTGCTGTGGAAGAACCTCCCAGGATATGCAGAGGCTTTGTGTGGGAATAACCAGCTGACAGTCTTCAACCCATACCATGGGTGGTACCAAAAATTTCTCTTTTTGTTTTAGACTGCACTTTGCAAACCCTACAAGCAGTAGAGTAAACATTCTAGTGACAGGACAAAGGTGCAGCCCTGCCTTGGGCTGTGGTTCTGTGTTTGTTTTGGATGGGAAGCACCTGTGAAGGAGACGTGCAGTTCCACACCTCCAGGGATTCCTTGGCACATCTGTGTGTGGCTTGATGCAAGAGCACTGTTGGATCTTCTGTGGGTCAAACCACAGCAGGTCCTTTTTGCTGGTGTTTTGTGAGGTGAGGTGGGTGGAGATTTTTTTAGCCTTTTGGTTTATTAACCTTGTGGGAACAGATTTCTTTAAACAAAGTTGTGCTGGGAGAGCCTGGGAGTTCAGGATGTAAAGCTGATGGCTTCAGGAGACTGTTCCTGAGGTCAGCACAGAAAGCACAGCCCTGGCTGGGCATCCTGGAAGATCTGTGTCCACCTGGCCATCCTGGAAGAGCTGTGTCCACCTGGGCATCCTGGAGGGGCTGTGTCCACCTGGGCATCCTGGAGGGGCTGTGCCCCATCGATGTGGGGCAGTTTCTGCTGGTTCAGGCTGACAGGATGCCCTATTAACCACAGCCAGGGTTTGGGAGCAGTTTGATCCTCCCCAGAGCTGGGACACAGGGAGTGTTGCAGGGAACTTCCTTGCCAGAGCTGGGTGGTTTCAAAGATCACCTGAGGTGTGTGTGGAGTTCCTGGAGAGCCAAGCCCCAGGAAGGTGTGTTCTTGCAGCTCACACGAGGGTTTGCCATGATGGGTTTTTTTAATTCAAGTAATTTCAAAGTCTGCTGAATAAATGCTCCCCAAAATAAGCCTCAGACATCCCTCTGACACCTCTGGTGTGGCGCTTGCTTTGGTTTGATCTGTTGGTGGGGTCTTGTTCAGTTCTGCTTTAGGCACACACAGGGGCACAGCCTGTTAATTCTGCCTGATCAGAGTCCAGGATCCCTCTGGCTGTTAAATGGGCACGTGTGTGGGTCTGTGTGTGGAAGGAGCAGCTGGGAGAGAGCCAGGACTGTGCCTTGTTCTCAAGTGATGACTCAGTGTCCCTCCCTGGCAGCTGTGCCATGAGGACCAGGGCAGTGGGATTTTATTTTCCCAGTGTTGATCTCATTTCCATTGGGTAAAGCTGTGGCAATAATTTTTCCCCCCCCGAAGGCTTGGCTGTGGGGACTGTGACAGCCCTTTTTGGTCCCTGCTGGCTGTCACTTACAGCTGTGCACACCTGGGGCTGTGGGCTGCAGGTCAGGGAGCAAGACTTGCAGGGAAACAGGAAAGATTTTTCAAGGGGAATGATGACAGATGAACTCCAGCCCTGCAAGTGTTTGTGACCACGTGCTGTCCTTGCTGATAGATCCACCACAGGCCACCCCAAAGTGCTGGGCTGAGACCTCCTCGTCGGGGCTGATGCTGCAGCTGTTCTGCAGCTGGCCTGGGGGGTACCCCCACCCCACCCTGCACTGGAGAGAAGAGGGGCAGGATTTGGAGAACTCCAGCTGGGTCATCAGCTCCACCAGCTCCTCGGACACCCACGTGGAGACGCTGAACAGCTCCCACCTCTCCCACAGAAAAGTCTTCAAGTGCGTGGGCAGCCACGTGGTGAAGCAGGAGCAGCCTGCCTGCACTGTGGAGATAAGTGAGTGGATTTGCTGCCTCATTAACTGTTAATGAAGCTGGTGAACGTGGGGCAGGTGGGTACCCTGGTCATTCCCTGCTCTCCAGAGCACTGAGGAGGTCAGGGAAGCCAGGAGGTAGCATGGCAAGGGCACATGTGCAGCACGAGGCACAGATGTCCTGCAGATGAGATCCATCACAGCAGAGTTGTAGGTGATCTGTGTTTTGGGCCCATCTTCAGTGGCCACCAAATTTCACCCCAGCAGTGTTTTCACCTGTGGAAAACCTCCACACACCTGTGTGAAAATGGGAGGTGGTTTGGGGGCTGTGGGCAGCTTGAGATGAGGTTTGGTAGGGTTGTGTTTAAGGGTTGTGTGTGCCCTTCAGGCATCTCAGGGATCTGAGTGGCTGATGAAAATCTGGGCTGTATTTATCCTCCAAGGGTTGTCAGGGCTTCACAAGAGCTCTGCTGATCCCAAGGAAAATAATGCCTGGGCTGCTCCTCTCCTCTCTGCCATCTACCTGCTGGCTACCCTCAGACCATTTTTCCCTGGGGATATGAAGACAGGTGTCAGAAGGGACTGAGCACCATGAAAGCTGCTCAGGGCACCCCTTGGGAGGCTCCTGAGTGAGCCAAATGCCAAACCCATAGCACCCAACTCCGAGACTCTGCCTGCCTCCCTTCTGTTAATGATTATTAATCAGCCAGAAGCTTGATTGCTCGTTATGTTAATTGCCTCCGTTCCTTCCTCCTGTTTTTGTTTTCTTTTCCCCCGGGGCCGTTCAGAACTCCCTTCCTTGGAATCTGAGCCCCCCCAGACCTGCTTTGTGGGTGACAACGTGACCCTGACCTGCCGGGTGACCGAGAGCACGCCGGCAGCTCGGCTCAGCTGGCTCCGGGACATCACCCAGCCCCAGGTGGAGATCCAGCCTGGGGGGAGGTTCCTCATCGCCCAGGAGGGCAACGTGTCCCGCCTCACCATCCAGAACTGCTCCCAGGGCACTGACAGCGGCTGCTACGTCTGCAAGGCCCAGAACCCCGTGGGGCTCAGGGAGCTCTTTGTCTGCCTCACAGTGAAACGTGAGTGGGGCTGTGGCAGGAGGGCCTGGGGACACAGCACACCTGCTCTTTGGCTTGTGCTGAGAGTTCCTCATCCGTCTGTGTCCCCTCTCTGCAGAGCCAGTGAACATCGTTGGGGTCGTGGGTGCTGTGGTGGTCCTGTCCATCCTGGCTGTTCTCACCGTCACCGGGGTTGTGTTGTACTACAATCCCCTCCTGTGCCTCAGAGGTAGGGAGTGGTTCCTACTTCCTGGGGCTTTATCCCAACCTGCTTGTCTCTCCCTGTGTGCTGGAGTCAGTCAGGGTTGTCTGGGCAGGTCACTGCCACGTCTGTGCCTCTGCATGGGGCTGCCAGTGACCATCTGGGGGAGGCACAGACATGGAGACAGGATTGGCAGGGGTTGTCCAGTCCACTAAAACCAGTGGCACTCCCAGAGGAGCAGTTTCTAATGCTGTCTTCTCTCTTTTCACTCCCCTTCAGGTGCTGCATTCAGGTGAGTTGACATTCCTCAGCCCAGTCCCTCATGGCATCACTACTCAGCCCTCCTGTAGGGCAGGGAACAGCACTCCTCAGCCTTTCATCCAGCTTGCTCTGCTCTTCCCAGGAATGCAGACTCAGGGGATGTCTTAGTGCTGGTGGACTCTGAAGATGACGAGGAGGGGAAGGGGTCCGAGGAGGCCCTGAGCAGCTGCATGGAGCACGAGGCCATGGCGCTGGTCGGTGGGAGCAGGGCCCGGGCTGCTCACCTGAACCGCCTCATGGAAGGTGAGCAGCCACCTGCTCCCTGCTGAGCTGTGGGCCTTCCCAGAGCAGCTGCTGGGGAGGGAGGAGTTCTTGGTGGCTGCTGTAGCTGAGATGCTGCTGCTCTGTGCCCTGTGTAGGTGACGATGATGAGCTCCATGGCGGGGTCTCTCCACAGGAAGTGAGAGAAGAGACACGAGGCTCATAGCTTCTGTCCCCCCTGGAGGAAGCACACGGAGCTCCAGCTGGAATCCAGCGTCAAGCAGGCCCTCACTGTGTGTGGCTGAGCACAAGCTGTCAGTGTCCTGTCTCAGGACACTTCAGGGAGAGCCTTCCCACCTCTTTCTGCACCTGCCCCTTCCACAGTTTGACTCTGTCCTTCCCCAGCCATGTTTCTCCATTTCTTCCATTTTCCTCCTTGTCTTGAGTGTCCCTAAAACAAGGTGACACCCAGCACAGGCAGAGCATGGGAACACCCCCTCACTTTGATGCCTGTGATGGACTCAAATTCCCATGTGGGATTCTGGCTCAGTCCCCATGAGCAGATCTGGGATGGAGAAAGTCACCACGGGGCCACAGTGCTCCTGGGGCAAGGGGAGAAACGAGGAGTGTGTGGGGCAGGACATGGGTGATGCTGACTCTGGGGAGGCTGAATTGTTTGTATTATAAATATTTTTCCCCTATTCCTTCTGCAGTGTTGCTCTGTGTCCAAGTCAGGAGATACTCTGTTCCTTGTCAGGTGTGGGTGTAGGATAATGGGACGTGATCACACGTATGCAGGGACAAAGGGGACCTGGCACACGGGGGATCCCAGGGGACCTGATGGCCTGTGCCGTGGAAGGGAAGCACTCCTGGGACACACAGAGAGGGGCAGGGTCTGTGCTGGGGGTGAAGTCAGGGGGGTCTGAGCCATCCCTGGGGTGTCAGAGCAGTGTGAGCTGGAGCAGGCCGAGGGGGACAGGGCGAGGGTGGTGGTTGTGGTCTGGCTGTGCACGGTGGTCTCTGAAGGGCCATGGAGCCTGAATGGAGGGTTCTGAGGGGCTGGAGCGGGGTCTGAGGGCTGGAGGGAACGGAGTGGGGGTGGTTTGAGGGCTGAGAGTTGGAGCCTCCCTGCAAGCAGCCCTGGTGCATTCCCTGTGCCCAGCACCGCGCCCTCACAGCGGCGCTCAGAGCCAAGCCAGGAGAATCCCCGGGAGCTGCGGGAGCCTCTGGCTGCCCCTGGCAACTCTGTTGTGCTGCCACCACCTCGGCTGTCCCGGCCCCAGCTCTTCCGCAGGCCCTGGGCGGGGAGGCGGCACGGGCAGAGATGGACTCGGGGCTGGAGGAGCGGTTGCGAGCGGCTTTCCGGGACAAGCTGCGGCTGCTGTGAGTGACACCCCTCTGCCCTTCTCCCGGCAAGTGACCAAAGGGTTGGCAGCCAGGCCAGCACGCCCTGTGTGCCCCCGTGATCTCGGTCGGTGTTCCCATCTCCGGGTGCCACTGCCAGGATGGCTGTCACTGGGTGGGGGCGGTGTCCCCAACTGAGGGAGGAGGGGACACTGCAGCCATGGGCTGGGGAGGAGGCAGGGGGATTCCCCGGGTTCTAACGAGAAACCTGAGATTGTGGTGTGACTTGTCCTTCCTTCCCTGGGGAACAGCGCTGGGGCTGGGTGTCTCCGAGTGGGGGAGGCTGAAGTGGGAGGGATGGGCAAGAACGTGAATGCAGGCAGGGCTTAACCCTGTGTGGCTCCCGACAATCCCTTGTACGCACCGGGAGCGGGCCAGGCGAGCTCCCCGCGCTGAGCCCCGGGGGCAGCGGTGTCCCGTGGGAGCCCTGCCCGTGCCGCGGTGGCAGATGCCCTGCCCAGGCTTTCCCTCCGCAGCCCGGCCGAGCTGCGCGCAGCCCGTGGCAGGACGGTGCCAGCGCGGGACCCCGCCACGCTCCCGCCGTCCACTCGTGTGCTCCTGAAGAGGCGGGAGGTGGCGGAGGTGGAGCGGGAGCTGCAGAACCAGCGGCAGGTGAGGGCGGCCCCAGCCCGCCAGCATCCCCTCCCCGGGCGCTGCAGGTGTGCCATGGGGACAAGGCGGCTGGCAGCCGTGTCCCCAGCTATCCACGGGCTGGCCCCCTGGGGCTGCACGACCGTGGGCCGACGCTCTCGGCACCCTGCAATCCCGCAGGGGTTTCAGCAGCGCATGCAGCGCCTGGCGCAGCGTCGGCAGCAGCTGGCCCGGAGGCAGGAGCAGCACCGCGACGCCGTGCTCGGATTCGAGTCCTTCCTCAAGGTGCCGGGCCGGGGGCCGGGGCCGGGCTGGCCGGAGAGTGGCCGCTGAGCCCGTGCCCCCGGCGCAGGCGGTGGCGGCCAGGCGGGAGCGGGCGCTGCGCCGGGCGGGCGAGGAGCGGGCGCGGGCGGCGGCGGAGCGGGCTGAGGCCGCCCGGCTGCAGCGGGAGCTGGAGCGGCTGCGGCGGCACAGGGAGCGCCTGGCCCGGCGCCTGCGGAGCCTCCGGCCCTTCGGGGACTACCTGCGGGACGTGCTGGCCAGGATGGGGCAGGTGAGCGTGGGGTCCCGCGGTGCCACTCTGCGTGTCCCCAAGCCCCTCGGAGGGGGTCATCCCTCCAGCCCTGCGGCCTCTCAGCCGCCTCCCCCTGCCCAGTTCCAGGACGTGCCGGCCATGCTGGTGCATTTCGGGGTGCTGGCGGGGGTGCGGGCAGCCCTGGCACGGGAGGCTGAAGCCGGGCAGGAGCTGCTGGCCCGGAGCAGGGCACAGCTCCAGCGGTACCGTCAGAACACCAACACCCAGCTCCTGGGCACCAGGAATGAGCTGGCCCGGCTCCATGCACGCCTGGAGGCTGCCCGCCAAGATGTGCTCCAGTGGGTAAGGGGGATGTGGGGTGCCCAAAGACCCCCCTGGCAGAGGGGCAGCAGTACAGACCCCAGGTGTGCTGCACAAGGGAGATGCCCAGTGTGGTGGAGGTGCCAAGTCGGGCTGCACCCTCTGGGCTGAGCTGAGCATCCCCACACGCCCAAAAAGCAGCAGCTCTGCATGGGGAGGATACACAGCCAGGACTCCTGGGTCCCCCTGGCCTAGCCTGGGGGGTGCAGAAGGACACAGGGCAGGGGCCAGGGGCTCACTCTGTCCCCCAGGAATCCTGCTGGACCCACATCCAGAGCACAGCCATCCAGAAGACCCTGCTGCTGAGGCAGATCAAGCTGGCTGTGCTGAACCTCTTCCAGCAAACCACTGCACAGCTCAGGATCCCCACGGACAGAGCCCAGCAGGACACGAAGGCCCAGCTGGACATGGTCAGCAGAATCCTCTCCCCGGGGCAGTGGGGCTGGGGACTCACAGGGACATTGACATCCCTGGATGGCTGTGGCATCACGCTTCCATCTCTACAGGTGCTGCTCTGCATGCAGGGCCTGGCTGACATCTGTGCCACAGGCACACACCCACAGCACCACAGGGGTGCCAGGCTGCTCCAGGGCCAGGAATAGCCCCTGGGGACACCTGCCTGCTCCTGGGGCTGGGAAGAGGCTGCCAGGGCCAGGATGGAGCCACAGGACCCCTGGGGATGGACGTAATTCCCTGCAAGACTGGAAACCCCATGTCAAGAGGCAACATGGATAGCAGTGGCACAGACACAGGGGGGTGGCACCACACCCAGGCAGGGCCAGGGCACTCCCGAGGTCCCCTCCTGCACAGAGCACCGCAGGGAGGGGGAGGAGGAAGCTGCTGTTGGCATCTCTGAAGGTGTTTCACACCAAAATACATCCAGCAGTGCAGCCCACGCCTGCTTGTCCTTGTGTCTCTAGAGAAAGAACGACCCCAGCACGATGCTTGGAGAAAGGACAGAGAGGAGCTCTCAAAACCAGCCAATATTTACTGTCCCCTTCCCCAACTCCCAGCCCAGGTGTAAGGGATGTATCCCCTACATCCTCTTCCTCAGCTTGCCCTTCTTGGCGGCGCCCGCCCGGCGCCCGAAGGCCATCTGCCGCAGCTCCTGCACCCGCTGCCGGTTGCGGGCCTTGAGGCGCTTCAGGCCCCCGCTCTGCAGGAAGCGCTGCTTGGCCGCCTTCTTGCGCTGCTTCAGGATCTGCTGCTTGTTCCTCAGCTCCGAGCGCACCCTGCCCTGCGCCGGGGGCTGCGTGGGCCCTGCGCGGGGACACGGCCGTGCTCAGGGCAGGGGGCAGGGCCAGGCCCAGGGGAACAGTGCGGGGCTCTGTTTGCTTCAGGTACTCACCGTGCCCACCACGCCTGTGCTTCCCTCTGAAGTGCTCCCTGCTGCGCGGCCCCTCCTCATCCTCATCCCGCTCGTCAACCTTGTACTTCTGCTTCCACTTCTCATAGCTGGGACGGGCAGGTTAAGGGAACGCGTGGTGACTCTTCCCTTGACCCTGTGCTGAGGTTGTCTGACTGTGCTCCCTCCCCCGGCTGCTGCCCTGGCAGGGGATGGAGCCCTGACACGTGGGTCCAGCCCAGGCAGGCAGCAGTACCCATGGCAGGATACAGGTTGTTCTTGTAGGAGCTGCTGATGTAGCGCCCGCTCTCCGTCCGCACCTTCTTCTTGTCCTCCTGGCCCGTCTGCCCCACAAACCGCTTCTTCTTGCGGTCCCTGCAAGAGACAGAAGGGTGGTGGGAGTGAGCAGCATCACCCCAGCCCTGATTCTCCCTCCAGCCCATGGGCAAACCCCACTCACCATTTGAGCAGCTGCTTGCTCTTGTTGAGGTTGTGGTTCTCGTCGCCCATGAGATCCAGCACGGCCCCGGCCGCCTGCTGCTCGAAGGCGCTGCCCTCGCCGCCCACGCTCAGCCTGCAGAGGGGGGTGATGAGAGCAGCCCCACACAGGCTGGGGTGGGACAGCAGCAGGAGCGCCCCCAGACTTACCCCCGCTCGCTCTCGAAGTCCTTGGGCCGGTATGGGATGTAGAAGTCCTCATCCTGCTGTGCTGGCTGCTGTGGCTTTTTCCTGGGACCATCCTCTTCTCCTCCTCGGGCCCGTTTTCGCTTCTTGCCCCCCACATTGGAGAACACGTCCTGGATAGGGACAGTGGAGGGGTTTGGGAGCCACGTCCCCCCAGGTCTCTGCACCAACTCCCAGCATAATCTGGGGGCCCTGCTGCTGCCAGCACTGGGCCAAGGCAGCTCTGCAGCAGTTCCTGCATCCCTGACCCCATTACCTGGAGGTCTGCCTGTTCTCCTTCCTCATCCTGGGGCTCGGGAGGGGCCGGGCACAGCCCCTGCCCTTTAAGTGCTGCTGCCCGTTTCTCCTGCTGCCCACGCTGGAACTTCTCGATCAGGGCACGGTCGTGGCGCCGCTTTGATCGCATCACGGTGCTGGCCGGTGTCCGGGATGTGGCGTTGATCTCAAAGATGGTCTGTCCCCAGGGCAGGAGCATGATTCCCAGTGAGCCACATGGGCATCCCATCCCAATCCCATCCATCCCAATCCCATCTCCCGTCTCAACTCACTGCCTTGGACTTGTAGGTTTTGATGCTATCCACCATCTTCAGCCTCTGCAGCTCGGTGTCTTCGAAGCGAGCTCCTGGGGAAGGCAGGCAGGGAGAGGGGCACAGATCAGCTTCCCGGGGAGGGCAACGGGGTCCCCTCCCTCTGTTGTATTTCTGTGGGGAGAATGGTTTCTTCCCCCCAAAAAAGAAAAGCCCCCTGAGGTCTGTACCCATTAGTTTGACCCTGTCCAAACTTATCTCTGACCTATTGGCTCAGTGCCAGCTATCTGTCTTAGGACAGAAAGTAGATAAAAGCCATGTTCTTCCTTATTCTCTCTCTTTGCCTTTGGAACCCCTTCATGGAATAAAGCCTTGGAACACTTCCCTAGGTAAGAGCCTCTTTTGAAGTCTTTTATCCTATCCATGATATATCCCTCCCCAAAAGCTCCCCGAAATACTGAGCTAGCATAGGAACCTAGGGGCTGGAAGGGCAGGGGTGTATCATCCCTCGGCATCCCCTCAGCACTCACTGAAGAGGGGGTGCATGCCCAGCTGGGACACATCCAGGTCCTTGGCCCTCTTGATGGACTCTGGCGAGGGGCCGGGCCGGGAGCGCAGGTACTGCTTGTGGGCGTTGTCGGCGATGCGGCGGAGGCTGCGCAGCTCCAGAGAGCCCTCGTGGTCCGTCAGCAGCAGGCATTCCTCATCATCCACCAGGCTCTGGGGGACACGGCCCAGCACCCCGCCAGCATCTGCAGCCCAGGGGACACCGTGTCAAACGGAATTCAGCGAAAGTGAAAGCACTGCACCTCCCCAGCACCTCCCCTGGATTTATCAGAGCACAGCTGACAGCTCCAGGGAGCTCGGCACTGTTCAGTCAGCATCCCCTACACACAGGGTGTACCACAGCCCCCAACACCCCCTTTTCCCCGTCACCTCACTGTGTGAGGGCCCACCACAAAACCACAAACTCCAGCACTGGCCAAGGAGCACACCCCAGTGGCCACACAGCCACCCCTCACCAGCAGGCATCTCCTGGGCTCCGGCGAGGACGAGCGGGCGCCCCAGGAAGAGGTGGAGGTCGAACACGTAGGGCATCTCGTCAGGAGCCACCAGCGAGTAGGCAGTGCCACTCCGGCCAGCTCGGGCCACACGGCCTGGCAAGGGCAAGAGGAGAATGGGAAACCATGCCCAGCCAGCCCAGCCTGGCCCCAGCCAGCCAAGGGACTCCTTGGTGTCCCTGGCAGTCTACACACATGACATTTACTATGGGAGCACAACTGGCAAGGGGCTGTGGGAGGCTGCAGAAGGGCCAAGGGGAAGCCCTACAGGCAAGGTACCAGTCCTGCCCCCAAGAGCCCTCACAGGCCAGCTGGGACATCAGGGACACTGACACTGCTTTGTCCCCAGTCTGTCTGTCCCTCAGTATCACAACGCAGTGAGGGCACCCACCGACACGGTGCAGGAACAGCTTGCCCTTGGCAGGGAAGCTGAAGTTGATGACGTTGTCCAGCATGGGGATGTCCAGCCCCCGGGCAGCCACGTCGGTGACCAGCAGCACCGGGCACTTGCCCTGGGAGAACTTGGCAATGTTGATCTTGCGGGCGGTCTGGTCCAGAGAGCTGTAGATGTGGGTGCAGCGGATGCCCTGCGCCGTCAGCAGCTGGGAAGGGGGGAAAAGAGATTGGATGGATGTACCCTCAGCAGAGAGACAGGGCCAGAGACTCCAGAGAGGCCACCCGGACCTCCAAATCCCACTGTGCTCCCTCCTCTCTCTGAGGGATGAATGGATGCAGCACCTCCATGATCCCATATTCTGGGATTTCTCCTTCAACTGAGTGAAACAGAGGGAGAGATTCCAGCAGGGAGCTGCCACCGCTGCAGACCCCACGTGGGCACCCCCAAATGCCACTTACCTCCCTCAGATACTCCGTGTGGTGCTTGGTGGCCACAAAGACGACTGTCTGGTCCTGGGGCTTCACCACGCTGCGGAGCAGGTGGAGCAGCACGGCCGGTTTGTCGTCCCCACGCACGTGGAAGAACACCAGCTGCAGCATGAGGGCAGTGCTCAGCCACTGCCACCACTGCCACCCTTGTCCCCTCCTCAGGAGCACGTGGCTTGCAGGGGGTAGGGGGCACAAAGCCTGTCTTGAACTCGCCCAGCTCATCTCACCTTGAGCTGCTCGCTCAGTTTGGACTCCACATCCAGGCGGATCAGCATCGGCTCAGTGAGGCCTGTGGGGACACACAGGACACGGGTCACACACGGGATGTGCTGCTGGGGACACCCACTTGGCCCAGCATTAATCCAGCTTGGCTTTCCCAGTGCTGGGCTTGGCCTGGCTGCAGGACAGTGCCGTGTCCCTGTCCCCAGTGCCACCCGCCCCCAGCCCCTCACCAGCCCGGGCAAACTCGACGAGCAGCTTGGGCAGCGTGGCGGAGAACAGCACGGTCTGGTGGCAGTCTGGGAGCCGGGCGATGATCTCCTGGAGCTGCTCAGCAAAGCCCATCTCAAAGAGCCTGCAGGGGAGGGGAGATGGGACATGGCAGGTCCCTCCCTGCCACTCCCTGGGCCTCTCACCCGTGTGGGGACACTGCCAGCCCCACTCTGCCCCACTGACCTGTCAGCCTCATCAAACACCACATACTCCACGGTGTGCAGCTTCAGCTTCATCTCCACTGCCACGTGCACCAGGCGCCCAGGGGTGGCTATGATTCTGTGGGGACAGAGGTGGTGACAGGAGCAGGCTGAGGGGGAGACAGTGTCCCCACACCATCCTGGGAGCGGGTCCCAAATCCAACCCAAAGATGACACAACAAAGACCCTGTTGTCCCACAGAACGTTGCTCCAAGGGAACACCAGGAATGCCCATCAGGCACACCGGCTCTAAACACCAGTGATGTCCCCAGATGGCTGGTGGCCATTTCCCCACTGGGTCCCCTCCCTGTGCCTCACTCACATGTCAGGGTTCTCATGCAGGGCAGCAAACTGGTCCTCCATCCTGTGAGAGAGGGGAGAGACTGTGGTGGCACCGGGCAGCTCAGCCCCTCACCAGGTTTTGGAGAGGCTCAGGGAGGCAGGGATTGGAAGGGACATGGGGACAGCTTACTTGTCTCCTCCCAGGATCAGGGCTGTCCTCAAGCCGGTGAACTTGCCCAGCTGCAGGGTGAGGAAGAAACATATTGGTGAGATGTGAAACCAAGAAATCCATCGCCCCCTTGTTCCCACTGGCCCCCATGCCCCCTGTACCTCCTTGGTGAACTTGAGTGTCTGCAGGGCCAGCTCCCGTGTAGGCGAGAGGATGAGGGCGCGTGCCCCGGCCTGGCTGGGCGCCTTCAGCCGCTCGAACATGGGGATGAGGAAGCAGGCCGTCTTCCCGCTGCCCGTCCGCGCCATCGCCACCACGTCCCGGCCACGCAGGATGGCGGGGATGGTCTGTGGGACACCGCCGTCACCGTCACCGCCCCACTGCCACCCCCTGGGGCAGGGACACACCGCTCCCCGTGCTCACCTTCCTCTGGATGGGCGTGGGCACCTTGTAGCCCTTCTTCATGATGCCCTTGAAGACAGGGTAGCTGAGGCCTAGGGGAACAGGGATAAGCGAGGGGGCGTGGGCAGGAGGGGACAGTCCCCGTCCCATGGACAGTTGCCTCCTGCCTCACACGCACCCATGGACTGGAAGCCCCCGGATTTCTTCTTCTTCTGGTTCTGGGCCCGCACCATGGCCTGAGTGTCCAGCTCAGCGTCGGCACCATCGTCCTCCTCGGCGGTGGTAGGGAAGGCGGGCAGTGGGGTCACAGGAGCCTGGGGACAGTGGGGGACACGGCTGTGGTGATGGCTGTCAGGGTCACTGCAGCTCTGCACTGCTGGCACGGCAGGCAGGGCACCAGTGCTGGTGACTGTGGGTGCTGGGGACACTGGCACGAGGGACAGCGGTACTGAGACACTGGTACTCGGAACATCAGCACTGGGACACGGGTACTGGGACACGGGTACTGGGGACACGCGTACCACGAATACGGGCACTAGGGACACTGGCACTAAGGATACTGGTACTGTGGGCACCGGAACACGGAGACCGCGGCCCCAGTACCGGGGCCCAGCACCTGCACAGCGGCACGGGGTGCAGGGACACACCTCATTCGGCCCGGCCCGGCCCGACCCCGCTCCCGTCCCGCCCCGTTCCCCGTACCGGCGCTCCGCGGGGCTGGCGGCGGGCGCGCAGCGGCGCCATGTCGGTGCCGGCGGCGGAACCACGTGGCGGGGGCGGAAGGGGCTGGGCCCGGCCCGTGCCCGCCCCGGGGCCGCGGCCATGCGGGCGGCGGGTCCGGCCCCCGGCGGTGCCTCCGCCGCCGCCGCCCGCCCTCGCGGGCCCGGGCCGCCGCCGGGTGCGGGCGTCCTTCGTGGATGAGTCTCTGTTCGGCCGCCCCGCGGGGGCCCGCCCGCCGCCGCCCGCCTTCCCGCCGCCCTGGGCGGCTCCGGCGGCTCCCGCAGCCGGCGGCTCCCGGCCCGGGAGTCAGTGCAGGTGAGCGGTGGCTCGGGGCGCCCCCGCGGATCTCCGCTGCCCTGCGTTACGGGGCTCGCTCCGCTTCGGCGTCCCTGGGGTGCCCTACGGAGCCCCTCGAGTCCCGCAGGCCGGGCTCGGCTCTCGGTCACTCCCCCTCTCATTTCTCCCACTGTAACCAGCGTGTGTTTCCCCGCTTGTCGCCCTCCAAGGTCCCGAAGCCACGCTCCGTCCTTCTGTGACGAGTCCCTGTTTGGTGCCAAGCCCCAGGGCCCTGCCTGGGCAGCTCCGCGGATGAGGAAAGAAGATGTAGCCAAGCTCCACTCGCTGCTCTGGAGCCCCCCGCCTGCCCCCCAGAACCAGCCTGGCCTTTCCCCGCGCTGCAGGGGGACTCCCCTGCGAGCCGTCCACCCACCGGCCTCCGCGCCTCCGGCCACGTCTGAGCCCGGCCACGAGGAGAAGTTGTGCGGCTGGAGGCATCCCGGGAGCGATGCTTGCTCCAAAGGCTGGGGTGCTCCTGGCAGAGGACGTTCCCAGTCTGTCAGCCGGCTGAGCACCCCCCCGGACAGGATTCGCCTGTCTTCCAGCCTCGGCACAGACAGCTGGAAGAACCAGAGCCCTCCAACAAGCCCTGCTGCCCCCCAGAGCCCTCTGGTGAGGGGTCGGTCCAACAGCATCTCGGGATCTCCTGTGCTCAAGAATGCCAAGGCAGCAGGTGGCTGCAAAGCCAGACCCCCCTGGAAGTGATGCCAAGTGTCCCCCTGGATGTACATACAGCCTTAGTCTACCTGAGGCTTCCTGTGACCAAGCC
Organism: Phylloscopus whistleri; assembly: GCA_017589585.1. Lineage (NCBI taxonomy): Eukaryota > Metazoa > Chordata > Aves > Passeriformes > Phylloscopidae > Phylloscopus > Phylloscopus whistleri. Next base: position 5,204,550 of record JADMLD010001548.1, on the reverse strand, counting down.
CACGAGGATCCTGGGCTTTTCCATGGCTGGAAAAAAAGGATGGGGCTGTTCCATGCTGGAAAACAAGCCAGGAGCCAAAGGTGACCACGGTGCTGGGAGCAGTGACCTCCTTCTTCAGGGCACAGCCCCAGGGCACCAGAGTGGGATAGCCCTGCTGGGAACAGCTGCTTCCCGTGATGCCCAGAGGAGGTTCCTGCTGCTGGGAAATCCAGCTGGGAAGTTGGAGCAGCAGGAGACAGGAATGCCCACGGTGCAGTCCAGGGCCTCTCCAGGCACAGGGAGCTCCGTGGGGACAGGCAGGTGTGAGCTCCATGGGGTGGGGTCCCAGGTGAGTCTGGCTGGGGCAGTTGAGGTCTGAGGGCTCTGACAGGGACCTTTGCTGACCATGTGTGGTGAGAGGAGTCCTGCTCCATCCCAGCTGTGCTTGCAGGTCCAGTCAGATGGTGGAAACCCTTAGGAACAGAGGCTGCACGGCCCATCTGGCCTCCTTCCCACTGCTCCACCGTCCTCAGGATGAAAATTCTCCCTTTGTCCAGTCAGAGCCTTTCTAGTTTGATTTTGTGTCTGCTCTCTCACTCTGCACCTGAGCACAAACCTTGGCCCAACCCTCACACCCACCTCCTCTTTCCAGGTACTGAGGGGCTGCCCTGAGGCCCCCCAAAAGGTTCCCTTCTCCAGGAAACGAGCTGCATTCCCTCTGCCTCTGTGCACAGGGTGTGCCTTGGTGTCTCCCTGCTGTCCTTGCTTTGTGTCACCAACGCCTTATGGACTCCTCTGACAAAGCAGGACAAGGGAGGAGGAGCACAGAGGTGAGGAAAGGTCCCAGGCTGGATGGGGTTTGTGAGAGAAGGATCTGAGAGGGGACTGTGGCAGCTCGAGGTGATGAGGAGGTGCTGAGTAGATCTGTAATTGCGTGGCTGGTGCTGAGGGTTGTGAGGTGCTCACAGCAGTGCCATGGTGTCACCAAATCAGTGCTCCCAGACAAATCTGGGATCTGTGGGATGCTGCTGAGTGATGCTGGCACCTCCAAAACTCCTCCACTTCCTTTGCTGAGGTGGGTGAGAGCAGCTCTGTCTGTGTGCAGGTGGATAAAGGATGTGGGGTTTGCAGTCCCTGCTCCCTGGGGAGGGAGGCTGCGGTGAGGAGCTGCTGAGGTCACTGGGAGTGTGGTAACTCCCCTGCCAAGGGAAACACTCAAATTCACCCAAGGACACACCAAGGCAGGTTAAGAGCATCACTCTGTCCCCAGAAATGGTTTTATTGCACCTCGAGCAGCAGGAGGATGGGGCCTTGACCCACTCCAGCACATGGAGCTGGAGCCAGCCAGGAGCCTGTGCTGAGTGGAATTTCTGCTCATTTCTTGGCCTGATAGGAAGCAAGAGTAACCTGACATTACTAAAACCAGAGAAGGTGAGTGAGGATCCTTGTGATTAGCTCCAAGCTCTTGCATCTCTTTCTATGCTGCCCATTGAGGCAATCCAGCAGCTCTTCTCCACCTGGGGTAAAACTGGAGGGACGTGGAACAATTGTGGCCTTCTCAGAGGAAAAGTTGGGAGTGCTGGTGTCCTTCTGAGCCTGATCAGCTGTGTTTGGGATGTGGGCACAGTGACATGCAAGCTGTGAAGGCTGCACTGGGCTGGGAGAGAATCCAGATGTGATTTGGACACTAGATGGAGACAAGAGGGTTGAGGATTGACACAGGAGCAGGAATGCTGTTCCCCGGGAGCAGGAATGCTGGTCCCCGGGAGCAGGTGGGTGACTCAGATCCAGTGAGGTGAGCTGTCAGCAAACTGGGGAACTGCCCTGGGATCTGAGCAGCAGAGAACTGATCCAGGCACTCTTGGAGAGCTGGAAAGAAGAAAGCCTCTTAAAATAAGGAGAGATTTTATCTGAAAATGAAGTTGACAGTGGCCTGTGTGGCCAGGATTGGCCACTTTACCCACACTGCTGTGCTCAGGGTCCAAGGAATCAGTGGAGGAAAGCAGAGCCCATCTCACCAGCCACACTTTCCTGCCCCACACTGGCCCAGGGCTTCCAGGATGTCAGAACTGGCACTTCCTTGCTATTTACACATGAGGACAATGTTGGTTAAGTATCAGTGGGTTGTTTGCATTTTGTTCCATGATTCACCCTCACATTGGTGCTTTACTGCTGCCCTGTCCTCTTGTTCTGCCACAGCTGTGCCACCCAGCGTGAGAGCAAAAGCTGCTCTGTTACAGCTGGAACTGGTGCTCACATGGAAAAAACCCACACTGAACCTGAATAAAATGAGGTGGGGGAAATGTTCAGTTGTTTCCTACCCCCAGATCCAGCCTGTCCGGTGTCACTGGTGCTCAGCTCAGGCCGCAGTTGTTGATGCAGAGGCCTGAATCAAGCTGGGGATCCTCCCTGCTGCTGCTCTCATTTTTCTGCCTGCTCAGCACTGATAAATCTCACTCTCTAACCTTTGACTCGACCCTGACTCCTTGACCTGTTGCTTACTGGGGGTTGGAGTTGCTGCAGGGCTGCTTTCCACTGGAATCACAGAGCATTGGGATAGAGGGGCTACACTCCAAACACCAGCATAGCTGGCAGGAGCCAGGTGATAACTTGATGGAAGCAGCAGCCTGACCTTTACAGGCTTCGTCTCCTGCAGGACCTTTTGAGAGCCAGTGCTCCTGGGTACCCCTCACAGCGCCTACTACGCTCGGGGCCCGACTCATTCCTACCGCCAGCGGGGCCTGCGAACAGGGACGTCTCCATGCGGAGCGGGGACAAGCGGGTGTCCCAGCCCGGGAGCGGCTCGGGGTCCCGGGCCTGCTCCCCTCAGGGCTCCCGGGCCTGCTCCCCTCAGGGCTCCCGGGCCGCTCCCGCCCGCGTTCCGCCGTTGCCCGGTGACCGCTCCTCTCCTCCCTGACCCGGGGGCGGGGCCTCGGCGCAGCCAATGGCAGTTCGCCTTTTTCTCCCCCCTCCGCCCAGAGCCCGCCCCCGCCGCCTCGGACCAATCAGCATCCCCGTCTGTCTTGAGGGACAGCGCTTCTATCCAATGGCGAGGCGGAGTGCGTGAGGTGGGGAGGGGAGGTGGGAATAACGCGGAGCCTCTGGCAGGGGGTGGGGGCAGGCACGGCGCGCGGATTGGCGGGTGCTTGGATGCTCCGCCCTTTGGGGCGTGTCCAGCGCTGTAGCATCCAATGGGAGGCGAGGGGCGGGGCTCGGAGGAGCGGCGTCGCTGCGGGCACCGGTTCGGAGGGGCCGGGACGGGCCGGGGGGCGCGGGGGGTCCCGGGACGGGCCGGGGGATCCCGGGAGGGTTTGGAGGGTTCGGGAAGTCCCGGGGCTGCGGGCTGGTGAGGAGCAGGTTCACCCAGGGCTGGGAGGAGGGCGCGGGGAGGGCGCCGGGCCGGGCCTCCCTAGCGCGGTGACAGCGCCGTGCCGGTGTCCCTCTCCCTGGGCAGGGACAGCGGCTGTGAACTGTCCCCGTGGCGCTGTCCTGGGCCTGCCTCATTTTCCTTTTCCATCACCTTTTAGAGAAATCCGTGACCTTGTGGCATCGCGCAGTTAAAAAAACCAAAAAAAAAAACAACCAACCAACCAACCCTCCGGGAACTTCATGCGTGCGGACTCCAGGCGGCCTCCGGCGCTGCCGCCTTCACTGCCGCAGCTGCGGTGCAGGCGCCGGGGCACGGCGGGGGACGGAGCGAGCCATGTGTGACCGGGACACTTAGCGCCATGCCGGCCCCGGCTGCCTCACCGCCGCTGCTCCCGGTGCCGCGGGCTCAGCAGCTAGCCGAGGATCGGTTCCTGCCGGGATAGGCAGCCCCGGCCTGGCCTGGTGAGCGGAGCTTTGGCACGGATCCCTCGAGTCCGGTGTCCTGCGCTGCTCTGGGGGAGCGAGCGGCTCTCGGGAGCTGCGGTGTGCGGAGATGGGTGCGCGCAGTGCGGTGTCCCTGTGTCCGGCAGACAGCCCCGGCGGAGGGCTGGCCCCGGAGAGCTTCTGACGGCAGCGCTGCCCGGGTGGAGCTGCAGACAGCGTTGTTCTGAAGCTCCGCGAGCAGGAGCCGCAGGAGGGCCGCGATGGCGGTGAGCATGGACGATGATGTTCCCCTGATCCTCACCCTGGACGACAGCGGGAGCAGCGCCTCAGCCCCTCTGGACGAGCTGGATCGGGAGGAGCTGCCTAACGAAAGTAAGAGCCCTTTGTCATTGCCTGCCCCGTGTTTGTCCCGTCGGGGTGCCCGCTCCTCCCGGTGAGGCTCCCAGGGCTCAGAGTCCCGGCGCTGCCCGATAAAAGCAGGTCAGGAAGTTGCCGGCTGTGCTGCTTGTTGCTCACAGCCCCGTGTGACAGCGGGACAGGTCCTGCCAGTGCTGTTTCCAGCACACAATTTTGTGGTTTCCCCGTAGCAATGTGTCACCTTAAGCCCTTTCCTGCACGCTGTCCCGGAGCGTCTCCTTCCCTTGGCACTGTCCCACTGCAGTTATCTCGTGTGGCCTTTTCCTGGCACCACAGACATCTGTGCTTTGTGAGGCTTGTTTTGTCTGCTTCTAGTTTACATCCCGATTTTTCCGAGAAGGGAAGTGTTGATTAAATCCCTTCCACATCTTTGTTGTGCTCTTATCAAAGAACCTGGAGTACTTTTAGACAATATATTGGTGTTGGCCCTGGCTGTTTAGTGGGGCACAGCCAGCCTGTGAGCCCTGGGAGGGGGAAAACAACCATCCCTCAGAGGCTTTGCTTTTCTCCTCAGTGTGTCTTCATTAAAGCCCTCACCCTGCAGCAGGTTAGATGTGTCCAGCAGATGTGTCTGAGCGTGTTCAGAGAGTTTCTGGTTGGTGTTACACCTCACTGGATATATCTGCAGTTTTGTCCAGCACATCCCCGTGACTTCCAGCTGCAGGTGCACACACACAGGTCTTGTGATCCTGTTCCAGCCCACAGGCTGAACATTTGGAACAAATGCAAAATTTCCTGGCCAGGCATCCCTTTTTTCCACATTATACCTCTGTGCCATACTGCCTTTGAGATTTGATTCCTCTCGCAGTAAGATGGGTTCCCTTAATTTTCTCATTCCTGACTTCCCAACTCAGGAATTAATTTTGGATAATCAAGATTCTTCCCTCCTCCTCCTCCTCCTCCTCCTCTGCCACCCCACAACACAGATCCCTGACTAAATTGCCCAGTTGACTTTCCCTAAGCTCTGTTTTATCCTTGCTTCATCCCATCTGTTTGTCTTTTAAAGTTTAGCCCTCTATTTTTAAGTTGAATAGAAGAGAGATTTCTTCCTCCAGCCACGGGTGTATTTATAGGATTCCTTGTGACTAATTTTAATCACCCTTCCCTCTTTCTTTCCCCCGCCTCCCATCCCTTCAAAGAAGTTGTGTGAGGCTTAACAATTGCTTGAAGCCAGCATGACTGTGTTAAAGCACAGGCATGAGAATGAATGTATTAAGAAATAAAATTCTCCACATTGAAATACAGGGAAGTTCTTTAGGGACCAATTTTGTGCTTCTCACAGGATCGCTGTGTGGTTTTTGAGAACTCATTTCCTGGGATCCTTCAAATGAAATGTCTCTTACTTGTATGTTTTAATCACTGTTAAAGTTGGATTTGCTGCAGAAATATAAAGCTTATGCTGTGGAAGCAATAGGGAATGATACAGAGCCTTCTGAAGTCAGGGTGGGATGAAGGATTAGGAGGGGAAGGCTGGCATCTACAACTTGAAAGGCACGTTTATCTCTGGGAAGTGGGAAGCTTAAATCAGGGAGTGAGCACACTGACACCAGCCCTGGCAAAAGTGTTTAAAAACCAGCACGTGTGGTCCAGCTTTTGCTCTTTTCCTGCACAGAAAATCTGTGAAATGCAGCAAAGTTGTGTCTCGTGGAGGCTCTGAGGAATCAAATGTCCCCTCTGCTCTGCCTCCCCTTGGCTGCTGAGGGCTGCAATGGCATTCACAGAACTGTGTGATGTCACGTTTTCAGTCAGAAGCTTTTCTTTTCCAGGGAAAAAAGTGTGTGAGAAGTCCTGGGCAGGGGAGAGAGAGCCTGCCAGGGTGATGATGAGGACATGGGGACAGGGAAGGTCAGGAGGCTCTTTCATTCTGGCCTTGTCTTCCCTTTGCTTAAACTCTCATAACTGAATATTCAGGCAGAATTTGGAGGAACAGCTCCCTCAGTACTGTGTTTAGCCACCATCAGCCCCAAGGGATGCAATGACACAGGTTAAACACAAAACTTCCTGTGGGGTGTGTCTCCAGAACAGGCTGGGCAGGACCCACCATCCTCTTCCAGGTGACACTTGGGGAAAGACAAAGTGGCTGTAGCTGCCCCTGGTTCAATCACGTTTGCTGATAAATCTGACTCTTGCTTTGTGTTCCTGTGTGCACAAATTCTAAATTTTAGTCCATTCTCCAGCCTGTCACAGGCACGTCACTGAGTGCTGTGTGCCTGCGTGGTTCAGTGTATCAGCTCTCCTGTTTTTTAAGGAACTTTTTGTGCTTTTAAATAAAAATAAAAATAAAAAAAACAACATACACACACACACACAAAAAAAAAAAAACAACCAAAAAAACAAAAACAAAACAAACAAAAAAAACCCCCAAAACCAAACCAAACCAAACCAAAACAACAAACCAAAACAAAACAAACAACCCTATCCATGGATCCATGGTCTGGCTTTGTTCCAGTCAGGTCTTTGGATAAATGAATTTGTAGTTGTGGATTCTTGGTGTTGATTGCCTGGAACTGGAGACAAGTTTCTGGGTTGAAATAAGTAGAAACAGGGTTTTCTGAAAGCTAGTCTGTAGCAGATGTAAAAAGAAAGGACTGAAGTGCAGGAGGGAATTCCTTTCCAAACCTTGCAGGAGAGTCCTCTCCTGGGTAAGTGGGTGTCTTGGGGTTAGAATAAAAGAAAGCTAAAGGAGAAAATTGTCTGGAAAATTACATTCTTAAGGAAAATGTCCAGCTGCAAAAATTAATCTCCCAAATCCTCCAGCTCTTAAGCATTTAATGAGAGGAAATACTTGCATGGGGAGGAATATTAAACTCTGCCTTGCTTGGCTTGTGCTGGGATACAGGGCTTCCAGGGAGCTCCCATCTGCAGCCACCACAAAGGGTCAGAATCCTGCAAGGTTGACAGGAATTCAGAGCACATCCAGAAAAATGTGCTCCCTGTGGTGCTGATGGTTTTCTGACAGCACCGTGTAGGGGCTGGGTGATTTTTCTCTGCAGCTCCAGCAGCTGAAGGAGACAGGGAGAAGCTCTTGCATCACCTGGATCCAGAATAATGAATGTGATGCTGCATCTTATCTGAGCATCTCCATTCAAACTCCAATTAAGCTCCCCAGCCCCTGCCTGAGGGCAATGACTAATAGGAAACTGAATTTCTATAGAGGGCAAGAAGGGAGACTGGGGACCTGGCCTGGCCTTTCCCAAAATCCTGTCCTGAGAGTGATGAGAACCTGCCAGGCTTTAGTGATTTCCCATCCCTCCTGAACTCCTGGGAAATGTTTGAACAGAGCTCTCAAAATATCTAAGTGCAGTGTCTGTTTTCCATCTACAAAGGCAGCGTGGATAGCCTTGAAACTCTAGGACAGTGTCTCTCCTTGAGCTGATGGGAGCTATAAACAATAAATGAGTGCACATTGATTTATCCTGTATTAGATCAGATACAAGACTCTCCTTTGCCTCCTGCATGGAAATTGCTGCAGCCTCAAGTAGAGTTTCAGTGTGTTCAGAGCAGAAAGTACAGCTGGGAGTGTTGTGCACAGAACAATGGGATATTGTCTGTTTCCCCACACAATGGGTGATGGCAGGGGGAAAGAAGTCATCTTTCAACTCTGGGGTTTTTTTACAAGAAAGCAACTGCAGCTGCTATTGAGGTAAAAACTAATTATTGGGGAGGTGGGGGAGCAACTGCAGCAGCCAAGAGTGGTGTTTTCTAGAAGGATTGCTGGAAAATGGGGAGTTATAACTTTGAGTGAGGTGCCTTTGCAATCTCACTTTCTGCTGCCTGAGGAGTGAATTGTCAGGAAAACCAGAGCCAAAACCAGAGCCAGCCCGCCCTTTTAGGAAGGTGAGTTATTTGGGAAGGTGCATACATGCCTGGCACTGCTGGCAATGAGCAGGTGGCCCAGGGTGTGTGAAGAAAATGAGATTTCTCTGTCGGTGAGGTTGGAGGGGCTGCCCCAGGCATGCTTGGTGAGGAATGTGGGTTAGGAAAGCCCAGAGCCTGTTGGTTGTGCTTGTAGAACAGTGTGTGGGGTGTGCTGGGCTTCCCAGAGGGCTGGAAGGGGCCCTCTGCCCTTGCAGTGGGACAGTTCCTTGATGGAATGTGGGAAGGGGCTTTCAGCAAAGCTGTTCCTTTTGTAACAGGCTGGTGGAGATTCAGGTGGTGTTTCTGAACACAGAGCCTAATTACAGCATTGATGGATGTTGTAGACACCATACTTAAAAAAAAAAAAATTCCTTTATTAAGCCCCAGGAAGACACCCAGGATTTGGGGCAGTTTTTGAGGCATGGGAATCACCTGGATTTTGGTGTGTTTGGTAGCCAATGCAACCTGATGTGACAGAAATCTCTTCTGGCTTGGATCTGGTTCCAGAACACGTTTGTATTGGCAGTGAGAGAGTTAAGTCTGTCCATGTAGTCCACAGCTTCAGCCCATCTGCTCATGGAATCATCTCAGAGGATCCCAGAATGGTTTGGGTTGGAGGGGCCTCAGATCTCATCCTGTTCCACTGGGTGAGATTTCCAGGTGTAAAACAATTCCTGAAGGGCTGAGGAAGCAGAGGATAAACACCTGACCTTTGGGAAAATGGAAAATGCTGCAACCACACAAACTCCTGGGAGCTGTGCTTCTTGTGGAACTGCTTGAACTGCTGTGGAGGCATCCTGGCTTTGCTGCCTTTGGAGGAAAAGAGGCATTTTAAATGTCAGCCACCTGGTAGATTTAATAAATCCTTCAGGACCTGTAGGTTTTGTTCCTTGTGTGGAAGCAGGGGTTTCAGAGGTGGCTGTTTGGGCTGAGGCACTGGGTGTGAAATGCTGTAGCTAATTAAGGTGAAGGAATGAAGGGGATGAGGGAACAAGCAACTGCTTGCATTGGACCTGGCAGATTCCAAGATCCCTGACAGCCAGGCTCTTAAACAGCCTTTTGGATTATCTGGTGGCTTTCTTGGATGCTGTGCAGGATATTTCCTCACGTCATGGCCCCTAGTTCTACCAATTTGCCTTTAATTAGTTCCAGCAGCAGCGCTTCTGCTGCTGCCTTTGGAGGTGAAACATGGCCAGAGCACAGGGCTGGGATCTCATTTTGGGAAGCAGGCAGGTTCTGCTGCTGGAGCAGCCAGGGTAAGTCAGGTAATGGCACTGTGGGTCACAATCTCACCTGGAAAGTCCTGATTACACCTGGTGTGGGAGTGGACAGGTAGGCTTCATTCCTCTGTTATGAGGAGGTGCTGTTTTGCCTTGCTCTGCATGATTCATTTTTCTTAACATGCACCTGCTTAAAATTTATAGAGAGAGGATTTTTTTTTTTTTTCCAAAGCAGGAGTGGTGGTTTTGTGGTGGATTGTTGGTTATGCCTCTGAAAGTCTCATTTCTCTGACCTAACAGCCTTGCATTCTGCAACTTCTGCCAGGGCTCCTCTAATCCTTTCCTGGCCTAGATGACTTAAAATGAATGTTTTAAGCAAGCAAAGCGAAGCAAAACTGCCTCTGAGATGAGTGAGGAGTGAAAATCTTGGAAAGGGAAACGAACACCCAAAACATAAGGAGATTATTGTTTTCTCCTTCAGTACAATTCGTTTCCCTGGGTGATGAGCTCTGTAAGCTCAGAGGAAGGAGGGAAATGCTGCTTTTTAGAAGATGTTGAGGATCTTTCGCTGTGATGTTAGAAATAGTGAAAAATACCTTTCTGCTCTGAACCATCCCCTGGAATCTGACTTGTGCTGAGAATTCAGGTTTTAAGGCAGGGCTGTGCTTAAATACATGGGTAGATCTGCTGCCTTTCTTTCACGAGAGAGAGCCCTGTGTTGTCCAAAACTCAAAAAACATTTGTGTGGAGACACTCTCACCGTGGCTCTGTGAACGTGGTGCCCGTAGAGGAAAGAACCCCAAGCACAGTGAAGTACCAGGAGGTATCGAGGGCTGCAGTCATTTGTGGGTATTTTTTCCAAGCCTTCCTTGTTTTCTGAGCTCTGCAGGAGACCAGTTTGCACAATGCACACGTTGTGTGTCTCACAGTAGGATGCTCTGTCAAACAGAATCTCTGCACTGTTGACTCTTTCACGCAGCGAAAAAAAAAAATAAAATAAAAAATTCCCAGTGATTTTTGTCTTGAATGCCCCATGCTGTTCAAATCTGAGCTGGTAACTGCCTCTGCAAGGTAGAGAAGACTTGGGTTAGTGTTCCATTAGCCTGGAGTCAAATGGTTCTTTCTCCTTTGTCATCTCCTGGAGCACTGGGGATGGAGATTGTCTTGCTGTAAATCCAGGGGGGATGCTGCAGAGTGGGGCAAGGAGTCTGGAAGCTCCAAACTCCCTTCCTGAGGATGGGAGTGATGAGCTATGAGGGAGGGAGGGAGCCCCTGCCCTTTGTGTGGGAGCACAACCCCCACCTTTTTGGGGTGAGAGCAGAAGAACAGGGTAGCCTTAGGTGTTTTCCTCCCTGAGCTGATTGCTTTCACTGGAAAACGTGGGATAAGGGCATGTGTCGTGTCATCAGAGGGCTCTGCTTTTTTGAACAGGTGGTCCTGGCATTATAAAAGATGTTAAGGAGTTCGAAAGTGTTCGAGCTGCGATTTTCAATTGTCAGCGTTCCAGCTCGAACCGGTCACTCCTCAGCCACCACAGCTGACTTGGAAACATTTGGCTCAGGAAGCGGAACAACAGTTGGAAACAAACAGTGATTAGTTTTTTCATGGCTTCCCAGGGAACGCGTCGGTTTGTTCGTTTCCCCCCTCATTTGGTGGTTCCTGTGGATTTTTAAGGCACTGTAGATGCAGGATGTTCACTTCAGCCAAGCCTGCGTAGTGGCAGATTAAAATGAGCAAAGGCTGAGCACGCTGAGTTCACTCATCATAACCAATATGATGCTTCTCAGAACTTCCTTTGCCCTTGGTATCTTCGCTGAGGAATCCTGCCTGCTGCCGTCAGCCCCCCTGCGTTGAAATCCCATTTTACCCATTTCAATGCTGTAAGAAGTGCTGTATAAACTAAACAGGAGCATCTGTGAAGTGGTTAGAGTTGTTGTTGATTGCCTTTTCCTTATTGCCTTCAGGGGATTTAGGCTTGAATTTGCTGGAAGTAGAATTTATGAGCCAGAACGCTCCATTTCTGATCCTTAAGCCGGGGAAAGTGCGGTGAATGTGATCGGCCTTTTCTCCTGCCTCCCGTGTCTCTGGCTTTTGATCTGGACCTCGCAGGGCTCTCTCTCTGTGTCTTTAACATAATTGCTTTCTGCATGTGGAGGAGAAGGCTGGTTTTCACATGGCTGCTTTCTTTCTGGGGAGCTGCAGGAGCAGTGTGGGGGTTTGGGCCATCTGCTCGCGGTGAGCGGTTCCGTGGGGAGCCTGGGCACCTGTGCCTCACCTGGGGGACAGCAAAGGTGGCCTTGGGGACAGCAAAGGGGGCCTTGGGGACAGCAAAGGTGGCCTTGGGGACAGATCCTGAGCGTGGCAAGAGGAGACTGCTGTGGTTTGAATCATACCGTGGGGGTTTGGAGCATTGCTGCTTTTACAATCACGATCTGGTGATGTCTGTTTGGAACAAAAGGCTTTTTCTTCTCCTGCTTATGTGTGGGGGAAGGAAATTTAGGATGTGTCTCTCTGCACATGCAACATCTCTCTCAGTGTTAAACCCCTGATTCTGTGGGGCTGGACGTCTCAGCTACACTCGTGTTTCCCACATAACATGTGTGTTTCTGTGTGGCCACTTGGGAATGCCTGTGTTTTATTCCAGCTGTAACTGTTTTGCAGAGAGAGCGTTTTCACTGTCCCCCACGGATTTGGGAAAGTTTATGGCACAAAAGCAAAGTGGGTTTCACTAGAGTGCACAAATGTGTTCCTGGTCTTCATTAACCAAATGAAGAAATGCCTGTAGAATTAAGACTTAAGTGATCAATCCTGGAAGTGGGAGCACTGGGGAACATTTTGACATTTGGGTCAGGGGGGTGAAGTGGCCAAATCAAAGCCCTTTCCTTTCAAATACAAGGAAAGGACTTTATCTCTAGTGGCAGGACCTTATCTCTAGTGGTTGCAAAGGAGAAGGCTTAACCATTCAAATTTTTCAATACTTTGAGGCAGCACAAATGCACAGAAAACAGAAATGTTCATGGAAGCTATAAAGCTGTTGGAGAGGCAGCAAAGAGTCACAGTACCAGCATGCCTGGGCTGGCTAACACAAAAGATATACAGATATGTAGATAAATAAATATCAAATGAAGGAACAGCACCTGGGAGTGGAGGAAAATCCTAAAGAGAAATGTGGTCAGCAGAGTTAAAGGTGCTCTAAAGGACTTGAGAAATAAAAAAGCATATTAAAAGATTCCAGCCTGTCAGGAATTCAGTGTTTAACACTCCAATAGTGCTACAGGGAAGCTCAAGAAATACTGAATGTATTCTATATTTGCTGAAAAGCCAAATGACACAGTCATTGTATGACCTATTCTTCCATCCCCACAGTAAACAGAGATTAAACAGCTGATTATAAAGGTTGGCATTTAAAAATCAGCAGATGACACTTGATTTCTAAGCTGCAGCTGAGGCAGTCTGTACATTGCAGTGAGAGTGACTTTCTTCCAGCCCCAGAAGGTGTTTTGCACCAGGCAGGAGATTGCAGGCCAGCCAGCCAAGATTTCCAGGCAAAACAATGGGAAGCCAGCAGTAGCTCTTGTAAAATCTGGATTCAGAGGACATTTTTTTGTGTGTGGAAGACTTTTGAAGTCAAAGTTGTCCATTTTCTGAGGATGTGGTTCTGTGTGAGGGCTGTAGGACTTGAAGTAAGGACCAGTTGAGGGAAAAGCAGCTGTTTAGCAGATGTCACATTAATGGTTGAACTCCTTCCTTCCTCTCCAGCCATTAAATGCAACCTCCAGTTCCTGCCAGCAGTGGTTTCCACCACATGTGCAGAAGCCTTTTTTCCTAATGGAGAACAGCTCCCCAGCACTTGGGGCTGGGGTTTCCCCTGCTCCTTTACATGTGTCTTCCTCTGAAGCTGGCAGCTTCTCTTTCCCGTCTGAAGGACAAGGCAGAGGAGATGTGGCAGTGTTGTATTTCAAAGGAATCAGCGTGGTGGAGTCGTGTTCTAACCCTACAAAACACGATTGCCTCCTTATCATTGCTGCACCACAGCAAATAACTTTAATTGGTCTCAGCCTGCCGTGGTAAGATGTTGAGAGTTTGTTATTTGACTTTTAAATTTATGTCGTTTTCCTGCTATCCCTCTTTCTTCAGGGAAAAAAAGCTCAGTAAGGCACATACCTTATTGCTGCCTGCTTCATTCCACTGCTGCTCTGGCCATGCTGGAGGTTTGTTACCCAAATTAATCCTGGTTTCTCCCAAAGGGAAGAGCTTCCTCTCTGCTTCCCACTGCTCACTCTGTGACTTCCCTGGAGAGCCGCTGGCGGCTGGAGCTGGCAGTCAGTCCTGGCAGCACACTGCTCTCGTTAAAAAGGCCAGATTGCAGCTTAATCAAACATCTTTCCAAACTGCAGCAGGGAAATCCAAAGGCTCTACTTTGGAGAATTGAAATGAGGAACGTGCTCTTAAACTGCTGACATGGTGTTGTTACCGAAGCCAAAGCAGATCTTTAATGTGTTAAAAGCAGGAGACACCGGTTTCCCTTTTTGGAACAAAAAGAGGAAATTCCTTCATGTAACAGGATATGTTAAAGAAATGCTATAGCTGAGGGACTCTTGATATTATCTCTTTCTGTTACTTCCTCAAAAATTATGAATTAGAAATGTGTGTGTGTATTTCACGTCTGGCCTCTCCCTCTGCCTTAGGCAGAGTTGTCTCTTCTCCTTTTTCCTTTTTGGTTCAGTTCAGCAAAACCTTAACTGTTTCCAATTGTTTTTTTTCCATTCATTAGTTGTTCCACAGAGCCCCTCAATGACTCAGATATTTAATTCCAGTTATGGTATAATTTTATCTCAGTGTGTGTGAAGCCTTTGTTGCTGTGATACGATGAGGCTGATGAGATGATGGAGCATATTGGCTGCTGAAAGGATGGATGATGTGAGTGGTAGGTGAGCCTTCTGTTGTGGCTTTGGCTTCTCCTTTTTGTGGTGCTGTGGTTCATTTGTTAAGATAAGAAATAAAGGATATGAAACCGGCAGCAATTTGGCTTGACACCAGTGAGGTTCTTAATTATAGCTTCCTAATGCAGCCTTTCATTTTGTGGGACTTCTGCTGAATAAAAATGCTTTGGATTTGACTTTGCAGCTGTGTTAAGGAGCAGGAACTCCTGTGTTCCACAGCTTTATATTGAAGGAGTGCCTGGTTCCAGCTCTCCCTGTGATATTTCATGGACTCTCAGATGCAGGAGGATTTAATCCCACATCTGTCAGGAGGCAGCTTTGTGGAACACAAAGGGGGTGGTTTGCATCTGTCAGTTCATCTTCAGCCGCTGGAGTCTTGCTGACATAATTATGGATCCCAGACATCCCCAAAAGAAGGGATCTGCCCCTCTGCCTCTTGCTGCTGTGTATTCAGGAGAGAAAGTTGTCCCAGGATCAAACACTTCCTGGCCAAAACTTCCCACATAATATTTCAAGAGTGGAAAAAAAAAGCCAGAGTGACTCAGGGATGAGCTCAGAGGAGAGCAGGTGTCCTGGGGAGACAAGGCAGTGAACTGCACAGATGAGGATCTCCAACCAACCGAGCTTGGCTGCTGTAGATGGGTAAAATTATCCTCACCCTCATTTTCCTGGAAGTCTTTAATTTAATTTTATTTTTTTTTTATTGTTCTTTACAAATGTCTCTGTCCCCAGGAGGGCGGTGCAGGAAGTGAATATCCAAGTGAATCATCACGGCTCTTCTCCCCAGCAGCAGAGCAAAGAGTTAACTGGCTCTGCCTCACTCAGAGCAAGAGCTGGATGGAGCCAGGGTTTCTGCTGGGACTAAACCATTTCCTACCATGCTGTAGCTCTTCTGGCATCGTGTTCAGCTTGTGCACCGGGGGTTTTACATGTGTGCAGTGCAGATGTTAGCAAGGATACTGTGGCCCCCTAATTAAACAGTGCTGGGCGTAAGCTGTCTTCCGTAGAAGCAGCTCGGCAGCACGACTGAGAAGAGGCAATGAGATATAAAATGTGACTTACCATGCTGAGGGACATCTGCTCCTCCTTCACCAGGATTCAGCTCCCTGTGGTGATGAAGGCACGATGTGAGCTTGTGTTGGTGCTGCATCCTCGAGCCCAGGCGAGGACGGTCGGCTCGAGTCGCCTTCTGCCACTGGCAGGAAGTGGCAACATCCGTGTTTTTCTAAAAAAACTTTCCTGTGGTAAATAGGAAGCTGAAGTGACTTTATTTGTTGAGCTGCACAGCAAGAATACAGTAAGACAAAGAGCCCTGAGGCCTTTGCATATGCTTCTGCTGTGCCGTTGTCTCCAAGGAAGAGCATGACTCAGTTACGCTGGCTCAAAATATTCCGAAGTAGATTATTTCTCTTGTAGCAGAAGGGCTTGGCACTGCTCTCTGTTGGAGATGCCCTTTTTTCCTAGGCAACAAACTGACAGCAGATTGTTTAGACTTCCCCATGGCTGTTCTATTCCTTCCCACAACGTCCCCTGAAACAGGACAGCCACTTTGAGACATTTTGGGCTGCAAAAACCAGTCCAGCAATGCTCCATGGTGCTGCACTGGCAATCAGGCAGCAAAGGCAGTGATTTCCCTGTCTGTCTGTCTCACCTCTGAGAGGTGTGGCCAAGTGCCAGACCAGCTGTGCATTCCAGGCAGCTTCCAGCTTTTTTTTTCTCCCGGGTAGGTGAGCCTGGCCTTGAAGAGCCAAGTGCATGTGTGTTTGTGCCTCAGTGCTTGGGAGGAGCAGTTTCTTATCAGCCTCCTTGGAGGAGGGAGGGAGGGAAGATGAATCCTCTGGAGGTGAAGCCACATGGCCTGTGAGCCCTTGGAAGGGAAAATGCCATCATTGGTGCTGGGACACCTCCAACACTTGACTTAAAATCTTGGCTTTGGAACTGAAGATGCCTGCACAGGTTGTGTTGGGGAAGGGTGGACATCTACCTTGTTTCCGTGTTTTTTAATGGATTTGCACCTTCTGTAGTGCGTGTTCCATGTGGTGCAGCTGATGAGAGATTTCCAGGGGAGAAGAGTGCTTCTGGAGGGCTCTCCTTCTCCTTCTCCTTCTCCTTCTCCTTCTCCTTCTCCTTCTCCTTCTCCTTCTCCTTCTCCTTCTCCTTCTCCTTCTCCTTCTCCTTCTCCTTCTCCTTCTCCATCCTCACCACAGCCTCAGGGAGCAATGTTGCTGAGAGAGCCAGAAACCTCAGCCAGAACAGGGATCCTGCACTGGGACAGGTCTTGGGTGTGAGCTCAGGAGATCCAGGAACACCAAGAGAACTTTTGATCTGGCTGGGTTCTGCCTTCTTCCATGGGCTCATGCTCAGTGCTGTGGGATGCCTGGTGGTGTTTGTATTAAACTGACAGCTTGGGCTCTGTGGCTGAGTTTGGAAAATACAGATCCAGTGAAGATGGAGAGTGTGAGAAATGGAGGGGGTTATGGCAGTGAGGAATGCAAAGCCTGAAAAAAAAAATGGCTCCAACTGAATGGTAGAATGGTAAAATCACAGAATGCTTTGGATTGGAAGGAACAGACACATTCCACTGGAAGAGGTTGCTCCAAGCCCCATCCAGCTTTGAACACTTGAACACACTGGTGACTGGAGCTGCCCAGACCATGTGCCCTGGACAGTCTGACCTTTCCCAAATGCAGGAGGTGATGCCTTCCTTCCTCTTCCCTCTTTTGGTGAATCAGGGACCTTGCAAGGCTACATGAATGAAGGTGTGTCCTGTCTCCAAAGTTGTGTGTCCTTGGCATTTCTTTTTTTGTTGCCTGTCAAGAGAAATATTACTCACCCATGGATCTCACTGGAGTGACTTGTGTATTGCATCTTACATGGAGTCCACACGTGATATGTGAACAGCATGAATGACAGAATAAGGATATTTTTTGCTGATTTAAGTCACTTCTGCCTTCACATGTTCTGCAGTGTTCTGTCATCATGGGGTGTACTTGCTAAAATAGCAATATCTGGGCAGGGTGGAAACTAGCATCCAAACCATCCTCAGCCATTTAGGAGAAAGCCCTGGTGAGTCCAGTGAAGGCTTTGGAGCCACTTAGGGAATCTCAGTCTGTTTCAGTGCAAGGCCATAAAAAAGTGTGTGCTATCTGGAAAGCAGAACATCTGGCAAACTGGCTAATGAGAGCCAGACTGGGGGAGCTCCGAGGCAAATGGAAAAGCTGCCCTGTAAGGCTTGGTTTATAACTCTTTGAATTTGTAGGGGGTTACTAGTTTGTTGGAATTTAAAAAAATACATTATTTATTTAAAGAAGTGCAGACACCAAACCCCCTGGAATTCCAGAGTGACTGCAGTTTGATATATAATAGCTGGCTGGGAAGGGTGATTTATCCCAGCCTTCTGTGGATGTTTTCTGTCCCTTATTCCCCTCTCAGCTCTGCCCTGGAGATCCCCCACGGCTGCATGAGCTCCTCCGAAAGAGAGGAGTTTATTTGCTCTCAGCCCATGGAGAGTTTTTCCTTCCCCTAAGCAGGGAATTTATTTTGCAGAGGGAGAGGTTTGGGCTCTGGAAAGTTTATGCTCCTTCTCTTTCTTCCTTGGCTTTTTGTTTTGCTTTGTTTTTTATTGTAATGATGACATATGGAAACTATTTACACAGAAGCATGCTCCGCTGCACTGAATGGAAATGCTGGAGTCCCGGCAGTCTCGTTCCGGATGCCTTGTGTAAGCAGCCAGCTGGTTTTGCTTTTCCTTTTTGGTTTGGGGTTGGTTTTTTTTTTTTTTCCCCCTTCTTTTCTTTTTTTCCCCTCCCTCTCTCCCTGTCTCTCTTTTCAGGGATAAGTCACACGAGTGTAAAAGGAAGGAAGCTTTGCCATCTGTGACCAGCTCGGTTCGCTTCCTTTGCCGTGCCCCTTGCGCGGCGAACTTCACGAAATACCTTTCTTTCTTTTTTTTTTCTTTTTTTTTTCTTTTTTTTTTTTTTTTTTGTGTGTGTGTGTGTGCCGGAGATTCCTGGCTGTGCCTGCTCAGCACTTTAAACTCCTCTCCCGTTAGCTCATCGAGCTGGCTGGGTGAGCAAGTTGTGCTTAAATGCCAAAACACGAGAGAGAGCGCGGCACACGCGTCCCCGCTCCGCCGGCACGCTGCCGCCTGGCAGCTCCGCGTCCTGCGGCTAAACCTTCCAAAATCTCGGAAACACCCGAGGGAAAGGATCTCGCTGAGGTCTGAGCCACCTTCCTCAGAGGGGAGGGGAGAAGCCGCTGGGCTCTGCAGGCAGCCGAGTCTTTCTGCGCGGAGCTTTCCCTTGAGGAAGCTGCGAGGCGGAGGATCGGCTGCGGGCTGGGGCTGTGCCCGGCTGCCATGCAGTGGAGAGAGCCGCCTGCCATCCACTTCCAGGACTCCGGGAGCCCCGTGGAGACATCCTCCTATCTCATTGAGCTCCGTACTGATGGTAAAACGCCGTCGGGGATGTGGTGCAGCACGAGCCGAGCCGAGCTTGCATTAGTCTGTGTCATTGTTATCATGGGAGCAGCTGAGGAAATTAGCTCGCTGGAGGACTGCCAAGCACACAGTCAGAGGGCTGCTCTTCGAATTTATTATTATTTTTATTATTATTTATGACCCAGATGATGCTGTTGCCTCAGGGATGCTAGAGCAACCTTCTGGTACCTGATGGGGAGGGAGCTGATCCACAAAATGCAGCTCCCCACCGAACACTTCAGTGCATTTTCTGTACTCTTTGCCTGCTTTAGGCAGCAGGAAAGCATCTTGATTTCTAGAGCTGTTTTTTTTTGGTTCTGATTTGCATCTCTGAGTGCTGTTTTGTATTAGCAAACTTGGTCTCAGAGCTGGGACAGCTCTTCTGTTTTCAGCTGCTGTGGGAAGCACTGAGCAGGGTCCTGTCCTGGGTTTTTGCTGGGGTGTGTCTTTTCCTAGTGTTGATCCTTTCCAGAGAGGTTAATTATTGCAAAAGAGCTGCTTCAGGGTTAAAGGTGATTTTGGCATCTTTTGGCAGGGTCCAGTGTGTTGGTGTTTAGGTTAGTGCTACAAACCTTTGCTGTTTTGGCCACAGTGTGTTTCGATCCTATTAAATGTTGTATATTCTGTAAGGTAAAGTCCAGGTTCTGATGGAGATATGCTCCTCCTGTAACTGTTAAGCAGCAAATGTGAAAAGGTTTTGCTCTCAGTCTGCAGTTTGAGGGAGTCTGTCTTTCTGAGACACATCCCCAGCAAAAGCTCTGTAAATAATAACATTTAAGAACTTTTTAGAGCTTGCAGTATAACGCTTCTGATTTTTGCATATGGCTGTCATCCCTTAGTTAAAAAGCAGACAAACCAGAAGGCTGCCATTCCAGCTCCGTGGATAAATAAAAACTCCATCATTCAGGTTTTTTGGTTTTTTTTTCAAGAGCTGTGCTAAATCAAGGGGTGTGGGGGAGGAACCGGCCTCATTCAAACATTTGTCCAGATTTTGAGTGGTATTTTAAGGATGTGGGGGAAGCGAGGAAGAGAAACAGGCTTCGTGCTGCAGAGTGCTCAGCAACCTGAGTGTGCAATCTGGATGGTCTCCACAAACCCCAGAGTGAAGAAATTGATGATTAGCAAAAGTCCAAAGAGGAAAATATCCGGAGACTTCAGCAGTTTTGAGGCACGTGGTTTATTATGCGTGGGGATGCAGCCTAACTAAGGAAGGTCTAGAGGGGTCAGGATCCAGCAGGGCAAGAGAGCAAGAGGGCAAGAGGGCGGATCACCTGTTACATTCTATTTTAACTCTTTCTATCATGAATATTCTAATGAGCATTAACCAATCACCTCAGGATACAAAAACCAACAACATTTACATACAGCCTATAGGGACTACTACATTACCATGCTAATCTACATACTAAAAACCTGAAGAACCACCTTTTCCCTGATACTTGAGAAGTCCAAACCTCTTCTGTTTGGGGAGGAGCATTGCTCAATTACCAGAGCCCTGGTAATTGACTCAGCCAATCCAATCATCTTCCTGCTTAGCGTATTACAGCTCAAATTTTGCTTTCATCTCTATTTCTCCTATATGCCTTACATTCTTACAATCCTTCACCAATAGATCTTCTCTGCAGGGGTTTTCTGCTTCATCTGTTCCAACACCAGAGAAATGTTATCTTCCTTTGATTGGGGGGTGGAAGAGGCAGCTGTGGCTGTGCACTGGTGAAGGGGTTCTGATTCCTTCCCACTCCCTGCCTCTGCCAGCAGCACATGGTGCCATTTCTCTTGGCGGGTGCAGAGTTTTTGGCACGGACTCCCTTCTCCACTCCAGAGGGTGTTCTGGAGAGACTGAATCAGTAATTCATCCAGGATTATTTTGTCACAGCAAATCTTCAGCAGGCTGTCATGAGAGGGGGAAAAGAACCTCGTGGTGCTTTTTGCCCACTCTCAGATAACAACTTGGAGCACAGAGAGAAGGAGCTGCCACACCACAGCTCCTGTGCTCATTAAAATAAGGGGGAAATCAGCACTGCTGTGCTGGCAGGCTCAATTTCACATGTACCCACTTTGGGAACATGAGGCACTGGAGGAGGGAAGTCTCTTCTGAAAGCAGGAACAACCATGTGATGTGGGAAATGTTTGAAACTCTGGAGAACTGAGAGTGTGGCTAGCTCCACCACAGGCCCTAAGCAGGTCTCGCTGCTGTGGGTTCTTTGCTTGGTATTCTTTGTCAAAGGTAAAATAAGACCCCCAGTCCCAGAAGGAGAAACCAGGTGACATTCCCTTTTTGTACAGTAATTGTCTTCTTGCTTAGTTTTCATCTGTCTTAATAGCACTGAGGCTGCAGAATGCAGAAATGGCAATTATTTTGGAGTTTACAGACATGCCCTGTGTAACTCTCCCATGGGCAGGGCACAGTGTATGTGTAGCTCTGCTTGGGAGTTGCTTTTTTACAATTGAATTGTTTTGGGTTTTTTTTTTTAAACAAACTCTTCATTTACAGAGTCTGGTTCAAATGTTCAGTATGGCATTGTTCCATAGCTCTTTGCTGGTGAGGGCAGGCACTCAGAAGCTCCAGAATTAATGTGTGGAGTGTGAACAGAAAATTCATCTTGCAGTTTGTTTGCATCAGAGGGGTGTCAGTACTTAGCAGCACCTCAGAGCACTGTGAAAATGTGATACTTAGTGACTCTGAAGTGCTGTGAGAAATGGGGCTTTCCACTCAAAGTACTGACAATTCTCTCCTCACACTGTGCCCCGTGGCAGGGGCAGTGCTGTGTCCATCTTTCCGTGGCCTCTGCTCCAAGCACACGTGCAAAAGCTCCTTGCTCCTTCAGCAAACCCTCTTTTCTTCACTGGGCTGGGCATCCTGGGAGCCTGGTGGCTGTTACCTGCCTGGTTGTAGCTTCTGATGCTGACAGCAAGCTTCAGGCATGGCAGCACACACCTGTGAGCCAGGAGAGCTGCCTGCTGCATTGAATGGGAAGCTGTCTCTTTTGATGACCTTCTGGGAGGGTTCCTGTGTGGAAGTGCTGGGTCTGAGTGTCTCTTTAAAGCTCCTACCTGCCAAGAGTCCATTTGTCAGTGTGCAAGCTGCCACTTTCCCAGCTCCTCTGCCTGTCTGTGATCCCAGAGCCTCCATCCCAGCCTCCCTGATGGTCACCCCCTGTTTCTGTGCTGCAGATGGAGGCAGCTATGACGTTGTCAACGATGCCTCCAGCCCCGCGGCCCGCGAGTGCTGCGCCCAGCAGAGCTCTGCCCGGCACAACTGGGAGATGAACTACCAAGAGGCAGCCATCTACCTCCAGGTGAGCCCTGCTGGGTCGGGGGGAGAGTGGTCTGCAGGAGCTGCAGTGATTCTTGGTCATGGGAAACCAAGAACTTCCATTTTGGGGCTGAAAATTTGGTGCTTTGCCAAGGATTCTGCTTCAGGAGTGGGGCGGTGCTGGAGGCACCTCCAGATAGGCTTTGGAAGTCATTTGGAGCAACTGGACAGCAAAATACCCACCCTCTCCCAAGGGCTGTAGTGGTTGGGGGGTTCAGCACATGCACAGTTCTGCCACCTTGGCGTGGAGATTTTTGTAGCTGGTCACAGGTTGTCGTTTCATCTCTGCAGTCACTGCAGAGGGGTCAGTGCTCTCCTGGGGATGTCTCCTGCTCTGGAAGGGCAGGTCCCAACCCTGCCTTGGCCATGAGGTGGGTGGGTGGCCCAGTTGGTGTCAGTCAAGTCCTGCAGGTCACATGAGGTATGGGAGAAAGCAGAGGTCTTGATTTCTACAGGATTAAAGGATGCTGGGATTAGGATCAGCCCAGGAGTGAAATTTATATTTAAAACAATGAAGAATCAACCCCCACCCGTGCTTCAGTTACCAGAACCACCATCCTTATTGCAACAAAGGGTTTGTGTTTTTAAGCTTGCTGTACATCTGGTGTGAGGAATTAGCCACCAAAACTGAGCTTCTCCCAGAGCTGGCCAGTCTGAAATGTTTACTGGTTCCATTACTGTCCGTCCTTCCTTGTCTTTGTTCACTTTCAAAGCTCTGAGGTGCTTTGGACCCAGTTGGGTTTCTTTTTTGTTTAAGCCACTGCAAGGTGAGAGAAACCATTTGTTCTTCCCTGCTCTGACCCCACAGGACTGAGAAATCTCACTTCCCAGATATTTTAAAACAGTGTAGGCTGGACCTTGGCTGGACTTGAGCTCCATGGTGTGCTGGAGCAGCCCTGACAATGGCAGGGTGGCTCCAACCTCCCCCCCAGGCTTTTGTTTAAACTCCTGATTATTGGAGCAGCTCTGCAAAGGGTCATTGAGCTGCTGCAGCTCTGATGGTAATGGGCACAGCAGGCCTGGCCCTTCGGATGGGGATGATTGCTGCTGCTGCCTTGACCAATGGCCCTGATGACACTGTCCTTGAAATGAGGGAGAATCACTTCCAGAGAGCTTTGTGAGCAGTGGCTGCAGGCAAGTGTCAGGCCTGGATAAGAGGGCTTTGCTGTCCAGCCACGTTTGGAGTGGCCTGGCTCCCAAGAGGCAGGATTTAGGCTGTTTGTCATTCTGCAAGTGTGTTCTGTGGCTGGGAATGACCCTGCTGATCTCAGCCTGGGCTCTTTGCAGGGCTGGCTCTGTGCTGCTCCAGCCCGGCTCTCTGACCCAGCAGTGTTTGTTCTGAAACCCAGTGTGAGCTGGGGGAAGTGAGAAGCATTGGGAAGCCTCTCCTGAGCAGTCTGGAGAATGCTTCAGTTCCTAAAGGAGAGTTCCCTGACCTCGTTATCCATTTGCAATCACAGCTATTCTGCTTTGATAGTAATAGCTTGACTGTCCTTGCAGTAATTGCCTGCCTGCAAAGATGTTAATTTAAATAAAACCTCACCACTTCTTATGCATCCATGTGGCCCTGCTGGGGAAAAGTGATCTCTTATGACAGTTCCCAAGAGGCAGCAAGTTTCCTGTGAGTGACAAAAGCTCCCTTGCTAAAACTGTTGACTTGAGAAAGAGAAGAAGCTGTTGGGTGGTTCTGCATGAAAACCGTCTAAAATCTCCCCAAACTAAGTTTCCTCCTAGGGGTAAAAATAGTCACGATGTAGCTGTTTGAAAATCAGTTGTAGGCAAAGTGTTAAGATGGAGTATCTGACCTTTTAATGTTAATTAAGCTTTCTAGTTAAGAGGGAATGACAAATCAGCATAGAGACTTGTTAATTTTTCATGGAGTCTGTCTTACATTCCTGAAGCAGAAAACACTGTGTGTGCTCCAATGTTTTCTCCCAGACATTTTGCAAGGCCAAGATAAGGAGGAACAACTGTCAGCCAGGTGCCCTGGAGCTTATCTGGGTGTTTTGGTGTTCTGTCCTGGAGAAGTTTAATCAAATAAGTCTGTAAACATGTGGAAGTAGTTGCAAGTAAATGAAGTGCTGTGTTTATGTTGGGGTGTTGGCTGAAGTTTCTTTGCCTGCCTTTATAAACTCTCCCAGCTCTCTGCCTCATTGTGAAAAGGCTCAGGGGTTTCTGAAGCAGGAGTTTGTGGATATTAAAGAGTTTCTTTACTGGAATGTGGTTATGAACAGAAGGGGATGTCCCGTGTGTGTAGAGTCCATTCCTCAGTATACACGTCAGCAGCAGGCTGTGAATGACAATAGCCTGTTGGGAATTGTGTCTAATCCAAATAAAAGTCTGCATTCTTCACTCTTTTATAGCACTGAGTCACTAATGCTGTTCCCTTCTTTATTCCTGCTGCCCTAGGAAGGAGAAAACAATGACAAGTTCTTCACTCACCCCAAGAATGCCAAAGCACTCGCTGCCTACCTCTTTGCACACAACCACCTTTTCTACCTGATGGAGCTGAGCACGGCCCTGCTGCTCCTGCTGCTGTCCCTCTGCGAGGCCCCAGCAGTCCCCATGCTGCGTCTGGGCATCTTTGTGAGTACCTGGGGGCTCCAGGAGAAAATCTGCTTGCTCTGCAGTGTGGGAACAGGAAAACCATGGCCAGACAGAAAGGAAGGAGGAGGCAGTAAGAGGAAAAAAAATCTACCTGGCTTGTTCTGTAAGTGGTTGACAGCAGAGAGGCCAGACAGCAAAACTTCCTTTTTCAATCTGATCTGGGCAGGCCACAATGGAAGTGGCACTCATTTCTTGTTATCAATTCGTGCAGTTCTTCATTTTGTAACAGAAATGGATGTTTTTTTTCCTTTTTCATGAGATAACTCAGCAATCTGTGTGCTTTCATGGGGTGGTTTCAATGTTGTTGTCAGGGCTGGTGCCACTACCCCAGCAGCAGCACTGGTTCCTAGAACACAGATCAGGACCATCCCTGGGATTGTCCAGAATGTTCTAATTCAAGAGAAAACCCTTCTTTGTATAAAATCTCCCTGCCCAGCAGCTCTCCTTCCTGTGTTTCACTAAAAAATGACAGTCTCCATCTTTTTCCAAAGTGTTTCTGCTCAAGCTGTTGATGTCTTGGCCTTTTGCTTCAAATGTATCAATAAGTTTTTTTCTGTGTTGCTCAAGCCCAGAAGTGACATGGATTTCAGGAAATTCTGGCCTGGTGCTGCTTAGGGGAAAATTGCACAGGCTGTAATAAAAGCTCAAAGCAGTAGATCTAGAAATTTTGGAAAACAGGGCTATGTTAGCTATAAAAGAGTGGCTTGGGGTTTTCCTGCATGCCACAAGGCAGTGCTCAGACTGCTGTCAAACTCACCTGCTCCTTGGAAGAGGAGGGGCAGGAGTGTGGCCTCTGCTGTGCTGCTGTCCTCACCACCCCTGTGCTGTGGGCAGGTCCACGCAACCCTGGAGCTGTTTGCGCTGATCGTGGTCGTCTTTGAACTCTCCATGAAGATGAGGTGGCTGGGCTTCCAAACCTTTATCAGGCACAAAAGGACTATGGTCAAGGTGAGTTTGTCTGCTTGATGGTCAGGGTTTCTCCTTTAGCACCTCCCAGAACCAAAGAGCCAGATGAAATACCGGCCTGCACTGCAGCGGGGATGACGGCGCTGCTGTGTCCCAGATGATTCGTGTGAGATCCCTGAACTCTCAGGGACACCTCCCATCCTTCCAGTGTCCAAACAAACAGCTGATCAGCTGTGGTGATCCATTTTCCCTAAATGATTCTCTTCTCCCCCAAAATGTACGGTTCATCACTAAGTTGTTGTAAACCACCCCCTAAGTTGCCATTCATTGTAACCCAGTTGTTACCCAACCCCTCCTCCCCTCAGTGTCCCATTGGGCCGAGCCTTGGATCTGCCCCCTCTCTGGAAAGCCTTTTTAAGCTGAGATACAGGAGGCAGAGCCCTCTTGCTTGCTCTCTTGCTCTTGGGCCTCTTGTTCTTGCCCCCTCTCCCTCTTGCTCCTTCCCTCCCTCTCTCTCCCTTTTTTCCCCCTGTCTCCTGTGGGAGCCATGCCACTCCCCCCTGGTGTGGGACCCCTAAATAAGCCCTGTCTAATTAACACCCTCGGAAGCCCTGCCCTGTCTTGCCTGCCTGTGTGCTGCCATGAGCTGCCACGTGCTGCCAAGAGAATCCTGCCTGAAAGCTCTGGTGAGGCTCCTGTACCTCACCTCCCTTCCTGGACCCAGAGAGACTCATTGCCAGTTCTCCTGCAGCTGCTAGCCGGGCAGGAGGAACAGCAGAAGAAAGCAGCAGTCAGCCAGAGCCTTGCCTCCCTCTGATTGCCCCTTTCTTGCAGACGTGTGTGCTGCTGGTGCAGTTCATCGAGGCCATCGTGGTGCTGGTGCGCCAGACCTCGCACGTGCGCATCACCCGCGCCCTGCGCTGCATCTTCCTGGTGGACTGCCGCTACTGCGGGGCTGTCAGAAGGTGATGCTGCCCTGCCTGGGGGTTCTGCCCTCCTTCCTGGGGCTGGGCTGGAGGGAGAGCACTCAGATCCTGCAGGCATCCTGGGAAAATCGGTGTCTTTCAGGAGTGTTTGTGTTGGAGATGGTTCCGTGGTGACCTAAGCGTGGATGTGCTGATGGTACCCAGGGCTTGGGTGTGTAAAGCACCTCAGAGACCAGCACAGGGGTGTGGCTGCATTGGCTCTGCTCCTTGGCTTGCCTGGAAACTGCAGAGTGAATCAGGGCTGGTCTGTAGTCTGGAGAAGGAGAGCTGACAGCGTGACATTAGTGTTGTTTGCAGTACCCGAGAGCTGACTGCAAAGGACAGATGGGTAGCTTGGAAATGATCTTGATTTAGCAAGCTTTCCACTTTTAATCCTTGCAGGCAGTGGGAAGAAGGCCCTCAAGTGTGGGGTGGTAGTGGTGGGGTTTTTTTTTTTTCTTTCCCCTGACAACCTGGAGGAGTAAATGTGCAAATTTTAGTTTATTAATGTTTTCTTATTTTTTCAGAAATCTGCGACAGATCTTCCAGTCCCTCCCACCATTTATTGACATCCTTCTCCTCCTGCTTTTCTTCATGGTGATTTTTGCTATTCTGGGTGAGTTGTATTTATGGATGAGAAGTGATGCTCTTAACCAGTGACTGTCCAAAAGCAGCATGAACAGCCTGGATGTATAAAAAGCTGATCAGATTCAAAGTGTTGCCAGGATCTTCCCTTTATCCCATTTCACCTGCAGTCATCTGGAAGGCAGAGTTAAAACATCCAAAAAATCTGAAAGCTGGGTGCTTGATTTTGAGACAAAAGTCCTTTTGACCTCCTCCAGAGCACACTCAGTGGTGTGTGTTTCAAGCTCTGCTTCCACCAGCTCCTCCTCAGTGTTGGAATTTCAATCTGCATCCTCACAAATGTGTCTGCAGTGTACCTGCTACAGTCCAAACCATCCCCAGAAAGTTTATTTTCCAAAAGGAGCAGTGAAATGCCAATGACATCTCTTGGCAAATCTGTGGAGAAAGTCTTCCAGATTCAGGGTGTCAGGGAGGATTTACTGTTAGTGGGACCTTCCCTTTGGGAGCTGCTCCACTGCTCGGCATTGAACTGACTTTATTTTTGTTTGTTCTTTCCCCTTTCTCTCCTCCTCTATTTTCTCTGCTGCCTCTTTAGGTTTTTACTTGTTTTCTCCTAACCACTCGGATCCAGTGAGTATCTTGATTCTTTCATTAAGAATCCAACATTACAGAGCAGTCATGGTTTATTCCATGTGAGACCAAACTCTGGTCTCACTGCCTGGCAGTGTCACCCTGCTTTACCCTCTGCTGGGGAGGAAGGCTGTGGGAGGAACTTCCTCCATGACAGGATGTCCCAAAGGGAACATTCTCAGAGTTCTTCCTTGTTCTTGGTGCCTTCATTCAGCCACAAGAGCCACCTGCCACTGCCCCCAGGGCAGGAGGTGTCTGGGGCAAAGCTATTTTTTTTTTTCCCACTTCCACTGCTGTGGTCAGAGTCCAGCAGCCACTGGTTCCTGCTGCTGCCCAGGCTGTGGCTGGCTGGGAGAAAGTACTTGTAAAAATGTGCTTTTGGTTTAACCCTGCACACAGCATTTCTGAGTACTTCAGCCCAGTGCTGGAGTGCTTTTCTCTAGGGAAGGCATCAGGGAATTGTGGGAGTGCCACATCCACAGGGGTGGGGGGACTGGTGGTTTCTTTGAACAAAATGTCCCTACGAGTTCCTGCTTGCATTTGGTCATGGGAGGTTTTTTCTTTCAGTACTTCAATACCTTAGAGAACAGCCTGGTGAATCTCTTTGTGCTTTTGACCACTTCAAAGTAAGTTCATGCTCTTCTATCTCAGTCTGTCCCTTTGTCCCAGAGGAGTCTGGCAGAGCCAAGAGTTTATCTGCAGAAATGCTCTGTCTGCAAATGGGTAACCCCTTTCCTCTGCCTGAGAGAGTGAGATGGCCAGGGTCAGCCTGCATGGGAAGAACTGGTATTCCATTTTACTTCAGGACACTGTGACCTCAGCTGCAGAGTTATCTCTCAGGACTCAGACGTCTTCATTGCTGGGAGGGCAGTAAGAGGGGGAACAGCTTTCTTAGGCCTTGGTCCAAGAAGGGAAAATTTGTGTTTGTGCTCCTTAGTCAGCTCGCTGTCGAGAAGTAACTTCCTATTCCTGTGGAAATTGGGATAACAGCAGTGAGTAAATATTGATCTGCTGTCAGGGAGAGCCCTGAGGATTAGGAAATTAGCAAAGGATGGAATAAATAAGGCTGTAACACCTGCACTGAGGCTGTACTGCTGTTGTTAAGTATCAAAGCACAGCCCTTAACCACATCACAAATCCCATTTGGTGTTTGGGATGTGCTTGCCCTATTTATTTTTTTTCCACGAGTTTTGTACCAATGTGCAAATCTTTAGGAGTGAGTTTATAGACACACAGCCCCCCATGCCTGTTGCCTGTGCAGTGGGATGTGTAGCATGAGTTCTCTGGTGTTACCCTTTGGTGTTAACACTTTGTTGTCCTTTGGGATGCAGCTTCCCTGATGTGATGATGCCGTCCTACGCCCGGAACCCCTGGTCCTGTGTCTTCTTCATCGTGTACCTCTCCATTGAGCTCTACTTCATCATGAACTTGGTGAGGCCCCAGGGGAGCACTTCACTCCCCTCTGCCTGCATTTGGAGCTCATTGCTCAGCAGAGCAATGCCCATTCCCAGAACTGCTCTGCAATCACCTCAGACCCTTTGGCAGAATACTTCTAGAAATGGCAGCTTGGCTACAGATAGAACTCTTTTAATGTCTAACCACGAGGAATTGAACTAAATCACAGAAAACCAAATTATATGAGCATCTTTCAACTACTCTCCCATTAATATCGTGCTTGGAGTGACATACTCGGTTGCTTGAAATTTATTATCCTTCTCTGTCTTAATTATTTATCATAAAATGGCATTTTATTATCTGGACTTGCCCGAAATACTTTGTAAATCAGTTTGAAGGGGATGGAATTACTCAGTATGGCAGGACAGCAGTGCTGATCACTGCAGAGGGAGAGCAGGGCTGCCCAGGGGAGGATGGGAGTGCTGGAAAAGGGCTTGCCACAGGAGCTGAGGAATTCTGCAGCCCAGGCTGAGGGATTTGATGCTTGTGGTTGGATTTCAGTGCCTTCCCAGATGGAGGGTTAGCTTTGCTATGCATTAGCCAAAGCTCCCAGGAAGGGTGAGTGCAGAGAGCACACTCAAACCCTGCTTTCCAGGAACAGATCAGGGCACTTTAATAAATCTTTTGATTTGGTCTTCTTGCTGGCATTTGTGTGGTTTAGCTGTAGCTCTTAAAATCTACCAGCAAGCAGAGAGAGGCCAGAAACATCTGGACCTTCTCCAAAAAGTGGATCAGAGCCATGAGCTTCAGATCCCTTTGTGGGATCCCTTGTGCCAGCAGGACCTCGCCAGCTCCGTCCTGCCTCCATCAGCATTGCTGCTGCAGGCAGTGCCTCTCCTTGCTTCCCTGAAACCCTGCAGACTATAAGGGTCAAAACAGCACCTTTTTTTTTTTTTGTCTTCTCAGCTTCTGGCTGTTGTGTTTGACACTTTCAATGACATTGAGAAGAGGAAGTTCAAGTCCCTGTTGCTGCACAAGCGCACGGCCATCCAGCACGCGTACCGGCTGCTGGTCACCAAACAGGTACAGCTGTGCCAGCAGCAGCCCTGGCCTGGGCTGCCCCAAAAAAAGGGCACTCATCTCTGCTGCTGGTGATCACACTCACCACGGGCTGGTGGTTTTTTTCATTCATGTTAGCTCGTTCACTCCTGTTTCTGGAGAAAAAGCAGAGTGCTCTGAGTTTCAGCCCTGCGTGAGGCTATGGCTTGGTAAAATGAGGGAGATTTGTTCTGAAGTGCATGTGATCATTGATTGCTCTCTGATTCAGTCTGGGTCACTTGAGGGCTTGTTTGTTTTACCAAGCATCACTACTGGGAGGAGGGATGGGTCATATAACTGAAGACAGAATCCGTTTTCCAGCACCTGCACAGAAACAGAAGGAATTCACCTCCAAACAACTTTTTAGGAGGACAAGTGCTGTGGGGAGAAGGTTGATTTCTTGCTTAACTTGTTGGAGCAGCAAAAGAAATCAGACTCAAAAATAACTAACCCACTTCTAGTAGATTAGTTCATGTTTAGTGCACATAGCTGATGGTCTTAAAAAAGTGCCATGATGGGATCTGTTAGGCTGCCTGCTGATTTCCCAAGAAGAGGGGTTGAACTCTGCTTGGGGTGTCTGGTTGGACAATTTTCAGGTGATGGGGCAGCAGGGAACAGTTCTGCATTTTCTGGAGGGACCGATTGCCAAGAAGGCTTTCTGCTCTCTGTGCCCTGGGATGTGAAAGTAATAGCTCAGGGTACTTAGGGGGCTCAGCTATAATGTATGAAATCCTGCTTAAAACAAATCCAGAGTGAGAATGAAAAGCCTCTGTGCATTCCTGCCTGATGCTGCTGCTCCTGACAGCCTTCCTTTGTTGCCAGAGGCCGTCTGGAATTTCCTTCAAGCACTTCGAAGGGCTGCTGCGGTTCTACAAGCCTCGGATGGGTGCCAGGGAGAGATATCTCACCTTCAAAGCACTGAACCAGAGCAATACCCCTTTAGTCAGGTAGGATGGTGCTGCTGCTGCACTCCCTGCCTGCACAAATCACAGCTGGGCTGTGCTTGGGAGAGGATGGCTGGGTTTGTGGAGTGAGCCTTGTCTGACTGTGGGAATAGGAAGGGTTTTTCTGGGAAGCAGGGAGGGGTGGGTACCCTGAGAGCTGAGTTTTTCCTCGGGAGGTGCTGGAGTTCCTGCGTGCCCTCTGGTGGATACAGCGCTGTGCTGGCACTGACAGGCTGGAGCTGCTTCCCAGTCCCCTGCCAGAGCAGAGGCAGGAGCTGGGGAGCTGCAGCCTGAGCAGCGCTTCCTCACGCAGCGCAGCCTCGCAGCTGAACAAGTTTGTACTTCTATCCAGCAGCTGGCTGTCCCCCCCAGGGTTTTGTTAATTAAAATTTGGTTCTGCTGGTGCTTTCAGGGCTGCCATCCTCTGTGTTATGAGGCAGAGAATTGCCATTCTGGTGGGGGGTGGGTGCAGCTAACGCCAGCCAGCAAGGGAGCAGAGGGAATTAGAGCAGGAGACCTTCTCTTCCTTCTCCTTTGTTCTAGCCACAGACAGGTTCCAAGTGACTCCCCTATGAGACTGGTGCTGATGCTTCTCCTTGAAGTCAAGTGCCGCAGAGAAGTATTGAAAATGGCACAGGGAGAAAGACTGAGTTGTGAAATCTAGGCACCGATGTCACCAGTGAGAGTCTGAGAAGTTCAGCATCCTCACTTTCAGACACAGAAAAGCTGTTACAGGCCTGACCCCGAGCACCCAGACTGGCACTCAAGTTCTATGAGTTTCTTTGCTTTCATGTCCTTTTTCAAACTTCATTTTTACCTTGAAAAGAAAATGTGCAGAGATGTTAGAAAAGGCCTGTACAAGTAATTAAGCCAGTCCAAGGCTTCTTCATGAAGGGCAGTGCAATCTCCATCCCTTGGAGTTGGCATCTAAGCCTCAGCTCTTTCCTCTCAGTGGTAAAATTCTGGAGTTCAGTAGAGTCAGAGTTTCCCTTAAGGGCTGAAGCATTTCAGAAAGGAGATTCTGGCTATTGTCAGTCAGGAACCTTTGGCCAGGCTGGGAAGAGGTCACTTGAGCTCTGTCAACTGTGGCTGCAGTTCTGATAAGGAGTTAATCACTTCCAGGGACTCTCCACGGCTGATGTCTGACAAGGACAATTAAGGAGCTGGTCACCCTCAAGGCTCTGATCAGATGTTTCTTTCTGTTTTGCAGTCTAAAGGATTTTTACAATTTCTATGAAGTTGTTGGCTTAAAATGGAAGGTAAGAGTTGGTTGGGTGGAGGAGAAGGGAACTGTGTGTGGGAGGGAGAGAAAAGGAGTGGTTAGAGAGGAGCTGGGTAAGAAACAAAGGCAATCTAAGAGAAGCAGGTGATGGGGGTGAGGTGGGTCTCCATCCCTGCCCTTTTTTTTGCATGGGTGTGGCTCTGGCTGCTGCTGACCTGGCTGTTGTGCTTCCAGGCCAAAAGGAACCGTGAGCACTGGTTTGATGACCTCCCTCGGACTGCCTTCCTTATTTTTAAAGGTAACTCACTCTTTGCATGGCAGCCTGTGTGCAGCTGGCAGCAGGAGTATTTCTTTACAAAGACAGGGCACTCTGAAGGGCCTTTCTCTTATATCCCTGGCAAACACCTCAGGGAAGGCATTCTAACCAACTCCCTGTGCATCCTCCAGGGCCAGAGACATGGATTCAGTCTCCAGGGAAGATTTCTGTCCTGTAAATATTCCTGCAGTGACTGTGGAGTGGGATTTGGGTTGTCACAAAAGCTGTTAGGCTGCCTGGTGCCAAGATGTGTTTGCAGTTCCTGTTGAGGTCAAGGACAGCAGTTTGGGAAGGGAAAAGAGGCCTGAAACCCCCATCAGAACAATGTCTTGCCAATTTACCTCCTGTGTCCCAAGGTTCCTGACTGGATGTTACCATTCAGAATTAAGAACCTGCAGCTCTTGTGAGGTGTTGTGTGCTCCTGGGGAGCAGCTGCCACCCTGTGATCCAAATAGAGCTGCCACAGGAGCCCTCAGAGCTCTGCTGGTGCTCCCAACCCTCCTTGTTCCAAACATGGACAGAGCATTTACCTCTGTCCACACCCCAGAATTAGCACATGGAGACCAAACAGAGTGTGTTGGGGGCTAAGGATAATGACTCCATTGCTGCCAAAACTCTAAAGGATATTTAAACTTGCTCCTGAAAAGTGAAAGTGAATCATCTGCTGATCTGTTTAGCTTCTCTGCTGAGGACTGGTGTGGGAAATGTCTCTGAGGAGAAGACAGAGGGATCTGTGATATGGAGGATGGTGTAAACATTTGTTTTGTCATCCTTTCAGGCATCAACATCCTGGTGAAGTCCCGTGTGTTCCAGTACACTATGTGTGAGTAGGAATAATGAGCTGTCTCTGCTTGGCTCCCTTGCTCGTGTGGCTCTGCTGTGCTGTGTCTGCCAGCCCTCCAAGGACTTGGTGTGGCCTGAGCCCTGCTTCAGGGACAAATTTTGGAGTTTTGGTAGAGAGGGAGGGAACTGCTTCGTTGTACCACCAGCCTGGGCTCTCAGCTCTGGTTCTGGAGAGGCTCCCTGGCTCTGCACTCAACACCCCCGTGGGGCTGGTGCTGGGGGAGCCAGCTTGCTGCATTTGGGTGGGTTGGTGAGCAGCTTTCCCAAGCCTTGGGTGGTTTATCTTGCAGCTGAAGGATGCTGGATAAGGAAGTGCCTTGCCAGTCCAGCCACATTCTGTTTGCTCTTGAGGAGCTGAGAGTGCCCTCACTGCTGGAGGGATTGCTTGGCAACTGAGCTGCCTGTGAGAAGGAGTCTGTGCTTCTCTTCTCCAGAGGAGAGAGAGTGCTTCCTCCTGGTGCTACCTGCTGGCTTCTAAATGATCTATTCCTACTCAGCAATTTGGGGTTTGGGTTTTTTTTTTAGTTTTGTTTCTTTTTGAGCATAAAGGCACTGCATCTGGAGAAAGACATGAGGGAGGACTTCCAATTCATGAGTTCAGTTTGTTCATTGAGTTGGGACCAATGACCCTGCCACTTGTCCTGTATTGTATTCTTTTTGTTAGCCTGAGAAATGGATATCCAGGAGTGCTTTGGCTATGGGTTTTCCCTTTGTTTTCCAGACACTGTGGTGGCTGTGAATGGAATCTGGATTCTTGTTGAAACCTTCATGTTGCAAGGTAGGAAACATCACAGCTTGTTCCTTGACTGTGGTGCTGGGGGGTTGGGAAAAAAAGGGAAGACTTGAGAAAGCTGTTCTTGTGTCTTGCAGGAGGGAATTTCTTCTCCAGGAATGTCCCTTGGAGCTACATAGTCTTCCTCACAAGTAAGCTGGTGCCTCCCAACAGAGCTATGTCACTTCCTGAGGAGCTGGGAAGGGAATTGAAGTTATAACTTAACCATGGGTGTAGAGCCTCCATCCAGAACAGTGGTGTGCCTGGCAGGGATTGTTTTGTAGACTTTTCCAGAGAGAAATCTCCATGAACACAGGAAAATGTGTTGGTTTGGAGGGGAAGAGTCTCTTGGGCACCTCACTGAGAATGAGGAGGGTGGGTGGGGTCTGTTAAACCCCAGGTCAGAAATCCTTTAAAATCACCACACACCCAGGAGGGCAGACCTTCCTGTGAGCCTTTCCTGTGGTGCTGCTCAGTCCTGACCCCTCTTGTCTTGCAGTCTATGGCGTGGAGCTGCTCCTGAAGACCACTGGGCTGGGGCCTGTGGAGTACCTGTCCTCAGGCTGGAATCTGTAAGTGCACATTCATCTTTTTGGGTTGGGAGCACCAACTCCTGAGCCAAGCCTGTGGAGAGGAGGCCAGGAGCCAGCTCTTACACCTCTTCTGCCCCTGGCCTCATGCATCTCGTTAGGCTGGAGCAGCAGCAATCCCTGTGCTCTGCTGAAGCACCACTGATCAATCACTGCTCTTAAATCCATTTTATTTTGTTTTCCTTCCCAGCTTTGATTTCTCAGTCACCCTGTTTGCGTTTTTGGGGCTCATGGCCCTGGCCTTTAACATGGAGCCCTTTTACTTCATCGTGGTCCTGCGACCCCTCCAGCTGCTGAGGTGAGGCGGGGAGGGCTGGGGAGGGGGGATTCCAGAGAGCAGGTGGGAGAGAAAACAGCCTTGTTTTCCATCAGCCCCACTGGGGACTGAGCTCCTTAGCAGGAGAGGGCAAGGATTGCTCTGTGGGAATGTGACCGTGGCCAACAGGAATTGCGTGGGGTAATGAGATTAGCCCGAGTTATCAGAAGGAATGATAACAAAAAACTTGGGATGGGATATGAAAACCCCGTGCTTTGGAGCTTAAGCTGATCTCTAATAGAGATCAAGGGATTTACTGGGGGCAGATTATCCTGTGTCTGCCTTCGTGGGGTTCTTACACCTCCTCTAAATTGTCTGATGCTGTTCAGAGAAAAGCTTTCCTGTCAGGGTGAGATGGTCTGAGCCAGTTTAATAATTCCCATTGAATTACCAGAAATTGCAGTTTTCAAAGGATGCTGCTTTCTAGGGTGAAGTGCTGCCCTGCTCTGACTGCACCTCACACTTTGAGCAAGCCCATGGCCTGTAACCTTTCTGCAGTTCAGGGAGCTGGGGCTGATTAACCCTCTCGTGTCGAGGTACACTCACCTTCACAAACACCTCCAGAGCCACAGGGGGAAGGGATTTGAGGTGAAATGTTTCATTAAAAACAAGCTAATGTAATTTAGCTCTTCAGCGAGGATTTTAAAAACACTTCATGACACTCAAGAGGGGGAAAAAAAAAATGTTTTCTCTGTTCCTCCCCTGCCAAAGCCTGTTTGGCAGCTGTGTTTCTCTGTAAAAGGCTGATGGGGTTGCCAAATCTTAAATTAGCAGGCACAGTGTAGTTTTCTTTCATCAATTTTTTATTGGGTCACGGGGGAAACACAGAAAAGCTTGTGTCTGGGGGAAGCAGGAATGAATCCTGACCCTGTACCCAGGACTAGAGTAAGTTCTTACAATTTTTAGGAGTTTTAAATAGCTGTTAATTCATCATGCCGTGTAAAAAGAAAGCCTGTTTTTCCCTGAGATCCTCAGTCCTGGGAACAGTTGAATGTGAATAAACATTCAGCTGGGACAGCAGGACACTGGAAGGTGAGCAGAGATCACTTGAGCAAGAGCAGTGAGGTGTCAGGAAACCTCAGTGACATTGACCTGCGAGGGAGGGAGAGCTGGGATTCTCCTTTTAGCTCTTTCCCCCAGCCCCAGGAGAGCTGCAGGCTGTGGGTAACTCCTGGCCTCTCCTTTCAGGCTGTTCAAACTGAAGAAACGCTACAGGAACGTCCTGGACACCATGTTTGAGCTCTTCCCTCGCATGGCCAGGTACCAGCTCTGCTCTGTGGGTGATGGCAGGGACAGGGGAGTGAAGGTTTGGGGTCAGGACAGGGACCTGTCCAACCTGCTGAAGGGATTTGTGCTCCCATCTGTCAGGGGGTGGTCACTGATTCTTCTCAAACAGTGGAGTGTTCATCTTCCAATTCCATGGAGCAGAACCAGTGGCGTGTTCATCTTCCAGTTCCTTGGAGCAGCAGCACTCCAGCACCCCAGGCCTCCTCCTGCTTTTGTGCTAGGATAGCCAAGAGTCCCTGCTTGATTTAATTTTTCTCCCCCATCCCAGCTGAAGCCCATGTGGGAAGAGCACTGGCACGAATCCCCCTGGCCCCAGATGCTCCCCTGCCCTCAGCAGAGCCCCTGGAGAGCATTACTGTCAAATGGTGGGGCAGAGGGAGCCTGGGGCTTGAGTGGGGCCTCCTCAGCCCTGCTCCCCTTGCAGGAGGCCTGAGCTGGCTGGAGAGCCCTGCTCTTGGCACAGCCCCTGCATTCAAGGATGTGGAGAGGGCAGAAGCAGTGTGTGGTGTTCCTTATTAAAGGAGCTGTGGAGAGACGTTTATTTAACAGAAAAGGACAGACTGGGAGGGAATCCAGGCTGCTCTTTGGTTTCTCTCTTCAGTGAGTGGCAAACTCCTTGTCCAAGGACTCCCTGAAGGAGAGCAGGCCAAGAACTGCAGAGCCACAGCAGCAGGGAGGGTGGGCTGGGGTTTCCAGTGCTGCTTCCCCTCCCTTGGAAATTCCTCCCAGAGCAGATTTTGTGTTTCCCTGCCTTAGCAACTCTTCAGCAGCACAGTACTCTTTCTGTTTCTGCCTCCAGCCTGGGTTTAACCCTGCTGATCTTCTACTATTGCTTTGCCATCGTTGGCATGGAGTTCTTCGCTGGCGTGGTCTACCCCAACTGCTGCAAGTGAGTACCTCAGATCCAGCCCCCTGCCTTTGGTGCTCAGCCAGCAGCAGGGAGCTCTGGCAGCTCCATTTCCCTGTGGAGAAGTGGCCAGAGGATGGGGCTGAAAGGGGTTTTGTAGCTAAGGCAACAGGTGGCAAAAATCCAGGAGATACTTCATTTCTCTTGCCCTGTGCCTGGAAATGTCCAAGGCCAGGCTGGACAGGGCTTGGAGCAGCCTGAGATGGTGGAAGGTGCCCCTGCCCATGGCAGGAACTGGATGAGCTTTAAGGTCCTTTCCTACCCAAACCATTCTGCTTCTATGATGCAGAGTTGCTTGTCCAGCAACAAATTCACCCAACATAAATGCACCTGGTCCTGGGCTCTAAGCTGTCCTGTGCCCTTTTCACCTTTAATGATGGCAGACCACTTGGAAATGCCAAGCTGGAAGGGTGTGAGCCAAGGAACTCCAACTCTCAGCTTCTCTGGTATAATATTTGCTGAGAAAGACTCCATGTGCTCCCTGGCCTTGTGCTGAGCTGTGAAGGAGAGAGGATTCCTTCCAGAGGAAAAGACAAGTGTTGGCCAAGAGGTAGAAATTGCCACTCTTCTTACCACCTTCTAGAGGGGCTGGTATTTATAACTTTTTAGATTTTCCTTGCTTTTCCAGTCTCTGCTGATTCTCTGTCCTGTTTTCTCCAACCAGCACGAGCACAGTCGCCGATGCCTACCGCTGGGTGAACCACACAGTTGGCAACAAAACAGTTGTGGAAGAAGGTTATTACTATCTCAACAACTTTGACAACATTCTGAACAGCTTTGGTAAGGGCACTTTTGTCCCTAGAAAAGATGATTCTGTGTTCCTGCAGAGCTGGATGGCTCTGTGATGCTGTAATGCTCATGTGAGCCTGGGACTCTCCCGGGGAGTCCTGCTAATGCACCTCACTCAGCATCCTGCTCTTTCTGTCTGGAGAGCTCCAGCTGACTAATTGTGCCAGGGCTGCTTTGCAGGGTAAGCAGAGGTCTCTCAGAGCCAGCTGGAAGCCAGCAGATCAGCTCTGGCTGGTGATCAGACCAGGGGTGTTTAAGGAGGGCATTAAGTCATTGCCCTTCTAAAGAACCAACAGCGATGCCTCTCTTTAAACCCTCTGATGAAGAGTAATTTGAATGTGTTGATTACTCTCAGTGATTTTTCCTAATGTGTGAGCAGAATGCTTATCTCCTGGAGATTTCAGAGCTCTCCATGCTCTCTGGTAAAGAGTCAGGTGTGGTTTCTTCAGGAAACAGAGATGAAGCCATGCTGCAGGTTCTGTGGGTCTGACCCCCTTTGTCTGAAGTCATGGCAGTGGGGAGGGTCTGCATTCTCTCTGGATTTGCTGACTCTACTCAAACTCTGCTGTCTTGTGTCGGATACTTTATCTAAAAATCACTGCAGAAGAGGTCAGGATGGATAAAACAATGACCTGTGTGTGTTCTCTCCCTCCTCTGTGCAGTGACACTGTTTGAGCTGACGGTGGTCAATGACTGGTACATCATCATGGTGAGTGAACCCTGCAGGCAGCACAGGCTCTGTCAGCTCGGGCACACCTTCCACACCACCACCACTGCTTTCTCCCCACGGTGACTTGTTGCCAGATATCTTTTGGCCCTGACTTTTGGGAGGCATTTGAGCCCTGCCATGCTGCTGGGCACGTTTCCAGGCTTCACAGGCTGGACAAATGAAGTCACCCTGTGCTCCAGTTTGCCACCCTGCTGTCCAGGCTGTGTTCTCGTGGCACAGTGGCTCTTACAGCCACCAGCTTTGGATGTTCTGTGTGTTTGTGTGTTCTTCTCTTCTCTAGAGGAGAGAGAGTGCTTCCTCCTGGTGCTGCCTGCTGGCTTCTAAATGATCTATTCCTACTCAGTAATTTGGGAGTTGGGTTTTTTTTTAGTTTTGTTTCTTTTTGAGCATAAAGGCACTGCACCTGTTAAAGCTCTGGAGAAAGACATGAGGGAGGACTTCCAATTCAGGAACCTCTGGTTTTAGCTGCAAGGACCTGTTTGGGCACTGAGCATTGCACAAGCAGTCCCTGGGGCTGGAGTGTTCCTGCTGCTTTGTGCCTGTTGACAAGCAGCTAACAGTGCCTCTCCCTTCTTCTGTGCACTGCTCACTCCTTCCCTCCCCTCTTTAGGAAGGGGTGACCTCCCAGACCACTCACTGGAGCCGTCTGTACTTCATGATCTTCTACATTGTGACCATGGTGGTGATGACCATCATCGTGGCTTTCATCCTGGACGCCTTTGTCTTCCGCATGAACTACACCCGCAAGAACCAGGACTCAGAAGGTCAGGGCTGGGGCCTGGCTGACCTAACTTTGTGTCTTCTCTCCCTGGTACTTTGTGCCTCTAGGAGAGAATGGGATTGGCCAGGAAAAAAAAACCATATTTTGGTTTTTTTAGCCTGACATCCTGAGCTAATTCTTTGGCTTTTGTGTGGTATTTCTGTCTGGTGTTTCTGCTCTGCCCCTCATCTCTCCCCCAGAAGTCCCCAAGAAGCCTGTGTGGGTGTATTTGTGTGGGTTTTATGTATGTCTGTACATTTGTGTGCACACAAACGTACAAACTTCAACCACTTGAGCCATTTCAGCCAAATTCTTTGAAAACAGGGAGTCTGTGTGCATTTCGTGCAAGGTTTCTAGGAAACATTGCTGCAATGGTGTAGCAAAGCTCAACCAGGGACCTGACAGGAAGGGAGGATCAATAATTTCTTTAAACCAATTTCCCTTCCTCACTAATACCCTCACTGGTGGCAGGATTTGTCTCCAAGGTGATTTGCCAGGACTTTCTGCCACGACCTGGAGGACAGCAGACACTGCCTGTCCAGCTCTTCCCACATTTCCTGGCTGTACTTAGGACATGACTGAGCTCTCCATCCCCCTCATCACTCACTCACTGTCCTTTTCCTCCTGAGCTGGGGGGTCAGGAACTGCAGGCACCTTCCTAGTTCAGGTGCCAAGGCCACACTAATAATGGCTTACAGCCCTTCTGCTGTTCCTTCAGGTGGAGCCCCCTGCCCCCTGGGCTTTTAGGTGTCAGAAGATCAAATTAGTGTGGCCCAGGAGCTGTTAATTAGGGAAACACTTGTGATCCTTCCTGCACCCAGTTTGAAGGGAGCAGTGAAGGACATTGGTTAGCCCTGGACTCCCAAGCTCTGTTAGGCAGGTGAAGGTCAAAAGGCAGCAACTTTAGTGTGATTATTTGATTTCTTAATTTACAGGCTAGCAAAAAAGCTACAAGATTTATTTATTTTTCAAGATACCAAGGAGCCTGATGAGAATAGTTTGAGTCAGAGGGTTTGCTGGCCCTGCACACCAGTTAACTTTCTCCCTGCCTTACTGGGGGTCAAGCATATCCATGTTCTAGCCACAAAAGCAGGTACAGGCTGTACCTGACCTCTGCCTTGGTCCTGTGTGCTTTAGGCTTTGCCTTCCAGGATTATTGTAGCAGCTGTTAAAGCAATGCTCATCTTGGAGACTTATGGTTTTTTTTTTCCTCTTTCTGTTTCTTGCCTCTCCAGAAGATAATGGCATTGTGCTGGAGAAGGAGATCTCCAAGGAGGAGGTGATTGGCATAATTGAGCTGTACAAGAGGACTTCAGCTGCCACTGAAACAGCTCAGCTGCAGAAGATCGTGTTGCAGATGGACAAATACGGGGTAAGAGGAAACTCTGGGAGTCCTCACCTTCAGGAGAGGGAGGTGTGCCAGGGCCACTTTGTCTGTCTGGAGAGAGGAAGATCCACCTGCCTCTGGACTGTTGAGGGCTGAGCTGCTGGAGGGGCTCAGCAGCAGCACAAAATTTTGCTGCTCTAGAAAAGCAGCAGCTCC
Source organism: Phylloscopus whistleri (assembly GCA_017589585.1). Taxonomy (NCBI): domain Eukaryota; kingdom Metazoa; phylum Chordata; class Aves; order Passeriformes; family Phylloscopidae; genus Phylloscopus; species Phylloscopus whistleri. The sequence goes on along the minus strand of JADMLD010001548.1, from coordinate 5,163,322 downwards.
TCCTTGCACAGGCTTGGCAAAGGCTCATCCCTGCTGCCTGCAAACTTCCCTTAGAGTGTCCTGGCTCCATGCTGACTGGAAAAAAGCCTATCTAGTTTTCCTCTAAGGAAGCCTCTATCTGATAATTCTGCCTCTCTCTCTGTGCCATGCTACACTGAGGCTTGGACAGTCCTGCAGCATGATGCAGCAACACGATGGCATTGATTCCAGGCCCTTCCTTTCCCCATGGCACTGCTTATGCTTCTTCCATTCTAAACCATTCCAAATTGGGAGAAGGAGCTCTTGTCTCAGAGCTGTTGTCTCGTGCATCTGGGAGGAGCTGAGGTGGTTGTTTTAAGGTTGGCCATTACAGCCCTGTGTCACCATGGCACAGGGCAGGTGCTGCAGCCTCCCAGGTGACAACAGAAGGAGCCTGGGGGAGCCTGAGCTCATCAGTGGGGGATGGGTGTCCACAGGAAGGGTGTCTGCAGTTCCAGGGCAGATCCAGCTGCTCAGTGACTGATGAATGTCTTTTTTTTGCTGTTCCCTCCTCCTAGCAAATGTCAATGGTGTTTCTGGGGCGCAGGTCGAGGACCAAGAGTGACCTGAGTATGAAGATGTATGAGGAGGAGATACAGGTATGTGGGCCTGAGCTGGGGCTGCCACCAAGTCTGTGGTGAGAGCATTGCCTGGCATAACAACCCATCCTTTCAAACACTGGGGACTGCTTTCCTCTGAGAGCAGGGGTTTGTGAAAGCACAGAGCACATCGGGGCTCCCCAGCTGTGTCAGGCCAGACACAGTCACCATTCTGGGGGTGTGCACAGGCACTCCTGCTCTGCTGAGCTGCCCTGGGCTCCCCGGGTGCCTGCTGGGGCTGGGAGCACAGCTTGGTGCTGCCTGGGGCCTGGCTGCTGAGCACAGAGCTCTTAAACCTCTGGAATGTGGTTGTGTTTGAGCTTAGGCGTGTCTGTCTGACACAGAAACCAAGGCTTGGCCCAGGCGGGGCTGCCTGGTTTGCAGGCTGAGCAAGGTGGGAGACAATTAAATCAGCAGATTGCCTGGATTTTTGGCACCTTCCTGCCAGTGCCATCCATGCTCAGGAGCTTTCTGCCATGGGTTTGGTCACTGTCCTGCCAAAGGCAGCTGAAGGTTGTGGGGCAATGTAATGATTAGTGCTGAAAGGATTCATCTTGTGACATTTGAGTCTGTCCTTGGTCCCCAGAGCAGACAGATTGGGGATGACTCCTGAATCCCCCTAAGGAAAATGTGCATTATTTACCATGGGTCATCTGCAGGAAAACTTCCTGCCTGTTCTGCTTGCTCTGTGACTGAGGATGGGACATCCTGGAGCACCCTGGGTGCTGCCCAGCACCAGGAGCAGCTCTGCAAGTCCCAGACATCATGGGAACAGCTGTACTCCAGCCCTGGGCCTTCAGGAGGGACATGCTGAGGGAGGGAGGTTTCCTTGGGCTGTGGGTGGCAAGGTCTCAGTGCACCCACCACAGCCAGGCTGCAGTTAGCTGGGCTGTTCCAGGAGCTCAGGCTGGATCCTGGGCTTTGGAGGAGCCCTCTGTGCCTGAAGAGATGTGCCCTCACAGGGCAGGGACAGAAGGCTCTGCCCTTTGGGGGCTGTGGGGCACAGCCTGATCCCTGCCCCTTTCCTCCCCCACTGCAGGAATGGTACGAGGAGCACTCCAGGAAGGAGGAATCTCAGACCCCACTGCAGGAACCTGCAGCTGCCCCCAGCAGCTCTCTGAAGCCCCTGAGCCTGCGACAACGCTCCCAGACTGTCATTTAGGCCTAGCTAACGCGAGCCACCTTCTATGCAATAACCCAGAGCGTTCCTCCCCAGGCTGTCTCTGGGGAGGCTGTATATAGATCTGTCAGTGTTCCAGTGTAGGGATCAAATCTCGCCCCCAGCAGTGGTTGCTGAGCAGGCAGAGGCCCAGGGGGCTCTGGGCAAGGCTGCTGCACACAGACTGGGTGTGATGGCCATGCTCAGCACTCCTGGACAGAACAGAGCCCTCCTCCCCCTGAGCCCCTTCCCAGGCTCCAGCTCCTGCTGCTTGTCTTACCACTAACAGACCTTGGGCAAAGGGACGTGTAATCCATTAACAGCAGGGAATTCGCTGAAGTCACCTGCTCACCAGTGAAACTTCAGCCCTTTTGGAAGGTCCCTGTTGCTCAAAGAGTACCATTAACCTGGGGACAAAAGATCAGGGAGTGAGTTTTTGTTTCTTCTCCGCCTTCCTTAGGCAAAGAGAGGGGAGGTGGTGTGAAATCTCAGCACCTTTGGAAGGGCAGCCTGCCCTCCCCCTCCTCTTTGGCACACCTAGATGCACACCCTGTAGTAGCTCCAGCTCTGATTACTGAATTTTGCTGTCCCCCAGCAGTTCTGAGGCAGAACTGAGGGCCAGCACCTCCTCATGTTATGACCAGAGGTGGGACAGGGCTTTGGAGACTCTGTCTCTCCTGTATCTGCATTGCTGCTGGTCAGTCCTGCCCGTGGCACTGCCTGGCCTTGGGGTCACCTCTGCAGACCCCAAAGCTCCTGTCTCTGTTCAGGGAGGGGGGTTCTGCAGGGTGATGTGGCTGTTGGGCTCTGCCACTTGGCCACCTGCTCTGTAAAACCTCTCTGGCTGCTCCTTGGCTCCCATAAATGACTGGGAAGAGGAGTGGAAGCTTTGCAGCTCCAAGTCTGGCTTTTTTCTGCCTGGCTCTGTGTTCAGGAGAGCTCCTGGGCATCACACAGCCCTGCTGGTCAGTCCTTGGGCAAATCCCAGCACAGAGTGGGGCTCCTCCCTTGCAGGAATGCTCCTCAGGCTGGAAAACCTCAGCTCAGTCAGACCTTGGGAAGATCCACTGCAGAGCTCTGCCATTCCCCTGGATTTTGGATGCAGGAGGAACGTGGAAGACAAGGATTCTTCTCACCTGTCTGCTTTTTTTGCACCTGAGGGATGAGGAGGAAGAGGGGGAAAGGGATCCCTTCCCAGCTTTGTGGGATTGTGGCAGCTGTGTCATCAGCTGTCACCACTGGGCTCTCCAAGTCCCTCTGGTCCCTGTCAGTGCTGGAAGTTCTGAGGGCTGCAAGTCCCTGGCAGCTGGGAGGTTCCCTCACCTCCTGCTGTTGGATCTTCCCTCAGGTTCAGATGAAGAGTGGAGCTTCCTGGGGAGGCTCCCCCCTTCCTCCAGGCGCCTCAGGCAGTGGGAGATCTGTGTCCCCATTCCCCTTGTCCCACATACCTGTCTTTTCCTTGGTGGCCTCACCTGGTGGCACAAGGACAGCGGGAGGGAGCTGATCCTACCTGGGCAGCTCAGGAGCATTTCCTGGGTGGGTGAGACTTTCAGAGGGAGGCAAGACAGAGCTGCTTCTGGGAATCTCTCCCGCCATGGCACGGTGGGAGCACTTGGCAGGAGTGGGAGAGCAGCCCACACGCACCAGTGGCTGCTCCCAACCCTTGCCAAATCCCCTCACGGCAGCTCTTTGTTTCCTTTCTGGATACTTGTGAGTATGAAACTACTTCTGAGCTGACCCGTGAAGGACCTTAAAGGGCTGTTTTCCAACCCATAAATCCAACCACGAGTTAACGAGCAGCGCAGTTGTTGCTCTTGCAGTTGCTCTGCGTGGAGTGGCAGCCCGGGAAGCTTTCCCCAGATTAGTCCTGGGGCTGCAGGAGATGGTGTTTATTGTGCTTTAACTTGTGGCCAGGATGAATGAGCATTAGGAAGGTTAGTGGGGAAAAAAAAATGTGGCTGTGTTTAATCTCCACATTCCCCTAGAGCCGATTTCTCCTGGCAGGGCTGTCAGTGACTTTTTTTTTTTCTTTTTGAGGGGGTGTTTTCTGGGTGTGAAAGAGCCGTGGCTTTAAGAGCCGTGGCTTTGAGCTGTGTCGAGGAAGGCACTGACCACTGATGATGCAATAAGGGCTCCCTGGAGGGCTGGGGGTCAGGCTGCCGCCTCCAAGGGGTTGATCCTCCCCCGCACAACCCGCCGCGTTCATTATTTTTGTAAAACCAAGGAGGGTGGCAGGAGTCTGCTTCTTCCATATGACTTTGGAAGGAAACAAAGTTTGAGTACGGGGCATCCCCTTCTATTTATCCTCCTCTCCCTCCCCCCCCCACACAGACTGACGACGGAGACAATCATTTCGTAGGGAGCACGGGAGGAAGCACTGCAGGATTTTGTATTGCTGGCGTTTTGTTTATAAAGAAACCCCGATTTTACGGACGTGTCTGTCAGATGTTCTCTAGATTGTTTTTTTCAGGCGCACTAATAAAGAGCATCCTCGGCTTCGTAAAGGCAGCGGATTCCTTTCCTCCTTCCCGTGTTTATTCCAGAGGTGGGGTTTGGCCGGGCTGGAGCATTTCCAGTGTTTGGAGAGGAGCCTGCCCGCCCTCTCCGGTGGCAAGTGCTTGTGTTGGGAGTACTTTGCTTGCCTGCCCTGCTGAGCTGCTGCTCCACATTCCTGTTCCAGGACATTCCAAAGCCTGCCTTCCCCCTGCCGGGTTTTTCCCCTAAACATCAAGACAACACTTTCAGAGCTGGGTTTTTAAAGCTGCCCCGGTGCAGTGTTGAGGCCAGGAGGAACATTTGACCCTGCACCTCTGCCCTGGGCCCCTGGCCAGGGTTTGGATTGCTTTAGCCCTGCTTGTGGCAGGAAGTGGGCGTTGTGTCCTGGATCATTGCCAGTGCCTGCAGGCACAAGGGGGTGTTATTTTTTTGTGAGAGCTGCTGGTATCTGTTAGAAAAAGGAGAAATGCTCCAGGCCCAGGAGGTAAAGGAGGAAGAACCAGGTCTGACAGTTGTGGTGCTTGCCCAACACGCCCCTCTCCCGTGGAGCAGGGGTGTAGGTGTCCCTCTGGAGTGACAATTTGCTTTCCAGCCCGTGCCCTGGGGAGCAGAACCACCAGCCCATCCATTCTGTTCTCCTGGCACTGTGGGCCCTGCAGGATTCCCTGTCCCCAGGGACTGACCCTCTGCCGTGGCCGTTCCCAGTGTGGCAGCACATGACTGCTCTTGGGACATCAGCTACTGGAAACCACTTCCCCACTCCCTCAGGAAAAACCACTCTGGGTTCCCCAGGGTCCTCTGGCTGTTCCCTCTCCCCTCCGTGCTGAGTAAGGGCTGTGTCACACCAGCACAGAGCAGGAGGAATGGCCCTTGCAAAGGCAAAAGTCAAGGTTGGGTTTGTGTTTGGTTTTTTTTCTTTTTTTTTTTTTATTATTTTATTGCAGTTTTTTTTACAGTGCCTAAATCTAGTCCTGCCAGAGGTCAACACTGTGTGTGTGTGGAAACCTCCAAGTCCTTTCCTACCGCTCTGCCCACCCCAGGAGGAGGAGAAAAGTAGGAGCTGAAACTCAGGTTGAAAAACATGACTAAAAAAAGCAGGGGAAACCAGCCTCCCTTGGTTTGGTGTTTGTTTTTCCCTCAGGCTTTGCTTGCACTAAACCCAGTGTGTCCCTGGAGCTTTGTGTCCCCTTAACCCTGGCTGGCTGGGACTGTCTGGCCCACAGTGCCAACAGGGACAGTCCTTCCCAAGGACAAACGTGTGCCCGGGGCCCTGGCAGGGTCACAGCTGCCCCAGGGCACCCCATGGAGCTGAGGAGGCAAAACCTCTCCTGCTGTGCCCCTGAGCTGGAGCTTCCCCATTCTCCGGTCCTGCAACCAGACACAGCTGAGGTCTGGATGTTGCTCCTGCCCAGAGTTCCTTAAATCACACGGATTAAAGAGAGTGAGGAGAGGATGTGGGCACTGACAGCTCCTTCCCCTGAGGACAGCAGGGGCCGAGGGCTGGGCTGGCACCTCCAGCAGCACGCTGAGGTCGAGGTGCCCTTGTCCCCCTGCCAGGGCCAGGGGAGGGGACAGAGCGAGACCCAGGGCTGGAGCTCCCGGGGCCGCTCACGGGGTGGAGAAGTGGATCACCCTGAACTCGGTGAGCAGGGCCACGCACAGGAACACCAGGTAGTAGGTGATGAGGCAGCTGCCATAGGCCCTTCCCAGCTGGAAGCACTGCGCCGGCACCGTCACGAAGGAGAACACCAGGCTCAGCCCCAGCGCCCCCGCCAGCACCCACACCAGGGGGCTGTCGGGCTCCAGCTGTGGGGACAGGAGGGTGACATGGGGTGACACGAAGGAGAACACCAGGCTCAGCCCCAGCACCCACACCAGGGGGCTGTCGGGCTCCAGCTGTGGGGACAGGAGGGTGACATGGGGTGACACGAAGGAGAACACCAGGCTCAGCCCCAGCACCCACACCAGGGGGCTGTCGGGCTCCAGCTGTGGGGACAGGAAGGTGATGTTGGGGTGACACCAGGGTGCTGCTGATGGCCTGGCTGTGTCACCGTGTCACCACAGCCTTACCTTCACCAGCGGCTGGCTGCTGGTCATCTGCAGCAGGCAGCCCAGGCCCACGCCGACCAGGATGTCTGGAGCACGTTCAGGATGAACAAGTGGCACAGGAGAGCTCCAGGGAGCAACAGCACTGAGCACAGCCCTCTGCCCCACGTTCTCCTCCCTCCTGCACCTCCTGGCTAAAGCATTCTGTGCTGAATACAACCCTGAGCACTCGAGGAGAGGCTGCAGCCTGATCTGGGGACCACCCAGAACCCACGAGAGCGAGGCACAGCCCCCTCCCCTCCTGCCCTTTGGCAAGTCCCAAATCTGCCACCCTCCAGCCCAAATTCCTGCCCAGCTGGGGCTGTGGGGACAGGGGTGTGCTGGCTCTGTCCCTGTCCCTCCCAAATAGCCCAGTGTCCCCTTGCACTGTGAGAACACTGCGGGGTTTGCCAGCATCGGGGGGACTCTGGGATGGATCCTGCCCAGCTCCTCTCAGGGATCCCACAGCGTAAGGGGCTCTCCCTGGGCTGTAGGCAGGGAACCTGGGGCAGCTCCTGCCCCACGTGCCACCACCCCACCCTGGCAGGCAGAGGATACTGAAGATGATGCCCCCGAAGCAGGCGGAGAAGGCCATGCGGGGATAGCCCTGCCGGGCCATGGTGAGGTCGGAGAAGGTGTCTGTGGAGGGAGGAAAGGAGACCTTGAGCATGGCAGGGGGACCCCAGGCTGTGCCAGGGGGGCACTGGGGAGCAGCAGAGCCCTCACCACCGATGCTGTTGCCCCAGGCCAGCAGTGTCAGGCCCAGCACGGTGTTGCTGAGCTGGAAGATGATGCCCAGGGTGCGCAGGATGTTCACCAGCTCCGTGGCTGCGGCGTTGATCCACATGGCGCTGGCCAAAAACCCAAGGAAGGCAAACACCTGACAGGAAGAGGAGCAAGCTGGTCCGTGTGTGCCATCCCACAGGGCCCTGCACACCCCCTGGCATCGCTCCTGGGGACTGGAGGAGAGGTCCAGCTTCTGCTCTGCCCCAGGAGCCTCAGCCCAGCCTGGAGCAGGCTGTGCTGGTCCCTGGTGGGTGCTCAGGGCTGGGGGACACCTTACACAGTGGTACTTGGGTGGCTCCTCATTGTTTGTGGTGATGAAGATGACGAGGGCCAGGGCAGAGGCAACCAGTGTGACCAGTCCCCAGACTGGGAAGATGCCCTGGATCTGGTACAGCCCATCTGCACATGGTGGGGAGAGGAGGCATCAGAGAGGCTGGGACAGGATCCCACCAGGCTTGAGGCAGGAGGTAAAGCCTTGTCAGCTAAAGCCACCTCTACCCTACACCCTCACAGAGCTGCTCCCCTCTGTGCCTCAGTTTCCCCAGGCAGGCCAGGCCTGCTCCATTTTCCCCCCAGGACTGGAATGCAGGGAGGCTCAAGCCCCCCCACCCTTGGGAGGGTGCATCCAGCTGCAAACCAGCTGCAAACACAGCTTGGCTCTGCCCTGCCCATCCCTCCTCCCACAACGGGGAGCCAGCTCTGATCAGCTCCTGCAGTTCCCAAGGCTTTGGTGGCCGTGTCAGCCCTGTCCCCTTCTGGAAGCTGGGACTGCCCCAGGCTCTTACAGGCGCCTGACTTCAGGGTGAGGACGCAGAGCAGGGGGCTGGTGAGGATGTGCAGGCAGTTGAGGGGTCTCTTCCAGTTCAGGTCATCCTTGTCAGGGTCCACAACGGGAACGGTGAGCAGCAGCACCAGCTCCACGGGCACCTGGCAGGGGGGACACCATGTGGGACACCCAGGACCTACTCCCGACCCCAGTGCCCCTGTGCCACCATCCCCAGTGCAAACCCCCAGGGGACAGAGCCCCAAGGGCCAGCAGGGATGGGGATGCCCCTCGGGGGGCTCCTCCTGGCTCCTGTTGCCCCCTACTCACCTTGAAGGCCTTGAAGAGCCGCCAGTACCAGGGCTTCCTCCTCCACTTGCGGTAGTCCAGGGGGCTGAGGGCCGTGGTGAGGATGCGCAGGGAGCTCTCCTGGGAGGGCAGCAGGGGCCGGTACTCCTCCCCTGTGAGGGGCCACAGGGACTGAGCAGGGTGGGGGCTCCCTGCCCTCCCCCAGCCCTTCCAGCACGGGGCTGCAGTTCCCTGTGTGTCCCCAGGGAGCTCAGTCACACCTGCAGCAGCCTGGGGGGCTCTGGGACCCCTGAGCAGGGAGCAGAGCCAGCCCTGAGCTCACAGGGAACAACAACAACGTACCGTAGTCCCCACTGTTTGTGCCCGAGGGCTCCGGCTCTTCCACATCCGTGGGCATCTCTGCGGGGAAGAGGAGCAGCAGGGGTGGTGGAAGGGGGACCCCAAACACACAATTGGGGCCGGGGGTCCCATCCTGGCTGGGCAGCCCTTACCTGGCTCCCAGGGGCTGGGAGGAGCCAGCCCGTCCCCGCGCTGCCGCCGGTGGATCCAGGTGCAGAGCACCACGGTGAGCACGTAGAACACGTAGAGCCCCAGGTAACCTGAGATGGGGGAGCCATGGGGGGGTCACGGTGACCCCAGGCCACCCCCAGGCTGCTCCCGCCACCCCCAGCTCCCACAGCGCTCACCCAGAGCCTCTCCCAGCCTGATCCTGCCCAAGTAGAGGACCACGAAGGTGAGGAAGACGGCCACCATGTAGAAGATGACGTCCCTGAGGAAGGGCCTGGAGGCGGCCGTGAAGGGCTTGACCAGGGCGATGCCCCCGGCCACCACGGTGGTGACAAACACCCCGGCACCTGCCAAGACAGCGCGGCTCTCGGGACACGGGAACGTCCCACAGCTCCAAAATACCCCCGTGAGGACAGGGCAGTGGGGCCCCCTTACCAAAGATGGCCCCGACGGCCAGCCCCGCCGTCCGGGGGTTGGAGAAGGCCACCACAGCACTGAAGACATCAGGTGCCCCGTTTCCAAAGGCCAGGAAGGTGACACCATGGAGAGGGGACGTCAAGGAAAAAAAACCTGGTGTCCTCCTCCCCGTGGGGACACGGGGGCTGCGTACTCCTGCCCAGTGCCACCACATGACCACTTGTCCTGCTGTCACCTCCAGCTCAGCCTCCCAATTGGTTTCCCCTGGCACGGTGCCAAGGGGACACAACGTGACCCTGTCACGGCCACCTCCCCTGCCCTGTCCCCACATCCCTCCTGGCTGAGGGACCCTGTGATTTGCCAAGGATACTGCCACGTTGTGGGACAGCTTCAGGTTGGTAGAGATGGCTGATAAATTGGGGCAGAAGCTGGAAGGGCAGAAAAGGAGACAGAGAGAGGTGACGGGGCTGCTTGGGGACTGCAGGGCTCCTGGTCACTCTGGGGACAGTCCCCTCCTCTGCGGGGCCACTCACAACTTCTCTGCTGTCACACCGAGGATGACGAACAGGTACAGGAGCCAGAGAGCCTGTGGGGTCAGGGGTGGCACAGAGAGGGGTCAGTGGGGTCCCCACAGCTCACCCCCGCAGCAGGGGATCCCCAGCACCGCCCCTCCCCGTCCTTACATAGAGGGTGACAGCCAGGGGCAGCAGCCGGGGCGGGAAGACACAGAAGACCCCATCGAGGTAGTTGAGGAAGCCCCCGTCCAGCTGGCAGTCGGGGTTGCTCCGGATGAAGTGGCACCACTCGGAGCTGTTGTGCTTCCGAACCTCCCAGCACTGCGGGGCAGAGGGGAGGGGGCTTGGCCGGGCCCCCCGAGCACCCACTGCCCCCACAGGGGCACCCTGAGGGGATACACTGCCCACCCCGAGCACCCACTGCCCCCACAGGGGCTGCCTGAGGGGACACTGCCCACCCCGAGCACCCACTGCCCCCACAGGGACACCCTGAGGGGACACTGCCCACCCCGAGCACCCACTGTCCCCACAAGGGCTGCCATGGGGCACCCTGAGGGGACACACTGCCCACCCCGAGCACCCACTGCCCCCACAGGGGCTGCCACGGGGCACCCTGAGCACCCACTGTCCCCACAGGGGCTGCCATGGGGCTGCTTTTGGCAGGTCACTGTCACCCCTGCCTCGGCTTCCCCACCTGTGCTACGTGTGCGTGGGTCGAGGGCTGTGCCAGGGCCAGCAGAGGTGGAAGCCCTTGTCCCCACCCCATCCTTGTCCCCACACCCACCCCGGGCCATGGGAAGGCGCCAGCCTGGCACGCAGCGAGGTTTTCGGAGGAGAAAAGCGGCAGCGGAGGAAATCCTGCTGAGATCCCTGCTGCGATGGCGGGGACACGGAAGCAGGGACGGGACGGGACCCCACCACCCCGACAGCACCCAAATCCCTCCCGGCGTGCCCCCCAAATCCCACCGCAGCCCCCAGACTTACATCCAGGCCCCGTCCGTGGCTCAGAGCATCCCCCCCGGGAGGCAGCGTGTGCCCCACGTCCAGCAGCAGCGGGGTCCCGGCTGGCAGAGCCCCGGCCAGGCTGAGCACCCCGGCCAGCCCCGCGGCCCCCTGCCCCATGGCCCCCCGCCCCTGGCGGGGACAGCCCCGGGGGACACCTACCACCGGCCGCGGGCCCCGCGGGCGGAGAGCGGGGGCTGCCCCCGGACCCCCATCCCGCGCTCTCCGGGCGGGGCGAGGAGGGGTTAAAAATCAATAATAAAAATTGGAAATTATAGTTAATGCTAAAAATAATAAAACGGATAAAAAAAAAAGCAGACACCCCCCCCGCCACGGGCAGGTTGAGCCCCTCCCCGGCGGGGGTCTCAGCCGAACGGAGGGAGGGGGAATGGCACCCACACCCCGCGGAAAAGGACCCGGGGGCAGAGAGGGGACAGAGAGGCCGCGGTGCGGCGGGGGACGGGGACCCCGGGGGGTTGGGGGGGTGTGGGGGATCCGGGGATGGATGGCGGTGCCCGGGGACCCCACCCGCGGCGCGGCCCCACCGTGTCGGCGCGGCCCCGCCGCCGTGCGCGGGCAGCTGATCCCTGCCGGCCCCCCCGCCTTAAAGGGGCCGCCACCCGCCGCCCTTAAAGCGACAGCGACACTGCCCCGCGCGCCTGGCCGCCGAGAGGGGACACACACGCGGCTCTCTGCTCCCTCTCAGGCCGGGACAGCCGGCCTGCGTGCTGCGCCCACCTACAGCCCCCCTTTTGTCTGAGAACCGCTGTCCCCGGCTCCGGGACACCCGCACCCGTGTCCCCGGCTCCGGGACACCCCGGCCTCAGCCGTGCCCCGTGCAAGCGCCGTGCCCTGTTTGTGGGGCGCAGGTTGGCCCCCACGGCCGGAGCCCCAAGATCCTCGTGGGATTCAAAGATCCGTCTCCCCCACCCTGGCCAGTTTCTCCCCGAAGCCGCATTCTGCCCTTCTCCCCGGGGAGCGGTGAAAGGAATTGCACGAGGGGCCGGGGCTGCCGCGGGTCGGGGGTCCAAGGGAAGCACCAGCACCTCGTGTGTTCCCCCTGCCCCGAACACAGGGACACGGAGCGGGCCGGGCTGCTCACGCCAGGGGTCCACGCGTGTTCCCAAAGGCAGGGCGCGGCTGGGACAGGGAGGAGGGAACCTGCGCACATCTCCTGTGGCGCTGGGAGCGGCGGGGTGGGAGCGTCCCCATGAGCGTGCGGCAGCATGGGGGGACAGGGGTGTTGTGGGGAGGATCTGAGGGGTCCCCACGGCCCCTGAGGGGCGGGGGCGTGGCCACGACAGAGCCCCGCCCCGCGCCCCGCCTCATGTGAGGCGTTTATAGAGCAGCGCCGCAGGAGGCGTGGCCAAAACACGCCCCGCCCCGTCCCATCCCATTGATGCACGGCAGTGCCTCTGGGGGTGTGGCCACACTGACGCTCCGCCCCCAACCCCACCCCGCCCTAGTAATACAGCTGGGCACCTCGGGGGCGTGGCCACAGCGAATCCCCGCCTCCTCATTAGCATAAGGCGGCACTGCCGGGGGCACGGCTCCTCCTTGGCCCCGCCCCTCGGTGTCCCCGCCATGGCGGCCCCGCGGGCGCTGCTGGTGGCTTCGCTGCTGTCCCCGCTGCTGTCCCCGCTCCTATCCCCCCTCCTCTCCGCCGTGCCGGCCGGCGCAGCCCCGTCCCCGGTGCCCCGCAATGTCTCCGTGCTGCTGGAGCCCGGCTCCGAGCGGCTGCGCGTCCTCCCCGGCCGCCACCCCGCCGCCGTGGCCTGGGCCAGCCTCGATGACCGCATCCCTCACGTCGGGTATGACCGGGTGGGACGGGACGGGACGGGACGGGACGGGGGCCGCATGGAGCCGAGCGGGGGTGGGATAGGATAGGATGGGATAGGATAGGATAGGATGGCCGCGGGGCAGCCATCGTCGCTGGGGGTGCCTCGTCCCACGCGTGTCCGTGACCCACCGTGACCGTGTCCCCACAGCTGGGCCTTCCTGGAGGTGACCACCAACGCCTCCTACAATGACAGCCTGCAGGCCTACGCCGCTGGGCTGGCCGAGGCTGCCGTCACCGAGCAGGTAAGGGGGGACCCCCCCAGAGCTGCGTGCCCAGGTCCCTCCCTGGGCTGTCCCCCGGCGGTGACAGCGCGGCCCTGTCCCCCAGCTGATGTACATGCACTGGATGAACACCATGGTGGGCTACTGCGGCCCCTTCAAGTACGAGAGCGAGTACTGCCAGAAGCTGCGGAACTACCTGGAGGCCAACCTGGCCTGGATGGAGGAGCAGATGGCCAAAGGGCAGGACCCCGAGTACTGGCACCAGGTGAGGATGGGGAACCCCCACCCGGGGGACCCCCCGGGATCCTCCTGGGCCGCCCATCCAGAGGACAGTGCAGGGCAGCAGGCTGTGCTGGCCGAGCTCCAGGCAGGATGACAGGGATGTGGTCATCCCCCTTCCTGGGGTGAGCAGAGGTGTCTCGTGACTTTCTCCTTGCCAGAGCCTCACATGCTGCAGTTGGGGTGCACAGGAAGTGGCTTTGTCACCCTCGGCCATGGGTGCTGAGTCATGACCTTGCTGACAGTGACACTTCCCCCCTGTGCCTCTGCAGTGGCACTGAGACCCAACTGATCTGCTCTGTCCCCTGGGGGAATGAGGGAGCCTGTCCCCCAAACCCTCTCAGCCCGCCTCCTGGCAGAGGCCGGGTGCCAGCTCTGTCCCCTGTCCCCAGGTGCACCTGGCCCTGCTGCAGCTGAAGGGGCTGGAGGACAGCTACAACAGGCGCCTGGACTTCCCCAGGGGCAGGATCACCCTGGCACCCTTCGGCTTCCTGTAAGCTCCTCAGAGGTGGTGGAGAGTGGGGAGTGGTTGTCCCAGGGTTTGGAGGGCTGTGGGGACAATTCCTGCATGTCCAGGAACAGCCAGTTCTACTCCCAGCCCACTTTGTCCACCTTGTCTGGGCACTTGTCTTCTGCTGCTGGGGCAGGACGGAGCCAAGGCAGGTTGTCCCCATGGGCTGGGTGGTGGGTTCCCCCACAGACCCTGCCTCAGTTTCCCCGCTGCTGTGCTCCCCCTTTCCTCCCTGCTCCTGCTACCAGGGTGCTCCCAGCACGCCTGTGTTGAGGTGTGGTGGAGATGGACAGACAGACAGACAGAGAGCTCTGAGCTAGCTCAGCCCCAGGGCTGGGACATCCCTCACCTGAACATCTTACACCTTGCTTCCCCCCAGGCTGCTGCAGCTGGGCGGTGACCTGGAGGACCTGGAGTCGGCCCTGAACCGCTCCTCCCCGCAGCGTGTCCTGGGCTCGGGCTCCTGCTCGGCTCTGGTGAAGCTGCTGCCGGGCCACCGGGACCTGCTGGTGGCCCACGACACCTGGAGCTCCTACCAGGCCATGCTGCGCATCATCAAGAAGTACACGCTGCCCTTCCGCGCCTCGGCCGGCGGTGCGTGCGCTGGGCGGGGGGGGCTGCGCCTCACAGCCCCCTTCTGATGCCTCTGCATCCCCCTCCAGGCAAGTCCCAGATCCCTGGGAGCGTCCAGGTGTTCTCCTCCTACCCTGGCACCATCTTCTCCGTGGACGACTTCTACATCCTCAGCAGCGGGTTGGTGAGTGGGTCTGCTCCTCAGGGACCTCTCCCCGGCCCTGCTGCCCTCCCAGTCACTCCCTGCCCTGCAGGTCGCGCTGGAAACCACCATTGGGAACAACAACCCGGCCCTGTGGAAGTACCTGGACCCCCGGGGCAGCGTCCTGGAGTGGCTGAGGAACATCGTGGCCAACCGGCTGGCCCGCAGTGGGCCCGAGTGGGCCACGGTCTTCCGACGCTTCAACAGCGGCACGTGAGTGGGCTGGGGCCTGGGGGGGATCAGGTGGAGGGTGCCCAGGCTGCCAGAGGGACGCATTCCTTGCTCTCCCTGCCAGGTACAACAACCAGTGGATGGTGGTGGACTACAACACCTTCACACCGGGCAGAGCGAGCCCGGCGCCGGGCGTGCTGACGGTGCTGGAGCAGATCCCGTGAGTGGCTCCATTCCTCCCTGAGGCCCTGCTGTCTCCTCTGCCATCCCTGTGGGGTTGGGAAAGCCCTGAGGGTGGTGCCTGCCCAGCCCAGTGGGTGGTCACAGGGCCATGGGGTGTGTCTGTGGCTGAAGGCTCTGGGGATGTTGGTACTGAGGTGATGGGAGCCCAGCACCTCTTGGCTGGGGTGGGAACCCTGCAGTGGGGACCCCCAGTGTGTGTTCCCCCCAGCTCAGCATGTCCCCCACTATCCCCAGTGGCTTTTTCCCCCTCTGCTCTGACCACTGCTCTTCCTCCCAGCACAGGGGCCTGGTGGTGGTGGCTGATCAGACAGAGCTGCTGTACCAGCAGGGCTACTGGGCCAGCTACAACGTGCCGTGAGCGCCGTCCCTCCCCGTGGCCCGCCCTGGAAAGAGGGGCAGCACTGCTCACCTGGCACCCCCTTGATGCCGACTTGCCGGGTTCCCCCACCCCAGGTACTTCCAGGAGATCTTCAACGCCAGTGGGAACCTGGAGCTGGTGAGGAAATACGGCGACTGGTTCACCTACGACAAGAACCCGCGTGCCCAGATCTTCCGCCGGAACCAGACGCTGGTGCACGACCTGGACTCCATGATCCGCCTGATGCGGTGCGTGCTGGGGACCCCCAAACCCGCCTGCTCCACCCAGGAATTGGCTCTGATCCATGAGCTTTTTCCTTGGCTTCACCGTGGCTCTCTGCCCGCCCTTCTGCAGCTCCAACAACTACCTGCAGGACCCCCTGTCGCGGTGCAGGGGCTGTGAGCCGCCCCAGAACGCCGAGAACGCCATCTCGGCCCGCTCCGACCTCAACCCTGCCAACGGCACCTACCCCTTCCCCGCCCTGCGCCAGCGCTGCCACGGCGGCATCGACATGAAGGTGTGCCAGCCAGAGGGGCTCCTCTTGGGGGGTGCACCCCCTCCCCAGCAGCTCTCCCGGGCTGTGCAGCCCCATTCCCGGTGCTGACTCGGGTTTGTGTCCCCACCTGCAGGTCACCTCCTCGGGCATGGTGCCCTCCTTCGGGCTGGTGGCAGTCAGCGGCCCCGCCTGGGATGACGTGCCCCCGTTCCGCTGGAGCGCGTCCCCCTGCAGCTCCCTGCTCCACATGGGCCACCCCGACCTCTGGACCTTCCCCCCAGTCAAGGTCCACTGGGACTGAGCAGGCGCTGGTCCCGTCCGTCCGTCGGTCCGTGGGCGTCTGTCCTGTGGGGGATCCCTCTGTGGGGGCAGCTGGCTGTGGTGGGCTCTCAGCTCTGGAATACCCCCGGTTCTTTCTGCCCCTCGGGGTCCTGGCTGTGCCGCACAAGGGGGCTGTCCCCTCCCTGCTGTGGGGCTCTCCAGTCCCTTCCCCTGGCTGCTGCTGCCTGGTTTGGGGGGGCTCTTCCCAGGAAAGGGGGCACCCTGGGAGGCTGGGGCTCGCCCTCAGGGCAGGCAGGAGGGCAGTGAGCTGGTTTGGCTGTGGCAAATAAAGTTCTCTGTGCTGGTGGCTGTGCTTTGCTCTCTGCTGAGGTTCTCTGGTGGCTTCTATTAGGGTTGGGCTCAGGCAGGGGGCTCACCCCCTCCCCATTAACAGGGGGATCTGCTCCTCTGCTGGTGGGAGGGTGTGGGGCCGGGGCTTTTGGGGTGCAGGCTGTGACGGGTTCTGTGCTGCTGGAGTGGGGCAGCCCCGCTGCTCACCCCCCCAGGACTGGGAGACCATCCTCATGCCTTTTGTCTTCCTTTCCTCTGGCACCTGTGTGCCCCCCGTCCCCAAAACCCGCGGTGCAAAATCCTCTTAGGCAGCTCCCTTGATCCGCTCTGCCTCGTTAGGAATAACGAGGTCATTACTGGGGGATTAATGAGCTGCGGCTCGGCGGTGCTTTGAAGGAGCCGGGTTCCCACCGGGGCTCGGGGCCCCTGGGGGCTGCAGGGGGGTGTGAGGGGGTGCAGGTTTGGGTTGTTGGGGTGCTGGCACCCCAAAAGCTGGGATGGGTGCCCTGGGGGAGGCGGGGTGTCCGTACCTCACCGTGCTGGGACAGATTGCAGGTGAGTTGAGGATGGCAGAGCTTGTGTCCCCCTTGTGTCCCCATGGTGTCTGGGCTACTCTGGAAGGGGGGGCTGCTTTTGGGGTCCCCGTGCCTCAGTTTCCCCAAACAGAGCACCATCACTGGGTGAGGGAGCAGCAAGGAGGAGCAGGGCACGCTGGAGATGCCGCAGTGTTGCGGATTGCCTGTTTTTGTTTCCCTGAAAGTAGAAAAACAAACAAAAAGTAGTTAAATATCATCCCAGCTGCTGCCACAGTGTCAGCCAGGGACTCTGGCCAAGGGAAGTGACCAGGTGACAGCCTGGCATGCCTTCCTCAGGGCAGGGATGGAGCCAAAGGGGAGCAGAAGAGGGGCAGGGAGGTGGGTATGGGGTGGAAAGGAACCCTGGAGCACCCCAGGGCTGAGCTGAAATGTGGTGTCCTCCCCAAGGGGGTCTCCAGCCTCATCCCTGTGAGCTGGGGGAGGCTTCTTGCACCCCTTCCCCAGCTCCTGCTCCACACTCATGGAAGTGGCTGCAGTGTCTGCCTACTGTGAGATGGAGGGGTCACTCCAAAGGGCCCTAGAGGGACTGGAGATGCTCCCATTCAAGAAATCCTCCTCATTGCCCTCCTTTCCAGGCCCCCGTGTCCCAAAAGCAGCATAGCTCTGTGCAGAGGTGCAGGGCTCTGCTCTGTGCAGAGGTGCAGTGCTCTTTGCAGAGGTGCAGTGCTCTGTGCAGAGGTGCAGTGCCCTGCTCTGTGCAGAGGTGCCCTGCTCTGTGCAGAGGTGCAGTGCCCTGCTCTGTGCAGAGGTGCAGGGCTCTGCTCTGTGCAAAGGTGCAGTGCTCTGCTCTTTGCAGAGGTGCAGTGCTCTTTGCAGAGGTGCAGGGCTCTGCTCTGTGCAAAGGTGCAGTGCTCTGCTCTGTGCAGAGGTGCAGTGCCCTGCTCTGTGCAGAGGTGCAGTGCCCTGCTCTGTGCTGCTCACTCGAGAGCCCAAGGACGGTGTGGGAAGCAGGAGTGATTTGCTGGCACCAAGGATCAGCTCCATCAGGAGCAGGGCTGCCCCAGAGCTGTCCCCCTGCTCGCTGCCTGCCAGCAGTGCTGCTCTGGGGGGTTCTGCAGCACAGGCTGGGTCAGGGGGCTGAAATGCCCTGTTCTGGTTTCACTGCTGTCTGCCTGGCACTGGGGCAGCACTGGGCAGGCTGGGGGGTTCCCAGTGCACCCTGTTTGGCACGTGTTGGCTCCAGCCCCCTCGGGACTCCCTGTGCCCTCTGCTTCCAGGCTGCTTCAGCTTGGCCACAGCCACAGAGGAACCTTGTGCGGCTGCGGGGCTGCCAGCCAGGGCTGGGCCTTCCTCCAGATCCCACCCTCCTCCTCCCTGCCCGCTGTGGACAGAACCAGCCCCTCAGAGCAGAGGTAGGACTTTTACCCCCGGGGCTGGGTGACAAGCAGGGGGCTCTGCCTGCTTTACCTGGGGACTGCTGGACCTTGGGTCACCTGGGGCAGCCCCTCTCTGAGGGGTGATCTTTGTCCATGGGGTGCCTGGCAGGGCCAGCCGGATCCAGGGGGGCTCATCCCAGGGGTCTCCCCCAGCTGGAGGGGCTGAACCCCCCTGGGATGAGAAGCTTGGAGAGGATTCAAGGGCTGCCACGGGCTGGGGGCTTGGCAGGGTGAGCAGAGGGGTGTGATGGCTCGTTTGGAGGCAGTGAGAGGTGCCTTGGCTGGGGGTTTGGGGTCTGCAGGCTGCCCAGGCTACACCAGGGGCTCAGGGGCAAACCCCTAAAAAATCTGCTGGTGCGTGTTTCTGGCCCGACAAACCCTTGAGGGCCCCCAAAATAATCTGTGAGCTGCCTTTCCTCTTCCCCCCATCTCCTGGGAGCCCGCATCCCATCTCCCGGGCATGTGAAAGCCGCCGGGATCTGGCTGGCGGGGCCACACGTGTTTGTCCCCGCCGTGTCACCCGGCAGCGTGCCCGGCCGTGGCCGGCCGCCTTCGGCACGGATCCAGCCCGGTGGCTGTAAAACCCGCCCAGGGCTGAGCAAACAGCCGCGCCGGGGCAATGTCTGACCCCTGCCCCTTGCCCTGCGGCGTGACTGAGCACGGGGACCTGGGGACACCGGCACGGCCCCTCGGACGCCGCCTCTCTCCCTCTTGTGCCCCGCAGGCTCGGCGCTGGGTGAGGACACGCAGAGAGGTCCCAGGTAATGCCCGCCCAGGGCTACAGGACAGGGAGGGCACCGGGGAACACCGGGGGACACCGGGGCTGTGGGGACCAGGAGGATGGAGGAGGGGGTGGCACTGGGATCTTCCAGGGAGAGCTCATCGGTGCTGCTGCATCCTAGAGATGGGAGGGGACACTGGGGACAGCCCTGTCCCTCCCGAGAGTCTCCAGTGCTCCGCACCGAGCCCGGAGTGGGCGTCGGGGCTGCGGGGGGAACCCGCGGGGAGCAGCTGGTGACTCCACCGCCTGTCCCTGGCAGAGCATCCCTTGTCAGGCCATGGCAGCCCAGCCTGTCGCGGGCCAGAAGCCCTTCCACGTCGTTTCGCCCGTCCTGGAGAGCCTGCCCCTCTCCAAGGCCGTGGGCACCAAGGTCTTCATGAAGCTGGAGAACGTCCAGCCCTCGGGATCCTTCAAGATCCGGGGCATCGGGCACCGCTGCCAGGATGTGAGTGTGGGCACGGCGTGTGCAGGGGGGCTGCTCCTGCCCTCACGGGGGGCACAGTGGGGGGACACAGCCGTCCCCTCCCCTCCTTCTCTCCTGCCTTTCAGGCTGCCAAGAAGGGCTGCCGCCACTTCGTCTGCTCCTCAGGTAACTCCACCCCGAGCTGGGGGGACGCTCCTGAGGGGTGTGGGGATGCACGGGGGGTGGAGCCGTGCCTGACCCCCGCTTTGCACAGGAGGAAACGCGGGCCTGGCAGCCGCCTACGCCGCCCGGGAGCTGGGGCTGCCCATCACCGTGGTGGTGCCCAGCAGCAGCGGCCCCACCCCCGTGCGCAAGCTGCAGGAACTGGGGGCCACGGTCGAGGTCTATGGCAAGGTACCCCCAAAAGTGGGGTCTGGGGGGGTCCGGAGGGGGCCGAGCCTCACCTCAACCTGCTCGGCAAACCCCATCCCGAAATGTCCCCCTCCTGCATCCCGGCGTCACAGCAGGGTCGCCCTGGGAAGCCCCACCCCTTCTGGTGTCCCCCAGCCCTGCAGGGACAAGGGGCCCATCCCGGGGCTGTGAGGGCTCCATGGAGCCCTGCTGAGCCGCCCCTCGGCCCCACCTCGCAGGTGTGGGATGATGCCAACAGGAGAGCCCAGGAGCTGGCTGAGACACAGGGCTGGGTCAGCATCCACCCCTTCGATCACCCCTTGGTGTGGTGAGTGCTGCCAGGACTCAGCTCCTGCCCCCTGATCCCCGCCCCGGGGATCCAGGCTGGCCCGGGGAGCCCGCAGGCTGCATCCTGCTGCCCCTCACCCTGCAGGGAGGGTCACTCCAGCCTGGTCCGGGAGCTGAAGGACTCCCTGGAGGCCAAACCGGGTGCCATCGTGGTGGCGGTGGGTGGCGGGGGGCTGCTGGCCGGTGTGGTGGCCGGCCTGCACCAGGTGGGCTGGCAGGACGTCCCCGTCATCGCCGCCGAGACCCTGGGAGCTCACAGCTTCCACGAATCGCTCAAAGCCGGCCGGCTGGTCACCCTGCCCGACATCACCAGGTGAGCAGCAGCCGGGCGCGCAGCGGGCCGGCAGGGCTGGCCGAGGTGTCCGAGCCCTGACCGCCCTGTCCCCTCCTGTCGCAGCGTGGCCACCTGCCTGGGAGCCAAGACGGTGGCGGCGCGGGCGCTGGAGTGCGCCCGGGAGTGCCGGGTGATCTCGCAGGTGGTGGAGGACACGGAGGCGGTGCGGGCGGTGGAGCAGTTCCTGGGTGAGCGGGGCTGATGAGGACACCGCCGGCCCTCGGGGCTCGCTGGGGTCGGGGCGCTGGGCCAGCTGTCCCTCCGTGCGTGTCCCCAATGTCCCCCGGTGCCCGCAGATGACGAGCGGATGCTGGTGGAGTCGGCGTGCGGGGCCCCGCTGGCCGTGCTGTACTCGGGGCGGCTGCAGCGGCTGCAGCGGGAGGGCCGGCTGCCCACCCCGCTGGGCTCCGTGCTGGTGGTGGTCTGCGGCGGCAGCAACATCCACAGGGCCCAGCTGCGGGCCCTGAAGAGCCAGCTGGGGATGGAGTGACACCCGGCCCGCGCAGGGGATGCGCCAGAGCCCGGCTGGCGCACGCCGCTTGCTTTCCTTCCGAAATAATCCGAATAAAGCCTGGGGAAGCGGGGCCGGGCTCCGCGCGGGGGCCTTTTCCAGCACAGAGCGGATGGGGAAACTGAGGCACGGGGCAGGCGGGGATGGAGCCGGTGATGCCTGTGCTGAGGGCGGGACTGGGCTCCGCACATCCCGCTGTTCCCCTGGGACCAGGAATCCTCCCTCCGACCCTCCGCCCCCTCTCCTCCCTCCCCCTGCTCCTCCCCGGGCTGTTTGGGCTGCAGCTCCCCACCTCAATTAGCAAACGCTCCGTCTCTGACTAATTACTTCGCTACTGTCTTTGTGCATTATTATTGTAATGATTATTAATTAATACAATCTTCTCCCGTTCCTGCCACACCGGCTGTGGCCAGACGAGAACAGCGCTCTTGTTACGGTGATTTATCCGCGGGGATCCCGGGCCGGGTTTGACGCCTGCGGGCCCCGAGGTGCTCTAACATACGGAGGGGATACACCCCATCCTAGACCCCCTAAGAGCCCTTTTCCCCCCATCCCACTCTTTTTTCCATTCTCCCTTTCCCCCAGGCTTTCCTGCTCTCCCACATTTCCACTCTGCAGCGTTGTTTTGGCTTTTAGCCCTTTGCTGTGGCGCCTTCTGAGGGGCTTTTTGGTGTTTTTTTTTTGTATCCTCCCAACATTTCTCTCCCCTCTCCTTCCTCCTGCTCCGGGTGATGCGGGGTTTGCTCCTCCTATGCTCCCCAGTCCCAACTGGTTCCCCTGCTGAGCCTGTGCCCCGTGATGCTGGGCAGGGAGAGAAACCTTTTGCCGACCCCAAACCTCACTCCTCCTTCTCCCTTTTGGAGCAGGAGGGCGTCAGCCCCAGGCCCAGCTCACCCACAGAGCCCTTTGCCCCCCAAAACCCCTCCCTGCCCTCAGCCCCTCGGCCCTACACCTCCCCCCGGCCAGGACACCTCCCCAGGAGCTCGGTGGAGGCCAAACCCCCATAAATCAAAACTCTGCCACTCCGTGGTGAGCAATATCCTATGTAAAAAGGTGTTTCCAGGGAGCACCGAAGGCTGGAGAATCCTATTACGAGGCACACTATTAATTACAAGGAGTCAGCCCAACCCACTCCAGCTATTTTTTATCCCAGGTCCAAAACCTGATTGCTTTCCAACCTTCTGCAGACCTTCCCCTTCCGAAAAAAAAAAAAGGCAAGAAGGTCAGGAAAAGAAAAAAACCAAAACCTAATAGCATTGGTGTTTGCCCAAGAGCTTTTAAAAAGGGATTTATTCCCCTGATTCTGCTTGGGGTGGGGTCAGGAGTCAGGAGCTCACGGTGGTGATTCCTCAGCACGGTCCCACAGGAGGGTCACTGCTGGTGCTGACATGGAGTTTGGGGTGACTCCCCCAAGCCCCCCAGCAGGGAGTTTTCCCTTCTTTGCCTTCAGGAGGGGGCACTTGGCCTTGGGGTGCCAGCTGGGGGCCCTGGGCTTTGGGTGTCCCCGGCAGGGGTGTGAGGTGTGGGGTGGCTGGGGACACCCTCTGGGGTGGCACGGCCCCAGCTGGTGACCTCTGGGCACCCTGCAGCTGGAGCCAGGCAGGAATCCTGAGTGCTGGTGCCTTCCTGGCACCTCTGGGGTGCTGGGCACCCGGGGCTTGGCTCCTGCACCCAGCTCAGGCTGCAGGGGATTATTCCTTGGGGTCAGCCCTGCTTGGGGGCTGTTCCTGCTGAGTCCCATCCTCCTGCGAGCCTCCAGCCTGGGAGAGGACACCTTGGAGCACCATCTCCAACCCCTCTTCTGTCCAGGTCTCAGAGATGGGGTGTCCCAGCAGCCTAAAAACAACCCCCAGCCTTGGATTTTGAATTAATAATAATAATGGGGATAACAATACTGACAGCAACCAGTGCTCACCCGGGGATTCACCATTTTACACTCCTCAAAACGCTGCTGTGAGCAGGTTATTTACCAACACGCTGTCCCGCCTCTATAAAAAGTCCCCATTCCTGCTGACACCGACAGCCTGGAGGTGCTGGAGCCCGGGGGAGCAGCCGGCTGTGCTCCTGCCTCAGTTTCCCCCTTTGTGAAAAGGAGAGAAGGTGTTTTCCCTGGGGGGTGAGGGGACACCCGTGCCTGTGCTGGCCGCAGCTCCCGGCTGAGGGCTCCCTCGGGGCTCGGCCTGGCTCCTCGGCCACCCCGTTATTAACGCCAGTAATGGCAGAGGAAGGATGAATTCCACCACTTGGCTGAACAGGGAAAATATGCAGAGAAGTGACTGGCTTTCCATAAATCATCGGTGCTCCGTGCTACAACCGAGCCAGGACTTAAAATTCAGGTCAGGAGAGAGGGACTCTGGTAAGCCAGCAAGGGAAGGTAATTTATTCTGTTTATATCGTTTTACTGCAAGACAAGGAGCGGGGGGGGGGGGGGGGGGGGGGGCGGGGGGCGGTGAAAAACTCTGCCATGATTTTGCATTTTAAATATTAGTTCAGAGCTGCAGCCTGCCTGGGACTTTTCGGTTTTGTATCTCAAGGGACGGAAAGCAGGAGGGGAGAGAAGGGGAGTGAGCTGGGGTGCTGGGGAGGAGACCCCCGACTCCTGCCAGCAGTGTGCCCGGGGAAAACGGGGCAAAAGCTGCTGCTGGCATTGCTGAGCCCCCCTTGGGGTGTCCCCCCCCCTCTCAGCTGACCCCCGAGGGGCTGCAGGTGCCCCTGGGCGGCTCTGGGAGGGTCTTGGGTGCCCCCCCAGGAGAATGAAATTGTTCTGCTGTGGGGGAAGGGGCCGAGCTGGGTAATGAGCCCCTTGCCAGCCCCAGAGAGCTGCGGGGCTGGGGGGAGATGGGGGGCGCGGGGCAGCGGTGGGGGATGCAGCAGCATCACCTGGGACAGGTGCACATCGCTCAGCCCGGGGAGCCGCTCCCCCTGACCCCGCTCAGGGCCGGGGGGGCAGTGGGGGAGCCCGGCCAGCGCTTCTCAGGGGCTCGCGTTAAATTAAAACAAAATAAATTCAAATGAAAGGGACCAGGTGACCGAACAGTAGGTAACTAAAAGGTTTTTTATTCACATCGAACAACAAGAGCCATTCACACTAACAGCCTCCGCAAGAGGCAGCGGGGACAGGAAACCCACGACGCTTTCAGAAAACAACTTTTTGTCTTTCCTTTTCCATTCTCCTTCCTTTTATTCCCCCCCCAACCCCTCTCTCTACGCTCTCACCCCCTCCCCGGTGCCATCCCCTCCCTGCCTTCAAAATAGAAAAAATTCGGAGCCTCCGATGACTAAAGTACAATAAATAATCAGTAAACACAAAAACATACTTTATTTGTTTCTCCTTTATACAAAATAAAGAAACTAGAAGCAAAAACTATAATACATCCTTAAATTGACGGAGCCTCTGGGAATCGTTGGGGTGGGACTCGGCCTCGAGGCTCGGGTGAAATTTCTGCTGTTGTGGTTGGGTCGGTTCACTCCTGGGGTTTATTGTTTGTTTTGGGGGGGGGGTGGGTGGGTTTATTTTGCTGTTTGTGTTGCCGCTGTTGCGTTTTTTTTTTTTTTTTCCCGTTTCTGCCTCTTTCTGCCGTCTGTTCCACCACGTGGGAGCCCAAACTCAGCCAGTCACTGGGGCAGCCCCGGGCCCGGCCCCCCGCTCCTCCCCACCGCCAAAATCCGGGTCCAAACCCACCTTCTCCTCGGGGGTAAAACGGGAACAATAAAAACCAGGGCGGGGAGGGCCCACCGGGGGGGGAAGGAGGGGGTTATTCCTGCTATTCCCCATTCCCCCTCCCGCCCCTTCCCGTGGTAGGGGGTAATTAAAAAGGACGCTAATTAGCAGGGGGCAGCCCTGCCGCAGCCCCCCCTCCCGCGGGACCTGTGTCCGGGCGAGTTCAGCTTTGGTCCGAGGGGCGGTGGTCCCGACGCCGGCGGGGCTCTGCAGGGCTGGGCACCTTTTTTTTGTTTTTTTGTCCCAAAAAGTGTCGGGGGTGGGGGGGGGGGAAGGTGCCGGGACAGGGGGGGAGGTAGCGGGGTGGCCCCAAACTCCCGGAGGGGTGCGGGGATGGGGAGGACGGGCAAGGATGCGTTTTGGCATCGGGCGGGGGGGGGGGCGGCTCGATCCGGCCCACGGGGACGTGACGAGGCGAAGGTGGGGGGGGACACGCGTGGGCTGGGGGGGATCAGGGGGAGGGAGGGGTGTTTTCCCCCTGCGCACACGCACACGCGTGCCCACGCCGGGCCTACCACACGGCCGCCTCGCTGAGCTCCGGGTTGGGGTGCGCCAGAGCCCCGCTGTAGCCGCTATTGCTGGAGATGGAGAAGGGCGGGCTGGGCCCCCCGCTGAAGACCTCCCCCGGGATGGGGTGCAGCGAGCCCGTCATGCCCGGCTCGGGGCTGGGGGTGTCGGGGTGCGAGATCATATCCGTGTACCTTTGGTTTTCTGAGGAGTGGTGTCCGCTTAGGGGGGGCTCCAAGGCTCCCAGGGGTGTGGAGCCGGGTCCTGAGTTCTGAAGGTAGCTGGAGTCGGCCGGGGACTGCGCTTGGGAGGGCGGCCCGTGCGGGAAAAAGTCATAGTTGCCTCCCGGCCCGTAGTAGTCACCTTGGTAATCTGTGGGGAGGCGGGGGAAAGGATGGGTCTGGTCTCCCGGGGATAAAAACCTCCCGAAATCCCGCTGAGCCCCACACCAGCCCCGTGCTGCCCCCTCCGAAACGCTCTGCTGGCTCCCAAAGGGCGGGTGGGGTTTGAGTCCAGCCTGAGGGGAAATGAGCCCGTCCTGAGAGCTGAACTGCCCATCACCCTCTCTTTACCCAGCCCGGAGTGAGGAATCCGGCCTGGGGGAGAGGTGAGGGGGCCAGGAAAGTGAGCTCTGCTTAGCGCTTAATTAATTGGGGAGGATAAAAATATCGTGCATATATTTATATATCTTTACCCAGTCCGGAGTGAGGAATCTGGCCTGGGGAAGAGGTAAGGGGGGCAGGAAAGTGAGCTCAGCTTAATTAATTGGGGAGAAAAAAAATATCATGCATATATTTATATATATATATGTATATAAAAAGGGAATGGGGAAAAGATGGATATAAAAAGAATCGGCAAAAAAAAAAAATATATATATATATAACGGGAAAAATGTATATAATGGAAAAATACATTGGGGAAATTATATATAATAGGAAAAAATAAATAAAATACATGTGTATAGTGTGGAATTCATGTATTGGAAAGGATCTAGGAACTAACTGCAGGGCAACAAGGGGTGCCTGGAAAGCCCCCGGTCAGACGGGAGGCTTGGACAATGCCGCTTTTGGGGGGGGCTCTGCGGGGAGCCGGGGGAGGGGAGGGGGCGCGGGGCCGCCCCGCTGCGCCCATCCCGCCCCGTCGGGGCCGCGGGGGGCGGCCGGGCCGCGCTGACCTTCCATATGCTGCGGGCCCGGGAGGTAATCGCGACAAACGCGGCCTGAAAGGGCGACAGAAGCCCCGCAGCTGGGGCTTTGTCGGCGGGAGAGGGGCCCCGCCACGGCGTGGGGGTGCGTGGGGCCGGCTCCGCGTGTGCGCGGCTGCGGGCACGCGTGTGTGCACGGGCACGGGGGGGAAAGGGGGAAAGGCGCGGAGAAGGGGATGCGGGGAACAAAGGAGGAGAGCGGGGACGGGGCAGGGAGCCCGCGGGCTGCCCCTCACCTCCGTAGTACGTGTAGGGCGTGGAGCCGAGCATCTCGGACTCGTCCAGGCGGCCGCCCAGGGGCCGCATCCTGCGGGGGCTGCGGAAGAACGCGTGCCGGCGGGCGCCCAGCGCGCTCAGCTGCTTCATCCGCCGCTCCTTCGACCGACGGTTCTGGAACCACACCTGTGGCCGGGCTGCAGTCAGTGCCCGCCGCGGATATGGGCGAGCGGGGACCCCGCTGGGCCGGCCACATCCCATCCCCCAAAAGTCTGCGCGGGGAAATCTTGCACCCACAAGGGTTTTCCAATATCTGGGGTTTTTTTGTTTGTTTGTGGTGCGCTTTGTTTTATTTTTTCTTTTTTTTTTTTTTTTTTAACCAACGCCGATCCCCCTTCCTGCTGCTGCCACCTCAAAAAGTGCACGAGGACACCTCACCCCACAAATAAGCGGGTCCTTCAAAATCCTGCCCCTCCTTCCCCCAGCTGCATCCCCACACGCGCATCCTCAGCCTCTCCGTCCCTGCAGCTGGAAAGCGCAGGAGGGGGGAAAATTCCCCCTGTGGATAAGAAGGGAGGAAAGGTGGGAAGGAAAAAAAGGGGAGAGGGCTCTGGATGGTGGCAGAAGCGGGCGGGGAGCGGGGCGATGAGCACCTGGGGCGGCAGGCAGGGAGTCAGAACGGACGGCGGATAAAAGAAAAAGCGGAGATGTGGCCGCCTCTCCGCGGGCATTGCCTCTCCCGAACCGCACGCCTCAGCAGCCCGGTGGGGCGCCCGGATTATTGTCTCACTCCCCCAGGGACGGGGCGGCTCAGGGGTGCGAGCACAGCGCTCTCCCGCGGGACTCGTGCTCCCCTCCGCCAGCAGCCGGGAATCGCAGCTCCCCTATTAACGCCTCTATCAAAGCCCATTAATCCCCGCACTTCCGCAGGGATTTTCTGCACGGGGGCGGCTCGGCGAGGCAGTGCCGGCTGCCTGCAGAGCGCGGCGGATGCTCCCGGCTTCCGCGGGGCTGGAGCAGCCATCTCCCGGCTCGCCGGGGATCCGGCCCAGCCCCGAGCAAACCCGGGCGGCTCCGCGTTTTTGGGGATGCTTTCCATCCCTTCCCACGGGGCTGGGGGATCCCCGCTCAGCCAGCGGTGACGCTGGCAGGGGACAAACGGGTTTCGCCCGTCCCCAACCTCGGTGTCCCGACCCCTTCCCGGCAGCCGGGGGAGGCTCTCACAGCCCTGCACTGCCCGGGCTCCTAGCGGGACCCCTTCTCCCGGGCTGGGGCCGTCCTACCTGGATGACTCTCATGTTGAGGCCGGTCTCCTGCGCCAGCTGCTCCCGGATGTGGCGGGTGGGCTTGGGGGTGGCGGCGAAGGCGGCTTTGAGGGTCTCCAGCTGCTTGGCTTTGATGGTGGTGCGGGGCCCCCTCCGCTTGGTGCCCGAGTTCTGCTCCTCGTTCTCGTTGTTGGTGGTCTCCTTGTCCGAGGAGGTCGAGTTGTCCGTTTCCTTGGTGTCGTCCTGCATGGGGTCCTGGAGATCCGGGGACAAACTCCTGTCTGTACACGAGGACACTGTAAAGGAGACCCAGAGAGGAAAGGAGGGGGGCGGATGACTTAGGGGAGACACCGACCCCCCTCTCCTCTGTCCTCCCCGGCCCGCCTGCCTGCCAGGAGAGGGGCTGGGGGGTGCTGGAGAGCAGCGAGGGGTGCAGACGGCCTCTGCCCCCCAAAACATCACCCCCAAAACACCACGCGGAGCTCCGGCCAGGCGCCGCCCGCTCCAGCCCTGCGCGCCGTGCCGTGCCGTGCCGTGCCGTGCCGTGCCGTGCCGGCGGGGGGGGGGGAGCTGCGGACGGGGGTGATCCCCCAGCCCCACCGCTGCCCCCCCACGCTCCCCCCGCACCCCCCGCGCCGGGAAGCGGGAAAAACACAAAAAAAACCCACCAAAAAAATGTAAACCGGTGCCTGCGGGGGTTTGGGGAGCCCCCGGTCACTGCCTGGAGCCTGGCTCATCCCCCGCCCCCAGCCACCGTGCTCCCCCCGGGGCCCCTGCAGCCGGCACCCCCCCCAGGCCAAGCTCTACTCGCCTCGCTCACAGCAGCGGCCCCACTGACTGGCGTGGCAGGATCCGGCCCCGGGTGCTGGACGGAGAGAGAGCCCACGGAAGGGGGTGAGCAGGGGCGCCCGGCACGGCTGGGACAGCAGGAGGGGGCCTGGCCCTGCTCTCCTGACGCAGAGACAGCTTCCAAGGAAGTCAAATGGGAGCTTTGCCTCTGGGTGAAAGGAGGCGAAGGGTCAGGCCCACGGCTCGGGGGGACCCGGCACACTCGCAGGGTTGGGGGGGGCGGCTCTGGGGAGTGGGGGGCTCCCGAGGCGGCCCTCGGGGGGATCCTGGCTCCCCCCGGCCCGCATCCCCGCTGCCGGAGGGGCCGTGCCCGGGGCCAGGAGCCAAGGCTGGAGCGGGGAGCTCATCCCGCGCGTGTCCGCGTCCCACGCGGGGGTGTCGCGGAGGCTTCCACCCGGTTCGAAGCCTTGCACCCCAGAGCGCTCCCTCCCCCGAGGGATCGGCCGGCCGCGGGGCGCAGCCCCTCACCCCGCAAATCCGAGCCTCCTGCACCGGGAGGCACCGGCAGCTCGGGGCTTGCCCGGGATTCCCGGGGGGCGTCGGGCGGGCCGGCCGCGGGGCGCAGCCCCTCACCCCGCAAATCCGAACCTCCTGCCCGGCCGGGCCCTGCGGCCGGGAGGGACCGACGGAGCGGCGGGCGGGCCGAGCAGCTCGTACCTGAGTTGAGGCTGCCTTCCTTCAAGCTGGGAGAGTTCAAATAATCCTCTTTGCAAACGAATTTGTTCTCGTCGATGATATAGAGTTCCTCGCCCGTGGAGAGCTGCTTGTTGCAGACCATGCAGGTGAAACAGTTCAGGTGAAAGACTTTATTCCGGGCTTTGCGCACCAGGTCGCTGGGAGAGATCCCTTGGGAGCAGCCGGCGCATTTGGTACCAAACCTCCTGGGCAGGGGAGAAAAGCGAGAGCTGGAGCGGCGGCAGAGACGGGCTGCGGCGGGGGCTGCGCTCCTAGAACCCCCTCCTCAAACCCCTCAAACCCTCAATCCCACCGCGGGAGCCCTGAGTCTCCGGCATCTCCTGGTGGAGGATTTGGGGGAACAGGCGAACCCGCCCCTTTGGGCCGAGGATGAGGAGAGCCTTCATCCCCGCGCAGCCCCGGCGCTGGGCTGCGGGCAAACCGCGTGTCCGGGCTGTCCCCACCCGCGGGGGGCACACACGGGCGTCCTGGCCCGGGTTTGGCCCCAGCAGGGCCCCGCGGGAAGGGAGAGCGGCCGGGATCCCCTCCGCGCCCCGCGGGGCAGGATTTCGTTTCGGCCGCTGCCTCCCGGGAGGGGAACGCGGGGCTCCGGCCCGAAAATCCCGTGGGGAAAACGGGGCTGATCACGGCCGGAGAGACGGAGAAAGGGATCGGAACAAGGGGCGGCGGAGGCTGCGCTCCCCAAAGCGTCCCACGGTCCCAAGCCCGGCATCCAGCCCCCAGCCCGTCCCGCTCTCCCGAGGGGGAATTTTTCCAGGAAGAATGCTTTGTAAATCTCCGGTTTTCCTTTCCTTCCCAGGGCAGGTCTGCATTTAGGTGTATTTTTGTTGGTGGTTTTAATTTTTTTTCCCAGGAGATGGATTTTTATTAAAAAAACCAAACAAAATCCAGGGAATCCGAATCGGCTGGGAACGATCTCCCAAGGAAAAAAAACAAAACAAAACAAAACAAAAACCCCACCAAAAAAAAAAACCCAAAACAAAACCAAAAACACCAAAACCGAACCAAAACAAAAAAACAACCGAAACCAAACAACCAAAACCTGCCACAAACCCCACAAAACAAACCCCAAATCCCCACAAAAAGCAACGACAGGAACAAAACGTAAAACCCTCAGCAAAATAAAACAACAACAACAAAAAAAATCCAACAAAACCCTCCAAACCAACACACACACAAAAAAAAAAAAAAAAACCAAGAAAGAAAATTATAAAAGAAAAATAAAATAAACCCAAACCCCTCAATCCCCAAAACAAACAAACAAAAACACCCCCACAGAACCAAAAAATCTGCCCTCAGAACGGGGAGCAGGGGCTGTCGCTGCCGGGTCCCCGGGGGCTGCCAGGCCCGGGGGCGCCCAGGGAGGGTCCCCCCTTTTCCCCCTCCACCCCTCGTGCCCCCCTGGCCGCTCGCCGTGACGTTGATGTAGTGCGAGCATTAGGAGCCATAAGTCACGGCCCCCCCTCTGCCCCGCCGGCCCCTGATTCCCTCCCGGCACCTTATCGCGGTCATTAGGGGCGTTTAAGGTGCGGGGGGGAGGTTTTGGCCACCGACCTCAGCGGGGCCTGCGGTCCCGGAGGGGAGCTGAGGGTCCCCCGATGCCCGCCGAGGTCTGACGGGCGGAGCGGGGCTCGGGGCTGCCGGGGGAAGGCGGGGAGGGGGGCACAGCCTCGCCGCCCCCTCCTCGGGCTGCAGCAGCGGCCGCAGCGCCGCCGCCGGGTCCCCCCGGGGCTCCCCCGGGCCGGGGGCTGCTCCCGGCGGAGCGGCGGGGGAGGTGCGGAGCCCCGGCAGGGAGGGACGGCAGGGGAACCCCCCCCCCGAGCTCCCCAAGGCTCCCCAGGGAGGCAGGGATGGAGAGAGCTCCGCGCCCTCCGCTCCCCGCGGGGCCGGGGGAGGGGTGAGGGCTCACCTGAAAAAGTCATTTTTGCAGTAGAGTTTCCCTTCCCTGGAGAAGCATTTCTCGGTCAGGTTGCACTTGCACTCGCAGCACTGGACGCATTTGATGTGCCATGCCCTGTCCAAGACGTTCAGCAGGAAGCGGTCCAGAATCGGCCTCTCGCAGCCCGCACAATGCACCATCATAACCTCCGCCGGGGGATGGAGACGCTCAAAGGGAGAAGCCAGCCCCGCGCCGGCACACGGCGGCGGCAAAAATAAAAGAAAAAAAAAAAAAAAACAAACCCCAACAAACAAACAAATAAAAAAAAAACCCCCAAAATCCAACCAAGAAAAAGAAGAAAAAGAAAAATAAAAAGAAAAAACCCAAACCAAAACCAATCAAACCAAAAAGCGGGGGGAAAAATAACGCAAAAATAAAATAAAATAGCAAAAGGAACGAACAAACAAAAGCAGGGAAGAAAAAAAAAATCAATCAAATCAAATGGAATTAAATGAGAAGAAATCAAATAAAATGGAATAAAAATAAAGGAGAATAAAAAAATAAAATAAAAACGAAAAACCCCCTAAAAGAAAATTAAAAAAAAAACCCTAAAAGAAAATTAAAAAAACCCTAAAAGAAAATAAAACCGAGCGAAAATAAAATAAAAGCTAACAAAACACAGCAGAAGGAACAACAAAAAATTCAGGGGAGGGCAGCGGGGCGGCTGTCAAGTTCTTCCCCCTCTTCTCTCCGGAGCCTCGACGACGACGACGGGAGGGAAAAAACGACGCCCCCCCCCACAAAACAATCCAAACCGCCCCCGAGAAATAACAACAAGGAGAACACCGAAGACCCCCGCCCCCCAAAATCTCCCTGCGGTGCGTGCGGAGCGGCCCGGGAGCCGGCGGGGCTGTGCGGCAGCGGGCGCGGCGGGAGGGGCGCATGAACCCCCCCCCGGTGCCGGCAGCCCCGGTGCCTCGCTGTGCTCCGCCGCCGCCGCGCCGCCACTCTCATGCTGTCCCCATCGCCAGCTTTGTCCCCCGCCTTAGTAATTCGCGCATCCTTATTCAGATTTGGTGACGCCGGGCGCCGCGTCAGCCGGGCCGAGGCCAATGGGCGGGCGGTGGCCATGGCAACCTCTTAATTTATAGCCGGGCTAAATTGGCTCCGGCCCGGCGCTTGGCACAGAGGGGAAAAAAACAACGCGCCTCTATTGTTGAGGGTGCCTTGTACCTGGGCCGCCGAGTGAGTACGCACCTGGCTGGCGGGGAAAACCGCTGGCCCACCGTTCTTTTTTCCTTTATTTTCCTTTTTTTAAAAAAATTTTAATTGGCGTTTGTTTCTTTTCGAGGAGTTGGGGGGTCCCGAGTTGCTCCGGGTGAGAGCGTCACCTGGTTTTTTTTGGGGGGTTTGTGTTTGTTCGGCGCAAGGGGAAGAGATGCTTTTTGTCTGGAAGAGCAACAAGTGGGGGAAAAAGAAAA
The DNA here is from genome assembly GCA_017589585.1 of Phylloscopus whistleri. Classification (NCBI taxonomy): domain Eukaryota; kingdom Metazoa; phylum Chordata; class Aves; order Passeriformes; family Phylloscopidae; genus Phylloscopus; species Phylloscopus whistleri. Next base: position 5,130,582 of record JADMLD010001548.1, on the reverse strand, counting down.
GGGGAGGGGAGGTGTATTTGGGAGGAGGGCGGGGGGCTCCTTCCCGCAGCGGAGCGGGATGAAAAGTTCCCCCGGAGGTATGCGGGGCCCCCCCGGGCCTTTGTCCCCCCGGGCCCTTCCCCCGCCCGGCTCCCCCCTCCCAGGCTGAGTTTTCTCTTTAATTCCAGGTGCGCCGGAGCCGAGACCCCCGCGGGAGGGACGGACGGGGGCAGGAGCGGCCCCGGGCCGGGCTCAGGGCGGGTTTGGGGAGGAGGATGCAGCCTCGGGCCGGGGGCTGCGGGTCTCTCCCTGCGTTTCCCGGGGATTTCGGGAGGGGACGAGGCAGCCCCGGGGTCCTGAGGAGGAAAGCGGCGGGGCAGGTGAAGGCCGAGCCTTCCTTCCCGTTCCCCGTCGTTTTCTCTAACCAAAATCCCTGAATTTTTATATTAAAAATACACTTTAAAAATTATTCTTTATTTCCCCTGGCTTCGGCCCGAAGTAACGCACGGCTCTGGAGCATCCTGGTGCTGGGAAATGCTGCTGGTAGCGGCAAGAAAAACCGACAAAAACACCGCCCTCACCTCGGAATCCCAACAAATCCGCCACGGCACGAGGGAATCTGCGGGGAGAGGAGCGGGTTTTGTGTGTAGGGATGTTTGTGGGAAAAAGGAGAATCGAAATAAGAAAATACACAGAGAGAGAGAAGAGATTCGGGGAGGGAAAATAAAAGAGAAGGGAAAGGGAAATGAGAGAAAAAAGGGCAGGAGGAAAAGGAGAAAATGTATGCAGGAATAAAAAAAGAGGCAGAGAAAGGGAAAAGAAAAGAGAGAGAGGAAAAATACATTAAAGGAAACGAAAATGGAAGGAACTAAGAAGAGACAGAGGAAAAACACACAAAAAACCGAAGAAAAAATAAGAGAAAGAGAAAGAAGCAAGGAAAGAAGAAGTAAATGAACGAAAGGAAAAAAAATACATAGAAATAAAGAAGGCAAGGAAGAAGACTGGAAAAAAAAATGAAGGAAAAATAAGGGGAAAGGAAAAATGAACGGAGGAAAGAAATAAGAAGACAAAAAGAACGGCGAGAATAGAAAAGAATGGAAACCAAAAGGGAAGGGCGAAGGAAAAGCGCCAGAGCGAGGGAGCAAGGAAGAGGAGCAGGAAGAAAAGAAAACAAAGACAGAAGAAGGAAAATAAAAAAGCCAGCGAAGAGAGAAGAAAGGAAATGAAAACTGCAGCGAGTGAAAAAGGGGAGAAACGGGCAAGAAAGGCGAAGGCACGGGGAGGATGAGGAGGGACCGGAGGCACGGCCGATCGCGGCCGCGCTCCCGCCGGGCTCTGCCCGAGTTTGCGGCATTCCCCGGGCGCTTCGGAGGAATTTGGGAGCCGCGGAGCCGCGCGGGGATGCGCGGGGATGCGCGGGGCCCGCTCCCACCGCAGCCTCCACGGATTTCGGGGCAGGGTCCAGCACGGGCGCGGGGCCGGGGCAGCGGGAGCACCGCCCGTGGGACCCTCCCGCGGCCGCGCAGGGCGGAGGAAAGCCGGGATACCGAGGGGCTGGAGATCCGCGGCCACACGCGTGTCCCTGCGTGGGGATGCGCGCTCACACGGCGCCGGCTCCGCTCGGACACGCGTGGGCCGAGCCCTATGGATCAACCTACGGATAATCCATACGGAGAGCCCGTGCGGGGCACGCACACCCCCGTGGGTCCCCTCCCGCCTCCCCTCCACCCAGCCGGCACCCCCAGCCCGTCCCCTGCTCCCCCCCACCCTCCCGGTTCCCTTTTTCGTTCCAAAGTCAAGGAATAAATAAATCCAAGGGGGGAAAAAAAACCACCCCGAGCCCCAAGAAACTTCCCCCCCCAAAGCCACATTCCCCCACGGTAACAGATGGTAATTCAGGGCCCGCAAGACCGCCTGGATGTAACTAATAAACCTTTTGTGTTTTAACAGGGTGATGCGTGGAGAAGCGGCGTCGCTCACACGAGATGTTGATGGAATTTACTATATTATTAAAGGGGAGAAAAAAAAAAATCCCCTTTCAAGAATAAAGTGTATCAACTTACAACACAACAGACGGCAGAGGGATAAGCGAAACAGACAAAAGACAAACAAGATAATAATCTGTTTCCAATCAGTTAAGCCCTGTAGAATTTGTAATGCGCGGTTCGCATATTCCCCCCTGTGTTTTGTAATTAATTATCTATCCGTTCGGATGCTCCGCCGCCGACTTTGGGTGGATATTCCCAACTATTTTTGGGGGGCTGGGAGGCGGTGGTGACGGCGGGAGAGGAGAGCGGAGCGGGGCAGGGGCTCGGCGGCTCCGGCCGGCCCGAGGATGCCGAGCCGGGGCGCGGTGGGAGGCGGCGGCTCCGCGCTCCCCCCCGCGCTCCCCTCCTTTCCCCCCGGTAAGAGGGGGGACGGGGCAGGTTTTAACATTAAACAAACCCAGCAAGCATCTCCTCGCCGGGCCATAGGCGTTTCTGAGTGACTGCGTTACAAATTGTAAATTTAAATAGCTCACAGGATTCATTACCTCCCGCGTCTGATTTCACCCAGCCGTGAAAAATTGTCCTGGTGTACCACTGAGAAAGGGTTTGCTGCAAAGAGCCACAGCCTAATCACCGGCTTTCTCTCGCCAACAAAAGTGTAATTATTTTGTTTTGGGTGTAAATATAACCCACGGTACAAAAAAAAAAAAAAAAAAAAAAAAAAAAAAAAAAAAAAAGGGAAAAAAAAAAAAAGATAAACCTCCAGCAGCGTCTGAACGCATTATAGGGCTGTTTAAAAAGATCCGTCCTAAATTAATACCAAGGTTAAAAGGGGAAGGCAGCTGGGACATGGAAATTTCCGTGTTATTGGGGCGGGGGGGGGACACACGAGGTGAGTGTGAGTGTGAGTGTGTGAGTGTGAGTGCGAGCGTGCACAGCGAACAATGAGGCCCCCCCGCCCCGCACAAAGCCCCCCGCAGCCCCCGGGCCCCCCCAGCCACGGCTCCTTCCCCTCCCCGTCCCCAAAAGGGGCCCGGGGAAGGTGATGGGGAGAGGGGACCCCCCCAGCCCCTCTCTCCGCACGGGTGGTGCTGGAATCGCCGGGGGCTGAGCGAAAGCAAACAAACAAACCGAGCCCTCCGGCACCGCGCCCGAACACCAACCAACAACCGGCGGGGTTTGCAATTCGGGTTTTTTACCCATTTTTACTTCGTTCTAACGAATTTTTGTTCCCTTTCCCTCCGGGCTCCGGCGCGGGGTTTCGGTGGAAGAAAAAGGCACAAAAAGGAGCGGCGGGGAGAAGCCCCGGGACCGGGCTCTGTCGAGGCGGTTTAACGGGGAAAAAAAAGCGAAATAAAACCACACACCACCGAAAACAAAAAAAAAATAAAAAAGGAAAATAAATCCCAAACCAAAGCGAAGACACAAAAACCTCGAGCGAGGGCGGAGAAGCGGGTGCCGCCGGCGGTGGCGGAGCTCGCAGAGCCGTCGGTGCCAGCTCGGTGCGCCCCGGGACCCCTCGGGACTGCCGCTCCCGGGTCTGGGGGCAGCCAGCGCCGAGCGAGCGTCGCTTCTCCACCCCGCACCTTCTCCACAGCCATTTTAACCAGTCCCCTTTTTTTTTTTTTTTTTTTTTTTTTTTTTTTTTTTTTTTTTTTTTTTTTTTTTTTTTTTTTTTTTTTCCCTGCCGTTGCGATAATTGGCGAAGCTTTAATTGCACCCCCAGCCCTTCCTGGCTCCAGCACGATCCCGGGACCCCCATTCCCACCGCCCCGCCGGTTCCCGGGGGGCTCAGCCGGCCCCGGCTCGGGGTGCCGCTCCCCGCGGAGCTCCGGGGGTGCCGCTGCCGAAGCCCCGGCCGTGAGCAGCGTGAGCCGGGCAAACCCAGACCTTCGGAAACTCGAGCGGGATGCGCCAAAGAGCTCGCTCCGAATTTTCCTCGGGCGATTCCCCCCGGCCCGCTCCAACCTCCCGTCGATGCCACCGCCCCCCCGGAGGGGCTGCCCGAGCCGTTCCCAGCCGCTCCCCCCGCCGCCTCCCCGCTAATGAGCGTGTGTGTTGACACGGCGAGGCGATGCCCCCGTTTGCTTTTGTTTGGGAGGTGTGAAAGAGGGAATCTGCATGAGAAAAGCCGGCGGCGACCGCGGAGCTCCGCGCAGCAGCGGCGGGACGGAGCGAGCCCGGTGCGTGGGGAGCCGGCCCCGGCGGGGCAGGAGCGGGGCGGGGGGCTCGGGGGGCAACACGGGGGGGGGGGGCAGGGCTGGAGCTGGGGCTGAGGAGCTGCTGGCGAGGCGGGGAGGGGAAGGGAAGGCAGCTCGCCCCGCTGCTCCCGTCGGGGGTCGTGGCTGAGCAGAGCGCCGGCGGGGGGCTCAGCCCGCACACGGGACCCCCAAAGCTGTCGGGGCGTGGGGTGAGCCCCCTCCCCAGAGGCTGCGCCCCTCGGGGTGCTCCCCCTTCCCTGGGGTTTGTTTGGGGAACGGGGAGCGGGGAGCGCTCGGGCCGCACCCGCGGGCGGGATGAGGGGAGCGCCGCGCTCCCACCCCGCTGCTGACGGGGGGACACGGGGGACACACGGGGGGCACACGGGGACACACGGGGGACACACGGGGGACACACGGGGGACACACGGGGACACACGGGGACACACGGGGGACACACGGGGGACACACGGGGGACACACGGGGACACACGGGGGACACACGGGGGGCACACGGGGGACACGGGGGACACACGGGGACACACGGGGGGCACACGGGGGACACACGGGGGGACACACGGGGACACACGGGGGACACACGGGGGACACACGGGAGACACACGGGGGACACACGGGGACACACGGGGGACACACGGGGACACACGGGGGACACACGGGGGACACACGGGGACACACGGGGACACACGGAGGACACACGGGGGACACACGGGGGACACACGGCGGGGGCTGAGCGCACCCCGAAGCCCCGCGGAGCCGAGGGAGGGGGCGCAGCTCCACGGGCGGGGCGCGGGGGCGGTTTTCCGGGGGGGAAAGTGGAGCAGGGACGCCGCTCCTCGCCTCCCACGTCCCGAGTGGAAGAGGAGTCCCGCGGCAGGACGGATCTGACGGCGATGCCTCCGGCGGGGCTGAGCCCCGGGATGGACGGACCCGCTGGGGTGGCGGCCCCGAGCAGCGCCGGGTCCCGCCGAGCCCCCGAGCCCTGCCCGGCCCCGGCCCCGCCGTGTCCCCCGCGGTGTCCCCGGTGTCCCGCCGGCCCCGCCGCAGCCCCGGAGCTCTCCAGGGTGCTGAACAGCGCGGCCCCGCCACCCTGCCCTATTCTCCACCGCCTTCGTCCTCTCCACCTCGATCTTCCCCCTCTCTGGTTTTTTTCCTTTTTGCTTTTCCCCTTTTTTCTTTATATTTTTCCTGCTTTTCTGTATTTCTCTGTTTGTTTTTTTTTTTTTCTGTTTCTCCCCGTATTTTCTCTCTCTTTTTCTTTTTTTTTGTTGTTGTTGTTTTGTTGTTTGTATTTCTCTCCTTTTTCTCCACCTATTTCTCTCATATTTTTCCCGTGTTTTTCCTCATTTTATTTTTTTTCTTTTTCTCTCCTTTTGTTGTGTTTTTTCCCCCGTTTCCCCTCATTTTCTTTTTTATTTGTCTCCTTCTCTTTCTCCTCCCTCAGTTCTTCCTCTCTTCCTCTCCCGATTCTTCCTCCCTTTCTCTCACTTCCTTCCTCTCTCCCCACACCCTCCGCTGCTCTATTTTTCGTTTACCCCCTCTCATTCCCCGCACATTCCCTTCCCCTCTCTCTCTCCCTCTCTGCTTTTCTCTCACTTCCCGTTTCCCTTCTCCCACAGAAAAACCGCCGGGAAGACTGGGAATTTTGCCGACACCGCGACAGAATTATCAGACACCCGCTGGACCCCCCGGTCCCTCCTCCCGAGGGGAGCGGGGCTGCGCTGCCCGGTGCCTGCGGGCTCCGCTCCCGTTGGGACGGGCGGGATCTCAGCGCGGTTTGATTTTCACTTCACGGCGACTGAGATTAAAAACGACCCCCAAAAAGCCGGGGCCTGCCCCCCCCAGAGAGCCCCACGGGGCAAACGAAGCAGCGAACCCCGAGTGTCAGGGAGAAGCGATGCTCGGGCGTTTGTGCAAAGGCTGCTGCCCTTGCACACTCACACACCCAGAGCATCCCTGGCACGGCGAGCAGGGGTGTCCCCACCCGGGCTGGCCGGGATCCCCCCGGGAAGGGCTGGGGGTGCCCCCTGCCCGCCCGCAGAGCTCTTTGTCCGCCTCATCCCCTCCCGCACCTCCCGTCCCTGCGCCCCCCGCCCGCCCCGCGCCTTCCCCGCATTCCTTGGTGCGTGTCCCCTGCTCACACCCGCGCTCCCTGCGCGCCCCGAACCCTCCTTGCCCACACCTGCGCGTCCCCGTGCCACGTTCCACACAAACCCGAGCCTTGCACACGCACATTCCCCTCGCTACACCCATCTCCGTGGCCCTGCCTTCTCTGACGTACCCAGGCTCCGGGGGAGCTGCACCAGCCCTCAGCCCCATCTTTGCCCATCAGGGGATGAGGTTTTTCTCTCTCTGTGCGGGTCAGAGGACAGAGCCCTTCCTGGGCTCGTCCTGGGACCGGGACTGGGGCTGAGCTCGGCCTAGATGGCTCCAGCAGCGCTTCCACAGCGCGGGGGAGAGGCCGGGGCAGAAGCGCCTGGCGTTGGGCAGGGATGGGATAATTCCCCCATGGCCTCGGGGAACGGGGAGAGACTGCACGGGACCTCTCTAACCTCATCAGCCGCCTAAGGTGCGGCTGTGCCGGGAGTGCTCGGGCTCTCACCGGCGCCTGGGTACACGGCCACGCTGATTTCTCCCTCCTGCATTCCCCGCTGCCTTCTGCTGGAAATGCACCCCTGCCCCCCTCAGTCACAGCCAGGGCCACGGAAACAGCCCCACCTGCTCTGACTGAGGGAGCATTCCAGTGATCTCTGATATCCTGGGCTTCCCGGGGTGTCAGGAACACAGGAGGCCCAAAAGCAGGGTACCCTGTGGGGCTGTGCAGGGATCAGAGTGCCTGGGGACTTGGGAAGCTGTTGGCTTCTTTCATTTTTTTCTTTTAATATTTCAGAGAGGTTTTTAATATTTTTTTTAATAGCAAGGAAAAAACCCCAAACCAAACCCCCCAAAAAACAAAAACAAACAAACAAACCAACCCCAAACATCGGGAGAAGAGCACAGGTTTGGCTTTTCCATTGAAGTAACTCCTCACAGGGAGATTGGGATGGCCGGGGATCAGTCCAGCCTGGCAGGGTCAGCCTTAACCCTTGCAGTGCCTGGCTGATGACAAAATCCCCTTGTCCCAGGCACTGGGACTGAGTGGACAATTGGAATCATGAGCATGTGAGGAGCTGGGAACTTGCTGGGCTCCGTGCTGCTCTCCCAAATTCCTGTAAAGAAATGGGCAGCTTCTCCTGTGGGCTGATATCAGCATGGCAAGGGAGCTTGGGCAGGGATTTTAGGCCAGGCCGATGCTAATTATGGGAAGATGAGGTACTTGTGTGTGTGTGTGTGAATGTGAATGTGTTCCACACATGCTCTAAACCCTCACAAAGCACCCGGGGCAGGTCTGGGGTGCAAACCTTCCCCTGGCACCCACAGCCAGAGCGCTTCTCTCCACCTGCACACACACGTGGTTTGTGGCTGTGGAGGGAGTGGGGCTGCCTGTTCCTCCTGTGCCCCCACCATCCCAAAGCAGCAACCAGAGGCCATCCTCCCTCTGCAGGGTCTGAGCCTGAGCCTGCACCTGAGAGCTGGGGGGGGTTAAACCCGGCAGAGGCAGCTCAGGGCTTTGTACAAATGCTTTGCACAACTTCTCCAGACTTCAGCAGGGACGGAGCTGGGAGCAGCCCCCAGCCCTGGCTCCCAATTTCTTTGCACTGGTGCACGAGAGGAGATTACCAGGGAGAGCAGAAGGCTGTGAACTCCTCGGGCACACCACGCACAGCTCCCCTCTTTGTTTCCCCTCACATCCCCATCCCAAACCCTGTGCAAGCCCCTGCCTGGCTGCAAACCAACCCGGTGCAATCCCTTTGTCATTTTGATTCCTTTTCCCCCCACAGAAACGTAAGGGACAGACACAATAATCTCCAAGAAGCGAAGGCTTCCCTCTGGAGAAGCCAACAGGGACCTGCAGCAGAGTCCTGGTACGGTGTGGCAGTGACACTGATTCCATCTGACACCTGGGTGTCTCCAAAGCCATCACATTGTGTGTGCTGCAAATGTATATCACCATTAGTATGCATTGGCACAATATGGATCCATTATTCCAAATGCTTATGAGAACTAGGTGCTGCCTAGGAGCAGCTGCTGCTTTTTAAGCCTCAGAGCATCAATAGATTCATGGATTTTCGGGCCAGAAGGGACCCCGGTGAGCGTGGAGCCTGACCTCCCGCAGAGTGTGAGCTGGGGGTGATTTTTTTTTTGCATCCTGCCCCCCACAACTTGTGGGGGCAGGCAGCAGACTCCCCTGGGCTGGCTGCCAGCTGAGGGTTGATGTCTCCCTCTGTAAATTTGCTCCCTTGTTTTATCACTCCCCTCGTTAATCCTAACAGGGCAGATTTTCATTTCAAAGCTCGGCCTGTGTAGGTCCAGTTTTCCACCCCTTGGATTGCCTCTTCTGTACAAGAAAGCCCATTTTCCCTCCTTTTGTTGAAGTAGCAGCGATGCTGGAGAAAAGAGAGAGAAAAAAAAAATAAAATCAATGTCCTGGAATGTCATCTGGAAAAAGGATTGGTACTTCTTAAGGGTGGAAATGGTACCTGGCAAGTGTTCAAATTTTTGGTGATTCCCTGACTGTAAGCACTTCAGCTTTACTCTTTGTTTTTAAAAAAAATAAATCTGCATTTTGCAGAGAGGGGTGATGCTGGAGGACTTCGGGTTTATAGCGCTTCCAGAAAATGGAAGAAAAGAGAGAATGAAAATCCACTAAATCAACGAAATAAAAAGAGCTGAGAGTCCTGTGTTATGGTCACAACAATTCTTCACATAAACACCCCTTGGGTGACAGCTGAGGGTGGGTAATTATCATTCAAAGCACCTCTGATCCCCAAATCCCTGGCAAAACCTCACTGAGAAGTGAGCCAGGATCAGATGCTGAGTTTGCCTTCCTGCAGGGGTTTGTCCCTTTTGTTTTCCCCCCTTCCCCTCATTTTGGGGCCAGCAGCTCTGTCCCCCATTGCCCTCCCATCCTGGTGCCATCAGATCGGTGCCTTCAAGTGGGGTGGCAGCCCCAAAACGCAGCAGCTCCCCAGCCTTTCTGGAAATCACCTGATGTGAGCTGGTATCCAGCTTCACACTCGAATTTTAAACCAGAAACCAGCTGAAAGCAGATGTTCTCCAGGAACATCACCCTGTGTCTGCTGCTGAATGTCACACACGACACACAGAAATGACACACACAGGTTGAGATGTCCAGGGCAGAAAAGGGGCAGTTTATTTACAGCTTCAACATTTATAGAATTCCAGCAGTGACCATGGATTGGAGGAAGAAAATCTTCCTCTCCAACCACACTGGACAACCCAACAGTCCATCAGCAGTCTCCTCCTTATGGGAAAAATGTAAACATTGCTAGATTTTACAATAACAAAAGGTTGTTTTTATAAAATTGTATCTGACTCCATTGCAAAAGGTAAACACAGAAGGCTAAAATGAAACTTCAGAAAACTCCTTAAAGAGACAGAGGAGAACAGCAAAAACCCAGACTACAGCTGAACACATGGGAAAGGCATGATCAGTTCACGGGTTGGGTTGAAAGGCATTATCCAGTGGAAAAACAGGAAAAATTTGGTGATCTTCAGCTTGTCCCTCGTGAGAAGGGAGTCACCTGAGAGCCGTGGGAGAAGAGACAAGCCCAGCTCTGGGGTATCAGGAATCCAGAGAGAGGAGGGACACAGGGATGGGACAACTCCCCTGGGGCTGTACAGGACAGGAGAGTGCCCCAGGGGCTGGGATGGGGGCTGAGGAGTGGCCTTGGCCACAAGCCAGGGGATCTTGGCTTGGATCAGGCCCTTGCTTGGGGTAATTCCCAGTTCCCTCCCCACGCAGGGCTGCTCTAAGATGGAAAACTGTGCATTCCCAGGGGAATGTCTTGGCTGACCTCAGAAGCTTTTTGCTTCCTCTCTGAGGTTATGTGATGTCTCTGGCAGCATTTCCCAATGTTTGGGGGAGCAAACCCCACTTCATGCCTTCAGGTGAAGGTGGCAGAAGCAAAATCCAAGACAAACTGTGCTCCTTGAACTCTAGAACTAGAGAACTAGAGAACTAGAGAACTCAAGAACTCGAGAACTCGAGAACTCTAGAACTTTAGAACTAGAGAACTCTAGAACTAGAGAACTAGAGAACTAGAGAACTAGAGAACTCGAGAACTAGAGAACTCTAGAACTCGAGAACTCTAGAACTAGAGAACTCTAGAACTCGAGAACTCTAGAACTAGAGAACTCTAGAACTAGAGAACTCTAGAACTCTAGAACTAGAGAACTCTAGAACTCTAGTTCTCTAGAACTCCTCACTGCAGGAGCTGAATGGATTGAGAGGAACCTGGGCAAGCTCTTAGGAGAGAAATTCCTGGAGGATGTTAAGAACTCTGAGCTGATTCCCAAGAACATCCCGAGGAGCTGTGATTTTGTCTCCTGGGAGCATCAGTCAGGATGTCCTCTCCTCTCCTGGGATGTGGCCATTCCTCTGTCCTTGGGAGATGGCTGCTGCTCTCCAGCTCAGTGTTTTCTCCTGATCTGAGGGACTGAGGAACAACTGTGCTGCTGGGAAGGACATCTCCAGCACAACTCCTCCCTGGCATGAGCAGCTTCCTTCTCGGCTGCTGGGCTGAGTCCTGGTTTGCCTTTTCTCCTCCATACTCGGTTCATGTGGGGGCAGACACATCCCTCACCTCTCCCAGGCTCCGACAATGAGGAGAGGAAATGAAAAAAAGATTATTTAGTGTAATTTTTTTTCTCCTCCGACGAGACGTTTCATGTAGGAAACGCTCTCAAAGAGGAGGGATGAATCATGCAACCACAGAAATTAGAGATGGGAAAGACCTTTTAGGTCAGCCAGCCCATTTTCCTGTGAATGCAGAGAAGCTTCTGAGTACAGTGAGATTTTTTTTTTTTCAAGGACTTTGTCCAGTCTAAACCAAATTTAGCAAGAAAGCTTCAACCTAAATCCACTCCAAAGCTGCTGTGGCTGGGACAGGGATGGTCCTCCGCTCAGTGCCATGGGAATGCTCCCAAACTTCCCAGGGAGGTGTGAAGCTCTGCAGAGCTTTCCCGAGGAGAAGCTGCAGAGCTGAGTGCCTGGAGCAGCCTGGGGAGGTTTTTGGCTGGAAACCAGCCCCGTCCCACCCCACAAATCCAGAAGTGGGGGATTGCATGGGGGGATTCCAGCGGCACCAGAGTGAGGAAGGGGCTGTGGGAGTGTGGCTGCAGGGTGCTGGACACAGGTCTGCTGTGACCACCACGGGTGGGAAGCTGAGGGCCCCGGCTGGATGGGGTCACCACAGAGCCACAGGATGGGCTGGGCTGGAAGGAACCACGGCCAGGTCACCTGGACCAAGCTCTCTGCTGCAGCAGGGTCATTCCAGAGCACAGGATTGTGTCCAGGTGGTTCTGGGATACCTCCAGCGAGGGAGGCTCCCTGGACAAACTGTTCAGTGCTTGGTCACAGGCAAGCAGCTCTTCCTCTTGTTCAGGGGGAACTTCCTGGGCATCAGCCCCTGCCCGTTCCTCCTGTCCTCCTGCCTGGCACTTCCGAGAGGAGCCTGCTCCGTGCTCAGCCCCCTCCCTGCAGACATTTAACTGCTCCTCCTTTCCCCGCTGCTTTTTCGGGAGTCGCGGCTCTGCTCTCCTCAGGGCTCCGTGCATCGGGCTGGCACAACCCATGCCATGGATGGCAAAGCAACCATTCCCACCCCAGGCTCTGCATTCAGCGTCCCAGGCCACCTTCGGAGCCGCGGCAAACCTCCCCGGAGCTCAAACCACAATTAACTAACAATACAGCCGGAATTAAAAGGGGAAAGATCCGCTCGGACATTTCATCTCCGGCTGGAGTGGCTTCACGCACAGCCCGGGGGCCGAGCACTCCCAGCCGGCTCCTCCTGCTCCCAGCCCCGGTGGGAGCCACGCGGGGACACCTGTGCCCGGCCAGCTCCCACAGGACACTCCTTCTTTCCTCCCAGGGAGGGAAGAGGGTGGCAGAGAAGCAGGGACGGCGAGGTGAAATCATAACGATGCTCAAAGGGAGCTCCCCAGCCCGGGGATTTGCTGCTCAATACAGACTTGGGGACACGTGAACTTTTCCCTCGGTGACTCTGCAAATCCTGGTATTTACCTTTTTTGGGGGTCGCTTTCGAAAGGCATCCTGCCTCCGGGCATGGGATGCAGGCAGGACGGGCCTTTCTAATTAACCCAGGAGGGAGAGCATCCCTCTCGCCTGCTCTGACCCGGCACCGTCAGGGAAGGAGGCGGGATTGCCGGAGCTCCCCTAGAAACGGTGCCTTAATCCGCCTCCCCAAAATCCCCGACCCCTGATCCGCGCCGAGACAACCATTTTAAAGAGACAGCGTCCCCGTGTGCCACCTCCTTCTCATAAGTGGTCACCTGCCAGCTTCGACTGAAGGCGTAATTACCATCCTCGAGGCCTGATCCATCTTATTCCCCTTGAAGTCGATGAGGAAACCTCCCCGACTCTGCTGGAAGCGGCGTTAAGATTCCTTCCCCCCCCTCCCCATCTCTTTTCTCAGGACTTATCTCCTTGTGAGGCTGCAGGATCTCCCCGGCACCGAGGCTGGAGTGGCCGGGGATGGAAGGATCTGCAGGGAGGCAGAGCCTCCGGGAGGGAGTGGGCGAGAGGGGGAGAGAAAGAAGAGCAAACACAGGTCCATTAATCCGCAGTTAGTCTGCCTTTTTTGTTAGGAAGATGAACTTGATGAGTTAATTAAGCCACAGCCTGTAAAACCAGTTTATTTGCATAGCAAACTCCCGGGCCAGTGTGCTGTGAGCGGGCATAGACGTGCAGACAATTCCGGGGAAATTACAGCCTCATTAATATGCTAATCTGGTTGCAGGCCTGGAACGAGTTTTGGGTTTGCGGTGCTTTGGGGGGGGGGGGGGGTGGGTGGGGGTGGGTCGGGGGGAGGGGTTGCTTAGCAACCCTTTCCTCCAGGTAACCCTTCTCTTCCTTGCCCTTGATATCCCCCAAGGATTGCCGGCGGAGGGGGGCTCGGCGGTCACGCAGCAGCGAGCAGAAGGAAAGGCGGGCGGGGGGCGGGGGGCGCGGGGCTGCCCTCGCACGGCAGCCGGGCACGCACCTCCCCAGGGCGGGGGGCGGCGGCTCCCCCTGCCCGCCCCGGGGCTCGCCGCGCCGCCTGCGGATGCGCAGCCCTGAGCGCAAACGCGAGCGGCGGGCACGGCGGAGGGTGGGCAGCGCCCGCAGCCCCCCGGATCCGCCTCCCCTGGACACCGAGCTCTTCCAGGGGCTGCTCCCCGCCGAGGGTCCCAGGGATGGGCGGCGGTCACCCCAAATGCCCTCCCGGCTCCCCTCTCCACCCAGCTGGGCTCCCCGAGCCTGCCCTGCCCGTGCCCCCCGCCAGCCCCCGCCTGCCCTGCCCGTGCCCCCCGCCAGCCCCCGCCTGCCCTGCCCGTGCCCCCCGCCAGCCCCCGGCTGCCCTGCCCGTGCCCCCCGCCAGCCCCCGCCTGCCCTGCCCGTGCTCTCCGAGCAGCGCCAGCCCAGCGCTCCCGGCCTGTCCCAGTTTGCTGCGGCACTGATGGGGATGGGATATCAGGGATCTGAGCGGGGGGTGCAGCATCTCTGCCCCCTGCAGCCCCTGCAGCTCCTGCAGCCCCTCCAGCCCCTGCAGCCCCTGCAGCCCCAGCAGTCCCTGCAGCCCCTGCAGCTCCAGCAGCTCCAGCAGCTCCTGCAGCCCCTGCAGCCCCAGCAGCCCCTGCAGCTCCTGCAGCCCCAGCAGCCCCTGCAGCCCCTACAGCCCCTGCAGCCCCTGCAGCTCCTGCAGCCCCTGCAGCTCCTGCAGCCCCTGCAGCCCCTGCAGCCCCAGCAGCCCCAGCAGCCCCTGCAGCCCCTACAGCCCCAGCAGCCCCTGCAGCCCCTGCAGCCCCTGCAGCCCCAGCAGTCCCTGCAGCCCCAGCAGCTCCTGCAGCCCCTGCAGCCCCTGCAGCCCCTGCAGCCCCTCCAGCGCCTCCAGCCCCTGCAGCCCCAGCAGCTCCTGCAGCCCCTGCAGCCCCTGCAGCCCCAGCAGCCCCTGCAGCCCCTGCAGCCCCTGCAGCCCCAGCAGTCCCTGCAGCCCCAGCAGCTCCTGCAGCTCCTGCAGCCCCTCCAGCTCCTCCAGCCCCTGCAGCCCCTCCAGCTCCTGCAGCCCCTGCAGCCCCAGCAGCTCCTGCAGCCCCTGCAGCCCCTCCAGCGCCTCCAGCCCCTCCAGCTCCTGCAGCCCCTCCAGCCCCTCCAGCTCCTGCAGCTCCTGCAGCCCCTGCAGCCCCAGCAGCCCCTGCAGCCCCAGCACCAGGGCAAGATGGGGGGTTTCATCCCCTCACTGCGTTTCTTGTGCAGCCAGGACCTCCCTCCGGCAGCTTCACCTCCAGTGAAAATAACCCCTCCATCCTGGCACCCAGGGCAGGGGAAGGTTTGTGCCCTGGCTGCCCCAGTGTCCCACAGTGCTGGTGCCCACCTGCCCCAGACCCCAGAGGAAAGCAGCAGTAGGATTTCTGCTGGATATCAGGGCTTTCCCGGCAAGATGGCTTGTCAGACACGGCACCCCATGCTGTACCATGAGGGTCAAGGAGACAAAGCTGCAGGAGCAGATGGAATCTGGGAAAGCCCCACATCCTCCATCCCAAGGGATCACACTCCTGTCCATCCCCAGCCCTCCTCTCCCAGCAAGTGCTCCTACCTGCCAGGTCTGTGTTGATGGACAAGCAATGGGGCTCCTCATGTTCCAGTGTTTGCTCTCTAAGCACAGGTTTCAAACCCTTCCCTGGCTCACCAGACCTATCCTTTCTCTCCTTGTTTGGGATTAGAGGATTTTCCTCATCCTTTCTAGGCTGCTTCCCTGGCAGCTCACACATGGCTCTGGGATGAGCTGGGGCACCCCCGTGGCACCTGACTGGGTGCCAAAGCAGTGAGACTTTCTCCCAAAGCCCTGCTCTCCAGGTTTGTGTGATCCAGAGGTGATGTGCAGGGCTGTGCCAGCTCCAGCAGAGCTTTTCACCCAGCTGCTCTCCTCAGGCTGTTGTGTGCCTGTCACCTGACAGACATCAAAGCTGCCTCATTCAGACCCAGTACCTGCAAAACAGGGCCAGGCCAGGGGCCTTGGGGCTGATGGTGACATCTGGGTCAGGCCCATGCAGTGCTCTGCCTTTAGGACATTCCCTCAGCTGCAGTTTAAAGTGCTGGAGCTGCCTGCTCAGCTCCCTTGCTCTGCCACCAAGCCCCAGGTGAATCCAGAGCTGGCAGCATGAGGAATGAGATGCCTCAAGAGCTTTGAGAGCCCTTTGCTGACCAAAGCTGGCTCGTGTTCAATGGGAACAGAGCTTGTGCTGGAATGGAGAAGGTTTCCCTCCCTCCATAGGTTTGCTTGGAAACATCCACCTCCTCTTGTTCCCCAGCCCAAACATTTGAAATGTGCACAAGTGTGCCGGGCAACAAGTTTTAATGTCAAACTCTTCCCTGCCAAGAAGAAACTCTGACTCCTCAGGAGGAGGCCAATTCCCTGGCTCGCTGCAGGAGACACTGCCATGTGGAAAGGAGCTGCTGCCTCCCTACCTGGGGAGTCCCAGTCTCCAGGGTTATCCATCCGTTAACCTTCATGAGCTCAAATATTTATTATTCATATTGCCCTGAAATGTGCTAAAAAGATGAAAAAAGGAATTAATGTGCCAGATCTTGCATCCACCTTTTAGCTTATTACAGTGCTAAAGCAGCATTAACATTTACAGTGTGTGAGCTCTGCTTTGCTCGTGCCTGAGGCCAGGGAGTTTAAGCCAGTGCTGAAGTTAATAGCAAGCACTGGTTAGAAAAAGCCCATTATGTCATAAAGTTGGAATTTTGCTTGGGCAGTGGCCACTGGCTCTTTCCAATTGGGATGCAGTGCCATCCCCTCCATCCCTTTCTGCTCTGCTGCCCGCTCCCACTCGCTCTCTCTCCCCCTCACAAACAGAAACAGAGCAGGGAAATGGTTCTGCTTTTCTTTCCAGTGCTGCTGAGTCCAAGGGCAGCACGTTTGCCAGAAGATAATTGGTTCAAACTCTGGCCAAGAAACTTTTTGGATGGCTGCTGGAGATGCCACGCAGTCAGAGGTGTTCCTGGGCACCTGGGGTCCCTGACACCTCCTCTTTCACAGCTTGAGCACATTTGTACATCCAACATCCTTGGTGCCTTCTGCTGGAGGGTGCCCTTACGAGCACCTCCTGCCTCCCCTCAGGAAGGATCCTTATAACTGTGTGAGGGGCAGCTCTGTTTTTTTGGGTTCTCCCTCAAACCTGACAGCCCCTCCATGAGGCAGGGTGTGCCCAGGTGCCCGTTCCATGGTCCCTACCTGGCAGACTGTCCTGTTCTCTTCTTCTAAAGTTTTTCTGAAGTTCTTCTAAAGCCTTCTGGTGTTTTACATTTTCGTATGGAAAACCTCCCTTGCTGGATGTCACACAGCAGGCCACACCCTCAGAAACCCACCAGTGGCACGGTGACCCTTCCCTGTCACCCCCAGCCCTGTCCCAGCACCCTCCAAGGCCAGAGCACACACACAGCCCCAGCACTGCACTCTCCCCTGTTGCCCTGTTCTTCTCTGGTTTTCTAGAGTTCCTTCAGCCTTCTGTGTTTGCATTTTTGTGATGGAGTTTCTCAGGCACTTTCCATGTAAATAATGATTGTTTTGCATTCCTTTCTGCAGGAGGAGAGAATTGATGGGCTGTTGGGTTGACCAGTGTGGTTGGAGAGGACAATTTCCATCCTCCAGTCCATGGTCACTGTTGGAATTCTATAAATGTTGAGGTCTGTGAATAAACTGCCCCTTTTTTTTGCCTTCTCAGCGTGTGAGTGTCGTTCATTTGTGTCACATTGCGACAGCAGACCCCGCTCTCCCCTCTCCCCACACCCCCTGTACCCCTGCAGAGCCCTGGGGCTGGTGGGCAGCCCATGCCCTCTGAGGACAGAGGGTTCCTTGGCCACTCCTGGGGCTGCCAGGACTCTCCTGGCTCTGCCACCAGCAGGAGCTGCTGAGGACAAGGCTTTGATCCAACCAAGGCACTCACATGGCGCTGTTAAAGATCACAACGACACAGACTCCGACTCAGAAGGCTGACAGTGATTTTGTTTATTTCTGGTTATTTCTTTCTTTTTATACTGTTCTACAGAGAACAACTCAGTGGGTGAAAGAAAGACAAACTTCTTCAATCACACTGCTCAAGTCAGAGGGACATCAAGAAGAAGTCCCTGCTAGGGAAAGGAATGTAAACAAAGGTTACAGTTAGGAAAACGTGTCTCTTGTTGGCAGAAAACTCTCTGGGAAAGAGTTTCAGAAAACCAAAACATCTCAGGCACCAACCAGGGCTACAGTCACATTTCTTGGAGAGCTTGGAATGGGGCTTGCTGTGCCCTGCTGATGGGATGTGCTCATGTTGGGCATGGAAGAGCCCTTTGCTGAGGTGAATGTGAGTTTGGTACAATTCAGTTCGTTTTTGCTGTACTTGAGGCTCAGATGATTTTCTCCTGGGCACGGGGTGCGTTGAGGTTTTTGCTATTTTTATAACTCAGTTCTTCTCCTGTGTTCCTGTGCACAGGGTTGTTCTTCCAGTGATCCCATCAGGGAAGGGTTTGTCTGGAGGAGAGGGCCTCACCCTTCAGGAAATCAATATTCCTTCCAGCTCTCCTTGTCCTTGGTGTGTGTGACCCAGCAGGACGAGTGACAAATTCACAGCCTTGTGTGCTGAAGAACTGCTTTTCTGGAGGCTCTGCTGTCAGGATTTTTAGCAGATGGCTGGTTTTGGATGCAGACAGAGGTGTGGGAAGGCTTGGAGAGCTTGATGGCGTTGGGAGAGTGACTCAGGTCAGCACACCAGAGCTCACCTGAGCACCTTCATCCCCGCTTAGCCTGGGAGTTGTTGTCTTCTGCAGCTCCCCCTCAGGTGTTGGCAGGGCCTTTGGAGCACTCTCTGGGGTCGCCCTGTTCTTCTCTGGTTTTCTAGAGTTCATTTCAGCCTTCTGCTGTTTGCATTTTTGTAATGGAGTTTCTCACTCGCTTTTCATGTAAATAATGATGGGTTTGCATTCCTTTCTGCAGGAGGAGAGAATTGAGGGACTGTTGGGTTGACCAGTGTGGTTGGAGAGGACAATTTTCTTCCTCCAACCCATGGTCACTGCTGGAATTCCATAAATGTCAAGGTCTGTAAATAAACTGCCCCTTTGTGCCTTGGACATCTCAGTGTGTGAGTGTCGTTCTTTTGTGTGTACTGTGACACTCTGGGGCTGATAGCCACCAGAAGACCTCTGTGGCCATGGCACACCTGAGTTCCCTTCCTTAACCCCCCTGCAAGGGGCCAGCACTGCACTCAGCTCCCCGAGCAGGATCCAGGGATGGCACTGACCCCTGGGATCGGGGCAGCAATGTTCCCTTTGTAAATGAAGCTCGGTGGGCTCCTTCCCCTGCCTGCTCTCCAGCAGGGCCACCCAGACTATCGAAACAGAGCCCAGCCCTGTTTGGAATTCAGAGGGCACCGTCAGTCCATGTCATTGGCAGGGAATGAATAAATCCCTCCTTTGAGCCCGTCAGGAGTGATGTGTTGCTGGGCTCACTCAAGGTCACATCCGTAAACACGGGATGGGGAGGCACGGAGCAAATCCGAGCTGGATGCAATCCCAGGCCTGGCTTTCCTGTGGGACAAACATCCCCCTGACTGCAGGAGCACCGCTGGGGGAGCGTCACAGTACACACAAATGAACGACACTCACACACTGAGATGTCCAAGGCACAAAAAGGGGCAGTTTGTTTACAGACCTCGACATTTATAGAATTCCAACAGTGACCATGGACTGGAGGATGGAAATTGCCCTCTCCAACCACACTGGGCAACCCAACAGTCCCTCAATTCTCTCCTCCTGCAGAAAGGAATGCAAAACAATCATTATTTACATGGAAAACAAGTGAGAAACTCCATTGCAAAACTGCAAACACAGAGGCTGAAATGAACTTTAGAAAACCAGAGAAGAACAGGGCAGCAGGGGAGAGGGCAGTGCTGGGGCTGTGTGTGTGCTCTGGCCTTGGAGGGTGCTGGGACGGGGCTGGGGGTGACAGGGAAGGGTCACTGTGCCACTGGTGGGTTTCTGAGGGTGTGGCCTGCTGTGTGACATCCAGCAAGGGAGGTTTTCCATAGGAGCTCCTGGTGCTGCTCCAGAGGCTGCCTCAGCACCCCTGGTGCCTGCTGGATCCCAACGTGACTTTGGTTTATCAGCCTCTGGAACGAAACTCCCCTGGGGAAGGAGCTCTGCTGTTGTCTGGGTTTTTGCTGCTCTCCTCTGTCACTTTAAGGAGTTTTGTAAAATCTTATTTTTAGCCTTCTGTGTTTACATTTTCTAATGGAGTCAGATACAATTTTACATAAATAACCTTCTTCTTATTGTAAAATTCAACGTTTACATTCATTTCATAAGGAGGAGACTGTTGATGGACTGTTGGGTTGTCCAGTGTGGTTGAAGAGGAAGATTTTCTTCCTCCAATCCATGGTGGCTGCTGGAATTCTGTAAATGTTGAATCTGTAAACAAACGCTCCTTTTTTCTGCCCTGATCATCGCATTGTGTGTGTGAATTCTCTGTGTTGTGAGCGACACTCTGCTCCTGAGTCCAGCCCAGCAGCTCTGTGGTTGATGCAATCTCTTGCCCACACCCCTTTCCATGCTCCAGGCACTGCAGAGCCCCTTGCTCTGGGCAGTGCCTTTGCCTGCTTGGCTGTGAAGCTGTTCCAGGGCTGTGCTCTGTTGTCTGGGTTTTTGCCCTTCTCCTCTGTCCCCTTTAAGGAGTTTGGAAAACTCTTATTTTTAGCCTTCTGTGTTTTGGAGTCAGATACACTTTCGTATAAACAAGCCATTTGTTATTGTAAAATCCAGCAATGTTTGCATTCTTTTCATAAGGAGATGGACTGTTGGGTTGTCCAGTGTGGTTGGAGAAGAAGATTTTCTTCCTCCAATCCATGGTCACTGCTGGAGTTGGATAAATGTTGATTCTGTAAATAAACCTCTCTCTTTTCCGCCTGGGACATGGCAAGGTGTGGGTGTGAGCTCTTTATGTCCAGAGTGACAGTGCTCGTCCCATCTCCCTTCCACCTGCCCTTCTGCTCAACCTATGGAAGAAGCAATCCAAGAGGGAGAGCCCACCAGAACCCCACCCTGGCTCTGCCGAGAGCCCCCTCCTCCCAGGGCAGGGCTCAGACCCCGGCCCGAGGCTGCTCAGCTCCGTCTCGGCCGTGCCTCCTCACCCTTTGACAAATCCTGGCGTTTGCAAAGTTATTACACCTCATTATGAATTGGATTTTAATCTAGTGTAAATAGTCCTACCATTATAGTGTCATAAGAAGCAATTAGCCCCCCTGCCTGCCTCTATGCATGAGGGGAAAGCTTTAATATCACCGAGCTGTGAGGGCTTGATGGGGCTGCAGCCTCCACGCACACACGTGTGCAGGCAGAGCCTTTGCTCTCCTGGCATCGGTGTGTGCTGGAGGTGTCCCCTCCGTGTGCTGGCAGTGACCAAAGTGACCATCTCCTGAGCCCCGGGGTTGATCTGGGCCCGGCATCTCTGCCAGCCGCCGGGTTTGCTCGGCAGCAGCACCGGCAATCATCTCCCGGAGGGTGGCTGCGGTTCAAGGCGATGATAAATCGTGGTTTGCTCGCCTTGCCCTCAGCCCAGCCACAAAGGGGATTATCCTCCGCAGGGCGAGAGGCGCCCGCAGTCCGGTCCCTGCCTTGCCTCGGGGTGATTATTTCCAATCTCCGCCAAGCTCTCCTGCGCTGCCTGGAGCAGGAAATTCATTTATCTGGAGCCGGCCGGCACGGTTCTAAAGCAATCCCACCCTCTCCCGTGTCACCTGGAGCCGGGCCGGGCACTGCACGTCAGGGCTGTCCCCACCGGGTGATGCCGCGTGATTAACAACAACCCCGGGTTAATGGGGTTTTAATGTCCCTCGGCAGCCCGGGGAGGGGGTGGCATCCTCAGCTCGGAGCGGGGGCTTTGATCTTTGTTTTAGGGAGGGACCGAGGTGTCTTTGTGCTGGGCTGAGCAGCACGGGCAGAGCCAGCTGTGCTCCAGGCTCGGGAATTTGGGCGTTTGTGGCGTGGGGGTGTGATGGATGCGGGTTAAACGCTGGCCTCAGTGATCTTGGGGGGGATTCCAGTGCGGGGTGGGGGATTGCTCAGAGCGTGGCCCAGCAGGAAGATCCATCCTCATGCCACTTTATCAAACAGGGGCTCCCTGCACTGTGGGATTAGCAGAGGAAAGGCTTTAACCCTCCCAGGGACGGGAAAGGACCCAGTTTTTGTGCATGAAGGGAAATCAGGGCTGGGCAAAGGTGGTGGTGCATCCCTCCCTGCCCTGGGCTCCTGGTCACGGGCTGTGCTGTGCTCCCTGCTCCTGTGAACAGGCCTGCTGGAACTTGCTCTCAGGGGATGGGTACAGCAAAATACCCTCCCAGCCCTCCCCATCCTCCCTTTGTCACATGAAAGAAAAGCTGGCTGCCTGTTAATTACATGAACCTTCTCATGGGCAATTGAGCTGGCCCTGTGTGTGTGTATTCATGCTGCCTGCGAGTTCTTGTCTGATCCGTGCTCACAGGTGACTGAAAGGAAGCCAAATTTCCCAACAAAGCAGGGCCCTGCTGGCTGTGTCCAGCTGCATCCGGGCCCTGTCCACACAGCAAGGCAGTGGCTCCTTCTCCCAGGGCAGGGACAGCAGCCACCTCCATCCCAAACTCACTTTTGGAGCCCTGCGATGTCTCATCCCCAGGAGGTTACAGAGCCCCTGAGGTGCAGAAATCCCTCTGCCTGTCCCTTCCTCTCCCTGAATTTCCCAGGGAAGCCCTTCAGCCTGAGTTCTGCTCCTTCCCTGGGGAGGACGTGGCCCCTTCCCCTTGCTGGAGCCTGGGGTACAATGCCAGGGGGGGCTGGGGCAGAGGGTACCTGGTGTGGGACCCTGGATCTCCCCGTGGGGCCCAGTGACCCTGCTGGCTGGGGACAGCCCTCTGGTGGCCCTGGGACTCGAGTGGCCGTGGCTGGCTGTCCTGTGTGCCCAGAGGAGCTGCAGGAAGCCCAGGGAGATGCTGGCTCCTGGCTCTGCATCTGAGATGCTCCTCAAGGACCCTTCCCTGCCGCTGGAATTTGCTGGGAGTGTTGGCCAGCAGGGCTCCCAAAGCCTCTCTGCACCCTTCCCAGGGCACAGATGGAAGTTCTGTGTAGCCATGGCTGGTGCCTGCAATGTTCTGATTTCTCTAAAACTGTTCCCAGGCACAATTCTGTACACAAGGGATGTGTTATTGTACACTAGTCCTGTTTTTCTGCATTCTCTCCCAGAGGAGGGAATTTACTTGATGTCCCTCTGAGTCGGCCAATGTGGTCCAAGAATTCCACCCCTTGGCTGGGATCTTTGTAAAAAGGTATAAGGGGAAGTGGCTCGAGAATAAAGAGAGATTGGAGTCAATCTTCAGCCTTCTGAGAACGAGCCCATGTCCTTATTTCGTGTCCTATTGCAGCAGTTCTGGACATCTCTGTGTCCCTCCTGGCACAGTTTTGGCCCAGGGCTTTCCACGACTCTGCAGCTCATCTCCTTCCTGCCAGCCTGACTCCAACCTCCCCGAGGCTGAGTCTCCAGGCCTTCATTCCCAGCTCTCATTGCTATTCATCGGTGCATCTGAATATTTTAATCCTTGGGGAGGGGGGGACCGGGGAGCAGCATCCTCCCCCTGCCTCCCCAGCCACCTTCCCTGCCTTATCTGCTGAGAGCAGGGCCAAGCTGTCCCCGGCCTCAGTGGGTGAGACAAATCGTGGAAGAAGCTTAAAGCAAGACCAGCATCTCCCACCTTGTGCTGGGAGGGGGCTGGGGAGGGAGAGGAGGGAGGGGGCGAGGGAAGCAGCTTGTAATTACAGAGTAAGAGGCAGCGATAAAATGATAATGGAAGAGTTCTGACCCGCCTGAGCCAGTTCTGCAAAGCTGTGAAATAAATTTAGCAAAAAGAGCGAGGGCACGGGGGGCTCCCAGGCTGGGTTACAGCTGAAATGCTGGTTTCACAAACAAGACGTAAATTGGATTGCAAACATCTAATTAACCTCCTTGATTTTTTTTTTTTTCTTTTCTTTTTTTTTTTTGGTGGGAGAGGCAACAGATTCCAGCTAAAGCTGATACCATGGCTGGATACCCCTTGGCAGGAGAGATTCTGGAGGCGAGGAGAGGCAAATGATGCTGTGGTTTCACCTGCTGGCTCCCTCCTTGCTGTCCAGGCAGCAGGGAGAGGAGGATCTGGAGCTCCTCTGACCCCTGTGCCGTGCTGCAGGAGCTGTGTGTGCTGTTTGTGATAAGCTCACCTTGGAAGGAGAAGGTGCTGGTGGAGCTTCTCCCGGTGTCTCTTTGTTCCTCCTCTCACCTGGAGCTCCCCACTTCCAGGGGGACAGGAATGGGGATCCCCATGGCCTGGACTGGCTGCTGCTTTGCCCTGGGCCAGAGCTGCTGGCTTACTTTTGGATTTGACCCAAACCTCTTTGGAGAGCAGAGTGAGAGCTGGGAAACGACCCTCTCCTCCCTTCCCCGGCCTCCAAGGCTCGCTGTTTATTTTTCTGGAGGGCAACCATTCCACGTGGATTTTCGGGAGCTCTGTGCCCCCCTCCCTCTCCCACCCCTCACGGCCTCCTGCCCCCCCCTCACCCCAACCTCTTCTCTTCCCCACCCCACCTTCCCCCAGGGGCACGCAGCCAGTGCAAACGGTCCCTTGGCAGCAATGATGAAGATGGATGTCTGATTGATTCTCTCTCCTCTCTGCAACCCCCCTCTCCAGCCCCCCCCCCCTTTTCCCTCTCCCCCCTCTCCGTGCCCTTCTGGCAGAAAATTAAAAGGCTATTTGTTAAAGGGCGAAAGCCCTCAGGTGCAGCCCCCGGCTGGACAATTTGTCTCCATGAAAAGGATGCTATTATGAGAGCGGCTGGATCCAGGAGGAGGGGGGAGAGTTTGCCAGGAAGAGAAGGGAGAGGTGGGGAGGGGGAAAGGAGGCATCTCCCGGGGACAATGAGGTTGGGCCGGGGGGGGACGGGAGATTGCCGGGGCTTGCCGGCTGGGCCGCCGTTCAACGGGGAGCGCGGAGGGGCGGGAGAGCCATGTGCTGCCGGAGGGAGGGAGGGAGGGAGGGAGGGAAGCCAACCCTCTTGTTCTGAGCCTGCCGCAGAGCAGGAGCGCCGAGCTGCCAAATCCTCTCCGCCAGGCCCCGCTTCCAAGGGAACAGACGCTCGGGCCGGCCGGGGCACCGCGGAGGGGCTGCGACCCCCGCCCGTCCTCCCCTGCTGCTGCCTCATGTCCCTGCTCGCTGCCGGGCTCCCCTGCCTGCCCCCGGGGCTGCCCGTGCTCTCCTCGGCTCCAGGGAGGAGGAAAAGGAGGAAATAACGCACCGATGTGCCTCTTGTCTGCTGAGTCCATCGGTCAAGGGACGTCACCCCGCGGTGCCCTGCCCTGCCTGCATCCCTGCCTGTGCCCATCCTCACGCTCACCTGGCTGTCTGTTTGATTTTAGGGTTTGATGTGAACATCTGGCCGTGTGCTCCCCGAGGATCTGCAGCACCAGCCCAGGGGAATGCCCCCGTGGGGGCTCAGAGAGCCTCCAGCTCTGTCCCTCTGAAGCAAAAACCCTCCAACCAAAGTCACTGCTGTGAGGGAACGACTGCAGGAGTGGGATCCCCTCGTCCAGGTTTGAATCGAGCTCTGAACTGGAGGAGTCTGAACATCACTGAGCCCCCCTGGGAGGCACCAGGGCAGGGCTGAGGCCTCTGCCTCACCTCTGATCCCTGGTGAGGTGACAGCAGCGGGAATGGGCCTGGGAATGGCTCCTGTGGGAGCTGGGGAGATGCCTTGGCTGTGCCCCGTGCCCAGCAGGATCCTCCCAGCACAAGGGTGAGGCTGGGTGCTCGTGCTTTGTGTCCATGGAGCTTCTGCCCTTGGCTCCTCTGCTCTGCTGCCCCAAAAACGAGGGAAGCAAATGGTGCCTTCACCTGGCAGCAAGCAGGGAAGCGCTCACAGATGGCAAGGCACAGCCTGATGTGGGATAAAAGTGGCTCTGCTGGAGCAGTTTTCCAAGGGGGATTGCTGCTTTCCAGCCCCTGGGAGGGTGGTGCTGCAGCTGGGGAGATGCTGTCCCTCCCCACGGTGAGCAGGGCTGGGCAGGTTTGGCCCCACTGCACTGCAGGGAAAGGGAAACTCTGGGATGGGCTGGGTGCTCTGCACTCTGGGACAGAGCATCTCTGCAGGGGCTCTCCCTGAAGGCCAGTCCATGGGACAGGAGCCCACGGCCACCAGGCAGGACAGGGCCCCGAGGGAGCTCTGTCAGTGTCATCACCTCCTCCCTCACTGGGGCTTCCCCCTCTTTGATCTCACTGGCAGGAGGCTCAGTCAGGGTGCAAACAGCTGTGAGTGGTGGCTGAGTCCAGCTGGTTCCCCAGGACAGGATCACTCAGGGGTGTTCTGCCCAGCATCTTCTAGAAACCCACTTCTCCACCTGATAAAAGAGGGAGAAAGGAGGCAGGGAAAGGGCAGCTGCTGGGTCCCAGGGCTGAGTTTTCCTTCTCACTTCCCCAGCAGCCTGGATCAGACACATTTATGGGGTGTGGAATGGGGAGGGTGAGCGCTTGTTGGGAGTCTCTGTGTCCTGCCTGGGTGTCCCACCCACTCTGTGGGACAGGAGTCACCTCTCCCTGTGTTGGGGGAGCAGGATTACACTGAGAGCAGGCTCACTCCCAGACCTGCCCGACCCAGAGGTGCAGCCAGGGCTCAGAAAGCAGCTCTGAATTTGCATGGTTCCCTTCTGGGCCTGCCTTAAAATCCCCACTAAAAAAAAAAAATAAAAAAAAAAGAGTTTTATTTCTAAATTTTTCCTCAGGACAAATGCAAAACTCACAGTTTTTCACAGGGGAAAGGATTTTTACCTTCAGGCAGGGACTGGAGCTACCTTGGTCATAACCATGAAAAGCAGGGGTTGCTCTGCTTTCCCTGGAGTGTTTTATTTTGGTTTTGCCTGTAAAGCCTGTTGCCTCCATGCACAGCCCTGGATATATGTTCTAAATCCAGCTAAAATAGGTTACAGTGGGAGATTTAGCCATTCAGCATTTCTCTTGCCACTGATTTACTGACTGATGCTCAACTTCTTTTTTTTTTTATCAGTTGAAGAACTGCTTGGCCATCGAGAGCTGCAGGCAGCTGCGGAGGGAATTAAATAATAATATCTTTGGGAGGTAAAAATGGGAGCAGCTGCACCCTCCAGACAGCCAAGGAAAAGTCAGGAGATCTGATAGGAAGGAGATCCCTTCATGAGCTTCTGTTACCTAACACAGACTTAACCCACAGACATGCCAAGGTGGTTTGAAAATTCATTTTGTATGAACCAAAGAATCTCTAATGGTTGGATTTGGGGGGAAAAAGTGATGTTTAGACTCTGAGGTTTGTGGGAGGGGTCACCAAACCCCTCCATGGCTCCCAAGGCCCCTGGCAGCAGTGACCCAAGGAGAGCAAAGCCCCCAGATCATTTTCCTGAGCCCCCCACCCTGCCCTGGGGTGCTCCCCACCAGCTTTGCCAGCTGGGGCTGTGTGGGAGACCCTCCCCATTTGTCCCCAAGCCCACCCAGGGGCAGTTCCCAGCACAAGTAGCCTGGCAGAGCTGGGCCCTTGGCACCCCACACCCTTGGGTGGTTTGGGGGTCACAGCCCTGCACCCACAGTCCTTCCAACACCAGCACCTGGGGGTTTCCCATCTACCTCCATTCCCCCCCCACTAAACTCAGGCAGATTCTCCCAGGATGTGAAAGCTGGAGTTCCAATCCAGTCCCAAACACACACCACGTTACCCAGTTAGGCCAAAAGTCAAAACCCAGCCACCTCTCTGAGTCCAGATGCAAGTGTTTTTCCCCTCAAGCTCACGATGCTGAAGGAGTCTCAGGAACAGCTGATCTTGATCCCTTCTTCTCACCACAAACCCTCTAGCCTGGCTCTGGGCTCTGGGTTTCCTTTCCTGTGTCATTCCTCACAGCCTTGTCCCCTCACCCCTGCTGCCCTGGGTTTGAAGAGAGATGTTTGCATCAAATTTCTGCCGAAGAAAAGACAGGAGGGTTTGGGCATTCTGGAACTGAGAGGGACCTGGGGGGATCTCGGGGACAGCCCAGCCACCCTGAAGGTCCATGTGGCTGTGCCACCTTCCCTGTGCACGGGCAAGGACCTGCTGCACATCTGCAGGAAAATCCCTGCCCACAGGGGATGGGATTGCTGGAGATGAGCAGCAAGGAGGGAGGAATGATTTGGATCGGGAGGAAGTGGCAGGGGAACTGCAGCTTTGCCAGCCAGGGAGACACGAGTGTGGGGGAGAAGCACTGCCCTGGTGGCAGAGGAGGTTCTGCAGAGAGGTCTGGAGCTGTCTGAGAGCGCACTGGGGGTGAGATGATGGGTGGGTGGGTGCTGCTGGTGCCTCCCCAGCATCCTGGAGCACCCTTGGCCGGGGTCTGCTCTTTGAGCTGGCCCAGGGCAGCGCCGCCTGAATGAGCCTGGGTGGCAAAAGCAGTTGGGAAAGAGGAGGGAAGAAGAGGTGGGGGAGAAAGGATGGCCAGGATCCAAAGGCAAAAGCTCTCTGGAGACAGCCCAGAGCCGTTCTGCGGCGGTGCCTGCACAGCGCACGGAACGTGAAGCGGAAACCAATGAAGCACGGCCAGCACGCGGGGAGTGAGCCCTAATTGAGGGACAAAACAGCAGCAGATGGGCAGCCCTGCCCACCACCCCTTGCCAGGGGTCTGATTTGCCATGGAAGCCGGGGAAGGGCCATCCCTGAACAGCTGAGGGCTGCTGCTGTGGCCGGGGGTGGCCTTGTCCCGGTATGCTCCTGGAGAGATTCCACGTGAGGGGAGCTGGCAGCAGCCCACACCCACAGAAAGCCTGCTGGGGCTGGGATGCTCAAGGCCTTTATCCTCAGGGCCACATCCAGCGACTCAGTGCTGGGGCACTACAAGGGCTCAGCAAGTTCCACAGCTCCCCAGGGGAGATTTGTTCTTTGCCGACACAGAACAAACCAGTATTTCCTCAATTTCTTGCAACATTTTCATTTTTGTCAAAAACACACAAGTTGGGGGAATTGTTTCAATAACCCTAACCCTGCATTTTATTCTGAGACTCTTTTTAGGACAAGTAGCTAAACCCCAATTCCATCTCAAGGATCGCTCCTAGCACCTCTTTGGGGATGCTGAACATCTCTGTGTGGTGGTTTTCCTTTGACCCCTGAAAGGTGCTGCAAGTCAGCCAGCCAAGGAACCCTTGTTGTCTGCCCAGCTCCGCCTTCAGGCACGGAGGAAAGCAGGGAATTCCCTCTGGAATGCTTGTGGAGCTGGGGACCCAGGGATGCTTGCTGGAATCCAACACCCACCCCTTCCTCCCTCCCACTGCGGCCTGGGGAAGCTTAATGAGTTAATGCTGATTAAGTGCTTTCAGATAATCAGATAAAGGTGTCATAAAAGTGCTTTACGGTGATGATGATGTGTTTTATGGTGAGGAGAAACTGATGATCCCAAATAAAACTCCAAATTAAATCGGGGGGGAAGTACAAAGGTGTCTTCAGATCTGGGGTGAACTTCACATTAAGGGCGAAGAAAAGCATTCAAGCGTTGGCCAAGTTCCCATCTCTCCTCAAACCCTGCCTCATTTTGACCTCCCCCCTCCTCTCCAGGAGCCTTTTCTGCTGGGAGACCAAGATTAATTACCTCCCTGGCAGCCCTTTGGGCTTCCCCCATCTGATAAGGTGTGAATAAGGCTGACAGGACCCGCTAAGGGTCTCACAGCTTTCTCAGCTCCGTGTCCTGCCTCCAGCACACCCCGGCCCTGCTGCAGCCCCGCTGATCCCCAGCCTTGCTTAACTCCTGCCTTGTCCTCAACTTTTGGGATCCAGGGAGCTGGAAACGCCAGGATGGTGCTTCTGCCTGCTCTCCACGCTGGGGTAAGAGAGAAATCAGCCCCAAACCCTGAATCTGCCCACAGCAACTGCGCCAGGTCGGGAGCAAGACCCTAAACAAAGCAGGCAACAGCATTTCCCCCACTCTGAGAGCTGCCTTTGTCCAGGCTGTCAGGGACCCCGGAGTTGAGGGACACATGTTAAGATCTGCAGCAATTAAAAGGGGCTCCAGCCTTAATGTGCTCAGCTGAAAGCCCAGGTCCCCAGGTTGTGCACGGGAAATTGGCTGCTAATTTAGCGGCTGCTGCCAACCGGCCGCATCTGTCCAGCCTTGCATGGCTCTGCCTTCCTTGCTCTTTTCCAAGAGCTTCTCCTGGCAGGATTACAGCCCGGGGAGGAGGCAGGGCCAGCTCGGACAACCTGCTGGCTCCACACGCTGGTTTGGGTTTATGGCCGTGGCTGGGCAGTGCCCCCCGCCCGGGGCTGTCACCGCTGCACCTCTCCCTGAGCTTCCTTGGGAAGCAACAGGACCTGGCACAGCAAATCCCCAGATCCTGGCTCATCTTGCCTGGTTGATTGGGGAAAAAAATTTCATTCCCCCACCACTCCCTCCTCCACATGATTTTTTTCTTCTTTTATTTGAGTTGACTGAAATGACTGGTTAAAAATAAAGCAGCTCGTACTATTTTTAACGTGTTTTTTACTCCTTCATCAAAGGAAAATGAAAGATCTGAATTTGTTTCACTCCAGTTGAAAACATCAAGTTGAAATGATCCAACTTCTGCAGTGTGGTATGTCTGCTGAAAACACATTTTTATTTATTTAGGCAAGCTGCTTTGCCAAATGTGACAGGAATCTGTGGCTTTGAGCTGAATTTCGCAGCCAGCCTGAGACAGCAGTTTGAAGAGCAGTGGATTTGTCTGACAGTGTTTCCCAGGCTGGAGTGCACTGGATCTCCAACCCAAGGGATGTGAGAATAACCAGAGGAAGGAATGTTCATCCTGTAAATGCTGCAGACTTGAGCCCAAGGAGAAGCTGAAGGTTTTGGTCAGGTTGGCCTCGGGGAAGTTGAAGGCAGGCCAGCCCCGGAGATCCATCCCAGGGATGAAATCATTCCCCATTGGATGGCTCCACAAGCTCACTGTGGTCCTCTGTGCCGGCCCAGCAGCTCCAGGACCCAGCACAGCTGCTCCCACCAGGGAGCTCGGCAGCCCTGGCAGGGCTTGCTCTGCTCCCAGCCTGCCCTGAGACACCCCAGCTCGGGGAGGGGACAGAGAGGGAGCTCAGCAGGGATGGAGAGGGATCAGAGAGGGGCTCTCCACCCCTGTCAGCCCTGGCAGGGCTTGCTCTGCTCCCAGGCTGCCCTGAGACACCCCAGCTCGGGGACGGGACAGAGAGGGAGCTCAGCAGGGATGGAGAGGGATCAGAGAGGGGCTCTCCACCCCTGTCAGCCCTGGCAGGGCTTGCTCTGCTCCCAGCCTGCCCTGAGACACCCCAGCTCGGGGAGGGGACAGAGAGGGAGCTCAGCAGGGAGGCAGAGGAGGGAAGAGCTCTCCACCCCTGTCAGCCCCGTGTTTGCAGGACTCTGCCGTGTTACGGATTTGGGATCCCGGTGCCGACGGAGCCTTGTCAGAGCTCCAGCGCTCCCCCGGGGCTGCCAGCGCAGGAGGAGGAGGAGGAGATTTGGGATGCCTCTCTGCTGCTTTGCTGGCAGAGATGAGCTCAGCACAGCGGCAGCGCTCCCAAACACCGCCGAGGTGCTCCAGGTGCCGGCAGGAGCGCGGACAGAACACAGGGCACTGTTCTCCTCCCCGAGGGAAGCCACGCTGCCCTTCAAACCTCCTCGACCCCTCGGCAGAGGAGGTCAGCCCGGCATCTGTGGCACTGGGGACGAGCGGCGGCTCCCGGTGCATCAGCCCGGCGGTCACGCTGGAGCTGCCGTGGCACTTCCATCCGTCTTTCCCTGCGCTCCCGTCACCGGCGGCGGGGAAGGGGAGGCAGAGCAAGACCGGAGCCAGGGAGAAGCAGGCGGAGAAAGGGAGGCACGGAGGGTGAGGGAGGTGGTACAGACGTCCACGTTCTGTTTATCGAGGCTCGCTTCTCCCTCTCCTGGACATTCCCACCGGCCGTGCCCTGAGGGCAGCTGCTGGCTGGGCAGGGATGGGGGTATCCACCCTTCATCCTCGCAGGGCAGCGAGCGGGCAGAACACCTTGGGAATGTCTCTTGAGGTCCCTGCACACGGGCGGAGCACTTTGGGAATGTCTTTTGAGGTCCCTGCACACAGCCTGGAGCTCAGCATTCCTTTGCCTTGAGGGCAGAGGCGGCGATGGCCTCTCGGGAGTCACCAGCCCTGCTGGCTCTGCTTTGTCAGGGTCTGTGGCACAGAGCAGGGACCCGGCCTGGCACCTCCTCGTGCTGAATTGTGACCTCTGGAAGTGCCCGAGGCCAGGCTGGAGTGGTCCCTGGGGCAGCTGATCTGGTCAGTGGCATCCCTGCCCATCTCAGGGGGCTTGGGAGGAGATGGGCACAGGTGGGAGACGGGAGCCGAGCCAGGAATTCTGTATCCCTGAGACAAGAGATGGCTTGTGCGGCAAACAACCTCCCTCCGCGGCAGCCTCGGTGCTCTCCAAGGGAACTTGGCCGTGCCTTTGTGCCGAGCGCAGCCCCGCGTTTCATCTCCCGCGGGCTGGGGGAGCGCTGGCTCCTCGGGGTCATGTTTGTTATGTTTCCAGGAAGCCCCTCCAGAAAAACATCCTCGAAACACAGAGGTTTCCCTTCTGCCGGCATACAAATGAACCCCAAACAGAGCCCACTTCAAAGCGGCCGGCTAATGAGCCGCTCTCTCTCTCTCTCTCTCTCTCTCTCTCCCCCGCCCCGCCCCGGTTCCAGGAGGGCCCTAACGATGCTGCGGTGTTACAAAGGCGTTCGGAGACCGCTCAGAGGGGGAAAAATAGACGGGGAGGGGGGCAGGGAGCAGCGGGGAGCAGCACGGACATGCCAGCACAGGCGGCTGTGGGATGGTGCCCAGCACCCCGGTGTGCCGGTCCCCACGCCGGGCACGGGGGGCAGAGCACGGGGAGGGACGGGCGGTGCCCGCCGGTGCCACCGCACAGCGGGGCAGGGACACGGCAGGGCGGCCTGCGGGGGAAATTCCACAGCCTGCCGCCGTGGGTTTGATTTTCCCCCAAGGACAAGGGCGGGTGATGGGGGTAGGGAAGGGGGTGAGGGGCTTGGACCACCCCCTTGCATGGCAGCGGGGTTTTATTCTGCCGAGCCGCTCTTTTCACCTTCCCGTGGAGCTGCTGCTGCTGCTGGCTGGGGTGGTCTCCCCCCGTTCCCTCCCAGTTCAGTCCCAAAGCCCATCGAGTCCCTGGGGTCTGCCTGCACCTCCCTCCCGGCCCTTGGGATGGGCACTCGGGGGGTTTGGGCAGCTCGACCCCCACGGGCTGGGGCTGCAAACGCTGCCCAGAACTCCCAGCATGGAGCCTCCCCCGGGAGCAGGTGTGGGATCAGCCGAGGAGAAACAAGAACTGCAAAGCCCAAATGAGGAGCTGAGTTGGGAAGCCAGGCTTGTAGGGTTTTTTTCCTCACAAAGTATTCTG
Source organism: Phylloscopus whistleri (assembly GCA_017589585.1). Lineage (NCBI taxonomy): Eukaryota > Metazoa > Chordata > Aves > Passeriformes > Phylloscopidae > Phylloscopus > Phylloscopus whistleri. The sequence goes on along the minus strand of JADMLD010001548.1, from coordinate 5,097,824 downwards.
AGGTGGAAACAAACCCAGAAATTTTCTTTTGCTTTGTTCAGAAGTTTTCCTTCTGTTTCTAACCAGTGAAAAAATGGCATTTTTCTGATTATTGCTTATAAAAAAAAAAAAAGGATATTTTTACACTTTCATTTTATCCTCAGTTGTATTTTTCTCTGGCTGAGGAAGCATTTTTTTGCTACAGAAATGTAAAACAAAACTAAAAATAAAGCCTCCCTGCTCACGAGCTGTAAATATTCACCGTGCTCTGCAGTTCCCTGTATCAGGTGGAAGTTTCTCCCATCCAGCAGCAGCAGCAAGGACATTTTGCTCAGGATCATTTTCCTGTGTACACTCAGGATTGCTGCCACCTTTGGACAAAGGTTTCTGGTTCAATCTCTTCATCTCCTCATCTCTCTACCCAAGTCAGGTCATTTTTCAGGGGAACATCAGCTCCCTGGTGTGGAGCTGAGCTGTCAGTTTGGGGCTGTCCTACCCTTACCAACACTTCTTACTCAGAGCCAAAATAATTACATTTATGAGAACAAAAAAATGATATTTATGAGAACCTTAAAGGTTTCACACCCTCCAGACTGGACCTTCTTAGATACTTCCATTAGAGAGAATGTAATAATTTCACATCAGGAGGCCCAGAGGTCTCTCTGGACCTTCTTTCCAAGGGCCTCGCATCCCAAGGAGCTCCCTTGCAACGCAAACTGATGGTGCTGGGAGTTCCACCTGCAAATTTCCAGTAGGTCTCGACATTCCTTTCCCCTCTTCGCCTGAAGGATGCTCCAAACCCCAGGACCTGGATCTGCCCTCAGTCAGGGCATCCCCAGAACCTTTGGACAAACCTGGGTGGAGCAGAGGAGGAAATTCTTTCCTCTGTGCCCCCAGCATCCCCCATCTCCCCGGTATAAATAAATAATCTGCACTCTCCACACATCCCCAGCCCCGAGGGCCGGAGTGCTGATGGATGCACGCAGCCAGGCCATTGTTCCCCCGCTGGATGATAACAAATCCTGGATTTCTGTTCCCTGTTAACACCTTTTCCGGCCCTGGCTGTGCTGGGCGCGTCCCTGCAGCAGCCCCGGTGACGGGGACAGGGACCGGGAGCCCCCGGCGCCTGGGCCGAGCTGTCAATAGCGCTGATCAGCCCCGGCATCGATTTGCAGCCCCTCCCACCCCGCGCTGCTCGCTGCCCTCGGTGCTTTTCTCTCCTGAGCAGGGAGCAAACAAACACCAGCAGCCGCTCTGGTGTGCCCGGGGGTGCCTGGGCTTCTGCTGGGCTTTGGCCTGGGAGCTCTGACAGATCCCAAACCTACAAACCACGGGCCAGGGCTGAGCACTGCCCAGCCCCACACACACATCTGCCCTGGGCAGCACCAGGATGTGAAGGGTGGTCCTGGGATGGGCTGGAGGAAGACTTCCCTCTTCCCTCTGGCTGTTGTATCCCAGGTTTCAGCCTTCCCTCCCTGGGATGGAGCTCCACGCGGAGCCCTGGAGCCAGCTGGGTGGCCTGGGAGCTCTGACAGATCCCAAACCTACAGACCACGGCCCAGAGCTGAGCACTGCCCAGCCCCACACACACATCTGCCCTGGGCAGCACCAGGATGTCAAGGGTGGTCCTGGGATGGGCTGGAGGAAGACTTCCCTCTTTCCTCTGGAAGGAAGTAGAGGAAAGTGTGCTGGGGAAGGGAAATGTGAGAAAAAAGATGAAGAGAGGATGGAGGGATGGTCAGAGCAAGAGGAAAAAATGAAGGAAGGGGAGCAAAGGGAGTAGTACACACAAAAAGAAGTCGAGAAATGGTGCACAGACAATGTCCTCTCCTTCACCTCCTAATCCCTATTGCCCCTCAAGTTTAGCAATTACCATCCTGAGAGCTGGAGATGCCCATTGCAGATCCCAGAGTGGCCCAGCTCACCTGGGGACATTGGCCTGGAGTCAGCAGATGTCTCCCTGGCCAGCCCTGGGCTGCAGAGCAGCTCACAGCTTCCCAGGGCACATCCCAGGTTTCAGCCTTCCCTCCCTGGGATGGAGCTCCACTCAGCCCTGGAGCCAGCTGGGTGGCCTGGGAGCTCTGACAGATCCCAAACCTACAAACCACAGCCCAGAGCTGAGCACTGCCCAGCCCCACACCCACATCTGCCCTGGGCAGCACCAGGATGTGAGGGGGGTCCTGGAATGGGCTGGAGGAAGACTGTTGTACCCCAGGTTTCAACCTTCCCCCCTGGGATGGAGCTCCACTCAGAGCCCTGGAGCCAGCTGGGCCTCCAAAAACGAGGAGCCAGGACTGGGGGCAAGCAATCTCCTGCCACACCCCATCCAGGGGGGAAAAACCAGCAGGAACTGTGGGGAGCCCCCCCTGCTCCTCCCGGCTCCATCGCCCCTCGGGCACAGCCGATCCAGGACGGATGTTGGGGAGCTGCGGAGAGGAACAAACAAACAAACACCCAGACCCCCCTCCTGGTCCCTGCTGGCACGGGAGGAACAAAACCCCGCAGCCAAGGGCCCTCCAGTGAGTAATCTCTCCTTCAGATGTGTCCCAGCATCCCTCGCCGCGCGCCGGCCGCGCAGCCACCACTTGAATTAGCACCAAAGGCTTATGGGAGCCAGAGTCATTAATCTAGGTGACAAACAGGACTCTGAAGGAATATTTGCACCCCGAAATTGAAAAGATTAGGCCATATTTGTCAAGGATTGGTAGGCTTTATCGCCTCCAGAGCAGATGCTGTTAAATATTCATGAGCTGCATAAGTGGGAGAAGACCTCGCTAGGCCTGATGACTTTCAGAGAGAGAGAGAGAGAGGAGGGAAGGGGGGGGACGAGGGCGGGTGGGGGGGACACGGTGGCATTGCCACATGAGTGGGGAAGGGGGACGTGGGGCTGCTCTGGCACCCCGGGCAGGGTGGCTGGAGGGGAGGAGGGGCTGTGGGATGATCCCTCTGGACACGAGGCAGCGCAGCCACCTCAGATTCCTGGCCCCTGCACAGGCAGGTTCTGCCTTTTCTGCTCTGCAGCGGGGACAGGAGCCAGGCAGGTGCACTGAAGGAAGCTGGGAGGGGGCCACTGTTGTCACCCCAGTCCTGCAGGCAGCCCAGAGGTGGCTCACAAAGTGTCCCCCAAAGGATGGAGATCTGGAGTGAGCTGGGCTTGAGGCCCCAGCACTTGTGGGCCATCTGGGTGTCCCCACACATGTCCCCCAGGATGGAAGGAGGCTGTGAGATAGAGCTGGGGAGATGGGCAGAGGGTCAAGAGGAAGGATTCGACAGCAGGGGGAAGATGAAGAGGTGGGGAGAGGAGCTGGATGGGGAAAGGGGTGGAAAAATGGGGAGGAAGTAGAGGAAAGTGTGCTGGGGGAGGGAAATGTGAGAAAAAAGATGAAGACAGGATGGAGGGATGGTCAGAACAAGAGAAAAAAATGAAGAGGAGCAAACAGACTAGTACACAAGAAAGGAAGTTGAGAAATGGTGCACAGACAATGTCCTCTCCTTCACCTCCTAATCTCTATTTCCCCTCAAGTTTAGAAATTCCCATCCTGAGAGCTGGAGATGCCCATTGCAGATCCCAGAGTGGCCCAGCTCACCTGGGGACATTGGCCTGGAGTCAGCAGATGTCCCCCTGGCCAGCCCTGGGCTGCAGAGCAGCTCACAGCTTCCCACGGCACATCCCTGAACTCAGTGCTGGGACCAAACCCTCCCAGGCCAGCTGGAGTTTTCCAAACTGCAACAGGGCCTCCTGGGACAAACGTGGAGTTTCAGGCTTTCCTGAAGAGGCTGCACTCACAGGAGCTGCCCTCTGGGTTTTTCCCCCTGGCACTGGGCAAGGAGGCCCCAGGAACACCCAAACCACGCAGAGGGGCTGGGATGGGAGATCTCCCTGCCCTCCCCAAGTTTCTCCCTGTATCTTTCCCACACACACGGTTGGGTGGGATCCAATTTGAACCCAAACCTCCAAATCTCCCCCAGACAGGGAGAATTTCAGCAAACCAGAAAGCTTGGTTTGCAGCCAGCTGTTCCTCCTCGTGCCACTCAACTGATAAAGCGAAAAGCTGGGGCTGGCATTAGGAAAAGCAGCGAGGAAGCTGCAAAAGCAGCAGAAAAAGGCTCCATTGCCAGGCTGGGGAGGGGAGACAGACACTTAATTTAGTGCAGTCCAGGGACTTTTTTTATAATGTTGGTGGAAAATCCTGATTCATCAAAACCCCGGTTCTCGGAGAGAACAGGTCGGTCCCACCAGCGCCTTTTGCTCCGTTTAGAGAAAACCCAAAAACCAATAATGGGGGTTCAGAAATTTCCTACCCGACCTCTTCCCAAAGGGAAAATAGTTTGCTGGTGGGTGAGCATGGATTTAAATTGTTTGCTGCTCAGGAGGTGATGGGTGAGCAGGGAGTGGGCGCAGCTGGACCCTCCCTGCACACAGGTGCTGGGCACAGCATCCTTCCCCAGGGTGCTGAGGGAAAAGAAAATGAGAGTGCTTGAAAGCTGCTGGATAATCCACTTCCCCAAATCCTCGTTTCCATCTCAACCTTCAAGAGATCTTGGTGCAGCCCTGGCTTCAATCTGTGCACAGGATCTCCTCCTCCCGCTCTTCCCTGCTCTCCCCGGGCCCCCGGCAGCCCTCACACAATTTAATGTCTTACAGCTCTGGCCCTATTTGACAAACAGGTGATTTTGCTAATGAGGAATAAATGAGATTCACAGGATGAGAGAAAAGGGAAGAGCAGCTGTCGTGAGCGCAGGATGTGCCGGCTTTATTAAAATAATATATGGCCACATGCTTGGTATTAGGGCTCGCAGTTTGAGAACTCCCATCTCATCCCTGCCGGCTCCCCCTCCCCTCGGCTCCCCGCTCCTGCCTCTCCCTCCTCAGCCCCGGCCCTGGAACATTTTCCAATCAGCGAATTCCCGGCTGGAGAGCCCAGGCTGTCCCAGCCCATGCATGGGGAAATACAGCGGGAAAGGGAGCCCGCCCCGAGCCCCGAGCCCGGAGCCCGGCTGTGCCGGGAATCTGTGCGTGTGTGCGGGGGGAAGGGAGAGGGAAGGGCACCGAGGGGCGGATGGAAGGGAAGGGGGAAATGGGAAGGGGAAGAGGGGGACAGGAAAAAAGGGGAAAATTGGAAGTCAGGGTAAAGGGAGAAAGGGGGAAAAGGGAAGGGAAGGGAAGGGAAGGGAAGGGAAGGGAAGGGAAGGGAAGGGAAGGGAAGGGAAGGGAAGGGAAGGGAAGGGAAGGGAAAAGGGGGAAATGGGAAAAAAAAGGGGGGGGGAAAAAGCGAGATGGACTGGAAGGGTCGTTGAAGGCATTGTCCAGTTGCAGACATGCTTCCCAGAAGCTTTCCCCCGTCCCCATTCCGAAGGAAGCGCAGACCCTGGCCAGGTTTCAGGGCTGCAGGCAGATGTGCAGCCCTTTGCCTGCTTGCTCAGGTGTGCTCCTGCTCCAGGAACGGGCAGGGAGCAGGCAGGGACTGGACAGGGCACAGGCAGGGATCAGGCAGGGCACAGGGCACAGGGCACAGGGCACAGGGCACAGGCAGGCAGGGAGCCCCAGCCCCAGGTAAACAAGTGCTCAGTGAATAATTTACTCGCTGAGTGACAGAGGAATTGCCGTTTAACAATTTGCTGGGCAAATATTATTTGACCATTTCTAGAGCTGCTTGAAGAGTACAAATATCACCTCCCTCTGCTTTGGGAATAATTCATTCGGCAAAAAAGCAGGCTGCAACTCATCAGATAAATTATTGAGAGGGGATAACGCAGCCCCGTTTAGGGGTGGCACAGCAGCCACCAAAGCCTTGCTGGCACAGAGGCACAGCTCTTTGGTCCTTGCTGTCCTGGTGTCCCAAGGACAGGGGCTCCAGGAGGCTCTGGCTGGTTGCTGGGAGGGGAGCTGGGCCTCCTCTCTCCAGGACCACAGCTAATCCCGTGTCCCCACATCTCTGGAGGATTAAGCTCCCATATGAATGCTTCTGGGACCCCAGGGAAGGAGAGGAAGCAGCTCAGCTTCTTCACGGAGGGGCGCAGGGGGTGGAGGAGGGGACGGGCTGGAGCAGGGGGGTGGGAGGGAGCCCTCCTGCCCAGCTCGGGTTTGGGAACAAAAAGCCGGAGCTCCTGAGGAGCATCCCCTGCTGAGGCCCTGCGGCTGGAGCTGCTGCCTCTATTGAGGCGGCTCTGGCATGCATGGCTCCAGGTGTTCCAGCCCAAATCCTCTCCCCTGCATCCCTGCATCCTCCCCGGGGCGCAGGGAGGTGCAGGGTGGAGGAGCCAGGGAGGGGAATGGCTGGCTGTGAGCAGCGCTGGGGGATGAAGCTGAGAAAATGCTTTTGGTCAGCGCCTGCCTCAGTTTCCCCAGGGGTTTCCCAGTGCAAAGCTACTCCCTGTTAACTGCTCTGTACACCTCAGCTGCTGGGAACAGGAAAGGATTCAGTGATAGAGAAAAAAAAAAATGTACTCTTCTGCAGAGATCTTGAAATCAAAATTGTCAGGTGCCGTGGGAATAATTAATTGCGGGAAATAGAACAAAAATTTCAAGGGAAATGTAAAGCTAGCTTTTAAAAAAGTTATTTTAGAAATGGGAAAACTTGGGTGGCTGGAAGTTTGAACTCCTGGAAATGAAATTAAAAGCGAGCCTGGCTTTCAATCAGCAGCACCGGAGGGGTCAGCTCACCTCTCCCTGTGGCTCCACACAGACACCTCTCGACTCCTTCTCCATTCCACGGAGCGATTAAACCCACCATTATCTTATTTATTTTGGCTTCCCTCCTTGCCAGTCCCCCTGCTGTAAATTAAATGATTGCCGAGTCAGATTAGCAGAAAGCATATGTGGAAATTACCTTTTAATTTCTTAATTACATCGCATTCACCTGCAGCTCAACCTGCCAGGGTAAGGAAAGTGTGAAGTTAATTTCCATTGATATATTATCCGCGTTTTTATAAATTAGGATGCTATTAAAGAGGAAGCGTATCAAGAATTCATTGTTCCTAATCAGTCCCTGGGACATGGATGGGATCTTCTTGCAGCCTCCAGGGATGTCTTACAAAACTAGGGCTGGCTAAAGGGCTGTGGGAATTGATGCCTGAGCCTGGGCTGCTCCAGGAGGATCGGATGGGATATCAGGAAATAAAATTCACCGTGAGGGTAAATGAGCAGTGGAATGGGGGCCAAAGGAAATGGTGGGATCCCCATCCTTTGAGGTTCAAGACAAACACCTGAAAAACCTGCTCTGGATCCAGTGTTGGGCTTGCTTTGGACAAAGGGTTGGATTACAGACCTCCTGAAGCCCCACCCCACCTGGAAAACCTACATCCAGTGTGGTCTCTGTGCTACGAGGGGCTGCAATTGTGCTCTGCCCATCGTTTCGAACGTGGTCCTGTATTTCTGCTTTAAACCCCCACCAACCACGCCCAGAAATCATCAGGAGGTGCCACAGTCCAGTTGCAAACCCAATGAATTTACTCTGAGCCGAGAATGTCCAGTGAAATTGCAAGCTCAGACAGAGGCTGCCTGACTTTCCCTCCCTGCACCGTGCCTTCCCTCACTTGACCACGCTGCATTCATTTAAAGCTCCTCGTTCCCCACCCAGAGGTCACATCACCTATTAATCACGCTGAAGAGCCCCTCAATTATCTGAAACCACCATTACCCCAACCCATTCCACGTCCCCCATGACATTTGGATAACTGAGGTTGTTCTGTATTATTATTATTTTTCAATTGTGGTAATTATTGTACATTAAACCATTAGCATTCATTACTCCTACAGTGTGTAATTAGAACAATGGTGGATGGATTGCTACCGACTCTAATGAAGTTTTTATAATTGTAATTTATGGTCGTCAAATTACCTTTCTTAAAAATGAAGGCTAATATTAGCCTCTTAAGTTATGGGGAGGGGGTGGTAATTACTCCTAATTGATGCTTCTTGTTTGCTCTCCACACAGAGCAACGCTGATCCCATCCTGGAGCGGGGAAGGCTGGGAGGGGATCCCGGGGGTGTCTGAAGGGGGGTGAGAAGAGGCTGGACTAGGCTGTGCTCAGTGGTGCAGAAGCTGAAGGTGAAGTTCCACCTGAACGTCGGGGAGAATTCCCTCAGAATTCCCTCAGGCTGTCCAGAGAGAGTGGTGGAGTCTCCATGCCTGGAGGTGCCCAGAAGCTCTGTGGACACAGTCCTGAGTGGGGTGCTCCGGGGACTCTGCTTTTACCTGACCTCCCAGCCATTGATCTGGTGATTTGGGGATCCATCCAGTCTCCACCTAGCCCAGGATGGAGAAACATCCACGGAAAGCAGTGTTCACTGAGCCCTTGCCATGCACTGTGATGGGCTGGAGGAATCACAGAACCACGGGATATCCTGAGTGGGAAGGGCCCCACAGGGATCATGGAGCCCAGCTCCTGGCCCTGCACAGACCCCCAGCAACCCCACCCTGGGCACCCCTGGCAGCGCTGTCCAAGGGCTCCTGGAGCTCTGGCAGCCTCGGGGCCGTGCCCATTCCCTGGGGAGCCTGGGCAGTGCCCAGCACCCTCTGGGGAAGAACCTTTTCCTTACATTCCAACCTCAACCCCCCCGGCACAGCTCCAGCCCTTCCCTGGGTCCTGTCCCTGCTCACAGGGAGCAGAGACCGGAGCTGTCCCTGCACCGCCCCCCCTGAGGAAGCCGCAGCCCCCGAGGAGCTCTCCTGGCTCTCCCCCAGGCAGAACAACCCGAGCGGCCCCAGCCGCTCCTTGCATGGACAGAACACCGCGGGACCCGTGCCGGGGTCGGGGTGGAGCGGGAGGAGCAGCATCCCTGGTGGGCAGCCCTGGGGTCAGCAGGCAGGGAGAGGGCAGGGAGAGGGAGAGGGCAGGGAGCGGGCAGGGAGAGGGCAGGGAGAGGGCAGGGAACGGGCAAGGAACGGGCAGGGAGAGGGGAGAGAGAGGGCAAGGAACGGGCAGGGAGAGGGCAGGGAAAGGGAGAGGGAGAGGGAGAGGGAGAGGGAGAGGGAGAGGGAGAGGGAGAGGGAGAGGGAGAGGGAGAGGGAGAGGGAGAGGGAGAGGGCAGGGAAAGGGAGAGGACAGAGAGCGGGCAGAGAGAGGTTAGGGAAAGGGCAAGGAAAGGGCAGGGAGAGGGCAAGGAGAGGGCAGGGAACGGGCAGGGAACGGGCAGGGAGAGGGCAGGGAGAGGGCAGGGAGAGGGCAGGGAACGGGCAGGGAGAGGGCAGGGAACGGGCAGGGACTGGGCAGGGAACAGGCAGGGAACGGGCAGGGAGAGGGCAGGGAGAGGGCAGGGAGAGGGCAGGGAGAGGGCAGGGAACGGGCAGGGGAGGGCAGGGAACGGGCAGGGAGAGGGCAGGGAATGGGCAGGGAATGGGCAGGGAACGGGCAGGGAACGGGCAGGGAGAGGGCAGGGAGAGGGCAGGGAATGGGCAGGGAACAGGCAGGGAACGGGCAGAGAGAGGGCAGAGGGCAGGGAACGGGCAGGAAAGGACGGGGACGATCCCCGCCGCTGGCCATGGTGCTGAACGGCCGCTCCGCGCCCCGAGAGCCTGCGGGGAAGGGCTGGACATCCCCCCCGACAGCTTAACCTGGCCGGAGGGGAGGGCTGGACATCCCCCCCGACAGCTTAACCTGGCCGGAGGGGAGGGCTGGACATCCCCCCCGACAGCTTAACCTGGCCGGAGGGGAGGGCTGGACATCCCCCCCGACAGCTTAACCTGGCCGGAGGGGAGGGCTGCCATCCTGCCCGGTAATGATTGTGGTTTTTTTTTTTGTTGTGGTTATGAGTTCAAAATAAGCCGCGCCTCGGCGTCCCAGCGGGGGGCCGAGTTTTGCTTTAATTGCCTCTGTTTGAATCAATTTAGGCTCAATTATGCTCCTCCTTAGGTGTAATTGAGATGTTTGTGCCTATCTCTCGGAGGTGGATGCGATCATCCCCCGAAGCGCTGCGGAGGGAGAGGCAGAGCAGCGGCTCGATCGCCTTCCTAATGGTCGGTCCTGGCTGAGCTCCGGAGCAGGATTCCCTCAATCCACTCCAGAGGGAGCAGGGAGGCCTCTAAGCAAGTTAGGAAGCTCCAGCTGCTGGCACCTTTCTGGATTATAGTGGTTGAGGTGTGCCAGGCCTTGGAGAGGACAAACGGAGGAGCCCTTGCCTCCAGAAGGCTCCAAACTTTAAGCTCCACACTACAAAGATTATCAGGAATTGGTGTTCACATTCAAGGTTTCCTCCATGGGTGGGATGGGTGGTGATGCCAAATCTCCAAGCTGGAATATCCGTCTCCCATCAGGTTGTCCTCAAGCTGTAGGTGCAGGTCTTCTGCTTGGCCACAAAAGGGGAATTTAGTTCTAATACACCGGTTTAGCAACAGTTTCAAGATTTTTTTTTCTTAGAACTAACAAGAGAAGGGAAAAAAAAGTGAATTGAGATTGGTTTCTTTGGGGGGGGTGGTAGGGGTGGTGTTTATTGTTTTTTTTTGTTTTTTTTTTTGTCTGCAAGAGGACAATTCACTATCATTTTCCTCCTTTGCTGGGATCTAAGGTAAGGCTAATCAGAAAGCAAAAGGCTGATTCTGAGACCTCTGCCTCACTCATTGTCACAATTAGAGAACTGCTCAGCAGAGGGATTTTCCAGAGGTTTATAAAAACAAAACCTTTCTCTGTTTTTGACTGACCTTCAGGAGGTTCGTGTTTTCTCCCTCAAATGCAGCACAAACCCAGCACTTACATTGTGGTCTCCCAGTAATGCACTGGCTGTTCCTCATGCCCAGTCCTCACAAAAATGGAGAAATATAGAGTGGAGGAGTATTGCTGAAAAGCGTCCCTGGTGAGTAGATGTTCTTTTGTAAAGGATGGTTGTGGCTTTTTGAACAACCCTATTTTCCACTTAAAAAAAAGGAAAGGAAAAAGGAAAGGAAAAAGCTTCTATAGAAGTTTTAAACCCAAGGATTTTGTTTGCAGGTCTCAGCATGTATTTCTTGCCTGTGAAGCAGCACAAGTGCCTTCTTCATCCAGGGAAGTGCTGGTGACGGGAGGCTGGGTTGGCCTTTCCCTCCTTCCTCCCACGGGGATCATTGTCCTGCCATCAGTTCCCAGGAACATGAAGAAGCAGCGAGGATTGATTAATCTTCCGTGAGCAGCAGCGCTGAGGAGATGCCAGACGCTCCTGTTTTGGACCTAAGGACTGCTTGGACCATTCAGCTCCACGGGATGGTCCTGCCTCTACCTGGGGTTCCACCAAGTCACCCCCAGACCCCTCCTGCAGTGCCTTTGTAGCCTCCTGCTGCTGCTGCCGCTTGCCTCCAGTGGGAAATTCGGGCAAGCTAATTAGGACCAGGTCTGCACTGGGCCAGAATTCCTGGAATCAAGGGGTGCTTTGGGTTGGAAATGTCCTCTGAAGGCCACCCAGACCAGGTTGCTGAGAGCGCCAGTTGATGTGACCTGGAGCTGTCTCCAGGGATGGAGCATCTGCCACCACTCCAGCCCTTCATCACCCCTTGTCGCTCTGTTATCTAAAGTTTTTCTAAAGTTCCTTCAGCCTTCTGATGTTTGCACTTTTGTAATGGAGTTTCTCAGACACTTTTCATGTAAATAATGATGGTTTTACATTCCTTTCTGTAGGAGGAGAGGATTGATGGGCTGTTGGGTTGACCAGTGTGGTTGGAGAGGAAGATTTTCTTCCTCCAACCCATGGTCACTGCTGGAATTCTATAAATGTTGAGGTCTGTAAATCAACTGCCCCTTTTCTACCTTGAACATCTCAGCGTGTGTCATTTCTTTGTGTCGTGTTCGTCACTGGTCAGCCCAACAGCCCATTGTTGTTTGGGGTTTTGCCGTTCTCCTCTGTCCCCTTTAAGGAGTTTGGAAAAGTCTTATTTTTAGCCTTCTGTGTTTTGGAGTCAGATACGCTTTCGTATAAAGAAGCCACTTGTTATTGTAAAATCCAGCAATGTTTGCATTCTTTTCATAAGGAGGAGACTGTGGATGGACTGTTGGGTTGTCCAGTGTGGTTGGAGAAGAAGATTTTCTTCCTCCAACCCATGGTCACTGCTGGAGTTGGATAAATGTTGATTCTGTAAATAAACCCTCCTCTTTCCTGCCTCGGACATGGCAAGGTGTGGGTGTGAGCTCTTTATGACCAGAGCGACACCCACCAATCCTCTCCTCCTCCAGAGCGGAACGCAAAACAATCACGAGAAACTCCACCACCACAAAAAAAGTAGACCATCAGAAGGCTGAAAAGAACATAGCGACCCCAGCAAGCTCTGGGTGCCTCCCTCCCGGCCCCAGGCCGAGCTAACCCGGGCTGGCAGCGCCCAGCCCGTGCCCCGGGCCCCCGCCCCGCACCCTCCGGGCCGCGGGCAGCGCCCGGGCGCAGCCCTGATTAGATCGCTGTCACCAGGGAACAGGAAGGTTAATTGCCATTCTCTTTGTGTGCCGCTCGGAGAGGAGACCAATTTCAGCTCAGTAGCAACAAAGTGTTTGCCTGCTCGCTCCGGAGGGGGGTAGGGGGAGAGCAAAGAAAGTGGAGGGCAGGGAGGGAGAGGGGGGTGTTGGACAAGCGGGCAGGATTGTGCACGGACTTTGAGCATAGCTGTGTCTTGTCTGGTCTAGCAAAAGAGAAGTGCTTAACAAGTATTAAGAGACACAAATAATTCTCCTTTTCTCCTCTCGCCCATTCTTTTCTCTCTTTCTCTTTGCTTGTAAATCCTGCTTATCGCATCTGAATAGCAGAATGGTTTCACACCGGACCTTTAATCTGGCCCAGAGCAGCCCCCAGAGGGGCAAAGTGGCTGAGGATTACCTTTTATTTTATTTGATTTTTTTTTAGCTTTCTTCCATTCCTCCCCTCCCTTGTGGTGGTGTGTTTTTTTGGTGTTTTTTTTTTCTTTCCCCTTGCTCTGCATTTGTTCTTGGAAGGAGTGAGGAGCAAAGGCTTAAGGGGGGGGAAGGGGAAGAAAGAAGTGTGTAGGGGGTGTTACAAACTTAAGGGGATCTGGATCTATTCAGAGCGACTTGTCCATAGCCTTGCTGCTTTTGTTCGCCTGCCATTCTTTAGCTGATTTCTTCACTCTGGTAAAAGCGCCTTAATTCCCTTGTAGATACCGAGAATCCCTCCTTCTCCTGCTCTGCCCTCCTTCTCCTCCTGCAGCCCTGTGCACCCTCTTTCACTTTCTCAGACTCTTTATCCAGTGTCCTCCTAACCACCAACAAAGCCCAGAAACCACCAGGTTTCCTTTCAGGGAAGGATGAAAGAGGGAGAAGGAGCAGGAGGAGGGAGAGGAGATGGGGGGCAGTGTGTGTGTGTGTGCACACACGTGCATCTGCACACACCTGAGCCACCCTGGAGGGCCTCGGGGGCTCGCCCTGACTTTTTTTTCTCTTTTTCCTTTTTTTTTTTTGATGTGGGTTTTGATCCCAGGAAGCTTTATTCACTGGATCAAAAGGCTTTACTCATGGTCAGTTCAGTTCCAGGTATAGGGCACATGGCAAAGTCCTTCAGGAGGAAAGGGCTGAGCCAGCCCTGGAGGCAGCCAGATCTCTCACCCAAGGGCTGCTGGAGCTGGGAAGTGTCCCCAGGACACAAGGAAGGGCTGGAGACTCCACCACAGACCCGGGGTGGGTGTACCTGCACAGGCCAGCAGAGCAGAGACCCCTGCAGCCACTGGACACTGAGGGAGGGGTTGGTCTCCTGCCACGTTTAGCCAGGAGAGCCTTGCCTGCAGGGGGAACATCTCTGAGCACCAGGCTGTGAACCACCCTCCCTCTGCAGGGGCTGCCAGCTCCCAGGTGGGGATACTGCCCAGGCTCTCAGTCAGCAGCACTCTGGGATCACAAGGGCTCATGTGCCCAGGGTTTAGTCCCAGAAGCTCAGGCAGCTGTTCAGCCTCATGGCTGGAAACAAGGACAGCAAACAGATGGAATCTGCTGGCAGTCACCCTTTCACCCCAGAGGGGTTTATCCACGGGAAGCCTCGGGTGTGATCTCCAAGGTGCCACCACTGGTTGAGGTCCCTGGTTATCAGCTTTCAGTAGCTGATAAGAGAAGTGGCCATGCTGAGCTCTGTGCAGAAGGAGCAGTTCCCCATCCTGGCCCACGGCTCTGCTCAGGGGTTGTGGGTGCTCCTGCTGCCAGCGTGGGGCAGACCCAGCTGGCTCTCCTGGGGATGGGAAGCCTGGAAGAGGGGAAGGGATTGACACATCCAGCAGTGGGGGCGAGTTCCTGCACTGCTCTCCAGGGACAGTGGGATGTCCAGCCCGCTCCCAGCTGGTTTCTCTCTGGGTGCTACTTGAGTCTGATGGAAGCCAGTGCTCTGAACTGGCACTAGGTCTGCAAACAGCCAGCCAGCAGCAAAAACATTTGGACCAAGCCTGGTGTTTGTGGAGCAGCTCTCTGAGCTGGCATTCCCTGCTCACCTTCCAGCCACTGCTCCCTCCTCCCATCTCTGCCTGGGAAGCTGGCACTGCTGGAGGCATCAGGGAAGCCTGGAGAAGGCACAGGGAGAGGAAGAAGAGCAGACTGGCAAGGCCAGGCTGGGTGGGGCTCTGAGCAACCTGACCTCCTGGGAGGTTTCCCTGTCCATGGTAGGGGTTTGGAACTGGATGAGCTTTAGGATCTGTTCCAACCCAAACCATTCCCTGATTCCATGACTCAGTGACCTGTAAAGGTGTTAGACAGGCCACCAAAACACGTCTCTGCTCTGCCCTGGTCCTGGAGACCATTGCTCCAGCACAGAAAGGGAGATGTGCCTTTATGTCCAGCTGTGCACTGCAGGTGATGGAGCACAGGGAGACATTTCCCAGTGCTGGTTCTGCAGCAGGAGGTGATAAATTCCTTCCTCTTGTCCTGTCCCACCTTTTGACCTCGGAGTAAATCAGAGCCTTGGGCTTGCCTCTAATGCTGAATACTTTGCACTCAATCAAAGCCATGCTCACAGGGAGCAGCTCCCCAGGCTGTCTGGGCACTGACCAGCACCACTGTTTGAGCTGAACATGCTCAGCAGCATGTGTGAGTTAGAGCACACCTGTTGGCACAGCTCGGCCTGGAGATCCTCCAGCATTGAATGGAGTCAGAACTTTCAGCTAATTAGTCCTGGTCAATTAATGAACAGGGTGAGCGACACAGCGAGAGGCCTGGAGCCATCCCCAGGGTCTGTCAGGCTGGGATCCTGCAAACAGGGGTCTCACCCCCACCAGGAACCAGAGGCACTGCCGAGCAGCAGCTCCACCTGCTCATCTCACCAGGGGCTGCGTGGCACTGCTGAGCTCCCTCTGCAAGCCAAGCCCTGGGCACTGAAACACCAAACCCCTTCAATGTCTTGCCCTGCAGGACAAGGAAAGGGGACAAGGCCAGGTGCCTCAATTAAAACTTCTCATGGTGTTGATCATATCCTTATTGAGTTGGTACCTGATGGGGAGGGAATGGGGATGCAGAGATGAGCCTTGTCAGGGCCCTGAGAGCTCTGCCCACCCTTATGTTGTCTGGATTTTTGCTGTTCTCCTCTGTCTCTTTAAGAAGTTTTTCTAAAGTTCTATTTCAGCCTCCTGTGTTTACCTTTTGCAATGGAGTCAAACACAATTTTACATCAACAACTTTCTTGTTATTGTATAACCATGTTTACATTCTTCTCATAAGGAAGAGACTGTTGATGGGCTGTTGGGTTGCCCAGTGTGGTTGAAGAGAAAGATTTTCTTCCTCCAATCCATGGTCACTGTTGGAATTCTGTAAGTGTTGAAGTGTGTAAATAAACTGCCCCCCTTCTGCCTTGGACATCTCAGTGTGTGAGTGTCATTTCTTTGTGTGATGTGCGACAGGGGTCATATCTCTATTGAGCTGGTACCCGATGGGGAGGGAATGGGGATGCAGAGATGAGCCTTGTCAGGGCCCTGAGAGCTCTGCCCACCCTTCCTTGCTCTCACCAGCCTCAGTGGGGTCACCCACCTGTGCCCACGGCCCAGGAGCTCCACTTAAGGAAGTCCTTGTGCCTTTGTTTCCTCCCTGGGCTGTGTTGTAGGTCTGCCTGTCTCTGGCCCTTCCTCCTGGATGGACCTTGGAGCTATTGTGAGGAGCTTCTCCCCTGCCCCTGGTAGAGCCTGGCGCTGGTTCCTGCCCTGCTGGTGCCTGGAACTGCTGTAGGATGGTGCTTTCAGCTCCCCTTTGCCTGGGGGTCAGAAGGCTCCTCTTGCCCCTTCCCCTGCCACAAGCAGGGGGGAAGATTCCCTCTCCCTGCTCCCTTTTTGCCTTCTCAGGGTGTGGGTGGGTGGCTGCTGGTGGTGCTGCCTGCCACAGTCAGAGTACTGCCAGGGTTTTTTTTTGGTGAGGGAGCTCAGGTGCACTGTCCAAGTCTTCTGGGATGGTTTGGCATGCTTGGGCAGGTGCTTCTTTGCAGGGCAAATGCTGGGATCAGGACCTGCTTTCACAAGAGGGTTTGTTCCCACATTGGCCTGGATTAACTCCCCCCAGCTCCCCCGAGCAGGAGGGAACAGGAGAAGCTGAGGCATTTCCTGCAACGACTTAATTAGATCCAGCTCCCAACAGCAACATGCAGCAGAGAGAAGCGAGGCATTAGCCAGGCCAGGGTAATGAGACTCTTCCCCTCCCTGAGAATTTCTCCCACTAATCCAGACAAAGCTCCCAACAGCAGGCTGGGCTGCTGGGTGCTGTGAAGTGAGGATCTGTCACCACCACCAACCTGCACCTCAGGAAACCTCCTTTGGTGCATTCCCACTCCTAAAGCCCCTCCTCTGGGGTGCCAGGGTGTCACAGTATGACACAAATGAACGACCCTCACACCTGAGATGTCCAAGGCACAAAAAAGGGGCAGTTTATTTATAGACCTCAGCATTTATAGAATTCCAACAGTGACCATGGATTGGAGGAAGAAAATTGTCCTCTCCAACCACACTGGTCAACCCAACAGCCCATCAATCCTCTCCTCCTCCAGAAAGGAATGCAAACCCATCATTATTTACATGAAAAGCACCTGAGAAACTTTATCTCAAAAGCAAAACATCAGAAGGCTGAGAAAACCAGGGCGACACCAGGGCACAGCTTCCCCTTGGTGGCACATGAAAGCTGCCACCATCACCACCACCACCAAGGGCAGTGCCCCAGCTGCCAGAGGCGGGCACAGAGGGTGTTCCTGCCCCTCCAGATGGCTGGGTGTCTCCTGTACCCACGGTGGTGGCACTGGGTTAAGCCTCAGGCCGAGCACAGGAGCGGTTTAGTAATGAATGATTCGCACGTTGGCAGCCAGGAGTAATTCAGGCAGCAGCGTGTGGAGCACAGCTGCTGTCCAAGCACCTGGCCTTCAAAGGGTGAATGAACATTAAGATTGTTCCATAAAAGCTGCTCCAGCAGTTGCTGGTGGGGGGGGAGGATGTTTTATGAATGGAGGTGGCAACCGGCCCCGGCGTCTTTGCAGGAGCTGGAGGATGATTTGTGCCACGTGCTTGCTGGCCAAGGGCTGGAGCAGGCCAGAGCCTGGTGGGGAGGCCTCAGGAATGTGGGAGGAGGTTTAGGAACAGCCAGGAGTGAAGGGATGTGACAGGTAACCAGGAGGAATTTCAGGGTGGATGGGCGGTGCAGTTTTTCAGCCAGAATTTCCAGAGATGTGCCTGGGCATGCTTAGGAGCCAGGAAGTGATGAACAGCATAGGTTCTGTGTTTTCTCCTCTTCCTTGAGGAAATCCCACCAGCAGTCCCAGGCAGCAGGACAGACATCTGGCAGGGAGGTGCTGAGGGTCACCCTGGAGCTCCCAGTGCTGCTGCTCAGCTCATCAGCTGCAGGCTCAGCTCTGTGCACACAAATGAGGGGCTGGTGGTGCCCAGACAGGGCTGGGTGAGGGTCACACCCGGTGTGCAGGCACTCCAGAGCAGGTGAGATGATGAACACCTCAAGAGAAAGCACTTCTGGCAGCTCCCTGTGGGTTGAATGCTGATCAACCTCTGGCTGTGAGGTAGAATTCACCTCTCTGCTGCCTTCACCTCTTCCTCCTGATTCCCCCTTTGCAGCTCCACCCTCACCTGCCAGTCCCAGGGACAGACAGGTGACATTTCTCCCCTTGGACCTGGACATGGGCCCAGCACAACAGAGGAGCTGGCACTTCAGTTTGGCACAGCTGCCCCTAGCCAAGGGACAAGGGCACATGCCCACAGCAGCTGCAGAACAGCCTCAGTTACTTCTTCCCTGTCAGTGGAACTGCAGCTGGGAGGGGGATTTGAGCTCAGCATCACAACCCAAAGAGCCAATGGAGGCCAAAAACCCCCACCCAATCTCGACTGTCAAGGAGAACCTCTGCACTGCCAGCTTCACCCAAGTCCCTGTGGCTGCCTGGTGTCCTGCAGCACCCTCAGCGCCTCCAGCCAGAGCTCCATCCTCACTTGAGGTGTAAAACACAGCCCGAAGGAGTCAGCTGAACACCAGTGTGTTTAATCATTGGTTTTTGGACAGAACATTCCGACCTCAAGCCACCCCTCTCCTCTTGGCTGCTCTGGTGCAGGTGCCCTGGTGATGGAAAGTGCTTCTCCCAGGGGGATCTCCCCCTCCTCCTCCTCTTGGAAGGCATCATCCAACCTCTTTGGAGCACAAGCTGGGGAAGGCGTGCAGAGGGACAGGGGAGGGAGAGGAGGAGCTGAAGATGTTTGCTAGCAAATAAAGGACTGTGTGCTTAAACACTCCTGCTCTGCCTATCCCTCCCTGGCAGCGTTTGCTCAGCAAACACAGCTAATTCACCAGCTTCCCAACGTTTGATTCAGTCTGCAAAAGCAAACCTCGCATCCCACGTCCCCCAAGGCCTCCTCTCCCCGCTGCTTCACCCCCAGACGTGCAGCTCAGCTCCAGCTTTTGCTCTTCCCCACATCCCCTGTTCTTCCCTGCCACCCCCCACACTCTGGGGGCTGTGTGAGATCAGGCTGAGGTGCACACGGTGGGCAGATATTGGAGCAGCTTCCCCTGCAGCCAAGCTCTCCTCTGCTGCCAGCCCTGAGAAATGTGGGAGAGCACAAGCCTGGGCAGGGTTCTCCTGGGGTGTCACCCATGTCCAGGCAGCTGATCAGGGTGAGCACAGCCCTGGTTCCCTGTGGGTTTGCTCGTGAGAAGGGTCATGAGCCAGGTTGTGAAGGGGTGGGGGAGGCAGAGCTGGACTGGGACAGAAGCAGAGATGGCTCCTGCTGCCCTTTGGGGAAAGGCCAGAGGTTTTGGGAAGGAGTGGGTGGGACTGGCTCTGACTGGGCTCACAAGCCTGGTTTTTATTTGGATGGTTCTGTGTAACCAGGGCCCTGGTGAGGACACAACCCTGGTGAGGACACAACCCTGGTGAGGACACAGCCCCGAGCCTTTGGCTGCAGCAGAGGGGAAAGGTTTTCTTATTTGGTTGGAAGGTGCCTGGTAAAAGAGTGGCTGTTTGGGGTTATCAGGCTGCCAGACACAGGAAACCGACCTGAAACCCCCAAACCCATCCAGGCATTGCTCTGTACAGAAGAGTCACCAGTAGCTGTGTGGAGGCACTAGAGTGTCGTAGTTATGCTAAGGAGGAGGTACTGGTAATGAAATCCAATATATTGAACAGGGGGCACTCAGAGGCCAAAATGCTTCAGCAACTCCAGAATGCTGAGCTTGAGTCAGAGTGCAACACCCTTTTCATTCTGGGATGGCGGTGAGGCTGTTCCGCTGAAATCAGGGCATCTTTAAGGTTGGAAGCCCCTCTGGAGATCACCAAGCCCACCCATGACACTGGCTGGTCATTTTTAATTGCTGTTTGCAGCTCAGAAACGTTTCCCAGTGCCACAGCACCCTGAGGTGCCAGGGCTGCCTGGCTCCAGCCGTGCTTGGCCAAGGGCTGTGAGGGACCATGATGGCCCAGGTGCTGCTGTGTTCTCACCGTGTTTCTCCTGCTCACGGTGCTGTGAATGTGCACAGACCTTCCCCTTCCCCTAAATCAGCACGGGCAGAGCCCGGTCAGAGGCAGGAGCACACCTGGCTGGGGTTTGCTTTGCCGTGAGGCTGTAGCTGTCTGCAGAGCAGCAGTTCCTTTGTCCTGGCAGGACCTTGCACCCTGGGCACCCAGGTGTCCATCACCCACCCTCAGTCACAGGCACACGGCTGCTGGAGGCCACAGGCAGCCCTGCCGCGCTGCTGGGAAGGGAGATGGCTTGGGGAGAGCACGGGAAGCATGCCGGTGTCGCTGAAAGCAGCCCCGCGGCAGGCGGTGACATATGCTCGCTCCTCTGCAGCCCGCCTCTCTCGCAGGTCCTCGCAGGAGCGCATTAAACACCCAGCTGACCTTGGACCTCCGCCCGCGCCAGCTGCCCGCCAGCAGCGGCTGTCAGTGATGAGGGACCGGGGCGGCGGGGCCCGGGCGGGCAGCCGGGACAGCGCGGGGACACCGGGGACAGCGCGGGGACACCCAGGGACAGCGCGGGGACACCGGGGACAGCGGGGGGACACCCAGGGACAGCGCGGGGACACCCACCCAGGGACAGAGCGGGGACACCCGGGGACATAGCGGTGATACCCGGGGACAGAGCGGGGACACCCGGGGACAGAGCGGTGACACCCGGGGACAGAACGGTGATACCCGGGGACAGAACGGTGATACCCGGGGACAGAGCGGGGACACCCGGGGACAGAGCGGGGACACCGGGGACAGAGCGGTGGCACTCGGGGAGGGACAGCGCGGGGACACCCAGGGACAGAGCGGGGACACCCAGGGACAGAGCGGTGACACCCGGGGACAGCGCGGGGACACCGGGGACAGAGCGGGGACACCCAGGGACAGAGCGGGGACACCCAGCCAGGGACAGAACGGTGACACCCACGGACAGAGCAGTGACACCGGGGGAGGGACAGAGCGGTGACACCCAGGGACAGAGCGGTGACACCCGGGGAGGGGCAGCGCGGTGCCGCCCAGGGAGGGACAGAGCGGGGACACCCGGGGAGGGACAGAGCGGTGACACCTGGGGACAGCGCGGTGACACCCAGGGAGAGACAGAGCGGTGCTGCCCATAGAGGGACAGAGCGGTGACACCCAGGGAGGGACAGAGCGGTGACACCAGGGAGGGACAGAGCGGTGACACCCGGGGAGGGACAGAGCCGGGCACGGCAGCGATGCCGCAGAGCTGCTCCCCCTGCCCTGCCCTCCGTGGCTCCTGACGCCCCTCCGGGTTCAGCCCTGGGTGTGAATTTTCCAGCTGAGGGTTCTGTCAGGAGCGGGGAGACGCGGATCAAAACCAGTCACAGCCGCTGTGGCTGCAGGATGGAGAACAACGGGGCTGGGCTGCTTTGCACCCTCCTGCTGCTGTCCTGCGGGGAGCAGCCCTGCCAGGGGAGAGCTTCTGGTGCAGGGGTGGCACGGCCCAGCTGCAGGAGTTTGGGGGTTTTTTGTTCTTCCCTGTTTTTCTAAAGTTTTTCTAAAGTTCCTTCAGCCTTTTACAGTAAAGTTTCTCACACACTTTCTATGTAAACAATGATTGTTTTGCTTCCTTTCTATAAGAGGAGAGAATTGCTAAACTGTTGAGTTGACCAGTGTAGTTAGAGAGGAAGATTTTCTTCCTCCAATCCACGGTCACTGTTAAAATTCTGTAAATATCAAAGTCTGTAAATAAATGGTTCCTTTTTTACCTTGGACACCTCAGTGTGTGGGTGTCATTTCTTTTGTGTCGTGTTGCAGCAGGGGGAGATTTTGGGCTTGGTTTCCCATCAGGGATCAGCAGTGCCCCTCACACCATCTCACCCGTGCTGCTGCCCAGGACAGCATCCCTTGAGCTCAGTGCTGAGCCCTTGCCTTGTTCTAGTTCTTGATTTTACAGCCCCAGTCTGAGCCACCACCCCACTGTGTCCTGCTCAGCCTCTCAGACGTCCTGGCCTTAACTCTAAAAGCAGCCAAATTTTCCATGACAACTTATAAAAGATCTCCCATGCTCTTAGCAGAGCCTCGTGATCCCCTCCCAAGCACCTCTGGGCTCCTCACCACGACTGGACCAGAACAGCCCAGAGCAGGTCCTGTGCCCAGGGTACCTCCAGCACTTCTCCAGGCTGCCCTGGGATGTTATTTTTAATTTTTATTTCTGGTTTCTAGAGTGAAATGCTGAGGTTTAATCTATCCCTTGGGAGGAGAAACAACCAGGAGCTGTCCCTGCCAGACTTTGCAGGCAGCTGGAAGAGAAGAAAGTGTATGAAAGGATGGGAGTGGGAGGTCCTGCACCACCAGCAGAGCTACAGACTGCAGAGCTGCAGCCCCATTTCCTCCCAGCTGTATTTGGGGAGAACCTTAGGAAAAGAGGGTTTTAAAACACTTCTGGCTGTGCCAGCCCCTTGGTTGCACCCCCAGAGTCAGAAAGAGGAGTCCTGCCTTCACCACCTGTGCTTCTCTCAGGTCATTTTGGGGAGTAATTAGGTTTTCCTGGGAGCCTGGTAGGATACAGCGAGCTTCCAAAAACCAGAGACATGGCTGCTCCGTGTCCCAGGGGAAACTGGTATGTGGGAAAGGATGGAGATGGTGACTCTCCTTGCCAGGTGCAGGCTGGCTGCTCAGGGAACTGTCACTCTCGACAGAAAGAACTCACACCCACACCTTGTGATATCTGAGGCGGAAAAGAGAGAGGTTTATTTACAGATTCAACATTTATCAAACTCCAGCACTGATCATGGATTGGAGGAAGAAAATCTTCTTCTCCAACCACACTGGACCATGCAACAGTCCATCTACAGTCTCCTCCTTATGAAAAGAATGCAAACATTGCTAGATTTTACAATAACAAGTGGCTTGTTTATACGAAAGTGTATCTGACTCCAAAACACAGAAGGCTGAAAATAAGATTTTTACAAACTCCTTAAAGGGGACAGAGGAGAACGGCAAAAACCCAGACAACAGGGAACCTCTGGAAGAGATGGGAATGTTTGCCCTACAGACAGGCTGCAGGCACCTGTTAGATCAGAGCAACCTCCCCTCAGGGAGCAGATTTTCCTGTCGTGAGGAGCAAACTCTCCTTGGAAGCTCTGGCTCCCACTGGAAGGGGCTCTCACCCTTTTTCCTCAGCCCAGCACGCAGAAATACTCCAGGGAGATTCTTAGGGAGAGGGAGAAATCCCCGAGCCTCCTGTTTCTGCTGCCCATCAGCCCTCCCCTCGTGCCTGGGGGTCGGGAATGGGCCGGGGGAGGGCGGATTTGCAGCTCTGGGGCACCCAGAGGTTCCTCTGCAGCCAGAGGAGAGGCGAGCTGTGATTTTCCAGCAGCATCCTTTGATCTGGAGCAGAGCCCGGCAGTTCAAAGGCAGCGGGGCTGCAGCAGGCAGCTCCACCACTGCTGCCCTATCTCTGCTGGACACAGCACAAGGCGGGGGCGCCGGGCTGAGGATCTGAAACACGGCCTGCCTTTGAAAAATCTTCACTCACAAAGTTTGCTCGACGGAGCGAGGAACAAAAAAGGGACTCGGAGCTGTGCAGGGGCATGGAAAGAGCAAGATGTGAAGGAGAAGTGCTGCTCCTGATGTGGCAGTGCTGTTTTGGTGCCCTGACTCTGAAATAAACGCCCCAACAGGTGCTGGGCTGAGGCCTCTGGGCTGAGTCCTCTGCTCAGCCATGGAAACCCCATCCCTGTTTGCTTGGCTTGGAAAAGAAACCCCCCTGGAGGCTTTGGGGGTTTTTCCTTTGTTCCTACTGCCCAGGGTCTTGTGGGGAGCTCTTCAGAGGGGGGCATGCTTAAGGGGTGGCTGGGAGGGGCGGGGTGAGGGGGGGACAGACAGGTGTGACCTGGTGTGACCTGGTGTGACCTAGTGTGACCTGGTGTGACAGACGTGACCTATTGTGACAGGTGTGACAGGTGTGACAGGTGAGGAAAACCTGCCAGGACTTTGCCCCCGTCAATGCAGGGATCAGGAAGTCGTGGAAGGGTTTGGGCTGGAAGGGACCTTAGAGATCATCCTGTTCCCGTGGGCAGGGACATCTCCCACAGGATCAGGTTGTTCAGAATCCCATCCCGTTGGATGGAGCACTTTGATGTTGTCCAGAGCCTGGGGATGTCCTGAGGGAGGCAGGGAGGACATGGAGCCGTGTGTGAGCAAAGAGGAGCTGGGCTGGTGCTGTGGCACCGCTGCAGGAGCAGCTGGGAGCAGGTTGGGATGAGCTTTTCCCACACGTGGGTGCTGGACATGTCCTGTGCTGGTCACCTCCTGGGCCAGGAGAGGCCAGGCCAGGGGTGTCCCGGCCCTGCTGTGGCTCCAGAGCACGCTGCCCTGCAGGAGGAGCCCTCCTTCACCCCCCCTGCTGCATTATTATTTCCCCCTCCCCTCTTTAAATTCATCTCCCTCCGCCAGCCGGGGCTGTCCCTGCTGGAAAATTACTCTGACAAAAGCTCCCTCAGCAGTAATTACCTAAATGGGGGGAAGGGAGGGGAGATCCATTTAGAATCCACTTCATTGCGGGATTAGCTAATTAATTAACGGTTTCACTGACAACTCGAAGGGGAAGAGTGTGTTAAATAGGAAGGCTCCGGAGCTTGATTTATGTGATCTGACACCCACGGTCTCCCCGCCAAGTCGCCGTGCCGCCTTTCCCCCGGCCCTGGGGTCCCGCCCGCCGCCTCTCCCGGGATGCCGGGGGGACGGGGCTGCCGGCAGGCTGGGACACGTGTGGGGACACAAAGCGGAGCTGGAGGGCAGCACGGGGTTACTGGCTGGCAGATGAAGCCGGGCTTGCAGGGGGCTGTGGCCGCCGAGCTGGCAGGGACACCCATCTGCCCGGCTCTGGCACAAAGAGCCAGGGAGGAGGAGAGGAGGAGGAGGAGGAGGAGGAGGATGGTCCTGACCTGCGCTCCCTGCCCCCAGACCCACCGGCTGTCGCTGGGAGAAGTTGGATCTGAGTCACGTCCTCTTGTCACCCTGCAGCCTCAAAGCCTGCCCGTGGTGCCAGCAGCGTGCCCGTGGGTGGGTGGGTGTTTGGGGATCAGAGAGCAGCAGGATACCTGTCCCTGGCTGGGAAGGAAGCTGCTGAGAGGCCCAGCTGCCCCAGCAGCAGGTAAATCCTGTCCTCTGCTCCAGGATCCCTGGAGAAGATCCCCCAGGATCCCTGGAGAGGATCCCCCAGGATCCCTGCAGAAGATCCCCCAGGATCCCTGGAGAGGATCCCCCAGGATCCCTGGAGAGGATCCCCCAGGATCCCTGGAGAGGATCCCCCAGGATCCCTGGAGAAGATCCCCCAGGATCCCTGGAGAGGATCCCCCAGGATCCCTGGACAGCCCTGGGCCCGTCTGTCACCCCCACAGAGCCTCCCTCCCTGCCCATCACCACACTGCTGTGGTCACTACAGACCTGAGAGGACCTTTGGAAGTGTCCTGGCTGCCAGACCCGCCCCTCCCAGAGCTGCCACCAGCACTGGCTCCATCCCCAGTGTCCCACACCACCCCAGCAGTGGCTGGGGAAGACCCCAGCCCACACCAGGGATGGGATGGGGCTGGCCAGGGTGGCTGTGCAGAAGGGATGGCCAGCACGGTCCGGGCCATGCCCAGCCAAAGGGGATGGGGAGCCTGGGGGAGGCAGAGAGAGCTGGCAGTGCCCCTGGCATGGCTGGAGTGAGTTTATTTGGTCTCAGAGGGCTGCTCTCAGCAGGAGGGTGCTCCCAGCAGCAGCAGGATGCTGACTCCAACTCCCCTCTCCAGCATCCCTTGCTTTGCCCGTGCTCTGCCCACCTTCCCTTCTGTTTTGTTTTGGGGGGTGGTTCTTGGAGCAGATTGGGGGTCAGGGATTGCTCTGCCCACCACCCCAATTCCCCCCTGCTGCCAGGTGACTGTCACCCCCACGAGCACCCCAAAGGGACAACCAGCTGGATTTGGATGGGAAAAAAAAATAAAACTTGAGAGTTTCCAGCTGGATTTGTTAATTTGAGGCAAATGTTAAAACGTGTATTGAAAAAACCCCGTGCTTTTCCTGGGTAATTTGCATTTGTTTGTTTGTTTGCATTCTGCGAGGGCTGTAATTCCCTTTAGAGGGAACAAAACTGCCAAGTTTCACACCTTTTCCGGAGGTGAAAATTTCTCACGTTGGTAGCAAACCCAGGGATTGGTTTGGGCAGAGACAGGAGGGGGGAGAGAGCACTGGGACTGGGTTTCCTTCCACTTTCATCTGCTGCTGCTGCTGCGAGGATGAAGGGGAATGATTGAGTATCAGCTGCTCTGGAGCTGCAAAACCAGAGGGGGCCTGAGGGGTTTCAGCAGGGGACAAGGTGGGGACATCCAAGGGATGGCCATGGAGAGCTGGGCTCATCCCAGCCTCTCTCTGCCCCGCTCCTGCCAGCCCCTGGTGCTTCCCCAAACCTCACCCTGCTGACTCCCGGTGTTGCTTCAGCCCCTCGGGCAGCGGAGGCAGGGAGTGGGTTAAATCCAAATTAATGTTAAACGCCGAGCAAACAAATAAATAAACAAACAAATAAATAATTAGCGGGGGTTGTGGGGTGGGGTGCACCCGTGTCTGGCAGGCCTGCACCCCCCTGGCTCTCCCCCCACCCCCGGGGAGCACTTGGATTGCTTTTTTTGATGGCTTCTAAATAGAGGCGCCCGATCGCATCTGGGAGGAAAATGAAACAGATTTCATTTTTCACACGCGGCACAATGGCCGCGCTGACAAAAGAGGAAGGCGGCCCATTGTCCTGCTCTGCATCTTCACATCCTACCTCTGTCCCCCGAATTAACCCCTTTCACCTCCGCCTTTGTGGCGACACCACTCCGGAGCTGCCGAACAAAGGCGGCAGAAAGGCCCCGCCGTGCCCGGGGGGTGGGCGCGGGGAGGGGGGGATGGATGTGTCCGTGTCCCCCGGGTGGGTGTCCCTGCTCTCGCTGCCTGGGGCTGTCCCTGTGCCCGTCCCTTTCCCGTCGGGACCTTCTCCATCAGGTCCTACCTGCCAGGGGTGAGCAGGGGGAGCTTTGTGTTCGCCCACCTCCCCTTCCTCTGGGGATTGGGGTTTGCAGCAGCAGGCTCGGACCCAGGGAGAAGCTTCATCCCGGGAGTGTCTTCACCCAAGGAGCTCTGGATGCTCCAGCTCATAAAGGATGAGCACCTGGCTCCCTGCAAGGGCCCCTCTGCTCCTGAGGGCTGAGATTTGCTAGACCAAGACCCAGAGCCGTGGTGACCCCACTAACCACAAGTTTTATTTGCACATTGAGGTGTTTTTGCTTTTTTTGTTGTTTGTTTTCTTCCAAAGCTTTTCATTCCCTGCTCTGTGGTGGTTTGGCTAACCATGCTTAGATCCCAGCAGCGCAAAGCCACAAATCTCAGGGGGAAAAAACCCCAAAGTGGTTATGGGAAGAGCTCTGAGGGATTTGGGGGTTGCTTGGGACGGTTTTGA
This sequence comes from Phylloscopus whistleri, assembly GCA_017589585.1. Lineage (NCBI taxonomy): Eukaryota > Metazoa > Chordata > Aves > Passeriformes > Phylloscopidae > Phylloscopus > Phylloscopus whistleri. The sequence continues at coordinate 5,070,546 of JADMLD010001548.1, read as the reverse complement.
TGTGAGCCTTGTGCCTTAAAGGGCAGGGCAGGAGGAGCACAGGCAGGCCCCAGCAGGCGGCTGCAGCACGGCTCGGACAGCAGAGGTTGGATTCCATGGGGGAGCGATGTCAGAGGCTGCAGCATTCCTTGGAGCTGGGGAGACCTCAGGGTTTCTCTGCCCAGCCTGCTGCTTTATCTCCTCGGGGTCTGGCTGCCGTATTTTGCTCCCCTGGCTCATTCTGGCTCCCGTCTATCTGACAAGCCCTTCTGCTCCGAGGTGACACCGCTGCGATGACGCCGGCGATAATTCCCCCCGTCCCTGCAATCAATGCCCTCCCCTGCCTCCAGCTGCAGCGGGATTTTTAGATGAAAAAACCCATAAATATCATACCCAGAGATGTGTTTTTCTCTTTCCTAGCTCGGTCCTTGCAGCAGCTGCTCATGCTGGGGTCCTACATCCATTCGCTGCCTCCATGGGCTTCCCTGCTGGGGTGTCCCCTCAGATTTGGGGTGGGGGAAGGATCAGGCCAGGCTGATATTTCTGGGGGGTGGATTTTGCTGGCAGTAGGATTTCCCCTCCCCAGGCACAAGGACACCCATGAGCCCTGCAGAGAGGACAAGGACCTGACCAGCCCTGCTGTGCCATCCCTGCAGCTGCCTGGTGCAGTTCCCAACTGCAGCATCCCTTTAAATAGCGAGGGACTGCACTCCCACCCGGGGCCTGCAGAAGGTTAGATAAGAGAATACAAACCACAATGCTTGCCCTTTTTTTTTTTTTTTTTCTTTCTTCCTTTTTTTTTTTTTTTATCTTTCCTTTTTTATTATCTTCTTATGGCTTTCGAATTATCTTCACAGACACTACATGAATTTAGTCAGGGCAGGTAAGGTCACTGGCAGACACAGTTGCTCATATTTATGTATATTCACCAGGCAAAGGAGATAAATGGGAAAACAGGCGCAGAGGGGGACGGGGAGGGAGGGAGGTCGTGGGGGGAGGACGGGAGGCAGCAGCCCCAGGGTGGGATGAAGAGGGGCAGTGTGTGGGCACGGGCACCAGGACCAGAGAGATGGGGGTCACCATGCCATGGAGAGATGGGGGTCACCATGGAGAGATGAAGGTCACCATGTCATGGATAAATGGACACGACCACATCCTGGGGAGCTGGAGATGCCCACGCCATGGAGAGATGAATGCCCCACATCCTGGGGAGTTGGAGATGCCCATGCCATGGAGAGATGGGGGTCACCATGTCATGGAGAGATGGGGGTCACCATGGAGAGATGGGGGTCACCATGTCATGGAGAGATGAAGGTCACCATGTCATGGCTAAATGGACAGGACCACATCCTGGGGAGCTGGAGATGCCCATGCCATGGAGAGATGGAGGTCACCATGTCATGGAGAGATGGGGGTCACCATGGAGAGATGGGGGTCACCATGTCATGGAGAGATGGGGGTCACCATGGAGAGATGGGGGTCACCATGTCATGGAGAGATGGAGGTCACCATATCATGGCTAAATGGACACGACCACATCCTGGGGAGCTGGAGATGCCCATGCCATGGAGAGATGGAGGTCACCATGTCATGGAGAGATGGGGGTCACCATGTCATGGAGAGATGGGGGTCACCATGTCATGGAGAGATGGAGGTCACCATGTCATGGATAAATGGACACGACCACATCCTGGGGAGCTGGAGATGCCCATGCCATGGAGAGATGGAGGTCACCATGTCATGGAGAGATGGGGGTCACCATGGAGAGATGGGGGTCACCATGTCATGGAGAGATGGGGGTCACCATGGAGAGATGGGGGTCACCATGTCATGGAGAGATGGAGGTCACCATATCATGGCTAAATGGACACGACCACATCCTGGGGAGCTGGAGATGCCCATGCCATGGAGAGATGGAGGTCACCATGTCATGGAGAGATGGGGGTCACCATGTCATGGAGAGATGGGGGTCACCATGTCATGGAGAGATGGAGGTCACCATGTCATGGATAAATGGACACGACCACATCCTGGGGAGCTGGAGATGCCCATGTCATGGAGAGATGAACACCCCACATCCTGGGGTGGGTGTCTGGTGAGCTCAGGCTGGAAGGGCCATGGCAGGAGCTGAGGTGGGGCTGAGCTGGGTGTAGCCCTGGTTCGTGCTGTGATGTTTGGGTTCTCTGAAACTTTTTCCCAGACGCTGTTCTGTCAACAAGAGACACGTTTTTCTAACCTTTGTTTACATTCCTTTCCCTAGGAGGGACTTCTTCTTGATGTCCCTCTGACTTGACCAATGTAGTTGAAGAAGTTTGTCTTTCTTCCACCCATTGGGTGGTTCTTTGTAAAACAGCATAAAGGGAAAAAATTCCCGAACAATAAAGTTTGGAGTCATTTCAACCTCCTGAGCTCAGAGTCCGTGTCGTAATCTTGAACAGCGTCACCTGGGTGTCGTGATGAGCGACTCTCGCAACACGACACGAAAGGAACGACCCTCAGCACTGAGATGTTCAAGGCACAAAAGGGGCAGTTTATTTACAGACCTCGACATTTATAGAATTCCAACAGTGACCACGGATTGGAGGAAGAAAATTGTCCTCTCCAACCACACTGGCCAAACCAACAGCCCATCAATTCTCTCCTCCTGCAAAAAGGAATGCAAAACCATCATTATTTACATGGAAAGTGCCTGAGAAACTTTATCTCGAAAGGTAAACACACAAGGCTGAAATGAACTTTAGAAAAACTTTAGAAAAATAGAGAGGAACAGAGTGACAAGTGACAGAGAGGACAACAGCCAGGGGGAGGAGGAACAGCACCTGGGCAATGGCAAGGCCCAGGTGGGGAGGGAGGGTGAGGTTTCCTGCCAAGCTGGTGGGAAACCACCCTGGAAAGTGATGGGGTTTGGGCCAAGCCCTTTCCTCTGCACATTTGTGAGTGAAGCAACGTCACAGGTGGGGTTAGAAGGCAGGGCTCAGCTAGGTCGGGATTTGGTAGCTCACTAAAGACACCAAAATTTGGGTGAGGTGATTCTTACACCTGTTCCTCAGCACAGAGGGTGCTGGGTGATATCTCCAGGCTCTGTCCTGACCATTCCAGGTCAGAGGAGACCATGGAGAGATGGAGGTGACCACACCATGGAAAATGGAGATGACCACAGCGTGGAGAGATGGAGGTGACCACACTGTGGAAAATGGAGATGACCACAGCATGGAAAGATGGAGGTGACCACACCGTGGAAAATGGAGACGACCACAGCATGGAGAGATGGAGGTGACCACAGCATGGAGAGATGGAGGTGACCACAGCATGGAGAGATGGAGGTGACCACACCGTGGAAAATGGAGATGACCACAGCATGAAGAGATGGGGGTGACCACAGCATGGAGAGATGGGGGTGACCACAGCATGGAGAGATGGGGGTGACCATAGCATGAAGAGATAGGGGTGACCACAGCATGGAGAGATAGAGATGATCACAGCATGGAGAGATGATGACTACACCATGGAAAATTGGGCGTGACCTCAGCATGGAGAGATGGGGGTGACCACATCCTGGGGAGCTGGAGATGCCCATGCCATGGAGAGATGAACACCCCACACCCTGGCGAGGTGGGTGCCTGGTGAGCTCAGGCTGGAAGGGCCACGGCAGGAGCTGCAGTGCTTGGCCCAGCTCTGGCTGCAGGGAGCTCTGGGCAGGAACTGGTGGTGCAGGTGCTGCTCCAGCCTGAACTGGGGAGGATCCGGGCGTGGGAAGCTGGGGTTTGCTGGGTGATGAGATGTAGGACACGGGGATGGGACATCAGGGGTGGCTGCAGCCTGGGGAGCAGCTGGGATGGAGGGAGCACAGAGCAGCTGGGAGCTCTTTCCTCCTGAACCACAGGCATTTCCCAGGGACACCGGGCAGGTGGGGGAGAGAGGAGAGGGACAGGCCTGGGGGGGACAGAGCCCTCCAGCAGGAATGTCCCCTTCCTTAGGAAGCCACATCGCTGCTGGGCGTGTGGGAGAGGAAAAGACCTCCAGGCCAAGGAGGGAGGGGGCAGGAGGGACATCACACCCATGGGCAGGGTGACAGATGGCCTTTGTGCTGCTGCTGAGGTGGCCAAAACACCAACCTGAGCTTGGAGAAACCCAGCTCTCACTCAGCTTCTGCTCCCCAGCACCTTCTCAACAGAAGAAAAGCAGAGTGAGAGACCCAAAGGGCTGCTGAGAGCAGGCTCAGCTTGGCTGGTGCTGCCTCGTGCCAGGTGGCACCTCCCCTTTGCATCCCCAGCCCCAGGGGCATCCCTGAACATCCTCTGTCTCCTGCAGGAAAACCTTTCCCAGCTGGGAGCCCACAAACTGCACAGCTGCAATGAAATTCAGCAAGAAAGAGGATTTTACAGAGGTCACTTTTCATGGGATAGACCCGGACAGGGACAGGGACAGGGACAGGGACAGGGACAGGGACAGGGCTGGACATCAAACTGTTAATGGCAGCAGCACTCCTGGGAAGCTGGGGACCCACACAAGGAGCATGTGGTGCTATTTCAAGGAAAATATATAATGCACCCAAAGAAATAGTACAGAAATTGCAAACAAAGCATGCACAGGAGGATATAAAATACCGAGCACAAGGGCACCCACCGATTATAACTTGATTTAAAACCACTTAATTCACTAAATAATAAATGCAGATTTACCAGAGGTGTCAGGACTAAAAGCATGCCTAACAATGCGTTTATTTAATAACTGTTTGCTCTCAATGTCAGGCCACTGTGTCTAGAAAATACAGGCAGCAACCAAAGGCTGCGTTTTTTATTCTTTTTCCCAAGGCCTAATATATCTAGGGAAAAAAAAAAAAAAAAGAAAAAAAAAATCAAGAAAGAGAAGTCAGAAATTGTAATGATCCAGCTGAGATGAAACCCGGCTTCCCTTTACCCAGGGGTGGAGGAAACCCCCGTGGGAAGCAGAAGGAACCCACCAGGGGTGTTAATCCTCTGCTGGTGCATGAGGGTGCGAGGGGTTTAAATGGAGCCTTCCCAAGGGAGCATCACCCTGGGGGAACAGCCACAGGAACAGCTCCTTCCTCCCCAGATGGATGGTGACTGGTGATAAGGGATCAGGTGTGGATATTCCCAGGCAAGCTGAAGGAGCTGGATGCTCTGCTGGTGACCTGGGCTGCTGTTGGGATGGTGGGAAGTGCAATGAGTGCTGGGGTGGGCTGGCTCATCCCCAGGGTGTTTCAGGGAGTCATTTTTAGTGCTCTGGGACACCACAGACTTTTATTGGCTCTGCACTGGCAAGACCTGGACCGCTCCCCAGCAGGATTTGGGGCAAACAGCAGAGCTGGGGGGTGGTGTGGACCCAGCAGAGCATTTCACCAGCACAGCCAGCCTGAAGGAAGGTCTCGGGGCCTCTGGGGGGCTCAGCTCCACCTGGGAAATCCCCAGGCCACCAGTGACACTCTGGGTTTTTAGCCATTAAACACGGATTTTTCAGCTCAGTGTGAGGGGTGCTGAGCCCAGGTGCTTGGAAATGTATGGACAAGGTTGCAGCTAAACCTGTGGTTTGGCCTGTAGAAAGTGATTAGAGGCCAAGGGGACCTTGTAGAGGAGGAAGCTGTCCCCTGCAAAGCTGCTGAGGGAGAGGGGTTTGCTGGAGCTTCACCAGTAAATCCCAGTGAAGGCCCTGCCACCATCACCCAGAGGAGCTCATCTGAACCAGAATGCTCAGCTCTGCTCATGGCCCTCACGGGGATGTGCTCAGGGAAGGGCTGGATGCCCCCCCAGACCCATCCCCCAGCCTCTCCCACCTTTTCCTTCTGCTCCGTGCCCAGCTCTACTCGGCACCAGCTGGGAAATCCGGGGTAGTCACTCCCTACATCCCCCATCCCAGCCCTTCTGTACAAAACACCCACGAACGAGACACAAAATCACCCGGGGGAGCAGGAGCTGCTCCTTGCCCAGCCCCTCCTGCCCCGGGTCCATCCCCGCGGCTCTCTGAGCCTGGCACAGGGAGGTTTTTAACCCTCGGGGCTGTGCCAGCCTTCGCACACGCAGCCCTGCCGTGCCCCTGGCAGGCGGTGCCCCCCTCCCGGGAGGCGGCAGCCCGAGCCGGCAGGTGACCCTGCCCGGGGGCAGCACCAGCCAGATGGATGGCTTTCCCTGCAGCCATCCAAGGGCCGGGCTGTTGTTCACGCCGTGAGATCTCCCACGTGCTGCTCCCAGGCCACCTTTGCCCCTTTTCCTCTGGGAACGCAGGCAGGTGGCACAGCTTTGTTCCCCGCAGCACCTCTCCCCGGAGCCTGGCTCTGGTTTAACCCCCCCGGGGCTGGGTGTGGGTGTGCTGGAGCAGGGGACAGCTGCCCCGGGGAGCAGAGGGACCTTTCGGGGTGCTCTGGTGGCTCTGCCCCCCGCGTGGCCCGAGGGGAGCAGCAGGACGGGAGCAGGCAGAGCTGCCTCGCTTTCCGCTGGGTCAAACCAGGGAAAATGAAGCTCCAAACTCGGATCCTGTCCTGGCAGCGCTCCCTGCCCACACGTGGGTTTCCTTTCCCTCCCCACAGCCGCCCTGCTCCCGCTGGAGATGCTCGCACCGTCCCCAGCCTTCCCAGGCGCTGCGGATCCAGCCCGAGGGGCGCGGAGGGGCTGTCGCATCCCCCTGCGATGTCCCTCAGGGTGTCCCTGAGCTGCCCCTCCTCCAGGAGAGCACCCCTGCCCTCCGAGGACAACCCCAGCCGCGGCGTCCGGGGAGGGGAAAGACAACCCCGCGCTTCCCCGGCGTCTCCCATCGCTGAAAAGCCCCGTTATCTCCCCCCAAACCCCGCTCCTGCCAGGGCAGCCGCGCACAAAGAGCCCCCAGCCCCTTCCAGCCCACGGCGGAGGTCTCTGCTGGGCTCCTCTCCCTTATCCCCTCCTCCCTCCCGCCTCCCCCCCACTGTCTCCCAACCTTATCTCCTGTTGTCTTCTCGTGGAAGAGGAGATAAAAGTAATTCTTATGGATGCTTCTCCAGCGGAGGCTCGCCTCCTTCCCCCCTGCCTCCCCCAGCATCTCCCTGCTCCGTCCAGATAAAGGGTGAGGACCAAGCACATGTCATTTTCTTTGTGCAAAATCAATATTCAGCAAAGTTTATCTGTCCGACATAGCAGGAAGCGCTAATTTCATCCACGTCAATTACTTTGATGAACGCTTATACTGTTCAGGGTGCGAGAACAAGATAAAAGAATTACTGAAATAAAAAGCATACACGGCAGAGCCTCCCCCCCCGCCACCTCCCCTCCCCTGCTCTGCTCTCCCCCACCCCAAATCGCCCCTCCCGGGGTCATGTGCTGCGGAGCGGGGCCGGGGGCGGCTCTGGAGCCGAGGGATGAGGGGCTGGGATGCTCACGGAGATGCCCGGGCAGAGGGAGCTGCCTGTTCTGCGGGAACGAGGCAGATTTGGGTGAAAACCCCGCGGTTTGGGGTGGGTGAGGATGCAGAGCCCCCCAGCTCCGGTGTCACTCGGTGATGGGCACATCCCGAGGCGGGATTGTGTTTGTTTGTGGCTTTTCTGGGTGTGCCGAGAGGGGATCCCGGGCAGCTCCGAGGTTCTCTGGCTGCTTTCGGCCTCACACGTGGATGGAGGGCTGGAGGGGAGGATGAGCGCCCACATTCAGGCTTTGAGGTCCGCCCGGACAGGGTGAGAGCTGTTGCTGATCCTGCCCAGGACAAAAGCTGACTGCCATGCTGCAGCAGATGAGAAATGACCCCGGGGGGATCAGAGGAGCCCCTTCCACACGGAGCCAGCGGCTCCGCCAGGAGCTGCCTCATCCCTGCCGGGAAATGGGGCGTGACGATTTTATGGCAGTGCTACCACGGACCTGAATAAGCAGATCTGGGGGCCCGAGTCTTTAATTAGCCACCCGGCCTTGATTTCTGCAGCAGGGCTGAGCGCACACCCACGTTGTCACAGCGTGGCCCGGACCTCGGGGACATCAGCTGTCCCCCTCCCCTGCAAAACCTGCCTGCTCCTGCCTGCAGGTGCCAGCCTGGCCCTGCCCCTCGTGTCCCCAAAATCAGGGTGACAGGAGGGGTTGGGCACTGGCTGTCCCCAGGCTCCGAGCTCATCCCTTGGAGGAGGAGCTGGTCCATTTTTCTTAATTTCTGGAAACTCATCCCATTAATCCTGGGGTTTTGTTGGATCCCTGCCACAAATCCCCTGCTCCTCCCAGCCCGAGCTGGGTGGGAATGGCTCCTGGCTGGGCAGAGTGTGATCCTGCCTTGTCCACGGGCTCGGGAACGTGTACGAATGGCTTTTATCCAACATCTCTGACGCTGCCTGTCCCGGGTCATTTGTCAGCCTGGTGCTCCCCTCCCGGCCCTGGGGGCACCGAGTGGCACCAGATCCCTGCCCAGGGAGGGGGGATTTCCACGGGGATCCCTCGGGTTCTTGTCTCAGGACACAAAAGCTGGGTAAGGTCTCATGCTCAGCTCGATTTTGCCCCTTTTCTTCTGAGGAAAGAAAGCAAGGAGCAGCCCATCCCACGTGGGCAGAACTCGCCCCACGGACAATCCTAAAGGAAATAAAATTCAGAATTGGGGGCAGGGGATTCTGCTCCAACCCCCCCTGACCACTACAAAGCCTTGCTGTGCTGTGGCATCAGGCACAAAGCGATCCCAGAACACCCCAAATGCCCGGGGCGGGGTGAGGTGCTCCCAGGCTGGGCGCATCTCCCTGGCTGCTGGCGGTGGGGTGGGATTCAGGTGGAGCCCACGCCGCGGCCGGGGGGTCCCGGGGCTGCAGGACCATGCCCGGCTCCCGGGCTGGAGACCCCTGACCGCCGTCCCCTGCAGCCAGGTGACCCCTGAGGCCAGCGGCGCAGGAAAATGTGGCTTAAGCAAAAAAAAAAAAAAAAAAAAAAAAAAAAAAAAAAAAAAAAAAAAAAAAAAGCGCTGCCCGCACATGTGCAGGGGGCTGGGAACGTGCGCTGGAGCGATTTCCACAGCTCAGCTCGGCAGCGGGAATTTGTTAAGTCACGGCAATTTGCCAGCGCGGGGTGCTGTGATGGAGAGGCTGTCCCCGTTTGCAGCCGGCTCCGTGTCCCTGCCGCCCTGCCGAGGCTCCCCGAGCGTGGCACCGGCACCGGCACCGGCACCGGCACCGGCACCGGCACCGGCATCGGCATCGGCACCGGCACCGGCACCGGCACCGGCGGCGGCCGGGCCGCCCCTCCCCAGCCGGGCCACCGGGGGTTCTGACCGGGCCGGGCTCAGCGCTGTCCCTGTCCCCACCCCACGGAGGTGTCCCGGAGGAAGGGTTTGGGGTGCAGCCCGAGCTGGGGGCACCTCGGGAGCCGCGGGGCAGTGCCCGGGCTGGCGGGGCACGGGGCAGCCCCGGCGGGCAGCGGGCACCCCTCTGCTGGGGGGGGACTGGGGGTGCCTCTCGCTGCTGCGGCTACAGGGGGAGCCAAGACATCGAGCTGAGCCGGGATCTGCCTTTTATCCACGGGGGAAGGTGGGAAAGGCGGAGGGTGTGCTCCCACCGGGGCCTGCTGGCGGCTGCGGGGACAGCGGGGGGAAAGCTGCCCAGAGCACAGGGCGTGCTGGGGTCCCGCAGCATCCCAGCGCCCCGGGGAAGGGCTCCCACGGGGAAAAGCTCTCCCTGTGCTGGAACAGGTGGCCCAGCCAGGTGCTCACCCCTGGGGGACACCTCTCACCCCCACAGCCCGCAGCGGGGACGCTCCCACCAGGGCAGGGTGTCCCCACCCCTGAGCCCTGCCGCGGGGGGATTCAGCAGGTGACAAGAAGGTGGCACAGATAATAAATCCACACAGGCAGGGCAGGATCCTGGGCTCCCGTCCCCCGGGCCCCCTCCTGCTCCTCCAGGCCGATCCAGCAGCTCTTGCTGATGTCGGTGGTGTGTGCTCCTGCGGGTCTGTGCCACAAAAACCGACCCCAGAGAGAGGAACTGAACTGAAACCAAAGTGCACAAACCAACACGGCCCTGCAGGGCATCGTCCCCTCCACCAGGTCCAGGGGCAAACACACCAACCACGGCCTTGAAAACTGCCCGGTGAGGGATGAGTTCGCTTCGGATGTAATTCCAAATTATTTATTTATTTGCTCGTTGGAGTCTTTCTGCCTTTGTTAAGCGAGTTGTTAACAGCGCTTCAAGGGTTTTACAAGTGACAAATAAATAAAAAAAAAAAGTCTCTCTAATTAGCAAGACTTTGTTTAGGGAGAATAATCCCTCTTTGTTATTATTTGGAACAAACAGGCGTGGGTGGGTGGGATGTGTGTGTGTGTGTCTCGGGGTGTGTGAGAGGGGGAGACCAGCTGAATTATGCAACCAGATATTCCAGAGGGGATGTCAGGACAGCCGGCTCGGATTTCAGCGTGGGCACGGCCCGCCTCAGCTTTAACTGGGGCTGTCCCGGCGCCGGGAACTGCTGCTGCTGTGTCCCCGAAAAGTCCTGGCCTCCCCAGCGTGGCTCGGGATGAAGCCTGCCCGAGGAGGGAGGGAGGGAGGCTCGGGGCAGGATCCATCCCCCAGCTCCGAGCCTGCCCCCATCCCCCCGGCCCCCCGCTCCCTCCCTGCTCCCTCCTGGAGAACACAAAGCTGAGGCTTGGATTATCTTCATTTCCATATGGAGAGCGATGTAAGCCCGTTCAATGCATGGCCGGTCATTTTGTTCACAACTTTGCAGCAAGCGGGAGCAAAACCCGCTGGGGAAATCAGCGATTCAGCTCCTCTCACCTCGTGTGCACACGCTGGGAGCGGCACCGCTGGGCACCGAGCTGCCTCCCCGGCCCGCCTCCCACCGCCCTGCTGCTTTTTGGGGTCCGGCTCCGCTCTGGCCAAGCCACCTGGGCCCCGCTGGGGGACAGATGTCAGCGAGGAGCGGCGGCGCTGCCGCGGCATCCCGGGATCCTGGTGCCCTCAGTGCCCCCGGCTGCATCCCAGCCCCGGGGTGGGTCCAGCACCCCCTCTGCACGGCCTGGCAGCCCTGAGCTGCTCCGTGCCTGTCCCCAGCGCTGTCCCCAGCCGTGTCCCCGCTCCTCCTGACCTGCAGCCCCCTCTGCCGTCCGCCGCTCCCGCCTGGCCCCGGCTCATCCCGCAGGATGGATGCATCCCGCAGGGAGCGCCGCAGCTCTCCCGGCTGCCGTGTCCCCTCTGTCCCCTCCTCCCCGTGCCCCTGCGGCCAGCGGGGCTCACCGGGCTGGTGTCGGCACCGAGCTGCTCCTTTCGGGGGTGAGGGAGGGAATTGAACCCCCAAAACTTCGAAGAATTCAGCCCAAAAGGTTCTCTCCTTCTCCTGGGCAGCCGCAGCCGGGCTGGGGGATGCTGTGGGGGCAGGATGGGGCTGCTGTCGCACATTTCCCCGGCAGAGCCCTGCCCGGCTCGGGACATCACCCCGTGGAGCCCCGAGGGTGGGGATCAGCCCCGGGCACTGCCGGTGCTGCCGGATCAGCACCCGGGGCGTTTCTCTGCCACAACATTTCACACCGGGCACTGAGGCTCCACAACTGCGGCGTCCAGGGGGCAGGGGGAGACCCCCAGCACCCCCAGGGCCGCTCTGACCGCCCCTCGCCGGCCTCGGCACCCCGATCCCCCCGGGATGAGCGGCTGCTCTCTCAGACCGCACCCCCGAGCCGCAACTTCCTGGGGGATTGCGGAGCCTCAGGACGGGTGAAACTGGGGCAGCACCCCTTCCCTCTCCTTCGGCCGGGGAGCTGGGAAGGCTGAGCACCTTCCATGCCCCTTCCCTGCCCCTTCCATGCCCCTTCCCTGCCCCTTCCCTGCCCCTTCCCTGCCCCTTCCCTGCCCCTTCCATGCCCCTTCCATGCCCCTTCCATGCCCCTGCCATGCCCCGTCCATGCCCCTTCCCTGCCCCTTCCATGCCCCTTCCCTGCCCCTGCCATGCCCCGTCCATGCCCCTTCCAGGCTCAAAGGCTGGCAGGAGGCGGGAGACAGGGAAAACACCGAAAATCGTGGGCTGGCACCACACCGGCCAGCAGAGAAGCCCAGCCCAGCTCAGCAGCCTGAGCCCCCCAAGCTGAGCCCCCCCAGCAGGCTGGGCAGCTGCCTTGAGGGGAGAAAGGAGCCCCTGGCACGGACAGGCCCCGGCGCAGCCCTCGGCATCTGTCGGGACAGGGAGCGGTCCGAGCTGCTCCCGCCGGCCCTGCAGCACCAAACCCGCCCGGGCTCTGCCCTTCTGCCCCTTTTACTCCGCTTTCTTCTGTCTTTATTTTCCTTTCATTTCTTCCTTTTCCCTTTTTTCCCCTTCTCTCCCTCCTCCCTTTTAAAATAGTTTTCTCCCTTTTTTCTTCTTTCTCCCCTTATTTTCCTTCTTTTTCCTTCCTTCCTTCCCCCTTCTTCTGTCCTTCTTTTTTTTTCTTCTTCTGTTTTAATTTTTTTCTTATTTTTACTCTCCTCTTTCTTTCTCTCTTTCTTTCTTTGCCCCCCTGATTCTTTTCCCTTCACTTTCCACTCTCTTCTCTCCTTAGACAAGATTTTTCCTTTTTTCCTTTCTTTTGTTTCCTTCTTTCTTCCTTTTACTTGGTTCTTCTTCTTTCCCTTCTTTCTTTCTTTTTTCCTTCTTTCCCCCACCCCCTTTTCTTTTGGTCTTCTTGCTCTTCTTTCCCCCCCAATTTCTCTTTCCCCCCCTTTCATTTTCCTCCTTTGCTTTTCTTCTTTCTTCCTTCTTCTTTTCCTTCTTCTTTCCTTCTCACTCCCCTTTTCTTTTGCTCTTGCTTTCTTCTTTTTTTCCCCTCCCTTCTTTTCCTTCTTTTCCTTCTTTTCCTTCTTTTCCTTTTTTTCCTTCTTTTCCTTCTTTTCCTTCTTTTCCTTCTTTTCCTTCTTCTTTCCTTCTCCCTCCCCTTTTCTTTTGATTTTGCTCTTTCTTTTGTTTTCCCCTCCCTTCTTTTCCTTCTTTTCCTTCTTTTCCTTCTTTTCCTTCTTTTCCTTCTTTTCCTTCTTTTCCTTCATTTCTTCTCCTTTTCCTTCTTCTTTCCTTCTCCCTCCCCTTTTCTTTTGATTTTGCTCTTTCTTTTTTTTCCCTCCCTTCTTCTCCTTCTTTTCCTTCTTTTCCTTTATTTCCTTCCTTCTCCTTCTCCTTCTCCTTCTCCTTCTCCTTCTCCTTCTCCTTCTCCTTCTCCTTCTCCTTCTCCTTCTCCTTCTCCTTCTCCTTCTCCTTCTCCTTCTCCTTCTCCTTCTCCTTCTCCTTCTCCTTCTCCTTCTCCTTCTCCTTCTCCTTCTCCTTCTCCTTCTCCTTCTCCTCCTCCTCCTCCTCCTCCTCCTCCTTCTTCTTCTTCTTCTTCTTCTTCTTCTTCTTCTTCTTCTTCTTCTTCTTCTTCTTCTTCTTCTTCTTCTTCTTCTTCTTCTTTCTTCTTTCTTCTTTCTTCTTTCTTCTTTCTTCTTTCTTCTTCTCCATCTCCATCCCCATCTCCATCTCCATCTCCATCTCCATCTCCATCTCCCCCTTCCACCCTTCCCTCCTCCACCTCCTAATTCTGTTTTTCCCCGTTCCCAGCCGTGTCCCCGTCGCACGGCGCTCCCGCCGGGTGTCAGGGCGGCCCGGGTGGCCGGAGCCGGTGCCAGCCCCGCGCGGGCCAGCCCCACAAAGGCTCTCAGACAGTCTATCAGCCAGCGATTGTCTGCCCGGCAGCGCGGCCCGCCGCTGATAATGGCCAGGAACAAAGATGGCAGCTGCGCCGGAGAGGGACAGATCTGTGGCAAATCGAGATAAAATAAAGAGGAAGGAGAAAGGAGTGTGAAGGGGGAAAAAAATAAAAAATCAAAACCGTGTAAAAAAAAAAAAAAAGGGGGGGAAGGAGGGCAGAGGAGCGAGCGGCGGGGGGAGGATGCTGCGTGCGGAGCAGCGCTGCGCTCCCGGCTGGGGCGGGCGCGGGGAGGAGGGAGGGGGGAAAAAACACCGTGGGAGGAATAGAAAGGCCTGGTGTGCACGGAAAAAACATCCTTCGCAGGCTGCCGGAGCCAGGGGTGCAGACAGGCAGCGGCGCGGAGGCTGCAGGCGCGGCCCCTGCCCGCATCCTCCCGGGAACGGGGCTGTGCCCGCGGGGTGGGGGGACACAGCCCCGCTCCCAGCGCCCGTGTCCCCGTGCCCGTGTCCCAGCTCCCAGTGCCCGTGTCCCCGTGCCCGTGTGTGTCCCAGCGCCCGTGTCCCAGTGCCCGTGTCCCAGTGCCTGTGTGTGTCCCCGTGCCCGTGTGTGTCCCAGTGCCCGTGTCCCAGTGCCCGTGTCCCAGTGCCCGTGTCCCCGTGCCCGTGTCCCCGTGCCCGTGTCCCAGTGCCCGTGTCCCAGTGCCCATGTCCCAGTGCCCATGTGTGTCCCAGTGCCCGTGTGTGTCCCAGTGCCCGTGTCCCCGTGCCCGTGTGTGTCCCAGTGCCCGTGTCCCCGTGCCCGTGTCCCCGTGCCCGTGTCCCAGTGCCCGTGTCCCAGTGCCCATGTCCCAGTGCCCATGTGTGTCCCAGTGCCCGTGTGTGTCCCCGTGCCCGTGTCCCAGTGCCCATGTCCCAGTGCCCATGTGTGTCCCAGTGCCCGTGTGTGTCCCAGTGCCCGTGTCCCAGTGCCCGTGTGTGTCCCAGTGCCCGTGTCCCTGTCCCCGTGTCCCTGTGCCCATGTCCCCGTGCCCGTGTCCCCGTGCCCGTGTGTGTCCCAGTGCCCGTGTCCCCGTGCCCGTGTGTGTCCCCGTGCCCATGTCCCAGTGCTCGTGTCCCCGTGCCCGTGTCCCAGTGCCCGTGTGTGTCCCAGTGCCCGTGTCCCTGTCCCCGTGTCCCTGTGCCCCTGTCCCCGTGCCCGTGTCCCCGTGCCCGTGTCCCAGTGCCCGTGTCCCCGTGCCCGTGTGTGTCCCCGTGCCCGTGTCCCCGTGCCCGTGTCCCCGTGCCCGTGTGTGTCCCCGTGCCCGTGTCCCCGTGCCCGTGTCCCAGTGCCCGTGTCCCCGTGCCCGTGTCCCCGTGCCCGTGTCCCAGTGCCCGTGTCCCAGTGCCCGTGTCCCCGTGCCCATGTCCCTGTGCCCGTGTCCCTGTCCCCGTGTCCCCCTGCCCGTGTCCCAGTGCCCGTGTGTGTCCCAGTGCCCGTGTCCCTGTCCCTGTGTCCCCCTGCCCGTGTCCCAGTGCCCGTGTCCCCATGCCCGTGTCCCCGCTCCAGCAGCGCCTGGACCCTCTCTGGTAGCGCTGGGGGGGGTCACCATCCCATCGAGCCTTCCCTGTGCTGGGCTGAGCCCACCAGCAGGAAAGGGGAATTGTGCCCCTCTGCCCTGCCCAGGTGAGAGCCCACCTGAGAGCCGCCCCAGCCCTGGGGCCCTGCACACCTGGAGCTGCTGGATGAGCCCAGAGGAGGCCACGGGGATGCTCCAGGGCTGGAGCCCCCCCTGGGGGTGCTCACCTGGAGAGGAGAAGGCTCCAGGGAGAGCTGAGAGTCCCTTCCATGCCTAAAGGGGCTCCAGGAGAGCTGGAGAGGGACTGGGACAAGGGCTGGAGGGACAGGACACAGGGATTGGCTTCCCACTGCCAGAGGGCAGAGCTGGATGGGATATTGGGAAGGAATTGTTCCCTGGGAGGGTGGGCAGGCCCTGGCACAGGGTGCCCAGAGCAGCTGTGGTTGCCCCTGGAGCCCTGGCAGTGCCCAAGGCCAGGCTGGATCACTCCAATCCCTGCTCCCCCTCCCAAATTTGGCCCATGGATGTGGAGCTAAAGGAGGTGCAGGCAGTGGAGGTGATGGACAGGCTCTGGAGGCTGGCCTGGCTCTGACCCCAGTCACCACAGTCACCCCCACGATGCTCGAGGACACTTCCCTATAATTCTGAGCAAAGGGGGGGATCAAAATGAATTAAAGAAAAAAAAAAAAAGAAATGAAAAGGTGGATGTTATAATTAAAAGCTGATTTTTCATTGAAGCTGGACTTTTTCATTTAAATGAATTACATTTGCCTTAAAAACTTAATTGAATTAAAATTAAAGTTAACATTATGGTAAACCTGTGTTAAAGCCTGAAGTTAGCATAATCTATTCACAGTGAAATTAAATATCTATGTACCATTTTATATACATATATAAAAAGGAGAGCTGTACATATTTGCTGCTGAAATTTTTAAGGAAGTTAAATGACTGAGCCATCCAAAAGTTGTCTCTTAAGTACCTAAACCCCAAATTACCAGAGTGGCCCTTGCTAATAACATCCAGTGTGCAAAACCCTTCTTATTTTATTTCAATTTCCTCCATGGGTGCTGCTCAAAGACTGCTTCTCCCAAGCTGGGAGGGGAATTGGAAGGCTGGAGGCAGGAAAATGTGGTTTTGTCTTTCCACTTGAGCAGGATAAGGCTGAGTGAGGAGTGGTTTGCTGAGAGGTTTGGGTGCCTTGCTGCAGACAACATTTCCCAGACTTCCAAGAATTTATCCTGTTTTAATGTGCAGGAAATGCAAAAACCTTTTATTCTTATTTATTCAGCTTATACAAGATTCAGTTAATGTATATATATATATTAAAAAAGTCTTATTTTTTTACGTGTTGAATTGAACTTCAGTCCGATCTTGCTGGTTCTCAGAAAAAGGAGAATTTATTTATTTCAGAACATTTTCTGACAGAAAAATAAATAATGACCCCCCCCCCAGGTTTGGGGATGGGATTCCTGGACACCTGGAGTGGGGTGGTGTGCCCAGAGCTGTGGCAGGAGGAGCTGTGCACAGACAGGTGACCACGTTATCTCCTCTCGGTGCCCATGGGTGCAGAATTCCCCATCCTCCTGCCCCTCCCAGCATCCCAAACCCTTCCTCCGTGCCTTCACCGCCCCAAGTGGGGATGCAGCATCCCCAGGTGCCGCTGGGGCAGGAGCGGGCTCACAGCTGGAGGTGACTGGGTGTGGAGATCCCTGGCACCCCCTTGCCCACCCTCTCCGTGCCCCTGACACCCCCTTGCCCATCCTCTCCGCTGTGGAAATCCCTGGCACCCCCTTGCCCACCCTCTCCGTGCCCCTGGCATCGCTCTGCCCCCTCCCCTCCCCTCCCTCCCTCCCCGCCGGCCCCGCTTTGTCCCGGGAGCGTCCCCCGGGGCCCGGCTCGGGGTGAGTTCAAGTCTAGCCTATTTAGATAACCTTCTGCTGGCTCTATAGAGAGCCCAACATCCCTGCTGGATGGATCTCACTACAAATGAGCCAATCCTCCTAATCTCCTTATCGTTGTAGGCCTCAGCCTCCGGGCCTGGTTATCTCGGCGGATAAAAGCAAAGGGACACTGCACAGCACCTATCCCGGCAGAGACCCCTCCCCTTTAATCCTGCCGGCCTTGTTTCTCCCTTTATCCCGCTCCCCGGCAAATCCCCGGCCAGGAGCACCCCCGGCCGCGCCGGTGCCTCCCGGCGGGGCAGGGATGCGGAAAGGCCGGGCAGGGCTGAGCGGGGATGCTCTTATCGCCAGCACCTGGAGCGGGGAGCGGGGCTGGGGGCCGCAAATCCCCCCGGCCCCGGCCGGCAGGGAGGCTTAGAGGGGCGGGGGGGCTGCTCCGTGCCCCTCCGGAGCTCCCCGCCTGATAAGTACCTTAATCATTCAGGGCCAGGAGTCCCCCGGGGCGCGGGCTAAGCCCCGCGCATTCCTGCCGCACACAATTAGGGCTCTCTCCCCGCCTCCCTCTAGACATTTTTTTTTTTTCCCGCTTTGCTTTCATTCCTGCCCTCCACCCTTTCACCTTTGCGGCAGCCCCCTCTTCCCAGCTTGGTCCCCATCCCCATTTCCTCCCAAGTCCTCTTTCCCCCCTCTCAGATTTCCCTCTTTATCCATATTTTGGTCCCCCTCAAGCCTTTCCCACCTCCTCCCCCCATCCCATTTTCACCCCTACCTTCCCCTCATCCCTCCTTCCTTCAGCCCCTGCTCCCCTTTCCCCCGTTTGCTCTTTGTCAGCCCCTTCTCCATCCCTCAGCCTGCCTCTAATTTCTGATTAATATGTTCTTAGCCAAGGAAAGGGGAGAGAGAGCGAGAGAGAGAGAGAGAGAGAAAGGGAGCGGGAGAGAAAAGAAGGAATCTTCTAAATAAATCATTTAGTCATGTGAGGAGCTAATCTCCAAGTGACGGCCTGTGTTTATCTAGTTTTTAGCAGTGCATGTTAAATAGTGATATGGGACTAATTTTTTTTTCCGCTGGAGCTGCTGTGAAGGGATTTTTAACTTCATTTCCCAGGAAGAAAAATGGTGAAAGCAGAGATAAGGCCCCCGAGCAGCTCTTCCCCTGAACCAGCAGCCAGTGCAATTAAACACGATGCCACCGAAAGGGCAGCCCGGCCCACCGTGCCAATTACTGATGCCTCCCCTCCCTGTGCCAGGCAGGCTCTGCCCTGCTGGGATCAGCATCCTTGGCACCCCCTGGACCACCCCACGCTCCCCTGGCATCCCCTTTGTGCCCTCTGCCACCTGTGTGACCTTGGGCTTGGCACGAGGCGCTGCTCCCCCGGGGCCCTGCAGGACACACAAAAATCACCGCCGTGGTTTGGGGGTGGTTGGGTTGGGGTGGAGGCAAGCTGGGTAAAGGAAACCCCTGGTTTTGCAGTAGAGTGGGAAAATGTTTCCACTGGAAAATGTCCAAACCCAAATTATTCACCTTTTTCTGGGGATTCATAGGGGTTTTTTCTACTCTGCACTGGGGCCCTTGACAAAGCTGGCCTGAGTTTTGAGCTCTTTTGGGATCCTCCCCATCAGGAGATGAACACACACTGTCTGTTTTGATATTTGTATTATTCCCTGACTACTGTTTTTTACCTTTTCTCATCACCTTCCTGCCCTCCCCGCTGGCTGGCTGAACAATCTCACCTTCCCAGGGTCACAAAACCTTGCTGTGATCCCTTGCAAGCCCCTCATCCTCTGCCTCGTTTTCCAGAGAGGCAAAACTGTTCCCTTTCGGTCCCATCTCCTTCCTTCCAGCCAGTGGTCCCTGCTCCCATCCCGGTGCTTCACACCCCTTCCCATCTCCCTGCCTCTTTTTGAGGGGAAAAAATCCCAGAATCACAGAATCATGGAATGATTTTAGCTGGAAGGGAGCTTCAAGCCCATCCTGTCCCACCCTCCCTTCCACCATCCCAGGTTGCTCCAAGCCCTGTCCTTAAACACCTCCAGGGATGGGACAACTCCATCTCTTGGGTTTCTGTCTCTGGTAGCTAAGGAAGGGCAGACAGCAGCGAATCCCCCAGGACAGGAGGATCAGCAGTCAGAAAAGGCAGGTGGAAGCCCTGCCCACAGCTCAGCTTCTGTCAGAAGACATCTCCTGCTCCCAACAGCTTCTCCAGACATTCCCAGATGCTCCCTGGGCAACTGGAGGGAAACATTCAATTATGCAGAATTATTCTGAACTCTCCAGGCAGCTCCCATGATAAGGGGCTCCTCCCTGGAGCCCAGAGAAGCCCTTGGGAGCCACCCAGCCCTTCTCCCTGGCTGGCTTTGGAGCCTCCTGGGCTGGGGGGATAATGAGTGGGCAGGAGAAGCAGCTAATTCCCGATGAGAGCTTGGAGGGGGAGCTGGCTGGCGATGGCAATTAAGCCCTGAGCATTAAAAACCCCTGGTAATAAGGGGCTGGGCCGAGGGGAGGCAGAGCAGTAATTTAAATGATGGCCAGCTCAAATATGGAACGTCTGAATGCTCTCTCAGAGAGATTTATATCAGCACGGGCCCACCTCGCTCATTTATTTCGTTAACGAGCTCCTGATTGGTGTCTCTGCCTGGGGAAGAGGGGTGGAAGGAGGGATGGGGGATCCGTGGTGGGATCATCCCTGGGTGTGCATCCTGCTGAGCCCTGGGAGCTGGGTGTGCCACGGTTTGTGCCTGCCATGTTTTGATTTTGGAAGATTCTTTCCCAGAGACACTTGTGGTAAACAAGAACATGTTATTGTAAACTATCTTATTTTTCCACACTCTTTCCCAGAGGAGGGAATTTGCTTGATGGCCCCTTGGTGTGACCAATGGGTCCAAGGATCCCACCTCTCAGGTGGGCTCATTGTAAAAAGGTATAAAAGACAGGTGCTTTGATAAGAAAGCCAGATTTTGAATCTTCAGCCTTCTGAGAGTCTGTGTCCTGATTTTGTGCTCCTCTAAGTGCCCCTCTAAGGCTTGGGCAATGCTTCCCATCCTTGAAAACGAGGGTGCTGAGGAATTTCCCTCTTCCTTTGCAGCTCCTTGGTGCAATCAGGGCCAACATCTGTGAGGAGATGGAGGGTTTGGGGCTGGGGGGGGTGGTCCAGGGGCACTGTCGGCAGCTCCGCTTTGTTGTGGCCTCACCCTGACTGTGGCCAACAGCCTCCCATCCTGGGGGCATCGACGAGAAAAGCAGCCGGATTTGCCCAAGGAGCAGGGAAATGGGAGAGGTTTGTGATGCGTCAGGGTAAGGCCGGGAGTGGGACCACATGCTGGGAGGAGGGACGGGACAAAAAACATCTGGAAAATGAGCCCGAGGGTGAGGAGGTCGCGAGTGATCACAGAGAGATGAGACAGAACAATGGGGCCAGGTGAAATTCCTCACCCTCCCGCGGTGGGGAGGGAAGAACAAACCCCCAAAACGCCGGAATGGGAACGTTTTGCACGGAAAGAAAAGCCCCAGCGCCCAAACCCTCCCTGCCCTCAGCGGCTCCCCCAGCCCTGGGGACACAGCAGCCTTGGGGACCCTTCGGTGGCCGCCCCCTGCCAGCCCCGGCTGCTCCCCCTGCGGAGGGAGCTTCCCTCGGGCGGGTGGCTGGGAACAGCTGTCGGAGAGCTGGGAGCTAATGGCTGCCTGGAGAGCAGTTAGTGGATAATTAATATTTGCAGCACAGAGCTGTGATTGCTCTACATCTTCTCCCTGACAGCGGCGTGGGGAGGGAGCCCGCTCCGGCCGCTGGGGGCAGAGCCGGGGCTCCGAGCCCTGGGAGCAGGCAGGGAGTTTGACCGGCCCCTTCACCCAAAAATACCTGGAGATCCTTATCCGAGCATGGGAGAGGGAGGATGAAAACCCCTGGGTGCAGCAAAAGGGCATCACAATGTGGGTGTGGGGCCAATGGGGTTCCATCCCAAGGCAGCACCAAGGAAAACCTGCCCTGGAAAATCCCCTCGGTGAGGTTTGTGGGTGTGGAAATGCTTCCATTCTTCACTCAAATTTTCTTTTTTTTTGGTCTTTGGGGAGAAAACCTAAGTAGAAAAGTGCCTCAGAGCTCCCTTGGAAAAAGCCCAGTTCTGTTCCCTGCCCTGGGGATAGGCAGGGTGGGGATGCTCTGAGTGCCCAAAACGCTTGGGATGAGCAGTGGGAACACCCAGCCCTGCCTGGCACGGGGAAGGGCAATGGGAGACACAAGACAAAAAAAAAAATCAGGAGTGAGGAGAGAGTGGGAGCCAAGTGCTGGGACAGGGGAATGAGCAGCCAGGGCACGGAGCCACCCAGGAGGTGCTCCAAAACACCAGGGGACATTTGGGAGGGCTAAACCCGGATGCTTGGGCTGGTGAGCTGAGCTCTGCCTGCCTTGGGACAGACCCAGCCAGGCTTTGACCTTGGGCTGAGCTCCCGGCTGAGCCTGGAGCCTGCCAGCCCTGGCAGATCCCTCCTGGGCTCCCAGGAAAAGGAAGGATCCAGCCAAGCCACATCCCCATCCCAGCCATCCCCTGAGGGAGCATCCCCGACCACAGAGCCCTCCCAGCTGGGAAAAAAAAGGAAGAAAGGCAAAAGAAGAAAGAAAAGGCTCCGTGCAGCAGGCAGGGGCTCAGTTATCCTTCTTTATTAGCGTTGTTTTCCCAGGGTTTTTTGGCCAGGAGCAAATCCAGCCGTCCCTGGCTGCGAGCAGGTTTGCTGCAGCTCGTGGCATGCAGTTAATTCCCTGAACTGTTTAATTGAACAGGCTCTGAGCGTGCAGGCACAGCTCTGGCACCTGGCTCCTCCGGGAGCGGCCTCGGGACCCGGCCAAGAAAAGGGAAAGTGCAAACACCGTGCTTGGGAGAGGCTGAAATCCCACTCAGTTCCTGCTCCCTCTGCCGGCAGCAGCTCCTGGGGCTGCCAAACACACGGAGGGTGGCGAAGCAAGAGGTGGATGGATCCCACAGGGACGGATCTCATGTCCTTGGAGGGTGCTTGGTGAGGAGCATCCCCCTAGGCTGGGCCTTTCCCTGACTGCTTTGAGGGGCTGGGAAGGTGAACACAACTGGTGCTCCATCCCCATCCCATCCCATCCATCCCATAGATCTCATCCCATCCCATGGATCCCATCCCATGGGTCCCATCCCACCCCACCCCATCCCATCTCCATCCCATGGATCCCATCCCATGGATCACCATCCCATCCCATGGACCCCATCCCATGGACCCCAGCCCATCTCCATCCCATCCCCATCCCATCCCATCTCATCCCCATCCCATCCCATCCCATCCCATCCCATCCCATCCCATCCCATCCCATCCCATCCCATGGATCCCATCCCATGGACCCCTCCCCACCCCATCCCATCCCATCCCATCCCGTCCCGTCCCATCCCGTCCCATCCCGTCCCGTCCCGTCCCGTCCCGTCCCATCCCATCCCATCCCATCCCATCCCATCCCATCCCATCCCATCCCATCCCATCCCATCCCATCCCATCCCATCCCATCCCATCCCATGGATCCCATCCCATGGACCCCTCCCCACCCCATCCCATCCCCATCCCATCCCATCCCATCCCATCCCATCCCGTCCCGTCCCATCCCATCCCGTCCCATCCCATCCCATCCCATCCCATCCCATGGATCCCATCCCATGGACCCCTCCCCACCCCTCCCCACCCCATCCCATCCCATCCCATCCCATCCCACCCCATCCCATCCCATCCCATCCCATCCCATCCCTGCCATGAGGATTTCGGGGTTGTGTCTCCTCTTGGGCAGAGCACCAGGAGCTGCATCAGGCTCCACCACCTGGGAAGATTCAGGAGGACGTGGGGAATCCTGTCCAAACCCAGTTCCAGCCCTGAGGAAGGGGAAAGGGGCAGAACCCCCTGGCTCCGGGGTGAGGGTAGCGCCGTGTGACCCCACAGAGGTGTTGGCCATCGGGATGCAGCAGGACACGGCGCTGCTTCGGGAGAAGAAGAAAAGCCCAGGAACGGCCTTGGAATGGTGAGCAGTTTCCATCTCCACCCTGCTTTGGACCACCAGGAGCTTCCTGGGGTCACTTCTCCCGAGGGAAGTATGGCCAGGAAGAGCAAGATGGGTCCATCCCTCTGGCCACCGTGATGCTTCAGGACACCATCCGAGCCAGCCTTGACTCCCCAGCCTTCCCTCGGGAGGCAGGAGGGCAGCGGGGTGCCCCCCACACCCAGACCCCCCATCCCTGTGCCAACCAGAGGAAGAGGAGGCTGCTCGTGCCGCGGCCGCCCGGATTAACGATCCTATAAATAGCGGGGCGGCGGCGGCGGCACCACCCCGGCCCTGCTGCCGCCTGATCCGCCCGCCTCCGGTATTATCCCTCCAATTTCTGCCGCCCAGCCCGGAGTGCCTGGGCCGGCACACGCGGGAATTCACACCTCGAGAACAGAGCCTTATCTCGGCGCTGTGTGCAGGACAAGGCTGTTTCACTCCTCCCTCCATAACCCTCTTAGACTTAATCCCGTCTTTAATGCCGCTTGGAAGGGGGCTTTGAACGGCTGTGCAGCCTCACTGGCTCTGACCTCTCCGGCTGCTCTCTCATGCCCATTTGGAGAACTCCGACTTTCAAAGAGATAACAGCAGCCCGCTAAATCCTCGCTGGGGAGCTAAAGCGATTGTCACACCGAGGGGAAGTTTACTGGCAGAGCAAAACTTGGAGCGGCTTCCCGGCCCCGGCCCGAGGTGGGGGCTGAGCGTGGAGGCACCCGGCGGGTTTTGGGCCCGACGGTCCCTGATTTTTGTCTCTGTGGGTTTGGGATGCAGCAGCCGAGAGAGGATTTCTGGCCGCCTTCATCCACCTGGGGAGCAGGATGGGCATTCCCACCTCTCCTGTGATGCTCCTCCCTCATGGATTCCCCTGAAATAAAGCAGCTGTGGGCTTTCCAACACCTCCCTGCTTTTTGTCACTGTGGGTTTGGGATGCAGTGACTGAGGGAGGATTTCTGATCACCTTCATCCACCTGGGAAGCAGGATGGGCGCTCCCACCTCTCCTGTGATGCTCCTTCCTCGTGGATCCCCCCTGAAATAAAGCAGCTGTGGGCTCTCAAACACCTTGCTGCTGTCCACCCCACAAATCCCAGCCTGGCTGCATGTCTTGGGTTATGGAGCCAAGGATGTGTATTCTATTTCATCTGCTGAAAGCAGCTGGGGAAATGTTTTTCTTTGTAACTCTGGGGGGAGGGGGGTGGATGCCCTCTGATAATGGGCCAGCTGTTCAAACCAGGTGGGGCAGTGTTCCTTATCTCTTCCACCACCTGCCCTCCCTCCAGGGGATATCTGCTGCTGATGGGCCATGAAGGCTCACTGAGGGCATGACATATTCCATTGTGAGATGCCCCACCCGGTGGGAGGAGCCAACCATTCCTACCTGGATAAAAACTGAGACACAGGAGCACAAGTTATCCGGTTCCACCGGATTCCTGGAGCAAGACCAGACCCTTCTCACCATCCCTGGACCCCTCTCACCATCACTGGACCCTTTTCTCTCAGGATCATCTCTGCTCCAGCAGAACCATGTCTACCACTCCAGGAGGACTCACTTTTGGACTGCTTCCAACAGCCTGACCAACAGGGTGTCACGTTGTATTATTCCATTTATTTTATTTTACCTTTTTTTCCCTCTCTTCTCCTATTAAATTGTATCTCTGACTGGGAGTCTCACTGGTTTTGTTCTAGGACTGTTCCCATCCACCCCAGGGCGCAGGAGCAGACGTCCCAAAGCTGATCCCAGAGCCAAGGCCCTCCCTCCCTCCCTGCCCGTTGGGCCCCGGCCGCGCTGGGACCGGCACCTTTCTGTTCCGCCTCCAATTAATCAAACCCAGAGCCCCCCGTATTAATGCTGCGGTGGGAATTAAAATCATGCAAGGCATTAAAGATGTAATTTAAAATTAATAACTCATAATTATTTATCATGGCGTATCAGCTGGGCTATGAATTTTCTCTTCTCGCCCGGCGTTCATTTCCTTCCCTTCCCTCCTTCCCGTGCCTCTAATAGCTGCTGGGCCAGAATGGATATCTGCCAGGGGTTTTGGGGGAGATGCTGAGCTTAAGATATAACAATCCCAATTTTTTATTTATTTTTTTTTTTCTTTCCCCCAGCTCCCTGGCGTTCCTCGGGGTTGGTGGGAGAAGCTTGGCTGTGGTGAAGAGGAGGAGGAGGATGCTGAGCCCAAGGGTGCTGCCTCCGAAATGAGGGCGCAGGTTTTGCCAGGTGCTGATGGCTTTGGAGGAGGTGCTTGGCCGTGGCATCCGTGAAAAGCCCAGGAATGGCCTTGGAATGGTGAGCAGTTTGCATCTCCACCCTGCTTGGGACCACCAGGAGCTTCCTGGGGTCGCCTCTCCTGGGGGGGAGTATGGCCAGGAAGAGCAAGATGGGTCCATCCCTCCTCCATCCTCCACCCTGCTCCTGCTCCCTCAGCAGCCAAGAGGGACAACTCAGCCATTTTCTAGGGAAAACGTGGAAAAACCAGCCCTGAAATCAAGGTGGGAGGAGGAGAGCACAGCCCAGCATCCCTGCAGCTCCTGCCTCCCTCAGCGAGCTGTGCCTGAATCAAATCCCAAAGAGCGGCTGGTGAAAACTCACAGGAGGGGAAAAAAAAAAAAGAAAGAAAGAAAAAAAAAAAAGAGGCAGGAGCAGCTCTGTCTCTTTAAAAATAAATAAATAGATAAAGACTAAAAAAAAAAAAAAAAAAGCAATAAGTATATGCAAATGTGTTGAGCCGAACATCGCTGTCTGTGAAACAGATGAGGGAGAAAGTGCTTGAAGCTAGAGAGGAATGAGGCAGCCAGCGCTGACCTCGGGGTTAATAATTTTTACTTCTCCATCTCATTCCGTCCATAAAAAAAAAAAAATACGAGGGGGGAGGGAGGGAAGGAGGGAGGAGGCGGCGCGGGAGGGAGGGAGGGAGGGAAGGGCTGGGAGCTGAGGGGAGCCAGCGGCACCCGGAGCTGGTCCCGCCCCGTGGGAGCGGCGGGGGCTGCGGGAGAGGGGCTGGGGCCGGGTGGGGCTGAGCCCGGCCCTGCTTGTGCCCCCCCACAAGGCACAGAAAAGCGTCGGAGATCCAGGCCCCAGCTCCCCTCGGGGTGAGGATGGTGACTGGGGATGAAACAGCGCAGTGAACACCCCAAATGCTGTGACTTCCCAACGCCCCGTGCCTCCCGCGGGGCCGCCCTGGTGAGGGTGGAGGGGGAACGCTGCTGCCTCACCCAACAGGGAACTTCCACAGGCTGCCAGAGCCTCTGCTCTTCCTCAGGTGCTCGATGGAAAACCCTTCCAAAGCCAGAATTCCAGCAGCATCCTGCATCCCCCAGCACTGCTGGGCTCCCCAGCACTGCACCCAGGGGTGGCTTCAAGCTGGCTGCACCAAAGAGGATAAAACTTGGATGTATTTATGTGTGTAAATGTTTCTCATCCCCTCTGGTATTCCGTCAGGCTGCTCTCTAAATGAAGCCATAAATTTTTCAGGGATGCCTGGAAGGATGCAGGCCCAGCCCCGTGCCTGGCATGGTGTTCCCGCTTTGCTGACCTGCAGCTGGCTCAGGGTGTTAACCAGACAGGTATTTCTGCCTCCTTGCCAACCCAGGCTGGGCTTTTAGCTATAAAAATCCCCCAATCCCTCTCTGGGTGAGGGAGCTTCTCAGGAGTGCCCAAGGATTCCCACATCCCCAGGTGGCTGGGAGCACACACCCATTTTTCCTGCTGTTCCCCAGTTATGTATGGCCCCATTCCTCAAACACTGAACTAAAGGAAAAGCTGTATCATACCCCAAACAACCCCAAATAACCCCAAACCAGCAGGCAGGGGTGGGGGAGCCAGCACTGGGGCAAACCCTGCACCCACAGCCCTTCAAACACAGGGCAGTTCCTGTGGGAAGGCTGAGCCCCAGGGGGCTGGGGGGTGCCCAGGGTCTCACTGGCTTTTGTGGGTCCCCCCCAAACCCCAGCGCTCCTCCTCTCTCCCCACAGCCCGTGTCCCCACTGATAACAGAGCAAGGGGATCTCCATCCCCCTCCTCCCTCCCTGCTGCAGCTGCTGCAGCCGGGGCAGGATTGCAGCACCCCAGCTCTGCTCAGCCCCGGGCAAGCCCCAGGAGCTGCTTTTCCCCACGGGAGGGTCCCAGTGGCAGGACAGAGCCCAGCCCAGCCCAGCCCAGCCCAGCCCAGCCCCTTCCGCGTGGCCAAAATCAGCGGCAGGGCCGGAGCCTGGGCGGGGGAGCTGCAGTCGGGCTCTCCCTTGGCCGTGCCCCACCCCTGCGGCTGCCGGCCCCGGAGCCCCTCCTGCCTGCTGAGGGCAGCGTCCTCTCTGCGCCCTGGAAACCTCTGCAGGGCTCCTGCATCCCTGCCTGCATCGCTGTATCCCTCCATTAATCCCTGCATCCCTGCATCCCTGCCTGCATCCCTGTATCCCTGTATCCCTGAATCCCTGCATCCCTGCCTGCATCCCTGCATCCCTGCCTGCATCCCTGTATCCCTGTATCCCTGAATCCCTGCATCCCTGCCTGCATCCCTGTATCCCTGCCTGCATCCTTGCATCCCTGCCTGCATCGCTGTATCCCTGCCTGCATCGCTGTATCCCTGCCTGCATCGCTGTATCCCTGCATCCCTGCCTGCATCCCTGCATCCCTCCATTAATCCCTGCATCCCTGCATCCCTGCCTGCATCGCTGTATCCCTGCATCCCTGCCTGCATCCCTGCATCCCTGCCTGCATCCCTGCCTGCATCCCTGCCTGCATCCCTGCATCCCTGTATCCCTGAATCCCTGCATCCCTCCATTCATCCCTTCCTGCATCTCTGCCTGCATCCCTGCATCTCTGCCTGCATCTCTGCCTGCATCCCTGCCTGCATCCCTGCATCCCTCCATTCATCCCTGCCTGCATCCCTGCATCTCTGCCTGCATCCCTGCATCCCCACATGCATCCCTGCCTGCATCCCTGTACCCCTACCTGTATCCCTGCATGCTTCCCTGCATCCCTGCATCCCTGCCTGCATCCCTGAATCCCTCCATTCATCCCTGCCTGCATCCCTGTATCCCTACCTGTATCCCTGCATCCATCCCTGCATCCCTCCCTGCCTCTGCCCCCACGTCTCTCCCCAAGCCACCCTGAGCCTCCCCCCCGCAGGACGCGCCCCCCGCACCGTTTTGCACCATCCCAAATCTCCCCCTGAGCCCGCCCCACACCCCCAGGGCGCAGCCCCGGCCCCGGCCCGTTCCCCAGCCCGTGACCCGGTGCCCGTCACCGCCGCCGAGGCCAGGCCGGGGAAGCGCCTCCTCCCCCCCCCGCCCCACGCCCGGGCGCTAAATGGAAGCGGCAGATCGATCCCGAGTGTGCCAAACTGACACGGAGCCTCATTAGGGGTTGGTTTTCATCCTCCTGCTCCCTGGCAGCCTTCACATTATCCCATAAAATTTATTTACTATTTCATGAATACATAAGCAGCAGGCAAACGCCGGCTTTTTATATATTTACACTGTATATATTTCACGGGAGAGTTATGTGTGTCTCTGAGGCAGAGTGCAGGGAGCGAGAGGGGAGCAGGAGCAGAAGGAGAAAGCAGCTGTGAGGGAAGGAGCCGGAGAGCAGAGCCGGGGGGCAGGATGGCGATGGAGCACCGGGGCAGGAACAGCTCGGGGCGGCCCCAGCTCAGCCCGGCCCGCAGCCGGGACCCGGGAACTGCCGATGGATCCCGGGGGCTGGCCGTGGGTGAGGAGCTGGGCTGGGGGGACACGGGGACCGTGAGCTCAGGTTGTTTGGTGTTGTATTGCGCTGAGTAGGTTTGTTATCTTTGCACTGGGTGTTTTGGGTTAGATATATATATATATATATATATAAACCCACACAAATGCTGTACAGCACTGCCTATCCCAGAAATCCCTGCACGCCCCTCACCTGACACCACCTGTGCCTCACCTCCCCCTGGGTCAGCCCCCACTGACCCCACACCTCCCCCTGGGTCAGCCCCCACTGACCCCTCACCTCCCCCTCCCCTTCCAAAGGACACAAAACCACTCTGAGCCACCTGCTCGGGCTCTTACTCTGCTCAGGGCTCCAAGGTGCAGGTTCTGCATTCAAGTGTGGGGCTGTTCCTGAGACTGAGAGCAACTTTTGTCTTTTGTCTTGGTCCTGGCCTCAGTTTCCCCTCTGAGGGTTCAGTGCCAGCCTGGCAGGGCACTCAGAGGTGCAGGAACTGAGGCAGTCAGGGAACCCCCTGGCACCATCCAGATCTCCCCAAATCCCGTTTATCCCAGCACAGGGTGGGGTTTCCCCTGTCCCACCATCCAGATCTCCCCCAAATCCCATTTATCCCAGCACAGGGTGGGGTTTTCCCCTTTCCCACCATCCAGATCTCCCCCAAATCCCGTTTATCCCAGCACAGGGTGGGGTTTTCCCCTGTCCCACCATCCAGATCTCCCCCAAATCCCGTTTATCCCAGCACAGGGTGGGGTTTTCCCCTTTCCCACCATCCAGATCTCCCCCAAATCCCGTTTATCCCAGCACAGGGTGGGGTTTTCCCCTTTCCCACCATCCAGATCTCCCCCAAATCCCATTCATCCCAGCACAGGGTGGGGGTTTCCCCTGTCCCATCATCCAGATCTCCCCCAAATCCCGTTTATCCCAGCACAGGGTGGGGTTTTCCCCTGTCCCTGCCCCACAGCCATTCCCAAGGCATCCCTGAGGTCACGGCGAGGGGCTCCTGCCTGCCCGGGGTCCCAGGGATGGCCAGCAGCAGCTGCCACCTTGGCAATGATGCCCCAAGCCCTGGCACCAGGCCCTGCCCTGCACCCCGAGCTGGGCCAGGCTGACCCCCACCCCTCCCCAAACACTCTGGGCTCAGGAATCCCCTCATTCTGGGTGTGTTCAGGTCCTGTAGCTGCCGAGCCCCTCACGGTTTGTTTGGGGACAGAAGGAACAGCAGAAAGGGGATTTCACCCCCTCAGCTTTGGCCTGACAGTGTTTTCTGTTCCCTTCAAACCCAGCAGAGATGTTTCTGTTAGCCCCACAAATTACAAGAGGTTTGGCTGCCATCTCACTCGTTTTTCCCTCATTCAGCCTGGCTCAAGGAGGAAGGCCCCTCACCCTCCTCACGAGGTTTGGGGATGTTTTTTGCTGGCTGCAAATAGTTCAGAGAGGGGAAACCAGCATTTTTTTGGGGTCTGAACTTCTGAGCAATGAACTCGGAGGAGCCCAGCTGCATTAATGACCAAGGCAGCTGGGATGTGTGGATGTGGATTTATTTATGGGGTGCAGGGAAAGCTCGGGATCACAGCAGCCTGTGTCAGCACCCACCACCCCCCAGGGTGGTTCCAGGCTGAACCCCCCATCCTTTGTCCCCCAAAACCTCCCCACAGCCCAGCCAGGAGCTGCTTTCCATGCTCCCAGAGCCAGGAGCCCACCCTGGCTCCCACTGCTCCCAGGAGCACCACACCTCCCTCCCAGCAGCAGGGCATTGAGAGGAAAGCCAGGAGAACACTGGGAGCACCCAGCAGTAGGTGGGCTCCACACAGCCCCGTCCCTGTTCTGCAGAGATCTCCTCTCTCTGCGGGAGGGGCGGCACCCGGGCCCAGCGCTGCCCCTCCAGCTCCAGGTGGTGAAGGATCAAAGGATCTGCCCCCTCCAGGCACCAGCCGGCATCCCAAAAGCGCAGGAGCACCGCCCTTTAACACCCCTGCCTCTCCAGACCCCTCGGCATTCCCGGAGCCCTCTCCGAAGGGGACAGAGGGAAAGGGACAGCCCCGATCCCCTGGGAATGCCGCCAGAGGAGAGCAAAAAAAATAAAAAAATAAAAAAAAAATCCCCCATTTGCAGAGTGGATGCGAGGGCAAAGAAAAAAAGAGAAACCCCTCGTGATGGTGTTCATTTTAACTGTTCAGCCACTTGTAGGCTGATGCCATTAGAGGAAATAAATAGGTAAGAGGCACTCGAACGGTGCTTGCCAGAGGAGACGGGAACTGAGACAAAACAAGAGCTGGGAGACAGAAGGAAGCGCCGTGGCTTCCGCGGGAATCGAGGAGCTGGAGCAGTGCCGCCTTCCCGAGCTCTGCAAAGCTGGCAGCAATCCCTGCAGGGATTGAAAACCCTCCAAAAGGCTGCGTGGGGTGCAGCCCTGCCCGCCCTGCGCCACCGGGACACCCCGCTCCCCGTGCGGCTGCGGGACGGACCCCAAAGCTCCTCCGGCTCCCAGAGCATCCCGGGGCTCGCTGCCAGCGCCGTCCGCGGCCGGTGATGGACGAGGGCAGCTGACACAGCCGGCCCCGGCCCCGCTCGGTGCCTCCCGGAGCCGTTTATACCCCGTGATGGATGCGGCCGTCACGGGCAGCGGCCGCGGCTCCCGCCGGCCCCTCCGTGCGCCGGGGAAAGGGCGTAAATTCGGCAGAACAGCTTCACTAAGCTCTGGCTGTTTGTTACCCGGGGCGCCGCGCACGGGGAGAGGCGGCTGGGGGATGCTCAGGGACATCCCTGGCCTGGAGGAGCGCTGGGAAGCACGGCACAGCCTGGCCATCCAAGGGGGGTTTCTGGATGTCTGCTGCCACCCCGAGCACCCACCCTCTGACCCCCTCGGCGCCGCAATTCCTCCTCTTTTCCCCTTTTCTCTCGGAAAATCTCCGCGTCCCAGCGCAGCCGTGCGCGCCTTTTGCTCCATCCAGCCCTGGGGCTCATGAATATTCCGGCGGGGAATTTTCGTTCGGGGGGTGGGAGAGTGGGTGTCTGGCCGAGCAAACGCGTTTCTGCAACAGTCTGGCAGCTGGAGGGCAGAAATCCCTTCATTCCTCCGCGGGCAGTCGGGGTAGATCCGTGCCGGCCCCGGGAGCAGCAGCAGCAGCGATTCCCCGCATCCCCGTGGAATGGATTCGGGCCTTGGTGCCACCTCCTCGTGGCACTGCCAGGTGTGGAACCCCCCAAACCAACCCAAACCAACCCAAACCCACCTCCCCTCACGCACAGCTGCCTCAGCAGGACCCGGCACCCGATTCCTGAAGGGATTTCTGCCCTCGGGCTGCCAGACTATTGCAGGAACGAGTTTGCTTTGCCAGACACCCACTTTCCTCTCCCTTCCCAGCCCCACGGCGATCCCCGGGACACCGGGATGGGCCCTGAGGCTCTTCCAGCAGCAGCCGGCCCGGAGCTGGGCTCCCCGCCGGAATATTCATGAGCCCCAGGGCTGGATGGAGCAAGCACGGCTGCGCTGCGACGGGAGATATTCCGAGAGGAAAGGGGAAAAGAGGAGGAATTGCGGCGCCGAGGGGGTCAGGGGGTGGGTGAACCCAGAGAGTGTCCGGAGCTGCTGCTGGCGAGGGGCGGCGGGGCAGGAGCGGCCCCATCTGCTCGGGGTGCCCCGCTGCCGGCGCTCCCCGGCTGCTGACAGGCTGCAGAGCTCTCGGTGCCATTTGCCTCTGCCCCGGAGGCGCTGCGGGGATGGAGGATGCCTGCGTCAGCGCCAGGGGAAGCGGCAAGTGTCTGGAGATAAAAAAATCCACATATTAAAAACAAAACAAAACAAAAAAGGTAAAAATCCGGCGGGTTCAGGAGGTGGATCCCACAGTGGTTGGGGCGTGGGGAGGGCGAGGCGCAGGGTTTGGGAAATGGACACCTGGAGGGGAGGCAGAAGAGCTCCAGTCAGCACGAGGAGCTGCTCCCCGGAGTGTCCCGGCCGTGCTGGCGTCTGTCACCCCCTCCCTCACTCCTGCCACCGGCCAGGGCCAGACAAAGGGGAAGAGGCTGTTCCTGCTCCGGAGATGTCACAGGTCACAAGGAGGTCACAGCTTCGGTGCTTCAGGGATGGCCCGGGCAGGCAGAGGGGCTGCCAGGCACCGGCCCAGCAGCAGCTCTGGCTCTGTGCTCTGCTCAAAGCCTTCCCAGAACCAGGGCTGGGACCTCTGATCTCTGCCAGGGACCTTTGTGGGTTTCAGGGCTCAGAAATCACGGCGTGGTTTGGGTTGGAAGGGACCTTAAAGCCCATCCCATTCCAGCCCTGCCATGGCAGGGACACCTCCCACTGTCCCAGGCTGCTCCAACCCCACCCAGCCTGGCCTTGGGCACTGCCAGGGATCCAGGGGCAGCCACAGCTGCTCTGGGCACCCTGTGCCAGGGCCTGCCCACCCTCACAGGGAACAATTCCTTCCCAATATCCAACCTAACCCTGTTTTCTGTCAGTTTAAGGCCATTCCCCTTTGTCCTGTCCCTCCAGGCCTTCACTACCAGTTCCTCTCCAGGTTTCTCCAGTGCAAACCAGAGTAACAGCACCATCCCCCAACCAACCCCAACCCCTCCCAAGGATCAGCTTCTCCCAAGGCCACCACCCCCAGAAGCTCCCCTTCCCGCTGCCAGGAGCTTTGTGATGGAAACAAAGGCACTGACCTTCCCAGCTCCCTGCACAGGAATTTTCCCAGTGGGAAAACCCTCTCCACACCCAGCCAGGTGCTGCAGACCCCGGCTGAGGAGCAAACACAGGGAAAAGGGAGCAGCGGGTGGCAGGGAGGTGATAAGGGCTGCCTCCCCCGTCCTTGTCCCCAGCCCCAGGTGCCTTTCCCCCAGGAGGATGCAGCAGCCCTGGGTGGGTGTTTCAAACACCCAACTGCAAAGCTGGAAGGACATAAAGAGATGTTCCCGGGAGTGCTGGGGCGGCTGCTGGGCCACTCCTGCTGGAACATTAATATTTGCCAAAAAGAATTTGTCTTTAATCAGACACAGCCATAGATCCGGTTTTATGTCCCTTCTGGATCAGCTTTTATTACCCTGGGCCACACTTCAGCTCCTCATGGCTCTGGCAGGGACCAGCACCCAGGGGGACACAGGAGATGGTGCAGGTGGCACCCAGGGGGTGTCCCCAGGGCCCCTGCGTGCAGGGTGAGCCCCAAAAGCACAGTGCTGCTCAGGAACAGCCACAAAAAACCCCAAAAGCACAGTGCTGCTCGGGAACAGCCACAAAAAAACCCCAAAAGCACAGTGCTGCTCGGGAACAGCCACAAGAAATACCCAAAAGCACAGTGCTGCTCGGGAACAGCCACAAAAAACCCCCAAAATCACAGTGCTGCTTGGGAACAGCCACAAAAAACCCCCAAAATCACAGTGCTGCTCGGGAACAGCCACAAAAAACCCCAAAAGCACAGTGCTGATTGGGAACAGCCACAAGAAACCCACAAAAGCACAGCAATGCTCAGGAACAGCCACAGGAAACTCCCAAAATCACAGTGCTGCTCGGGAACAACCACAAGAAACCCCCAAAAGCACAGTGCTGCTCGGGAACAGCCACAAGAAGCCCCCAAAACTCGGGGACAGCCACAAAAAACCCCAAAAGCACAGCAATGCTCAGGAACAGCCACAAAAAAACCCCAAAAGCACAGTGCTGCTTGGGAACAGCCACAAGAAATACCCAAAAGCACAGTGCTGCTTGGGAACAGCCACAAGAAATACCCAAAAGCACGGTGCTGCTTGGGAACAGCCACAAAAAAACCCCAAAAGCACAGTGCTGCTTGGGAACAGCCACAAGAAGCCCCCAAAACTCGGGGACAGCCACAAGAAACCCCCAAAAGCACAGCACTGCTCAGGAACAGCCACAAGAAGCCCCCAAAATTCGGGAACAGCCACAAAAAACCCCCAAAACTCGGGGACAGCCACAAGAAGCCCCCAAAGCTCGGGAACAGCCACAAGAAGCTGTTCTGCATCTCTGTGAGGTGGCACAAAGCTCGGAGCTGGATCGGGTGGAGGAGGTCGCGTTTAATTCACTCACGATCTGGACCAAACGCGGTCACTTTTCCCTCTCGGCCCCACCCAGGGGTGACGCGTTCTGTCCGTGCCGAGCTGCGGGGCACATCCCCGGGCGGGGACCAGCCCCTTCCTGCCGTGCCCATCACCGAGGTGTCACCGCAGCGGGCACCCCCTGCCCACACCGCACCCCCCTGGCAGAGCTCTCTCCCAAACCAGGGCGTGCCCAAATCCCAAAGGATGGGCTGGGGGAGGAAAATCCAGCCCCCAAACCCCCCGTGCCAACCCCCTGGCTCCAGTGCCCAGGTTTCCTCCCGGAAGAGAGGCTCCAGAGCAAAGCAGCTTTAACCCAAGTGCTGCTCCAGCCCGGGAGGAACAGCCCTGCCCCAGCCCTGGGACCGTGCCCAGGGAGCCTCCTGCTCCAGAACCATTGCCAGAGCACAGCTATGGAAGGAGTGTTGTCTGGGTTTTTGCCGTTCTCCTCTGCCCCCTTTAAGGAGTTTGTAAAACTCTTATTTTTAGCCTTCTGTGTTTTGGAGTCAGACACACTTTCGTATAAACAAGCCACTTGTTATTGTAATTCTAGTAAATCTAGCAATGTTTGCATTCTTTTCATAAGGAGGAGACTGTAGATGGACTGTTGGGTTGCCCAGTGTGGTTGAAGAGGAAGACTTTCTTCCTCCAATCCATGGTCACTGTTGGAATTCTATAAATGTTGAATCTGTAAATCAACTGCCCCTTTTCTACCTTGAACATCTCAGTGTGTGTCATTTCTTTGTGTTGTGTTCGTCACTGGTCAGCCCAACAGCCCGTTGTTGTCTGGGGTTTTGCTGTTCTCCTCTGTCCCCTTTAAGGAGTTTGGAAAAGTCTTATTTTTAGCCTTCTGTGCTTTGGAGTCAGATACACTTTCGTATAAACAAGCCACTTGTTATTGTGAAATCCAGCAATGTTTGCATTCTTTTCATAAGGAGATGGACTGTTGGGTTGTCCAGTGTGGTTGGAGAAGAAGATTTTCTTCCTCCAGTCCATGGTCACTGCTGGAGTTGGATAAATGTTAATTCTGTAAATAAACCTCTCTCTTTTCTGCCTGGGACATGGCAAGGTGTGGGTGTGAGTTCTTTATGTCCAGAGTGACAAAGGAGGGCTCCAGCTGGGCAGGTTCCTGTCTGAGCCCCTGCAGCCCTGCTGGGCTGGCTCTGGCACACACCAGCACAGCAGCAGCAGCGATTTTGGGCTGGCAGAGCTCGCTGGGGAGCCCCAGCACTGCCCTGCCCAGCTGAGAGCTGAGCTGCTCCCTGCAGGAAGAGCTCACCACCCCTGCAAACACAACATCTGTCAATAAACCCCAGTGCAGCGCCCCAGGCCTGGCTGGAGACACCCCAGGTGTTCATCAGGGGTTTTAGAGTGGTGGAGATTTCCACCCAAACCACCCAGAGGTGTCCAGGAGCCAAGCCCAGCCCCCAAGCCCAGCCCTGTGCCTCCCTCACCCCAAAACACGTGCACATCCAGAGCCTGCATGGCTCAAGGCTTCTCCTCGCACCCAGTTCATCCCACAGACACCCAGAGGGCCCATTGGGGGTAAAAGGCCATCAGGAGTGGGGAATTCTGCAGCAAAGCTCAGGGACTGCAGGACAAGGCCAGGCTGGATGGGCTTGGAGCAGCCTGCTCCCATCCCCTGCCCAGCACAGGGGCTGGGGTGGGATGAGCTCCCAGGCTCCTCCCAGCACAAACCATTCAATGATTTCAAGGTCCAGGCTCCCCTTGGCTGAATCCTTCCCCCAAGCCCACAGATGACTGCACAGGGTGGTCACAGCCACCAAACAGAACTCAGAATATCCACGGCCCAGAGCAGCCAGGAGAGGTTTGTTGAATCCATTCACATCATTAACACATGTGAGAACATTGCAATTCCCCTCCTTGCTGGTCCACAAACAGAAAGGAGCTAAAATTCATTAGATTAATATTTGTTGAGACTTATTAGTTTAGCTCTAATTTCATGATCAGATGGCATTTTTTGGGGAGTTGAAAAGCAGGCTCTAAAGGTTCATTGGCTCTAAACCATGGCATTAAAAAGCAAGGAATTTTAAAATTTTCTGGGAACAGAGCCTGTGCCCAGTTGCTGGTTTGTTTCTAACACCCTTCTCCCAGCAGCTGGGGAGTCAGGCACTGCTGTCCCTCACTCAGCCTCAGCTGATATTGGATATTAAAGCAAATAAATGTTGCCCCTGTTCTTCTCTTTTTCTAAAGTTCCTACAGCCTTCTGACGATTTACTTTTTGTAATGAAGTTTCTCACAGATTTTCACATAAACAACCTATTGTTATTGTAACTGTTCTTTCATGTTTACATTCTTCTCATAAGGAAGAGACTGTTGATGGACTGTTGGGTTGACCAGTGTGGTTGGAGAGGACAATTTTCTTCCTCCAATCCATGGTCACTGCTGGAATTCTATAAATGTCGAGGTCTGTGAATGAACTGCCCCTTTTTTACCTTGGACACCTCAGCGTGTGAGTGTCGTTCTTTTGTGTTATTGCAACAAATAAACAGCTTCCCAAAGCTCCCCAGATGGGGTGGCCTCCTGCCTCTGACAGTGCCACCACCCCTGAGACCTCAGCAGAAGGTCCAGATGCCTTTGAGCCATCTCCTGACCCAGCTGGGCTGGGCTGACCCGGGTGGTGTCCCCATCAGCACCACAGCCACCCCGAGCCCTTCCTGCCGAGCAGAGACCCTGCCCCGAGGTGGGGCTGCCCTGGCTCATCCCCCGGAGCCCTCCCTCACCCCGGAGCCCTTTGCTGCACTTCGGGCCCGGCAGGAACACAAACCACGGCTGCTGCCCCGGCCCCGGCTCTGCTGCTCCGTGCCTGAAGCCCTCCCGGCCCCCGGGGCCAGGGGAATGTATTTCATCCCCTGGAAGGCTTTGTACAGCAAAAAAAGGGATTCGCCGTGTGCGCCGGGGAGCTGGAACGAGCAAGGAATGCTCAGGGGATGGTTGTCCTGCAAAATTCCTGCCCCCAAGCAGCTCTGGGTGCTGGAGAATTCCCCAGGTCTGGAGGGGGAAAACCTGGACACGGGGCAGCCTGGGGCAGGGCAGCCCCCCGGAGGTGACACCGTGCTGCATCCCCTGCACCTGAAGGGAACTTTCGGGGAGGCAGAATTAATTCTGAAGTGTCATTATCTCACTTAAAGCACGGAAAAAAAGCCAAGGCTTTCCTCAGCCAGAGGCAGCCGCGGCAGAGTTTTGGCGGCTTTGCCCCAGCCGGGGAGAAACCAAAGCTCAGGTGACGCTGCCCAGGTGCCAGCTCCAGGTGCCAGGTCCATTCCCAGGGCTCGGAGGCACCGTCCTCCTCCCGTGCCGTGCTCGCTGCGGCCAGCAGCTCCTCTGCTCCCGGCCGGCAGGGTCAGCAGCCTGGCGGGGCAGCATCCATCCCCGGGGTGACCCCTCGGGCCGCTCCCCGGGCTGGCAGCTGCTGGGTGGGTGACCCCCGCGGGTCCCCGCGCTGACAAAAGGCCTATCTCCTCTCCGCCTAAATGATTTAAATTCTAATCAAACATCATTTATAGCACATCTCGGAGCCGTCTCCCGGGAGCCGGTCCCACGTGAGCCGTTGCCAGGGCAACCGGGGGGTCTCATTTCAGAAATGTCAGATTGCATTATTGTCTTCACACTTCTCTGATAACCCGGTGTCTCTCCCTCTCCTGCCACCACCCCCACCCTCCTCCCTGCCCCGCTCCCCGGAGGAAATCACCGGCTCCGTTTCATCCCCTGCCCTGCCAGCACCCCCCTCCCCGGGCGGGCTCCCCGCCGCCTGCTCGGTGCCCGGGAATTTGGGCTGGGAGGGCAGAGCGGGGCTGGCTCCGTGCTGACCGGGATGGAGCTGATGCTCCCGCCAGCCCCCCGGCATTCCCTGCCCTGCCCCACGGGGATCATTGCTGGCTCCCCAAAAAAATGAAGGGGAGGGGGGTGGGCAGAGCTCAGAGCACGGTTTGGGTCTGTCCAGGTGAGCTCTGCTCCTTCACGGGGCATCTCGCAGCTCATCCTGCAGCGCCCAGCCCTGAGGGGACACTGCAGCTCCTCCTGCCCCGCGGCAGGGTGAGCACCCGGCCAGGTGAGGGACTGAGCCCACAGACACCTTCTGGAGCACTCTGGCTGCTGCTCTGCTCCACGGCTCTCCCTGCCCCCCTTCCAGGTGTCCCTGCTCGTGGCAGAGCGGTGGAACCACCTGGTCTTGAGGGTCCCTTCCAACCCAAACTCCAGCTTCTCCTCATTCCCACAGCTCCTGGAGCCACCACTGGCTCACTGCAGCCAGCTGAGCTGCTCTGGCCCCCTCCATGGCTCCAAGGACCCCCCCAGAGGTCCTGTCCCCAGGCCCCAGAGGCCAGCCTGGAGCAGTGACACCACAGATGGACCCTCAGTGAGGCCTTGCCCAGCCCTGAGACGTCAAAACCCAGCAGGGCCGGGTCTGGCACAGCCAGTGTGGTTCTCACATTCTGCTGAGAATGACATCCTGGGGGAAAACAGCCTTGGCCAGGAACCACCCAGGGAAAAGCTGAGGTGATTTTATGGTTATTCTGCCACAACTCAGGGGAGCTGGGCTCATGAACTGTGCCTGGTGTTGTGTTCCAGGCGGTTTTTCCTGCAGGAGCTGTCCCTGCCTGTCCCCCACACCATCCCAACAGCCCCAATTCCCTGTTTTTAACCCAGTGTCCTGCTGGAAGGTGACAGGGCAGTGCTGGGGTCATCCCCGCAGTCCCCAGGCGCTGTCAGGAGCCCACACGAGCTGTCCCACAGCCCTCCATCCCTCCCTCCATCCATCTGCCTGATAAACCCCTAATGAACCTCCCAACTCTGCCTCTTCCCAAAGAACAAACCAGCCCTGGCCCAGGCGGTTAATATTTAACTGAATAAGGGCCATAAATATGGAAAATGGGACTTTTAATTAAATAAGCAGCTTTTAAAAGGGCCCTTGGGCCGAAGAGGCTTTTGTTTAAATATGATTGATTTGACACGTCCTTTCCCTCCCGCTTCCTCCCGCTCTCCCCCTCTCCTGCTCGGTGCAGGGATGGGTTAGCAGGCTGCAGCACGGCCCTGCTGCAGGAGCCTCCTCCTGCCTGTGCCCCAAAACTGCCCACAGCCTCGGGCACCCTGCTCTGGGGTGTGGGGGCACCTGGGGTGGGCACCCAAGCAAGGACAGCTCACTCCAGAGGGGCTGGTTTCGATGGGAGCAGAAGGTTTTCCCTGGTGCTGAGGCAGCCTGGCCCACCCCAGCTGGAGAAAGCAGGGGTGCTGGGGGTTCCCTGCACCCCCCCGGGGCAGGATCTGGCCCCCCATCACACCACCCCGTGATTTTCCCCACAAAGGACCTGGTGGGTCCCTTACAGAGGCGATGGAAGGGAAACTGAGGCAGGCAGCAGGTGGGCAGCACAGCCAGGGGAAGGGGCTCTTCCCAGTGGTTTGGGGCTGGGTTCAGCCCCCCAAAATTTCCTCACACACACTCCCCCCACACACAGAGCAAAGCCAGAGCAAAGCCAGGTCTGAATAACTTTGCTGTTCCCTGACATTTGGGCACTGCCTGCCGGAGCAAGCGGCACTAATTGCTTCTCCCTCAGCCAGGCACGACGGGAGCAGGGGGTCCAGGCACTGCCAGGGGCTCCGGGGTGTTCCCAGCCCTGGGGAGACCCTGGGGAGGTGCTGGGGTGTGGGGGGCCCTGTGCTGAGCAGCAGTGCCACCCCATGAGATTTTAATCTCCATTTAAACAGAATAAAGCTCCGTGTCTGTCCCTGTGTCAGCAGCAACTTTGCAGCTGTGGAATGCTGACTGCTTCAATTAAAGCACCTTTTTCCTAAACAGAAAGGCAACGTCGTGCACAACCCAAATGTTAAATGAGGAATTTAAAGAGAAAAAAAAAGATAAAAATTGCCATTGTGAAGAAGGAAGATCAAGAAGGGGTGGAAAGGGAAAGAGCAAGAAGGCCGAAGAGTTAATGAAAGGTAAGTGTGAAAAGCACAGAGTTTTGGTTTTGGTAATAGGGTAGGTATTGCCTTTGAAGGAACTGAGAGTTCTGTCACACTCTGAGGGAGTTTACCCCCACAAATGATTTTTTGTAAGAATTGCTAACAGTGCAGGCAGCACCCTGGGCTCTGTTCCCCCAGCCCAGGAGCAGCACCAGGCCAGAAACAGGGGTGGGGTGAAGCCATGGGAGCCTGAGGGTCAGGAATCACTGGGAAAGGTGGGAAAAGAGAGCAGAGCTGCACCCACACGGGCAGGGCAGGGTGCAGTGCCCGTCCCTGGCTCTGCTGGGGCACAGAGAAGCTGGGAAGGGGCACAGAGGATGTCCCCAGAGCTGAGTGCCTGGAGTGAAGCACAAGGGCAGCCCAAGGGAAGAGCAGCCCAGGGAGGGTCGCTCTCAGCTGGCTCCTCTGTGTTTCCCACCCGTGGTTCTGCCAGTCCATCCCCCAGGGAGGGCGCAGGCCCCGGGCTCAGCGCTGCAGGTTCCAGCTGAGAACACACAGTTAATTATCTGCACAAACAACTCGGGGCAAGCACAGTGCTCCCTGGGCCCGGGCCTATTGCTTCGGTGGGATTTCATCAGGGAAAATGTGAAAATGGGGGGGAAAAAAAGGGAAGATTTGGAAAAAAAACAGGTTTCCCATCACTTCTGGGTATCCTTGGGGGTGAAAATACCCAGCACAAGGTGCCCAGAGCCAGACTGTGCTGCTGAGGGTCCTTGTCCCACAGAAATGTCAGTGAAATCCCCTCAGGATCCAGTGCCCGAGGCTTCTCCCTGGCTCTGAGCATCCTTGGTGGTGGCACAGCTCAGGAAGGTGTCCAAAGCTTGCTCACTGCTGGGCTCCCCAGAGGTCCCTGGTGTCCATCAGTGGTGGCACAGGGAGAGCTGCTGGCACTGCTGGATGCTCCCAGGCACCCTGGGGTGACTCCAGCTCCTACTGCTCCAAACCCATCACTGAATGTCTTTTGTTTTGCATTTAAAGCAGCCAAGGCACTGCCTGGATGAGCTGCTGACCAGCTGCCCCCTCCCAGGGCTCCTCTCCCCCAGACCCTCCCTCTGGCACCCCCAGTTTTGGGTGCCCCTTCCAAGGCACTGCAGTGTCCTCGTTTTTCTCCCTCTGAAACCTGGGCACGTCTCAGCCCTGGTGTGCAGCTGCTGAGCAGCAAAACCTCCCTGAATCCTGGGGTGGGGGATCCATGGAGTGCCAGGGACTCCTGGGGAGACCCTGGGGAGGTGCTGGGGTGTGGGGGGCCCTGTGCAGAGCAGCAGTGTCACCCCATGGAATTTTAATCTCCATTTAAACAGAATAAAGCTCCGTGTCTGTTCCTGTGTCAGCCTCAGGACACCAGGGAATCCTGGTGCTCCCTCCACCCCTGGTGTTCCCTCCATCCTTGGTGCTCCCTCCATCCCTGGTGTTCCCTCCACCCCCGGTGTTCCCTCCATCCCTGGTGCTCCCTCCACCCCTGGTGCTCCCTCCACCCCTGGTGCTCCCTCCACCCCTGGTGTTCCCTCCATCCCTGGTGTTCCCTCCATCCCTGGTGCTCCCTCCATCCCTGGTGCTCCCTCCACCCCTGGTGTTCCCTCCATCCCTGGTGTTCCCTCCACCCCTGGTGTTCCCTCCATCCCTGGTGTTCCCTCCATCCCTGGTGCTCCTCCACCCCTGGTGCTCCCTCCACCCCTGGTGTTCCCTCCATCCCTGGTGCTCCCTCCACCCCTGGTGCTCCCTCCACCCCTGGTGTTCCCTCCATCCCTGGTGTTCCCTCCATCCCTGGTGCTCCTCCATCCCTGGTGCTCCTCCACCCCTGGTGCTCACCCCCACCATCTCCCAGCCCCTTCCTCGGGCTGCCAGTGCTGCTGGGAGCACAAGAGACCTTTTTTTTGGAAGGGGCAGCTCAGGGGATGGAGCCAGGGGACAAACCTGGGCAGGCCTTTCTCAGCTCTGCTCATCTCCTGCTGGTGCCACCTGAGGGTTGGAAGGTTTCCAAAGCCTGAACAGATGATTTGAAAAGCAGATTTTAAACCAATCCAGCTGGAGATGGGAGGAACCCTCGGCCCATGGGCTGGGGTGCCCTGGATGTCCCTGAGCTGCTGAGTTGGGTGACACTGGGAGCACTGGGAACAGCACCACAAGGGAATTGCTCTGAGTCCCCCTGAGCTCCAGGGGTGCTGAGGGAGCAGCATTTTTGGATCTGCCACCCCAAACCCCTGAGCCAGCCCACCTGGAGCGCTCAGCCCTGATGGAACCAGTGGCATTTTCATGGATCCAGGCTCAAATTAACCTCAGTGAGCAAACCAATCTGG
This sequence comes from Phylloscopus whistleri, assembly GCA_017589585.1. Taxonomy (NCBI): domain Eukaryota; kingdom Metazoa; phylum Chordata; class Aves; order Passeriformes; family Phylloscopidae; genus Phylloscopus; species Phylloscopus whistleri. The sequence continues at coordinate 5,027,473 of JADMLD010001548.1, read as the reverse complement.
CCAGAGGCACCTCCCGGGGGGGTCTGATGCCACCAGCAGATCCCGACACGGGGGCTGCTCCTGGGGGCTGGAGGCAAAGGCAGAGCTCCTCCTGGCACTGCAGAGATAGAGATTTCTTTAAAAAAAAAAAGGGGAGGGGGGGAGGGGGGTAAAAAAAGGCCCCGTGTTTGCAGCCAACACGTGTAATCTGTTGCAGCCCTTGTCAGACAAAACAGTTTTGCCGTAAGACAGCGATTCCCAGAGGGGAAAGGGGCGAAGGGAAAATACTTTATCAGCTGCCTACATATGTAAAGCAGTACCCTGGTTGAAAAGCAAAGCCTCTTTCCCTTTGAAAGCCAGGAAGGGAGAGAGGGGAGGCGACTGCCTGGGAGCGGGGACAGGAGTGACACAGGCACAAAGCCCAGCACAGCCCAGGCCTCCCTCCCAAAATGCTCTTATCTCCCTATCAGCCCCAAAAAGCTACCTGGCTGTGGAGAAGGAACAAAGCCAAACAAAACCCAGACGTGGCTCAGCTTGGGAAAGTAAAAACATGGGTTTTTTTAATGTACAGAATGTGGTTTTTAATGTACAGGAATTATTTAATTCAGACATTAGGGGCAGGCTGTCAGAGTGCCCAGGTCAGCAGGGAAGTGTCCATTGCTGCAGGTTCCTCCTCCCTCGGGTTGGACTGACATGAAGGGAATCACTCCCTGCCTGGATTTCAGGAGTGATGCTCAGGAGCTGCCAGCAGCCACGGGTTCTCCTTCCCCTCTGAGTTTGAAGTCTGTTTCCAAGGCTGGGAATTCCAGGACCTGGACACACGGCATCCATCAGCCCTCGGGTTCACAGGACGAGTGGATTCCACTGGCAACAAGTGGGCTGGCTCCTCGTGGAGGCCTCTCCTGCTCCATCCACCAGCCAGAGACCTGAAAATATGGGGAAAAAAAAATATAAATCAATCCCATTTAGCAGCTCCCTCAGCAAGACAGCGAGGGGACACGAGCCGGGCTGGGGGGACACCGAGAGCCCAGGAGGGGCTGAGATCCTGGGGCTCTCCCATGGCCAGGGATGCACAGGGAGATGAGGGATGGGGATGGGGGCAGGAAGGGGAGCAAAGGAAGGAGGGAAGCAGGAGAAGAAAGGGCAGGGAAGCAGTGGGGGGAGAGGGAAGGAGCCCGCGTGTGCCCATCTGGGCGATGCATCACATTGAGATTGTCCCGCATTAAAAATTCACCAGCCAGTGAATTTTCAAGGGATTTGTAGTAATTAGATGACAAAACGCTGGCAAATCTCAGGCTTGCCAAAGATGTTACTCAGGGGTCAAAGACTCGACACTTTTGGCTGGGTAATTTGTAAGTGTCAATCACACTCAGCCATCAGAGGGAGAGGAGAGATCCGGCGGCTGAATCCTAACGAAGCACAAGGCTCCTGCCTGCTGGGGCCCCCTCCTGCTGCCACCCGGCCCTGCAGAGCCCCAGCTGAAACCACACCGGCCTGACTTGGGTTCTTGTGGGGTTTTTTAACTCAAAATAATCAACTTCCCATGTTTTGTTTGTCAGCGGTGATCTCTGGGGTGAGGAGCTGCTGCCTGGGGTGATGTGCCTGTCCTGCTCACCCTGCTGGGCTGTGAGCCCCGGGCTGCACCAGCCCTGCACCAGCCCTGCAGCCACGTGGCTGGAGCTGCTGCTGGGACAGTGCACCCTGCTGCTGGCACTGGGCTGAGCTGGGCTGGAAATGGAGTTCAAGCAGCTGCTGCCTGCAATCCGCCTGCTCCTGCCTGCACTGGGTGCCACGGAGACTTTGGGGCCACCAAAGCAACCCCACGGGCTGTCTCTGCCTGTGCTGGCTCCAGGTTAATTCAGATCCAGCAGGACACTCCCAGCCCTGCTCCTGCCTCAGGCTGAGCCCATGGCAGCAGCTCACCCCACACACCCACCCAGAGCCTGAGGGAGAAAAGAAATTTCCAAGTTTCCTACCTCATCAGCTTAAAACCAGAGCACAGAGTGCAACAATTGATGGTTTGCCCAAAACACAGGAGAGATCCCTGTCCCAGCAGGTGTGCAGCTCCAGTGTGGGCTCAGCCTGGCTGAGGCTGAGGTTAAGCCTGGGCTTTGCTGCCAGGTTTTGGGGCAGAAGATGGCTCTGAGGGGATGGCTGCCCAGCCCCAGACCTCTCCTGGAGAGATTTTTGCCTTTTGTGGTCTGGTTTCCAAGCTGATGAAGCAGAAAAGCCCTGGGTTTCTCACCCCACCAGCACCAGGGGGACAGCTGCTAACAGGGACTGCACTCACCCCCAAAAACATTTGGGATCACCAAATGTGGGAGAGGCAGGAGCTGCTTTCCCCTCCAGTCTGGGGCTGTGAGGGAGGACTGAAGCTGTCAGGGAGGGATGGGGAGGCTCTGCCCATCAGCTCTGGGCTGCTGAGGCACCAGGCAGCACCCATCACACCCCAGGGAAAAGCACTGCCCATCTTCCACTTCCAGAAGCCCAGTCACAGAGGAGGGGAAGCCAAAGCAGGTTTGTTTGCTCCATCCCTCCCCCCCAGCGTGGCTGAATTTCCTGAGTGCTCTTAACGCAGTGGTGTGGGCAGGGGAGAGGTGGGGAAAGGGCAGGAGGGAAATCACCTCTGCTCAGGGTTTGGCTGAATGCAGAGCCACCCCCTGCTGCAGGCCAGCAGGACTGGGGGAGCTGGGACAGGAGGCAAGCAGCAGCACGGTGCTGGAGCTGAGGGGACTGGGAACGTGGCTGGAGGCTCCTCCTCAATTCCAAAAATACCTTGCAGGGGCAGCCTTCCTCCAGCTCCTCATCAGCTGCACCTCCAGCTCCTACTCCACGTATTTAAAGAGCCCAAATCACGGGCTGAGGTCTGCAGGGGGCCTGGGCTGAGGGTTTTTTTCTAACAGTGCCTTCAGATGCTGCTGGAAGAATATTTGCTGGGAAGCAGCAGGAAGGACTCTGCCTGTCCCTGCTCTGTCCAGTGCTGGGCACTGGGAGCCATTCCCTGCCCCCAGGGGGTGTCCATGGGATGTTTCCTCTCTGCCAGAGCCTGCTGCTGGCACATGAAGACCCCCAGCCCCACCCCACTGCACATGGACACAGCTCCTACCACCACCCCAGGAGAAAATTAACCAGAAAACGCCAAATTTCAGTTGAGGGAACACAAAAAAAATCTTATTTCCCCCCCAGATCACCTCTCCTGACACACACCACAGCCCTCACTGCCCTCCCAGTCCATCCCAGCAGCTCTGCTAAACCCTGAGCTGGGGATGGTGTCACATGTGGGGACAGGGTGAGGCTGGCTCTGCACCCACACCCGTCCCCAGCAGCCCACCAGGGTCCTGGGGCTGGAACAGAGAGACAAACCTAATTACAGGGCACTAATTATGGCCTGTGGAAGGTAGGGCCGTGCTCCTGCAGCTCCCAGGGGGGTGAGACACTCCCTTCCCCAGGGTCCTTCCCACCCCCCTGCTCCTGCGCTGCCATCACTTCCCGTTTGTCACCGATTCAGGTCACACAGCCCCTGCTGCTCTGCCTGCCTCCCCAGCTCCGGTTTGGGGTGAAAGCCTCCCTGATTAGCCAATTTGGATCCCTATTTACTGTGAATGACCCAGCCTGATTATTATTCATGGCTGGCGAGGGCTGAGATCTGCAGCCCGGCCGTGCAGCTCTCCTCCTCTCAGGGAAAACAGGAGGCAGAGTGCCTCAGCCAGGGAAGCTGCAGCTGCCTCCTCCTCCTCCTGCTGCTGTATTTCCTGCTGAGGAAGGTGCTGGTGGATGCTGGAACGTGCTGCCAAACACTGGTCATGCTGTGAGCCAGGGTGAGGTCTGGATCTGTTGGAATCTTGGTCCCTTCCAAGTCAGCTCCTCCTGGGATTCTGTGATTAAGGAGAAGCCCCCCAGACCTCCCAGCCAGCATCCAAATCAACTCTCTCAGTCTGCATTTGCAAATTCTCCCTGAAGTCCAAACCTGAACCTCTCCCTCTGGAGGTTCCAGAGCTCCAGGAGTCAGCAGCTGGGCTGGGAAGCAGCAGGCAGGACACGGGGGACACAGGGGACACAGGGGACACAGATCTTCCTGCAGCCCTGGCAAAGGGTGGGTGAATGGCATTTAGGGGGCTTGTTTTCCCCTTAAGTGCTTCCCAGACCTCATTCCATGGGAACACCTGGGAGGAAGATGGCACTGAAGGGATGAGAAGAGCTGGAATTCCTGCACTGTAGGCCAGGGCAGTGCAGTGGTGATGAAAAGAAACCACCCAGGGCTCCCAGATGCTGCCTGCCTGTCCCTGCCAGCTCTCCTGCCTTCTCCTCTGGGACAGAGGTGGTGGTCAGGAGTTTTCCCAAGGGATTGGGTCACCCTGGGCACTCACAGAGGGGCTGGCAGTGCCCAGCAAGCCCAGGCTCCCTCTGTGCCTGTCCCTGTAAGGAGATAAAAGCCCACACAGGCCTCTGGCAACAGGCAGCAATGAGGGAGAGCTGCTTCTACACTAAACCCCCTTAACCCTCTCATTCAGTAAAAAAGCTGCATTTGAATAATATCCTAATCCAATTGCAGAGCTGGCCCTGGGGAGGGGGATCTGCAGCATGCCTGGGGAGCAGCTGCAGCAGCTCCTGCTGCTGTCCAGCTTGCTGGGTCTCGCCCTGGATGAAGCTGTCACAAGCTGACACAGACCCACTGGCCCAGGCAGTGGCCTTCAGCCCCCCAGGGAGCCTGCAGCGTGTCCCAGCAGGCAGAACTGAGTGCAAAGCACTCCTCTGAGCTCCCTGCTGAGGAGAGCAGAGGCTGAGCACAGCCCAGCTGGGGTGGCTGTACCCCTGCTCCACCTGCAGAGCCAGGGCTGATGGATGACTCTGCCTTGGAGCTGCTCACCTTCTCTGCCAGCAGCACTTGCACCCCAGAGAGGACACCCAGGGGAGCAGCACACCCTCCCTGTGGCCAGCCCTGCCCAGGGAGCACAGGCACACACACAACCTGGGATGCCAAGAGCCAGCAAAACGAGGGGGACAGGGCTACAGCTCATCCCAGCCCAGTTACAACCATCCCTGTGCACTCGTTTGGTACAGACAAAACCTTCCTGAGTAACAGGAAAGAAGCTGTTCCCCCTCCCAAGGCAAAGCAGAGCACTGCAGCAGCACTGCCCAGCTCAAGGAGCAGGGGGAGGCTGCTCCCTGCTTTAACTCCATGGACAGGTAAGAGAGTTTGCATTATTTTATCATCAGGATTGCCTCAGATCAGGGGGAAAAAAGAAAGCAGCCGGTGGGGAGTGCTGAATTTCTGCAGACCTACCTCAGTGATCACTTTAATTCTGGTGTATGCTGGTTTTTAGAGAATTCCTGCTGGAATTTTAGGGGTGCCACGGGTGGGCTCCTCAGTACGTAACAAAGGAGCAGGAATTAACTCCAGCTGTTCTCCAGAGCTGTGAGCAGCACTCCCGTAATTAATGTCCAGGCACATAAATATCTGTGTACACATACACAGCCCCCCCCTGCCCACTCACATCAAACAGATTGCCTTGATACCAAATTGCCTGAAAAATTAACCAATGTCAAACTGCTCCACGAGATAAGTATCATTAAGGGAAAAAGAAAATCTTCATTATGTTTGAAGGTACAGGGAAAAAAAAAAACCCTCATGAATGTTTTGCAGCCTGTTCCCAGGCTGGGAAATAACATGTTTTAAAACATATCAAAGGGTTAAATTAATTTTCATTAAAATTTAAATTTGAGAAGGCTCCCTCTCTTCTTTCCTCCCTCCTCCCCCTTTGAACGTTTGACTGGCAACCATTTCATATTTCAATCTCGGCAGAACAAATTGAATTAGATGTTGAAACCAAACTCTGCTCTGTTCTCTAAAGCCTACATGCTCTGCTTGTGCTAATCCTTTTCGTCGCCGCTGCAGACCTCAGAGACACTCAGCAAGAAACCTGCCCTGCCACAAAAGACAATGAAGGGAAAGAGGGAAAAAAAACCCAAAAAAAAAAAAAAACCAAAAAAAGAGAAAACAACCCAGGAAAAAAAAAAAATCCCCACAGGAAAATCCAAGCCCAGCCTGCAAGGCTGCAGAGCTTTGCTGAAATCATGTGCTGGGTGATGCCTGGAGGGGATCCTGCTCACCTTCTCTGCCCTCTGTGCTGGGCATGGGCTGGCCCTGCACAGCCAGGGTGGTCACACATCCCTGCTGAAGTGAAATTTAGTGGAGCTGAGGCTGAGGTTTCCCTGCAGTGACCCCCTGGTGCAGAGCTGGGGCAGTGGGGAAGGCAGTGGGGAACAGGGACAGGGATGCCACTCATCAATGCCAAGCAAAAAAAGGAGAATAAAGCTTTGTCACCACTGCAGGTGACACTGCCACCCCCTCTGACACACCTGTGCCTCAGTTTCCCCACCTGCTGCTCTACAGGATGAGGGTTTTACACCACAGCCCTGAGACATCCCAAAGGGGGTTCCCTGAATTTTGGGGTGTCCCCCGAGCCAGCACTCCCAGGTCCTGGCAGGAGTGGCTGCTGCTGGCTTTGGGGAGCCTGTCAGTGGCAGCAGCAGGGCTCTGGAGCTGCAGCACAGTTTGGGGGGGCAGCAAGGGGTGTCACAGCTCTGCTGAGCCCTGTTCCTGGGAATTCTGCAGAGCAGCTGGGGTAGGACACGTCTGCAAGCACAGGGCTGGGCTGAGAGCAGCTCTGTGAGCCCTGTCCCTCCAGCCCTGCCCAGCCCCACCCTGGGCTGGCTGCTGGGCAAGGTGAGCACAGCACACACACCCCCAGGGGCACCCCAAATCAGAGTGGGACAGATGTCACCCCAAAGCCCTGGCTCTCCCTGCAGTGGCCCAGCTCAGGTGATGTGAACAGGGCTCCTTCAGACACCCAGGGTTTCCTCTGGGCCCACAAACACACACCAAGGACACCCTGAGCCCATCTCACCTCTCTTGAACACACACAGGGTGAGCTCAGGGGTCTCAAAAAGATGAGAGGGGCTGACAGGACTGCAGGGTTTGACCTCAGGGAGACATTTCACCCTGGCTCCCTCCTGCCATCCTGTATTTTCCAGCCTTGAGATGCCAAGACACACCAAGAAGGAGTGATGGCAGCCAGGGCTCAGGAACCTTGGGGTGTGGTGCTTTTGGAGGGAGAGGAGCCCCTCCAAAAAACCCAGGATTTTGGTGCTGGCAGGGAAGAGGCCTTTGCCAGTCTATCTGTGACACGGTGGCAGCTGCAGGTTGGTGCCCAAACAGGGACTTTGATTTTTTGGCAGCACATCTGTTCTCCCCCGGCCACAAGGAGGGACAATTCACACCCTGACAGCGACTCCTGCTGCAGCAGGAATTCTGCTCCTTCCCCTGTGGGGCTGTCAGCAGCCAGGGGAGCACACAGAACACACCCAGGGCAGGCACTCACTTCAACACGGGGCCCAAACCGAGCCCAAATCCGGGCTGTGACCCCTGGGAGCACAGCCAGGAGCCTGTGGGGTCACAGGGGGGAGAGGCAAAGGGTGGGATCCCTGCTTGGGGGCTGCTGAGCCTTTGGAATTCCACCTTCTCCTGCCCCTGGTGCTGCCCACCCTGCAGCAAGCCAGGTCATTGTCACCCCTAGGGCCAGCTGTGCCCCACTGGCCCAGTACCCACCTCAGCAGACCCCAGGCAGCTGTTAGATGTCCTCATCTTTGTTATTGTCCTCCTCTTCCAGGTGCTCCATGATTTCATTCAAAACCTCTGATCGTTTTTTCTTCTTCGGGGAGTCTGTCCAGGCCCGGGTGGGAGCGGAGGGGGGGAGAAGAAAAGCACAAATTACAACTTGGATTCTCACACCTGGGAGGGGCTGAGGGGGCTGGAGCAGCAGGATACCCTTCCAGGTGAAGGTCATTGAACATCATCTGCTTCTCCTCCCCAGCCAGGCCCTGGCAGGAGCTGGGACTCCAAAACCTCCCACCCGTGCTGTAGTTCCCGGGCTGGGAGCAAACAGCACCCAAACAGGTGATGGTGATGTGCCAACCCTTCCTGCTGAATTCAGGATTTCCCTGTGGAAAAGTGGCTGCAAGCCTAACCAGGGGCTCACCAGGGCTCTTGGCAGGACACAGCCCCACCAACACCCCGTCCCAGCAGCCCAGTGCACACTCCTCACCTCGCTGGGGCCACCACCTCCCTGCTCTGCCCCTGTCCTGGCACTGCCCAGCTCCCCTGGGACCCAGCACCCTGCACACACACCCTTCCCAAGGGATGCAGGAGCCCTGGGGGGCTGCCAGCACCTGAGGGAACATCCCAGCCCTGCAGCACCGAGGTGACAAAGCCATTTGCTCCCTGATCTGACATCCTGCTCTCTGCTGGGCCAGCAGTGCCCTCCCGGCAGGAGCTGTGGCACAGCCCCCTCTCCCCCCCGGGCTCCCCAGCCTGCTCGCAGCACATGGAGAACAGCTGTTTAAATCCTGCTTTCAGACATCAAAAGCCTCGCCGGGTTTCTCAAACAAACAAACATACCATAGGACTAAAGAAAAGGTGTAAAATAAATAAATGGAACAAGCTGTGCATTTTCTTTTAGTATTACAGCTGCTGCGGGAGATAAACAACAAGTAAATGTCACAAAACATCAATACAGAAGAAATTAACCTGACAAAAGCTCACATCCCCCCCCCCCCCTCTGCCTCCCCCCAACTCCCAACAATTTTGCATTTCTGGAGTTCCCATCTAATGATTTTATTTTTCAATTAATTCCTTGACAGAGAGCCAGAACCTGCCTCCCTTCTCCCTGGGGGCTGTGGGGATGGGGGGGGACGAGGGTGCTGATGGACCCTGCTGCCCTCCCAGCACCCACCCCACTGAGCTCAGGGGGCCACCAGGTGCCCCCCAAGGCCCTCCAGCAGCTCCTCCCAGTTCAATCACCCAAAGGCAGGAGGGATAACCCAGAGCAAGGTGCCAGCTCAGCAGTTCTCCCTTTCCTTCACTCTGCTCCCAGCTCTCCTGTTTGGAATGGCATCAAACGTGGTCTCACCTCCCAAATCTGCTGTGGGAAGCGTGTCCTGCACCTGCCACCCCTTCCCAAGCAGACCCTGGCAGCCCCTGATGGAGATCCTGCAGTGCTGAGGCTGCAGAGCAGAGGCAGAGCTGGCTATGGGACGCTGGGTGCACAGGGAGCATCCCTCAGCACGGGCAGGGCTCTGGCAGGGAAATTCCCAACTCTGCACCCCCCAGATTCACCAGCTGGGCCACGGGGAGCACCAGGAGCATCCCCCTCTGGCCTAACACGGGGAAAATAAAAACCAGGAGGGTGGGGAAGCGAATTGGTTGGACTTGCTCCGGGCTGGTTGAGGTTTGCCCGCTAACGATCCCATTTGCTTCCTTTAAACAATGGGCAAAGCCGGGGGGGTGGGCCGGGAGGGGGATTAGCACGGGATTAGAACGTGGCAGGGCTGCGGATGCCACGCTAATCCTGCAGGGTTTTACTCCCCGGCTCCGGCATGTGTTTGCATTAGTTACAGATGCTCTCGGGGAAAAAAAATTAAAAAAAAAAAAGAAATAGGAAAGGACAAAGGAGAAAAAAGGGGAGCCCAGCGGTTGGGAGGTGAGGGAAAAGAAAATCTGGGTGTCTGGGGCCAGAGGAGGAGCAAAGGTGATGGAGGCAGGAGCAACTGGGAAAGGTGAGGGAGGCAGGAACAAACTGGGAAAGGTGATGGAGGCAGGAGTGAACTAGGAAGGGTTATGGAGGCAGGAGAGAACTGGGAAAGGTGAGGGAGGCAGGAGCAACTGGGAAAGGTGAGGGAGGCAGGAGAGAACTGGGAAAGGTGATGGAGGCAGGAGTGAACTAGGAAAGGTGAGGGAGGCAGGAGAGAACTGGGAAAGGTGAGGGAGGCAGGAGAGAACTTGGAAAGGTGAGGGAGGCAGGAGTGAACTGGGAAAGTTTATGGAGGCAGGAGAGAACTGGGAAAGGTGAGGGAGACAGGAGTGAACTGGGAAAGGTGATGGAGGCAGGAGTGAACTGGGAAAGGTGATGGAGGCAGGAGCGAACTGGGAAGGTGATGGAGACGAGTGAATTGGGAAAGATGATGGAGGCAGGAGAGAACTGGGAAGGGTGATGGAGGCAGGAGTGAACTGGGAAAGGTGATGGAGGCAGGAGTGAACTGGGAAAGGTGAGGGAGACAGGAGCGAACTGGGAAAGGTGATGGAGGCAGGAGTGAACTGGGAAAGGTGATGGAGGCAGGAGCGAACTGGGAAAGGTGAGGGAGGCAGGAGTGAACTGGGAAAGTTTATGGAGGCAGGAGAGAACTGGGAAAGGTGAGGGAGGCAGGAGTGAACTGGGAAAGGTGATGGAGGCAGGAGTGAACTGGGAAAGGTGATGGAGGCAGGAAGACTCTCCCACCGTGCCGGGAGGATCAGGACCATGCCTTCCCCGGCAACCCCCTGCCTCCAGCAACAACTGTAAATAACCAGGGATGAGCCACAGCGGGGCTCGGCTGCTTTACCCCCACCCACAGCCGAGCCCCCTCCTCACACACCTCCCTCATTCACCCTCCCCATCCTCCCTACCAACCTCCCCTCCCCTCAAATCACTCCTTCCCCTCCCAGCGTGGCGAAATTCCCCATCTGCCAATTTAATTCTTTGATCGATGGGCAGGAGCAGGAGAAGCGGCCCGGCACAGCTGGCTGCCCCAGTTGGGCCTGGCAGGAGAGCGGGCCGAGCGCGGGCCCCGCCGAGCGCACGCACCGCCAGTAATTGCCATTTAGCGGGATGGGGAGCCAGCGCCTGCCCCGCACGGCCCCGGGCCCCGGGAGAGAGCCCAGCCTGCCGAGGGGATGGGCGTGCCGAGGGGATGGGTGTGCCGAGGGGATGGGCGTGCCGAGGGGATGGGCACACCGAGGGGATGGGCACACCGAGGGGATGGGTGTGCCGAGGGGATGGGCGTGCCGAGGGGATGGGTGTGCCGAGGGGATGGGCACACCGAGGGGATGGGCACGCCGAGGGGATGGGGGTGCCGAGGGGATGGGCGTGCCGAGGGGATGGGTGTGCCGAGGGGATGGGCACACCGAGGGGATGGGCACACCGAGGGGATGGGCGTGCCGAGGGGATGGGTGTGCCGAGGGGATGGGCACACCGAGGGGATGGGCACGCCGAGGGGATGGGCACGCCGAGGGGATGGGCACGCCGAGGGGATGGGCACACCGAGGGGATGGGCACACCGAGGGGATGGGGGTGCCGAGGGGATGGGCACGCCGAGGGGATGGGCACACCGAGGGGATGGGCACGCCGAGGGGATGGGCACGCCGAGGGGATGGGCACGCCGAGGGGATGGGCACACCGAGGGGATGGGCACGCCGAGGGGATGGGGGTGCCGAGGGGATGGGCAGCGCTCCCCCCGGCTGGCCGCTCCTCCAGGAAGGGGGGGATGTGTTGTCTGGGTTTTTGCCCTTCTCCTCTGTCCCCTTTAAGGAGTTTGGGAAAGTCTCATTTTTAGCCTTCTGTGTTTTGGAGTCAGATACACTTTTGTATAAACAAGCCACTTGTTATTGTAAAATCCAGCAATGTTTACATTCTTTTCATAAGGAGGAGACTGTAGATGGACTGTTGGGTTGTCCAGTGTGGTTGGAGAAGATTTTCTTCCTCCAATCCATGGTCACTGCTGGAGTTGGATAAATGTTAATTCTGTAAATAAACCTCTCTCTTTCCTGCCTGGGACATGGCAAGGTGTGGGTGTGAGTTCCTTATGTCGAAAGTGACAGGGGTGGAGCTGTGGTTCTCGGATTTGGGGATGCTGCAGGGGCCAGCCTGGAGCGCTGCTCCTGCACAGGGCACACACACCCACCCCTGCCCATTGCCCCAGGGATGGCAAATTCAGCTGCTGGGCAGCGGGATCCCTCGGTGCCAGAGCCAGAGCAGCCACCCTGCTGGTGTCCAAAGCATCAGTCATCCTTGTTCTCCAAAGGGAGGATCCCCCTGCCCAAGCTGGGGCTGAGATGCTACTGCTGGCACCTGTCCCTGCCCTGCTGTGGCAGTTGTCACAACCCTGCTCCGGGTTTTGGGCTGCACTAGAGGTTCCAGGGATGACTCCTGGCCAAGCTTTCCCTGGCTTCTCCTTCCCACGAGTTCAGGAGTGACTGAGTTTATCCACAGCAGCATCAAGGCCTTGCCTGTCCCTGGCCAAGCCCTCGGGCTCTGCAGCCACCTTGCAGCAGTGGGTCCCCCACATTAAAACTGGGGTGCAAACAAAACTCAAAATGTCTTTTTTTTCTTCATCCTTCTGACCCAGGATGAAGAGCAGAAACTCTCAGAAAGGAGCAAAAAGCCTTCAGCCTCTCCCAGACTGTGCTGGGAGCCAGCCTGGGGTGCAGGGCTGAGGTCCCAGGCCCCAGGGCTGGGCTTCACTCCTGACAGAATTACTGAAACCACCCGTGGCAGTCAGTGACCACTCCTGGGCTCCTCACTTTCTCCTGGAACATTACAAAGCCTCAGAACAAGCCATAAAGAATGACCTGAAAACTGCACGAAATGGGAAGGAAGCCTATTCCATTTTATTGCATCTATTAGACCTATTGAAAAGACGGCTCAGAAGTGGCTTGATTGCCACGACAAACGGCTGCATGGAGGAAAGATTTGGGAGACCAGACCTCTCCTTCACAAATAACAGCAGAGACCTGGGACTGGAAGCCCAATCTCTCTAAATGGCCTCTAGAAATCAGGTGTGTAATTGTAGCAGAGAGCAGTCGGTGGTAGGACACGTCTGTCACAGCCAGGTCAGGACTTTGAAATACTAAGACAAAGATGATGAGGCTGACATTAGAGCTGGGGACACCACAGACCTTGGTCTTGATTGTTTCCTCAGGCTTGAAGACCTGAAATTATCTTTTCTTTCCCATTCCCAGCTCGGGATGGGGACCTGGCCACTGCAGCCTGCAAAGCTGTGGAAAAACCCTCACAGTTCACCCAGGCTGTGCTGGGAGAGGAGAACTCACGGGACATTCACAAACAGCAGAGGGATGGCTGAGCTGCTCCTGAGCCTTGTGGGGAGAGGAGGAGACTTGGGGAAATGGGGATCAGTGGGAAAAAGCCTGGTTTCTGGGCTGTAGCACCACTGAGAAGAGATGCATGGTCTCAGCCTGGCTGGTGGGTGCTCTGCATCCTCTCCATCCCTGCTCCATGGGGAAGAGCAGCCTCCAGCCATGCCAGGGAGGAAAGCTGAAGGAGCATCCCCCTTCCAGGGGGCTGCAGGCAGAGTGCTGGCAGCCTTTTTTCCCCTCTTTATCACTGTCACCCTCTGCACACCCACAGAAGGGACAGGGTGTTCACCTCAGAGCTACTGCACACCCCAGCAGTGCCTTGAAATCAGGAGCAGGCACATCCCAAGGGAGCAAAATCCCACCTGTGACCCTCCAGCCTGCCAGCGTGGCACAGAGAGGCCGAGACCTGGTCCCAGGCACCAGGCAGATCCTGGTGCCCACAGGTGTGCCCACAGGTGTGCCCACAGGTGTGCCCCAGGCTGGCACAGATCCCCCCTGGCACAGATCCCCCTGGCACAGCATCAGCCACTGGCAGTTATGCCAGGGCTGGAGCTGTTGGATGTTCCTGAGGCAGGCTGGAGCACAGCAGGGATGGTGTTTCCATCCTGTTTCCCACCCCTAAAGATGGGGAGTGGCAGCCTTGCTCCTGTTTCTCAGCTGAGACCCCACAGCCACTTCAGCTCCAAGGCTGCATTCCTGCTGGGATGTGAAAATGCTCCTCCTGCTGCCCTCCCCAGGGCCCCAGCTGGGTGAGGGAGAGCCCAGATGAGGAGGCTGGGGCAAAGGCAGGCAAAAATTGGGAGTAAGCAGAGCTTGGGGGAGGTGGCAGAGCTCACAGCCACATCTGCTGAGAGTCTGCAAAGACCCTAAAGCCAAGACTGTTTATTTCCCCCTACACTGAGCAGAGGGGAAAGGGGGGAAGGAGATCCTGAAGACAAAACTGGGTGCTGGAAGCATCTCACCTGCTGCTCTCTCCACCCAGGCAGAGCTTCACCTCACCGTGAGCAAGCACGATGTGTCCCCACTCCAGTGCTGGCTTCTGGGTGGGCACATCCACCCTCAGCCAAACCAAACTGCAGCTTCCCCAGCCTGGAATAACCAGCCCTGCACTATTTCAGGAACATGGGGATCACTGCATCAGTTGGGATCACTGAATAACCGAGATGTGCTGCTCTTCCCTCACCAGGGATGTGCAGCCCCACACCTGCTGCCAAACCCCTGGGCCATGGGCACGTGGTGATGGAGAGGGGAAGCTGGGAGGGGATGCAGGAGGAGGAGCATTGATCTCCAGCTTAGCCCTGCAGCCCAGGGGAGCCCTTCCTACATAAATATTTGCCAAGCAATGCATTTGTGCCTGTCGATGGCTGTCAATAGGAGCCTGCAGTGCTGTCATCTGCGGGGCTGCCACTCCCAGCAGCCTGAGCCAAGCAGCCCTGTTGTATTGCACTGAGTAGGTTTGTTATCCTTGCACTGGGTGTTTTGGGTCAGATATATATATAGATCCACACAAAACGTTGTACAGCACTGCCTTTCCCAGAAATCCCTGCACGCCCCTCACCTGACACCGCCTGTGCCTCACCTCCCCCTGGGTCAGCCCCCACTGACCCCTCACCTCCTCCTCCCCTCCCAGAGGACACAAAACCACTCTGAGCCACCTGCTCGGCCTCTCACTCTGCTCAGGGTTCCAAGGTGCAGGTTCTGCATTCAACTGTGGGGCTGTTCCTGAGACTGAGAGCACCTTTTGTCTTTTCTCTTTGTCCTTGCCTCAGTTTTCCCTCTGAGGATTCAGTGCCAGCCTGGCAGGGCACTCAGGGCTGCGGGAACCAAGGCACAGCCCCTTCTGTATCCCAACCCATCACCACACAGCTCTCCCTTTTAAATCCACCTGCAGCCTGCACAGAGCCCGTCCCCAGCTCGGCAGCACCCGGGGCAGGCAGCAGAGGCGGCACCACGGCGCCCGGGCACGGCTGGCACGGGCAGAGCTGTCAGACAAAGCCCTGGCCTGGCTGCCTCCTGCTCCCCCTGCAGTGTGTGCCAGGCTGGGCAGTACCAGGCTGGGCAGTGCCAAGCTGGCAGTACCAGGCTGGGCAGTGCCAGGCTGGGCAGTGCCAGGTTGGCAGGGGCAGGCTGGGCAGTACCAGGCTGGGCAGTACCAGGCTGGCAGTACCAGGCTGGGCAGTGCCAGGCTGGGCAGTGCCAGGCTGGCAGTGCCAGGCTGGGCAGTGCCAGGCTGGCAGGGGCAGGCTGGGCAGGGCCAGGCTGGGCAGTACCAGGCTGGCAGGGGCAGGCTGGGCAGGGCCAGGCTGGGCAGTACCAGGCTGGGCAGTGCCAGGCTGGGCAGTACCAGGCTGGCAGGGGCAGGCTGGGCAGTACCAGGCTGGGCAGTACCAGGCTGGGCAGTGGCAGGCTGGGCAGTACCAGGCAGGCAGTACCAGGCTGGGCAGTGCCAGGCTGGGCAGTACCAGGCTGGGCAGTACCAGGCTGGGCAGTGGCAGGCTGGGCAGTACCAGGCAGGCAGTACCAGGCTGGGCAGTGCCAGGCTGGGCAGTACCAGGCTGGGCAGTGCCAGGCTGGGCAGTGCCAGGCTGGGCAGTACCAGGCTGGGCAGTACCAGGCTGGGCAGTGCCAGGCTGGGCAGTACCAGGCTGGGCAGTGGCAGGCTGGGCAGTACCAGGTTGGGCAGTACCAGGCTGGGCAGTGCCAGGCTGGGCAGTACCAGGCTGGCAGTGCCAGGCTGGCAGGGGCAGGCTGGGCAGTACCAGGCTGGGCAGTACCAGGCTGGGCAGTGCCAGGCTGGGCAGTGGCAGGCTGGGCAGTACCAGGCTGGCAGTACCAGGCTGGCAGTGCCAGGCTGGCAGGGCAGGCAGCAGGGTGTTTCCTTACCGTGGAAGTGCTGGGCTGTTTTGCGCCGCAGGGCCTCCAGCGTCTCCTCGGTGTCCGCCCACTCCAGCACCAGCCTGCGGCCGTACAGGTGGGTGCTGTGGCACAGCGCCGTGAAGGCTTTCTGCAGAGGGAGGGAGAGAGGAAAAGGAATTAGAGGGGAAAGTAAGAACAGGCTCACAAGGAGGGAAGGCAGGAATGTCCCTGCCTCTGCCCTGGAGCGGGAAGGCCACCGGAGAACATCGTACTGGGAGTGCTTTGCTCTGATGGGGCAGGATCCATCTCCATCAGAGGCTCTGACTCGGTCATTTATCTTCTCTGGGCTCGCAGCAGAGCAAATTCCCATCACCACTGCTGCTGGCTGCTGCTCGTGGGGGGGCAGGCTGGAATCCAGCACAGCATGGGACCACCCTGAGCTGGGAATGCTGCAGCCTCTGGGTGGGACCTCGTGGCTCCCTGGCACCTTGCTCTCTGCTGGGACACAGGAAAGCAGAGCTCAGCTGTGACAGAGAAGTTCCTTTCTGCTCTGGAAGCAAGCTGGAAAGCTGCCTGTCTCCTGCCAACCATTTGGTGACTTGGCCAGGCTGGCAGCAAAGGTGGCAGAGCAGAAGCCAGCACAGAAGTCTCTGCTCTTTCTGCCTGTGGTGGTTTGCTCTGCAGAAACCCAGAGGTCTCCTGGTGTTAGATCTTGTTGAATAACACCCACACAGCTGTAATCTCCTGGTGATGTTGAATACAAACATGCCAGCCAGCCCAGAGCTCAGATGGCTCTCTCTGTCCATAGGCAACCAGCAGAAACACCCAGAAAACACTGACTCAGTCCAGGGAAGTTTTTATTTTGTCTTTATTTCCCACAGAATTTCAAGGAAATTCAGGACTGAGCAGGACTGGGCTCACAATGCAAATCCACAAACACACTGGCCAAATATTTTTATCCCCAGGGGCCCACAAAGTGCTCCACAGTGAAGGCTGGGGAGAGAAATGCCCCAAATGCTTTTTTAAAAGCCCCAGCTACGGCTGGGATTAGCTCAGGGTTTGAGCTCTGCAAATTCATATCCCTGGAACAAAAATGGCAACTCTAGGATCAGACACACATCCTGCTGTCCAACAGAGACTTGAGGTCCCACTTGGAAGCCCCCAAGCTGTCCTGTAGAAGCCCACATGTCCCCTCTGAGCCACCTGCTAACAGCAGCTCTGAAGCCCTGCAGCTGTCCCCAAATGCCACATCTCTGGGCAGAGGGGCTTGTCCTGCTTTGCTGCCCACAGCTGCTCCTCAGGAGCCTCCTTGAGCTGCTGGCTTATGAAACTCATAAAAAAACCCCTCATTTTCAGTAACCAGCACCCAGTAACCTGAGTTTTCCTCTCTTTCCAAAGTCCTTTCACTCATACAACCCTGATGTGCTACCAAACAGTGACGAGGAGCAGCAGCTCCATGGCACGGGTGAAATTCCCACTATCCCAGCACCCTAGGGGGATCCTGGCAGGGCACAGTGCTCCCTTTTCCAGGGGCACATTCCTCCTGGAAGAGCTGCAAGCTCCAGCTGTTTTTATTTGCTGCTGCTGTGTTTTCAGGGCCTATCTCCCAATTAGCAGAGCAATGTGTTGGCTTAAACAAACACCTGGGGGGAGGCGGCGGGAGGGAGCTGTGAGGGCTGTTTGTGTTGGCACCAGGAGCCTTTCCCAAAGCCTGGCACACAACCCACGGCTCCAAACTCTGCATTTCCTTTGTCAGGTCCTAGTTTTGGGTTTCTCCTTCCCACAGCACGAGGAAGAGGAAGGTTGGGTGACAGCACACAGCCCATCTGTGCTGCACAGGTCATGGAGGAGGGCAGGCCAACCTCTACAACTGCCTGAAGGGTGGCTGTGGTCCGCTGGGGGTTGGTCTCTTTCTCCAGGCAGCACTGACAGAAGGAGAGGACACAGCCTCAAGCTGTGTCAAGGGAAGTGTAGGTTGGATATTAGGAAAAAGTTTTTCACAGAAAGAGTGATAAAGTTCTGGAATGCCTGCCTGGGGAGGTGGTGGAGTCACCATCCCTGGGTGTGTTTAAGAAAAGACTGGATGTGGCACTGGGTGCCGTGGTCTGGTTGAGGTGTTGGAGCTGGGTTGGACTTGATGATCTTGAAGGTCTCTTCCAACCTAGAAACTCTGTGATTCTGTGACCATGATGAACGTGGCACTTGCTGGGCCTTGGTCCTCTGAGCCACTTCTCTGCCACCTCCTCCTCATGGGATTGCCATCCTCTGGTTTTGCTGGCAGCCCTGGGAAAGGTCATGGAGCAACAGGGAAGGCAGATGCTGCCATCAGGTTGTGTTATGTGCAAGGGTGAGACACATCTGCCAGCAGCCTGGTGCCATTGGCCCTTCCTGGCCACACACACCCCCAAAATGAGTTGGTTTGCACCCACGATGAAGGAAAGCCCCAGCCTGCACTGGGATCTCTGCTCCCTGTCCTCCAGATGGGCCCCAGGAGCTGGGAGTGCAGAAGGGAAGCTGCACATTTCAGGTGACACACAGATGTCACTGCTTTGGAAATGAGCTAAAAGACAAAATGTAGCTGTTCATTGCTCTGAGAGGAATTAAGACTTTTTCAGGAGGGAAAAAAAAAAAAAAAAAAGAGAAAGCGCTGATGATTTAAAAGACAAAGGGATGAAGGGGAGAAATGCCATCCACACTGCTGGAAATCTTCCAGGGAGAGGAGGAAATCTGCCACTGCTGCTATTCCAAATGAAAAGACAGGTAGGGAAAAAACGTATTTTAATTAGGTGACAGGTATGAAATGAGGAGAAGCAGGCTGGCTTTCACAGAAAGCAGGAGCTATTTTTGGGGTGCAGCTCCTCTGTGTGAGCATCTGCCTTCCCAGGACACCTCTCTGGAGGAACAAAGAAGAGCCAGAGGTTTGTGGAGTTGTATCCAAGTGAGGGATAAAGGGAGGTGTGGTGTCTGCTCATCCAAGAGAGAGATTCACCACAAAAGCCCTCTGATTTCCAGGGCTTCATATCTTCCTACACCTTGAGGGAGAGCCTTTGCCACAGAAAGCTCCTTCTGAAATGCCCAACCCTGATTCTGATAAAGGAGCTGCATTTGGTAACGCACCCTCTGCCACGCCACCCTGAAGATCCCTGGTCAACCTTCTCCCGGGCCTCATTTGCTTTCCAGGTGCTTTAGGGGTTGCATGAAAACACTGTGGGCTTCTCCTCCTCGAGAACAGGATGTCAGCATGCTTAAAAATGCCATTTCTGAGCACTTTTTTTGCCAAGTTTGGTTCAAGCTTAACGCTACGGGCTCAGCATGGTGGGAAAAAAGCAGGGAGAGGAAAGGGAGAGGCTGGAACAGCAGCTTAAAAACGTCTGTGGGATTCAGAAAGAGAATTTCCAAGTGAAGAGGTGGCTGACAAACCCCCAGGAAGGCCAGGCTGCTGGGATGAGGCAGCCAGAGCTCTGGAGCAGAGCCTGCTGTGCCAGGAGCAGGGACGGGACCGCAGCGTCTGTCACCCCCGGGCGTGACAGCGCCAGCCCCGACTGCTGCACTCATTTGGAGGACAGTGCTGCTCTGCCTCCAGATTCCCCCTTGCCCTATTAAATACTCAAGCCAAAGAGCCTCCAGGCTGGAGTCATTAGAGGGACAAAGGGTCAACAACATTAGGAGATTGATAAATATCCCTCCCTCGCAAGAGCCGGTCCCAGCTGAGGGTGCTCTCCGCGATGCCAGCTGCACACCAGGATTTCTCCTTCCGTGCGTGTGCATTTTGAAAGCCTTGGCTGTCTCTCCCAAATGGGCAATTTCTATTTGGAGACCAGATGTATTTTTATATCAACAGGGGAGAGAAGTGGGAACTCGGCTTCCCAGTTAATAGTTCAAAAATAAAAACAATTCCTGCAACGATTCTGCGCGGGGAACGTCGGGGAGCGGTTAGTGCTGCCTTAACCCGAGTTAATTTGGTATTGCTGGAGTGCCAGGGGAGGCTGAGGGGATGGAGCCAAGCCTGATGGGGCAGATCTGCAGGCACAGCATCAGGGAGCTGGGAGGAGGAGCCCCCATCTCCGTGCTGGCTGTGGAAAATCTCCACGTGCGCTCCCGCAGCAGCCGTGGTTGTTGAGAGAAAAAGACAAACACGGGAGGTCACGGGCTTTAAATGCCCAACAAAGGCAGCCTAACTATTCTATTACAAACCCATCGTGTTTTATAAGATGCTTATAAGCAATTTCCAGATTACCACTCTGAGCAAAAGCGTCACTGACAGTCAGAGCTATTCAGCTCAGAGGTCTCCAGGCCCGCTCCCCTCCTCTCTCATTTCACTCAGCAATAAACTCTAAGCCAATTATGAGCGTGTTTACAATATTCAGGATCCTATTCATCAATACACCGTGCATCCTTTTCCAGACGGCCAATGGAGTGTACTTGATGTGCCACTTGTGAGACAATTAAATCCCTCAAAGAGATGAGGGTGGAAAAAAAAAAAAATATGAAGAAGGAAGAAGAGCTGCTTTGCTGGGAAAGAAGAAAACCCCGCTGAGAGCTCTTCCACAGGGCAGCTCTCTCCCTGTGTGCTCCCCTCCATGAGCTTTGGGAGCAGTGCCCTGGGCCAGAGCCCTGCCTGGCTCTCTCCCCTCACCACGGATGGGCTGCCTATCACTGAGATTCCCATTTGTGCAGTGCAGCTGGACTCAGTCCCTGAGGGGATGGAGAGGGATGGGAGACAAACACTGGGCCTGTGTGTTTCCCAGGGAGCAGCAGAAAAGCAGGTGCTGCCCCCCAAACTGATTAGCAGTGAAGAACCAGTCTGGTCCCTCTGTGTACCTTTCCATCCAAAGCCTAAAACTTCCTCAGGAAAAGATTAACTCAAAGCCCAGGAACAAAGCCTGAATGACTGTGGAGTGAAGCAGAGGTGAAAGCAAAGCTGCTTTGAGCAGAGCCACAGGCACAGCTCAAGGTGCAGGGAGAGGAACCAGGCTCCTGGGGGGATCCCTGCACCCCCAGCTGGCCCCCAAGGGGAGGAGGGAAGCTGAGCAGAGGGAAGTTTGAGTTAGGATCAATACAGGACTAACAAAGAAACTCCATGTACTGTGTTATACAGGAGGTCAGGCTGGAAAGGATGATCTAATAGTCCCTTGTGATCCTGGATCAATGAATGCTGTCTAAAAACATAAACACAGGCTCTGGCTGGCTCCCCCCTCCTCTCTCCTTCACCTCCACTCACAGTCTGGAAAATCTGGAGTTCTGGGGGCTCATGTGGTCCCTTGCCTCCAGCAAAGACATCCCGTGGGTTGTGCTTACAGCCACTCCCTTCCAGACCCTGCACGAATCACCAGGAATCAGCAGCAGGATGAAATCCACCCTGCTCCAGAACCTCTGGCAAAGGATGAGAGCAGGATACCATCAGACAGGCTGCAATCCCCTTGTTCCTGCTAAAAGCACGGAACTTAAAGGTGTAGGAAAGCTTTCAAAAGATAAATGAACTAGGCCAACTCATAACTACTGATCCTCTGGCACTGGGAAAGCAGCAGGGTAAGGCTACTCACAGGGGGCTCTCAAAACATACAGAAGAACTGGTGAACACAAATCTTGCACGGGTTACAAATTAGGGAACAGCCACAATATCCAAAACTCCCCTAAAATCAAGGTGGTGGTGGGGGTGGGACATGTGCAGAGGTTTCCTGATGGGTTAATGTTGGGTCAAACCCATCCTGCCTCACCTTACTGCTGACAAACCTGAAAAATCAGCTCCTGTCCTTCAGCATTACAAGAATTTTGAGCTATTATATCAATTGCACCGAAATTATCCCCATCAGGGTTTTGGTTGTGGGTTTTGCTGCTGCCCACGTGGGGCTTTCAGCCTGAGTGCAGCTTTCCTGGGGAATGCTACCAGCCTGCCCCAAACCTCAGTGGGACAGAGCCTCAGTGGGACAGAGCCTCCAGGCTCCCCTCCCCAGCTGGGGCAGTGCACAGCTCACCTTGGCATCCTGCTTGGTGACAAAATCCACAAAGCCAAAGCCCCGGTGGGATCCCGTTCCTGCCATCTTCTTGGGCAGCCGGACGGTCTTGAGCTCTCCAAAGGTGCTGTGAATCCAAGGAAAAGCAGGATCAGCATGAGATGGAGGGAAGAGTCACCCCTTTCCCACAAACCTTGGCAGTGCCAGCTGCAGAGCCACCTTGAGTGGGTCACTCACATGGGTTGAGCCTTGCTCCAGGTGCCCTGCAAGCCCCATCTCCAAAGCAAATACAAGCAGCTAAAAACTCAGCTTGGAATTCAAGAATCATTCTGGATATAAAACTGAACAATACAAAAAGCTTCCTTTAATGTAACTGCTTTGTTTCTCCTTCCCTCAGGAGACCCAGCCAGAATGCCTTGCCCTGTTCAGGGTGGGCAAAGCATCTCCAGGTGACCAGGGCTGCTCCAAATCCCACCAAAACAGATTTATTTGCACCTTTAAAGAGGGGCTGGAGTGCACAGGATACAGGCAGGAGACAGAGCATGGCCCCAGAGGGAATTATTCTGTTTCCAGAATAGCTCTTCCATCCCCAGAGGTGTCATCCCTCCAACTCCAGGGATCCTGGGCATTTTTGATGATTGGATTTCTTCGCTCTAACCCTTCAGCCTCTCCCATCCTGCAGCTTCTGTGCTGGAATAAACTGGTTTTATCTAAGCTTTCGGGATGTAGAAAGGCAAACAGGCGAATCCAGCAGACCACAACAGCCTCCATATCCAACAGCATTTCAGACAAGTTTTGCAGTGTCAGTGGAAAGCCAAGAATGGGGAGAGATAAGAGGGCTCCTGTCCCAGAGAAGGAACTTGTGGCTTGAGCACCAAAGCATGCAGCCAGCCCACTTTGTCCAAACCCCCTAAAAACAGCCCCAAAAGGCAGCAGGAGCCGGACACCTCTCTCCAGTGCCATCCCCTGGAGAAATTCCAGGACAAAGCCGGCGCTTTCCCTGCTGCCAGGCTCCTGCTTCCCCTTCTCCTCCCCTCCCCTCGCACCCATTTATCAAACACATATGCACAAACTGCAGGCAATAAATATTTAATGTGGCCCAGGTCTGAAGAGATGTGTTATTTTATTTGAAAATCTCCACACAGGCGTGCATACACAAAAGGAGCCCGGGATACAGCGGTGCCAAAGAGCACCTGGGAATAAACACAGTAAAGGCCATAAAAGCTCTCGTGAAATGATATAAGCTAAATCCTGGGAGTTAACCTGCTGCACTGGCAGCATGACCAGGCATTCATCCACCCAATTTCCTTAGACAACGTGGTGTGTAAATGCACCATTATGAAGCTTCAAAATGAATCCGCACGTCTCCCCGCTCGGTGCTTTCCCTCCCCTCTCTCTCCCTCCTGCCCCCTCCGAGCTGGAGCTACGCAAACAAACAAACAAAACCCCGGCACAGGAGAGGGAGCAGCCTCAGCTGCTGGCAAGGCTCGGAGCCTGTGGTTTCCAGAGGTCCTCCTGCAAGGGGGTGGGGGTGACAGGGACGCCCGAGGTCCCTGGAGCACCTCAAATGCTGCGGTTGGGTGGAGGGAGAGGCGAGGAGAGAGCTCCTGAGCCAGGAAAAATGGGAGGTAGGAGCCAGGGGCATGCTCTAATCTCTCTCTCTCCATGAAAAATATCAAGGACATTGCCTAGGGGCTGCAGAGTATTTGCTGAAGGAACAAGGGCAGAGTATTTGCCCAAAGGGAGGTCTCAGACCACGCTCAGTCAAGGGAAGCGGGATGGCAGCTGGAGGAGCTGCCAAAGCAGGGGGGGAGCAGCTGAGAGCCAGCACTGCCAGGGAGAAATGCTGCATCTCCTGTGGCTGGGAGGGAGGGGATGTCCCTGCTGGCATCTCTGGGATGCACCCTGTGTCTCTGCTCAGCCTGGAATGGGTGACTTGGCAAAGGAGAGCTCGTGGCCGTCTCTGTTCTGCAGCCCTGTGGATGGTGGCTCAGCCAAGGTGTCCTTTTGACACCAAGATCCAGTGCCCAGGATGGGCCAGGAGGTACCCACAGGAGCAGGAAGGCTCTGGGTTCAGGGTCCCAGAGAAACTGTGCTGACCAAACCAGCCTGGGCAGAGCTGGGAGAAGAACCTGGCTCTTCCTTCCTGCCCAGCCCAGAGCAGCCCAAGCCACCCACAGGCAGAGAGGTGTGGAGGGAGCACAGACCTGATCCCGATGCAGAGCAGGGCTGGCCAGGAGCTTTCCCTGGGCAGTGGGAGCCAGTAGGGGCTTCCAGAGGGATGGATCCGGGGAACAGGCGGGGTGGAGGGGTGAGGGAAGCCGAGGGGACAGGGCTGACCCCGGTGGGGCCATGCAGGGGAACGGCATCCCCCCCACCGCGGCGCTAATTAGAAACCACAACACAGCAATTACCAGCCCGGGAGCTGCGAATGAAGCGCCGAGCTCCGGCCTTTAATGTTCTCCTCTCCGGTGCCAGGCACAGACTCACACCTCTCCTTTCCAATTATTTCTCCCGGATTTGGGGGGAGAGAGAGAGGCAGAGGCAGAAGGAAACCCAATTACCCCCCGCAGTGGCAGGCTCCCGTGGCCAGGGAAGGCAGAGGGAAGCCAGGTGCTGGCAGGTTTGCTCCCGCTGCAGCTGCAGCCAGGCTCCAGTGCATGGACTGTGCCACGGGAGGAGGAGAAGCACGGAGCACAGCACCCGAGTGACACCCGAGCATCGCGGCAAGGGAGGGAAGGGAGCAGCTGTTCCAGGAGATCTCACGGAGCTGTTTGCAAATGTGCTCCCCCAGGGGCTGGGGGGTCACGGCAGGTCAGACCTGGTGGCACTGCCAGCTCCTTCCCCTCCCAGCACAGAGCTCGGATGGGCACAGAGGGAGTGAGGGAGCCCACAGGCAGCCCGGGGTGGGGGTTCCTCGGGGTGCTGGTGCCCCTCTCCTCTCAAAGCAGGCAGAGATCAGCAATCCTGCTGCCAGCACGGAGCACAGCACCATTCCCTCAAGCAGGATGGGTTACAGGGAAGTTCCAGCATCAGTGAGTGTGAAACCAGAGTGGTTTCTGGATTTATACCCACACAGCCATCCATGCCTGCTCCAAGTGCTCCTGAGCCTCTGCACCAGGGCTGAAGGACCCGGTGGTTGTGGGAGTAAAAGCCCTTTCAGTTGAGCCTGGCTCAGCTTTGCACAAGACTTGAACCTCAGCCCTGATGAGCCCACAGACCCCTGTGCCCAGCCTGGAGCTGGACTGCTGGCAGGACACCCCCACAGCTCCTGGTGGCACCACACTGGGATGGGATTTCAGTGTGGCCAGGGTGTGCAGCAATCCCAAATCTCTTGTGAAAGGCCCATGGAGCTGCTCACAATTAGTACACAAGGTTTGGGGGGCCAAAAGCAGAGTTTTGCTGCAGAGGCAGCAGGGTGGCAGAGCCCTGGTGACCTGCCATGCACATGGCTGCCTCAGCTCCTCCAGCTTCCTTCCCACAGATCCAGGAAAAACAATGTCCAACAGCTCTTCTCTGAAATCCCAGGTGGAATCAGGGCCAGGAGGGGAGGGCAGAGGTGTGAGGGCTCTGCCTGGGCTCCCCTGTCCCTGCAGGCCCTGCCAGGCAGGCTGGCAGCTCTGTCCTCACTGCTTGCTTTCCCAGGCTTGGCACGTTCTCCTGCTCTTGGCTGGGAGGGATGACAGCTTCCACAAACACTGCAACTCCTGTTTCCTAAATGAGAACCTTTGTTTTGTGCCCATCCAGATTTGCTGGGAGACCAGAAAAAGCCCGTGCTGGCCCTGGCTGAGCCACCATCCACAGGGCTGCAGAACAGAGACAGCCACGAGCTCTCCTTTGCCAAGTCACCCATTCCAGGCTGAGCAGAGACACAGGGTGCATCCCAGAGATGCCAGCAGGGACATCCCCTCCCTCCCAGCCACAGGAGATGCAGCATTTCTCCCTGGCAGTGCTGGCTCTCAGCTGCTCTCCCCCTGCTTTGGCAGCTCCTCCAGCTGCCATCCCGCTTCCCTGGCTGAGCACAGGCAGGAAAAGGAGATTTCTCCTCTTCACTGCGAGCTGGCTGCAGGTCAGAGGAACATCACTCCTTGGGATTGTAATTATATCCTTCTGGCACAGGCCAGCTGGGAGGCAAGGCCTTTGCCTGCTAATTATAGGACATTATATTGCCATTAAACTGCACATTCCAGCTCGGGAGGCAACCCAGGGCTCACTTGGCTTTGCCTGGTCACCAGAAGGAGCCTGCACATCCTTCACCAACACGGCCCAGAGGAGAATGGGCATACAGGTGGGCTCCAGAAAACCTCTTCTCTCCTCCCTGGTCTCCAGAGAACCCCACAGCTCCAGGCAGCTGTGAAGGCTGCTCGTTCATGGGACAGGTACCTCCAGATTGGGGTGAATGTGGAGTCAGAGTGCTTTGGTTGGAAGAAACCTTAAAGCCCATCCAGTGCCACCCCTGCCATGGGCAGGGACGCCTCCCACTGCCCCAGGCTGCTCCAAGCCCTGTCCAGCCTGGCCTTGGGCACTGCCAGGGATCCAGGGGCAGCCACAGCTGCTCTGGGCACCCTGTGCCAGGGCCTGCCCACCCTCCCAGGGAACAGCTTCTTCCAAAGAATTTCTAAGAAATTGTAATCATCTCTCCAGCTGGGAAGTGTTCCCTCCATTTTAACTCCTTCCCTGTCTCAAAGAGCAGCATTTAAATTGCAGAGTCCTCGGGACAGGCCAGACCTGCCCATCCCTGATGGGTATGTTCAAGTCCCAAACACACAGATGTGTTCATCTGACTTGATCTTGGTGCACCCCAAGCCGTGAGCTGACCAAGGACTCCTGGCTTGCCACGTTCTGAGGGGGAAAGCACAACTGACACCATGAATCTGCCCACTGCAAAAAACCCACAGAACATCTTGGAAAACAACCACAAAAATCACCCTGAGCGTCCTGCAGATGTGTACAGAGGTCCCACTGCACAGAGCAGCCCTAAACCCTCCTCTCTGCTTCATACTCCTTCAAGGAAAACAAAACAGCAAAACCACCTTGAAAAACTGATTATGAAAACCTTAACCAAGGCTGCCAACCTTCCTCTGGGTTGCCATCTACCGCCACCATCTCCTCCTCCTCTCCCCTAGCTGCCATCCCATCCCAAGCCCTGCCCAAATCCCCCCTCGTGCCTGCTGGCAGCCCCGGGCCGGGGCTCAGGCGGATGAGCCAGGCAGCGTGACCGCTCATCCCAAAAGGCTCCGGGCAGGGATGCCGAGTCCAAAAGAGACACAAGTCCTTCCCTGCCCTCCCTGCACAGCCTCAGCCCTGGGAGCAGGCTGCAGCCACACGGAATTCACTCAATCCCTTTTGGATGCTCCTTGCATTTTATTCTTTTCCCCCCGCTCGCCCCCCAAACAGAACACGACGGCCCCGCCAGCCTCTGCACCCATTTGCTGATTAAAAGGGGGAGGGGAAAAAAAAAATACAGTAATGGTCCTTTTCTTCTTTCTTCCTCCTTGAGGAAGGCAGGACCCTGGCAAATGGCTTTGCCCCTGGGCTGAGCCATGGCCAGTTCCACCCCCTGCGTGAGGGAGTTAATGGAATAGGCAGCGGAAGGGCCCTCCCGCCTCCCGCTCCAGGACTTCAGCTGACTCCAGGACGGCTAATCCCATTACAAGAAAATAACGTGGATAATTCAAGCTAATGAAATCGTTACAAGAATGTGGACAGCCAGGGGTGGACATTCAGAGCCAATTTAACACTCCTTGGTGTTGTTATCCCCAGCACAGGAAATATCTGAAAAGGAGGAAGGGAAAGGGAAGGGGGGAAGAAAAAAGCCTTCCTCTCTTTTTAGCTTAAATCCTGTTAGAGGGTTCAAGAATTAATCTGGCACCCATCTCCCCATTACCATTATCAGCAGCAGCATCAAAAATGTCTCCTTCACCTCTGAAAAATAGCAAACGAAGGCACAGAAAGACAAGGTGGGAGGGAAAGCTCTGGATCCCAGAGCCAAGACAAACTGTGGCTCCCTGCAGCTCTGGTGGAGCTGTGGGTGGAGGGTCCCAGTGTCCCCCTGGCCCACAGATGAAGTGACACCAGGAGGCAGGTCCCCAGTGCAAAGCTGATCCTTCAGTCCCTGTGCTGGCCAGTCCTGCTGGGTAATCAAAGCACCTGCACAATCCACGTGAGCAGCCAGCAGGACACGGGACAGCCACCTCTGTGCCTTGTTCTTTCCTCCGTGGATCATCAGTTTTTCCAGCTTCCTCTGCTCTTTGCCCAGGAGCATCGTCTTTGTTTGGAGGCCCCTTGATCTGCTGCTGCAGCACAGCTGGGTTTTGCTTTGTGTGATTCCTCTTTTCCCCTGTGCTGCTGCCTGCCCTGGGCTTGGCTGCTCCCAGGCATGGATCCCTCCCCTTCCCTTCCCTGTTTTCTGGGAAGAGCTGTCCTTGCTGCCAGAGCCTCCTGGGGCAGCTCCACAGCCAGCTCCCCTCACTGCAGCATCTCACACACTCCCTGGAATAACACTGCTGCTGCTCCCAGCTCTGCACTTCCCTCCTCATGGAGGAATCGAGTCCATGAAACCCACAAGAGAACAGTCCTGGGGAAGCTGCTCCAGCTTTTGCATTGCCCTCACTCCCTTGGTACCTGGGGAAAACCCCAAGTTTAGTTCTTCAAATTTTGGCAGAGACCTTCAAAAAATTATTTAGATGCCCAACAGCACAACTACTGCAAGTGCCAGGGGCTTGTGGGCATGGATGTGCTTCTTCCAAGGAGCTGGGAATTTACCCACAGATCCCATTTTTAGTGGCAGCAGCCTCCCTTGGAGCTCGTGGCAAAGCAGGATCAGGAACACAACCTTGGCCCCAGAGCAGGAGGCAGCCAGGGGATCTTCCCTCTCCTCAAGATGCTGGATCAGGAGGCAGTGGCTGCTTCCCGTGGCTTTACTGGCTCGTTTAAAAACACAGCAAAACATTTTATCCCTTCTCGATTTATTTTCCTTAACAGTTGCTTATGAGGGACCTTATCAAAAGCGTTCTGAAATTCCAAGTAAATTAGTCATTAGGCAGGTTTTCAGAACAGTAATTAGGCCACTCCATGCCCCTGATGTATTATTTACCTGAGAAGATCTACATAATTAGGGCTCTTCTTTATAACTGGTATTACACACACTAAATTCTACTCCAGTCTATCGTGTAATTACGCAATTAGCCCGCACGCTAAACAGAAACCAATCCTGAAAACCAAGCAGAGAGAAAAAAAAAACAAAACACCAACCCACAACAGTAATTATTATTTTTTTAAATCCTCCATCAGCAGCGCAGCAGCAAGTCTTAAAATTTTAATACCCCTCCACTTAAGTCATTTCCAAGCAGGTGCTGCAACCAGGTTTGGGTTTCTTAATTTTTGCCAGGTTTGATCCCACTTTGGGAGGTTTTAACTTTGGGGGAAAAGGGGGGGAAAGAAAAAGGGGAGAAAAGGGGGGAAAAGAAAAAGGAGGGAAAAAAGGGGGGAAAAAAAAGGGGGAAAAAGAAAAAGGGGGGAAAAGGGAGGGAAAAAAAGGGAGGGAAAAAAGGGGCAGAGGAAAGGGGGGGAAAGGGGGGAGAGGAAGGGGGGGAAAAAAGGGGGGGAAAAAAAGGGAGGGGAAGGGGAGGGGGGGAAGGGGCAGGGGGGGAAAGAGGCCTTTCCCTTCCCTGGCTTTGCTGTGCTGGTGGGAGCAGCACTGTGTCCCTGCAGCCCCCTGAGCAGCTCCTCAGGCCCCTGCCCTCCCAGCCCAGGAGGGTTTTTCCCCAGGTACAGTTGCTTTGGTGTGGCCGTCGCAGTCGCTCCTCCCTCCAGAGCCGGCTCCCAGCCCGGGATTTTAGCGTGGAAGGAAGGAAGGAATGAGAGCCCTGGAGCCCCTGCAGCAGGAGATGGGATGTGCAGAGCACCCCCCCCAGCAGCCTGGCATGCCTTTAGGATGGAGGGATGGACGTGGTCAGCTCCTGATTTGTTCCCATCTTGCTTCTGCAAAGCAAGACCCCAGGGTGTCCCTGCCCATGTCCTGCTTTCCTTCCTGGTCCTGCACCACTGGGGTGGGAAGTATTCTTTTCATCCACTCCTGGCCATAAATCTATTTTAGACTTGGTGACATCAAGGAAAAGCAGCCAGGAGTCACTGACACCTCCTGGAGAAGACACCTGCCTCTTCTCCACAGCTCTCTCCACGCTTTAAAGACAAGGATGATTCACTGTTTAATGAAAGCAGGAACAGATTTCCTCCTTACATTTTACACCTCAGTGCCCACCCATTTCCAGTTCCTCAGGGACAGGGGAAGGTGCAGAGCTGGCACAGGGAACACCACAAGCTTTAGGAAGCCCTGGGGTTAAGCAGCCCTGCTGAACTTGAACACTGCCACGAGTTTGGGAGTTCAAAGCCACTCCAAAAGAGTCTGAGCTGGTGACTCAGGATTTAAAGATAACTGGTGGATGTGTGATGGAAGAAGTCACCCCAAACCAGGACGGAGGTGGAAAACCCCACTTGAGTATAATTCAGGTTTTGTTGTTGCTTCTCTTCTCTTGGGCAATCTCAGAGCTCTGAGCTGGTTCTGGTCACAGCAGGGCTCCTGTCCCCTCTGCTGTCATGGGCCAGCCACTCTCAAATTCCCACATTTCGCCCATCCAACATCCTCCTTCTTAACCCTACTAGTAACACTAGTTATCCTAATAATAAATTTTTCTTTTTTTTTTTTCCCCTGGGGGAGACAAAAGACATTCAGGCCTGGTGGAGCAAGGAGCAGCTCTACCAGGACATCTTCCCCCACATCACCTCCCTGGAGCACACCAGGACCAAACCATGCTCCCTTGGGATGCACAAACACAGCATATATCCCTGTATCCCAGCCCTCAGGAAATCTCAATCCCTGCACAGCCTCCAACAAGAGCCTCCAAAGCCTTTCTCAGAGCTCACAGCCCTAAGCCACAATTCTCCCAGCACGCAGCACCTTGCAGGACCAGGGCTTAGGAGCCACCAAGTCACTGCCCTAATCAGCAGAGGGTCAGGATTTCAAAGGGACCCGCAGCTCCCACAGCGCTGAGATTTGGGGATTTATCTCTCCTGGGCTCTTTTGAAAATCCTGATCAGAGTGCAGCTCTGGTCAAAAAAAATAAGTTATGCTAAAAATAGTGCTCACAGGAGGATCTGGTGCAAATCTTTGCTCCTGGAGGAATCTTAGGAGCCAGCTCCTTTCAAAGACAAGAGGAAATTTGTGCAGCTAGGAAACACAGAAGGAACCCAAAGTTGTACCCAGGGCATCCTGTGGAGAAGGCAGCCTTGCTGTTAAGATACCAGCTGCATCAACAACCCAAAAAATAAAATATATATCTCATATTCAACTGTAGAACCTCCTGCACTGAGCTGGGGAATAAATATAGAAGCAAGGAGGTATTTATAGGCACGCAGCTATTTTAACACAGCTCTGCTTTAAAGAGAATCCTTATTTAAGTCTTATCCCTGTAAAGCTGCAGGATGACTTAGAAAAATAACCTGATTAATTATTTTCATCAGGAGAAGAGAGAAACACAGAGGGGAAGATCAAATGCAGATCAAATGTGGCAGCTGTGGTGGTGACTCAAGCACAAGGAGCCTGCCCAGCTCTCCTGAGCTCAGCCTTGTCCCCGAGAGCCCAGGCTGTGACATCTGCCAGGGGTCAGAACAAGGCAAAGCACTAAAAGCAGGCACAGAGCAGCTCCTGGGTGAGGCAGGTTGGGAGCCACCATGCTGCAGAGGCAGCAGAACATCCCATTTTCTGCTCGTGCTGGAGAAGCCCTGGGAGCAGAGGTGT
The DNA here is from genome assembly GCA_017589585.1 of Phylloscopus whistleri. Taxonomy (NCBI): domain Eukaryota; kingdom Metazoa; phylum Chordata; class Aves; order Passeriformes; family Phylloscopidae; genus Phylloscopus; species Phylloscopus whistleri. The sequence continues at coordinate 4,995,918 of JADMLD010001548.1, read as the reverse complement.
ATTTGCACTGCTGACTGTCCAGTTTGGCCACCCTGTGCCCAACACTGGAGGTGTGGCTGCTGCCCAAGCTACGAGGGTGGCTCTCCTCCTGCTCCCAGGCCTTTGGTCACCCCTTGCCAACCTGCCATGGACCAGAGAAAAAGCTCAGAGGCCACTTTGCACAGTGGATTTGTCCTTAGAGGTCACCTGGGACAGTCCCAAAAGACAGGGCAGGGAGTGATTGGTGCAAGCACAGTCTGAGCCACCACGGGACTCAGTGATGATGTTTCCACTCCATCCCATGGAAAGCTCAGGAAGTGCTGGACAAAGAGGACAGAGATTGCACAGCATCACTGAATGGTTTGGGTTGGAGACCATCTAGTCCAACCTTCCTGCCAAGAGCTCCAAGAAGCGTGGCCACAATGAGAGGAAAGGGGAAGGGATCATCCTTCCAGCCACAACCCACAAGAAAATGCAAGCACATGCAGCCCTGCTTCGTGCCTGAGATGTTTTGGTTTTCTGAAACTCTTTCCCAGAGAGTTTTCTGTCAACAAGAGACACGTTTTCCTAATTGTAACCTTTGTTTACATTCCTTTTCCTACAGGGACTTCTTCTTGATGTCCCTCTGGTTTGACCAATGTGATTGAAGAAGTTTGTCTTTTTTTTTTCACCAAGTGAGTTGTTCTCTGTAGAATAGTATTAAAAAAATTAATCAAAAAATAAACAGAGTCATTGTCAGCCTTCTGAGTCGGAGTCTGTGTTGTTGTGATCTTTAACAGCATCAAGCACACACCTGGAAAAAAAGTGGGACAGGCTCTAGGGGTAAGAACAAGGAAAATGGCCGGGGACAGAGCAGGGTGTCTGCCAGGGAGAGTGAGCTGCAGCCAGGATGGGCTCAGGAATGCTGAGCCTGTGTGGGAGCTGTCAGAGCCCCAGCTGATGGCAGCAAGTCCCTGCAGAGGTGACAGCTCAGGCAGATGCAGTGAGCAAACAGCAGAAACGGGGGAGCAATCAGACAGGAGGCAAAGGCAGCTCCATCTTTACAGGCAGAGCTGGGCTGTGCTGGCTGGCATTAAAAAAGGCAGGAGAGTGGTTAAAAAGCAACTTTTCAGCAGCATCCTTGCTGAGCACAGGTAGGGCAGGGCAGGCTGGCAGCTCCCCTCCCTCCCCCACACCTCCCTGCTGCAGCAGACCCAATTTCATGGGGGTTTTGCACAAGCAGCGGGGTGGAAAACCATCAGCACGGCGCTCCCCCTGCAAGGAAAGCAGCCCCAGCCCCACCTGGGTGGGTCCCTGGGCGAGGAGTGAGCCCCCCAGATGGCAGCCAGGGTGGGGATGAGGGGCACCCAGGCTCCCCCCAGCCCCGTCACCCTCCGGGCTGCTGGCGGCAGGGACAGCGCGGTCCTGCGTGACAGCGTGAAATTAATATGATTTGGGGGGAGGCTGGCAGTGAGGAATGAGCAGCTGAAACACCTCAGCACCACCCCCTCGCCCCCCAGACTCTTTTAACCCCTCTGCTGCCAGCATGGGATCAACGAGGGGGGAGAGCAAGAGCTGGGTTAATGAGAAGCACACAAGGGCCATGCAGCCCCACCTGAAACGGGATTGCCAGGGTGAATTTTGGCACAAATCTCAGTGGTGCTGCCTGTGAGCAGCCCCCAGCCTCTTGAGATGCTGAGATTGGCACTCCCAGGCTTGGAAAAGTCAACGCTGCTGCTTTCCCAAGTGAAGGTTCACAAAGAGATGTCAAAAAATAAAATGAAAAAGATGAGGGGCTGAAGGAGGTCCAAACCTGTCCCTGGGCAAGGGACACCCGTGTCCCACCCGTGAGGGGACAGCCTGGTGTGCACAGCAGGACAAAAAGCAGTTTTCCAGCTTCCCTGGTATCTAATAAATGGGAATGTGGGCAGAAAAGACATCCCACCTTCACAGGCTGCTGATGTGAGCCCCTGGTAAGGGTCAGCCCCACAACAGCACCTTCCCGAGAGGACAAGGCTCAGGAGCTTCCCCCTGTACTCAACTGCAGCAAATTTAAAATCTCCTGTCCTCTCTGCCAGATGCCTGGAAGTGCTCAGGATGCTGCTGGGGGGAGGAGGAAAGAGAGGTGAGAAGACAGATGGTCATCCTGATCTGCCTTGACTTGGTTTCTTCAGGAAGAGCAAGGCACAGGCAGCAATGCTGCTGGTGCCAGCAGCTGCAGAAGCCAGCACAGTTCAGAGGCCCTGGGCACAGGGGCTGCCTCAGGGGAGCTGTGGAATGGAAGGGCTTTAATTGCAATCACATCCCAAGGCTGAAAATATCTCCTGGACTGGGAGAGGGAGGAAGGCTGCAGCAGGCATGAGGTTAAAAAAATAATGATGCAAACAGAGATGCAAATAAAGGACACGATGGCATCGTGAGGAGAAAGCTGTGATTCATTAGAGGCTTGTTCAGGACCTTCTCACCAAGTGAGACTGAAAAATACCCACACAAGGGAAAGATGGGGGCTGGATGGATCAACATCACTGGCAGAGAACTGGAGTTCAGAAATCCAACAGACAGAGGAATTTTAAGAGCAAGGAAATAATCACCTTGACTGTGCCTTGATGAAAGGCTGAGACACATGCTCCAAAGTTAGTCTAGTGTAATTTCAGTGTTATAGATTGTGCAGTGCCCCAGCTGCCAGCCCCTAAAGGGCCACAATATAAGGCCAAAAAAAAAAAAAATCCTATGTTTTTCCTTTCTTAGACACACACATTCCTCTTAATTCAGACAAAAAACGGACCTTATAACACTAAGAACCCTGAGTGGGTTATTTCCAGGAGACAGCACAAGCAGGCTTTGGTTTTGCTCCCTTGGGAGAACCAGCTGCCCACATCTGAATTTTTTTTTTGCCCTGAAAAAATGGCAAAAACTCCAAAGCAGAACCCCATTGAACGAGACATTCCAAAATCAGCCCCTTCCCCACCTCAGTGCACCCCCCTGAGCCCCTCCACGCTGCTGAGCAGTGGAATTTGTGTGGAAAACTAATTAAAGTTCCCTTGGGAAGCTTGGCTGGATGCCCTGGAGAGAGGTGCTGTGGCAGGAGTCAGGAGGAAGCAGCCCAGAAATTCCCTTCATTTGTACAGGACAAATCCAGGTTTTGGGTGGGCAGAAAAAGGACCTGGAGTATGTGGAAAGCAGAAAAGGGGAAAAATAAATATAAAATCAATGTAATGAATATTCAAATCCAGGAAAGGGATGTGCTGAAAAAAAAAAATCTTCCTTGTGCTCTTGGAAAGAGCCACCTTTTAAAGCAACTTTGCTAAGATAACACAGAGTTAAACATTCCCTTATCTATGTTAAACACCTTTATGATTCAAACTGAAAAACAGCACTGCAAACCCATTTCCCTCTCCCCCACCCCATGGCTCACTTTGGAGAGTGGCCAAATTAAAGTGGCCAGTTCCATTTCTGGGCTCTGAACATCAGCCCAATTCTGCTGTGTTGGGGTTTCCAGCACACAAGGAAGAGACTTGAAGAAGGGGAGGGGGGAATAAATGAGTTTAATTATGCTTTTTGAAATAGTAAGAGAAATAAAGCAGCCCAGCAGATCCCTGCATTCCTACCTGCAGCTCCTGAGGCTGGTGCACATTTCTGCAAGAGATGCTTGCTCCTGCACACCCTGGATTTCACTGTGCAACATCCCCTGGCACTGCAGGGTGTGGAAACATCAGGATCCTGCAGCTGGGACCAGCTGTGCAGGAGGTGCAGGGCACACAGCCCAAAAGAGCTGAGGGCATGGGGTGGTTCAGGGGGGCACCCTCCAAAATCCCACCCAGCCCTGGGAAGCCATTCCCTGTGTCCTGTCCCTCCATCCCTTGTCCCCAGTCCCTCTCCAGCTCTCCTGGACCCCTTTAGGCACTGGCAGGGCTCTGAGGTGTCCCTGGAGGTTCTCTCCTGTGTTTCCCAGCCCTTCCCTCAACCCTGTGCCTCCTCTGGACTCGCTCTGACAGCTCCATGTCTGTCCTGTGTTCCCCTGGCAAACCAAAGGCACACTACAAGCAAACAGTGGGGCCCAGCCCCTCAGCCAGGACACAGGGAGCCATCGACCAGGCAGCCTCCTTTTTCCCCAAAAAACCAAACTCAGCACATCCAGAGGTGCAATTCCTGGGAGAACCTTCAAAGGGCGTGGGTGGGAGCCCACAGGGACAGAGGCAGAAAACCTCAATCCAGAGGAGCATCCTGCAGCCCCCAGAGCCAGCCAGGCTCCTCCTCACACACTGAGCAGCCCAGCACAGCCCCTGCATTGCAATGAGGAGCTGGAATCCAGTGTTAAGGCAGGCACCACATCCTCTGTGCCCTAGGAGCAGCCCTGACCCAGCTCCTGCCTGAAGCTTCTGGCCCAGAGCTCCCAGCAGGGGCTGCACTGGGGAGGGCAGCCTGGAAATGCTGTTATCCCAAAGGACAGGCCAAAACAAGGCTTGGGGATATGCTGGAAACCCCAGAGCACACCTGACACAGACTCCAACTCAGAAGGCTGACAATGACTCCAATTTATTACCCAGGAATTTCTTCCCTTTACACTATTTTACAAAGAACCACCCAAGGGGTGGAAGAAAGACAGATTTCTTCAATCACATTGGTCAAGTCAGAGGGACAGCAAGAAGTCCCTCCTAGGGAAAGGAATGCAAACAAAGGTTACAGTCAGGAAAACGTGTGTCTTGTTGACAGAAAACTCTCTGGGAAAGAGTTTCAGAAAACCCAAAACATCACAGGCACCAACCAGGGCTACACACACCCACAGCTGTGCTGGGATGCCAAGCACCACCTGATAACCCCGGGCCTGGAGCAGGAGCCTGGGGAGGGCTTTGGAGAGCTCATGGCCCCACCTGTGTCCTGGAGAACGCGATGTGGGGATCCCACTCACCACCACACCAAACTCAGAGGCACCTCCCAGCTGTCACTGCACACCTGAGCCCTGAAACACCTTCTGCTCCCTGTTTGTGACAGGTTTCCCCTGAGGCGTGCCCCCAGGCAAGGTGCACACCCCACAGCCCTGGCAGCCCTCAGGGGAGGCCAGGAAGGTGGAAGCAAGCCCTGGTGGCTGGCTGCAGGGTGCCCAGCCGCCTCCCCAGGGGCTTTCTGCTTCTCCAAGACTCATTTTTGGGCCCTCCCTTCCTGCAAGCAGAGGTGTCAGCATTGCAGGGGAGTTCAGTGATCCCCCTTGCTCTGCCTGTTCCTCCTACCACCCTACCACAGCAGCAGCTCTGTCCTGGCTCAGATGTCTCCTCCTGGCTTCTCCCAAACCTCACCCACCACCTGCAGCCCCTGTGCCACCCCCAGCAGCCCCTCACACCCCAGGGGGATGCTCCCAGAGACTTCTGCAGCTGCCCCCAAGCCCTTGGGCTTGCAGGGGACAGCATGGAGACAAAATTCAAGCAGCTAAGAAGCAGCAGCAGCTGGTTCTGAGCCATTCCTAGCACAACATGGAAGGTTTTAAAAAGCAAAACCCAGCAATCCTGGCAGCACTGCCCACTCTGTTTGCATGGAATGCTCTAATTAACTCTGCCAGGCACTTGCTTAACAAACTCACATGTTTTTCCTCAATTTTTTTTTTTTTCCTCCTCCTGTGTCTTTCACCAGCAGAGATTTTCCACATCTTCAACAGGGGAAGGAGAAATTGTCTCCAGTCATGTAGGCTCCATTACTGGGAGAAAGGTGTGAACAGCAAGCATGTCTGGCAGACGGATTCATTATCCCACCGTGTCCTTTATAATGGGAAATGAAAAGCCCATTCTGGTAACTACACTTTATTATAATAGGTCAGAAGAAGTGAAAGGCATCATCTTATGAAATTAACTTCATAAAGACTGCCTTAAAAAAAAAAAAAATCTCTTTTGCCAGTTTATCCACTGCATCTCCCTGCAGAGATTTTTTTTTTTTTTCTTCTCCCAGAAGGGGCTGACTCCCAAGTCTTGTCCCACTTCACTTTTCCCCTCCATCAGAAGGAACAGCTCTTTTTCCTCCTAATCAGGCCCAGACACTTGCTTTGCCAGATGCAATAAATGCCATGTCTTTGTCAAGACAGGAAAAACAGTCAGCACAGGAGTTAAAATGAAAAGAGACACCCACCCCCAAAGGTCTTTGCAAGAAGCAGTGTTACTTTCTCTGTAGGAAAGTCAGAATATGGAGATAAGTGCACCTGATAACCTGTTCTTTGCTCTGCAATACCTTCCAATTGCTTTTCTGCTCGCTGCTCTTTTAGGCAAACTGAAGTCCAGTCTCCCAGCTGATAATAATTTTGTGATTTAGCAGCTTTGTGCAGCGTGTTTGACTGCAGTTCCTCCAGGTGCAAGGCAAGGGATGGCCAGAGGGAGGACAGAACACCTTCCACACTGAGCCCTGATCTCCCTCTCAGTTTTGTCTGCCACAGCTAATTGGCAGGGGAGGGCTGGAACTAACAACTGCCAACTCCAGGGTTTTGTTCTCAGATATGTTCTGCAGAGAAAAAAGAAACAGCTTCATCCCTCAAACACACAACTCCAAGAACTGCATCCTTTGAGCAGCAGCTCTGCCAAACTCCAAGCACACCCTGGACTGTGTCCACCCCTCAGGTTGCTTTGGATTGGGCAGGAATCTTTCAAGAAATGTTTTTCTAAATTTCATGATTCCCTTTCTGAGGAAAATGAAACCCCCATCTCCTCAAAACACTATAAACCACTTGCAGAACAGCCTGATTTTCCATCTTCATGGGGCTGGTGCAGCCAGAGGGAAGGAGGATGGAAGGGGATGCTCTGAAACAAAGAGTTAATTGGAACTCCCAATGAAGGCTGCATGGATCTCATGTGATAGATTCTTAAAGGAGCCCAATTTTCAGAAATTGCCAGGGCTCCAATCTGTGAAAATGTGGCCTTTCACAGATCTCCAATTCAGCCTGCCACGTCTAGAGTTCCCTTTGAAAAAAAAAGTCTTGCCATAAAAGCCCCACAATTTGGTAGCAAAAATTAGCAGCCTCCATGGGATAGCAATCCCTTTGTCTCTCCTCCCCTAACTGTGGCTCTTTGCAAAGAACTAAGCACCATTTACCTTTTGTTATTTTTCCAGGTAGTAAAGAGAAGAGTAGGATCTAATCAAGAACAAAAATGGGTGAAAAAACCCCACACCCACAAAAGCTAAATCTTCACACCTCGCCCAAAAGCAGCCCCTGTAATTGAACACCATTTCTTCCTCTGAAGAAGATAACACCTACCTCAAAAAAAAAAAAATAAATAAATGAATAAATCCCTTGAGGGTGCAAGAGAGGCCAGAACATCCAGGAGAAGGTGGCAGGACTTGCTCTGAACCAGTGTCACACCCCAGCAAAGCCACCGGGGCTGGGGTGGGAGGAGGGCAGCACCTGAGGCTTGTGGAGCTGCTAAAAGAGGATTATTTTGCTGGCAGGGGACTTGAGCTGTTGATCAGAACATTCCTGGCTCCCCTCAAACACCTTAATTAAGCACCACCCTTCTCCAATCCAAGAAACAGAACCTGCTATCCCCAAACTCCTAGAGGAAGCTCCTCCAGGCTGCTGTAGGAGCACAGGCAGTGATGCAGGGCAAGGCTGAACATTTCAGTGATGGATCCACAAACCAGATCCAAAAGTGTAAAACCAGCCAGGGCAGGGGTCCCTGAACTGCCAGTGCTGAGCAGCCACAGCACCTTGAAAATTCCACTACTCAGAGCACCCAGCCCCCTTGTTTTGCTGTCCCAGAGTCATCAACACCTTCGGTGGGGCCATTTGAGAAGGGGAAAAAAAGCTCAAACCATTGAAATATTTGTTTGGGGGAAAAAAAAATATATCTACACATATATAATGTGTTACATATAATTTTTTGAACAATATTGACATAATCCATGTATTTTTCTGAGGTAATACATACATAGATTCTGCATGGATGTATATAATTGTACATAAAACAAGTACACACATATATAAATCAATATTTATTTCTAAATTAATATTTGTTTCTAAATTAATATTTATTTCTAAATTAATGTTTGTTTCTAAATTAATATTTATTTATTTCTAAATTGATATTTGTTGACTTTTAAAATAATATTTCTTTTTCTCCTGCTGCACAGCTGGCAGGTGGCTCTGGAGCAGGTGAAACAATAGGGAAGATGCTCATCCTGCACAACCTGGGGCTGTCACCCTGCGTGGTGATGCCTGGCTGAGTGGCCCGGTGGGTCCCCAGGCTGGCTGTCCCTTGCTGTCCCCAGGCTGGCTGTCCTGGGCAGGCTAAGAGTGCCCCCTGCAGCCCTGCCAGCCCTTCCACTGCCAAAGGACTGTCTGCCATCCCCAACAAACCCCTAACAAAAGGCAAACTAAGACAGATTCCTAAATGCAGAGCAAGCCCAGAGCTCCAGAGCAAAGGCAGCTGCTTTGAAGGCACAAACAAAGCAAGCCAGGAGGGTGAGGTGCTTGGCCAGGACTCTGCTGTGCCTGGTTTGGGCTGCTCCAGAGGAAAGGAGGGATGGCAGGAGTGAAAGGAATGCATCCCCCTCTCCAAGCTGCTGGTTTTTGGTGGGAGAACAGCCCAGGTGAATGAAGGGGATGCTCCCAGAGCGCTGTCACCAGCTGCGAGCTGCACGTTCCCTGCAGCATTAATCAGATGCTCCCCTGCCCCTCCTCTCTGCAGCTCTGAGGTGTCAGACAAGGCAGAGGGAAAAATCCCACAGCAAAAGCCCCCCACAGGCTCTGTGCTTGTGATGTACAAACCCTCTCAGCACCCTGAGCTGCACCTCAGTCCCGGCTTTGCTGGCTCCAGCTTTACGGGGGTCACGTCTGCAGCTCGGAGTGTTGGGATTTAAATTAGCAGAGCTCCACGTGCTGAGGAAACCCAGCATGGGACTGGCAGCCCAGGGCTGCTGCCTGAATGAATCCCTCAGGGCAGAACTGAAGGAAAAGCATCCAAGCTGCACAGCACAAGAAAAACCTTCTGCCCTTCCAGAGGCATCTTTGTTGTTGTGACCATCATCAAACCTCTGTCCAAAAGCCAAGTCATGCTCTGGCTTTGGTGAAATCCCTGGAGTTCATCCCAAATGAGTGTTGCAGCACAGAGCTTGCCTCACAGCCTCCCAGCAACAACACCTCCACACAAATGAAGGAGGTGGAATTCCAGGAACACAGGGAAACACAAACAAACAACGTCCAGGGGCTTTTCACTGCCTGGTCTGAGGAGGTTTTAAAGAGTTAAGCAACACCTTGAATTTCCCCTTTGGAAAGAAATGCCCCAGCTGTGATAAAAGCACCCAACTTCTGCTAGGACAGGCCCACAGAGGCCACCTGCCAGCACAGCACCCTGTGGATGGGAGCTGGCAGAACAATCCCTCCTGCAAAACAACAGCAGAGCAGGGACCACGGCCTGGGGAGTGAGCAAAACATCCCTGGCCTGGGAGCAGTAAAGATGGTTTTCCTTTTACAAAGTTTTGCTGATTTTTCAGCCTGGAACAAGGCTTAAATCACAGCACAGAGGCTGTGGACACACAGAGCACAGAGGTGATCCCAAAACTCCTGTTTTCTTCCACAAACACAGCACAAAATTCACAGTATTTACCATCTGAGGAAAACCCCGTATGAACATCCCAGCAGCTCCACCCCAGAGCCAAGAAAGCACTTTCCTACCTGAAGAGTTCCCTGATTTCCCTGACAGTGGCCTGGAAGGGGATGTTTCGGACCAGGATCTTGGAAGTTTTCTGCTTCTTGGCAGTCTGCTTCTTCCGGGCTGATTTCACAGCAGGCCTGGAAGCCAACAGGAGGGGCAGGTGAAGACCACAGAGCAGCAAAGTCCCTCTGAACTGTGGCTCCCTCAGGATTTGGAATGTGGGAAATTGAGGCACCAGCTCACATTGGCATCCTCAGTTGGTGATGCCACACAGGACACCAAGAAGGATCAGATTCCAAACACCCTTAAATCCCACATCTGAAAATGAAATCTTGCTCCAGCTCATCCTTGTCTCACATTTGCCACCAAATCTTGCCCTTTAATTGTCAGGAGAATGCATTAATGAATGTATTTTAATGTAAGCTAATTTTGATTCTTTCTCTTCCTGGCTTTTAAAGCAGCAAATGTTTTTTTTTTTTTTTTTTTTTTTTAATAACAGAGTATTAATTTATTTTTTTTTTTATCCCTGGAATTGTGTCACATTTATTTGGACATGGTCAGAATTTACCTGGCACAAAAGACAGCAGCTTATTCCATAAAGCAAAGCACTTCCCATTGTGGCCTGGATACCTGCTGAAGGGCTTTTCAAAATCAAACTGGATAAAAATGGTTTATGAAAGAACTGAAATACAAAGTGCAGACACAGGGAGCTGTCAGACTGCTTGGTCCCCAGGAACCAGATTTTCAAACAAATTTTGACATTTAACAGGTATCACTTCCCATAGGCTTTCCAGAGTGTCTGAAGGACAGTGTTTAGGTGATAATCAAATATCTGGATTAGTTTGCAACTTTGCAGTTGGAATTTTCTGTGCTGAGTAAGGAGCTAGGAAGGAATCCCTAAAAACCGAGGCTAATTCCAAGTAAATTCACCCACAAGTAACCAACTCCTCTGTGCCTCCCTGCCCAGACAAAAGGAGGTAAATCCAAAATTTTCATCAAGCAAAAAACCTGGTTTTGTCTTGATTTGATCAGAGTATTATTCTTGAACTCCTGCTTTCTCAGATGAACAGGTAAAAGACTTCATTACCCAGAGAAGATTTCTCTCCAAGAACTTTTTAAACCCTGGGAACTCACAGTGCTGACTGAACTGCCACCAAAGCAGAGGATTTTTCCTTGAGCAGGGAAGAAAATTCTGCCTGGTTCTCACTTTGGGCTCATTTTTGGGGCCCCACTTCAGCTCATTCCTCCTTTTTTTTTTTTTTTTTTTCTTTTTTCTTTCAAGCAGAACTGACTCTGAGTAAATCAGAGCAAAGGCTGATGTGTTCCACAGCTGGAGCACCCCTGGTCACATCCCTCAGGATGCAGATGTTGGGGAAGAAGCTCCCAAGGATTACTGCAGCTGCAGTGTTACTGAGTGAGAGGTGAACCTTACCTGACAGCTCTCTCTGAGAGCTTCACTTCCAGCTTGTGGCCATCCACAGTGCAGCCCTGGGAGTCCAAACAAAGAAAGAACAGGGGAAAAAAAGGATATAATTAATAGAAATAAATATATAAAACAATTAGAAGTCAAAGCATCACTAAATTAACAATCAGTGTTTGTTCTGTGAGGGGATATCTGGGTCTCTGCCCCCTGCAAGGGGCACCTGACAGGAAAATTCATGAAAATTCAATCCTTGTACATTTTCTGGGATTTCCACTTTGGATCAGCACTGACAAACACACTTTCCCACCATTCTGTCCTTTTACAAACCCTCTTCCCCTCAAAAACCTGGCCCAGTTTATAGAGGCTTCTCCACCTGTCCAGTACAACCCACAGCACTGACATCCTCTGCTGTTGTCTGGGTTTTTGCTGCTCTCCTCTGTCACTTTAAGGAGTTTTGTAAAGTTTTACTTTTAGCCTTCTGTGTTTACATTTTCTAATGGAGTCAGATACAATTTTATATAAACAACCTTTGTTATTGTAAAACCTAGCAATGTTTACATTCTTCTCATAAGGAGGAGACTGTAGATGGACTGTTGGGTTGTCCAGTGTGGTTGAGGAAGAAGATTTTCTTCCTCCAACCCATGGTCACTGCTGGAATTCTATAAATGTTGAACCTGTAAATAAACCCTCCTCTTTTCTGCCCTGGACACTGCATTGTGTGTGAATTCTCTGTGTTGTGTGTGACACTCAGCTGCATTTTGAGCTGCCAGGTTCACCCAAATCTCTGGAGAGAACTGCAGCCTGGCAGGCTCAGGCTCACCTGCAGCTGCCTCAGGGCCTTCTGGGCACCCTCGGGCTTCTTGTACTCCACAAATCCAAAGCCCATGGAAAGCAAAGTGCCTGCCAGGAGAGAGAGGGCACTTGTTAGGAAAGCAGTGACAATGCAAGATGCAAAAACAAACCAAGAGCGAGCACTGGTTGCCAAAACTGGGGGGGACAAAAGCTTAATGTGCCATGAAAGGGGCCAGCCTGTGCATGGCTGGACTTGGATGCTCCTCCTGGGCACCCCTGGCTGAGCTTTTTGAGCAAGGCACTGCTCTGGAGCAGCTGTTTTGGTGCTGATGTGAGGAGGAGATAACAGATGTTTTGCTTTGCACCATCTGAGTGCAACTTCCTTAAACAAAACTGCAAAGCACCTGCTGGTCCCAACCAGGGGAAGCGACCCCGTTGTGGGACAGACATTCCACAAGCTTCCACAGCAAAGGAGGGACATCCCTTCCCCTCCCTGCACAGCAAAGGTTTGCAGCACCTGCAGTCACACCACACCTGAGTGGTATCCACCCCTACTACAGGAGCCATAATTAAGGGACAATTAATAACCAGGGGAGAGAACAGCAGCCCATTTTCAACTTCAGCACCTCAGTAGTGGCAGTGTAGAGATGCCCTCAGTGCCAGAAGGGATCAGGTGCTACAAGATCAGCCTGCACTTGGTGCTGCCTGCTCAGACCTACAGCCAGACCCACCAGCAGAACTGAAGAATTCACTTTCTTCCTTGATCTGAGTTGTCAAATATCACCTGGCAGGGCAGCTCTGCCAAGGGGAAACGCCACCAAGCTGTGCAGCTCCAGAGAGAAGCCACAGCCCCTCCAGCCAGTGCTTGCCTTAATCCAACTCCTCAGGAAGTGAGAGCAGCCAACAACAGGCCCAGCCACTCATCCCTGCAGTCCAGGGGGCTCAGGGCTGGCAGGGAGAAGGCAAACCAAGCCCACTCAGCCCAGCTCTCAGCCAGGCATCCTTGAGGATCCGGCCATTCCCAGGATAATACTGCCTTTAATCATCCCTGGCTCCTGTCAGCCTGCAGCCCACTCTCTCCTGTCATCCTGAAGGAGTTTGGCTTCTCCCAGCTCAAGATCTCAAGAGAAGGTCACATCTCCACAAATCCCACAATGGAGCTTAACCTCCTGACCGAGCCCTGGGGCAAGGTTTGGCTGCTGCTGGCAGCCATTTCGACGGGAACACTTCTGGAAGCACTGAGGATTTTGCCAGCAGGAACACAAATGCTCAGCCAGATGAATGCTGAAGCAATGCCACACCTGAGCCCTCAGCAACCAGCTGAGGGAAGGAATTCAACAGCAACAGCTAGAGTACCTGCTTTGTCTTTCTTCTTGGATATCGTGCAGCTCTTCAGGGCTCCCACTTTGGAAAACGTCTGCAAGGAATTTGGACACGTGATTCAGTTCCCTTTGACACTGGCTTGCAACTCAGCTGCCAACGTGGCCCTCCTCCCCCAGCACACACCTGCCAGGCAGTGCAGCTGAGCCTTTCCTCATCAAATTATCTCTGTACAAACACACACACACACACACAAAAAGAGTTTTAAAGATATCGAGACAGGCATTCCCAGAAATCCTCCAGCACCCCTCAGGAGCAGTGCAGAGATCTGAGCTGGCCCTGGGGGAACACTCTGGGTTACAAGAGGCCCTCAGCCAGGCAGAGGCCTTAGGGGTGGGTGGTACCTGTGATGTCCCTAGGACACAGCTCTTCCCAAAAGTGGGGGCTCGAGGGTATTTATTTGACTCCCTTGTAAAGGGAGAAGAGGGGACAAGTCCCAGCCCTCCTCTGGACATTTATTTGTCCACAGCTGGAGCAGAGTCTCCACACAGTCTCACAGGTCCAGGATTCTTGGGCCATGGAATGTGGCATTTTCCACAGCTACAGGAAGTGCCAGAGCTGGGAAACTCCAGCTGCTTTTCCTTGTTTTGCTATTAACACCCCACACAGCTTCAGGAATGCCACGCTCTCTCCCACGAGCTTTGCTGATGTGAAGCAGCACAATGTCAGCAGAAGCTGAGAGGAAAAGCACATTCAGAAATTATTTATTTATCCACTGCCTCTCACACATGAAGCAGTGGCAGAGCTGCAGCAGTGCCTGTCCCAAGGAGGAACATTACAGAAAACGTGGCAAATCAGCAATGTTTAGAAGATTTCCTACTGCCTCCACCTGTCTCTAGGTGGAATTAAACCCCACCAAAACAATTTCGGGTGCATTTGTCTTAACTGACACCTGGAGTGATGTTCCCAGCCCCAGCAGAACCCAGTGCTCTCTCATCTCCCACTAGGTCACACAGGCTGCAGCTGAAATCCTTTAAACAACTGCATCCCTACTGCTCACCTCCTTCAGTGTGTCCTCTGTGGTGGCAAAGTTCAGGTTTTTGATGAACAAGGTGCACCCAGGAATATTTTCTTCTTCCTCCTCCTCCTCTTCCTCCTCCTCCTCTTCCTGTGCTGCTGCTTCCTCTGAGTCTTTCACAGCTTCACCTGAAACAAGAAGCATAAACCCAACTTTGTAAGGTGCAACAAAGCCAAATTTTGGGGGAGTTGCCCACTCAAATTGTGGGGGAGCCCCTGGGATGGGGACAGAGGGAAGATCAGCCCTCACAGTGGGAAGGCACCCAGACAAAACATATCCTGGGGCTTGACACAGCAGCAGGGAAACACAGAGACCCCCAGCAAGCCACCAGAGCTCTTACCTGGTTCCAGCCCTGCTTCATCCTCCTTTCCTGGAGTCCCAGCTTTTCTTTTCTGAGGGGCTGGGCTGAGGAAAACCCCCATGGGAGCCCACTCCAGATACAAGGGCACAGAATGAAACTGTGAAGAGAAGGCAGGAGAGAAATGAGAAGTGAGGGGCAAAGCCTGAAGGAAAAACTCTGCTCTCAGCTTCATTTTCACCTCGCTCTGTAACAGAAAACAGCAGTGCAAAAGCTGAGTAACCCTTTCAGGAGGCTAAACTCTGACACAAAAGGATCCAGCCTTACAAGACCACAGCCTAAACTCTCTGTCACAGAAGGATCCAGGCTTGCAGAGCCACAGCCTAAACTCTCTGTCACAAGAGGATCCAGCCTTGCAGAGCCACAGCCTAAACTCTCTGTCACAAGAGGATCCAGCCTTGCAGAGCCACAGCCTGCCATGGGTCACTCTCGGACTGTGAAAGGGAAAAGAAAACCCCTCCAGCTGTGTCACAGCCCCCTTCTCCAGCATCCCCTGCAGGCTGAGCCCTGCTCTGCTGTACCAGGCACCTCCCTAAATCCAAAGGGCACAGGCTGGAACATCAGTGCCTCTGGGACAACCCTTCCCACGCTCCCTGTGCCCCTCACGCTCAGAGCGAGCCCTCCTGCAGCCTCCCAAGCCCCCAGTGCCCTGGCTGTGCCCCCACCTTGGTGTAGGCCAGCCTGGTGAAGGTCTGCTTGGCCTCTGTGGGCTCCAGGAACTCCACGATGGCCGTGATGCCTCCCTGGGGCAGCAGCACCCTGCCCAGGCCGCCGTGCTGGCCAAAGAGCTGCTCCAGCTCCGCGCTGCTGGTGCCCGCCGGGAGGTTCTTCACCAGGATCACAGTCTTGCTCCTCTCACCAGCAGCCTGACACAGCCAGCAGGGAAAGAAGGAATATGGCATGTAAGAGAGCAAATCCAGCCATTTTCTACCTGGAGACTTTGGATCCCACAGCCTGTGCTTGCCCTCTCTCCTTGTCACTCCTTTTCCGGATCCAAAAGGGCCAAGAGTCATTTGGAAAACGTTCCCTGGAGAATCCACAGCCCACTACAGCCACAGCCCATGGATGGAGGTTTCAGCTGCAGGGCCACAGGGCTCCTGCCCTGCCTCCAGCAAGCTGCCCACCATCCTAAAGCCATTATGTCATGGATTTCACCCATCCCGAGGGCAGCTGTATTTTCAAATGCATACAGTTCCTAACTCATCAGGGAGGGTTCAATCCTGCAAAATGCTGGGGATTTAATTACCCATTTCCAAGAGAGCTGAGCACACCAGGACTAGAAGAGGTGGATCCCCACTGGTGAGCCTCTCACCTGGCTGAAGGAATCCAGGCTGACTCCGTTCTCCACCAGGAACCGGCGGATTTCCTGGACCAGCTCCGTTTCTCCCAGAGCCACTCTCACTGCCACGCTGTCTTTGCTCTCCTGCAGGCAAGAGTTCAGTCACCTGCTGCTCCTGCACATTCCCAGAAGCAAAGGGAATGTGGCAGGCAGCTTGAGGGTAAAATGCTCCAGGCTCCTCTGGAGCTGCTGGGAATTGTGCTGTTGGAATTCAAACTCATCCCAAAGGAAAATGAAATTTCCAGGAAGGATCTGAGCTTTAGGGTCTAAATTCCCACCAACTTCTAGTTATGCAGAAATGCAAAATTCAGCCACAGGAAAGCAGAGTGGGCAGGAAGGCTGGGGAGCAAGGGATCAACAGGCTCAGGACAGCACCACAGGCCTCAGCCTGTGTGGCATCCATGGATGCACTGAGGCTTTTCCTGTACAGGAAGGGCCTGGCCACAAAGAAACAGGCAGGGAAGTGATGTCCCTCCCACCCCAGCACAACCCAACTCACAGCATCCAGCACTTGGCTTTTGGAAGCATTGTACTTCTGGGCCATGGCATCAGCCACAGCGTTTGTCCCCACAAACAGCGAGTTCCAGTTGTGGGAGCTGGCAAGAGAGAACACAGCCAGGGTCAGTCAGGGGCTCCTCTTGCCAATAATCCTGGGAAACAGCAGCTCTGAGCACCTCCATGAGCAGGCAGGGTGAAGGGAAAGAAGGGTGGAAGATCCCTAGAGAAGGGACAGGATGAGGGAGATGTGACTGGAGAGCAAACAGAGAGCAGTGCAGGCAGCAGAGCTCTGCTTCCCCAGACCTGACTGGTCACAGCTCTGCAGCTGAAGTTCAGGTACTGGCTCAGAGGAACACACCTTTCCAACTGGTTCCCTAAACCCACAAACCCCATGCAAGCAAGGCTGCACCCTTTTCCCTTCAAGGCAGAAAGCATCAGCCACTTCTTTCAAACTGATTTGTCAGACAGCAAGAAAAAGCTTCTACAAGCTTTAGAATTACAGGTGGCCAAGCAGAGGAGAAAAGCCTGATCTGAAACCAGACCCCCCTGAAGAATTAGAGGATCAGACCAACTCTTACTAGAGCAGTAACTCATCCCAAAGCCATTCAAACCCCTGCTGCTCACTGAGCTACTGCAGCTACTTGGGCAGAGGAGTCAGGTAGGTAAGGGAGAAAGGAGCCAGAGCTGCACAGCAAATGCTTCATCAGCTCTGGGAGCCTCTGCAGCCCCTGGGAAGATCCCACGTGCATTTCTGCCACTCCCTGGCAGGCTGGCAGCTTGTGCTGTACCTGGCACTGTTGGCTTTGTCCTTGGCCTCCTTGCGCTTTTTGTAGGAGGAAGACTCTTCTGCATCTCCATCTTCCATTTTTTCCTTTCTGATTGTGGAGGGTAGAATATGCATCATTCTGCCCTGCAAGACAGGAGGAAGAGGTCCAGCAGCTCTGGGATAATCCAGACATCCACGTGGAGGCAATTTCCTGGCACCTTTCCTAGTCAGACAGCCTTGGTGGAAGGAGGGAATTTTCCTTCCCTAAGGAGCCACAACTGCAAGTCAAAGTGGCCACACAGGGTGAGACAGAGCTCCTTCCCCACCTCTACCAGGATTTTAGTGGCTGCAGAGCTGTTCAAACCAAGCTAATCTACCAAAAAACACCCAAAAAAAACCTGAAGGAGAGCCTCAACTTTTGTAACAAAGGCCAAAAGCAAACTCTCAGCCACATTCCCAACACCTGCAGTCCAAAGCACAGGAAAAGCATCAGCTGCTGTACCTGGAACACCTGCCCATCCAGCTCTGCCAGGGCCTTCACAGCATGCTCAGGGATCATGTAGGTGATGAAGGCAAATCCTTTGGGTCTCTTGGTGAAGCTGTCTATGGGGAAGTGGATGTCCGAGAGGGGTCCTGCAGGAGGCAAGGCCTGGTGGTCACAGGTGTCCCTGCACCTCCCTGACACAACCAGGGATGAGGGGAGCAGCTCTGATATGTGGTGAGCCACCAGCCTGGGCCAGGAGCTGCAGAGGGACAAGGCAGGCCCAGCACAAGCACCCCAAGGCCAGGTGTGGCAGCTCGTGGGCTCTGGCAGGTGACACAAAGCAGGCAAGCTCTGAGCAGCTGCCTTCACCTTCAGCCAGGGACAAAGACTTCCACAACCTCACCCTCTCTGCCCCAGGACGCCAAGATCACCTTAAATGTGTTTAATTTGGAGGTAGAAGAGGGAAACTTCAAACTTACACCTCAAGTTTGGAATGTCAAGTAGATCTGAAGGATTCACCTGTAACCTGCACTTGCCCTCCTGCCAAGCAGGCTCACACTGTCACAGCAGAAAACAAAGAAGGTGGGAGCTGGGCCATGTCCAAGAGATGTGGGACACGGAGCTTTGTCCATTCCCACCCAGCAGGAAAACCTCAGGACAAAGAACAGAGCTGCCCTGCAAGCCCCAGTCCCGTGGCAAACACTCACCGTACTTTGAGAAGACCTTCTCCAAGTCCTCCTCAGTGCTGGTGAAAGGCAGGTTCCTGACAAAGAGCCTCCCTGACTCGGACAAGTCCTCTTCCTCCTCATCATCCCTCAGCCTCCTCTGCCAGGGCTGCTGAGCAGGTTTGGCTGGAACAGGTTTTTCCGTGGTGTTCCTGCACCGGGAAACCTCCACGCAGCGTCCACCTGATCCCAAACAGCACAGGGCATGCTGGGTGCCTGCCAAGGCCACCAGCAAACAGCCCCCACCTGCAAGTGAGGCCTTGAGAGGCCACCTAGGACACAGGTTTGTCAGTGTTAAAGGAATAAAGCAGCTATTTATTAACAGGCCTTCAAAGGAGGCACCCTGGGCAGTACAAGAGCCCGGCCTGGCTACACCCAGGATGGACCCTGGGTCACGAGTTTTGACACTTTGGTTCATTTATATCTTGGGGTTAATTGTCCAATTATAGCTTCAGGTTATGGAGTCCCATCCTCCCAGACTGCTCTCCTCAATTTGCTGTTGTTTGTACTTTTTGGGGCCTGAAGCTGCAGTGGTGTCCTTGGGCTGGAAAAGGATTTTGTCTGACTGAACTGTGAGGAAAACCTGCTAATACTTCATGTGAAGTTCAGAGTTCTGTACCAATGCAGTACAGAATCTGGAAAATATGAAAGCTAAAACATCACAAAGAGCCCAGGGTTAGAAACAACTGCAGCCCCACAGGCTCTGAGCAGGACCCAAAACCAAGGGGGAGGTGGGGGCTGTAAGAGTCAGTCTTCATAAAAACCAGGGTATCAACACCAGCCCCCTGTCCTCTCAGAGAGCCCCAGCCTAGTCCAAGCAGCCATTCCCATTCCAATATCTGCAAACAGAATTTCAGAAGCCACTCCAAGGCTTAGGCCAAGCCCAGGCTCCACCCCAGCCCTGCAGCACTGTCTCTACAAGGCTGGACTCGAGCCGTGTCATTTTTATTTTTATCCCAACAACAGCATGGCCAAATGTGAGAGCCCCAAAACCCCACTGCTGTCACAGCACCTGCTTTATCCCCAGGAACAACCCCCCCCTCCCCATCTGCCTGGGAAGAACTCCAATCACAGGAGCTCCTTGTGCAGGGAACACTCGAGCAGCTGAGCTCCCGGGGCTGGAGTGAGCAGGAACAAACAGCCCTTACCCAGGAATTCTTTCTTCCTCTTCAAGGCCCTTTGCATCTCTGCTTCACTCTTCAAGTCAACAAAGATGTAACCTTGGAGGGAAGGGAAGGTTCAACTGAGCATCATGTGGGGAACACACACAGCCACTAATTGGGTAATTAAGGGTGAATTGGGCTTGCTTTAATACAGATTCCTACAGACAGAGCATTCAGCTGCCATGAAAAGTTTCAATCCAGCCTGGAAATGGCCATGTCAGACTGGAAGGCTGCCTTTTCAAAGCTTATTCTTTATATACAAATAAAAAAAAAACAACCAAACTTGACTTAGCAGCTGCAGGAGGCTTTCACAGGTGCCTCCCAGAGCAAATGAAAGGTGCATCCTTGCTGGACTGAAGGAAAAGGGCACACAGCAAAGCTCCAAGGACCTGCTCACACAAATCAGCACAGTGCCCAGGGCTGCTGCAGCTACCCCAGAGGAACAGGCTTTTCCTTGGCATGGTTTGGGGTGTTTAGGATAAAGTTCTGGATGCAGCTCAACAAAAAAAAAAAAGGCTCCTGCAGCTCCTCCTAAGGGAGCACAGCCAACATTACTCTGCCCAGGGCATCCTGTGGGCAGCAAGTAGGGCAGGAGAGCTGCAAAGTCACAGAAAGGTCTCGGAGAACCAGGCCACGAGCCAGGGATTTGGAACTGCAGACTGAGAGAGCAGAGGGGTGACCAAGAGACCACCCCTAACTCACAGATCCCCCACCCCCCTTCCACACACAGCTCCTACCTGAATTCTTCTTCCCCTGGGCCTTTTTTCCCATCCGGATTGCCACTGGCTTCAGAGGGAAGAAAAACTCCCGGATTTTTTGCTGCAGGAAGAATTGGAATTGTTTGAACAAGCTCTCAGACACAGGAAGCAGCAAGCTGCAGGCTTAGGTTTTTATACAAACCTATCTATATTTGTGTATATATATATATATATATATACACACACACATATATATAATATATATTTATATATAAAACACCCCGCTCAACAAACAGATCTCTGAGCAAAACCAGTTCAGAAATTCCCCTGGTCCCCCACACAACCCTCAAAAGGGTGAAAGGTTTCTGCAAACATCTTGCAGAGGGACACTCTGGGACACTCCTGAGCCTCCCTCCCCAGGGGGAAAGCAGACTTGCCTCGGTGATGTTGGAGGGGGCCCCGTGAAGTCTCACTGTGAACGGAGTGCTGGCCTCCCCTGAGCTGCCCTGGCTCTGCACAGAGAAGGAAGAAGAGGGAGAAAAAGCTGAATGAAAGAACAAAAAAAAAAATCACAGCACAAGCAGCTGGGCTTGGCCAGGAGGCTGCAGAGTGGGAGGGGAGATCAGGAGATTCCCACAGCTGCTGCAGCAGCCTGGGGCAGGAGGTGCCAGCTGAAGGTGCACTGCCATCAAAAACTCAGTTCTGCTGTTTCCAGGACAGCATTTCCTGAAAGAAAAAAAAGCCTCTGAAAAGGGCACTGGCAGCACTGGAAGCCCCATCTTTGGGAATTTAGTCAGCCCTGAGGAGATTCAACAAAATTTGTAAATGGGTCAGACCAAGAATGCCAAGAAAGCTGGTACCCAGTGTGCCCTGCAGCCTTCCCAGGCTGCCAGCTCATCCCTGCAGGGACTGACAGACACCTGCTACCCACAAAGCTGCTCCTTCACAGAACACAGGAAAGGACTTCAGCTGTACCTCTGGCGTGGATCCCTTCTTCTTCTTCCCCACTGGTGTTTTTGGCTCTGCTTGTTGGGCTTTTGGCTTCCCCCTTTTCTCTGGATGGGTTTCTGCAATGCCTGAATCCTCCCCAGTCTCACTTTCCTCTTCCTCCTCCTCACTCTCTGTTTCTTCCTCTGTACTGGATGAGGAGGAGGAGGAATCCTTCACCACTTTAGATTTCAGGTAATCCATGTCTGAGAGGTCCTTGCTGGTAGCTGCCTTCTTCCTTTCTTTCTTTCCTGGCAGACAGGAGAGAGCAGAGAAGTTTTTTTCACACAGATGCTGCTGCTCTCCCCCCCAGGCCAGGAAAAAGCTGAGAACTGACACAGTCATGACCATCACCTGCTTATCCTCCACCTTTTCCATGGGAAAGGCTTGAGAACAGCAGAGAAATTGCATCTCAGCACTTCCAGACTGACAGCTTGGATTCCACAGCAACAGCTCACGTATAAAACACATGAGGAGGGGGTTTGAGGTACCCCAGGATGAAGTATTTTGTCAAATTTTAACTAAAACTCCAAGCAGGCCTCAGAGAAGGGTTTCAAGTGTTCAGTTTGACAGGGAGAAGGACACAGTCACACCCACACTTGAGTTACCCCAGGAGAGATGAGGAGCAGCAGGGAAAACACCACTCACACCCCCAGGACAGCCTAAGGGAATCCCATGGAGGGAAGGAGGGAGAACAGCTCCAAACCCCCACCCATCCCTGCTGCAGGGACACTGGAGTCTCAAATACACAGCCCAGACTGCAGCCCAGACCTGTGAGTCTCCAGAATGACCCCAGTGCTGCAGATTTCCTCTCAGGAGCCCAGACACTGAACCCTGTCCCTTCCCACCAGCCCTGGCAGGCCCAGGTTCCAGAGAGGGGCACCAAAGGCAGAGCAGACACATCCACAGACACCCCCAGGCTCCTGAGCCAACAGAAACCACAGCCAGCCCTGGAAACCCTGGAGATGAAAGCAGGAAAGCACCCCAAGGAAAGGTGCAGATGTTTGCCCTGGTGCTCCTCCCTAACGCCACAGGGAAGGCACAAATGCCAGCCCTGAGTAGCAGACACTGCATGTGCCACATTCCCCCCACTCTGGGCAAACAGGCAGACACTCCAGCAGGCAGGAAGGTGAGACCCCACCCTCCTGGTGACACTGGGGCCAACCCTGTCCCTCCCCCCACAGCCACTGTGACTGAGACAAGCAAAGGCTGGGGCTCCCTCAGGCACCTTTAATCTCCTCCTCATCCTCAGAGGGCTCATCCCCAGCCTCACTCAGCTCCTCAGAGTCCTCTGAATCAAAGTTCAGGTAGTCAGCTGCTGCTGGTTTCCCCTTCTTGGGCTCCCCTGCCAAGGTGTCATTGGCCCACGTGGCCACCTGGGACCGCTTCTGGTGAACCACCAGGAACTCCTGGAATGTTTTATCCTCCTCCAGCTGTGGGGGGAAAAAAAAAAATGACAAGCTGTGAAGAGAGACTCAGAGTGAATGTGAAATCCAAGATATCACCTCCTTTCCAGCAGTGTAAAACCAAAAGTCCCTTAAGGGGAGCTCAGTTTGCACTGACAAAGGGATTAAAGCCTTCTCAAGGTGTCTCGTTCCTACTCTGTTTTTATAATTCATGCTTAGAAAGTTTTTTTTTATAATTGGTTTTAGAAAATTTTAAAGAGGAAAACAATAAAAAGAGAGAAACAAAACAAAACAAGACAAACAAAAAAACACCAAAAAAAACCACAAAAAAACCCACAAAAAACTCCCCCCAAAACCAACAAACAAACAAACAAAACAAACCAAAACCAACCAACCAAAAAAAAAAAAACAAAAAAACCCCAAAAAACAAAACAAAAAAAAAAACCAAAAACAAAAACAAAAAAACCAAAACAACAAAAACCAAAAAACCAAAAAAAAACCCCCCCAAAAAAAACCAAAAAAAAAAAAAAAAACCAAAAAAAAAAAAACCAAAACAAAAACAAAACCAAAACCAAAAAAAAAAAAAAAAAAAAAAAACCAAAAAAACCCAAAACCAAACAAAACCCAGACAAGTTAAATGTGACCAAACTCACACACGGTTAAACCCCAGAACTGCCCTGCATGCAGTGTGTGCTCACAGCAGTAGCTGACCATTAAAAAGTTGCACTGAGGTTGTTAAAATGATTTTTTTTACACTAGAACTGGGCTGTCCCAGCCTGAGTGAACAGCATGGGAAGTAGGAACTATTCAGCAGCAAGAAGGCAGGGACAGCAATCCAACATCAGCTCACCTCCTTTAAGTTATCCACTGGATCTTTCTTCTTTTTCTGCTTGGGAAAAAAAACCAAACAAACAAACAGAAAGGTTTATTGGAAGCACAGGCAATTCCAGGAAACCCAACAGCACAGGGAGCAGAGATCCTGGGGCAGAAAACACCAGGAACTCCAGCATGTGGTGTGCCAGCTGCTGTGTCCCTGTCCCCACAGGCCAGGGGGCTCTGCACTGACACATCAGAGCCCCCAGGGATCAGGCAGGACTCACCTTCTTTGTGCCTGCAGGAGCTGCACTTGCCAAGGGCTCCTGGGGCTGCTTTTCTGAGGCAGGGGCCTGCTGAGAGTGCTTGCTCCAGGCTTTGGGTTTTGTGGGGTCACCAAAAGACTTGCACAGCTCCACCTGGAACGAGTCAGGGCTTTGACTGAACACAGGATCAGCAGCCTGGGGTGTAACTGCTGGGGAACCTCACCCTGTGACCCTGAGGGGATGCAGGGGCTGTGCAGGAGCAGCTTTTTACTGCTGAGCACGGGGAAAGCACAGAGCTCCACATGCACTCACTGTGGGAAGGCCAGGAGTGGACAGGCACAGAATCCCAGCATGGCCTGGGGTGCAAGGGGCATAAAGTGCCACCCCTGCCATGGGCAGGGACACCTCCACTGTCCCAGGGTGCCCCAAACCCCACCCAGCCTGGCCTTGGGCACTGCCAGGGATGCAGGGGCAGCCACAGCTGCTCTGGGCACCCCGTGCCAGCCCTGCCCACCCTCACAGGGAACAATCTCTTCCTAAGATCCCTAGGAACCTCGGGGAGGCATTTCAGAGCTCAGCTCACCGTGACTCTGGAGGTGTCTATGAAGCTTTTGTTGAAGTGCTTCAGGGCTGTTTGAGCCTCATCCTCACACCTGTAGCCAATGAAGCCGAACTTCCGGAACCTTCCATCCTTGGTGTACTTCAGGCAGCAGTCAGTGAGGGTGCCAAAGGCTGCAAAGAGCTTCCTGAAGCGCTCCTCCTTCATCTGGGGAAGGAGGGAGGGAAATCAGCCACACACAGGCTCTGAGGGCCAGTCCAACCCAGCATATTCTGTCTCAAAGGGCTCCTGGAAGGCTGCAGGAGCCACGCTGTGCACCAAATCCCTCCTGCGGCCACCAAACCCCTTCCCCGGGGCCACCAAACCCCTCCCCGCGGCCACCAAACCCCCTCCCCGGGGCCACCAAACCCCTTCATGGTCCCCGGGAATGGGGAACAGGGCGGGATCCTGCCGGGCACGGCAGCACTCGGCACCCGCACCCAGCTCCCGGACAGCGAGGGGAGCGCAGTGAGCGCAAGATGGGCGGAGGGGCTGCCGCTGCCCAGCCCGTGGCCCTCCTGCTGCTTCCTGCACCTTCCCGACCCCTCCAGGAGCTCTCCCAGCATCCTGCCCCCGAAGTGTGCCCGTGCTCCCCATCCCAGCACTGACCGCCGATCCTTATCCCCTCACAGCCCCTTCCCCCGGGACACCCCACCCTCCCACCACTCCAACCCTTCCCTCCCGGGGGCTGTCCCCGCTCTCCCCCATCCCCACCGCTCGCGTCCCTCCCGGTGCCTCTCCCTGCCCGGCACCCCGCTTCCCCCCGCAGCGTCCCCTCAGACCCATCCTAGGCCCGGCACGCCCCGTGCACCCCCGCCACCGCACAGCCGCCTCACCCCGTTGGGGAGATTCTTCACGATAAGCCGCGACATGGCCGCGACAGACGCCGAGGAGGGAGCGCTCAGCGCCGCGCACGCCGCGCCGCGGGCGCCGCCATCGTCCCCGGGTCACGTGGCGCGCGGGCGGCAGCGCGCATGCGCAGGGCGGGACCCGGATGTTGGTCCTTAGCAACGGCCCCTTAGCAACGGGGCCTGCACGGGGTGGGGGAGCATCCTGGGGCGGCGGGACAGGGAGCGGCGGGGACGGCAGCGGAGCACGGGCAGGATGAGGAGGGGGTGATCACCCCCGTGTTTCCCCGCACAGCGCGGCTGCAGCTCCCCGGCCCGTCCGCGCTGCTCGGCAGGGCCGCAGGAGGGAGCTCCGCGCCCGCCGCTCCCGGCTCCGGGCGGCCGCTGGGCCAAAGTCCCTCCAGAGATGCTGAGTTTGCGAGGGGGGATGGCGCTGAGTGTCTCGATGTCACGCCTAAAAGTCATGCGGGAGCGAGGAGGGAAGGGGGCGGAGGGTTTGGCCCAGGGAAACTCCGGATCCCTGGATGTGTTCAAGGTGCCAGGTTGGATGGGGCTTGGAGCAACCTGGGATAGTGGAAGGGGTCTCTGCCCACGGCAGGGGGTGGAATGAGGTGGTCTTTAAGGTCCCTTCAAACCCAAACCATTCTGTGAGTCTGTGAATAAAAGTGCCTTCCCTCCAAGGAACGGCTGAATAACTCCACAGGCAGAGGGTGTTGTGTTGTGAGAGCTCCAAAGGGTAAAGAGAGCGAAAGTCACAGAATTTAAATAAATAAATAAATAAATATATCCCTTGAGGGTTACTAAACACTGCAGGTCCTTTCCTACCTGAACATCCACCTGCAGCTTCCTCATGAGGGGCTGTGACCCGAGGGAAAATCAGCTTGGATATCAGGAAAAGGCTCTTCCCTCACAGGGGACCCAGAATTGGATTCCATGATCCTTGTAGGTCCCTTCCAGCTTGGGATATTTTATGATCCATTGCTGGAGGCTGAGCAGAACTGTTGTTCTTCAAGGGTCTCCTCCTGCTCACAGCCCTCAGCCCTACTCTGCCTGTCTTACACAAGTCAGAAATCCGACTTTACACCTTTATTCCCAGAGGAAGATGGCTGGGACAGCTCTGAGCTTCAGCACCAGCCCTCTCCCACTGTCCCCACAGCTGGAGTTACCCCAGGGATAACCTGGAGCAGTTCCACCCCCTCACACCATCTCCTAATGCCCCTCCGAGGCTGCTCCAGCTGCCTGAGCCCATCCCAAGGGCTGAAGGCAGCAGGGAGACGGGGCAGGAACTGGGGAGGCAGCCCAAACCCAGCCACATCCCAGTGTCCCGGCAGGGCTGGGGTGCAGCCCCTGCTCTCTTTGGGGTGAGCAGCAAGGAAAATGCATTTTCCATGGGGGCAGAGCAGAGCAGTGCCAGGCAGGGTGAGCAGCAGAGAGCAGGATGCTCTGGGAGTGCCAGGGGTGCCCTGCTCAGAGGGAAAGTGCACAGCACAACCCCCTCCCACCCCACAGACAAAGGGCAGCTGCTCCTTCGTCCCTTCACAGGGGTCTCGGTGAGGTGTCACAGCTCAGGGACACAGCCCCCTCCCCCCTCGGCCGGGCTGTCAGGGCTGTCACTTGGGATGAGGGCTGGCACTGACACTCGGGCCGTCACTAACGCATCCAGCCCTTGCCCTTGTCACCGCTGTCCTCTCGCAGACACGTGTCCCCCGCTCCCTGCCCGTGTCCTCCTCACCTGCTGCGTGCAGCCGGCAGCAGTGCCCAGCTCCTGCCCACGCCGGGCAGGCAGCGCTGACCTTGCCTGTGCCTGCTGCTGCCAGGGATGGATCCTGCCCCTGCCCGGCCCTGCTGCTCTGTGCAGGGCCTCAGCTCCCAGCACAGCTGCAATTTGCCCCCTCATCACCTTTTCTGCATCAGGGGTGATTGTGCCCAGGTAGGAGCTTGGCCCCAGCGCTCAGCTGCTACAGGTGTGACCCCTAAGGATGCGTGGGAGCAGAAAGAGCCTCTCCTCCAGGGGAGTTTGGGGGAGCAGTGCTTAACTGGGGCCAGGCACCCCACTGACTCTTGATTCCAGTGGCCATGCGGGTATGTGGGCTTGGCAAAGTCCATGGAAATGCTCAGCTCTGCTGGTCTCACTTAATTAAGAACAACTGATCTCGTCCCTCCCCAGATGCAAAGCTTCAGTGCAGAAGCACAAGATTGACACACACTGACTTTAGATTTGATTTCCTTTGTGGGGTCTGCTCCTCAGGGTGGGTCAAGATTTTAAGCTTGGAAGTGTAAAATTGGGAACATGCTTTTTCTGGAAAACTGGGGATTTGGGGATCAGAGAGAGAAGAGAGTTGCCCCTTCAGCAGGTGGTTGTGCTGCACCATGGAAGGTCCTTCCCCAAGGCAGGCTCAGTTCCAACCTGAGATCCCAGCCCTGGGCAGACGAGGGAAACTGAGGCCCTGTCCTGAGAAGGCTCACAGGACATTTTGGAAAGCTCCCAGTGCTCGAGTGGCTGCTCTGAAAATCATCCTGAACCCTTCTGCTGCTAGCACAGAGCACGGGCAGGTGACAGAGCAGGCACTGCAGAGCCAGTGTGGATGCACTGGGGCAGGGCACTAGCACCAGCACTGGGGCAGGGCACCAGCATGCTCTAAAACAGAGGCAGGACAAGAGTCCAAATAAATTATTGGGATGTTTTTCCCCGTGGAAACGATTGTCTTTGCTGATGGCAATATGAGACACTCCATGTCCCAGTGTCACTGTGTCACCTGTCCCCACAGCAGTGCTGGGAGGCATGCAGGTGGCCAGGTGGGAGCTGGGTGGGGCAGGGAAAGGAAAAGGGCTGTGCCCAGGCTTTGTTCCCTGAACTGGCCTAGAGCAGCAAGAGGCAGAGGGTGACTGGGAGGTGACAGGCCCAGCAGAGGTGACACATCCCCCCCAGCCACGTGCTGCCCAGAGAGAGCCCCACCTTTGTCTGCTGTCCCCCCACTCCATGCCACAGACTGGTGGCAGGGTCCAGGTGACAACTGTCCCTTCTCCCTCACTCTCCAGACCCACGCTGGGCACAGGGGGACAGCCAGCAGCCAGGGAGGGGGGACAGGACGAGGTCCCTGGGTGAGCTGCAGCCAGGGAAGCTGTTGGAGCCCCTCAGCCGGCCGTGCACAGCGCCAAAGAGCAGGGGTCACCTGGCTGGATGGTGGTGCTAATGCCTGCAGCCAAGGAGCTGAACTCTGGGAGGCAGGGGAGCACGGTGTCAGGGCCAGCTCTCTGTGGGGAGAGGGACAAGGGGACGTTGTGCTCCGGGGTGTGAGCACAACCAGGTGCTACTGAGGAGGAGAGAGAAGCTGCTGCAGAGCCTGGCTGCCCGGGTATGAGAAGGCAGAGGTCGATGCAAAGGCTGCTGTGGTGTTTGCAGGGGTGCTTCTCTCGCTCTGTGTCCAAAGGGGCACCGGGGGGCTCCCCTGACTTCCCCAGGTGCCACTCCTGCCATGCCAGGCAGGCAGAGCTGTGACCCCGGGCCAGAGCAGCCTCTGTGGTGTGGTGTCCTGCCCCGGCCAGCCCTGGCAGTGCCAGCCCTGCCCGGAAGGACGAGCACGGCCCCGGGGTGCCCTTCATGCCTGTCGGATCGGGAGTGCCTCGGCCACGCCGGACACTTCTGGAGGTGAACAGGGAAGGTGAAAGATCCCTCTGAGCCGGGGTCACCTTGGCTGTGACAGATTCCCCACGCCAGGCAGCCTCTCTGGTGCTCACAGGAGGCTGCTGAGCAGCTCTGGGGGCTGTGGGGGGCTCTGGCAGAAAGCACAGGAGGTGCTCAGTTTCCTTGGCACCCAGACCTCCAGTCCTCTTTTCTTTTGGAGGTGGGAAATGAGTGGAATTCAGCCTCGGGGGGTTACTGCAGAGGGCTGTCACCGGGCTGAGGGCCTTCTACTGACTAAATTAACCCACAGACAGCAGCAGGGACAGGGAAGAGGGGGACCCAGCAACAGCCACAGCCCGCTTCAGTGGGTAACATTAATAACAGCACCACAGGAAATGCTGCCTGAACAGCCTCGGCTTTGCTGCTGGAGACATTAAATTTTTGGGAGGGGAGATGGCCAGAGCCTCCTTGTATGAGCAAATTGTCCTGAAGGAGATAAAAGGCTGCTTTAAATGATAGAGCTGGTGCTTGGAAAGGCAGTGCTCGGAACACTTGTCCCTACTGTGTGCTGCACAACGGGATGGAGCCAAGGGAGGAGGAGGAGGAGGAGTAGAAATTGCCCTTCTGAAGGGCTTCATCCCTGGGACTCTGCCCAGCCCGGCCTGCCAGAGCCTCTGCCAGAGGGACAGGATGCTGCAAGGATGCTGTCCTTGCCTGGGGGTGTGACTGCTGCAGTGTCGCTGTGGGCAGCACAATTTGGCTTCCAAGCACACCTACCCTCACCTGAACCTGCAGCTAAGGGGACAGGCTGGCAGTGTGTCCATGCTCCTGCTCTCTGCCCTCCTTTTACCTGCAGACTTTTTGTCTTTTCAAAGCCTTCCAGCTAAACTGCAATGCTGAGTACCAGCAGATGGGGGAGAGGATGAGGAAGGGCAGGAGGGATTTTCCCCCTCAGGCTGCTGATGCCAGCTTGACTTGCCATGGAGGAGGATTCACAAAGGACTTGGAAATCCAAGATAATCCAAGTGCTTTGCATTACAGCAGCTGGGGAGCAGAGGTTAAACCCTGTCCATGAGCAATAATTAATTCATCTGCCAGACCAGTTAAAGGGACCACGCCTGCCCAGGAGAGGAGCCACACCAGAGCAGGTCTCAGACCTTCCTCCTGTCCCTCTGGAGCAGTGGATGGTGGTGGCTGGCTGAGCTGAAGGAGATGATCCATGAGGTCAAATCCCTCCTGGCATCACTCTACCCATCACAGCACACGTGTCTCCCAGCAGAGCCTTCCGTGGTTCTGCAGAGGCACTGAGCACACACAAACTGCCCAGATCAGGGTGGGATTAAAGGAAAGGTCCATCCAGGCTCTCTCCTGACCCCACCTAAAGCTGGGGGAGATGCTGGCTGTGTCCTGCCACAGCTGCAGCTGGCCCAGGCTGTGCTGTCACCCACCCAGCACAGTTTCCCCCAGGTGACAGATAAGGCCCAGCTCATTTCCAAGCTGCCCCAAGCAGCATTTCCCTTCACACCCTGGCAGACTCCCCAGCAGCCTCCCTGCTGGGTGTGGATGGGACCCTCCATGAGGAGACCAGGGAGAGGGATTTTCCTGCTGCTGCCCTCGCCCGGTCTCTCCTTCATCCATCACCCCTTCCACCGGCCCGAGTTCCCTTTATTTCTGTATTTTTGGGTGTGTGTGTGTGTGCGTGTGTGCAAACGGGCTCAGGGGAGGGTCCAGGCAACAGCTGCCTTTGATCAGCGCAACATGTGGGAGATGGAGCACTTCAGGAATGCCGACTCCTGATCAAAGGTGGGAACGCAGTGACAGCCGGGACTTGGCAAAAACCCATCCCGGCTAATCCCTGCCGGGGAGCTGGGGGGTCGCTCAGGGACCCACCCAGGCAGAGCCCTCGGCCCGGCACAGGAGGGATCCGTGCCCCGGCACAGGAGGGATCCGTGCCCCGGCAGGGTGAGGCGAGCAGGGCGGCTCCATCCCTGAGCCCGGCGTTATCCTCTCCGCAACAAGAAATGGCATTCCCGTCTCTCCCTCGGCTCCCCCTCAGCCGGCACCCTCCACACCCCGCAGCTCCTCCCTGGAGAGGCAGCTGAAGGCAAAGAGGGGCAGCGATGCCCCGAGACTTTTATCGCCTCCAAAAAAAGATGGATGGAAAGGTCGTTTGCTCCGAAAACAGCTGGGAGGAAAAGGGAAGACAAATCGGCCCCTCCTGAGGGACAGGCGGGGTTTGGGGACAGCGGGGACACAGCTCCAGCCCCTGCCCCACCCCGGGTGCGGGTGGCGGTGCAGGACAGCCCCCATGTGTGGGCTGGACCCCGCTGCCAAGAATGTCGCAGGTCACCTTCCCCCTCGGCCGCTCTTATCTCCCGGCGGGCTCTCTCCCGACAATCCCGCTGGGAAGCCTGTCTGGAGGAGCAGGTGGACTCAGGCACGGCGTTTGTCAACTCAGCCCGCCCCGAGCTACACCCGGCCCTTCTCCCCTCGGCTCTGCCACCCTCACGGGCCTCACTCCAGCTCTTCCCACCCTCACGAACACCGTGCATTCATTCCCAGCAGTAATAATCCCACCCCACCTGCCCGATGCTTCCTGTCGCTCTGTCTTTCTAAAGTTCTTCTAAAGCCTTCTGGTGTTTTATTTTTTGCGATGGAGTTTCTCACTCGCTTTTCATGTAAATAATGATTGTTTTGCATTCCTTTTGCAGGAGGAGAGAATTGATGGACTGTGGGGCTGACCAGTGTGGTTGGAGAGGACAATTTTCATCCTCCAATCCATGGTCACTGCTGGAATTCTATAAATGTCGAGGTCTGTGAATAAACTGCCCCTTTTTTTTACCTTGGACATCTCAGGTGTGAGTGTCGTTCATTGGTGTCGTATTGCGACAGCTTCCCGCAGCCCCTGTCCTGCCTGGACACACCTTCCCCTGCCCGTGGCTGTGCAGGCTCGGCCGAGGCTCCTCTGTCATGTTAAAAAGGGAAGCTTTCAAACAGGGCCGATAAGGGCGGCTCCCTCGGGGTCACCCCGTGTCCCCGGGCCGGGTCACAGGTCGCTTCCTCGCCCCGCGGTGCCTGATAATGAGTCCATCCCGGAGACAGGATTTATCAGCAAGCCCTGGGAAAATAAAGACGTGGAAATGCTCGTGCGCCAGGCCGGGAATCTGGCAGGGATGAGCCCCTTCTTTTTTGGGTGGGTGGAGAGCTGGGAGTTTAAGAGCTGATGGGGGTGGCACGGAGGAAGGGGCGGGGGAAGGCGGGAGCAGGGTTGGGATCCCGCAGACTCCAGGGTGGTGCTGGGGGCACCTGGAGAGGCTGCCAGGGCGAGTGGGGATGGCCGAGCTCATGGCAGCACTGAGGTTGGAAAAACTCTGCAGGGTTATCAGCTCCAAGCACATCCTCCAGTGCCACATCCACCCATCTTCTAAATTCCTCCAGCTTTGGTGACTCCAGCACTGCCCTGAGCCGGGGCTTGGCAGCTCTTTCCATGAAGAGATTTTCCTCAATATCCAATCTAAATCTCCTCCAGTGCAACTTGAGGCTGTTTCCCCTCTGTCAGGTGTTCCCTGGGTGAAAAGATCAACCTCCACCTGGCTCCAGCCTCTGCTCAGGGAGATGTGGAGAGCAGGGAGCTCCTCCTGAGGCTCCTTTTCTTCGGGCTGAGCCCCCCAGCTGCAGGTGGCCCGTTCCAGACCAGGACAGGCAGCAGGCAGGGAATGCCAGACCCACAGAGTATGGGGCTGAGGAGGTGCTGGGTCTTCCCAGGGAGCAAGTGAACCTGAAGACTCCTTGGAAAGGTTTGCCAGAAAGATGAGGTCCCAGAAAGGGTCAATGGGGCAGGAGGGATGGTGTGATCAGCACTGCCACGTCCCTGCAGACACAGGCAGACAAGTCCCAGCCCAAAGGGTTCAGCCTGCCAAAATATCCCCCACAAACCCAGACCCACAGCCCCCACTGCAGCCACGTCCTGCACCAAAGAGCAGGGAAGGAGACTGAGGCACAGGGAAAAGCCTGGTGACAGCCAGGGTGCCACCACAGCCTCCCCTTGCCACACCTGGACTATTTGTGCTCCAGCACCAAGGACAACCCAAGGACCCTCACTTTTGTGGGTGTTATGGAAGTGGCCAGAGGCTTCCTGAGCTGTGAAATAAACCCTTGGCACAGGGATGGAGCTGCTCTGCCCCATCCCATCCCATCCCATCCCATCCCATCCCATCCCATCCCATCCCACCCCATCCCATCCCATCCCATCCCATCCCATCCCATTCCATCCCACCCCATCCCATCCCATCCCCATCCCATCCCCATCCCCATCCCCATCCCATCCCATCCCATCCCATCCCATCCCATCCCATCCCATCCCATCCCATCCCATCCCATCCCACCCCATCCCATCCCATCCCATCCCATCCCACCCCATCCCATCCCCATCCCATCCCATCCCACCCCATCCCATCCCATCCCATCCCATCCCAGCAGAGCTGACACCCAGCAGGGATGCAGGGGCAGTTTTGGGGAGGCAGCAGTGAGGCACAGAGAGCTGTGGGAGGGGAGGGGACAGCCCTGGCACTGCTGTGAGCAGCACAGGGTGACAGGCCAGCGCTGACACCTCGGGAGGGCCACACTGGGTGACAGCAGCACAGGGAGGGCCCGATGTGACAGGGACAGCTGTGACACGAGGCCAGGGGGCAGCCCTGCCAAGGACTCGCCACCTACCCCGGCTGAACTCCCCCTCCCCTCGGCCAGATGCTCTTGCAAACGCTCACACAGAATCACAGAATCACAGGATCACAGAATCACAGAATCACAGAAACACAGAATCACAGAATTTCCAGGTTGGAAGAGACCTTCAAGATCATCAAGTCCAACCCAGCTCCAACACCTCAACCAGACCATGGCACCCAGTGCCACATCCAGTCTCTTCTTAAACACATCCAGGGATGGTGACTCCACCACCTCCCCAGGCAGGCCATTCCAGTACTTTATCACTCTTTCTGTGGAAAACTTTTTCCTGATATCCAACCTGTACTTCCCTTGACACAGCTTGAGGCTGTGTCCTCTGGTTCTGTCAGTGCTGCCTGGAGAAAGAGACCAACCCCCAGCTGACCACAGCCACCCTTCAGGCAGTTGTGGAGGGTGATAAGATCACCTCTATCACCTCTTCCCTCTCGGAGAGGCTGAGCTGGGGAATTTTGGAAGCACCTGCCTGCCCTGGCTGGGAGTCAAAGGCCAGCCTGGGATCCCTGCACGGCACAGCTGTCCCTGGGGAAATGGCACGTGTGGGAATGTAGGGCACCCCCTCTCCTCAGTGACCCTCCCTGGGAGCAGCACACAATTAAACCCAGCACGGCCAGATGGTTTATTAGCAATTACAGAGCTGGGAGCTGCCACTTTTCTCCCTCCCAGCTCCACACAGGTGGGTCAGGCCACAGGGAGAAGAAGCTCCTGTGCTCCCCGAGGTCCTGCCTAGAAAGGGTTTGGAATTCCTCGAAGCTGATGCTGGCTGTGGGAGAGCACAGTGTGTTCTGTGCCCTCCTGCTGGTTTTTCCCTAAACAAATCCCTGAATTCCAGCAGTGCTGGTCAGGCACCACGCTGCACCTCACTCCCATCTGCTTGGCAGGAGCAAAGAGCCTTCTCCAAGCCCAGATTCCCCGCTGCAGCAGGAGCCCCTGTGACTGCAGCAAAGCCTGGCCAGGAAATGAGCAGAGACACCAAACCTCACTTTTTTTTTCTTTTTTTCATTTTTATTTTATTTAAGGGTGGTGCTGCAACTGCAACTTTGCCTCCTGCAAAGGTTTATTTTTCTGCTGGCAAGGCTGGATGCTGGAAGCTGCCAGGCAAGGGGCTCTCCAAGCCAGGAACTACAAAGCAGGCTGACACCTCTAATGAATTACAGTAATACCAGCTCGGGGTGAACTCTAAAGTGCCTGTTTACACAATCACTGACCTCCCCTCACCCCCTCCCTGGGGCCAGGCCCCCCCTCCTTGATGGATCACAGCTGAATGGAGGCAGCCCCCGGTGTTTATCATCTCCCAGCTCTGGGAAGGGAAGGAATAGCAGCATTTCCTGGCCACCACTGACAATTCAATCCCAACCAGCACTTGCTCTGGGAAATGCCCCCTGCACCTTCCTTTGAAAATCCCGTTTTTGGTGGGAGGGCTCTGTGCCCAGGCACTGGACACAGGCAAGGACACTCCTGGAGCAGGGAGAACAGACAGCCCCTGTGCTCACCAGGCCCCTGTGCCCTGCAGGGATGCTGCTCTTGGCCAGGAGATCCTCTTTGGGCTGTTACTCTGATTTTTTGCCATTTTGGCACAGGAGTTCTTTCCATTTTCCCCGGTGTCCTGGAGCTCAAAAGCTGCCAGCTGCTGCCCTCATGGGTCAGGGATTGCTGCTCCCTCTGACAGGAGGGGTGATCCCTCTGGCAGGATCAGTGCCAAGCTGGAGGGCAGAGGTTCTTCAAGGAGCCCTGAGTTCCTGAGGGAGGGAAATGGGTGTTTGGATCAAATGGGATGAGATAAAAAAAAATAAATTAAAAAAGTCAATAAAGCAGCAGGTTCCTCCTGTCCCACCTGCAACACTTCCAGCCAGAGCTCCCCAGGACCACCACAGGCATCTCCCTCTGTCCAAATCAAACCCTGCTCTGTGAGGGGTTGGAGACGTGTCCCCAGCTCTGCTTGGATCTGTGCCCAGCACAGCCCAACCCTTCCTCCCTCCCTGCTGAGCTGCCCTCCCTGCAGGCAGCGCCTGGAGACCACCCCAACCCCTCCCACCCTGGGGGATGCCATCCCTCACCTCCAGGACAGACACCCACGGGTCAGGGAGCACAAGAGCCCCTCAGGCCCCTCTGCTGCCCTTGCCAGAGTGCTGGGGGTGGAGGCAGCAGCAGCCCCAGCAGAGGCAAGGCAAGGAGAGGTGCCATGGCCACGTCCCAGCGTGTCCCAGCGTGTCCCAGCGTGTCCCAGCATGTCCCAGTCCTGCCCAGCCAGGAGAGAAGGGTTTGTTGGGAGGATGCTCAGCTGGGAACATCCAGAGGAGGAAGGGCAGCACGGTGCCACCGTCCCCCCTGCTCTCACACGTGCCTGTTTTAGCTCTGCAGCTGGGGACTGTCTTTAATACAGCCAAGCTTTCCTACTCAGAGGATGAGAACTCCAGGGCTGCTCCCTGGAGAAGGCACTTCTCCCTTTCCCTGCTTGCCCTCCGCCCTCTTCGTTTTGTTCTGGAGTTATTTTTGGAAGTAAAAGCTTTTTTCTTTGCCCTCCCTCTGGCCCCCATCTCTCTGCCAGCCAAAGTGGCATTTTAAGCCTCCTGCCCACCCAACCAGAAAAATGGTGGCTGAGGCAGGGTAGAGTTAAGCCTTTCCATCCCTCTCGAATCATTAACTGCCCATCAACTCAGCTGCCCAGAGAGCAGCTCTCAAAAGCCTCTGTGGGGACAACCTGCCCCCCACCAGGAGTTCACGAGGGCAAGGAGAACCACAACCCCCAAAGTGGGGTCTCACTCCATGTCTCCTTCCCTCCAGCACTCCAAACTCCACTTGATTAATTCAGCATTGGAGTCCCCCATCGAATACAGGATCCCAGCTGCACTCCAAGTCCTGCTCCCACCCCGAGCTGGGTGAACCAAGAAGGTCCCACCCCAAAAAGAGACTCAAACCAGGGACCTTGTGCCACCAAAGTCACAAACGGAGCAGGGGAAGGGATGGGATGTCCGAGCCAAAGAGCAGTGACGTCCAGGTACCAAACTCCCCTGGGCCTCTTTATTCCTTGATTGCTGCTGGGCTTCTCTGCAGCTGGAGGGGTGGACACACCAGGAACTGCTGCCTGTCCCCTCAGCAGCCCAGGGGAGGCAGGTCCCTGTCACTCACGGGGACCAGGACTGTGGCAGGAGGGTGCTGGGAGCCAAACCACACTCCAGGGGAACAAGAAAATCCCAGTCCCAACCACCCTCCCTGCCCAGAGAGGAGCTCTCAAAAGCCTCTGTGGGGACAACCTGCCCCCCACCAGGGGTTGATGAGGGCAAGGAGAACCACAACCCCCAAAGTGGGGTCTCACTCCGTGTCTCCTTCCCTCCAGCACTCCAAACTCCCCTTGATTAATTCAGCATTGAAGTCCCAAGCACCCCAAAGAGCCAAACACTCCCAAACCTCCCCCAGCTCCCAGGGAAGCAGGGTGCTTTGCTGGGGCACAGGGAAGGGAATTGCCTGCAGTCTGAGGAATTTTCACAGCTCTAATGTTTTACCTCAACATCTGGCAGTGCAACAGCTCCCCAAAAGACACAAAGCCCATAAAAACCAGCAGCAAGGGAGCAGTCTGGACACCCAGGGAGCTCAGCACCCTCCTCACACCGGCCGCATCGGGCACCCAGGCAAGGAAACAACAGGGAGTTATTCCAGCCTCAGGCTGCTGGGATCCAGGGACAGCTCATCCCCGAGCCCTGGTGTTTAACATCCCCTGACAGACAGCCCTCTGCCTCCTGAGGGTTTCCAGAGCCTGATATCTCTGGCTTCCCGGGCATCCCAGTGAGCTCACACCGCATCCCAGAGCCTCCACCAGGCTGGAATCTGCTGTGTAGGAACGGGAGGGGCCAGACTGAGCACCCCGTGCTCCCAGCAAGGCAGGAGCCCAGCAGAGCCCACCCGGGGCTGTGCTGCTCAGGGGGGCTGAAATTGTCACTCCCTGCCGACGCTGTTAAAAACCACGCTGTTAAAAACAACGACACTGACTCTGACTCAGAAGGCTGACAATGACTGTGCTTATTTCTGGGAATTTCTTCTCTTTTATACATATATTATATTTTATACATATATTCTCTTGTTCTACAGAGAACAACTCAATTGATGAAACAAAATCTTCTTCAATCACATTGGTCAGACCAGAGGGACATCAAGAAGAAGTCCCTCCTAGAAAAAGAATGTAAACAGAAGTTACAGTTAGAAAAACACGTTTCTTGTTGACAGAAAACTCTCTAAGAAAAGAGTTTCAGAAAACCAAAACATCTCAGACACAAACTGAAGCTACACCCTGCCACAGCTCCTGACTGGCACAAGGTGGGAGAAAAAATAGGCTTTTATCCTCCTGCAGGGCAGCGGGGCTTCCTGCCTGAGCTCCATCCTCCCACGAGCTGTGCCGGGAAACTCGCCGGGAATGAACGAACGTGCCCGCATGGCCGGGATGCGAGCGGCTCTGCTCCCACGGCGCAGCCCCGGCCAGGAGCCGCCGCCACAAGGTGTCACCCGGCCCCTGCGCCCCGAGCCCCGCGGGGACAGCCCCCGAGGGGGCCCCGGACACGGCCCCTCCTCCCCGGCGGCATCTTTGGGGACCGCATCGCATCCCAGGCTCGCTGCTGTCCCGT
Organism: Phylloscopus whistleri; assembly: GCA_017589585.1. Lineage (NCBI taxonomy): Eukaryota > Metazoa > Chordata > Aves > Passeriformes > Phylloscopidae > Phylloscopus > Phylloscopus whistleri. Next base: position 4,957,791 of record JADMLD010001548.1, on the reverse strand, counting down.
CCCCATGGCAACCCCCGGCTGGGGATGGATGCTCGGCACAGCCCAGCCCTGAAGTCCCTGTCCCGGTCCTGAACCCCAGAATGAAGCGGAATTATCCCTCCTCAAGTTTTCGTTTGCACGGGGAGCTGCGACCCCAGACCTTTTAGATAAAAAAGAAATTGCTTTCAGACTCGTAATTTTAAGCTTTCTACCTCAGGAGTGCAATAGAACCATGGAATGGTTTGGATTGGAAGGGAACTCAAATATCTCATTCCAACCCCTGCCTTGGACAGGGGCACCTTCCACCATCCCAGGTTTTTCCAAGCCCTGTCCAGCCTGGCCTTGGGCACTGCCAGGGATGGGGCAATAGCAGGTACCTGTACAGGAAAATGTGCAGCTGAATTATCACAGAGGGGGTTGAGTGGAATGATCCCAATTCCCACCAGAACACCCTGGGTTTGCAAGCAAATAAATCAGAAATTTATTTAAAGCACAAACTCAAGATATTTTGCTCCAAAGTAATACAACTGATTTAAACAAAAACCTCAAAATCAAAGATAAAAAAACCCAAAACAATTAAATGACAAGGTTGCTCCAAATCAGACAAATGACAGGACAATTCTGCAAACACTGGAAGTGAACAGTTCGTATCCAAGCAGAAATTTACTTTTCTCCAGCAATATGCTACAGCCTGGAGCTCCCAGATTGTGAGATCTCTGTTTTATTCTGACTAAAAACCCTGGTGAGAACTGCAACCTGTGCCAGCCTCGGTGTTAGCCCACAGTCCTTGGGCATTGTCTAGCAACTCCTTTCCCTCCCCCAGCCCCGGCAGGGAGAAAAGGAGCTGCCAACAGGTAAAAGCCTCCAAGTGAAAGGCTGAAAGCCCTGGGGGCAGGACAAGGGGACACGGGTCCTGTTCAGGTGACACGAAGATGTTCAGCTCCAGTGACAGCAGCTGAGCACCAAGGGCAGCCCCTGCAGAGGAAGGACACCAGAGGGCTCAGCCAGGCCAGCTTTAATGTGAGAAGCAGTGGTTGGTTTGTTTTTTCTGCCCCCCATTAAGCCCAGTTTTGTCCCAGGCAGGTGATCCCCAAGGCCAGTAAGCAGCAGGCTGGGCACTGCAGGATTTCCATGCCTGAGGGGAAGGGCTGGAGCTGAGGGAAGAGTTTCAGTGCTCTGGGTGGCTGTTTCTTGGGAAAGCACCAGCAAATCCAGCAAGTGAACGAGGCAGGGAGTGCCTGTGCCCTTGGCACACAGGGAGGGCAGCTGGGGGCTGTAAAAACCAACCTCTTCATCCCTTTTCCTCCTCCTTCCTCTAGCACCCCTCTCACAGCACCACAGAGCGAGAGCCCCTCGCCTGATGCTGGGAGGCAACAGCCCTTCCTTCTCCTGCAGCCCAAAAGAGGAATAACAGATGCCCCAACTTCAGTCTGGCTCTGTTTGAGGTACTTTCCAGGAGGTGTTGGTGTTCTTGGCTGCCCAGAGCCAGTGCAGCCACACGTGTCCAGGGAAAGATGGGTCTGGGAGCTGGGGACACTGCCCAGCACACACAGAATATCCTGAGTGCAAAAGGACTTTCAAAAATCATCAAATCCAACTCCTGGCCCCCAACAACCCCACCCTGTCCCTGGCAGTGCTGTCCAAAGGCTCCTGGAGCTCTGGCAGCCTTGGGGCCGTGCCCATTCCCTGGGGAGCCTGGGCAGTGCCAGCACCCTCTGGGGGAAGAACCTTTCCTGAAATCCATCTTAAACCTCCCCTGGCACAGCTCCAGCCTGTTCCCCGGGTCCTGCCACCTCTCCAGGGCTGCACACCAACGTAACATCCACAAGATCTCAGAGAGACAAACCTCCACAAGGATCCCTGAGTCTCACACACACACACGAGGCTTGGCTCACCACCCCAGCCAGCAGCATTTTGGCCAACTGCTCTTGCAGCAACAACCAAACCCTGCGGAGAAACCCCAACCCTGGCTCTTTTCACACTTGACCTTCCCTTCAGCAATACATTAGCCCCTGTGCCCAGGCAGTTTGCTGCTGCAGTTCTGAGGGGGAGGATGCTGAGTTTATTACAGGAGCAGAGGCCTTGGCTCAGCGGGACCCCCGGGGGCTCCCACCCCTGCCTCTCTTTAGCTCTGCTTGCCGTGTTTAATGGACTGGGCTACAAAAAGCTGGGCTGTGGGGAGCCCCCAGGGTGGCTTGTAAAAGCCAGCCCCAGCAAGGAGCTGCAAACTGGGCCGTGTGGCTTCCCTGCTCTGCTTCCCAAACGGGTTATTGCTTGTAAAACTCCTCCCAGGGCGAGGCAGTGAAGGCTTTGGAGATGCTCAATAAAAAGGCCCCCACGCTCGATTCCTTTCCCAAGGAATATTTGATATTTGTTGCTCTGGGGTGCCTAGAAAGGAAGAAAATTACTGGCCCGTTAACAACTGCCCCTTGGCCTGTTCTGCCAGGTTTAAAACAATGCACTCAGAATTGGCAGCTGAGGCCGCCTTAAACATTTGTTTTGCCTCAGATTATTTGCAACACCCTGTAAACTCGGGGGCTTTTCGCTCTCTGGCTGAGGGGATTTCTCCTGTGCATGTTTCCATGTGTCTCCAACATATGGAACAATTAAAAAAAAAAAAAAAAAGAGAAAGAAAAATCAAGCTCATAGCTGGTGTCACCAAGTATTTTGGGGGTGGGGAGGCCTTGGGGAGGTGGTGTGGGACTTGGATCGGTGTGACCTGGCAGAGACCTGGGCCTGAAGGAAGCTCATGTTTTTATGAGCCAGGAAATTGCAGGCTCAGCTTGGGCCGTGCCAGTTGTCCAGAAGTGCTCAAGTTTCACATCATAACTTGGGTCTCGGTGGAGCTGAGGAGGTGGAGGGAGCTGTGGCAGCTGCCTGGGAAGGTGGGCACCGAGAGATGCAGGGGTGGCTACAAGACATCCAGTTGGTGCTTGGGGAAAGCATCTGAGAGCCTGTGAAGGGAGAAAAAATTCACCCAATTTCCACTCCCACCCACAACTGCCCAAAAGCTGATGGGCTGGTTGCTGAGAGTCCCCCTTGGCCAGGGTACAAGGGAGCCTGGAGCACTTTCCTGGGCTGGCTGGGAGCAGAGACACCCATCCTTTCTCAGGGTGCCACCCCTCCGTGCAGGTGTGTCCCCTGTCCATCACTGGGCTGTCCTGGGTAGGGCCAGGAGCTGGGCTGGGAGATCCTTGTGGATCCCTTCCAGCTCGTGACATCCTTTATGAGTGTTTTTTTAAGGGGAGAGAGGGCTGGCAGAGGAGAAAGGGTGTGGGACCGAACTGTGGAGAGCCAGAGAACCAGGGAAGAGAGGAACATCAACCCACAGAGCAGAGACTGTGGCCAAGGAGGTGCCTGAAGAGCACTTAAACCCTTTCCCTCTGTCCATCAGCAAGAGAAGAGCTCAGCTATGCCCGAGTTTCCCCAAAAATACATTTTTTTCTGCTTCTATCTGGAAATGTTTCCATGCTCAGGGGTTTTGGGAGGAGTCCCTGGCTGCCTTGATGTGTCCAGTGCCCAGCTGGAGCTGCAGCACTGCTGGCACTGAGGAGTGCAGGACACGTTGGACTTTGGGCAACAGCTGGTGTTCCCCAGAGCACAGCATTCACACACTCAGCCACATCTTGCTCCCTGGGAAATCCTGCTGGGAATAACATGGGAAACTTTGGGGAGAGGCTCAGTCTCCACAGAAAAGAGTGAAGGCCCCAGTGAGGCAGTCAGGGAGCCAGCCAGGTGCTCCCTCTGCTCCTGTCCTATTCCCTCTGCATTCCAGGGCTGAGAGCTCACTTTTCCAGCAGTGGGTGGGCATCCCACAGTGCAGGCAAGTGGCCAGAAAGCCCCAGCTGCTCCCAGCACCCCTCACCAGGGGCTGTGAGCTGCCCCTTCACACCAAACACAGCACAGACATCACTGCAGCACCCCCAGGCAGCTGTCAGGGAAACCCTCAGCAGGGCACCACAGCCCAAGGGAGTGGGTGTGTTTGACCTCCTATTTAAATAAAAGGCAGAAAATTAATCAGGCAGCACAAATTGTGGTGTTTCCCAGCTTTCTTCATTTGTCACTTCAGCTGCAGTGCAGCTTTTAGGGGACAGGCCAACAACAGCACACGGGCAAAATCTGGGCAGGCTCAGCAGAGCAGGGGGGAATTCCCAGCTCTGGGGTCTCTCAGCCCTGTCTCCTCTTCCCCAGGCTGCCCACACAACCCCACAGAGCCAGGCAAGTCCCTCTGGCCACCAGAGCCAGCCCTCTCCAGGGCAAAACACATCCAGGGACAGCTCTGGAGCCTCAGCCAGAAACTCTCAGCTCAAACCTCCCTGTGTAAGGAGGAGATGAGTGGGTTTTCTGCCTGGCTTCATTCCTTGCTCTGGGCAGACAGAGGGTGGCAAAACCCCGTTGTTTTTTTGGGGAAAATCCCTGTTTACCTTCTCTGCCTGCCTCAGCTGCCCCATTAGATGATGCTCCATGCACTGTGCTGCTGGTGGGATCCAGGCACCCATCCCATGGGGATGGCCCATACCCAAGGTCCAAACGAGCCTTGGACCACAGCTGTGGGCTCAGGGTGGGCACCACACCCAGATAACTCCAGCCAGCCCCGGGGAGCAGGGCTCTCCCCCCTCAGCTCTGCCTGGGCTGGAGTTTGTAACGTCCAGCTGTCATCGCTGGCATTTGTCAAATGAAGTGACCACTCTCGGGACAGGTACTATTTCAAAAGTGGACATCACTTTAAAAAAGTGCTAATGTACAAGGCTGTCAGGTCCTGGCCTCAGCAGCAGGATCAGGTCTCTGATGTTTGGGGCAGAGATAAGGCACCGAGCACTCCCCACGAGGGCCTGGGCTCTTTCTGAGAGTCACTCAGCAAAGTGCACACCCAGCTGGCCCTTCCCACAGCTTGGATCAGCAGCCTCCTCCTCAGGCTGCTGCTCCAAGCACTGGGAGGGAGCTCCAGCCTGCTCAGCTGGTCCCCAGCACCTCCCAGGGCTTCACCTCCATCTGCCTGATAGAGCCTGAGAATCAGGGGCAGCAAAGCCCCAGTGAGATTCAGGGAGTTAAAGCACAGCAAAAACCTTCCAGAGGTAAAACCTCACAGGTTTCGAGTCACTAGCCAAGAAATGTGTGCTAGAGGCTTCATTTTAAAATAAATATTTTATTTATTTATAAATATTATAAATATTTATTTATTCCCACTGCTGCTGCTGCTCCTGAGTGCTCTGCTCACCAAGGGCTGCTTCAACCAAAGAGTTTGAGGGCTTTTCCCAAAACCAAGAGGCCTCTGAAGGTATAAACCTCCCCTGTGGTGTCTGTCACCCCAGCAGGGCTCAGGGACACAGCAGACTCAGCTGAGCCTCTGCTCAGTGAAGGTCACTGGGGCAGAGGCCTCACTCGCCCCTGGAACCTGCTTCTCCACCTTAGGAGAACAAGAAAACAAATTCCCCAAAACTAGAACTCAACACATCCACGTTGCCTTCCTGCTTGGAGTTCTGGAGGCTGCCAAGCCCCAGGCCAGAGGCTCTCAGGATTTTTAGGTGTTATCCAGCTGGTTTCAACCCTGGAAAAGCACAAAGCAGCCTCTGCCTGAGGAGGGGACTCAATGGAACCAACTCAACAGGGCAGGGAATGACTGAACTCTGTCCCTTGGTGCCCCCCAGAGCAATTCCTGCAGGCCATGCCTCTAAATGCTGCTCCCCAAACAGCAGCAGCACCCAGGGCAGGACATTTCTACCCCCCAAAATAACCCAAAGCAGCAAACACCTTCCCACCCCTTCTCCCTGCAAGAAAGAATCCCACCAGGGAGCACCCAGTGGAGGATTTCAGCAGCTCCTGCAGTCCCAGGGCTTTACACAGGATTCACCACCCCAAAGAGGGGAAGTCCTGCCCTTCTCTAATTACTGGCAGCTTGTCCAGCTAATTAATCCTCTCTCCTGCCCTCCTGGGTGTTTTACCAGCTGTGCTCGTCAGGACATCCCACTCCTTGTTAAAATCAGAGTGGACATGAACTTCCTTGTGTCTCTCTGGTGTGTGGGGCCCTACAGTTGGTCTGTGGTGCGTGGCTGGAAATAAAATGACATTTAAAAAGTATTTTCCCTAAATGATGTCGTGTTGACCATGGAAACATGGACAAGTGAAACCCAAAGAACCAAAAGGATGCCACAGAGACACAGAGGGCACCTCCCTGATTGTTGATTGCTGGGTGATTTTTTTTGCAAATAATCATTTTAGGGAAATCCAGCAGCAGGGAAAATCTATTAAAATCAGAACTTTTTCTTTTTTTTTTTAATGCCAAAATTCCTATTCATGGATAAGGAAATATATCTGTTTATTTAAATTAGAATGACAATTCTTTATTCCTTATTAATAAAAGGAGGTCATGATGGGAGGACAGAGTTTTGCATTGAGCTGTAGGGAAAAAAAAAAAGTGAATTAATCAATCACCCAAGATAAGCAGCCCAGAAAAGCTCTCCAGGCCCTTGCCCAGGGTGTCAGGCCAGGCAGGTTCTGTGGCTCTGCAAGGAAAACTGAACTCAAAAGCTGAAGCCCTGCAAATTCCAAGCAAAGCCAAGGCATATTTCAGTGAGGGTGATTAACGCTGGCACAGCTCTCCATGGGAAGTGATGGATTTGCCATCTCTGGATGTCTTCAAAGCACATCTGGCTGATTCCAGGGGCTGGATGTGACCTTCCCTGGCACTGGAATTGCTACTGTTCACCTTGCAGCTCCACAAAAAATACTTGTGGAGACCCAGTTTCTCCTCCCAGCTCTGCCTCCAACCTGCTCTGGGCCTTTATCAGAGTCGTTTCCTCTCCTTGTGATTTTTGCCATCAGTTCTTCACCCTTGCTGGGAGTGTTGAGGGCAGGAATGCCCTGCACGGTGCTCAGCAGGATCAGTGAGGCTGATTTTCGGGTTTTATAACCTTGGTGATGTGGGAATTTTCAAGGGTTGTGTGGTTTTTGGTGACGATAAGAAGTCTGGGGGGATTTCACTGCCAGCAGGTTCCACAAGCACACCGACTGTACAAAAATCCTTAAAATCCTTCCATGCTAAAATTTGTTTTCATAGGTAGCAAAAATAGGGAATTGCATGAATGAAAGGATCAGGGGACAGAGGATTTTGCAGAAGGGAGTGGGTGAGTGAGCTCTGCATCGATGTAAACACCTTAAAATACAAATCACCAAAGGGAGAGCATCAATTTCTAAGTTATCATCTGGAAAAAGGATGAGTTCATTTAGGGCCAAAGAGCCCAAAGGGAGAGATTGCCATTGCTGAGACATCTCCAGGGAATGGAAAATCAGGAATGATCAACCAGAACAGCACCACAGGCAGGAAGAAATAGAGAGGGGGGAACATCTGACCAGGCTGGGCTGGGTCTGTGGGCTTGAATCAGAAATGTCCTGTATTTCAAGGGGTTTTTTAGGAAAACTGTTAATATTAAATGTGATGTGGATTAGAAGCTTTAACCAGCTGGGCTGGGAGACAGGAGATGTCAAAGCAGAGCTGCAAGGCAGTTTTTAAAATGGACCTTTTATCAACCCAGTGCTCAAGCCACTCTGTGAATTTTGGCTTTGGAAATAGGGGATGCATCAACGCAGGGGTGTGTGGAGTGCCAGGGAGGGGTGGGACAGGGGATGGAGCAGCAGGGATGTGTCCAGGGGGGCTGTTCAATCTCCTGGGAGCTTCTTCCATCCCGAGCCACATGATTTTGTTGCCTTTGTGGCTGCAGAGGAGGGGTGGGTGTTTTCAGGCCCATGGAGTGCTTTGGATGCATTATCGAGCACGGAGAGACAAAAATTCAGGTTTTTAGAGGACATCTTCACCTGGGCACTGAGAGCTCCCTCAGTCATTCCCTTTTGCTGACTTCTTCCTCAAGCTGGGCCTTCCTAGGACCTGAATTTCAGAGCTGAGCTGAGCCTGAGGTGCAGGCAAGCAAGGTTTAAGTGTTGCTCCTCTCTCCTCTCCTTGCAGGGATCATCCCAGTGGCTCGGCGAGCCCCGGGGAGGGTGAATCCCACCACACCCCATCCCTGCTCCCCATCCACCCCCTCAGCGGGCTCTCCCACCATCCCAACCCCTCTCTGCTGCTTCCAAACCCCACCTTTCTTCTTTTTTATTTCCCTGCTGGCAGCGCTGCAGGGAAATATCAGAGGCACCGGCCGCGGAAGGAGAAACACCCAATTATTTAGCAGCTGTCAAGGTTAAGCTGAATAACCCCGGCGTGGGGAAGGCTGGGGCTTGGGGAGAGGCACAAAAGCGTCTTCCCCAGGGGGAGCACAACCCAGGGAGCAACCCGGGGCTGCCCGGCGGGGCTCTCCGGGCTCCAGGAGTGAAAGGGAGCCGGGGATGTCCTGGCAGACGCCGGGGGCAGGGCTGGGCTCTGCCCATCCATCAGCGCCCATCAGGCTGCCCGGGCCGGCCGTGGGATAAATCAAACCCAGAGGGGAAGGGGGGAAAAAAGTGTCCGAGGGGGAGCTGGGGGTGGAGGGGGGGCTGCGAGCAAGGGGGAGAAGAGGGAACGAAAAGGCAGCGCCAGGGAGAGGAAAAGCCAGATCAAAGGCAGAAATTCATCAGAGATAACGGAATTATTTATTTTTCCTGCTGCTAGCGGGGATTTTTTTTTCTTTTTTTTTTTTTTTCCCCTTTGAGGCCCCCCAGGCCTTCTGGGCCGCTCCGTCTCCAGCCAGTCTGTTATTGTCAGGCGTCCCATCAGCCCAGCCCGGGCACAGAGCAACATGCTCACTCCATCACACGGCTCTGCTCGGCACGGCCAGACCTTTTGATCTCCGTCTCTGCTGTGTTTATACGTGACAGTGCAAGAAATGTATTTACAGTACACGGGGCTCTGTTAGACACTGCCTGCCTTCATTTGAACATTAATATTGGCAGCAGGGCAGGGGAGGGGGGGGGGGAGCAGCTCTCCTTTAATTCCCCCCTCATTTATTAAAGTGTTTATTTGGAAATCCGCAGGCCCATTTATCTGGTTATTACTCAGAGCAGGATCAAATAATAACTCAGGTTTCTCCGTGTCACACAAGACAAACCAAATATACGCTGGATGAGGGCTTTCAATGGCCCCTGGATCCATCCTCAGCCTGGCACTCTGCCGGCTGCAGGGCCCTGGGTGGGCTCCCTGGACCTGTAGTGCAGCTTTTCATCCCCAGTTCCACAGGCTCAGCCCCAGCCCCATCCAGCTGCTACTGCTGGAGGTGCCCCCCAAAGCCCCCCGAGGGCAGGGGGTGCCTCGCTGCTCAAGGGGGATTCCAGCAGAGCTTCTCCCCAGCTCTGCCCAGCCCAGGCTCTGCTGTTCCAGCTGCCTCGTTCCATCTCCATCACCTTTCCAGGGGGAGATGGGTGTGTGCAGGACCAAGCCACGTCAGCACCAGCAGCTCACTCCTTGAAAGCAGCCAGAGAACGCACAGCCACCACAGAGATCCTGCTCTTAGACCCAAACCCTGGGGTGTTCTGGGCTCAGTCTGGGAGTTCTGCTCTCCTTCCTCTCTGCCTACCCCACCATCTCCTTCCAATGCTCGCTCCTCATCTCATTCTCCACTTCACTTTGGGTTTGCCAGCCACGGTGAACCCTATTCAAAAAATACCAATTCAAAAATATTCAAAAACATATTCAAACAGTTCAAAACAATTCAAACATATTCAAAAAATCCCAATTTCAAGCTCTCAGCAGGTCTGGACCACATTCAGAGGGTGTGAGAACCCCAGGCACATTTCTGGTGACCAGATCTTGGTCTTTGGAGGCTCAGAAAATACTGAAGCCACTTCTAAGTGTGAATTTTTGAGCAGACAGCCTTTGGCATTGAACTGGTGTAGGAAAGGTGAGTGTGGCTCATTTCAGGTGATCACAGAGGGCTGGAGAGCCAGCAGAGCTGGGCAGGAGCGCTCCCCACACGGCTCCAGGAGAGAGGCTGGAGGTGCCAACCTGCAAAACTCTTGAGAAAACAGTGGTGCTTGAGGAAAGGAGTAATTCCAGACCCTGTCTGGGGCAAGGAAGGTAAATTCAGCAGAGTGGACACTGGGATCTTTGCATTTCACATCCCTCTCACTCTCGGCTGCAGAGGTTGAGCAAACATCAGATCCCAGCTCTTCTCAGCATCGTGAAGGGCTTCCCATCAGCAGCTGCTTGCAAATTTGGGGTTAAAAAGTCCTGATTTGTGCTCTGAGGGTTTCTGCATCCCGCCCACCTCCTGACCCCCAGCTCCACCACAGCTCTGCTGCCCCACAGTCTTTCTGGGGTCTTTGGAGGTGTTAGAGGGGGTTTGTCCCATGCTTGGAAGTGTCCCAGGCCAGGTTGGACGGGGCCTGGAGCAGCCTGGTCTAGCAGAAGGTGTCCCTGCCATGGCAGGGCGTGGAATGAGATGATTTTTAAAGTCCCTTTAAATCCAAACAATTCTGTGATCCTGTGGTTTAACCACGAGGTGACTCTGCCTGGGCGGGTCCCAAGTGCTCCCAGTGCAGGGTGACCCCAGCAGGAGCTTCCAAACACGAACATCCACGGGGTTCACCCCATCTGCACCTCCCAGAGCCTCTGGGAGCTGGGCTCACCCCATGCTGGTGTGGGATACTTTGGAATAAGGCACTGCCACCCACAGCATGCCAAGCTCTGAGCCCTCAGGAATCACCCCTGCTGCTGGGATCATCCTGCCCCAGAGCCATCACCTGGCACTGTTAAAGACCACAACGACACTGACTCAGAGGCTGACAATGACTCCATTTATTTCTGGGAATTTCTTCCCTTTTATGCTGTTCTACAGAGAACAACTCAATGGGTGGAAAAAAGACAAACTTCTTCAATCACACTGCTCAAGTCAGAGGGACATCAAGAAGAAGTCCCTCCTAGGGAAAGGAATGTAAACAAAGGTTACAGTCAGGAAAACGTGTCTCTTGTTGACAGAAAACTCTCTGGGAAAGAGTTTCAGAGAAACCAAAACATCTCAGGTATGAACCAGGGCTACAATCACCGGTGCTCCTCAGGCTTCACAAACCTTCGTTTTCAGTGCCTCCTTTCCCCACCCATGGATTTAAGATGCCCAGGATGAGGTGCTACAAAAATCTCAGACAAGCCAGGAAACCCAAAGCGGCTGCTCACCCTCGCTCCTGACACTGTTTGGAGACCTGGCTTGGGGAAATCCTGGGGTTCTGGGACAGAAGGCACTGGTGGCCAGGAGCACAGAGCCACTGTCACCTCCTGGGAGCCTGCAGAGCCCTGGGCTACCCCTGGCTGGGCTATCAGGCCCAGAAACACAGGCTGGTTCCCAGGGGAGCTGTGATCACACCGCTGAAAATGGTAGTTCAGGTCAAATGATATAAACTGGGGGAAAAAATTGCTTTAAAAAAAAATGAATGTTCACATTTTCAGGGTAAATATCTGGGTTTCAGCTTAACACGTCCTTTGTGTCTGAGAGCGGGTTTATTTTAGTTATTTGGATTTGTAGTTAGGTATTTATCCATTAGATATGGATTTATTTGGTTATTTATACAGTTATTGCAGGGAGGGAAAAGGCAGTTTCATTTCCAAGCATTTGCTACATGAGTTCATCTACATTATACTCAAACATAATGTTTTGGCTATATATTAAATTATTACCATGACTTCCCCTTTCCTGCCTTATCCTTTGCTAAAAAAAAACACTTTGAATTTTGGCCTTTCATTTACAACAATTTTATTTCTTCCAACCTCCTCTTTCCAAGACCAACCATTCATTTTGTAGCCCTTGCTACCGAAATCTTTTAGTGCTTTTTAATCCTTCTCACACCCAAAACTCCCTGATACAGAGGCTCAAAAATAAAACTCAGTAATTGACCGCTTGAAAAATGTTTATTTTTATTTTTATTACCTTTTTTTTTTTTTCCCCACTCCTAACTCTGCAAAGAAGGGGTGAGTCACAGCTTTGAAATCTGCACGGGATGCCAGCTGAAAACAGAGGCTTTACACGATCAAATTGACAGATGATTCCAAGGCAGCCCCGCTCCAAACAGACCCATCCATATTCCCACTTAAAAGAAATATTGCGTTTTTAAGGGTAAAGAAACATATTTAAGAGATAAAGGAAAAAGAAAAGTTTGCTGGTCATCAATTATCATAATAAAACAGAGGAGTGGTGGTGTGGGGGGGGGGATGAAATTCACTTTAAAGACGTGGTAAAGCCCCCTAATCTTCAAAGAGATAAAGGCTGCCCTGAGAGAGCCACTTGGACAGGAGGCAGCCACGGGCCTGGCCTCAGGGGAGGCTGATCCAGCTCCAAAATAAACTTGGGATCAACTTGAACCGAGTGTGGTCGGGTTCAGGGGGTGACGGGGAAGGAGCAGAAGGGGCAGGGAAGGACACAGGGAGGCCAGGGCTGGCTGGTGGCCCTGGGGACACTCAGAGATCCCTCGTGGTGTTCCTCTCCCTCCGAGCCCTGCTGGTGCTGCCAGGCAACTCAAAATCCAGCACAAATCCCGACTGGCAAAGCCTGCAGGGACAGAGCTCACCCTCAGTGCTTCCCACCTGAGTCCAGATCCACCCCTCAGGAATTTTCTTGGCTGGGGAAGGCTTGGATGAGCCAGGTGAGCTGAGCTGGGACTTGTCCAGCACGCTTCTGAGCACAGAATGGGCGTGCAAAGCCCATGGTTGTGTCAGAGATTGGGAGAGGACTCTGGTGTCCTTGGTGGGAAAGGTCAAGGCCCAGCCTGGGCTCTTCCCCTGTGACCACTCACAGGAGATGCAGCAGGGCAGAAGATCCTGCCCTTCCCAAGCTTTGGAAATCAAGCTCCACCCTGTAAGCACAAAGGCTTCAGCTTATCCAACAAAGGGGAGGCTCCATCTG